>CM073323.1:9421757-12033007 GCA_037043015.1 Bryum argenteum | reverse complement strand
ATTGGAGCCTAGCCTTGAGCCATGGAATTTTTACTCCAACGCCGGACAATTTTTGTAACAAGAATAAGGGGAGTTGGGGCCTCAGCGTGGAGTGGCTCCTCGCACGTACCAGTATTTGTGATCAAGGTAGCGTTCTTTGGTGTGGAATTTGGTCATCATGGCTCGAGGTCCGCCTCGACATTGGGTGCGCGCTGCTAATGAATACAAAGGATGCTCACAGATAAGCTATATTCTTGAATTCGTTTCTCACAAACACGGATTTTACTGCCTGGGGGGCAGAGGAGGACCCTAAGGCAGACATATTTCGCAGATGGTCGATGAATGGGATATTTAAGCTTCAGCATTTGTGGAACCTGGATAGCAACAGTTGGTTCGATGTACAAGAGCTTTTCAGGATAACCAGGTCGCGTAAAATTTTCTCAAAACCTGGTCTCATGGTGACCTCTTTTGTTCCATCGAGAAAAGATTACATTGGAATTTAGCCCCGCATCAAGACTTCCTACCACGAGATCTTGCTGACAGGTATAAGCAATTTTGGTCGGGTCTTACACAACCCTGATCTCCTGCTTTCAAAGAAAACAACATTCAGACCCTTTTACACCTCTCTCGAAGTATCTCCTCTCTACTTTGTAGCCCTCATGCACTTGACCAGTCTCATTCTTAGCAGGTTAATGTTGTTGACATATGTATCGATGATCTTTCAAACCTCCTACAATCTATTGAGGGAGATCTTGATTGCCGATTCGTAGTACGCTCCACCTGCAACTCCAAAGAAGCCGAACTCATAAGAGTCGTTTGAACTTGGGGCGATGCGTTGAGGCGGCCAACACTTAGTGGAGGCGAAGAAGCCCCGCGCCCTGTAGAAAGTGAGGACCAAAAGTTGGCTTGGATACGTAACTCCTCTGGATCCTGTAAGTCTTCTGGTAAGTTGTGCACCAATGAATCTTTGTCTCGGAGACGAAGAGTTGCTAGAGAGGGAGCATGAGCGTTTTGCACGCTTTGCATTCTTGAGGTCGACTGTTCGTTCTCCAGCTCCTTATCGACTTCTTCTTCAAGCTCGCGAAGGACCCTCTCCAGAAAGCCATCGATACATTCTTCAACAACATTAAGTCGTTGGGAATGGGATTGGTCAACCGCATGACGGCTACGCAATGGAGACGAGATGATCCCAGTGTTGTCCTCTTCAATATCAGGAGGTCGAGGTTGTGTAAGACCCGACCTGAATTGCTTGTACCTATTAGCAAGATCTCAAGGTAGGAAGTCTCGATGCGGGGCTAAATTCCAATGTAATCCCTTCTCAATGGAACAAATTAAAGAGATTACCACGAGACCAAGTTTGAAGAAAAGCTTCTCTCTCAGCATTTGTTGCGCTGATTTCTCCTTGCTGCTGAATTTTGTCAAGTCCATCCAAGCACCCATGCCCGCCTATACGGTAGTCTGCCAGGCACGGAAAAGAGCTACTCTACTGTGAAATTCTCCATCCCGCAGATCGAAAGCAACCTTTTCGCACCAAAGGAACCAAATAAGACAACATCGGAGAACTTCCCATGGTGTCTCATCAAGCATTTGAGGCGGGACATGCGCTCCTATGAAGGCTGGAATAGTCGTACTCCTGGGAGTATGAGAGTGGGCTAGGCCGCCTAGAGAGACATGAGTAGCCAAAGCTGGAGGGGGGGTTGAATGTCCGACGCCACCTGGAGGGTCATAAATTCCCGTAAGTGCTGCCCACCAACTATCGATGCGAGTTGGAAGCTTCGCAAGCTCCCTCATTGTGCGAACTTTCTCCCATACTCCTGAAACCGAAGGACATGAAAAAAAGGTGTGTTCTGGAGTTTCCAATGCCCCTTGAGAGCATAAATTTCATTCTCCTGGATGATTTAGCCTCATGCGCCAAGCAGCAAGAGGGAGACCCCCCTGACAAGTGAGCCAGATCATTGTAGAAATCTTCTTAGGAATCAAAGGGTGCCACAGAGCTTTGTAGAATCTGTTGCGTTGTCTCAAGGTGTAACCTTTGTGCAAAAGTGTAGAAGTGAAGGGAGGGGTTTTTCCTTGCCTTGTATTGATGATGCGATATCTCCTCTTTGTAGGGTAGTTGAAAAAATTCCTTGCTTTAATCTGTCCAATTTTTGGCGAGTGCCACTCCTTCAAGTCCAAATCCAAGTCAATGATACGTCCACTTTGAATGACATAGATTTCCGACTGGTCGTCTACAGTCTCCTTTGGATTGAAAGTGGAGAAATCCTTTGAAGGATTCCAAATAATGGATCGAGCCCTCGTTAACCACTCCGTAGAAGGGCAAACTAAAGCCTCACCAGAAACAAGCTTGAGCTTCTCTGTGCCGTCAATCCTGTGGTAGATACGAACCGCCAATTCCCCCTCATTGAAAATCTTTAGAACATGATAGAATTCGTCTGGGAGAGAATGAAGAGGTACCATGGACGTGAACCATTCCCCAATTGTGGGAACGTAACGATGTGTCATACACCATGGAACCGAGTCTATTAATTTACGGTGAATAGACTCTATATTACGCGACCTAGTTATTGTGAAAGCTCTTGTACATCGATCCAATTGTTGGTATCGATGTTCCACAAATGCTGAAGCTTAAATATCCCCTTCATTGACCATCTACGAAATATGCCTGCCTTAGGGTCCTCCTCCGCCCCCCAAGCAATAAGATCCGTGTTCGTAATAAACGGATTCAAAAATATAGCTTGCCTGTGAGCCTCCTCTGTATTCGTTGGCAGCGCGCGCTCAATGTCGGGGCGGACCTCGAGCCAAGATGACCAAATACCACGCCAGAGGACACTACCCTGATCGCAAATACTGGTACCTGTGAGGAGCCACCCCGCGCTCGAGCCCCAACTCCCCTTATTCTTGTACTGAATCTGATTGACTTGGTACTGGAGTAATACTTTCCATGACTCAGGGCCAGGCTCCAACCCCCTCGAAAGTAGCTTAGCAAGTAATGCAGAAGCCTGGGCATATGGATCAAAGATTTTAATGCCGTCGTGTGCCGTCGGAAGTACGGTTGAGTCCCAACGCACCCCTTAACCTCAATTCCGTGAAAATGGCACAATTCCTTGTGCCATATTGCCAAAGCCATGTTGTGCCAATTTGGTCGCGTTTCTGAAACGTGCCATTTTACCGGCATACTTTGAACTCAAAATCTCAAAGATTTATGCTTGCAAAATGGCACGTTTTTTTATATCACCCACATCTTCCATTATATCAACAAATTTCTGTAATATCATCAAAAACTCCATAATATCACACTATTTGATGAATTTTGACCTTCAAATTCTGTCGAAGGGCGGTTTTTTCTCAACGGCCGCTCAGAAATATCTCTGGTTTTGAGCGGCCGCTCAGAAAAATTTGCTCTATTATGTCAAAAAATGACAAAAACGAGTGTTGTTTTTTTCATTTTTTCCACCTTAAATCGTGCCATTTTACCAGAATATTGCCAAATTAACGGAATTGAGGTTCCTTGCTCTAGAGTTAATCTTTGCATCTCCTCCCCATATGAAATTAAGAACCATGGCTCTAGCTTTGTGAAGGATTGTCTTAGCTAAGTCGGCCCCGCTGGCTATGTACTAGATTGAGGCCAATATCACCTGATTGGAAATGAGAATACGAGCAGCCATGGATAGTTTCTTATTACTCCACCACGCTAACTTGCTCCGTATTTGCATCAGGACCTTTGCATTCTTCTCATGTTGAGACATGCAAAATCCAATAGGAAATCCAAGGTTTAGTGTCGTAGCACCAGGGACAAGCCACTTAAGGCCTCTGTCCTCACCAAATTCTCGCATTCGAGGAACACCATATGGCCGTGCTTTTTGTGAGGTTCATCCGTGCTCCACTGCCCTCACAGAATAGATCCAAGACATTAAAAGTGCGCTCCATATTCTCTAACCAACTGAGCTAATGAGGCTGTCGAAGAACCGAAACAGAAAGCGGCAGTTGAAACACCAGAAGATGCCACGATTGGTCGAACTTGCATCATTAGACTATCACTCTCTCCGAGAGGGCTGCTCACAAAACCCAATGTCAAAATGTTAGAAAAATGTCTTCAAAATTATAGAATTCCACCAAAATCTGCACACAACACATGCCAGTCATTCTCATCTACTTTTGAACATAAGGTGGACTCGTCCAACTCCGAAACAGAACGAAATCCAGTGAGTTTCGAGATAGAATTTGCACATAGAACACGGATGTTCAAGTATAGTTACATGTTCTCGGTGTCCTTCCTTTAACAAAGACAGACAAAAGCGTAGTGAAAAAGTAGAGTCTTCAAATTAGTGCCTCTCACTGCTCACTTGACAAGATCTTCCATATAACCCCATGCAATTTTCGTAATTTGTCAATCTTGCACCGTCATTGTTGAAGAGGTGATAATCGCAACACAAACCGGAACTGTGGTTACAAATCGAAACTCAAATCGCATTGAACCTATCTCATTCCTTGCAATACTGTCCCTCAAATAACGATTCTTGATCATGTAATGCCAAAGAACCCGACGCCTTTTTGTTTCCCTTTCAGGCTCGGCCAGAGTCCCATCGGAAATGGCATTTATTAGCCGCAATCCCGAAAACATACTGAGATCATGTGCAAAGATCACAAAATTGAGATGAATCCACGCACTTTCGTGATTGAAGGTACATCGTAAACCCCGAACCCTAAAACTTTCAAACCACCCATTTCCTGTATGACAAGCCCCTCATACCTTTGGAGTATCTCGGACAAACCCATGTTCAAAGCGAATCACACGTAAGAAGATGCCTAACCTTGTAACAACAATGAGTGATCGTACAATCGACATACAAGAATCGTAAGTAATCTGAGTGAGGAGATTACTGTGAAGGTAAGGGATGCGAACAAATCCCATCGAATTCGGCGCCTCTGCAAGTGGTTCATTCCCATCGAGGTCTCATCACGGCCGAGTTCATTCTCTACGAAATGTTCCTGACTGTAATTCCTTCCAGAAGGAAAGCTGGTCCCCGGTCTCGTAATGAAGGTTCAAGAAGACCTGTACTGTGCGTACTTAGAGCATGCCCAATCGAAACGGTAACGGCTCCCTGTAACGGGAGCTCACGGGCCCGGCAGTCTCGGCAAGCTCCAACGCGCACTGCGTGGCTCCCTCCAATCTCCCGTGTCTCTCTATAACTCTCCCGGTCTCGGCAATTTTTTCCTCTTTGCTGTGAGCGCTTGCTCCTCCCTGAAGCGGCAGTCAATGCCACGATGGCAACATTTGATTCGGGAAAAAAACTTGCCAGCAAGAAAACACGGAGCAGTGTCTGTTTCGTTCCTCCCAGACCTAGCGACTGCATCCGTGGCAGCATTTTTGTGCTCGACGTGGCTCCCCGCGAAGCCCTGGAAGAGGATCGCGTGGAACGTTTGACGGACGTGGGTTGGATTAGGAGCCCATCAATTTCGAAATGCACCGCATGTTCCGTCAGCGTGAGTCCCGTTACAGCACGTTTGGAGGGCGCTTTACAGGGAGCTGATTGGGCATGCTCTTACGGTTCACTATACCGGTTTCTTTTGTTCAACTGTATCACAAAAATAATGGATACTCATCTACATTCTCCAATCAGTATGCAGTAGACTACTTCAAGGGTTACTTCAAGGCTTAGGTTTTTAGTTGGGGTATATATAAAAATGAAACAAGATTTTCACTCTCATTAATGGAGTTGTCACTCATGATTATTACCAAGGTGAGGAGTGAAGGGATTACTTCACTTACATAAGGTAGTCCACTTTATGTTACATTGTGTAATCTGTGTGTTTTTGGGAGCTTCAAACCTTAAAACTTTGATTTTCTATCTCTATGTACTTGTGGGAGTGAGAACCAATTTTCTTTTCCTCTTTAAAATTTTTATTCGAAAATCTCGTACCTAGGACTATTTTTGATTATTGTTCCAAAAACTGACTGTCTATTGTTTACCACCTCGGAGATCATAACAATCAAGTTTGTCTCCCAAGTTTTTTGAGCATTGTGAAAATTGTTGTTGAAATTTCTGGGGGACGTCCTTGTGTTATTGGAAAAAGTTTCAACTTAGGATACTTAGGAATGTGAGTAGTGATTCAATTGTAAACATATAGTCAATTTTTAAAAATAAAACTAATTTAAATTGCCTTATTTTGGCTCGCAACGAAAAGGTTGTCCTCAATGACTCAAAATTTGAAATTTGGCTTTGCAAGATTTACTACATATGACTTATATGTAGTGATACACTTACACCAAATTGTAGCCCACAATACCAGAGGTTGAGCCTTCATCTACACTGCCCAAAATTTCAAAAATTCCGAATATTTGCATTTCAGTAAGTATGGCCATAATAATGATGGTATTAATATGGAACTAAATTACGATTTATCACAATTACGATATATTAGAAGCAACATAGAATATGTATTTAAAAATAAATTTTCAATTTTGAAAATTTGAATGAATTTGAGCACATAACCATCGGACTAGCTAATTATTTTTTAATAGAAAAATCCGCCCGTTCCTCAAAATGTTTCAATGCCTTATAGGAAGATATAATGAATGAAAATAATGTTCGTCGTTGAAATACAAGTGGAGTTTCCGCAAAAAGATCTAAAGGGAAAAGGTCACGTTGGTTCTACAACCCCAACGAGCTCTTCACATTAAGAGCAACCGACATGGAATGTGGAGTATCTTGTCTATTTCTAAATTCACCTAGGCTGCAAATTGAGTTGCTAGTATATTGGTTCTTTTGGAAGCACACCACATTCCACATATTCAAGTCCCAACTTGAACTTTACTGATTAGAAAAAATCAAACCTTCACTAGGTAGTGGCCACCTTTAGGTATCAGAAAATGAATGATTGTTAAACTCTACACTAGAGTTTCAAAAAATCTCTAAATCATAGCTTATATATAAGAGAATACTATTCAAAAACTGTACTATATATCACACAAGCACCCAACCCACCGTCAACAAATGCCATCACGTGCAGGGTTGTCTTGCTAGACACAGACGGACGTCAGACAGACACGACATGTCAGACAGACATTGAGCCTAAGAATGTCTAATAGAATCTACAGAATCTTTTTTTTACCCTGGATTTACCCTATCCACGTTGCATCCTACGTGGCTGCCACGTGGCATGTACAGCTCAGCAATACGGTTCGCGACCGCGCCACGTAGGACTGGACCGGCGGTCGCGTCATCTAGACCGGCGGTCGCCTTGGCCGGACCGGCGGTCGCCTTAGCGACCGACGATCGCCCATGTCAACCAACGATCGCCCAGGGTCGACCGACGACGCCCATGAGCGCATCGACGACGCGCCCATGAGCGACCGACGATCGCCCATGAGCGACCGACGATCGCCCATGAGCGACCGACGATCGCCCATGGCGACCGGCGGTCTCCCTGGACCGGCGGTCTCGCTGGACCGGCGGTCGCCTATTCTGGCCCCTGGACCGGTGGTCGCCTAAGCTGGCCTTGCATTGGAGGCTTCCGCCGAGTAGAATAAGTAAATTTTTTTATCCAACATTATCCAAAATTCTTCCGTTCACGTTTTTAAACGTAGATGAAGCATTAAGAATTCAAGATGAAACAAATTACAACAATCCACAAACCCCTGAAGAAAAGGCTAACATCTACCATGAGGTTTGAAACTCATGTAACACAAAATGTGGTGACATACATACGTGACTAGTGTAAAAAGGGAACATAATTATAAGAGTTGCAAAAATCTATTAGATTTGGAACAATATGTCAAAAAGTAGATTGTATATATTGCAAGTATGAAATGTGAATTACATGGCTAAATGAGCACTCAATGACGTGAGATGGTCATCCAAAGGAGTCTATGAATTGCAAGAAGATATACTGATATTATAAACTAATAACTGTCCTCTCTAAATACAAGCTCCGGTAGAAGCATATGATATGGTTTCGCCATCAAGCGGTTCACCACCTCCGCACAGGTCATTCTCTCATTTAATTCATGCCTGGTCATTGAAAACACTTTCGTTAGGAATGAATCTCGCACCGTCGAATTCGGTAATAATTCTTTGTCGAATTCGTTATGCACACCAATCAGCTGGATGAGCTTGCCAACCGCATACAAATCTGATGCTACCGTGGTTGGATGTCGAAGTTCCTGGACGTTCAAATTTGTATCAGAACCTTCAGGTCCATAAGTATAGAACAACTCGGGCACCACCCACCATCGACGTGTCATATTTTTATTTTTTTTTGGCGTCGTCTGGTATCCGTAACGTGAAGGCTGTTGTTCTACTATACAAGATGCCATCCCCCAGTCACACACTCCAATACAAATCTTGGTTCCTCCGAAAGTTGGGAAATGCAATAGTATGTTCGAGGGGGATAGGTCGTTGTGAAGAACTCCTGTCTTATGCACGAGATTCATGATGTACACTAAACCCCAAGCTAACTTCATCCTGTGCTGACGGAAAAGGGTAATTCTGAAAGCCTCCTCTGGAGTGAGACTCGGAACTTCCTTCACTTTCGACCAGTGAAGATGTTTGTCCCCGACCTTCTCATCCAACTTCAACATCTCGTGTAGTGATCCCCCATTCCACCAATATGAGTAAGCTTCGAATGTCCTGGTATGCAACGCCCAAAACTTGATAATTCCTGGATGATTCAAAGGACATACAAGAGCTTCTGCAGCAGTCTCTATCCTCCTCTTCTGAAGATTCATATTCTTGGAAAGCTTTCTCGCAAACTCGACATTTTTCGGAACGTGGTCTACTCCAAGTATCTTCACCTTCCGCACTTTTGATCCATGGCCTCCCTCCATATTGCGGCCTGATAGAGCTTCTATCGTAGCGTCTTGAGGAATCCACACCACCCCCGACCCTGTGTCTCGTTCAAATGTGGCGAGCAAAGCGGTTTTTTCCCATGACTTCCCTCGGGTTTTATTCTTGCTAAGCTTTTGGATTGTGTGTTGCCACCAATCCATCTTGCGTTTAAACTGGTCCTCCTCTTGTGTTAGACGCCTCGTTCCAAATCGCTTCTTCCACAACTCCTTTATATTGAAGATGCATTGTTCAACTGTATTATCCATCCACAACGCGTACTGCGAATGATAATCCACATCTTGGTATTTATCCGTTTCCTCCATGGCCTTCAAAATTACGGCCGCCAATTTCTTCTTCAGTCTCTCTTTGCCCGTGCTAACATTCCTGAGGTAGTTGTGCTCTAGGAATTGAGCCTCCGTTTCCTCATACCAATCCATGCATGCTTTTTCCGCAAACTTAGTATAATCTGTTGTTGGGAATCCGGGTCTTTCTTCTTTTGGGTGTCTCCTCTTCCTCTTATGGCCTCCACTTCCACTAGGTTGTTCCCCTCCAAGGTCTGGTGCAAATGTTTCGGGGGCATCCAGATCCCATGCTCGTTGTCCCTTCCCGTGCTTTTTGGATTTACTCATCGTTGAATTTCTTGAAAAAAAACCGCAAAAATCTCTCCCCGCTATCAATGTGCACCAAACCCCAAAAACTCCTCGACGACCCGGCGATGCGCATCATTAAGACGAGCAAGGACACGGGCGGAGGAGAATTCGGTAGCGGTTTGGGGAAAAGTAATATCAAACCCGCGTTGGGGTTTATATATCCTTGAGACCGGCGGTCGCCCTACGATCGCCACCGGCGGTCGCCCCAGTCCCATTGTCGCGGCAATTGCACCGGCGGTCGCCCTACGCCCCCATGATCGCGGCAATTTGGACCGGGCGGTCGCCTGCGCGTCCCATTGTCGCGAGCAGTGCACGGCGGTCGCCCTCGTCTCATTGTCGCGAACAACAGACCGGCGGTCGCCCTACGCCCATTGCCGCGAACAGTGCATCGGCGGTCGTCGCCGCCTCCCGCTTATCGCAATTAGCCGCACCGTCGTCGCTCTCACTGGACCGGGCGGTCGCCACGCAACGCGATACCTCTATCTGGACCGCCGGTCGCCTTGGATTTCTGGTCGCCCCCGCGTATATATTCCCCCATCGTACCTAAACTTGTTATTTGGGTTTACTGGCCTAGCGCGTTGTCTTACATCCATTGAATTGGCTGCATGCTCGTGCGGGGTAGGTAATAACTATTTGCCATTTTTGGCTTTTTCATCCATGGCTACTCTCGGGCAACTTCGGAAGGAAGAAAACGACAAGAAGAGGAAGAGGAAGGGCTCTCCACAACGGAAAAGATTACACGTGCTTCTAAATCCAAATAAGCTTGCCTTCAGAGGTTGGGAAGATGAACCAGATATGTGGACGATGGCCACTTGCGAATCGTTCATTGAATGGTGTCACATTGACAAGAAATTCCCTCTGTCTCGTCACCATTTTCACCGGCGCACCAACAAGGCAAATCTTAAGTTTTGCGAATGCCCAAACTTCAAGCAACGATGCATTGAGGCTTACCAAGTCCTGTATGGCATGCCATGTGTGGAGCGCAACGAGGTTCCATTGTTTCTTGCTCGTGGAGTATACGCCGAGGTTGCTCTTGGTAAACGAGTGGATTGGACAACTGTCAAAGAGGGGAAGCATGTAACACGACCTTCAACGAGTGACATTCCGACAGGCATTCTAAGATTCCCTGACGCTCCTAATGGTGGCATGGCGGTGATGAGGTCTATTACCAAGGCTATGGAAGAGGCTGCCTATCATAGTGCTACATCGGAAGAGGACGATGACTCGGATGGTTCGCGGCCTCGTAAGGCGGTGCGTCAAGTTCGACAACCTCTTCCGCGCGCGGCGTTGTGATTGATGCGGATCATCGTCGTAATTTACCCGCCGCGTTCTCGAAATAGGTGGCTCTCGCCCTCCAATAGCAAGTAATCATCCACCCGTAGTAGAGCCCCATGGTACTTGCATCTTACCATTGGAAGAACTTGACACATCTTTCGATCTCAAAGCTCTTCTCAAGAGTAAAGACGACGTCATAGCAAGATTGGAAGCGGATCTCGAAAAAACACGAGCAATGTATGAGGAGAAGGTGAAAGAAGGGGAGCAGCTTTCCGTGGAATATGCACGCATGCGCGAGAAGATGCAAGAACTATCTCACGCACGTAACATTCGTGGAGATGTAGAGAAATCTGACATGGCGGATGTTGATAGAGTTGTCATGAACCTTACAGAGGACTTGGCATTTGGAGAAATGTCACCGCAACGCCCTACATTGCGTCGTCCTGTGAAAGCTCAGCCATGTGTTGTTAATATGTCGGGCCTCAAACGAGAAGAAGATGTACGATGTGATTCTCAAGATTCTTTATCTTTACCGCTGTTCCCCCCTATTCGTAATCCCCCATTCATGTCGTCTGATGGATACAACTCCTTATTAAAGGAAAAGCAACAACTGCAAGCCCGTTTGGAGCAGTTGTCTGCCACTTACTACCATTGGAAGGTGGTATGTATACTTTCGGTGGATAGAGGGAGACAAGTTGCAGCGGAGCTGGAGAAGATCGATAAGAATTTTACTAGTGGAGCTGGTCGGCGAACGTTTGGTATGACCTCGTGGCCGAGTGTGGATACATTGTTTGATAATCTTCCTATGATGGACATCAAGATGCAAGATGACACTTCTACAGAGGATGTAGATTGGAGCAAGGCCGGGTGGAATTTCAAACACCACATGTCGGCACATGTTGATGTAGAATCCAGGACATTATTGTGGCCCAACCCTCCGCAGTTTGTATTGGATCACTCTACGTGTCCCATATGCCTAAATCCATTTGGACCTGAGGGTGGATGGGTTTTAGGCTCTTGTGTCCATATGTATCATCCGCAGTGTCTTTTAGTTCATTGTTTGACTCAAAGTCGTTGTGCTATATGCAAAGCGCCTTTTCACGAGCGGTTCTACGAGATGTTCAATCTAAGAACTTATATGCCGCCTTCTTGGGAACACAATGCCGAGACTGCGACGAGGTTCGATTCTCGGGGTAAAGACCTTATTTGGAGTTGGCGTAGAGGTGAACATGATCTCGAGAAGAGTACTCCTAGCTCCCAATTGAATTGGGAGACCGACCCAAACGAGATTCTAAGAGTTGCTCCAATACTTGCGGACACGGTCCACGCATGAGGGTAATCGGATGTTCTTCTTCCAATGCCTTGGAGGCTATTTTGATGTGAGCTCTAATACATTCAAGTGGGGGCCCTATCCAATGGGACATCGATGGAATCAATATGGGAAAGAGAGAACTCGACGGTGAAGGTCGTGCCTCCATGGAAGATTTGGAAGAGTGTCAATATCTTTGAGTCTACTTGGGGGCCACGATACAGTCTCAAGCTCTAGACTATTTCTTGGATGTACATAGTCCCCTCACAAGAAGGACTTTGCAGGACTTGAAAGACTCTAGAGTTTTAGATCTGATCTTAAATGCAGATGGTCCATTCAATCGAACTCGTGCAAAGCGCAAACTTCTTGTTGGAGAATGCTCCAACCCTCAGCCTAGTGAATGATAATTACGATATTGTGAATCCATACACTCGAGCATAGCGTATGGTTTTAGCTATATAGGACTATATTTCATTATAGTATTATCGAGTGGTAGCTTTTTGCGCAACAATGTATCTCATTTCCTATTGTACTACTTTTTGCATTGATTAAATCAATGGTATGTATTTGGTTCGCTCCTTTGCTTGTGGTCTATCGATTGTACTTTGTCAGCTTTTATTGTATCTTACATCTTCATAGTCCATATAACCTGCCCAACCCCTTGTACCAATGCACAAACACGTACTTACGCATGATGAAAGGTAAAAACAAACTTCCATATATAAAGAGTATGCGAAAAAGTACATAGAAGAAATTACGTACACTTTCCCTACACCTAAATAACGTAAATCAAATATCGTTTGGTGAATGTTGGGGTTGTAAGTCCATCGCCTCTACGTTAAGAATCTTTCAACTTTTTTCCTTGCCCTTTGAAAAAAGTGATCGTTGCGGTTCCAAATCAACGTCGATTGCGTTTATGTTGATGTCATCTTTTGCGTTACTTTTACGATGAGCCCACTCGCCCATGCGTCCTCAAATCGAGCATTCTCCTCGCCTACACGTAGTTGCTTTTTGCGAGTTTTACATTCTGGTCTTTCACTCCATTTCACCACCTCTTTAATTTGTCAACTTCCTCTGGAGTCTTGCCATACTTACCCGCTAATGCCAAATCCCGAATGCGTAGCATCTCTTTATCTACCTCTAGAGCAATAGATTCTTCAATATCCGTCAACTGATCCCTCCTCTCAGCTAGGACTCCTTCCAGGTAATTATGTTTAGATGTCCAGAACTCTACGTAGTCTTCTATGGAAAGGTTGTTTGAATTTTTCTTCTCGAAAAACTTCTCCTTAGCCTCTTTTCGTAGCACAAGCATGGTCTCCATGTCAGCTATGATGTCTAGAGCTTTTTCGAAAACCTCCCGACATTCTTCTTGTACATCGTATGGTGTAGAAAGGGCTCTTTCTTTAAGGGCTTCCAATTCCTTTATATTCTGCTGTACTAAATCCAATTCCATGCATTTTGCTATACTTAAATTGTGCAAAATGATCAAAGTATCCATGGCTTTGGATAATCTTCCACCCACTTTTCGGAATGGATTTACCTCAAAGGATATTCCTTCAATCCAATGCATTGGAGGACCAGTTGGTTCATCGAGCTCGTATTCGTGTGTGTGTTCATCCTCCGAGGATTCAGAAGAAGACCCTGCTGTGTAAAATTCCGCGTCGGCCTTAGGACTCATAGGTACCGTTCCAATTCCATCTCCTTCAATAGTCTTTGATGTCTCTCCAACCTCTATTGGTTCGGTCTTCTCTTGTATAGGCAAACGTGGATGCGTCCACCAATGCACATTCTTCCCGAGAATCATTTCCGCATATGCCATTTGTGCCAAAAAGTAGGGAACCTCATATTTAAAAATATGGTTGTTACCGTATATCATATGCCAAGCATAGATGCATCTCGCTTTGAAATCGTAATGATGGCACTCTCGGAGGTTAGCTTCATTCTTGTGCCGATGAATATTGTGCCAATGTAGAGGAAAGAGCTTGTTGATGTGGCACCACTCCACATATTTCTCACATATGGCAAAAGACCACGGCCCCCTCTCTTCCTCCCATCCTCTAAACGCTACTAACTTTGGATTCTTCAAGATAGCTCGCGCTTCTTCGCAATCCGACCTCGCTCATGGCGCACCATGGATGTGCCCGCTACAACGGGTAGTGCCTCCATAAGAAAAATTCGTAGAAAAACGCAAAGTCCTCTACGAGCAAGCAAGCAAAGAACTCAAGTCGATACTAGTCAATGCGCGAAAAGGAGGAACTCGCAAAGTGTGAAAATGGATCGCCCGTCGCGTTCTTAAGCACGGTGATAAGGCGACCGGCGGTCTACAAAAATGCACTGCACGTCGCCGCTCACGTCCGGGCTATCGCCCTATCTCGGACCGGGCCGATCGCTTCGGGGCCGACCGACAAGCGTTCGCCCATGAACTGGACCGGCGGTCGCCCTAGCGACCGACGTTCGCCCAAAGCTGGACCGGCGGTCGCCCTAGCGACCGACGTTCGCCCAAAGCTGGACCGGCGGTCGCCCTAGCGACCGACGTTCGCCCAAAGCTGGACCGCCGATCGCCCTAGCGACCGACGTTCGCCCATGAGCTGAATCGGCGGTCGCCCTATTTCACCTCTTTATGTTGAATGCGAGGGCATTAGGTTTCATAGCAGCTCCTACGAGGATGAGAATCATGAGATGAGGATGAATATTGGATGGGGGAGGAATAAAAGAGCCCTTTAGTTTATAATGTATTAATTTAAAAATTAGGAATGTATGCATAGGGTAGGAATTTCGGATCGTGGGTCCCATAATTCCCATTTTATGATCATTCAATTCCTAAGAAATGGACAAGAGATGTGTAAATGGATAATAATGAATGGGAGGAAGGATGGGGTGAGAGTTTTTCGTCC
The DNA here is from genome assembly GCA_037043015.1 of Bryum argenteum. Taxonomy (NCBI): domain Eukaryota; kingdom Viridiplantae; phylum Streptophyta; class Bryopsida; order Bryales; family Bryaceae; genus Bryum; species Bryum argenteum. The sequence goes on along the minus strand of CM073323.1, from coordinate 12,018,072 downwards.
TCTTTGTAGGCATGAATGGTATATATTATTTTGTATGGTGTATATTTTAAGAAGTCATATCGTGCCTAATCAGTTATAATAATTGATAAAATGTGAAATCATTTATAGAGCATCAGCCTCTTCAATGCATGAAAACACTTTAATGAATCTAACGATTCAATACCTACAATCTAAGCATGTAATCCTAGGTAGTCAATTCCTAGCATCTAAATAAGATACCATTTCTGTACAAAACTGCACCTCATATTTTAACATCACATTCAAGAACAATTTCTAGTTTCTTTTTATATCAGTGGAGCCTTTAATATATTATAAGATCTCCGTATATAATATCCGACTGATACATTATCCTTGCAATGAGTTTATGGGCTCATAACATTATGAAATTGGTTAAATTGAGTGGGGGGAGGAATTTGAAAATTTTGGCAAGTCAAATAATAAGGTCTTGAAATACAATTAAGTGAATGGAATTAGTGCATATACCCTAGAAAGCACTAAGAGAAATAGTTGTTTACCAAATTAAAAGGTGATATATCATGACATATTATATGTTTGGAGAAAAAATGAGTGACCAGTATATAAAGGTAAATATTTGAAGTGAAGAAGACTAATGATTTGCGGACATTCTTATCAACCCATTACTGAGCGTACTTTTGGAACCAATATTTGATGAGTATTTTATGTTGAGAATTCTGAGAATGTTGAAAATTATAATTTTGTAAATTGTGATTAAACTTGTATCGATCTAAATCCATATACACCACAAGAGTATCCAATGAGAATAAAATCATTTTTCATGTATCATGGTCACCGCTCTTGGCAAAATGCCCATGACCATGAGAATCATTTTCAATTGGGAATGAGATATAGGAAGAAGTGAGTGGGAATGAGAGGGAATGAGGGGGATGAGGGGGATGAGGGGGATTGAAGGGGGAATGGGGGAGATGCTTGAATCGGTTAATTCAAAATTTGAATATTGCATAAAGAGGATCCAAGAAAAAGAGCGGGAGCTCTCGCGAAGTCGCCCCTGCAGAGTGCCGGGTCCCCGGCGCTCCGCTGAGGTGGATCGAAACTCTTCTGAAGGCTGCGCACGGCGGTCGCCGGAGGTCTCTGCTGCACTGACCGGGCGTCGTCGCCGGAGGTCTGCTGCACTGGACCGTGCGGTCGCCCCCGAGCGAGTCTTGCAAGAAACACTGGACCGGGCGGTCGCCCTAACGATGTCGCCGGGACATCGCGGTCGCCCGCCACGGGAGGTTAAATACAATCGTAATTGGCCGTAGTCGTCACTTTTTCGGCCCACGTGCCGTGGAATTGCGCATTGTCTGGTGTCGACTCAAAGTTGCCACTTGCTTGCTCGATTGGAGGCCAACGTGGACTGCACCATTTTTGGTGTTTTGTATTTAACATCACATCATAGCGGCATTTCCATGATCGGAGGTAACAATGACTACAATTGCGGAACGTAAAATAGTACTTGGGGAGCGACGCAAGAAGAGAGGAAAAACACAGAAGAGGAATCACCGTATTCTCCAAGATGCCACTCAACGCGCTTTTCCGGGGTGGGAGACCGAAGAGGGTGTGTGGAGTCAGACAACAGTGAAGAATTACATCGCCTGGTGCCACATCAGCAAGTTGTTTCCACACTTTCGACATGAGACGCACTTGAAATTAAATGCTGCAAATCTGCACTATTGTAAGCATGACGAATTCGTGCAACGATGTATTGAAGTGTGGAGGTTCCTTTATAAAGGCAAGAATGTCACCAAGAACGAGGTTTCATATCATATTGCTCAAATGGTGTATGCAGAGGTAATATTGGAGAAAGTGGTGGATTGGAGCTCAATGAAAAAATCGCATCAATTCTTCCTTCCAACCAAGCAAGATATTCCAAGAGCCCCATTGACAGAAAACCCACGAGAAGGACTTACGGCAGCAAGGCATCGGAAAGATGGGGATGCTGATGATGTGTATGTTTGGGTAAATCCTAATTCTGATGAAGAAGAGGTTAAGGAGAGGGAGCATCATACTCCTCTTGTAGAAGGTTCTATTGGTGGCGTTGAACACTTTTATGTGGGTGAAACAAGCGTGCAAGATTTGGATGTGATTGATGCACCTGTGAAGCACATCGAGGACCTACGAACAGAAGGAGAAGCGGATGGCATTGAATACATGGAGGTTGAAGCAATGTTTGGTGCTTGTACTTTGGGAACACCCGAAGTTATAGTCCGGCCCGTTATGAGCGCCTCTCCTCAAACAAATGTTAGCGTAGAGGATGGGACTCTAGAATATCCAATGGAAACGATTGAACAGCCAGAAAGAGAAGGAAATGAAGAAGTAGAGCTGGAGAAGGAAGTTCAAGTAGTCTTCAAAGCGAAACGCCCGAATGAAAACGATGATTCGTGGATGAAGTTGTTGAACAAGGCTTATGAGGATTATGAATATTTGTTTCATGCTTTGTCATACGAACGGGCAAAGTGTGTTGAACTCCAACATGACATAGAGGTAATCAAGGATGCAAAAAAGAAGATCCAAGAGGAGGCGACGAATGTTCTCCCAGCTCTGGTTACATCAGATCAGGTCGATTATGAGGAAGAGCTCATAAAGAAGAAGAAACATTTCGAGGATGTGCATAGGGGATACAAGCGCGTCGACGAATGGTTTGTGGTCAATGATTGGGGTCGCGAGAAGGATTTTATGGTTGAAGGAGCCAAGGACCAAGGTCATTTTGAGAAGGAGCTAAAGGAACTCATTTCGGCATGCGATGCCTTGAGAAATTTGAGATCGAAAGGGTGAACCTAGCATCAATAAGATTGAAGGGGAACAAGGAAAAGTTAGTCCTCAATAGAATAGATGGAACCGTGGATATTGCAGAAGAGGGTCAAAGTTCACAGCGCAATGGAACAACTGAGGAGTTGGTCAAAAAGCTACTTGTGCTCGCAGAAGAGGAGAGGTTCTTAAATGCAAGGATCGAAGATCTATGTATTGCAAATAAGACAAAGGAGAAATGTCGGCTGGTACCATCTAAAAAAATCTAAAGTACAATGGAAGAAGATTAGAGTAAGCGGAATCAAGTTTTAGAAAGACGTGGGTGTGTTGGTTATATCCATTTACTTTATTTTATTTGTGAACTGAAAGTTGGGAGATAAGTGCTAGGCTGGATGTTATACAATGTATCTTTTTGATTATATGATATGTTTTTACTAGTAAGATACCCGTTGAACGATGTTATGTTTATTATTTGTATATATGCGCACGGTGTTATTTTAATCATCTTGTTTATTCTTTTAATTTTTTATTTTTATTTGAAATGCATGATTTGGAAATATCTAAAAAAAGGTTCTTAGAATGGTATGTAGGTTCGTAATTATTTAAGTTGGTAGGTTTGTATGTTGGTAGGTTGGTGGATACTTTGGACAGTGGTCTTTTAGAAAATTATGTCGTGTATACCATTCCATATGTATATATAATGATATTGAGTTTTGGAAAGCTTTGATTAGTATTAATCCACGATGAAGTAATGATAAATAATTTGTAAAAATTTGGAATCGTAACTAAGTTGTTGAAGTTACGTATAAATATATGGTGGGATTTAGTTGCAAGTATTTAGAGTCAATGAATATTTTTACAAACCCCCCAAAACCTCGAAAGGCAATGATTCGTACATGATTTCAAATATGCAGAAAAAGATTTGTAGCAAAGGGGAGGAAGCGAGATATTCGCGCCCATCATCACGAGACCGGCCGATCGCCTCTGTCCACCGTCGTTCGCTCATGAGCTGGATCGGCGGTCGCCCTAGCGACCGACGTTCGCCCATCAGCTGGATCGGCGGTCGCCCTAGCGACCGACGTTCGCCCAAGCGACGACGTTCGCCCATCGCCTAGATCGGCGGTCGCCCCAGCAGGAGGGTGCGCGGAGGCTCGCGGACACTTTCTCCTTGGTGCTTGCCCATCACGTAGACCGCCGGTCGCCCTGTCAGCGTCGTTCGCCCATCAGCTGGATCGGCGGTCGCCCTAGCGACCGACGTTCGTCCATCCGCTGTATTGGCGGTCGCGCGATTTGGAGGTTTTGAATGAAGTTAACACCAAGTATCCTATAGACCTATACCATGCCAAGGTTGAATCAAATTAACACCAAGTATTTCCTTCCATGTAAATCCAAGTTCCATGTGGCTTCTTTCATGATTTAATATATTTGATACGGTTAGAGAAAATAATAAAACCACCTCCTCCCCCCTTTAGTATAACTTCCTCTATTACTTAGCATCCTACAAAGTCAAAGTAAATCATAACATGTAGATACGTTTCTTTTACGGGAAATTTTGTTCTTCCATAATTTTTATAAGGTCTTTTTTAGTCAACACAAGTTTTAAAATCGTTATCTCTTTCCACAAATCTATTTTCCGTATATCATTAAATATTCTACTCATTCAAATGACTTACAAGTAAATGATGACCTATAGATGACATATCCCCACGATTTTCTAAATAACACCATCATTTCCATAGGGTCATCATTAGGTAGTGTAAGGGTTTAAATTATCCTCTTACCCCCTTTATCTATTTTTTCTTATTTTTTGAAGTTTTGGTGTTTCTAAGTGCTTGCAACCAAAATCCAACCTATAGATCCTTTACTCCAACGATTCTTTTTTATAGCTCCATCATGTTCATAAGGTAGTTATTACATACCCAATTCTTTTTAAAATATTTTTCTCTCCATTTAACTATTTTTTATCTTTTATTTAAAGCTCTACTTACTTCGAAAATTCTATATTAATTTGGGAAAAATAGTACAGGTTGTCCTTTAATATTTTTGATGGTTCCATCATTTTTATATGATCCATATTACCTACACTAAATAGGTAGATTAGTGTTAGATACACTAATATACATAAATAGGCTATAAGTTTTTACTATTAGTCAATATTTGTACCCTCTACAAAGGTGAAGATGGGGATCCTTACATAGTATTGGAATCGATACTCTTGGTAAAATTTTTATCCCAAAAGTAAAAACTTGTAACATTTTCAAATCTTATAAAAATCTAACACTAATGTACTTATTTAGTGTAGTCCAAATGTTCAAATTACATTCCCCACTTTGTTTTCGTATGCATGTGCGCACAACGCCTACTTTCACATGACTATTTAATTTTTGGAAATTCGGGAAAAATACTTTCATTCTCTTTGTGCCCCTAAGATTTATATTATATTTTTACACAATATGAATCACCTAGGAAAGTTATCAACACCCCTTCTACTCCTTTTTACTTATATATTTACATATTCCCCGTTCTTGGACCCGCAATTCAAATATCCCCATATAAACTCAACCACTTAGTTGGCATTCTCCCATGGTTTTATGAATTCTTCCATTACATTTATGAGGCCCTTATTACCTAATTCAAGTGTTCGTATCACCTCCTGTATGCTTTCATTCTCTTTTCCCTTATCATTCAAAGTTGTGGTGGGTGCACCTAAATTATGACATATGGATGCGATTTCCCTATGGGTTTTTTTTTTTGGTTCTATCATTTTCATAGGGTCATTATTAGGAAGTCCAAGTATTAAAATCACATTATTGCCCCACATATATATATATATATATATATATATATATTTTTTTTTTTTTTTTTTTTTTTTTTTTTTTTTTTTAGTTTTTAGTTTTGATGGTTCCAAATACTTGCCACCAAAAGTCATTATATACATTCGTTACTACTTTGAAAATTCTGACACACACGCTGGGAGGAAGGTTAGTACTTGCTCACGAGGTGGACCGGCGGTCGCCCAGTGACCTACGGTCGCCCACCAGCTGGATCGGCGGTCGCGCGATCCAGAGGTCGCGCCCCCACGCATACGTCGCGCCCTCCCATTTGGAGGTCGCGCCCTCCCATTTGGAGGTCGCGCCCTCTGACCGATGGTCGCACACCAGGTGGACCGGCGGTCGCCAATCCGCTGGATCGGCGGTCGCCCTGGCGACCGACGTTCGCCCTGGCGACCGACGTTCGCCCTGGCGACCGACGTTCGCCCTGGCGACCGACGTTCGCCCTGGCGACCGACGTTCGCCCTGGCGACCGACGCTCGCCTTTCAGCTGGATCGGCGGTCGCCCTAGAACCAGGGTTACATATACGCGCGGACACCGCCAGTCGCCATTTTTCACCTCCACGTGTCGGGCCTTGCGCATTGTCTGGTGTCGACCTCTGGTTGCCGCCTGCTTGTTCGAGCGCTAGAGCGTGCGGTGATTGGCACACACGTGCCACACGTGTGCATTTTACACATACATGCTGCCGGATTTTCGAGTTTTCTAAATTCTGTGTTAGTCCACGGAATAGATATAGCTTTGTTTTGAGTTAGTTTAAAAATTTTCTTCCTTGGTTAGCATTTGGGTGACCATGACCCCTAGCCAGGAGCGGAAGATAGCGAGAGACAAGGACCGCAAGAGGAAAGGAAAGAAGCAAAGGAGATTTCACAAGATTCTCATAGATCCCACGCTACAGGCTTTTCCGGGGTGGGCGCAAGTAGAGGAACCGTGGACCCTTAAGACCTGCAAGTGGTACATTGCTTGGTGCCACATCGGCCATTTGTTTCCACACTATCGTCACGAGTTTCATCGCCGCCTGAATTGCGCAAATTTGCACTATTGCCATCACGATGAATTTGTGCAACGATGCATTGAAGTGTGGAAGTTCCTCTACGCCGGTGTGCATGTGGTGAGCAACGAGGTTTCGTACAACATAGCACAAATGGTGTACGCGGAGGTAATTTTGCAGAGGGACGTGGATTGGAGGACGTTTAAAAATCCCCTCAAACAATTAAGCCAACAGAACCCCATATTCCGCGAGCTCCTTATCCAGCGGCCAACCCACGAGAAGGGCTTACAACACCTAGGGGTTACAAAGGAGGAATCCCTGATGAGGACATAGTTTGGTCAGATTCGGAAGAAGAAGGGACCGAAAGCCGAGAAGTGGATGAAGGGGAGCCGAACCAAACAATGGAGGAAGGTCGAGGCACATTTTGATGAAGGGGGCCAAGCCAAGTTTGTATGAGAAGGGGGCCAAGCCAACTTTACAATGAAGGGGGCCCAAGCGAAGAATGACTTGGTAGTTAGTTAATCACGTTTTTTTAGCAATTGTAGAAAAGTAGTGTACTCAATACCAAACACTAAGTGCAATTGCCATTTTGTATGCAAAAACGTTGAATGTGAATATGAAGTTTTTGACTTTCTTCAATTTAAATATTCTTGGTGAATGAAATCTCACTATTGCATGTGGTATAAGCATAAAGGAAAAACCTTCAATGTCCGAGGTACCATCATTGATACATGGCAATTTTTATCATTCTTAATTATTTAGGAAACGTGGATTGAGCAATATTCATCCCTTTATTTTTTGGATTTGGAGCAAGAGAAGTTAAAACTCTAGTTTCTAATATGAGTCCTTATTGTTCTCTCTCTTGCCTTCGCATGTTGCCTTTATTATTATTAATTTTTTTTCTTTTCAAAAGAAAAGCATTATTGCGAATCAAACATTTTTGAGCCACATGGTCTCCGGGATTCTAGTTAATAATAGCTGTACTACGTGGACCATGGATTTTGACTTGGAGAGTAAAGTGCTCTTCGTCCGAACAATCTGTCATCGCTATGGCGACCGGCGGTCCAACTGGGTCAGGGCTAGGGCGATCGGCGGTCCAGCTAGCGCGATGAAGTCAAGGCCAGGGCGACCGCCGGTTCACATGGCGCGACAGCGTTGTTCTTAGGGCGACCGCCGATCTGGCTGTAGCGACCGCCGATCTGGCTGTGGAGTATATAAGGAGTTGTTCACGGGCTCGAAGCCACTTTCCTTTGCGCTTGGCCCGTTGTCTTGGGTCTCCCCATGAGAAGCCCCCTGCTCGGTCTATATGTGCAAAGAGTAACTTGAGCCCTTGTAGTGCGTGTTGTCGTCACCGGTTTCATTGCAGCGGCGGAGGTGCGGTTCCAGAACATGGAGCATTCTTCCCAATCCAACGGGGTACCAGATAATAGAAGAGACACTCGCAAATGGGAAGAGTGGCTACGAGTATCCACGGAACGGAACGACAAGCCAAATACTCGCGTGTGCTTATTCTGTGGGAAAAGCACAGTCTTTGTAAGGCAACGAGCATTTGCTCATTTCGGATATCCTCACAATTCCCCATTACCCCGGTGTACGAGGTTGCCCCGTGGAGTTCTCGAGCTATTCCGTGACTGCGGAGGGATAGTTCCAAAGAACAACATTTCTTATGCGGATGTTGTTCCTGACTCACGAGTGGATGTCGGCATACCATATGCAGGGATGTCACAGCGTCCGGACGTCCGGACGTCCGCAGGGGGTTATGGGAGCGTCCGTGACTTAGAGATTTTGGACTATTTACCTAAGGTAAAAGGGGCGACCGATCTTCGGCCCGGGCGACCGGTCATTGGGCGGGGCGACTGGTCTTTGGCAGGGGCGACCGGTTTTGGCTCGGGCGACTGGCCCGCCGACCGGCCCAACCCGGGGCGACCGGTACAGCAGTGGCCGTCTGATCGGTCGGCGGTCGACCCGACCGGAAAAAAAAAAAAAAAAAAAAAAAAAAAAAAAAAAAAAAAAAGGCTGATGGCCAGGCCGTCTGATCGGTCGGCGGTCGACCGGGCGGTCGTCCTGACCAAAAAAAAAAAAAAAAAAAAAAAAAATCTAAATTTAGAATCCGGTCGGTCGGGGCGACCGGATTCTAAATTTAGATTTTTTTTTTTTTTTTTTTTTTTTTTTTTTCCCGGACGGCGTGGGCGTCCGAAGCCGCCTTGGTGGGGAGCTAAGGTTGGCGGCCACTCCTCTTAACCCTAACCCTATTCCAATTTATTTCAACAACCATTTTGAATTTCTTCAGAACTCCCCCCGACCCCCCTAAAGTTTTTCAAGACCCAGATTACACTATTTGGGGTTCCCGCTCAAATAAGATTCTCCTTGCTTTGAGCATTACGATCTCACTAATGGAAAAGAATCGACGGTTTAAATTTTACAAGTCACTAAAAATTCAAGTTAACTTTAAGATCCTACGGTTGGATCTTTCTAAATGAGCTTCAAATGAGGCTTTTCAAGCATGAAGAATTTCGGCAATTTCGCATCAAGGATATCTAGGGATTAAGATCTCTTTATTTTATCTAAAATTTAACTTAAGTTACTTTTGTGAATTGATTGATGATTCATTTAATCTTATTATCATGGTCCGGAAGATATTACCTACTTCGTACTACTTATGGTATGTACTACCTAGTTTGGAATCATGAATTTTTCACACCAACCCCTTTAATCACAAACATGACAAGGTTTGCTTACTATTGAATAACTTATTATAAAAGGAGACTAATAGTATCTTCATAGATAAGTATTGGCCTTTATCATGTAAGATAAAACTTAAGGAAACCATACAAATAAATAAGTACTAAGAATAGAAATGAGAATTTTATTTTGCTATTGAAAGTTTAGGTGTCTTTAATCTATTACAAGAGAATTATTAATTTTTATGAGGATTTCAAGTTTTCACCTACAACAATTTAATCTTAGAATTAAGGTTTTTATATTGTCTTTGGGAAGAAAGTTTACAAGAGTTAGAAAACTCACATTTCTTAACACATTTATTTTTCCTTCAAACCCCCCTAGCCTTTAGGGGTTAAATAAACAACCACCCATTTGGATTCAAATAAAATTTGCTTAGATACTTAGATCCGTAAATGGTTAGTAACTATAATATTTTTCATTATCATAAGTCAATGTGAATATATTGCAAATTCTATCAAAGAATGACATTGTACCCCTAAAGAATTCCAAGTGATTCATGGATAGTTAAGATTCATATGAACAATGAAGGGTTATTTATAATAAGTTCTATTTTTCATGTGTGTCCAAGCCCACAAGATCTTTTGAGTAAAACATTCCCTTCTATGAAAAGAAGATCTTCCCGACATTCCCCTGACAAAATCGGCATGTGGATTAATGCCCTGATTTAGATTGTAGGTACAATGTCAGGTACCTAAAAATAGACAATTCTTAAATGCAAGCAAGAGGAGGAAGAAGAAGGGAGAAGTGGAGAGATGAGGGAGTGTTGGTGAGTGAGAGAGGAAGAGAGGAGCGCAAGACACCGACCGGTCGCTCCGTCGATCGGTCGGTCCATCGGTCGGTCGCTCAGTCGGTCCATCGGTCGACATCGGTCGGTCACTCGGTCGGTCGCTCGGTAGGTCAATCGGTCGGTCCCTCCGTCGATCGGTCGCTCGGGCGATAAGCCAAAGTTTTTTTTTTTTTTTTTTTTTTTTTTTTTTTTTTTTTTTTTTTTTTTTTTTTTTTTTCCCTTGAATTCCGGTCGCGCCCTCCGACCGATCGGTCGGCCAGCGACCGCGTCGGATCGATCGACCGATGGACCGACCGATCGACGGAGCGACCGGTCGGTGTCTTGCGCTCCTCTCTTCCTCTCTCACTCACCAACACTCCCTCATCTCTCCACTTCTCCCTTCTTCTTCCTCCTCTTGCTTGCATTTAAGAATTGTCTATTTTTAGGTACCTGACATTGTACCTACAATCTAAATCAGGGCATTAATCCACATGCCGATTTTGTCAGGGGAATGTCGGGAAGATCTTCTTTTCATAGAAGGGAATGTTTTACTCAAAAGATCTTGTGGGCTTGGACACACATGAAAAATAGAACTTATTATAAATAACCCTTCATTGTTCATATGAATCTTAACTATCCATGAATCACTTGGAATTCTTTAGGGGTACAATGTCATGCTTTGATAGAATTTGCAATATATTCACATTGACTTATGATAATGAAAAATATTATAGTTACTAACCATTTACGGATCTAAGTATCTAAGCAAATTTTATTTGAATCCAAATGGGTGGTTGTTTATTTAACCCCTAAAGGCTAGGGGGGGGGGGTTTGAAGGAAAAATAAATGTGTTAAGAAATGTGAGTTTTCTAACTCTTGTAAACTTTCTTCCCAAAGACAATATAAAAACCTTAATTCTAAGATTAAATTGTTGTAGGTGAAAACTTGAAATCCTCATAAAAATTAATAATTCTCTTGTAATAGATTAAAGACACCTAAACTTTCAATAGCAAAATAAAATTCTCATTTCTATTCTTAATACTTATTTATTTGTATGGTTTCCTTAAGTTTTATCTTACATGATAAAGGCCAATACTTATCTATGAAGATACTATTAGTCTCCTTTTATAATAAGTTATTCAATAGTAAGCAAACCTTGTCATGTTTGTGATTAAAGGGGTTGGTGTGAAAAATTCATGATTCCAAACTAGGTTTTGTAATGTAGATGAGGTTTTCAACCCATCTTACATCTCGGAGGTAAAAAATAAGTCCAACAAGAATCCTTTTTAAATCATATACATCTTGTCAAAATTTGGAATAGAGTACAAAATGGTTGATTGGGCCTTTAGTAGTTGAGCGTTAGAGTGAATATTCAATCATGTACTATATTGAAAGGCTATTAGCATCATATAAGTATATAAATATGTGAAGGAAAAAGACATATAACATAAAACTTACAATACAAATTCATGCAACCCAAATTTAGAAGAACAATACTACAAAGTATTATGTGCTAATATTTGTCTTTCAAGTGTATGTGTGAGTATGAAGATTATATTTCTATAAGACTCTCCTAAACATTTAACAAGTTACGTAGTGGTAATGTGTAAATATAGATTTTTCATTTAATTGATCTTGGTAGATGTTCATAACTCCTGAATAAATATGAGTCATGTCCACGTTTATGGTGTATGTTATTTTTTATTTTTGTAGAAAGTGATGTATCTTCAATATCTTATTATAGCAATTCATAATACTACATGATCAAATATACAATGATATATTATTTTAAGATGCGATTAGTTGATATTGACCCCATTTGATTTATATGGCAATAAAATTTGTATTGAATAAAAATAATCTTTGTGGAAGCGTTTTCTTATCCTCAAGTAAAGATTTTTTATTTAATCTTATTTGACCCTTATGATGCTATGTGTTTTTGGCAAATGACACTAAGAACTTACACCCCCAAAATACCAAGTGCCCTTCACAGTGAATTAAGACATTAGGCTTGTTCCTAAAGTTTGCGATTTGGGAATTAAAGAAAAATACGTAATTTAAACTAAAAAACACATGAACATCATCCTATTTTCTCTTTTAAGTTGTTAAACATCAACATGCCATAAGTAGTACAAAGTAAGTAACATCTTTCGGACCATGATAATAAGATTAAATGAATCATCAATCAATTCACAAAAGTAACTTAAGTTAAATTTTAGATAAAATAAAGAGATCTTAATCCCTAGATATCCTTGATGCGAAATTGCCGAAATTCTTCATGCTTGAAAAGCCTCATTTGAAGCTCATTTAGAAAGATCCAACCGTAGGATCTTAAAGTTAACTTGAATTTTTAGTGACTTGTAAAATTTAAACCGTCGATTCTTTTCCATTAGTGAGATCGTAATGCTCAAAGCAAGGAGAATCTTATTTGAGCGGGAACCCCAAATAGTGTAATCTGGGTCTTGAAAAACTTTAGGGGGTCGGGGGAGTTTCAAGAAATTCAAAATGGTTGTTGAAATAAATTGGAATAGGGTTAGGGTTAAGAGGAGTGGCCGCCAACCTTAGCTCCCCACCAAGGCGGCGGACGCCCACGCCGTCCGGAAAAAAAAAAAAAAAAAATAAAATAAAAAAAAAAAAAAATATATATATATATATATATATATATATATATATATATATATATATATATATATATATATATATATATATATATATATATAAATAATAATAATCTAAATTTAGAATCCGGTCGCCCGTCCATTCGGTCGAGCCGACTGATCGGTCGGGTTCGACCGATCGGGAATGAGCGACGGATTCTAAATTTAGATTTTTTTTCCCCTTAAATTCCGGTCGGGCCCTCCGACCGATCGACCGCCGTCCGACCGGTCGACCGCCGACCGATCGGTCAACCGCCGACCGATCCGTCGACCGCCGACCTATCGGTCGACCGTTATCGATCTGACGGTTGTGGATCTCCGAATCAAATCTCATGGTCACCACGACCTTCGGTCGCCTCGACCGGGCGCCGGTCGGAGCGAATTTTCTCGGTCGCTCTAAAGAAGATTAGATTTGAACGGCTTAGATGCGAGCTCCAAAAAGATCTAATGGTTGAAATTTTTACTGTCGTCGTAGTAATTCCATTTTACCCCCCCTGACGGACGTCCGGACGGTTCTGGACGGACGGACGGACGTCTGACCAAAAAAACTCAAAAGACGTCCATATTGACATCCCTGACGATATGCGGCAAGGGAAACTACAGAGAACATAGATACCCCTCGCATCAACTCTGTACAAGTGCCATCCCCTAACCTAAGGTCTAATCAGGTGCCATCCTCTAACAAGGGGAGTCATGGCAGTAATGGACAAAGGATCTCTACACTCTCTAGTGGACGGCGACATGGGCAAAGGAGTATGGAGGATAGTTTTGATCTTGCCATTAGGCAAAATTTGGATGCAAAGTGGGCTTCATTTTTCTATGAGGCAAACATTGCATTCAATGTCGTACGACATCCAAAGATTCATAAGTGCCGTTCAAGAGACAAAGAAAGGCGGTATTGGTGGATATCAACCACCCTCGTATCATGCTATTAGGACTACGATGCTCGATGCGAAGAAGGGCGGCGTGCAAAGGTCGGTAGAGGATCGAACAAAACTTTCTATCGAGAAATACGGAGGAACAATATGCTCGGATGGGTGGTCCGATGTCACAAGCGGACCACTCATTAACATGATGCTCGTTTTTGCCCAGTGGGAGAGGTGTTTTTGGGATCGAGTGGATACTACGAGGAAAAAAAGGACATTGCTTATGTGGCAAATGAAATGGCGAAGTACATAGAGGAGGTTGGACCACAAAACATCGTGCGAGATATGCACCGACAATGCAAGCTCCATGTTAGGTCTTTGTGAAGAAGTTTGAGATAGACTATCCTCACTTGTATGGACAAGGTTGTGCGGCACATATTCTAGACCTCCTTCGGAAGATTGGGGGAAAGAGGCGTGGGTTAAGCAATTGGTGGAGCAAGCCAAGAGAGTGTGCACATTTATTAAGGGGTCCCACGTCCCCCTTGCTCTATTCAGAAGTACTCGCTTGAAGCTGCGGCTCAAGGTACCACCTCGGACTCGATTTGCAACAAACTACTTGATGATAGAGCGGTTGTTAAAGCTACAACAACCTCTCGAACAACATGGTGATCGATCCGGAGTGGCATGTGTTTGTCCAAACATTGTTCAACAGCAAAAGCAGTCACCGATTCTGAGACAAAGGCAAGGAATGTGCGGATTAGCATTAGGAGCGATGAGTTCGGGAGAATTGTACGAAGTTTGTCAAAGTAGTTGAACCAGTACTCCTAGCTCTTCGGGAGTTCGACGGGAAGTACCAAAGCCATGCCAGGGCGTATGTGATCATGTCGGACCTTAAGGAACACGTGTTCTCTTTGCGTGAACCTCCATTCGAACTATCCCCGACATTGCTACAAAATACGAGGATGCATTTCAAAAACGATGGGAGATGATGCCTGAGACCTCCACTATATGTGACTTTGTTGAACCCTTATTTGACAAATATTGGAGCAATTCAAAACAATGGAGAAGCAAGAAGAGCTTTAAACCGGGTCAAAAGGAAGCTTAGCGCCCCAATGCGAGTGGTCTATGAGGAAGTGGTGCGGGAACTCATACAATATGAGGAGAGGACGGGTCCATTTAACACCAATTCAGAGGCCCCTGATCCAGCTCACTGTGACTTGTTACCACATCAATGGTGGCATCAAGTCGGGGGAATGCCTTGCCAAAAATTGCGAAGAGGATTTTGGCATTGACATGTTCACTTCAATCATGTGAGAGGAATTGGACAATGTCTCTTTCGTGCACAACAAAGTGAGGAATCGGTTGTCAACTTCCAAAGCCAGAGGACCTTGTGTACATCTATGCGAACGCCAAACTCGAGCGCTTAAACGTACCAAATCGTCGAGAACGTGGTACGAAAATTACTTAGAAGAAGAGGACTCTGACGAAGAAGACTATGTACCGGACAATGAATGGGATGATGGTGTATTCATGGATAACTCGGAGGCGGATGACGACAATTATGTCAATGACGGTAGCGAACACGACGACCTAGAGAATTGGAACGACAACGAAGGAAACATGACTATTCATGTCAAGGACCCGTTTGAGTTCGATGACGACCAGGATGTTCCACATTGCCTCGCCGATTTGCGGTATTTGCGACATGAAGGAGAAGGAGTGGCAAATTTACAACTCCAAGAGAGTACTTGCCTAGCGAAACAAGACTTGGTAAACCGGATGGATGAAGAGAACATTGGTCCACTTAAAGGCAGCCCACACTCTAACAACGACGATAAACTTGAGAGTGTGAAGGGCACGGTTACCACGACAGGAGTTCAAATGGACCAAAT
This sequence comes from Bryum argenteum, assembly GCA_037043015.1. Classification (NCBI taxonomy): domain Eukaryota; kingdom Viridiplantae; phylum Streptophyta; class Bryopsida; order Bryales; family Bryaceae; genus Bryum; species Bryum argenteum. Next base: position 12,002,563 of record CM073323.1, on the reverse strand, counting down.
TAAAGTGGAACCTGACGATGTATCCAATTCAGGTTGCATGGAAGTGGGGTCACCTAGAGTTTCAACCATTCGATCAAGGAATTCAACTCTTAACGGAGATGACTCCGATGTACCTCTACAACAATTGTTCCCAAAACACGATATTCATTATATTAGGAAAATTCCATGATTTTGGGAAAATGCAGTTTAGCTCGAGTCGAGCTAAACTGCACCAGCAAATAGGGTACTTCACTGACATTGCATAAAAAAACCAATCGTCAAAACTTTCAAATAGCCATAACTTACTCAAATTTTGTTCAAATAGGGCATATGAGGTGTTTTTTGACATCTACAGACAACATAGATGTCAAAAAACACCTCATATGCCTCATTTGGACAAAATTTGAGTAAGTTATGGCCATTTGAAAGTTTTGACAATTGGTTTTTTTCTGCAATTTCAGTGAAGTACCCTCTTTGCTGGTGCAATTTAGCTCGACTCGAGCTAAACTGCATTAAATTGGGAGATTGAAAATCTCTCAAAATAACGAATATCGAGTTCCAAGGGTTACCCAACCCAAAGGGGCCCATACAACTCGTATGGTATTGCCGAAGATGGAGGTCAAGATAGAACCAACAAGTCCAACATGCAACCGGGCATTGGCAGTGGCACGAGACGTCGGGCCATCTACACAACCTCGCAATCGTATTACACGAGGCCAGAAGCGTTTGAGGAAGGCACACGATCGACGATGTCGGAAAGGAGCACGCGTACATGAAGAAGTCCATGCTGGGATTGCTTCATCCAATAATCCGAATACACGTACAATGCGCCATCTACCACTGAACGCAAACGGGATCACTAATGCTTCACGGCCCTTGAAGCGCCTCGTTACAGTGAACAAGAAAACAACCACGGACACGGAATTGCGCAATTTGGCGAGTGAGGTTGAGTGTGAAGTACGCAATGAGACAAAGGATGAAGACGAGGATGGCGACCAAAGCACTGATGACTCTCTAGGTGAAACCGATCCAAACGCAGATGAAGTATCAAGCGACGATACATATACATTGAAGGATACCTAAAGACGGGTTATTAGAATTTTGTTATTTTGGATTGGAAGCACGAAGTTCATTGTTAGTACTCGGTACAATACTACAATGTACTGCAAGTAGGGCAACTATTAGCTTACAATACTTTGGTATCCTAGTCTGTTTCGGGAGTATAATACATATAGTTTGGTATATGTAATAGTTACATCATATATATGAATACTATGATTATAGACATGCACAAATTTGTACTATGAAATGCACCATTGACCTTGTTTCCGATAAAAAGGTATTCATAAAAATGCTTTGAAGCTCATTTTGTACCAATATGGATATATTTTTCTTGTTTCATATACAACCATAGTGCTGGTCACCACACACATCGCCACATGGGCGCTACCCCCAGGGCGACCGCCGATAGCCATAAGCGACCGACGATCGCCCTGGGCGATCGTCGGTCGCTAAGTACTAGACCGGCGGTCGCCTAATAGCGGTTGCCAGGGCGACCGCCGATCGCTATAAGCGACCGACGACGCTGGCTGGCGTCGTCGGTCGCCAAGATCGACCGGCGGTCGCCTACTAGCGGTTGCCAGGGCGACCGCCGGTCTCCATCGACCGCCGGTCTACATCTTCGACCCGCGGCCGCCTTCTTGCGGCGGCCCGGGCGTCGGCGGTCGCGATGGCGCGACCGACGTTCGCCCGATGCGACCGTCAGTCACCTAGCGAGGTCGCCCACCGGCGGTCGCCCACTGTGACGTGTATTTTGATTTTCCACGTCATTATCAACCCTACGCCACGTAGGAAAATAACTTTTTACCTCAAGGTAAATCTCAGCAAGATTTTTACTATGTAATTTTTGGTACGGTCGACATTTTCGTCGACTCGACGTCTAACAGACATGTCCGATACGACAAATCAGACAGACATTCCCAAAATTGTGTCTAATAAGACAACCCTCATCACGTGCCGGCAACAACTGCTAGCGCTACTACGAACATAGTATACAAATGATTTCAGGGTTTCTCGGTTTGCTGATGGTTAACTTGATTGAAGTTACTGTAGTTACTGGGCAGCTGAGGCTCTCTGAGCTCGCATCTCGGCCTTGATTGCATCCGCGATCATGTCGTATGCCTCACCCCACGCGGCCTTCAGCTCTGGTGACCACATCTGCGGTACTCCCATCTCGATTGCGTACAGGATCGCTATCTTCACAATCTGCAAGCATTTCACTTCACAATCAGCGCGCACACACTGGATTCCATCGCCACTTTCAACATGCAAGTGTCATTCGGTTCAGCTGAAGACATTGATATGGTGGATTATCACCTCGAATTGGTCGTCGGTAACTCCAGCGTTGATGTGCGTGGTGGCCAGCTTGTGCAATTTTGAGTCCAGCACTTCGTAGGTGCCTTTCTCTCCCAGTTGGATAGCTGCATCACCAGTCTGCAACGAAACAATGAAACTTTATTTCGAACTCCACGCTTGGGTTTGCAATTTTGAGGGTTACAAAGGGAGGCAATGGAAGCTGACCATGAGGAAGACGTAACGAGCGTGATTCTTGACTTTAGGGTTCTCCTCGAACGGGATGGTGGAGTTGCGCAGAAACGAGTACATGGATTTGGCTCCTGGCGCAATTTCAAACACCCTGATGCACCCACAATCCAGTATGAGACGATTGTAAAGCCATCATCTCAATCAAGCAGATACATTCCATTTCAATGCATGCATGGGTCGAAGGTAGATGGACTTACTTCGTGAAGAAGTTGATCCCATTACCCTGCGCATCCTTCTTGAGAATCTCCCATGACTTCTTCATAAGCTGCTCGCTCTCCTTGGAATACCCCTTGGCGGGTGCAATAGTGGCTGCTGCTGGCGCCATTGCTAGGTTTGGCTCTCCCTCGACCTCAAAAACTACACATACACACCTTTCAATCAGCACAATTTTTTTCTGGACACTAGAAGATCGATAGAAAATACGATCGATGTAATTGAAGCTCACCCGAAGTGCAGAACACTGAGCTGCTGGAACTATTGACTGACTCCTGTGTGGAGCTAGCTGAATATGAATATCTGAAGTTGAATGGTCTCTGATTTGTAATGCAAAGTGAAATGGATTGAATGTTTGATGAGAAGCTGCAAAGATTTATAAGACGAAGGTGGGGAGTGATCCATGAAGCCAGGCGATGACATGCATGAATGTGGCGATTGGTGGGCGTGGAAAGGCAAGTGATCGAACGCTGATGGATCGAAGATGGAGTGCGGACAGTGCAGTTTTGGAAGAAGGAGATGAGGATAGTTCGATCTGAGGGTCAACGGGCTAGTGTGATCGTTACGCGATAGTCACGCCCACGCCCGTTGTTGAGTCAGCAAAGTTCATAATTCAGTTCCAAGTGCATTTCGATAACACAGTTCGAGTAAGTCGGCGTCCAGGTCGAGGTTGATGGTCGTCGAAGTGTCGTGGGAAATGACCCACTTAGGGCTCCCAGTATTGGGGGCCCTAACGTAGGGAGGGGTGTCGAGTGTGAGTTGTCCTGCACGTGGTGGTCTTGCTCATGGCCTGGACACACCAAGGTGCACCAGCCCAGCCAGTCCAGCCAGCATTGCTGGTGGGCTGGCACCCCTGCTGGGCCGGTGTGACCCTGCGTCCAGGAGGTCGGTCCAGCATGGTGAGGGGATAAAAGGGGGCAGCCGGCCCCCTTTAAAAAATTTCAATTTTTTTTTAAAAAAATTCAAAAAATACATCATGGCGAATAAAAAAAAATTTGAAAAAATAAAAAAAATTAAAAAATAAAAAAGCAGTGCCCACGCTGTCGGTGGAGGCTCCAGCCGGGCAGGGAGGCCCCCTGCTGGAGGTAAGGCCCTGCCTTGCCACCAGCAGCTCCAGCACTCCCAATAGGGGATCTAGAGGCCCCTACCCCCCCGCCCCAAAAGCACGGCTGGGGTTTTGGCCCTGCTGGGGTGCTGGAGGGCCGGTGTGCCCAGGCTATCAATCTTCGAGGAGAAGTGACAATCCGTCGGGCACCAGGTAAGTACGAGCTTTTTAGGTTTGGGAGCATAAGCACGCATAAGCTTTAGAGATACTGTAGGTGTGTTTCTAGGATCATCTCAAGAAATATGTGAGTTTTTTCTTTTCTTCTTTTTTTTGGCTCTACATTGTTTATTGAGCAATTTGATATCATGCTAAGTCAGTAATTTAAATAGTTTAACTTTTTTGGTTGGTTTGTTTGTCCATGCAAAGTTTGTACCTAGTGTAACTTTCTTTTTAGCCTTTGCGAAAGTATGGAGAATATAACTTTCAACCGATATTTAACTGATTTTGGACAAGTGGATAGTCGAATAATAATTTGCTTGTAATCTGACAAATGTCTAAGATGCAAGGTATGAGACAACTAAACCAAGAATGTATAATAGAAGGATTATTTTTTGTCTTGATTTAAATATTGAATTGAGTCTTCAAATACAAGTTGCTTACATGGAGCATAATAGAGTCGATTTAGAATATCAAGTATTTGGTATGAAGGAATTAAAGAATATACTCTATCAGCTTGAATCCCGTACATGAAGGCATGTGAAAGTTCGTAGAGTTGGCCTACAATGGATAACCATGCAGAGCGGAGTAGTATAGGAATACTCTTACTATATCAGCTGGAATCTCGTACTTCTCGTTCAATTGCAACTTCGTAGTATAATTAAGAGCATGTGGAACTTCCCAGTGCAGTCAACCAAGTCTTTGAGAATATTTCATGTAATCACTAACAAAGTCAAATTGATGTAAGGGATAGATGATAGGGAGGATTTTTGTAGCAACATTAGGAAGTATAAAGCTAACCCATTTCAAAAAAACATTGCATAGCCGTTTTAGAGGAGAAAAATACCGTATAAACAAAATGACGTCTTCAACATGTACAATTATTGAAAAAAGAGGTCCCAATCATCTGTAGTATGCTTAAAAATTCTTAAAACCCGAGAGAAATCCTCTTCATATTTAGTTCCTCGTCAACATACTATATCACCAAAAATAAATTGTCTCATAATGATATACACCTATGCTAAATATACAAATAAGCTATATAACTACAAAAATTGACTAGGAAGTCTATTAGCTAGCCAAAAAGTAGAGCTTCAAGTCAATGTCGAGTGATGTATCTTGAAATACTCTAGCGCTAAAAAAATGAATGGAGATAATTCACATATTGACATATCTATACTCATGCAATCTCCTTATACGCGTACATAGGACTCTCCTGCTAGTCACTCCCTTATGCCCAATCTTCACGTTCTCGTTGGCATGGAGAAAAACCAAAACAAGTAGTTGAGATCCGTGCTGCCCAAATCCGTGCAGCCTATAAATGAGGGGCTGCAACTCGTGAGTAAAAAAGGCTTTCAGCTTGTCCAACTTTCTCAAAGTGTTTGAGCAGGTGGGTGAATTCAAGAGATTTGTGTTTTTGATAGTTTTTAAACAAATTGTTCAACACATTGGAAGGAAATTTGTTAATAAGAAGAATGTTATCCTTATTGGCTCCTTGCCGAACCAACCCAAAATTTCTTATGAAAACGTGATGGAGCTTGTGAAACTTGTTTTTTCATGGGCAGTTTTAAGCCAGTCAAAATCTTACCACTAGCGTAGTACATAAGAGTGCCAATCACGTCAAGTAAAAGGAAGTACTTCGTGATCGCTACTTGCACAAGGGGAGAACCCATTGTAGAGGTGCTTCGCGGATTCTCTTGAGAAGCCGACTCTTTGTTCTCCACAAACATGGAATTGAATGATTTTGCATAAGAGTGTAGCATTCATTTGCAAGTTGATGATCATTTGGATAAATAAGAATAAAGTGTATCACCAAACATCTGATGGAAATGACAAAAAGGGTAGCAATCGATGATAAGGACTTAGTAGTTGGAAGAAACTACGTACAAATCCAAGCGCACAAGACAATACATTATACAAGATCACAAAAACTCATCGAGAGAAACTTCTAATAGATTGTATTGGCTCGCAACCAACATATCAAATTTGTTGGCGGATAGCCGAGACAAAGCGCAAATAGGAACATGAGCTCAACGCTAAAGACTTAGCAACGACTATACACTAAGGACTTAACCCCTAAAGATCCTTGATACAAAATTGTCTAAATTATCACAAAGGACCCTCTTCTACTTCAGGCCCAAAAAAACTCAATCTAAGCATTAATTAGAAGATCCAACCGTAGGATCTTGAAGTGAACTTGACCCTATACTCATATGTCAAATTTGAACCGTTAATTTTTTTCCGATTTTGAGATTATAATGGTCAAAGTTGGCTGACTTTTTTTCCTGCGGAAACCCCAAAAAGCCATTTCGGCTTTCTTGGATCTTTAGGGGTTAATCAATCCGATACTACTAAGCTAATGCAAAAACTATAAAACACTTTTCACGATTTTATTGAGTACTACTTTCTTGACTAAGACAAATCTTCCGTGACCCGTTGACACTCTAGGATTGCCCTCCACAATCGTATTGGAGATAGGGCCTCATTCGGCTTGTCAAGTTTGGCGCGTTATCCAGGAAGTCCTAGATAGATACAACTCTCTTTGGAACGACGCTTTTTTGAGGACACTTGCTCACCAGAAACAATTGTTAGCCTCTCCACCTCAACCACATTAGATGTTGGCTGGCGGCCCACAAGAGGACGACTTAAGAGCAATGACAATTTTGGTCGCTTCCTGACGTGAATCTTGATAAAGAACCCAAGAATCTTGGTTTGCCTCAAGGGCAATAATCTCAACTGCCAAAGCCACATGAGGATCCACGTGCATTGAGGAATCGTGCAAAATCCAAATTTGTTTTTCAAACATAATGTAAAGTTATAGCGTAAACTCATACACAAGGTTGTCATATCGGGCGTGTTGAGGTAATTGGGCGGGCAAAACGGGCGTGCGAGTTGTCCCGGACAGACGGGCGTGCACGCCCACCTTGATTGTAGGGGGTGTGTAATTTTTTGTGAGTAACAAACTTCACAGTAAAAACGTGTGTGGCGTTCCACGCGGCCCGTACGCCGCGGCCAAGTGGCTTGGTTTTCACCTAAATCCTTGCCATGTTGTTGTTTTTTTACCTAAACTAGAAGTCAACAGCCGTTTGACCCTATCTCGCGAGCCACAACTCAATCGGACGGACAAGGCGGACGGACAGGCGGGCGGCGTGCCCGCCCGGTATGACAACCTTGCTCACACAATATAAATTTGTTGTGAAATAGGATCAAAAATTATGAAGCACAACAGAGGCATTTAATTCAAGCCTTGAAGCATGAAACTCTCTCAGAGTATTATGATCAGCATTTAAAACGTTTCTATTCTCTAAGCATCAAATAAGTGTTTTTAACATCTTATGTAACGGATTCTACACCAAATTATATTTGAATCTTGTATGGACATAATCTGTTTAGTTATTTAATGAAAAGCTATAGTTACTTCATCCTAAAAGTCATACTCAAGCTCACCTAACTAGTCTTACTGAAAATATCCAAGTCAAACAAAAAAAATGAGCAACATGAATGAGTTTCTTTCCTTCAAAAATTTTTCACCACCACATGTTGGTCCCATGTACAATACCCATAAAAAACAGGAAGTTTGCAATGCTAGTCTGGGGCTCTGGGCTGCATTCACTATACTGCTACCACCATCCACCTAAACCCACCTATGGCTTCATATGAAGTCTCGGATTGAAAGTAAAATTGTCCTCCAGAAGAACTCCCTGAGTAGATGCAGTGTGTTCAAAATACTGGGTTGTCGATCGCCCCGAGACTACATCATATTGCATCACATACCCTTTCATCGCCACCCAAATCACACTACCTCGACCCGTGCACCGATACCAATGCGAGGTAGACTCATCACAATGTTCAAAGATATCAAAGTCGAGTGCACACACTCTGAACCATTTCTTCAATGAACCCCAAGACGACCTGCCGCGAAGACGGCGACGTGGAGGAACCCGAGCTCGAGGTGGATCGTGGATCACGAGTTGCCCAAACGTCCGGCCACCACAGCCACTGCCAGGCTCCAACTGCAATACATAGAACTAGAGCGGAAGAAATCCAGCTTCGATACATCTTAGTTCTGGTGAGTTTAAGCCATAGATCTCTCTGATCGGCTCTCAAATCACGTTAATCCATGCGGGAATGAGAACATGCTTCCCACCTGCGCATTCGACCATCCCGACCAAGTAGCTCCCGATCTGGAAACCGTATTCACTGTATTCAGTATGTAGACGGGAGGGGATATAGTTCTGAAGCTCATATCGAACCTCTGGTTTCCACACTTGTGTTTCGTCGTCTACTTCGTGCACCCTAAGTTGACCCTCTGTTACCATGATACGATTTGCTACCTCAAAATGTGGCTCAGTATCATGATTGAGACATGTGAGTGCCACAAAGTGAAGCTTGCCCTTCACGAATACGCCCGACGTGTGTCCTCCAAAGCTGAGACGGATGCTGTTTGGGTATGGCTCTCGTAGAATCGTGTCAGTCCACCGCTTGTTTGTGGAGTTGTAGACATCGATTGATTCTTGGAAGAAGAGTATCACTCTGTAACTGTTCGCCTGTATATCCGCAATCATGTGTGCTAAGTAGCCTCCAGAGTCCCGAGCTATTATTTCGCTGCATCTCTCATCTGGTGGTACAGGGAGTGTTCTCCATATTCCTGTTACAGGATTGCTTACAACGAGATTCCTCCACATCGGGGAGATACTCTAGGGAAGATCGGGCAGCGATACGAGGCCTTGCTGGATACCTCGAGGAGGGTTGTGCAGTAGTACCAATCCTCCGGAGCTCGCAAGCAGATAGTTCTGAATCAGTTGTAAAGTGCTTGCTCTGGCGAAGAATTGCGACAAGGAAGGAAGGGGGTGGACCTCTCCTGACGGATGATGTATCCCCGACCACGTCAACGTTAAGGCGTCCAAGTCGAGGTCCGTCACGTCTCTTTCAACGAAGCCACCTCGTGAGGGGCGCTCAATCTGCATTATCAATGGAAAATACCAGTCTATAGTGTTGTCCTTCCAACGAGCGTCGGCGGTGATTGCGTAGTGTTCAGACACTAGTCTTGAAAATGTCTTCGAGACTTGCTTGAGTTGCAGAAGCTCACTGATGGTTGCTTGACGACACACAAGCATGAACAAGGGTTCGGTGATCCCAACTCTCTCGAATAGACTTTCGGTGTCACCCGATGCGATATCTGCAAGCAAGAAGGGTCCACTGATGAAAAGATGGGAAGCTGGTATATCAAACAAAATGGTCATTGCGGAATGCACATGGCCGCATGGGCATTGAAGGTTCAAACCTAACTCGCTCAACTAGCAGTTAAAAAGTCCAAATTAAGAATTAGAACGTTTACTGAGAACTGGGCGTTTAATAATGGAGAAGTATAACAGTACCTTGATAGTGAAAAAAAAGCGGAGAATCTTTTGTCGAAGAACCGAAGGGCGGGTATTCCTTATTGGTGTTGGTGGTCGCCATGGCTGTAAAATGATACAATCAATGCAAGATCATAGATAGATTAATTGAAACTCCGGTCCCTTTCTAGGGGCCGACGTGAATGAAGTGTCTATTTGTAATGCTAATATCATGATGGCCACCGGACAAGGAGAAATTGGAACAATACTACTTCCCCCTCTAGAGGGTGGATACTATAACTACGCTAGTTTCTAGCTAGTTAGAAGTGCGTTGAAGATACTTGACATAGTATCCTTCCAAAAAGCTTTGAGGTACCCATACAACAAGGTCCAAAGACCCCCCACAATAGTTGGGTGGACTATAGTGGTGAGCACCACCCAGGGTTGTCAGGACGACCGGACCAGGGGGCGACCGGTCGACCATGGTCCGGTCGTCCTCAGCCCCTAGGACCTGTCGGTGACATAACGGGTTTTTTATAATTTACTTGGGGTAAATTACCGTCTGACCGGTGGCCGACCGCACCCCCATCCGATCCTTTGACTAACCGACCGCACCCCCGTCCGACCGTTGCCCGGCCGACCGCACCCCCGTCCGACCGTTGCCCGGCCGACCGCACCCCCGTCCGACGCTTGGACCGGCCGACCGGTGGCGGGACCGGCGTTCCCTAGGCCGACCGGTGTGCGGACCGGCGAGGTCGGCCGCCGACCGGTTAGCGGACCGGCGAGGTCGGCCGCCGACCGGTTAGCGGACCGGCGAGGTCGGCCGCCGACCGGGGTGACGACCGTCGAGGTCGGCCGCTGACCGGGGTGACGACCGGCGAGGTCGGCCGCCGTCGCCGTGGCGGTCCAAGGATCAGGCTGGCCGTCGCCGTGGCGGTCCGGGGGTCGGGCTGGCGGTCGCCGTGGCTGTCGGGGGTCGGACCGGCGGTCGGCAAGGCCGTTGGATCGGTCGGCGGTCGATCTGACTGCCTGCAGTGGCTCTTTAAACTTGAAATGCCCCTAACTTAGTCAAAACTTATCCGAATCGAACATTTAAGATGTTTTTTGACATCTACAGAACATGTACATGCCAAAAAACATCTTAAACGTCCAATTTGGATACGTTTTGACGAAGTTATAGACCTTTGAAGGTTTGACGGCCTTTGAAGGCCTATAACTTTGTCAAAACTAATCCAAATTGTGCATTTAAGATGTTTTTTGGCATCTACATGTTTTTCAGATGTCAAAAAACATCTTAAATAAGCAATTCGGATAATTTTTGACGAAGTTATGGGCATTTGAAGTTTGAAGAGCCAATGCAGGCAATCAGATCGACCTCCGACCGATGTGCCGACCGATTCAACGGCCGGCGACCGATTCGACGGCCATACCCGGTCGGCCCACCCAACCTTCTTCTTTCAACACCCCTTCTCTTCCTAACTTCCCTTCCTCCCTCCCCCTCCCAAATGCTTGACTTTTGTGACAAATGAAAGGATCGTTGAGACTTACTGTTTTAGGACGTACAATCTAACATATATAGGCCTAATTGGGAAATTTCTGATACTTGTATTAATAGTCAAAAGAATGTCCGAAAGATTCTCTTGCAAGAAGGACCATATCCCTAAAGGAGAAGCTCTAGAGTGACCTCCAAGACGGCCATATCTCAAATCCGCAAACAAGTTTTTTTTTTTAACTTGATTTTGGGAAATCCAACCGTAGGATCTTGTTCATAACGGTTGAATTAGTCCACCCATCAATTTTTATTAGATTTCACTGTACGGATCTTGAGATATATTGAGTCAAATTTTCAGTTTTTGTAAAAAACATCATATCTTTTTCAAGCAAATTGACCCGATTCGGGTCAAACTCTCCTTTAGGGGTTAAGGGGTATACTTATGGGTATACATATAAACTATTGAACTTAATAGTTTCATTTTTGAGTTTTCAATTTTAGTTTTTGGAGAGTGGTGCAAAATTAAGTTGTTAGAGTGAAACAAAGGAATGAAATTTGGGGGAAGGGGGCGGTAGATGTAAATTACAAAGGAAAGAAAAAACATTAATATTTAATAGGAAGATACTTGCAAATTCAAAAAATTAAATAAATTGGGAATTTAAGAAGATAATTAAGGCAAGAAGACAAACTTTTGAAATTAAAGTTTTAAGTAAAATAGCATACAAATTTACATTATATAGGAGGGTTACATGTTAATTAAAATTGAAAGGCAATAAATCAAAATTAGAAGTTGAGGTTGCCGGACAAGATTTAAAATACTAGCGTTGGTAGATAGAAATTAAAACACAAGGTAGGGATAGAGTAGGAATTAAACAAATCTAATTTGCTATCTTGTTGGATTTTCTCCTCTTCTTCCTCATCTATGTCAAGAAGGACGACACAATTCTATTTAATTTTTTTGTAGGTTGTGACTAATGTGACTAATGCCCTTTTGTACCTTATTCACACAAGTCGTAATTACTAAATCACCTCCATCTCTCATACGTAGACCACATAGTATTTTGGGTTTTTTATAGATTATAGACTACGTAAACCACGTTCCGGTAAATGTTTGTGCCTATTGAACAATTTGACAATTTATTACAATTATTAGATTGCATTAACTTCCAACTTTCAACGATCTCAACGATCCTTTCATTTGTCACGAAAGTCAAGCATTTGGGAGGGGGGGGGAGGAAGGGAAGTTAGGAAGAGAAGGGGTATTGAAAGAAGAAGGTTGGGTGGGCCGACCGGGTGTGGCCGTCGAATCGGTCGCCGGCCGTTGAATCGGTCGGCACATCGGTCGGAGGTCGATCTGATTACTGCATTGGCTCTTCAAACTTCAAATGCCCATAACTTCGTCAAAAATTATCCGAATTGCTTATTTAAGATGTTTTTTGACATCTGCAAAACATGTAGATGCCAAAAAACATCTTAAATGTTCGATTCGGATAAGTTTTGACTAAGTTAGGAGCATTTCAAGTTTAAAGAGCCCGCTATGAGCGATCACATCGGCCGCCGACCGATTTGCCGACCGATCCTACGGCCCACACCCGGTCGGCCTCTAGCACTCCCCTCTCTCCCTCTCCCTCTCTCACTCACGAGCCCTTCCTCTCCCTCTCTTCTTCAATGTATTCCTCCTCTTCAATGTATTTAAGAACTTTCTATTTCGAGGACCGACATCATATTCTCACCTAATTCAAGGCATGGACCCACGTGCCATATTCTTTGGGGAATGTCAAGAAGATTTTATTGTAATCTATGAGAATGTTTTATTTGAATAATCTTATGGGCTTGGATATGAAAAATAGAACTTTTTATGTATAGGTCCACTTTGTTCATATGAATTTTAGTTTTCACTATTCATGAACCATTCGACATGCTCAACGAGTAAAATGTCCACATGTTTTCATAGAATTTGCAATTTCTTCATATTGACATATGATAATGAAAAAGAATGTGGTCTTTATTTTTTAACAAATTTAACCATCTTTTGTCTGCCTCGTAATGGGTCATTCTTTTTTTAAGGGTTGGAGTGAACATGTATTGGTGAAGAAAAATTGTAGTATTCCAAAATTATGTTACTTCACCTTTCAGTAGCAACTTGAAGTAAATTCTATGAAACGTATGGAATAAATTTAAGCATGCACTAAATTGGAAGGCTAGTAGCATTCATACAATTGTGTGAAATAAATAGATATATAAAATAAAACTTCCAATGTAAATTTGTATAACCCAAATTCAATAGACATGTGTATAAACTAGTATATGCTAATATTTGTTTTTCGAGTGCCTAATAGGATTCAAAGATTACATTTCTATAAGACTTTCCTATATATATAACAAGTTACATAGTGGCAATGTGTAAACTTAGACTATGCATTTATCGTTTTTGGTCAATGTTCATAAGTTCCACACAAGAATGATTCTTTTCCACATTTATGGCCTATTTTATTTTTTGTTTATGTATAAAATGATCTATTTTTGAGTTTTTATTTTATCAATTCTTGTTATTACAAGAAACTCCATTTTGACATAATTTACATGTATATTGGAAATATTTGACAGTACAACTTACGGATTATATTTTAAACGTTCAATATATTGCACCTTGTAATATTCTTTCATATAAAATTCTAATCCTACATTACTTTATTAACAGACATCATGTACCCTATAATTTTTTTATAATATATTTTTGTTAGCATTCTTGGATTATGATTAAACTTGAGTTTTATCTAAGTGTAAGATTTTCTAATTATATTGCGTACATAATAATTTTTTATCTTCTCTAGTATGATTTCTCTTCACATTATAATTAGAATACTTTTTAAATGACTTATACAAAGCAAATAAGAATTTGTTTCTATTTTCTATTATTCCATGATAATAAATAATAATAATTTTGACCGAAGCCAAATAAAATTTCAAAAAACTACTAGTTTTATAATATATAGCATTGGAATATTAGTATACTTGTTCCTATAGTTGTAAACTCATATGTTATTTTAATACGCAATTGGATAATATTAACTTCAATTGATTGATATGGCGATCAAATTTGTATTAAATAAGAATATTCTTTGTAGAAGCCTCTTCTTAGCCTCAATTAGATACTTTCTATTCATCTTGTTCGACCCCTATAATATTTAGCATTTTTGTCAAAGGACTTTAAAAACTTACACTCAAATACTAAATGCCCCCCGGGTTGAATTTGAATATGAGGCATGTTCCTAAAATTCCTTCTTTGGACAAAAGGAAAGAAAAGGTAAAATTCTTTATATTTTCTTTTTACAGTTGTAAAACTATAATATGCGTTAAATAGTAAGTAACATCTTATTGATCTTCATTATCCCCTAAAGATCCTTGATACAAAATTGTCTAAATTATCAAGAAGAACCTTCTTCTACTTCAGGCCCAAAGAAACTCAATCTAAGGATTAATAAGAAGATCCAACCGTAGGATCTTGAAGTTAACTTGACCCTTTACTCGAATGTCGAATTTGAACCATTGATATTTCTCCAATTTTGAGATTATAATGGTCAAAGTTGGCTGAATTTTTTCCCTGCGGAAATCCCAAAAAGCCATTTCGGCTTTCTTGGATCTTTAGGGGTTATTAGAGTATGTGAATTATTGAGAAATTAGCAAAAGTGGCTTGAGTCTAGTTTATGTCTTAGTTCAAATAGAGAGACTTTAATTCCTAAAGATCCTTGATGCAAAATTGCCTATATTCTCCACAATAATATTCTTCTACTTGAGGCCTAAAAAGCCTCAATTCAAGCATTATATAGAAGACTCAACCGTAGGATCTTAAGGTCACATGTCAAATTTCAACCTTTCATATATCTCCAAGGCCATATGATTATTCAAATAAAACATTCTCATAGATTACAATGAAATCTTCTTAACATTCCCCAAAGAATATGGCACGTGGGTCCATGCCTTGAATTAGGCAAAGAATTTAATGTCTGATCCCCAAAATAGAAAGTTCATAAATGCGTTGAAGGAGAGGAAGAAGAGGAGAGGAAGGGCTTGTGAGTGAGAGAGGGGAGAGGGAGAGGGGAGTGCTAGAGGCCGACCGGGTGTGGGCCGTAGGATCGGTCGGCGGTCGTTGGATCGGTCGGCAAATCGGTCGGCGGCCGATGTGACTGCCTGCAGAAACTTGAAATGCCCCTAACTTAGTCAAAACTTATCCGAATCGAACATTTAAGATGTTTTTTGACATCTACAGAACATGTACATGCCAAAAAACATCTTAAACGTCCAATTTGGATACATTTTGACGAAGTTATAGACCTTTGAAGGTTTGACGGCCTTTGAAGGCCTATAACTTTGTCAAAACTAATCCAAATTGTGCATTTAAGATGTTTTTTGGCATCTACATGTTTTGCAGATGTCAAAAAACATCTGAAATAAGCAATTCGGATAATTTTTGACGAAGTTATGGGCATTTGAAGTTTGAAGAGCCAATGCAGGCAATCAGATCGACCTCCGACCGATCCGACGGCCTTGCCGACCGCCGGTCCGACCCCCGGACCGCCACGGCGACGGCCAGCCCGACTCCCGGACCGCCATGGCGACGGCCAGCCCGACCCCCGACCGCCACGGCGACGGCCAGCCCGACCCCCGACCGCCATGGCGACGGCCAGCCCGACCCCCCGATCTGTCGGCCACGCCCGGATCCGACGGCCGTCGGGCATGCAGACGGCGGCCCGATCCAACGGCCTGCAAGCGCCTGGAATTGATCCGACGGCCATGATCTACTGCGGTCGGCCGCCGTCCGATCTGACGGAGCGACCGGAGGCCGGTCGTTCAGACCGGGGATCAAATTTTGACGGCTGAGATGTGGCCAGGTGGATGATCCAACGACCCCAGAAGTTACCAGGGACCGGGGTAACTCCCATTTACCCCCCCGGACCATGGTCCGGACTATGGTCCCGGTCGACATAGTCCGGACTACGTCCGCGGACTAGGTTTACCCTGAATGTCGACCGATTTGACAACCCTGGCACCACCCCGGCATGGGGAATAGAAACCACGACCTCCTCATTGGGGGCCTAAGCCCTAATCACCAAGCCAAGGCTTGTGGTGCCTTAATGCAAGATCATATAAGTGATCGATTACAATAACAAGAAATGTGAATAGGTTATCCATTCTTTTGGAACAACACCTGAAGAGCTAGCAAACGAGCACACCTAAGTCTCTATCATTTGTGTTGGTGGTCGCTATGGTTGCAAGACCACACAAGCAATCGATCACCCAAAATCATGAAATGTAAATGAGACAATTATTGTTTATGACAGAAATTTGAAGGATTTGCGAAAGAGCATACGTGAGTGTTCCTCATTCGTGTTGGTGGTCGCCATGGTTGTAAGACCACACAAGCAATCGGTTAAGAAATCGCCGAAGGCAGTGGCAAGGAGGTCTTTCAGGAAACCAATACCGGGAAAAGCAATCGATTACGAAATCATAAAATGTGAATAGAACATCTATTGTTTCTGACCAAAACTAAAAGAGTTTGCAAAGGAGCATACCAGAGTGTTCCCCTTTAGTGTTGGTGGTTACCATAGTGCAAATCTATACATGCAATTGATTACTAAAGTTGGTGGCCATGAGGTCTTTTGAGTCAAATAATGTTTAGTGCTACTTTGAGCAACCCCTCGCCTCTAGAGAGGCGTGAAATGCCAAAGGCTTATCAAAAGCTTACGCATTGTGAGCCTAAATTCCGGTGACCCGGTTTTTAAGCCACAAGTTGGACCGTGGGGGTGGAGTTCAACACTATCTAGCCTTCCAAGCAATATCCCTTTGAATTCTCCCTACAATTTCTACGCATCATTCAAATTCTTACCTAGATCTAACTTATGTTAAAATCCTTTCTTATTAGTTTCTATGTAACCCAATCACCACTGAAGGATAACGAGTAATTAAACGTGCAATTCTTAGTTTGGACACAAATTAGGGTTGATTGGAACTTTTTGGACAGCGCTTCCGCGCTCGATCCCAATTTCCTAATTTTTAACCTAAATTTTACCAATTCAGCCCTAAAAATGGGTAGCGCTTCCGTACTACCCTTACACCTGGTACACCCTAATATACAACTATTGAAAACAGCAATTCACGCCAAGCACAACCATCCAAACAAAACAAACATAAAAACCAAGTATAATCAACACGAACTAAATCAACAAACACTTTTTTGGGCAAATACTCTTGCCATTTTCAGGAAAAACAGTTCACAAACTCAAAACAACAATCTGATTAAGCAACCTGAATAAATTTTAAGCAAGAGGGGGAGAGAAGAGCTCCCTCTCTAATATCCCCGGCCAACCCTCCGTGTTATCACACGGAGGAGCGGGGGCTGGATCGCCGCAAACTCATGTGATCGGCTGCTGTGATCGTATCTTGCGGTGCAAAGCCAGCGGTGTACTGGCCGGCTCCACGTGCTGGTCCTGGTTCTGCCAAAGCTCGCGTCGTTGTGGTGCGGCGGTCCGCTGCTCCGCCTGCTGCTTCCCGCTTCGATGGCTGGCGCCCTTGCCAGTGTTGTTGGTGCCGGTGCTGCTCTACCGAGCTGCCGTCGGTACAGCTGCCGCCTTCGGCTCGCCTCCTCGTCGACGCTCAATTTCGCTGGGCTCCGGCAAGACTGCCGAACCGCCTGTTGGCTCCGCCGGATCACTACTGGCTCGGGCCACGTGCGTCGTCATGTCGATCTTCTCGTGATCGCTTCAGCTGTTGATGTCGGTGGCGCCCTGCGCGGTGATCTTATGCCTAGTGAATCCGTCGATGCAGAATTGTCGGCCTCTTCCAACCCCTGCTGCCTCAGTGCTCGCTCCGGATTTGGTGCTGTTGCCGCTGGATTCCTCGCTGTTCCAGCGCTGCTTCCGATTCCGTGCCGGCCTACGAGCTCCGACCACAGCCACGACCTTGTCGACCTTCGGCGCTGGCTGCTGGTGGCGGTCTGCTCGCCTTCGATCCAATCGTCGTTGGACCACCGCGGCTATGGTTGTCGATGCCGGCCTCCTACGCCGAGGCTAACTCGCCGTCTTCATCATGCTGTCTGCGGCCGTCGCTGGTCCGGTGTCGGGTAGAGAGAATTAGCCTTAGGAAAACTCTGGGTTTCTAGCTGCACTTAAGTCAGTAGATAAATAACAAGAATAATTAAACTATGTTAAAAGAGTTATCTTAAACAATATATAGTCACTGCCAGATATAAGTTAAAATATTAGTTTAGAAGTCATAAGTAAAAATCTAATTCACATTAGGTTAACATAATTAATTAGAAGTAATTCAACAAGGATGAGTTAAACTAAATAAGATTAATTAAAATTTGTAATCTTAATTAGTCTCTAATCTTAATTAAGTTAATTAAACAAAGTTAAAGTTAATTAACTAAAATTAGTATTAAACAAACATGATTAAGGTAATTATTTCTAATTACCCTTAACCCTTTAAGGTCCTTATCCTTAGATACCCAGCCCCTTTTATACCCTCTTCTATAAGACCCTTATCCTAGATATACCCTTGGTATACCCTTTGTTAGTTTAAGTAAACTCTAACTGTGGTTTTCTTCTAACTTTGGTTAATCACTACACCTTCATACAAAATTAGAATCAAGCAAGCAATATGTTGATAGAAAGCCACTAAAACATACTACAAGTATACCAAATCTCAAGTCTTGAAGGTTATCACACAAAACTCTATGGACAGTAGAAGTTAGGCGATCAAATTTTTAAGGCAACAGACCTTTCTTCACTAAAAAAAGTGCCCACTACACTCAAAAGCTCCAAAGTTAGTGCGTGATAGCTCTATAGAAAGCTAACAAGTTATATTATAAACCCTTTGAATCTCAATCTCAGAAAGATCACACAAAAGTTATGAGGTCAAATCAAAAACGAAATGCCACCAATGAAATAATGCTACCAACTGGCGCTCCTACCTCCAGACTGTGACAAGATGCAGTGCCTCCAAGATACATGTCTGTTACGAAGAATTTATTATCCATTCTTCTAAGCCTATACTGTGGTTCTCACCACAAAAACATATTTTTAATCTAATAATACACTTATTTATTTACCACGTACCAGGTACATGGAAAACTATGAGGTTATCAACTTATATTGAGTTTTTTACAACATGTAACTGATATCATCACGACATGCACCCCCTCTAAACTTGCACATCCTCCGGTATGTGCCAACCTTTCACTGTTCATTGTCTTCATTTCCATCTTCGTTATCTTCTGCTCCATCCTCGTTGTTTTCAGACTTTGAATATAGTTCTTTTGTTTCATCATCTTCTGTGCTTTGAAATTCTGCAATATCTTCTTAATGAAATCTCCCATCTTTGCGTTTGAAGGCTTTAATACGCTTCCCAGCAATTGAAATTTTCAATATAGTCCCATCGAGCTCTCGAAGAGTGCAGGTCCCGCTATCATAAGTGGTTACAACCACATACGGTCTTCAAGAAAACTTCCTCACACTGCTATGTTGATGATCTAAGTTGCTGTCATAAACAAACACCCAATCTCCTGCTTCAATGCTTTTGGTCCTTAATCGATGAGTTTTATCAAATCTTTCTTTGTTATTCAACCGAGACGCCTTAACTCTCTCCAACGCAAGCTTATAATCTTCAGGCAATCTCTCAAGTTGTTGAATACGAAGTTCCAAAAGCTTCCCTCTGGTAATGTCATCTCTCCATTCCAAGAATACCCAAGTGGGTACCAAATCTTCTGCAGGCATAATTGGTTTTTGCCCCAATATAAGTTCAATTGGCATATAACCAGTCACTGTGCTGTGAATGGTTCTATCAGGCCTCAAGGCGAAAGGCAAAAGCCTTGGCCACTGTTTTAACTTTCCTTTACAAGCATTTACAAGAGCATTAATAATAGGAGGATGTCCTCTCTCACTCTTGCCATTAGCTTCATGATTATAAGCCGTTGTCAACCGTAGCCTTACACCATGTCTTTTAAAGAAAATCCTTGCCTCTGCAGCATCTAGTTCTCCTCGCTCTGCTCTCATTCTTCCAATAGCACCATATCTACTGAAGATATCTTCTAATATGAATCTACAAACCCCTTCAAGAGAGATTTAGTTAACGATCGCTCTACCCTCCACATAATTTGAGAGCTCTCTCCGGCCAAAACAAGATACTTCACGCCCATAATTTCAATGGCATTGCAACCAAATCAATTACCCACATTTGAAAATGTATAGAAAGTGGATATGTTGGATCTGCAACTCATCTCTCAGAATTGGGGATAGCAACTCAAGCGCAAGATCAAAGACAAGATTGAGGAGACTCAAAAGGAGACCAAGATAAACTAGAAGTGGGGATTCCTCACACAAGACTGTAACGACACTCAAAGTAAGAGAATAGAAAGTAGTATTGATAACTGGAAGAGTAGAGACAATCGGTGTTGAAGAGAGTGAAGAACAACGACCTTCAACTCTCTATATATACTAGGCTAGATTGCTAGAAGAAACTTCCGGAGTAAGGTCAGAAGAAGCTCCTATGGAACCTTCCGGAGACTCGTGGGAGCTTCCGGAATCTAGGAAGGTCAGCGGAACCTTCCGGAAGTTTATGGAACCTTCCGGAAACAATTGGATCCTTATGGAACCTTCCGGAAGCTTGGAGAACCTTCCGGAAACTACTAGAACTATCCGGAAGCTTGTGGAAGCTTCCGAAACTACTACTCGAGCTATACGGAAGCTTGAGGAAGCTTTGAAACTAGTGGAAGGTTCTAGAACCTTCCGAAAAACTTCAACTTGCAAAATATACGGAATCTAGGAAATCTTTTTAAGAAGAGGGTGATCACGGTAAACTCATGGGGTGTGGATAATACCTAAGATATGGCATGTCCGTGACATCACCCCCTTCAAGCGAACGAGTTCCACGAGTTCCCACACGAACCAATAATAAAACATAATACGAGAATGTCACGCGTGGAGTGTGACGCGACTAGACAAAAAAGAAGTAAATATACGGGATATGAATACCGTGAAAATCGAATGTCTACCGGCGGCGGAAAGTCGTGAGTTGATTACGGATACGTGGTAGAATCTGCAAAGAACGGACCAGTATAAAACCTTGTGGTTGGCGACTTGAGACATCGGCGAGGTGGCGCTCGCGGCTTACCAAATTTTCGCCAACGTGAGTTTGAAGGCTCCGCTTGAAAACGAAGCTAGACAAGCGCGTCGTCGCCTCGTCGATACCCCCATCGTTTTGGTTCAAAGTCTCAGACCGCACCGCACGCACCAGAAGAAACTTACAGACTTGGTGCCGGTGGCGGTCAGATGCATTGAACCTAAACGCTTTTAGGTTTTCGAGGGTATCGGCGATGAAACTCTTGAATTAACTCGAGAAGAGTTCTTGAGGTTTGAGCGCAGCTCCCGGGTTCTTTCACGACGTCGTAGCCCGCCAATGCACAAGATATTCGAGTTGTCGACGGTGGATGCGAGAGTCTAAAACCTCCGAGACTTCAAATTCTTCATCGCCTTTCATCTCGATCGGTGGAGGAGGTTCTTGAATCCCGCCCGTAACGTAGATTCCTCATGCGATTCGAGGAGAGACATGGAAAAGCTGGATGAATCTTCATAGAGGCGGTAACTCCAACCGGTAAACCACCTTGTTGATTTGTTTGACCACCGTGAATGGTCAGCGCGACGGTAGTCGAGTTTGTCGAGATGGCCGGCGAGTCCTCAAATTTCGACCATGAATAGCCATACCTTGTCACCAATAGAAATGGTGGATGTTCGCTTACGAGACGCATCGGCGTTTGTCTTACGGTGCTCTTGGGCTCGAGGAGGCTCGCTTCATCTCGCTTACGGATATCGGACAATCGAGTAGCAAGATCTGTGGCGGTGGGTTTCGAGAAATGTTTAGATTGAATTGATCAATCGCAGGATGGTGACCGTAGTTTGCGAAAAAGAAAGTGCGGTTGAGTAGACCCACGCAGCGTGTTGTTGTAGGCAAACTCGCGAGCGGCAACAACTCCACCCAATTGTCTTCTTTGGTAGTTGATGGTGCGCGCGCAAATCTTCTTCCAACACTTGATTGACGCGCTCGGTTTGTCCCGTGATCCCGAGAGGATGGTATCTTGAAGATAAACGATCTCCACGCCCAGAATCTTGAACAAAGACTCGCGAGAACTTCGATGTGGTGCGTTCCACGATCGGAAATGATGTCGTTGGGAGGCCGTGAAGTCTGTAGACATTGTCTACAAAAAGAGTCTTCTTTGCTTTCTTCTCCGTGAATCGTCTTGTGGCACGGAATGAAGTGAGACATCTTGGTCAGCCGGTCCACAACAACGAAGATGGAATCAAAGGTATTGGACATTGGAAGGTCCACAATAAAGTCCATGGATATAGATGTCCATGGGGTTTCTGGAATCGGCAACGGCTGAAGCAACCCGTACGGCCGATGACGAGGGATCTTGGATCTAGAACAGATGTCACACGTTGTGATATAGTCCTTCACGGTTTTCCACATTTGAGGCCACCAAAAGTCTCTGAATAACATTCCATGGTCTTGTTGTAACCAAAGTGTCCTGCCGATGGAAAGTCGTGTCGAGACAGGAGCACTCGGAGTCGGCATGGGCCTTCAGGGACATAGAGTAGTCCTTGATAATATAGTAGCCCATCTCGAAACTGGAATCTTGGATCTGCATCATCTTGGGGAGTTTCACGCGACGTGGAAGCCCGTGAACTGGAAGCTGGTTGATTCAGGGATTCCGAATCTATAACCTCTGAATCTGAGACTTGAGGGTCCCGACATGGAGATTCTTCAACATTGGAGACGCTAGGATTACTCTTGACTTTCAAGGCCAAAGGATCAGATTGTAAACTTACTCGGATATCTTCGAGAAAAGATGCATCCACTGAAATTGTGGTGCTTGCGACGGTCTTGGAAAAGTTGCTCGGGCTTGATGAGGGTAGTCCTCTGTTGGTCGTATGCTGCATCGCCTTCTTTAGGCGCAAGGTATGTTCGCCTAGAATGTGCATCGGAACGAATTTGTTGAGAGCCGTGGCAGTACGTGATTACAAAGTTGAATCGTGACAACGATATACTCTAACGGGCTTGTCGACGATTAAAGACTTGGCGGTATATGAAATACTCAAGGTTCTTGTGATCGGTATGAATCGTGACGGAGATATCGAAGCACCTTGAGGAAGTGACGCCATTCTTGGAAAGAGTCGACGATAGCTAAAAGCTCTTTTGTCGTGAATCTCGTAATTGATCTCGGCGGCGATAAATTTTCGCGAGTGGAACGCGACGGGGATGGGCGTCCGTCGTCGTCGGATTGTGAAAGGACCGCTCAAGGGCAAATTTAGAAGCATCCTTTTTAGGAAGAACGGCTTGGGAAATCGGGATGCGTGAGTATAAGTATTTGTCAGAACGCCTTCTTCAAAACCTCGAAAGTTTCGTAAACTTCGTAGTCCACTCGAGCTTGTTCTTGCAAGTCAATCGGGTCAACGGAGCAGCAATCTTAGAGTAATTTCGAATAAAGATTCGATAGAAGTTGGCAAAACCAAGGAAACATTGTACGTCTCGAACGGTAGTTGGTTTCCGCCAATCAACGACTGTTTCAATCTTCTTTGGGTCCATGGATAGACCCTCTCCTGAAATGATGTAGCCTAGAAATTCGACTTGAGGTTGGTGAAAGACGACTTTTCCAACTTGGCGTATAACCCGGCAGCGCGTAGCTTCTTCAATACCAATCGGACATGGTTGGTGTGATCTTCTTCATTCTTGGAGAACACCAATATGTCGTCGAGGTAGCAAACAACAAAGTCGTCCAGGAACTCTCGGAACACGTCGTTCATTAAGTCTTTGGAAGATGGCAGTGCGTTAGTAAGACCAAAAGGCATAACATTGTATTCGAAATGTCCATACGCCGTTCGAATGCGTTTTCCACTCGTCACCTTCTTTGATACGTCTTAGGTTGTACGCTCTCCACGAAGATCGATCTTGGTGTAGATCTTTCTTGACCGAGTTGGTCAAGGAGTCCCGAGATAAGTGGCAATGGATCCGATTCTTGATTGTAACCTTGTTCGGGCCGTGGTAGCACGCACATCCGAAGGGAACCGTCCTTCTTCTTGACGAATAGAATAGGAGCTCCGCAGTGATTTGGAGTGTCGGATGAAATTCTTTGCAAGATTTTTCAAGGTATTCTCGTAATGCAGCAAGCTCGTTCTGCGAAAGGCTGTAGATCGGACCAAATGGCGGTTGCGCTCCTTCTTGAAGTTCGATGCCACAATCATAGGGTCGGTGTTGAGGAAGTGTGCACAAGATTCTTCTTCTCGAACACGTCCAAAAACTCTTCATATTGTGCTGGTAGTTTAGCTAGTTTTGAAGCAGGTTGTGATGACGGAATCGCATAAATTGCAAACATACCCCGTCTTTGGCGGCCCTCATAAAGGCTCCTGGCACCGACCATCAGCGGAATTTTGACCTCGGATCTTTGCGACTTGGTGAAGCAAGACTTGATTATTTGAAGGCATATGGGGAGCTAAAACGTCACGTTAGCTTACGTTTTCCAGTCTATATCCTGGATTGACCATTTCTAACCAAAGAAAGACCTAGGACAAGAGGATTCGAGGAGAACTAATGATATTGAAAACAACAATACTTTGGTGACCGTCTAGGATAATATTCAAAGGTTTAGTTTCGTGGGTAACATCTCCCGATACCAACGGTCTCACCGTCAATAACCTCCATTTGCTATGGGTATTTTTAGGAATTATAGGCAAGGTTATGACGTTTGACAAGGTCCCTATCAATAAAACAAGCAGATGCTCCGGAATCTAGCAAAGCTTTGACTTTTATATTATGCGGATAAAAATCTATTATAAGCGAGGATATTAAAACAACGAGAGGGTTGAGAAGATAAGATAGGACGCGATGACGCGTGGCAACATTTGTCGGCCCCGCGATCTCTCTTGTGGTGGCCGTTGTCGTTTTCCGACATGAACTCCTCGTGGTTATCTTTCGGAAGCGCTCGAAGTGCCTCGGAACTTATGCGGTTTTGACCTCACGAAGTTTTTTGCAGGCGATTCCTCCAACCGTGGTCATTTTCTCCACAATACAAGATAGGTGTTCTCTGCGACGTCGTTTTTTCTTTGACAACAACTTAACCTTTGAAGTGTCGATTTGCATGGGTTCCATCGTTGAAGTGTGGGGAGGTGTGCGGCGAGATGGGGCGCGTAGTCCGCTCGATACGATCCAAAGAGCAATCGCCGCTCTTGCCGCTGCTCGAACAATCGGTTGTCGCAGTCGATTGCTTGAGTAATAGCCTCCGATAGCGTAGTTGGCTTGGGCAAGTTCAGCAACAAGGTCTTGATATCGTCACGAAGTCCCCATCGAAACATGGTGATGAGAGCTGTATCGTTCCAATCCAGGTCACAAGAAATTTGTTGAAACTCTGCAACGTATGCTGAAGCTGGGCGCGAACGTTGTTGTAGGGAACGGAGTTTTGCAGTCGCTACCAGTGCTCGATCTCTTTCTCCAAACGTTCTGCTCAGTTCTTCCAAAAACTGGTCGCGGCTTGCCAAGATTGGAGAGTTTTTCTCCAAGAGCGATGAGAACCACGACAACGCGGTTCCGGTGAGCAAGGTCCCGATGAACCCGACTTGTATTTCTTCCGTTGAGTATCTTTGAGGTTGGAGACGAAAGACAAGTCGAATTTGGTTGACAAAATCTCGAAGCTTAGTGCGATCGCCATCAAATTTGTCTGGCAAGCTTACTCGAGGCTCTTTAGGTGCTTGTAGATGTGGCACTTGGTTTGCGACAGGGGCTGCCGCATGGACTTGAGTGAGAGCCGCTTGGTGTTGTTCCATGGCATGCCGTATGTTGGCATTCTCCTGCTGTAGTTGTCGTATCATGGCGATCATATCGTGCATCTCGAGATTTGATAAGTCGCCCATCTTGGAATACAAAAGCTTGAAGATTCACAAGTAGATGAAGTAACAAAGATTTCCGTTCTGTACTCTAGGGATAATGACAGGAAGAGGTGATCTCAAGAGGTTCAAATAGAATTCTTCACTTCTCTGTCGGATGAGGACGTCTCTAAGTTCAGTCTTTGATCTAAAGAGAAAACGTACTTCTAGAACAACAGGACTTGGTGATAGGGGAAGTCGGTTCAAGTCCATGCAAAAACTTTCATGAAAATTCTAAAACGAAACTTCTATAAGAAATACTAAACGTAGAATCTCTCGGATCAGAACGTAGTCAGTCACTCTCTTCAAACTGTTGGGGACAGCAACTCCAAGGCAAGATCAAAGACAAGATTGAGGGGAGACTCCAAAAGGAGACCAAGATAAACTAGAAGTGAGGGGATTCCTCACACAAGACTCAGAACGACACTCAAAGTAAGAGAATAGAAAGTAGTATTGATAACTGGAAGAGTAGGTACAACTGGTGTTGAAGAGAGTGAAGAACAACGACCTTCAACTCTCTATATATACTAGGCTAGATTGCTAGAAGAAACTTCCGGAGTAAGGTCCTAGAAGCTCCTATGGAACCTTCCGGAGACTCGTGGGAGCTTCCGGAATCTAGGAAGGTCAAGCGGAACCTTCCGGAAGTTTATGGAACCTTCCGGAAACAATTGGATCCTTATGGAACCTTCCGGAAGCTTGGAGAACCTTCCGGAAACTACTAGAACTATCTGGAAGCTTGTGGAAGCTTCCGGAAACTACTCGAGCTATACGGAAGCTTGAGGAAGCTTTCGGAAACTAGTGGAAGGTTCTAGAACCTTCCAGAAAACTTGAACTTGCAAAATATACGGAATCTAGGAAATCTTTTAGAAGTAGGGCTGATCACGGTAAACTCATGGGGTGTGGATAATACCCAGTATGGCATGTCCGTGACAGTAACGAACTTTGGACTGAACTTGACACTCAGTGTGAGAGCTTGAGAGAGCTCTCTTGTTTAAATGTTGTTAATAATGACTTTTATTAATGAAGTGTTTGCAAACCATGACATCTTGAGGTAAAATGATGAATATACAATAATTTAGTTTTAAATGCAATTTGTATATTAGTGTTAGTTGTTGCAAGGCCTTTGTCGTAATTCGTGATAGCGATATTCCCCTTTAGTGTTCTTTTAAGTGTTAAGAACACCCTCAGAGGTGATATCCGGATTAATCGATCCGCGGGGATTCACTGAGCTCCAAAGTGACTAGGATAACCTTCCCAGGACAGTGCTTCTATCACTGCCCTGTCTCGCTTCTCCTTCGACCATGATAGTACTGATCTCCTGGTTAACAGTTCTGCCTCTCATGTCCTGGTTTCCTTCGAGGGGAGTTTGACTCCTCCTACCCTGGTCCTCCAGTATATCTCCAAGCTGGTTTAGTTTTACCTCAGTTTGTCCATCAGAGGGTTCTCCCTTAGTTTAAAGTGCTGGATTTAGGGCACTTGACTTCCTCTCTTCTCGAATCTCTCACTACTCAACACAACACACAAACCCACAAGCAACAATGTCTCTCTCTTGATTCAACTTTGCCCAGGGTTAGACCCGGCCCCCTTCAATACCAGGGTTGTTAATCCCGGTACAAGTCACTATAAGGGTGCCAATGTTCCCCTGTTGGTATGGCTACTCACACGTTAACTCCCAAACCAGGATAGAAGGTAGAAAGGGACAACTTTGGATACAGATCCAGGACAGTAGGAGGACTAAGATCCACTCTTCGCAACAGTGACCAACTTCCCCACGCTAGACCACTGTCCCCGGGGAATATTAGGGAACCCCTGTTCACCTAAAGTACTGACTCGTAGTGACGCCTAACTGCCAAAACTCCTTACCCTGGACACTAGTACAGATCTCACCAACACAAACCTTCACTCCAGATCTTCAAGCAAACGATGCAAGGGACTCAATCGCACCATCACACACAGAACACCAAGGGAAATGGTTTAGACTTTGAAAAGGCGGCCGCAACCCTAGATACTTCGAGATGATGATGATACAAAAGAGACCCAAAGAATGAGAACATTCCTTGGCTAAGTATCTCTACGCTACTCCGGGTTCCGTGCTCCAGATCCGCTTTTAGTGGATCACGGAATACCCGGACAGGATAAGGCCCACGTGGCCTCTCCTGAACCGCTTATCAGTCAGACACACAAAAACTAATACAAGTCCCAAAATGGTGTGAACACACCTCTATTCTACTACTAAATGCCTATCCCTTAACCTAAAGCTAAATAGATCTAGCCCTGGTCAATTTGATGAGAGATTGCCCCTCAAATCCAACCAGGGTAGGTGTTGTCCGCTTGGCCGCTTCCCTGTTTTCACTCCCCTGGTCCACTCGGACAAGGATGCTGGTCACCTCCGGTTCTCCTCGCTCCTCCAGATTGCCACCCATACATTCCTTCAGTTCTGGTGCTCCCTTAGATGGGACTGCCTCGGGTTCCACATCCAAGGGTTCCGTACCCCCGGAGAGGGCATCAACCTCATCCAGGATAACTTCCTCGGGAACCACTACAGGGGTCTCGGGTATTAACATTACCCCTGGCTCGGCTTCGATTAGAGGTGGGTCGGTGGTGTCCGGGGCAGGCTCTTCAGTGGGTGGGTCTGTCGGTTCTCCTGGCGTGACTCCCCCTTCTGCGACGACCTCCTCTCCTGGAGTACCACCCTGCTGCCCTGGCTCGTCAGCCTCCGGCACCTCGACTGATGGCAACTCCGGCTCGGGCTGGATCTCCTTGATTACCTCCCCTCCTAGTGGAACCTCCCCAGCTACCCCTGCTCCAGGTAATCAATCGGCCACCTCCCCCGTGAGTGGCACCTCCCCCTCCGGGAGTGACACCTCCTCCTCTACTCCCAACTCAGATGGAGCACTCGCAACGGCTTCCTCTTTAGGGGGAGCTTGCTCATTCATTGCTGACTCGGGTGGGACTACCACGGGGACACCTTCTCATGGTTCGACGTGCTCTTCTGTCTCCAGGGTTGATGGGGCAGCAGCTATCTCCTCCTCCATCGGTGAAGCTGTCCCTTCTACCTCCTGTCCGGGTGGATCCTCTCTATCCTCCCCCGCACCATGTCCTCCTGGAATTTGGCGGTGGGCTCTCCTGTCTGGACCTCCTTCAGCAACGCGGGCCTCTGCAGGTTCCAGGGCCGATTGTAGAATTCGATGCAGTCCATCCGTTTTAGGTCTTCCTTCAGCTGCCTGCGGTACTCTGCCTTGACGGGGATCTCCGGGTGCACTCCCCTCTCCCGGATGACTTCTGGCAAGGGCTTCTCCTTCCGAGATTTGTCCTTAGCCGCATTCTCCTTGGGCGCCATAGCTCCCGCTCTCCGCACTTCCACCCTAACTGCCGGCAGCTCACGCACTTCTCCTCGACGCGGGTACACTCCCCTAGCGCGCAATCTCCTGGCCTACCGACACCACACTCCGCGCTCGCAAGATGACGACACCCCGGCTGCAACACGACAAAACGTGAAGCAGCGACAGCGCGAGGGGGACGAGGAGAAGGTGGCGCGAAATGGGGGCCGCCCTTTGAAAAGGGTTAGGTCTGACAGGCCCGGGTCTGCCCGCCGCCCATTATCCCCAACCCGCGCCCGGCCAGGACACCGGCTGTCCAGGGTTACCGTACCCGGGTTAACCTCCCTAGCCGGTAACCTCAAAAATCATTTTAACCGGGGCTAAACCCTTTTATTCATTCCTATCCTTTCTAAACTAGGGAAACACAATAAAAGGTTCCCTTTTATTTCTAATGCTAACTAAAATTCAAAAATTTTAAGCTAAATGCAGAAAACCATAGAAATAGAAGTTTGACAGCCTTTGATGGGACATTTAAGACTAATTTAAGCTTTAAAGTGTGGAAGGACTAGAGGAGGAAAAATTCCCCCTAGTGGATCCAATTGATGATGGAGAAGAACTAGAGGAGGAAAAATTCCCCCTAGTGAATCCTAAATTAGAATTAGGGTTAGTTGCTTAAATTAGAATTGAGCGTTTTACCATGGGCTTTGTACAACTAGTCTTTGATGTCCATGTTGTGTTTGAAATTTCATTGTTGTAAATCTCATCCATCTAACCTTGTGGTAGCATGTGAGGCTACATTCATTGATGAAGTGTTTGATGGAATGGAGGCTTCAAGGACGGAGCGCGTGGAGTGGCGGTTATTCATCCATGGAGGCTTTAGTTAGGGCTTAGGCCTTAGTTAAGCTTTAGGGTGAGCCGCCTCTTTGGCGGCTCTCATTTTGTACTTAATAGCTTGTTTCCAAGCTATCATCACCCACTCAATCTAGTTAGAGTAGAAGAAGGAAGGCCATGGGCCTCCTTCTCATCCATCTTGTTTGTCTCATATCTTGTTTGTCTACC
Source organism: Bryum argenteum (assembly GCA_037043015.1). Taxonomy (NCBI): domain Eukaryota; kingdom Viridiplantae; phylum Streptophyta; class Bryopsida; order Bryales; family Bryaceae; genus Bryum; species Bryum argenteum. Next base: position 11,972,330 of record CM073323.1, on the reverse strand, counting down.
TCTTCCATCTCCTCTTAGTTTAGGTTAGAGTAGGAGAAGGAAGGCCTTGGGCCTCCTTCTCCTACATTTTGTTCACCTACCTATCCATTTATTTAGTCAAGAAGAGGAAGGCTATGGGCCTCTTTCTCCTCTTTGTTCACCTTGATCATCTCTTTTGAAGTGTTAGTAGTTAGGAGAAGGAGAGCTTTTCTCAAAATGATCTTGCTTTTGAAGTGTTAGTAGTTAAGAGAAGGAGAGCCCTTCTCAAAATGCTTGTCTTGCCTCACTCATCTTCCTCCTTATTGAGTTCTTTTGTTGAAATAGGAGCTTGTTCTTGCCCCATGAAAGCCAGCCAGATTGTTTCCCCCATAACTCACTCAATTCTACTTCAACTCCTTTGCAATTTTTAAGGTAGATAGAACTCTAGTAGAGCAATCCAACGGTAGTAAGCATGCTCAAATCCGAGTTGTAGAGAAGGAGAAATTTGCTCGCAAAGTCGGGGTGTCGAAAACGGTTCCCCCCCGGCAGTGAACAAATCAGCTGTGTTCAAACAGCAATCAGTCACGGAGTTTTTTCTCTATGCTATTGAGATTTCTAGGGTAGGTAGAGCTCCAAAAGATCTTTGCAAGGGTATATGGCATGCTCTAATCCGATATTTAGAGAGGGAGAAACACCCCTCCAAAGTTGGGGGTGTTGAAGGGTTTTCCCGCCGGCGGTTAAAAGAAGTAGGCCCCAGTATTTTGGCCATCAGTCCTCGGGTTTTGATCCTATGCTTCTGAGATTTTGGGAGTGAGTGCAAAATTGGCTTAGCTTTCCAAAAAGCTATGGCACGCCCAAATGAAAGCTAAGATGAAGCAATGGCGCGCTAAAAACCGGAAGAGGGTTAAAAGGAGGCCGGCGGGGGTTTTCTTCTTCACTTCCCCTTGTTTCTTCTTCACTTCTCCTCGTCTTCTCTTCACTATTGTTCCTCTCTTCATGTGTTGTTCTTGTCAATCCCCTTGTGACCAAAGGCCACTCCATGGTGGTATTTTGGCTCACACTCAGTGCACGAGGCTACAAAATCTTCAACATCCTCGAAAAGCCTTTCCACCAATACCGCTCCTTAATTTTGTTATAAGTGGCCCAAATACCTCTATGACCCGCCCAAAACGTATTATGGAACTCCGTAAGTATTTGGGTCTTAGTATCTCCATCACCGATAACTCTTAGCGGTACTCCATCCTTCCTCTTTGGCCGTTTCCAAAGTACTCCATCTCTCAGAAGATAAGCATAAGACTGGTGTCTGATATCTTTAAAAGTCTTGTGTGCCCAATCATCTTGTCTTTTGAGTGTACTCAGATATATGTCAACATCTCTAAGCCTTCTTTCATATAGATTTGCACTGAAAGGCATAATCTCTTTGAGCAGATCTCCCACACTTGTAGCTAGGACATAACCATAATCATCATCTTTATTATTTTCATTCACCTTGTATGCTTCCATGTCTTCTTCATGCAAATATCTAGCTCTTGATAACATATCCGTCACTGAATTCTTTTTGCCCGTGATATGTACCAAGACCGGATTCAGTGATTTTATGTAAGTGTTACCCGCCACGGCACCGCGGGTATCATTACCGAAGACCAGTAGCCACGGGGAAGACCAAGACTTAACAGCCACGGGGCTCGAGGCCGAGGCGGTGATCAGAGGACCACGAGGATCGAGAACAGGGGCACAGGGAGTTAAGGCCGAAGCACAGCGCAAAGAATTAGGTTTTATTATAATAGAGGAGGAATTACACAAAAGAGTAGCTTTGTATTACACGGATTTTAGTGATAGCCTCACGAGCACATTTGCTGCGACTTGTTGTAGCCAATTCGGCATTTCACGGATCAATGTAATACGGACTCAAGTCCAATTCCTACTCTCTTCTGTCTACCCCTAGAACCCTTCCTTCTTTCTTTTGCTGTTCTCTACCTAACTTCGATACTCACCGTGGCGCCGAGGACGACCCGTGTTGGCTGTGTCTCCATGCGAAACGCAACACCGTCGTGGGAGACCTCCTCGTTTCAGCCTCGTCGCTCTCCGGAGACAGCCGCCTCACCAACAAGGACCTTGGCCGTGGAGACAGAATCGGGGTGACACTGCAAGGTCGTAACCCTGAAGTGCTGTCGGTTCCCACACACTCACCGGACCTCTTACCACGAAAGCCCCGCCGACGGTACTAATCTGTCTGTTGATTACGAGCTAACCGGTCCACGACCTTGGAATCCTACCCTGCCCCGGGCGAATCGTGGTAACCGGCCACATACCCGGCCCTCCTCACGTCTCTTGTCCCCCTTCACCCCCTCCCCTGGGCCTCAGGCACCTCCATACCACGACCCCGGCTAACATTTTGGCGACCATGCTGGGGATGGAGTACTGAGGTAAAAAAAAAAAAAAAAAAAAAAAAAAGAGAGAAAAGAGAGAGATAGATAGAAAGAAAGAGATTTTTTGGCTACGAGCCTGTAGGGAAGGAAAATGCCCCCGAAAAGACACGCCGCGGAAAAAGCCGTGGAAAATATAGTTGCAGATATGGAAGAAATCGTGCAACACGAAGATGAGACCAGAGAATTACTGCAATGGATGAAGCAACAAATGACGGATTTAGCGGCCCAGAATGAGGCCACGAATGCTAAGTTGGAGTTGCTCAGCCTGAAATATCAAGACATCCAGGGTAATGTCGCCCCCGAGGTTAATGCTTCCACGCCAAGGAGCGTGGGAGAACCAGCAGAAGCCGTGCGGTCGGCCACCATACCTCAGGGGAACAACGCCGCGGCCAGCTCAAGTACCTCGGGAATGCCATCACCGGCACCAGTAGCGGTACCCACGGGACTACCTACTGTGTCACACACCCCAGGGAACCTTGACGCCCATGCCAAGTTACCAAAGATACCGTACCCCGTGTTCGATGAATCTGGGGATCCAGATTGGCACGTCAGGAGATTTAAGGTAATAGCACGCACAAACGGCATCTTTCATGCCACGGACCTACAAAACATTTTTGGCACCACGCTCCAAGGGAATCATATCAACTGGTACATTGACTTCGAATCAGAACACAGCAATGCCAATTGGGAAGACAAGGAGCGTAGTTTCTTACACAAGTTTAGAAAACTTAAGACAAGTTCGGAAGTTCTCCGAGCATTGGGATCAATTACGCAATCCACGAACGAGCCTGTGGATAAGTTCTATGATCGATTCAAGCAGTTGGCGGATAAACTTAGCCAACGACCCGAGGAGGAATATATGTGTGAATGGTTTAAAAAGGGGCTACTTCCGTGGATTCAACAGGGCATTGTCATCCGTGGCGTTAAAACGTTACCGGACATCCTATCCGCGGCCAATGATATTAGTCGAGAGCTCACGGCTCTCAAACAGACGCAGGCGCCCATACTACCATTACCTTCAACGAGGCAGGATGCCAGATTAGCACCCCCGTTGTGTGACACTTGCGGAAAAACGCACCAAGGAAGGTGTTGGTACTCCACCAATGCGCCTCCACCCCAGGATCCAAGGCGTTCCAGGAATACCATGGCCGCGGTATATCCCGAGGAAGTCAACGTGGACGCTGTCCAACCCGGCCGTGCTGATGCATGCTGGGAATGCGGCGGCCTAGACCACCGAAGAAGCCAGTGCCCCGTGTTCAAACAGAGGTGGGCACAGAACCGAAACAGTAACCCCCCTGGGCCCCCAAACACAAGCGCCGCGGCACCCAGAAGAGGGGGAGTGACATTGACCGAGGTACACGGGCCAGAAACAAATGTGTCCACGATATCAGCCTCCGCGGTAACTACGAGATCCAAGGCAAATTCCCCGAACCACGTGGTGGAACACAGGAAACCGTTTCCGGAAAATCACTGGGAGCGGCTGCATAATCTGAGAAAAGATATGCAGAGAGACCTGGAGACAACACCTACGGAGCAAGAACGTGCCACGGACCATACTTTGCAGCAGATACTAGATACTACCAACGTAACCCTCACCTTGGCAAAACTAGTACAAATTAGCCCAGAATTGCAGCAATACTTACAACGGGCCATGGTGACCACAACAAAATCAGACCCCGCATTCGTGGAGGTAAACGCTACCACCTTAGACCCGGACGCGGCGGTGATACATGTTCAACTAGGAGGTCAAACGCTAACCAACGTTCTCGTTGATGGAGGATCGGGCGTGAATGTAATGAGCAATCATGTCCGACAAGCACTCGGGTTGCCACAACCCCGGAATGCCCGTTTCATACTACGCATGGCTAACGATGCCCCCGTGACACCACTGGGAATTCTCACCATGGTTGGAATTATAATACATGGGGTATCGACACCGGCAACATTTGTGATTATCGAGATGCCTCACGATAGTAGTTTTCCAGTTATACTAGGAAGGCCCTGGCTGCGTGATATGCAGGCAATCCACGACTGGACCAAGAATCACATCCGCATTCAACGCCACGGGCGAACCGTGGTAATACCCGTGGATAGTTGCCTTACCCGTGCCAAAATGAGCCAAATCAGAACCTCGGCAGGAACTGACTGGCCGGAAGAATTTACCAATGAGCAGGAGGCCCTCGTACTCCACGTGCATCCCAGTTTGGTACCCGTGGCAGAGATACACCTAGCCAGTCTGGTGCAGGAGGAGGAGAAATTAGACATCCCCAATTACTTCACCCGTGAGATAGCCGAGAAAGTAGTGGTAAACGCTGTCCCCGCCAAAACAACGTTACACCACGAGACTATCACGGGATGGACGCACGGGGCCAAGGAGAGAGTCCAGCTAGTCAACCTCGGAACGGAGAATGAACCCAAATACATCAAAATTAACACCGATGCACCGCCAGCCATCAAACAAGCAGCCATTGCCTTGTTTCGCGAGTATCGAGATATATTTGCTTGGAACCACGAGGATCTGAAAGGCATACCCAACGCCTTGGCCGAGCATACAATCGATCTCATCCCTGGAGCCACCCCGGTGCAACAACGGCGATATAGAATGAACCCAAATTACGCTACTCGGGTCAAGGCCGAGCTCGACAAATTACTCCACGCAAAGTTTATCTCACCCGTGGAGGCGGCACCGTGGCTCTCACCCATGGTCATCATACCCAAGAAAAACGGCACGTTGCGCATCTGCGTGGATTTCCGGAAACTTAATGCGGCAACAAAAAATGATCACTATCCGCTCCCATATATGGAGGAGATCATCGACGAAGTGGCTGGACACGAGATGTACTCATTCTTGGACTGTTTTTCGGGATACTCCCAAGTAGCCATGGCAGAGCAGGACAAAGGCAAAACAGCCTTTTCCACGGAATGGGGCCCGTACCAGTTCGAGAGAATGCCCTTCGGAGCCAAAAACGCACCCATGACATTTCAACGGGTCATGGAGCTAATATTTAGACCATACCTTAAACGATTCTTCCGCATCTACCTAGATGACGGTACCGTTTACGGGAAAATGACAGACCACGTCGAACATCTCAGACAAATCTTCCACGCCTGTAGAGCCAACGGGGTAAGTCTCAACGCGGATAAATGCATGTTTTTGTACTTCGCCGGGGTGATCCTCGGGTACATCGTATGTAAACATGGTAAACTACCGGACCCCGAGAAGATCAAAGACATCCTGGGCATGACACCACCGTTAAATCAGAAGGGTGTACAAAGACTGTTGGGCTTGGCCCAATTCAACCGCATCTACATCGAAAAGCTGGCGCACATCACCGCCCCGATAACCGCGTTGAACCACGCCAAGTATGTCTACCCACGGGACTGGACACAGGAAGCACAGGCAGCATTGGAAAAAATAAAACACGCGTATTCCAACGCACCCATACTCATCGCCCCGGATTGGTCCAAACCGTTCCACGTCCACACCGACGCATCCAACATTGCCGTGGGAGTAATGTTAGCCCAAAATATAAATGGCAAACACGATCAACCCGTGGCTTACGCCAGCCGACTACTCAACCAAGCCGAACGAAACTACTCCACCACGGAACGGGAAGCCCTGGCAATGATCTACGCTGTCAAAAAGTTTAGACATTACCTCCTCGGAAAGAAATTCCGGTTCATGGTCGATCATCACAGTTTGTCGTACCTCGTCAACCAAACCTTGGTCACAGGGCGAGTAGCACGATGGATTATGATACTACTCGAATACGATTTCGAAGTAGTATACGTCCCCGGGAAGCGACACATCGTGGCCGACTACCTATCCAGAGACACTAACACCACCGCGGAAGGAATCGATGATTCCTTTAACGAAGCCTACGTACAGGCCGCGCAAATAACAACGGATCCCGAGGAATGCGGGGATGATTGGAGGGCCAATATTATTCGGTACCTCACCACGGGCACCACCCCCGGGGACTTGACCGGAACACGCAAGATAAGTTTCGTACAAACGACCTTGCCATACACCGTGGTCCGAGGGATACTATACAGACGGGGGCCTGACCAAGAAGTTCGATTGTGCGTACCAACGCAGCAACAACGGCAAATCATCGAACACCTCCACGATGGACCCGCGGGAGGACACCAGGGCCCAGACACCACGATAAAAAAAATACTGTCCGCCAAATACTGGTGGCCAACACTGCACAAGGACGTGTTCACCTACGTCAAAAATTGCCACGCCTGCCAGGTCTCCACGACGAATTTTCAGCACCAAGGCAAAGTACCGTTAAAATCCATACATACCCCCGGGCCCCTTTCAAAGATGGATTTGGATTTCGTGGGACCAATCAAACCAACGACACGCCAGGGGTACAAATATATCCTCGTAGCCACGGATTATACCACAAAGTGGGTTGAGGCTAAACCCCTGCGAACCAACACCGCGGTAGTCACAGCCTCGTTTATCTATGAAAACATAATTACAAGGTTTTGGGTGCCCCCTGGAGATAGTATCGGACCAAGGCACACATTTTGTGAACACCGTCATCCACGACCTCCTCGACAACCATATTATCAAGCATCGGACTAGCACCGTGTATTACCCCCAGGGAAATGGGCAAGCAGAGTCGACAAACAAGACATTAATCAACATGCTCAAACGATTTGTGCATGCCAACCAGAAGCGATGGGACGATTGCTTTACAGGCCCTTTGTGTGGACATACCGCGTGGCCATCAAAACCGCCACGAATGCCATCCATTTGAAATGGTCTATGGCACTCAACCACTCTCGCCCATGGAATACATCATCGCACCGACATTTCGGACTCTCCACCGAGGGACTATACACCGCACAGGTAATCGGGCGGCCCGCATCAACGACCTCCACCACCTGGAGGAAATACGAGCCACGGCAACTACACACGTCTCGCACAAGCAGACCTTGTCATTTCGGTATTTCAAGGCACATGACCCCGAGGATATTCAAAAAGGGTGACCAAGTACTTTGGTGCCCTGGGGACCCAAAACTCAAGCGATCAAAATTTGAATCAATATGGCACGGTCCATACACCGTATAACCGGCGTTACCTAACAACACGGTACTCTCGTCAACGGTCCAAATTACGACCCCACGCCACCATCGTTAATTCGCAGTTAAAACAATATCACACCACGACGCCACAAATCACAACAGCCCTCAGCCTCCAAGATATTCACGCAACCCTGGCGGCCGAAGCTACAAACGTGGACGATAACCCCGGGGCACAACAACCTTCCGAATTGCAACCCCAGGAAGCCGTGGACATCCACACCAAAGTATGTCACGACCAAGGCATCAGGTCACGCCAGACACAAACCCGGGGGGAGAGCCACGGGAAGACAAGCACAGAATCCGAGGAAACACGACACACACAGGTGACCAGGAAACAAGCCCAGGGACACACCGACACCACAGCACAGGTGCAGCGAACAACCCCATGGGACTTAGCCGCGGAAGGGGCCTCCCCTGCCTCGGCCATACCCATCCACATCCCATGTGCATACATAAACCACATCCACGTTATCCATGGCCAAAACTCAGAGGGTCACAGTCACCACCCGACTACCGAGGCGTGGCAAATCAGTGCCATAATTACCCCCCAAGATCTTCCCGAGGCATCACCACCCGATTATACTACCGAGGCATCATTACCTGATTATACCGCCGAGGCCTCATCACTCCACATGATAAAAGCAGACACCGCCGCCACGGACAGGTCTCTCATTATCACCACTCTCTCACTTCCGCAGTCAGTGAGAGTTCAAGTACCGAGGGTTTTCCCAGGGAGAAGGCTCATTCTTGTATTTCCGCCACCGCCCTTGCCGCTCAGCATCTGTAGTTTTGCACAGGTGCCCTCTATACTCCTCGCTCGCACAAAATCATTTTTTTTTCGGTGCAGGTCGCAGCAGCTATGGCGCGCGGTGCTCCCCGGGATCGCAAGCCCGTGTACGTTCCCCGACAGATCGCCGAGTGGAAGAAATACCCCAATGCGGAATGGCTCATGCAAGCGGGGTTGTTCCGCTACGCCAGTCACCTCCGCGAAAACATCGATCTCGGTCGATGTCGCGCATTCATCGCCTCAATGCGGGAGAGGCAATTGGCGGATCCCAGCAACAGAGACGTGGCCGGGGTCGTGGAGGGGGTCCTCGTCCGATACTCCCCGAGGTACCTGTATCAGTTTTTTGGGTGGGATGGCACGGGGGTCACGAGCTGGGCATCACACAGCAGCAGTTTTCCGCAGCCAGACACCACGATTTACACCCACGGGTACCCAGCACAGGGGGACGGCAAGTTCGATGTCTACGAGATTACTCGTAGCAATCCAAATTTGCCCGATCCATGGTTCGGCAGGATCCGCGGGATCCTTAGTCAAGTATTTTTTCGGAACGACTGCAACGCAGTCCACCCAAATCAACTCGCATTGTGCGTCATGGCGGGCCGGGGAGAAAAGATCAACTGGGGTAAACTCGTGGACGGAAACGCTGTGAGCCAAATCCAAGGGCATGTGTACAGCGATGCGTACGAGAGTCCCATAGCCCCATTTCTGACGCAGTTCATTGGCCACTTTCTGGATTACCACAGGGCAAACCATCACCCGTGGACCCTGGGTACCTTCTTAGATGTGCAGCGGGAAATCGCCGAGGCTGCAACGCCAAGTACTACACCGCCACACAGAGGCAAGCGCCCACGTACCGAGGAAGCCGAGGTAGCGGAAGCAGGCCCCGTGGAGGTAGCCAGCACGTCCACGGTCACACAGTTCGGCCCTCGGGCCACAGCGTTTGAAGTACAGAAGCGCACCATGGAGACATGCATGGAGGACATACTCAATTTCCTCCATGCCACCGAGTAGCAGCAGCAGACGGCCACGGCCAAATACAAGGAGTGGGAGACCCGGCACAAACGCCACACCGCCCAGCTAGTTCAGACCACACAGGCCGCGGCACACAAAACCATGGCAGATTACAAGCTGGAAGTACAGCTTCACATTGAGCAACTCCAAGGGCAGGTAACATCCCTGCGAAATCAACTCAACACGAGGGATTTGGAGCTACAGGCTGCCACGGAAAGGGCCAAGTCTTTTGAAGACCAGGGTGCCAGAGATCGCGAAAGGATTGAGCGACTGGATCGTCAAACAACTGAACTCGTGGCGCAGTGTAAGACACTGACCGAGGAATTGGCACTCAAATCCACGGCCCCGGCACCCAGCCCCATGGACGTGGAATCGATACAGCGGCACCGCCAGGAGGTGGACGATGCCCGAGAAAATTTTGAGGCCAACAAACTGGCATGGACGAACCACGCGGCCCAAGTGATAGCCACCACGGCCTACCAGCTACTGCGATCCACACCTCCCACGTCCGAGGAACCCCCTGCATCGTTTCTCGATCAGTGCACCAGCGAGGCACTAATCACGTTGGACCTCGAGAGCTCCGACAATAACTGGGGCAGCCAAGGAGAGCCATTCCTCGGCGAAGAGGAGGAGGACAGGCACCCCCAGGAGGAGCCGGAGTTGACACAACTCCGGACACACACCCACGAGGAGGATTATGATGCACAGGAGGAGGACACCCCGCACAACAAACCCCACACACATGCACAACATGGGACATGGACGCGGACTCGGGGAAGGGATGTATGACTTCCCAACACAGATAGGAGAGGAGAGAGTGGACATACCCGGGATTTCTGACCACGAGCGGACCCCACACCGCCCCATGCAACATACCACGGCAAGCTCCCCGCAGCACCATCTCCCCCCCCTGTCCCCCCCAACACAATACGAGTCCCCGGTCGAGTAACGCCGACGACGGGACTTACCCGTGGCCAAGACGGGCCGAATCTCCCATGTCTCCTCGAACCCCCGCGGTGTTCTCCCCATTGCGAACGAGGCCTTCCCCGCAGTCCCTGGCCCGGCACAGACAGGTCCTCCTCCAACAGGAGGAACACGAAGGATGGAACATCGAGGACGCAGACGAGGGTGGGGATGAGGCCTCGGATTCAATGCACTTCGTATTGAAGTACTTCCACGAGCACCCCGATCTCGCGGCACACTACACAGACCCCGAGGCGCAAGGACGCCAATGTCCGGCATGCAACAGGACGTTAGGAGGCACGGTGTTTGATGTGTACACTCATGCACTCAATTTCCGTGGCAATCACGTTCTAATGCACCGAGCCGTGGCCGAGGCGCTTCGACGAATCCACAATGATGACAAACCTCCTCGTAGCGGTCGACAGCTTCCCCGGGAGCACGCCAGGCCGAACAGGAGGCCCGCCCCCTCGCGCCGATAAACACAGCAATTCGGGGACGAATTGCACTCTGCGAGGGAGGGCAAAATGTTACCCGCCACGGCACCGCGGGTATCATTACCGGAGACCAGTAGCCACGGGGAAGACCAAGACTTAACAGCCACGGGGCTCGAGGCCGAGGCGGTGATCAGAGGACCACGAGGATCGAGAACAGGGGCATAGGGAGTTAAGGCCGAAGCACAGCGCAAAGAATTAGGTTTTATTATAATAGAGGAGGAATTACACAAAAGAGTAGCTTTGTATTACACGGATTTTAGTGATAGCCTCACGAGCACATTTGCTGCGACTTGTTGTAGCCAATTCGGCATTTCACGGATCAATGTAATACGGACTCAAGTCCAATTCCTACTCTCTTCTGTCTACCCCTAGAACCCTTCCTTCTTTCTTTTGCTGTTCTCTACCTAACTTCGATACTCACCGTGGCGCCGAGGACGACCCGTGTTGGCTGTGTCTCCATGCGAAACGCAACACCGTCGTGGGAGACCTCCTCGTTTCAGCCTCGTCGCTCTCCGGAGACAGCCGCCTCACCAACAAGGACCTTGGCCGTGGAGACAGAATCGGGGTGACACTGCAAGGTCGTAACCCTGAAGTGCTGTCGGTTCCCACACACTCACCGGACCTCTTACCACGAAAGCCCCGCCGACGGTACTAATCTGTCTGTTGATTACGAGCTAACCGGTCCACGGCCTTGGAATCCTACCCTGCCCCGGGCGAATCGTGGTAACCGGCCACATACCCGGCCCTCCTCACGTCTCTTGTCCCCCTTCACCCCCTCCCCTGGGCCTCAGGCACCTCCATACCACGACCCCGGCTAACAGTAAGCTATCCATCTTAGCATAGCAATATCTGGTGTAGAGCAATTGGTAATCATACCTAGCAATAGTAAACAGTCGGTCTCCACCACCACATTTGCACCAATCAAGTAATTTCTTTCTGCCTTAAGCGCTGTAAGTGCACCTAAGAGCTCCCTCTTTACTTGTGGATACGCGCGTTGCCTCTCTGTGAGAATCCTAGCTCCAAATCTGATAGCATATCGTTTGCCATCTCCATCATCATGACCAACTGCCCATTTAATCGCAATAGGACTAGTATCCACAGTTACAATCACTGGTCTTTCTGATACATATTTAACTTGCCTTAAAACCGGTGGAGATCTTAAAATTTCCTTGAGTCCTTCTATAGCCATTTCATGTGTTTGCTCCCATTTAAACTTGGTTCCCTTTCTCAAGAGTTTGTATAAAGGCTCAGCCAAGGGAGCAAAATGTGGGATCCAAATTTGATAAAACACACAAGCTCCCACTTGGCACCGCGTGGTAAATAGGTAAATCGAAACCTACCTCCAAGTTAGTGGAGGTTTTGCGGAAGTGGAGGTCAGGGGGGAGAATTTCCTCCTCATCCATTAGCCCTTCGAAACCGAAACCTTGGGTTCCGTTGATATTCGAGGTTGTATACCACCTCGTATTCAACTTCGTCAACCAAAGTTGCCATTCCATGGTATTGGTCATCCGAGTTTTCCATGGCTCTCGTGGTAGAGATGTCGTTCACAATTTGTACCTTTGGGATATCTGGGTCCTCGGGGTTTTCCCGAAGCCATGCCGTGAACCCACCATCATCATCCCAATCATAGGGTCCGGGCCCGAGGTTTTTCATCGGGCGTAGATCAATGGGGGGTTTTCTCGACACAAGTGTAGGTTGCACTAGGCTAACTCCCTCGCCATCGGTGGCCGCCGGAATCTTTGGCCTCTTAGCAAGTGTCTCCGTAGGCGCGGGGACCCGGGACCCGATGGTCACCACCGACCTCTTATGCGGCGGATCAAACTTGACACTTGATTGATTGATGGCCCAACGCTCCGAGGCGTCGGCCCGCCTCAACCAATGTCTCCCTAAAAGTAGGGGGTAGGCGGCCTTGTTAGCTTCAAGTCGCAAAACGTGAAAGGTAAGCGTGTAAACCTCACTACCCGCCTCTATTTGGCATAGGGTAATCTCGCCTAGAGGGGTAATGGGCCGTTGATCCGCTACCTTGACAGTATAGGGAGACGGACCGGTGATGGAAAGACCGAGTTTCACCATCGTGGTGAGGGGCATGATGTTAATGCCACTTCCATTGTCAATGAGAGCCCCCGGAATAACGCGATCCAAGATCGAGACATCGATTTCGAGGGCGCCGTCATCAACTAATGGGCTTGCATAGATTCTAGCGGTCATTACCGCCATTCGAGGTCTCCGGGACATCGTGGCCCCTTCTTTCAACTCTTTCCTCAAAGAGAGTCCTACCCGGATAAGTTGGGCTACAGAAATGTTAGCACGGAGACTACAAAGATCCGTCCAAAGATCATAATCTTCGGCCGGGTTTAACACGCGGATTCCTGTTGCGGACGACAACTCAAACACAAGAATCGACTCTAAATGGAGAGGAGATTTCAAATGGAGACCAAGATACAATGAAAGTGAGGTGATTTCTCTCAAAAGACTGAAAATGATACTTGGAAGAAGACAAGGAGAAATAGTATTGATAACAAGAGGATAGGTACAACTGATGTTGAAGAGAGTGAGGAACAACATCCTCAAACTCTCTAATTCTTTATATATACTAGGCTAGAGGAAGCTTCCGTAGTAGTATCCTGGAAGCAACCATAGGGCCTCTGGAGGCTTGGGCGGCTTCCGGAATTTAGAAAGGTGAAGCAGAAGCTTCCTGAATCTAAGAAGCTTCCAAGGTAAGACCCACGAAGCAACCATAGAGTTTTCCGAAAGCTTAAGGGGCTTTAAGAATCTAAAATGGTGCGGCGGAAGCTTCCTATATTAATAGGAACTTCTAACAACTATTAGAAGGTTTTATAAGCAACCATAAACTTAACTACTAGATAAACGTAATTTAGAAAATACTTGTAACAGAAGTGAATCACGATAAACTCATGCGTGCAGATGACATTCGGTATGGCACGTCTGTGATAGTTCTCCAAGCTATAGGCTCTAGGTGTTCCCGGGGTTCTAACCCGGTGGGGTCCACAAATCGATAGAGGTCATCCTCCTCATCATCAAGACGGTCTATGTGATCTTTCTCCATTCAGGATTGGACAATCGGCGGTTTTATTAGGTAAGTTCCATTTAGTTGGTCCCGCAAGAACTCTCTCACGGCCGGGATATCCGATGCTTCTTCCGGCACACTTACATCCGCGGGAATTGACTCCGAGGGCGGATTGGTTGTCCGGTCTAGGCGTGTTATGACCGCCACCTCGTGCTCAACTAGTCCCCTATTAGAACTAACCACCTCGGGTGCCTCTTCCTTATGTATTACAAAGTTAAAACTTTAGTGATTTGGAGGTTGGGAGGTCGATGGGCCCACCCCCGGGGTTGAAGAGTTACCGGGTGCTATTCCCTCATATCGGACATTTTGAGATGAAATTGGGATCGAATAACTCGGTTGAGGAGGTGCACTAGGCAAGACCGGCGGCACCCCCATGTAGTATTGAGGTTGAGGGGTACTTGATTCCGGGCCTTGTGCTGGTGATTGTGATGCAACACTTGTATTATGTTGAGGGTACCACGGCAAAGGATATGTTTGCATGAGGTACCCTTGTTGTGAGGTTTGGGGTGGCTTGGGGTTATTTGAATCCCCCGCACCCGTTCCGGTATCTAGTTGGTTACGCCGGCACAACTCGGTGGGGTGGTTCCCCTCGCAACCTCTACATACTACACCCGTTTCCACCCAACACCTTCCTGGGCCAAAAGGGTGGTGCCAACTACATGTGGGACACACCAACCTCCTAGATTGGGATTGGTTAGCTCCTTGGGGGTTAGGTGGATTTTGACGGTTATGTAGTAGGACATAGTCCATTTGGTTACGTGTTCCCGGGCAATGGAGGGGACTATGGCCAGATTGCTTGCAATTTATGCACCATATATTTGAGAGATAATTCCCGGTCTCATTTGGTGGTGGCGTGGCATTCACGGTTTTTGCATTAATGGCCATTGTCAATTGATCTCCTAGGGACTTAATTATTTTCATCATATCTTCTTTTAGATCGTTATTAGCCCCTTTGAACCGTTCCTCCAATTCCGCCAACCGCCCCACGCTAACGGGGTCTGGTTGGGGGTTCTATTGGATATGAGGAACTGGTGGCCTTGAATCAAGGGGTGTGGCGTGCACATATCCAAGACCTTGGGGTAAATGAGCTATAGATGACTCCCCTCAAATCGAGCCCTCCCCTTGACGGGGTGTGTAGTGTGTAGGAATAAAAGACCGGATCGGGGCCACCGTTCGGGCCCACATCCGGTTGTTCTCTTTCTCAATCCTTTCCACATGACAGGGCGCCGTTTAGGCCTCCTCCACGGTTTGAGGCATGGCGGTTAAAACATCCCGAATAGTGGATTATTTGTTAAACCCTTGTATAAAATAATACCGGATGGTGTCCCCGGTGAGGTGGTTGCCCACAAACCGGGTGACTACCGTGTTGAACCGGCAAATATACTCCGAAATATCTTCGGTGGGTCCTTGCCTCATCCCGTGAGGGCCACCAAGGCATTTTGTTGCCCGGTCTCGGGCCCGAATTGCCTTAAAAAGGCGGTTTGTAAAGTGGGCCAATCCGCAAACGTCTCGGGGGCGTGCGAGCGGTACCACTCATAGGCCGCCCCCTCTAACGTGGTGGAAAACTACACTAGCCGATAGGTTTCCTCGGGTATGACATTAGTCACGAGGGCCTCAATATATCTCCCAACATGGTTGGAGGGGTCCTCGTGGGCCATTCCGGAAAACCTCGGGAGGTGTACGGGCATATTCTGCGGTACTAGACCCGGGGGCATCACTATCGGAAGTCCCCTTGGTGCCATCATCGCATCTGCGGGGTTTTGCGGCCGTCTGTTCATAGTTAGCGGTGGTGTCGGGACTTCCGGTACTACCGGGACCGCTAATCTTTTAGGGCCACCCTCTAATTCTTCGGGTAAGAGTTCCCTTTCTAAATGTCTAAACCGATTGTAGGTGTTCTTGGAAATAGATGGTAATTTGTAAGAAGATCCCGATTTAAGTGTAACCATCGGGGGTCACCTCCTTTGTCATCATCGGGATCATCCCTAGTGGAGGTTCAATGGTCCACTTCCTTTTTACAAACAATACAAAAGAAAAACCGGCAAACAACCCCAAGTGCGTGAATTGCACGCCAAAATGATTACAATTGGGTAGGAACAAGTAGGATAAAATCCTCAAGCAATTAGCCAACTCAAGGGCCACCAATTCACCTAGATTGAGACCCCTAGCCCCTCGAGTAAGTGGGTCCACCAAAATAAAAGAAGACCCGTTTATCTAACACGTGGAGAAAAGCGCCACAATTTAGAACCTGAGTGCCCGTGCATGAAGATGGGGAATTGGTAGCCTCGCCCCCTATCGGCCAAGACCGATAATCCCCCTAGGTTACCGCGCACTAACTGCCGAAGCGTGGGATGGCCGGACCTTTCGCCGCGGTGCCTTCAAGCCCGGTAAGCACAAGGAGAGGAGCTGATCCTTGATACCGGGTAGTGCACCCCGGTACCATGCAAGGGATAACCCTCACACCTCAAATCTTCACTCCCATCTCCCCCATGGGCGAGAGATGGTGGTTATAAAAAGTGCAACACTTGTCAAACTTAGGCTTCCCTTACTAGGAGTAACACTTTCTCCAAGGCCCCTAGATTCCTTCCCTTTAAAGTCTAACCGGGATAATTAACAAACCAAACTCACGGGGAATTATTAGGCTAGATTCCAATGTAAAAATCACCGTTTGGGACCTCTAAGGACCCTAAAATGACTAAGGGAAGTTCTGGGCAGCATACAAAATCATTCAATTAAACTTGGTGAAATTTAAGAATTAACACAACTTTTTACCCACAAGTGAACAAATGGTCCCCAGCCCCTTACCGAGATGGCGCACGTCTTGGGAGTGGTAACTACCTAAAGACCCCGTGCCGGTCCTTGAATAGGCGGCTTCACTCGACCTCTTCCAAGTGAAGAGAAGGCCTACAAAACCACTTCCACAATTCAATTTAAAACTCAATTTGTACGAATCAAATCACCTAAGACAGTAAAACCACAAAACATCAACTAAAACACAAACAAATGAGTCCACTTCCTCTTTGGTCACAAATTACTATTTATAGTAACCTGCCATTTCTTTGCAATCCCAAGTCCTACAAAACCAACACAAATCTTAAAACAAGTTAGAACCGGAATACCCAGCTCCCGGCAGATACACCAATTATGTGAGCCTAAATTCTGATGACCCAGTTTTTAAGCCACAAGTTGGACCGTGGGGGTGGAGTTCAACACTATCTAGCCTTCCAAGCAATATCTCTTTGAATTCTCCCTACAATTTCTACGCATCATTCAAATTCTTACCTAGATCTAACTTATGTTAAAATCCTTTCTTATTAGTTTCTATGTAACCCAATCACCACTGAAGGATAACGAGTAATTAAACGTGCAATTCTTAGTTTGGACACAAATTAGGGTTGATTGGAACTTTTTGGACAGCGCTTCCGCGCTCGATCCCAATTTCCTAATTTTTAACCTAAATTTTACCAATTCAGCCCTAAAAATGGGTAGCGCTTCCGTACTACCCTTACACCTGGTACACCCTAATATACAACTATTGAAAACAGCAATTCACGCCAAGCACAACCATCCAAACAAAACAAACATAAAAACCAAGTGTAATCAACACGAACTAAATCAACAAACACTTTTTTGGGCAAATACTCTTGCCATTTTCAGGAAAAACAGTTCACAAACTCAAAACAACAATCTGATTAAGCAACCTGAATAAATTTTAAGCAAGAGGGGGAGAGAAGAGCTCCCTCTCTAATATCCCCGGCCAACCCTCCGTGTTATCACACGGAGGAGCGGGGGCTGGATCGCCGCAAGCTCATGTGATCGGCTGCTGTGATCGTATCTTGCGGTGCAAAGCCAGCGGTGTACTGGCCGGCTCCACGTGCTGGTCCTGGTATCTGATATTTAACTAATTATGGACAAATTCATAGTCCAGAAATAATGTCGGCTGTCCGCCGATATAACCTTGAGACTCCATCCGTAATCTTTGAAAGGTCATAACTCAGTCAGTTTTTGTCCAAATGAAACATATGAGGTGTTTTTTGATATCTACAGAAAATGTAGATGTCAAAAAACACCTCATATGTTTCATTTGGACAAAAATTGAGTGAGTTGTGACCTTTTGAAAGTCGCAGATATGGGGATGTGTCGGCTGGCCGCCGATAAAACCAAGGTTCTTCAGTAGTTGCAAAAAGTCCATAAGTTCAAAATAAGTCCATAATTAGTTAAATATCAGTTTGGTTCTGCCAAAGCTCGCGTCATTGTGGTGCGGCGGTCCGCTGCTCCGCCTGCTGCTCCCCGCTTTGATGGCTGGCGTCCTTGCCAGTGTAGTTGGTGCCGGTGTTGCTCTACCGAGCTGCCGTCGGTACACGGTACAGCTGCCGCCTTCGGCACGCTTAAAAGTGCAAGACAATTAATATAAAAACAAGATTTGTTGGGTTTGAAGAGTTCTTTCACACGAAGTTCCAAATTGAAAATGTGAAGGGTTTCTGAGAATTTTATTGGTCTTTATTATTTAATCAATCATATCATTTGGTCACTCTAGTTGAGATCATAGAACTCACATTTGAGTCCATTTATGACACCTTTTTTAAGAATATGTTCCTTTCTGGACAAATGAGTCAAATCATTGAAGGGTCAAGACCAACACTTTCAAGCTCAAGGGTTTAGGGCTTAGATCTGATCACATCCGAGTAAGAAAAGTATGTGAAGAGAGACTATCTTCATTGGGAGGGTGAATTTTTATTTCATTGTAATTATTCTTACTTTTCTTTTCAAATTTGGGACTTGTGACACCAAATTACACACGTTCCAAATCTTAATACCTATTCTCCAAACCCCACTTCTTTTACTAAACTCCACTTACCTGGATGAGATCATTGGGATGAGTCGGGTGACACCCCTGGCCAGGGTTTACGGTTTAAGGATATAAGTGTCCTCATTCAGTGAAGGATGGATCAGTGACCCCATTCACCCCCAATCTCACGTCAAACGTCGGCTATTGAGGACCTCGGCATCCGCTGATGCATCATCGAGCTTCGACAGGGTTCTCTAGATCGATCGATCGCGAGCCACGATCGATATATGGGGGTAAGCTGATCTATTTTCATGCCTCGCCGCTTCTTCGTCGTGGAGTGAGATCCATGCTTTTGCGCTCGTCAATGCGGCCTAGTCCTATACGATCTGGAATACAAGTAGATCGTGATGCGAATCTCGTTCGTGAAAATTTTAACAATCATTCGATTCCCCAAGTAAATGATCTTATTACAAGCTTACGACCATCGATCAATGGACGGTGAGTACCCGGAAATGTTAACACTAGTTTCTACAATCGGCTTAGAACCGTTGATCGAGGTGTATATCGAGGTTTTGCTAATGGCTAAGTACATTGAAGTTCTTGAGCGATTGAGGCCCTCTCGTGCCCGCATCTCGGCCTTGATTGCGTCCGCGATCATGTCGTATGCCTCACCCCACGCGTGCCTTGACTCCGGTGACCACATCTGCGGTACTCCCATCTCGTTTGCGTACAGGATCGCTGTCTTCACAATCTGCAAGCATTTCACTTCACAATCAGCACACACTGGATTCCTTCGCCACTTTCAACATGCAAGTGTCATTCGATTCAGCTAAGGACATTGATGTCGTGGATTATCACCTCGAATTGGTCGTCGGTAACTCCAGCGTTGATGTGCGTGGTGGCCAGCTTGTGCAATTTGGAGTCCAGCACTTCGTAGGTGCCTTTCTCTCCCAGTTGGATAGCTGCATCTCCAGTCTGCAACGAAACAATGAAACTTTATTTAGAACTCCACGCTTGGGTTTGCAATTTTGAGGGTTACAAAGGGAGGCAATGGAAGCTGACCATGAGGAAGACGTAACGAGCGTGATTCTTGACTTTAGGGTTCTCCTCGAACGGGATGGTGGAGTCGCGCAGAAACGAGTACATGGACTTGGCTCCTGGCGCGATTTCAAACACCCTGATGCACCCACAATCCAGTATATATGAGACGATTGTAAAGCCATCATCCTAATCAGGCAGATACATTGCATTTCAATCCAGGCATGGATGAAAGGTAGATGGACTTACTTCGTGAAGAAGTTGATCCCATTACGCTGCGCATCCTTCTTGAGAATCTCCCATGACTTCTTGACAAGCTGCTCGCTCTCCTTGGAATACCCCTTGGCGGGTGCAATAGTGGCTGCTGCTGGCGCCATTGCTAGGTTTGGCTCTCCCTCGACCTCAAAAACTACACAAACCCCAGCTTTCAATTAGCACATATTTTTTCCGGAAACTAGAAGATCGATAGAAAATACGATCGATGTAACTGAAGCTCACCCGAAGCGCAGGACAATGAGGTGCTGGAAGTATTGACTCCTGTGTGGAGCTAGCTGAATATGAATATCTGAAGTTGAATGGTCTCTGATTTGTAATGCAAAGTGAAATGGATTGAATGTTCGATGAGAAGCTGCAATGATTTATAAGACGATGGTGGGGAGTGATCCATGAAGGCGATGGCATGCATGAATGTGGCGATTGGTGGGCGTGAAAAGGCAAGTGATCGACGCTGATGGATCGAAGTTGGAGTGCGGACAGTGCAGCTTTGGAAGAAAGAGATGAGGATAGTTCGATCTGAGGGTCAACGGGCTAGTGTGATCGTTACGCGATCGTCACGCCCACGCCCGTCGTTGAATCAGCGAAGTCCATAATCCAGTTCCGGAGTGCATTTCAATAATACAGTTCGAGTAAGTGGGCGTCGAGGTCGAGGTTGATGGATGTCGAAGTGTCGTGGGAAATGACCCACTTAGGGCTCCCAGTATTGGGGGCCCTAACGTAGGTAGGGGTGTCGAGTGGAAGTCGTCCTGCCCGTGGTGGTCTTGCTCCAGCTTCGAGGAAAAGTGACAACCGCGGAGAAGGAGCTTTTCAGGTACACAAGCACAAGCTATTTAGGTTTTACAAGCTTCATAGACAGGTGTGTTTCTAGGATCATTTGTAATGAATATGTTCAGTGTATTTTTCTTTCTTCCTTTCTTTTTTTGGCTCTACAAATGATAACAATTGGTTTAATTTCATATCATGCAAAGTTAGTACTTTAACCCCTAACTGCCCAGGAAAGCCGAATCGGCTTTTTGCTATTTTGGGCAGTCTAGATGAAGGGTCTAATTTTGGTATTTAGGGCTGTAAATTGGTGTGTATGTAGATAACCATACAAAGTTTGTGTGGTAAAAATTGCAATGTCAAATTCAAAAGTATGAATTGTATAGAGCAAATTTTAGTTTCCAACCCCAAAAAGGGCAGGACGGGTTGCTTCTTTATCCAATGAGGACCAAGGCTGTTGGGTGGGCAGTAACTTCGGGCTCCCTCCGACTTTCAACAGGGGCAATGGGTTCAGAATGGGCCAGAACACAACCCAGCCTAAGAATGTAGTAAAGACAGTCAAACTTTGAGCCGCCAACTAGAACACCCACGTGACCATAACTCCATCCTTGTGATGAGAAGACAACTACCAATACAATCAAAATGGGGGCTTCTCAAAATTCAAACTTTCAAATTCAAACGTTTGTGCCCATGAGACATATCATGCTCCAATTACTTGAAAATTCATGAATGCTACAACTTTTGCATCAACTGCCATTTCAAATAATAGATTACCAAAACATGGAGACTTCTACTAATCGTGCTAGCAAGGTTTGCTTAGAGGTGGAGAACAAGTCCGTTTTCAAAGCTAATGAGGGCAGATGTGGCGTAGATCCTGCATGCACCGAGAACTCTCGAGCAGATGATAGTGGCCGAAATGAGAGTTTTTGCAGCTGTGGAGATGTGAGTTGTGACTGTATCACTGAGGTCATGCCCGGCAACCGAATCGACCGCACCACCGAAGTTCAAGCTGGAGTTGAGTCAACTGATGAGCCAGAGTTGAGTCTAACTGTGAGTGCAGGTGCCGAAGATGCAGTAGGGGCCGAGAGTGGACAACAGCGGGAGTTCAGCTTGTTCCGGCGAAGAGGCCACAGCGCCGGTATTTGGTCTGCTCAGGGAGCCGACCTGTATCGTGAGGGCAGAACGGAGACAGCGCCGACTGCGTTGGGAGGCAGCGACATCTGTAAGCCTCCACCGAATCTTTCCATCGGAGAAGCTTCCTCCAACATCACCAAGGCAGCAGATCTTCAAGAATCGGCTGCTGTGGTGCGGCTCCGATCGTGGGCTACCCGGAAACACCTGCGAGGAGAGCAAATCACCAAGCTTGTCTCCCTACTTGATCCACTTTATCTTCGTAGTCTTCGTATTCGCAAGAAGTCTCGTGCATGGCCTAAGGTGCCACAGGCTAATAATTATAGACATCACTTCTACAGGCAAGCCGCACACATACTAGGTTGGGTGGAGCAACAAGTATTTGAAGAGGAATTTGTTGATATTATCAGATCTACTTATCCAGACACAAACAATGCCACCACGTCGCAGACCATGCAAGAGGTCAAAGCAGGTAATCTCAAACTCATGATTTTGTGTCATAGAGGTTTAGAATTCATGACAATGCAATCTAGAAACCTTGATCTAACTTATGAAGTTGCATGCAGATGGAGTGGGACGGAATACCGGTGAGGAGGAGTGCAAGATTAGAGATCCAGGAGCCAACCCCGGCTCCTCCAACGCCACCATCTAGTGAAAATGAAGAAATCACACCCCCATTGCATGATCTCCCTGATCTTGGACCCGGGGTTCCCATCATGCAGTTCCCTGAGATTGACACTCTCTTCAATGGAGACTATATGACTTCGCAGGAAGATACACACATTGGGTACGAAAGCTTGGACGAGTTTCAGGATCTAGAAGATGACTCAGATACCAACAGCGAGCGAGGAGGGGGTCTGGAAAACTTGCTCTGGCCGCCTGAAGTTCTGTTCCACGCTCAAGCTTGCGGGCGCAGAGGACGTACGCGGAGCGTCCTGCAGCAAAACGGAGGAGAGCCGGAACTCGGACCGCCGAATGAAGGCAGCATAGCGCCTGGCGACGTCGATAGGAGGGAGGCTCAGAGTCATCGGCTGGCGAGTTTACCGGTAAGTGCCAGCGGTGGATTGGCCGCATCAGGCGGGGTGATGCGCGCTGCGAACCAACAGCTCGGCGATCCTCCTACTGTCGATTGGCTGTTATCGGCTGCGGGCCAAGTTGGGAGGCCGGATATCAACCGAGGGTATGTGGCATCGGGTATGTATCTCCAAGCCAGCTCCAGCATGCAGCCCCATTCGAGTTCCAGTGAACCGAGTTCGAGCAGGCAGCCTCAATTGACCTCGTATCCAACACCACCATCATCTCCATATATGCCGCGACAAATTCATAATGGAAGTAGTCAAGGTCTTATTATGGATGACTATATGGATGGTATTGGGCATTTGCAAGATGAGGGAGGTTATAGTAATATCGATGGGGGTGATGATAATGAGGGGGGACCTATAATTGGCAATGAAAATCCATCTCCTCAATTATTTAGGAGGAGAAGGGTCAACAATGGGGGAAGAGATGGCATTGGTGGTGATGATAGTGAAGTAGAACCAAACATTGAGAGTGCATCCGATAGTGATGAGGAGGATACTAATCCCGGATTAGGCCAAAATCAAGATGGTGTGAGACATGATTTTAGGGAGGAGACATGGGGAAACCCAAATTTTGTATTCAATCCCAAGCCACTTCCATTTTCTGGCAATAGAAGAGGCCCTTCAAAAAATCACCGTGTTGTTCCTACTTACATGGAATTATTTCATTTGTTTTGGACACCACAAATTATGGCTAGAATTGTGGAAGAGACTAACCGCTATGCCACCGCCCCTTTTGGGGAATTTGGAAATACTAAGGGTGGTCGTAATTGGGAGCCTTTGACCATTGGTGGCCTCCAAGCCTTCATGGCTCTAGCTTTA
This sequence comes from Bryum argenteum, assembly GCA_037043015.1. Classification (NCBI taxonomy): domain Eukaryota; kingdom Viridiplantae; phylum Streptophyta; class Bryopsida; order Bryales; family Bryaceae; genus Bryum; species Bryum argenteum. The sequence goes on along the minus strand of CM073323.1, from coordinate 11,948,606 downwards.
TTGATGGGCCTCAAAGTGCAAGCGAATTTTAGAACCTATTGGATGGAGGATAATTTTTTCAAATGTCCAATAATTTCCAACATATTTACTAGGAACCGGTTTCAAGACATTAGGAGATGTCTCCATCTAACAAATTTGGAGGGGGTTACAAGAGGGGACCCGACTTATGATAAAATTGGTCAAACGAGATGGCTAGTTGATGCTATACGCGAGAGATGCAAAATGGCATGGTTTTTGGGCAAATTTTTGACCATTGATGAGATGATGATTCGCTATAAAGGGACGTACTCACCGATACGTCAATATATGCCAAAGAAGCCCCAAAAATGGGGCTTGAAAGTTTGGTGTTTGGCGTGCTCTATTTCAAAGTATGTTTGGAACTTTGAAATTTATTGTGGCAAAGACAATAACATTGTCCCTCCAACGTTAGAGGAATCTCAAAATTTTATTGGGGATGCAAGATTGGCTCACCATGTGGTTTTGAGGCTAGTTGATGGCCTATGGGGTTTAGGACATTGCTTGACGATGGATAACTATTTTACTAGTATTGGGCTTTTCACTACTTTATTAGCCCGGGAAATGTATGCAAGTGGAACTATTAGGGCCAACCGTATTGGTCTTCCATTGTGTTTGAAAAACACAAACGCATACAAAAATGTGCCTCAAGGCACAACTATTTGGAGGATGCACGATTCGGGCTCATTATGTTGTGTTATGTGGAAAGATAAGAAGCCCGTGCTTCTTATCTCTACACATGCCAATCCCATCCAAGCTCCTTGTGAAAAGGTTATAACGGTGCCACGGAGAAACGGACCGGTTAGAGAACTCATTCAAACTTCACCGGTTTTGATGGAGTACACAACCCATATGCGGGGCGTTGATGTCTCCGATCAACTAAGGGCATCTTATTCATGCCAAGTACGGAGCCACAAGTGGTGGCACCGTATATTTTACTTCCTCTTGGATCTCACGGTGGTCAATATGTATATCTATTATTTGGCTTGTATTGACAAATTGAATGTGCGGCGGCAAGTACCGGTTACTCCCATTACTCACCTTCAATTCAAGAAGGGTCTATGTGAGGCTTTACTTGGAGGATGGCCTGTGAGGACTGCTAAACCCACCAATATTCCCCCGTTGCCACAACAACCAACCATATGTGTTCCTAGATATAGTACACTTCGGCGTCAGTGTGTTGTTTGCAAAGCATGTGAACCACATTATTATTGTCATCAATGTGGTGACAAATGGATGTGTCTAAACCGGGGATGTTTTGAGAGGTGGCACACGGAACTCGCCCGTCAACGCCGAAATTGAGGGTGCGTGACATCCTTCTTTCCTATGAATTTTATTAGACCATTTTTTTTCCTACAACTTTGAGAACTTTAGAACATGAATTTTTGTTTAGTAGGAAGTACCAAAATTTTTGCATGGTAGGAAGTACCAAAATTTTTATTCCCTATGAACTTTATTTGAAGCTTCTTTCCTATGAATTTTATTAGACCTTTTTATCCTACAACTTTGAAAACGTTAGAGTCTAACTAGCACTTTAGGTAGTACCACAAAATTTTATACATTACTTCTTGTTTTTCTTTTTCCTTGACATGAGTCTTATTTTTCCTAACGTAGGAACGCTGGACCCTGGACTCTTCAACTCCCTGGACTACAAAACTAAAGGAGCAACGTCTGCTTGAGAACCTTCGATGCAAATAACCGGGGAGCGAATCATAACCGGGGCCACAGCAACCGGTTTTCCCATGTGGCGGGTATGCCTCATCCTCCACCACCATGGACGCTGGAAGATGTCACCATCATGTGCCACATGCTCATGTCAGTCATGTGCCTTGGGAGCAACGATGGAGCCGTTGTAATTGGAAGGTGCCTGGAATTTGGAGGGGCTTCGAAAGGGGGCTGCATCTAACTTTTTTTTTATTTAGATAATCAAAACACGTCGGAGGGGGAGCCCATATTTATGACTCTGGTCCTTTTGGAAAATGGGGCCTGATGGGGAGGGAGCGGGTTTCCATCCTTACTTGCTGCCCATAGCATTTTTGTATTTCATATATGCCTTTCTCCTTCTAAAATTTGTAACTCTTTTGGATTTTGAGATTTTTTGAAAAAAAATTCTCCAATGTGTTTTGGTCACATAAAAGCTTACTTCGACCGTTGGGATTTGGAAAATAAATAAATTTGCTGGTACATTTCCATTACCACCCCCATTCTGTGAAGAAGAAATCTAATAGACCACATCGTAGAAAAAAAAATGCATGAAGCCCGTAAAAGTGGAATGAGTCTATGAAATTTTGCATGGGCGTTCTCAACATAGATGTCTACATGAAAAAAAATATGCGCAACATTTTTGAAGTAATAATCACCAAGTCCCCCTTTGCACAAAGTAGAGCATGTCTTTCGGGCAAGGCACAAAAAAACTTTTGCAGCAACTTTGAACGTTATAATCTCACAATTGGTAAAGATCCAACCGTTGAATTTTTTTGTGGAAGTACTGACTATACTTAACTTCAAGATCTTACGGTTGAAAGTAGAAAAAAACAAAAAAAGTTTGGACCATACCTCAATCTCAACAAGGTGGTCCAAAATCGCAGATTTTGAGGTTTTGAGTGCCAAAACATGCTTGGGCACTTAGGGGTTAATAAGTTTAATTTTTTTGCTTTGTTTGCTAGTCCATGCAAAGTTTGTATTTTATTCAGTATTAATTTCAGCTTAGCCCTTGCAAAAGTATGGAGAACAGAACTTATCTTATACTCCCTCTGTCCCATTATGATTTTCCAGTAGGTTCTCTCAAATCTACCTTTGGAGGTAGATTTGAGAGAACCTACTGGAAAATCATAATGGGACAGAGGGAGTACTTTTTTATACAAGTCTAAGTTGCTTGGGATTTAATGTTTGCACATTCATAAAATGCATCACATTTTATTTGGGGTTTTGGGATTTTATTGTGCCATGCTAAATTGAGTTTTTGATGCACCCATATCGTACCGTGAGACACTTACTTGACATATGTAATTGGGTCTGTTTTACAATTTTAAGGGCTCTTTCTATTGTTTGTCGGGAAAGCATTGCATATCCCTTTACCTTTACTAGTCGCTATTCTTCATAGCCATTAGTTTTCTCTTCCAAGTGTATTTATACCAAATCTCTATATTTTCACACAATTATTGATGCACATTGTGTGCTTGTGATTATGTTGGTTTAGCACGATTATTTCTTGATTATAGCTACATCATGGACAATATTGGATCGCCAATGTTCGGCGAGGTCTTGCCTACTTGCTATGATTTATTTATTTTTTATCGTTTGAAGTTGAATTTACATTTCTGACGACACGAGAACGAGTTGTAACCACTTGTCAACACCTTGCTCACATTTACTGACCCCTTTGTTGGTTTGCATGGAACCTGTGAGGGATGTTTCTTCCCTTGTTTGTTTCAAATTGAAACTTTGAAAGTTTCAATTTTTAGTTTGAAAGTTCTATTTTATGGGACATTGCTTTGTCCGATTAAGAGGGTTGTGGTGTTGTAATTTATCTTGATTAATCAATATTAAATACTACATTATTGTGTTTCGATTTTGTTCTTTATATTTAAAATTCCTTGAGATTTGAGTATTGTAAAGACCTAAAAATATATTTACTAAATACGAGCTTTTTAGGTTTGGCAGCAAGTTTTGGAATGTGGTTTTTTAAGCATAGTTTTGTAGTTTTGTTTTAAGGTGAGTTTGAATTCTCTATATTAGAGGTTTCCAAGAGTCTACTCAGGAATATTGAAGTTATTCATGAGGCCTTAAAAGGGCGAAAGAAATTCCTCTTGTGATATTTCTAGATACTAAATTGAATGAACTTATCACATGAAAGGGCTTTTGCTCACCTTGGGCCACACAAATAGCTTGACTTTCCATATAAAGTATATTAAAGCATTATAAATAAATATTTTTTTCAATATATACTTTGATGTAAAGATTTGATCTTCCACTAATTTTCCTTCAATCTAAAAATTGCTCAAAATTTAAAATTGAATGAAATATAAAAATGCTCCTATTCGTCATTGTATTTTCTCTGCAAAAAATGCAACTTTTTATATATTTGAGGAATTTGAAATTGCTTCACCCTTAAACGCCCGGCCCCTCTGAATATACACTAAAAAGCAAGCCTGAGGGGCCTGCTTGGGCATTTAATGGTTAATATCAAATTGAATATGAATTTCTACTTGTACTTTATACTGAGGGACGCTTTACATGGGGAGTCAAGCTGTAGATGGGGTTGATGGAGGTCAAAAATCTCTCTCATGTAATGGTTTATTTTGAGAGATTTAAGAAAAGAAAATAACCAATCACATGAGAGTGATTTTTCCCCTCATCTGACTCATGTGCAACTTGACTCCCTATGTAAAGCCTCCCTATGTAAAGCATTCCTAAGGGCCACATCTACGAGGGACTAAGATCAAGGGGCCAAGAATTCCAAATTTGATTGGTTCAATGCCAAGAGGTAGATATTGTCATATGACATGAGGGATATTGATCACAAGAATGCCCACATGGCATCACTTCTTGTACCAAGAATTTAGTTCCTAGTTAAAAGTTTGAACCAAACAAAATTGGGTATCAAAACCTTAAGTTGAACGTCCCTTGGGAAGTGTAGATAGGTGACCGTAGACCATGCATACGTTTTCTTTTTCAAATTAAGCATGATAATCAGAGGCATGTTTAGGGAATCCAAATGTATGGATGTGACAAGTAATGTGCACCATGTCCAGAGGAATTTTTGTGAAGTGTGGTCAATCCCAGGGTTTGGTAAGAATGCACAAAATAAACTACAAGAGGGTGAGTTTACATTAGCCTAAGGCTCTTGACATTTTGAAAATGCCCGTGACACCACAACTCAATCCCAAGAAGTGTATATATGATGTGCACGCCTCAAATAAACTCTGTAGCAAATATTTGTGCCAATTCGATGCACTTCACGTTTAGCTTCTCAAACGTATATTCATACACATTGTATTATTTCACACGAAAATCCTTATAGATCACAAAGTTTCTCGGAGAATGAGATGAGTACTGTATCAATATAAAGCTATTAGGTTAGATACAAACTTCATTTCAGAGTAGACTCCAAGGTATTGACCGTAAGACGTGCAAGTACGCAAAAAAAAAAAAAAAACGACATATTGGCGACAACAACACACTCAGACCTTTAAGGGTTAACTGAAACTTTCCAATCGGTCTACCTTCCAATCAGACAATACAAATTTTAGTATTATAATCATTCAGAGCTCCATTTATTGTAAACGCAACATGTAAAAAGAACTCCATAAGGAGTTTAGGACTCTATTCAACTTTGGGCGTTAACCCTTAACCCCTAAAGGCCCGAGGGGTTTGAAGAAAAACTTAGATGTGTTATAAAATATGAATTCGGTAACCCTTATGAAGTAGCGCTCCAAAGATAGTATAAAGACCTCAAACCCTAAATTAGATCTATACGGTTAAATTTCCTAAAATAAGTAAGAATTCTTTAATAAGTAAATAAAGAGAGTAAAACTTTGAAAATCAATATAAAATGTAAATTCTATTATTAGAAATTGGAAATTGCTATGATTGGCTAAAATCACATATTATATGATAAATGAAGAGAGGCCACAAGTAACCTATGAGGAACCTTATTAGTTTCCCAAAATAGTAAGTTTTCTTACACTAACAAAACTTTGCCCTGTTTGTGTTTGAAGGCTTATTATGAACAATCTATGAATCCAAACAGAGTTCTGTAAATTGGATGTGGTTCCCAACTTACCAAACTTCTGGAATGTTAAAAAAAATTCCAAAAATTCTTTTTTTATCCAGGTACAACTCCTCAAAAATAAGGATCGACCATAAAATGGTCGATTGGGCTCTTAGGGGTTAAACATCAGGCTATACGGATTTGGGCAGCCCAGTATTGGATCAGTGCATCTTTTGGACTTGGGCATCATGAATAGTGCACTTTTTGAACTTGGGCATCATGAATGATTCAATCAATGATGAGCTTGCAACCTCCTACAAGTATTGTACAACCCCAACCTACCTACCACAATCCTTTCAAAGCACAAAATCACTCATACAAATTTTGATTTGAATTCTAAAATTTCACTTTTTGAATGTATCACAAGAAGGTGACCAGTTTGACATTAAAATATAAGTGAAAAGTTGAGTACATTGAGAGCTACAGAGGAGATTCTCTTGGAATGTGACCCCTCGGGTCACCTCAGGCATTTAAGGGTTAAGAATCACCTTACTGTAGTACTTTATCTGTCCCGATATAATTGTCCAATAGGTTCTCTGAAATCTACATCTCAAGGTAGATTTGAGAGAACCTACCGGACAATTAAAATGGGACACAGGGAGTAACGCATAAAAAAAGGCTAATATTGTCTGGCACCCATTGGAATGAACTACAGTATTATAACCTGCTGACAGTAGGAACTTTGATGACTCGCCAGGGCGAACTGCGTTGACTCGCTGAAGCCGACGGCCGACGCCGTTGATTGTCGGAACTCCCCGCGCGCTTTCATCTCCTTCTTCCGAAACTACGTTTCCGCTGTTTGCACTCAGTTCGATCCATTGCCCTTTCACAATCCGAAGAGCCACATTCATGCATTCCAACCATGGATCACTCACCACCTTCGTATTATAAATCCACCATGGCAGCTTCTCATCGATCATCCATGCATACAAGTCTCAGTTTGCTTTTCAACATCATTCCGAGCCATTCTCATCAGTCAGCTAACTACGTACATACATTGAGATAGTGGTTCATCGTTCTGCAGTTACGGTGAGTTTAATCAGGCATTACGATCGATCATTCCTCACACTTGTGCGGATTGAGAGGTGCGATACGTGCAGTTTTAAAAACAAATGGCGCCAGCAGCAGCCACTATTGCACCTGCCAAGGTGTATTCCAAGGAGAGCGAGCAGCTTGTCAAGAAGTCATGGGAGATTCTCAAGAAGGATGCGCAGCATAATGGGATCAACTTCTTCACGAAGTAAGTCCATCTACCTTTCATCCATGCCTGGATTGAAATGGAATGTATCTGCCTGCTTGGGATGATGGCTTTACAATCGTCTCATACTGGATTGTGGGTGCATCAGGGTGTTTGAAATCGCGCCAGGAGCCAAGTCCATGTACTCGTTTCTGCGCGACTCCACCATCCCGTTCGAGGAGAACCCTAAAGTCAAGAATCACGCTCGTTACGTCTTCCTCATGGTCAGCTTCCATTGCCTCCCTTTGGAAGCCTCAAAATTGCAAACCCAAGCGTGAAGTATTAGATAAAGTTTTATTGTTTCGTTGCAGACTGGAGATGCAGCTATCCAACTGGGAGAGAAAGGCACCTACGAAGTGCTGGACTCCAAATTGCACAAGCTGGCCACCACGCACATCAACGCTGGAGTTACCGATGACCAATTCGAGGTGATAATCCACGACATCAATGTCCTTAGCTGAATCGAATGACACTTGCATGTTAAAAGTGGCGATTGAATCCAGTGTGTGCTGATTGTGAAGTGAAATGCTTGCAGATTGTGAAGACAGCGATCCTGTACGCAATCGAGATGGGAGTACCGCAGATGTGGTCACCGGAGCTGAAGGCCGCGTGGGGTGAGGCATACGACATGATCGCGGACGCAATCAAGGCCGAGATGCGGGCACAGAGGGCCTCAGCTGCTCAGTAACTTCAATGTACTTAGCCATTAGCAAAACCTCAGTATACACCTCGATCAACGGTTCTAAGCCAGATTGTAGAAACTAGTGTTAACATTTCCGGGTACTCAGCTGTCCATTGATCGATGGCTGTAAGCTTGTAATAAGATCATTTACTTGGGGAATCGAATGATTGTTAAAATTTTCACAGAACGAGATTCGCATCACGATCTACTGTATTCCAGACTGTATAGGACTGGCTGCATTGACGAGCGCAAAAGCATGGATCTGCTACCGACGAAGAAGCGGCGAGGCATGAAAATAGATCAGCTTACCTCCATATATCGATCGTGGCTCGCGATCGATCGATCGAGAGAACCCTGTCGAAGCTCGATGATGCATCGGCGGATGCCGAGGTCCTCCATAGCCGACGTTCGACGTGAGATCGGGGGTGAATGGGGTCACTGATCCATCCTTCACTGAATGAGGACACTTATATCCTTAAACCGTAAACCCTGGCCAGGGGTGTCATCCCAATGATCCCAGCCAGGTAGGTTGAGTTTTAAAAAAGAGGGGTTTGGGGGATTGGCTTTTGGATTTGGAACGTGTGTAATTTGGTGTCACAAGTCCCAAATTTGAAAAGAAAATTAAAGTAAAATAAATCACCCTCCCGATGAAGATGGTCTCCCTTGACATGTTTTTCTAACTTGGATGTGATGAGATCTTAGCCATAAACCCTTGAGCTTCAAAGTGTTGTTCTTGAACATTGAATGATTTGAGTCATTTGTCAAAAAAAAAAAAAAAAATGCATTCTAAAAAATGTGTCGCAATTGGAATAAGCTCGGAGAGTTCCCAAATGATCAATTTGATTGATCAAAAAACGAAGGCCACGCAAATTCATAGAAACCCTTCACCTTTCCAATGTGGAACTTCGTGTGAAAGAACTCTTCAAAACCAACAAATATGGTTTTTACATTGATTTATTATCTTGTACTTTAAGGTACCTCTTATCACTACTAATAAATAGAAATGCAATGGTTCAGCTCAAAAACTTTTCTACAACACTTGTGTATAGTTGTCAAAGGATTGTCTTTTTTCAACCAAATGTAATCTTTTAACAAGCTTGTAGCATTTCACGACTCTCAAGAGGCAAGTGGTATCTCACTTGACATTATATTGCGTAAAAGCCCTCTTTGCCATGGCCTCTGATAATTCCGTAGTCGATAGCTTGTATGGTCGGTCTCATAGCCATGGCCACAACCAAGATGAGGAATACATAGGTAAGCTCCTCCGCAAACTCTTTTGGCTTTGGTCGGAAAAGATAAATGTTCCATTCAGAGTTCATGTGGTTTTGACACCGATTACTTTTGTGGTCTTGTTTGCCGAAAAGACCTTCTTGCCACCGTTGTTCACAATTTCTTAACAAACTGCTTCTGTCGTTTTGCAGCCATGGCGACCACCAACACAGATGATGTACACTCAAGTATGCTACTTCGCGCACTCTTCTAGTTTTGGTCCAAACAAATAGATGACCCATTCACATTCCTTGATTTTGTACTCGATTGCTTTTGTAGTCTTGTTTGCTTAAAACACCTTCTTCCAACAAACCGCATTTCGTGATTCCGTAATCGATTGCTTGTGTGGTCTTGCAGACATGGCGATCACTGACAAGAATGTGGAACACTCACCCCTTGGTGCATTCAGAACAGACTCAACCGTATTTTCCGACGATGAAGGTACTGTTATGCTTCACAATTAGCAAGGGTTCAGTTCATAATTAGCAAGGGGTCAACGTTTTAATTCTTATTCCGAGCTTTTGAATTGCTGGTCGAGCGAGTTAGGTCTGAACCTTGCCATCGATACCCATGCGGCCATGTCCATTCCGCCATGGCCATCTTGATTGACATACCAGCTTCCCATCTTTTCATGAATGGACCTTCTTGTTTGCAGATACGCCGGTGACACCGAAAGTCTCATCGAGAGAGTTGGTATCACCGATCCCTTGTTCATGCTTGTGTGTAGTCAAGCAACCATCCGTGAGCTTCTACAACTCAAGCAAGTCTCGAAGTCGTTTTCAAGACTAGTGTCCGACCACTACGCAATCACCGCTCAGGCTCGTTGGAGGGACAATACTACAGACTGGTATTTTCCTTTGCTAATGCGGATCGAACGCCCCTCACGAGGTGGCTTCGTTGAAAGAGACGTGACAGACCGCGAGTGGGCATTCTTAACATGGACGTGGTCGGGGGTACATCATCCGTCAGGAGATGTCCACCCCCTTCCTTCCATGTCGCAGCTCTTCACAAGAGCAAGCATAAATGAACAAGACTTTCTGCTTGCTATCTCCGGAGGGCTGGTACTACTGCTCGATCCTCCTCGAGGTATCCATCAAGGCTTGGTACCACTGCCCGATCTTCCCCAAGGTATCTCCCGGATGTGGAGGAATCTTGTGGTGAGCAATCCTGTCAGTGGAGACTGGAGAACGCTCCCTGTACCAGATGAAAGTTGCAGCAAAATAATAGCTCAGGAATCTGGAGGCTACCTAGCACACATGATCGCGGATGTAGGGGCGAACAGTTACAGAGTGATACTCCTCTTCAAAGAATCAATCGCTGTCTACAACTCCACAAACAAGCGGTGGACTGGGACGATTCTACAAGAGCCATACCCAAACAGCATCCGTCTCAGCTTTGCAGGACACACGTCGGGCGTATTCGTGAAGGGCAGGCTTCACTTTGTGGCACTCACATGTCTCAATCATGATACTGTGACACATCTTGAGGTAGAAAATCGTATCATGGTAATAGGGGGTCAACTTAGGGTGCACGAAGTAGACGACGAAGCACAAGTGTGGAAACCAGAGGTTCGATATGAGCTCCGGAACTATATCCCCTCCCGTCTGCATATTGAGTACAGTGACTACGGTTTCCAGATCGGGAGCTACTTGGTCGGAATGGTCGAATGCGCAGGTGGGAAGTATGTTCTCATTCCCGCAGTGATTAACGTAATTGGAGAGCCGATCAGACAGATCTATGGCTTAAGCTCACCAACACTGAGATGTACCGAAGCTGGATTTCTTCCACTTCAGTTCTATGTATTGCATTTGGAGCCTCGCAGTGGCAGTGGAGGCCGGACGTTTGGCCAACTGGTGATCCACGATCCACCTCGAGCTCGAGTTCCTTCTCGTCGGCATCTTCCCCGCAGCTCATTTCAGGGTTCATTGAAGAAATGGTTCAGAGTGTGTGTACTAGACTTCGATATCTTTGAACATCCTGATGACTCGACCTCACGTTGGTATCAGTGCACGGGTCGAGGGAGTGTGATCTGGGTGGCGATGAAAGGGTATGTGATCCAATATGATGTGGTCTCGGGGCGATCGACAACCCATTATCTTGGACACACTGCATCTACTCAGGGAGTACTTCTGGAGGACAGTTTTACTTTCAATCCGAGCCTTCACATGGAGCCATAGTTGGGTTAGGTGGAATGGTGGTAGCAGTATAGTGAATGCAACCCAGGCTAGCATCGCAACATTCCTGTTTTTCATGGGTATTGTACATGTGACTATCATGTGGTGGTGAAAAGTTTTTGAATGAAAGAAACTCATTCATGTTGCACATCTTCTTTGGTTTTACTTGAACATTTCTAGGATGATTAGTTCTGGGAGCTTGAGTATGACTTTTAGGATGAAGTAACCATGGCTTTACCTTTTATAACTTATTGTAGTATGTCCATACAAGATTCAATTACAACTTGGTGTACAGATCCTTGTCAGAAGATGACAAAATGATCATTTGCCGCTTTAGAGGTTTTTTTTTAGGTAAGTAGACGTGCTTATAGAGTTTTGTGCTTCAAGTCTTCAAATCAATGCCTTGTTGTGCTTCATAATTTTAGGATCCACTTTCACAAGAAATATTATGTTGTATGAGTTTACTCTATAACTTTACATTTTATTTGATGAAGAAATTATAGATAATACTCAAATTGCCTAAGGATTTTAAATGGAAAAGTGATAAATCAATTTTTCTATTTTTAAATTATCTCTTCGCGGATGGTCCCTAAAATGTGTTGACTTGATGTTGTTGACTAGATGTTGGTGGATCTCTATGGGGCTCGTGCGGACGAGGTTATTGCCCTCCATGCCATCCGTGGTTCTTCGTGCTACCCGGTTTTAGGTCGGGAAGCGTCATTGCTCTCTAGTTGTGGTCCTAAAATTTAATGTGCCGGAGCGGGAGGATGTAGAGAGGCTACCTTTGGTTTAGGCTAGCAAGTGTCTTCAAGAAAGCGTCTTGTGAAGAGAGTTGTATCTAACTAGGATCTTTCGACTGACGGTGTTGAGCTTGACAAGCTGGACGAGGCGCTATTTCCAACACAGTGGGGAGGGGTAACCTAAGAGTGTTAATAGGCCACCAGAGGTTTGTTCCAATCAACAAGGTAGTTCTTAATAGAATCGTAAATTTTTTTCAATATTTTTTGCAATAACATAGTGGTATCGCATTGATGAAGTCCTTACAGTATAGTGGTTGCTAAGTCTTAGGCATTGAACTTAAGTCCTTACTAGCGCGCTGTCTCGGCTACTCACCAACAACTTTGATATGTCTACTCCGAGCCGATACAAAGAATTATAAGTCTCTCTCGGTCTCGGTCAGTGTTCATGATCTTGTATATTGTGTTGTCTTTATGTGCTTCAATTCGTAGTTGCTTCACATTGGCAAGTCCTTATTGTCGATTGGCATCCTTTTCAATTATATTGCATAAAATGTTACTGGTACGCTTCATTTTTATTCCTCAGGATGATCATCAACTCCTACACTACTACACTTTTTCTTATTGAATGAATGTTACACTATCATCTCATTCTACGTCTGTGGAGCATGAAGGTCATGAGAATCTGCAAAACATGTCTATAGCATGTTCTCCTTATGTGCGTGTTCTCCTTATGTGCAGGTAGCCGTAACAAAGTACTTCCTTCTACTTGACGTAAATGGCACTCTTATGCACTATGCTAGTGGTAGGATTCCGACTGGCTCGAAAAAATCCATGAAGAAATAAGTTTTACATGCTCCATCACCACGTCATGAGAAGTTTTGGGCTGGTTTGGCATGGAGCTTATAAGGAGAACATTCTCCTCATTGATGTATCTCCTTACAATAAGGTATTGAACAATCCGTTAAGCGCGATTCATCCACCCACTTGGAAGGCACAAAGCCTTAAGTATTCTTAATTGGGAGTTGCAACCACTTCTTTACAGGTTGCAGGGTCATTCTTTAGGCCGATGAGAACGCAAAGATTGGGCATAAGCAAATGAGTGAGCAGGAGAGTCTCATTTGTACCCCTGTTTGAACTTTGAAGAGATTGTATAGGCATAGAGATGTCAACTTTTGAATTATCTCAATTCATTTTGTATTAGTTTCAAGATATAATAGCACTCGGCATTGGCTTCAAGCTCTACTTGTCGGCTGCCACCCAACAGACTTTCCGTCAATGTTTGTATTCACACAGTTTATTATGCATTTTTAGCATAGGTCTACCATTGTAAGACAATTAATCTTCGTAATGTAGATGTCGAAGAACTGTATGTGGCTAGAATTTATTTCTGGTTCCAAAAATTATTTAGCATACTGCAGATGACTGGGGATGTATGTTTTTAGTAATTGCACATGACGAAGACAACTTTTTCCTTTGAACAATTGTTTTTCCACTAAAACGGCTGTGCAATGTTTTATACTAATAGGTTATCTTCTCATCGATGTTAATTGCTTTTTGTTTTCATCACAATATTTATTTTTTTTTTTTTTTTTTTTTTTTTTTTTTTTTTGCATTTGTATTGATTATACTTGCTCGATTTTGTTCTTGCCTTTGCTATTTCTCATGTTTCTGATGTTGTCCACTGCCGACCGACCCTATTTTTATTTTCTTGCTTGTACAATGCTACCGGCTATAGGCTGATAGAATCATTTATTCTTATACATAATTTATTCTCTGATGCTTTGTTCAAGGTAATCGATTCTTGGACTATGAGGTCTCTCAACCTCGTGCCACCATGAAATGTATTGTTCTCTCTGGTTCTGTATTGCTTTGCTTCATGAATTCATGTATGTTGCGTGGTCGTTGGAACCTTCATCAAAATGTTGTCAGGAGGCCTGGTCTTCGGAAGCTCTTTGGCATATTCTTTGAACGATTCCATGTAGAACTCTATGTAAGATACCAATCCAAGACTTAAAGCCTCTGCTAAATTTTGTCCTTCCTTAGGGTGTTTGAAATAGGCTTTTCTTTGTTTTTGGTATTAAAGAATATTGTGAAAATTATGAGAACTATTCTTGGTGTTACCCATAATTACGAGCGTTTCTTTAGGGATGTATGCAAGCCCAACCAAGTCCTTTCGTTAATGTGAGCCCTCTCTCTCTTCGTAGGACTCCTCATGTTGTGTGCTACATGCCTTGGCCATTTCAGGGAGACTTGTTATTATCAAGCTCATTCCTAATGTTGCTACAAATATCCTTCCCTACATCTTTCTCTTACATTAGTCTTACTATGTTAGTCATTACATTGAACATGCCCGTAGATCAAGTCAAATGCGCTACGAAATTACACATTCTCTTAAGTATGGGGTTTTCCTCGAGAGACAATATTCTTCTGCTCTTGATTGTTATCTGTCACGTCAACGATTGCATATTCGCATTGAGGTGTCCTTGGAAGTTGATATTCTTCTAGTAAGAGGTGTGGGCAACAATGAGATTGAGGTGCCGTTAAAAGCGGATAATTTTGTAAATGTGTGAGCAACAATTGGATTGCGGATCACGCATGCGGATTTTGAGATATTGAATTTTAAAATACTTATGGTTTCAAAATTATGACTAATAATGAAAAATGACCTCATTTTAGATTGAGCGATACGTAACTATGTGGGCGTGACAACACAGTGCATACTAGTAATAAATAATCCCAATAATCATGTGGTTGGCTTTCCTTAGTTATCGTTTCTAAAAACTTTCACTTGAAATTTGAACATTATAATCTCACACTCGGCAAGGAATTTGAGAATAAGATCTAGTTTGCATATACATGTAGAAGGCACGTATCACACCCTCCAAACGAGTATCTTTACAAATCTCTTATAGAACAAACAATTCGATTGTACGTACCACATGCAAGTTAAATCACATGCAAGTACACGCTCACAAAAATGTACACTTCTTGATCAAGCATATCATTTTACATAAAAGTACAAGAACTTAGTTCTAAGACCATGCACAGTGAGGTAGAAAATCACTACTAAGGATGCAAGCGTCTCTCAAGAGTAATGATTGCATTGAAGCTCCAAAAAAACATATCACAAACAACTCACATTTGAAATAATACTTTTGAAATTAAACTTAATATTTAGGCCTTGGAACTATATAGGTCAAAAATCAAATTTTCAAGCTTACATAATAATTCATTCAATATGATTGGTAGTACTCTATTGATGGAGGTAAACTATCTACAAATTATTGAAGGCAAAATTGTTAATTTTTAATGAGTCATGTCATTTTCCAAGCTGGTCTTGGCTTGGATCGGTGGGTTAAGTTTATTACTTATCAAGTCAGTACAATGTCAATTTGACCTTCTACTATGGTGAAACCACCTAAAGGCGGGCACCTACGTAAAGGCGGGCACCCAAGATTCTTGCCTTTATAAAGATCTCACCTCCCTTGCATGTACCTCATGCGTACATATTTAGGGTGCCCGCCTTTAGGCTTCTCCTTCTAAAATTTGTACCTAATTATGTGTGTGCTCTAAAAAAGCACATAAATAGGGTTAGCTCGTCTTTTCCTATTCCATATCCCTGAAAAATAGTAACCCACTCATTTCTCACTCCAAGTATTTAGATTCCCTCAATTTTCCTTAAGTGCACGACAATAGGTGGTTTCACCATATCTTGATGGCAATGAGACATTAGTTCAAGCAACTGTTGGAAGGAATGATGATAGAAGGGCCCAAGTTACTCATGAGGACATTCCAGCAAATGTCCTTGCACTTCCAGAGAGAATCGCTTCAAATAAATAATTCTTCTGGAGCAAGTCTGCTGAACTGCAGGTCCGAAAACTGCACGACATACTACTCCTGACCCGCAATGGCGAGGAAGTGTGGGTCATTGAGTGGTATTATTGGCCAGTCTCAGATCTTGGTCACAATGAGCTCGCTGAGTTCGTTGTAATTGGAGAGAGCTGGTCTAATGTCGACGTGTTTCTTTTTGATCGGAAGGATGGCATTGCATTTCGACGAGGACTGGTGAAAATTGCGAGTTCAGCTTGGAAAAAGCTTGACAGCCGAGTATGGAAATTGATTAGTCTTAGCTGAGGGACTTTCAATGAGTTTCCCACGAGTTTTGGGATTTCAAGGTCGTGGTTCAACGTTTATCTCTTTCACTTTCAGGTATTTTCCGTTCGAGTTGGTGCTATCATGGGTTCTTAGAAAATCAGGCCTACCAATCCCAAATTTTCGTGGACTATGTTCTTTTCGAACATCATGGATACGTGGGATGAACCTCACCGTAATTGTGCCCATGATAACTTAGTTGTCCTCCCGATACGACACCTCGCATGGAAGGTCTTCATGGCCAGGAGTTATAACATCTCGTTCTTCTAACCCCAATTTCGTTAAAATGGCACTATGCCATGTGCCATTTTGTCACACTAGATCTTACATTTGTGCTCATACAAAATGGTGTATACTGTAATATCACAATTTTTTTTGTAATATCACTTCTTTATATACATTGTCACTCATTTTTTTAAAATCACCTTAAAATTCTGTTATATCACATGGTTTTTGAACTGCAGTTCAAAAAGTTGAGGTGTGCCATTTTACCGGAATAATGCCATTTTAACGGAATTGGGGTTTTCTCCAGTTGGTGTAGAAGGTGCAATCTCCTCTCCTTCAATGTTTGATGGCTCTACAAATTCCAATCAAACTTCAACGAGTTCTCTTCTTCATAATAGTTCATATTTGGTTTTAATTTTTGCTTTTAGGCTACGATATGTAGATCGTTTGGTAGTATGCACATGCTGCTTGGGCATCCGATACGCTTTAGTTGAGCTGTCATGTGTTATTGGCTCTGACGGGCATGGTTGTCATATTGGACAAATTACTATTCATTTCATGTCCTACCAGACGAGTTACTATTCATCACATGTACTTGAAAGGTACATTTGATAAATAAAACTCGTCCTATAAGACATGAAATGAATAGTAATTTGTCCAATATGACAACCATGCTGACAGGTTGTTGGTACAGATATCCGGATTTGCCGGCTCTGACAAGCGACAATCGTTATGGTCGGGTTCTACCCTAAAAAAGTTGTACTTAATCGGTGTTGGATCAATTTGCAATGCAGAAGTGTGGAGAGGCACGGACTAGTTCTCATTGAGCATTTACAATTACTTATGCTGCAGGCTATCAAATGTATGCCAAGTGAACTGGCACTTGTGCGCCGAACCACTGCTAATTGCTCACAACGTGGATAATTTGCATACTTATTATGAGACAAATTCTTGAGGTTTTAAGAAATACGTTCGTGATACATTCAGCTGTAGTAACAAATGCGTAACTTGGATGCTTGTCAGGCTTCCAATACTACATACTTTCTCGACGGGTTGAGCATAGTTGAGGCTGAGGCTGACTGAATCGAGAATTGATACCCATCCCTCTAACAGAAATATCTTCAAACATACTTCGCAAATGAAGCGGTTGCAATTTTGGAACTCATCAGCAAGTATCAATATTTATCGTTAATATAGGGGTTCAGAGCATCTGAGGAGTGAGGATTGAATCAGTCATGATTTAGATATTTTCAAGGAGAACGTGCCTATGTATGAATCTGTCTCCTTACTAGCGAGCAAAACTCATCCTAGCACAACATTCCGTTCATAGACAGGAGTGGCACAGCAAACAAAAACCAGGAACTAACTTGCTCCATCTCATGGCACCTTGAAACACAGCAAGGTGTAAAAGGATTTAAGGCAGGTTTGGTCAGTCCAAGTCATTAGACGTTGTAAAAACGATGTCCTGGTTTGAATTTGGATGGGTTCTTGACCTGTAACGTGACATTATCCCGACCATGCTGTGTCTCACCTTCAATGTGTCAGTGTCGTAATAATTTGCAGGTTCTGAAGTAGTTGGGGATTGGACAACACATATTGTTGGAGCCATTGGTATCCTTACCACAAACAAAGAATATAATTGTCAAGTTCTGATGTTTTATCTTCTAAACTGGAGAGAGGGACGGTGCATCTCAAACTTGCACGTTCAGAATATCAGCTCATTACGACTAGGTGTCTTCGTCAGATGCACTCTGAGGATTCTTACACCAGGCAAACTGGAAAGGTTGGTATCATGCACCAGCGTTTGATAGGCCTTCTTGTCAGGGATATTCTCTTGAACATTTCACGTCCAGCTGTTATAGTCAAGATCAAGTTTCTAAAACTATTTTCTCTTTAACCGAGAGTATAATGAAGAACTTTCTTAAAATTTGAGGAACTAACATCATCATCCCATTCAGTCCTTGATATTCTATCATAAACAAGAGAGGTGCCCACATTCTGTGATATGAGTCATAACGGACAGCATATTACTGTTCACGGACGAATCGGACTGATACCCGCTGACTAACCCACAAATGCTGCCAAACTTCGGGCCCCCATAACTTTCTCAACCATTATCCAAATCGGCCTTATGAGATGTTTTTTGGCATCTACAGATTTTGGCATCTAACGATTTGCAAATAGCACATGGACTGATAATACTTAGGATGGTTACCACAGTCAGATACATACCCAATCCCTATCAACTGTGTGGTCAAACCAAAGTAGGCTCCAACACTAACACATGGGTTTGAATCCCCAACCTCTCACTTGGGACAAGGTTTTTTTTTCTGGTGGTAACTTATCCTATCCATCAACACAATCTGTTCCCTCCCAAAAGCAGGGCCAACAGACTACGTTCCTCCAAAAAAAATAAGCCACTACAGTATCTTCCTTGGAGAAGGTAATGCCAGGAAAAAAAACCTCTCACCTGGGAAGACATATCCAGCCTTCAAGGAATCTGGGTAGCGTAAGGAGATTCTACTCTAATTGTTTATGCATTTTGTGATACAACAGAAAGTGCACGAGGCCTTTACTAGAACTTGAAGGAATGAAATGCAAGCCTAGCAATTCCAGGAGAAGTTAGCTACTTGTCAACCACCAGAATCCACTGCTAGACGTTGTACTGGGCTCTAAGCAGGTGTCAAGCGTATACCAAGTAGAGGGACTTGAACCAATTAGCCTATCCACACTCTCCCAAGGTGTTGGATAGTTTAAGGAGATTCTACTCAAGTTATATGTGCATTTTGTAATAAAAGAGAAAGTGCACCGCGGTTCAATTTTAAAAATCGATTCCTCATAGACATGTGTCAACAAGAAACGGAAGAAATGAATTTCAAATGGCGCCAGCGATTGCTGGAGCTGAAGAGCTACTTGCCGACGACCAGAGTCCACTTCTGGACGTTGTACTGGGCATCAGGCAGGGTGCCGCGGTGAAGGAACGTCTGGGAGACCGTGTGGGCGATGGCGTAGCCCTTCTGTCCGAGGAACAGCCCAGTGCCCGCTACCACGGCCAGCTGCCTGTCGCTCGTGGAGTTGAACGAGGGGCGCTGCCCCAGGATCTCGTACGTGCACTCGATGAGATCACCCGGCTGGTCGATGATGACGGTCACTTCCGCGCGGTACTTCTGGCCGCCGTCCAAAATATACAAGCCCTGGAACTTGCCCAGTGCCTTCGACTTCGGGTCCGCCGTGGCCGTGATGACGTTGTCCACCACCACCAGCGCGCCCAGCTGCAGCGCGCTCGTGTTGCCCCCCGGCCCTGCCACTATGCGGGCTGTCGCGTCGTCGCCTGTCTCGATGGCCTCATGCCTCGTGCACGTTGTGGGTCTTGTGGCGTGCAGTCACACCGCTGCAGGCGCTCAGGCACAGGATCATCAGTAACCCGGCCACCGTCGACGCACTGGTAAACGTACTACGCTGCCATGCAGCTCCCAGCTTGGCCATGATCGACGCGGTACTACGCCCACAGGTATATCTTCTACGGCTAATCAACCACAGCTAGCTGCACCGCTGAATCTGATCCGTCACGTCGTCGATACGGTACATATATCGACTCTCACTGTTCCAAAAGATTCTCGGCTGATAAAGGCAGCTAATGACGGAATTCTGTTTCAACCGGGATTCCAAACAGATGTTGAGGTGAGAGTACTACGTACTGCGGCTGGCTGGCTGGCTCCCGATGAACTGCTAAGTGGGGGATGATGGTTCACAGAATGTGAGTACGTTGTGAGCCCGGCTGCAGCTAGTAAATTATATATGATGAACATGAGCGGGCGACCGAGCGAGCAAGTGCCGAGGCAGCGAAGGCATGCAGCTGACTTTCAACTTCCAACTCGGTGCGAGAACAAAGGTCCTGGGCACGCGGTCCGGGTGGACTTGATCGATTACCGACTCGGAGATGATTGCGCAGGGATGCCACGGTTGGCAGTGAGGGGAGGAGGTGCATTGCAAGGCCTTGGGAGGTGCATTAATTGCAAGGCTTGGGAGGTGCATTGCAAGGCCTTGGGAGGAGGTGCCTTGCAATGCACTTCGGCCAGTACTCCACAGTGCCTTCGGAGGGGGTTCGTATCCTAGCTACTTGCGAGCCAGTTTCCTGCTCCGTTCTCGACAGGGCCTCGATATCGGGTAGAGTGGATCTCGCATATAAGGTTGGCCCAAAACATGTTTGTTCCAACTTGCCTCCCTACTTTGCTGTCACCAGTACAGTAAGGGCCGGTTAACAGCATGGTGGAGAAGACCACCCACCATGAATTCAAGGGATGCCGTTGATTGTGATTGGCCGAGGAGAATTTTCTACATTGGAGGTTTACTCCAATGTGAAAGAAAGAGTCCACCAATGGAAAACTTTGCACATGTATTGAAAAATGATATGGTTGCCATTACGGCAAAACCTTCTGAAAGGGCGATCTCCACTAGCCAAGTTTCTTGAGTGGTCTAAAAGACAAGAAATTGGGCTAGCGGAGATCTCCAAATTGACAAACAATTTTTATAGTTTATTCCTCTTTCCGTCACACCAACCCTTGCCTGAAAATCCACGCCTTCTCATGGAGTTCCTCACCACCAATGGTCTTCTCCACCTTGTTGTAAACAAGCCCCAAGCGGGGCTGCCATTTCACACGTATGATTTGCAAGTATTTATCCCTGCATGTTGAGGGCATATTCCCACATGAGCAGCTTTGCGCCCGCACTGGTCGCAGGCGTGGCAAACAGTACTAGGTTGTCGTAATCCCCATTCACGCGTTGGTCGCAAAGAACTGGTGTGCTCCGAGATTCCTGTAGGAGCTGACCAAGAAGCCGTTCCGCAGGCGGTTTCTGTTTCCACCTGCTGGGTCATGCTCGCTGTGACCAGGAGCCATCTTTTGTGAGGTAGCGTGAAATTCAACACAAAAGTCTAAATGTGGTCACCGCTGCTGAGTTGCTTGGGAGGAGTCGGAGTTATCTCCACACCTAAAGCCCTCCAACATGGAGATTGAATTCTCCTGACGGCAATTCTTCAACTGACATGGTAAAAAAAAAAAAAAAAAAAAAAAAAAACATGAAAAGCCGCCCAAAATGTTTTACCATAATTGCATCTTTCCTTCACTATGCTTTTATTTGTAAAAAAACATAGGATGAAATGAAAACTAAATAAGCAACTTTTACTTTCATTTTGTTGTACTCCTCTCCCATATAAATAAAATCAAAGCCTATTGAAGGTACAAGGAAGTTTATATTCATTGTATTCATTTGTAATTTTATCAAGAACAAATCCTCTATAACCATCGAATATTGACACCTCTCAAAGTGTGATAATCAAAATTAACTAGGGTTTGATACATGGTTAATTTTATTGTTGGTTTTGGGTTCTTTTCAAAGATCCTAATTTTGTTTGATTTTGGACCCCCTTATATTGCAAGATTATTTTGAATGTGCTAAACATCTTCACTACATGTGAAATTTGGCGAACAAGTTCTTTACATCATATAGATTGCAATTATGGTGAAGAGTGGCAACTCTGGGTGGTGTAAAATTGCATTTTATCAAGAAAACATAGTGTGCTGACCTTGTAAAGTCAAGATGCAAAAAGATAATAAGACTTGCTTTAAAATGCTATGATCTTCCAACTGGTCATGCAGTCAAAAATTCTATAAAAAATCAAGTGCATTATTCTGATAGCATTCAACAACTGGGATTTTATGGTTAAAAATGAGAAAAGGCCATTACTGTATGTGTGAGTGTTTTGTATTAGCACTATGAATGGTACTTTTGAAGTGAAATTACTGAAAACATAGTCATAGTCCTTTAGGGGTTAAGATACAAATTATTATCTCGGTCCCCACATCTCCTATACAAAAATCTCGTTGTCAGACCAAGAATCACAATTAATCAATCTGGCTGTGTCAAAAGTTGTGATGAAAAATGCAGTAAGTTGCAAAATCTATGTGGGTTAGACAGTCCTGTAATCTACATGTATGCATCTAGAGAGAATCTACATGAATTTACATCACTCAACCCTAATGTTGCTTGTAATTCTCAGAACATCATAGGGTTCTAGGTCCAGCAATTACCAGAATGAGCTCCATGAGGTACTGTCTTACTCCAGATGGCTTTGAATTAATGAATCTTCTAGAAAGTCTAAGGACATCATGTTTGTCCATCAATCATTCCAGGTGAATTGCATGTACTGTACTGCACAGCTTCATCATCACTCAGCTCATGCTACCATGGCACTCCATGTTTAAATGGGTCTGATCCTGGCACTGAACATTGGTATCGTCCATAGTAAACCTAACATCATTCTACTGTACATACATGACCCCCAAAAACAAAATTATTATTATAAAAAAATTAAAATCAGACTGTTGTAGTTGAGGAAAAGATTTGGAAAAAATACATGTGCTGCTGGTCAACTCAAATCTGTCTCCAAGTTAGAGCTGCCCCAGTCCAGCCTTCACTTAACTTAGAGGTGATGATCTTCTCCATGTAACTTAGGTGTAGATAGAAATGGTTTCAAGAGAATAAGGCCCCACACTCTCCTCATGTACACTACATATGGCCTGTTCTTGTAATCTTTCAGTCAATGAACATGAAGCCTGTGTCCTTGCCACTGAAGGATTGTGCAAGCACTGTGAGTGACCTGAAATCATTGAATCCTGAGCCATTGTGTGAAGCTCCACATTTTGTTTGCAATTCACAATTGGAGCATGTTATGTACATGATGCCAGCATCATTGATTATTTTTTTTCAGTCTAAATTTTGCATACAATTTCTACCCAAAAAAATGAGGCTGCTATGCATACTTGAGGAAAATCAATGGGAATTTTTGACTGCAATCATTAGCTTTACAATTAATTCTTATGCTGCAGAATATGTTGCCAACCAATCGAATGATGCGGGCTGCAGATGGAACGTAGGTATAAGAATGGTATTACAAGCACATCACAGTGGTATTCCAAGGGTATATCAGGGTATGCAAGGATATCGATTGCTCCAAAGCTACATTTGGCATGTCAAGTAGCTAACCTACCTCCTTCCTACCCTCAGGACGTGCCAAACCTGATTATTTATGTATTTACTAGCGGTTGGCACTTGCTTTGCAATGCATTAGTCCAACCATTTTAATGTACTCTTTATATTACAAAATATATAAAAAGAAAGGTCAACAACAATCCACATATATAAATATATTTTTATGACCTACACATGAATTTTAATAATTTAATAGAATAGAATGGAGTAATAAATTTTAGGAAAAATTTAATCTAAAGGTGCATGCATTGGAAAATATCCATTCATTGAATAATAAAATAAAAAGTGTAACATTCTTCTATATTTATTGATAGAGGATAAAAAAATTGTCTATTTTATCAAAAAATAAAATTTTGTATACAGAAGCAACTATCCCCTCTTGTCCAATGTCTTATGAGACTAAAAAACTTGAAATTGTGTTGATTTTATTTCCATTCAATGATCCACAATAGGAGATACACATGAACTTGTATATTCAACTAGATTCTTCTTTGATAGAGTAAATCTCTTGACAAAATGTATATATGTTCTACATGTGAAAGTATTGCGGTAATTGAGGAGTTTTTTAAGCATATGACCGTCTAATTGATTTTTTTTTGGATCATATACAAGTGTACACCTACTACATTCTCATAGAAGAGGTTGTTGGTCTCTTCTTTTTATCAAAAATAAATCTTCATAAAAAATATTACCCATTAATTTCTATGTTTCTATGTTTCAAATTTTTTTTGGGATTATTTTTATGTTGAACGTTTGCAAGGTACTGTCTTTGTCAAACATTTATCAAGTAGTTTCTTTGTCGAATGTTTCCTAGGTAGTTTCTTTCTCAAACGGTCATTGATTAGCTAATTTGCAAACACGACGGTATGGAATGTAAGATTTGTTCATATGTACAAGTTAGGTGCTAAATCCTATTCTCATAATCTTATAAGAACTTGTTATTGAATGAAAGATTTTATATTACAATGAGATAAATTATAATATATGGGTCTAGAGACTAAGTATAGGAGTTAAAATAATTTGTTATCACATTGTTGAAAGAAAATAGTGATAATTCATTTATGGTAAACAAGAAACATCAAATGAAATGAAGGAGGTATACCATCACAATATTATTGAAGAGATTGGAGGATCCAATTCAAGAAAAAGGACAAGACAATCGCTTTCATATTACAACAAATATCACATATTCGTATGAAAGAGAAAGGATTTTGAGACAAGGACATTCTCTTGGAAAGAAAAGAAAGGAAGTTATTTCAGCAATTTCACGTATTCCCATGTCATTCTCTCATATTCAGAGCTTGGAACTTGTAGGGATATGCTTGTCGACTATTGTGGAAAGTATAGGGTTTGATGTGGGTGAAGATGGTGTTGTTGAAAACCCTTATCTCCTTGTCCTTGGGCTCCAGACGATTGAATGGTGCACCGACCATGTCGTTGGGATGGATTTGAAAAGGAATCTAAAAACCTAGCATATGAATTACATTAAGCATATTAAAATTAGGGGATAAGTATAGCATTTACCAAAAAAAATGAAAACATGGAGGTAAGACCAAACAAGAACAATATACATTCAACAAGTAGACAAGAAAAATATGCAACTACACCAATGCAAAAGAAGAACTTAAAACATATTTTGATGTGTGTGTCTAGAAATTTTGCTAGAAGATAGTTCTCGAGGATCTAGCCATCATTCCTAGAATCATAAGATTTTGACAACCTAGAAATGCTCATCCCTTTCCTTTGCTCTAGAAAAATCTCAATGTCCAAAAGATAGTGATAGTGCAAAAATTAAGGAGCAGATCCAAGTGGATGGTAATTCGGTACATTTGTGTTGAGTATAATTTCTCTTACAAGAAAGTTGGGTTGTTGGCTTTCTAAAATACAATCCTTTTGGTTAACTATTGAAATTTGACCTCCAAATAATGTAATGTCACGTGGTTATTTAACGGTTGTTCAAAATGTTGAGGCTTGCCATTCTAACGGATTTTAACAAGATAATGCCATTTTATATCTACCAATTTACACTTCTCCAAATTTATTTTGCCCATAATCTATGCCAAATGCCAAAGAATGATAAGTTACATATTTGAAATTGGTCAAATGACATTGTGGTTAGATGAGCAAAAACATATTTGTCAACAAATCCATTCTACTAAGTTAGAGCAAGAGAGGCGATAAATTTGAAATACTTATGCACACTTTGTGGAGATTCAAAATACAACTTCACTGTAATTTTGTAGGCAAAATTTCACTTCATTGTAAAATTCAATACTCGATTACACCTTGTTGATGAAACTTCATATTTTTATAGTGTTATGGCCCACTATTAAATAGGCGTCATACAATAAGATGATGCCCCTCAACTCTCTGAAGCGGGTCGTTGAGAAACCACGTTACATTACAAGATTCAAATGCAATATCACAGAATTGGAATGAAATAATATTAAATAAGAGTGATACGTCAAGAAAAATTGGGATATCAAATAGTATACCATTGTGTAGGCATTCGGTTGGCCATTGGAGTAGTGCAATTTTAACAGAATTTGAAATGTTTTACTTTCTTATTAACCCTTAAACGTCAGACCCAGCCCGAGGGGTTGGGTTTTTTTTTGAGAGAATCTTGCTCATAACTTACACTCCATTATACCAAATGGGATTTTTAGAATTCCAAACTGAGCACCTTAAAGAGATCTATACTTTCTTAGAATAGAGCTCAAGCAAATTAAAAATAGAATAATGCTAAAAATGGAGTTTAAAAGAGATTTTGGGTGTGGTATCAGGAAAGCATATGACGTTTAAGGGTTAAGCTAGGAGTAATATTCGGGAGTTTACACATGCTTGATGTTTTGAGTTTTGGATTATTCACCAACTAACCAAGCAAGTAAATATTTTAATACATCTTATACTGTGACACCAACCACGGTGTTCATATGATTGACTTGCGGTACGATTACGTAATCAGTGATCTATTTCTCAAATAAAGAGCAGCAAATTGATCGCATGAGAACTTGAAATTGCAAGGATAATTATGCTCAAGCTTGACGAGTTCCTTGCCATCAAATCCAATCTAGTGGTATGACAAAGCACCGCACAATTTGTAAACAAATTACAAAGGCTTCAATTGCGTGAAATAATTATGGATCAAACATTACAATACGTATTTTAGATTTTTTAGGTCGACTGAACACCAACTATTTACGGTACCCCAGGCAATGGAGCATTGGCTTGAGGTCAAAACGTGAACAACATGCGTCGTGTTTTGTATATCAACAACGAGGGGTATTCTTGTGACCATCATATATTCTTGCTTTTTATTGAAACTCATAAAGTTCAGAACGTTTTGATTTGTCGGCAAGATTTGTATTGTTTAGCCAATATAGTTGTTTATATTGAATTGTTTAATATATGTGAGAGTGTGCTCGTTGCTACAATTGGTGTTAGTCATATTCATATGTGCACATATCTAAAAATGGAGTAGTAATACTCTCAAATGATAATAACCCCAATTTTGATAAAATGATGTTGTTTTGTCTAAAATGGCAAATTCTGATGGTCCAAAGAAAATGGTCACGCACAAATATATAAAATCATGTAAATTTGGGCCATCTTTAGCCAAAGGTGGCTTAAGTCATTATTGTTTTGGTATGAACGCCTTAAAATATGTTGATACTAGGAAAATATAGTACATATTAGACAATAGTGACATTTCTACCTTAGTTTTGTGCAAGCCCAATTGATGTAACCATTTTATAAGGCTAATTGGTGCCAACTCACAATATAAACACTCTTTAGGTTACAACCACGGCATTGGATGTTAGTGTATAGGAAGAAACCATGATTCTTCTCATAACAATCCCTCTTGAACGAGCTGTTATCTCTCTTATAGAAACTGGAACTCATTCAACATTACTTTTGCCAATTTTAACTAAATTTTTGTTGACAAATTCCCATTTATTTTCTACCAAAGCAATTTAATCGACATATGGAATCCAGAATCGGTTATCTGAAAATCAACTGGTCTGCATTACACTAAGCTCCTGTTACACCCTGTAATCCACAAGGACAACCAGATTGATTGCCCATAATTAGAAGCCCTGATATGAATGTCATGCACAATTTTGAATATTGGGAATTTACTTCAGAATCTGAATGAAGGGAAAGAAACAAGCGATGGCTTTGTGAATATGGTGTAAAGAATCGTTTTATGATTAAAAAATGGTGTGTCAAAAGCTTCACAAGAAAGTACCAACATTACAAAGTTGTATATGTGCGTGAAGTACAACTTACATTCAAGCTCGTAGGGAGAATTCCTAGTATTTTGCTACTCTGTACGGTTATCAACTATAAGACGATGATGTTGCACATGAGCCAGAAATATGATATAAAGCTGAAAGAGGAATTATTTTCTAGTATTCTTCTGCATTGGGTGGTTATTGGCTACATTTTGACATTGCAAAGTTGCAATTGAAGGGGAAGAACAGGATTGAGGCCAATATAGAGTATTCCTAGTATTACTCCTCTCTGGATGGTTATCGGCTGCACGCGGACTCTACAAACTTTGACAAGCCTACCTGTACGAAATTCAAGGTAATAGAGAATATTTTT
The DNA here is from genome assembly GCA_037043015.1 of Bryum argenteum. Classification (NCBI taxonomy): domain Eukaryota; kingdom Viridiplantae; phylum Streptophyta; class Bryopsida; order Bryales; family Bryaceae; genus Bryum; species Bryum argenteum. Next base: position 11,920,681 of record CM073323.1, on the reverse strand, counting down.
CTATTCCTTGATTCTAAATCGTTAGTATCCTAAACCGACTTTATCATGCTCCATGTAAGCATCTATTCAAAATTCAATTCTAAATTCAAAGCAAGTTAAAATGATATTCCTTGTATTTATATATGATTGGTTTAGTTTCCTCATACCTTGCATTTTGGCATGTGTGCAATGACAACTGACTTATTTACGGACTATCCACTTGTGCATAACTAGTTAAATATTTGTTATAAGTTATAATCACCATACTTTGGCAAGGGCCAAGCAGAAAATTATACTAAAAAACAAACTTTGTATGGACTAACAAACTAACCAAAAAAATTAACCTTTAAACGCTCAAGCAAGCCCGAGGGGCTTGATTCCAACAAATTCTTCCCTGTAGCTTTCATTGTACTCAACTTTTCACTTATATTTTGATGTCAAACTCGTCACCTTCTTATGATGCATTCAAAACGTGAAATTTTACAATTCAAATCACAATTTGTATGAATGATTTTGTGCTTTGAAAGGATTTTGGTAGGTAGGATGGGGTTGTACATAACTTTGTAGGAGGTTGCAAGCTCATCATTGATTGGTCCATTCATGATGCCCAAGTCCAAAAGATGATGTGATCCAATTCTGGGCTGCCCGTTTTAGACCCCATGGGCATATAAGGGTTAAGCTATTCAAAGTGTGACTTTGCATGATACCAAAGTGCACAAAAGACAGTGTGGAGCTAAAAGAGGAAAAAACCTCACATATTCATTGCATCTTATCCTAGGAACACGCAAACACAACTATCTATAAAGCTTGTGCATGCTTATGCTCCCAAACCTAAAAAGCTCGTGCTCGACCGGTTGTCACTTTTCCTTGAAACTTGAGCAAGTCCAACAAGGGTAAGACCGGGCAATCCTTGGCTCTAACGGCTTTGCTTGTGTGAAACAAAGAGCCGGGCGCGAGCTCAGCCCGCTTTGGGCGACCTTGCCCGCCCGCCCAAAGGCACAGCCCGCCCGCCCGAAACATCACCATGTCTTCGTGGAAAATTGGCTTCGTATTCGTTCCAATTGTCGACTTTCAATGTTCATGAATGAGCATGCCCATGCTCTTACTGGCGAAGTACCAACATTCAGATATCTTTCTGACTGGCGAAGTACCAACATTCAGATATCTTTCTGACTGGCGAAGTACCAACATTCAGATATCTTTCTGTCAATTGAGAGAATTCGAGCAAAATGGAGGTCTCACTTGAAGGGACAGTTCAGTGAGGTGTAAGCAACAAGGTCAAAATTGAAACAAAAAACACGTGCAAGTAGCAAGATCACAAAAATCCAGTGCACTCGTGACACATGTAAAGAAGCAGGTCGCTTCCTGAGTGCCGTGCTTCTACATATGTGGACCCGTATGCGTTATTTGAGCATGCTTCATCATGTTACTTTAGATGACAATCGAAACGAGTATATGGTTTCAAATTCTCTCAATTGACAGAAAGATATCTGAATGTTGGTACTTCGCCAGTAAGAGCATGGGCATGGTCATTCATGAACATTTAAAGTCGACAATCGGAACGAATACAGAGCCCATTTTACACGAAGACATGGTGATGTTTCGGGCGGGCGGGCTGTGCCTTCAGGCAGGCAGGCGGGCTGTGCCTTCGGGCGGGCGGGGCAAGGCTGCGCAAGGCGGGCCAGAGCATGCCGCCCCGGCTCTTTCAGGCTGCCGCTACAGCCAAGGCCGGGCAATACGACTCCCACTCGACACCCCTCCCTACGTTAGGGCCCCCAATACTGGGAGCCCTAAGTGGGTCATTTCCCACGACACTTCGACATCCATCAACCTCGACCTGGATGCCGACTTACTCGAACTGTGTTATTGAAATGCACTCCGGAACTGGATTATGGACTTCGCTGACTCAACAACAAGCGTGGGCATGACGATCGCGTAACGATCACACTAGCCCGTTGACCCTCAGATTGAACTATCCTCATCTCCTTCTTCCAAAACTGCACTGTCCGCACTCCAACTTCGATCCATCAGCGTTCGATCACTTGCCTTTTCACGCCCACCAATCGCCACATTCATGCATGTCATCGCCTGGCTTCATGGATCACTCCCCACCTTCGTCTTATAAATCTTTGCAGCTTCTCATCGAACATTCAATCCATTTCACTTTGCATTACAAATCAGAGACCATTTAATTTCACATATTCATATTCAGCTAGCTACACATAGGAGTCAGTCAATAGTTCCAGCAGCTCAGTGTTCTGCACTTCGGGTGAGCTTCAATTACATCGATTGTATTTTCTATCGATCTTCTAGTGTCCAGAAAAAAATTGTGCTGATTGAAAGGTGTGTGTGTGTAGATTTTGAGGTCGAGGGAGAGCCAAACCTAGCAATGGCGCCAGCAGCAGCCACTATTGCACCCGCCAAGGGGTATTCCAAGGAGAGCGAGCAGCTTGTCAAGAAGTCATGGGAGATTGTCAAGAAGGATGCGCAGCGTAATGGGATCAACTTCTTCACGAAGTAAGTCCATCCACCTTTGATCCATGCCTGGATTGAAATGCAATGTATCTGCCTGATTGGGATGATGGCTTTACAATCGTCTTATACTGGATTGTGGGTGCATCAGGGTGTTTGAAATTGCGCCAGGAGCCAAGTCCATGTACTCGTTTCTGCGCGACTCCACCATCCCGTTCGAGGAGAACCCTAAAGTCAAGAATCACGCTCGTTACGTCTTCCTCATGGTCAGCTTCCATTGCCTCCCTTTGGAAGCCTCAAAATTGCAAACCCAAGCGTGAAGTATTAGATAAAGTTTTATTGTTTTGTTGCAGACTGGAGATGCAGTTATCCAACTGGGAGAGAAAGGCACCTACGAAGTGCTGGACTCAAAATTGCACAAGCTGGCCACCACGCACATCAACGCTGGAGTTACCGACGACCAATTCGAGGTGATAATCCACGACATCAATGTCTTTAGCTGAACCGAATGACACTTGCATGTTGAAAGTGGCGAAGGAATCCAGTGTGTGCTGATTGTGAAGTAAATTGCTTGCAGATTGTGAAGACAGCGATCCTGTACGCAATCGAGATGGGAGTACCGCAGATGTGGTCACCGGAGCTGAAGGCCGCGTGGGGTGAGGCATACGACATGATCGCGGACGCAATCAAGGCCGAGATGCGGACACAGAGGGCCTCAGCTGCTCAGTGACTTCAATCTACTTAGCCATTAGCAAAACCTCAGCATACACCTCAACGATTTGTAGCCAGAGTGTAGAAAATAGAGTTAACATTTCCAGGTACTCAGCTGGCCATTGATCGATGGCTGTAAGCTTGTAAAAAGATCGATTACTTCGGGAATCGAATGATTGTTAAAATTTTCACAGGACCAGATTCGCATCACGATCTACTGTATTCCAGACTGTTTAGGACTGGCTGCATTGACGAGCGCAAAAGCATCGATCTGCTGCCGACGAAGAAGCGGCGAAACATGAAAATAGATTAGCTTACCTCTGGATATCGATCGTGGCTCGCGATCGATCGAGAGAATCCTGTCGAAGCTTGATGATGCGTCAGCGGATACCGAGGTCCTCCATAGCCGACGTTCGACGAGAGGTTGGGGGTGAATGGGGCCACTGATCGATTCTTCATTGAACCAGGACGCTTTCATCCTTAACCCTTAAACGCCCATGGGGTCTAAAACGGGCAGCCCAAAATTGGATCACAGCATCTTTGGGACTTGGGCATCATGAATAGTGCACTTTTTGAACTTGGGCACCATGAATGAACCAATCAATGATGAGCTTGCAACCTCCTACAAGGTTATGTACAACCCCAACCTACCTACCACAATCCTTTCAAACCATAAAATCATACATACAAATTGTGATTTGAATTGTAAAATTTCACTTTTTGAATGCATCATAAGATGGTGACCAGTTTGACATCAAAATATAAGTGAAAAGTTGTTTACAGTGAGAGCTACAGAGAAGATTCTATTGGAATCAAGCCCCTCGGGCTTGCTTGGGCGTTTAAGGGTTAAACCCTGGCCAGGAGTGTCATCCCAATGATCCCATCCAGGGAATTGGAGTTTAGTGAAAATAGAGGGGTTTGCGGGATTGGTTCTAAATTTTGGATAGTGTTTAATTTGTTGTCACTTGTCCCAAAAATGGTCTCTCTTCACATATTTTGTTAGTTGGATGTGACGAGATCTTAGCCATAAACCCTTGAGCTTGAAAGTGTTGTTTTTGACCCCTCAATGGTTTGACTCATTGGTTTGACTCATTAGTCTTCGAAAGAATACAATCTCAAAAAGTGTCATAAATGGAAGCAAAGGTGAGTTTTTGAATTCTCAACAAGTGTGACCAATGTGAGTGATTAAATAAGAATGGCCAATCAAATTTACACAACTCGTTCACCTCTTTAGTTTGGAACTTCATGTCAAATAACTCCTCAAAACCAACAAGATTGTAGTATTATATTAATTGTTTTATACTTTTGAATAACCTCTTCACACTAAAAAACAGACCTAACGTGTTACATTGTGATGCAATGGCATAGCTCATAAACTTTTATACAACACTTAAATAGGTGTCAAGAGGATTGTCATTCTTTTTACAATGCGTAAGCTTTTAACAAGCCTTTGACATTTCATGCCTCTCACGAGGCAAGTGGTTCCTCATGTAAGCAATTGACATTACTTTGCTTAAAAGACCACCTTGCCACCACCTTTCTGGTTTTCGTAATTGATTGCTTGTCCACTCTTCCAGCTATGGCGATCACTAACGCAAATGGAAAGCACTCAGGTATACTTCTTTATAAATTCTTCACGAAACACTCACGTATGTTCCTTCGCAAACCCTTCAAGTTTCGGTCGGAAAGAATAGTTGTTCTATTCTCACTTCATGATTTTGGGTGATCGATTGCTTGTGTGGTCTTGCAGCTATGGCGACCACCAACACAAATGATGAACACCGAGGTATGCTTCTCCGCAAACCCTTCAAGTTTTTGTCGGAAATAATAGATGACCTTTTTTGATTTCATGATCTCGTAATTAATTAATTGTGTGATCTTGCATTGCTTGTGTGATCTTGCAGCCATAGCGACCGCCAACATGAATGAGGAACACTCGCCCTTTCTTCTTCGACAGCGGATTCTGTGGTATTTTTTGACGATGAAGGTACTGTTATACTTCTCAATTAGCAAACGTTTAGTTCTGTTTTTTTTCGACGACATCTGAAGGTACCGTTATGTTTCTCAATTAGCAAACGTTCAGTTCTCATGAAACGTTCTTATTCTTATTTTGAGCTTTTTAATTGTTGGTTGAGCGAGTAAGGTCTAAACCTTGCCTTCGATGCCCATTCGGCCATGACCATTTTGTTTGACATACCAGCTTCTCATCTTTTCATCAATGGACCCTTCTTGTTTGCAGATACGCCATCAGGTGACACCGAAAGTCTCATCCAGAGAGTTGGGATCACAGATTCAGAGACTCCTTGTTCATTCATGGTTGTCGTAAAGCAAGTCTCGAAAACGTGTTCAAGACTAGTGTCCAACCACTAAGAATCACCCCTCAAGTTGGTTGGAGGGACGACACTATAGACTGGTAATTTCCTTTGCTAATGCAGATCGATAGACCCTCACAAGGTGGCTTCGTTGATAGAGACGTAACAGACCTCGACTCGGACGTCTTAACGTGGACGTGGTCGGGGATACATCATCCGTCGGGAGAGGAGACGTTGACCCGCATCCTTGTGGCAATTCTTCCCCAGAGCAAGCATTTTACAACACAACTTTCTGCTTGCGAGCTCCGGAGGGCTAGTACTATACTCGACCCTCCTCTGGGTACTATCCAGCAAGGCCTGGTAAAATGCAACAAAATATTAGCTCGGAACTCTCAGGCTACCATTACTAGAAAATTTTCGTAACATTAGAAATGATGCTTTTGTGTAACCTTGCTCAAGTTGAGCAATTTTTTGGAACTTGTTTGAGCAACATTCTCACGAAAATAAGTAACCTTTCCAACTAGATTTTGAATAACTTTGCTTGGTGATACTGCCAGGCTCCAACTACATCCCCGCCCGTCTGCATACTGAGTTGAGTACAGTGACTATGGTTTTCAGATTGGAAGCTACTTGATCGGGATGGTCGAATGCAGAGGCGGGAAGTATGTTCTCATTCCCGCATTGATTAACCTGATTGGAGAGCCGATCAGACGGATCTATGGCTTGAGCCCACCAACACTGAGATGTACCGAAGCTGGACTTCTTCCACTCCAGTTCTATGTATTGCAGTTGGAGCCTGACAACGGCAGTGGTGGCCGGACGTTTGGGCAACTGGTGATCCACGATCCACCTCGTGCTCGAGTTCCTTCGCGTAGGCGTCTTCCCGGTAGCTCGTTTCCGGGTTCATTGAAGAAATGGTTCAGAGTGTGTGCATTGGACTTCGATATCTTTGAACATCCTGATGACTCGACCTCACGTTGGTATCACGGGTCAAGGGAGTGTGATCTGGGTGGCGATGAAAGGGTATGTGATCCAATATGATGTGGTGTCGGGGCGATCGACAACCGAGTATCTTGGACACACTGCATCTACTCAGGGAGTACTTTTGGAGGACAGTTTTACTTTCGATTCGAGCCTTCACATGAAGCCATAGCTGGGATTAGGTGGGATGGTGGTAACAGTGTAATGAATACAGCCCCGGCTAGCATCCCAGAAATCTGAACAATATTTCATGGGTTTTGTACAGTAGGGTCCAACATGGAATGGCGTTTTTGGTTTTGCAGTGGGAAAAAAATCAAGTCTGCCTACTTTGGAAGCCTCTAGAGAGCTCAAAAATTGGTATTTTACCTTGAAAATTTTACCATAGGCTTGAAATCAAGTTGTTAGTATGCCTACCAAGTTTCAAAGCCTAAAAATTCACCAAAAAAAAGTTATTCAAAATCTACCAAGATAGGTAGCTGTAAATATTTTTTCACTCCTGTCAACTTTGACAGCCTCCCAAAAATTGAGATTATTTTCCTTACTTTGATTTTTTTGTGGTAGAACACAATTTGTGTTAGTGATATATGGTATAAATCTGAAGTCCAAAATATTAGTGAAAAAAAAGATATTCCCAATCTACCAACATGTGTTATTTTGCGGTATGCTTGTAGAAATCAACTCCACTCCAACCAACTTTGACACCCTCCCAATGGCTAAAAAGTGGCCCATTTGCCATGAAATTTTTGTCACAAGATAAGCTACATGTTAATGACTAGTGTGCCAAAATTCAAGCTCTTACACAAAGAAAGTAGCACCTAATCTACCAACGTGTATGTCCTCCATTTGCCTCTATCACTGATTGTAACCTAGCAGGCATGGAATGACATAGTTGAAGGAGCTTCTGACCACTAATTATCTCCCACTCTCTTGCAATAACTACTCTTAAGTCACTTGTGTTTTTAGGGCGTATTGAACCATGTTGAACTACATCTTTCAAAATCTTCCAAAGATTCTCAATTGGATTGAGATCACGAGAGTTTGCGGGCCAATCAAGCTTCTCTAAACAGTGTGTGTGCCTCCATTCTTTACTTAGTTTGCTTCTATGGACAGGGGCACCATCTTCCATGAGTAATCCTTGTGGTTTTTTCTTCATAAAATGAAGTAACTCCCCATTGTAAACCACTTCAACAAAATCCTTTGCAGAGCGCCGATCCTTAGGCATAAAAACAAGTCGTGACTTGTGCCCTCGAGAAAATGCACCCCAAATCATCAATGAAGTCCTGCCACTCTTGAAAGATGGAACTACACAACTTGAAGCAAAGCGCTCATGCACAGTTCTCCAAACATGAATTTGTCTAGAGTTTTTACCAACTTCAAATGTGAACTCATCCGTCCAAACAACTTGCTCCCACTCTTCTGCACTCCATCCACAATACTTTCGAGCAAAAGCTAATCGTTGAGATATGTGACGAGGTGTCATAAATGGTTTTTTGACTGCAATTCGACTATGAATGCCACTATTATGTAACGCCTTTCGCATAGTATTTCTACATACTTTCGAAGGACACATATTAGTAATGTCAGACAACGTGATGCGACGATCAACTTGTAAAACACGTGTTATACCAGGATCATCTCTATCACTAAGTTTTTTTTCATATTTTCTAGAAGACACTTTACTTTTGTAGGTTTCATTTTCTCGAAAGTTCTTCACCAACCTCTGAACTGCCCTAACAGGGACTCCAACAATAGCTGCAATTTCAACCCCTTTCTTCCCTCCCTCACTCAAACCCACAATACGTGCACGGATTTCATCCGGAATAGCCATCAATCAGAATTGTAATATGAAAATTTGATCTAGAATCTTAAGAACCCAACTACACATCCATACATTCATGCCCTCTTCTGAAATCAACATTCATGAGCCTAATAAGGTTATGCAAATTTTCAGTCCCTAAGCACTTACTAGTATGTGTCCAGAGACCTCTCTCCTCTATAAAAGCCGTCATGTGCACATCCAGTTGCTCCCACATCACCATACATGTGCTCTCCTCTATAAAAGCCCTCATGTGCACATCCAGTTGCTCCCACATCACCATACATGTGCTCTCCTCTCAAATAAACCCTCTCAAACTCAAATTATCACACAATCTATAAGTCACAATGATTGTCAATTCTCAAAGCAAGCATTGATGTAGGGAACAAAAGCTCCTTTATGCATATGTGGCATTCAAATTCTCAACAAGTGTATTCATTGGGATATGACAAGTGTGCTTATGTGGTATGCAAATCCTAAGCAAGTATAGTCATTGGGATGTGACAAGTGTGCACAACTAAATTTGGATGTTCTTGATTTTTTGAAAAGAATTTTTATTTAGGTGTTGTATCATATGGACAATTTCATACTAGAAGCTCACTATCCACCCTTTTAAGCATGAACATTCCAAACACGCTCTTAAATTGCTCTCACAATTACACATGTCGGTAGATTGGGAGTAATTTTTTTGTGTAAGCTTTTAGAGCTTGAATTTTGGCACACTAGTCATTAACATGTAGCTTATCTTGTGACAAAAATTTCATGGCAAATGGGCCACTTTTTAGCCATTGGGAGGGTGTCAAAGTTGGTTGGAGTGGAGTTGATTTCTACAAGCATACCGCAAAATAACACATGTTGGTAGATTGGGAATATCTTTTTTTTCACTAATATTTTGGACTTCAGATTTATACCATATATCACTAACACAAATTGTGTTCTACCACAAAAAAATCAAAGTAAGGAAAATAATCTCAATTTTTGGGAGGCTGTCAAAGTTGACAGGAGTGAAAAAATATTTACAGCTACCTATCTTGGTAGATTTTGAATAACTTTTTTTTGGTGAATTTTTAGGCTTTGAAACTTGGTAGGCATACTAACAACTTGATTTCAAGCCTATGGTAAAATTTTCAAGGTAAAATACCAATTTTTGAGCTCTCTAGAGGCTTCCAAAGTAGGCAGACTTGATTTTTTTCCCACTGCAAAACCAAAAACGCCATTCCATGTTGGACCCTACTGTACAGTCTCCTTCGGAAAGTCTTCGGACAACCAAGAAAACTGACTGTGGACAGCCGCATCACTTGGCATCAAATTTGATGTAGCACAATCCAAAATCCATGCACTGAACTCAAATTTTTTATACTCATCGACAACCAACACATGAAAATACAAGAAAAATCTTGAGTCAATTGAGAATCTCTTTCTGCAAGTATACCAATTTACCATCGAGTTGCTCCTCCCTTGGCCTTGATCACAACAGCCATTCTGGTGGGCAAACTTACAATCAAAGTTTCAAAGTTCTCAATGTCTAAGCCTACCCACACCTCTTGCAGAGCTATCTTCATGTCTGGAATGTTTGTAATTGGTGTTGAGCGATTCTGTATACTGCTCTTCATCATGGCCCACACATTTTCAATCGGATTCAAATCTGGTGACTGTGCCGGCCATTCAAGCTTCTGCAATCCTCGATCTTCTCTCCATTTTTTTGGTGCAAGACTACGATGCACAGGAGCACCATCTTCCATGAGAATTGCCCTAGGAACTAACAACAAAAATTCTTTCAGAGGCCCTTCGTAAACTATATCCACAAAATCAAGAGCAGTTCGCTTTCCTGGTATCATAAACCCTAATGATGACCTTAGATTATTGTAGAAAGCACCCCAAATCATCACTGAAGTCCTACCGCTCTTGAAAGTTGGAGCCAAACAGTCCGGTTCGTAAGTTTCTTTGGTGCTACGCAACACTCGAATTTGCCGGAAATTTTTGCCAATTTCAAAGGTTGCCTCGTCTGTCCAAATCACATTCTTCCACTGCTCTACGGTCCAATTGACATGACTTTTCGCAAAAGCAAGTCGCTTCTCTTTGTGAACACGTGAAAGAAACGGCTTTTTGCGAGCAATTCTACTTTGCAAACCAGAATCTTTCAATGCTTGTCTCACAACAGTATGACTTACTTGGATAGGCAAAGAATTTGTGATGTCTGCCAATGTTGCCCTCCTGTTCTGCTTGGCTACTCGAACAATAGCTCTAGTATCCCGCTCTGACAACTTCTTTGGCCTTCCACTGCGTTGCGAGGTCTCCACGGTGTTTTCAATGCGGTACTTCTTCAGAATGTCAGAAATACTCTATTTAGGTATACCTAAAGAAACGACAATTTCACTCACTCTGCAGCCACCCTTGAACATCCCAACCACTTGAGCTTTTTCCTCTCCTATGTACACCATGTTGTGAAAAGAAATCTAGGGTTTGAAGGCCGGCTGAAGAAATGGGAGCCGTTTGAAATCAGTAGTGCGAGAACTCTGAAGAACCCTAAATTCGATTTGTCCGAAGATTTTCCGAAGGGAACTGTACATATGACCATCATATGGTGGTAATAAGTTTTTTGAATAAAAGAAACTCATTCATGATGAATATTCTTCTGTTTGACTTGGACATTTTCAGTAAAACTAGTTATGTGAGCTTGAGTATGATTTTTAGAATGAAGTGACCGTGGCCTTACCTTTAAAAACTAATAATAGTATGTCCATATAAGATTCAAATATAACTTGGTGTACAAACCCATTCAAATATAACTTGGTGTACAAACCCTTGCATAAGATTACAAAATGGTCATTGAATGCTTTAGATTACAAAATGGTCATTGACGATAACAGGCTGAGAGAGTTTCATGCTTCAAGGCTTGAATTGAATGACATGTTGTGCTTCATAAATATTGGATCTAGTTTCACAAAAAAATTATGGTGTATGAATTTACACTATAACTATATATTGTATTTGATGAAAAAATTATAGAATATAGTCAAATTGCCTTAAAATTTTCTATCCAAAAGTGATAGAATGATTTTCCTTAAAATTATGATGGATCATAGCATTAAAAAATTAATTTGTTCTAATGACTTTCAAACGAATTATATTTTTTTAAGGCATGTAGTGCTCATTATATCTATGGAGACATGTGATTGATGTGAAATGTTTGGAACTAGCCGTATTAAATCCATACTGCTACATGTGTATACCTTTGCATATAAAATGTAGTAAAATTTTGAGCTTCAGTTTCCTAAGTATTCTCAAATCTCACAAAAGTATAGCTATCATTCAAGCATTAGTGTCCCCTTTAGGTCTTTTATTAATTATTTATCATAACTTTGATAATATTGACTTGATAAACTATAATCATCTAAAGAACTAAGTGTAAAGCATATGAGTTGATGTCGCAAAAAGTAATTCATTCAAATGTATGGATCTTGACTACTATGTCAGAGTTGAATATTATGTTTCTTAATTTTCTTAACTCTATTCTTGGAGAAGAATTCATCCGAATGTTGATTCTTTAGTGAGAAATATCAAATCCTCTATCTAATTTGTGTAGGTAATAGTTAAAAAGTTCTGAATGATCACTTTGCCTTTGTCGGACAGCTTATAGTACATAGATGTCTTATATTTTATTGCATATTCATACCAAAAAGCTTTTTTTCTTAGAGACCGTATTGTATCCACTTTAGCATTTGCTTATAAGCTTATTGTGTTTTGATGCATTAGTGTCCTAGATATGATTCAAAATTTGAGATGATATAAAATTAGAATCTAGCAATTTGTTACGGTTTATTATTAGCTCACTTATTTTTTTAATGATTTTTAAAATTATAGCTCAACTCATTCTCTTACAAAAACCAATTGTATCGAAACCAACATTTATTCAACATAATTGGCCTATTTAGAGTTAAAAGTTAAAATTTATTATATAATTTGTGATTAATTTAAAATTTTATCATCAAAACTACATTGAAATGCTACTTCTTCTTTGATTTTTAAATTTTTATTTTTTTTTAAAATTTTTTTATAGTGATTATAAGGATCAAGATAACATCATGTGCATATGAAACTTACACAAATTTCTCAATGAAGTTGTTTTAATCTCATAATCTCATAACATGATTCATTATTTAAGCCTTTGTGTACATTTCAATTCCTAGTCCACCATAGCCACTACGCAAATGTTGATGCTACGCACTAATGTATGTTCTTGAACTCTGGCAACCCTAAGAAACTATAAACCCTAGTAGATATTACCAACCTTTGCAGATTCTATACCTTGTTTGCTTACTTTCTTACAACACTAATCATTTTTAAAAGCTTAAAGAACAAATTGATACTTTTAACATAGGTATCCACAATTTTCTAACTACTATAAAATTCTCCTTGTGACGTTGACTTGGCGTTGAGCAAGTCTATTATTTCTTAATTTACTTCTTCTAATTGGCTCGATATATGACACAAATGTCACAAACTATTTATCTATCCACGAGCTTATTGTGTTCAGTTGCATTCTTTTTTTTCCAAAATACTGGACTATCCAGAACTGCCCAATTAAACCTCTCTAGCCTTTGTTTTTAATAACTAAAACTTTCATACAATGCAAGTTTTATGTGATGCTTTACCTATTTGGTTCCAGGTCGAGGTCTACCAAGATGGGGATGTTTGAGTATGAATTCAGGTTGTAGTTTATCAACATGATCGCGCTTGAAGCAAAGATGAGTGAAAAGTTGGTCATGAGGTGGATATTGGGGATAGTAGATTGGGGGCAACAAATGATCAGGGTGGCGCCACACCTCCACATCTTGACACCTCCAAGGGCGCGGATATCTGTAACTCAATTTTGCCCGAAGAAACCCTGTTGCTTCGGGCGGCTCTGGAATGTTATCTCGTGGATCATAAAATTGTCGTCCAAAATGACGAGTGCTACGAGGTGCGGCTCCCTTGTTGAGAACACCACCTCCCGGTCTAACCATGGCTTCACCTCTTTTAAACCTAAAACTTTGACCTAATTTTTCACATACTCCTTGTTGTTACCCATGTTGCCAAATGCTCTAGTATATACACCTACCATCACGTAGTAAATCAAATAAGAATAATTGTTGGTGAGGGATGCGTCTATTCATTTCTTTGTGTCCTTTGACTATTGAAGTTGTATATACACACATAACTTGGTGTAGTTATTTCATACAATGAATTACACTACGATGAATAATACCTTTTGCAGGAAGAATCTAAATCTCATTACTTGAAAGTGGGGTTCTTGAATTGTGACTGGTTGAAAGTGAAACTCTCGGCCTCTCAAACCTACTCTTTTACCCTTAGTATTGAAATAAATTCCTTGATTTAGTCAAATTTCTCCCATACTTCAAGCCAGCACAATATTCTACAAACATGGTCACTTTGACTACAGTACCACATCCGTAGCATTGTTTCACTCCAACTGAAAATGTACAAATCCGAGCTTGAACGATCTGCATTCTGCATGTCGAGATCAGCTGGTCACTCTGTCTGAAAGCTCGCTCCAATGATCGGATTCAGGCGGTTGCAGATATTGAGCAAGTCACGGTACGTGCACATCAATTGCAGAGCTAATCCGTATCGAGATCCAAACAATATTTCCCCATTCAATTATTGACTTCATTGTCAAGCTCTGCAGCAACGCTCTCAACTGACACCTCCTCTAGAAACACTGACTGTACGTGGTACATACTCATCTGTAAGTTTCGTACTGTCTCTAGAAAGCTGGTGATAAAGATGAGCACGAGTTTTCCTTATCCAATACTTTCGCGACAACTCCTGCTTTCTGCTACTAGCTAGCTACCCCAACAAGCAGTGATCGATCTGATCAGATGGTTAGTGCATCGATCTTTGCAAGAGCAGCAATTCCCGTTGTGTTGAGAGATTAGTTATGGGTGGGGGGATGGAAGGAGCGAGGATGTTGATGAGTAGTGATGAGCAAGGTGGTCGTCGTCGGCATCGAAGGAAGCGGCGATGCGTGTCGTCGATCCGAGTTGGGGTTGGCAAAGTGGTGACGCCCATTGTGGGTTACCTGCGACGGTGTCGAGAATCAATGGCTCGGACGATTCGTCTGCCTCTGGATCGTGTGCCTTTGGGTCGTCTTCTCGTCTTCGTCAGGCATCTTGTCCACTCTCACAAGCGAAGCAGTCGCAGAATCCACAGCATTCTCACGAATTCCTCGGCGTCATCCGACGAGAAATTCCCACTTCTCGTCGATCGATCCTCTTTCTGATTCAATGGCTCGATGCTGGCCGGCCATGGGTATTGAACATAACTGTCTAGATTGTAGATGCTCCTGATACCTTTGTAAATAGCTCTCTTCAATAAAACAGTTGTGTGCATTGTGCAACATTTTCAAACATCGGTGTGTCGATATGACCTGGCTGATTAAGATTTCACTTACCGACTGCGATCTACCGGACATGCATTGTCGAAACTTGGCTTGAACTTCTGACCCTTGCATTTGATTTCCACTGTATTTGCATTGTCCATTGTAAATATATATGATTCGTAATTTACAAAATAGCTAGTAACCTTGATTTCGTTAGCCCTTTAACATCGTGATAAGGTTGTGACATGGTCCAGATATGTTCGGTTGTTGAACATTTCAGAGCATGTCAGAGGCTCGGCCGGCGGAAAATGGTTGAACAACTATGGGTGTTTCATGATTCGACTGACGCAGTGAAAGGACGAAATTGATGGTGCTTCTTTAATAGAAAATGAGGAGGAAAGGGGGAATCTTCAAAGATTATGGCAAGAGTGTTACAAATGACAAGGGTTGTGCCGGTATTAAAATCTTGTCAAACCCTCTACACTAATTTACATAAACATGTTATAAAGTTTTTACTGTTGTTCAATAATTTTACCCACTATATTAGCCAAGATGGGGGGTCCTTATATAGTATCAGAATCAATGCTCTTGGTAAAATTTTTAAAACAAAAGTAAAAACTTATAGCATTTTCAAATCTTATAATAATTCAACACTAATTATCAAATTTAGTGTGTAGTGTAGGTACATGGATGAAATTAACATAATAAAATAAGGGTATACAAATAAATTATTTCTTTTGAAAGTTCCATGTTGACCTTGTTTATTATTGAAGGCAGGTAGTTTGTATTGTTTTATTTAATGATTTGTTTTGTTTTGTGATATTATGATCTAGGGGAATGCATGTTAGATTGGGCGTTTGGGCCGCATGAGGTGTCGTTGGGAGCAAGTTTTATGTAAAGTTGTGGAAAATAATCAAATCGCAGTACGGGTCAATAGATCCCCGAGATATTAAGTTTTCAAAATATTTTTGCCCCCAAATCACCAAAAATTACAAAAATGACCTAATTTTAGATCTATCTGAATACAAGAGGGCCATGGTCAAAGTACCCAAGTGATCGAGCGTGGCAAGTCCATGGAAAATTCTAGTATTGATTGTGATTACCTTTGTTTTTTTACATTTGGGTAGCAGTTTTATGACAATTAAATCCTAATCATACTCCAATTGGTTAGGTATTACATTCAACTAAGGATATTTATTATCTAATTTTAGCAAACTTTGCCTTGGTTGGCAAGGATCATTGCAATTCAAAGAATTAGGAACACTTTTGTAGGAAGTCAAGGTCATCAAATCTCTTTTGCGTCATTTTTCATGTTCTAATGTGACATTTATGATAGTGTGGCCTTGTGGGTAGATTTTTATGAGCTTTTAGATATGTTCATCAAATTTCATGACTCCTTAAATACATGCTCTAGGTTGCAACAAGAAGAGGAAATGGTATCAAAAATAGTATGAGCTCAAGTATCTCAAGAACAACTTTGTTTTGTCGGTTCAAATATGCATGTTGAATTGAACATCAAAGTTGAAAGAAATGATGAGAGCTCTTGTTTGTAGCTTGTGTTACAGTGTTTGTAATCTTAATTCATATTTCTAGTAAGTGTATATATTTTTGTTGACAATGTTATAGTCTTCAATGTGTTTCAAAAGCTTGGGAGATAAAATCTCAGTTTTTGGGGAATTTTTGAAGTTTCTTCAAGGTAATTGATTTTGGGCCAATTTTCAAATATGCGCGAATACACAAAAATATTGGGTTCTTCATCATACCCTAATTTTTCAACTTTAAGAGTAAATAACTTCAAAGGTAATACTAGTAGAAAATGGGGTAACACTAGTCCGAAATTATATAGAACCCTTCATTTTTATTTTTATTTTGTCTATAACTTTGAGTTTTTCAATCAATTATTATAATTGTCAATTTTCATCAAATTTATGGTGATTCAATAAAGTGTAAATTGGTCTACTACACCAATAAAAATTTACAAAATATTGCTAGTTATATTGATTGATTTGGGGATAAAAAGCTGTAGGAAAAATAAGTCGTTTTGTGTAACTTTGGACGCAATTTTCTATTAGCATAAGAGGAATTTAGAAGAAAATTTAGTCTTATAGAAAAACATGCAAATTCCAAAGAATGTTTGAAATGTTTCCACCTTCAATCAATAGAAATCAAGCAAATGGAGGCTTGACCAAAGTTCAAGCTCTCACCCTCATTTTTCTTCAAGATAAACATTCAATGATAGAAAAAGTACATGATTATTTATAAACTCTATGGGATTTATAAAATGCAAAAAGAGGACTCGCATTGGCTTAACCCCTAAACTACCAAGGCCTCCGATTAGGAGATTTGCGATTTCGGGCAGGCTAAATTAAGATGTTAAAAGTAATATTTTTGCCTAAATTTTTTATTGGATGTTCCTTATACTACAAGGTGTATGTGGGAAAACTTGCAAAGTCAAACTCCACCTATGGAGTTCTCAAAGGCAAATTTTAGTTTTTAGCCTTGGGGCGGGCAGAAAAAAACTTTTTATTTTTACCTTTTTTTGAATTTTTTTTCTTAAAAATCTCTTCTTGATGATTTTGTACTAAGGTTTCCAAGTGACCCAAGTTGAAACCTTTACCAAATCCTACAAGGGCACCCTTCAAAAATTACAAGAGCTAGATTCAAAGTTTCCTTTGATATTTCCATTTTTTCTTTCAAAATTTGCCAAAATTTGAGATTTTGGAATTTTTTGAATTTCATTTTTCTTGAAATTCACAAACTCAAGAAGGAATATACCCACCATTCATTTTTCCCATAAAAAATATACAATAGACGTGGTGCATGTTTTATCAAATCCTTGATTTCTACCTTCTTGTAGTAAATAAATTGCATGAAGGTTCAAAAAGCAAAATGAGTGTCTAAAATTTTGCATGGGCATGCCCAACTTAGTTATATACATGGAAAAAAATATGAGCTAGATGTTTGAGCTAATAAGCATCACGTTTTCTTTTGCACAAAGTCGACTATGTTTGTTGGAAAAAAAATTGCATCAACTTTGAATGTTATGATCTTACAAATGGCTATGATCCAACGGTTGAAATTTCAGTCACTACCTCTAATAATAGTTCTCTTCAAGATCATACAGTTGAAAGTTTCAAAAAAGTGTAAAAAATATTCTCACACTCCAAAGTTTACAAGGTGGTACAGAATTGTAATTTTGGAGTTTGGAGCTCACAAAACACCATGGTAGTTTAGGGTTTAAAGTCTTAGTTTTATATATGCATTTTATATTCATCACTTCCAAGAGCCATGACTCACAAAGGCAGTGATTGGAGAGTAAAATGCTCTTGATCCCATTCGGCCCTACACTACTACATTCAGTACATAGCAATCCTAAACACCTTTTCACATTCAAAGACTTATCCAAAAATCCTCAAAAATCTCAAAAGAAACTCAAACAACACATTATCCACAACGGATGTGCATAATCAATGCTCTAGACATAACATGATATTAGAGGAAGTAGTGCACACACAATGTAGAATG
Source organism: Bryum argenteum (assembly GCA_037043015.1). NCBI lineage: Eukaryota > Viridiplantae > Streptophyta > Bryopsida > Bryales > Bryaceae > Bryum > Bryum argenteum. The sequence continues at coordinate 11,902,503 of CM073323.1, read as the reverse complement.
ATTATTGAGACAAAAACGAATTGAATTCCAGATAAGGAAAGAAGCAACTCATAAATCAGTAGAGGGGAAGGTGGGTAGGCTCGGGCGGAGGAAGCGGAGAGGCTCACTGGGGCTAATGAAGGGAGCCGATATTCTTCCCGAAAAGAGCTTTGAATGAAGGGAGCCGGGAGCTGGCCAGATCGGTGTCAGAGGGGGTTTGGGTGCCACACAGGGCTCCGCTTTCCGTTCTGTGGTGCCATGGCTCCCGTGCGGTTTGTGGAGTATCACAATTGCAGGAGCCTTTATGTGCTGCACCCAATTGGTCTAGGCGACTGGCTCTTAGAGCCTTAAAGGTTTAAGTTGCTCGCAGCTGTCTTTGAAGCGATGGAGTATATTGCGGAGGTTGGCTTGTGATTACAGGTGCCATGATCAACTTGCTCGCAGTGCAAGCTATGTCTCCAGAACGAGTGCATACGAGCGGGGTATTTGAGCGACCATTCACGAAGCTGCTTCAACGATTTGGATGGTGTTGGACAACGAACGAAGAACGGTTATCGGTAGGATGTCGTTGAGAGATAAATTGAACTCATGGGTAATTTCACTGAAATTGAAGTATTTTATAAGCGTTGTTTTATTTAACCCCTAAAGGTCCAAGGTGTTTTGGTACCTCCAAACTCAAAAACTGCAATTTTTGACCCCCTTGTGGAAGTTGATGTATGTTTCAAATTTTTCTATTTTTTAAATATTTTGAACCGTAAGATGTTCAACCTAACTACCTGCACTAACACTATGTCAAATTTCAACTGTTAGATCTTTACCATTTGTGAGATTATAACGTTCAAAGGTGACTAAAAAGTTTTTTTGGCCTTTGCCCGAAAGGCATGGTCTAAATGGTGCAAAGGGGGACTTCATGATTGTTACCCCAAACATTTTGCTCATATTTTTTTCCATGTAGGTAACTAAGTTGGGCACCTTCATGCAAAATTTTAGAGGCTCATTCTTGTTTTAGGTGCTTCATGCAATTTGTTTTGTACTAAGTGGTCTGAAAGTGTCCTCCTTGTAAGAATGGGGGGTGTTGTGCAATTCTACCATCAAAACTACTTGTTTTACAAATCGCAACGGTGAAAGTATAGATTTATATAAATGTAATTCATGGGTAAATTTTTTTTTCAAAAATTTCAAAATTTCAAATCGCGACAAATTTTGAAAGAAATCCCACATATATATAATATGAAAATATGGTGGGCAGTAAGCAATATTGGAGACCCTCTCTCACCCAAGTGGATCCAATCCAAACATTATGTCAGAATCATAAATATTCTGCGCCGGTGGGGGGCGGCGGAACCGTGGAAGATGGACGCTACCAGCGAGGGCAAAGCCCGACCTCCCGATTTGGATAAGGCAGATGCTGGGGCTCCCTCGAGACTCACAAATTCAACTCTGGCTCCACGAACTTCAATGCAAAACTGGGTTTTGCAAAACCCACTCTTCACCCACTGCCCTCATCTAAATCTTGTGCTATGCCCAAGCTGCTGCCCCTTTTGACGCCCTCCTCGTTGATTGGCACACCACCCAGCCTGTCTTGCCCTAAGTGGGACTGAAAACTAAAATGTGGTGTAAAAAATTCTCATCGGTGAATTTGACTTTGCAATTTTTACCACACAAAGATTGGATGATTGTCCACCCCTCCTAAAAATTACAGCCCAAAATATCGATTGTAACACCTTCATCGAAGATGCCCAAAATGGCAAAAAACATATTTTGCTTTCCTGGACCTTTAGGGGTTAAGCAACATTTGCACGTTAATGGACCGTGTGTCCAATTCGGCCTATTTTTGAGCCCTTCTTATGTGCAGAATCGGAAGCTGAGGTGAACCGCCGATTTTGCCAACCATATTCAGGAGCTAAGGTGGACCGCCGATTTTGCCAACCATATGCGGTGATCGTATACAATCTAAGGTAGTGTCAAATTAACGCATTCTACATGATGTGGAAATACACTAGAAATGCAAAATCTAACTTAAGTGCAAGTCGATTGTGCAATTTGACATTATATAGCAAGACATTTTGCAATTGTTAATCTCGCCCTCCGGACTTGCTCCTAGACCTGCACCGTTTGTAGTTGTTGGTCTCGCCCACCGGACTTGCCCCTAGACCGCTTATGGTGCAGAATGTGTTGCGAGAGGCCCGCTCTCTAGTACGATATCTCTTTGCATATCATCATCACTCCCTCATGTCATCCATGTTTAAGGATGTCAGTCTCTCTAATGAATAAGAAGAGTTTCTATTGGCAAGAGTTTAAGGCTAAAAGTTACCTTAGAATCTATAGTGAATGTCCATATTATTTGATTGTATTGGAACAAGAGGTTTTGGAATGTAGTGTTAGTCGCAAAGTGATTCAAGATTGATTACTTATTAACCCCTACACCCCCCCCCCCCAATGTAGAAAAACGATACTTTGGATTGCAAGCATGGACTTTGAGGAGCCATAACTTCTTCATTTGGAAGTCCAATTTAGATGAAATAACTTGAATTGGTTCAAGTCTCCTTTTTGTGATAGAAATTGCAAGTCCATACAATGAAAAGTGAAACGATAACATGCAATTTAGTGAAGGCAACTTTTATTTTACAGCAATGGTAAAAAATGCTCCATGAAACAAAGATTTTCTTCTCATGGATTTTTTGGTTGAAGAGTGTTATTATTCCCTCCGCTTGAATTCGAAAATGAGTTTTTGTAATTTGGGGCAGCCTAGATGAAAAGATTAAAAAACTGATATTTTTAGTGGACGCTCCTTATATTGGACATAGTAGTATACACTCTCTACAACATATGCTCCTTATGTTGCAGAGTGTATGTGGTAAAATTTTTGTGGGGGGTCTTTGGACCTTGTTGTATGGGTACCTCAAACCCCTTTGGGGGGTACTATGTCAAGTATTTTCAAGGCACTTCTAACTAGCTAGAAACTAGTGTAGTTATAGTGTCCACCCTTGAGAGGGGGAAGTAGTATTGTTCCAATTTCCCCCTGTTCGATGGCCATTGGGATATTAGCATTACGAACGGACACTTCATTCACGCTGACCCCTAAAAAGGGACCGGAGTTTCTATCTATCTATCTATCTGGTAAAATTTTCAAAGTCAAATTCCAATTTAAAAACCTTCATCTAGAAATTTTCGGATTCAAGTCCAAGAAGAGTTGGAAGTTTTAAAAAGGGGAAAATTTTGGTGCACACCTCGGGAGTGCATAGAGGTAGAAAACTCACAGTTTTGAGGTTTCAAGCTCCCAAAGAGTACCATGAAAATTTAGGGGTCAAAATGAAGGTGATAAACTTTCAAATTCATATCTTTCATTGCAATAAGTGTATTGGTAACATCTTCACTCCAAAGAGTAAATGATAAAAAAATTGATCTTTTGTAGTACTAATATATCATGATCCCGCAATCTATGAGGTCTCAAAGACTCAAAATTTGACCCATGACCTACATTAAGTATATCACAAGATTGTATAGTACCCGACAAGAGAGATATGGACAACTTGCAGAATTCCAAAAACAAGGTGAACTTTAGGTGAATGCCAAAAATTATGTTTCTCATAAAATTGCACGGGACTCTAGGAGCAGATACGTATAGGTGTTGTCTCCAAGTAGCAAAGGGACTGTACAACAAAGATCTGTACAACTTACATTCATATCCATCTATGATACTTGTTTTTAAGAAGTTCTTCTTGGCTAAAAGCAAGTTGAGACGTTAGAGGGTTTATATACCTTACATTACCTTATATACCTTATATTGAAGAATTCACATGTATATATACAAAGGTGGACAATTTGAAACACTAGTGCAAATATAGTTTGAGTAGAGTGAACGGCTAGACCTGAAGTTGACATGAAGTAGAGAGAACGAGTAAACTTGAAGTGGCTTGGGTCTTTTAAGCCACTTCGAGTATAGTGATTCCCTCTCTACTTAGATCACATATGCACTACACTAAATAGGTATATTAGTGTTTGAAACAGTAATAGCCGACGGAAACGCTAAATGACAATTGACTCCATAGTATTAGAACACTAATTGTCAACTCTAACATTATTTGTACAAATTTGTAACTTTGCAGATTTACATAAGCGCATTTAGTGTTAAATTTTTTTTTTGGTCGAAACTCAAATAAAATATCGGAAGAAGATAATGAAAACCTCATAAGAAATACAATATGTTTAAAATTTGGTATTACAAAATTAAATCTCATGGTACTAAACTTTGAGAATGCAAAATACATACATGGTTAATTTTCTTTGATAAATGTCACAAAAAATCACAATGCAATATGCTAAAAGAGAGATTCATTCAAATTTTATTTTATCAAGAAGAAAACAAAGCAAATTATAGAGCACTTAATACCATAATAAGTAATCAATTAATATAAAATAGAGCATATATAACATGGAGAATACAAAACATAGAGCATACAAAATATAAAGCTTACATAGTTAACCCCTAAACGCCCGAGCCTATTTTTAGCAGAAAAGCACATTTCAATAGAAATCGTCATAGATGAAAATCAAGAGAAGCTATTAAGATCTCAACCGTACAAACTTGTAATAGACTTATCGAAGATCATGTGGGCCAAAATTTGAGTCATGAGGCCTTATAGATCGGGAGATCATAGCATATTAATATCAAAAACAAACTGCAAAATTTCATCATTTTCACTTTGAGGTGGAAATGCTACCAATATACCTATTGCAATGAAAAAATCACCAACTAGAAAGATGTTCACCTTCATGTTAATAAGTCCTTTACCCAACAAAAATTCATCAAACAAATTTCTTGGCTCAAATAAAAGCCATGCAATGGTAAAAACTATCGAACATTTTACAAAGAAAAAATAGTCCAAAACTAGACACTTTGCATTCAATTTCATGCCTTATCTTCAAAACATCTTCGATCTTGTTAAGGTTTCTACCACTTAGACTAGACTCTAATTGGAGGCCATCCCAAAAAACTAAGTTGAAATCCAACGGTGGATGAGGGAGATATAGCTCCTCAAATATCATCCATTTTCTCACTTTTTCTGTTGACAAAACATCATTGCAAATCCAATAGCAAAATCATCTGGATCAAAAAACTTCTCACTACAAAGTTGTTAAGAAGCACCTTAAGATCATGACCATGAAAAAAAAATCATGAAAAACTATTTTTAATTTCACATAATTGGCTTGCAATGGTAATACATGCCCCATGCTTAGAAACCCAAAAACAAGAGTTGTCTTCACTAAAGTGCATTCCATTAATTCATACTTTATTGTATGGGCTTGAAAATTTTACAACACAAACTAGACTTGATATGGAACCTAATCCAAGTGATTTCATCCAAAACGGACCTCGGATGAAGAAGATATGACTCTTCAAAGTTTTTGATGTACATCCAAAATGTCGTTTCTATACATCGTGGGCGTTTAAGGGTTAAAGAAAATACAAACCAAAGCTTTATTTATATCTCAACATCTTAGATATAAAAACAAATAAATCTTACAATTCACGAAGAAGAAGAGCAAGCACAAGAGGTAGCAAGAGGCAAAGAGGCGGAGGAGGCGAAGCAGAGGCGGCAAGAGGCAAGATAGAGGTAGCGCTGAGAGTATTAGAAACCCTATTTTAACACTAATTGTAATTACAATTGACAATTAGTGTTTTGGGTAAAAAGTGCATCTAACACTAATCTTCATTTAACACTAATCTACCTATTTAGTGTAGTGATAACGGAATTAACCCCTAAAAATCCAGGAAAACCGATTCGGTCTTCTAAGATTTCGGGCAGCTCATTTTAAGCATTTAAATTAATATTTTTGCCTAAGATTTTTATTGGGTGCTCCTCATACAGTAATGTGTATGTGGTAAAATTTTCAAAGTCAAATTTTAATTTTATAACCTTCACCTAGAAATTTTAGGTTTCAAGTCCAAAACGGGCAGTTTAAAATAATTTTTTTATTTTTATTTTATTTTTAGAAATATGTTCATTACCAAATTACTATTCAAATTTCAAAGTATCCAAAGTCAAAAAGTTTACCAATTTTACAAGGGCAGCCTCCAAAACTTTCAAAAACAATCTTCACAATTTCTAGTAATTTTGCAATTTTTTCTTTCAAAAATTGCCAAAATTCGAGATTTTGAATTTTTTCCAAGATTTTTTTTTTCGAAATTCACATTATCATAAATGCACCTTCTCACCGTCGAGATTTTTCTCAAACTAAATATATCATATGTGGTGCTTGTTTTACTATATGGTTGTTTTTAGACCTTCTTTCATAAAATATTTTACATTAAGGTCAAAAAGTGGATTTGGTCTCTAAAATTTTGCATGAGCGTACCCAACTTGATTACCTACATGAAAAAAAATGAGGGAAAAATATTTGGAATAACAATCATCAAGTTGCCCTTGGCACCATTTAGACAATGCCTCTCACGCAGCGGCAAAAAAAAGTGTTGGTCAAACTTTGATTGTTCTGATCTCACAAATGAAAAACATCCAACGGTTGAAATTTTGACCAGTACTTTGTATACAAGTTAGGTACAAGATCTTACGGTTAAAAGTCTAAAACCAGAAAAAAAAGTTTCTCCATTTCCCCATTTCCCAACGAAGGTGAAAAATGGCAGTTTTTGGTTATGGAGGTTGAGGAAACCCCTGGATTTTTAGGGGTTAAGTTACATAACACTTTGCCTTAGCATTATCCTAAGTTCTTTTTGTTCAAGTTAGATCTCTAACAATCATGAATCGTAAGATCACAAAGTAGTAGCCTGATTATGATTCTTTGGTTTATTTCAGGCAGACAATGTATTTGTTCTTCATATCATCCTTGTGACTGTAAATGCAAGATCATATGAATTTCCAAAGTAAACTTTATGGTAAATAATGAATCTATGTTTTGTAAGTGGAATGAGCCAAGCTTTTAAAGGCCAAATGAGACAAGTTTCATTGTAAAGCAGAACTCACATCTAAATTCGGAAATGGGGTCCTCGTCCACTGCCCTCAAAGTTACCATCACTTTTGGGATGGAAATGTCTTAGCAGGTGCGCCCTGATTCGTGCAGCGGATTCCATAGTGAATCTTCTGTATTTTTAAACTGCAAAAGAAGGGTGGATGGAGCTCAAGGATCTGACAAAAGTTCAAAGTCATAATCAGCTTTATACTGTAGAATTGTCATTTTGTACCCCCAACTAGGAATTTAGAATGTAATAGCTGATATACTTTCAGTTGCCACCTATCAGACGCTAAAAATATTTGTTAGAACTATTCTTACTTATTATGGATTCTGAAAAGAACTGAAAGCACAATCGTCGGCTTCGCAAATCGTAAATACTACTCAAGGACAATACTGTAGGTAGAGAGAAAATTTCCTCATCGTGTGTTAGGACACACCCTAGTATGGGCAATGGTTCGTAGCAGCTGACCAAGGAGGCACCCTAGAATCCATGGGGACCACCCAAGGCCGTTTTTGATAATTCTGAATTCAAATTTGAGGTCTGCGACCCCAAATTACCCTCGAGAGCCTACTCTTTGGTATTTAATGTCTATACATCAAAAAATTAGGGGGCCCATTACGGGAGTGTCTAAATATCCTCTACGAGCGTGGCTTGGATGCCAGGCTCGGGTGGGGGTGGGGAGGGTGGGGTAAAATCTGCCCCTATTTTTTAATTTGTTTAGGCCCCATTTGAACACAAAGGGGGCTTCCAAGGGTAATTTGGGGCCCCAGGCCCCAAATTTTGCAAAAAAAAATTCAAAAAATGGCCCCAAATGGGGGAAACGGGAAGGGCCAGAAAATTGATCCCCACCGAGCCTGGCATCCGAGCCACGCTCGTAGGGGAGAAATAAAGAGACCGGCCCATTACCCCTCCTCCATCCTCCTTGGTAGCTGCTACGAACGCTTACCCCCCTAGTATGGATTGGACCTCTCAAAATCTTAATCCTTAACCCTTAAACGCCCATGGGGTCTAAAACGGGCAGCCCAAAATTGGATCACAACATCTTTTGGACTTGGGCATCATGAATAGTGCACTTTTTGAACTTGGGCACCATGAATGAACCAATCAATGATGAGCTTGCAACCTCCTACAAGGTTATGTACAACCCCAACCTACCTACCACAATCCTTTCAAACCATAAAATCATACATACAAATTGTGATTTGAATTGTAAAATTTCACTTTTTGAATGCATCATAAGACGGTGACCAGTTTGACATCAAAATATAAGTGAAAAGTTGATTACAGTGAGAGCTACAGAGAAGATTCTGTTGGAATCAAGCCCCTCGGGCTTGCTTGGGCGTTTAAGGGTTAATCCCTGACACGGTCGAGAAATTTCCAAGGCTGCAACAGTCTGTCACAGGCTCTGCCGGCGGAAAAGGTTAAAATGGAACTCTAAATTTTGACACTCCCTTCAGAAATCTGACCTCTGTATACGGTAGTGCACTCATTTGGTCGTAATTTGAACAAACATATGAACAATTTAATTTCATTGCTGAAGGAGAAGAATTGGAGAAGGAAGAATGATGGATGTAAGGCATGAGGTAAGATGTTTCTCCAAACGATCCCCGACTGTAGGAAAGAGAGTAGGAGTTAACTTTATCATTATACTATTCTATTTGATATTGACTTCGCCAAAGAAATGATTTAAGTTCTACATGTTATCACAATAAGGATCCAGGTTAGCAGAAATGAGACGTTCCAAAATAGAAGTAGATCCTGAACATTGAGAAGAATCCAAGAACGAGGTTGAAATATTGGCAAGATTTGTAAACGTCTTTGAAATTACGTGCGATTTCCCATCATCATCCGCTGCCCAAAATACATTCTTGGACATTCAAGTTTGGGAACAAAATGAATTCTTGAACATTCGGAACCAAAACAAAATGGCCATGTTTGGGACATAAACGAAGTTCTTCTGTAACCCTGGCAAGACTAGTCACGTTAAGTGGATACAAATTTCAGATTTGATCAATTCAGGGTACCGTAATTTAAGAAGATGTCTTGGATTAATACCTGAGATCACATTATCATCCCATTGACTTTGCGAGTCCGTGCAACTCGAGGTCAAACAAGTAGGTGGCTTTCTGTATAGAGGTTGCCTTCATTGATTATGGCTTGTCTACTTGGATGCAAGCGTTTGAAGGTTCTGAAGTTGGTCCAGATTCTCACCTTTGCTGGTGAAATTGGGCAGCATCAGAAATGAACAAGAGCCCTATCCAGAACAGGACAATTTTCTCACATGAAGGGACTGCAGAAGCAACACAACTTCTTGTTTTAGTACTTGCTTCAAAACTCCTAGCCTTGTATCCTAGCCGTTGATATGATTTATATCTGTATCAAGCATAGTTGCAGGGAGCTTTCAAGGTTAGTTGCAGAAAAAGCTTCAAAGTCCAGTTGCTTACTTTTGCTATGAGAAGTTTGACATTTTGAAGAGAAGATAATTCGTGGGAATAAGGGAATGAAGAGTCGGAAAGAAGAGTCTTGGTTATTAAGAAGTGTCAGGATACGGTAGACTTCTGCGTCCTACCGAAGATCTTAGAAACTCATTAGAAAGAAGAACTTAATCTCAGAGGTACAAAAAAATGAAGTGAATCAAAACTCTCGTAAAAATTAGAGATTTGCGAAAGGTAGTTCTACAACATTCCTCGTACTATTATGACTCTTGATGACATCTGAATGTGTTATCTAGATTGCAGATTTCCTGGTACTTTGGAATCCTCTTTTACACTCGTGCAACCACACTTAAAACTGAAATTTTTGAGTAATTAGAAGAAAGGTGCAACAAGAAAACTTACCACTTTAAGTATGCATTAGAGACACATTGAGATGGTTGCACGCCAACTCTGATTTACCCTGTTGAATTTCAGAATCGAAATATCAGCTAAATTTAGTATTATAGATTCAGCAGTTGGCAATTGCGGCTCCAAACTTCGAAGCTAATGAGAGGCTCATTAAGTAGGGGAGCGTCTGGTGCCTTGTTTCGAGGAGACACATAAATTCCCTTTCTCGCGTTCTAGTCCAGATTGCACGGAGAGCTTTCGAAGAAGACAATCGCCGGAGGCTTGTTCTATCCAAAGGACGAGATTGAGCAACTAAGATCTCAAAGCAAGCTGCAGCCGTTGAGTCATGTCAACCATTCGCAAATGTGAAGGACATTCGTGACATTAGGTGTCACCGAGCATTCACTTTCATCTCCTTGCATCTCGACAGCTTCTGGGATTGCTGATTGACAGTGAGGGAGGCGAAGCAATGTACCTGGAGTTGATTGAGTTTCGGCTGTGTTGAGATCTGTAGGAAAAAATGGGGAAGTATCAGTTGAGTCTCCACGGAGATGGGAGTGATGGTGAGCAAGTGAAGGTTGTGTTCAAATCACCACCACGACACAGTACATCATGCTTTGATGAGTTATCGGATCGTCGGGAGACGGAGAAATCATTGAATGCTATTGTGCCTCTGCCGGATAATTGCAGTTTCCGGTCCGAAGATAGTGAGAGCCTTGCCCTGTGGGAGGAGAAGGAGCAGCCTGCGTCCAATGAGCACGGATGGGGGAAGTCTCCGCGCTGGCTCGAGGCCATGAAGAAGTTCGACGCCACGAGGCTGTCGCCATGGAAGAGCTCGCCTGTGCACCCGAAGACGTCTTTAGATGGCCCGCGCCTCTCATTGTCCGACAGCAGGAAAGGCAGCTTGAAATCGTTACATGAATCTTCCAAAGCTCCTTGGTTTGCCAATGCCGCGAGGAGAATTGGGAACAAAGATAGCCGGTCAGTGCGAAGCCCCCTCGGAGCTTCCACTCTGTCGCAACAGAGTGGTGAGCTCATTCCAATGAGCGGAGAGTTGTTGCTTCCACATGCCCGGAGTGATGAGCTCTGTAGATCTGATGGCACTTTACTTGAAAGAAAGATGAACTCAAAGCTCAGAGATACTAGGGTAACTAAATCCGAGGACGCTGCATCGAAGCAGGAGCGGGCTGTCAATGCCGTCATTGTGGGAAGGCTTTCCGAGGGGTCGAACGCTGCACGAGCTCGTGCGGAGGAGATCAGGAACGCAAATCTGGAGTATCTGACGAAGGGTATTGAATCTGTGTTCGACAACATTTCGGCATCGAGGGGTTCCTTCGTGAAGACCATGACTGCATCAACATGTGAGCCTGGCAGATCAAGCATAGCTCATGAAAAATTGGACGAAGCACCCGAATTGGCACCTAGCAAAGACGAGGAGACTGTCTTGGAGGACACTTCAGGCGAGGCTCTTCAGCCTTCCCTGCAGTTGACATTGCGGCCCTCTTCAGAGCAAGGTGATGACTCATCGCCATATGAAGCTTTGCGACAACGGTACATTCAGAAGGCGGAGAGCGAGGTGTGGGATGGAGATTTCTACGTGATTCAGCGGCGGCCACCAATTTCTCCTGCATCCCGAGCGCAAAGTTTCATCTCTAATTCCGATGCCGATTCGAGTTCCGAGTGGTGCTTACTCGATGTAAAGTCACCTGATAACTCTGAAGGTCAATCAACTCCACGAAGATTGTTCGCGTCGCTTCACACCAAGGTCCACAAGTCACCCTCACCGCGTGCCACTACGCCGGGAAAGAAATCACCTCGCGGAGTTCTCCATGAGTCATCTTCTCCACGGAGTATTCTGTGTGGCCTAGCAGACGAAGGCAGCGAGCCATCCTCGAATTCGTCGCTTCGATCCGAAGCTGAAATGTCCGCATTCTCCACACTACCGGAATCCGCATCGAGCTCAGACGCATCTTTTGAAGCTCCTCGTGCATCTTACAGCCTGAACGTCCTGAAGGCAGTAGAAGCACGGCGCGTGAGTTTATCATTTCGAGATTTCGGCCCTTCACGACCTTCGCGAGACAATGAAGCATCCGAAACTGACGCAGCAGCTTCAGCTGTGAAAACGACTTCTCACACAGAGAGCCTCCTTGAATTTGAAGACAGCACCGACCGCGGCTCTTCATCCGAGCGAATCTTGAACCCCGAGCTTTGGACAGCAACATTTGCCACCAGCCCTCACCAAGATTTTCCCGAAGTTGATTCCCCTTGCTTCACTCCACCTCCGACACGGCTTTCGTATGTGTCCGCATTCGAGCTCCATCCTTCATCATCTCCTATCATTTCGACGTTGAGTAAACCGCGACATAACGATTTTGCTGCTCGCCTCGGCGTAATGTTCTCCCCTCGGCGCATTATGCACAAGTGTGACGACGTTGTTACTTCCAGCCGCCATAGCTGCTTCGTTGCTTCTAGTACACTTTCACCTCCTCACGACGACGACATTCTTTGCGACCGATCTCCAGCTTACGACGAGTTGCTGCCGCAATATGAGAGGAAGTCCAAGTCCAAGGTCGAGTTCAGCGATCGGTACCGCTCCTCAACCGATTCCTCAGACGCACATACTAAGATGGTATGCCCCTTAACACAAGCCAATTCTCCATTACCTCCTTCAATTCCCGCGTCTTGAAAACTGAACATTGCATCTTTGCATCCAGATGTCCATAAGCAAGGCGATGAAAAAGATCTTATCGAAATGTACAACCAAGCGCTCCAACAGTAAGGGGAAATCGAAAATCGTACAACCTCCTATTCTACACATACTTGAGGTACTACTCCCGTTTCCCGCCAACGTTCTTTTTTGAAATTCTTGCACCGGAACATCGAAAATAAGTTCAAACTCGTCTTCCCTTTCCTGCAGGCACAATGACGCTCGTCACAAATTACAGCAACTTATGATCGTGTCAAGATTTTTCAAGCTTTGCGGCCTGTTCTATTTTTTGGAAACTATTTTGTGTTGATTTTTCGAACGGAGTGGCTGGAGTTCACAATGAACGACTTGCATTTTTCCAAGCAAGAAGCTACACGGACAAAATTGATAAGCATGAGGCTGTGAAACTTACAGGCGGCCATGTACAATAGAACTCTGGAATTTGTATCGTAAAGTGTAGACCGTGCTTTGACGAAATTGTTATATTCTCCATTGCTCCACGGACAGTGATGTGATTTTGATCACCATGCTTGCGCTGTGGTTGTAAAAATATCGATGCCTTCGACCCGAGCTGCGACATTGAAGCAGCCTTGTTTATATGAAAATCACCAATCTTTTCTACATCTTTCTCGTAAGTGCGTGCAATGTTCTTCTCTTACCCTTCGAGATCATCTAATCTTTTCCGCTCTGAAATTTCTCACCAAAAACTTGTTTCTCACCAAAAAAATTCTCACCAATGCAAAGCGCAATTGCCGTTTCTGTAGAGAGCAGTCCAGTTTATGCTTTGAATAGTTGAGGTGCAGTACACAGGAAAGTATCCTTGGAACTTGACCTCCAAACTTCTGGAACTTGACCACCAATCATCTTTGGAACTTGACCTCCAATCATCTTTGGAACTTGACCTCCAAATGCACTTTGAGTCGACACTCAGCACTCAATCACAAAATCTTTTAAACTTATGTAAAATGAAGTATGTATAATGAACCAATCAACCTACACACAGTACTACAATTTAAAGTAAGATAATTTTTCACAATCCTTTCAAAGAAAAAGTCACTCTTACAAATTATAGTTTAAATTATATCTTATCACGCAATGAATGCATCAAAATTGTGATTTGAATAATAATTCATCATGTAACAAAATGGTCTCAGAAATTAGTGAGAAGTTAGAGTTGAGAAAGTGTAGAGAGTCAATGTAGAAAAAGTTGAGTTGAGGAAGTGCAAAATAGATTGTGTGGGAACCATGCCCGAAGATCGTTTAACCCCTATATCTCCTTGGTGATTTTGGGAGCTTGAAACCTCAAAACTGCAATTCTCTACCTCTAAGCACTTGTGGGGGTGTGAACCAATTTCTTTTTCTTTTTTAAAACTTCCAACCGTAAGATCTTGTACCTAAGGATATGCTTGATTACTGTTCAAAATATTGACCGTTGAATGTTTACCATTTGAGAGATCATAACATCCAAAGTTTGTCTCCCAAGTTTTTTTGGGTATTGCAAAGATTGGTTTTGAAATTTTTGGAGGTTGCCCTTGTAAAATTTGTAAACTTTTTGACTTGAGTCACTTTGAAATTTGAGTAGTCATTTAGTAATAAACATGTTTAAAAAAAAATAATAATTAAAAAAGTTACTTTTTTAAGATGCCCCATCTCGGCTTGCAACCCAAGAATCGTCCTAGAAGACTCAAAACTTGGAATTTGACTTTGCAAATTTTACCACATACACTTTACAGTATAGGGAGAACCCAATAAAAATCTTAGGCAAAAATATTACTTCTAACCCTTTCATCTAGGCTGCCCGGAATTGCAAAAACCCATTTCGGGCTTGAAGGAGAATTAGGGGTTAAGAACCATGCCTTATAGGCTTCCTTAGGTGCTTGATGATGTTTATGATGAAAGCAACCCTGCCCATTTATATTATATTGATTCATTCTAAAATATATCATTCTTTGTTATCTGCTACTTGTGAATGTACAAATGATGATTGCACTTTTATAGTTCTTAACAATTAAATGTAGCTACTTACTATATATTCAACTATTTTTAATATCACAATAATCAAGCAAAGAAAACTATGATCACCATATAATTATGTGATTTCCTCTATAAAACATATTACAATTAATACAAACTTTTCATAATAATTAAAATTAAATCTTCATTAATAACTTGCACTACATATAATGAATAGTGTAGCATCCCAGAAGTAGTGATCTACATTGCAATAATTGTCAAATTGAGATTTTCCAAGACTTTTCAGCAATTTTAAAAAAAATAAAATAAAAAAAATGATTTAAACGTATACTACTACCTATGTACTTTTCAATAGATAACTAAATCAATGATAAGTACATTAATAAACTCTTTCAACATTTTTAATCCATTACAGTAGCATCCATTGATGTCTTATGCAAAGAATGCATGGGGCCTTTGTGATTCTTCTACATTTGCATTCACTTCATGTTTAATCACCTACTTACGACTTCTTTCCACATCTTCCCACATGCAAATTATGGAATCCTCTCTAAATTTAATTAATGATTCAAGTGTACGGAGCTGCTGATATACAGCTAAGATGATTCATTACAAATTCTCCTAAACATGGTTACCAATGAGTGAAAATTTAGTATTTGTGTTAAGAACTAAATAATACACTTTTCTCTCTTTTCTATTCTAACATATTTTGCATCTTTCGTATATAGATAGACTTAAGTACAAAACATTTCCAAGTAAGTAACTGTTAAGCATAAATAAATAAATAAATAAATAAATATATATATATATGTATATATATATATATATATATATATATATATATATGCATTCAAAATTTTAAAAATATAATATTCTTGTACCTCGTTGATCTTTGTTCCAAACACAAATCACACACTTTAAAAAAAGAAATCTATTCCCTAAAAGTCCAAGGGATAGCTTTCCCTACAATGAGCAAGTCTTATCGTACATTTTGAGAATTTTTCAAAGATGATATGGAAGATTGCAACCATTACATTGTGGTGAGATTAGAAATTCATGAAAAAATTTAAAGTTTTAGACCACACAATTTGCGAGATCCATGGATTTGATAAAAATCTAGCACTTAAGAGTAACTTGAGCAAGCGCTACAATCCCATATGGGTGGGAAAACTCATGGTGATCTTGGAAATTTAAAAAATTAAAAAATTAAAATTAAAAAAATTAAAAATCAAAATTCTCAAATATTAAAAAAATTAAATTAAAAATCACCAATAATAATAACATTAAATAAATAAAAATGTTGCAAGGAGTTGGACAACATTCAACCAATCACAATAGACATTTAGAATCCTAAGGTCTAGTATGATTGGTCGATTCAAAGTGCCCATGAAACTCTTCCTTAATTGTGTTTGGAGGTTTTTAGCAAAAACTACAAGGCCACATGCACATCTCTAGATTGCATATGAAATTAGACTTATAACATTTCTAAAATGAATATTTTTTTCCCTCTCACAAATTGAAGTGTATGTAACCTAATGAGGTCTTTCAGATTTTCAATCGCAACAATATTGCCAATTGAGCCTTTCAGTTTTAATGTGTGAAAACCTCCCCACTTAAAGTAATATCACTCCCAACATGTATTTTTTACATGTTTTTGGTGTTTCTTAAAAAACATCAATAGTCACATATGCACATAACAAGTTCAAATATAACAAGTTTAATACAAAACAACATATGTACGATATAAGAACTAAAAAAGGATACTCACTTTGTGAACAACAGAAGTGAGACTATGACCACACGTGGAGTCGTGGAGCGAGGATTTCGGCTCGCGTACAATGACGTTTTCATGAAGCTATCGCCTCGCCTCCCTCTCACCTATAGAAGAATGAACATCTTTACAAACCCATTGTATTCTTTGTTGAGGTTTGTCTTTGTGCTTGTTTGTAGAGTACCGTCATCACTTTGTTGTATTTTGTATTTCATTTCTCTTCTTGTGTTTTTCAAATGCCTTTTGCTACCCATTATTACATTTGATGTGACTAAATGGTATCTTGTTTTCTCAGGGCATACTCTATTGACGCCGCACCCTCGGGATCACCTTCTTCGACTTTCTTTTTCAGAGTACACACAAGATTTCTCTCATCTATTGCATTTTCATTTTTAATATTCTCATATACATGTTTTCCTACAATTTTAAATTTTATTTTATTCTCTTCAACAACAAAATTTAAAAGTTACACAAGATGAATGCTCAGAGATTAAATTTGTACTTGAACCTTTCACCAAAAGCTGTTCTATAGACTTGTTTAAATTCATTACTACCCGACGTTTAGTTTAGGAATCCATCCTACATGGAAGAGATTTTTTGCTTAAAATAATTCTTATTGAATGTAGCTCACTAGCTTCCTCCTCGCAGACATGAAGAATCTCGAGTTTAAAAGGTATCTGAAATCTCTGAAGGGGCAAGGGAAAGTCGATCGGCTTGCAACTTTGCAAGCAGCATTCCAGCCGGAAAGACGGACTTCTTGCTGAAGAAGCTCGGACTGTCGCTCAAGATCGACGAGGACAGATTGCGCGACATCATGCAGGTTGCAGGGTACGCAGACGAGGACGGTAACATGGACGAAGCCCGATTCGGGCTGTTCGCGGACGATCTGAAGTTCGTCGTATCCTTGAACAAGTACCTCGACACACTGCCGAAGTTGCCGCGAGTTCCAGAGCGGCCGAGGGTGGACAGGGGTCCGCTGGGTCACTTCTTCGCCAACCTGGTTCCTATGGGCACTTCTGGATTGTTCCGGATCCGCAGCCTCAACGATGCATTCAGCGCGTTGAGTGTTATCCTACCACCAGACGATGGCGACAGCCTCGTTCGCTACTCGAATCTTCACGAAGCTGTTCCTGTCGACTTCGAACAGTTTCTGAGGATTCTCGACAGGGAGCATTCGGAGCAACGACGGAACACCGGCCGCACCGATTTCGCCAACAGGACTGTGGATATGGATCGCACCCTGACGCTCCATCGCCTCATGCTTTTAATTTTGCAGCAGCCTACACTCGAGTGCCCGGCAAGAGTATTGTCGAGAATCAACCATCGGAAGCGACCGCCACAGATGATGCAATTGCTTCTGGTTCTGAAGATAGCACGGCTGAATCTAATGGTTCCGGCTAAAAGGTAGACACTTCGGTGTCTGTATGCACTCTGTTGTTAGTTTCGAAATCGGCCCCACCGCACCGGTTGATCTGTATATGGAGCTTGTTGTTTAATCTTGTGCTTCAAGAGGTGACGTTCGAACTTCTGGGCCATCTTCGTGCAGTCACGGACATGATTTCCAGAATGCATATTGTGTACAAACTTCACCTTTGTGTGGAGGGTCATTTGGTGAATAGATGTTCAAGAGACCAATATCAACCTTGGGATCCTAGATAGAATGAGGATAGACCCCAGATTGAATGAGGATGGAGTTCTTCGGACCGAGATAATAACCTTGACTCTGCCTTCGATGATAAGTTAGCAACTTCGCACCCTCTTCCAAAATTATGTGTAACATCAATCCTATATTCGGTACCACAATTGTTTCAAAGCAAAATTTACTCTTACAAATTATTATTTTAATCATATCTTAAATCACGGAATGATCAAATGCATCCAAATTGTGATTTGAATAATAATTCATCACGTTACAAAATGGTCCTCAAAAATTAGTGAGAAGTTAGAGTTGAGAAAGTGCCGGAGAGTTTGTATAGAAAAAGTTGAGTTGAGGAAGTGCAAAAACGATTGTGTGGGAACCATGCGTAAAGATTGTTTTAAAATTTTATCGATTCATTCTAAAATATATTATTCTTTGTTATATGCTACTTGTAAATGTACAATTGATGATTATATAAGCACCCTTATAGTTTTTAACAATAAAATGTAGCTACTTACTATATATTCAACTATTTTCAAAGTAACACAATATTCAAGCATATAAAACTATGATCTACCACCCGATTATGTGATTTCCTCTATAAAAAAATATTACAGTTTATACTGAATTTTCAAAAGAAATTACAATTAATTCCTCCATAATAACTTGCACTAAATTTTTAATGAATAGTGTAGCATTTCACATGTAGTGATTCACATTGCAATAATGGTTCAATTGAGATTTTCCAAGACTTTTCAACAAAAAATAATGATTTAAACATATACCGACTACTAGAAAAGAGGAGGGTTTGCAATGTTACAAACATCGCTTTTTGTGTAAACATTGCTTATTTGGGCAATGTATTGAAACTTGCTTTATCTCCATTTCCAAGAAAATAAACAATGTGTTCATCCTAAAATTTAATATTTAATAGATTTGATGTTGAAAACATTGCTTATTTTCTAGAGAATGGTGCAAAAGCAAGCTTTAATGCATTGCCCAAGTAAGCAATGTTTACAGAATCAGCAACTTTTGTAACATTGCAAACCCCCCTTTTTTTAGTAGTGACTACTACCTATGTAGTTTTCACTAGATAACTAAAATCAATGATAAGTACATCAATTAACCCTTTCAACATTTATAATTGCTTATATAAGCATCCATTAATGTCTTATGCAAAGGATATCTTTGTTCTCTCCATGGAGTATTTTGGATGCATTCACTTCATATTTAATCACCTTTTTATAGCCACTTTCCACATCTTGCCACATGCAAATGGAATTTCTTCTAAATATAATTAATGATTAAAGTGTACTGAGCTAATATACAGCTACCATGATTTATTACAAATTTTCTCAAACATGGTTACCAATGAGGGACTATTTAGTATTTGTGTCAAGAATCTTCTAAATATTTCACTTTTCATCGTATTCAAACATATTTTGTATATTTCGTATATAGATAGATCTAAGTACAAACACCATTTCCAAGTAAGTATACTTCTAAGCATATGTATGCATTTAAAATCTTAAACAATAGAATATTCTTGTACTTTGGTAACTTTTGTTTCAAACACAAATCACAATCTCAAAAAAAAAAAAATCTACTCTCTAAAGGTCCAAAGAGTAGCAACTTTGAGTGTTTTCCTTACAATGAGCAAGTCACTAACTCACTATGTAAATTTTGAGGATTTTTTAAGGGTGGTCAGTAGAAGTGTAATCATTGGATCATGGTAGGTACTAAGATTAGAAGTTCTACCAAAGTTTTCAAAGTTTTATACCACACCAATTGCGAGATCCTTGGATTTCATGAAAATCTAGCACTTAAGAGAAATTTGCCATCAATGGACTTTGAGCAAGCGCTACAAGCCTAAAAACTCATATTGATTCGTTGGTGCATGGTGCCCTAAAACCCTTCTTTAGATTGTGCAGAGGCTTATGGGAAAAAACTACAAGGCCCCATAGAAATTCCTAAATTGCATATAAATTAGACTTACAATATTTCTTAAACATATTTTTTTCTTTTGTAATATTTGAGCTATATGTAACCTAAAAGGATCTTTTGGATTCTGATCGACAACAATATTTCCAATTGGGCCTTTTAATTACAATGCCTCAAAAACTCCCCATTAAAAGGAATACCATTTTTAACATGAGTGTTCTCATGTACATGGTGTTTCTTAAAAAACTTCAATAGTCACATATGCCCAGAAGAAGTTAAAACACAACAACTTTAACACAAAACAACAGACCTACGATATTAAAACTTACAAAGGAAGCTCACTTTCGTGAGCGACACAAGTGAGACTACAACCACATGTAGAGCGAATAGAGCGAGGATTTCCGCTCTCGTACGATGACGTTTTCGTGAAGCTATCGCTTCGCCTCCCTCTCATCTATAAAACGATAACCACCCTGTCTTTATGAACCCATTGTCTTTTTTGTTGAGGTTTGTCTTTGTGCGTGTTTGTAGAGTACCACCATCGCTTTGTCATATTTTGTTTTTCATTTCTGTTCTTGTGTTTTTTAGATGCCTTTTGCTAGTACCCATTATTACATTTAATGTGACTAAATGGTATCTTGTTTTCTGAGGGCATACTCTATTGATGCCACACCCTCGGCATCACCTTCTTCAACTTTCTTATTTAGAGTACACACAAGATATCTCTAATCTATTGCATATTCATTTTCAATGTTTCCATTTACATGTTTTTGTACAAATTTCAAATTTATTTCTTTCTCCTCAACAACAAAATGTAAAAGGTTCACAAGATTTCAAGATAAAATTTGTTATTTTACCTTTTACCAAAGGTTGTTCTATAGACTTGTTTAAATTCATTATTACTTGAACTTTAGTTTAGAAATCCATCCTATATGGAAGAGGCTTTTTGCTTCAAAACTCCTTCTATATTTCTAACCGCATTTCAAAAACAACAATGTTTCTGAACGGCCATTTAGAAATATTGCCCTTTGACTATGTTAAAAGGTCAAAGATCATAAAAAATTTGTGATATTATGGAAATTTTGGTGATATTGCATAAATCTTTTGATATTACGGAGGACATGTGTGATATTATTGAACATGCCATTTTGCAAGCATAAATACTTCTGAACTACAGTTCAAAAAATATGCTTGTAAAATGGCATACACATTTTGTAATGCGAGCAAAATGGCTCATAGGGGATTTGGCAAAATAGGACATAGAATACCGCCATTTTAAGGGAATTGAGGTTAGTACCACAATCCTTTGAAAGCGAAATTCAATCTTAAAAATTATGATTTAAATTATATTTTATCACGTAATGAATGCATTGAATTTGTGATTTGAATAATCAATTCATCATGTAACAAAATGGTCTTCTAAAATTAGTGAGAAGTTAGAGTTGAGAAGTTAGATTTGAGAGAGTGCGAGAGAGTTTGTGTAGAAAATTTTGACTTGAGGAAGTGCAGAAGAGATTGTGTGGAAACCATGCCTGAAGATCGTGTAGGAACCATGCCCAAAGATCATGTTAACCATGCCCTTGGGGCTTTCTTAAGCGCTTGATAATGTTTATAATAAAAGCAACTCCTCTCATTATATTTTATTGATTCATTCTAAAATATATCATCCTTAGTTATCTCCTACTTCTGAATGTACAAATGATGATTACATAAGCACTCTTGTAGTCTTAACAATCAAATGTAGCTACTTATTATATATCCAACTATCAGTTTCAATATAGCATGTGCAATAATCAAGCAAAGAAAACTATGATTACCACATGATTATGTGATTTCCTCTATAAATTATATTACAATTAATACAAAATTTTCAAAAAAAGTACAATCAATTCTTCATGATTAACTTGCACTAAATATATTGAATAGTGTAGCATTCCACATGTGCATTAATATCACACATCATGTACTCTGTAATATCAAATGATTATTGTAATATCACACATTTTTATGGTTTTTGACATTTGAACATAGTCAAAGGGCAATAATCCTGAACATTGTTGTTTTTGAAATGCGGTTAGAAATATTTACCTATAATGTCAAACCTCGACAAAAGCCAACGTTTTTTTTTTCATTTTAAGCACCCCAAAAAGCTCCAATTGAACGGAATTGAGGTTCACTGCAGTAATTGTCAAATTGAGATTTTCCAAGACTTTTCAGAAAAAAAATAAAAAAAATAAAAAAAAAAATAAAATAAAAAAAATATATATATACTACTACCTATGTACTTTTCAATAAAATCAATGATAAGTACATGAACTAACCCATTCAACATTTTTAATTGCTTACATAACTACATAATCATCAATTCATGTCTTATGCAAAGAATATCTCTGTCATCTTCATGAATTTTTTGTGACTCTTCTACATTTGAATTCACTTCATGTTTAATCATCTATTTATGACCTCTTTCCACATCTTTACACGTACAAATGAAGTCCTCTCTAAATATCTATATATATAAAAGAATACGATTACCCGCTAGCGATCCTTTTTCGGTTGTCCGACCTAATGCAGCCGGTGGTCTACCGTTGAGTTTCTTGATCGCGCGCTCCGGCAAGAACTGCTTCTTGCCCCGCTTCACCTGCTCTTTCCCTCGGATCTGTGCCAATTGCATTCCCTGCATTTGCTCTAGATATTGGTGCCCTTCCTCGGATCTGCTGGTGGGTGCCAATTGCCTTGCAGGCATTGAGCGCCATGGCGGCGGCGATGCAGCAAGTGTGTGGCCAGAGGCTACGGATTGGCCACGCCGGCGACGACGACGGCTTCCCCGTCGCGATCTGCAGTGGCGATGGTGTCGTTCCAAGGGCTGCGAGCCACCCCAATTAGCGACGCTGTCGCATTGGTGGCGCCCAAAGCGCGCGTGCCGAAGCTGGCCGGGGTGCAATGCATAGTGGCGAGCAATGGCAATGCAGCAGCAGCCTCCCCGCAAGGAGGCCGCAATCACAGCGGCATGAACGACTGAACGTTGTGTTCATTTCGGCAGAAGTGGCGCCCTGGAGCAAGACTGGCGGTCTTGGTGACGTCCTTGGAGGCCTCCTCCCTGCCCTTGCTGTAAGAACTCACTCCCTCGACCCTTGCTCCATTAGGTCTGCTGCTAACTTTTCCGTTCTTTAGAGAATGTGGTAGATCGTAGCCGCATTGTCACAGCACCGGTGCCTCTATCACTGAAGAGCCTCAGCAGCGGTCTGTTTGTCACCTTCCACGAGCTCCTCGCAAGCAGCAATGGAGACTTAAGTGTCTGATTCCCAATTACGGAAGCATTTAGAGCGAATGAGAACTGGGGTTGACAAATTTGAAACTCTGTGAAAAGCAGTAGCCGTTGTAGAGCTGATTGCATATTCTAACTCGAGGACGATGATGCGCAAGTTCGAGCATTCTTGGTGCATTGGCTTTATCTTCCAAAGATTTGATTGTAGCTTCGGTATATGTGAATGCAGGCACGAGGCCATCGTGTGATGACCGTGTCTCCACGATACGATCAATACAAGGATGCATGGGATACGAATACTCCAATTGAGGTATGTGCAGTTTCAGTAAATGAGAGGCTAAGCTCACTGACATTGCTACATTCTGAGAATCGTGCGTCGTGCAGATCACAATCGATGACAAGACCGAGACGGTCAACTTCTTTCACACTCACAAGTGTGGCGTAGATCGAATCTTCGTCAATCATCCACTTTTTCTTGCCAAGGTGACTTGCATAACGAATCTCTTTCTTTCAATGTTTGTCACTCACCAAGAAGTTGAACAGGTTTCATTGACATTGAGTCTTTATTGCTGTAACTCGGTGAAGCAACATAACGACCGAGCCATGGAAGTCGAGCACGCAAAAGCAGCATTCGATTACCGACAAGCGTTCGATCAGTTGGTGCAAGAAGGAGAAGCCATGGATCAGACCACACCAGTCGAGGGAGCGAAGCTGGAATCGACAAGCAAGCAGGTCACGCCAGTCGAGTATGGAAAAGCAGGGTTCGATTACCGGAGAACGATCACTTACCCTGAGCAGGGAGGAGCAATCACTAGAGCTGAGGGAGCTAAGCTGGGAGGGACAGGCGACTGGGACACACCAGTCAATCAGGGTGCACCCAATATAGCCGAGCTTGGAGCCACGACCGAGCATGCCACAAAAGACGAGCAGGGCGCAACGAGATGAATTGAGCTTTGATTGCCGGGAGATCGAGTCACACCAATCGAGCAGGGCACACGGGAATGCATCGAGCTCGGAGCGACGAGTGACCCAGCCTCACCAATCGAGACCGTCACACCCATTAACGCCGAGCTTGGAGCGACAAGCAATTTGGTACCACCAGACTACTTGGGTCAAACCCGAGACTCCAGTGCATGTATCGGTGATCAGTTGGTTGAGAGAAGAGACTGAAGAAGAAGATGAAGTCCCCAATAAAGATTGTCTGTTTACCATATTCGGAGACGATTTCGAACAATGTATCTGCAGCTGGGAACTCCCTTCACTGTCATCTCCACAAAGAGAGTGGAGTGTTCACCTTCATTCGGCCCCATCTCCTCATAGAGAGTGGATGAAATCGATCATTGATTGATGCCGGCCTGTCGGGGTCACACTGGCCAGCATACTGGCAATCCAGTCGGCCAGTATCGAAGCAGTTTAATTTTTTTTACTGTACACAAATATAACTCTTATAGATAGGTTGATGTTTGTGCAGTCTTATATGTTTGTTTGCACTTATCTAAGAGTACATGAGAAGGTTAGGATTGGCATCACTTGATAGGAGATTTTAAAGCAAAGGATTGAAGGTGCTACAACATTCTTTAAAAGAATGTTTTGACATTTTAAGTCAATTTGGACCAAATACAACCAAGTGCTTTGAGATTTTTTAGAAGGAGATGAAGCTCTGGCTTGGAGGGTGAAGGAAATACATTTGAGTGGAGCACTTCCCTTTTTTTATACGATATTGAACGTCCTCCAACTTCTACTTTTTTTTTATACCTAGGTCTAGATTACTTACATGTTTCTTACATTTTTAATTGACCTTTTTGATGTCCGTGTCCGGAGGACACGGGTAATGACTTGTAATTAATATAATAAGTGTACCTATCTATCTTGTACAGTGCTAATATATAGCTAACATGATTCGTAACAGATTCTCCCAAACATAATGACCAATGAGAGAATATTTAGTATTTGTGTCAAGAATCTTCCAAATAATATACTTTTCATATTCTAAAATTTTTACATATTCCCTATATAGATAGATTTAAGTACAAAACACCATTTTCAAGTCCATATACTTCTAAGCATATGTATGTATTCAAAATCTTAAAGTATAGAATATTCTTGTACTTTAGTAACTTCTGCTTCAAACAAAAATCACACGCCTCAAAAAAAGAAACCTATTCCCTAAAGGTCCAAGGCTACCATGAACCTTGCTTTTTTGGATGTCTCAACAGACATCTTTGAGCTAGTAGGATGTCTTGGGATGTCTTATGATGCCCTAGAGGACGTTTAGATTTCTAAAATGTCTAATAAAATGACTAGAGATTGACACAACATTGCGACGAGGATCTGTGGGGATGTTGGTCAAGACATCGGAGTTTTTTAGATGTTTTACAAGACATTGCCGATGATATCAAATTGCCATGCTAGCAAGGAATTTCGGTCCAACGAGGTAAAAAGGTGTCAAAGTTACTGGTAGGTGGAGTAAAGTGCTGACCTAATGTTAAAAAAGTAGCTCAATGGGTAACGATTTTCAAAAGAAAACATCACACTTTTTAGAAGTGTTTACTAACTTTACTTCTGTGCCATTAAAAAATAATTTTGTAATATGGCAATATTAGAATCAATAACTTCACGTTATTCAGTTACTCTTACTATTTTGTCATTGGTCCATTAACATGTTAATTTTATAATTGAGTAAAAATATAACATGTAATTTTTAGATTTATTGAAATAAATTATAATATCAAATTAATAAATATTAAAATTAAAATATTATTTTTATTAATATGGAAATATGGAAATAATTAAATAATATTATGTAAGTAATAAAGTATCAGTAAAATAATATTGGTGACAAAAAATAGATTTTTAAAGTATTAGTAATTTCGCTCAAATTTTATCTCCAAAAAATACGTGGACATACATGAAAGAAGTAATTTAGAGCGCTTTATTTGCATGGCAATGAAAACTTCATGTCAGACGACTTGACCAGTTATACTACATCTACATAGATGTTTAACAGGATGTCCAACTTACTATGACTACAGTCACGCATAAATGTTGCCGTAGACGTCGACTTCGATGTCCACATGTGAAGATGTCCATAAAGAAGTTCATAAAGATGTCCATAAAGATGTCATGCACGACATCCTACTACTCGTTTTGCATTTTACTACCGCATCGGTATCTGAATTTGTTGTTGTTGTAACATACAACATCTATGATGACATCATAGCACACGTTCTCAAAGAACGAACCTTGAACAAATTCTGTTGCCCTTAGCACTTAGACATGGAGAATGAAAATGACGAGGTCTACAAATATATGTAGAAATACACATTATGAATTTTAAATGCGGGGATCAAATTTTTATAACACGATAGTATAAAGTAAATCATGTAATGTACTCAAAAAGAAGATTCATATATAGCAATCAAGTACACTGCATGGATTTGTACCTTGGGTGTACGTCTTATACAAAATAAGAATTGCGCAAAGTAACATCCTCATATACAACTATTATCCACTTGTACACTCCATTTTATATGTAGATAATGTGATTTTAGTTTCCAAGTTACTTCACCATATACTACACTTTAGGACATCAATGTGCATAGAGTGCACAAAAACATCGCAATATCCTAGTCACTCCAATACTCCTTATATTCAAATAGTACTTATTCATGCAATTGAAGAAAATACATTTTTATTTCATTCCAAAATAATCTCAAACTTGGTTATTCTATATTAGCTATTATTATCTTTCAATTACTTCCCATGATCCTTAACTTCTGTCAACGTGATCTATGTTAGAACTTCTTCACCAGCAGATGTCTCCTGCGATGTGTACATGGTGTACACACATGTTTAAAAAGATGTCTAGACGTCAAAAAAGGCATTATGAATAAATAATAAGGAACCCGAATCCACGTGTCCAACATACTTGAAGTCGTCTACGCATACTCTCAAACATCTAAAACAACTGTATCAAGCTACAACTCTCACTTTTTAGGCAACCATAATACTCAATAACCCTACCTTAGTGCATACCATAGCTTTCTGAAAACATGGAGGGAAGAAGAGGCTTTTATGTGCATTATAGGCATGCACTATTAGAAAATTGTGACCAAATCAACATAAAATTAACTGATTTTTGTTGTTTGAAGCACTGCATTGACCGTATTCACTGATTTTTGAGCTTTTTGTAAAAATCAATGGTTTGCTAAATATATTTTGTTGATTTGAGTAGTGTATTGAACGAATCAACAAAATTTCATCAAATATGGAATCTTTTTGGAATCTTAGGGAATAATTTTGGAATCTTCCAGAATCTTTGGAATCTTTTTCTGACATTGATTAAAATGCAAATTGAAAAACGAAGATGCTTTGAGGCATCATCACTTCTTCAAAAGAAAAAATTCAAAAAAAATTGAAATTTTTTCTAAATATAGAAAAATACTTGCATGAAATAGTGCAAAAAAGAATTTTGAAAAAAAGAATTTATTTACAACGTGAAAAATATTCAAAGTCTGCTGGGCAGTAAAAAGACGCCCCAAGGCCCCCAACGGCCCAGCCTCCAAAAAAAAAAAGTTTTCAAAACTTTGTCATATTTTTTCTACATGTAGAAAAAGACCGGCATGAAATAGTGCAAAAAAGAATTTTGAAAAAAAGAATTTTTTTACATAGTGAAAAATATTCAAAGTCTGTTGGGCAGTAAAAAGACGCCCCAGGCTCATCGTTCTCGATCGCTGGTTGCCAGCTCGGACAGGGCTCTGAGCGGGAGTCCAGTCTATTGTTTCTGTTGGTGCAGACTCTCCCGAGCAATGTTCGGCCTTTGGATTTGTATCCTTGGCCCCTTTATGCGCACTTAGACTCAAAAAAGCAGGTAAGACA
This sequence comes from Bryum argenteum, assembly GCA_037043015.1. NCBI lineage: Eukaryota > Viridiplantae > Streptophyta > Bryopsida > Bryales > Bryaceae > Bryum > Bryum argenteum. Next base: position 11,874,551 of record CM073323.1, on the reverse strand, counting down.
GTCATGGCCTTGCTCCATTCGACTAGACCAAGCTCCTCCTGCCACCGCATGACAATCTGGAGCATGTCCTCCGGTTCCTTGTTCTGCACACCAAGAACAGCTACTCCGATCGTCTCCTGAGCACTCGGAATCATTGGGAGTACCTCCCTTAGCCCCTCAACATTTTCTCTCGAGATAGTTGCTTTGGTTTATTCCAAAAGAGGTGGGACTTTGGGTAATGCCTCACGTGGTTTTTCCGTGTCTCCACCGGGATGAGCAATTCCGGTGTCCACCGGGTTGGCTGGCTCCTTGCTACCTTCACTCAGGACAGCCATTACGGTGTCCTCCGGTAGACTCGACACTCCGATGGATGCTTCTACTCCGGAGGTAGTATCAGTACAAAAGGGAGTTGCTAATCGGAGGGACTACTTCTTCCGGACCTGAGGAGGGGAGTACAGACAAAAGCTTACCCGTCAATCCGTCATAACCCAAAACTTCTTTAAGGCATGCTCCACTCCCAAAGTGTACTTCCAGAGTTGTCCTGCTGAACGTGTCGACCCATCCAATTCCAGGTGGAAGTCGTAGAACGCAGCTTTCGTCTAGACATCTCGTTCTGCCTAAAAGAGCTTCTCAACCGTCTGCAGCACAGTCCGGTCGATGGTTTGAAGTCCCCGAATTACATCCTCCTGCTCCTTCACTTTCTTCTTCAAGGCTTTGACTTCTCTCTAAGCCTATATCTTCCCGATCCGCAGCTCGGTTGCCTCCCTCTATAGACTCTCCACGAACTCCGGGAACCTCTTGATGTTGCGAGACGAGAATAGAGCCAATCCGTCAGCTCTTACGAGCGTCCGGGTCGGGGCAGTCTTCCGGGGCGAGAGTAATTACCGGAGTCGATTCCGGATCCTGCATTGGGGTGGGATCTGGAAAAGCTTCCGCTCCTCCTTCATCCTCTGGATCAACAGAATCGACACTAACATGCGTCTTCTTCCTCTGAGCCTTTATCTTTAAATTAGACACTCTTCCTCCTGTAGGCATTTGCCGACAAAGGTGGGGCTAGTAGTGGTCTCGACGCGGATCCGGGTATGGCTGCCGATCCCGGTGTCTAATCTAGTCTCGTATGAGACCGGATTTGAACTCTACTGGGCAAGCTGTCATAAATTTCCTCTTGGACCTCCAGGAGTCCAGGCATTAGGTCGGGACCTAAAGGGGGTTAGTCAACCATCTTCACTCCCATCCAATGCATCCTCGTGCTCTTGCTTCTCTCCTTCCTCATCTTCTGCTCCTGCGATTGGGAAGAATATTTAGGGGGTTGCTCGAGGGGCCTTGCTCGACTAGATTGCAGGCCTCCGGGGTGTTGGCCTCCGAAGTCTACTGCTGGGCCCGACTTGGTTTGGGTCTACTTTCTTCTTCTTCGTCGGGGTCGTGTAAGTCTTTTTTGCTGGCTCCGGGGACCCCTTCAGGTTAATAACCTCTCGATCCGGATTCTCCTCTTCTGGTTCCAAAGCTATATCTACAAAAGAAGCGATGTTCTCCATAGGTTGTTGTTTCTCCCATTCTCCTTGCTCTCGGGTGGTCAAGATGTCATACCGGGCGTACAGGTGGTAGATAAAGGGTGTCAGGCGGCAGCCCTTCTGGTTGCCAATCTTGGCCACCTCCTTCTGTACCACCTTGCTGATGATGTGGTGCCACCCAATCTTTTGCTTGCCATCGTAGCTCTACATGATTGCCTTCAACAGCTTGATGGTGCAATTGTTAGGCTTCTCCGGATTGAGGATGGGCACCAGAAAGCGGAGCAGTCTTCTCTCCCGGTTGACCTTGCACAACTCAACTTTTAACCCATCCTTGGTGTCCAACGGCTTCCGGAATCGACTCCTCAATCGCTCGTCTCCCTTCTTCGTAACATAGCCAATTTTTGAGTCGAAAAACCGGTACGTCGCTCTCCATTGCCGCGGCGTCCAAGCTCCTGATTTCCCGCGTAGCTCGTGCGACCGGAATTCGTCCAGCATCTGCTTGCTGACCGTTTCTTCGTTGATGTTCCTATCCGTAATGTCCGAGGGAACCTCAAAGAGCCTGTCGCAGCCCATCCGGATCAGGTTTGCCTTCAATTCTGCCTCGTGCTAAGAAGTCCGCGGAAAATCCGGTTTCACCAATTAAGAAGGAACCGGTATCCCCACTCTCCATGGCAATCCGTCCTTCCTCTTCGGCATCGCACGACAGTACTTTCCTCTCACCCAGAGCTCTAGCGAAGCAACAACTCCTTTTCTCCCTAAAACTAGTTCTTCGGCAACCCTACTCTCCGAAATGTCGTTGAAATCTACAAAAATCCTAGTAGGTTCTGGAAATTGCGCGCACGGAGCTAAAGGAGTGTCCAACGCGTACGGATCGCTCCCAAAGTGGGAGTAATGGCGGCGGCAGCACTTAAAAGTAGCAACCCAGACAATCCCGATTGCGCTTCCATTTTGGCTATCCGGACAAGTACACTGGCTCCTTCTCCAATCACAGAGCCATTACTCCAATCGCACGGCTAAGAGATTCATGGCTATCGGATTACAGGCCATCCGGTAGACCTAAAGATCCACTAGGGCCAAATGGATGAGCCCCTAACCTAATGAACTTCTAACTGGCCGGTTTTAGCCAGCCGCCTTATAATTCTAGCCATTAATACACTATTTTAAACCCTAAAATACAACAAAAATTCAAATTTTGGAGAAAAAGGTTCGACACATAAGATATTAAAGCTTACAAAGAAAGCTTACTTTTGTGAGCGACACAAGTGAGACTACAACTACACGTGGAGCAAGGATGACCGCTCTCATACGATGACGTTTTTGTGAAGCTATCGCTTCACCTCCCTCTCACCTATAAAACGATGACCACCCCGACTTTATGAATTCATTGTCTTCTTTGTTGAGGTTTGTCTTTGTGCCATCGCTTTGTCATATTTTATTTTTCATTTCTGTTCTTGTGTTTTTTTAATGCCTTTTGCTACCCATTATTACATTTGATGTGATTAAATGGTATTTTGTTTTCTCAGGACATACTCTGTTGACGCCGCACCCTCGGTTTCGACTTTCTTTTTCTAAGTACGCACAAGATTTCTCTCATCTATTGCTTCTTCATTTTCAATGTTTTCATTTACATGTTTATGTACAATTTTCAATTTCATTCCTTCTCTTCAACAACAGACTGAATGTAAAAAGCTCACAAGATTTCAAGATAAAATTTGTTATTTTACCTTTCACCAAAGGTTGTTCTATAGACTTGTTTAAATTCATTATCACTCGAACTTTAGTTAAGGAATGCATCCTGCATGGAAGAGACTTTTTGCTTTAAAATTCTTACTGACATGGACTCTGATGAATGTAGCTCCCTCCACGCAGACATGAAGAATCTCACTTTTGAAAGGTGTCTGAGAGGTCTAAAGGGGCGGGGGAGAGTCGATCGGCTTGCAACCAGCATTCCAGCTGGAAAGACGGACTTCTTGCTGAAGAAGCTCGGAATGTCGCACAAGATCGACGAGGACAGATTGCGCGACATCATGCAGATTGCAGGGTACGCAGACGAGGACGGTAACATGGACGAAGCCCGATTCGGTCTGTTCGCGGACGATCTGAAGTTCGTCGTATCCTTGAACACGTACCTCGACACAATGCCGAAGTTACCGCGAGTTCCAGAACGGCCGAGGGTGGACAGGGGTCCGCTGGGTCACTTCTTCGCCAACCTGGTTCCTATGGGCACTTCTGGATTGTTCCGGATCCGCAGCCTCAACGATGCATTCAGCGCGTTGAGTGTTATCCTACCACCAGACGATGGCGACAGCCTCGTTCGCTACTCGAATCTTCACGAAGCTGTTCCTGTCGACTTCGAACAGTTTCTGAGGATTCTCGACAGGGAGCATTCGGAGCAACGACGGAACACCGGCCGCACCGATTTCGCCAACAGGACTGTGGATATGGATCGCACCCTGACGCTCCATCGCCTCATGCTTTTTGCAGCAGCCTACACTCGAGTGCCCGGCAGGAGTATTGTCGAGAATCAACCATCGGAAGCGACCGCCACAGATGATGCAATTGCTTCTGGTTCTGAAGATAGCACTGCTGCATTCGGTGGTTCCGGCTAGAAGATAGACACTTCGGTGTGTGTATGCTTTCTGTTGTTAGTTTTGCGATCCCCCCATCCCACCGGTTGATCGGTGCATTTTATCTTTTTGTTTAATCTTGTGCTTCAAGAGGTGATGATCAAACTCCTGGTCATCTTCATAACACTTCATGCAGTCACAGTCATGTGTACTGTACAGTACAGTCGTGCTTTCCAGACTCCAGAGTGCATATTATGTACAAACTTCACTTTTGTGTGGAGGGTCATTTGGTGGATAGTTGTTCAAGAGACCAATATCACCCTTGGGACCCCAGATAGAATGAGGATGGAGTACTTTAATATCCTTGCCTCTCTCCTTTGCCATCCCTTCAATTCTAGTGGCGTTTCAACAGCATTGGGTGGCGTGTATGCACCATAATCTTGCACCTTTCGAGAGTAGTACATTAATGTACATTGCATAATTGAGTAATAGGACATGTTTGTGATATATTATTCATAACTCACAACATATGAATGTGTTCTGTACGGTCCCACAATATTGCTACTGTGACATCTACCATGTTGCCCATCCATTGCCTGGTCTATGCCCTGCCCAAGAGCTTCTTAGAAGGTCTTTCAAATACATGTCAATGAATGCAATGGCTCTTTGTAGTTGTGATGAAGCCCCAATTACGTCACTTTGGTTCACAACCTACATAACTATTAGGTTTGATGGCCTTAATTATAGAGGAATTCCAAAGCTGAGGCATGGAAAATGGACTTTTGTAGTTTAAGAACATCTGGAGTCAAGGCTTGAGTAAAGGCCACCTACATTTTTAGCCTTAAGAAGTAGTTAACACTCTTATTCAACTGAAGACAACAAAGTGTAAGCTTAATGCAACCTAGTAATCTAAATTCCCAAAAACTACCGTAAAGAAAAAAAATTAAGAGTAAAAACCTAAAGAAGAATTTCTGGACTCCAACTAACTAAGATACCACCTAGTTGATGCTCTTATTCCACTAGAGCTCCTTACTTCTTACTTAGTTGCTCTTGCATACTCCACAAATTTTCCTATTTCAATATGAAACTTGATGGAATCTTTATACAATGAAATTAAGGTGTACTTTACTATTTCAACAAACTACTAATAAACTGTTTCCAAGTGTTGATTATATTGTTCAATCGAGTACATTATATAATGCTAGCACGTACTTGTGCTAGGGTATGGCCATATTTTTAAGGAACTGTAGTTTTTCTTTCAAAGTGAGAGTATTAGGTTCAATGTGTGAGTGATTTCTTCATTATGATTGTACTTAAATTTAGTATTCCTTCTTCCTTTATGCATTCCTATCAAGTACTTGCTCATATTTTCATGCCATCCAAATTTCTTATCCTATGCCATTTAAGTCTCTTGTCTAGTAGTTTTTATTGGTAGTATCATTTTTAAGACTTGCGCAACAACAAAAGCATGCAAAAATAATACCAAAAATTGTAAATGTTTGAAGTATGTAAGTGTCAATATTACATAGTGTGTATCAATATCTCCTACCAAAATTCCTATTATTGGAGTCATGTACGTTGAGGGTGACATAATACCGAATTCTAATCACATGCCATGCATTGATGAGCCCTTAGTTCAACGTCCTCTGAGTTGGACAGAAGATAACTGGCCTTCAATGTCCTCAGAGTTGCACACAATGGCCTTCAACGTCCTCAGAGTTGGACTCACACAATGATCGGGAATGTCCTCAGAATTGGACACAATGATTGGGAAGAACCGATGGCTAGTTTATTATCAACCGATGGATTTAGCACACTTGGTCGGTCCATTCATGAAAGAATTTTATGAATCGCTAAAAAACCATAAAAATTATGAATGGCTAAAAACCCATGAGAATTACAAATAAATTTTTATTTTCATGGCCTTCAACGTCCTCAAAGTTGGACACAATGATTGGGAAGAACCAACGGTTGGGAAGAACCGACGGCTAGTTTATCATCAGCCGATGGATATAGCACACTAAGGTAGGAGTCGTGAAAACCGTCGAGCCCCAAAAACCGCACAGTAGGTTTATGGGTAGGGGCTATAGAACCGTCCGTTCATGGTAAACTGACAGGTTTTGGGAACCATCCACTGGTTTTAGCTCCCACCATGCATGCTCAACGGTTTTAGACAACTCCTATGTCAGTTTCTAAACCTATTTCAATTCATTTTGGGACATTCAATCCACAGTTTTCGGAATACAACCTTGCAAAAAAGCCAGCACTCTATGTTCGGGTAGTGGGACTCCTAAGACTCGAGATTCCAAAATTCATAGGGAATTATAGGATTACTCAAAAAATGTTTTTTTTTTTTGGGATGGATTTGCACTAGCTTTGCAGACCATCGAAAAATAATTAAAATTTTACACCACTGTTCCAAGTATGCAAAGCTAAAATTCAGATGGTTTTCACCACTCCTACCTTAGCCGGTTCATTCATGAAAGAATTTTATGAATGGCCTAAAACGCATGAAAATTACAAATAAATTTCTATTTTTAGTATAAAATGAGACAATTGCCGGAAGAGATGTGTGAATAACCGATCAGGTGTGGGAAATGCCGGGTATTAGCCACTAAAAGTCAAAAAACTTCCCGAACCCTGGTTGGACACGAGATTAGCTAATCTGCATATTGGCATCAACAGCTGCTCCTTCAGTCCTGTTGAATCGAAGCCTGGGTCGGATATGGGTATCTCTATTTTTTAGAGAAGCAAACGAAAAACTTGCGTGTTCATTAACAATACTGTAGGCCTCGTGGAAAAGGTATCGTAACGAGCAACCTCTCACCATGCAGACCACCGTAGCAGTTTCGCACGGACCTCGCACCGATGTAAAAAGTGGGACGAGTCGTATTAATACTACATAAGCAATCATGCAATCGGCATCACAGTTGTCACTCAAAGTGGGACCAAATGACTGGGCAGCCGACCACTTGACCCTCTTCACTTCCTCACAACCTTTCTCACAAAATATTTCCAAAATCATGATAGGGTGCAAAGTACAGCCAAGAATTATAACATTTGTTGGTTTGATCAACTGCACGCGTCGCAGAAGATATACAAGGAGAATACTTTCCAAGTGACGAACCCTTTCGTATTCAGGGAATCATGTCAATTCATGGTCTTACTATGCAAACTTCTGAATACGTTAGTAGAATTCTCATATATTCGACACACGCTCACAGCAACCAACGTTTCGCACATACTCGGGCTCATCTGCAGCCGGACTACCCATGAGCGTACGACATTCATACAAACAGATCAATGAAACAACCATGTGCACAAGTGTATGCATCCGAATTGTCAACCTTTGATGCCGGACAAGAATTTGGTCACTGGCCTCAAGGTTCCAAATTAAATGCAGGTCACATGCCCTCTGTAAATACAAAATCATTACCCCGGATCAGGGCAATTCCTCACTTGCTCCCAACCGGCGGGAGTGACAAACCTTTACATCATCTGCGTCGAAGACATTCCTGCCTATCGCAGGGATCACAAAAAATCAACTCTTAATCACAATGCCTACACGGTGCACAGCCTTGGCACTGGGCTTAGTCGACCTCCTCGATCTTGGGCCCGGCACCGGACGGGGGAGAGTCATTTCCTCCGTATGATGGAGCAGCGCCCTCACCACCTCCTGCACCTCCCTGATACATGCGGGCGATGATCGGATTGCACACACCCTCCAGCTCCTTCATCTTGTCGTCGAACTCATCGGCCTCGGCAAGCTGGTTCTGGTCCAACCACTGGATCGCTGCCTCCACCGCGTCCTCAATCTTCTTCTTGTCGGCCGCGTCCAAGTTTGAGGCGATCTTCTCATCCTTGATCGTGTTGCGCATGTTGTAGGCGTAGTTCTCGAGCCCGTTCTTCGACTCGATCTTCTTCTTATGGTCCTCGTCCTCCGACTTGTACTTCTCTGCCTCCTGGACCATTTTCTCGATCTCGTCCTTCGAGAGACGTCCCTTGTCGTTCGTGATCGTGATCTTATTCTTTTGTCCCGTCGTCTTGTCCTCCGCCGATACGTTCAAAATACCGTTCGCGTCAATGTCGAAGCAAACGGTGATTTGTGGCACACCCCGAGGTGCAGGAGGGATTCCTGAGAGCTCGAACTTGCCCAACAAGTTGTTGTCCCGCGTCCGCGCCCTCTCGCCCTCGTACACCTGAATCAACACTCCGGGCTGGTTGTCGGAGTAGGTCGAGAACACCTGCTCCTTCTTCGTGGGGATTGTCGTATTCCGGGCAATCAAGACCGTCATTACGCCTCCGGCCGTCTCCAAACCCAGCGACAATGGAGTCACGTCCAGCAACAACAGGTCCTGCACCTTCTCATTGCCCTCTCCGGACAAGATGGCAGCTTGGACCGCAGCTCCGTACGCTACAGCCTCATCGGGGTTGATGCTCTTGCACAACTCCTTCCCGTTGAAGAAGTCCTGCAACAATTGCTGCACCTTCGGAATTCGGGTCGACCCGCCAACCAGCACGACATCGTGGATGGATGACTTGTCCATCTTCGCATCCCTCAACGACTTCTCCACCGGCTCCATGCACTTCCGGAACATGTCCATGTTGAGCTCCTCAAACCGAGCCCTCGTGATCGTCGAATAGAAATCAACACCCTCGTACAAAGAGTCAATCTCAATCGTTGTCTGTGCCGTCGATGAGAGTGTCCTCTTCGCTCTCTCAGCTGCGGTTCGCAGTCTTCTCAAAGCACGTGGGTTGCTGCTGATGTCCTTCTTGTACTTCCTTTTGAACTCCTGCACGAAGTGATTCACCATCCTGTTGTCGAAGTCCTCTCCTCCCAAGTGAGTGTCTCCGGCAGTTGACTTCACCTCGAAGATACCCTCCTCGATCGTCAAGATAGAAACATCAAACGTTCCTCCTCCCAAATCAAAGATGAGTACGTTCTTCTCGCCCACCGACGAAGCCTTCTTATCCAAACCGTACGCAATAGCGGCCGCAGTTGGCTCGTTAATGATACGCAAAACGTTCAGTCCTGCGATGACTCCGGCGTCCTTCGTAGCCTGCCTCTGCGAGTCATTGAAGTACGCCGGCACCGTCACCACGGCGTTCTTAATTGTTGAGCCAAGGTATGCCTCGGCAATCTCCTTCATCTTTATCAACACCATCGAAGAAATCTCCTCTGCGGCGAACGTCTTCTCCTCACCCTTGTACTGCACGCTGATCATGGGCTTCTCTCCCGGCCCGGGAGTCACCTTAAACGGCCACAGCTTCATGTCACTCTGGACCGAGGAATCACTGAATCGCCTCCCGATCAACCTCTTCGCATCTACATCACAACACAGCACAAGCTCAGCCCTAAGCCCACAACACATCCCAAAAACTACTCCGCCCATAACATCCACAATGCGAACCTCGAACTTCAGACAAGCTACTATCTCTCAACTCCCCATAAACAGAATTCCAAACTGCAGAAAACAAGCGACCCCCCATAAATTTTCCTAAAAAAGCACGAAGGCAGGCTGGGGCACGACTTACCGAAGACGGTGTTGGTAGGATTCATGGCCACCTGATTCTTGGCGGCATCGCCAATGAGGCGCTCCGTGTCCGTGAAGGCGACATAACTGGGGGTGGTACGATTACCCTGGTCGTTGGCGATGATCTCAACGCGATCATGCTGCCACACACCAACGCAACTGTAGGTAGTGCCCAAGTCGATGCCGATGGCAGGACCCTCGCCCTTGCCGGCCATATTGTGCGCGCTCGAACCCAAAACTATTCTCCCAAATCAAAAGTCTATCAAATTTCTCACAAGTAAGCAAGCAAAATGCACAACAGCTCTCTGCAGACAATGAGAAGTGCACTCGAAAACTATGCTTTCGACAATGAAGAAAGCTATGGAGCAGCAGACCTGATATGGGTCCGGCGCGGAAGGTGATGGAAGATTATGGAAACTCTGGTTGGAAGCTACCAGAAGGTGGCCGAAGCTCCGGCAGACCAGTTCGAACTGTCCGTGTCCCGCTTCCATCGTGACCGTCCGTCTTTGTGGCGGTCCCATCCACGGTGGCTCCCTTTCCCTGGGACGGTGCGTTAGGAATAGGAAGGGAGGTGGGGTTCTTCAGTGGGTGCTTGACTCTACCGTCCCCAAAAGGTGCCACATACACCCCCTCCAAGATTTTTCCCTTTTGGGGGGGGGATCTTTCCTAGTAGGAGGAATATTTAACTTAGTAATAAGAAAAAAGATTTCTTGTACTTCAAGGAAAAATAAAAGTACCTATAGCTTTTGTTTGGATCGTTGAATATATTATTGTACGCTCACATAGTTGAGGATTACCAACTTCAAAAAGTTAACATGATATTTTCTTGAAAGGGTTGTTAACCCCTAAACGTCCCTAGTGTCGAAAAACGACATTTTGGATGAAGGGCAGAAACTTTGAAGAGCCATAATTTCTTCATCCGAACTCCGTTTTTGACGAAATCAGTTGGGTTGGGTCCCAAATTAAGTCTAGTTTGTGTGGTACAAATTGCAGACCCATACAATGAAGTATGAATTAATGGCATGCATTTTAGTGACAACAACTTTTGATTTTGAGATTTCAAACATTGGGCATGTTTCACCATTGCAAGCCAATTATGCAAAACCAAAAATAGTTTTTCATGAATTTTTTTACATAAGTATGATCTTTAGATGTATTCTAACAACTCTCTAGTTGCAAGTTTTTCGATCCAAATAACTTTGCTAGTGGATTTGCAATGATGTTTCTACAATGAAAAAAGTGAAAAAATGGATGATTTTTGAGGAGCTAGATCTCCTTCATCCACCGTTAGATTTCGACTTTATACTTTGGGATAGATTCCAATCATAGTCTATTTTAAGTGGTAGAAACCTTAACCTAATTGAAGATGTATTGAAGATAGGGCATGGATTTGAGTGGAAAGGGTCTAGTTTTGGACTATTTTTCCTTTGTAAATATTGAGGCAGTTTTCACCATTGGAAGGCTACTATTTGAGCCAAGATATTTTTATGATGAATTTTTTTGGTACAAAAGTGTTTTTGAGATAGAGATGAACAACTTTCTAGTTGGTGATTTTTTGATTGCAAATTTCATGTTGGTAGTATTTTCACTTCAAAGTGGAAATGATGGTATTTTGTAGCCTGTTTTGCGCACTAATACGTTACGATCTCCCAATCTATGAGGTCCCATGAGTCAAGTTTTGGCCCACATGATCTACTACAAGTCTATTTCAAGTTTGTACGGTTAAGATCTAAATAGCTTATCTTTATTTTCATCTATATCACTTTTTTTGAAAATGAGTTTTTGGCTAAAAATACCCCAAGGACGTTTAGGGGTTAAGAAACCCACACAGCACCCTATGGCATCTCATTAAGTGAGGTTGGTAGTATTGAGAAATTAATTCTACGGGTTTTCTTTTGGGCTTTTGAGTATTCGAACTTGGGTTTTGGGTCTTAGTAGTTTCGGGTTTATGATCTTCTCCTTTAATGTTAAACCCCAAAAATGAAATACTTTAATATTTCAAACAAAGATTTTACATTCTTAATTTGTGTACGTCTGGATGCAATGAGACCGTAGCCATATAAATCATATGGCGGGCCGTGAAGTCCCAGATATTCCCAACAACAACTTCAAAATAATATTGCACCTCTTAATAAACTCCATGAGAAAGAATCTCTATCGTTTTTAATAATATTTTATGAGGAGATTCAAGATAACGACCTTCTTTCTCTCTAAACCCTTCAAATAGTGTTGAAGAGATGGCATTTACCAAATGAAAATATTCTTATGGAAATATTCGTTTTCTTGCGAAGTTTATATTGCAAGGTTCATCAACCCTTAACTTTTATTAGGTGGATAATAGTAATATTAGTTTAAGAATATCTCAACCTCACTTTAAGCAAGATTATCAAGCGATGATTGTTTGGGTCTATATTTGTTTTACAAATATCGTTTGTTTGTTGAGAATGATTTGTAAATACAAGATTGATTAAATATTTAGGTTTGTACACTATATATGAATAAGTCTTGGGACTAGAAGTTACACCATGATAAGGAAATGAAAATGAACCATTCTATATGATAAGTAATTGTTTGATGTTCTGTAGAAGATAAACAATCTACGGAAATATTTTCATGTCCATCCATCTAAATCCAAATCGTATTTAGGAGGAGATGAAGATTCCAATTTATTGAATGAAGAATGTTTCTTATGCTAAAAAAATGGTAAAATGATGCCTCACTAAAACTTAGTGAATGGTAATGAACCACTCTGAGAGGAAAAAATACGTGCAATTATAAATAAAAAAGTACATTGTTGTTCCAATTGGTGAACTTCTGTCCCCAAGCTAGTCCACCTTCTTGTCAAAGAAGTTTGAAAGTTGGTCGTCTTCCACTGAATTCTTTCTATGTTGAGACCTTCATCAATGTGGTCCAAGAGGTAGCCCTCTTTTGCATATCAAATAAAACCTGTTTGTCTATCTTCTTTGGTTAATAAAAGTCCAAAATTTTTGGTCATCTTTAAGTATCCCATACATGTCTCAACTCTCTCTAACGTCTTGCCGTGGGAGATTTACAATAGCAGGTTGGGAGGTTGATTGCAATGCGATGTGGGGACAAGTATATGTTGTCTTGTATATAAACAATCCCCTTGTCATTCATTTGATTTGTTGGGCAATGCAAATGTTTCGCTCAAGTCGCTCATGTCAAATGTTGCATTAAATGTTTCCACTAATGCCAAGTTTACCTCTTTGTGCCCAAAAATGTTCATGTTGTGGACGTAAATGGCTAGGATAGAAGTGGTTACCATTTCGTTTCACAAAAAGCGAAGATCAAATCCGATGGTTAACATAATCAACTCGAATCATATAAGTCCTAATATGATCATATAGTAGTACCCAGATTGCTTGGGGTCATGTGTTCCATTATATTTCAAAATTCCATCTAGGTGATCAATCACTTTGAAATCATTTGCCCTCGCACTCACCTAGGGATCAACGCGGTTTACCAGAGTGCAATCTTTGTTTTTAGCAAAATTTTCCCAACACTCGGACAAAAATTGAGGCGGTTCATGAATCAAGAGTTTCGAATCCATAGGCAAAATGAACAGAGTCCCACATGCACTTGGACTTTAAACACGCAAAATCCATATTTTTGAAATTATGCGTTCCACAGCGTTAAAAATGCTTACAAATATTTGATACATGTCTTAAACAATGACTATTTCCCCTTCCCATTCACTTCTGTTTTATTCATTTGCTCTATGGAGTCATGAATAAGAAGCCTTCAGATCATTGGGTCTCCAAGGCTCTTTTGCTAATATTATCAATCTACTAATATCACCAAACCAATGTTCAAGATTCTAACCATATATAACCTAGGTACACACAAATCCATAAGCTATGGTCAAAAATTAGGCTTTCTATTGAGTACATTGAGAATCAACCCTCAGGATTATTGAGTACCTTAGTATGCCACAAGTTGGTCACAAGGTTGTCAAAAGTTCCGGTTTCCTTTTTAGTTTAGTTTGTTCAGGCACCGTTTACCACATTATACTAGGAATTGGCGATGGAACTGTTTGGCAACTTGCTTACGGATCAGGGAATGTCTTTCGCTTGCATAATAAATTCAAACGACGAAGAAACTGAGTCTCTCAAAGAAGTACCATGAAGTTTTCGATGTTCGAAGCACATGTAGACATCACATTCATAATTTTCTTGAACAGGGAAAGGAAGCGAGATCTTTTGCGACTGCAATGCTATAACCCGAACCAAAAGAATAAAGTTTCTGAAGATGTGCTGTAAGGAGTTCCTACTCTCGACTAACTTATATTTCACATATGGTACAACCGTATCTTACAATCTAGAATTTCACACCCCTAAGGTTACAGATAAATGTCACGAGACTTATCCTGATGTCACCTGGGTGTCGGGCTCGGGCAAAATAAAACTTGGGGCGCCAAGGGGTTGGCACCTTTGAATGGTGAATGTGCTGCACGGAGATCGCTCATTCTTCTCCTCTCTCCATCCATCTTTGACTGCAATAACACACTTCAAGCATCAGTGCACTTGCCCCAAAAGCAAGTGAAGCTGCAGTAGCTATACAGCAAATTCGACAAAATATTTCGTGTTGACGTGGAATACATTGTTGCACGCTCTTGGTTGCTCTGCACAATCACAACTCTACCGTGCTGTTTTGCTTGGAAAGGTTAGACTTAAGACACGTCTTCGTTTCTCAGCAATTAGGTGTGACATACTCTTACAAGACTAGCAGAGAACACTCAATCTATAGCATTGAATAGTTAGAAGTGCTACGAGCTTAGATGGCATGTTCAAGGAGATACGTACCTTGAATTTTATGTCTGCGAGCTCTTGTTCAAGAGTCTGCGTGCGCTCCGTTAGTTTGTTCAAAGCCAAGAGGGCAGAAGGATGATCAACTTCTTTCCCTGGAGGGCTGTAATCCGCAGCCTGCACATGTAGTATCCAGGTAAGGGACTGGCTTCGAACAAGAGACACTTGAGAAAAGAATGACCAACTTTACAGAAAGTTTTACCTTTATGATACTTGAGTACAAGGTAATCAATTTCTGAGCCATTTGAATCTTCGCGTCCTCCGCTTCCTGTGTCAGTTACAGAGTACATAGTCAGTGTCGGTTGACAGGGAAAACAGTTACGATGGAAACGCTTTGAGATTCAGTTGAAGTGTTACCTGCAGTTTACTTCGAAGACATTGCTCCTCGTCAATGTCTAAGAATGGAGTCTTGCCCTCTGCAGTTCGATACTTGGCCAGCTCATCGTTCACTCGGGCGTATAGTATCTCGGTTCGTCTTAGTTTTGCGTTTAAGTCTTCGGTTTTACGACGTAAATTGGTGTTTTCATCCTGGAACGGAAGAGGCATTAGTCTTGGAAAAAGGCATGCAATGTCCAGGATATTGAGAATCAGCACAAATTAAAGCTGAAGTACACTTTAATAGTGCTGGGTACGCACAGTCGCCACCTTATGGGCCAGTACCATAACAACTTTACCAGACTAACCAGGCCGAAAGTGCCCATTCATCAACGTGATATTCTCACAAGACTTCGGGCCACGCCAAACGTTTAATCATTCTGCTTTGGCCGAGGGTACCCACCTTAATTTTAGCGTGATGATGAATCCTTTGCTGAAGGTTCTGTTGACCAGAGAGTTTCTTGATGTCTTTTTCCAGTTCTGTTATTCTTTGAGTGTGTTTTGCGTTCTCCGTCTGCATCCAGTATCTTGTCAGAAAAATGATATTACAGCGCAAACTGAGAATATGGTATTAATCTCGAAGGAGGATTAGAGAACAGACATACGGATCATCCAGGATGGGAGCTGAGATGGAGTCACTAGTACCTTTAAGGCCTCATTTTCAGTCGAAAGCTCCTGATCTCGCTGCCGCATTTTGTCGGCAGACATTCGAGAAGCAACAATCTCCGCATGCCTTCTGTTCAAATCTTCAAGCCAACTGCACAACCAGACCCAATCTCGTTCAATTGCCACTACAAAATAAGAAGCCCCAAGTTACATAGCATATCAGAATACTAGACTCCAAGAGGAAATCCTGCATTACCTTTCTCTCTCCGCGATAAGCTCGTTAAGCTGTAACCTTAGCTCTTCAATTTCCACATCTTGGGCGAGAGTTATCCCAGATTTTTCGGGAGTAGTACTTCGACGTCGAGCTTCTTCTGCGAGTCTGTGTACCTCTTTCTGAGTTTCCTGAAGTACGCCAATATCTTCCACATCAGCACCGGGCAAAATATTGATGAACATATGAAGGCAGATGGTAGAAGCACGCAAAAGAATGAAGTTCGAAACCTACTGCGTAATTAGAGATGTCCAATTTCACTCCAAGTAACTCCCTTATCACGTCATGAGTCTGGCTTTCAGCCTCGGCAAGCCGCGTATTCAGTATGAAAATCTGCACAGCAACCATAAAACATTCAGAGCATAAGAATAAGTGTGTGCACTTCATCTCACAGTAAACAATCGGTCTTGAAGCAAAGATTCAGCAGCGGAAGCAGAAGGTACAGACGGCGTTCCTAGGTCAGACCACGTTGTGAAGGACAGATACGGCAGTAAATGTCAGCTGTTTTCCTACGCATGTGCAGGCGCTACAGCAACGAGAAATCGACGATTCTTATATAGAAGATGTATCTCCTGACACTTTCAGAGAGAGAACTACCGAGGATTGGATAGGACGTATACCTCTCTCTGCCGAGATGCAGCTAAGTTCTCAAGTTCCTCTATGCGGCGTTCCTGAGCACAGAGCTCAGCGTCCAATTCTGCTGTCCTTTGCTGCGACATGCCTTTTCCGATGCAGCTGAAGGGAGAGCCAGGGCCCTTCAACGGAGACCTCGGCTTGTCCCCTCCTCTGGGGGTTGAGGGTCTGCCTGAACTCGAACGCCGGTACTCCACCTTGACTTCTTCCACTATGGATGCCAGGTCTTTCAGCTGATTGCAACGTAAATGTAAGAACAAAGATAAGAAAAACATGGGTGACTTCGACACATTTCGTAAAGTGACAAAAGTAGAACTATGAACATAAGAAAAACTTCAGCAGTCGAAAGAAACAAGTCTTAGAATGAATAAGTGTAGATCGATTAGCGAATCGAAAGACTGATGGCGAATTCGTGATTCACAGACGACTAGGCGAACTTCACATCTGGAAACACAAGTGATTGCCGCATGATTTTACCTTCAGGTTGTATTCAGTGGCTTGGTCCTCAGCAGCGAGCATCAGATTAGAAATTCTTGTTTTACAGTCCTCAAGCTACATAGGATACAATTATTAATTCAATATCAGTACCAGTAAATCTCCAAACATACGATGAAGGGCACTGGAAAAATATTCACAGGTACACCAAAAGAAGCGCGATAAATGAGAGAACGAGATGGACAACACACCTCGGCATCCTTATCTGCACTTTGAGCAAGTTTAAGCTCTGTCTTCAGCGCTAGCAAATCTGACCGTAATGAATCCCGCTGGCTCTCAACCTCCTTCAGATTATCTTCGGCCTTTCGCAGCATGCTGTCCCGTCTTTTCTCAGCAAAATGAAGCTCCTGCTCTAGAGCCTTAACTGCGGACGTCTTCACCTCCAGCTCTGCTTCCAAAGCAGCCGCCTTTGAGCGCAACTCTTCGATCTGATCCCTCATCATGACGTTTTCTTCTTCAGCATTTGCAGCTGCGACATTCAAGAAAGCTAGTTCCTCTTTCATCAATTCCAGTTCGCGGACTTTGATGACAAGTTCAGCCTGTAACTCTGTTACCGTACCCTGATGAGTTCTTTCAATCTCTGCTGTCTCGCTGTGACACTCGTTCAGCTTGGCATGAATCGCCAGAAGGTCGGCATCTTTTCCGATAACAGAAGCTTCAAGCTCAGAAACAGCTACCTGAGCCAGGTCTAGTGTCTCTTGACCTTCATCTTGGTCTGAACTACTACCATCACGTCTCCCATCAAGCGTACATCTGAGAGCGTACACATCTGCTTGAGACTGATGTAGGGACTGGTGAGCATCCATTAATGCTGACTGCAGTTCAGTGACCTCCGCAATGTGATCTTTCTGAATTACTTCCGCAATCCGTAGGCTCTCAGTCAACTTAGAAATCCTCGTCTCTGCGTCCTCAAGAGCCTTGGTGAAGTCGTTCTCGCAGGCCTTAAAATCGATTTCGAGTTCTCTTCGAAGTGCAGCGGTGGAGGAATGAAAATCATTCGTCAGTTGATCTTTGAAGCACTGCAAGTCCTGTGCCAAAACTACCATTTCTTTCTCACAATGGTTCATAGTAGCATCGACCTCTTCTTGAGCAGTTGCTAGAGCTTCCAGTGTTTCCTCATAGACGCTATTCATCGCATATTCTTGAGCTCGACGTGCTCTCTCATTATCTAGCCTCCACCCATCGGCATCACTCCTGGCACTATTCTTCGCCTGAACCAATGCATCCACCATCATTTGAGCCTCCCATAACATTGCCCGGTTACTTTCAAAGTTTCTGGCCAATGCTGCAGCTTCACTACCCTTCTGATGGGCATCCAGTCTTGCCATGTCTAGCTCTGCCAGCAATTCCTCTTTTTCTTTTCTCCAATCCGACTCCATCACAGCCAACCGCTCCTCAGTTTGAGCAACCATCGTCATCAGCTTTGTGATCTCATCCTCATAGACCTCCAAGTCTCTCTGCCTCTCAGCAGTTTTGACATTTTCACTGTCTTGAGCTTCTGACCTTCTCAATTTCTGCTTCAAAGTTATAAGATCACAGGCTGCAGATGCTTCTTGCCGCTGTGCACACAGAAGGGCGGCCTGTAGTCGATCATTCTCATCTTTCAAGGATCGGCACTCAGCCTCCTTCTCTGCTAAGTGAACTCTGATCCCATCAACCTGTGATGATAGGTCCGTGATTTCAAGCTTCCACTTTTGTTCCTCAACAGAAAATTCTTGAACGAGAATCTCCAGGGATTTTAATTTCTCCTCCGCCTGTTGAGTGTTTGAGGACGCGGTGTCCACAAGCTTCTTAAGTGTTGCACATTCGGCTGATAGCTCATTCCTCTCAAATTCCCGCCGCATTCTGTGTCGTTGATGATCGTCACGAGCCTCGACCGCTTCGTGCAAGTCCGTTTTCAGTTCAACAAGAGCATCATTGGTGTCCTGAAGTGCTATGGCCTTCTCTTTCATTGACTCCAATAGATGACGTCCCTCCTTGCCTACTTTGACTTCGCCGTGCTCTAAATTGTAATTAGAAAGCTTCAGGTTTCCCACATCCTCGAATGCAACTGCTCCATCCGTCCATTCGGGTTTGTCTCGACTGATGTACAGACTTTCGTCGTCGGACATGTCTTTTGACATACTTTGAGAGAAGTGCTTCTCCAGTGTGGCACGTATCTCAACTAATTCGTTCATCAGATCCCGCTTCTGACTGTCGTATTTCTCATTGACAAGACGGAGTTCCTCGAGCTCTTCTAGAAGTTCCTCTTCACGGCTTTCGGTGGAATTCAGTTGAGTCTGCGCAGCAGAAAGTGCTTTCTGGACATCGGAATACTGCTCTTCCATCTCGCGTAATGCACAAAGTAATGTTGCTTTCTCCGCAACCCACGCTTCGTTGGTGACTACAAGAGCTTCTTGTGCTCTAACTAGTTCCAGATTACGCTGTTCTGCTCGACATAGTTTCAGCTTAATATGGGCTAAATCATTCTGCATGGCGACCAACATTGACTCGCATTCTGCAATCCGGCTGTCAGAGAACTCCTTCTCCGCGGTGAGCTCGATACTGGCCTTCACGAATTTCAGAGAGTTCTGGAGTGATTGGCGGACGTTGTTTTCCTTAGCTGAATCTGTATTGGTGTGGTTTTCTGGTTCAGCAGTCGCCTCCAATGCTCTACGAGCAAGTTCTCTGACCTTGCTCTCAGTCTCCTTCGCCACCTCCTGAGCAATCCTGAGTTGTTCACGAAGAAACTGGTGAGCTTTGCTCTTGCTTGTCTGTTGCACTCTTCCAGACGGTAAAGATAGCTCGACGAGCTGTTCCATTTCCACCATAGCATCCAGCAGCACTTGGTCTCCATCTGCAAGATAGTCAATTAACTTCTCCGATGCCGTTTCCCAGCTCTTGTGCAACGAGCTGATCTCAGCATTCTTCTCGTTTTTAATAGCTTCATGTTCATTTCGTAGAAGTACAATTTCACGACGACTATCATCTAGCATAAGTTGGACAGATGTCAGCTCCTCCCTGAGATTAGTCAGTTGCTCTAGAGCAGCAGACTCCCTCTGCTGCATATCTGTTAAGTCATCTTCCATTGCCATGAGCTCGTCCTGCATGGAAGTGATTACTAGTGCTGTCTCTGTCTCTGCTTCTGACCGCGAAAGATCCAAATCCTGTTGCATAGTTTTCTGGAGATCCCGATCTCCCTGAAACTTCGCATTCAACTCTCGAGCTATTTCGAGCTCCTTCCTGGCATTCTCCAGCTTTGTTTCTAGTGCCATCATTTCCTCTTCATCAAGCAGTATTCCTTCCTTCACTTCTCTTTCAACATCCCGAAGTTCTTGTTCCTTCGCTAGCTCCCACATCAGCCGATTGACTCTTTGTTTCAACACCCTTTCCTTTTCTTCCCTTCTCCTCAGCCTTGAGAGCAACTTCTCGTTATTCTCCTGCAGCTTCTCAATTTCATTGATGGATAGCACTTGCTGACTCTCTAGTGCCTCAATAATTACCCTCTCCTCGACAAGCTTGTTGAGTGCTTCCCTTAGCTGCGTACCATGTTCCTTAATTATGTCAATGTTCTTGTTCTCCAAACGCTCCCGAAGTACTAGTTCCTCATTCCTAGAAGCTTCTGACGCGGCAAGCTCCATCTGAACTTCCGCCAATTGAGCTCGTAGCTCGTATTCCTGTTATTACAAAACGTTGTTATTCACGTGAAAAAATGTAAGTGATTTTTCAGCCTAAAATCCAGTCCTAATACTCACAGGAAAACATGAGATACAGTACCTTCTGATTCCACACGACGGCCATAGCTTCGTAGTCACTCTGTCTTTGCTGAACAGCAGATTCTTCTATCTCCATCCGTATGCGCTGCTCTAACTCCTGAGTACTGGGTGTGAGCTCCTGTAAATATGCACAGCACAGCTTGTAAGGAAGGGAGGTCTCCTCAATGCGAAGTGCAGTGGTAGAGCCCCAGAGACGAGGAATGTGGATACTGTTCCACAGATCATACCTGAAGCGCGTTGCGCAAGTCCTGTGCCTCTTGCAGACTTTTCTTTAACTGTTCTTCAAGATACTGGTTCCTTTCCAGTTCCATGTCTGCTTTAGTTTCCATCTACAAGTGACACAAGTCCTAACAGATAAGTATTTCCACTTCCAGTCAACTGCAGGTTGGTTGGTAATTACAATATCTCACTAACTCACTAAATTACCTGCTCGATCTGTGATTTGAGTTGCAATACATGCTGAATATGTCCGTCTTGTTGCGTCTCCAAGCTTTCGTAGATTCTTTCTGAGATTTGGTTCTCTGGAACACCTCTGCCAATTCTCAGGTGTTCGATGAGATCCTTCAGGTCGTCCATTTGCCTGTATTTCCATAGCTGGCGATCGTTAGATTACACAAAATTCTAGTTGGATTAGGCTGTTAAAAAAGAGAGCTGTCCTTGTATTACGAATCAACTCAAAGTTCTCACCTTGCCATCGTAGCATTCGACTCCAGCGCAGAGTTTAAACTGCTTCGACACTGGTCCAACTCCGATTGGTATTTGGCTACCTGAAAAATCAACGATACGTTCTATCACTATACGTACAAAGCAGACCAAAAAGGAGATACTCAACACCAGATCGACAGTGAGGGTGGCGCAAATTCCTATGACTTCGACTGCTTACCTCCGAACGTAGAAGCTCAATTTCACGGTCTTTAGCACCAGAATCTGCAGTCAAACTGAGCCTCTGCGGCAACAGAAGTGCATCAATGATAAGTTAGCCACCAAGATAGCCCACGGGTATCGAAGGAAGTTTGCATAAAGTCAACAATTACATGTGCAAAAACAACTCGATAGCATACCTGGGATGATGACATTGAATTGCGTGTCCGGTCATTGGCAATCCTCCCCTCGAGTACCTCTAACAACTGCACGAAGAAAGTTATCGCCCCCATAGACATTTGAGATTAACTAAGTCTCCACCAAGCTAACCTCGGTGACCTTGTAATTCAGAAAACATTCACGTCTGGCAACAAAATTAATTACAAGCGCAAGTCATACCTTGTCTCGCAGATTAGAGATTTCTTGCGCCATGATTTGTTGTTTTCCTTCTTGAAACTCCTTCAGGCTGCGAATTGCAGATTCAGTGATATTATTTAAGTGCCGGAGTGACAATCTAGAAGTAAATAATTACAATACTGGATAGCGTAAGGAACAATATATCATACGCCAATGTCTTGTACCTCTTCAACTCATCTAAGAGTCGGATGTTATCCATAGCAAAGCGGGTGAGCTCAGGATTGCAATCCATTTGAGATCTTAAGAGCTTAATCTCTTCAGAGAGGAGTTGCCGTTCCGATGCAAGATGAGCATCTACTTCAAGCAAACCTTGTGAGAGAGCCTCGAGACTCCTGATCTTTTCTTCTCGAAACTTCAGAATCATCTTGCCACTCTGTGATTCTTCATCACGCTGATGAACCTGTACTCCACAAGATTAGTTACACAGATTAGTGTCTGGATTAGAAGGAGCGGAACAGCGATGTCGGTAAAGAGTGTGTATAATTGCAAAGTGCCCGTAGCAGTGAAGTAGCAGTGAATATTTATTGCACTAATTTCTAGTAAACAATTATTAAAATATTTCAAAGAAATGGAAGTTTGAATAGTTTGTGTCCCAAGAACATCATATACATCTCGTAAATACTGCACAGCTTGTGTAAACATTTACCACGCAATTGGGAGAACTCAGAGATCAGAGACTAAATAGGAATTTTAAAATGGTGATTTCTAAAGTGTCCGGAATCAGAACATGTTCCAAGGTATGTCCATGATGAACCTACCAGACGTTTGAGCTGTTCAATTTCTGCGGCCAATCGTTTAGTATTTTCTTCCGCCTCCTTTTCTCTACGTAGAGCACCAGCAACTATAGACTCCATCGCTTTCAACTGGCACATACCAATCATGTGCATACATCAATGAACGGCCATTAGTAAAGTTGAAACCAGAGCTCACCGTGGAATTCATGCAAAGTTTCTACCAGAGAGCGCCAATTGAGCACTTCACATTGTTTGTCATCACCATCCTCGTGCATAACAGCAACACTAACCTGTTTGTTTGTCCCCGTTGGGCTTCCAAGTGCTCTTGTAGCATCCCAAGATCTGTCTACCGGTAAAAGAGCTGAAGGAATGCTCGAAATGCTCTGCCGACGAATGCGTTCCAATTCTTCCTGCTCGAACAAGAGACATAAGCTCGAACTCAGTAACTCAAGGCACTTAATCTGGAGGCAAATGTTAATGAGTAATGAACCAAACCTTCATCAATTGCAGTTGAAGACGTAAAGCTTTCACATCCCCAGAGGCATCCTCATTGACAACAGCCTGTCCTCAACCGAAGAGAAATCACTTCAGTAAGCATCGTGAGATTCTATCTAAAACCTTCATGAAAAAATCAAAAATAACGTATCAAGCATTTCATCGAACATTACGAATGTGAGCGAGGCTTACAGTGTTACGGATTAATTTTGCACGCTGAGCGAACTTCAACGTGCTTAAGGTCTCCATGGCATTACTGACAGCAGAAAGATACAATCAGATTTGAGCTCTGGAGAGTTACACATAGTAACTAATATAGTACATGACTACTGCTTGCTAGTATTCAGTAATCTATAGATAGCCGAAGGCAATGGCAATCGCACAAAGCAGAAGGGCGAGTATTGAGGGTCGCATACCAGCTGGCAGGGCTGACTGTGGCAATTATGGTTGTCTTCGAATTGCCTCCTAAAGAATCCTGTGCATGGGAAACGGCGATCAAAACTAAGTTCTCAATGCTTTGATGATGTTCCAGACCTTAGGCAAGAACACCACCAGATTAATGTTAACTCCAGGCTTAACCTGGCACGGAGACTGAAGACTAGAAGTAAAAATTGTTACCTGCAGTAGAAATGTAAGCTTGGAATCGCGGTAAGGAACATGTCGCTGCTTCCCATTGGCGACGTCAACAAGGATCATGATGACAAGCCTGAAACAATAATGTGGTAGTCAGATCACCACAGTTGCGGAACTCTACATCGATATCAGTGACCTTGAGATAAATTCCGTACCCAAGAGTTGAAAGGGATTTGTTAATGCTGGCAGCTTCTTTGAGCCGTTCGCCTTCCGCACCAGATGACTTTTGCCTGTACAATATGCAGGTTACCTGTTACGAACGATGTGCAGCAACTACTGAGACAAAAATATGCATCCAGGAACGTGTAAAACTAGGAAAACATAGCGAATATGCACCTTTCAGATCCGGCAAGATCGACCAAATTAAGACGACCAAATCGAATATTTGTCATGGAGTCACGTTCCCACTGTCGTCATACAGCAGTCAACATTCCGCGTGAGATTTGGGCACTTATGTACAGCCAGAATTAGAACCCAAGAGGACGACTATTAGAAGGACAGTCATATAGAGACAAATAAAACAAGATGAAGCATCCTTCAGTGTGATCAAGTACCTTGCTTTCAACAACACATGTGAAGACACTGTGAGAGCGACTGCTCTCTCTGTTCATATTTGTCGAAGCCACTCTCCTGTTTGAGGCCCCCTGACATTACAACCATTACGATTGTAGCTCAAGAAGGTAAACCGAGAGTCCTTAATAAGGCCGAATGACCAACGTCGCAGTGTAGTTTCTTCGCATTGCTAGCATCCTTACTGGTGTATTTATGTCAAGTTGGTGGAACACATGTTCTGCTCCGAATCTCTTACTGTTATCAGAAAATAGCCAGGCACCTGAATCAGAAGCTGGATGACGTCTTGAACACTATGAACCTCAACCTCCGACAGATTTTCAACGTACACACCGGTCCTGCTGTCCTCCCGCATCTGCACGAGACCATGATAACGGGATTCAAGATTGGGCAATCTGGGCATGACTTCCCTAGAAACTTCGATGTAACCAGTCTGCCGAACCTAAAGCGTTGAGTACGTCGTACCTGTAGATTGCTTGAGGATGGCTCGAGCAAATCAGTAATTTGCTCATTGTAAATCTCAAGAAATGAACATCTACACATAAACATGAGATTCTCATCCTTTCGCAGTTCTTCTTCCTGCAAGAGATGGTTCAGTTACCAACTTGCGTTATATTAGTGCAGATGTTAACATGCATGCTAACTGGTAATACTTGACGACTGGGGGCTTATCTGGGTTCCTTCTGTGAAGTTTACCTTGTGAATCCTTTCGAACAGGTACTCAAACACACGTGGAGTCATTCCCCTGTTCTCACTAGGTCGCCTGTCAATATTTTCGATGTCTCCAAGCATTGTATGCGTTTTCCCGCTTCCAGTCTGAATCATCCAGTCCAAGCAACCTCGAATGATCAGGCAACGAGTTCCTCAATGTAACTACACCAAAAACTCTCCTACAGCTGAAGGATTTCAAGCATCCGAATGAATATCTTTCATAGGCTGTGGTAATTCCACTCAAGTCAGAAAGCATCCCAGTGAGCAAAAAGTGAAAATCCTCTCAAACCTTCTGTGCAACAAGTAGTATGAATACCTGGCCGTAAGCGAACATGCAGCTGTTGTAGCCAGACATACAGTTCTCCACCATGGGCAACCCAGCCACTTGGAATAGCTTTTCCTGAACATACACAATTGCATGATAAGGAGATGGCGACGTGGTCATCAAATACAATGCCGATGCATAGACTTGAATGACGCAGCTCTGGTGTACACAACATCACTGCATATGGCTATACGGTCAGATCTGCAATTTTCTCTTCCGGACACATGTGTGGAAGTGGAGGAAACCTGAGTGATGATGTCTCCGGCCACGTGATCAAAGGTGAAGCGTGACTCCGGGGGGCCAAGCCAAGTCACAGTTTGCGGACTTTCTTGCCTCAGACACCTGGTGAAGCCTTGACTAGCCATCTCGGCGTTGTTGATCGGACGAGTTCTAATAAGCACCTGCTTCGAACAAACCGCAAGAATTCCAGGTAAAGTTCAGTTCGGACTTTCAACAAATTGAGAACTCCACTGTCCTCGTCTTAGATTAAGTCACTCAACATGTAGGAGGTTATGGTGATGAATATGGTTGTGCTACACATGAACGTTCTGCGGGAAATCAACAGATTGCCCTCCAGAAAGGATGAAGCTTTTAGCAAAATTTCCAGAAAAAGTGACGAGATATGTGAACCTACACACACAATACTTGCTGAAATCTGCTTTAAAAGGTCATGAGAAAACTGTTCACAAAAATCCTCTGTGATAATTTCGGCAAGCCACCGATCAAGATTCTCTCGAGAGAGGTAGATCCTTGATGAAGACCACGTACTACGACGACGATAGTGATTCTAAAATCCTCATGTGCGACCATTTTTACAAATACCCGGGATTCAGGAATTATAACGCACCTGTACATTGTGATCCTCCCAAAAATGAGGGTCCTCTACGAGCTCAAAATTCCGTTCCACAACCTGCTGGTTTGCTATCGAAATCGACTGCCGATTCAATAAACTAACACTGGCTCGAATATGTGATCCCAGACCTGACGAAAGAACCCCAGTGCTCGATCCGTATTTCAAAGAACGAGCGGTCCTGCTACCCGAAGGTGTGCCATTGACCAACTGACCAGGGCCATACCGAGAGGATGTCCCTACCTCTGATTCACTAGTACCTTTCCTGCCCGCACTCCGAAAGCTCTTGGGAGTAGGATGATCAGATAGTGCTTTGGTAGAGCTCTTGATGGAGGTCCCAGTTTGTGCAACATCGGAATTGTATGCCAAACGCCGTTTAGGAGTGAGATTTTCCTCGGAGTTTGTTTCTGGAGGACAAGTTTCTGGAATTGGACGAGCCACCGCAGGAGACCTTTTCGTGAAACCTGCTAGGATGTTCTTAGTCCTCCCTGGAGTTAGTCCTGGAAGTTTGGTGGATGTAACGACTGTAGGGGCCTCCTTCAATTCCATACCATTCTCAGACTCGGGGTTCAAGTTGTTTCCCACTGTCCGCTTCTTAGGAGTCGTTGTATCCATCTTTCTACCTGGTGTAGTTGCCTCATAGCTTAATTCATCAGTTGTCAACGGGTTGCTGACGCTCTCAACAATTGGAGTTAGAGCCTTCCGGCTCGGGGTTATCATGCTGGCTCTTACAGGAGTCATGGTCCCAACATTGCCATCGCCTAGCTCCTGAGAACTCTTCCGAGGAGAGTTTCTTACGAATAAATGGAGAGGTGGTGCCCCTTTCGTCATGGCTACGTACCCCTAAGAGGTTTTTCCAAGACGATCTCGGGATGAGGATCACCTTAATTCATCTTCGCTGTTGCAGAACCTGATGACGCTTGCATCGAGGCACGTTGCCCGTGTCGATCATAGAGACCACTTGCTGATGTTGAACTGGAAGTAGGTCAAAATATCAGCATTAGACTTAGAGCTTACAGAGAGAATAAACAAACTGGTCAAATGATATTTGACCTCTGACTGCTAGCGCCATATAGCGAGAGAGCATCAATTCTCGGAGCTAGAGCAACGCACTAAATATGATACACGTTTCCCTGTACTTACACACTACACATTGTTGCAGACTCCAATTCCATCGAGGATCCGCAGAAAATTTGATCGAATGCCGAAGAGCAGAAAAACCTATAACATTCCCTAAACGAGAGATAACGACCGGCTTAATCCACTCCTTCAAAATGAGCTCTTAGTTACGTTCTGGAGCTCATCAACGATGAAGATCACAACTGACCACACACTCCCTGGAGAAGACCGAGAACAAAACTATTGACGATAGTCCAAATCTATCCGTGGGCAGATTTAGCTGTTCACAGAGTAAAAATCCAGAGAGTGATGACGCAATCCAGAGTTCTTGTCCCTAATCGAATCAGCAATCGCACTAAGATAAATTGAAGCTATCAAGTTCACCACATTCGAGTGATCAGACTTCCGTTCCCGCAACTTAAAGAAATTGCTCTACCCTTTATCAAGCGTCACTCTGAAAGTGCAACATTGAGATCGGAGGCAAAAAAGTGTCCTCACGCCATTTTCTCTACCAGTCCGTCTAAAAATCAAGGGCCGAGGCATCCTCTACTCCAAAGGCTCTTGCTGTGCAAACACAGGCTCCAGGCGCGTCGTCACTGCTCACCTGGTACCCCTTCCCGCCTTGGTTTGGCGCTCCTACTATCCGAAGCTCAGCTCCAAAGCTCCCCGCTCAAAGAGCGCTCCAGCTCTCGATCAATCCAAGCGTCGTTCAGAGCACGATCCAGCGACAACATTCCACTGGGAGGGCCATTTCCGCATCCGAGGAGAGCTGAAATGAAACGACTGAATTCACGGAGAGCCTGCGGAGGAACAACCGTTGCGGCAGGAACCGTTGACGGGATTTGAAATGGACGAGGACGACAGTTCCACGCCAGAACATGTCGTCCCCATTTTTGAATTTGCGCTCCATTTTCCCCCTGCACGGAAGGGATAGTGACTTTTTCTACTCTTAATTTGGCATCATTATTGGTGTTGCAGTAAGTTAATGAGGTTAAAGTTTGCACTTTTATTATAATGCCATTCGTGCACTGGAAGTTACATAATTTCTCTCTTAAGTACTTTTGTGTACATAATTATTCCTTATGGAGAAGGCTAGTATGGATAGCATTGTTTTAGATAAATAGAAACTCCGGTCCTTTCTAAGGGGCATACGTGAATAAAGTGTCCGTTCGTAATGCTAATAACCTGATGGCCACTGGACAAGGGGAATTTGGAACAATACTACTTCCCCGTTTCGAGGGTGTACACTATAACTATGCTAGTTTCTAACTAATTACTAGTGTCTTGAAGATACTTGATATAGTATCCCCCATACAACAAGGTCCAAGGACCCCACCATAGTTGGGTGGACTTTAGTGGTGAGCACCACGACCGCATGGGAAATAGAACACACAACCTCCTCATTGGGGGTCATAAGCTCCAATCACCAAGCCAAGGCGTGTGGTGCCTCCTGATTGTTCTACCAATGATCAAGCTTATGGTGATTGAATTTGGGTGCACTTGGAAAAGACGCCCTTTCCTTGAAGCAAACACTAGTTTTGTTATGAAATTTCCTATCACTTGATGCAAACTTATGTCATAAGCTCTTCTTTTTATGTTTGTCAAAATAATTGATTAAAATAATATTATTCACAATATAATCTAATTAGGTGAGTAATGTATTGATTGCGGAAAAACATATATAACTCATGATTAATTGATATAATTGTATCAAAATTATTTCTTCTAAATAAAATGATGGATGTTAGTCTCAAGCATGTCCGATAATGCCACATTCGACTGATTGTAAAATATATAAAAGTGTTAAATCTTGAATATTGCTTCCTTTCTAACAATTTAAGAGTCTTATTTTCCTTTGGAACATTGTTTAATTATTTCTAATTGTAAGATCTTGTACCTAAGCACTAGTAACTTTTCTAAACCTTATTTTGTCACTTCATTAACAAGACTGTAACATTCAACACGGAGGTAGAAGTTTTTTCTCACCATTCGTGTATAACAACATGGACATTGCCCATAGTGTAGAAATCACATGTGACCACAACAAAGTTTGACACTTTTTTTTCCACAAACATTTAGTAGTTAAGAGTATGGTGTAAATGAGTTGACCAAAAATAATGTCTTTAGACCTCCCTCTTAAATTTAATCCCAAATAGGTGCAAAACAACCTCAACTCATGAAGAGATTACATTGCTTAGAGACAAATGTGAAGAGACAAATGCAATTTTAACTGTGAAAAGAGAAGTTTTTACATATTTTCAACCAAGATGAAGAAGTAATATTTTTAAATGTATTTTCTAAGAATGCAAACTATTAAAGGAAACCCAAAAATTGCAAATTTGTAAACACCGGTAGAAAATTGTGTCCAAAATGGTTTCCGTAATTATGTGTCTCGAATTGTATAGAACGACTTATTTATTCGTGCATCTTCGTATCCTCAAATAAATCAACATAATTACCAATATTTTGTAAATTTTTATTAGTGTAGTAGACCAACCTACACAAGTATTGATGAAAATTGACAATTGTAATAATTTATTAAAAGACACAAAGGAAAATTTTTGAACACCATTTTCTACTAGTGTAAGTAATGAGTTCTACTTTCCTCCCCTTCACAACTTGTGATAAGAGTTCAAACTATCTCATGAGAGCTTCGAGTGGTTGTTGTCATTATTCGTGTAGGCACCACAAGCCTTGACTTGGTGGTTAGGGGTTAGGCCCCCAATTAGGAGGTCATGGGTTCTATTCCCCATGCCGGTGTGGTGCTCACTACTATAGTCTACCCAACTATTGTGGAAGGTCCTTGGAACTTGTTGTACGGGTACCTCAAAGCCCTTTGGGGAGATACTATGTCAAGTATCTCCAAGGCACTAGTAACTAGGCTAGAATCTAGCGAAGTTATAGTGTCCACCCTCGAGAGGGGGAAGTAGTATTGTTCTAATTTCCCCTTGTTTGGTGGCCATCGGGATATAAGCATTACGAACAAACACTTCATTCACGCCGGCCCCTTAGAAAGGACCACAATTTCTACCTATCATTCTTCGTAATGTTATTCCTTTGTCATTATGTTTTGTGGGCTTATCATCAAGGGTAGGTTGAATGAACACTATATTCATGCCAACATGTAAGGGTGTGGTGTTCTTTTCTTCTTATCTCTTTGTGTTCACTTCAAAAGAGATTAGTAGTCCTACGTCATTGGCGTTATGTCTTCATGGGCATGTTATCATGGGTCGGTCAAACAGACATTTTATTCACATCAACCCCACAAGGGTTTGATGTTCTTATTTACTTATTTACGTTGTTCCTTTCAAATTATTTTTGAATCACCAATGACAGGTCCATTTTGTGTGTACCAAAATCCTTTGCTGTTCTCTAATTATCCTTGGCAACCCCCCGAATTGCCTAGTTTATATGAAACTTGTTATTGACCCAAAGCTTTACCCGCACTACTTAAGGCCTAAACCACAAAATAATATTTATTATTTTCCCGAATAAGTATAATTGGCTTTGATATGGCTAAAACCATTAAATATTCTATTCATTATTTACTTGTTTATATATTTATTTATTTTTTCAATTTTTTTCAAAGAAGACTTTTATTTTTCTTGGAATTTAATTCTCTAGTCTGGTGCAGCTTTTCAATTTAAGACTTGACCAAAAAATGATTAGTTGGGCTTTTAGGAGTTAGGAAGATTATTCAAAATCTCCATAAATATTTTAGGTTTTTCAAAAACTTAGGGGTTAATAAAATAAATTATTGCATTTGCTCCACAATGTTTAATCCACAAGGTCTCTTAACCCCTAAATTTCCTTGGCCATGTAAATCATCTCTTTTCTCTATTTCTATGCTTCCAACGGTAGGATCTTGTAAAATACTTTTGAGATACTCATAAAATTTTCAATCGTTGAATCTTTTCCATTTGTACGATCGTAACGTTCAAAGTTGATGCAAAATTTAATTTGGACACTGCACGGGACACATAGTGTAAATGGTGCCAAGGGCAAGTTGAAGTTTGTTACCTCAAACATTCTAGGCATATTTTTTTTTCCCATGTAGGTAATTAAGTTGGGTATGCTCGAGGAGAATTTTTTGATACTCATTATGCTTCTTTGACCTGCATGCAAATTATTTCCTAGAATAAGGTCTAAAAACAACAATATAGAAAAATTTGCACTACGTTAGATGTATTTGTTTTTTGAAAATGATGAACAATGAGTAGATGATTTTATGAGTTTGTAAATTTTTAAAAAATAAAAAGTAAAAATCCTAAATCTCAAATTTTGACAATTTTAGAGAGAAAAAAAATGTAAAATTACAATATAATGTTGAGATTGTTTTTGAACATTTTGGAAGTTGCCCTTACAGAATAGGTGAACTTTTTGACTTGTGTCATTTTGGAACTTGAGTAAGAGTTTTTATGACCATATTTTTTTAGGAAGCATTTTAAGAATCTAAATTCAAATTGCCCGTTTTCGACTTGAAAACTAGAATTTCTAGATGAAGGTTTGAAAAGTGGACTTTGGCTTCGCAAATTTTACCACATACATTTTGTAGTATTAGGAGCACCCTAAAAAAAATTAGACAAAAATATTAATTTTAATTCCTTCACATGGGCTGAGCAAAATTGCAAAAACCCATTTTAGGTTTTGATAATATTTAGGGGTTAATGATGCCCCCAAGAGTAAATTTGAGAGAACCTATGTAATCCTATGTCTCGATAGAACACGATAAAACACCATGCTTTGCTAAAAACGGTAGATTATTTAGAAGTTGATTTTTTAGAAGTCGATTTTTTAGAAGTTGATTTTTTAGAAGTCGATTTTTTAGAAGTTGATTTTTTAGAAGTCGATTTTTCAGAAGTTCTAGAATACTCATTGATATAATTGCTTGTGGTTTAGATGGTCTGGTTTACTTATTAATATCAATTCTTGGTATTATTGTGAGATGGGTGTTTGGACCAAATCATGATGTTTTTTTGAGACGGAGGGAGTTTGAGATATCATGGAACCGAGGGAGGACCGGTTTACACCAGACGCAAGAAGTAGCTTCATCTCTTAGAAACTAAGAGCCTCTCCTCATGCTTGGACGGAGGTGCAATAATTTGGTGGTGAAGGTGGCTTCCATGCAATTTGAAGACACCCGTCCCGTTATAATAAAAGCGGGTATTTTTTCTTTTCTTAGATCCATGTTTGCCAAGAAGGCTTAGCAAGCCAACTAAATAATACGGGTCACCCTCTTCATTAGGAGGATTCTCCCCTAATTTTAGCTACCTTCTTCTTCCTTCATTCTCATGAGAGCTTACTTTAATCCGTAATGGTGAGTGAGGTTGACATTGGGTTGATTGGACTTTGATCAGCCTCTAACTTACTATTTTAGATCGCATGAAGTCAAAACCTTTTGAAGGTTGTAGAGTTTCTCCATAACTTTTGAAAAAGTCATCTCATGCTCCAAAACTCATACTTTAGGAGATATACATGTTCACAGTTTCGACACACCCTTTGAAGTCTCCCCAAAATTGCGGGGTTATATTCACTTATTCTCAAACTCTGCCCAAACGTAGAAACTTTAAATATTCACTGAAAAAATTGAGATTTTACTTTTTTTCAGCTTTTGTTTTGGTCACATGTAAATGTAACCTTCAAACATAGCAGCTTAGTTGGAGCATGAGGAAGCACAATAAGTGGCTAAATAAAAATCAGCACCTTGACCAGTGTAAAATGGATTGATAATCTCATCATCAGTGTTATAACCTTAAGAAAAACATACAAGGATAGGTCAAATGAACACTTTGTTTATAGGATTGGGATGCTTCCTCTCAAGACAAAGAAAATTGTAATGCTTACTCTGGAGACCTGAACAGAGAGCCGGATGTGCTTCGGAGCCGAGAATCATTGGATAAATGCTCAGTACCCTATCTGATTGTGTGAAGTCAATATTGGTTCGCTTTGGTTGCTGAGCTCCGTGAATCAAGGCGCGCGCCGTTGTCTCCGGGCTCTGCATCCGAAATCAATGTTATCGAGCATCCTTCGACGGAGAGGTTTTTATCCCGGAATATGCCTCAAATAGTGTCAATACATCCCTCGGTCATTTCAAGATGCAAATTTTTAACTTTTCTTGAGCATGTAACCTTAGGATCTGGTACCTAACGTGTAAGAAGAAGAAGAACACCAGACCCGTGAGGGTTGGCGTGAATAAAGTGTCCGTTCGACCTACCCTTGATGATATGCCCACATGACATAACAACAGTGGTATAGGACTACTAACCCCTCTCAAGGTGGACGCTACATGAAGAAAAGACCCTGAACTAGTGAGCTACGGTTGTTTGGGATGTATCATATTTGTATAATACCTAACGTGTACATGTATGTGTGTATGAAATCCCAGATTCAAATTCCTTTCCAATTGTGAGATTGTATTATTCAAAGTTGAAAAACAAGTTTTTTTTTTCCCTGTTTGTAAAATGGATTTTCAAGAAGTGTTTCATGACCCAAAAGAACTGATTTCAAGAATAAATTATGAACCGAGTTTCTCCAAATACTTGTTCCTAAGTGAGTTAGGTTTATGCTTATATAATTTTTAATCCTTATTGGACCTATGCCACCTATAAAAATGCTTGATTATTCACATGGAGGTATGTTGAAATGCAGATACAAAGAGGGTTGGTCCTTGAAAATGAAATAGGCATGTGAGTAATAATAGGATTGAAAATTCGAACAGCGAGATCATGCCTTGGTACCTCTTCTTCATGTACAAGAAACAAATCTTGGAAAAAGTAAAATCTCGATTTTTGGTGAATTTATGAAGTTGTTGTGATTTAGTTGATTTTCATGCACGGGAAAGTAAGTGGAATGACTGTCATTGTGAATTCATGATTTTTGACTCTTCTAC
Source organism: Bryum argenteum (assembly GCA_037043015.1). Lineage (NCBI taxonomy): Eukaryota > Viridiplantae > Streptophyta > Bryopsida > Bryales > Bryaceae > Bryum > Bryum argenteum. The sequence goes on along the minus strand of CM073323.1, from coordinate 11,840,395 downwards.
AATGTGCTATGAAGGCAGTTCCATAGGTGTTTCTAAAATGGTGCCATTATTTAGCACCCTATGATGTTTGTCGTGAGTACATGCTACTGTTGAGTGAAGAAGCTATTATGTACCTCTGGGTCAAGAAGCCTAATACTCCATTATTAGTATTTCTCCAGTTTTGAGCACTCTCACTTATAAACGATGATTGGACGCTTCGAGCAAATGAAACAAATGTCTTCACGTGGTCCTCACAATGGATCCAAGGCTGTGCTATCATGAGCAGCACCTTTCGAGCTCATGAACTGCCTTGTTACAAACTAATATTGTACTTTTAAATATTAGTTTTATGGAAGCGAAAAGGTTCAGTGAAAGGAAGGGAAGATAGTAAACTAAGAATGAAAACCCAATAAAAAGAACACCAGACTCATAAGGATTGGCGTGAACATAGTGTATGTTCGACCTACCCTTGATAGGATGCCTAGAGGACATAACAACAATAACAACAACCTATCATAGACTATGTGGTTTATGGTATGAGTGTGAATGTTTAAAATTTAATTTAGAAAAGGTGCAATCGGTTTTACTTCTTTGGTGACAATGCAACAATATACTTGAAAATATAGTTGAAAATATAGTTGCAATGGTTCATGCAAATTAGATTTGATGATTAACCTACATGAATATATAGGCACTTATTTATCTCCTTGACTTAGAACTACAAATGGGTCAAAGGCCATGTTGCTACGGGGCAAGTGTCCAATCAGGGTATCCTTTTCCAGACTGTCCGGACTTTAGAAAAATGTCCTTTTGGAAATGAAAAAAATATTGGAAAATTACAAAACTTTCATGGTGTCATAGATGGCATGTTGGTACACAATAATCATGTGATTTATAGGTTAAACTCAAAAATTGAATATTTTCCTAATGTATCATATTCAGCACTTGTTCACATTATAGTAGCAAAATGACTATGAATTTAAGATTTTATATTGAAACAAATATTCATGCATTTTATTAAGTTCATAATTGAGCATTTCATATAGTTTCAAGACATAGATAATATGAAATCATAGTCCTTTTAGGTTGTGTAAAAATAGCTGATTTTTGAAAGTTCTCATAATTAAGGAAATATAGTAAAACATCAAATCTGGATTTAAGATTAAACATAGATATAACTCTAATCTTGTTTTAACTAAATTTCTTCTTCGTCACCTACTTTGCTTTAAATTGATATTCCGGATTGTTCCTTTTGTCTCAAAAAGGAATTAAGACAGATTCCTTTTTGAAGACTAAAGGAATGAAAAGGAATATGAAAATTGTTCGATTTTTCTTGCTCAATGCAATTTTGCATGGAGTATTACAAGTTTCTCATGAATCCATCATTGAATACATGCGAATTGAAAAAGTGTAATTTCTAGCACACAATAAGTGAAACATAAAATGCAGTGTTTTAGTAAGACAGTCCTTTTTGGTACCCGTATCAGACACTTACCCTACGTAGTTTTTGTTATCACATTAAGTAACCCCCAAACATCCAATTGTTTTAATACATTTGGATGAAGGCGAGAGACTTTGAAGAGCCATAACTTCTTCATCCGAATTCTTCATCCAAAGTCTGATTTTGACAAAATCACTTGGTTTGGGTCCTAAATGAAGTCTAGTTTTAGTGGTAGAATTCTTGACGTGATTGAAGATGTTTTGATGATAAGGCGTAGATTTGGGTGCAAGAGGTGTAGTTTTGGACTACCTTTCCTTTGTAGTTTTTTTGTGCTTTTCACCATTGCGAAGCTATCATAGAAGCTAATGAATTCTTTTGATGATTATTTTTTTGGTAAAAGTGTGTTATTTAGATGAACGCAAAGAACTTCCTAGTTGGTGGATTTGTTTTGGCATTTCATCAATTGGTAGAATTTCCACTCTGAAGTGAAAATGATGAAGTTTCACAATTTGTTTATAGTACTAAAACACTATGATCTCCCAATTTATGAGGGTTCATTACTTAGTTTGGTCTACACAAACAACAATAAGTCTACTATGAATTTGTAGATCTGAGATCTGAATAAGTTACCACCTGTGTTTTCATCAATGAAACTATGTTTTTGGGCTAAAAATAGGTAGGGAATTTAGAGGTTAAACTCTATATTAAATCTTTTTACCAAATATCATCTACATACATGGAGACTTAGTTTGAAAACCCTCCAACTCCTAAATGGGCCAAATGTAGAAAAACAAGATGAAAAGATGAAAAGATGACAGGATGAAACCTTAAAGAGTCATATCTTCTTCATCCAATGTTCGTATTTGACAAGATTAAGTGAGTTGTATCTCAAATCAAGTCCGATTTGTCGTAAATTATTCCAAATTTATGCAACATAGTATGATTTGGTAGCATGCATATTCGTGAAGGCAACTCTTGGTTTAGGGTTGTCAAAAATGGTGCATGCTTTACCATTGCAATTATGAAGAACTAATATTAGCTCTAATGAACACTTTTTACATAAGTAGTACTATGATTTTAAAATAAATCCCATAAACTTTCTACTTGGAAGTTTTTTGATCTGAGTAAGTTTAGAATTGGATTTCCACTAATAAAGGGTTCTTGAGCAGCTATATGTCCTTCATCTATAGTTAGATATGAACTTTATTTGTTGGGTTGAAATGCAACTTGAACCTAGTTGTTGTGGTATTTTTAAATTTAAGATGTGAGGAAGATATGGCATTTACTTTAGTACAAGGGGTCTATGTTCTTTTTGAATTTTGAGGCATTTTTCACCATTGCAAGGCTATTTGTGCATATACATCTGTCTTTTTGGCACAAAGGTGTTTTGAGACAAAGGTGAACAATTTTTTGGTTGGGGATTTTTAAATGCAATAGGTGCATCAACAACACTTCAATCCCAATGCTTAGATGGTGAAATTATAGCATTTTTTTTCTAGTATTAATTTGTTTACAATCCCCCAATGTATGAGGCGTCATGATTCAAAATTGATCTACATGACTAAAAAGATGTCTCTTACAAGGCTGTATAATCGAGATCTAAATATCATACTTTCTTTATCAATTATACCACTTTTTAAAAAAAACTCTAATTTTATGCTAGAAAAGGTTGGGGACTTTAGAGGTTGTAGCCTAAAGAGGTGGTAACCTTTAGCTTTTCCTAAAATGAGCAAGTCAATGAAACCTTTTATAGACTTTTCAAAAGATGAAGTTCAAAATTGTTGTTGTAGGATCTTGTTGTTCAGTTCTACAGGATTTTTGTCCACTTTCTATTGCAATTCCAAAATAATAAAGTTGAGATCCAACAGTAGAGTTAGGAGATATAGGTCCTCAAAATTTTTCACTTTTTGATTTGCAAATCCAATAGCAAATGTAGTTAGATAGAAAAATTGCAAACTAGAACACTGTTAAAAATTATCTGAAAATCATGATTATGAAAATAAGTAAATCAACAAGAACTATCTTCTATATTATTCACATAATTGGCTTGCAATGGTAAAACATGCCTCATGCTTGAAAGCCCAAATCAAGAACTTGTCTTCATTAAAATGCATGCCATTAATCCATACTTTATATTATGGGTCTCTAATTTTTACTATACAAACTAAACTTGATTTGGGACCTAACACAACTAATTTCATCCAAAAAAAAAACTTAGATGAAGAAATTATGGCTTTTTAAAGTTGCTCCCTTCTATCCAAAATGTATTTTTTCTACAATTAGCGTGTTTAAGAGTTCATATCTATAATACACGTTGAAAATCCTTTACGATATCACTTTTAGGGTGTTTAATGCAATCTGATAATCAAGACCTGCATTTTCTCTTGTAGTAGTCATTTGTACAGAATTATCATGATAATGAGAATGTAGAGATGCGTTTGGCAACCACTTCCACAACCCCAACTTCGAAGGGCGGAGAAGGGCAAAGGGTAAGAAACAAAGGGTTGAGATAATGAGGTTGAGACCTCTATTTTGATTTTCTATGAAATATTACGATTATGGAGATATCACAATCTTGATTATTATGATAATAGTGGGCTTCCAAAGAGGCGGTCGCTAGTTATTATTGAGTGATTTCAGGAATACTTATCATGAACTTGGGTGAAATATAATGAGATCCATGTGGTTGCCAAATGCACCCTTCTTAATTTATAGAATATGATGTTTGGAAACTCACTTTAAACTATGTTCACAAATACAACCGTTAATAATCCCACCATTAATATTATAACTTCAAGGCATACATTCAAGTAGACGTTAACGAACACTTCATGTACGATAACCTCAAAATAAATTCGAATACTTTTTTTTTCCTAACGTTTGAAGTCGTTGTCACTCTTTATCGCTCAAAGTCTTATTCAAAAACATCAAATTGCACAAACACACATTTGAACATGGAAGTACTCAGATGTAACACCTATTTGTATAAAAACGTAGAACTAGTCTCAACGTAGTGAATATGTCACCCACCACAAGCCTTGGCTTGGTGGTAAGGGCTCATGGCCGCAGTTGTGATTCTATTCCCATGCCGGCGTGGTGCTCACCACCATAGTCCACCCAACTATGATGGGGGGTTCTTGGACCTTGTTGTAGGGTACCTCAAAGCCCTTTGGAGGAATACCACGTCATGTATCTCTTAACACAAGTGGCTAGGTAGGAACTAGCATAGTGTTCACCCCGAGAGGGGTTAGCAGTCTCGCCATTAGTGTGATGACCTCCAAGAATAGGTTGAACAAACACTCTATTCACGACGGCCTCTAAGTAGGTTGGAGTTTCTCGACTGCTTTCAGTGAATGTGTCCTAGAAACTACAAAATAAATCTTCAACAACACTAAAGCATTCAGTATCCATATCTGCAAGCCTTGTACATTTAAAGAGTTCATTGAAAGCTAGCCTCAAAAACTCAGAAATTTTTGCCACCACACAAATACAAGAGCCCCATGTACAAACAACCATCATCTTCTTTCTTTTCTTCCGGCAATGCCTGCTCGATCACGAGACAGTAGATCAACCGATTTCCTCTCGATCAATGCGACGGTGCTGGAGCATGTCAGAATTTTACGTTCTCAGTGCTCACATCACGTTTAACTTATTACAGAACTCACAGTCCACTGATCAAGCACAATCACCGACCTCTTCATTGTTGAGTGACCTCGATCTTCATGGCAAAAGTGGAGGGAGGGAGGCTGGGGTATACACAAGATTTCAATGCAAAAGTGCCGTTGGATCGGAATCAATGCAATGGCCCACTTGCAGCAGCGATCATACACAGAATCCAGTGATTTGGAATGTTTGTAAAATCCAACAAGTTTGAACTGAATGAGAGAGTATGCACGAATTATAGCATCACCAGTGTAGTGTACGACAGTGACTGTCTGTCTCCGATGTTGTCAGTGATAGCTAGTGACACTACTGCTGGGTATGATAATTAGTGTCCCACAGCAAATAGTGTCAAGCAAATGAATGTACAGTACCAGGCAAGAGAGATATGGAAAACTTGCAGAATGCCAAAAACAAGGTGAACTTCAGGTGGATGCCAAAAATTATGTTTATCATAAAATTGCAGGAGGCTCTAGGATCAGATACATGCAGGTGTTGTTTCCAAGTAGCAGAGGTTAAACTAATTCATTTGAATGACTAATCGCATTTCAAATTTTGGAGTCTTCATAGGATTCTCGTTCGAAAATGCATGTGTCCATATCTCTCTTGCCGGGTACTGTACATTGATGTTGGCCACAATTAGTGTTGTATTTCTTTAAAATTATCTACAACTTGTGTCTTGAACGGTTTACAGTAAATAGCGGTGTTAGTGTAGCGGATGTGATGTTTAATAGCAAAGTATGAATTGATGGAAGGGTAAGGTAGTGATCGAGCATGGTCAGTGCTTGCACAATAGATCGGTCAGACATGACAGACAGGTCTGTGAGTGAGAGAGAATGAGAGAAGACCGTACTGGACAGCGGCAACTCCACTTTTTGTTTGTCGATTGATGGCGTTGCTGGATTCTTCGAAGAGAAGTAAATCCGATCGAAGCAGTCGATCGAGCAGTCGGCCGAGACATGGGTTTCATGTGTTCGGCAACATCTTTAGACTGGTAGTACTCGAAGTAGCCATGAACCTCAATTCTGTTAAAATGGCACTATGTCACGAGTCATTTTGTCACACCAAATCTTACACATGCGTTCACATGGAATAGTGTATTCTGTAATATCAGTTTTTAAAATTATATCACTCCTTTCTACACTGTGTCACTCATTTTCCGTAATATCACTTTCAGATACTGTTATATCACATGGTTTTTGAACTGTAGTTCAGAAAGTTGAGGTGTGCCCTTTTAGCGGTATAACGCCATTTTAACGGAATTGGGGATCATGTCACATACCCTCCTCTTTCCTCCACAAGACTACACTATCATAAAAGAGGAGGTTTGCAAGGTTACAAACGTTGTTGCTTTTGTATAAACGTTGCTCCAGTCCTAGCAACGTTTTGGAACTTGTTTTAGCATTGTTCTCAAGAAAAAACAACAATGTTTCAACTTAGATCATAAATTACATTGCTTGGTGATCCATAACGCTGCTTATTTTTTTTTGAAAATGTTGCTATGAAAGCAAGTTCCATAATGTTGCTGAACTTGAGCAACATTTGAGAAGAAAATGTTGCAAACCCCCTCAAATTGTAGTAGTGCTAATTGTTGGGTGTAAGGTGATGACTCGGTATCAAACAAGCTCATCGAATTACACATGAGATATAGCTTCGTAGTACGGTGTCCAATGTACTCACTATCAACAACAAAGATTTTGGAGAGAGTTGTTTTTGATACACGTATGCGTCCGACTCAAGAATTCATAACAAAATATGAAAGGTGAAGGTTTTATTTGATCTAATCTTCTATATTTGAGTTTGAAGGTCATATTTGTAAAATTGACACAATATGAGGTTCTTAGTACTTAAAATGCTACTTTGTGCACATAACACTTTGTTGTACTTTAACTTCACTTCTTTTGTGCTTGCATCAATTCAAACTATGAGGAGACTTGCAAAAGTGTCGATTTCTATGTATACAACCTTTTTGGCCCTTTACACAAATTGCTGGCACAAGTAACTTCACTATGTATGTGTCATGGTGAAATTTGTCCCATTGTTGAGAAGGTTACCTTGTAGCCTTTTCACACAATAGACACAACAACTTGCTCATCTGACTTTGACATTTTTTAATGCATACCTCTATGTCCCTCGTCACATATATAGGCAATACAAATTGACTCCTCATATCAGTTTCCAAGTTATGTCGGCATTGCTACGAAAGAAAGTCGTTTAACAAGCAAACTTAAAGAAATCTATCTTTTGATAAGCGTGAAACCTCTCCAAAAAGTATGCTACAAAGACCCTTCTAAGATTGTCAATACAAGATTGTAGCGTTGAGATCTAAAACTCTCATTGCCCTTAAACCGTAGTAATACTTAATAAACAACAATGTATCTAGATTGAAAAGACTTATTGTCCTTTAGTAATTGAAAATATAGGTATCAATTTAAGCTTTAATCGTGTACAAAAACTTCTTTTCTCAATCATATTATACACCATTACTAATCTAAAACAGAAAATTGATCCTCTTAACTTTTAAAGAGCCCTATTTTCATTCTGAAGAGCCTCAATTTTTTCATTTTTGGAGCCGTTCTGTTATGGATGAAATTACATGGAGTGGGTCCCAAATCAAGTCTACTTTGTGTGGTAAAAATTGCAGATCTATAGAATGAAGTATGAAAAAATGGCATGCACTTTAGGCAATTCTTGTTGTTGAGCTTTCAAACATGGGGCATGTTTTACCATTGTAAGGCAATTATAGGAAATAAAAAATATGATTTTATGAATTTTATTTACAAAATCATCATCTTAAGATAAAGGCTAACAACATTCTAGATAGAAGATTTTTGATCCAAATACTTTTGGTATTGGATTTGCAATAATATTTTCCACGAAAAAAAGATGAATGAGTGGACGATTTTTGAGGAGCTATATCTCCTTCATTCACCATTGGATTTCAACTTTACTTTTTGAGATGGATCCTTATTACGTTCTAGTTTTGGTGGTATAAAACTTGACCCAATGGAAGGGTTATTAAAGATAAGTCAAGGATTTAACCCCTAAACGTCCCTAGTGTGAAAAAGGGCAGAAACTTTGAAGAGCCATAACTTCTTCATCCAAACTCTGTTTTTGACGAAATCACTTGGGTTAGGTCACAAATCAAGTCTAGTTTATGTGGTAAAAATTGAAGACTCACAAAATAAATTATGAATAAATGGCGTGGATTTTAGTGAAGGCAGCTTTTGTTTTTGGGTTTTCAAACAGTTGGCATGTTTTACCATTGCAAGCCAATTATGTGAAATTTAAAATAGTAATATTTATAAGACACTCTTGTACCCAAAAAAATTATCAAAAAAAATAATAATCTATTACAAGTTTGTTCGGTTGAGATCCGAATACCTTATCTTTATTTTCATTTATATCATTTTTTTTGAAAATGAGTTTTTGGCTAAAAATACCCCAAGGACGTTTAGGGGTTAAAGGGTTGAGTTTTGGAGTTCTTTTCCTTTGTAGAGGTTTTGGCAATTTCTCTATTGCAAAGCCATTATTTGCTCAAAGAAAATTTTCTCATGGATTTTATTTGCTCAAGGATGTTATTTGAGCATCTTTGTGGTTGGTAATTTTTTCATTGCAATACTTATTCTATTGATAACATTTTCATTTCAAAGTGAAAGTGTTGAGATTTTGTGATGCTCTTTTCGTATTAATAGGTTGTGATCTTGCAATCAATTAGGCGTCATGACTCAAAAATTGACACACATCATGTACAATATGTCTATTCAAAGATTATACAGTTAGAATTTGAATAACTTACCTTTGTTTCCATTTCTGACAATATTATTTAAGAATGTCTTCTTTTTCCTAGAAATGAGTCCAACCTTTTAGGGGTTAATTTACCTCTAAGTGTACAAAAGAGTAAGTAATACCATCAAGGTACTAGAATGTGTTTTAATCATGGGCATGGTTTCTTGGCAAGATCCATTTTTAAACTAATGTTTAAATTTTAAATTTTTCTCTTTAAAAATCTTGGTAGATAAATTTATTTTTTCACATATTTGTATAAATTTAATATACACACTAACTCTTAGGATAAGTTTGGTTGTTGAGTTTCCAAATTTAAAACTATTCATGAGGTTAATTAATAAAATCCTTATACCATATGGGCTGGCAAGAATGATGAAGGTTACATCAAGCTCTTTGACAAGTATAGGATTAACTATCTATGTTATGTATTTTATTTGATAAAATATATCAACAGACCTTATAATGATTTGCATAAATAGTGTCAAAAATATGAACAATTAAGGCCTTATGAAACTTATCTACTAAGTTAGATTTTTGATATCCTTGTACTACAACCATTTAATAAAAATCATCTTATCCACCAACAAAGAATATTATATTATTTGCCAAGAAAGATTCATAGATATCCAACAACAAAGTGTCATATTTGTCCTTTAAGAGAGGATTTTATACACCCCATAAAATCAGTCAAACAAAAAACCATCACATTCATACAACAGAGGGATAAGTATCTAATCTGCCCTACATAATAGTAACATGGCTGTGATATAGAAGAATCTTGTATCCTCTTGGAAGAAGAATGTTGAAATTAATTTTTTAAAGATATTCTATATGTCAACCAAGAAAATGTTGTCTGCACCCAATAGAAGTATTATAAAGGTTTCATGTAAATTAGTGAAGAAAGTCCTATGTATTCAATTCTTTGTGAGAAGATTGGTAGTATAGGCAATAATAGTCAACCCAATCTTACATTATCTGAAATGTAAAAACTAACATTTACTAGCTTACCACTAAGTATTATATTAAAAGAATTTTTTATATCAAGTCTTATTTTTATCATAAAGTCAACACTAGTTGGTGTAGTATCAAAATCACGTGGATCACTGTAAAGTGCCCAACTTAACTTTGATATTTAAATATGACATACACTTCTTCCGTATTAATATCAATATCAATGTACAAATTCTCTATATTAATATTGATAATAATGTATATATTCTTTATACTCCCAAATACATTATGTACAATATATGAATGAATGTAATTGTTTTAACAATGCAAGCACATGATATCGATTTGTGAATGCCTAATTTAAATTTAATCACGATTTAAAATTGCCCAATTTTGAGACATTATTTTGAACTGCCTAACCGTTTTTTGTATTTTAAGTCATTACGAGGCAAAAGAGTGGCCAAGTTGCTGGTTACCTACAGTATGAAGACCGTTTTTTGTATTTTAATTAATTATTAGGCAAAAGAGTGCCCAAGCTGCTAATTACCTACGATATGAAGGAGATTTAACTTCTCATTGTTAGCAAATCATAAAAGTTTGTGGATCAAGCAAAAATGGGCTTAACACTACTACTAGATCAATATCTAACAATAATTGACTCAAACTATTTCACACTGTAGAATTTTGTGATTCAACAAACCTGACCAATAAATGCTAATGGATTTTAAAATTTTGTGGATAGTAGCAAAAGTTTTGTGGATAAAGTATGTAATAGTAATAGTATGTAATAGGCACTTAAGGTGTATAGTTATAAAACGCGCATATACCATTAATGAATTAATGACCTCCGGCCCATGAAGGGTGAGAAATTTCAGTGGGAACTTTTTTCCTACTTACCCCTCGCCCCCCTTTTGTAATTGTTAGGGGAGGTGAGGAGATGCAAACGTTATGGGATAAATCCTGAACTCCATACCATCACCATACCATCATCATGTCATACCATCACCATGCCATTACCATACCATGACCATGCCATCACCATACCATACCATCACCATACCATACCATCACCATACCATACCATCCCCTGACCCCTGACCATCTCCTGACCCCCTCACCTCATTAATCCCCCTCACCTCGTTAATCCCCCTCATCTCATTAATTAATGCCTATGCAGACCATTCTTAGTGGATAGTAGCCAATTGCCACATAAGAACTTACTAGTAGATTATGGAGCCTTGCACATCAACAACAACATGCATAACCCCTAAACATTTTGGGGGTTGAAAATGGCCAAAAAGTGAAAAAAACAGTGAATTGTTTGAAGCCATGTAGCGATAAATGGGGGACATTGGAGAATAATCCAACAGGGATGTTACCAAAATTCCAAATCTCAAAAGGAGTCTAACAGGGTATGTATGACCCTCTCTACCGTCCACACATGCAAAGACCTGACCATGTCAATACTAGCAATACAACAATCAAATCATGTAGGTAATCAGACCCTAATTTCCATTTATAATATTAATTTACGTACAATATGAGCTCACCTCAATTGTTGCTCCCATGACGTTAAGATGGTTTATTGTGAAAGCCTCTGATCCCGGCTTGATCCATTGTCTACTTTTCCTTGATGTCCACTTCTTACGCTACCCTCCTGAGTTCACCTTGCAGCAACTGAACGGTGCATGCTTGGTAGTATCTCCGCTACTCCCTCCATGCATGTACGTGTCACTTCGATTTGTATTGTTTGCCTCATTTCACTTCCATTTGTATTGTTTGCCTCATTTCTCTCAACTGCAGCTATCTGCACTCATTGTTGTCACCATTGTTTTTTGAAGGCCAAATTCTTATATAGAGCAATGGACTAATACCATTTTTGTCCTCTTCAAGTACTTTCTCAACCCACCGAAGGATCCCACTAAGGTGATAGTAAAACAAATGTCGTAATCTACTAGGGGAGTCTCCATTTTGAACCTTCTCACGACAAGGCAACGCAAGGAGAAAGTTCTTGTTCAATGGGACCTTCTGAAGCTCAATTTGTACGCTACCTAAGCCCTTCTCTTGAACTCCCTACCTCTCAATCTCTTGTTCAGCCGCCTCTACCAAGTCCATTGAGTGATCCGTGCTTGTTAAGAGAAGTAAAGAAGATTGGTAGAAAGGTTGGACTTCTTTTCCATTTGTAAATGCAGTTGGTATATGCAATATGAAGTTTCCGCTTTCTAATTTGGATTCAATTTATGGCATTGATGTGCTTTTGGTAAAATGGGTATGTGGTAATTGAGAATCGAATTTTGAATCTTGAACTACTTCTTGTATATGTGTTAAATCAAAATGTTGAAATGTATAGAGTGCTGAAATATGGATCCCTATTTCATGTTGAAATCTATCCTTTTAGCAAAAGTGCAGTGGGTGTAAGAAGCTTTGTAAGTTGAAAGGAATAGAGATAGTAGGACATCCATTCGCATCGACAGTAAATGAATGAGCCACTAATTCTTTCTAAATCATGACTTCTCTTTACATAATCCTGCCCACTAAACTAATTTCTTTCTTGAAATTCAAGGCACACCCAACTCCCAAAGCCTACCTAAAGTAAAATTTTTAACAAATTTTTGTGAATTCGATCTCATAACCAAAACCTTTCTCCTTTCAAAATGTTGTAGAAAATTCACAAAATCACCTACTGTAACAAGAAAGCGCCAAAGTAAACTAGACCCCTTTACCCAAGGTAGAAATAAAATGGCCGATAAATACTCAATTGTATGAGAAAATGGCAACGCTCCAAACATCCCACAGGGTCATCCAGAATGTAGAAATACGACATCAAGGACTTTTAGGGGTTGATATCCTACGTTATTGGTTGATATCCTACATTGTTGGTTGATATCCTACATTGTTGGTTGATATCCCACGTTATCTAAAAAGTCTCACTGACTTAGCTTACAAATTTTGAAAACTCTTAGTATGTTATAGAGCATGGTGGATTTATTTAAATAGGTTAAATATTGCTATAACATTATTATAAAGTTTTGTGGACTAGCATACTCTGTCGCAACACTATCAGTATGTCATGTTTTTTTTAAAATTTATTTGTATACTTGTAGATCAACGTACACGGTCTCAACACTATTAGTACAACATAAACTTTTGTCGATTTGTTAATAGACTTAACATGCTATACCACTACAAGGTTCAATGAACTATCGCACCATATTTCATCGATCACTATTGGTACATTTTAAAGTTGTGTGTATCAACATAATCCAACTCATCAATGCTATTAGACTAGAAGGTTTATGAATTACCGTACAGTGTCTAAAGAGTAGTAGTATTTTATGAAGTCTTGTAAATCGATATGAACGAATCTCAATATCATTAATAGATATCATAAAGTTTTGTAGAACGATAAATTTGTGTATAACCGTACACGGTCTCAACACTACTAGTATATTAGTGAACTAGTATAAACTTGTGAACTAGCATAAACTAACTTAACACGACTATCACGTTATATAATTCTGTAAATAATCAACTCAACATGACTACCATGTTATAAGGATACTACCATGTTATAAGGGTTTATAGATAGTGTACTTGTGGACTAACATACATGGTTTCAACACTACTAACTACTAGTACAATTTAAAGTTTTGTGGCTTAACGCAATTATCACATCATGGAGTTTCGTAAAACCCATGTGCATGGTTTTGGATATTGCTATTACACTACAAAATTTGTGGATTATTATAGGCCAACTCCCACGTATTACGACACTAGAACAATATGAAGATCACCTTAAACCGAGTGCCATATTGACTCGCAAATGTTTCGCAATATCTTCACAACTTCTAGAGAAGATATAAAACAACAAACAATATGTGATAAAAAGACAAGGCACCACAAGCCTTAACCTGGTGGTCATCGCTCATGGCCCTCTAATGAGGAGGTCATGGGTTATATTCCCCATGCCGGTGTGGTACTCACTACTATAGTCCACCCAACGATGGTGGGGGGTTCTTGACCCTACTTGTATGGGTACTTCAAAGTTCTTTGGGGGAGTGGTGCTCACCTCCATAGTCCACCCAACGATGGTGGGGGGTTCCTTGACCCTACTTGTATGGGTACCTCAAATTTCTTTGGAGGATACCATGTCGGGAATCTCTAGATACTAGCTAAGAACTACCATACTGTTCCCCCTGTAGTCCCACCATTGGTGTGATTACCTCCGGACATACATCCAAAGATCGTTCGAACTAACACTCTTCTTACACCGGCCTCTAAGTAGGTTGGAGTTTCTCTTCTAATAAAAAACAAAAGTATTATCCTGAAGATCTTCCAAGCACCTATACAAGTAGCAACTACCGTTGGGTTGAAGTAACCATGTTGGGAAAGAAAGTGAGTATTTTAGGTTGTTAGTGCAAGTTGTAGAGGATGTCAATGGATGGAGGGGGGCATGCAGTGATGACGATGACGATGCCTATCGCCATGATATGATGATGCCGGAACGAGGGTGGGAGGCGGTTTCATGGGCTTCTGCCCTGCTTTCGTAGCTTGGCCCTTCCCGTGGCTGGGGCGTCCGGCTGCTTCTGCTGCTGCCCCCCACTCTCCGCCCTCCCTGTCCTCCTCCGTCCTCTCCCTTGCTCTCACATCATCCCTTTCAAGCCAAGAAGCTTGACTGCTACCTTGCCTTCGCCCTTGCTCTTCTTCTCTTGCTTGCACTTACACTCTTACACTTACCTTGCAGCAGCCGTCGCCTCACCTCCCGGGCACTGTTCCTGCTCCTGCTCCTGGTTGCTCGTTCTTGGCGGTGGTGGCGCGGAGAAGGAGAACCAGAACACCCACTTGCCCTTTGCACAACACCCACTTGCCCTTTTTTATTTATTTAGGTGGAGTAAGCACATCACCCACTTTGCTTCATTCTTGCTTGCAACCGTCGCGGGAGGAGGGGAGCCGTTTAGTTCGAGACGATGCGTGTGGGGAATTGCCGGAGTCGGGGTTTGGTGGAAGTGGCGCCAGCATGAGGATTCGTGAGCTATTCCTATGGATGGGATTCAATCTGAACTGCGATCTACTCTCGATCGCCTCGTAGGACTTTACCCGCAGGTATCATTCGATAATCTCGTTTTTCTGCGAGATTAGGGTTGAATGGTTTTCACGTGCTCATTCCACTCAATTGTCCGCAGGTTATGGCTTGATGTCAATGGCAGGGGAAGGATCATCAGTAGGAGAGAACATGCCACCAGCAACTACGACGACCACGCAGCTGATGATGGGGATGTCAGATCACTGCAAGGGGCGGCAACAAGCCGACTTTTTAGAGAAGAAGCAGGAGTGGATAAGCCGCTACCACACACGGCAACTGGAGCCCCATCAGTGTGGGCGAATTCTGCTCCAGCAGATCAAAGTCTCATTAGGGATAGTGTGGTCATTCGTGCGCCGTTTCGACGAGCCGCAAGTGTACAAGCGCTTTATGCAGACGTGCAACATCGTGGAGGGCGACGGCGGAGTGGGCAGCATCCGTGAGATTCACTTAGTCTCCAGCGTCCCCGCCACTTACAGTGTGGAGCGTCTCGAGATTCTTGATGATGTGAACCATGTGATTAGCTTCCGAGTGCTGGGCGGTGGCCACAGGCTGCAAAACTACTGCTCTGTCACCTCTCTACACGAGGTCGAGATTGATGGACGCCCAGGCACTCTCGTATTGGAGTCTTATGTGGTCGATGTACCAGATGGAAACACAAAAGAAGAAACACACATGTTCGTTGACACAGTGGTGCGATGCAACCTCAAGTCGTTGGCGCAAATCTCTGAGCAGCAGTATAGCAAAGAGTGTGTGCAACTCAAGATGGAGCAATTGTAGTCATCGCCACATGAACTCTCAATGCACTCATCTGGCTCCGCCACCGACTCATGAAGAGGTACACATCGTTTTTCACTCTGAAACTCCTCCTTCAAAACGCAACCGACGCACACATCGTTTGCGTATCTGCTGAAACTCTTTTTTGTTTTTACAAAAGCGAAGATTATTGTGTGGATGTGCAGCCCTCGCCATCAATCACAGCTGATGTTTTTGGAGAACGCACTGCGGGTGTAATTAGCAAGAAGCTTCACGTGGACATGGAAGAATGGGGTTTCTTCTGTTTAGCTCGTTTTGTTTCTGTAGTGGTGTTCCCACCCTGTGGATATTTCTTATCCGTGTAGCGAATCACTTGAAGTGATGTCAATGGTTGGTTGTAGCATCTAGGGCAGTGAGACATTTTCAGCGCAATGAATAATAAAACCCGTGGTATGCTAGCACCTTGTAATCTATTAAAAAACATCAAAAACATCACGACTTTTGTGCCCGAATTTCAGGTTTTTCCCCTATTATTGGTTTTGCAGCCATGATGGCTAAAGTGGACATTCTGCCATGAGCACAGTGCCTGCCCCCACTTGCAGTGATGGACAGATCCAATGAATTGCTGCTGCTGATGCCTGCGATGCTGCAGAGACAAAAGTGCATGTACATGGTCAGTAGCGCCAGGTACAATATTACTGGCACGTAGATTCAGGGCTCACCAAAGAGAGGCTGCATGTAAGGAAAGGGTTTTCGCCACGCCGCTCCGCTCCGCTCCGCTCCGCTGGTGGTGGTGGTGTGGCATGCACAACCACCTCTTCTTATTACAGTACTACTACTACCCACTAGGGTACTACAATTCTTTTCATTTACTCAGAATTTATGTCTCTCACACTTGGGATCTCATTTCTTGTTGCATGGAATTTCTGCTTTTGCTTTTAATTCGTGTCAAATCTGGAAGCAAGGTGGTATTCAAATTTTTAATGCAATATAAGGATAAGAAAGTGTAGTGTACTGTACACGCCAGTGTGATTTGAGTTGGTACCAGTCGGAGTCAGGTTTCCTCAGATTGCCCCCTCGAAGTCTGGAGCTGGAGTTGTTCAAAAGCATACCAAACCCGAATGCAAGCAATGTGCACTCAAAGACACTAGGATAATTTTTGTTCTCTTTTGTAGCTCTTTCTACACAATCCAATTCTTTGAGAGTTATGGTGAAATTATATACACATTGCTCCTATTGTTTGTTTGCTTTAACCCCTAAATTTCCTTGTTGCAAAATGGTCTAAGTCACAAAAGTTGACCTTCCTTTAGATTAAGCTCAAACAATCTCAATCTAAGCATTTTTCAAAAGATTCAACCGTAAGATCTCAAAGTTCAGTTGACATTCTTCTCACATAGTAAATTTGAACCGTTCATTCTTCCTCATTTGTGAGATTATAATGGTCAAATAAAGTTGAGTGAGTTTTTCTTTTGCGGGAACCTCCAAAACACGTTTCCGGTTTTAAGGAACGTTAGGGGTTATCCTTTAGCTTGTAAAGTCGGCTAGTCTCGAATCTGCCAAAAGTTTTAAAATTGTCAAAGCTACCTCTTTTGATGCAAGGTGAAAACTTCTGAGATTTTTATGTATTTTTAACATAGGGTGACTAGTTTTTGGAGGGCCTTAAATACCATTTCTGGTGAATTTTTTGATATTAAGCTTTTCAAATTCTTGTTCTTAAGCGATTTAAGAACATGTATGTGGAATTTTTACCCTCATACGACCTATAAAACCTCAAGCAATGCTTGATTACATGAAGGTATGTTGAAATTCAACTACAAAGGCCCATCTTTGACAGTACAAATGGCATGTGAAGAATAACTGGATTGAAAATATGAATAACGGAATTACGCCTTAGAACCTTATTATCATATTTAAATAAACAAAATTTGGAAAAAAATCTCATTATAATTTTTGGAGAATTTTTGATGTTTTGCAATTTAATTGATTTCAAGCAAATTTTGAGAATAAATGAGCATATACCGCAGTTTGGGTAGTTTTGGGCAGATTTCAGTTAGTTTTTTCAAACTTTGACCATGAATATCTCTTGAAGTATGAGGAATTTTGTAGGACAAAATCACATTTTGGCCTCCGCAACATTTGTACAAAGAAAGGTCACAATAGGATGCACTTGTTGTGTCACTCTGGAACTGGAGTTGCCGGGTCTCGTCATTGGTGTGCCCTCTTCAACAAGCCATGTGCTTTTACAAGCCCATGCAACCCGATCTCTTGATTTTACCCATGTCGACACTGTCTCCAAGCCTCCCCAAATCTTGAGTTGCAGCAAACAATTGACGACTACCTCTCCTTCCCCACCATCGCATTTGAAGTTTATGAACGTCACACGTCGCCTAGTCAAGCCTCTAGTTATCCTAAGTGTGGTTTTGAGGCTATGCCAAGACCCTGGCAAGTAACCTCAAGTTTATGTGAATCCACACCTTTAGAGGAGCCCCTCTTACTACGAGGTATTGCCAACAAGAGGAGAGCATGTGTGTATATTGTGGATTGAGCACGCCCAATTAAAGGTTTGGCATTAACCCCTAAATGGTTTGACTCATTTGTAGTAAAATGAACACATCCTCAAAAGCATTGTCATAGGTGGAGGTAAAAGTGTGTTATCCAAATCTCAACCGTACAATCTTGTTGTAGACATATTGAACATCATGTGGGTCAAATTTTGAGTCATGAGGCTTCATAGATTGCGAGATCATAATGTATTAATACTCAAAAATGATCACATAATTTCATCATTTTCACTTTAAAGTGAAAATGCTACCATTAGACTTATTGCAATGAAAAAGTCACCAATTAGAATGTTGTTCACCTTCATCTCAGTAGCATCCTTGAACAAAAAAAAACCATGAGAAAAATTTCTTTGTGCAAATTATGGCCCTGCAATGGTGAAAACTGCCCTAAATTTTACAAAGGAAAAAATGTCTAAAACTAGGCTGCTGTCACTGAAATGCATGCCATTAATTCATACTTCATTGTGTGGGTCTGAGATTTATATGACATGAACTAAACTTGATTTGGGACCCAACCCAAGTGATTTCGTCCAAAACGGAGTCCGGATGAAGAAGTTATGGCTCTCCAAAGTTTCTGTCATCCAGAATGTCGATTTTCGACATTCGGCCCGCTTAAGGGTTAAGAATCAAACAACTCTTCAACATTGAAGGGTTAAGTCTTGATACAATGGATTCTGGAAAATAATTTCATAAGAGCATGGAATTCCAAAATCACAACATGTCTGTATATTCTAACTTTGAGCTTGTATTTTAATCTCAAAGAGTTTCCACTCTATTTGAGGCACAAATGCAACAACAAGAACAACATAATGCAACAACAAGAACAACAACATGCAACGACAACAATATGCAACAACAATAACAATAACATGCAACATAACATGCAACAACAACAATAACATGCAACAACCACAACATGCAACAACAACAACCACAACATGCAACAACAACATGCAACAAGGTAAGGGTATGATATGGGTACTCCTCAAAAAATAGTGTGAATTTTTTAAACTACTTTTTTGATAAAAAAATAATTTTGAAAAATAATTTTAATCAGATGGTATTATAGGTGGCATGGCTATACTTGTATACATGGGATTAAAGAAGGAATTTGTGGCACATATATAATGAATTATAGATAGGTCACTCATAATGAGAGGCGTCTTAGTGGTACCCATATCATGCCCTTGCCCAACAACAACAAAAAAGAATGCAACAATAGATAGATAGAACAGATAAAAACTCTAGTCCCTTTCTAAGGGGCCGGTGTGAATGAAGTGTCCGTTCATAATGCTAATATCCCAACAAGGGGAAATTGAAACAATACTACTTCCCCCTCTCAAGGGTAGGCACTATAACTACGCTAGTTTCTAGCTGATTACTAGTGCTTGAAGATACTTGACATAGTATCCCCAAAAGGGCTTTGAGGTACCCATACAACAAGGCCCAAGGACCCCCCACAATAGTTGAGTGGATTGTAGTGGTGAGCACCAGGCCGGTATGGGAAATAGAACCCACGACCTACTCATTGCGGACCATGAGCCCTAACCACCAAGCCAAGGCTTGTAGTGCAACAATAATAAAATGCAACAACAACAAACAACAACATTCCGAAATTTCAAAAACATGTCAAATTCTTTCCTATATTGTATCAACTGGTAATTGGTTGATTCAAGAAATATATACCTTAGTGTGGTTACAAATACTTTATACATTATGCACAACAAGTGTTACCATTCTTTGCTTCAGTTTGAATGTTCATTCTACCATGCAAACTTGAAATGAGCTTGCAAGTTTGTTCTTTGGATACCATAGCTTATTTGTGATGCATGATTTGTATCTCTTCCTCTTGTATTGCAGTGTGGAGCAATTTAGAAAAAGGTACTACATAGCATTTAAAATGGATTGGTAAATTATTCATTAAAATCAGCAAAAATAGTAAACAAATTTGAGCTCAGTAACTAGTCTATGAGAGATATCACTCACTTATGCACCACCCTTCAATTTCTAGTACAACATTGTAATGGTGTAGGGAGGGCTTGTACAAGCTTCAATAAAAGCTCTTCAAATACCAAGACCTATTCAAAAGCGCCTCCAAATTGTATCATGAAGTGAAAGAGATACAAATCATGCATCAAGAATGAGATATAGTTTCTAAAAGACAAACTTGTAAGCTCATTGCTAATTTGCATGCTAGAATGAACATTCAAATTGAAGCAAAGAATGGTAACACTTGTTTGTGCGTAGTGTATGAAATATTTGTAATATTTTACATTCTTTTCATTGATGAATGCGTAAAATTGTACGAAGATGTAGTAGTTTCCATTGTGGCTGCAATTCACTATACGGTTCTTGAATCAGATCATTTTTGAGTGCACATGCAATGTTCAAAGTTGAGAGGAAAATTGCCCATGATTGCTCAATTTGTAAAGCATCCGGAGGTTTCTGTACTGTGCCCACAAAGAAGTATATTTCTGGAGCAATAAGAGATAACATACCTTCAACTTTCAAATAACCACCATGCTTGTAAAATCAATCCAAATTGTAAATTACAAAGCACGTAAGAAAGGTAGTTTCTTCACTAGTATATGAAAAATATCCAAAAAAAAGTGTAACCTCATGAGATAATGTTAGTGTTTTTTAACATAATTTTTAGTATTTACCTTTGTCTCTTACGAAGACCTTTACATAGTGAGGTTTGTTGATAAAGGGAGTATTGATATCTCTTTAGAAACCTCTTCTGATGCACTTTACATATATGTGGCTCACATTCACAAATATTGAATTGAGCTCATGTTAAAAGCCTTGACATTGTCTCTCTTGTATAAAATTTATATACACATTTTAAAGTGCAATGAATTCTCATGGATTTTTCTAATACATGAGATTTGGATAAGCTTGTAAGAGATAGTTTTGATAAAATTTACTACATCTAGGACACTTTGGTGTTAGTTCCATGGAATTTGGTCATTTGAAGTGGTAGTTATGATCATTTGAAATTGTTCTTGTTTATCGTGAGACTTTAGTTAGAGTACAAAAGTCCAGAGCTGAGCTTCTTGGTGTCTAGAATTCAAATTTTTCTAAAAACCGAGTTGCATATAAATTGAAGTCATTGTAATAACTTTCTTCAAAGATGGTTGAAATTCTCCGCTATGGCATGCCTCAAAAGTAGCTCACGATAAGATCTAAGGGTAAAGAGTAGAGAATATGTTAAAGAAGTGATATAATAGAATAGGATTTCTGATTTTTATTGGAATTTCTTCATGATGTTATGAAGTACTACATTACCTCTCTAATACTATTTGCAGTTGATCAATTGGATCATTTTTGTGAACATGGCAATTGTTTGAAAATTGAGGCATGATCTCTTGTTTCATTTCCGAACCGTACACTTTCTTGTAGGCATTGTAAAAAATGGGACCACTAGGCTTATCTGCTCAATTTTACATAATTGCTCTGTAATCTAATTTCCCATGTGCACAGGGCAAACATTATAGGGTGCCATTTTAGGGCACTATTTTTGAAACACCTATAAGTCAATTTTCAATAATTCATAACAAATTGTAATAAAGTTCAAAAGTGATATATCACTTGGTCTATCCTTCCACTTCTTATCCTATACAAATAAAATTCTCTACAAAGTTAACTTCATTCAATTTTCCAAGTTGAAAATTGAGTCACTATTTGAGTAGGTTACCTTATGTTGGGAATGTGAGGAGAATTAGTCTGGGTATGTGGAAAAATAGACAACATAAATATTGTAATTCTTTGAGATTCTTTTTTTATAATGATGAACGTGGTAGAATATTTAGAGTGGAAAATAGTTAGACTTAACCTAATACTAATAAATAGGTTGACTTAGAATTGTTAATTGAGATGCATGTACCAAATCAAGGTATAGAATTATGAACACTAGATGACCTATAACATGATACTTTGTAATAGCAAATTAAACATATTAAATGAAGAGGTAATTTTTTCACTAGGGGAAATAGGTTCAAATTGGAATTCAACCCAACAAATTATGAAAGAGATTCTAATAACAGGATTAAAAATTGTTGTGGATGAAAGAGATTTAACTCCTCAAGGTTTGTTTGAAATCTTCCAACTAGATTGTTTTGAAGTACATCTTATCCCCTAAAATTCCCTAATGTCAAAAAACAACATTTTGGATGAAGGGCACAAACTTTGAAGAGCCACAATTCTTCATTTGGACTCTCATATGAACGAAATCACTTGGGTTGGATTACAAATCAAGTCTAGGGTGTGTGGTAGAGATTGTAGACCCTTTCAATGAATTTCAAACAAATGGCATGCATTTTAGGTAAGGCAACTTTTGTTTCTAGATTTTCAAACATTTGGCATATTTTACCATTGTAAGCCAATTTTGAAAGATCAAAAATAGCTTTCATGAGTTATTTTTACATAATTGTGTTCTTAGATGCATCCAAACAACTTTGTATTTGAAAGATTTATGATCCGGATAACTTTGGTATTGGATTTAATGTTTCGACAATGAAAATTTGAAAGAATGGATGGATTTTGAGGAGCTATATCTACTTCATCCACCATTAGATTTTGACTTTATTTTTTGGGATGGAATGAAATTGTAGTTTAGTTTGTGTGATAGAATCCTTGACCCAATCGAAGATTATGAAGATAAGGCATAAAATTGAGTGCAAAGGGTTTAGTTTTGAACTATTTTTCCTTTGTAGAATGATTGGCAGTTTTTACCATTGCAAGGCCACTCTTTGAGCTAAAATTTTTTTTTTGATGTTTTGTTTTTGGTACAATAGAGTCTTTTAAATGAAAATGAATAACTTTCTAGTTGATGACTTTTATATTGCAAATTTCTTGTTGGTAGTATTTTCACTTAAAAAGTGGATATGATGATTTCTGTAACCTGTTTTGCGCACTAAAACGTTATGATCTTGCAATCTCTAAGGTCCCATGAGTCAAGTTTCCGTCCACATGATCTACAAACAGTCTACTAATAGTTATATAGTCAATATTTGAATAGCTTATCTCTATTTTTATCTATGACACTATTTCAAAAATGATTTTCTCGCTAAACATACCGCATGGACGTCTAAGGGTTAAGATCATATTTATGCAAAAAGAATGATGAGATCAATACTATTTATCAAATTTTGGCTTGCAACTGTTAAACTCGCCGCATGTTTTAAACCTCTACAACAAAAGTTGCATCCAAAACTTTGTGTGCCATAGATTCATACTATCTTGATTGGAAACAACATTTATAGGGATAAAAGAAAACTTGATATATTGTGTCAAGTTGCTTTGCACTTCAGTTTTCCATATACTCACTTCACACTTCATTCACCATTACTCATTACTCTAGTTTATCTACATTTAGTAAATTGGTCTAAAATGGAGCATGTCCCATTATGGAGCTCTAAATAGTCATCCTCAATGAGAGGTAGATAATAGCTTCCCCATGGAATAGTACCATGTACTCACTGCAAACACAATAGGGTGTCACTTTAGGGCACCATTTTAGAAATACCTCTATTTCCAATTCCAGAAATTCACTACTCATTGTAATAAAGTCCAGAGATGATGATTCCACTACAATGAATTGGTAGACTGTTAGATTTTTATAAGATTTGAAAATGCTATAAGTTTTTACTTTTGATATATTTTTTTACCAAGGGTATTGATTCCAATACTACGAAAGGAACCCCATCTTGGCCATTGTAGAGGGTAAAAATATTGACCAGCAGTAAAAACTTATGACATGTTCATATTAATTAATGTATCTAACACCAATCTACCTATTTAGAGCCGATTTACACTACGGTGGAGAAGTCCTCCGGTCAAGAAAAAAAGGGCGTATCTCCATTGTGATTGGTCGAAATGCCATTCTTGACCGGTGGGTGTTTACACTTGGTGAAGAAATTAAAGTTGGTGAACTTTTGTCATGGATAAAAAAATGACATGGTGGTTTTAGGGTTTGACTTTAAGTACAAATGATAGTGACAATTCTTGGATTTCCACGTACGGCTGAGGCATGTCGAAAGAAATTGAGATAGTTTTCAACATTACAAGGAGGACAAACTTGTTAACTTGATTACATGAAATGACCACCATCAAAGTAAGTTTTATGATTCGATTGATCATTGGTGGCATCAAGCCGGTTTCCTTATGAAACATGCGAGTGGACAACACTACTGTGGGAAGACAAGAAAATCTAACAAATGCTAATGAAGATGAAACTCAAAAGGTTATTACTATTCAATCGACGTCATCAAGTGCCTCAAAGACGAACAAGTTTCAGAACCAAGCTCTGCAATACTATTTTTGAATAACATTGAACATAATATGACCATGGCATGTTTTTAGACTATTAAAAGTGAAAATGAACCATAAAAATTTTAGTCTACGGAACAAGTTGATAATAAAATTAGTTTGAAGTTTACTCAATTTGCCATACATATGCATATTGATTTTTTATGAAAAGATAAATTTGTTGATCTATTTTCATACAATGTGAATGTAGAGAATTATGATTTTTTATCACAAAAAATCTTCACCATTAGGAGAATCTCTCTTCACCGGCGGACTTCTCCGGTAGACATCAACGTTAAACTTCTCCTATAGGTGTTTAAACTACAACCAATCAAGACTCCTTAAGAAATTGTTTATTGCATTTAATTCTTCTCCTGCACATTCACCATATGCCTCATATAACCATGTCTTGACCAAACATTCTTGACTGACGTGAGGCCTTCTCCATCGTAGTGTAAACCGGCCTTTAGGGTCCTTTTACATTATGGACCATGAAGAGCGACCAGGGCCTTCTAAAATCTGTGATTGGAGAGTAAAGTGCTCTTGGTCCCATTTGGCTTTACACTACCTTGAAAAAAGGAGAATGACCACTAACTTTGAGGTCCCAAAGTTTGCTAAATTTTGCATAGTGGATAATGTTTTCATGGTCTTCTTGATTGTATTTGAGTCGAAGCAAATACCTCGCTTCAACTACAATCAAGGAGACCATGAGGCTCAAAAATCATTGATTGGCTTGAGTTCAATTATATAAAAAGAAAGGAGGAAAAAGGGGATGGTTAGTGAGAGAATCATGGGAATTTATATTAGAAAATTGAGGTTGAACTAGTCCCGTTCCAAATCCACTTTACACTACAAGAGTGACCAAGCCACTCAAAATTCTATTTTTGATTTATCATGGTCACGGCTCTTGACCAAGAGCCATGACCATGAAAATGATTTTAATTTTCTTGGTCATGGCTCTTGGTCCATAGTGTAAAGAGACCCTTAAGGTTGAGTGTCCTAAAAGCACCAACTTAACAGATCTGACCTATTTTTAGCACTAGTAAATTCAAAATAGAATTATGACCACATTCGAAATAGGTTTTCAGGAGGATTGCAAAAATTTGCAACATGCAATTCGCATTTGTGAGTTTTATACAAAATTCCAAAGTGCTAAGGAAGATTTGACCCAATTGCGTTATATACAAATGAGGTACGTGTGTATTTTCACAATCTACAAATGAGGTACAGCGCGCTTTTGGGTTCCCTGGCGCTTTTAGGTAGTCCAACCGTAGTGTAGTTATCTATTTGCTCCACGCACGAAAATTGCTTGCATCGGTTTGAACCATTATTCAACACTATCACCTACGGCACGGGTTCGTGTCATCGTGAGGGCGAATTCCAACCGAGATATTTGAGGAGCATTTGACTATTATAAGTGGTGGCGATGGCGAAGATTCAGCGAACGGTCGGCCGCTGACGTTTGAAACGATGAGGCGTCGTCACGACTGTAGTAATACTTATTCAAATCGAACATGGAACATGGTTTTGAATTGGTGGGTGAATTGCAGGAACTAGTGAAGTGCGAGTAATTAAGATCTCCGGCGCCGCTCTCGCTGTTGAATCTTCAGTCTGTTCAACCTCTGGTCAACCGACCACTCACTCGTAGTGCTGGTCAACTCTAGCTGCTGCTGCTTCGATCTCTCTCCGAGCGATTTTGCGAGATCCAACCATGCCAACCCCACAATTCCTTGCTCCTCTCCTACCTCTGGAGCTTGTTGAACTGGGTGGGTTCCATTTTGCTCGTGATTCTGTTCGATTGAGGCGTTATGGTGGGCGTGCAATGGATTCTGGGTATGTTTCTGCTGGTGGTGGTGTTGAGGACAGCCAGTGCGCAGTACCAATACAACAACGTAAGTGGCTACGCGTGCACAAGAAACGTGAGTTTCTGTCAATCGTATGCGTTTTACCGCCCCCCTGCTGGCAGTGAAGCAAATCTCACTTTCATCGCGAGCGTTTTCAACACCAGTGTTGCGGGAATTGCGAACGCCAGTGGAATCGACCCCGGCGCGACCACGACGCTTCAATCCTCGCTCTACGTCCCGCTCGCGTGCTCCTGCACTAATGGGTCCTACCAGGCGCCCACGAGTCACGTGGTGGCGAAGGATGAGCTTATGTATACTATCGCGAACAGCACGTACCAGGGTTTGACGACGTACCAGGCGATTCAAGCTGCGAACCCCGCTGTGAATGTCTCCAACATGCAAATCGGGCAGCTGCTGCGCATCCCGTTACGATGCGCTTGCCCTCCGATCCTGCTCACTTACCCCATCTTCCCCGGGGAGACTCTGAAGATTATTGGAGACCGTTTCAACGTGTCTGCGGCCGAGCTTCAAGCTGCTAACAGTGTTACGGACCCGGAGAAGATGCTAGCGTTCACCACGATACTCATCCCGCTCCCCGCTCTCGTGCCCCTGAACTCCAGCGCCTTTGCACCACCACCAGCTCCCGCGCCGCCCGTGAGCGCTCCACCTCCGGTTGTGGGGGTGAGTGAGTCCGAGCCATCCAAGGCGGCCTTGTACATTGGCGTGGGCGTGGGCGCGGCCGGCGTGGCGCTGGCGTGCGTGCTGGCGTGCGTGCTTTGTGCGACGATCGCGCATTACAGGAGAATCATTCGTGACAAGGGGGACAGCAGCGAGAAACGAAGGTTGATGATCCAGAGTGAGAATTCCGCTGGTGGGAGCTATGGTGGTACTAGTGCGGGCTCCCATGGCCTGGTGGGCATGACGGACATTGTGGGCTCTGACAAACCTTCGCAATTCTCCTATCAGCAGCTGCTCACCGCCACCAACAATTTTAGTAGCGAGAATCGCATCCAGGGCTCCGTGTTCTTGGGCAAATTGAAAGACTCCCTCGTGGCCATCAAGCAAATGAAAGGCAACAACGTGACCGACGAGCTCAAAATCCTCTCCCAAGTCCATCACGGCAATGTGGTAAGCATGCAAGCTTACACTTTTTCAGCATGAACAAGTTTTCCGAAAACATTCAAGTATGGATTTAAGTCACACCGTCTAAAGCACTCGTAATTCTCTGCATCTTCTCTCCATCAAATAGTACCGATGCACAGCTATGAGTACCAAACACTAAAATATTTTCAGCTATTCAGTACTTGGTTAGAGTCATGGATCTTGAAAGAGAATTAAAAAATTCACCTTCAAGCTTCTCATTGTAAACTAAGACCTGATATCACTGAACATTTAGCTTGTCTTCACTTCATTGAGAATAAAGATCACAGGACACTTGGTTTGAAGTTCAAGTGGTCAGAATCTCCACCTTCAATCCTCATTGTGAGGAGCTCAGATGCAACTCTACCAAAATTCCGACAGACACAAGCTCGAGTGCGAGGGTTATCTTTGTATCTTTGTGAGGATTATCATTGTAGGTTCAGATTTCGGAGAACCAAGATACAAGATTCCAACAGCAAAACAAGCATCGATAGGGCTCAAAACCTTGAGGCAGAGCATAAAGTTCTGAAGAATGTGCAATTTGCCAACGTCTTCAGAATCTGAATTTTTTCAGAAATGGGCGTAGGATTGTTTTAATTTTCCCCACGATGGGAGTGGGTATTTCTTCCAGAGAGGAATGTATTTGAGTTTGAGAAATGGAGTGCCTCGCTGATGCGTGAGATGGAGGAATTTGTGTGCAGGTGAGATTAGTTGGAATGTGCGCGAGCCCGAACGAGAATTTGTATCTGGTATACGAGTACGCGGAGAATGGGTCGCTGAGCGATTGTCTTCACCACCAAACGGCATACCCCAATTCCAGCTTCTCCCGCTCGGTGGGCTTGTTATCATGGCGACGACGAGTGCAGATCGCCCTAGACGTGGCATGCGGGCTGGAATATTTGCACAACTACACAAAACCAAGCCTGGTGCACAAGGACGTGAAGAGCTCCAACATTCTACTAGACCAGCAATTCCGAGCCAAAGTGACCAACTTCGGAATGGCCAAATCCTCACACGGAGGGGCGATGATGACGTCTAACATCGTGGGCACACAAGGGTACATGGCGCCAGAGTATTTGGAGCACGGCATGGTCACCACCCGTGCCGACGTCTTCTCGTTCGGCGTAGTACTCCTGGAGCTTCTGTCCGGGCGCGAGGCCATCGCAGACTTCAACACGCCCTTGCACACGACCGTACCAAACACTGAGAACGAATTGGGTGCGTGGATTGATCCCCGGTTGCAAAACGCCTACCCGCGTGACATCGCGTGGAGTGTGGCCAGCTTGGCCACGACGTGCGTCGCGACGGATCCTGCGCAGCGCCCCAACATGAAAGAGATCAGCTTCAGGCTGTCCAAGTTGTGTCAGGCTTCGCAGGAATGGGAATCGTCCACGCGCTACAACAATGCTGCCATTGAAGCTCGGTGACCAGCTACTTAGGGTTTTGCACCTCGACAACCGTGCCCACTTCTCGAAACTTGCGCACAAGCCATGGAATAGGATGTACCATCACCTTACCACGCTGGTAGAAACTTCGACCGAAAATC
Source organism: Bryum argenteum (assembly GCA_037043015.1). NCBI lineage: Eukaryota > Viridiplantae > Streptophyta > Bryopsida > Bryales > Bryaceae > Bryum > Bryum argenteum. The sequence goes on along the minus strand of CM073323.1, from coordinate 11,811,339 downwards.
AGGCTGTAGGGATGAGAAAGCGAGTGAAACCTCCGTTGATTCAGCGTGTAGGTTGGGGTGGACCTACGAGAACGACTGGTGTCACTGTAGACAAGCCAAACAAACGAACCATGACTGATGTAAAAAAGTGGAAGTTCCACATAGGAAACGCGTGAGCTTTGCTCTTTGTACTTGACTTACAGCAGGCTATTACTTAATTGCTAGCTCTACAGGAACGAAATCCTCGTGAGTCAATTAATCATCGGCTGCATCGTGAAGCCGCTGATGGGGCTAGGTATGCTCACCATCAGTAGTACGAGCAACTTTGCTGAAAAAAACTATTGATTTCATGGTGAGAGCTTCGCCTCGAGCGATGTGCCCTCGACTGCAGACTCACCACATTCTGTTTTAGAGAGCGCCCTCCGATTCTGCACGTGGAAGCCTCCAGGCTGTGCGAGCGAATCACGGTCTAGCACCGAGCTGGTCCCCACAACATATCCATGCTTGCGGCAGAATCATCACCATCATCACCGCGTACTTACTGCAGTGGTGGTACTGATATCCTCCCATCGGCTACCACCAACCGTAGTCGTAAAAATTTGCACATAAATATCGGGATCACTTGCGCTAAATTTAGCATTCGTATGTCCAAATATGACAAAGCGCCGCACGAGCAAGTGTGTGCTCACGAATTCATGGTTTGCAAAATCTATCACTGGTTGCGGAGCAAATAACCCCGAGTAGTAGTAGTAGTAGTACTGGTACTTGTCGTGGGCGCCCACCAAAAAGGATGGCGGACACCACGTCCCGAGGGTCCACGTTGGCGTGAAAACGTGGACATTTTTGGGATTGATTCCGGCACGCAAGTGTCGGCGTCTTAATGGACTTGCATCCGCACACTCCTCCTCTCAATTGCTTCAAGTCTTCCGTCGCCACTCTGTTCTCACTTTCGCTCTGATCGTGTGATTTCCCAGCTGAGTGTGGGAGCCGCCGTTGCGGATTAAGTATTATTGCAGTTTGCTTTGGAGGGACCCATCGTTATCAGAGAAACCTTCGTCGTTGGGAGAGTTTTCTCGTTTCGTTTCGTTGTTCGAGGAGATATAGAGCCCTTTCCGTTGTTGTTGGGTAGTGCGCAGCGTTGAGGAGTTCGTTTGCGTAACAGCGCGGTTCCGACCGCCCCAATTGCGGTTGGTTGACGCAGGAGGTTGTTCTTTCTTCTCCTCCTCCTTCTTCCTCTATTTCTTTCGTTACAATGTAGACACAAACGTCGTTTGCGTTTTGCTCTCGCGTCGTTCTCACTATTGAGACATTGTTTCGTTCGTTAGGTGTCGCTAGCCATGTCCGAGAAGATGGACTTCTTGGAAGCCATGGACCTCAACGAGGCCATTGACCTCGCAGCGGCCATGGACCTCAACGACGCCATGGACCCTGGCACCCTTCCCATCCAGGAAGACAAGTTGTCGGTTGGAAAACTCAAGCATGGGTACGCGCCTCGCATGCTTGCTTACTATCAGCGAGTTTCTTCAACGCGTTTTCATGCAGACAACTTCGGTCCTCATGTTCCTATGCTATTCTTGAATCTTGTGGGCGTGATTGTCAAGGCTTGTAGAAACATTTTTGCGTCATCTTCTAGGAAGCATCATCGCCGTCATTTCTTATTGGGGCTTTCGTTGTTTTCTTTTTCAGTTGCAAGCATTACAGGAGACGATGTCGAATCCGAGCCCCATGCTGCAATGAGGTTTTCGACTGTCGTCACTGTCATAATGAAGCCAAGGTTCATATCAGACACTTTGTTGCTCGTTCTCCTTGTTGTTTGTCAATGACCTTCGACAAAAAGAGTTTTTCTCCTTCGTCTTCTTCTTGGTTGAGTTTGAGGGATTACATTTTAATAGTAAATTTTTGCAGAACTCCAACGAGGTTGAGGAGGCAAAGCGTCATGATATTCCCAGACACCGTGTCGAGAAGGTAATGAACGGATTCCAGTGGAGTAATCTCAACATTCTTCTTGAACGAAAGAAATGTTACTAATCTTGAACATGTTCAAGAAGTTGCGAATCTCAACATTCGTGTGAGCGAAAGAATGTCGCTGAGAGGGTTCTACTTGCGCAGGTGATTTGTTCACTTTGTGATCACGAACAAGACGTGAAGCAGGTTTGCGAGAATTGTGGTGTTCGCATGGGCGATTACTACTGCGACAAGTGCAAATTCTTCGATGACGAGGTCGCGAACTTTTGCTAATCTCAACATCTGCAATATTGTCCTCGGCTCTTCAATGTCAATCTCACGTTGACATGATAATGCCATTGTAACAATGCAGACAGAAAAGGAGCAATACCATTGTGATGCGTGTGGGATATGCAGAATCGGCGGGCGAGACAACTTTTTCCACTGCGATCGATGTGGTAGGCACTACCCACCCACCCAACCAAATCTTTCATCGTCGAACGAGTTTTTGTCCGAAAATCTGACATCGATCGCTCGCTCGCTCGCAGGATCTTGTTACACTATTGCGCTCCAAAACTCACATCCTTGCGTTGAAAACGCCATGCACCAAAACTGTCCCGTTTGCGTTGAGGTACAGAAAGCTCTTCACATCTTCAACACGCATCGTTTAAATATGCCATTTCTATATATGGTTTATGCTATTCATACCACACCCTCCATTCACGGTAATAACCATTTCTACTTCGAAAATATGGCATCAAACAATGTGGGTTGTGGTGCAGTACTTGTTCGACTCGGTGATGGATATCTCGGTGTTGCCGTGTGGTCACACCATGCATCGAGCTTGCCTTCGACAGATGACTCTACACTCTCAGTAAGCGTTTTTCGCTTCTTTAGGTTTTCATCTGGCCAGGCTATTTATGTCAAAACAAGAGACTATCTTCTACTCCTGCCAAAACATGAACGAAAGCACAAAATTAGTTTCATACAAAATGCTAATGAGTAGAGATAGCTGATACTCTTGTGAAATCTTGCAGATTCTGTTGTCCATTATGTTCAAAGTCAATCCAAGATATGTCAAGGTTCTGGCACATACTGGATCAAGAAGTTTACTTAACGCCAATGCCTGAAGAATACCGCCACAAGAGGGTATATCACTCTGCACAAACTACAACTCCAATGTCAATATGAACACATGTACTGAGCTTTCTATTGTCTCATCCATGATTCATGATTCCTGCGGTATTCTTATAACATATGGATTTTTATCATGCATTGTTCATTGTGTACCGACACAAAAGAAATTCTCTCAAAGCCAGAACAATCTGTGTTTGAAGACTTATAGTGAACAATCTATCAATCCAAACAAACAAGGTTCTGTGAATTAGATGTGAATCTCAGCTCACCATTTGTGTTCGAAGGCTTATTGTGAATAATCTATTAATCCAAACAAAGGTTCTGTAAATTAGATGTGAATCTCAACTCACCAGGCTTATTGTGAACAATCTATTAATCCAAACAAAGTTCTGTAAATTAGATGTGAATCTCAACTCATCAAATTTCTGAAAACAAACCTAAAGTGTCCTCTACAATTGGCTTTCGACACCAGATGTCTGAAAACAAAACTGAAGTGTCCTCTACAATTGGCTTACGATTGTATGTCATCAAGCAAGTTGTAATGGAGAGTTTTTCTTGATTTTGAGTGGTTAGATTTTAGGGTTTTCTGTAAACGAAGTGTTGATTTTGGTTGATTTTTGTTGGGAGTTTTGGCAGGTGTGGGTGCTGTGCAATGACTGTGGGATAACGAGCGATGTGAAGTATCACGTAATAGGACACAAATGTGCAGGATGCGGATCATACAACACACGATCAACGAATCCACCTCGGAGGGTTTCATCACCACCTGCTGAGGCGCCTTCTTCTTTCCCTCTTGCCATTGCTGCAGCAGCCTCAGAGATGGTCGCCGAATAAGGTGGAGCATTGATTCCATTCATTCATTCTTTGGACAATTAGCTAGCTAGCTTCGTAGGATTAGGGTTCAGAATTGTGTATACATTCAATTGATACTCGATCTTTTTAAAACTCTTTTTGTACAAAGTAGGAAATCATTTCTTCACTGATGCAGGTGTGGTCTTTGGCTTGCAATCGTGTTACCCATTTCATTGTGAAGAATCTTGTCTTTGATAAGATCTGACCTTAAGCTGTCGTAAAGAATCTCATCAAGTCTCCCTGATCTTGAGAGGGTTAGTGTTTTGGAACCGTGAATAGTTGTTGATAATCAGGATTTATTTTTCAAATATACATATGAGTTGTGTACTAAATGGAAGTATTTTACTAGGTTTGGTCTCTAGTGGAAAAGTGTGCAATTTTCATCCAGCTTATCAATCCAAAAGGATTTTCACCAAGCTTGGTTGAATAAGACATTCTTGGTGGAAATATTGTCGAAAACTGCAACTAAACTTAGTTGATTAAGACACTCTTGGTGGAAATATTGGTGAAAATTGCACACAACTATCGTACTGTACACTGCTAAAAATTCCATTTTAGATTTTTCATTAACCCATCAAAGAGTGGACTCATCACTTGACTTCAAGTGTTTTGAAAATGGGCTCATTACTCAATTGTAAGACATTATGTTACATCACAAGCACTCATTTTAATGATGGTGTATAAACAATGTTAATAAAGTCTGACCTTCCAAGTCACAACAACAAGATTAGAATTGTTATTGCTAACATCAATGTGAAATTATGCTAATATCCTATCACAGAATATTTTAAATCTCTAGTGGAAAGGTGGCGTGAGTAAAGCCATAGTGCACTCGCGACTTTACTCATACCACCTTTCCACTAGTATATTTGCATGTAACATTTTGTTGTCATGTAGAATATTTCCACACAATTTGTTAACAATGGTTACTAAATGAGAACGGATTCAAGGACATTACGAAAACCACTCATTGTTGTTATGTCCTGTGGCATATCATCAAGGGTAGGTCAAACGGGCATTTTATTCGCGCCAACCCCACAAGGGTCTGGTGTTCTTATTTGTTTATATTTATTTGCACAAACCATTTCCCATACGCAATTGGATACATTCAAGTTGGGAAAACAAAAACGGCCTATATATAAGTCACGATAGTATGTAGTATCACACTTTGTGAGATACAAACCTTACTGCACTTTAGTGCAAAGAGTAATTTACATAAATCTAGCCACTTAGAAGTGCACAATTATCACCACCCATTTTTATCTTTTCACTCTAAAAGCATTTATTTATTGTATATGAAGTATTAGTGATGAAGTGAGATATTTAGATCTCAACCATACAATCCTATAAAGAAGCTTATTAGAGATGAATTTCTAGGGCCTTAAAGCCTCATACATTGCAAAATTGTGATGTTTGTATACTAAAACAAAATTTTGAAGATTTGACATTTTTACTCTGAAGTGGAAATGCTATCAGTAAATCCACTGCGATCAAAAAATCTCTGACTAGGAAGTTGTTCACCTTCATCTCTATAACACCCTTATATAACAAATTCTTAAAAAATACTATTGGCCAAATAACAAGTTTGCAATGGTGAAAACTACCAAAAATTCACAAAGAAAAAATAGTCTAAGTTAGACCCCTTGCATCAAAGAGCATGCCATATCTTGAAAGCATCTTCGATTAAATTCAGCTTTTTACTACAAGAGATAGACTTAAGTTGGAATCCAACTCAAAAAATCTAGTTGAAATCCAACAGTGGATGAATGAGATAAAACCCCTCAAGATTCATGCATTTTTCTAGGATTTTGTATATACATCAATTATAATCTATGATCGAAATTATTTTAATCCAAAAACTACCTCATATAAAGTTGTTGGACTTTATCCTTAAATCATTCTTATATTTAAAGAAATAAAAAATCATGAAGAATTTAATGTCATCCAAAGAAATGGCAAGTTATTTAAAAAAACTATAATGTTTTGAGTTTTGAAACAAAACAAAAAGTTGTGTGCACTAAAATGCATACCATAAAATCAACTTACCTTGTACTTCATCAAGTGAATTGCTTTCAACACAACCTAAGAGTCGGTTTACACAACGGTGAAAAATGCCACTCGTCTGTCAAAACTTTAATTTCAACCAATCACATTTGAAGAGTCTCACTTTCAACCAATCACATGTAAGACTTTCTTCTTAATTTCCTCACAGTTGAACTTCTCCACTCTAATGTAAACCAACCCTAAAGTTTTCACGGGTAGAAAATCGATTAATTTGATGACTAGAGATTATTTTTCAGAGATTTCAACATGCCTTATTTTCAATTGGCTCTGTACAAATCTAAGGTTGGGATACAAATATTTTAGGTTGAGTGAGATGATTCAAAAGTTATAGCGATCGTGTAGCGAGAGACAAGTTACAAGCAATGATCGGGAAAAACCGACGGCTAGTTCATTATCAACCGATGGAAATAACCTGTTAGCCAGTTAATTATGGGCACCCTCGGATGAGTGCTACTAGCGTTGTCCTCGGGAGGCCCATCAGCCAATGGATTTCTTCTTTCAAATCCCTAGAATTTTCGATTTGGAACCCCCGACGACCGTTTTTGATAATTTCGAACTCAAAAATGGAGCCTACGACCCCAAATTACTCTAGTACCCTACTCCTTAGCATTTTAAGCCTATACATCAAAAATTTAGGGGGCTCTTTACCCCTCCCACTCCATTGCCCCCGAGAAAAGTTTGTAGCACTCATTTTAAGTGATCCGGTTAATTCTAGAAAACATATGAAAATCACAAGAAAGAAACTTTTCTATTTTCAGTATAAAATGAGACAATTGCCGGGGTAGTTTTACCTAAAACCGGTCAAACCGGTCACAAGTGCTGCTGACGGAGTGCTGGTGAGGCAAAGGACAAATAAAAAGAGTCATGGGATACCGGAATATGCCGGTGGGCCTCCATCCAAATGAATTTGATTCCAGGGCTCAGCAGGTTACAAACAATACACACGATGAATGCAAAAATTTCCAGAATTAAATAGCAAAAGATGAATTTACCACAAATTTTTGAAGTCAAAAGTGTACATGACCTTAAACCGCTCAGTAGACTCTCCTTTGTGGCGGGTCACGCATGTAGCGAAAACCGTGCAAAAAGATTCCAGATCAAGTCACTATGAACCCTCAGATTTCAGAATATTCTTTTTTGCCGTGGGTGCAAAAAGGTCCAGGCCATGGGCGGTTTAACAGGCAGTCTAGCATGCGCTTCAGGGGGGCCAAACGGTTTAAGGGCATTCTACCTTAATTTTCATGCATGGGGAAAGTAAGTGGAATGATAGTCATAGTGGATTTACCATTTTGGACCCTTCTACAATTTGCTATGAATTTTTGAAGGTTGTCTCATAGGTGTTTTTAATAGAATGTTTGTCGTGCGTCCATGCTACCGTTGAGTGGAGAAGCTACTATGTACATGTGGGTTAAGAAGCCTAGTGCTTCATTATTGGTACGGCTCCAGTTTTGAGGACTCTACTTAATGGATGAAATTTTGGATTTCTTAGTTTGTTGTGAAGTAAGGAATTTACGTGCATGGGAAAGTGAATGGAAGGCTACAGTAGTCAAAGTAGATTCATCATTTTTTGGACTTTTCTATAATTTACTATGAAAATCTGAAGGCAATCTCATATGTGTTTTCTAATATGGTGCCTTGATTTGCACCCTATAATGTTTGTCCTCACTACATGCTATTGTTGAGTGAAGAAGCTATCATGTACCCCGAGATGAAGAAGGATAATGTTCTATTATTAGTATTGCTCTAGTTTTGAGCACTTTCCTTAAAGTTCCAAGTCCCAATTCCTATGTTTTACCTCCAAAACTGCTCTCCTTCATTGCAAGGTGAAATGACGTATTTCGGCGTATGTAACTATAAGATCTAGTATCTAACTTGTATATGCATACAAATTTTTTTTTTAATTTCCTCATAGAGTTTCTTATATCATGATCTTCAAAGTTGAATTAAAAATTTTTCTTTACTTGTTGGAGAAGGCGAATGTAGTGTTTTGGGGGCCAAGAAAACCATATGATATACTTATGTTATGATAGATAGGTTGGAAATCTAATAAATATACTTACATTTGTTTAGATTATTAGATATACAAAGTTCATTTATTTTATTAAGAATCAAGTCTAGGGGTTTCGAGAATAAGAATATGAAGAGCCTCAAGTCATAGTTATTTTTAAGAGTGGTTATTATAGTTGTCAAACATTGTTTTCCCTTTCGGAAACAAGAAGGACTGATTATTTAGATTCTTACTTTGATTGTTGTCATATCAAAAATTCAAGTATTTTAGTTTAAGATATGGTGTACACGAGCATATATAAGTTTGTTACTAGACCTTACTTCAAAATACATCATAAAATCAAATTTCTTTCCTTGCATTGAATGAGAGCAAATTTAGGGGTAGAGCATGATATTTTATTGTCTTAACCGAAATAATAACCTCAAAAAAATATAATATATCGTGCTCTAACCTCAAAAAATGCACAAAACAGTCGATATATTTACCTCTAAAGCTAAATTTAGCAATTTTTGGGTCAGTTTGAATTAGGTCAGACTCTAAGTTACTATTTTTAGATTGCATGAAGTTGAACCACTAGTGATAAATTTTTGCAAACCTTTCCAACTCCACCATTGACGCTTCTAAATTCTCAAAATCTTGCCCAAAATCAATTAAAACACAAAAACTTCAATATTGAGATTCTACTATTTTCAATTTTTGTTTCGTATACTTGTAAATAAGGTTCCGAGCCTCTAAGGGTGATCTCATTATTCCAATTTTCCAAATCAACAATTCTTATCAAGCAAAGACCGGCCTTTGTATTGATATTTCAAAATACCTCCGTGGGAAATTTCAAGTATTTCTATAGATTTTACAGGTTCTATGAGGATAAAAATTAGACATGTACCTAAGTCACGAAGGTACAAAAATGTGAAGAGTCTCATGTCGAATTTACTTTGATAATAAATTATTTTGGCTCACAAATCACTTCCACTTCCTTCAAATATCAAGTTCATTTCTTCAACTTTAATCATTATGATCTCACATATGGTGAGGAATTTGAATTTGAGACTTGGTGTACATGATATGTGCAATTTTGAGGCCGTTTGATCAATAAAGAAATACAATAATTAACCAAGTCACAAAAAAGCATGATTTTGGGGCCTTGAAACAACTTGAAATTCTCAAACACCTTGGCATTAAATGAACACTCCTAAACCACATTGAAAAATTACCTACCTCCTAGATGATCTATATGGGTTATCGACCCGGCGATCCTTCCTGCCCATTTACGTACCAACCTACCTACCTACCTTTTATGCTTTTTGGATTATGTCTAAATTGAAATTAAAATATATTAAAAATAATAATTTAAAAAAAAAAAAAAAAAAAAAAAAAAAAAAAAAAAAAAACACGGGCATAAAAATAATGAACATAATACTGTTCGAGAAAATGGTAGACATGGGATACTTTTCTAGCTTCTCCGTCGAGACGACGGGGACCTTACTAGTTACACAATACAATTGTACAAGTTGTTGAGAAATCCAAAAAACTCTCACCCATCTTGTCAACCTATGAACCCAACAAACCAACCAAGTAGCATATACTAGATTGGATAAGGTAAACCATCTACCTCATAATTGCACAAGTTTTAGGAAAGTCAAAATATTCTTGCCATCTCATGCATTGACCTACCTATTTCATAGACCTAGTTATTTATTGAGGCAGCAACCAGGTTTGGCAATTCGTACCACAACCGCAATAACCGACCATATATGCTCAATGACCATAGTTAATACGGGCAGAATTTGTTTGATGGGCAGGGCAGGGCAGTGCTGAAAAGTTCAAAGGGGCAGGGGCAGACAATCAGTGTAGTAATGAGTCCCCCGCCGAGCTATCTAGGTTGCTTAGGACTAGAATATATTTAATGCATTGATTGCTTCAAAACAAAAATTATATGTAGTAATGTGCGGATTATAATAAGCACAATAACTGGCGGAATTGGCTCAAGAACATGATCAATACGAGAATTTGCTTAACCCCTAAATTTCCTTGTTGCAAAACGGTCTAAGTCACAAAATTTGACCTTCTTTTAAATTAAGTTCAATCAATCTCAATCTTTAAAAGATTCAACCGTAAGATTTCAAAGTTCACTTGACATTCTTCTCACATACCAGATTTGAACCGTTCATTCTTCCTCATTTGTGAGATTATAATGGTCAAAGTTGGCTGAGTTTTTCTCCTGTGGGAATCTCCAAAACCTGTTTCGAGTTTTAAGGAAAGTTAGGGGTCAATGGGCAGGGCAAGGCTAACAATTTGATAGAAACTGCAGTCCCTCTCTAAAGGGTCGGCGTGAATGAAGTGTTTGTTCATAATACTAATAACCCAATGCCTAGTAAACAAAGGGACATTGAAGCAATACTACTTCCCCTTTTCGAGGGTGGACACTATAACTATGCTAGTTTCTAGCTAGTTACTAGTGCCTTGAAGATACTTGACATAATACCCCCAAAGGGCTTTGAGGTACCTATACAAACAAGGTCTAAGGACCCCAACCATAGTTGAATGGACTATGGTAGTGAGCACCACGCTGGCATGGAGAATAGAACCCACGATCGCCTCATTGGGGGACATGAGCCTCAACCGTCTTTTCATACCATTGACCAATTTTCTTGGTCATGGCTCTTGGCCATGAGTTGTGACCATGACAAATCAAAAATGAATTTTTGAGTGGCATGAACACTCTCATAGTGTAAAGTGAATTTAGACCACGACAAGTTTAAGCTCAAATTTATGATATAGATCCTCATCATTCTCTCTTTTACCCTCCCCTTTCTTATTGCATAATTGAACACTAGCGAGTCAATGATTTTTGAGCCTCATGGTCTCCTTGATTGTAGTTGGGTGGAGGTATTTGCTTGGACTCAACTATAATCAAGGAGACCATGAAAACATTATCCACTTTGCGAAATGGGGACCTCAAAGTTAGTGATCATTCTCCTTCTTTCAAGGTAGTGTAAAGCCAAATGGGACCAAGAGCACTTTACTCTCCAATCACAGATTTTAGAAGGCCATGGTCAATCTTCATGGGTCCATATTGTAAAGCGACCCTAAGAAAAATTCTCGGATAATGGAGCAGGGCAGGCCGGTGCTGAAAATGGCAAAGGGAGCACACAATTCCTAGCACACTACCATGAGCGCAACAATTGGCCAAGTTGCCTAATGTGGAACAATAATTTTTCATCTCGGGCAGAATTTGAGTGGTCAACAGAAACATAATGAGGACGAAATTTGCAAGATGGGCAGCGATGGGCAGCAGTGCAGGGCCCGGCACACCAAAATAGTGTAGTGACGAGCAGATTATAATCGGCGAACATGAACAGCTGATTTCCTTTATTGGCACATAATAACAAGATCATAGTCAACATGGGAATTTGGGCAGGGCGGTGCTGAAAATGGCAATGGGGCAGGGGCAGGGGCAGGGGCAGGGCAGACAGGAAGGAGTCGTGAGTACTGTAGGCCAAGGCATAAATTTGACACCTTGGGGGGTGTATTTTGCGGATCACCGTATTTGAGTGCTACGAGCATTTTTTTGGGGGCAAGGGAGGGGATGGGTAAAGAGCCACCTAATTTTTTGATGTACAGGCTTTAAATGTCAAGAAGTAGACTGTCAAGGGTAATTTGGGGTCGCAGGCCTCAAATCAAAATTATAGAAAACGACTGTCGGGGGGTCGATATGGAAAATTCTAGGGATTTTGAAAGAAAAATCCCATTGGCTGATGGGGGCTTTGAGAAACACTGTCAGCACTCAAATACGGGGCCGCCCACACACTATCCCTTTAATCTAGTCAAGAGGGTTGAGGTCTCCTACATTCTAGGACACCATAACTCCAAGTTATCTCGTGTCTTTGTTCACATTTTAGCGTCCTCATTAACTAATAGAAGAGTGCCATGTGGTATAAAATTGATTGGAAGAAAAGAATTTTTATGATAACTGGCTTGTCAACAGATGTAATTGGTGAGGGGCCTTATTCTTTGCGATGTATCCTGGCCTGAGGTGGGGTTGCGATTCCCGGCCAAGCGGCGCCTACAAGATTTTCACGGAGCCAAGTGGCCCGGCCTGGTGCACAGGGCTGGACATGCTCTAAGGCCCTTTTTACATTAGAAATGAGAAGCCTCCTGCCAAACCATAGTTGGGCCATACTTGAGAAGCCAATCCTTGAGAAGCCATTGCCTCTGAATGTAGTGTAAAGTGATATAAGGTCAAAGACTCCCATAAAATGAACTTAAAATATTCTAATTGATTGGTTGTGGTTTTTTTGCCCAATGCCCCCCTTTCCCCCAGATTTTTAGTTAGGCCCACCTCATTGAGGTAGGCCTAAGTGCAATTTCGGGGGGCCGTCAAGCAAAGCAATTTTGTGCCAACAAGGCAAAAAGTGCTTGCCATTTTATTTTTGGCTCCCTTTCACCCTTGGACTAAAATTTGTTTGAGTAAAGCTTCTCTTCATTGGCTTCTCAATTCCTTGGCCTCTCATTGATTGAAATCCTTTCACTCTTGGCTTCTCAACTCTAGTGTAAAGAGGACCTAAGACAACCAATTTTCAAATAGGGTGTCTTTGGGGACATCCAAAAATTTTACAAGGTGTCCTTTTGACACCCAAATAAAGTAATTAGGTTGTCCCTTGTATCTAAAAATTTCCTTAAGTTTACATGAGAAATATCAAATAAATGTGCACGTCAACCTGAGGATATAATGAACACATTTGAAATAACTTTCTTAGACCTCTAGAAGAATGATGCATTCACATATTACATCATGTAATATTGTGTCATTCAGTTGAATTATACCACATCCCAATGTGGTTAAGGAGAGAAACTCAATGGAGTAGTGGTCTCTAACTTGAATAAACGGTCCTCACCATAATAAGAATAAAGTAGATCCATTAGTTTCTCACCATATTATCTCCTCTATAAGTAAGTGCTTGTTTACGGCTTCAAAGTATATGAGCTTTTTTCCTTCGGAGGGAGAAAAATATGTCATTTACATGGTTTGAGATTGACGCTTAGATATTTTCTCAATACGCTTTGACAAATTTTATGTTTTGGCCCGAAAATGTCCCAAGCTGGGTTCAATTGTCCAATTTATCTATCTTGGAAAATATTCTTACATGATTGATTTATCGCAAGTTGTTCATCTTTTTGTGACAAAGAACTAAACACTTAGAATCAATATCTAGACTAGTTTGGTGCTTTACAATATGGAGGCACAAATGAGAATTGCAATAGCAAAGTCACCATAGCAACTTCCATTTTCAACAAGTTGATTTGAAGTTGTGTGCCATGAAATCCTTAAAGAGAATTGTCCTATGAGATTGAATTTGAGGCACTATGGACAGAAGGTCTTTGCATTAAGACTTGTACATTAATCTAAATTGAAAAATTGAAAAATTGTAAAGACAATATGATTCATAAATGTGATTTCAAGAATTATAGCATGTAGTACTCAACCCTAAAGGCCCAAGGTTATCAAAATACACTGAAAATGAGACCATTTTGGTCCTCTAGGGGTGAAATTTGTGACTATCTTAACCCTTAAACGCCCACGATGTCGAAAAACGACATTGTGGATGTACATCCAGAAACTTTGAAGGGCCATATCTTCTTCATCCGAGGTCCGTTTTGGATGAAATCACTTGGGTTAGGTTTCAAATCAAGTCTAGTTTGTGTGGTAAAATTTGCAAGCCCATACAATAAAGTATGAATTAATGGAATGCACTTTAGTGAAGACAGCTCTTGTTTTTGGGATTCCAATCATGGGGCATGCATTACCATTGCAAGCCAATTATGTGAAATTAAAAATAGTTTTTCATAAAATTTTTTTTTCATGGTCATAATCTTAAGGTGAATCTTAACAACTTTGTAGTGAGAAGTTTTCTGATCCAAATGATTTTGCTATTGGATTTGCAATGATGTTTTGTCAACAGAAAAAGTGAGAAAATGGATGATATTTGAGGAGCTATACCTCCCTCATCCACCGTTGGATATCAACTCAATTTATTGGGATGGCCTCCAATTAGAGTCTAGTCTAAGTGGTCGAAACCTTAACAAGATCGAAGATGTTTTGAAGATAAGGCATGAAATTGAATGCAAAAGGTCTAGTTTTGGACTATTTTTCCTTTGTAAAATGTTCGCCAGTTTTTACCATTGCATGGCTTTTATTTGAGCCAAGAAATTTTTTTGATGAATTTTTTCTAGGTAAAGGACTTATTAAGATGAAGGTGAACATCTTTCTAGTTGGTGATTTTTTCATTGCAATAGGTATATTGGTAGCATTTCCACCTCAAAGTGAAAATGATGAAATTTTGCAGTTTGTTTTTGATATGAATATGTTATGATCTCCGGATCTATAAGGCCTCATGACTCAAATTTTGGTCCACATGATCTTCGATAAGTCTATTACAAGTTTGTACGGTTAAGATCTTAATAGCTTCTCTTTATTTTCATCTATGACGATTTCTATGAAAATGTGCTTTTCTGCTAAAAATAGGCTCGCGCGTTTAGGGGTTAAGATCACTAAAAGTTTAAATGCAAATGTATGAGGACACCCAAAAATTGGAGTTGGGTGTCATTTTGACACCCAATATTTGGCATAGGGTATCCCCTTAGCTTTTGCTTAGGGTTTCAAGTTTACGCCCTGCTATAAGCTACTGGTGAGGCCAGGATTGCCGTAAAACACCCCTACAACCATACGAGCTTTTCTCGAAGGAGGGGTAAGGGAGCCCTGTGGATTTATAGTTTATTGATTTAACCCTTAACCCCTAAAGGTCCTTGATACAAAATTGTTTAAATTATTAAAAAGATCCTTCTTCTACTTCAGGTGCAAAGAAACTCAATCTAAGCATTGATTAGAAGATCCAACTGTAGGATCTTGAAGTTAACTTGACCCTTTTCTGGAATGTCAAATTTGAAACGTTAATTTTTCTCCAATTTTGAGATTATAATGGTCAAAGTTGGCTGAATTTTCTCCCTGCGGAAATTCCAAAAAGCGATTTCCGCTTTCTTGGACCTTTAGGGGTTAAATGCCCAAACAAGTCCAAGGGGATTTTATCCAACAAAATCTGCCATGTAGCCCTCATTGTACAGAACTTTTCACCTATATATTGATGTCAAACTGATCCCCTTCTTATGATGCATTCAAGAAGTGGAATTTAACAATTTGAAATCACAATTTGTATGAGTGATTTTGTGCTTTGAAAGGATTGTGGTAGGTAAGTTGGGGTTGTACATAACCTTGTAGGAGGTTGCAACCTCATCATTGATTGGTTCATTCATGATGCCAGGCCTGAGGGGATCCAAATTGAAGTTTGACGGGTTTTTGAACCAAAAATCCCCCATTGGCTGGTCGAGCTCCGAGAAAAGCTCGAAGGGGAAGAATACGGGGATCCGTGTGGCGACATCCAGAAGGCCGCTCACTAAATCCAATCCATGTTTCCCACTTAGGTGGGGCCCCAGTATTTTGTTTTTCCATTTTTGACCCCCTCAAGGTCATTTTTAATTTATTTTTTTTGAAATTTGGGGTCTGCACCTCCATTTGGGGTCTGCACCCCTAGGGGGCCTCTTCTTGGAAAATTAAGAGCATGCCTAGCCCGCACTGTGGGCCGAAGAATGGAGCCAAATATGGAGTGTGAGGAGCCCCAGCCCACACACTATCCCTCTAACCCGGTCAAGAGGGTTGAGGTCTCCTGAATTCTAGCACACCATAACTCCAAGTTTTCCGTGCCTTCATTCACATTCTAGCGTCTCCATTAACCAATGCAAGAGTGCCACATGGCAGAGAGTTGATTGGCAAAGAATAAATTCTATTATAATCTGCTTGTCAGCACCTGTAATTGGTGGGAGCCTTTTCTTGTGGCTAGTTTCGCGGCCCGGGTTGGGTGTGCTTCGCACGGCCGAGCGGCGCCTGTGGGGTTTTCGCGCAGTGTAGCGGCCCGGCCTGGCGCAGCCGGCTGGGCATGCTCTAAGGCCTTAAACAGAAAAAAATACCGGGCAGCCTTTTATTAGCCTCCCTCCATATTTGGAAATTCCAAGGGGAACATGGATTGGATTTTGTGTCCGGCCATCCAGAAGTGGGCAAGAGTGCTGTGGGAATCAATCCATTGCGGAGGGGTGGGTGCAAGTGGGGTCTGGAAGGTTGGCCGGGACTCTGCTGGGACTTTGGGAGCGCGGGTGGGGAGCAGAGGGCGCTGGCTGGCCCGTCTCCTCGGGCGCGTGGTGCACACCCCGGCTCTAATTTTAACGCCTCTTTCAATGCCGTCCCTCCATCGCCCCCGCTCCACAAGGCACGCGCGCCCCCCCCCCCCCTCCCCTCCCCACCCCTGCCTCGCCTGCCCGCGCAACGCGCACCCACCTTTATTCCCCCGGCTCCATTCCCCCAAAGCCCCTTCCCCTGGCTTTGCTTTGTTTCCCCTTTCCTCTTCTTCTTCCCAATCCCTTCCCATCTGCTTTGATTTCGATCCCTTTTACCGTTCCATTTTCCTGCATTGCGATGGTCGCTTCATTGTCAGCCTTTCCCTTTAAATGCTCCCCGTACTAGCCTCCATTTCCTTGATCATGCACAGTACTGTACTCAACGATCCATCTACTTTGTCCAATGCGCATGTCATACGCCCAATTTCGTTGGTAGAATGGAACGGGAAACACCTTTCTCTCATAAGGAAAACTGTTTTTGCCGAGCACGGAAGAGCTGAATGCATTCATGAATTCTCAACTTTTTACCAGTTGTTATCGTTGTCAGACTTTTGGCATTTGCTGAGAATTAACCCTTAAACGCCCAAGCAAGCCCGAGGGGCTTGATTCCAACAGAATTTTCCCTGTAGTTCTCACTGTACTCAACTTTTCACTTATATTTCAATGTCAAACTGGTCACCTTCTTCTGGTGTATTGAAAAAGTGAAATTGTAGAATTCAAATCGCAATTTGTATGAGTGATTTTGTGTTTTGAAAGGATTATGGTAGGTAGGTTGGGGTGGTACATAACCTTGTAGGAGGTTGCAAGCTCATCATTGATTGGTTCATTCACAATGCCCCAGTTCAAAAAGTGCACTATTCATGATGCCCGAGTCCAAAAGATGCTGTGATCCAATTTTGGGCTACCCATTTGAGACCCCAAGGGCCATGGAAGGTGCTAGAGCTATAATGACTCCCCTCTGCAAGCATGGGAGTGGGATTTCGAAGAGTTCTAGGGCTCTCACTCCAAAATAATGAGCACTGTATAGTCATTTTTTGGGGTCAAATTTGCGTGCAAGGGTGGCCATGCCTTGGTGTGTTTACTTTTTGCAAATGATAGGTGTTCATGTTTGTAGTTTATTTATTATTTTTGAAAATTTGTTTCTGTTATTTTCTCTTCTCTCCACTAAAAAGTTGAAACCAACTGTATTAGTATACGAACATTGAATATGTTAGGTTGTCGTAAAGAGTAATGTTTTCAAACATTAAATACGTCAGGATATTGTAAAAACATTAAGTACATTGGGATATTGTAAAGAGTAACGTTGATTGCTAAACTATTGCACCACACTACAATGGAGATGAGTACGTTATCTTCTCTCTACCATGAGTGATTTGACAACTGTACATTCATAAATAAATAGACCTCAGTGGTTTCTTGCAAATATGTTTCTTAACCTCGTGATTACCCAATAAATCTTCGAAGAATAGTGATGTTTTGGGGGGAAGAAAACTCCTAGCTTCACTCAAATTATAATATAGTTCTCTCAACCATTTTTGAACATTCAAGGTTCGCAATGAGTATGCATCATTTCACATGGATGCAAGCACTACTTTACTTTCCATGATGATATTGACCTACAAAGTGGCTTGTGGATAAAAAAGTGAAAAGTTACCCTCTTTTCCATATTCTTTTCTCACTTCTCTTCAAAAGAAAGTAGCAAACTTTTGGGGGCACTTTGATGTGATATAGCAAATATGCATTATTTGATATTTGCAAGCAAAAGTGTACAATCACATGATATTCTCAGATAATGACGAACTCAATATTCCCCCCCTTGTGCAAGAGATTCCCCTTCCCACGGTCCCTTCCCCCTACCCTAAGACCGTGGTGCTACCCTACGACCATGGAAGGCTACAGGTGTGAACGGCGCTTTGGACACATATTCTCACGTGCTAGAAAAGGTAATATCGTAGCCAGTCACTACTCTAAATCTGGGTAGCCATTCCAGCCTGCAAGAAAAACATTACAAAGAAAACCAATCTCGTAATAGAAAGTGTAATAAGGGTAAGTAAGGTCAACATGGTGACAGCCGCAACAATGGAGCATTCACACCATGGAAAGGACCCTTTTTGACCGTACTTGGAAGAAAATAGATTAGTTCCAATTGTGGGCCGAAGCTAGAGCCTGCACGACATGATAATATATTCTTCTGAATGACAAAGTGATATCAACAGTGTTTAGGTTTTCGGCTACTCTGGTGTGAGTAGTGCTCAAGAGACGAGTTTGAGAAGTAATCGTTTATTCTGATCGTGATGGAAATCGATCACAAAGTTGAGACTGCAGCTGTACAACTGAAATCGGTGATTAAGTCTGCGTGCTCGCAGACTGGAGAATAATGAAGCATGCCACAGCAGAATTGGGACTGTCACATTGCCGTACCCATACGCGTGGATGATGGGACTTCTCTGATCTAGCTCGAAAGTGCGTCAGAGCCCATGGCATACTTTAATGCTGCTACAATGCCGCTCGTTGGCGTCGTTGCTTCCTGCGGCTGAAGCAAACAGATTGGTAACGGGATCAGAAACTGGTCTTGTGCATATTGAAAAGGTTCGGTAAGATTAGCAAGGTACCTTGGCAGTGATGATGCAAATGAGGCGGTGTGAGATTTTGGTGATGCTACATTGAATGACGTCCAGGCTGAGGCTCTCCAGGCACTGCAAGATGTTGCTCTGGAGGCGCGGCTGGGGACGGCACACCATGTTGATCACCACTTGGTTGGGCATGTCAGTGTGCACCTGCATGCTCTCTAAGGAGCTGCGGAGCATGGCCCGGATCTTGGACATCTCTTCTGGCGAGACGGGCTTTCGGGTGTTAGGGCTCGCAGGCTTCTGCAGAGACTCCGGCTTGGGGCGTTTCAAAAGGTTGCGGTTGGGAGTCAATTCCTCCTTGCGCTTCTGGAGTAACTTGATACGATGATGCAGATTCTTCACGTACTCGATCGAGTCGTCGACGATGGTAGACCTGTCGCGCTGATAAGATTGCCAACCGTCAGTCTCAGTGACCTAGAATCCGCCAACTTACACTTTGACCAAGGAAGAAGTTGAAGAGTGTGTGTGCGACGATTTACTTTGGGAGCCGTGGGCAGAAGCGATTCGAGAACCGCGAACTTGCTCGTCATGTCGTCACGCCGCTGTCGCTCCCGGAGGATGTGGTCCGCTTGATCAGACGGGCGCTTCACCGAGGTGTCTAGCTTCTTCCGAGCCGGCTGCTCCAGCCTGTGATCTTCCTGCAGCTGCACTGGGCACTCACGCTTCACACCCCGCCCCACTGGCTCCATCCAACTCTCACGCACCGGGGGTTGCTGCTGCTGCAAGTGAGCAAACGCCGTGGCGGTGGTGGTCGGCGCGGTCGTAACAATGCCGACAGGGAAATTGAAGAGATCGTCAACGACTTGAGGCATCACCTCGACATCGAACTGGAAACTGTCGGACTGGAAACCCATCGACGTCGACCCCTGAGGGTAAGCAGGACCTGGTGCTATTGCTGCAGGAGGCAGATACGGGTTGGAATGAAGGAAGTCGTTCAGCCCTCCTGCATTATTGAAGTTCCCATTTCCTCCTCCTAGCAAGCCATAGATGCCCCTATCGTAAACGTTGTGATGAAACCCTCCTCTCCCGTTCAAACCCATGTTGTGCACTTCTCCTATCGACAACATCTCTAACCAACAAGATCGAACGCAACAAGCTAGCTAGGGACTGATCGGCGATGACGACGACGACCTGTCGGTGCCTACGACAGCCATGTGCGTGCTGCAGCAAGAATCATAGCGCATCACTACCTATCACTGCCACTACCACTTGCGCGCGCGCCCCTCACAGCAAACTCCATATTACCAGCAGCGAGGGCTTTAAGTAGCCCGAAGGGGTTTCGATGAGAGTGAGAGCAGGCGAGCTGAAACAAATACTGATGAATGTGGTGTAGAGGGAACCAGCGCGTCCCAACTCAGTGTGCGGGTCTGCTGCAGCCTTTAGGCTATATCAAAAGCAGTGTGGGGTGACTACTGCCGATTGGGTGAATGGATACTGGTTTTTTTTAATATATTAAGGCGACCTCAAAGCATCTCCACCGCATGCTGCGTACGGCTTTAGCAACGCCACAACGCAGCTAGCCTAGTCTGGCCGAGGTGGCAAAGACTTCATCGCATGCCAACCCCCCTGCCATGCCATGCCGAGCCAGGCAGGCCAAGCCCCCCGACCAACTGAGTGAATAGTGCCAGCAGTCGACGAACTTCCTTTTGTTTTCGGTTCTCGCTTTTGGGCGTCTCCTCTCGTCGCACTCGTCGTCCGTCTCTCCCGCCGGGCCCTCACCATCGTCACTTATTTTGTAATTGCCAAACCTGGATTTGAAGATCCAAAATTTGTCTTCCAAGGGTGGCAACAAGTACAAATAATTTCTTGTGCCTTATGACTTAGAACCTTTCGATTGAATACCAAGTTCAACAGTATTTTTTTCGTACATTTGTCTCATCTCCTATCATTAGCAAGGCAACTTTGGCACTAGATTTGCAGAATCAGTACTTGGGTGAGAAAGTGTTATGCAACCAATGCCAACCTAGCATATGGTTTTCAAATCACCGTGAGGGTAAGACAAACTTGCATTCTGGTCATTTGGTTGGGGAAGTGTCTACCTCAATTCTCACCACGATCATTACTAAGGTGACAACTGCAATAATATAGTCATCGTGGGGGCTACTTGGAGAGTCTTAAAGATCGCAAGCTTCTAGTAAAGTATGATAGATTTGTCAAACTGCAGAAGAGACGTTGTCGCTACTTCAACTTTCATCACTATTACCCAAGCCAGGTCCTTGTTGCTAACCATATTGGGCATGCTCTAACCATTTCCCCCCTAAAGATCCAAGTTTTTCTGAACCTCCTAAAACCAATAACTCTGATTTGCACCACCTTGATGGAACTTAGAGATGGTTGAAATTAGTCTATTTTCTTTTTAAACTTTTAACCGGAGGATCATGAACCTAACTATTACCACAAATACTACTCTCTTCGTCCCATTGTAATTGTCCAACATGTTCTCTCAAACAAATCTCTAAAGCTAGATTTGAGAAAACCTAGTGGACAATTATAATGAGACAGGGGGAGTACATAATATTTTAGGCCTTGGATCCTTGCAATTATTGAGATTGTGACATTCAAAGTTGATACAAAAAAGTTTCTAGGTTTTGTGTAGAAGACATAGTTTAGTATGTGCAAATGGGGACAATGACCCCAAATCTCATGTTGATTAGTATTTTACATATTTAACTAAGTTGAGCATGCCCATGAAAATACTTAGGGGCTTATAATACTTTTCTAAAGTTTGAGGAAATTAGTTTACTCTAAGGAGGTCCAAAAACAATAGATATGGCAGAATATGCATCACAATAACCGCTAACTCTCCTTGGAACCTAAAATAGATTTTTTCAATTTAGGGTAACCTAAATTAAGAGTTTACTTAACTTATTTTCCTAATTTATTTATTTTTTTGCTAGGTGCTCCTTATACTGCAAGATGTACATGGTAAAATTTGCAAAGTCAAACTCCAAATTTTTAACCTTGATTTGGAGTTCTAGGTTTGAAGTTGAAAAATGAGAGCTTTAAAAAGTAATCTTCTTGAATTTCTTAAAGAAACAAGATCTACGGGTTGAGCACAATAAGTTAACCCTTAAACGCCCTTGGGGTCTAAAACGGGCAGCCCAAAATTGGATCACAACATCTTTTGGACTTGGGCATCATGAATAGTGCACTTTTCAAACTTGGGCACCATGAATGAACCAATCAATGATGAGCTTGCAACCTCCTACAAGGTTATGTACCACCCCAACCTACCTACCACAATCCTTTCAAACCACAAAATCATACATACAAATTGTGATTTGAATTGTAAAATTTCACTTTTTGAATGCATCATAAGACGGTGACCAGTTTGACATCAAAATATAAGTGAGAAGTTGAGTACAGTGAGAGCTACAGGGGAGATTCTGTTGGAATCAGGCCCCTCGGGCTTGCTTGGGCGTTTAAGGGTTAAGTTGAGAATGAGAAGCATATAGGCACCCTCATAGGTTTGTAAGTTAAAGCACATTTTTTAAAATGAATTGCAAAACCTCGAATCATTACAACTTTTGAAAGACAAAAAACTAAAAAAATCTTAAAGCTTAAGAGTTCCTTAATTTTGAAACTTTCTCTTGTACACTTTGTAAAAGTGTCAACTAAAAGTCTTAAAACAATTCCAAATTGTATGCATTTATGGGAGGTGTTATAGTGTGTTTTGGGCTAGTCTCCTATAGCCTTTCCGTCCTATTCAAATGGCCAAATTTTAAACCAAAAAGTGATCATGGTGGCCCTTCAAGCACGCCTTTTTTTCCTCTTAATTTGCTCATCTGATAAGACTAAGGAGAATAAGATCACAATTTAAATTAATTTCGTTTTCAAAGTGGGTTCATAAAGAATAGTCAATGACAATAAATATGATTGCCTTTTATGGCTCTCATGCATCATGAGATCCGAACCCATTTTGGAAAAGACATCCCCTCCCCAAAAAGGCCGAGTGAGACAGCCGCTCACTAAATCCAATCCATGTTCCCCACTTGGGGGGCGCCCCAGTTTTTTTATTTTCCATTTTTGACCTCCTTAAGGTCATTTTTTTGAATTTTTTTTTTGAAAGTTGGGGTCTGCACCCCCATTTTACCCAAGGGGGCCTCTTCTTGGAATTTTAAGGCCTTAAACACAAAAAAATACCGGGCAGCCTTTTATTAGCCTCCCTCCATATTTGGAAATTCCAAGGGGGAACATGGATTGGATTTAGTGTCCGGCAGTGAGACAAGGGTGCCCCCTGGAATTTGCAAAATAATTCAAAAAGAAGAAAAGTGGACCTTAGCCTATTTGATTGTTCCCTTTTTCTCATTTTTAAAATTTTGAGATTTTAAGTATATAGATTTTATATAGATTTTTGTCCTTTAAAATATATTGTGTATAGCAGAATATGATAGTAGCAGATATAAGATTTTATTGGGTGGAATTTGTCCAAATCGAAGTTTGAAGAATATCAAAGATGATATAGAACTATGTTGAATGATATCATATTCAACAAGTTCAATGTTTGAAGAAGATTGGAGAAGGAATATGCTATGCAGTTTTTACCTTCATACGACCTATAAAATCTAAAGAAATACTTGTTTATTCACATGGCGGTCTCCCTTTTTAAGGGGCCGGGGTGTTGGCGAGACAAGGGGAGATTGGTACAATACTACTTCCCCCTCTCAAGGGTGAACTATGACTACTCTAGTTACTAATTAGTTGAAGATACTTGACGGAGTATCCCCCAAAGGGTTTTGAGGTACCCATACAACAAGGTCCAAGGGCCCCCTACAATATTTGGGTGGACTATAGTTATGAGCACCACGTTGGCATGGGGAATAGAACCCACGACCTCCACATTGGGGGCCCAAGCCCTAACCACCAAGCCAAGGCTTGTGGTGCCTTTTACTAAAGTTTGTATGTATTCACCTCCTCCACTTATTGACCCCTAAAGTTTTGGGTTGCAAACTGTTTAATTATCGAAATCAACCTTTGTAATCTCGTACCCTAATATACTCAACTTGTTAATCTTCATTAGGAGGATCTTAAAATTAACTTAATTTTCTTGTCATGTTTAACCCCTAGACTTATAAGGGGCTATTTGCATGTTTTACCCTCAAACTACCCTCTTTTCAACGTAGTAGAGTGATAATTTTCATTTTATGAATTTTATCACGTGTGTTATTGTAAAATCTATTACCTAAGTTCTACTTGTATGTGTATATGTAAGTTTAGATTTGAACTCCTTACCATTTGTGGGATGGAAAGAAGGTTTTCCCCCTTGATGTCAAGAGGAAAAATGCAAACTTCTTGAGGGCTGTAAATACCATTTCTAGTAGTGAATTTGAGTGGAGGCTCTTCGAATTTCTAATCATAAGTGAGTAAGGAATATGTAATATAGTGTTTACTTTCATACGACCAATAAAACCTAAAGAAAATGCTTGTTTATTCACATGGAGGTCTACTAAAATTCATTTACAATGACCATCTTTAAAATTGTACTGTAGTTTTCCCACGAATTTTGGGCAGATTTCAACATGCCTTAACAATAGTGTTTCAAAACTTTGACCACAAATATCTCCAAAATTATGAGGAATTTCGGAGCACAAATGGAGACTTTTGGGGAAGGTATGGGATTGATATATCTTCAATCCAAAGATAATCTTGAATCAAAAAAGAGTAAAAGAAACTGACATACATCTTTGAAATTCCAAGCAAAAATGCCTCAAAAGTCTCAAATGTGAGCATCAAAGGAACATTCTTTAGCATACTTGCCCATCGCAAAGATATTCATCATGAACCAACTTATCAACCTATGAGAAAACCTCCACATATTTTACAATATATCAAATTGCGTTCAAATGATCAAACTACATATAAATGTAAGAGTCAGCTGAATACAGCATTCCTGTCTACCAGGGCCTCAAAGATCCAAAACTCATCAGAGAGACCAGGGTTGTCTTATGCGACACTGTTGAACGTTATACAATTACAAGAGTCAGACAAACATTTACCCCCGGAGCAGACAAGCGACATCGAAGAGACAATTGTTCCTTGTTTTTGCTATGCATTTTATGGTATGGTTGGACATTCTTGTCAAACTCGGCGTCAGACGGACATGTCAAACACGACAATTTGGACAGATATTATGGAAAGTGTGTCATGTACAACAACCCTGGAAGAGACCCATCTCTATGACTCAAGAATCAAGATAAAGCTGAAACTCAAATTTACATGATATATCGTGTTTTCAAAACAAGAAAACTATCAAAATGGAGGACTTGCAGGACTAGATGCAATTTGCAAGGAGAATGTGCTCCAGTATGCTGTAAAATCCTCCGGATCACTCAGAGAAAGTTGATGTCCGATCCGTCGATGAACTCTTGTTCAGCACTTTTTGCAGCAACGACTCGCCTCCGAAGGATTCGATCGACCGATGCATTGCAACAGCCATTTCAAGCGCAGAAGGGGGAAAATGGTATGTATGGTTTGTGGCTAAGCTGGTTTGTCCATCCACCGCAGCCTGACTCCACGATCCTCCAGTTGGTTGATGACGTCCGGTGGTAACGTCATACGCAAAGCTGTGAGAAGCTTCACTTTTCTCAAGCTACCGCATGCTAAGAGGGTTTTTGCGAAGCAGTCGATTGTCACGTTTTTCATGTGCACAAGTTTCATATCCTGAATGCACGACATGTTCGCCACTGCCATCATGCCCACGTCCGTCACTGCCGTGTACGATAAGTTGATCTGCAGCACCAGATTCCACCCCTTTTCAGAACAATGCTTGAGCACCCAACAATGATTGATAGATGCTCAGAATGAGACTCTTCTTGGGGTGAGAGAAAAATGCTCATGGAACTGTGAATAGAGAGGATGCTTTTGGAGGGAGAGAGCAATGGAGTGAGAGATTGTGGACCTGTCGAAGGTTTCGGCATCCGCGGGAGATAGCGATGACTCCGGGGTCGCCGACGAATCTACAGCGCTTGACATCCAACTCCCGGAGGTGTCTGCAGGAGGCAGCGATGTAGGTGACTCCTTCCGAGGTCACCTTGTCGCAAGCTCGTAACTCGAGCTGCAGAAGGTCTCTCAGCTGCGCCAGTGAGTGCAAGCTTTCATCGCTCACCGATGCACAATACGACATGTTCACCACTCTCAGTCGCCTCCCGCAGCTCGCTATTGCTGCCATTCCTACGTCGCTGATTCCCACCGACCTGCATCGTTGTTGACCACTCGTTACAACCCCGACTCAAAAATGCCCACAACTAGATAGAAAGAACCAAAAAAACACTCCAGGATTACTGAGTATGTTCAGGTTTACCCTTTTCAATATCATTGTCTTCTTGTTGATGAATATATTCACTTTGGAACATACAATCATGAGTAACACTGTTCATTTATTCTGTGCCAGGCTAGAGACCCAGAAGATTAGACCATGTAAGGAGAAGGAGATGAAGTTGTGGTTTCATAGTTTGAGAAGTAACTTCTGAAGATAACTTTTTACACTGTGACTTTCCTTAAGAAAAGTCGTGAATTAGAAAGTAATACACTGAAGGTGACACACTAATATTAACGCCCACATAGAATTAGGAGACACTGCTACAAACATCAACAAATCAAAACACAGCTGGTAGACATAATGATCCAGTTTCAGAGCGTATGAAGTAACCTGTAGCAGTCGAATTCTCTGAGGCCAGTGCAAGTGGCACCAATGCTGACGAGTCCAGCATCTGTGATGTTCATGCAATAGCCGACCTTCAAGACCCGCAACTTAGTGCACCTAGCAATGGACTTTAACCCTGCAGCCACAAAAAAGCAACAACCAGAATCTCATAAAAACACATTCTCCGAGTAAAGAAGCTTTTTTCTACTAGTGATGGAGTATACAAATGGAGCAGCATTGGAGCAAGCTCGTAGTGAGTACCGTTGTCATTGAGATTGCAGTCGGTGACATCAAGCTCCTGGAGATGGAAGCAGTTCCTTCCGATCGAGACCAGAGCCTCGCCGGAGACGGAGAGGCAATTCTCCATTCTC
This sequence comes from Bryum argenteum, assembly GCA_037043015.1. Taxonomy (NCBI): domain Eukaryota; kingdom Viridiplantae; phylum Streptophyta; class Bryopsida; order Bryales; family Bryaceae; genus Bryum; species Bryum argenteum. The sequence goes on along the minus strand of CM073323.1, from coordinate 11,784,486 downwards.
AAGCTCAGCAGGCCCTTGCAGTTGGATGTGATCGCTTCCAAAGAGGCGTCAGTGATCTCGCGGCAACAGGTGAGATCTAGCTTCTGTAAACCAGGGCAGGCTGTTGCGATGCCCACGATCCCCACGTCGTTCACTCCTTGGCATTTGCTCAGACTGAGCTCCTTCAACTCTTTGCATCCTCTCCCTATCAGGCTTAGATTCGCTTCCCCGATCGAACACCCATCTAGCTTTATCACTTGCAGTGTCTTCACTCTCTGGAGGCTCGAGAACAGCACGCTGCTTATCTGCCACCACCACCAATATCCACACAATATCCCTTTCCGTTGAATCAGCTAAAGCCCCTTTATCCTTTCATTAAACAAAAACTCTATCGGATAATTATATCCTCTAATCGATCACCGATGTTGTAAATTGCTGATGCGCCTATTTCCTACTATTAGAACCAGAATGTTTTAATGCACGAAGAACGTGCAAGGGTTTAATTTGAATGCATCTCAAAGTTCCCGAACATGACCTAAGTTGGAATGCTTGGTCTTAAGCGTATCTGCTTACCGCCTTGCAATAGGAGAGATTGAGTTCTTGCAGTTGCACTGAGCTTCCAGTCAAGGCAATGATACCTTGACTACTCACATTTGAGCACTTGGCCACGTCCAGTTTCTGTTACGAGCAACAAACGAGCGTCAGAAACAACGTTATTACATTCTGAGTGACAAATTTTATTGTAGAAGACAGATACCTGTAAAGGCTTGCTTCCGCTCCGAAGACAACGCAGACCCTCGTCCGTCACATTGTTGCATGATATGAGCGACAGGCACTCCAGATTCTTCAGCAGAGTGAGAGATGCGAGCCCTTTGTCTGATACCTAATCCAACACTCATAGTCAAGATACTCAAACATAAACAGACCCTTTTCGGGCGAAAATGCAACATGATCACGATCTATAACATTGTTTCGATAATTTGCTAACCCTAAATCAAGCCATTGCTACATTTACAAAGTAACATAGGTTTAGGGTTGTGGGTCCCAATGGCGAAATTTAGGCTCATATACTAAAACGAGCTTTACACAGTAAAATGGACCCACAAACAAGAATTGAGCTTTATGAGCAGGGCTTTGCATGAAGGAGTGTGAGAGCTTTACGTCCAAGATTGATGATTACTGACCTCGGTGAAGGAGAGGTCGATGATGCTAAGCAGAGGGCATCCAATAACAATATCACGAACACCATCGTCACCGACACCGGAGCAATACCTCAAGGTCAAGTTCCGAAGCTCTTTGCATCGTGCAAGTGAAGCCAAGCCGAGATCCGTGACATTCCGGCACGCAGTGAGCTTAAGCTTCTGCAGATACTGAAGCTCACTAACGGCAACGAGCTCGGAATCTCCGACGGAAATACAAAAAGTGAGATCGACGTTCTGGAGCAAACGGCATTCACAGAGGCTTCGTACGCCAATGGCTCCGAAACCCTTGGTCCGCACGAGCTTGATCGACAAGAGACGCGGGCTAGTGAACTTGGCCACAGTGGCCAGAGACGCATCGGAGATTTTGACACAGGAAGAGAGGTCCAGATGCTCCACTTGCGAGTAACGTCCCAGAACTGGCTCCAGAATCTCCGGTCGCATCAGATGCACATACTTGCGACCCACTGCCTCCAAGTGAAGAAACTTCTTGCATACTAAACACCATGACTGCCGATCCACCCGATCTGGTAACCGCGCCAGAACCTCTTGCAGCGTCTCGTCCGCTAGCATCCATATCAGCGGCCCCTCCTGGTGCAGCCTCTGCACCGCCATAGCCACTACTCTCTCACAACTTAATCAACGCAACCCTAAAACTCCAACCGACCATCGCCAAAGTGAGAGTTTTGGGAGTGCCGGAGCTTGAATTGGTGCGTTTTTGCTAGATGGGTGATTTGGGGTTTTGTTTTTTATTTGCGGGAATGCTGTTCGGTAAGTGCAATTTTCTCTTTTCTAGTTTTTTTTTTTTTTGGGTGCGAGGAAAAATTGGGTATCATGATCGTAGTGTGGATCATGGAGCGAGGAACGGAGCTTCAGATGCTGCTTGTTAGTACCTTCTTCCTGTCGGAATCGTGATGCCCTGTTCACACTTGGAATGGTTGGTACCCGTAGCCGTTCTTTGAACTTGTGTTTAGGCGGTTTTTCTTTTTGGGGAATCAAACTTGGTGTCTAATCCTAAATGCACGTGAGTTTTTTTTTTAATTATTATTATTATCATTATTTACAATAATATAAATAAATATTTTTTATTTTTATAATTTTTATAATTTTTTAATCCATTTTTTTAAAGGCAAGTAACTTGTTTGTTTTGTTCAGCTTTGGACGTGACATTATGATCTCGGGGATTGCCGGTAGGATCAGGGCGTATGAGGTGTTGTTGAAGTGAATTTTTTTATTTTTTGCAGAGTTGAGGAAAACAATTTGATTGCGAAACGGGTCGACGGATCTAGAGATATAAAATATTCGAAGAATTATGGCTCCAAATTACTAGAAATTACAAAATTGACCTAAGTTTGAATCTATTTGAAGGACAAGAGGGGCATGGTTGAAGTGGGGGCAACGCTGTAGGGACATACTAGTATGTTGATTTAAGTTAGTGGAAGAAAGTATTTTATTTCTACTTTTGAGATATATGAGAATTGAAGCCTTATTTGAAGTTGAGTAACAATGAAAAAATAATATTTTTGAGTTTTGCGAGGGGCTCAATAGAACCATGAATGGTTCATCATTTCTTTGTCTAGTTCATTGTATGCAATCGGTGGCATTTGGATCGTATGTTGGGACTGTGGGGTATTAAATATTCCCAATATCAACTTTTTTTAAATTATATTGCATTTCTTCATGATAAAAAATCTCGGTGGATTTGAATGCATATTATTGACAAGATTCAATAAAGCTTCAATTTCTACATTCTTCAAATAGTAAAGAATAGACGGCATATACCAAATTAGAATATTAGAATATTAGAATATTCCTATGGAAACCTAAGGTCCTGCCGACATGTTCATTGCAGATACTCCTTTTGTCCCATTATAATTGTCCAGTAGGTTCTCTCAAATCTACCTTAAGAAAATCCTTGTCATTTTCTAAAACACATCCACTTGTTTTGTAAACAACACTATGGTTTTAGTAATTAGTAAGCTAATCACAATATTTTATAGTTGAATATAAAAAACCATAAAAACCATAGTTCTAAAAACCATCAAATATTTTTGAATTCTAAAATAATCCAATTATCTACTTTTGTAAAAGGAGGTTGTATCATGCCTAGAGTGTACTCAATGAATCAAGGTCATTACAAATAAAGTACTTGCGTTAGAGGTTGGTTATAGTGTACTCTAAGTTTGTAGTTTCAATGATTTGCAACTTTAATACCTTCGTCTATAATTTTTAATGTTTGTCCCCACCTTGTGCTTCTAAAACATTCTCAATGGATTGCCTAAACGGGTGGCCTTTCTAACTATAGTGAAAAAAATGTCAATATCATCCTCTAGTGAACTTGTTGTCTCGCTTCTCAAATTTGGCGGCGTGATAAAGAGGGACCCTTACTTTCCCAATAGTAGCCAATCTCCAAATTAGGCTACATATTTGTCAATCTTTAAATCAACGTGCTCGATCTCTTGTCCCTTTCAAGAATAGTGATTGATGTCACATTATCCTAAGAAATATTATTCCAATAACATAAAAAAAAACAAGCGTAGTCAAAGTGATAATCAAGAGCTAATGTCACATTATTTTGAACACGTCAACCTCACAATAATGATCAAGAATCACAATATGTGAATCCTATGAATATGAGCATTTTCTAGGATATATATTATAGCATGAGCAGGATCCTAGGGTCACATCATTTATTGAAAGTTTGACATTCAATTGATGTTAATGTTATGATAGGATCAATTAAAATTGATGTATGATTATGAAAATAAATGTTGCTTGTGCCTTGAGAAAAGGTATAGACTTAAGAGGGGATTGAATTTGACAACCTCTACTTTTTAGCTGAATGTAAATAACCTCTTCAATAGTCTATAAATGATACTTTTATGCTCGTGTGTGGCAAAAATTCATAAACAAAAATAATATCAACTTTGTTTCAAAGGGAATGAGTTGGGTAGGAGGTTGTGACAAGTGATGGCTATGGATACCTGAAGTTGAGGTACAACCATTTGTTGTATGGAGAATAAAAGGGTGTAAACTGTCATTTTATTTTATTTTTCATTTTATTATTGCATTGAAATTTTAATGATAATAAGCTTAAAAAGCCCACCAACAATAGACATAAAATTATATATGGTATTTTCTAATCATTTTTTGCCATACATATGGTAATTTCTAATTATTTTTGAAGTCAATTGGCCATATGATTGTGATATTTTGATGAAAGATGGTTCTTCTTTTTCATTTGTTTTCAAGATAAATAATAATTGAAGGTAAATTGCTCAAGAAGTGCAAAGGACCAAAACAACTTACTAGAATATTTCAAGTAGGGAAATATTTTAGCTTCCAACTTCAAATATTAGTGTGCCGATGGTGTAAATTTAGACTGTGTCCTTTTCGGAGCACTTACCATTCCCACTCACAAATTTCATACCCATTAGATTGTGTCCTTTTCGGAGCACTTACCATTCCCACTCACAAATTTCATACCCAAATCAAGTTTATCTCCAGAACTAGTGACTTCATTCGGTCCAATCTCCTACTTACTTTGTGCTTTGAATGCTCTCTATTGAGCTTGTTAATATGATATTTGTAGAAAAAGTTTGCACCGTACCTTATACATGTTCATATGAGTGTTTTCATGAAGGAATTTTAATATTCTTGTTGAAGCTTGCAACTATGAGCATAAAATAAATTTTTAATTCCATAAAGTTTTGATGAAGTTCATAAAATTTTAAGGTGTGAAAGGTAAAAATGTATCACCAATGATATAAATAAATGTTGTACACACCTTTCACACCTTGTACATTAGAGTAAAGTGATTTAAATAAGGTAAGAAGGTTTTTAAAGTATGAGGAGCTTTATTGTGAATGATTCCACTATATGACTAATTTTATGCATACACCATCATGTCATTATTTTTTTGTATTCCAAATGATGACCTTGATTCACAAATAAAAAAAGTATGATATCCTATGGAGATTAATTGAGTGTCTTTGCATAAACAAGGTACTTAAGATGTTAAATTTTTTCCAACTTGATTCCAAGATTGTATTGATATAACTTCATATTAATCAAGTGTTGAAATCATGTAAAAGTTTTTCTATTATCAAACTTTAAGTAATAGAGTGAAATAAACAAACTAAAAGACAACAAAATCTATCGACAAAATTCATTTAAGATTAATAAAATTAGTGCAAAAATAAACATGAATTACAACACAAGTTTAAGACCAAGCTAAAAAAAAACATTCTACATATTTTTTCTTGCCTAATTCTTCAGAGTCAAGATTTCATTCCAAATTGTATCGCTAAAAGTATCACACACTTTTTAGATATTATTGAACAAGAATAATATTTGTTGCCTACATAATTTTAAATGAGTCGATTTTCACGTTGATATCAATTGATATTATGAATTGCTACCATCCTCATTCATTAGTTGTGCGTACACACGACAACCTTGGTAGACTACTTCTCAAGCATGATGCCATGTGGTTGGTTGCACCTACATAACTTTCCAGGAGTCAAGTTTTCCATCAATAAATATTCAAAAATTTGAATTGGTCTCACCAAATTTGTTATTTGTGGTTTATACGCCTCTATGCCCTAAACATGCACACCACTAGTTTGTGTAGGATGCCAAGTGGCTTGTCCGCATGCAAAATTTTGAATTTTTTGGAGAAAAACATTTAAAAAGAGTATGCGAAAGGGTCAGTCTACATATGTACATTCAAATTTTGAGATGAGACTTTGAATAATTTAGATCTTCAAGTACTGCAATCTTCATTTATTATTTGTGTTTTACACGGGCCACTCTCGGCCGAGCACTTCTCATCTAAAGTGCCACGTGAACGTATCTTTCATACGTGTGTGGTTTTTTTACCACCAAATAGATGCTACGTCAATAATGAGCAAAGATTTGAATTAATCCTTCCCGATCCGTCAACTGTGCCTTATACCCTTCCATGCACCATACATGTACCGGACCGCTTTCGCACAAGGTGCCACGTGAACGTACCTTTATAATGCGCCGTTTCCACCACCAATTGGGTGCTACGTCAATAATGAGCAAAGATTTGAATTGGACTTTCCCGATCCGTCAACTGTGCCTTATACCCTTTCATGGTCCATACACGTATGAGACCGCTTTCATATAGGATGCCACGTAGCCGTCCCCGCATGCATATTTTTGAACGCCTTGGAAAGAAGCACTTTCAAAAAAAGATGCTAAATGATATGTCTACATACGACAATTCAAATTTTATTGTTTATATTTATTTGAAAGAAAGTGCAATTGTTTTATTATTTACCTCTTCATAATGCAAGTTGACGATGAGAAAACTTAAGAAAGACACAAGAAGAGTTGCATAAATAGATTAGAAGATTGAGAACATAATTGGATGTATCATTGGGGGAAGAAGAAGGGTAATAGACGAGCAAACATTTTAAATGCAAGTGTGAAAGGAATTGTGAATAAGTATTTGTTTTTAGAGTCCAAAGATAAAACAATTCCTTTAAAACTATATTGAAAGGACAAATTGGATAAATCTAAATGATATTTAATCCGGGGTGTAAAATTTCTTGAAATCATTCCTAATTTAAGTTCTTGAAATCATTCAATCAAACTTGATCTTTGATGGTTGGAGTTATGAAAAATGACAAAAGAAAGAACGACGGAAAGAAGAAGCAAGGATGAAGAAGACGAACGGAATCGTTCGTCGTGTGGTATTCGGTCGAGCATTCTCCGTCTAAGTTGTGTTTTGGAGGCTTTCCTTTGGGCATTGCACATTGAAGCTTGTGCTTGGAGGTGCTCACGGGGGGCGTGAAAACCTTGAAGCCGGCGGCCTTTCGTGTTGCTCGTTGCCTGCCCCTCGGTCATCGTCATTGCGACGCCGGAGTCTCCGGCCGTAGCTCACATAAGTACCGTAGTCAGTTGAGGGAGAGGCAAGCACTTGGCCGCGCCGGAAACAGACGCCAGACCACGACGACGTCGACGACGGGGTTTTAGGCTCGGTAGGGTTTGGTGCTTTCAAGATGCGAAGTCCCGGCGATTGTGAGTCCTGGCAGAAAGGAAAGCGTTACGCGTTCCGCTCCTCTTCATCGCGCGTGTAGGATAGGAGGGGAGCAAGCAAGGACGATAGCTTTCTACTATTCCTTATTATTTTTTCTTCTTCCGGAGTTTCCAGAGTGGTGACTGTTTTGTGTTTTTTCTCCCATCCTTTCTTTGTGTCAACATCATGGAGCAAAGTTCGATGGCTTCGAATCCGCGCACGGTCGATGAGGTCTTCAAGGACTTTAAGGGGCGGCGATCGGCTATGCTGAAGGCGCTCACGACCGGTAGGCCGATGGTTGATTTCTGGTGTTTTATTTATTTTTTTCTTCAATTGAAGGTTTTTGGTAGCTGCTGCAGTTATTGCTGGATGCATGTTTTCTTCACGCACATTGCTGAGAACTAGTGTCTGTAGGTGTTTTGGCACGAATTTTTTGATTATTTCCATGACTGCGTGCTGGTCAGTTCATTGATGCCGCTGGAACGCTTTTGGTTATTTCCGCAGATTGCACGGCGTGCGCACTGGTTCTTTTTCGATTTCTTACAATGCTCCTTGTAGAATTATTAGTTTTGGAATTCGTTTACTTATGAGCTGTTTTTTCGTCCTGGTCTTTGCAGATGTGGAAGAGTTTTATCGCCAGTGCGATCCAGGTAAGAAAGTCGCGCCAAGAGGCTGACTTGACTTTTAGACTACAGTAGTTTTTTTGTAGTAGGTTCCTGAATAATACGTATTCAATTACGCTGACATTTAGCAATTTTCTAACTACTACCATTCGGCAGGACCAATGTTTTGAGAGAATTAGCTTAGAGCGTGAATATTGTGTTAACGACGTTACAGGCTTTTGTGACTTTCGATATTTCGTAGAACAGCTCAAGCATTGACACTTTTCACGCTTTTGGAGTGTTATGTCGTTTTGGTTATCTGTTTTTTAAGTGAGAAAACTTCGAATATTTTCGTAGCATTGGTCATATTGCGTATTCCGACTGGTATGTATCTGTTTTGCAGAGAAGGAGAATCTGTGTCTGTATGGTTTCCCGGATGAAGCCTGGGAAGTAGCTCTACCAGCGGAAGAGGTTCCACCTGAGCTTCCTGAACCTGCTCTCGGTATCAACTTCGCTCGGGACGGCATGCAGCGGAAGGATTGGCTGTCATTGGTTGCTGTGCATAGTGATGCGTGGCTGCTCGCTGTTGCTTTTTATTATGGAGCTCGCTTTGACAAGAATGAGAGGTCAGTAAACATTCCGTTTTCATACTGTTCCTCAATTAGTCTAGCTCAGACTGTTAGGTCTTCACTATATTATAAATATTACCTACTCCTGAAGCTCTTCTCTGTTTTGGAGGAGCTGTTGAGATCCTGCTCTAGTCGATACGTTACTAGACGTTTCCAAGCACCTCCCTTCAACCATTAAGGGTCCGCTTTGTTGTTTATTCTGTGGTTACGGAACATCGTAGTTTATCATCCGCGAGTCACACCCATCTACTTTTCGATTATACGAGTATATTAGGAGGTGTAGGAACATCTTGATTTGATGGCAAGTTTTCTGTTTAAGCTTTGTAATCGTCCCCTCGGTACTTGGAGAGTTATCTCACTTCCCTCACTTATGGGAAGGGACGTCGTCATCTTGCTGTCTAAGGACGATCGTCTTGTGATTGTTACAGGAAACGTCTATTTAGTATGATCAACGAGCTCCCAACGGTATTCGACGTAGTGACTGGGAAGAAGATTGTGAAGGACAAGCCCGCTGTCAATAATAACTCCGGTGCCAAAGCCAAGTCTACTACAAAAGTGGTGAGAATACAATACATTACTCCTTCAAGGATGAATACATGCTTTTTTTCTTTTTTTCTGCAAAGGTGAAATTATCATATGATTGACTATCGTTGGAGGAACTTGGAGGTCTTGTTTAAGGGAGGATTTCTCCTGGTCAGCCGATATAGTAGTCACGAAGTTACAGGAGGAAATTAATCACTGATGACGGAAAATTGTTAGTGCAGATCTCTCGTTTTGTAGTCATTACTCACTTGGGTGTGTGCGCTTGGTGTTGATATTACAGCAGCAGGTGCCTCAGGCAAAACCGGCTAAGCCAGCTCCACCCCCTCCAAAAGACGACGAAGATGCTCTTGAAGACGAGGAAGAAGAGGAGCACGGTGACACATTCTGTGGAAGTTGCGGGGGCCCGTATACTGCTGATGAGTTCTGGATCGGCTGCGATATTTGTGAGAAGTGGTTCCACGGCAAGTGCGTGAAGATCACACCAGCAAGAGCCGAACACATTAAGCAATACAAGTGTCCATCTTGCAGCAACAAAAGGGCCCGTACATAATTTATCTGGCCGTAGTTACTTTGTAATGCTAGCCTCCTTTACAGAGCGCACCACTGTGTGCTTTATAGGCCCTAGGCAAGCAAGCAACTGGTGGACTAGAATCGGTGTTAATGAGATTTTAGTTGACTGCATATGGAAATGCTGAGGATCCGTCTTTCTGATAATCTGGTGAAGGTCGACACTTGAGTGCTGATCAGGTAGTCTGCATGATAAGGATTTACAGGTACTGTGACACTTTGTACGTGCATGCTTCTGCACATCTTGAAGAGTCTTACTGCTTCGCTATTGAGGGCAATGTGGGGTCGTGACTTGTTGATGCTGTTTGCTGGTTTCCTGCCGTTTTCTTCTCTTTTATCAACTCTATTCCAGAATATTTGATGAATTTTTGATTTTTATTCATCTCATGATAAAACAAAACTGAAAATGGAAGAATTAGAGATGGAAAAATTAAACCGAACTGCAGAATATCAAGTGTGAAAATTGATTCGACTCCGCTATGAAGTCGAACTCATTATATAGCCCTTGTCTTGCCATGAAGAACACTGTCGACAGATTGTGTAATGTGAGTGGAGTAGTGGGGAACGGTAGGTGTTTGAATCTGATTTGGCCCATAGTGATCCCAACCCTTCAATCTTGTGAGGGTACTTCGTTGGTACACCGACCCAATTTTGTATGAATCATCGTAGATGGCCATCTTCCTGCAATTGAATGTGTACCTTCAAAACTTGTAGGAGTGCCTAATTGGTAACATCACAAAATGGATCAGTAAATTTAAAACTTAGAACATGAATTAAGAGAGAAAGAGAAGTGTAGTCAACCCTACATGAGTAGAAGTGATGTGTGGCACATGAAGAGCCTTCGCTTATGAACGTTCATGCCAACTCGGAGGAGCATGAGGAATCAGTGGAAGGGTGAGCTACATGAGATCGATCGTTGCAAATCAGAATCAAAACGACTCACAAGGTATGTCAATGCTGGCCAAGTCTTATTCATTCAGTAGCTATTCTGTAGAGTTCACTTTCAAATCTGCACATGAGATTCTAGAGGAATCTGTGATACAATCTGTTTACAAAAATCCGTTTTTACAAGTAAGTTGGTTGCCGCTTCTAAGACTATCCCAGCATCTAAATGAATCTCGCAGCTCAAAATCCTGTTTGCACTCCTTAGCCGTAGCAGCGGATGGGATCATTGCACCCCTTGGCAGGAGACTGCGGGCTACCGCCCCGGCCACCCTTAGCCAAATACTGCTGGTGATACTCCTCCGCCCGGTAGAATTTCTTCGCTGGCAGAATCTCAGTCACTATTGGTCTGCTCAGTGCCTTCTGTGCCTCCTCCTTGGACTCCAACGCCGCTTGCTCTTGCTCCGGCGTGTAGAAGTAGATTCCGGATCTGTACTGTGTTCCCATATCATTGCCCTGCACCAGCCCATTCATTTCATGTCAGGATCCATCGACCATACTATGATTGTATTGCAATCCCATGTGCGCATGATGATGGTTCGTACCTGACGATTGAGCGTGGTGGGATCATGGCGCTTCCAAAACACGTCCAGTAAGGTTGAGTAACTGCACTCCTTAGGATCGTATTGCACCCTCACAACCTCCGAATGGCCTGCCAGGCATCGATCGAGCATTAGTCTCAGTATGATATTCATCACCCGCTAAATTTGAGATAGCATTGTCTGCGAAACCTAATTTGTTGAAGATTGAGCTATTGCGATTAGAGTACCTGTGGAGCCTGAGCAAACGGCATAGTAGTCGGGGTTATCAACGTGACCCTGCGTGTAGCCGACTTCGGTGACGGCCACCCCGTGGACTCTTTGAAACGCAAGCTCCACACCCCAAAAGCAGCCAGCGCCGAAAGTGGCGAACTCGCGACCGGGCGCCGGGACGTCGTCATCTGGGCCCTGCGCGGCGCTGCTCGTGCCGCTAGAGCCATTCGTCTGCGCGGCGCTGCTCGTGCCGCTAGAGCCATTCGTCTGCGCGGCAGCGCGCACTCCCAACCCCAGCTTCTCCATCCATCCCTTCCCCAATCGCGTGGACGTGGTGGTCGTCCTCATAACGACTCTCAGTGGTCGAGCTCCTCCCAGGAGGGCCACTCGGCTCGTACTTTGTACTCCTCCGCTGCTGCAGCTTCCCAGCTGCGGCAGCAATGACGCTGCGCACACCGGAACCCTCACTGCCTGCATCGCCATCGATAGCGAGCTACCCCCGATTGATCAAATCACTCTTTCTATGAACTCTTGCAGCCGATTATAAAACCTTAATTGGAAATGCGGCGAAATTGTGGACAGGGAATTGAGATGCGGTGGAATTGTGGAGAGGGGTTTTGCAGAATCGAACAGTGCTTCTGAGAGGGAAGAGGCCAAGTGGATGTTGATAGGGGAAGAACGTGGCCGCGCCCTCGCCCGGAGTGCCAGTCTATCCTGGTCTACTGCCCTGCAACCGTGCTGGTGCCTCTTAACTGCGTTCCAAGCTTTGAATGGCTACTTTATATTAGGACCCATTTCCAAACCCTAGGTAGAAACGACTGAGAGTGTTTAGTGTTGTGATGAGCGACCTCGGAACTCTGGGATGCTCGCATTCATCCACTTTTCACTCCGTATACAGATTTAGATAAAAGCAAATCTTATCCTCTGGTTAGTTCAAGTTAAGTAAAAGTCCTACTGGTAGTTAAGGTGGTGTGCTTTCTAAAAGCACCGTCGTAGTATCTAAAAGCAGTGCCCTAACTGTAGTTGTACTCAACCATCCAGGAGTTCTTCCTGGAGTATATATATTGAACCCTATACAGGTTCTATAAAATCTCTTTCAGAACCATTTATTGCTTTCTGTTTCTTCTTGCTCACATCATTTAGCTTGCACAAATGGGTCTTTCAAGGGTTTTATAGAATTACTGTACATCAATGCTACGAGCATCTCTCGGGGGCAAAGGAGGGAGAGGGCTAAAGAGCCCCATAAATTTTAAATGTTTAGGCTTAATATGCCAAGGTTTAGGCTCGTAGAGTAATTTGGGGCCGCACGCTCTATTTTTGAATTCAAAATTATCAAAAATATTATTATTGTTAAAATAGTCGTCGGAGATCTAAATCTAAATCTTCAGGGATTGTGAAGAAAAATCCCCATTGGCTCATGGAGCTCCGAGAAAAGCTCGTAGGACTCATTTCAGGGTGTTCAGTTTTATAATGAGAGTCGGCCCACTTGTCATGATGCTTAAGTGGCAGTTGACATGGTGGTTTTTGGAGAGAAAGTTTTGGGCCCTAGCCAAAAAAATGAGTTCTTATGGGATGACGATATACTCTCCTTTTAACCCTCAAACGTCTAAGGTGACCCGAGGGGTCCTTTTCCAACAGAATCTTCTCTGTAGCTCTCAATGTACTCAACTTTTCATTTATATTTTGATGTCAAACTGGTCACCTCCTTATGATGCATCCAAAAAGTGAAATTTTACAATTCAGATCACAATTTGTATGAGTGATTTTGTGCTTTGAAAGGATTGTGGTAGGTAGGTTGGGGTTGTACATAACCTTGTAGGAGGTTGCAAACTCATCATTGATTGGATCATTCATGATGCCCAAGTTCAAAAAGTGCACTATTCATGATGCCCAAGTCCAAAAGATGATGTGATCCAATTTTGGGTTGCCCAATCCGTATAGCTAGACGTTTAAGGCTTAAATATATTGGGTTAAATATATTAATTTAGAGTTTCTCATTCATAAATATATTTTGAGCAATAGCTACTTAATTCTTAAGATTTCAAGCGACTGTAACATGTTATAGTCTATTGGGCTTTTGGGCAACTCTCTAAGAAAAACAAAATGATTTATTTTGAGTTGCTTTTCTTTTTGTAGGATTGTAGTGGGAACTTGGAGCTTTTTGGCAACGCCAAGCATGCCCAATTTCATTACCAAATTGTGGTTGGAATCCAAACATTATTCTAACATTCTTATCTAAGAGATATGATAAGTTGAGTATGCACATTCAAAATATCAAGATACTCATTTATGTGGTTTTTCAATCTTCATTCAAATTATCTTTTGATAAAAAGTATGAAAACAAAAATATGATAAAACATATACCACAATAAATATAGGGCACAATTAAGCTAAGGGTGTCCAAAAAAGTTGTCCCAAGTACAATTTCAGCTCATGCAAGTGTGTCAAACATGTCCATCTTCTAAATAGAGTTAAGCATGAGAACACCAAATGTGGTTTCAATTTAGAGCACTTATAGCCTACCAAAAATAAAATAAAAAATCATTCGCATTGAAGAATAATAAGAGTTTTTATAATTAGGTATTTTAGTTGAAAAAGTAAGTTGTGTCCTAATGAAACAAAATCCTAAGAAACAATCATTCGATACATCAAATGATCACATTTTGATACCATTTTTGGATATGACTTACATGTACTTGTGCATTATATAAAATAGTTAGTTTGACAAATAAACAATTAATAGTTTTTGCACCATGATGCCTGCAAATCCCACCAATATGCAATTTACTGTGGAGGGTTCAATGATCCAAAAATAAAAAATGTGAATAGTTTTTTTTCTTAGGAATGTGCATCTTGATCCCAATTACATGTACAATATTTTAGAATGATTTTGTACTCTTTGTAATTGATAAAAATGGAAAAATGATGAACTTTGGATGTTTCAACCAAAAATCACCTAATTAGTCTTGACAAAAAGTGATACCCATACCTTGGCCGTGCCATGTAATTAAACAATCCAGGAAATATTAATGGGTTGATGAGTTTGTGATATTTTATTTTATAAAATTCTAATTCTCGAATCTTACCAAAATTTGAATAAAAAGTACATGAAATAATTACTAAGTTTTTTGGAGCTAGCTCTTGTAGATATTGAAGCTTGCCTTTATAAAATTTTCATGTAGGGTCACCAAGGAATGTAAGGAGGAATATCATCATAAAATAATTTGAAAGTAAAAAACTCCAAAATCAAAAAGTTTTTACGACTCATCGTGGGTTTGAAAACCTAAATTTGACCTAGAAATTCCAAAAATTGGACTTCATCAATGAGTTTCAACACATATAGATAGATAGATAGAAACTCCGGTCCTTTCTAAGGGGCCGGAGTGAATGAAGAGTTCGTTCGTAATGCTAATATCCCGATGGCTACTGGACAAGGGGAAATTAGAAGATTCATCACATATACCTTATATACTCTACAACACTCACACCAAATTATAGCCTAAGATATTTTGACCCTTCAATCAAGTTGATCAAAAAATAAGAACCAAATTGATTTCTAGGATTGGAAGGGAGAGCAATTAGTACAAATATCTCAACTTATATATGAGATATTTTCTTGATTTACTTTTCAACTCATCACCACGTGTATATAAACAAGAAGTTGATTCAATTTCAAAGGTAAATATCATGTATTTATATACAAATCATCACAAAAAGTAAAAGTGAAACATTACATGTAGGTCTCACCTTCAACACTTTCAATTAACATCAATTCTTTCCGTTCATGTTAGTTACAAAGAGTTTGAAGTTATTACTCGTCCTTTGATCTTAGGGCCGGTTTACACTAAGGTGAAGAAGTCTACTAGTCATGTTAGAATTTAAAACTTAGAGGTTTTCTAATTTAATGAATGCTACGAGTTGCATGGACACAATATTTAGTCCCAATCATAATTACTTAAAATTCAACTTGTTAATTCTTACCACCTCATGCACAAGGCAAACGGTCCTTCTGACTGCACTTGGAATTTCACTCATTATGTGCATGTATTGTACATTCACACCAAATTTGGGCCTAAATACTAAACTTCAACACTTCATTGGAACCAACCAAAACAATATTATCCCATTTTGACTTCTGAAAAACTCTACTCTAGAAAGTAAAAGTAAAATATATCGATAAAATCAACTTGTAAATAAAATTATATCTTTCCTTTTTTTACTTTTAACTTTATCATCTATATAATATGAATACAAGTTATGTTGATACAAAGTTGAATCTTATATAATTATATATAAAAAGTAAAAGTGAAATATTATATGTCCATGCCCAGAAGCTAGCGGGACGTTGGCAAAGATGGAGACCGTTGCCGCTCCTGCCAGGTACCGACAATTTGGAACCATAGCTCGTCCTTCTGATGACTCAGAATCTTATTGAGTGCAACAAAATTGCTTGAAGGAAATATTTAATCTCAAATCCACTTGTAACAGTGAGGTTTCAGTTGTCGAGGAAATCCCGCATCACACCATTTCCATTCCAAAGCCGCATGTCTGCAGGTTAATTTGAACCACTATCCTCCTACCCTTCTCTTCTAATATTTGCTATCTGAGCCTCCTAATTACCGATTTAGTTTCAAATTGTGGTAAAGGAGAATTCACCGTTTCACCTTTCAAGTTGTTCATGCAACGCTGATGAGGAGTGACAGAGGAGTGTGCTCAAAATTATTTTAAATTCATGACAGGATCTGCGACGATAATGAAGACAAAGACGATGAAGGTGTTGTGGAGTTGGGTTGCCGATGTAAAGGCAAAATGAGCAGGGTGCACAAAACATGCTTCTTGGAGTGGTTCGGTACCAGGATTCTTTTGAGTGACAACTACGATTGTGACGTATGCAAGTAAGTGTTCATCCAACTCTTCATTCTAGTTCATTGCATGTACTGTCATAAAATTCTCCTGATGGCTGGAACTCTAACAGAATCATGTGTATCGCCTGCATGCAGTTTGAAATTGGCCTTCGAGAACCAGATGTTAGTGGCTCAGGCAATGAGCGATAATGTGAACGGCGGTCGAAAGAGCCTAATGAAAGGACTCCAGTCGGAGCTGGGACAGAGGGCGATCTCCTCGACCCTAAGCGCAACTTCCTCCGACGAGCTTGTGCAGGTGCTGATGGAAGTAAATGCTCCGATGCTTCAACGCAACCCGGATCTTCCATCGCGGTTTCCTCGGCGGGCGCCAGAATTCTGGGCACTACATGAAGCAGAGAAGAAATTTGTAGGCACAATGAAACAATTACTTCTTCTCGTAGCGTTATTTTGTCTAATTGGCTTTTTAGGAGGAGGTTTCAGTCGGTAATGTTCATGGAATTAGAATTTCATCAATTTTTTTTTTGAAATGTTCACATCATACAAGAAAACAGGGTTGTCTTCTTCGACACATTTTCGGCAATGTCTATCGAGTTGTCGTGTTCGTTGTGTTCGTCGTGTTCGTCAGTTAAACAATTTGGGTGAAATATGCTCGAATATCCAAGAATATGTGGGCATGTGGCCATATTCTAGAATTTTCTAAGTATATTCTAGGAATATGATATATTCTCAAACAAAGGGTTTGTTGTTTGTCTGACATGTCGTGTTCGACGTCGTGTCGAGTTTGTCTCACAAGAAAACCCTCCAAGAAAAAAGAAGTTAAATTTTGCCTCTTAGGCAGGCTCCTATCTACTCAAATTTTAATGTGTGAGCTTGAATAATTATTTTCTTAATTATAGAGTTTGTTCACAATATTTCAACAGTAGGCTTCAAAGTTCCTACACTACAAGAGATGTCTATTCTCAGACTTTAATTTGTAGGCACGACATGTCTTTGAAATTTGCTCACAATTGCAGTATTTATTCAAAGTTTGCCCAAAAATAAACAATTAGATCCAACAAACTTTAGACATTCATATATAAATGAGATCTTACCTCTACATGAGAGGAAATTTGGGGTGGCAAAGAGGCCTTTTGCTTAGGGCGGAATTGTGCTTAAAAACTCGTTGAGTGCATTTAAGGGAGGGTTAATGAAGAGAATGATTGCCCATCATTCCGTGCTTTGCTGGCTCCGTTCCCGCGAACAAGGCTTCATCCACGCACGACGCGGACCGCTGGCCGCTGTTCCCGCCAACGCGAGGGGGGGTAATTTTTTTTGAGAATAGCGAACCTCTAAGCGGTGTTCCCGCCAAAGGCGAAGGCGCCAACCCGTTGCTTGTGGAGGCAGCAATATTGAATCTGTTGCGAGTGGAGGCAGCAGCATTGAATCTATTGCGAGTGGAGGCAGCAGCATTGTCTCGTTGCCGCTCGCAGTAGAATCCCTTGTTTCACATCGAATTGGAGATACATTGCATTTCTTTCAAACTGTACAATGCCAAGGTCGTTTGAGCCGCGTGTGTCGTTGGATCTAGAGTACGCGCCGCTCATAAGAAGGGGTGTAGGGTTGCATTTGCAGTGCTCTGTTGCTGAATTCCCTGCAAAACGATTATGTGGTTCCAGAAACATCGATTTATGGGTAGATGGGTCGTTGTATCCGGCCAATCCAATTACTGGTGCGACTCCGCCATTTGATAGCATAAAGAGTCTGCTGGAATTTGTGTGTCATGGTGAAAACGGTCTACTTGGTTACACGAAAGCTCTAGGGATAGTGTGGTTGGAGGAAATTCAACGGCTCAAGCAATTTTGTTCTCAACTTCAGCTGGAGGCAGCAACTGTTCGTGAATGTTTGGAAGTGGAACGCACTAGTTTTAGAAAGGAGTTGGAAAAGAAGGAAGCCCTTTTAATCGAATGCCGTCACGCAATGGAGGAACAGGGTTCACAAAGTAGAAGACTTCATGCTGAGAAACTTTTGGAAGTGGAGGAAGCACACCGAGCTCAAGTAGGGGTAATAGAAGCTAAACTTAGATCCAACAAGAGCGCTGTGAATTATCTCCAAAAGAGGTTGATTTCTCTTGGCAGAGCCCAATCTTACAAGAGTGCTGCGGAGAAACATCGTACAACTTTGCATTCACTCGTTCCAAGAAGTGGTAATGCAAAAAAACGAGCCATGCAAATTCGGAGTTTACTGAATCCGCGCACTGTAGTGGAAGCACAGTCGGATAACCGTGCTACCAACAAAAGAAAGCGAGTTTGGGGAAACGAGGAGTCACAAGCTGCGAATGCGGCTGCCCTAGCTAGGTTGTTGTCCAGGCATGAAGCAAACGCATTGGTGAGATCTCCAAGGCTTGTGCATGTCACAACTCAAATTGCCAACGACACCATCAAGCGGATTGGAGATAGCGTGACACCTGAGCATATGCTTTCCGCGTGTGATGCGTCTCGCGTCTCCCGAAAAGGATATGCTGAGATATACAAGACTTCAAAGCATCGAATTGGGTTGCTGGAACCAAAACTCAAAGGATCCATTCTTCCAAACCCACACAAGGTTTTTTTGTCTACACTGTCTATTGTATGCCATTGATTTTATTGATTGCACCACGGCAATTAGGGTTTCCATATCCTAACATGTTTAAGTGTTTTGGGCGTTTGTCCAGGTAGGTGTTCTACGGCGTGAGCTGAATGGAAGACTAAAGGATTACATTGGAGATTTTGAGCACATTGTTAACTCGTTGGAAGTGCCCGACCCTGATGCCAAGTGCAAATCCATGATGTACACGCTCAACGAAAAGAATAATATCTTTGCTGACATCGAAGCTGTTCAAAGGTCCATGGTTAAGCTGTATGGAATCACAGTGGCTGGTGAGTACTTGTTTGCATTTGAAAGTGGTCTGGAATAGTTTTCATTAACAATTGTGGGTTCCACTATTGCTGTTGTGGGTTCCACTATTGCTATTGTGGGTTCCACTATTGCTGTAAGTCTGTTGTGGGTTCCACTATTGTTGTAAGTCTATTGTGGGTTCCACTATTGCTGTTGTGGGTTCCACTATTGCTGTTGTGGGTTCCACTATAATTGCTATTGTGGGTTCCACATGTAGATTGTTGAATCCACTCTCTCTGGTGGAAATTGCAGAGATTGGAGACAGTCCGCTCATCTTTGTTCTGAAACTGGATGAGGCTGAGATACTACGGGGAATTTTTTTTGAGAGAGTGAGTATCACTCTTATGAACAGAGCCTTGGATCCATCAATGATTTCGAACGATGAGAGGTACTTCTCTGTACAAAGCGAGCAGGAAGTGTGGCCAATTGGTTGTTTTGAGGTCATGAAGGAGTCACACGCCACGCTGAAGTGGGTTCTAGAGCAAACTCTTTGGCCTGCTGTCATCAGCGCTCAGGAGGATGGACAGGAATTGGTGGTCACTGACGTTGGATCCTTCAAGGTTCAATGGCATCTTAGTGCTGACATGAAGACCATTAAATGCATGTATGGTTTAAAACACGGGAGTGGCTGTGAGTTCACATGCATCTTCTGTATGCAGCAACACAAAACGCCAACTGCTACCTCCAAGGCTCAGGCATTAAAGTTGGCAAGGGGTAGATCCAAGACATGGGAGGGTGGACTGTTTGCGAGGAAGCACCAAGAGGAGCCAGTGGACATTGGTGACCACACTCGCTGACAACCTATTCTACGGATTCCACTAACAAGGGTACATATTTGTACACTCCATGCCCTTGTGAGGGTCATTGAAAAGATCTTGCACCTCCACTTCATGTTTGTATGGAACATGTCGAATACCCATGCCCGGGAGGAAGCAATAGTGCGCATGGAGAAATCATTGTCAGCTGTGGGAGTTCATGGTGGAAACGTCTCCATCGTCAAGGACCAGAAGCGTTCTGGTGCCAACAACAGTGTGGCCGCCAAGCCATCCTTGAATGGAGCAACCGCTCTAAAGCTGTTCAAGGAGTCTTCATGGTCGGGGCAAGACAGGGTTTGGAAGGATGTACTCCGTTCTGAGAACAATCAAGTAGCTAGTGGCAGAGCATACTTAGCCAGGGTGGAAATGTGGCAGGCGTTGGAAGACATCATCCCCTATCTTACTGGCCTCGTTTTAAAGGTGGGACAATCAGCCGTGGACTTCAGAGCCAAGATTCACAGGTGGGGCCAGCTATTTGTCCAGTGTTTTGGTGAGGAGCATGTTACCCACTACGTTGTAAGTGCTTCCTCTACCTCCAGCTTCTGGATGCAGCACAAGTTTGTGGGTTTATCTTGCCTTATTGGAGTCATTGATCCAACGCTTTACTTGTTGACAGCATGTTCTTGTGAAGCATGCCCCCTGGTTTGTTGCACAATACGGGAGTTTGAGCGTCTGGAGTTGCCAAGGGTTGGAGAAATCGCACTACGCCGCCAAAGCCGCTTATCAAGCTCATACGCAACATGGAGGAACCAAGAATCACACTAGTGCCATTATTCAGCTGTATGAGCACTGGTATAGAAATATACAGCACCGGTTCGCAAAGAAGCAAGAACGTGCTGATTTTTTGTCGCAGCCAGTAGACACAGTGAATTTAGCTCGGGTAGATAGTCGTCGTGCTGCTAGCAATGCCACGTCTGCAGTTGAAGGCAGAAGGCGGTGGAGGTCACAACGGGTGAGAGTTGGTAGAGTGTGGCAGCTACAAGCAAGAGCTCAAGATCACGACGCGATGCCTCCACATGATGAGTGCAGTCAGTACAGTGAGGACATTTTGGGTAGTCAGAATATTGACAACATTTTGGGCAGCGAGCATACTGAGGATGTTGAAGCGAGTCAGTACAGTGAAGACGTTGTAGGGAGTGAGCACACTGAGCACAGTAACAACGTTGTTGGCTCCGAAACATAGATGAAACCATGTATATATATGTATTTCTTACAGTGAAAGAGTGAAATCTGTTACACATTACCTCCACCACTATCTTCTGGAGTCAGCATCAGCGGTACTAACGTTCAACTATCTTTAACACTAATGGATCCACAATTGAGCCGCAATATGTGTCTTTCTCACTCCTGCGATTTATCTGCACATGTGGAAACACCAATCAAAACAGTTAGACTACAACATGTGGAACCACCAAAGGAAAATGCTTTCAATGCCGAAGTGCCATAGAAGAAGATGTAGAAGAAATGGTCACCTTCACGTCAGGCTGGTTCGGGTGTTTGATGCTGAATTTAAAATCTTCGGGAGCATCATGACCGAACTTGAGCATGACTTCTTGTCGGATATGAGTTAGTGGCCATGTCCTGCCCACCTCAAACTTGCTGAAGAGGGCCCCTGCGTGATGGCATGTTACCTCCACCATCTCTTCATCGACTGGTTGATCCAGTAACTCCCATGTGCTCGCATCACCTAATAGTCGGAATCGTTGGTACTTGAAGTTCGCATACAATGTTTCCCGGCCTATGTGGTACTTGAACCGAACGGTGGACTTGATGACTCCAGTCTTCAGAACATCTCGCCCAACGGTGACCTTCTTGTCCCATCCTGGATCCATCAAGCTGTCGAAGAGATCTTCCTCCACGTCGTCAACTTTGAGGAGAGTCGCCGTCCTCCTAACGTTCGTGGAAACAGAGAAGAAATCAATGAGAACGTGCATAGGGATGAACCACTGCAGGTGACCCATCTGGCTTCCAGTCGTGACCTTCGTTACCCGCCGAAAATCAGAACGCATCCTTGCTCTGAAAGACTCAGATGTGCTCATGTCGGGCAGTGGCCACTCCGGGTCATCTAGGTTGGGCAACGGCAATGCCTCCAAATCACCATACAATTGCCCTTGTGTTGGCGGAACGTACAAATGACTGTAGAAGAAAATCCCCAAATCTCGCAACTCTGCATGGCTGCGGACTCCACGCGTTGCCTCTCCAATCTCGTGGTGATGACAGACTATAACGGAGACGATCGTACGAGGATCTTGCCACTCTTCCAAGTATGAAGGGTACACATCTACATCCACGGAGCCAACAAACACACCAAGCTGAAGTAGAGGTGACAATAGAGCCAACAAACGCGATGTGAATTACCTCCAAATGAAGTAGGCTTTGTGAAGTGCACTTACAGTTACAAGGTCCGATGTGACGAGTAGAAGCTGGTTCCACGCAAATTTGGGATCTTGTGAATGCCCATCGCACAAGGATACCGTCCAAAACCGGTTTGTTTGTAGCTCGTCCGGGGCGGTCTCCACTACCGTTTTTGAAACGGAAATCTATTATTCGGCCTTTCCAAGCCCCTCGCATGCTGGAAGCGCCACCAACCGCGCTGGTGTCGCGATTCGCCCATGGACCGGTCCTCCTTGCGCTTAGAACAACCCACGATCCCCGCTCCAGTCTCATGCCAACCCAACGATTTTCTTCGTCAATGTCGTTGTGCACTACAACCGATTGTACAAAGTTGCGTGGGGGCGTCACCTCCACCATCTTCTTCGTCTGCCTACAGAAACAACGAAGTTCGAGAGTATGTGGAAGAAGGCAAGAAGTGGCAAGAAGAGTAAGCTTCATGAAGAAGCTTACTCCGGCAATCAAGAGTGGGTGTGGGAGATGTACCTCTCGTCCTCCACCGCGTCGTGGGTGGATGAATCAAATTCAGTACTACATGTACGTGTTATAAGTGCACATTTTTTTATTACTGTATTTCTAATGTCTGAAGAACAATTGGACTATGTATGTTGTCTGTGAAGAAGCCATTGCTTGTGTGTGGAGGAACCACTGCTTGTGCGCGGAGGAACCACTGCTTGTGTGGAGACAGGAGGAACCACTGCTTGAGTGTGGAGACACGTATGTCCACGCTGTTTGAAAATGGAATGAGCTCAAGTATGCCATAAGCAATAAATTTATGCATTGAAAGTTCAACAGATCCATACAAGCACCTCCTTAGAGTTCCGCTTCATGACCACACTACCACTACAAGTCTGCTACTGTACCGCCGTTGTAGTGCTAGAATATGACGGTCATTCAATACTACTTTGCTACAATGTTTCCGAGGACATCGTCAATGACGTCTTCAACAACAGCGTCAATTTTTGCTGACTCCACGACATCGAGCCCTTCTTTACACTTGTCCTGCAACCATGTGTCAACATTCGGTGGAAGAGACACTGGTGCATCCAATCGAGGTCGTATCTTCATGCTCCACTCCGGGGACATAGAGTTACTTGGCACGGTCCACCCCATTGCATCCATGTCCTTCATACTTTGTTCCACTTCAGCTTTCATGGAGTCAGTGAGGTTGAATCCCCATTGTCCCATCCAACGTCCTGTCATAGAACCACTGCAATTTGGACAGGAAGTTTTCCCTGCCAACACAAGCTGCCACATACAAACAGGATGGAACAAGCAGCCACATGAAGAGGGAACTATTGCCATGTCTACAAAGTAGCGCTGGCAACATGGACATGGTGACTCGCTCTGGAAGCGGAGGACCTGAGGGAGGCAAGGCAACTTCGGAAAGATTTGTTTTGGTTTTATCGTGGAGCCATCCAAAATCAATTCATCAATCTTTGCGTTGATGACTCCAAGCTCAGCTTCCAACTCCTCCATCTGGCTCTTCAGCCATCGTTCTTCATCTCCATTGCTTGCAATCTTCAAATACGTCATTGCGATGGCGCTTGCCAATTCCAACGGCTCACGGTTCTTCTCACGAGCTGCAGTGTTGTACTCCAATTTCTTCACCACGTCCCCTGCATTACCAGCTACTTTCGCATGCGCCCGGAGCTCCATTTGCTCATCCACAAGATTCCCTTCCTTCTCTTCCAGCGTAACCAACAAGTCCTTACACTTCCGCGTCGTCTCTGTCAATTCCTCCAACATACCTTGGACTTTTAAAACCTTAGCCACTATACTTCGCCTGCCTGCCTTTGCCACATCCAGCGAGGACATCTCTCTCACTGCTACAACATTGACAGGAGATTCCTGCAGCTCATTCGATGCCCCCGACAGTGGCCCTCGGCGCTTCCTTGACTGCCATAACATTTTTACCGTTAGTGAATCTAGCGTTTGCCATACAGTATCTGCAATGGAGGAGTTGCAAGGTGTTGGAAACATACCGCATGTGGTTCTGCTGACGCGGATCCAGCAATGTAATCAACCAAAATTTTCAGCAGTCCTTCAATTTGCTGTCTGAGGGCAGGTGGTGTCATCTTGTTTGGGTTGCGGGTGCAATTCTTCCCGCGGACTCCAAATATCTTGGCTGCCCAAGCCGCCCAGTTAATCTCCTCCGACTTTAACATGATGATGGCTCTCCTGAAATTAGAGCTCACGAACCCGTTATCTGGAAGCGCCCCATATACCTGCTTGTAGATAGCTTTTGCTTCCTCCTTGACTTGTACATCTTTACAGTCCTCTATGTGAAACCTCCCTTCTGAATTGGCTGGCCACATCTGAAGCCACTGCTTCGGGGGAACAATCTCAGACAACTCCTTTTTTCCTAAACCAGTGTTGTTGAGTCCAAGCGCAGCATGGAAAAATCGTTCATCATAAACGGCTTTGCTTCTTCTATGGAGAAATGGCGCTACCATGCCACACATTTCTTGGATTTCGTGGGGTAGTTTCCCGACCTCAAAAGGACTCTCCCACTGATCTGGAGGCAACACAACCCCTACTTGCTCTGCATCCATCGGTGTTGGATCCACCGAGCGCCTTGTTGTCTTCACAGTCCGTTTTCTTCCAGGTGCCATCGCTTCTACCACCGTATTCGACTGAGGCTGGCTATTCTAGGAACATCGCCCACAACAAACACAAGGAGTAACAACAGTGTAGCGCATCCGCTTGACCGTTAAAACTGGAGGAAGAAGCGATAAGAAGAATTCTTTAATGATGGCATCAGAGTTCTTGGCCGCCTCCAGACAATGACATCCTCCATACGGTGCTTCCACGTCAGACTCGGATGGCTCCAACTCATGCATATGATGTTGTGACCACAATATGATGCACAATATGTTGTGAGGGTACATAAACCCAAGCGATATGAATTCCAACCATCCCTATTCCTAACCCTACAGTGCCTCCACGTTGCTAAATCGGTCGATAAATTGGTTCACGAAGCGTCCGTAGCCAATAAATAAATTTTTATTACAAAGTGTCCCACATAAATTGAAGGTAAGTTGTATGGTTCAGAATAAGATCTTGGTCCATTTTGAAAGTCCATAAAAGTGAGTTATGTCAATTTTCATTCTTAGTTCAAAAAGTGAGATCTTAAATATGATTTTCCATAATAAGTGAATAAATAATAAATATGATTTTCCATAATTGATTCATATTTGGATTTCTAAAAAAATTTCAAGAGAAAAGCTTGCAAGATTATTTTAATAATATTGTTAATGAATATGATGAATGGCAAACCGTAAAGATCTTATCTTCACATTGACATTTACACCTTTGCTATGTATATCAAGTCAATTTGTGTGATTCATCACCCATTTTTATAAAAAATCTTTGAAAACAGTGTAATGACACCCTTCACAGTGCGCCCCTCTTCATGCATGACCAGTTGAAACAAGTAACCCCATTAATCCCAACAATAAATATGACTTAATATGTACTATGGTAATTAGAGTATGTGACATGAACCTAGAAATATTAATATTAAAAGCATTGGCATTTAGGGAAATATGTCAAGTTTCATTCTTAGTTCAAAAAGTGAGATCTTAAATATGATTTTCCATAATAAGTGAATAAATAATAAATATGATTTTCCATAATTGAGTCATATTTGGATTTCTAAAAAAATTTCAAGAGAAAAGCTTGCAAGATTATTTTAATAATATTGTTAATGAATATGATGAATGGCAAACCGTAAAGATCTTATCTTGCTGTCTTAATGCCGGAGGCTATTGATAGGGTATAGGGTATAGGGTATAGGGTATAGGGTATAGGGTATAGGGTATAGGGTATAGGGTGTAGGGTTTAGGGTTTAGGGTGTAGGGTATAGGGTTTAGGGTATAGGGTATAGGGTATAGGGTGTAGGGTTTAGGGTAGAGGGTTTAGAGTGTAGGGTATAAGATATGGGAACATCAGCTATTGTGTGTACAACGTAGTAATGACTCCGTAAATACATGAATGTAATCATTGCGAATAATTTTTATCGTTTGCGTTCTGTTTCATGGAGGAAGTGCCAAGCAATTTCTTGGATGCTGAAAATGTAAAGGAATTGGATTCTCTATGACAGTACGAACTCTCATGGAGTCCTCATATACACAATGTTATTCTGTTGGAGTTGCTCCATATACTTTGGATTCACTTAAACTATATTATGTACTTTCCTGGAGTCATCACCTAGATAATGGTACCTCCAGCATGTTGTTCACTTGTTCCTGTTGGATTTGCTTTATATACTTTGGATCCACTGATTCTAGATTATATACGCTATACCCTATATTGTGTAATTTCCTGGAGTAATCACCTAGAAAATGCTACGTCCAGCATGTTGTTCTGTTGGATTTGCTTTATGTACTTTGGATTCACTGACACTAGATTATATACGTTTCTGGAGTCATCACGTAGAAAATTGTACTTCTAGATTGGATTCACTTCAGTGACAGTAGACTATTGGTTTTCCTGGAGCCATCACCTATGCAATGCTACCTCCAGTCTGTTGTTGCGCTTTGCTACTGCAGTACACGCTTGCCCTTGTAGTTGCTTCCATCCGATACTGAATTTGGTGGCAGCCACCCTGATTCTTCCATGCTCGCTTTCTTCTGCTCCACCTCCTTCATTTCTTCGGAAATGTTGAAGCCCCATTGAGCCAACCACGATGCAGTAACTTCTTGCTGACAGCCTGGGCATTCAAAAAACCCTGAAAATATAGTTTTGTACATGCAAATAGGATGAAAAAGGCAACCACAAGGCAATGGAGCCACAGCGGTGTCCACAAAAAACCTTTGGCAACGCGGACATGGTGACTCCTGCTTCAGTATCAGTTCGTCCTTCTCAGATGGCAGCTTGGAAAACACGGCTCTAGGAGGTCTGAAACTGTTGGCAAATTCACATTCCTCCACAAGGACACGTAGGGCGTCAATCTCGGAGAGTGCTGGCTGGCTGGCTGGCTGTTTCTGTACAAGAATTAGAACAGTAGCTTCCCCAATTATTGAAATGTTTGTTGATTCTGAATTGGTGCAGATGCGAAGACGGAGTCACTGGAGCCACTGCGTGTGGCAACGGCGAATAGAGACAAAGCCCTTCAGAGATGCAAGAAATACAAAGGCGAGATCGACACGAAAACAAAAATCCTTGCAGGGCTCGAGGATGTGAAGAAGGCATTGGAAGGCCGTGAGTACAAGTTACACGCCCAGCAGAGTGCATACAATGATGACTCCAACAAGGCGCGCGAAGCTGGTGACATGAAGAAGTGCGAGGAGTTGAGAAATGCATATCGAGTGAGCGTTAAGGAGGGAAACGCGCTGATTTCAGAGATAGAAGCAAATCAGCATAACATCGATGACTCCAGGTTGAAAATCCGTGAGCTCCAGGAGACTTTGAAGCGTTACGAGGGTGAAGTTGTTCAATACTCCACTGAAGTCACCGCTGCAGAGATGGATGCACAATTCGCCCGGTTCGTCCAAGCTCCTCCACCCGTGTTCTCCAAGATGCCATGCACGAAGTGGGACAACATCATCATTAAGCCGGAGTCACCTTGTCCCCGTTGTCACAGGTTCTTCGTGGACGCAGCAGCAGTTCCTATGTCATGTGGTTGCATGTATCATCCACTATGCATGTACAAGGCAGTGTTTGTTGGTTCCAAACAATGCACAGGTTGTGAGAAGAGACTGACGGGCCCGTGGATGGTTCAATGGGGCTTCAAAGTTGACAGAGAAAGGCACAAAGAAGTCGACTCGCTACTACATTCCAGTAGAACTTCTGAGTGGAAACTTTTGTTCACGTACTTTGGAAGTAGCCGACTAGCCGGAGTATGGATTCAGAATCCAATAGAACTTGTGAATGGCAACTTGTATTCACCTACTCTGAAAAATACAGAACCTTGCATTAAATCTTCTCTTGCATTAAATCTTCTCTTGCATTAAATCTGCGTTGACACCAAAGTTGATGCCCTGCGCTATTGATGCAACTACTGCCATTGGAATGAGATGCAGTGGCCATTTCTACTGGTTGGTGCTGCCTCCAGCACATGGAGTAAGCGGCCATTTGCACTCGATGAAGCGGGCGGTACTACCAGCGTATAGTGGAGGAAGCAGCCATCTGCTATTCCTCCAACCAGTGGAGGAAGCAGCAATCCGCTATTCCTCCAGCCAGTGGCACGAAGGTATGAAGCATCCTTCATTGTCATTGATGAAACATTGTTTAACCACATACTACATTCATCTCTAATTGCACGATGGTAAATCACATGTCACCGTTTCACCTTGCGGGTAATACTCGATCACCTACGGCCGGCTCCAAGAACACTCGAGTTGCTGCCAGCAGCCTCGCATCCATTGGCCCGTGGTTCCATGGCGCCAACATCTTTGTCCTCAATCCGATGTCATCACTCCCGCACTTGAGCTCCATCCCTCGTGGCAATGATGTGGAACCTCCGGTGCCATGTCAAAGTACACAATGATGCCATCTTAAGCTAAACAAATGTTTACAAGATAGGGCCTCATTGCCACCCCAAACTTCCTCTAATGTTTCAATCAAGAATTTTTGACATGTAAAAGAGGTACTACGGCATACTATCACCAATTAAGGTTTTTAGCCCAACAATATTTAATATGGCTTTTTTAATATTCAAGAATTAACCTTTATATTTCAGTGTCAACATACCTCCATGTGAAAAAATCAAGCATTTTTTGAGGATGTAAAAGACCTTGAGCTTGAGGTACTAGGGAAATCCATTTCCTTTTGCAATTCAGTGAATTTCATTGACAACATCTTTTAGAGCGTCTTTGAATTGCCATTAACCCTTAAACGCCCAAGCAAGCCCAAGGGGATTTTTTCCAAAAGAATAGCTCTCACTATATTCAACTTTTCATTTATATTTTGATGTCAAACTGGTCACCTCCTTATGATGCATCCAAAAAGTGAAATTTTACAATTCAGATCACAATTTGTATGAGTGATTTTGTGCTTTGAAAGGATAGTGGTAGGTAGGTTGGGGTTGTACATAACCTTGTAGGAGGTTGCAAACTCATCATTGATTGGTTCATTCATGATGCCCGAGTTCAAAAAGTGCACTATTCATGATGCCCAAGTCCAAAAGATGCTGTGATCCAATTTTGGGCTGCCAGTTTCAGACCCCATGGGAATTCAAGGCATAATAGTGAACAAAATTACTTTTATTTTTTATTCGATAACATGTGCATGGCTAGGCATTTAATCAATCGAGGGTGGTGCCCCGGTCGGATTGAGACCATGGAATACTAGAAACTGGGATGACAGCAGCCGCACTTCGATCGAGGCTGAACTAGACGCATACTCACTATCGAGGCTTCGATCGCTTCGACCATCGAGACTGCTACAATCATGTATAAATAAATACTGCCTTGTAAAGTGCATTCATTATCTACTGCTTCTAGTCACACAGCGATCGAAGCTTTGTCGGTACACAAACCCTGACAGAGCTGAACCTTCTTAGTTTCTGTTTGCTAGGTCTCTGCTCTCTCTCGCTGGTAATGGCGATCATACATTCCTTGCTTTTCGTTGTGCTTTTGAAAGGAGTGGGCATTTCAGGGTTAAGCTTTTGAGCTTCATGACAACCAGTACATCACTCGATAAATTCCTAACTTGGAGTTTGACATGGATGCAGGATAACTTATAACTGTATCAAAGGAGGGCTCGAGTGGCTGCCTGTAACCCTGACCCTGCAAAGATGGGGATGAACCTCAGAAGCACTTCCATGTCATGCCCTGATCCTTCGCCGCTTCTTTCCGCTCTTGTGAGGTAGCAATCGTTTGAAATCAATTTTCGTGCTAGCTTTTACGATTCTGAATGTTATTTGATTCTACGACTTCGATGTTCGGAATATTTACTTCCAATCGACTTGTGTAGCAGTGAGATCGTAGTTGCGGAGGAAGTCTCGCATCACACCATCACCATTCCAGAGCCCCCCGTCTGCAGGTTTGAACTTCAATCCTACCGTCCATTTATCTCGGTCGTCCATCGAGCCTCTTACCGACTCTTACAAAGGCGAACTGTCCTTGTGACCTTTGTAGCTATCCATGTCTGATTGTCAAGAGTCTCCGGAGTCCGGACTGACAGAGAAATCATTCACACGAATTCTCTTACATGAATTTGTAGCTAGCGTCACAAGATCTGATGAATCGATTATGATTGATGAGGAGCCCACAGGATCTGTGAACCCGACGATGAGGACGAAAACGGGGAAGCTCTAGTGGAGTTGGGCTGCAAATGTAAAGGGTCGATGAGCAAGATGCACAGAACATGCTTCTTGCAGTGGTTCGGCATCAGAATGCTTTTGCATGACAATCTTTACTGTGAAGTCTGCAAGTAAGTACCCAGGCTATGTTGCCTTTCGATGCTCTGCTATGCCAATCGACCTCCGAAAGCAAGTCTAACACGAATTTGCGCTTTGCAGTTCGATGTTACCCTTGGAGACCCAGATGGTAATGGCTGAGGCAGTGGGCGACCAGGTGAACGGCGGTCGAAGGATTCTATTAAAAGGACTTAAGCCGCATTTGGGAGTGAAGGCGTTCGCATTAACAGAAAGAGCAGTTGATTACGAGGAGCTTGTGCAGGTGTTGGTAGCACGAAATGCTCCCGCACGTGAGCACACGGCCATCGATGAGGAGATGCAGGCACACGGAGACCAACGTCGCCGCATCCTTGTCCTTACACTTGGGGTTGTTGGTGGTTCTGCCATTGGAGCAATGGCGATCACTTTGATGGCATCTTATATGGGAAAGTTTCCTTTTACATTTGTATACTAGAATATATATCACCAACTGCAGCTTCATAGGTTTGAATTTTAGTTTGTTCTGAAACTACATAGGTTGAGTTTGTAATGAAGGTTGCTTGTGACTCTGAGGTCATGAAGCCAACCCAACTGCAGCTTCATAGGTTTGAATTTTAGTTTGTTCTGTAACTACATAGGTTGAGTTTGTAATGAAGGTTGCTTGTGACTCTGAGGTCATTCATGAAGCCAACCCAACTGCAGCTTCATAGGTTTGAATTTTAGTTTGTTGTGTAACTACATACTTGGGTTGAGTTTGTAATGAAGGTTGCTTGTGACTCTGAGGTCATGAAGCCTTTTAATGTTTTGTGCTCTATTTCTTTGATCTAGATCTATCTTGGGGCAAACTTCTTGTGCAGATTGTAAAAGGTTTCATCAACCTTTTTTGTTAGTGATTGTAATTTTTGAAGGGTTGCCATAGTTGAAAATAGCTTAATTTTGGAAGTTATTTATAGAGTACTAGTATGTTTCCATCGTCCCGACGTGAAAGGTCTTTATATGGTACTTTTAAAAAAGTATCCCATGTCTACCATTTCCTCAAACGGATTTTTTTCTCCCTTTTTTTCTCTCTTTATTCATATTTTATTGATACGTAAAAGAAGGTAGGTAGGTTAGTAAGTTCGTAGGTTGGTAAGTTCGTAGGTTGGTAGGTTGGTACATTGGTGGGTAGGAAGGATTGCCGAACAATATTTTATTATAGAAGTAGATGGTATATATCAAAAGTGTGAAGAGTCATGATGTTCAATTATCCATGTACTTCAAGAAAGTTATACTCTATGTGTGTTAAAAAAACACCATGATTTGCTAAAAAATGGTTGGATTTTCCTGATGGTCTAGATGACTCATTGATATAGTTGAATATCGTTTGGATGGTCTAGATTACTCAATGATATCAAATCTTAGTATTATTTTGAGGCAAACTTCTCAAGCAAATCGATATTCTTTTTTGTGATAAAAAAAAATTTACTATGTGATATATTGGCATATTCAGTGTAGGCGACTTAAGAACGAGAACTTGAAGGTGATGCAAAATGAGTGGTTTGACTTTCCCAACTCATGAACTATGTATTGTTTAAATTTTTCAATATAGAAACAATACTGGAAACTCACACCAACCTTATTCAAATCAAGATTCTTCTAACTAGAAAGCAATATTTTACTCAAGTATAATATCTCGGCAAAAAAAAAAAAAAAAAAAAGAAAAAAAAAAGAAAAAAAAATAAAAATAAATTGCCTCAACTAATATGTGTATGAGGAATTCAATTTTCTTTTTTCTTCTCACTCCTCAATCTCTACCACACAATTGCAGCTTGATTTGGAACCCAACCCAAATGGTGAACTTGAATCTAAAATTGGTATACAAGCACACTTGAAGGGTAGGTACTATCTAATTGTTACATACTTCAAAATACATACTTCAAAATGTGACCGAAACTTATGAACACTTTGTGTAGAAAGGTGCTAGTTCTTAAGTGCCATTCTTTACGATTTTGAGGCCTTCCTCCTCTTAGGCTTTGGCCAACTGAAGGATGATAATTATGTGTTCAAATTTTCCTTCAAAATAACCAATTTTGATCCATTCTGATCAGAACCAACCTTGAGGTAGGGTAACCCCTGGGATCCAGTTTGCAATTTAGTAGTTTCGACAATATTATCGTGGCCATTCAATCACAACTTTGAATTGCCATCAATGGTTATCAATGGATAGCAAATTTACTATTTTACTGCATGGCACCGCGTACCTGCATGGCACCTGCATGGCTTGATTTTTACGTGCATGGCTAGATTTTTACGACAACCGTCCGATTGAGATGGAGGGATGCTTGTTACTGAAATCGATGAATAATATTTTCTAGGCTTCGATCGACTGGTCAATCGTGCAAGCTGACCATAAAGGCGGCTACAATCGTGTCATAAGACTGGTTTCATTTCATTTCTTCTGTTCCACTGCTTCGAGCCAGACATCGAGCGACTTCGGCTGATCGATGAACTAAGGTACAAAGAAACCCCGACTATGGCTGCAGTAGTTTTTCTTGTTGGATCTCTCGCTAACTGGAGCGATGCTGGAGAGATGATTGTTATTCGCCTGATCTAACGAGCACGCTCAAAGTTAGAATTCCAGGTCTAAGCATCTCAGGGTTTGGTTTTTTAGTGTCGTATGCAAGCGATCAGCTTATCTGAGGCTTTAAGCATCTCAGGGTTTGGGTTTTTTCAGGGTTGTATGCAAGTCGATCAGCTAATCTCAGACTTTAAGCATCTCAGGGTTCGGTTTTTCAGTGTTCTATGCAAGTCGATAAGCTATTCTCAGCTTCAAGCATCTCAGGGTTTGGTTTTTCAGTGCTGTATGCAAGTCGATCAGCTAATCTTAGGCCTTAAGCATCTCAGTTTTTGGTTGTTCAATGTTGTATGCAAGTCGATCAGCTAGTTTGGGATTCCAATTTCGAGTCTTCTCTTCTGCAGCTTCGAGTGAGTGCTTGCTGCTTCGAGTCAGTGCAGCTTCCAGAAGTCGGTCGATAAACCGAGGTAAGAAATCTCGAAGCCAGTTCACAACGGCCGGTTCACAATGGCCGGTTCACAATGGCCGATTCATTTGTTTGTTTGTGAGATTTCTAGTTTTGCTAGATGTGGGGAGGTGATGAATCCTTTGATTTATCCTTTAAACGCCTGATCGATCATACATGCTTGATTTCCATTACTCGAAGTAGGCATTTCAGTGTGTAGCTAGCATTTCAGGGTTACAGGGTTTAGAAGTTGAGGGTTCTGTCTTTCTGAGTTTCCGATTGTCTAGATCTAGGAAGCTGGTGTTTCAGTGTTCTAGGAGCGGCATTTCGGGGTTGAGTTTATAGAGTTTCTTGCAAATCAGCAATTGTTGAGAGCTTCGATTCCTCCATTGATAGGATCCTGGTTTTGCAGTTCGAGCGACATGGATGCAGTATAATGACAGTGAATTCGATTCTTGCTTTGTGTCAATACAGAGTCTGAAATTGTGTCCGAATTAAAAGGCCTCGACTAGGTGTGTGGAAGCGTGACCCTGCAACGATGGAGATGAACCAGGAAAACGCATCCAGGTCGTGCCCTGCGTCGGATTTGTTTCCTCCAGCTCATGTCAGGTACATGTCCGTGCTAATTATGAACATTTCAAAATCTAATGAAATTCTAGGTTCTGCAATGTTCAAAATATAGATTTAGTCCCTTACTTATAAAGCTTGATTTCCTACTTTGTGTAGCAGTGAGATCGAGGAAATCGAGGAAGTCGAAGAAACCGCGCTTCAGGCTATTACCATTCCCAAGCCGCAAGTGTGCAGGTTCGAACTTTCATGAATCTCATTCTTTTCAATCTCTGCTATGTATGTGCACGAGTTTGTGTAGGAGTTTGTGTAACAAAGAGACAACATTTGAACAAATCTCTCATGTCCAATTGTCCATACATAACAGGATTTGCAGAGATGAAGGCGACAAAGATCTTGTCGACTTGGGTTGCAAATGCAAAGGCGAGCTGGGCAAGATGCACAAGTCATGCTTTTTGGAGTAGTTCGGCGTGAGAATGTTTGTGCAGTTCAACAACTACTGTGAAGTGTGCAAGTAAGAGCTTGACGCAAATTGTTCATGGGTTGTGCTTGAAGTGAAATCATCACTAAACTCTTTATAAGCTAACATGAACATGTTTTCTACATACAGTTCAATGCTAGGTTCCGAGAGCCAGATGGTAGTAGAAGATGCAGTGGCAGATCATGAGGACAGCGGCAGAGACGTTTTTATGGAACGGCTGTAGTTGGAGATCGGAACTCGAAGGCTGAGCTCAATCATCAACATGCAAAGGGCGGCTTCTGCCGTTGAACTTCTGGAGATTGTGCAGATGGAGATGGTGCAGATGTCGATAGCACGAACTGCTCCAACGCGGTTAGAGACGGCCATCGATATGGAGAGGCGAGTGTTTCGAGAGACAACGATGGAGATGGCGGAACACGATCAGCATTGGCATTTTGTGGGCGTCGTAGGCGTTGGGGTTCCCTTAGGGTTTGCAATGGTCAGCATTCTAGTGGGAGTAGTTTTCCTCATTGTAGGGCGTGGATGACGGTAAATTGTAATCAGAAAGTCTTTCTCCATTGAACACGTAATTTGTTATAATGGGAATATTCAGATTATGAAATTGATGACAATTGAGCTTGAGTTGAGCCAAATGTACTGTGTAGGTACATTTATCTCGACTCGAGCTGAACCCACATTTCTCAAAATCAGTCAATACTACCATTATAACGAATTACGTGTTATTGCACTTATTTTCTGATGTATGAGGCTATAAGATAGGCTTTATGAGTTAAGTTAAATTCAATGTTATTTTATCGTCGACAATTGAACTTGAACGAGCGCATCATCCGAAAAATTTAGAGCAATCTTAGTCGTATGCCAAAGTTTTGAAGTGATTCATTGTGGCAAATAAAAGTTCTTAGTCTCTAATGACCTAGCCTTGTTTTTGTACATACATGACCAAAATATACACGGGCGCAAGATCATCAATACATCACGAGTTCACGACCTGGAGTCCTCAATTTGGCTTGCAGCAACCATTTTAAATCTTCATGCTTTGACCGAGGCTACTAATCAAGAAGTTCTAAAGAGATTTTCTAAATTGATTGCCTGATAGTAAATGCTACGAGTTACATGGACACACTTTTTAGTTCCATACTTACAATTCGACTTGTTAATTCATACCACCTCATTTTTAACCTATGCACAAGGCAAACCCTCATTGGGATTCTGCTCCAAATTTTACGAATAACCTCAATTCCGTTAAAATGGCACTATTCCATGTGCCATTTAGCAGAGCTAAAGTGCCATATTGTGCAAACGTGCCATTTTACAAGCATATTTTTAAAATAAAGTTCTGAGGTATTTATGCTTACAAAATGGCATGTTAATTAATATCACACATGTACTCTCTAATAACACCAAATTTTCTGTAATATCACCAAATTTTCCATAATATCACACTTTTTAAAGTTGGACTAGGTCCTTATACGCATGGTGGTGACTTAGAGGCATGCCCTACCAATTGCACAACTTGACATCGCTAACCATTCGCGAACGGAAAACAAATGGATGGACGGCAATGAGAAGATAAAATGACACACTTGATCCTATAAAAAGAAGGTGAAAAGAGCTGATTTCAAAGGTGCAAGAAGAGCCCAAAGTTGGACTAGGTCGTCATACGCACGGTGGTGACTTGGAGGCATGCCCTTACCAATCGCACAAATTGACATCGCTAACCATTCGCGAATAGAAAACAAATGGATGGACGGCAATGAGAAGTTAAATGAGACCCTCAATCCTACAAAAAGAAGGTGAAAAAGTTGATTTGTGAGGTGCAAGAAGAGCCCAAAGTTGGACTAGGTCGTCATACGCATGGTGGTGACTTAGAGGCATGCCCTTACAAATTGCACAAATTGACATCGTTAACCATACGCGAACAGAATACAAATGGATGGACGGCAATGAGAAGATAAAATGACACCCTCAATTCTATAAAAAGAAGGTGAAAAAATTTGATTTGTGAGGTGCAAGAAGAGCCCAAAGGTAGACTAGGTTGTCATACGCACGGTGAAGACCTAGAGGCAGGCCCTATCCAATTGCACAAATTGACATCACTAATCATTTGCGAACGGAAAAGAAATGGATGGACGACAATAAGAAGATGAAATGACACACTTGATCCTATAAAAAAAACATGAAAAAAGATGATTTGTGAGGTGCAAGAAGAACCCAAAGTTGGACTAGGTCGTTATACGCATAGTGATGAGTTCTACACTACCGCCCGTAGTTAAGGCCGGAGCATTAACTGCTCCAGCCACTAAGGCTGTTATGACCAACTACCTAACGGTAAGCTCAAAGTACCCGGGAGTTTGGGATTCTCCGGATCGTACTTTCCTAACACTAACCTAATCTATTATCCATTTAAAACCTCGTTTGCAGTCCAATCAAAGACTTAAGCTAGACATTCTTTGGAAGAAACCCAAACAAAGTTGCGAAATACACAATTCTAAAATAGTATCGACCCAAGTCAAATTCAACAAAGGATAATGGATTTATCTGAAGTACACCAAAGGCAGAGGAACAAAGAATTAGAAGTGGACTTGCAGATTTCAGCTGGATTTCTCTAATATCCTCACAATGATGAACTAAAATCATGTTATACATCTTTTTATTTCTTGATAAACTTTCGTTTCATTCTACTGTACAGGCTGCTCACCTCCTTCTTCTCCTTCCTACTCATTCCTTCAGGGCAGAAATATGTCCAATTAATCTTCTTCCCTTCTTTCTCTTTTTCTTTCTGCCTGTAATCTTACATCTTTTTCTAGAATTTCTCATCAAACTTTCTTTTTCGTTGAGCCCAAACATGTTCTTCATAGCTTGACGATCAACACCTACCTTGTAAGTTTAAAGGTGGCCATTCCCGGTCCTCCTCTTCCTTCTTATCCACCTCATTTAGAACTTTTGTTTCAAATAATTCTTGTACAGGCTCCTCCTCTAGATCATTGGAATTTCCAAGAAAATCCTGCACAAGCTTTTTTACATCACTAGCATTTTCAATTTCGGCTTCATACACGCTTGATGCTCCACCTGAGTGGACTGCATCAATGCCCACGCTGAGGTGTATATTATGCTCCCAGAAATCGTCCCCTTCATGGGATCTTCTGATGACATCAGGTAATGGTACCTCACCATCAAGGGAAAGACGCATTTCCTCTGCTCCTCACTCACAAACCTGACACAAAGAATAAAGCTCAGAATCAAACCAACTCCATTGAACAAAATTAATAATGTAATCTTTGCAACTAGTTCAGATTGACATTCAGGGAAGTTCTCTATCTCAAATTTGTTTTTCAGCTTCTGCTGATCTTCTTGTAATGCAAGTGGATCCACAGTGAACAACGCCTCATCGAGGTACACCTTGTGTTTGATGGACTCCCAAAACCAATTTTCAAAGACCACTTTCAACCCCCTGTTTTTTGCTACTTAATACTTACGACCTTCAAGTAAAACTGCAACTAAATGTGAGCAGTCTAAAGTAAGGTCTCCATGTTTACTTTTAGTTTGTAGATTACAACCTAAAGATTATATAAGTTGTTGTAAGGTTAAACTCCGGTGTTCCGGT
Organism: Bryum argenteum; assembly: GCA_037043015.1. Classification (NCBI taxonomy): domain Eukaryota; kingdom Viridiplantae; phylum Streptophyta; class Bryopsida; order Bryales; family Bryaceae; genus Bryum; species Bryum argenteum. The sequence continues at coordinate 11,746,245 of CM073323.1, read as the reverse complement.
TCTAACTGACAAGTTAAGCCGTGGGGGGGGTGCAAACAATTTGATATTCCAAGCAATAGACAACCTTTTACCAGTGAATTAAAAGTAAGACTCCACCAATTGTTAGGTTGGGAGGCTCAAATTGCCTCCAATCAATCACAAGTGCTTTGGGCTCAATCATAGGGATCAAATGAGCCAAATAATAACAAAAAACCTCCAAATTGCATCAATTCAAAAGACTACAGCACTAATCTAGCATATGAAAACTATAATTGCAATACTAAACATCAACAAATAAATTCAACCAACCACACAAGCAAATTCAAACAAACATACAAGCAAATTCAAACAACCAACAAGCAAATTCAAACAACCAAATCAATGCAAAGAACACAATATTTTTTGGGTGACTAAAGCCACCAAATTTAAAGTAATGTTACTTCTCTAACCACACACTAAACCAATTGCATGAAACACTCAAATATCAAGGAATTGAGAAGGAATAAGCTCCCTTCATGTTGCCTCCGGCCACTGCTGGACCCTTCTTCACTCCAACGGCTATGACTCCTTGTCCGTTGCTTCAAATCCAGCGTGCAAGGTGTCCTTGGAAAGAAGACAACCTGATCTGTGTTTTCCCAAAATCTCAGCTTCAGAAACATTGGAGACCGAGTGCTACCGTCCTTCAAAACTCTGCTGCTCCATTCGACGGCTGCAGCACCCCTCCTCCTTCCAACGGCTATGGCTCCTTGTCCGTTGCTTCAAATCGAGCGTGCAAGGTGTCCTTGGAAAGAGGAAAACCAGATCTACGTCACCCTAAAATCTCAGCTCCAGAAACGTTGGAGGCCGAGTGCTACCATCCTTCAAAGTTCTGCTGCTCCATTCGGCGGCTGCAGCACCCCTCCTCCTTCTAACGGCTATAACTCCTTGTCTGTTGCTTCAAATGCAGCGTGCAAGGTGTCTTTGGAAAGAGGACTTTGAGGCGCTCCTCTCCTCGAAAAGATGTGCGCAAATTCGTCTCCAGCTGACTGCTACGCCTCTCCAAAGTCGGCAGATCTAGCTCCGAATTGGGAGCTCCATCTCTCCTCCTTTATCCTTCTTCTCCACCTTCTCTTCCTACCTACACACACTCAAACACCACCACCAAGCACCCCACACCCTATTCTAATGTATTTTCTTCATCATGTGGTTCAAATCATGTCTCTTCGTACAAAAACACTCTTATCCTCCTTCTCATCTTACACACAACAACACACACCCAAAAAAATTCTCTCTCCTCCCTAAAAAACTTCTAACCCTAACTCCCACCCTCTCTCCCTAGTTGGAGACTTGGATGGGGCGAGTTTCATTCATTCTGCACGGATGAAACTTTGTTCATCCGGTAGTTCATCCGCATGGTTTTACCAATTCCCTAGCTTATTAACTAGGAGGAAACTTGAGCAATTTATGAATGATAATAAAGGAGTAAAACATAACTAAAACATGTCATAAAACTTTGACGCAATTTAATATTACTAATTTAGAATAGAATAACAACCACCGGGCCATCTAAGTAGTCCCCTCTAATTATCCTAGAAATTCTGGAAATCGAAGAAATTAGCCTAAATGTCTCAATTGAGGATTTTGAACGTAAAAATAATATATTAGCGCTTGTAGATAGTGTTTCAAACAAGCGTGAACCGTTTCGGAGGTTCACAGTTGTACAAAATTGCAGAAGACTTGAAATAAAATACAATAGTTTAAGTATTTATTTATTTTATAAGTAAGAAAATAAAAAATAATAATAAGAACACATATACATGCTATGGGGTTTGTATAATTTTTTTTTTTAAATCAATTTTTTTTTTTATGCCGTATGCAATAAGTTTTATGATTAAAAAGAGTGATCGACGATTAAGGCTAATAAATGTAAATGTTTAAATTAACTTTTTTCGTTAACCTAAACAGAAAAATACTTAATATTTTAAAAGAATTTATCTTGTAGCTGCATAAGAATAAGACTTGTAAAAAAAAATGTGAGTTCTAAAGCCATATCATGCCATAGAACCTATCCACACTATAAGAGAGCAATATTTCTGAATGCGCCATTTTAGCAGAATAACGCCATTTAAACAGAATTGAGATTACATCAGTTCTACCGCATGTATTGAACATTCACACCGAATTCGAGCCTAAATACTAAACTTCAATTCTTCATTGGAACCAACCAAAACAATACGGACCCATTTTGACTTCTCAAAAACTCTACTTTAGAAATTAAAAGCAAAAGATATTGATAATATTGACTTGTAAATAAAATATCTTTTCTTCTTTTACTTTAAACTTTATCCTTTATAAAACATGGATACAAGTTATGTTGATACAAAGTTGAATCTTATATAATTATATATAAAAAATAAAAGTGAAATATTATATGTACATGCCCAGAGGTTAGTGGGACTGTGGGACGTTAGCAAAGATGAAGACGAACCATGAAAACGCTCTCGCCCCCACATCGACCGTTTCCGTTCCTGCGAGGTACTGACAATTTGAAACCATCGCTTGTTCCTTTGATGACTCAGAATCTTATTGAATGCAACAAAATAGCTTAAACGAATATTTAATCTCATAGTTACTTTCAAATCTACTTGTAACAGTGACGTTGCAGTTGTCGAGGAAATCCTGCATTACACCATTTCCATTCCAGAGCCGCACGTCTGCAGGTTTGAACCACTCTTCTCCTACCCTTCTCTTATTAATAGTATCTGCTCTGAGCCTCCTTATTACCGAAGTAGTTTCTAACTGTGGTAAAAGAGAATTTACCGTTCCACCTTTCAAGTTGTTCATGCAATGCTGATGAGGAGTGACAGAGGAGTGTGCTCAGAATTATTTTCAATTCATGACAGGATCTGCGACGATGATGAAGACAAAGACGGGCAAGGTCTTGTGGAGCTGGGTTGTCAATTTAAAGGCGAAATGAGCAGGATGCACAAAACATGCTTCTTGCAGTAGTTCGGTACCAGAATTCTTTTGCGCAACAACTACGATTGTTAAGTATGCAAGTAAGTGTTTCTGCCAACTCTTCATTCTACTTGAATCAAAACTGTCTTGAAATCGTTCGGATAGAACTCTAACAGAAACGTGTCCATCGCATGCAGTTCAATGTTGGCCTTCGAGACCCAGATGTTTGTGGTTCAGGCAGTGAGCGATCATGTGAACGGCGGTCGGAATATCATAATGAAAGCACTTTAGTCGGAACTGGGACAGAGGGCGTTCGACTTGGCCTAAAGGGCAGTTAAATTTGACGAGCTTGTGCTGGTGCTGACTGAAGTAAATGCTCCGATGCTTCAACGCAACCCGAGACTTCCATCGCTGTCTCCTCGACAGGGGCAAGAGATCGCCATCGATGAAGGGATGCACGCCGATCAAGTTGAAGCACGGCCAGACAGAGGTGTTGCAATTGCTACTCTTGCACTTCTTGCTTCCATAGCATTTTTTTTTTTTTGTAGTTGTTGCCTTTAAAGAAGGAGCTTTCCGTCTGTGAAATTAGTATTTCTTCGCAAAGTTTTGAAATATTCACATCATTTTTACTTTTAAGAGGCCAATCAACCATTTTATGATTAATCTTGAATTTTGAGAATCCTAGATAAAAAAAAAAAAAAAAAAAAAAAAAAACATTGATTTCCAATATACTGAACCTTGTATTTGAAGTCATATTTGATCACAATAAGCCTTCAAACACAACCATAGCAAGGTTTCCATTAGTGTAAGAAAACCTTCTATTTTGGGGAACTAGTAAGGTTCCTCATAGGTTTGTTTTAGCCAATCATCTCAATTTAAATTACTAATAATAGAAAATGCATTTTATGTTGATTATAAAAGTTTTACTCCTTTTAAGTAGTTATGAAACAAATATGACTTATTTTAGGAAATATAGCCGTGTAGATCTAATTTAGGCCTTAGGATCTAAAGTCTTCATACTTGCCTTGAACCGCTACATTGTACAGGTTACGAAATCTATAATGTATAATACATCTAATTTCTTCTTCAAACCTTTTGGGCCTTTAGAAATTAATTCATACTGGAAAAAGAAGTTCATTTTTGCCTTCAGCCGCAGGCTCCCATTTGCTCAAATTTTAATGTATAAGCTTTGATTTTTTTTTTTTTTTAATTTTTTTTTTTTTTTTTTGCTTAAATGTTTTAGAGTTTGTTCATATTATTCCAACAATACCATTTAGGCTTCAAAGTTCCTATATACTCTAAAACTCTAGTTTGTACGCAAAACATGTCGTTGAAATTTGCTCACAATTGCAGTATGTCTTCAAATTCTGCCCAAATCCAATAAGATCAAATGTTATAAGAAGAAGATCTTATATCATCCAAGAACCAGTGTTGTCTTCTTCGATACATTTTCGGCAATGTCTGTCGAGTTGTCGTGTTCGTGAAGTGTCTGGTACGTTAAACGATGTGGATGAAATATGATTGTATGTCGAAGAATATGTGGGCATATTTTTAAATATTCTTAGCGTATTTTAGGAATATGGTATATTCTCAAACAAAGGGTCTGTTGTCTAAGTATATTTTAGGAAAATGGAATATTCTCAAACAAAACGTCTGTTGTTGTCTGACATGTCGTGTTCGATGTCAGTCCAGTTTGTCGCACAAGACAACCCTGCCAAGAACCAACCTTTATGTTTCAATGTCAATATACCTCTATGTGTAGAACTATAGATCAAGCATTTTTGAGAATGTACATAGGACTATAGGTTTCATGAGAGTAAAAGTGACACACACATAATTATACATGATTCACTTAGAAATAAAAATTTGAAGAGCTTAAAGCTTATATGAATTCAAAATTGGCTATTATGACTATAAAACACTTCAGATTCCTTCAATACAACAAGGGAAAATTTTAAACATAATATACATCATTACATCTTCAAATTTGAATTTTATGATGTTACAAATGGTGAGAAAGTTAATATAAAATTATGATATACATATATATATTCTCTCAGCATTGAAATAGAATATGTTTTATTATGTGAATATCCATTCTCCATAAGCCAATTAGAGAGCCCATAGTACCCAAAAGACAAAATTAACTGATAAAGTTGAAAAAAAAGTTATGAAAATGTTAACGGGCCAAACAGCTCCACTCCTGTCTCCGTGGCTCCGACGCTCGCTCCTCTATCGCCATGCGCGTCGCAGCGTCTTCGTCCTGGGGCTGCTTCCTCCTGGCGCGCGGCTGCCGCGGCAGCCTCCTCCTCTTTTCCTTGCGTCGCAGTCTCCTCTACGACAGAAGACCTACCCTTTGGCATGGTTTATCATTTTGTTGCAGCGATCGAAGTTCTTGAACATGCCTTTTCACTGCCTTTTCGATCTCTACCAATCGGCTACCCGTTTTTGTCGTGTGATTTCACAATCATTCCTCTTTCTTCACTCAGATTCTCCTTCGCTTACCATCTGTTTCCATCCGTCTCCAATCTGCGGTAATTTTGTGGAGCATGCTTTCAAATTGGGGAGTGTGTGCATTTCTTTATTCCGAATGGAGCTTCATAGTTCGCATAGAAGTGTCAAGAGTGCACGCTCGCATTGTTCCAGTCCTCCTACGTACTCTATTCAAGTCGCTATTGCGAATAGTTCTCAGCATGCAATCAATCATACCAAAACAGATATCGGTCTTCAAGAACACATTCTATTGATCGTCACCACCGTTGCCAATGCCGGATTTGTCGTCGTCACCACCTGAGGATCCCGTGGCCACAGCATGAATGGCAAGCATGGCCACCAAGGCCAGTAGGAGCCAGCACCACTGCAAGCTTCGTCATCTTCATGATGCCGGACCAATGAATCGATCTGCAGCTGAGGTAAGTCATGGAGCTGCTGAAGAGTGAAGAGGACAGTGTGATGATCCAAGTTCTTGCAGCTCAATTTATACTTGAGGAAGTCGAGAGGGAAGTTAATTGTAGCAGATCACTAGTATGATGTAGTCAAGTGGGTGGGATAAATCCATATCTGGGCTTCCAAAATTGCAGGTGTGATCCTATACCTTCGTTTTTGATGAATAGTTTACCTTTGTGTACTCAACACGATGATCCAAAACCTAGATTCTTCATACTATTGGCCCAATTAACTACTAGGACTGTCCACTACGAACTACCATATATACGTAATTCTTTGGTCTGTAGAATTACGTTCCACCGGATCTCAAAGCGTCATTATAGTTACACTACCGCGTAGCTAAAAATTTAACTACGATGGGGTGTAGATTCTATTACAGCACGTTCTCAAGGTAAGAACTGCATGTTCCATTACCCATTGTGTTCCCATGTGCTCGCAAGATTAAGAGGGCCCACAAACATGTTGGATAATTTATATCTATTTTTAGATTGTGTGGGAATTTTTCTCTTCGTTAAGGTAATTTTATTTTCATGTTTTACATTTATTTACTCAATACTTATATGGGTGTAAATTTAGCTTTTCACCTACTTAGAAAATTATATTTGTCACCTTGACACGTCTCATTTTTATATGAACCTGTAAACTAATTTTAAAGTTTATCTATTTTGATCTACTTCGGCAATGTGAGTTTACCATTCAGTCTTATAATTGTTCTGCGATGTGTCATGTGTGTTACTGGCTAAGGGTTTACTTATAAAAGTGGTAATGTGAGATTGCGGCGCTCACGTTGTCTTCTAGCGTTGGTCAGTATTCGTAATTGTCTAATTTAACCACTGCAGAAATGTGAAAAGTAGGTTTACTTTGGGGAGGCAGCCTTCTCTGCGTTTCGAGCATTCTCTGTGATTGGTGTTCATATCGGCAATCAAAATTACGCTTCATACATTTCCTATTTTTATAATCAAATCATAAGCAAGATATACATTATCCTAGTATCCTACATCATCAAGTAAGTGCGCACCCCCACATCAACATGGACTGTCATTCCTAGTCAAAATCCAAAATTCTTAGACTTGTGATTGCCGTCTTTCTCTAATGGAAATTCTGAGTAAATGAAAATATCAACCATTAATACATAGTGTCTCTTGTCTTTCCTAACTATCATACACCCCTGCTTTATATTTCAAGCAATGCTCACTGCATACTTGCGCAAGCAAGGTTTCGTGTGAAATACCCTCTCATCTGTGAGTCTCATCTGTTTTACAACATCACCCGCGTACATGGTCATCACATACATTTCAGTAGTCTAGTTTGTTTACATGAACTTGAACAATTACACAATCAATATGTACAATACTATGTACAGAACGAGTAGTTCACTTTTTAGTGAAGAAAGTATCATGACAGAATCTCCGTAGTTCCTCTAACAAACTACATACCTCCTGCACACATGCTCATTCATCATGATCGGAAGTTGCATTATCCGAAGATGAGCCTTCACCATCCTTGGCCTCCTCTATATTCCGTCCATCCTCGGAAATGTTGTTTTCGCAATCCTCTTCATTGTCATTGCCCTCAGAATTAGATTCAGAAGTTCCGTTGGAGCTCGACTCTCCTGAATTTTTAGTACTACCACCCTCCTCGTCCTCGTCAGATGATGTCTGGGCACTGTCTTCATCACTGTCCCGGGAAGATTGTTCATGCGGCTTTTGTTTCCTTCCCTTCACTTTCTGTACCTTCGCTTTCTGTACCTTTGATGGCTCGCCTTGCTCTGGTCCATGTGCCTTCTTTTTGTACCTGTTTCTGACAATGTCAAACAAACCCCTCACTCCTTCTCGTTTGCCTAGGAGGACCTCTTCCTCTGTTGGCGGTCTCTGGGACGCTTCCTCCTTCACGTGTGAAATCATATAATCAGAATTCGGCAAATTCTATGTCGTCTTTATCATATCCTCTCCGTCATGGTGATAACTAGAAAGGAAACTCAACAACAAAATCAACTGACAAGTACGTAATCTTCATGTTTAGAAAACACGATGTTCACATCTGAATCAATGATTCAAATCCAAAAGCACATCAGAATTAAAATTTCTGACTTTCAAATGCTTGTCATCCATTCAGATCGAATGAAAGACATTAAGAACTCAAAATTTGCAAGCATTCACTTGTAAGATATGAAATTACTTACAAATTCAGTAATAAGATATAAAAGAACTTACAAATTTCTTGATCAAGCCTGCCACTCCCAGCGCCCCCAATCTGTGCGTATATTTGATTCTCTCCGTCCTTGCATCGGCAGCGACTTTGCAATTATTAGATTTGTCATGGTAGATGGGATTAGAAATGGAAGCCCATATATTATTCCAGGACTTAACCGTTAAGCCATGCGCAATGGGAGTGAAATTCTTACAACCGTTTCTTTTCATATGATTTCTAGTTCTTTGTCTCCTTTGTCTAATGTTAGCCCTCACATCTTCCATAACAAAATCAATCTCATAAACCCTTGGATATAACAATCGTACTCTATTTGCAAAAGCCCCATCTTTTCCCTTGGCTGCTGTTACCCGCCACAACACCGCGGGTATCATTACCGAAGACTAGCAGCCACGGGGAGACCAAGAATTAACGGCGACCACGGGGCTCGAGGCCAAGGACACAGTGACCAGAGGACTACGAGGATTGAGACCACGGACACAGGCAGTAAAGCCAAAGGGCAGCGCAAGAGATTAGGTTTTATTATAAATAAAGATAGAGTTACACAATAACCAGCTCCTTGTATTGCAAGAATAGAGTCTTAGCCACGAGCGTGTTGTCGCAAGCTTATGTAGCCCTTCGGCATTCACCGATTCAATGCAAACACAGGACTCAGTCCAATTCTACTCTACCCCTGCCTCTATCTGCTTTCTACTACCTTCACTCTAAACGCTCTATTGTCTGTTGTGAACCCAAAAACCACCATGAGGTGGCATTTGGTCACAAGGGGTTTTGAAGAGCAAGATTAGATGAGAAAAGAAGAGAGGAAGAAGGAAGACAAGAAGAAGACAAGGAAATAGGGAAGAAGAAGAAGAGAACCACCGGCCGGATGGCTTGGAAGTGGTCTCTACTCTTTTGATTGTCATTCCTTCGTCTTAGGTCCAAATGGGGCGTGCCATAGCTATTTGGAAAGCTAAGCTCAATGTGCACCCGCCCCTAAAATCTCAAAGGCAGAAGATCAACGAGCTAAGACTGATTGCTGTTTGACTGTGGCGGTTTTTGCCACTGCCGGGGGGAAAACTTTTTCAACACCCCGACTTTGGAAGCTCATATCTCCCTCTCTACAACTCGGAATTGAGCATGCTTTATACCATTGGAAAGCTCTACTGGAGCTCTATCTAGTGTAGAAATCTCAAAGGAGTTGAAGAAAAATCGAGTGAGTTATGGGGGAAACAATCTGGCTGGCTTTCATAGGGCAAGAACAAGCTTTTATCTTAATAACAAAGGAACTAAATAAGGAGGAGGAAGATGAGTGAGGCAAGACAAGCAATTTGAGAAGGGCTCTCCTTCTCCTAACTACTAACACTTCAACAACAAAATCATTTTGAGAAGGGCTCTCCTTCTCCTAACTACTAACACTTCAACAACAAGATCATTTTGAGAAGGGCTCTCCTTCTCCTAACTACTAACAATTCAAGAAAGATGATCAAGGTGAACAAAGAGGAAAAGGAGGCCCATGGCCTTCCTCCTCCTAACTACATAGATGAATAGGTAGGTGAACAAAATGGAGGGGAAGGAGGCCCAAGGCCTCCCTTCTCCTACTCTAACCTAAACTAAGAGGAAATGGAAGAGGTGATGATAGCTTGGAAACAAGCTATTAAGTACCAAATGGGAGCCGCCAAAGAGGCGGCTCACCATAACCCTAACTAAGGCCTAAGCCCTAACTAAGGCATGGATGAATGACCGCCACTCCATGCGCTCCGTCCTTGAAGCCTCCATCCTATCAACGACTTCATCAATGGATGTAGCTCCCACATGCTACCACAAGGTTAGATGAATGAATCTCTCAACAACCAAATTTCAAACACAACAAGGACATCAAAGACTACTTGTACAAGGCCCATGGTAAATTTCTAACCCAACTCCAAGTCCCTAATTCTTACGCTAATCAAACCAAGGATCCACTAGGGGGCTTTTTACCTCCTCTAGTCCTTCCTTATCGAACCAAGGATCCACTAGGGGGCTTTTTACCTCCTCTAGTCCTTCCTTATCGAACCAATCACTCCTAATCTAAACTAAGCTCAAAATTCATGCTAAATAATCTACCAAAGGCCTTGCGACAACTAATCTTTAATATACCTATTGCATTCAAAACTCAATTATCATAAATTCATCAAATTACCTCAAGATGTCATGGTTTGCAAACAATTCATTAATAAAAATCCATTATTAGTAACACTTAAGCAAAAGAGAGCTTACACGCTCTCACATCTGTGGAAACCTTGGCACCGTGGTAGTCTCTAAGTCGGAGCAGCTATGTCTCAAGCATACCACGTGGTTGTGTAGCTGCCGTCGCAAACACCGTCGCCCCGAGGATCCGCCTCGCTCGAGCAAGCACCGTGGCCGTGGAAGTGACTCAAGGAAGAAATACCACAAGAGACTGTAACCCTGGGCCTCGACACCCTCGATCATACCCCGGTCTCTCTCGATTGACTTCCCCGACCGGATTAATCACTAAGTGATTACGGCTCGGTCAACGACAGTCATATCCTACCCGGACGCTGGGGTTAACCGTGGCCGACACCTCCAAGCCCTGGTTCTCTCCCCTACCTCCCCTTTTCCCATACCTCGGACATCTCCATACCCGTACCCCGGCTAACAGCTGCTGTGTCCATGGAATGTCCCAGTCGAAAAGCCATGGGGCCCTGTCATAGGTGTAGCTCTGCATGTGCTGCCAAAATCGGCCAATCGAATGGCCCTCCGAATTCACCTCGCATGGAGGCACATTGCTCACGACGTCCCAAATGCCAATGGAATGTGGATCGGATATAATGTGACTCTCATGTTTAGTGGGGGTGGAGGAGTCTACAGAATCTGATTTCTTCCTTATGCCCCCATTTAACAAACATACCTGATTTCGAGGCTTAACACATTCTCTTGGGACCCCAGGCCGCTTGTACAGCAGACCCTTAGAGCTTTCCCGTGGAGACGGCACTGGAACAATTGCTTCTTTCTTTCCTTCGCCCTCAAACTCGGCCTTTTGCTGATTTAGGTCTTTAATAGCATTTTCTATCTTCTCCATCTTCTTCTTCTTCTCCGAGCTCTTTTGCTTGCGTATCTCCCTCCTCGAGCACTCCTTTGCACGTGCTGGTAATGAGTCAACTTCCATCTTTCCTTTCCCCTTTGAAGTCACATCAGTATGTCTGGTCCCCCCCCAGCTTTGCTTCTAATTCCTGCAATTCATTCACATTCATGCATGCAATGTCGTTATTATCTCTGAGTTCCACTCTAACATACCACTACTTGTTCAACGCAACACACTTTGTCTCTTAAAGTGGAAAAATTCATATGAGAACCAGGTTTTGTAGTTTCTACTGACTATACACAACTAGTTCTGCATGTTGTTATGTTTTACCTACATCGGAACACAAGGAATGCACAATGGTTTTCGGAAACTTACTTGTGCTTTCCTTGAAAAATACCTTGCTACCTCCGCAGCTGGTAATTGACTTAGCAAAGTATGAAGGCTCTTCTTGACATCATCAGGAGAAGTACCCGACACCTCAACTTCTTTACTGTCGTTCAAAACCGGCACTAACTTCATCGCACGGAGAGTCGGTTGTTGATGACAAACGCTGGGTCTTGGTGGTCGCGAACGAGGGCTGGCCATTGGCGGTGATTGTGGTGGTAGCGGCGAAGGGCTCCTAGATCTCTCTTTTGCGTCCCTGATATCTTTCAAGCACGCTGCAACTGTTAGTTGGCAGGGTTTGAGGGCTTGTTGCATCTTCGGGCTCTTTAGGCTGGTCACCTCCCCCGCTCCATTCGCTACATCCGTTGCCGTAGTCATCTTCGCCTTTGATTTGCTTCTCATTCGGTTTGGGTTTAAAGATATCTCCTCCGTATTGACGACTTGTTCTTCATGTGCATTGCTCCTCACCGAATGAGAGACCTCAGGTGACCCTCCTTCGTGTGGTGCTTCACTTCTTTCCTCTGCAAGGAATTCCTTCACTTCCAACTCATAAGTTGGTGTGGCGTCCGCATTAACCACCACCTCCTGCTGCCCCGTGTTAACAGATTCCACAATAGCATTTGGAAAGCTAAATGGAGTTATATATGAGTTCGCCATCTCCGCAGAACGTCCTATTTCTGAAGCCACCAAGGAGACAGGGGAGAGATTCTGACTGCGAAGACCTACTCCTATGTTAAGTTTGGATTGACCTCCTTCTAATTGAGCTGTGGAGGGACGTACTCCAATTTCAATTGGAGAGAGACCCGATTCTACAACTATAGATGTCGTAGGTACTTGGACCTCTTTTCCTGCGTGTTGATGCGTTGTCGCTGTTGGCACGATGTCGAGGGCTCCATGGAGGCATTTCTTGACTCCCTCCCCCTTAGCATTTGAACGCCGAGGACTTGCCAGCATCGTTGTCGTCTCTTGCCCCTCGCCATCTCCTTTCTGATCCGCTTTGTCACCCTGCAATAAAATGACGGTGCCACTTGCAATTGATGTTGGTGCGGACTTTGGAGACTTCCCTTCTTTCGCATGCGTCGATGAAGAAGTCATCCCTTGCAACTGAGAGGATTGCTGTCGCCCGGTTACGTCCGAAGCGCTAGTCCCACTCCGGTGCCGCCTTGACAGTTTCTTCCTCTTCGCTAGCGATTTAATTGAGACATCTATCACTGTATCTGCCTTGCGCAGATTCAATGTTATCGTCTCCTTCTCCTCCCCTACTGATGATCTTGTGAGGTGGACTTTTTTTGTCCAGACAGTCTCCTTCTCCTCCCTATGCCTCTTCTTTCCCTTGCCCTTTCTTGTTACAACCGGAGGCTCTTCTCTTTCACAAGTAGATGCATCCTGCGCCTTCCCTTGGTATAGTGATTGAATCTTCTTCACCCTAAGGACGCAGTCTTTCTTTACGTCAGAACCTATTCCTGTCTCCCATAAGTTTTGTTCACTAACACAGGTCCGAGAAATTTCTACTCTCTCTACGTTATGTTCCATGCTGTTGTGTGAGATTCTTAATTATTCTCCTCTCTCTGTGTAGTATTCAAGAACCTTGTCGAACCCTGTTCTCCAATATTTTTGTTTTTAGCAATTAATTAGGAGTAAAATAGTAATTTTAGCAAGTAGAAATAAAAATCGGTCTGCTTAAACCGGTTCGTAGATAGTAATTTTGTGTTAGGATTCCTCCGGCTAACCTTAGGGGATTTTAGAGCTTACCGGATACCCGTATTGATATCCGGCTGATACCCTGAGATGCCCGGATGGCCCGGTTCTCCTACCGGGTTGATGACCGGGGCCGCCGGTCGTCCCGGAGAAAGGGCCGGAAAACTCGCGGGCGCCCGACAGAACCACCGGCGGCTCAATGATGACCGGAATAATTCCCGGTGTACGTCTCGAGTGCGGGGTGATGATGTCTCGGAAGGAGAACTCCGGTTTGTTGTTAATAGGAGCCGCCGCTACCATCTTCAGCCATTCCAATCCGCGCATTTTGAGAGATCGGGCATTGTTGCGCGCCCAACAATCCGCGAGAGTTGGAAAAGCAGAGTTTGGTGAGGTTAGGGTTTCGGGAAGTAGGGTTTCTACCGGAGTCAATCCGGAAAGGCAGGGAGAGAGTACTCCAGGGCATCTGCAGGAGAGTAGAACCGGAACAATGCCGAAGAGGAGGGAAGTCGTCCCATGGCGACCCGGGATGCCGATTCCCCTCAAGTCGGTGAAGCCGCAGGTGCCCGAGCTTCCACTGCACCAGGCGGAGCTGAGGGAGGACCTCCTCCGGATGGGGTGCGCCGGGCTCTACGACGCCCTGTGGGACTTGGCGGATCAGGCCATCATCGAGGAAACCGTCACCCACCGCTTCCCCGAGATGTACGTGACGCACCCCCTGAGGGGGAAGACAGATAACTGGGGACCTCGCCATTGGAGGGCGACCTACAAGTTCCCGGATTCCCCAATCGGCTACATCAAGAAGAAGGGTGACGACGGGCTGAGGAACCGGTTCCGCAGGGGGCCAACGGAGAAAGACGGGTTCAAACCGGAAGATTGCAAGGACCCCCGGGTGATGTGCCTCCTCCGGTTTCTCCTCCCCATACTCAGCCCGGACAAGCCAACCACCTGCACCGTGAAGCTGATGAAGGCCATCTTGGCAAATTACGATGGGCGGATGCAGGTCGGATGGCACCACATCATCCACGAGGTGGTGCAGCGGGAGGTGGTGAAGATCGGGAACCAGAAGGGGTGCCCACTGGCCCCCTACCTCTTCCACCTCTATCAACGGCACGGCATCCTCACCGACCGGGAGATTTTCTATTGGCACGAGAAGCACGACCTTCCATCCAGGGATCCACAGGGCCCGACCTCTTCCGAGTCCGGGGACGAGATGGAGGAAGTCCGGGCTATTGACTTGGAGGGGTCACCGGAGCCAGCCACTCGACAGACCAGGGCGGTGGGACCCAGCCAGGCCGGGCCCAGCACAGCACCCCGGGTGGCCACACAAGAAGGAGGGAGCAACCGGGTGAATCCTGCCCGGACGCACAACACGGTACCCTCTCTGTTCATGCCAAGTGCAGAAGAGGAAGAGGAGGAAGAAGAAGAGATCGTCCCTCTCATCCGGAGGACAAGAGCCCAACAGAGAAGAGCCGAGGAGATAGCCGAGGCGGGTGGAGACCAGTCCGCAGAGGAGGACGACCAGGACGAAGAGGACGAGGAAGAGGAAGAAGAGGAGGCCCCACCTCGACAGGCAAGACCATCCCGAGGGGTGAGGAGGAAGGACACAACGGGTTTTGGGAGGAGACGTTCTCCCGTCCGACTTCCTCCCGGTAGAGAACAGGAGCCCTGCACGAGGAGGTGGCTGCAACAGGAGCCAATGCGGAGGTGCCTCCACCCGGAGAGAGACCCCCAGGAGGGAGGGTACCCAACCTGAAGCGCAAGGCCAAGAAGAGGAAGAGGTCAGCGAGTCCGGTGGTACAACCGAGGGCCATCGAGGAGGAGCAGGCCCCAAGTCCGGACCCCGCACCGATGCAGGACCCGGCCCCTACCCCGGTAGAAGAGCCGATTCCGGATAGCCAGCCCAAGGTGAAGAGAAGGCTGCTCATTACAGAGGAGGAGGACACTCCGGAGAGGACCACACCTCCCGGGCCGGAGTTACCGGGAGCAGGAGGAGTGACCAGCCCCGCCACCGGGCGTCGATGGCGGCCCGGAGTCGTCCCCACGAGAGGGTTGTGACACTGAACGGGAATACCACTCCCGTACTTCCCCGTCCCTACTACCGGATACCCAGCGAGGGTATCCTCCACCCCATCCGGCTAGCCATGGAGGAGGTGGATTGGGAGAATGAACAATTGTTCACTTCCCTGGCGCGACTCGAGCGGGTCTTCCAGACCCCCAACGTGGAGAGGTATCCGGAGTTAGCCGAGGAGATGCAACGAGAAACGGCTAAGCTGAGGAGGGAGAAGGTAGAGCTGGCACTGAAGACCCGGCCGAAGGAGAGGACATCCGTGCGGATCGGACCCCTCGGACACGGAGGGAAATCCGGAGGTGGAGGCCCTAAGGAGGATTGTGCAGGAACAGGAGGCTGCCCTCCGGAAGTTGCAGAACATCGACCGGACGGTGTTGCATTCCATCCTGAAGGTGCTGCAACCGGATGCGGAGGCGCAAACGAAGGCGACCTTCTATGATGCCCGGATTGGGATCAGCGAGTCACCCCAATCCCTGGAGTTGCTCAGGAGGCACGCGACAGGTATCAACCAGTGCCTCAAGGAGTTCCGAACCCTCACGGGTAAGTTGCTGGGGGCCCTCCCCCACGTGGAGATGAAGGAACCAACCCTTCCGGAGGAGGATGTACTCGCACCCCCAGGGGTGCCCACGGAGGAACCAGTGGCCATGGAGATCGAGGAGGTGTCCCTACCCGTTTCGGAGGAGCAGGGGATTCCAGTCGATGGTGGCGTTCCGGAGAACAGGGAGGAAGGTCGAGCTGTAACTCCCCGTCGGGGAGGCGAGATTCCGGGTGAAGAAGAGCTACCCGGTCCCTCCGAGGTGGAAGAGGCGGTGGAAGGAGAGGTTAAACCCTCTCAACAACCGGATGAGAACCCGGTGGATGGTACCACGGGAGAAGGGGCAGGACTCGCCGAGCAGGTTGAGGAGGTAGTACCTCACCCGGAGGCCCAAGTTAACGAGGTGGAAGGACCGGGCGAACAGGAACAGCAGGGGGAGCCCGTGGCCCCTCAGGAAGAAGCGGAAGCCCAACCCGTTCCCCCTCCATCAAAGTTGAAGGCACTCCGGAACAGGTGGAAGAGCTGGAGGACACAGTAAAACTCAAGGTTTTACATCGACACTCGGGCCGATCAAGAGGCAGATTTCCCCCCCCCCCCCGTGAGTGGAAAGGTACTCCCAGGAGGAATACCCCAGCCGCCAGGCACCTCGAGCCGCCCCACGCCGCCGGAGGAAGACGTTAGTTAGTAATTAGTTAGGTTAGATTGGATAGGAATAGTAGATGCCTTTTTGGCCACTCACTCGGGAATCTCGGAGGCCCGGGAATTCCGGATCTGATAGGGTTTCCGGGAAATCCGGAACCCTCCCTGTACTTAGCGAAGGCTCTGCGGAGCACTTCGGGTCTTCTCTGTGATTTCCACAATTGTGAGTAAAGGTTGAACTTGCGTCCCACAAACTCGTACCCTTGTATTGTTGTTATGAGTCTGGGGATTCCGGGATTGTGTGCATGTAAGTGAGGTCTGGACTCTGGAGTGGGCACAGAGAGTCCCTTGCTGATTCGGTAGTCACGACTTTAGCACTCGGTGAAGGAGTGCTGGAGAGGTAGTACGGTCAGGGAGAAGTCCGAGTGAGAGAACCTAAACAGTCCCGAGAGCGTGTTTAGTCAGTCAGTGGGAATTGCTACATCATCCGGAGTGGGCAGAGACGTCGCAGCTGGCGAGTAAAGCCGCTCTAACCGTCAACCTCCCGGACGGGATATTCGGTTGAGGGAACCCCCCCCCGGTGGTGTACGCAGCCCTGGGTATTGACAAACCCTTCCCGGATCCGTTAGTAGGGACTTCGCAAGTCTAGTGGTGGGATGCCACTCACTGAACTCCGAATTGCAAGTAAAACCACCCCCTTCTTGGACTAGTAAGAGGAGAGAACCGGATTGTCAGCTGTGTGACCCACCGTTCGGGATGAAACCCGGAAAGTGGCAGTTGTGATAAGGGACTAACTCCAGGAGAAGTGAGGATAATAGAATGTACAAAGGTGAAACACCGGTCACCTTCATCATCCGGTAGAGAGCGACATTCCGCGCTCTTCCAAACTAATAGGAAGGACCCCTCCGAGGATTTACGGAGGTTAAACTAAATCACCCCTGGTTACTAAGTCCTAACCGGACGGGGTACCATTTGAGCTGAAAGGGTAAACCGGGTCAGTGCCAAATAGGTCACCCTGGGGTTTTGGGTTAAGGAAACGGTCAGATCTAAACCACCGAGTCTACTGATCCGGTGTACCTAGGGTAGGTTGGTCGTTGTAGCGTCAAAACGGTAGTCAAACCGGATTTCGTCTTGCCTTCACACTTCACAGAATCTCCGTGGAACGTTACCCGGAAGGTGGACCATTTTGCTAGGTTGTAGAAGTAAAATTGGGCTATTTTTGGTCTTCTCGGTTTGGTAACTCACGACAAACCTGCGCGGCATCACTGCATCACGGTCAGAGGCGTCATCAATTACTGAGAAAACTATACGAAGGCAAAATCTTCACTACTACCCTGCAATTGCATTGACGTCTATTTGAATGTTGGTAAAAAAAAAATACAAAACTGATGACCCGGTAAGATTGTATAAGAAATTCAGTAGGTCAAATGGAAGTGTCATTGCCTAAAGTATGTAATGAACCCTCTAAAACGGAAAGAGGAATGCAAAGTCAAGGAACTCACCAACTGATGTGAAATACACGGCGCAATGGGAACGAGAGGAAGGCGTTCAACTACGACATTGTTGAATCAGGCTGACAAATGCTTCAGGTTTCTTGTGCTCCACCAACTCCTATATTCCGCAAGCATAGGATGTCAAAAATGAGAGCGAATGACAAAATGACTGCCGTTTACGAAATGGCAGCGCCACGACAGTACAGAGCTCAAGTTTCTAACGTGTATTGTGAATCCCAGGGAGATGGCTCGCAGCAAGCCCCTCTACTCCGCTCGAGCAACCCGTAGACCTTCTCCTCCGCACGAGCAACCTGTAGACCTCTCTCCTGCGCACGAGCAACCCGGATACGTAAAGTGCACAAGTTGTGGTGACACAAACTTCTCTATACCTACACATCATTTGTAAACAAATTAGAGCTCATTGCGCTTCCCGTTCAGCTATTGATGCAGAAGACTTGAGCTGTAATGCCTCTATTATTCATCGAGTGGGTATGTGGGTGAGAAATACACCATGTGTGGAAGAAAATCTGCTTTCCTAATAGAGGGAGAGGAAGCGCATAGTGTGCTCCGATGGAGGAAGTAAAAAAAAAAACTAGATTAACCAAGAGAGAAGATGAGTCGCTAAACCTGCAGTGAGAGAATGCGAGACCCAAGATCAAGTGCGAGATCGCAAAAAGCAATCGCTGTACTAAGACAATGAGAAAGCTCGAAAAACCAGTGGAATGGCCGTTCCTCAAACAACCCCTCTAGAATGGGAGAGACGATGTCATCATAGCCGCAGTCAATTCCCGCATGATCCATCACCATAGCGAAGTATTAGCACGTCCACTCACTACTTGTCATAATTACCCCCTAGTTAAGCAGGTAACTAAATTCATGTTGTGTGTGAACAGGGTTAAAGGAGGTGCCTTTGTGTGCAGAAACTGGTCTTCATACTGTGGTGGACAAATATAAATTTCAAAAGGTAATGCCCAATTTCAATTAGGCCTACTTTTTAAAATATTATAATCGTTATTGAAAATTTATTTGTACAACTAATATTCCTTTGCAAAGACTAATTATTTCCATAACTATTGTCGCCCACCATTTAAATTGCTCGAATAACAATGGTTTTATTGCTATGGTTTTCCACACTAAAACAATTCCCCAATATGAAATTTTCTATTTTTTTATTCGGTACTTTATTATTGTAAGAGTACTAATATGCTTCAGATTGTGAATTATATATTCCCAAATTATTGTTTTTTATAAATTGAAGCTTTAATACAGTAAAACATAACTTCATATTCAACTCAAATTTATATAGCGAATTATTTTGATCAAAGTATGTGTACCTCTACAAATGGCCATTTTGCAGCCTTTCTCAATATGTTTCAATATCATTATAACCTAGCATACAGTGTTTCATACATCTTTTACGCTAACTTACTACATACAATATTGGTATTCTTTACTCTAAGTTCCCTCGGCTCAGCCATATTTGGCTAAGCACCCCTTTCAACATGCACGGCGACCATTATATTTGTGACTATATATACATCATGTACCGACCTCTAAAAAGTACTCATGGATCCTTCTTACAGGTGAATGAAACAATCCGTGACCAAAATATGTGAATTCTGACTAAAGGGTCGAGCTTTGATACTCTGAAGAACGTGGCTACTTCACATGCAATATTGGACTCTTCTTTCACAACAGACAAATACAAAGGTAATGTGAACATCATAAATACTCATTCTTTATGTATAAGTTTATATCCGGAATTCAGTTTTTGTTTATTGTTTCTAATAACCTTTATTCACTTCTCCGAATTGGAGGTATATGGTATTGTCAAAGTAGATCTTTGTTCAGTAATTATCATTGTTTTGAATACTTATTTGTGCTCACACGAGAAGCATTTGCAATATAGTATTGAATATTTTGTATACAATTTTTCATATTTGAAAACAATATTTTCTGTAACATTATCCTTTATAACAATTTTAATATACTTTTGTTGGATGACATTGTGGGTAATGAAGGTCATGCCTTCAAAAAGTCAAGATTACTAAATGTTGTTATTTAATTTCTAACTTTAACCCACGTTGCGTGTATGTATTGCGTAGAAATTACATCATGCCTCGCAAGCACAAAGTTGTTGATGTAGCCCGGTTTACACCAAGCTCCTCCATGGGTGCTACGAGCTCCTCCCAAGGTGCTAGGAATGTTCCAAATGAAAATCTATCTCCGCCACCTATGGTGACAAGGGCTAAAAAGAGAAGAAGGGGAGCCGACATAAGTATTGAAGATGAACCACAAAGACCAGAATTTAAGGTGTATTGCCCTTGTCGTAAATGTGCACAAGCACCTAAACCGAGCATGAGGTTCTTATCCATTGTTGATGAGCATATAGAACTTCACAAAATTTCTGAGAAGTATAAGGTGAAATTTTTTTTCCCCTCAATGTTCCTCAAATTAATTTAGAACCTTACAATTAAGATTTTTTTCTTAATTTTCACTTGGTGAGTCATTCTCTAAGAAACAAGTCATTCTCTAAGAAACATAAAGAGACAGTCTTTTTAACTACTCTAATCCCATTTAGCTTTTACTATATGTATACCGTGTAGTGTGCTCCAAGGGTGACATCACATACTGGACATTGCATAGAAGTCTATATCTTACGGTGTTACATAATTTTTTCAATGTACTAAAGTACATAATGTACTAACTCATGTTCTTATTTAAATACTTCATTAAGTACTTGGAGCTTTAGTTTTGCTATGAAGATTAGTTTATTGAGTATTCACATTTAATTTATATTTAGAAGTTCATGCTCTTGATACAATGGAAATTAATTAATTCATATCCACTTTGATTTAACTCCACAGATCTTTCAGTCATTCTTTATTTTGTAATCCCGACCTCATGATTCACTATTAGTAAGCATGAACAAGATTGTACTTATCACTATGAATATCTTTGTAGTTGACACATCTTATATTAAGATTACATATAGTGATTTGTCATAATTGTACCTACTTCAGGGGTCATCAAATAAAATAATCCGTATATGCATAGAATCTCCTCGAACGTTTACTATTATTTTCTTGGATGTTGATTTTATTATAAGAAAGTGTAGCAAAATTCAATTACCTTATTAAAATATTATATTCATGCATATGGATGAATGTTATTTCCCATACTTATGATATGAATAGGAACAAATTATGTACATGTTAATACAGTATTAGATGTCATTTACTAGATGTCAATGTTTAAGGGTAGTAGTTGACATACATATTATATAGGTTCTAAGGTATTTTGTATGTATTTAATGTTTTCTTGCAGGGTCTATATGAGGCACAAAGGTTATGTGTGGACCCTGTTGCGTTAGGTCCTAACTTTGACAGAAATTATACTATGGACGAACCCGAAATATCCCAAGACGAACAACATTTTCACTTGGATGATGATTTCGTTCTTGAGGAATATATGAATCTTCTTCGTGGATATGATGAAGATGGTGAGCGTGTAAATACACATGTTCCAGCAAGTGTTGATCCAAACTTATCAAAAATTGAGAAGGAGGCCTCAACAATGCTTTTTGATGGAGCTACTTCAAGTCGGTTGTCCATAATATTCTTATTTCTAAGCATTCAAGCTGAAAAGCACATTTCTAATGTCGCAATGGATTCCATTTTCAAAGCAATCTCTGAGAAGGTAACACCACTTATCAACTAAATTCAAAGATGCCAACAACGAGAGCTGAGGCACGACAGATCATAAGTGATGTTGGGTTGGACTATAAAGTTTACCATTCTTGTCCATGTGACTTAACCCTATACTATGGCCCCCTGAAGAAGGATTTGAAGACTTGCCCCAATTGCAATCTTTCACGCTTTAGTGAAAGTACTCAAAGTAAAACGGTTCCTCGGAAGGTGCGCTATTTCTACCTATTTTGTGAGGTTGAAAATATATTTTATAAGATAATCTAAACTCCTAAAAGGTAGGCTATACTAAGCTTGTTATATATTGTACGCAAATGTGAACGTCTTTATCTACAGAGGTGTTCATATTTAATAAATATTACTGTTTGTATTCCATAGTATTTGGTAATGATCTGAAGAAGGTAATATTTATTTAGGAACTTATGATTCTAATAAAATCGTATCTTGCATTCAGAAAATGTGGTATTTTCCGTTAATACCACGATTGGTTGCATACTATCGAAGTCCTTCCTTGTCACCTTGCATGATATGGCACCGTGATAATAGAAGTGAAGATGATGTTATGCGAATCCCAGCAGATAGTCCTGCTTGGAAGGCTATGGAGGCAAAATATGATAAAATGAAGGATGCACGTAGTGTAATGCTACAAATTAGTACGGATGGAATAAATCCAGCAGGGTTAAATTCAGCAAGCCATTCTATTTGGCCCATTACCTGTACGTTGCTGAAATTGAATCCAAAGCTGACTACGCACACAGGCCATATCCTTTTGTCCACTATCATATCAGGTTAAACATATATTCTCATCTATTTATGTCATTTCTCTTGTTAGTATTATCTCTTTTCATATACATGACTGTAATTGAAAGTGATTGGTATATGAGCACAAATTAGCTTCATGACCCATACCATAGTACATAGTGTCTTCTGTTCATTCATTACTATGAAAGGTAATCAATACAAGAATGTGGTCACTTATTCTATGTATAATCAATATGTATTGGAAAAGCGCATGTAATTAGGGACCCTTATTTCTCTTTTTGCAGGAAAGAGGAAGGTAAAAAATTTCAACACTTACATGGAGCCCTTGATAGACGAGTTGTTGAGGTTGTGGGTGGATGGAGTAGATGCATATGATGCTTATACAAAAGAATCGTTCAAACTCCATGCCATGATGCTATGGTCATTACATGACTTCCCAGGGTATGGTGTGTTCTCTTCTTTACAAACCCAGGGACTGAAAGCTTGCCCACCTTGTGGCCCTAATATCCTTGAAGCAAGAAAATGTAATTACCTTAAGAAGGTAGTATATTTTGGTCACAGAAAATACCTACCCATGGGACATAGGTATCGAGCCACGAGGAACCGAAATAAGTTTGATGGTACCTCATATAGTCGTGTTCCAAAGCCGGAGAGAGTATAAGGAAGTTTTTGGCTAAAAAAATGGAAGAAGGTTCAGAACAAGACTGTAAAATTGAAGGACTCTGGCATGAAGGACAAGTCAATATTATATAGACTTCCTTATTACAAGGTAAGTATACTTTACCTTTACTTTTCCAATGTATGTAACATGTACAAATGCCCTACTAACTACAACAATAGTACCGATGAAATAAACTAATATTATGTGAATGTAGCCTACTAAATTTCCATATTCATTGAAGTGTATTATAAAGAAAGGAACCGAAGTATCCACTTTAGTATCAATATCAAGTCAACTCATTAAATATGGGTATACATATAAGTTCTATAGTAGGTTAAGTAGCTACACTAAAGAACGTAAGTTTATTCTTTTTGCTACTTGTAATGTATACCTTCTAACATACTCTAAACACACACCTAAACCTGTTAAACATACCAATATTCATGGGTACTGAAATTGTAAGAAAATGTAAGGGAGTAAGGAAGATCCATATTTTTAAGTTCCCTATTTTTTTATGTATTAATATTGTAATTATATATAGTACTCTTCTATTCGAAGGTTGAGTTGTAGGTTGAGTATTCACATAGTTGGATACTTTACTATCAATTCATGGTAAATTTCCTAAACAATTAAAAATATGCTTGAACTTTATGTATTTGTTAATTCTATCATGGAGACTATGTGGTACACACAATAAAATAGAGAAATAAGTTTTTTTTGGTGGAATATTGGGATACAGTAACAGATGGTAGAATATTAATTACTTATGATATTTTCTTATAAAAAAATATTTTATGAAAGTTCACAATGCTAAAATATTGTCTGTGTTTGTTTTATGCATCAGCACTTGGTGGTCCCTCATTTACTTGATGTTATGCATACGGAAAAAAATGTTTGTGCATCCCTATTTAAAACATTTTCAAATTGCAAGGGGACTAAGTCAGATTCTCTAGCGTTGCGTGGGTCTTTGGAGGAGTTCAATGTCCTTCGCCATTTCCATCCAAAGGAAGACGGGGTAGATGACAAGGGTGCTACGAAGTGGAAATATGCAATAGCGGATTGGATTTGGACAACAGAGGAATATGATAATATAATTCACATGATCTCTTCTACGCGTACACCATTTGGATATGGATTTAGTTTTTGACACAAGTTCAACAATCGAAAACTAGTGGGTTTCAAAACTCATGATTATCACAATCTACTTCATGATTTACTTCCTATTGCAGTGAGAGGGACTCTAAGTGAGGGAATTCGGAATATAGTATATTGATTATCAGCCCTTGTCCGATAGGTGTGCTCAAAAGAGATTAGAATCTCCGATTGCCCAAAGATGAAGACAGAGGCAGCTGAAATTCTATGTGAAATGGAAATGCACTTAACTATATCGGTTTTTTACATACAAGTTCATAATATTCTCCATATCGTGGAAGAGGTGGAACTTGCAGGTCCGGTATCAATCTGATGGATGTACCACATTGAGCGGTATCTCAAAGTTTTGAAGGACTATGTACGCCAAAGAGCCCGTCCTGAAGGTTCCATTGCAGAGAGATACATATGTGCAGAATCTATGTTCCATGTAAATGAGTATACGATGAGATTGCACAAACATGCTACAAGACTTCAAAAACCTACAGAGGAGGATGTAAGATCTATGGGGATAGTATTGCCAAAGGTATCATTGCAAAAACCTTTGGATCCCAATTTTAGTGAACAAGCTCATAGGTTTTTGTTATTAAATGCTCCATGCATGGGTAGTTGGAGGGAGCGGTATGACTTAGAATGTACAAGTACGCTACAAATACCCACTTTTAAAGAATGGGTACAAGTAGCAGTTCACAAACACTTAGCTAATAAGGATGTAGTTTCTCAAATGGTTCAAGATATTGTGGTTGGACCGGGAGAGAGGGGCCACTTTTATACAATGTGTTGGGCTTATGGAGCCCACTTCCGTATAATGGCAAGGGATATGACAAAAAAATCTACATTCGACTCAGGAGTGTCGGTAGTATATGACATTCAAGGAGAGAAAACCGAGTTTTACGGCTACATTGACACCATTGTAAGGTTGAATTTTGATAGCTTTGAAACAGTGTTGTTCAAGTGCCAATTTTGGAATTCAATTAATAGACAATGCAGTACAAATGCTACAGTGTTAGAGGATGAATGTGGGTTTCATCGAATCAAGGCGGGGTCTGAATTCATAAGGTCCTCATCCTTGGAAGATGATCCATTTATCTTTCCTAAGGATGTGAATCAGCTATTCTATGTGGAAGATCCTATAAATGAAGGGTGGAAAATTGTTGTAAAGGTGAAACCAAGGGCAAATCTTGTTGTCTACAGAAGGCCAGGAGTGGGTGTTGAGGTGCCAGGGGAAGAAACCAGTATGCTGCATACTCAAGCAGAAGCAGTGGCTAAGTCAGTTGCAAGACCAAGAACGGATTTTCAGACGAGATCTGCGGCTCCAAGTGAATTAGTGGCCACTGAAGCGAACGATGACGCAGGGAAGAAGTAAATGTTGAGGACGAGGACAATGACAGGAGCAGATTACAAGAAGAAGACAACACAAAGGACATTTCCTCAGACGAGGAAGGCAATCAAATGGCATTTTTGGATTATCATCTGGAATTTGGAGAGTTTGGTATAGAAGAAGAGCTAGCCGAAATTGAGAGTGATGGGGAGATGGAGGATGATCGACAGGTGCTGAGAGTGGATATTGCCAACCATGTGTAATAAAAAGTAAAGTCGCCCTAAACCCAGAACCATGTCGAAGGGAAAATGTCAGCACGAATTTTAATTTGTCATTTACGTAGACGATGCTGCAAGCGAAGTTCCTAGGCACGATGAAGAGCGGAATGGGGCCACGGGAGGAAAGAGATGATCAAATCTTCTCCGACGAGGAGTGACGTGCGCAGATTGACTTTTACAGGTATGTCGGTGTTTTTCGAGAAATCGGCGGAATTAGACATGCAATAAGGGATAGAGGTCGCAGTAAGAGAGGAGGATATACTCTGAGAGTGGAACACTGCTTCTGTTGTGGGATAAATTTTTTTCTGTGGATCAAGGGCGCCAATTTTCATGCCTACAAACGGGCGAAAGTTGCATGCGGGAGGTAAGGACGGGAGGTATGGACGCAACGTCTGTTCAGTGGACAGCGAGATTCCTCGTAATTCCGAGTCATTCTATCATCTTACTAGTATCGTTTGCAATGCAACTTGATCTGTCTTTGTCTGCATTCTAGAATGGTGGTACATGGCCGTATTAGCGTGGGAGGGAGACTATTACGCTACCATGCTGGTTCAGGGACCTTCATCTCAGAAACATGGACAGTCTCGAAGGAGGTGAATCAGCGGAGGTGATTGATTCATGAAAACTTACGAAGCTAGCATTGCAAAGGTTTTGCACCACATTTACTAAAGTTGCATTTGCAAAAGGTTTTGAATCTCATTCACAGTTGTAGTCTGCTTGTTGTCAGTGAGACGTGAGACTCATACTTGTGAACCAAACGAATTTCTGTTTTCATCCATATTTAGCGAGGAGTAATTTGTGGGAATTGGAAAGTACAGACATGAATGGAAGATAATCCATATTTGCAGTAGAAGTTTGAGTTCTCCGACGACGAGTCGAATATCAATTTTGGGACACGCTTACTGTAGAAAATTTTAGTAATGTTCAGTATTGATATGTAGAACTGGTTCCCGTCAAATTTTTTCCGCTCGTTTTTATTGTTCAAACAAGTTTTCTGTATTCCACTCTTACATGAAAATATGCTAATTTCATATTCTCATGTGAAACAAAATGGTGTAAATCGAGGGAAATTTAGTAATCCGGTAGCTACAATCGTCCTTCATGCAGATATAGACGGTACTTTGCATCTCAAGTACATTGTGAAACATATGTGTTTCAAGCTACCACTGCATATAGGCTGTGTGTAGTGAATTTAGATACTCTAATATCGTATCAGAAGGGAACATCATGCAAAATAACACATAGTCAGAAGAGTAAAATATATTAAGAGAAAAGTTCCACATTCTTTCGAAGTAAGCAAACCTGGCTTGATTACCCATTTACTTTTGTTCTTCATGAGGCAGGTGAAATTCCATGTAATCTAACAAGCGGTTGTGGCAAACAGGAAGTCAGCAGTCAAGAAGGTATGGCATCAGAGAGCAAATCACATATTAGGAAGATGAGAAAGCAAGATACTATTTTGATGGCGACACCACTAGGCACAGGACACCAAATCCACGGCGGTTCCAAGAAAATCACGATGGAGCAGACAAGAAAACGAGCTAACGATGACATAAACTTCATTCCGGAGCATGGATTTGAAGGACAAGAACTCATTCCAAGGATTCCTAATCTCATTGTGGCGGAAGAAGTATGGCCAAAAATCGGAGAAGGTACTCATTTGTTTCAGGTTGAAGAAATGCTGAAAATGAGATTGGTGTCTAAGTTTTGGTGTGTTTTTATAGATTGCAGCGAGCTCATGGACCGACCGCCAGCAAATGTTTAAGTATAATAAGGTTGGGCCTTGGAGATTCAAAGAAGCTCCGGGCAGGTTTAGGGTTTTCTCACGTTTACTAGAGTAGAGAATATCTTCGGAGAAGTGGACCGATTTTTTTATGTTCTTTGTATGTTTCTAATATCACATCCGTATATTTATAAATATTTTACTAGTTACTGTGAGCAATACATACTGAGGGCTCATAATTCCGAGATGGTTGCATGTAGAGCTTGTCTACAATTCATATTCCACTGAATGACCTCTCAAGTATCAGAACTT
This sequence comes from Bryum argenteum, assembly GCA_037043015.1. NCBI lineage: Eukaryota > Viridiplantae > Streptophyta > Bryopsida > Bryales > Bryaceae > Bryum > Bryum argenteum. The sequence continues at coordinate 11,718,381 of CM073323.1, read as the reverse complement.
CATAACATAGTACAAGAATCGGGAGAAGTATTGGTATACATCATGTTTTAGTTTATTCAGAATGTCCACTATGAATCGAGACCACGTGACTTTCTACAAATCAATCTAAAGCACATGGTTTCCATTGCCTTTGTGTGTGTTGAAGTCATGTTTAAGCATGCATATCAGGGAGGTTGGACCACGTTATATTATGAAATGATTGTATTACTTCCATTTCTAATATTACAAATTATGTCATGTTTTTCATATAAAATTTTCCAAACTTGAATGATAGTTTTGAATTACTCTTTTCCTTGCTTGGAAGATAAGCTTGTATTACAGTAATTAGTATTATTGCTGTAATACAGATTAGATAAACAACAACAACTTCAATTATACCTTTTAAAAGTTAAAAATACATTCTCTTTCAGAGTAGTACTTATCGGAATGTAGGATTATTATTAATACCATTGTGGCAGTTCAAGTTTATAATGACAAATTTCTCCTCATCCTTTCTTTATTCTTTCATTTTCAGTTCATAATTAACTTAGGGAAAGATTAGAGCAAAGAAGCAGGTAAATATTCTTGAAAACATACTTAATTCCCGCCATTCCGAATCTTACCCATCCCTCATAAGCCGACACATTGATTCAACAATTACCTGCAACACATTCTAATGGTGAGAGGTCATGCACTCATACTTACCTGAGTAGAAAAAGCACATAAGTAATATAGTCATTAATTTTTACACTGAAAATCAACCGAGGATATAATTTTTGTAACAATTATAAAACTATGAATGTCTAACAAACTCAAAAAGCCGGTAAAGTAGTTACAAATAATATCCTGCAATCAAAACACTTTAATGTCATCTTCTAAAAAAGTGACAGCAGAACGAAGCGACGCTTTTTAGGTGACGGGAACCTCGCGTTCCCCAGAAAAAGTGTACATGTTCTATTGAAACGTAGTGCTACCGTAGTTAAACATATCGAAAGTACCTATTTGCAAGAACGTAGCAGATTTTGCCTCACACATAGGTAAATTTCAGAACATAGTTCAGAAAACGTAGTGCCCAGTGTTAACTTCTAGTAGTGATTATCGTTGGTTTTCATGTTCAGTTTGCGAGGAGCGTTGAAGCATGTATTTGAATGTTGTGAGTGGGCATAGAAGCGTGGAATTCGTTGCAAAAGAGTATGCAGCTCCATTGTAGCATTGGAGGTAATGTAAATTTAAAAATACTTCCGCTTTACAAAATAGTGGGAAGAGGGGTATAAGTTATTGTTTGTTAAGCAAAGTGAGGTACCGGGCTCCCAACAGGAGTGCAAGAGTGTTTAGTTGAATACACCTGTACACGAAATTTCTCGCAAGAGGATTCTTGAGGCGAGCGTTGCTCTTTAATATGTTTATTAGCAAGCTCTCCATGAATTTAGGGTTTTGGGCTTGGGTTTAATTGTTGATGATCAATTGTTCTCTGGATTTCATCATTTATAAGCTCTAATTGAAACCAAAGTGTTGCTTGGAGAGTGATTATCTTACTTGCATGATGATGTGCATTAGTGCTTTCTGATTGGAGTTTGAGAGAACCAAAGAATTGAAGGTTGAAGTTAATTTTAGGAGTACACAAGTACACGACCAAGGTTGAGCTTGTAGAGGATTTGGAGTTGATTGGATAATTATTCAAGCATTTTTAGTTGAAGATAACGCATCACGAGTATGGTTGATTATATCTCGCGGGTCTTTTCTTGGATCTCCTAGTCAATAGATTTTGCTCCTATAAATTTTTGTTTTTGAATCAACCCTCCTCTCTATATGAAGCAGAACTCCAACAAACTTCATTTGGATATTGGTATGCTCCAAATTATCACTAGTTTCTAACGTATGCTCAAGTCAATAGCTATTGCAATTTGAAATTAGGATATGGAGCTTATTAGTAACCAACTTTTGATTTTACCTGTGAATCGATTGTCACAATCCACATGTACTTCCTATTGTTTTTGTCTAGAGCCTTCTAGGTTTCTTTGCCTTGTGTACTCACAAACAAGGTCCGTATACTTAAAGTATGCATGGGCATGAATTTAAGTCAATTAGAATTTGAATAACCTATGCAATGTAGGTATCAATTTGAGTCTGCTTTTGAGGTGGAAGTTTGCATTCTTTATGTTCATGACATACTTATTGAGATTCAATAGAGAGAGAAAGAGAGAGAATACAACACACTCAAAGCTTACAAGTAGTAGAGCAAAGAATGCTTGAATGAGATACTCACTCATTCCAAGCCCTTACTTATATATCCAAGTGAAGGCACTAGGTGCTACAACAAAGATAAGGTTTGAGTGATAAAGATCACTCTACAAAGAATAGACCACTAGAGGACCTTCTCTCTCTACATACGATAAGGCTCTAGTGGTCCATCCTGCTCTACACACGATAAGGCTCTTGTGGACGAGCCCTCTCCATATACGATAAGACTCTATTCATCTAGCCCTCTCAATATACGATAAGACTCTATTCATCCAACCCTCTCCACATACTCTAATCAACTCTAGTTACCCTTAGTAACTACGAGCAATCTAATCTTCAACACTCCCATTTTGCAAGTAGTTACCACCTCGCAATCCCATTGCCTTTGTTAGCTTCTCGTGCCTCACCCTAGCAAGCGCCTTCGTCAACACATCCGCCACTATGTCCTCCGTTGGGCAATACCACAAGCTCACCTCTCCATCTTCTAACTTCTCCTGAATGAAGTGATGTTGCACATCTATGTGCTTCGTACGAGAGTGGTGTTTGGGGTCCTTTGCAAGCGCAATGCACCCTTGGTTGTCAAACATGATCCTTGTGGCCTCCGCTTGCACAAACCCAACATCCTCCAATAGTTGCCGTAGCCACAACGCCTCCTTCAAGCAATGGCTAGTTGCCATGTACTTCGCCTCCGTAGTAGACACCGCTATCGTAGGTTGCCTCTTGCAATTCCACGAGATTGCACCATCTCCTACAAAGAACACATACCCCGTCGTGGACCGGCTCTCATTCACATCACCCGCCCAATCCGCATCACAATATCTCTTCAAATCAAGGTTGTTACCACCAAGGCACAATTTGTAGTCAATGGTGCCTTTCAAGTACCTCAAGATGCGTTTAACAGCCATCCAATGTTGAGGACCAGCCTTTGCCATGAATTGGCTCACCATGCTCACCGGAAATGCAAGGTCAGCCCTTGTGGCCACCATTGCATACATCAACGACCCCATCGCAGCCTTGTATGGAATAGCCTTCATCTCCACTTCAACCTCCTTAAACTCCTCATCCGAAAGCTTCAACAATGACCCCTTTACATCAAGCGGCGTGCCAATCGGCTTGCACTCCTCCATGTTGAAGTGCTTGAGCACCTCCTCAATGTATTTGCCTTGGCTCATGGTGATGGTGAGTGCGCTTCGATTCCTCTCAAACGCAACACCAAGGCAAAACTCCAAAGGCCCAAGATCACTCATCTCAAACTCCTTCTCAAGCTTGGCTTTCAACCACCCCAAAACCGCATCATCACTAGCCAAGATAATCAAATCATCCACATAGATGATTACAATCAACAACTCTCTTGTTTGCTTTACATACAAGGAGTGATCCGCATGGCTTCTAAAGAAGCCTTCTTTGGTAAAAAACATGTCGATCCATTGGTACCACGCCCTTGGTAATTGCTTGAGCCCATACAACGACTTCTTGAGCTTGCAAACAAGGTGTTGAGTGCCCTCCTCCACAAAACCAAGAGGCTGGTCCATGTAGATGTCCTCCTCCAACTCACCATTCAAGAACGCCGTCTTGACATCCATTTGGTGAATCTCCAAGTCCATGGCTGCCCCAATCGCCAACATGCAACGAATGGTGGTAAACTTTGCCACGGGTGCAAAGGTCTCATGGAAATCCACACCTTCCACTTGAGAGAAGCCCCTCGCCACCAATTGTACCTTGTAGCGCACCACGTTGCCTTGTGCATCCCTCTTGGTCCTAAACACCCACTTGCAACCAATACTCTTGCGGCCTTTTGGCAATGGGGCTAGCTCCCATGTGCCATTGGCCATTAGAGATGCATACTCCTCTTGCATGACCAACTCCCACTTATTTGCATACTTACTTTGCAAAGCATCACCCAAACTCAAATGATCATAAAAAGAAGCCACATTTGCACGTTCTACCTCGTTAGTGAGTGGAAGAACGTGATTCAACCACCACTCACCCGGCGGCTTCCTCTCCCTTCTTCGATACCTTGAGCCTTGTGCACGTTGCCCATTATCAATCTCCTTGTGTGGACCTAGCTTTTCTTCCATTGCCTCCCCTTCTTCTTTCTCTTGTAGATTTTGCACACCTTTAAACTCCTCTCCAACTTGTGCCTCTTGTACAACAAGCGCTGAAATTGGAGGTGTATCCACCAATATCACCGTAGGTAGCTCTTAACTCCCACTTGGATGCATCTCCACATTTGCATCTCCACAAATAGCATCCTCCACAAATACCACATCACGACACTTGAGGATCTTCTTGGTCTCCAAACACATCAACCTATAAGCCTTGGTTCCTTCACAATAACCAAGAAACACACACTTTGTGTCCTTTGCATCAAGTTTAGTCCTCTTTTCATCCGGCACCTTTGCATAAGCAATACACCCAAACACACGCATGTGTGTCACAAAAGGCTTCTTACCACTCCATGCCTCTTCGGGTGTCTTACCAACAAATGCACTAGTTGGGCACCTATTGCGTGTGTACACCGCTGTAACCACCGCTTCCGCCCAAAGGTTCTTGTTGAGGTTGTGGTGATGTAGCATACTCCTTGCCATCTCCACAATGGTGCGATTTGCTCTCTCCGCCACTCCATTTTGTTGAGGTGTGTATGGTGTTGATAGTTGTCTCTCAATGCCATGTGCTTGCAAGAAGCGTTCAAAGGCCTTGGAAGTGAACTCCCCTCCATTGTCGGACCGAAATGCCTTGATCTTGTGCTCCGATTGCTTCTCCACAAGGGCCTTGAACTCCACAAACTTGGCAAACACCTCTCCCTTGGACTTCAACACATACACCCACACCTTCCTAGAGAAATCATCAATGAAAGTGACAAAGTACAAGCAACCGCCCATAGAAATGGTCTTAAATGGACCACACACATCCGAGTGGACTAACTCCAAAGGCTTGCTTGCACGTTGACCTTCCTCACTTGGAAATGGAGTCTTTGAGAGCTTGCCTTCAACGCACCCCTCACAAACTGCCGAATTCGATGCTCCATCCTTAATTTGCGTGCCATTCACCATGCTTTGAAGCGCCTTGACACTCAACACATTCAAATGCCCAAGGCGTCTATGCCATAGCTCCAAAGGGGCTAATTGTGGCGTTTGGTGTGCTACATTGGCCATTTCATTCATGGAGAAGGGCATTTCATACAAGCTCCCTACTCTTGGCAATCTAGCAATCACCTTTCTATTGACATCTCTCACAATGCATGCATCATCATCAAACTCTACTTTTAAACCGTTGAAAGCAAGTTTTACCACGGAAATCAAGTTCCTGTTGAACTTGGGGATGTGGAGCACCTCCTCCATGTTGATCTTGTGCTGGACTCCCATCACCATCACCTCCTCAACAATGGTGCCAACTCCAACCGCATGCACAATACTATCATCTCCCAAGTGCACATTTTGTGATGGTGATATTACCTCATATATTTGGAACGATGTCCTATGGGGTGGCATGTGCTTGGTTGCTCCTGAATCCATGATCCACTTGGCCATGGTCCTGTCATCTCCATCATTGATTGCAAAGGCATGCTCCACTACCATCTCCTCTTTGCTTGCAACAACGGTGCTTAGAAACGCATAATCCGCCTCGTTGTCGTTGTTGCTTGCAACATTGGCTCTCTCCTTCTCTTTCTTGTTGTTTCGAAAGCAATACCTTGCAATGTGGCCCGGTTTGCCACAATTGTAGCACATTCTTGGGCCATTTTGCATCCTCCCTTTGTTTTGGGCCGCCACCAACGCTACGTCACCACTTGGAGCACCCTTCTCCTTCCTCTTAGACACTTCATGCACACCAATCATGGACATCGCCTTGCGCACCCTCTTTTGGTAGTCCTTCTTGTCCTTCTCACTTGCTTCGCATGGAGGAGCCTCCTCCGTGCCTTCAACAATCTCCCACAAGTCCATGGAAGAAAGTGCCAAGTTCATCTTGAACTTCCACAAGTTGAAGTTGGTGCCATTGAACCTTTCAAGCATTCTAACACTCTCACCTTCCAAAGAAGCCATGGCAAAGCTCCAATGTTGCCCCTACAACACTCAAACAAGCAAGATTCACTTGCTCCTACTTAAATTTCATCTTCTTCAAGCTATTTGACCTCCAAATAAAATATCTCGGTCTCTTACACACACACAAGGTGTGGTTGCACCTCAAAGCACTCAAATCAACCCTCAATGCATGCAAATGAGCACTTGTGCACTCTTTACACTAGATCAACTCTCAAACAATGTCAACAAAGCTTGTAGATCCACAAATCACTCAAATCTAAGCTTAGGAGTCTCAAACACCTACTTTTGCACCTCAAATGCTAAAATCAGCCCTATGTGTGCACATATGCACTCCAAATGCTAGATTCGGCCCTCTCAACTCTAAGTGCACTCAAGTAAACATTACAACACACACTCCTAAGCTCAAAATACTTCAAACAATGGATTTGAGAGCCCCTAATGCAAAGAAGCACCTTCAATGTGCAAGGAGGACTCAAACAACAAGCATACAATCTTACAAGTGTTTGAGTCACCTCCAACACCTCCAAATTGCTTTTATTTCCTCCAATGCTCCAAACCTCCTTCGAAATTATTGCAAACACCTCCAAATGACTCCAAGTGCACCTCCAAATCTCCAAGAGACTCCAAGTAGTGCAAATGAGCCCTACATGTGCATGCAACACCTCCTTGACCTCTCCAAGCCTCCAAAAGTACTCAAACTCAACCTCACTACAAGAGTAGTGGGCCCATAACCTATTGAGATTCAATAGAGAAAGAGAGAGAATACAACACACTCAAAGCTTACAAGTAGTAGAGCAAAGAATGCTTGAATGAGATACTCACTCATTCCAAGCCCTTACTTATATATCCAAGTGAAGGCACTAGGTGCTACAACAAAGATAAGGTTTGAGTGATAAAGATCACTCTACAAAGAATAGACCACTAGAGGACCTTCTCTCTCTACATACGATAAGGCTCTAGTGGTCCATCCTTCTCTACACACGATAAGGTTCTTGTGGACGAGCCCTCTCCATATACGATAAGACTCTATTCATCTAGCCCTCTCAATATACGATAAGACTCTATTCATCCAACCCTCTCCACATACTCTAATCAACTTTAGTTACCCTTAGTAACTACGAGCAATCTAATCTTCAACAATACTCACGCACAAAATATTACCATTACATGGAGCTCGCACAATGATAGATGATAGACTATTGTGCACTTTCTTTAGATTACCTTAAAGTGACCCATTGGTAGTTTGGTACTTACATGCTTAACAATCAATTTCATTGGTTTGTTGGTATTGTCAATATGATACAATAATTTCAAAGTTGAAGTAGTCTTACATAAAGGTAAAATGTAAAATATTTCAATAAAGTGATGGACGGCTAGACGCCCATTTAGCAAATTGTTTGCACCCAATGTCTTCCATAATTTCTTCCTCTTTTTTGTGGATGTGTAATGACTAATGAGTACATGGGTAACCTAACTCCTAAGGTTGTTTCGGTATGTGAGGATTTTGGAGCTCCCACTTCCACCCACTTAGAAGATTACAACCAAAACTTAAAAAAGAACAAATGGAGTAAAATTATACATGAATCTAAAATCAATCAACAAAGTATACGATAATATGAATGATTGGATTTTATGAGGCCTAAAAATTACACAAATTCAAATGGCTAAGAAACTTCTGTCTGTGAATTGAAACCAAAAAAAATATGAGTGTTTGGTCGTCACGACATACTCATTGCTGCTAGAATCCCGACCGTTCAAAGAATTAGGTATTATGCAAAACACGTAGGCTTTGCATGCATAGATAATCCCCATCTTCTTCTTTAATTGGGATATTAATTAACATTTGGTTTAAATATTTCTTTCCAAATTCACCTTTTTTCTGTGAGTGTACGGAGGGCACGGGTCCTACAAACTAATTTTTCAATCTTGAAACATTAATTAAAAACCCACACCAAACTTATTCAAATCAAAACTCTTCTAACTACAAAGCTATAAATTGTTACCTAAAGATAATAATTTTGCAAAAAATAAAGAAACATAAAAAATTATTTCAAATCCACATAGTTGGCTTGCCATGTTGATTATAGAACCACTTTTTACAAACCCAAAAACAAAAGTTGCCTCCACTAAAATGTGTGTCGAAATGCATACCCTTTTTTTTCTTGCTTAATCCACAATCTCTACCCCATGTCCGACCCCGTTTTTTCGATTTTTGGCCATTAAGTTCTAATGCGCATTAAGAATAAGTATAGTGTCTAGAATCCGACCTATGTATTTGTTAAGCCGTATATTATAAGGCAATTACGTTTTTACAAATAAGTGAATTAGTTAAAATCTAGTTTGTGTTAAGTAGGACGGATTTGCCAATCCGTACTCTGTCCCCGTACGGCTAGGACGTGCTGTCAGAGGACGGATTAGGAGTTATGATGGTAGGTGAAGGACGGAGTGGCGAAGAATTTAATAATGGCGAGAAATCTAGAAGGCGACTCCGTACGGAGAGGACAATGATGGCGGCGGACCATGTCATGATGGTCGGACTTAACTCCGGCCCCCTCGATAAAAGGCCACCCGTCCGCCCTTGTCGTCACCTGCCTCCTCGTTTTCTGCGCCCCTTGTCGTCTTGCGCTCCTGTCCTCCGTCTTCCGCTTTCCGTCCTTAGCTCCGATCCGGCCCGGCCGGCAGTCACAGGACGGCCAGGGTTAGGAGGTCGGATTGGTATCCGTCCTAGGCCAGTATAGTGTTTTCTTTTTGAAGGCGTGCCGCTTTTTGAGGAGTAGGCCTGGTAGGCCGGCGCCGCAATCCAGTTAGGTATCTAAGTCGTTGACTTAGAAGTACTTGTAGGTGGGAGTTTTGGCCACCTAAAACATTCCTTGCTTGAGTGTTAATCGAACCTTCTTATGCGCATATTCGGTGTGATCATTTCCCTGTCTCCTTTTCAGTTGAGTGCTTGGAAAGCCGGATCTACCTTGTGTGTTGTGAGTTGGGAGTTAGGAATCCGGATTCTTTGTTAGATCGTTTCTGTGGAGTTGAAGTCGGGTTGGGCGTATTCTTGAGTGCCTTGTGTCTTGAACTGGTCTAGGTGTGCGGGAGAGGGAAAGCACGTGGTAAACACTTACGGTGCGGGAGGGTGCAGGAGTAGAGTGTGTGAGGCCGGATTCCAATCCGACCTCCACCGCACATTGACTTGGGTTCCTCTCGTAGTCTCGGAGGACGGATCAAGCGCGAAGACGTGACTGAGAATACGTGTAGACGTCTTCTAGCCGGATTCGGAGCTCTTGGAGTCCGTCATTGTAGTAAGGGTGATAGGGTAACCAGGACGGCCTGCGTGACCTGCTAGTTCGGACGGATAGGACGGATTAGTTGTGAGGACGTAATGTGTGCCTTAGTATGTGTGTGTGTGTGTGTAGAGTCTAAGTGTGGAAGTTTCCGCCACGATAAACATAAGGGAAAGAGTCTTTGTGCATCCCCTCTTGCAAAGGGATACCCTTGCCCTGCAAGGCTAAAACATAAGTTGGGACTAGGAACGTTTGTGGGTTTGGTTGTTTTAGCACTACTTGCCTTGGTCACTTCACAGAATCCCTGGAACGATACACGAGTCACCTGAACACGGGTTTTACACCAATAAACGTGTAAGGGAAGATAAAGTGAATACATGGCATCCGACATGTAAAAATTTTTGGCGCCGCTGCCGGGGATTCTAACAGCTGACCGAGTGGTAGTGTTAGTACGTGAGGACGGATTCGGATAGGACGTATTCTTTATCCGGCCTACTTGTGAGGATAGTTCTGCGTAGATACAGAAGCTGCAAGTGCAGGTCGGTTTCTATTGTTGTGAATGAAGTACTAGAGAGTTACCTAGTTACTTCTTTATGAGTCAGAAGGCACAAGAGGTGCAGGACGTAAGGAGGTCTGTCCGGATTGGTGCTAGGAGGTCGGAAGGTGTGAGTACTCCAGCAGCCGTCCTACGTACGAACGCGGCATCCAGTTCACGAGAGGAAGGAGGTATTGTGTACGTGTCCTTGGACGGGGGGACGGTGAACACAAGAGTAGAAGAATCAACGCCGGAAGTAACCTTCTTGGTTCCGGATCCCGAACAGGCGGGAAGGAGGGAGCCGGAACAAGAAGAGGTCGAGATGGCACCCCACAACCGGCTAAAATACAAACAGTTCAGAGGAACTGGGAAGACGGATGTGGATGATTGGTATGGCAAATTTGAGGCCACAGCGAACGCTAACGAAGAGACTCCGGATTCTAAACATCGGATTTTTCAAGGACTGCTGAAGGGAGAAGCACTGAGGTGGTATCAAGATCTGGAGGCAGCAGAGAAAGCAAATTCGAATACGCTCATTCCATTGTTCTTGCGAACTTTTAGGGAGGCCGGAGGAGAAGACCGTGCGTTGGGGCAACTCAGCAAGATCTACCTTAGGTCGGATGAGACAGTCCGGAAGTACGACCAGCGAGTGAAGGCACTGATCCAGAAGTTGACGGACAATGTCGCCCCAAAAATCCAGATCGCTTGGTATGTGGCCGGATTGCCGGAAGAGATGGGATTCCAGATCCGCCAAACCAGGCCGGCCACACTACGCGAAGCTATGGAGTCCGCTCAGAATTATGAAAATTCTGCAAATCTGCGAACATCCGTCTTCAAAGCTGAGAAGAAGAAAGAAAAAGAAAAGGAGGCAGCACGACGCAGAGGAAGACGGCATAGGAGTTCGGATGAATCAGAGCCGGAAAGTGATAGCGAGGCCGGATCTGAATTCGACTCAGATCCGGAATCCTCTTCCCCAGAAAGGAGGCCGGAATCGTCAAGACGGCCGCACAAGTGCAAAGACCTCAGATTGGAGCGTGATCGTAGTGCACGGCTTGCATCAAAGGTAAAGAAGGAAGATGACGAAGCGAAGAAGACGTTAAGAGGCATCCGGGAAACTCTTGAAGCCATCAGAGTTAATCTCGCAGAAGAACGGAAACCGAGGAAGATGATTCCGGTCTCCAGGGCAAATGTGTTCTGCGTCTTGTGTGGTGGGCAGGGGCATTTTGCTACAGAATGCCCAAAACGTGTCAAGAACGTCCGGTACGTCACGGAGGAGGACGTATGGTAAGATGAAGAATCAGCAGAGATGGACGAGCTGGTTTTTCAGATTCAACAATCGTACGGCAGAGGTAAACCTTAGGCGAGGCCGGCTACAGTACCCAGGACGGCTGCTGGGCAAGCAACTCCAAGCACGTACACTGGGCCACGCACGCAGGTCGGATTCTGCTTCCTCTGTGGCAGTGGGGAACATTATGCAAATAATTGCCCATGGAAGAAGGAAGTGGGAGGAGGAGCTCCGCTACCACTACCGTGTCAAAATTGCAGAAAGTGGGGACACGTAGCAAAGGATTGCCCGGAGCCGGAAGTTCAGAAAGCACCGGTCAAACACATCCAGATCTTACCGAGAGAGCAGACCGGCCTCAACTACGCGCATACGGCCGGGACGGAAAGGCCGGATAAATGATGTTTGGCTGTGGAGCAGGCGGACGGAGAGGACGTATTCAGAGTGGCTACCCGCAGCTCCACACAAAAAGAGTCACACCATAGTCGTAGGAAAAATAGAAGGAGTAAAAGGAGATCAAGTAGAAGCAGTACACCTGGGACGGATTCAGATAATCCACCCGTCCCATTAGTTGAGAGTACGGCCACCTTTGGAAAGGGGGTGGAAGCAAGTGCATTAGACGTAGATATCAGTGCAGAAATCAGGGACTCATTAGGAGACATCGCCGATTTAGAGGAGCAGGACGGCATTCCGAGGACGGAATCAGCCGGCCGAACAGTGAAGTTCAATGACGTCCCCATCGTGATTAGTCCTCGATTGAAAGTGGACGAATACGACATCGTCCAGGACATTAAGAATCAGATGGCGAACGTCACATTTGGGCAATTGCTGCATGATAATATTAATTATCAAAAGCTGCTCAAAGACGCTTGGACGAAGAAGCGTCAACGCAAAATCAAGCTCCCGGCCGTGGCAACCGTAAACTACACGGGGACGGAAGATCATGGAGCCCCAGAAATTGAAGTTGAAGTGGAGGGCTGCATGATCAAGAAAGTACCCGTAGATGGGGGGTCAGGTGTTAACATAATGCTGGAAGATACTGCACACGAACTCGGCTTCACAAACTTCGAGCCGACCAAGCAAGTACTCAGAATGGCGGATCAGACGAGGGTGATTCCAGTAGGACGGCTATCACTGGTACCCGTCCGAATCAGCAAGTTCACGTACTTGCTCAACTTCGTCATCATCAGGGTCGGCATTGGGCAACCGTTCCCCATAGTGCTGGGAAGGCCGTGGTTGTACTTGTCCAAAGCACTGGTCGACTGGGGAGCAAGGGAGTTCGTCATCGGCAAGCCGTCCGTACGGATTCCTTGGGAAACAGTCTCCAAGATGGGAGAGACGGCTAGCTCGGACGGGTACACGACAGATTGGTCAGGGCCGGAGGAGGAAGATGGCGAAGTTTTCAGCTATTTTGTCAGCCCAATTGACAGGCTGACAGAGGATGACCTGAAGTTTCCGTACCCGGTCGTAAATGAGGAAGAGGCCAACACGGCAGAAGCCGTGTATCAACCAGCAGAGGATAGGTCCGTGGGAGAAGCAAGCGTGCAGTTAACAGCAAAATGGGTTCGACAGCAAATCTCGGACGGCCTTCTACCACCAGTTGGATTGAGCATTGGCAAAGTAGGACGGAAATGGTCCGACCTACTTCCAGATCCAGAAGAGGCAGCAGTGGATAAGGTAAAATCCATTGTAAACCCCAATGATTACGAGAAGACGGAGGTGATAGAGGGAAAATTCTTCTTTTTGGGCAAGTCAATGATGGAAGAGGAGAGGACTGCGTACATAAAGACATTAAGGGAATACCAGGACGTGTTCGCCTGGGCGCCATCCGACCTCAGGGGTATTCCGGCCTGGTTGGAGGAGCATCGAATAGACCTCGAGGACGGAGCCACTCCGGTGAGGCAGAGGCAGTACCGGCTGAATCCGAAATACTCACTCATGGTGAAGGACGAGATTGACAAACTCCTCGAGGCCGGATTCATTTATCCGGTTGACAACTCGGAGTGGGTGTCACCAATTGTAGTGGTGCCGAAGAAGGTCGGGGCGGACGGAAAGGTCAAAATCCGGGTGTGCCAGGACTTCCGCAAGTTAAACGCAGCAACCAAGAAGGATCACTTCCCCCATCCCGTTCACGGATATCATCTTGGATCATGTAGCAGGACGGGAATATTACAGCTTCCTGGACGGATTTTCAGGGTACAACCAGGTCGTAATCAGGAAGGAGGATCAGCTGAAAACAACGTTCACAACGGAGTGGGGGACGTTTGCATTCAATCGCATGCCATTTGGGTTATGCAATGTACCAGGGACGTTTCAGCGCCTCATGATGGACATCTTCAGAGACTTTCTTCGACACTTCCTGGAGGTGTTCATAGACGACTTTGCCGTCTTCAGCTCAAGGACGGATCACCTCAGCTACCTGCGAAGGACATTCCAGAGATGCAGGGAGACAGGGCTGAAGCTCCATCAGGGTAAGTGTTTCTTCGGAATGATATCCGGCCTGTTGCTCGGACATGTGGTCAGCCAGGACGGAATCCAAGTGGACATTGACAAAGTCAGGGCAATACTCGCGCTGGTGGCACCTACAAGCGTAAAGGAAGTACGTGGATTCTTGGGATGCGTGGGATACTACAGGCGCTTCATCCATAGCTACGCGCAACTGGCAACACCTCTCACAGAGCTGCTGAAGAAGGAGACGGAGTTCATCTGGACGGACGTCCGGCAGGACGCCTTCGAAAAACTCAAGCTCAAGCTCACTTCAGCACCCGTCCTCTCAACGCCGGACTAGGACAAACCATTCCATGTCACGCTTGATGCATCCAGCTGGTGTGTAGGGGCAATCCTATGGCAGGCCGGAGACGATAAAAAGGAGTATCCGATTTACTATGCAAGCCGGCAGATGAGTCCGGCCGAGCGTAAGTATACTACTACAGAGCGTGAAGCTTTGGCCGTAGTGTATGCTTGCAAGAAATTCAGGCATTACCTGCTTGGGTACCATGTGATCTTCCATACCGACCATGACTCGTTGAAGTACTTGGTCAACAAGCCGGATTTGTCAGGACGGATTGCAAGGTGGATTCTCCTCCTCCAGGAATTCGACTACGAGGTCAAGGTGAAAGCCGGCAAGGCCAACGTTAATGCCGACTTCCTCTCCAGACAGCGAGGCAAGGAAGCAGTTTCCGACCTCCGAGCAGAGTTTCCAGACGAGTTCTTGCAGGAGGACGGATCAGTCAACGTACACAGAGTACAGAACGAGCACCAGTCCGAATTCCAGCAAACAATTGAATTCCTCACGCAACAGAAGTACCCGGACGGAATGACAAGAGAGGAGAAAAGCGTGTTCGTGCATCAAATGGCACCTTTCACCATGATAGATGGAGTGCTGTTCAAAATGGGTGCAGATGAAGTGCTGAGGCGATGCGTCGAGAGCAGAGACAGAAGGACGGTGATTCGAGAGCTGCATTCCGGGCCGTCCGGAGGACATTTAGCAGCAGTGTCAACCATTGGCCGGATCCGACAGGCCGGATACTGGTGGCCGAGATTAGTACGGGACGTTAAGAAATATGTATCTTGCTGCGACCAGTGCCAGCGTACGGGTGCACCCTCTTTCAAAAATCACTGGCCGCTAACACCAATCATCCCGCTAGCGCCGTTTGAAAAATGGGGCATTGACTTCATCGGCCCCATCAGTCCGGTCACAGTTAGGCAACGGCGGTATATCATTCTGGCCACGGACTACGCAACCAAATGGGTGGAAGCCAACGCAACAGGACGGAATGACGCCAGGACGGCTGCTCAGTTCCTCTTTGAAAACATCATGATGCGCTTTGGAGCACCGCTGGAGCTGGTGAGTGATCGTGGACTTCACTTCCTCAACGATGTCATCAAGAACATAACGGAGAAATACTACATCAAGCATCGGAAAACAACTCCGTACAACCCACGAGCAAACAGCCTCACGGAGCGTGCAAACGGCATTGTGGGCAAGATGTTGAACAAGATGGTCTCCGCTCACAAGACGGATTGGGACCAGAAGCTCCCTTCGGCCGTACACGCATACAACACGGTCGAGAAAAAGACGACTGGTAAGTCGCCATATTTTCTCGTGTTTGGACAAGAAGTGTTGCATGGCATAGAAATGGAGGTGGAGACGTACAGGGTGCTCGCCACACGATCCGGCTTCCAGGTTGAGAGTCCGGAAGCAAGACTGCTGGCCATTGAGGATCTCGAAGAAGCAAGGAGGGAAGCATTAGAGCAAACATACGCAGTACAGACGAAGCGCAAGACGGATCATGACAACCGGATTCCAAAGGATCATCATATCCGACCGGGAGGGCTCGTACTGTTGTATGACAACCGCCACAAAGAATTTCCGGGCAAGCTCCACACAAGATGGATGGGTCCTTATCAAGTGCAAGACGTCTACGCAAATGGCTCATTGCAGTTAGCCGACCTGGGCGGAAACCAGCTGGAAACGAGGGTGAACGGATCTAGGGTCAAGAAGTACAACCCAGAAACTTTTTCGGACGAAAGCTCGGAATACGGCTAAGTGTTCGCGAGGACGCTTCACAATTGAAAAGGGGGTAATGTCGGACCCCGTTTTTTCGATTTTTGGCCATTAAGTTCTAATGCGCATTAAGAATAAGTATAGTGTCTAGAATCCGACCTATGTATTTGTTAAGCCGTATATTATAAGGCAATTACGTTTTTACAAATAAGTGAATTAGTTAAAATCTAGTTTGTGTTAAGTAGGACGGATTTGCCAATCCGTACTCTGTCCCCGTACGGCTAGGACGTGCTGTCAGAGGACGGATTAGGAGTTATGATGGTAGGTGAAGGACGGAGTGGCGAAGAATTTAATAATGGCGAGAAATCTAGAAGGCGACTCCGTACGGAGAGGACAATGATGGCGGCGGACCATGTCATGATGGTCGTGATAACGTGAATACATGGCATCCGACACCCCACAATTGGAACTCGACTTCGAACCCAACCCAAATGGTGAACTTGATATTTAAAGTTTGGTAAACATGCACACTTGAAAGGTAGGTACTATCTAATCGTTACATACAGACTTCAAAATACGACCGAAACTTCTGAAAACTTTGTGTAGAAAGATGATAGTTCTTAAAACACCATATTCACTTAATTGGGACTATTCCTTAAATTTGGGACTATTTTGGTTGTGTGTACGTAAAGGTTCTGAAGTTTTCGGGAGGAAAAATTCCAGCTATCAAAGTCCAACGTCCATGTTTTCATTTGTAAATGCAGTCACAGGTTATGGAAGTTACGGGAGTTGGACATTTGTATATTTGAATCTGGTGACACCATTTTCCGATAGAGGTCACTTTGGAAAGAATTGCAAAAAATAAACAATGTTGTATCATGCTCTTTTGCTCTACACTGAAGTCCAAGCTTCCCTCATAAATAGGAAATCCATGGATTTTTTTATTACATTTTTTTAAATTTTTATTTTCCCCTCTCTTGTAGCGAGGTAAATTGTATAACTACTTTAAGAAATTTGTGAATGTGTTTCATGATTGGGCTTCTGCTATGATATTATTTTCTTCATGTATGTGACGTTCCATCCTAGATATACTGTGATATTTATTTTTATAATATATACAGAGCGAGTTCGTATACAGTCTAGTTTTTTATTTTTTTTGGGTCGGCTTCTTGTTGTTTCCAATATTTGGCATATACAAAATTCAATTCCGGCAATCATTATAATGATCGCATTCATGCTATATCAATTTATGCATTCATTCTCCTCTGACCATATTCTTTTGACAAATGTACTTTTGATTATTTTTTGCATTAACTTCATGTACCAATGTCACATTAACAAATATATGTATTATTTGATTTCACTTATCGGCACTCGTAACCATGAACGCAACGATTTCTATGCACATCATTTGATAATTCATACACTATTGATGTTTCTACCATGTTGTGACTGCTAATCTCGGATTAGGTTTTGAGTCATAAATTTTATGATCGAGTATTTATGATAAAGTTGTTTTAGTTGTTTGTACTGTATACCAACTCCGACCAACCCTGTTAGCCGGGGTCGTGGTATGGAGGTGCCTGAGGCCCAGGGGAGGGGGTGAAGGGGGACAAGAGACGTGAGGAGGGCCGGGTATGTGGCCGGTACCACGATTTGCCCGGGGCAGGGTAGGATTCCAAGGCCGTTGACCGGTTAGCTCGTAATCAACAGACAGATTAGTACCGTCGGCGGGGCCGTCGTGGTAAGAGGTCCGATGAGTGTGTGGGAACCGACAGCACTTTAGGGTTACGACCTTGTAGTGTCACCCCGATTCTGTCTACACGGCCAAGGTCCTTGTTGGTGAGGCGGCTGTCTCCGAAGAGCGACGAGGCTAAAACGAGGAGGTCTCCCACGACTGTGTTGCGTTTCGCATGGAGACACAGCCAACACGGGTCGTCCTCGGTGCCACGGTGAGTATCGAAGTTAGATAGGGAACAGCAGAAGAAAGAAGGAAGGGTTCTAGAGGTAGACAGAAGAGAGTAGGAATTGGACTTGAGTCCGTATTACATTGATCCGTGAAATGCCGAATTGGCTACAACAAGTCGCAGCAAATGTGCTCGTGAGGCTATCACTAAAATCCGTGTGATACAAAGCTACCCTTTTGTGTAATTCCTCCTCTATTTATAATAAAACCTAATTCTTTGCGCTGTGCTTCGGCCTTAACTCCCTGTGCCTCTGTTCTCGATCCTCGTGGTCCTCTGATCACCGCCTCGGCCTCGAGCCCCGTGGCTGTTAAGTCTTGGTCTTCCCCGTGGCTACTGGTCTTCGGTAATGATACCCGCGGTGCCGTGGCGGGTAACATTTTGCCCTCCCTCGCAGAGTGCAATTCGTCCCCGAATTGCTGTGTTTATCGGCGGGCCTCCTGTTCGGCCTGGCTTGCTCCCAGGGAAGCTGTCGACCGCTACGCGGAGGTTCGTCATCATTGTGGATTCGTCGAAGCGCCTCGGCCACGGCTCGGTGCATTAGAACGTGATTGCCACGGAAATTGAGTGCATGAGTGTACACATCAAACACCGTGCCTCCTAACGTCCTGTTGCATGCCGGACATTGGCGTCCTTGCGCCTCGGGGTCTGTGTAGTGTGCCGCGAGATCGGGGTGCTCGTGGAAGTACTTCAATACGAAGTGCATTGAATCCGAGGCCTCATCCCCACCCTCGTCTGCGTCCTCGATGTTCCATCCTTCGTGTTCCTCCTGTTGGAGGAGGACCTGTCTGTGCCGGGCCAGGGACTGCAGGGAAGGCCTCGTTCCCAATGGGGAGAACACTGGCAGGGGGTTCGAGGGAGACATGGGAGATTTGGCCCGTCTTGGCCACGGGTAAGTCCCGTCAGCGTTCTGTCTGACCGGGGACTCGTATTGTGTTGGGGGGGACAGGACTGGGAGATGGTACTGCGGGGAGCTTGCCGTGGTATGTTGCCGCGGGGACTGGTGTGGGGTCTGCTCGTGGTCTGTAAATCCCTCGGGTATGTCCACTCTCTCCTCTCCTATCTGTGTTGGGAAGTCGTACATCCCTTCCCCGGAGTCCGCGTCCATGTCCCTGTGTTGTGCATGTGTGTGGGTTTGCTGTGCGGGGGTGTCCTCCTCCTGTGCATCATAATCCTCCTCGTGGGTGTGTGTCCGGAGTTGTGTCAACTCCGGCTCCTCCTGGGGGTGCCTGTCCTCCTCCTCTTCGCCGAGGAATGGCTCTCCTTGGCTGCCCCAGTTGTTGTCGGAGCTCTCGAGGTCCAACGTGATTAGTGCCTCGCTGGTGCACTGATCGAGAAACGATGCAGGGGGTTCCTCGGACGTGGGAGGTGTGGATCGCAGTAGCTGGTAGGCCGTGGTGGGTATCACTTGGGGCGCGTGGTTCGTCCATGCCGGTTGTTGGCCTCAAAATTTTCTCGGGCATCGTCCACCTCGGCGGTGCCGGCCAGATCGATTCCACGTCCATGGGGCTGGGTGCTGGGGCCGTGGATTTGAGTGCCAATTCCTCGGTCAGTGTCTTACACTGCGCCACGAGTTCAGTTGTTTGACGATCCAGCCGCTCAATCCTTTCGCGATCTCTGGCACCCTGGTCTTCAAAAGACTTGGCCCTTTCCGTGGCAGCATGTAGCTCCAAATCCCTCGTGTTGAGTTGATTTCGCAGGGATGTTACCTGCCCTTGGAGCTGCTCAATGTGAAGCTGTACTTCCAGCTTGTAATCTGCCATGGTTTTGTGTGCCGCGGCCTGTGTGGTCTGAACTAGCTGGGCGGTGTGGCGTTTGTGCCGGGTCTCCCACTCCTTGTATTTGGCCGTGGCCGTCTGCTGCTGCTGCTCTGTGGCGTGGAGGAAATTGAGTATGTCCTCCATGCATGTCTCCATGGTGCGCTTCTGTACTTCAAACGCTGTGGCTCGAGGGCCGAACTGTGTGACCGTGGATGTGCTGGCTACCTCCACGGGGCCTGCTTCAGCTACCTCGGCTTCCTCGGTACGTGGGTGCTTGCCTCTGTGTGGCGGTGTAGTACTTGGCTTTGCAGCCTCGGTGATTTCCCGCTGCACATCTAAGAAGGTACCCAGGGTCCTCGGGTAATGGTTTGCCCTGTGGTAATCCAGAAAGTGGGCAATGAACTGCGTCAGAAACGGGGCTATGGGACTCTCGTACGCATCGCTGTGCACATGCCCTTGGATTTGGCTCACAGCGTTTCCGTCCACGAGTTTACCCCAGTTGATCTTTTCTCCCCGGCCCGCCATGACGCACAGTGCGAGTTGATTTGGGTGTACTGCGTTGCAGTCGTTCCGAAAAAATACTTGACTAAGGATCCCGCAGATCCTGCCGAACCATGGATCGGGCAAATTTGGATTGCTACGAGTAATTTCGTAGACATCGAACTTGCCGTCCCCCTGTGCTGGGTACCCGTGGGTGTAAATCGTGGTGTCTGGCTGCGGAAAACTGCTGCTGTGTGATGCCCAGCTCGTGACCCCCGTGCCATCCCACCCAAAAAACTGATACAGGTACCTCGGGGAGTATCGGACGAGGACCCCCTCCACGACCCTGGCCACGTCCCTGTTGCTGGGATCCGCCAATTGCCTCTCCTGCATTGAGGCGATGAATGCGCGACATCGACCGAGATCGATGTTTTCGCGGAGGTGACTGGCGTAGCGAAACAGCCCCGCTTGCGTGAGCCATTCCGCATCGGGGTATTTCTTCCACTCGGCGATCTGTCGGGGAACGTACAGGGGCTTGCGATCCCGGGGAGCACCGCGCGCCATAGCTGCTGCGACCTGCACCGAAAAAATACGATTTTGTGCGAGCGAGGAGTATAGAGGGTGTGCAAAACTACAGATGCTGAGCGGCAAGGGCGGTGGCGGAAATGCGAGAATGTGCCTTCTCCCTGGGAAAACCCTCGGTACTTGAACTCTCACTGACTGCGGAAGTGCGAGAGTGGTGATAATGATGGACCTGTCCATGGCGGCGGTGTCTGCTTTTATCATGTGGAGTGATGAGGCCTCGGCGGTATAATCAGGTAATCATGCCTCGGTAGTATAATCGGGTGGTGATGCCTCGGGAAGATCTTGGGGGGTAATTATGGCACTGATTTGCCACGCCTCGGTAGTCGGGTGGTGACTGTGACCCTCTGAGTTTTGGCCATGGATGACGTGGATGTGGTTTATGTATGCACATGGGATGTGGATGGGTATGGCCGAGGCGGGGGAGGCCCCTTCCGCGGCTAAGTCCCATGGGGTTGTTTTCTGCACCTGCGCTCTGGTGTCGGTGTGTCCCTGGGCTTGTTTCTTGGTGACCTGTGTGTGTCGTGTTCCCTCGGATTCTGTGCTTGTCTTCCCGTGGCTCTCCCCCCGGGTTTGTGTCTGGCGTGACCTGATGCCTTGGTCGTGAAATACTTTGGTGTGGATGTCCACGGCTTCCTGGGGTTGCAATTCGGAAGGTTGTTGTGCCCCGGGGTTATCGTCCACGTTTGTAGCTTCGGCCGCCATGGTTGCGTGAATATCTTGGAGGCTGAGGGCTGTTGTGATTTGTGGCGTCGTGGTGTGATATTGTTTTAACTTTGCAGAATTAACGATGGTGGCGTGGGGGTCGTAATTTCGACTGTTGACAAGGAGTACCGTGTTGTTAGGTAACGCCAGTTGTACGGTGTATGGACCGTGCCATATTGATTCAAATTTTGATCGCTTGAGTTTTGGGTCCCTGGGGCACCAACGTACTTGGTCACCCTTTTGGAATATCCTGGGGGGCTGCGTGCCTTGGAAATACTGAGCTGACAAGGTTTGTTTGTGCAGTACGTGTGTAGCTGCCGTGGCTCGTATTTCCTCCAGGTGGTGGAGGTCGTTGATGCGGGCTGCCAGTACCCTGTGCGGTGTATAGTCCCTCGGCTGGAGAGTCTGAAATGTCGGTACGATCTATTCCGTGGGCAGTAGTGGTTGAGTGCCTTAGACCATTTCAAATGGACTGGCATTTGTGGCGGTTTTGATGGCCACGCGGTATGTCACATCCCTTTCAAAAGGATGCCCGAACACCGTGGTGAGCCAAGAGGACCCCGGGAGTGACGTCCCGGGCTTGGCAAGAGACAAGGTGAAGTGACTAAGGGGAGTCCCGAGCAAACAGCACGCAATGGCGTCGTGCTCGGGACGAACTTGGTGGTGTGCTTTACATGGTTGGAAACCTTGTTCAAGCACGCACCCATAGGTCCAAATAACGCGCGATTTGGAGTTGTGAGTCATGAGATATGGCTCTCCAAAGTTGGAGCGCGTTCCGGGACACTCCAGGACTCGGGAGTGTTACCTTTCGGGACTCAAAATGTCGTCCTTCTTGGATGGCGGCATGTTGCATGTCTTTGGAAAGCTCTAGACAAGAGCTTTCCAAAATGCTAAGGCTCGTGAGGAGCAAAGCAATGCTTTGGGAGATATGGCTCTCCAAAGCATCGGGACTTCGGGACTCCGGGACTGCTGCCTCCCGGGACTCCCGAATGTTCAGAGGAGCATAGCTCCCACATAGAAGCTCCGATTGGGACAAGTGAGGAGTCCATCGACATCTACTCAAAGAGTAGATGTCGAAAATGGGCTCGCACGTCCCATTTGGATAACTGAGCTACAAGTTAGCCCGAGAAGAAGATACGGCCCGTTTTTGAGACTAAGGCAAAAACGGGTGGTCTTCCAAAACAAAAGTGTGTCACGGAAGGCCCCTCAACACAAGAGGGGGGGCCTACCGAAGAATCCAAAGAGTACTATGAGGAGGGGTGGTCTCCCTCCTCACTTCCACATGGTGCCGAGGAGAGCCGGGGTGGCTCTAAGGGGTGAGGCTTGGGATGGAGCCTCACTCCCGCACCTTGGGCACTATGGGATGCTTGTGGTGTGCATCCCGAAACATTGGGTTGGAAAAGTGTCCCGCTCCAAACTAGTCCCCGTGAAAAGTAGTGCCAGTTTCCGGTAATGTCCCGAAGTGTCGCGGCCCTAATTACTCCCAACTCTTTTTCTTCAAGTAAGCCTTACTTGGTAGCGGAATCACGGCTTACTTTGTTGGTAGCAACCGGCCACAACTTAGCTAACACTGCACATGCCAAGCACACACAATGTTAGCACCATTTCTAGTCAAGGTGTCCAACCCCCCTTGACTCCCACAACTCATTACCCGGAACCCGTAAACCGGAACTCCCACAAAACACATGGGCATGCCACTTGGTGGCACGGGGCGGCCTTCCACACATGTCCAAGCTCCCAAGGGTGGCACTACTCACCCCCGGAGCTAACCGCCCTTGCATATTGTCCAACTCCCCACTAGTCCCCTTTCATTCATGTCTACACTCTCCATTCGGGACATTACCGGAACCCGGCACTACTTTTCACGGGGACTAGTTTGGAGCGGGACACTTCTCCAACCCAATGTTTCGGGATGCACACCACAAGCATCCCATAGTGCCCAAGGTGCGGGAGTGAGGCTCCATCCCAAGCCTCACCCCTTAGAGCCACCCCGGCTCTCCTCGGCACCATGTGGAAGTGAGGAGGGAGACCACTCCTCCTCATAGTACTCTCTGAGTCTTCGGTAGGCCCCCTCTTGTGTTGAGGGGCCTTCCCGTGACACACTTTGTTTTGGAAGACCACCCGTTTTTGCCTTAGCCTCAAAAACGGGCCGTATCTTCTTCTCGGGCTAACTTGTAGCTCAGTTATCCAAATGGGACGTGTGAGCCCATTTTCGACATCTACTCTTTGAGTAGATGTCGATAGACTCCTCACTTGTCCCAATCGGAGCTTCTATGTGGAAGCTATGCTCCCTTGAACATTCGGGAGTCCCGGGAGGCAGCAGTCCCGGAGTCCCGAAGTCCCGATGCTTTGAGAGCCATATCTCCCAAAGCATTGCTTTGCTCCTCACGAGCCTTAGCATTTTGGAAAGCTCTTGTCCAGAGCTTTCCAAAGACATGCAACATGCCGCCATCCAAGAAGGACGACATTTTGAGTCCCGAAAGGTAACACTCCCGAGTCCCGGAGTGTCCCGGAACGCGCTCCAACTTTGGAGAGTCATATCTCATGACTCACAACTCCAAATCGCGCGTTCTTTGGACCTATGGGTGCGTGCTTGAACAAGGTTTCCAACCATGTAAAGCACACCACCAAGTTCGTCCCGAGCACGACGCCATTGCGTGCTGTTTGCTCGGGACTCCCCTTAGTCACTTCACCTTGTCTCTTGCCAAGCCCGGGACGTCACTCCCGGGGTCCTCTCGGCTCACCACGGTGTTCGGGCATCCTTTTGAAAGGGATGTGACAGGAAGACATGAATGGAAGGGGACTAGTGGGGAGTTGGACAATATGCAAGGGCGGTTAGCTCCGGGGGTGAGTAGTGCCACCCTTGGGAGCTTGGACATGTGTGGAAGGCCGCCCCGTGCCACCAAGTGGCATGCCCATGTGTTTTGTGGGAGTTCCGGTTTACGGGTTCCGGGTAATGAGTTGTGGGAGTCAAGGGGGGTTGGACACCTTGACTAGAAATGGTGCTAACATTGTGTGTGCTTGGCATGTGCAGTGTTAGCTAAGTTGTGGCCGGTTGCTACCAACAAAGTAAGCCGTGATTCCGCTACCAAGTAAGGCTTACTTGAAGAAAAAGAGTTGGGAGTAATTAGGGCCGCGACACTTGGTATCAGAGCAGGCTACGTTACGGGATCCAATCAAGAGTAGGATGGCACGAGGGGCCGGAAGCTCGCGACGTTGCCCGAACACACGTAGTCAAGCCCTTGAGGCCGGGGATGCCCCTAACGAGGAGTTTTCTCAAGATGTCTCGGAAGAGCGGGAGGAAATTCAAGAGGAGCAAGGGGACCCAAGGGAAGTTGCTAGTGGTGAGGAGGACACTCACCATGATGAGGAAGAAGTTCCCTCAAGTCCCGTTCCCGGGAAACGAGGCTACAAACGGAAGGCACGAGATGAAATGTTCAATGAGCTTGTCAAAACTCTTCAAGTCATGCAAAAAGAGATCAAGGAGCTCAAGGGGAGGGCATCAAGCCCTTCTTCCCGCAAGTTGTGCAAGACTAACTTGCCCTCTTCCTTCACGGGATTGGGCAAGGCAAACAAGGTCAAGGACTTCATTGTGGAACTTGAGCTCTACTTTGAGGCCCAAAGAGCTCGTGAAGAGGACAAGATCACCATTGCCGTGACTTTCTTGAAAGAGCATGCCCTTTTGTGGTGGACTCGTTTCCGGGATGAAAATGCGGGAGTAGTGAGCAACTTAACTTGGACCGGTTTCAAGGAGATCCTAAGTGAGCGCTTCACCCCGGAGTACCAAGACATACGGGATGGCATGGCCCTTGTGCGCTTGAAGCAAACGGGCACCCTTCATGCCTATGTGAGGGATTTCAATGCACATTTAAATGTGCTCCCGAAGTTAGATGAATTGGCCAAAAAGGTCATTTTCTTCAATGGACTCCAAGGTTGGGCGGAGCGGGCATTATTTAGGATGCCAAAGCTGCCAGAAACTTGTGCTGAGTTGCTCAAGTTGGCAGAAAGAATTGGTGATGATGAAGGCCACCGGAAGACTTCTAAAGAAGGGACTTCGACCGGGGAGCAAGGCAAGTCGCAGTCAAAGCGCCAACACAAGAAACAAGGTTGGCAAAAGCATAAAGGCGGTGAGAGTGGGCCTTCTAAGGATGGGAAGGACAAGTTTGCCAAGGACAAAACCAAAAGTGGGGACAAGTCCAAGAAGGAGACAAGTTACATAACTTGTTACAATTGTGGAGAAAAGGGCCACATGGCAAAGGATTGCTCCAAACCAAAGGTGAGTTTGGAAAATAGGAGAATCCTTGTTACAAGTCACCTAATGGAAGGGGGTTTCATTGCAAGAGCAAGTTGCTCCAAGTTAGGTGGTGGCTTGTTGTTCCTAAAAGGAGTTGTTGGTAAAAGTGACAATTGCTTTTTGTTGGATACAGGGGCAACCCACTCGTTCATAAGTCCGGAAGCTGCGAAGAGGATGGACTTGCATTTGAGCAAGGCAAGCAAGCCCATCCAAGTGAGGTTTGCAAAAGGCAAGCCTCACCAAACATGCCTTGTAGCTACGGGAGTAGAAGTGAAGTGTCAAAACTTCACCTTTGTGGAAAACTTCACGGTTTGTGAGATGGATGGGATTGATCTCATCTTGGGTAATACTTTCTTTGACACCTATGGGGTGGATATAAGGAGGCGGCCATTGAGTGTGGTTGCCAACCCCGAAGGCAAGGAGATTGAGTTGGAGTTCACCAAGGCACCCAACATGTTGGGGAGTAGGATCAACTTGGTGAACTTAGAGGAGTTAGAGGAAACCCGATTCTTGATAATGCTAAGGACCGATTTGGGAGTTGAAGGGAATAAGCCCACTTCTAACTCAACACCTTCCAAGTGTATTCGGGAGGTCATCCAAGGCTTTGGTGATGTTCTCACGGAGGAGTTGCCGGATGAGTTACCGTCACGAAGAGAGGTTGATCACAAGATCGAGTTGGTGCCGGTAGCGGCACCGCCATCCAAGGCACTTTACCGGATGAACCAAAGGGAGTTGGTAGAGTTGAAGAAACAACTCAATGAGCTTTTCGCAAAGGGATATATCCGCCAAAGCAAGTCACCTTATGGAGCACCGGTCTTGTTTGTGGACAAAAAAGGAGGGAAACTACGCATGTGCGTGGATTACCGGGCGCTCAATAAGATCACTATCAAAAACAACTACCCTTTGCCTCGAATTGATGATCTCTTTGACCGGTTGGCGGGGGCCAAGTATTTTAGCCGAATCGACTTGAAGTTGGGATATTACCAAATCTTGATTGCGGCCGAGGATGTGGAGAAAACCGCTTGTAGGACTAAATATGGGTCTTATGAGTTTTTGGTGATGCCTTTTGGGTTGTGCAACGCCCCATCAACGTTCACAACCCTTATGAATACGGTGTTCCATCAAGAGATGGATGTGTTTGTCATTGTCTACATTGATGACATATTGGTGTTCTCCAAAACCGAGGAAGAGCATGCACAACACCTTGCAATTGTGCTTCAAAAACTTAGGGACAATAAATTGTATGCAAATGGGGAGAAAAGTGAGTTTGGCTTGCAAGAGATTGGGTTCTTAGGACACATTATGACGGGCAAGGTGTCAAACCGGACCACAAGAAGGTAGAAGCAATCAAGAAGTGGAGCCGACCTACTTCACAAAAAAGAGTGAGGTCATTTCTTGGGTTGGCTAATTATTATAGGAGGTTCATAAAAAACTTCTCCAAGATTGCTAAGCCCATGTCCGATTTGCTTAAGAAGAACTTGACCTTGGAGTGGACCGAGTCATGTGAGCAAGCCTTTCAAGAACTCAAGGAGAAACTCTCCTCCCCGCCGGTATTGAAGTTCCCCGAGTTTGAGAAGCCTTTTGAGGTGCATACCGATGCAAGTGACTTTGCCATCGGGGGAGTGCTCATGCAAGAAGGAAGGCCAATTGCATTTGAGAGCAAGAAATTGGATGGCACTCAAATCAATTGGCCAACGCATGAAAAGGAGATGTTTGCCGTGTTGCATTGTTTGAAGACATGGCAACATTACCTTGGTCTCCACAAGACCAAGGTATTCACGGATAATGTTTCATTGAAGTACTTTGAAACACAAGCCAAAGTCACACCAAAGCAATTGAGGTGGTATGATACCTTAGTGCTTATGAATGTGGAGTTGATCCACAAGCCGGGCCGGGAGAACGTGGTGCCGGACGCACTAAGCCGGAAGGATGAACATAGGCCAAGCACCACGCAAGTCTTGAGAGTGATGTATGCGGGAGAAGGTGATTTGGCAAAGCGGATAAGGGAGGCATATATGAAAGACCCCGAGGCTCAAAAGTTCTTAGATGAACTTAGGTGTGGCAAGAAGCCCAAAGGTATCCGGCTTCACCAAGGTATGATCAAGTTCAAGCAAAATAGGGTGTATGTTGCAAAGGGCAAGTTGAGGTTGAGTGTGCTCAAGGAGGAGCATGACAACCCCTTGGCCGGGCATAGGGGGGGGAGAAATCCACCATATGCTCGGTTTCAAAGAGGTTCTATTGGCCCGGGATGAAGGAAGACATTGCCCATTATGTGAAAACTTGTATCACTTGTCAAACCAACCGGGCGTCATACCGAAAGCAAGTGGGTTTGTTAAGGCCTTTGCCTATCCCGGATGGTCCATGGGAGTGTGTCTCTATGGATTTCATTACAAGCCTTCCGGAGTCACGAGGGAGTGACGCCATCTTTGTGGTGGTTGATAGGTTTAGTAAGTTGGCAAGGATGGAGCCAACAAAAGGGACGGCGACCGCCTTTGAAACCGCGGTGCTCTTTTTCAACGTTTGGTGGCGGCACCATGGATTGCCAAAGGTGATTGTATCCGATAGAGACCCCAAGTTTACAAGTGCATTTTGGAGGCACTTGTTTAGGAGGATGAAGACAAAGTTGACATTTAGTACGGCTTTTCACCCTCAAACCGATGGGCAAACGGAACGGGTGAATGGGGTCTTGAATCAATACCTTCGCAACTATGTGAGTGCGGACCAAAGTGATTGGAGTGAGTACTTGGGTTTGGCGGAGTTTAGCTACAATGCATCAAGGCATTCAGCCTACGGGGCAATTGCCGTTCAAGGTGGCTTATGGAGTTGAGCCACTTATGCCCGCCGACCTAGCTTTGGAAGGACCGCAATTGGAGTTGGAACGAAGCCAAGTTCTTTCAAGACTTTGTGGCCAAGAGAGAGCAACTACTTGAGAAGACCAAGTGGTACTTAGACAAGGCACAAAAGAGGTATGTGAAACAAGTTAACAAAGGGCGGCGCCATGAGGAGTATGAGGAGGGCCAAAAGGTGTGGTTGAATGTGAAGAACTTCACCTTACCGGATGGCTTGACTCCCAAATTCATGGCAAAGTATGCGGGTCTATTTGTCATTGCAAAACGGTTGTTTGAGGATGTTTATAAGTTGGACTTACCACCGGAGATCAAGGTTCACCCCACCTTCCATGTGTCATTGCTCAAGCCATATCACAAAGATAAGGTGAGGCCGGAACGCAAGCAAGTGTTGCGGCCTCTACCCGAACTAGTTGGTGATCACCTAGAGTTCGAGGTAGAAGGCATTTTGAAATGCCGGAACACCAAGAAGAAGGGCAAAGAATACTTGGTGAAGTGGCGGGGGTACCATGAGAAGGAAGCAACATGGGTTGAGGCCAAGTACATGGCAAATGCAAAGGAGATGGTGGAAAGGTATGAAAGCCAACGGAGATCCAAGACACCGAGAAAGCATTGATGAGGATATCAACCTTTGAAGTGGGGGTGAATCACCACACTTGTGTAGACTTGGCCTAAGTTTTGTCTAGTATTTGGTGCAAATTGCACATGTTGTAATATTTGGTTGACAATAAAGTTGCAAATTGAATGGCAAGTTTCCGTGATTGCATGTTGAATGTGAGATGTGTCCTAGTCTCATGTTGGATTGCTAGGTTGGTTAGAAGAGGTTGAAGGATACGCGAAGCCAATACTTGGAATGCTGCAAAACAGGGACCTTGGCTTGGGAGTTGTGAGTGGGTGAATCCCCATGACTCTTAAGCTTAGGACTTGCTCGGGCGGGAGCAAGATAGTGGCACGGGCTCATAAAAGTGCCCTTTGCGGGTTGACCATTGTCAACGCATGGGTTGGCCATCCATGTCTCGGTAGGGTGAAGCAAAGGCTAGGCCGGGCGGGACTTAGCAATATCCCTAGGCGAGCAAAGTTCACCACTTGAGAGCCTAAGTGCTTAAAAGAGGGCTTGGTGTTGCGACCAAGAAAGTATTGGTTAGCCTTGAATTTATTCCTAAGTCATGTGAGTATGATGGGCTAGTTGAGCCTAACTTGGGGCCATTGGGGGCATTCCAAGTAAGTCTCAAAGTAGATAGGTCTAGATATTGTAGGTCCTTTGAAGGCAAACTCTAGGGTGCCAAGGACCTTAGACCTATCTAATGCCACCTTTGAGGACTTAGCCAATTTCTAAGTGGAAGGATGCTTAGAGCATTGCGGGGCTAGCTACCCGCGAACGCGGTGCAAGTGCCAAGGAGGAGGCTACCTCAAGAACTTGGTGCTCGCCGACAAGAGAGATTGTCGATGAGGGCATCGACGCTGTTTTGGTGGGGGTGAGTGTCACATCCCTTTCAAAAGGATGCCCGAACACCGTGGTGAGCCAAGAGGACCCCGGGAGTGACGTCCCGGGCTTGGCAAGAGACAAGGTGAAGTGACTAAGGGGAGTCCCGAGCAAACAGCACGCAATGGCGTCGTGCTCGGGACGAACTTGGTGGTGTGCTTTATATGGTTGGAAACCTTGTTTAAGCAACCACCCATAGGTCCAAAGAACGCGCGATTTGGAGTTGTGAGTCATGAGATATGGCTCTCCAAAGTTGGAGCGCGTTCCGGGACACTCCAGGACTCGGGAGTGTTACCTTTCGGGACTCAAAATGTCGTCCTTCTTGGATGGCAGCATGTTGCATGTCTTTGGAATGCTCTGGACAAGAGCTTTCCAAAATGCTAAGGCTCGTGAGGAGCAAAGCAATGCTTTGGGAGATATGGCTCTCCAAAGCATCGGGACTTCGGGACTCCGAGACTGCTGCCTCCCGAGACTCCCGAATGTTCAGAGGAGCATAGCTCCCACATAGAAGCTCCGATTGGGACAAATGAGGAGTCCATCGACATCTACTCAAAGAGTAGATGTCGAAAATGGGCTCGCACGTCCCATTTGGATAACTGAGCTACAAGTTAGCCCGAGAAGAAGATACGGCCCGTTTTTGAGACTAAGGCAAAAACGGGTGGTCTTCCAAAACAAAAGTGTGTCACGGAAGGCCCCTCAACACAAGAGGGGGGGGCCTACCGAAGACTCCAGAGAGTACTATGAGGAGGGGTGGTCTCCCTCCTCACTTCCACATGGTGCCGAGGAGAGCCGGGGGTGGCTCTAAGGGGTGAGGCTTGGGATGGAGCCTCACTCCCGCACCTTGGGCACTATGGGATGCTTGTGGTGTGCATCCCGAAACATTGGGTTGGAAAAGTGTCCCGCTCCAAGTTAGTCCCGTGAAAAGTAGTGCCGGTTTCGGTAATGTCCCGAAGACATGAATGGAAAGGGACTAGTGAGGAGTTGGACAATATGCAAGGGCGGTTAGCTCCGGGGGTGAGTAGTGCCACCCTTGGGAGCTTAGACATGTGTGGAAGGCCGCCCCGTGCCACCAAGTGGCATGCCCATGTGTTTTGTGGGAGTTCCGGTTTACGGGTTCCGGGTAATGAGTTGGGGGAGTCAAGGTGGGTTGGACACCTTGACTAGAAATGGTGCTAACATTGTGTGTGTTTGGCATGTGCAGTGTTAGCTAAGTTGTGGCCGGTTGCTACCAACAAAGTAAGCCGTGATTCCGCTACCAAGTAAGGCTTACTTGAAGAAAAAGAGTTGGGAGTAATTAGGGCCGCGACACGGTACGCCCATAGCGCAGCTGGTAAGCAATCGTCCCAGTCTGCCTGGTTGGCATGCACAAATCGTCTGAGCATGTTGATTAATGTCTTATTTGTCGACTCTGCTTGCCCATTTCTCTGGGGGTAATACACGGTGCTAGTCTGATGCTTGATAATATGGTTGTCGAGGAGGTCGTGGATGACGGTGTTCACAAAATGTGTGCCTTGGTCCGATACTATCTCCAGGGGGCACCCAAACCTTGTAATTATGTTTTCATAGATAAACGAGGCTGTGACTACCGCGGTGTTGGTTCGCAGGGCTTTAGCCTCAACCCACTTTGTGGTATAATCCGTGGCGACGAGGATATACTTGTACCCCTGGCGTGTCGTTGGTTTGATTGGTCCCACGAAATCCAGCCCCCATCTTTGAAAGGGGCCCAGGGGGGGTATGGATTTTAACGGTACTTTGCCTTGGTGCTGAAAATTCGTCGTGGAGACCTGGCAGGCGTGGCAATTTTTGACGTAGGTGAATACGTCCTTGTGCAGTGTTGGCCACCAGTATTTGGCGGACAATATTTTTTTTATCGTGGTGTCTGGGCCCTGGTGTCCTCCCGCGGGTCCATCGTGGAGTTGTTCGATGATTTGACGTTGTTGCTGCGTTGGTACGCACAATCGAATTTCTTGGTCAGGCCCCCGTCTGTATAGTATCCCTCGGACCACGGTGTATGGCAAGGTCGTATGTACGAAACTGATCTTGCGTGTTCCGGTCAAGTCCCCGGGGGTGGTGCCCGTGGTCAGATACCGAATAATATTGGCCCTCCAATCATCCCCGCATTCCACGGGATTTGTTGTTATTTGCGCGGCCTGTACGTAGGCTTCGTTAAAGGAATCATCGATTCCTTCCGCGGTGGTGTTAGTGTCTCTGGACAGGTAGTCGGCCACAATGTGTCGCTTCCCGGGGACGTATACTACTTCGAAATCGTATTCGAGTAGTATCATAATCCATCGTGCTACTCGCCCTGTGACCAAGGTTTGGTTGACGAGGTACGACAAACTGTGATGATCGACCATGAACCGGAATTTCTTTCCGAGGAGGTAATGTCTAAACTTTTTGACAGCGTAGATCATTGCCAGGGCTTCCCGTTCCGTGGTGGAGTAGTTTCGTTCGGCTTGGTTGAGTAGTCGGCTGGCGTAAGCCACGGGTTGATCGTGTTTGCCATTTATATTTTGGGCTAACATTACTCCCACGGCAATGTTGGATGCGTCGGTGTGGACGTGGAACGGTTTGGACCAATCCGGGGCGATGAGTATGGGTGCGTTGGAATACGCATGTTTTATTTTTTCCAATGCTGCCTGTGCTTCCTGTGTCCAGTCCCGTGGGTAGGCATACTTGGCGTGGTTCAACGCGGTTATCGGGGCGGTGATGTGCGCCAGCTTTTCGATGTAGATGCGGTTGAATTGGGCCAAGCCCAAAAGTCTTTGTACACCCTTCTGATTTAACGGTGGTGTCATGCCCAGGATGTCTTTGATCTTCTCGGGGTCTTCTAGTTTACCATGTTTACATACGATGTACCCGAGGATCACCCCGGCGAAGTACAGAAACATGCATTTATCCGCGTTGAGACTTACCCCGTTGGCTCTACAGGCGTGGAAGATTTGTCTGAGATGTTCGACGTGGTCTGTCATTTTCCCGTAAACGGTACCGTCATCTAGGTAGATGCGGAAGAATCGTTTAAGGTATGGTCTGAATATTAGCTCCATGACACGTTGAAATGTCATAGGTGCGTTTTTGGCTCCGAAGGGCATTCTCTCGAACTGGTACGGGCCCCATTCCGTGGAAAAGGCTGTTTTGCCTTTGTCCTGCTCTGCCATGGCTACTTGGTAGTATCCCGAAAAACAGTCCAAGAATGAGTACATCTCGTGTCCAGCCACTTCGTCGATGATCTCCTCCATATATGGGAGCGGATAGTGATCCTTTTTTGTTGCCGCATTAAGTTTCCGGAAATCCACGCAAATGCGCAACGTGCCGTTTTTCTTGAGTATGATGACCATGGGTGAGAGCCACGGTGCCGCGTCCACGGGTGAGATAAACTTTTCGTGGAGTAATTTGTCGAGCTCGGCCTTGACCCGAGCAGCGTAATTTGGGTTCATTCTATATCGCCGTTGTTGCACCGGGGTTGTTCCAGGGATGAGATCGATTGTATGCTCGGCCAAGGCGTTGGGTATGCCTTTCAGATCCTCGTGGTTCCAAGCAAATATATCTCGATACTCGCGAAACAAGGCAATGGCTGCTTGTTTGATGGCTGGCGGTGCATCGGTGTTAATTTTGATGTATTTGGGTTCATCCTCCGTTCCGAGGTTGACTAGCTGGACTCTCTCCTTGGCCCCGTGCGTCCATCCCGTGATAGTCTCGTGGTGTAACGCTCTTTTGGCGGGGACAGCGTTTACCACTACTTCCTCGGCTATCTCAAGGGTGAAGTGATTGGGGATGTCTAATTTCTCCTCCTCCTGCACCAGACTGGCTAGGTGTATCTCTGCCACAGATACCAGACTGGGATGTACGTGGAGTACGAGGGCCTCCTGCTCATTGGTAAATTCTTCCGGCCAGTCAGTTCCTGCCGAGGTTCTGATTTGGCTCATTTTGGCACGGGTAAGGCAACTATCCACGGGTATTACCACGGTTCCCCCGTAGCGTTGAATGCGGATGTGATTCTTGGTCTAGTCGTGGATTGCCTGCATATCACGCAGCCAGGGCCTTCCTAGTATAACTGGAAAACTACTATCGTGAGGCATCTCGATAATCACAAATGTTGCCGGTGTCGATACCCCATGTATTGTAATTCCAACCATGGTGAGAATTCCCAGTGGTGTCACGAAGGCATCGTTAGCCATGCGTAGTATGAAACGGGCATTCCGGGGTTGTGGCAACCCGAGTGCTTGTCGGACATGATTGCTGTCGGACCCCGTTTTTTTCGATTTTTGGCCATTATGTTCTAATGCGCATTAAGAATAAGTATAGTGTCTAGAATCCGACCTATGTATTTGCTAAGCCGTATATTATAAGGCAATTACGTTTTTACAAATAAGTGAATTAGTTAAAATCTAGTTTGTGTTAAGCAGGACGGATTTGCCAATCCGTACTCTGTCCCCGTACGGCTAGGACGTGCTGTCAGAGGACGGATTAGGAGTTATGATGGTAGGTGAAGGACGGAGTGGCGAAGAATTTAATAATCGCGAGAAATCTAGAAGGCGACTCCGTACGGGGAGGACAATTATGGCGGCGGACCATGTCATGATGGTCGGACTTAACTCCGGTCCCCTCGATATAAGGCAACCCGTCCGCCCTTGTCGTCACCTGCCTCCTCGTTTTCTGCGCCCCTTGTCGTCTTGCGCTCCTGCCCTCCGTCTTTCTGCTTTCCGTCCTTAGCTGCGATCCGGCCCACTGGCCGACCTCAGCCCGACGACTCTCTATTTCCTTGCGCACTTCTTTCCGATGGCAGGAAAGGCGTCCGCTTCCGCTCAGGAGCAAGAGGAGCTGAAGATTTCCATCAAGCTCGTGTCGCCGTGTATTCCGATTGAGGAGAATGAGAAGAAGTCCTTGACGGAAGACCTCGAGAGGATGGGGTTAGCCGGCCTGCTGGATACGCCCTGGGGATAGCGCGACGCGGAGATGGTGCGCGAGATCAAGGTCGGCGCGCCAAACCAGTTCGTGGGGACGGTTAGAGGGAAGCCGGCTTCCTGGACGGCCGAGCACTGGAGAGCTGTTTACGGCCTGACCGTAAACAACGGAGTAGGGTTGTGCGGCCGGAAACACAAGTGGGTGTGAACCCGCGAAACGGTTCACTGTAGCGGGAATACGTTCCCCGCAAAGTTTAGCGCGTAATTATCAAGTTTCCATGGTTTAATTAGTCTTTTTAGCTCATTTCGTAGATTCACGAGATACCCATGGTCTCATAAGGGGTTTTGGCACAAGCGGCCGTTCTTGTTCTAATATATACCTAATTAGTATTTTTGATAAATGCCAATATATTAAATGGCAAGTTTTAGTATGTTTTAGCAAATATGTATTCATAAGTAGGGCCCGGGTTGCCCCATTTTTGCCTTTACCTTCTACAAAACTCCTAGTACAAAGGGGTGCCTTTATCTTGCCCAAGGGGTTAGGAAATACTAGGGATGGAAGTCCGTCCAACTGGACGGATGAAATCCGCCCAATTGGACGGATGAAGCTTTTGCTTCAACCTCCCTGGATCGCCGAGGAGGAGAGGAGTTGGAAGAGAGGCCGTTAGGTTTGTTTTTTTGTGTGTGCGTGCATTTTTTTGGTGTGATTTTGGTTGTGAGGAGATTCAAGGTTTCTTGAGTGGATCGTTGTGTGTAGGGTTGTGTGAGAAAAAACAATCGTGAGCAAGGAGTGCTAACAAAAATCAGAGCGGAAGGGGGCCAAAGAACGGCAACCTAGCCCGACGGCGACATCGCGCTGCACCCCGGCGAAGCGGAGCACCGGATCGACACGGAGTCAGCCGCCGTTAGTCTGCGAGTGGTACGAGCGACGCGACCTTGGCGGTCGGATTCAGCGGCCTCGGAGGATCGGCTCCGGCAAGGTCGGGGCAGCAGCGTCGGAGTCGATCGGCCGCGCCGAAGGTGGGCGGCGCCACAACGATCAACACGATCACGAGGATCAGCATAGGCTACAGCGCCGACTCGCCGTCGGAGTGAGCACGCAGAGCGCCAACATCGGCAGCTCGAACAGGCGGAAGGTGGATCAGCGGTTCACCGGCGACGGAGCTTCGGAGAGAAGCAGGTGCAACGGCAGCATCGACAGCCCACCGGCGGAAGCTCGTGCGGCCCGACACCGGCAGAAGCTCGTGCGGCTCCGACACCGGCAGAAGCTCGTGCGGCTCCGACACCGGCAGAAGCTCGTGCGGCATCGACTAGGCTAGCCGGCGTTCCACCCGCACGGTGACCACGACGCGGCGAACATCGATACCGACGGCGACGCCGTCATCGAAGCTGGAGCACGCAGCCAGCAGAGGTACCGTCACGTCGGGGGAGCCAGCAGTTGCTTCGACGGAGCTGCAGTCTGCTTCGACAGAGCACGCGGCTAGCAGAGTGACAGCCACGGCGTAATCATCAAAAAGGGAGCCACCTTCTTCGTGTTTGGCCTAAATTGTTTGTGATTTGTTGTTGCTAGGATCTTGATGTCACAGTAAGTAGACTTTGAATATTGGATCTAAGAGAAAGGCAAGATTAAATTGCCACCCAAAAAGAATAGTTATGTATGAATTGTTTGAATTTGGAATGGTATGATTGTGAGTTGTGTGGTTGCGCATGTTCCGCTTGTTGTTCTTTGAATTGTATTCTTGGGGGCACGGGGTGTGAATTGAGAGCGGAAGCGGCTGTCCGATTTGCCCGGTCCTTAGGGTGAATTAATTGCATAATTTTGATTAGCATTTTAGGGTTTCGTCGGTGTGCGGAAGCGCTGCCCGTTTTAGGGCTGAATTGGTAGAACTTAAGTAAAAGTTAGGAGGTTAAAGCCAAGACGCGGAAGCGCCGCCAAAAAACTTCCAACCAACACTAACCTATGCCTAAGCTAGAATTGTAGGATTCATGACTTATTAACCTTCATGTGGTAGGGGGTTAAAGGGAACCAAGAAGAAGGAAATTTTATATAGGTTGAGATCTAGGTAAGAAGTGAAAGGCACGCTGAAATTTAGGAGAAAGTCAAGGAACATTGCTTGGAAGGCCAATTTGTATTGCATTCCAATCCCACGGCCCAACCTTGTGACTTAAATACCGGTTCACGGGATTTGGGCTCACATAATTGGTGCGTCTGCCGGGAGGTTGGATGCATTTGCTCGTTATTTTGATTGCTTTTTCTTGTATTCTTGTGAGGGATTGGAATTGAAGGAAAAGGACCAGCTTACTATAAATAGTAAGCTGTGATTTCTTGCTCAATTTTTGTCAAGTCTTGCTCAATTTTTGGTGTTTTGCTTAGGTGATTGGCGACTTGGTGGGGGTTGGGGTCTTTCCCTCATTTGTTGTAGCTTGGGATTAACAATATTTAATGTGATTTAGTAATTAGGTTGAAAAGGGCTTGCTTGAACTTGTGATTAATTTAATTTCGATTGATTTGCATGTGGTAATTAGACATAGTGGTTCTAACCTCCTTGTCAAAGTATTGTGTGGTGTGAAGGACGAAGACTTGGGGTTGGGAAGTGATACAAGGAGACTTGGTTGATGAAGGTAGGGGCAGATTACTAATTATAGTAATCTGTGTTTTTGTACCTCATACACAAAATACCGGTTTTCCTTAAAACCAATTTCATTTGCCGTATTTTTTGCTTGCAATTGTTTTGGAAGTATGTAAGTAACCGTGGGTTGGTTGTGAAGCCAAGACCGGACGAGGTTTTCGTAAATCTTTGTTGTTGAATTTTGTGGGGGGGGGGTAACTTAGTGAGCCGGCTGATCCGGACACGAAGTGGGGTTGTTGGCCATTTGGCCTAACCCACTTGTGTTGTAATTGTGGGCGTTTTGGGTTCTTTTGTACCAAGGGAGTTTTTGGGGGTTGTCTTGTGTTACCGCTCAAATATTGAGCGTCAAGGGGGGTCTCCCCCTTGCCTATTTGTAGTCTTGGGAGATTGAGGGCAGATTACTATTTATAGTAATCTGCCATCTCTCACAAGGCGCCCGGTGAGTGTTTTTAACACTTCGTGCCCAACCCTAGTAGGAAGGGACACCGGCGTAGCCCCCTCGGGGGCGAAAGTGAATTGTTCTTACCATTTGGGTGAGGATTCACTTGTGTTTAGGTTGGCAATTTTCCAACCGAAAATAGAGGTTCACCGTTGTTGGGTGACTTCTATTCGTGTGTAGTAGTTATTTTTTCATAGGTTTTTGTATATGGTGAGGTCGGGTTAATCACCGGCGGGACCATTTTTATCGTTTGCAATCGAAACCATTGGCAGTGATGCCCCAACGGTTTTGAGAGTTTGTTTTTGCAGGTTGAACCCACAGGTTGCCCTTCACCCGTCCATCGAGACTTTCGTGGTCCAACCGTTGTTTTCACCTAATCATTTAAAAATCTTTGTAACCCTCTCGTGGGTCCGGAAGCCCAATCGGTAAATTGGGAGTGGACCGGGTGATGCCGCCCATTCAAGAACCGGCACGGGGTTCTTGAGTGGTTACCACTCCCGAGACGTGCACCATCACGGTAAGGGGCGGAGGACCATTTGTTTACAATCGTAGTAAAAAACTCGTGTTAAAATTTACCAAGCTTAAATTGAAGTCCTTGTATGCTGCCTTGTTTTTCCCTTGGTCTTTTTAGAGTCCTTAGAGGTCCCGGTTGCTTGATTTAGGTCGAATCTAGCTTAGTAAGCTTGCGGGGTTTTCTAGGCCTCTTAATTCATAACAATTAGACTAGGGGTTAAGGAAGTTAGGGGACTTGGGAAGTGTGGGACCGAGGAGGTACTTGGGACATTGGCACGGTAC
Organism: Bryum argenteum; assembly: GCA_037043015.1. Lineage (NCBI taxonomy): Eukaryota > Viridiplantae > Streptophyta > Bryopsida > Bryales > Bryaceae > Bryum > Bryum argenteum. Next base: position 11,679,640 of record CM073323.1, on the reverse strand, counting down.
GAAACAATTTTATCCGTTACCTTCGATCTTCGCCCATGGGAGGAGTGCGAGTGGAAGGAAAAGGGTGTGTGGCTTAAGCCCGACGTGGTGCCGGGGTGCACAACCCGGTATCAACGATCACCTTTTCCCTCCGTGCTTACCAAATCTGAGGGCACCGTGGGCTAAAGGCTTCGGCCTTCCCCCGCTTCGGCAGTACGTGCACGGTGATTTAGGGGAGATCCGGCCCATAGCCGGGAGGGGTACAAGGCTGCCGATCTCCTCCCTTCTTATTTGGGCACTCTTAGAAAGGGTCAAGGGATTATCTATTGTCATTTTTACCATGTCCATTACCGGTTACTTTTATCGTGTCATCTCATTTACCTAAGCGAGTTAGGGAGTTACACTTAGAATTGACTTCGCGGCCATTAAGGGGACCGATCGATTGGTTTAAGTTCAACAAAGATTGGGTTTTCCACCTACTAGTTAGTAGTGTGGTTTATCCCCCAAGTTTCCTTCTACCTAGGTGAATTCCCCATCGATAGGGTGACATCGGCGCTAATTTCTCCGGTAGTTAATACTCAATGACGACCAAAGGAGCAATCGCCAATGGTAACACTCCGATTGGGAAGGTCGTACCGTGAATTTCCATCACACAAGGGTACGCAAGGTAGATTTAGTCAAGTAGTAGGAGCTCAACCTAAGGAATTGGAAGGTGGGACCCCAGAGGTAGAAAACCCCTCGATTCCGGTGGTACCAGTTGGTCCTATTCTCATGGCGCAACCATTCAACCCGGGCGCCCCGATACCCCCGGTGGCCCCTGACCCGGCGGATGCAATGATGGCCCCACGAGGGCTTCCAATAGTAATGCCCGTGGGGTTAGCACCGCGGGGCATGCCCATGCACCTTCCAAAGTTCTCCGGGATGGCTCACGAGGACCCCTCCAATCATATTGAGAGGTATATTGAAACCCTCGTGACCAATGTCATTCCCGAAGAAGAATATTGGTTGGTTTGGTTTTCCACTACCTTAGAGGGGGCGGCATATGAGTGGTACCGCTCACACGCACCCGGAACGTTTGTGGATTGGCCGACCATACAAACGGCCTTTTTAAGGCAATTTAGGCCCGAGACCGGGCAACAAAATGCCTTGGTGGCCCTCACGGAGATAAGGCAGGGCCCCACCGAGGGTATTACGGAGTATATACGCCGGTTTAATACGGTGGTAACAAGGTTCGTGGGCAACCACTTGACCGATGACACCATCCGGTATTACTTCATCCAAGGATTCAACAAACAATCCACAATCCGGGATGTGTTGAACTCCATGCCCCGAACGGTGGGTGATGCTCAAACCGCTGCCCGCCGAGTTGAGAGCATAGAGAAGGAGAATAACCGAATGTGGGCCCGATCGGTGGCTCCGGTTCCTTCATTTATCCCCACTCACTACGAACCTCCTCATAGGGAGGGTCAAAACCCGGGGGAGCCATCTAGGCCTATGGCACCATATACCCCGGTTATGTTCAACCCAACCCCCTTGATTCAAGGCCACCGGCTCCTCAACTTCAATGGCACCCTCAACCGGAACCTCCTAAGGTGGACCGGTTGGCGGAATTAGAGGAACGGTTTAAAAAGGCCAATGATGATCTTAAGGTGGATATGATGAACACCATCAAGTCTCTAGGGGACCAATTGACCATGGCCATTAATGCTAAAAGCATGAATGCACCACCACCGTAAGTGAGACCGGGTACACCCGTCTAACCTTTGGTGCACAAATTGCCGGCAATTTGGTCATACTCCCCGATTTTGCCCAAGTCCACCTAATCCAAGCCCGTATGTCCCACCACATAGCCGGCCTACACCGCCCAAACCAACCGGGGGTAATCCACCATTACCAAAAGGGACACCGTGCCCTACATGTGGGCGATTTCACCCCATTGGTCCGGGAAAGTGTTGGGTGGAGACCGGCGTGGTGTGTGACAATTGTGGGGACAACCACCCCACCGAGCGATGCTTCCGCCAAAAAAAGGCAAAGCCGGAAGCCGCTCCGGGGGCTTCAAGCTCCTCAACCCCCAACCAAGGTTTCTTTTATGATAAGTCGGGACAAGGGTACCTTTTACAAACATACCCGTCTCCATGGTATCCAATGGCTCCTACTAGTTATGTTCCACCACCGTCGGACCAAAGCCAAGGTGCGGGACCAAGTAATCCCCCGGTCCAATATTACATGGGGATGCAACCGGTCCCCCCTAGTGCTCCACCGCCGGCGGTATACGCCAACCCAATGGTCTCCCAAGACGTCCGGAATAGCGTTGTACCTCCCGGTGGTCCTTCGACCGCGGGGGTCATCCCAAACGCGGCCCACCCCCCTATGCATCAAAGTATGCATTTGATCATACATGAGGAGGTGGACACCGTGGTTGCTATGGTAGTGGGGGAACCGGTTGACCACCATGTGGCGGTCATGACACGGCAACAAAGGGCCAATAATCCACTTCTTGATACAATATCCCGAGAGGGTAGTGACTCGGAAGAGGAACCGGATATCCCGGCCGTGAAGGAATTTTTGAGGAGTCAATTGCATGAGTTTTCCTCGGACCCACCTTTGGACCAACCCTCAATGGAGGGTATCCAATTAGAGCCTCTTGATGATGAGGTAGAGGACCTCTATCGGTTTGTAGACACGGCGGAGTCCGGACACCGGGATCCCCTAGGGCCACCGGCTCGGGTGGTACCCGGGTGTTCAAACCCGGCGGATTATGACCTTTGGACGGATCTTTGTACCATTAGGGCTAATATATCCATAGCCCAACTTATCCGGGTAGCCCCCTCATTGAGGAAGGAGTTCAAAGAAGGGGCGACAATGCCCCGGAGACCTCGGAAGGTGGTAATGGCCGCTAAAATGTACACTAGCCCGTTGATAGATGACGGTGCCTTCGAGATTGATGTCTCTATTTTGGATAGAATCATCCCGGGCGCCGTTGTTGACAACGGTAGTGGCATCAACGTCATGTCGTCCATCACCATGGCTAAGCTAGGCTTGGACATTACCGGCCCTTCCCCTTACATTGTCAAAGTGGCGGACCAACGTCCAATTACGCCACTTGGCGAAATCGCCAATTGCCACATGGAAGCGGGAGGGGAAGTCTATCCATTGACTTTCCATGTATTGAAGCTTGAGACTAGTAAGGCCGCTTATCCCATCCTTTTAGGGAGGGATTGGTTGAGAAGGGCCAACGCCGACGAGCGTTGGTCCATCAATCAATCAACGTTGCAATTTGGTCCGCCGGGAAACCGATCAATGGTGACCATCGGGTGTCGGGTACCCACCTCCTTAGGAACACTTGGAGAAGTGCCTAAAACCATGCCATCCACCGATGGTGAACACGTGGACCTTATACACCCCGCGTTGGTCCCGGGAATCAACCCCATCGATTTAGGCCCGATTAGAAACCTTGGACCGGGACTTTATGATTGGGAGGATGACGGTGAATTTGCCACATGGCTTCGGGATCATCCCGAGGACCTTGAACCCCCTATGTTACAATCGGTGAATGTCATCACTACCATGAGAGTTTTGGAAGAACCGGTAAACCTATACCCCGGGGTAACAACCTTGGTTGATGAGGTTGACTATGAGGTGGTCTACAACCTCGAGATAGACGGAACCCAAAGCCTCGGTTTTGAAGGGCTAATGGAAGAGGAAGAAATCCTCCCTCCTCCCCTTCATTTCCGCAAAACCTCCACTAACTTGGAGGTGGGTTCCGATTTACCTATTTATCCCGCGGTGCCAAGTGATTGGTATCACGGCCCCACCAACCCGGTCACGGTCCCAATCAACGATTGCGTAGATGTGGACGTGTCTCTAAAAGGCGAAGAGCCTCGCCCCATCAAAATGGGGGCTCAATTATCCCCGGAAGAAATTGAGCGGTTCAAAGGTCTTGTCCTCGAATTCCGGGATATTTTTGCTTGGTCTTATAAAGACCTCAAGGGCATCCCACCGGAGATTGCCCAACACACAATTCCCCTACTTCCGGGATCCATACCGGTTCGGCAAAAGGAACACCGAATGAACCCCCGCCTCCAACTCGTGATCAAAGCCGAGTTGGAAAAGCTCTTAGAGGCGGGTTTCATTAAACCGGTGGAAATCACGGATTGGGTGTCCCCTATGGTGCTTGTGAAGAAGAAAAACGGGAAGTTAAGGGTGTGCATCGACTATCGTCGTTTAAACAAGGCCACCTAAAAGGATCACTTCCCCCTTCCGTTTGTGAACCAAATTTTGGATGAGGTGGCGGGGCATGAGCTCTACACCTTCCTAGATGGATACTCGGGATATAACCAAGTATCCATCCATCCCGATGATTATCACAAAACCGCGTTCACAACTCCGTGGGGGACGTTCATCTATGTGGTCATGCCCTTCGGGTTGTGCAACGCACCCTCGGCATTCCAAAGAGTCATGACGTCCATCTTTTTTGATCTCCTCCATAAGTCTATGTCGGTTTTCATTGACGATTTTAGCACCCAAACAAGTGCATTAGAACATTACGCAATGTTGCGTGAGTGTTTTGTGCGGTGCCGTCGAAACCGCCTCTCCTTAAATCCCGCCAAGGTGTACCTAGGGGTACAAAAAGGGGTATTGTTGGGCTACGTGGTTTCCAAAGCCGGCAAGGAACCGGACCCCGAAAAGGTTGAAGTAATTCTCAACCTTGAACCCCAACTTCGGTCAAAGGCGTACAAACGTGCTCTTGGCCATTTTGGGTGGTATCGGGACATCATGGCCGATTATGCCACGGCCGCGATACCCTTGACCAACCTCACGAGGAAAGAGGTCAAATTTGAGTGGACCCGGGAGTGTCAAGAGGGTTTTGATGCCCTCAAGACCAAGTTGACCTCCTATCCATGCCTTGTACCCCCCAATTGGGACATCCCATTTCATGTGTATTGTGATGCATCGGCGGTAGCCGTGGGTTCTACGTTGTGTCAACCACACGGACCTAGCGGCAAGGACCGCCCCGTGGCATTTGCTAGCCGCCAATTAACCGCCGCGGAAAGGAATTATTCCACCACGGAAAGGGAATGTTTGGCCATGGTGTTTAGTGCCAAAAAATTTAGGCATTACTTACTCATGAATCCCGTGGTGTTTTTTGTTGATCATTTAGCATTACGCTACATGGTTAACAAACCCGACCTTAGCGGTCGGGTGGCACGATGGGTTTTGCTCCTAGAGGAGCTAGATTATACCGTGGAATACAAACCCGGCCGCTTGCATCTTCAAGCGGACCACCTCTCACGGTTGTCCGAAGCAATGGGCATGGTTGACATCGAGGATGAACTTCCCGATGCCAACCTTTTCTCCGTCACGGTGACACCCACGTGGGACACCTATATTGCGGAGTTTTTGAGTACGCAAAAACTCCCCGATCACCTAGATGCCAATGAGCGGCGCAAGATCCGTGTCAATAGCCGCCACTATGCTATTATAGCAAACCGGTTGTACCGGCGGGGCATTGACGGGGTCCTACGCCGGTGTGTTAGCGAGCCCGAGGCATCACGCATAATTGTGGCATGCCATGATGACATTTGCGGCGGGCATTTTTCGGGCCGTCTCACCGCCCAAAAAATCCTTAGAGCCGGGTACTTTTGGCCCACTATGTTCGCCGACGCCCACCGGCACGCCACCAAGTGTGACGCATGCCAACGGTTTGCTCGGAATGACCTCCACATGGCGTTCCCTTTAATACCCTCTCTACCCTTGCTTCCTTTTGAGAAGTGGGGAATAGACTACGTGGGCCCGGTGCACCCCACGTCATCACGCCAAATGGCGTACATCATTCTCGCGGTCGATTATTTGACCAAATGGGTAGAGGCCAAGGCGGTCAAAGTGGCAAATAAGGAAACCACGGCACTCTTTTTGTTTGAGAATGTTTTTTCTCGTTTCGGGGTGCCACGGGTTTTGGTTAGCGACCGGGGCACCCATTTCCTCAATGACCTCATTGAGGAACTTACCACGACTTACGGAATTGATCACCGTAAAACCACCCCTTACCATCCTCAAACCAACGGCCTAGCTGAACGATGTAACCAAACCATCGTGAGGATTTTGAGGAAGACTATCCATGACAACAAACGGGATTGGGATATCAAACTCAATGCCGCTTTGTGGGCATATAGGACCACGTTCAAGGTCACCACAAAGCAAACCCCGTTTGCCCTAGTCTATGGGATAGAGGCGGTTTTACCCATCGAAATCGAAATCCCATCTTTGCGCATAGCAATCGAGGCTAGACTCCCCATTTCGGACTCTATCCACGATCGAGTCCTCATGCTTGAAGGGTTGAGCGAGACCCGGCGCCTTAGCGCTCAACATATTGAGACAATGGCTCGGCGCCGCAAGTTGGCTTTTGACAAGCTTCATAAGAAGCGAGTCTTAGCTCCAGGAGACATAGTCATGCTCCAAGATGCCACGAGGATGGAATTTCCGGGCAAATTCGATGCCATATGGCTAGGCCCATTTGAAGTACGGGATGTCCGCCCAAACAACACCGTCCAACTCGCGACATTAGATGGAGCCCCTTTCCCCGCTCGCACAACTGCCGAGCGGTGTAAGTTGTACCACATGTGACCGTGCGAGCCCAATGGGAGCATTTGCCTACCCGCTTCGAGACCCTGAGTCCGTTGCATTTTTTAGGCAAAAATGCCCCGCAGATGGCCGACACCTGTGAACCCGCGAAACGGTTCACTGTAGCGGGAATACGTTCCCCGCAAAGTTTAGCGCGTAATTATCAAGTTTCCATGGTTTAATTAGTCTTTTTAGCTCATTTCGTAGATTCACGAGATACCCATGGTCTCATAAGGGGTTTTGGCACAAGCGGCCGTTCTTGTTCTAATATATACCTAATTAGTATTTTTGATAAATGCCAATATATTAAATGGCAAGTTTTAGTATGTTTTAGCAAATATGTATTCATAAGTAGGGCCCGGGTTGCCCCATTTTTGCCTTTACCTTCTACAAAACTCCTAGTACAAAGGGGTGCCTTTATCTTGCCCAAGGGGTTAGGAAATACTAGGGATGGAAGTCCGTCCAACTGGACGGATGAAATCCGCCCAATTGGACGGATGAAGCTTTTGCTTCAACCTCCCTGGATCGACCGGGGAGGAGAGGAGTTGGAAGAGAGGCCGTTAGGCTGTTTTTTTTTTTTTTGTGTGTGCGTGCATTTTTTGGTGTGATTTTGGTTGTGAGGAGATTCAAGGTTTCTTGAGTGGATCGTTGTGTGTAGGGTTGTGTGAGAAAAAACAATCGTGAGCAAGGAGTGCTAACAAATCAGAGCGGAAGGGGGCCAAAGAACGGCAACCTAGCCCGACGGCGACATCGCGGATGAGACCCGGCGAGAAGCGGAGCACCGATCGACGGAGTCGAGGCCGCCGTTAGTCTGCGAGTGGTAATACCGGAGCGACGCGCACCGGCGGTCGGATTCGGCGGCCTCTCGGAGGATCGGCTCCCGGCAAGGTCGGGCAAGAGCGGCGTCGAGTCGATCGGCCGCGCCGAAGGTGGGCGCGCCACGGCGATCAACACGATCACGAGGATCGGCTCCGGCAAGGTCGGGCAAGCGGCGGCGTCGAGTCGATCGGCCGCGCCGAAGGTGGGCGGCGCCACAACGATCAACACGATCACGAGGATCAGCATAGGCTACAGCGCCGACTCGCCGTCGGAGTGAGCACGCAGAGCGCCAACATCGGCGGCTCGAGCAGGCGGAAGGTGGATCGGTTCACGGCGACGAGCTTCGGAGAGAAGCGAGTGCAACGGCAAAGATCGGCAGACCCCACGGCGGAAGCTCGTGCGGCCCGACACCGGCAGAAGCTCGTGCGGCTCCGACACCGGCAGAAGCTCGTGCGGCTCCGACACCGGCAGAAGCTCGTGCGGCATCGACTAGGCTAGCCGGGCGTTCCACCGCGCACGGTGACCACGACGCGGCGAACATCGATACCGACGGCGACGCCGTCATCGGCGGAGCACGCCCCCAGAGGTACCGTCACGTCGGGGAGCCCAGCAGATTTGCTTCGACGGAGCGATGATGCGCTTCGACAGAGCACGCGGCTAGCGAGTGACAGTGACACGGCGTAATCATCAAAAAAGGAGCCACCTTCTTCGTGTTTGGCCTAAATTGTTTGTGATTTGTTGTTGCTAGGATCTTGATGTCACAGTAAGTAGACTTTGAATATTGGATCTAAGAGAAAGGCAAGATTAAATTGCCACCCAAAAAGAATAGTTATGTATGAATTGTTTGAATTTGGAATGGTATGATTGTGAGTTGTGTGGTTGCGCATGTTCCGCTTGTTGTTCTTTGAATTGTATTCTTGGGGGCACGGGGGTGTGAATTGAGCGCGGAAGCGCTGTCCGATTTGCCCCGGTCCTTAGGGTGAATTAATTGCATAATTTTGATTAGCATTTTAGGGTTTCTGTCGGTGTGCGGAAGCGCTGCCCGTTTTAGGGCTGAATTGGTAGAACTTAAGTAAAAGTTAGGAGGTTAAAGCCGGCACGCGGAAGCGCTGCCCAAAAAACTTCCAACCAACACTAACCTATGCCTAAGCTAGAATTGTAGGATTCATGACTTATTAACCTTCATGTGGTAGGGGGTTAAAGGGAACCAAGAAGAAGGAAATTTTATATAGGTTGAGATCTAGGTAAGAAGTGAAAGGCACGCTGAAATTTAGGAGAAAGTCAAGGAACATTGCTTGGAAGGCCAATTTGTATTGCATTCCAATCCCACGGCCCAACCTTGTGACTTAAATACCGGTTCACGGGATTTGGGCTCACAGTGGGCGAAGAAGGCGTTCCACGGGGATCCACACAAGAACAATGGCTACTCGATCGAGGATTGCAGGAATCCGAGGGAGCGCGCCGTCATCACGTTTTTGGCGCCGATTATTCACGGAGAGAAGCCGCACCGGATCACCGTACGGCTGGCCAACACCGTCCTGGGCTCCTTGCGCGGCGAACGGGAGAAGCTACACGACATCGGCCTCGAGCATTCCGAAGAGGAAGAGTTGAAGAGCGGGGACGAGACTAACTCCAGCGAGGACGAGTACGTGATCACCGACACGGGCAAGAGAGTGAAGGCAGGACGTATCGCAGCGACGCCACTGAAGCGGCCGAAGCACGGAGTTAGTTCGTGAAGAAAGAGGTAGGACGTCTTAGAGGCCGGCAATCAAAGGACGGCCAGAGCTAGGAGGTCGGATTGGTATCCGTCCTAGGCCAGTATAGTGTTTTCTTTTTGGGAATGCGTGCCGCTTTTTGAGGAGTAGGCCTGGTAGGCCGGCGCCGCAAATCGATTAGGGATCTAAGTCGTTGACTTAGAAGTACTTATAGGTGGGAGTTTTGTCCACCAAAGCATTCCTTGCTTGAGTGTTAATCGAACCTTCTTATGCGCATATTCGGTGTGATCATTTCCCTGTCTCCTTTTCAGTTGAGTGCTTGGAAAGCCGGATCTACCTTGTGTGTTGTGAGTTGGGAGTTAGGAATCCGGATTCTTTGTTAGATCGTTTCGTAGAGTTGAAGTCGGGTTGGGCGTATTCTTGAGTGCCTTGTGTCTTGAACTGGTCAGGTGTGCAGGAGAGGGAAGCTATTTGTGGTAAACACTTACGGTGCTGGGAGGGTGCAGGAGTAGAGTGTGTGAGGCGGATTCCAATCCGACCTCCAGTACCGCCATGAGACTTGGGTTCCTCTGTAGTCTCGGAAGGACGGATCAGCGCGAGACGTGACCGAGAATACGTGTAGACGTCTTCTAGCCGGATTCGAGCTCTTGGAGTCTGTCATTGTAGTAAGGGTGATAGGGTAACCGGGGACGGCTGCGTGACTGCTAGTTCGGACGGATAGGACGGATTAGTTGTGAGGACGTAATGTGTGCCTTAGTATGTGTGTGTGTGTGTGTAGAGTCTAAGTGTGGAAGTTTCCGCCACGATAAACATAAGGGAAAGAGTCTTTGTGCATCCCCTCTTGCAAAGGGATACCCTTGCCCTGCAAGGCTAAAACATAAGTTGGGACTAGGAACGTTTGTGGGTTTGGTTGTTTTAGCACTACTTGCCTTGGTCACTTCACGGAATCCCTGGAACGATACACGAGTCACTTGAACACGGGTTTTACACCAATAAACGTGTAAGGGAAGATAAAGTGAATACATGGCATCCGACAATTGCTCATTACATTCACGCCTGATCCTCCATCAACGAGGACGTTGGTTAGCGTTTGACCTCCTAGTTGAACATGTATCACCGCCGCGTCCGGGTCTAAGGTGGTAGCGTTTACCTCCACGAATGCGGGGTCTGATTTTGTTGTCGTCACCATGGCCCGTTGTAAGTATTGCTGCAATTCTGGGCTAATTTGTACTAGTTTTTCCAAGGTGAGGGTCACGTTTGTAGTATCTAGTATCTGCTGCAAAGTATGGTCCGTGGCACGTTCTTGCTCCGTAGGTGTTGTCTCCAGGTCCCTCTGCATATCTTTTCTCAGATTATGCAGCCGCTCCCAGTGATTTTCCGGAAACGGTTTCCGGTGTTCCACCACGTGGTTCGGGGAATTTGCCTTGGACCTCGTAGTTACCGCGGAGGCTGATATCGTGGACACATTTGTTTCTGGCCCGTGTACCTCGGTCAATGTCACTCCCCCTCTTCTGGGTGCCGCGGCGCTTGTGTTTGGGGGCCCATGGGGGTTACTGTTTCGGTTCTGTGCCCACCTCTGTTTGAACACGGGGCACTGGCTTCTTCAGTGGTCTAGGCCGCCGCATTCCCAGCATACATCAGCACGGCCGGGTTGGAAAGCGTCCACGTTGACTTCCTCGGGATATACCGCGGCCATGGTATTCCTGGAACGCCTTGGATCCTGGGGTGGAGGCGCATTGGTGGAGTACCAACACCTCCCTTGGTGCGTTTTTCCGCAGGTGTCACACAACGGGGGTGCTAATCTGGCATCCTACCTCGTTGAGGGTAATGGTAGTATGGGCGCTTGCGTTTGTTTGAGAGCCGTGAGCTCTCGACTGATATCGTTGGTCGCGGATAGGATGTCCGGTAACGTTTTAACGCCCCGGATGACAATGCCCTGTTGAATCCACGGAAGTAGCCCCTTTTTAAACCATTCGCACATATATTCCTCCTCGGGTCGTTGGCTAAGTTTATCCGCCAACTGCTTGAATCGATCATAGAACTTATCCACAGGCTCGTTCGTGGATTGCGTAATTGATCCCAATGCTCGGAGAACTTCCGAACTTGTCTTAAATTTTCTAAACTTGTGTAAGGAACTACGCTCCATGTCTTCCCAACTGGCATTGCTGTGTTCTGATTCGAAGTCAATGTACCAGTTGATATGATTCCCTTGGAGCGTGGTGCCAAAAATGTTCTGTAGGTCCGTGGCATGAAAGATGCCGTTTGTGCGTGCTATTACCTTAAATCTCCTGACGTGCCAATCTGGATCCCCAGATTCATCGAACACGGGGTACGGTATCTTTGGTAACTTGGCATGGGCGTCAAGGTTCCCTGGGGTGTGTGACACAATGGGTAGTCCCGTGGGTACCGCTACTGGTGCCGGTGATGGCATTCCCGAGGTACTTGAGCTGGCCGCGGCGTTGTTCCCCTGAGGTATGGTGGCCGACCGCACGGCTTCTGCTGGTTCTCCCACGCTCCTTGGCATAGGAGCAATAACCTCGGGGGCGACATTACCCTGGATGTCTTGATATTTCAGGCTGAGCAACTCCAACTTAGCATTCGTGGCCTCATTCTGGGCCGCTAAATCCGTCATTTGTTGCTTCATCCATTGCAGTAATTCTCTGGTCTCATCTTCGTATTGCACGATTTCTTCCATATCTGCAACTATATTTTCCACGGCTTTTTCCGCGGCGTGTCTTTTCGGGGGCATTTTCCTTCCCTGCAGGCTCATAGCCAAAAAATCTCTTTCTTTCTATCTATCTCTCTCTCTCTCTTTTTTTTTTTTTTTTTCTACCTCAGTACTCCATCCCCAGCATGGTCGCCAAAATGTTAGCCGGGGTCGTGGTATGGAGGTGCCTGAGGCCCAGGGGAGGGGGTGAAGGGGGACAAGAGACATGAGGAGGGCCGGGTATGTGGCCGGTACCACGATTTGCCCGGGGCAGGGTAGGATTCCAAGGCCGTTGACCGGTTAGCTCGTAATCAACAGACAGATTAGTACCGTCGGCGGGGCCGTCGTGGTAAGAGGTCCGATGAGTGTGTGGGAACCGACAGCAATTTAGGGTTACGACCTTGCAGTGTCACCCCGATTCTGTCTCCACGGCCAAGGTCCTTGTTGGTGAGGCGGCTGTCTCCGAAGAGCGACGAGGCTGAAACGAGGAGGTCTCCCACGACTGTGTTGCGTTTCGCATGGAGACACAGCCAACACGGGTCGTCCTCGGTGCCACGGTGAGTATCGAAGTTAGGTAGGGAACAGCAGAAGAAAGAAGGAAGGGTTCTAGAGGTAGACAGAAGAGAGTAGGAATTGGACTTGAGTCCGTATTACATTGATCCGTGAAATGCCGAATTGACTACAACAAGTCGCAGCAAATGTGCTCGTGAGGCTATCACTAAAATCCGTGTGATACAAAGCTACCCTTTTGTGTAATTCCTCCTCTATTTATAATAAAACCTAATTCTTTGCGCTGTGCTTCGGCCTTAACTCCCTGTGCCCCTGTTCTCGATCCTCGTGGTCCTCTGATCACCGCCTCGGCCTCGAGCCCCGTGGCTGTTAAGTCTTGGTCTTCCCCGTGGCTACTGGTCTTCTGTAATGATACCCGCGGTGCCGTGGCGGGTAACAAACCCGTACTGCCTTCAAATATAAAGCATGATTTCTTATTTTGTGTAACAGTGAGATCGAGGAAATCTAGGAAGTTGAAGAAATCGCGCTTGAGGCCATTACCAATCCGGAGCCGCAAGTGTGCAGGTTCGAACTTTCATCTCATTCTTTTCAACCTCTGTAATTTATGTGCATGAGTTTGTGTAGTGAAGAAACAACATTTGAGCAAATATCTCGTGTACATACTTGACAGGATCTGCAGAGATGAAGGCATCGAAGATCTTGTTGACTTGGGTTGCAAATGCAGAGGCGAGCTGGGCAAGATGCACAAATCATGCTTTATGGAGTGGTTCGGCGTGAGAATGTTTGTGGAGTTCAACAAGTACTGTCGTAACGTGCTTTCCTGATTCGTGCCCGGATAACCCTTTTTAGTGGCAAAAGAGGTTTCCCAAACAAGAACCCGAGTATTCGTCCACGGAGATCCTGTGAAGTGCAAGGACAACAATTTCTACCCGTTAGCCAACCCGGATTTGTGCTATCCGGGTACTTTCCGATCACCCCAGTGCCCTGTATCATGTCCTGGAAAAGCTACCCGGACAGGAGAAGGGAGGGGGTTTGGTTTTTATGGTTTAGTTTAGCCTCTGTATTCACCTCATAGGGGATTTCCCGGATTTAGATAAGTGGGGGATTAGACCACTTTTCCGGTTGATTAACGTGACCGGAAAGGTCACCGAGTCTCTCTCTCTCCTTACCCTGTTTAGGAACTTCCCTTACACCTCCCTCTACGCCCGGACTCTAGACCCGCACACATGTCACAAAGGTTGGTATCCGGTTCTCCTATGGTCCGGTTATCACAACTCGCTATCCGGGTTAGTAGATCCCGGGTTACTGGACTGGGGGTGGTGCGGCTGACCCGGAGTTCACCGCTATTACCTATACACCAACCCGCCTACCCGGACTTCAGCCACCCAGGGGGACTCAACCGAGTGCAGCCTCGGGAGTCGGTTAAGCGGCAGGAATCCCTTCCTGGCCGTTGTAATCCTGGATGCTGCACGGACAGACTAGACTGTGCCCTAAGTAAGAGGTGCCGTTCGTTGGCCGCACTCACTACTAGAAAAGGGTGTCAATTCTGACCGGGTTTCTTGACGCAAAATCGACGTCTGACTGCACCTGACGGCACTACATGTAGTCAGCCAACTAGTCGAGTACCTAGTCAGATCGGACACCCTTTTGGGATGACTACAGGCGTTCCCATAGGTTCGTTCCCGATGGAGTTTTTGAGACCTCGTTTGGGGGCTGCCCGGACAGAGTGACGTGGCATAGTCATCTGACTACAGACAGTCATAAGGCCACGTCAGCAGTCACCATGTGAGGTGACGTGGAAATATGGCCACGTCAGCAGTGACCAAATGAGGTGACGTGGAAATATGGCCACGTCAGCAGTGACCATGTGAGGTGACGTGGACATATGACTGTCTGTAGTCAGATTGGCTAGAATTGAGACATGACTACTATTAGTCATAATATGCTGACAGTGTGTGACTAACCATAGTCACAATATAATATGAAACTGACTACATAGAGTCATCTTTGGTACGTATTCATTGAAACGGTAGTCATGGGACTGACACCTTCTAGTCTTCACTTCGCATGTCAGGACTACTCATAGTCCACAGGATGACAATCTTTAGTCATCTTCTTGTGAACTATGTTGTGTTTCCACGAATACCTGATGAGGTCTTTGATGCCTTCAATGACTATAAATAGTCGTGAATGTACATCTCAATAGTCAGTTAGTTAAGTACTGCTAGTCAGTACTATGGGATGTTTAACTAGTAATTTGATTACATTTAGCACACAGCACGACTTCAGTTAGTCATATGATGGGTTCCAACTGTAGCTTAAAAGTTATCTTTTCGGAGCGAGAGTTGTGTCGCTGATGACTACGTGTAGACAGAGAGTTTCTAAATACTCTACAGAGGCTCACTACGAATAGTCATGTCATCCAAAACATCTCTACAAATCCTGACTACATACAGTCATGGCAATGAAACAATGCAAGCTTTATGACTACATATAGTCATTCTCTCTGAATACAGTCACTACGAATAGTCATGCATTCAACAACGGCACCAGCGGTATGAATATACTAAAACCATTACTTGTGTGGAAATGTTTGTGGACATTGACTAAGCATAGTCATATCTACGAACACGAGACTATGTCATATGACTACAAATTGTCATATCCCTGCATATACTGACTATGGTTAGTCATGGATTGCAAATATTGAGCTAGATAGGATGACTATATGTCGTCACCGTTTCCGATTACAGTACTAGAGAGAATGACTATAGTCTACTAGTGATAGTCCGGTAGAATGGCTAGATATACGCATGCGCACCTACGACTACACGAGAGCGTCACGCCAGTTCGACAGCCTGGTTGAGGAATTCCAGAGGCCACAATATGTAGTTGTTTACTGCTTGCCCCATGTTTGTGACTGGAGGGTCGTCCATATTCACCGGTTCACAGAGCAGGTACGCATCGTTGTTGCTCTTTGTCACCTCCACGGTGGCCATTCCCTCCGGGATAGCCACACCATGGAAATTGGATCCTTCCAGGTTAATAACCTTCCCAAAGCCGACTACCATAGCCTCTTCCCCTTCACCAACACCCTTGATTTCTACAACAGAGCCTCTGGTGATCCTCTCTCGCTGTGATGGAGCTTCCTCTTTTTGCCCGTCTGCCTGCATTCCATATGTCGTAACGTGCTTTCCCGATTCGTGCCCGGATAACCCTTTTTCACGGTAAAAGAGGTTTCCTAAACAAGAACCCGAGTATTCGTTCCACGGAGATCCTGTGAAGTGCAAACGCAACAGTTTCCACCAGTTAGCTAACCCGGATTTGTGCTATCCGGGTACTATCCTATCCCCTCTGTGCCCTATATCCTGTCCTGGAAGAGCTGCCCGGACAGGAGAGGAGAGGGTGTTTAGTCTTTGTGGTTTAGTTTAGCCTCTGTATTCACCTCAGAGGGATTTCCCGGACTTAGATAAGTGGGGGGGATTAGGCCACTTCTCCCGTTGATTAACGTGACCAGAAAGGTCACCGAGTCTCTCTCTCTCCTTACCCTGTTAGGAACTTCCCTTATACCTCCCTCTACGTCTGGACTCTAAATCCACACGCATGTCACAAAGGTTGGTATCCGGTTCTCCTATGGTCCGGTTATCACAACTTACTACCCGGGTTAGGAGATCCCGGGTTACTGGACTGGGGGTGGTGCGACTGACCCGGAGTTCACCGCGATTACCTATGAACCAACCCGCCTACCCGGACTTCAGCAACCAGGGGGACTCAACCGAGTGCAGCCTCGGGAGTCGGTTAAACGGCAAGAATCTCTCCCAGCCGCTGTAATCCTGGAAGCTGCACGGACAGACTAGGCAGTGCCCTAAGTAAGAGGTGCCGTTCGTTGGCCGCACTCCTCTCCTACCAGCTTCTCTACCCTCCTTTCTACTCTCCGTTCAAAGACGGAACCGTTATCTCTTGCCCGGACAGCAAGGGCCTTCTGGACTTCGCGATACTCCCAGCACAGCATACAAGACAGGAAAGAGGGAAGTTTGCACAAACTCACTCCTCACACACACACACGCACACACAATGAGGATGGAGAAAAGGGCGTGCTTGTAACTGCATTAGGGTACTGCAAAAGGCACAAAAAAGACCCCGAGGGAGTATCCTCCCCTCGGCTAAATGTGATCTTCCCTGGCATCCCAGAGAGGACAAAATCCTGTGCCAGGGAATCTTTCTAAATCTAGCCTCTGACACTCTAGCGCCGTCATCCTCTTACTCGCCATAAAGGCACTAAAATCTAACCCTATCTTCGGCCAGGTGTACCCGCCATCAATCAACTCGGCCCTAGTCCTTCCTGTCGCGCTCATCCTACTTCGCAGCCTCGCGATCTCGGCGGTCTCAACCTTCTGCGCTCCCAACCCGGTTTGGGAGGTGACCTCCTCCTCCTCGTTCCCCGTCTCCTGGAGCACTGGAGCGGTCTCTTCACTCCCAAGGATCTCAGTGTCCCCTGAAGGCATCGGGGCTGAGGTGTCCGGGAGTGCCTCCCCGATCTCCGGGACCTCGATCAAGTCCTCGGGGATGAGGGGGACGGCCTCCGCGGTCAGCACCTTCTTGGGGAGGACCTCGCTGTCAGAGGGCTCCGGTGGGACGGCTAAACCCGGACAGCGAGGTGCCCGCGGCTCCTCTGTTCCCAATCCGGTTGGTCGGGTATCGGCCTCACCTTCCTGTCCTGGTTGGATTGTGGCCTCTTGAGCAGGAATAGGACTCCTGTCCTCGGGGTCCACAGTCCGGACCGGGGAAATGGGGGAAGGATCCCTTACCCGGGTACCCTCCTCTGCTATCCGAGAAGCCTCTCCTTCCACCGGGGTTGTGCCTCCCCGGTTTGCCTCTATACTCTCCGGAGCGTCCTTGCAGGGGGAGTGCAAGGCCCCCATCTCCCTCATGGTCTTCTCCGGGCTCGGGTTTGGTGGCAGGACTGGCTCCTCCATGGCCACGGGATCGGTATGCTCTTCCTCCTCTGCCCTGCCCTCCTTAGTCACTTCGGGGGTACCCTGGATGGGGGTGTCCTCTACTACCGTCAGGGGAGGTGCCTCCCCGGGAAAGGTCCGGGCCATCTCTCCGATGAGTCCTCTCATCTCCTGGGGGGCTCCTTCCATCCTTTCCGCGGCCTTCTTCATGTACGCCGCCATCCGGGTTGGGAGGTCCGATCCCGATGCCTGGAATTGGGCGTCGAGCAGCTGAGCCTTCAGCTGTGCCTCTCCGGGTGCATACAGGAATCTCCTGAGCCCGAAAAGGTGCTGCCGAGCGTACCCCTGCTGCTTAGACAGTTCCTCCTCCAACTGCTGGATTTCCGGGCTTGCCGAAGGATGATGAGGACCCCTCGTTGATGCTTGCCCGCATTTGCCGCATTCTCTGGACTAGATCCCGCACCATGTCGGGTACCGCTCCACCTGGCGATCCGGAGAGCTACCGATATCCCGCGAGGGCCTTATGCATTGCGGATGCTCTTGCGTGCATACGTGCAAAGCGTGGGCGATCGGTTGCAAGGGTGTTCCTCCGTTATCCGGAATGGGGGTACCGGGAGGCGAGGTCGATCTCCGCCTCCGCGGGTGAAATCCTCCCACCCGGGTAACCGATCGGTGTTGGCTGGTGCCGTCTCTCCTTGTGCCCGGGTAGTGGGGACAGGAGAGTGCTGTCCAGTCGCCCCCTCCTCCTCCGAGTCGGAGGACTCCTCCATCACCCTTTTTCCTTTTCTCCGGGCTTCTCCTTCCCCGGGCGAGGTGGGTCGTTGTATGGCCGGAATAGCCCTGACGACTGGTTCGAGGGGCTCGGTCCGGACTGCGCAGGGAAATAGCAGTGGGTCGCGGCAGTGTCCTCCCTGGGCCTGGTAAGTTTCCTCCGAACCCGGGGTCGAGGACTCTCGGCGGGGAGGTAAGCCCTCCTCTTCTTGGCGTACATTGGGTGTCACATCCCTTTCAAAAGGATGCCCGAACACCGTGGTGAGCCGAGAGGACCCCGGGAGTGACGTCCCGGGCTTGGCAAGAGACAAGGTGAAGTGACTAAGGGGAGTCCCGAGCAAACAGCACGCAATGGCGTCGTGCTCGGGACGAACTTGGTGGTGTGCTTTACATGGTTGGAAACCTTGTTCAAGCACGCACCCATAGGTCCAAAGAACGCGCGATTTGGAGTTGTGAGTCATGAGATATGACTCTCCAAAGTTGGAGCGCGTTCCGGGACACTCCGGGACTCGGGAGTGTTACCTTTCGGGACTCAAAATGTCGTCCTTCTTGGATGGCGGCATGTTGCATGTCTTTGGAAAGCTCTGGACAAGAGCTTTCCAAAATGCTAAGGCTCGTGAGGAGCAAAGCAATGCTTTGGGAGATATGGCTCTCCAAAGCATCGGGACTTCGGGACTCCGGGACTGCTGCCTCCCGGGACTCCCGAATGTTCAAGGGAGCATAGCTTCCACATAGAAGCTCCGATTGGGACAAGTGAGGAGTCTATCGACATCTACTCAAAGAGTAGATGTCGAAAATGGGCTCACACGTCCCATTTGGATAACTGAGCTACAAGTTAGCCCGAGAAGAAGATACGGCCCGTTTTTGAGGCGAAGGCAAAAACGGGTGGTCTTCCAAAACAAAAGTGTGTCACGGAAGGCCCCTCAACACAAGAGGGGGGGGCCTACCGAAGACTCCAGAGAGTACTATGAGGAGGAGTGGTCTCCCTCCTCACTTCCACATGGTGCCGAGGAGAGCCGGGGTGGCTCTAAGGGGTGAGGCTTGGGATGGAGCCTCACTCCCGCACCTTGGGCACTATGGGATGCTTGTGGTGTGCATCCCGAAACATTGGGTTGGAGAAGTGTCCCGCTCCAAACTAGTCCCCGTGAAAAGTAGTGCCGGGTTCCGGTAATGTCCCGAATGGAGAGTGTAGACATGAATGAAAGGGGACTAGTGGGGAGTTGGACAATATGCAAGGGCGGTTAGCTCCGGGGGTGAGTAGTGCCACCCTTGGGAGCTTGGACATGTGTGGAAGGCCGCCCCGTGCCACCAAGTGGCATGCCCATGTGTTTTGTGGGAGTTCGGTTTACGGGTTCGGGTAATGAGTTGTGGGAGTCAAGGGGGGTTGGACACCTTGACTAGAAAGGGTGCTAACATTGTGTGTGCTTGGCATGTGCAGTGTTAGCTAAGTTGTGGCCGGTTGCTACCAACAAAGTAAGCCGTGATTCCGCTACCAAGTAAGGCTTACTTGAAGAAAAAGAGTTGGGAGTAATTAGGGCCGCGACACTTGGTATCGAGCAAGAGGCTACGTTACGGGATCCAATCAAGAGTAGGATGGCACGAGGGGCCGGAAGCTCGCGACGTGGCCCGAACACACGTAGTCAAGCCCTTGAGGCCGGGGATGCCCCTAATGAGGAGTTTTCTCAAGATGTCTCGGAAGAACGGGAGGAAATTCAAGAGGAGCAAGGGGACCCAAGGGAAGTTGCTAGTGGTGAGGAGGACACTCACCATGATGAGGAAGAAGTTCCCTCAAGTCCCGTTCCCGGGAAACGAGGCTCCAAACGGAAGGCACGAGATGAAATGTTTAATGAGCTTGTCAAAACTCTTCAAGTCATGCAAAAAGAGATCAAGGAGCTCAAGGGAAGGGCCTCAAGCCCTTCTTCCCGCAAGTTGTGCAAGACCAACTTGCCCTCTTCCTTCACGGGATTGGGCAAGGCAAACAAGGTCAAGGACTTCATTGTGGAACTTGAGCTCTACTTTGAGGCCCAAAGAGCTCGTGAAGAGGACAAGATCACCATTGCCGTGACCTTCTTGAAAGAGCATGCTCTTTTGTGGTGGACTCGTTTCGGGATGAAAATGCGGGAGTAGTGAGCAACTTAACTTGGACCGGTTTCAAGGAGATCCTAAGTGAGCGCTTCACCCCGGAGTACCAAGACATTCGGGATGGCATGGCCCTTGTGCGATTGAAGCAAACGGGCACCCTTCATGCCTATGTGAGGGATTTCAATGCATATTTAAATGTGCTCCCGAAGTTAGATGAATTGGCCAAAAAGGTCATTTTCTTCAATGGACTCCAAGGTTGGGCGGAGCGGGCATTATTTAGGATGCCAAAGCTGCCAGAAACTTGTGCCGAGTTGCTCAAGTTGGCAGAAAGAATTGGTGATGATGAAGGTCACCGGAAGACTTCTAAAGAAGGGACTTCCACCGGGGAGCAAGGCAAGTCGCAGTCAAAGCGCCAACACAAGAAACATGGTTGGCAAAAGCATAAAGGCGGTGAGGGTGGGCCTTCCAAGGATGGGAAGGACAAGTTTGCCAAGGACAAAACCAAAAGTGGGGACAAGTCCAAGAAGGAGACAAGTCATTTAACTTGTTACAATTGTGGAGAAAAAGGCCACATAGCAAAGGATTGCTCCAAACCAAAGGTGAGTTTGGAAAATAGGAGAATCCTTGTTACAAGTCACCTATTGGAAGGGGGTTTCATTGCAAGAGCAAGTTGCTCCAAGTTAGGTGGTGGCTTGTTGTTCCTAAAAGGAGTTGTTGGTAAAAGTGACAATTGCTTTCTGTTGGATACAGGGGCAACCCACTCGTTCATAAGTCCGGAAGCTGCGAAGAGGATGGGCTTGCATTTGAGCAAGGCAAGCAAGCCCATCCAAGTGAGGTTTGCAAAAGGCAAGCCTCACCAAACATGCCTTGTAGCTACGGGAGTAGAAGTGAAGTGTCAAAACTTCACCTTTGTGGAAAACTTCACGGTTTGTGAGATGGATGGGATTGATCTCATCTTGGGTAATACTTTCTTTGACACCTATGGGGTGGATATAAGGAGGCGGCCATTGAGTGTGGTTGCCAACCCCGAAGGCAAGGAGATTGAGTTGGAGTTCACCAAGGCACCCAACATGTTGGGGAGTAGGATCAACTTGGTGAACTTAGAGGAGTTAGAGGAAACCCGATTCTTGATAATGCTAAGGACCGATTTGGGAGTTGAAGGGAATAAGCCCACTTCTAACTCAACACCTTCCAAGTGTATTCGGGAGGTCATCCAAGGCTTTGGTGATGTTCTCACGGAGGAGTTGCCGGATGAGTTACCGCCACGAAGAGAGGTTGATCACAAGATCGAGTTGGTGCCGGGAGCGGCACCGCCATCCAAGGCACCTTACCGGATGAACCAAAGGGAGTTGGTAGAGTTGAAGAAACAACTCAATGAGCTTTTGGCAAAGGGATATATCCGCCAAAGCAAGTCACCTTATGGAGCACCGGTCTTGTTTGTGGACAAGAAAGGAGGGAAACTACGCATGTGCGTGGATTACCGGGCGCTCAATAAGATCACCATCAAAAACAACTACCCTTTGCCTCGAATTGATGATCTCTTTGACCGGTTGGCTGGGGCCAAGTATTTTAGCCGGATCGACTTGAAGTCGGGATATTACCAAATCTTGATTGCGGCCGAGGATGTGGAGAAAACCGCTTGTAGGACTAGATATGGGTCCTATGAGTTTTTGGTGATGCCTTTTGGGTTGTGCAACGCGCCATCAACGTTCACAACCCTTATGAATACGGTGTTCCATCAAGAGATGGATGTGTTTGTCATTGTCTACATTGATGACATATTGGTGTTCTCCAAAACCGAGGAAGAGCATGCACAACACCTTGCAATTGTGCTTCAAAAACTTAGGGACAATAAATTGTATGCAAATGGGGAGAAAAGTGAGTTTGGCTTGCAAGAGATTGAGTTCTTGGGACACATTATGACGGGGCAAGGTGTCAAACCGGACCACAAGAAGGTAGAAGCAATCAAGAAGTGGAGCCGACCTACTTCACAAAAAAGAGTGAGGTCATTTCTTGGGTTGGCTAATTATTATAGGAGGTTCATAAAAAACTTCTCCAAGATTGCTAAGCCCATGTCCGATTTGCTTAAGAAGAACTTGACCTTGGAGTGGACCGAGTCATGTGAGCAAGCCTTTCAAGAACTCAAGGAGAAACTCTCTCCCCCGCGGTATTGAAGTTCCCGAGTTTGAGAAGCCTTTTGAGGTGCATACCGATGCAAGTGACTTTGCCATCGGGGGAGTGCTCATGCAAGAAGGAAGGCCAATTGCATTTGAGAGCAAGAAATTGGATGGCACTCAAATCAATTGGCCAACGCATGAAAAGGAGATGTTTGCCGTGTTGCATTGTTTGAAGACATGGCAACATTACCTTGGTCTCCACAAGACCAAGGTATTCACCGATAATGTTTCATTGAAGTACTTTGAGACACAAGCCAAAGTCACACCAAAGCAATTGAGGTGGTATGATACCTTAGTGCTTATGAATGTGGAGTTGATCCACAAGCCGGGCGGGAGAACGTGGTGCGGACGCACTAAGCCGGAAGGATGAACATAGGTCAAGCACCACCCAAGTCTTGAGAGTGATGTATGCGGGAGAAGGTGATTTGGCAAAGCGGATAAGGGAGGCATATATGAAAGACCCCGAGGCTCAAAAGTTCTTAGATGAACTTAGGTGTGGCAAGAAGCCCAAAGGTATCCGGCTTCACCAAGGTATGATCAAGTTCAAGCAAAATAGGGTGTATGTTGCAAAGGGCAAGTTGAGGTTGAGTGTGCTCAAGGAGGAGCATGACAACCCCTTGGCCGGGCATAGGGGGGAGAAATCCACCATATGCTCGGTTTCAAAGAGGTTCTATTGGCCCGGGATGAAGGAAGACATTGCCTATTATGTGAAAACTTGTATTACTTGTCAAGCCAACCGGGCGTCATACCGAAAGCAAGTGGGTTTGTTAAGGCCTTTGCCTATCCCGGATGGTCCATGGGAGTGTGTCTCTATGGATTTCATTACAAGCCTTCCGGAGTCACGAGGGAGTGACGCCATCTTTGTGGTGGTTGATAGGTTTAGTAAGTTGGCAAGGATGGAGCCAACAAAAGGGACGGCGACCGCCTTTGAAACCGCGGTGCTCTTTTTCAACGTTTGGTGGCGGCACCATGGATTGCCAAAGGTGATTGTATCCGATAGAGACCCCAAGTTTACAAGTGCATTTTGGAGGCACTTGTTTAGGAGGATGAAGACAAAGTTGACATTTAGTACGGCTTTTCACCCTCAAACCGATGGGCAAACGGAACGGGTGAATGGGGTCTTGAATCAATACCTTCGCAACTATGTGAGTGCAGACCAAAGTGATTGGAGTGAGTACTTGGGTTTGGCGGAGTTTAGCTACAATGCATCAAGGCATTCAGCTACGGGGCAATCGCCGTTCAAGGTGGCTTATGGAGTTGAGCCACTTATGCCTGCCGACCTAGCTTTGGAAGGACTGCAATCGGAGTTGGAACGAAGCCAAGTTGCTGAAGACTTTGTGGCCAAGAGAGAGCAACTACTTGAGAAGACCAAGTGGTACTTAGACAAGGCACAAAAGAGGTATGTGAAACAAGTTAACAAAGGGCGGCGCCATGAGGAGTATGAGGAGGGCCAAAAGGTGTGGTTGAATGTGAAGAACTTCACCTTACCGGATGGCTTGACTCCCAAATTCATGGCAAAGTATGCGGGTCCATTTGTCATTGCAAAACGGTTGTTTGAGGATGTTTATAAGTTGGACTTACCACCGGAGATCAAGGTTCACCCCACCTTCCATGTGTCATTGCTCAAGCCATATCACGAAGATAAGATGAGGCCGGAACGCAAGCAAGTGTTGCGGCCTCCACCCGAACTAGTTGGTGATCACCTAGAGTTCGAGGTAGAAGGCATTTTGAAATGCCGGAACACCAAGAAGAAGGGCAAAGAATACTTGGTGAAGTGGCGGGGGTACCATGAGAAGGAAGCAACATGGGTTGAGGCCAAGTATATGGCCAATGCAAAGGAGATGGTGGAAAGGTATGAAAGCCAACGGAGATCCAAGACACCGAGAAAGCATTGATGAGGACATCAACCTTTGAAGTGGGGGTGAATCACCACACTTGTATAGACTTGGCCTAAGTTTTGTCTAGTATTTGGTGCAAATTGCACATGTTGTAATACTTGGTTGACAATAAAGTTGCAAATTGAATGGCAAGTTTCCGTGATTGCATGTTGAATGTGAGATGTGTCCTAGTCTCATGTTGGATTGCTAGGTTGGTTGGAAGAGGTTGAAGGATACGCGAAGCCAATACTTGGAATGCTGCAAAACAGGGACCTTGGCTTGGGAGTTGTGAGTGGGTGAATCCCCATGACTCTCAAGCTTAGGACTTGCTCGGGCGGGAGCAAGATAGTGGCACGGGCTCATAAAAGTGCCCTTTGCGGGTTGACCATTGTCAACGCATGGGTTGGCCATCCATGTCTCGGTAGGGTGAAGCAAAGGCTAGGTCGGGCGGGACTTAGCATTATCCCTAGGCGAGCAAAGTTCACCACTTGAGAGCCTAAGTGCTTAAAAGAGGGCTTGGTGTTGCGACCAAGAAAGTAATGGTTAGCCTTGAATTTATTCCTAAGTCATGTGAGTATGATAGGCTAGTTGAGCCTAACTTGGGGCCATTGGGGGCATTCCAAGTAAGTCTCAAAGTAGATAGGTCTAGATATTGTAGGTCCTTTGAAGGCAAACTCTAGGGTGCCAAGGACCTTAGACCTATCTAATGCCACCTTTGAGGACTTAGCCAATTTCTAAGTGGAAGGATGCTTAGAGCATTGCGGGGCTAGCTACCCTGGAACGTGCAAGTGCCAAGGAGGAGGCTACCTCAAGAACTTGGTACTGCCGACAAGAGAGATTGTCGATGAGGGCATCGACGCTGTTTGGTGGGGGTGAGTGTCACATCCCTTTCAAAAGGATGCCCGAACACCGTGGTGAGCCGAGAGGACCCCCGGGAGTGACGTCCCGGGCTTGGCAAGAGACAAGGTGAAGTGACTAAGGGGAGTCCCGAGCAAACAGCACGCAATGGCGTCGTGCTCGGGACGAACTTGGTGGTGTGCTTTACATGGTTGGAAACCTTGTTCAAGCACGCACCCATAGGTCCAAAGAACGCGCGATTTGGAGTTGTGAGTCATGAGATATGACTCTCCAAAGTTGGAGCGCGTTCCGGGACACTCCGGGACTCGGGAGTGTTACCTTTCGGGACTCAAAATGTCGTCCTTCTTGGATGGCGGCATGTTGCATGTCTTTGGAAAGCTCTGGACAAGAGCTTTCCAAAATGCTAAGGCTCGTGAGGAGCAAAGCAATGCTTTGGGAGATATGGCTCTCAAAGCATCGGGACTTCGGGACTCGGGACTGCTGCCTCCCGGGACTCCCGAATGTTCAAGGGAGCATAGCTTCCACATAGAAGCTCCGATTGGGACAAGTGAGGAGTCTATCGACATCTACTCAAAGAGTAGATGTCGAAAATGGGCTCACACGTCCCATTTGGATAACTGAGCTACAAGTTAGCCCGAGAAGAAGATACGGCCCGTTTTTGAGGCGAAGGCAAAAACGGGTGGTCTTCCAAAAACAAAAGTGTGTCACGGAAGGCCCCTCAACACAAGAGGGGGCCTACCGAAGACTCAGAGAGTACTATGAGGAGGAGTGGTCTCCTCCTCACTTCCACATGGTGCCGAGGAGAGCCGGGGTGGCTCTAAGGGGTGAGGCTTGGGATGGAGCCTCACTCCCGCACCTTGGGCACTATGGGATGCTTGTGGTGTGCATCCCGAAACATTGGGTTGGAGAAGTGTCCCGCTCCAAACTAGTCCCCGTGAAAAGTAGTGCCGGGTTCCGGTAATGTCCCGAATGGAGAGTGTAGACATGAATGAAAGGGGACTAGTGGGGAGTTGGACAATATGCAAGGGCGGTTAGCTCCGGGGGTGAGTAGTGCCACCCTTGGGAGCTTGGACATGTGTGGAAGGCCGCCCCGTGCCACCAAGTGGCATGCCCATGTGTTTTGTGGGAGTTCCGGTTTACGGGTTCCGGGTAATGAGTTGTGGGAGTCAAGGGGGGTTGGACACCTTGACTAGAAAGGGTGCTAACATTGTGTGTGCTTGGCATGTGCAGTGTTAGCTAAGTTGTGGCCGGTTGCTACCAACAAAGTAAGCCGTGATTCCGCTACCAAGTAAGGCTTACTTGAAGAAAAAGAGTTGGGAGTAATTAGGGCCGCGACATTGGGTCTCCCCACTCAATTTCCCCTGCAGCTGGCGGGGGCACGGTGTAACCTACCGGACTGTCTGCTAGGAGAAGAAGTCCGGCAGGTATGCTCTCGGCTTGTACTTCCCGGGTCGGAGTAGGTGCTTCGGGGTAGGATCTCCTCGGGGTGCTCCTTCCGCCTCGGCCTCTCTGGTTGTGCTACAATGACTACCTCCGCCTTACCGGGGAGAGGAAGCCTGCCTCCACAAACCTTAGTACCCGTCCGGATTTTCTCCGGTGTAGGACGGGGAGTTCTCTCCGTCACTGTCGTTCCCCGCACCGGTCCGAGAGAGGTGGTGGGAGGCGATCGCAGAGGTCGGAGGGGCCATGGCTCTTTGGGGAGCTCTCCTCCCGGTCCGGGTAGGATCGGGCTCGGTGGCTCGATCCGGTTGCGGCTCCACTCCGGGTTGCCATCCGGTGGTGGTGGTGGCCGGGGTGTACGTAGTGGCTCCCCTCCGGGCGGGGTAGCGGAGCGACCTCCTCTCCGGAGGATGGCTGCTCCTCTGCACCGGTCCCAGCGCTCCTTCATCTCCGGCCGGGTGCTTCTTCTCTGTCCTCTCGGTCGGCCGCTTCTCTCCCAGGCCGCGGTCCGGGTGGTGCAGAGGGGAGGAGGTGGGAGTGCCCCTGCTCCGGGCGGGCATCCCGGGAGCGGCTTGGCGCAGCAGGGACTCCCACCTCGGGGATCCGCTCCCCGGAAACATGTCTGTCGCCCTCCATGAGCATCCCGAGGAGGGTGATCTCACCCGGATTGAGGCACTCGTAATGCGCGTGACTGGTGGTACACGTATGGTGCCGGGACGACCCTTCACACTGGTGGCCTTCTTCGAGGCCCGGACGACCACCTCCTCGAGGATGTGCCCCCATCCTACGCGCTTCCGTCCGGGTAGGATTCCATGATTGCCTTTGAGTCGGTTTGACACAAAGCGTGGCTTCTCCGGGTTGAGGATCGGTGCTGGGGAACCTCAAGAGACGCCGCTCCCGAGCATTTGCGCAATCCTCTACTCGGTAGCCGTCATGCTCGTGCGCTGGATTGTGGAACATTCCTCCGAGGAGGGATCATTCCTCACTGGATGTACCCGGTGGAGGAATCCGGAAAGCCATACGTCGCCCTCCAAAGATGCCTCCCGCCAAAAGTGCGGCTGGCCCGGACGGGGTTGTCGGCGAAAGTCGGTGGATCTGTCCCGACACGGCCTCCTCGATAATCCTCGCATCCTCCACATTCAGGGCACCCAGTACAATCCCACGCACCCCATCCGCGTCAAGTCCTGCACCAACTGTGCCCGGGCATCCACCGCCATTGGGATGCCAGCCTGGATAATCTTGCTCCTAATCCGCGAAGCTCTCTCCCCGGCCATGTCTCCGTACTCCTCCTCTCCGGGCTATGGTGTGCGGGCGGCGGCGCGTGTACAAGTTCGTGCGAGAATTGGGGGAGCAAAGACGGCCGGCAATGGCGCACGAAAAACGAGGAAGAGAGAATGGGGGAAAATCAAAAGGAAGGACAACGGCCTTCCCCGTGCCATTAACGACAAAAAGGAGTGGGGGAGGTGGCGGTACCCTTTTGGCGGCGCGGCCTTAATCACGGGCTTGTCGGCCGGGATCGCTCGGCGCCGCCGGTGGTTATACCGCCGGATCGTCCTTCCACCGGCGGCCTCTCCGGCCATTGATAACCGGCGGGTTATAACCGGCCGGGTTATAACCGGTCGGTCTATGTTCGGTCGGGCCATAGCCGGTCGGGCAATGCGGCGCCCGGGTCGTCTTCGACAGATCGTGCCGGCCTCTCATGCCCGGTCGGCACATGCCCGATCGGTGCATCCCGGTCGATATATGCCTTCCCGGTTTGAGCGAGACCGAGATCGGTCGGCTAAGCCCTACCCGGCGCTCGGTGCTCGGGCTAGGGCACGGTGAGTCCGTGCACGAGTTTTAAAAGCAAAGGTTACGAAGCAAAAAGGCGGGTTAGATATTCCGCTATCCTATCCCGCCCACTAAGCTTTAGGATGCTCCCGGACGGGCAGGTCCCCGGCTAAGCTAACCCTACCCGGTTATTACCCGGATAGCGGTTACCAGGCGTTATTTATCCTATTTAACTACTACTAAGCACTATCCGGACCAAATTGGGGCAAAAACGAAAAAATGAGGTTTGACATTACCCCTTTTTCATCTGTGAGCGTCCTCGCGACACTCAATCCCGATAACGCGATTCTCGGACTCGTGCGGTGGAGGTTCGTCCTCCTCGGTGTGTGAACCTCTTCATCCGTCAACTCCTCCCGGGTGGTCTTGTTTCACCTCGACCCGTTCACACGCGTATCCATGCGGTTACCCTGTAAATCCTCCAACTGGAGGGATCCGTTGGGAAACACTTGGGCTACCCGGTAAGGGCCCATCCAAATGGGTGTGTAGCTTACCGGGAAGTTTTGATGGCGGCCGTCGACAGAGCACAAGGCCGCCTTCTCGGATTCCGTGGTCCCCGGGAAGTCTCGTATCATACTTCTCCTTCCGATCCTCCTGCACTTTCCGGTTTCTCCCCATACCTTCTGCCCGGCCCTCCTCCAAGGCGTCGATGGCTTGTAACCTCTCCGGTTGGCCGTCTCCCTCTTCCCCGAGCCTCGTTGCCATAACCCGGTGAGTTTCTACCGCCAGCTCAACTCCGTGAATGGCCTCCTGGCCGAAGACCATGAAGTACGGGGTCTTTCCGGTGGTTGCTTTCTCCGCTGTGTTGTACGCGTGGACTGCGGAGGCAAGCTTCCGGTCCCAATCAGTCTTATGGGCGGACACCATCTTGTTTAACATTTTGCCGATGGTGCCGTTTAACCGCTCAGTCTGACCGTTGGCCTTGGGATTGTACGGGGTTGTCTTGCGGTGTCGGATCGCATACTTGGGAGGTGATGTCCTCGATGACATCATTGATAAAGTGCGCTCCCCGGTCACTAACCGATTCAGGGGATGGCGAACCGCATCATGATCTCCTCGAGCAGAACGATGCTGTCTGGCGTCATTTCCCGGTTGCCGGGCTTCTACCAGCCGTGGCGTAATCGGTTGCGAGTATGATGTAGCGCTTCCGGTTTTTGGTAATGGGGGCGATTGGACCTACAAAGTCGATTCCCCATTTGACAAAAGGGGCCAGGGGAAAAATCGGGGTCAGGGGCCAGTGGTTCCTGAAACCCGGTTGTCCTGTCCGTTGGCATTGGTCGCAGCGCTGGACGTATTGCCGGACATCCCGGATTACGAAGGGCCACCAATACCCTGCGCTCTTAATACGGTTAACCGTACTCATGGCGGCTAGGTGCCCTCCGGAATCTCCCGCGTGTAAAGCCTCCATCACCTGCCTCCGCTCTCCGGGTTCCAAACACCGGCGCAGCCTGTCATCGGCTCCCATCCGGAACAGGACTCCGTTGATTAAAGTGTATGGAGCCACACGGTGTTGGAAGACGCTCTTTTCTTCCCGGTTCATGTCTGCGGGGTAGCGCTGGGTCAGGAGGTAATCCCGGATCTCCTGGAATTCGGAAAGTGTCTCACTTTCCACTTGCAGCACAGCAACTTCCGGTCTATCCTGGCTATCCGGGAATTCGTCGGGGAACAGGGAGGAAATGTCTTCCAGGGCCGGCTCGCCTCGCATCCTGGACAAGTAGTCGGCATTGGCATTTGCCCTACCCGGTTTAACAATCACCTCGTAGGTAAACTCCTGTAACAGGAGAATCCACCGGGCTATCCGTCCGGAAAGGTCCGGCTTATTCACCAGATGCTTGAGCGAATCGTGATCCGTATGGAAGACCACCCGATATCCGAGTAGATAGTGCCGAAACTTCTTGCAGGCATAGACCACAGCCAGGGCCTCGCGTTCAGTGGTGGTGTAATTCCTTTCCGCTGAACTCATCTGTCGGCTAGCGTAGTAGATAGGTCTCTCCCGCTTCTGCTCATCCGGCTGCCACAGAATGGCTCCTAGGCACCACCCGGAGGCGTCGAGGGTGACATGAAATTCCCGGGTCCAATCCGGGGGTGCCAGGATAGGTGCCCGGATTAGCTGCTGCTTCAGGTCCTCAAAAGCGGCCTGCCTCTCCGGTTTCCACAGGAAGGGTTCATCCTTCTTTAGCAAGGCCGTTAACGGGGCAGCTTTCCGGGCATATCCGTCGATGAAGCGCCTGTAGTATCCCACACAACCCAGGAATCCACGAACCTCCTTCACAGTTCGCGGTGGTGCCAGTGTCAGGATAGCGCTGACCTTGTCCGTGTCCACCTGCAGCCCTCTCCGGCTCACCACATGCCCGAGTAGTAACCCGGTCTCCATTCCGAAAAAGCATTTCCCGGGATGAAGTTTGAGGTTGGTCTCCCTACAGCGCTGGAAGGTTTTCCTCAAGTGCTCGAGGTGGTTCTCCCGCTTTCCGAACACTGCGAAATCATCAATGAATACTTCTAGGAAATGCCGAAGAAAGTCCTTGAAGATATCCATCATGAGCCGCTGGAAGGTGCCCGGGGCGTTACACAACCCGAACGGCATCCGGTTAAAAGCGTAGGTACCCCACTCTGTAGTGAAAGTGGTTTTGAGTTGGTCACTTTCCCGGATGGAGACCTGATTGTACCCGGAGAATCCGTCCAGGAAACTATACAGTTCCTGCCCGGCCACGTGATCCAGGATAATGTCGGTAAACGGGAGCGGGAAGTAATCCTTCTTAGTGGCGGCGTTGAGCTTACGGAAGTCCTGGCAAACCCGGATTCTCACCTTCCCGTCCGCCCCCGTCTTCTTCGGTACCACCACAATCGGGGACACCCATTCCGTGTTGTTAACCGGGTAGATGAACCCGGCCTCCAGTAACCGGTCGATCTCCTCCTTCACCATCAGGGAGTATTTCGAGTTAAGCCGGTACTGGCGTTGGCGAATTGGGCTAGCCCCCTCGACAAGGTCGATTTGGTGCTCTCCTAGTCGCGGAGGTATTCCCCGGAGGTCCGTGGGTGCCCAGGCGAACACATCGGCAAACCCGGTCAGCAATGTACGGTACTCGCCCTTTTCTCGGGTAGTCAGGGTCTTCCCTAGGAAAAACTTCTTTCCGGGGCCAGCCTCGATCTCCTCGAAATCCTTAGGTGACACCACGCCTTTAATCCGCTCGGGTTCGGCCTCTTCCGGGGTTATTCCTAGGTTTCCCCAGGGGATAACCCCCTCCCCGATGAGTCGACAGGGTTGTCCAGTGGGGTCGACGAGCTGTTTACGTATCCACTTCTCGGATAGGGCTACGCACGATTCTCCGAGGGACCTGTCATCCATCTCCGGTTTTTCCTCGATTTCCTCATCTGCACCCAGTTCCCGTCCTTCCTCCGTCACGGAATCCGGGAATTCGAAGTCCTGCTCTACCAACCCGGAGAATTCGCTCACCAAGTAGCTAGCCTGTTCATTGGAACTCTCCGTGTCCGACCACTCTGTGGTGTAGCCGTCGGAGTCGTGTGTTTCCCCTTCATAGGCGGAATGCATCCAAGGGATGATGAGGGTTGGCCTCTTCCCAACCCGGAATTCCTTCTCTCCCCAGTCCACTATTACCCGGGCCATGTAGAGCCAGGGTCGGCCCAGGAGCATCCGGAAAGGTCGCCCGGTTGCTACCCGGATAATGACAAAGTTTAGGGGGTAGGTAACTCCCCCTATGATGGTGGGAACCCTGGAGAGCCTCCCCACCGGGGCTACCCGGGATTGGTCAGCCATGCGGAGGACCAACTGGGTTGCTTCCAGGGTAGTGTACCCGAGGTCGTAAGCCGTGTCTTCCAACATCAGGTTTACACCGGATCCACCATCCACAGGTACAGCGTGGATGATGCAGCCATCAACTTCGACCTGCAGTTCGGGCGCGCCGAAATCCTCCACCTGCGCGAAGTTCACCGCAACTGAAGGAAGCTTGTATCTCTTCTTCCGCCGTTGAATCCAGGCTTCCCGGACAGTCTTCTGATAATTGGCGTTATCGTGGAGAAGCTGCCCGATAGTCACATTGGCCTGCGTGTCCTTGATATCTTGCAGGATATCATACTCATCAACCCTCACTTGGGGTCCGGGTTTGATCACGACAGGGTTGTCCTGGAAATGGACAACCTTGCGGTCCGGGTCTGCCCGGGTTGCGGCAAGGTCCGCCCTGACCTCGTCACTGATGTCACGATCAAGCTTAGTGGGTTCCACCCCTTTTTCTGAGTCTACCAGGGGTGGTGTTGGAAGCTCTACCCGGGTAGGCTCTTCGTCTTCCTCTTCCTGCCCGGGTTCCTCATCTTCTTGTGCTTTCCGGTTTGCCTCCCGGATTGCCTTCTTCTGTCGCCTCGAGCCTGTGTTGCTCTTTTCCTGGGTGGAGCTACGCGTGGAGACTTTATGGACTGCGGCCTCCTGTTTGCCGGGTAGCTCCACCTCGCACCCTCATTTATCCGGGTTCTCTATGCCGGCCGTGGAACCGTAGTTGAGGCCGGACTGGGAGCGCGGAGGGGTTTGCACCGACTTGTAGATGACCTTCGGAGGGGGCTTCTTCGGACAACCCTCGAGGTTATGTCCGTATTCGTGGCAACCCTGACAGGGTAAGTTCTTCGGGGCACCGGGCTCGACGTCAGGTACGTCGCAGCCACTAGCATAATGCCCTCTTCTCCCGCATCGGTAACAGATGACGTACTCCAGGTAGGTGCCAGTGAGGGGCTGCCTGGATGACTGTCCGGGTAGACTCCTTCCTGGGGCGGCTGGGTACGACCTGCCTCCTGAACGCGGGGTGACACCTCGGCCACGCCCATATCCCGCATGAACCTGGTACAGGGTAACCACATCCTCCTCTTCCGGTTCCTCTTCCTCCTCAGCCAACACGTATCTGACCCCGGTCTGGGGGTCAGTCCATTTCGAGGATCTCCGGGTAGACGTATTGGGGCACTCCGTGGGGTTGTGTCCGTACTCCTTGCACTTGGAGCACCACACGTTAGCCCTCTGGGTCGGGGGATTTTTGCGGCCACTCTGGAGTTCGGCCATGTTTACCTTGATAGCTTCGAGCTCTGCCAGGACTTTCTTGAGACCATCTTCCTTCTCAACCTTCACCTTGACCGTGGCAGAACTAGATTTCTTTGAACTCTTGGCCTTCTCCGGTTTGGCCTCCTCCTCGCTCTCCGAGCTATCCGGGTCGTCGCTACCCGCGGAACTGTCCGAGTCGGTGTCCTTCTTCTTCTTACCCTTCTCCTTCTTCTTTTCCTTCCCCTTCCTGCGGCTGCTACGGAGGGCTTGAGCGGAGTCCTCGTAGTCCAGGGCAGCATCCATGGCTTCCCGGAGTGTCTCCGGTTTGCTCCTCCGGATCTGGAAGGACATATCCTCCGGTAGCCCTCCCACGTACCACTGGACTGCCACCATCGGAGCGATGTCGAAGGCTACCTTGTTCATTAGGGCCTTTACCCTCTGCCCGTATTTCCGAACGGACTCGTACTCGCGCTTCCGGACTTTCCCCAGCTGCATCAGGGCCCGCGCTTCTCCTCCGGCTTCCCGGAAAGCATGAAGGAAGGCTATCCTCAGCTGTTCCCAGTTGGCCTTCACCTCCGCGGGTACATCGTTGTACCACTTCAACGCCTCACCCTTCAGCAACCCGGAAAAGACGCGGAGTCTGGACTCTGGATCTTCCAGGTTAGCATCAGCGGTGGCCACGAACTCCTCGACCCAATCGTCCACGTCCTTGCCACCATCACCTGCGAAGCGGCTGTACTTTAACCGGGTGAGTGGTGCGCGACGCAACGGAAGGACAGGGTTAGGGTCCATGGGTCCGGGGTTGACTCGGCCCGGACTGGGCGGTCCTTCGCTTCCCGGAGGGGAGCTCGGTGCGTCGCTCTCGGATGGGGGTGCTGGTACTGGAATCACTCCTACCGCAACCGGGACGACTACCTCCTCAGGAGGGGATGCGTAGTGGATCTCCTCCTCTTCGTAAGCAAATTCGCGAGCTTGTGCGAGCTGCTCGATCTCGGCTGTAGCTCTTCTCCTGGCTGCCCGGGTAACTCGATTTCCACTTGGCTCACCCGTCTGCCCTCGAGTCATGAAGCAGTACACCAGGTATACCTCCGGCGGCTTCTAGACTTGTGGTTGGCTTGCACTTGCAACTCCTTCCTGCAAGACGAGGTGAGTGAGCTTCAATCTCGTCACCAGAACCTCCAGCGAGAATCTCCTTCTCTCCTGGCAGAAATGTCGAACTTGCAGCATTAGGATCCCCGGCAGCGGCGCCAAAAGTGTTCGTGTCGTAACGTGCTTTTCCGATTCGTGCCCGGATAACCCTTTTTCACGGTAAAAGAGGTTTCCTAAACAAGAACCCGAGTATTCGTTCCACGGAGATCCTGTGAAGTGCAAACGCAACAGTTTCCACCAGTTAGCTAACCCGGATTTGTGCTATCCGGGTACTATCCTATCCCCTCTGTGCCCTATATCCTGTCCTGGAAGAGCTGCCCGGACAGGAGAGGAGAGGGTGTTTAGTCTTTGTGGTTTAGTTTAGCCTCTGTATTCACCTCAGAGGGATTTTCCCGGACTTAGATAAGTGGGGGGGATTAGGCCACTTCTCCCGTTGATTAACGTGACCGGAAAGGTCACCGAGTCTCTCTCTCTCCTTACCCTGTTAGGAACTTCCCTTATACCTCCCTCTACGCCTGGACTCTAAATCCACACGCATGTCACAAAGGTTGGTATCCGGTTCTCCTATGGTCCGGTTATCACAACTTACTACCCGGGTTAGGAGATCCCGGGTTACTGGACTGGGGGTGGTGCGACTGACCCGGAGTTCACCGCGATTACCTATGAACCAACCCGCCTACCCGGACTTCAGCAACCAGGGGGACTCAACCGAGTGCAGCCTCGGGAGTCGGTTAAACGGCAAGAATCTCTCCGGCCCATTTGTAATCCTGGAAGCTGCACGGACAGACTAGGCAGTGCCCTAAGTAAGAGGTGCCGTTCGTTGGCCGCACTCCTCTCCTACCAGCTTCTCTACCCTCCTTTCTACTCTCCGTTCAAAGACGGAACCGTTATCTCTTGCCCGGACAAAGAAGGGCCTTACGGACTTAGCGATACTCCCAAAGACAAAGATACAAGACAGGAAAGAGGGAAGTTTGCACAAACTCACCCCTCACACACACACACGCACACACAATGAGGATGGAGAAAAGGGCGTGCTTGTAACTGCATTAGGGTACTGCAAAAGGCACAAAAAAGACCCCGAGGGAGTATCCTCCCCTCGGCTAAGTAGCAGATCTTCCCTGGCATCCCAGAGAGGACAAAATCCTGTGCCAGGGAATCTTTCTAAATCTAGCCTCTGACACTCTAGCGCCGTCATCCTCTTACTCGCCATAAAGGCACTAAAATCTAACCCTATCTTCGGCCAGGTGTACCCGCCATCAATCAACTCGGCCCTAGTCCTTCCTGTCGCGCTCATCCTACTTCGCAGCCTCGGCAGTCTCGGCGGTCTCAACCTTCTGCGCTCCCAACCCGGTTTGGGAGGTGACCTCCTCCTCCTCGTTCCCCGTCTCCTGGAGCACTGGAGCGGTCTCTTCACTCCCAAGGATCTCAGTGTCCCCTGAAGGCATCGGGGCTGAGGTGTCCGGGAGTGCCTCCCCGATCTCCGGGACCTCGATCAAGTCCTCGGGGATGAGGGGGACGGCCTCCGCGGTCAGCACCTTCTTGGGGAGGACCTCGCTGTCAGAGGGCTCCGGTGGGACGGCTAAACCCGGACAGCGAGGTGCCCGCGGCTCCTCTGTTCCCAATCCGGTTGGTCGGGTATCGGCCTCACCTTCCTGTCCTGGTTGGATTGTGGCCTCTTGAGCAGGAATAGGACTCTGTCCTCGGGGTCTTGATCCGGACCGGGAAATGGGGAAGGATCCCTTACCCGGGTACCCTCTCCGCTATCCGAGAAGCCTCTCCTTCCACCGGGGTTGTGCCTCCCCGGTTTGCCTCTATACTCTCCGGAGCGTCCTTGCAGGGGGAGTGCAAGGCCCCCATCTCCCTCATGGTCTTCTCCGGGCTCGGGTTTGGTGGCAGGACTGGCTCCTCCATGGCCACGGGATCGGTATGCTCTTCCTCCTCTGCCCTGCCCTCCTTAGTCACTTCGGGGGTACCCTGGATGGGGTGTCTCTACTACCGTCGGGGAGGTGCCTCCCGGGAAAGGTCGGGCCATCTCTCCGATGAGTCCTCTCATCTCTTGGAGGGCTCCTTCCATCCTTTCCGCGGCCTTCTTCATGTACGCCGCCATCCGGGTTGGGAGGTCCGATCCCGATGCCTGGAATTGGGCGTCGAGCAGCTGAGCCTTCATCTGTGCCTCTCCGGGTGCATACAGGAATCTCCTGAGCCCGAAAAGGTGCTGCCGAGCGTACCCCTGCTGCTTAGACAGTTCCTCCTCCAACTGCTGGATTTCCCGGGCTTGCCGAAGGATGATGAGGACCCCTCGTTGATGCTTGCTTGGCTGCCGCATTCTCCTGGACTAGATCCCGCACCATGTCGGGGTACCGCTCCACCTGGCCAGTCCGGAGAGCTACCGATATCCCGCGCAGGGCCTTATGCATTTGCAGATGCTCTTGCGTGCATACGTGCAAAGCGTGGGCGATCGGTTGCAAGGGGTGTTCCTCCGTTATCCGGAATGGGGGTACCGGGAGGCGTAGGTCGATCTCCCGCCTCCGCGGGTGAAATCCTCCCACCCGGGTAACCGATCGGTGTTGGTGGTGCCGTCTCTCCTTGTGCCCGGGTAGTGGGGACGGAGAGTCTTTGTCGATCGCCCCCTCCTCCTCCGAGTCGGAGGACTCCTCCATCACCCTTTTTCCTTTTCTCCGGGCTTCTCCTTCCCCGGGCGAGGTGGGTCGTTGTATGGCCGGAATAGCCCTGACGACCGGTTCGAGGGGCTCGGTCCGGACCTGCAGGGGAAGTAGCAGGGTCGCGGCGGTGTCCTCCCTGGGCACGGTAAGTTTCCTCCGAACCCGGGGTCGAGGACTCTCGGCGGGGAGGTAAGCCCTCCTCTTCTTGGCGTACATTGGGTCTCCCACTCAATTTCCCCCAGTCTTTGGCGGGGCACGGTGTAACCTACCGGATGCGTCGCTAGGAGAAGAAGTCCGCGGTATGCTCTCGGCTTGTACTTCCCGGGTCGGAGTAGGTGCTTTCGGGGTAGGATCTCCTTGAGGGGGTGCTCCTTCCGCCTCGGCCTCTCTGGTTGTGCTACTGTGACTACCTCCGCCTTACCGGGGGAGAGGAAGCCTCTGCCTCCACAAACCTTAGTACCCGTCCGGATTTTCTCCGGTGTAGGACGGGGAGTTCCTCTCCGTCACTGTCGTTCCCCTGCACCGGTCTGAGAGGTGGTGGGGAGGCGATCGCAGAGGTCGGAGGGGTTGCCATGGCTACTGGGGAGCTCTCCTCCAGTCCGGGTAGGATCGGGCTCTGGTGGCTCGATCCGGTTGCAGCTCCACTCCGGGTTGCCATCCGGTGGCTGGTGGCTGGCCGGGGTGTACGTAGTGGCTCCCTCCGGGCGGGGTAGCGGAGCGACCTCCCTCTGCCGGAGGATGGCTGCTCCTCCTGCACCAGGTCCTGGCGCTCCTTCATCTCCTGGCCGGGGTGCTTCTTCTCCTGTCCTCCTCGGCCGCCGCTCTCTGGGCCCGGCGGTCCGGGTGGTGCAGGGAGGGGGAGGAGGTGGGAGTGCCTGCTCCGGGCGGGCATCCAGGGGGAGCGGCTTGGCGCAGCGGGGACTCCCACCTCGGGGATCCGCTCCCGGGAAACATGTCTGTCGCCCTCCATGAGCATCCCGAGGAGGGTGATCTCACCCGGATTGAGGCACTCGTAATGCGCGTACTGGGTGGTACACGTATGGTGCCAGGGACGACCCTTCACACTGGTGGCCTTCTTCGAGGCCCGGACGACCACCTCCTCGAGGATGTGCCCCCATCCTACGCGCTTCCGTCCCAGGTAGGATTCCATGATTGCCTTCAGGAGTCGGTTTGACACAAACTGTGGCTTCTCCGGGTTGAGGATCGGTGCCAGGAACCTCAGCAGACGCCGCTCCCGAGCATTTGCGCAATCCTCTACTCGGTAGCCGTCATGCTCGTGCGCGGGATTGTGGAACATTCCTCCGAGGGAGGGATCATTCCTCACCTGGATGTACCCGGTGGAGGAATCCGGAAAGCCATACGTCGCCCTCCAGAGATGCCTCCTGCCAAAAGTGCGGCTTGGCCCGGACAGGGTTGTCGGCGAAAGTCGGTGGATCTGTCCGGACACGGCCTCCTCGATAATCCCCGCATCCTCCACATTCCAGGGCACCCAGTACAATCCCACGCACCCCATCCGCGTCAAGTCCTGCACCAACTGTGCCCGGGCATCCACCGCCATTGGGATGCCAGCCTGGATAATCTTGCTCCTAATCCGCGAAGCTCTCTCCCCGGCCATGTCTCCGTACTCCTCCTCTCCGGGCTATGGTGTGCAGGGCGGCCGCGTGTACAAGTTCGTGCGAGAATTGGGGGAGCAGCACGGCCGGCAATGGCGCACGAAAAACGAGGAAGAGAGAATGGGGGGGGGGAAAATCAAAAAGGAAGGACAACGGCCTTCCCCGTGCCATTAACGACAAAAAGGAGTGGGGGAGGTGGCAGTACCCTTTTGGCGGCGCGGCCTTAATCACGGGCTTGTCAGCCCGGGACTGTCGGCGCCGCCGGTGGTTATACCGCCCGGACTGTCCTTCCACCCGGCGGCCTCTCCGGCCATTGATAACCGGCCGGGTTATAACCGGCCGGGTTATAACCGGTCGGTCTATGTTCGGTCGGGCCATAGCCGGGTCGGGCAATGACTGTCCGGGTCGTGCCCGGACAGATCGTACCCGGGCCTCTCATGCCCGGTCGGCACATGCCCGATCGGTGCATCCCGGGTCAGTATATGCCTTCCCGGTTTGAGGCAGACCCGAGACTGGTCGGCTAAGCCCTACCCGGGCGCTCAGTGCTCGGGCTAGGCACGGTGAGTCCGTGCACGAGTTTTAAAAGCAAAGGTTACGAAGCAAAAGGCGGGTTAGAAATTCCGCTATCCTATCCTGCCCACTAAGCTTTAGGATGCTCCCGGACAGGCAGGTCCCTGGCTAAGCTAACCCTACCCGGTTATTACCCGGATAGCCGGTTACCAGGGCGTTATTTATCCTATTTAACTACTACTAAGCACTATCCGGACCAAATTGGGGCAAAAACGAAAAAATGAGGTTTGACACCATACAAACGTGATTACATATTATTAGACAAGCACGGACGATGACTAAAGATAGTCATACCGTCTCAAAACATGACTAGAGACCATCACATTCCAGAGTCGCACATGATGTTTGACAAATGCAAACCTCATTACCACTGTTGTGCCCTTCTCGTCATGGGGCAGGACTTTCCACATCTCCGCCTCGGTACTGTCTTTCGCCACAATAGCTGGGTTCTTGATTCTCTTGGGCTTACTCCCCTTCTGTCGTGGCTGTTTCTCGAGGCCAACATCGGACCCCTTCTCTGTCGTCACCACCTGTTGCGCAGCAGCGGACGCCTTCTCCTTCCTTGTGTAAACTACCTTCTCTTTCTGTGAACGGTTCGTCTTGTGCTCACCCCCGCTAGTTTCGATTAGCTTTTGGACCTCGGTAGCCCTCTTCCTCTTCTCAGCGGCTGGACGAGTCTTCGGCGGAGAATTGGCAGTGTCGTCTGCTACCACTTCCTTCCCTTTCCTTCCTTTAATTTCGAGGACGTCGCCACTGTCTCCAGATTCCTGCTCATATCGGAAGAAAATAACCACATTCACTGTTGATAATCGAAAGGGGGAGGGACATGTTAACTAATTTACTCATAGTACGTCAAGTTGGTGACTGAAAATTGTCATTCAATGTGCGTGTATGACTACGATTAGTCATATCCCAAAAGTTTACCTCAAAGTTATTTCGTTCCTCCGGTTGTTGTGTACTCAGCATCCCGCGGCGTGGCGTGGCGATGTCGTCGTCCTTGTCGTCCTGGTTTATATCTTCTACCATTTTTGTGTCCTCCTCTGCGACATGCTCCTATTCCCCCACACCGCCCAAGCACACAAACCATGTTAGGGCAATCAGAAAGGAATAACATAAGTTCAACCTTCATCACTTCTTCTTCACAAAATTCAATGGTAATATTAGAGTACTATGACTATGACTACTTAGTACTACAGATGACTACGGATGACTATCCATAATCCTATGATGACTGTAGATACCTTCTCCGCGTCCGGTGCTAGAGTGGGCATGGCACTGAGTCCCTGCTGTAGAAGTGGAGGATGTGCAGATGCAACACTTGGAACCTTCAAATGTTCTAAGATCAATTTTAGGTTCGCCTCCATACCCTCCATGCGTGTCTCGATGTCCGGGTTACTTTGCTGCGCCACCTTTGACTGCTTCGAAGATGAAGAGCGATGTCGCACATGCTTCCCATCCGGTCGATTAGTTCGGGAGCCAAAGAGACTCGAGTACGCCGCCTTCTTCGACGCCGCACGATTTCCCTTGACTTCTCCGCTTGCTTGATCTTTTCCTCTCTTCAAAGAATCATCGTGGAGAGGTTGGCCCAATGCTCACTAGATATGTGCTGTGGCTTGCCCGTCCCCTTAAGCAATAATTTCTTCAATTCATATCGCTTCGTCTTCAACTGAGACCTCAATACTTGGTGAAAAGACTCCTCCGTGACATACCCAAGACCTCCCTCGTAATCAAAGGTGGAGTCCACCTTTTTCTTAATGGCAAGTAGCATCCGGGTGCTGTGATGGTTGTAGTTGTCGACTGAGAAGTCCACATGCTGGGAATGACCTCGCAGGCAATCCAACCATTTCTTCCGGTGCTGACCGCAAGGCATGCCCTTCATGTCCACCTCGACTAGGTAGCGACGGCCACCATGGTCCTCTCGTTCGCGTGCCTCCTCCTCACAAGCTCGCTCTGCTGCCCGCCTCTTCTTGCGGTCTGCGAATCGGGCCTTGGGCGCTTATACGGCGAGAGGCGCGCCGCTTCGCCTTGACTTCTTGATCTTCTCGCGCAATGGCGGTTGCTACCATGTCGGGGTCCTCATCTTGAGTCAAAGTCGATGAAGACCGATTGGATACATTGATGATAGCGATGGCGGCGGAAAATGTGGCATGTGCTCCAACCGGTTGTGCTCCTCCCCATCATCATAAAGCATTCTTTGCCCGACTCATCTTCTTAGTTGCAGCAAGTGGATCGTCAAGGGTTTTCTTCTTGCTGCCGCCCTTGGGGACCTTGAACCTCTTCGGAGATTCTGTATGCCGTTTCCCTTTCACCTGCCATTGGATGGGGTCCGTGGACTTCACCCTTTCCTAGTAGAGCATGACTAGCATTAGTGAGATTTTGTAAAAGGAATACTACAATTACTCACATTCTAGATTGGGAAAAGTGGCCTTTTCTGGATGCAGGATACA
Source organism: Bryum argenteum (assembly GCA_037043015.1). Classification (NCBI taxonomy): domain Eukaryota; kingdom Viridiplantae; phylum Streptophyta; class Bryopsida; order Bryales; family Bryaceae; genus Bryum; species Bryum argenteum. The sequence continues at coordinate 11,637,822 of CM073323.1, read as the reverse complement.
CATGTACGAACCTTCGATTTTCGTTTCGAAGGGGCTGGACCTGCTGTTGCGTTGTCCAGCGCCTGTGTTGGTGCGGATTTCGGGGGAGGAGGACCCTTGGCGCTGGATTTCTGCATCTCTCCGCCGAGAATCGGTAATGGCGTCTGGCGCGGCGGCAAACATTCGCCATGGCCATAGAAGGCTTCGCAATGGTTGCCACCCCAGCTGCGAATGCGACTGTCTAAAGTTCTAGAGATAGTTCGTATACTACCTCTTAAGACATATGATGTGTTAAATGCCTATTACTAGTCAGATGCTTCGTGGAGATGACTAAATGTAGTAATTCAACGGAAATCTATGACTAAACATAGTCATATGTGTAGCCTCACAGGACTGATTCGAGTACAAAATGGTTAGTATATGACTTTACTTAGTCATATAGAGAGAGTGATGACTAGATGTAGTCCAATATTAAAAAGAAATTGCTCTCAATAGTCACGTTGGCAGGGTAGACGACTAAAGATAAAACAAGTCTAATGTGACTATACAATATCAGCTCGTAAAGACACGTTAGTAAAGCCTTGTCACAGAGTTATTAAAAACAACAAGCACGTATACGACAAGGCACGAGGGTATGTGATTGGAAACAAGGATTGTGCTGAAGTCAGAATAGTCAGGAAATCTGAGTAGTGATGGTCGGGTGTTAGGTCTAAAGTTAGGTTTTTGCAATATCGACGATAGGACTAGAAATTGTCATATGCGCGTTGTACATGACTGACGTAGTCACGAATTAAACTATTTCAAGACATCCGTGAGAGTGTTATCCTCCAACACAAGCCGACATTCCTCCTGCAGTTGAGCAGCCTTTTTCTGGATAGCAACGGACACTTCTAGCATTTCATGGAGCATGAACTGAATCTTAAAAACATTTATGTCTTTCTTTACTGCCCTCATTTCCTCATCTACATTTGGCCCCATGTTACGTACCTTAAGTTTTGAGGGCGCTCTCTTTGCTGCTTCGACTGACTCTTTCTCGTCCACGTAAGAGTCAGATGACGCCTCGTCCTCCTCAGATGACGTCGCCTCGTCCTCCGAGAGAAACTCTGCCTCCGTCTCCTCTTCTTCAGGCTCGGATTCGGACACGTCCTTCTTGGACTCCCGATTCCTTCGAGCAGTACTTGTCGGCTGCTTCGATGTGATGCGACTAGACCTCCTCTGTGGACTCACAGCCTCCCTGGACTCTTGAAAAATGTCCGTTAATACTTTAGCCATCTCATGCAAGGCTACACCAGTGATTTGTGGCATTCTACCAATTCCTTGAAAAACCTCTTCTACGCAATTGTCAGGTAAATTTGCTACCATCCTCATTATCTTTTCTACCGAGGCACTATATTCAATGGTCATTGTTCCTGGAATTAGGCAAATATTACTATTTACGTACGGGGAAGTAGTCTTCGGAGGAGATGTGGTGATTTCGGCAGCCGTAGTGAGGTTCTGAATACCCAACGACTTCAAAACGCGCTGGTTGAATTCCACATTCTTATCGCGCGCGAGCTCGTACGGGTTAGGAGAGGGCGCCTTCTCCTTCTTTGTCTTCCCTCGCGCCTTCCTACGCTTTGCTGCAGAGTCGCTGTCGCTATCGGACAGGGACAGAATCTCCTCCTCCAGTGGCGCGCGGAGTTTTTTTGAGGGAGGGCTCGACCGATAGCAAAGACGCCGGGGACGACCTCCTTCTCCTTCGTTGCCGACCGCGTGGCTGGACGCCGTATCGGGGGCGTTTCGAGCGCCTTCTTCTTCTGTAAAATGAAAAAACTAGTCACATTCTAGATTGGGATGACTAACATTAGTCATACAAATACAAGCACATGGCTATGACAGGAAAGTACTTCGTGATCATTCAAACCGTAAGAGTACTTGAACTGTTCGGCGGGCAAAATTGTGGGCGGCCGGCGATGCAGGTTACACAGGTTACACGAACCTTTGAACTAGGCTTCAAAGGGGCTGGATGCGGTGCTGCTTCCTCGGCGCCGGTTGCTTCCTTCTCCGCGCCGCTAGATTCCTCCTCCTCCGACCCGCTTGCTTCCTTCTCCGCGCTTACTGCCTTCTCCTTCGACGTGCCCTTGTCTTCTTCCTCCGCCGCCTCTCCGTCGGATGCCTCCTCTTTGGACGCCTCCTCCTCCGACGCTACCTTCTCTTCAGACCCCTCCGCTGAAGTAGCGTTATCTGACGCTGCGTTCTCTTCGGACTCCTCTCCCGACTGCTCCTTCACCTCGTCCTCCTCATCCGATCCTTCCTCCGAGGCTGAGTTCTCCGATCCTTCCTCACTGGCTAACTTCTCCGACACCCCTTCCTCCGAGCTATTGTCCGATCGTTCCTCCGCCTCGCTCTCTTTGTCCGACCCTTCTACCGATGCTGCCACCTCCGCGCCCTCTGCCACCTCCTTCTCCGTGTTGTTCCTCTTGTCACTCTTATCTTCCTCACTATCAGTCCTCTCAATCTCTCGATCAGGTGGTGAAGGAAGGAGAGCAGACTTCCTAGGCGCCATAGCTCCACACAAGAGCTCTACAAATTACAGCAATTGAACAAGGGAGAATAGAAAACTCATTGGAGGCCATTTTGTCAACTTCGGGTTCTTCAAGGTATGTGGGTGGAGAGCTATCATGAATTTCCAACTTGATTGAGAGAGAGTGGCCTCGGTGATGCACAGGAGTGGAGAGGTTGTGCAATTGAGTGAGATATCATTTCGGACATGAAATTCAAAATTTGGCGGCTGGGTGCAATAAATGATCACCGCCGCCGTTTACTAGTCAGTCAATTTCTACTCATGACTAGTCCTAGTCATATCTTTGTCCAGATTTTTTCAATTGCTTTTTCTATTACTAAATATTTTATGTCATCATCTCCTGGACAGCCATGTGACCGCTTATTTGCATCAAATCGAACAGGTGGAGTCCTTCACCTACGAGCAAAAGACATTCTTCAATCTTCAAGGGTCCGTGCTTTCTCAGGTAAACGCATAATTTTCTTTCACTACGTAAACAGTCTATTCAGAAAATGGATAGTTTTGTTTTCTAAAAAGAAATACAATGAACTTTAATATGTTCGCAGCCCTTTCATTGTAAAGATGAAGTTTGGTCCTTTTAGAATTTTGTCTGACCATTCATACCCATCTGCGTTTTTTTGTGATTGTATCAGATATGAATTTTCTTTCTCATTCGTGATAGAGGTCATAAGCAAAACTGAACACATGGTTGGTTTTTTTAGTCATGCTCTTTCAGGACAAGACTAATATTATCATAGAATATACGTAACTTCGTAATCCATTTCGATGTCCCAGAAATTTTGATAGCTTTGGATTTCTATCTTGTTCACAATGTGAGAGGCCGAATATTTTGCGAGTCGATCTTTGGAATGAAGTATGTGTAGAAGGTCAAACTACGCGCACGTTTCCATTGCATAGACCAATAGGTTTGTTGTTATTCAGATGCAATTTTCTTTGTACATTCATGGTACAATTTTATTATATCTTAAAACACATGCGAGAATTTTTGGATTTAATAATTCCTAATATGATTGCATGTGAAATCAATTGCATAAGTTGCTATGATCGGGAGTGGCCTCGGTGATGTACGGCGGTGCGGTGGCCTTCGGTGATGCAAAGAAGCAAAGTTTCTTACTTACAACGATTCGCCCATATGTATAGCTTTCACCCATATGAATATCACGCATTAACCTCCTCTAACGCACCGGATATATGACTTACTATAGTCGTCACGTTTTTGTGCAAGACTATGGGTAGTCAGATAATGACTACGAATGGTCCTATGCTACACGGATACGTCTGACTATAGTCAGAAGGATGCAAGACATTACTAAGTATAGTCACATGTTACGTGCAGATGACAGCCGCGGACTTAGATGCTTCGATGACATTCTTCCACTTCTTATGTTTTGTGTTCAGATTCTTTCACTACAGTTACTGAGGTACGAAAAATATGTATGCATGCAGTATAGGCGGAGATCGCAAGTTCATATGGATCCAGCATCGCGTGAAGATCTTCTGCACTTGCAGTTGTGGGACATCGAAGAGAGAGAAGCGGACCTACGTGGTCTAGAAAGTTACCGTTGCCCATGTAAGAAATGCATGGGTGGAAGAGTGGTTTTAGAAAAACCATCCGAAGACACCTACGGAAGTACAAGCGCGATCCGGTTTTAAGACATCCATTTCAGTACGGTACTCATGACTGTTCTTAATTGATGTTGGTGTCAAATGTGTGGAGATCCATAATGATTGCATTACTCTTTTGATACGTTCGTGTAGGAAATACAAAGACCTGTTGTATTGGCCGCAGCAATTGCCGCATTAAAGTTCATAATTTTGAATCCTCTCCCGCTTGCAACGAGCGGACAAGGTACTTCGTCTCCCAAGAACAAAGAGACTCGTCATATTGGTGGCGCGAGATGGAGCCACTCTGCAATTCAAAGATGTGCCCCATCCCAAAGCTCCACGTCTTCACATTCTGGAAGAGGAAGTGGCAGGTGAGAGTGTCAACACATCCGCACATGGGATGGAGCCTGTATGCTATGGAGCCAGCAAAATTAGGCGAAGAGTTGTTGCCCTTTGTTGGGAATGTTTTCTCTCGGAGGCCGAGGTCCTTCAAAAGTGTGAGCGGGACCGCGATTTTCGAAATACGTAATACGCATGAAGAAAAACACGTACCTCGATGGAGATGTGTTGAAAGGAAATGTAGCAGGATTTATAAAGCAGTTCAATTGGACGAGAGCACATACGAGAATGTGATTTGGGAATATGTATCCTTGCCTACCCCATGGAATCCGTATACTTGGGGTATATCATGATCGTATGCTTGTGCGTGACATTGAAGTGGGGAGGAACTTTTCACATCTTACCTCGTAAAGCGATATGTCTTTCGAGAGGTTGTTAATGAATAGGGTATCAAGACAGAATTTGTACTCTTATACATCGTTTGATGACTCTGGTATTGATCACTTTGAGTGAGTGAATGCACTCATATGTTTTGTACATCGACCCGAGTCTCACAATGGTCATGTTCGTGATCTAAGTGTGCAACCACCACTTTTCTCGTCGATGACTACTTGTAGTCCTCCTTTTCATACATATGACTAAATTTAGTCATATTGCCTTAGACATCTGGACCGTTTGCCGACTAGGAATATTCAGTTGTTTATCATGTATGGCGTGGTTATGTTCTGCCCAAACCGATAAAATATAAGTCACGTTCGTAAGTGATGGGGAACAATTCCTCTACTCAAATCCATGGCTCTGACCATTACATCTGTTCCGAACAGCAGTAGATCTTTTTTACATCGATATATGTATGCCTTACAAACTCATTCGAGTGTCTAAAATTTTATTGTGCAGTCTAGTGCTACAGGCGAGAGTGACGATGATCGTGAAGACCTTCACGAACCAAACGAAACTCACGAGGGCAACACAACAATGCCAACTGCTTCAGAACATTTCGACGTTGCCAGGATGATTACGGAGTGCCTTGGCAGATACGATTGTGTCCCTCCACCTGATGACGACTCTGCGGATGAGGACGAAGTTGACGTTGCTGTTGATGACGACAACCTCCCTGACATATACCCAGATGACTTCAATCACATATCAAGTGTTCCACTTTACGAAGGATGTGAGACGAAGCTATTGGTGGCGGTGCTCCTAATTTTCAATTGTTTCACAGTACACGGTGTATCAAACACGTGTGCAGATGAACTATTGAACATTATCAGTGAACTTCTCCTAAAGGGCAACAAACTTCCCAAATCGCACTTGAAAGGGAATAAACTCATACGGACACTAGGGTTGAATTACAAGCTAATCCATGCTTGCCGAAACGGTTGTCGTTTGTTCCGAGGGGACTTGGCCGAGGCGTTGACGTGCCCACTATGTGGACAACAGCGATACGCATCGGAGAATAGTGGGCGGCCGGTGAAGATTTTGAGGCACTTCCCACTTATACCCCGACTACTGCGAATGTATCGATGTAAGGAGATAGCAGAGTTGAACAAGTGGCACACAACACGGAAAGACATACATGGCAATATGGAGTGTGTACCGGACTCAAAAGCTTGGAAACACATCAACGCTTTATATCCGGAATTCGCAGCTGACGAGAGGAATGTACGATTAGCTCTGGCCACAGATGGAGTGAATCCTTTTTCAAACCAGTCACTCAGCCACTCAACGTGGCCAGTAATACTATTAAATTACAACCTACCTCCTTGGCTAGTAACGAAACGGTTCTTTCTAATGCTAGCTCTCCTCATCCCAGGTAAATAGTTGTCATGTCACTCCGACCACGTTGTTATTCACATTTGCGATTAGGCGTATGGTGAAGTCAATTGATTTATATTAGTCGTACTCTTGAAACATATGCCTACAATTAGTCATATCTACAATGACAGTGACTAATAGTTGGTCATACCCTGAAACTAGAGTGACGACAAAATGTCATTTCCTGAAAGACCATGACTGAAAGTAGTTATACTCTGATTTAAGTTCCCCAACATTAGTTATATCTAGAAATAACAAGACCAGCCTTGATAGGATTATAACACGGCGGGGACGAATGTTACACTTGTTCTTAAAGCAGTGGACAAACATTAGCAATTTTCTTAAAGCCGCAGGTTTTCTCTATCACTAAAGTTTATGATGCTTGCTTTCCTCATTCCAGGGAAGGAGAGTGTGACGTCATCGAATATAGATGTGTATCTGGCCCCTCTTATCGAAGAGCTGCAGCAACTTTGGGAGGGTGTAAATGCCGTGGATGTCTCCGCAGACAGTCACAACACCAATTTCACACTCAGAGCAATGTTGATGTGGTGCATCCACGATTACCCAGCATACGGTCTTGTTTCCGGGCAAGTGACAAAGGGGTACAAAGGCTGTCTTGAATGCGGCCCTAACGTTAGTACTCGTCGATCAGCTTCACTGGGAAAGAATGTTTACCTCGGACATCGGAGGTACTTGCAGAGGAATCATCCGTATCGGCGACTGAGAAGAGCATTTGATGGCACGGAGGAAATAAGAGCACCCCCAAGGTCTCTGAATGGACAAGATATTGTGCGCCATGCTAAAGCTAGGCAGAGGTGGCTAGCAGCCAGTGATGAAAATAGAGAAGGAGGCGAGAGTGATCCAGTGCACCAGAGCGGAGTGAAGAGGCTATCAGTTCTTTACAATCTTCCATATTGGCAAGTAAGCATGCTTACGCTGTAAACCACGTTTCTGTTGTTACTCATGATATGAAAATGTTTTTTCGTGGGGTAGTCAGATTTTGAGAACACAACGACTACCTGTTGTCATGTACTGATAGATCGTGACTAACAGTAGTCATACATTGAGACCATAGGACTAACAGCAGTCATATGCCGAGAACGCATGAGTAGGACTCCTCATTCTCAGCAAAAGCAGGACTAACAGTGGTCTTACTCTGGAACATGCATGTTAGTAATATTAGTTATGTTCTGACGTAGGATGTGTTCTTCATCGCAGACTCTCATAATCAGGCATGTGCTGGATCCCATGCACTGCGAAAAGAATCTCTGCGAAAACATCATGAGGACAATATGGGGATTGAAAGACACACTCAAAGTCCGTCTAGACATGAAGGAGGCCAATATACGCCCCGAACTGCACCCTCAACACGTCGGGAGTGATACCATTGTACTACCGGCTGCTCCTTACGTTCTTACGAAGGTGGAGAAGGCGACATTCATCAACACTATCCGGAACTTAAAGACTCCCAGCCATTACGTAGGGCAGTTATCGAAGAGGATCACCCCTGATGGAGACCTTCGTGGGCTTAAGTCACATGACTACCACATTATGATGCAACAGGTCTTGCCTTTGTGTCTCCGGACATTACTAACAAAAGACGTTCGGGCAGCCATCATTCGGATATGCAGGGTGTTTGTGCGACTATGTGAGAAGTCTGTGGATCCGTCAACAATGTCCGATTTGGTGGAGGAAACAGCTGTGACCATGTGCATGATGGAAAAAGTATTTCCACCGTCATTTTTCGATGTCATGTCACATCTTCCAATCCACCTAGTGCAACAATTAGCCATTTGTGGCCCGGTGCATACACGCTGGATGTACCCCGTGGAACGGTATCTCAAAACCTTAAAGGGATATGTACGGCAACGAGCGAAACCGGAGGGCTCGATGGCACGAGGGTATATCATGGAGGAGACGCTCGGATTCTGTACGGAGTACATGAAGAATTGGAGCATGACGACATGGCGTGTGTGGGACGACAAAGAGGAGCCTACTATGAATGATGAAGTTCTAGAGGGGAACGGGAGACGGCGCTTACTCTCTTCAGAATTGCAGCAATGGATCCATGATTTTGTGATGAACAACGCTGAAATCATCGTAGACTACAGAGAGTATGCACCAAATCCTCTCTTGGAACTGCATGGAACTTACGCTCACAGTACGGAAACAATTCTGTACAGGTTATCGTGCAAAAGATGACTACGCGTAGTCATTACTTGAAGGGGAACATCCATGCGTAGTCGTATTAGCCCCTAGTTTTATTTTGGAATGTGGTCATGCATCGGCTAAGGAGTATGTCTGCACATAGTCATTCTTCCGCTGCGGAATGACTACGCATAGTCATAGGCCATCTGTAAGGGCTTACAAATAGTCATAGGCCATATGAAAGGGCCTACAAATAGTGGTCATTGTAAAAACAAGCTAATGTGAAATAACACAGTCGAAGTGCTGGCTTGCTACAGGCGTTACGCATGTGAAATGAAGCGACGAGAGGACGCCCGCAACATATTCCGTCGACATCAAAGGAAGAAACGCGTAGATTACCCCACCGACATACAGCACCAGCAATTGAATCAATGGTTTCACGATGCTGTATCCAACGATATGGCGACGGGGACAGATGTCTCCGCGGACATCCAAGCGTTGCTGACCCCCCCTTCAGTCCAGGCAAAGGGATACAAGTCGATGTACGCATATGGAAATCATATACGTGTACGTGGAATAGAAGCTGATATGGCCACATGTGACAAAAGAAGATGGCGACTACGTTCCTCCAATCTTGTCGCGCTAGTTCGCATGACCGCAATCTGAAGACAACAAATCTGGAGTACGTGGGGTGGGTGGACGAAATTCTCAGCGTGGACTACGGGAAATTTGAAGTTGTGGTGTTGTACTGTACGTGGGCACAAGCAAATAGAAGGGGAGCTCGTGCTACAATGAAAACCGACGAATATGGATTCACATTGTTCAGATTTGATCGGTTGGTTCCATACTTAGCGGACTCCTTCGCATTTCCCCTTCACGTACAACAAGTATTTTTCTGCGATGAGGAAGAAAACAGTGGATGGAAGGTCGTTTTACGCCGACAGCCACGTGGTGCAAGAGTGGAGTCAAGAGCTGCGGGAAGACCGGAATTGCAGAGTCTACGGTTACGTAGAGACGAAGAGTATGAGGGCCTGAGACCTCTCTACATACTTCCGGAAGCAGAAGTACAAACTCATGATCACGGCACTGCTAGAAGATTGACCACAGAGGAAGCCCAACAGAACTTGCTGGATTCCGAGGAGGATGCAGATGAGTGATAGGAAGCGTTGTCGATATATACAATCGTGTAGTACGCGTAGTGTGAGAGATAGTGTGGACAAGTACCTGATGAGAATCAGCTACATGTTGATTTTTGTCGTATGAACGACTTACTCCTAATTATAGTCATATTTGTTGAACCAGTGAGTGCATAAAAAAACCCTTGGGTTGACTAAATTATGAGTACCGTAGTCATAAGACAGGTAGGAATTTAGTGTAGACAATAAATTAGTTTTATTAGCGGAGATGAAAAAAAATTTAAAAACAAAAAAACAACTAACTGCCTTTTGACTAAGTTCTGACTACGACAGTCATAAGGCACGTAGGAATTTAGTGTAGGCAAGAAATTAGTCTTATTAGCAAAGATGGAATTTTTTTTTTTTAAAAAATAATTGCCTTTTGACTAAGTTCTGACTACGACTGTCATAAGGCAGGTAGGAAATTAGTGTAGACAAGAAATTAGTCTTATTAGCGGAGATGAAAAAAATTAAAATAAAAACACAACTAATTGCCTTTTGACTAAGTTCTGACTACGACAGTCATAAGGCAGGTAGGAATTTAGTGTAGACAAGAAATTAGTCTTATTAGCGGAGATGAAAAAAATTAAAATAAAAACACAACTAATTGCCTTTTGACTAAGTTCTGACTACGACAGTCATAAGGCAGGTAGGAATTTAGTGTAGAAAAGAAATTAGTCTTATGAGTGGTCGAAAACAGAATAAAAAAAAACTGCCTTTGACTAAATTCTGACTACAGCAGTCATAAGGCAGGTGGGAATTTAGTGTAGACACTAAATTAGTCTTATGGGTGGTCGAAACCACTTATTATAAAACTACTCTGATGACTAAGTTATGACTACGGTAGTCATAAGGGAGGTGTGAAATAGTGTACATAGTAAATTAGTATATAGAATGGTAGAAAACGAAATAAAACATACGGATGTGGTGACTAAGGGATGACTACAGTAGTCATAAGACAGGTAGGAATTTAGTGTAATCACGAAATTAGCCTTATGAGTGGTCGGAACCAAAATAAAAAAACCATTGTGGTAGTCAGATGACTACAAGAAAATCATGCGTAGTCATATTGCTGCCCGAAACCGTAGTCAAGACGATGACTACTCTAGTCATATGCCTGCCTGGACGTAAATAACCACGTTCTCGGCGTTCCCCAACCGTAAAATCATCGAGGTGCCTAAAAATTCTGACTCCGAATAGTCGTATGACTACAAACATGACTAAAATATGACTAAAATATGACTAAAATTTTTACTCCCCCCTTAGCTGACTAAGTTTTTCCGATCTGAATACGCATTTGACTAGCCAGAGTCAGAATTGACACCATAGTCATTCGCGACTAGTCAGAATTGACACCCTTTTCTATTAGTGACTCCTCTCCTGCCAGCTTCTCTACCCTCCTTACTACTCTCCGTTCAAGGACGGAACCGTTATCTCTTGCCCGAACAGCAAGGGCCTTCTAGACTCCGCAACACTCCCAGCACAGTATACAAGACAGGAAATAGGAAAGTTTACACACACTAACACCCTGTGAGGTTAAATCCCGGTGTTCCGGTTTCTAACTCACAAGTGGGCCGTGGGGTGGTGTGTTACTAATTCCTTCCAAGCAATGGGATCCTCCAAATTCTCATGCAAACATGCAATACTCCTTCAAACTTCAACAAAAAGGTCCAACACACAAGTGACCTCAATTCTCCCTATAAATTGCAATTCCATGAGTGACTCAAGTTCCAAAGCCCACCAAAATTGAGTCTAGGAAGCTACAATTGCATCCCTTGAGCCACTAGGGCTTGGGGCTCAATTATGGGGTCAAATAGGACTTAAAACCAAGCAAAGGCCCCCAAAATGCATCAAACTAGACTACTACAGCCCACTTTCTAAGCTCACAAAAATGGTAGATTCAATTGTAAACCCCCAATTCTCGGTCCCAAGGTAATTAAAACCATACACATGCTCATAACCCATTTCTACAATGCAAGATACCCTTGAATGAGACACTAGGGTTTCCTAGGAAAAATTGGGCAGCGCTTCCGCGCTTAACCCAATACTTCCAATTCAAGCCCTAAATTCAACAAATGAACCAAACTTGAACAACAAGAACCTAGTAAAATTCGGACAGCGCTTCCGCACTAATTACGAATTTCCGGATTTTTTAACCTATCTTTTATAATTTCCGCCCAAATTTGGGCAGCGCTTCCGCACTACCCTTTACACACGGAACACCCAACTTACACCTCTAATATTTCAGCACACTCATTCGTTCAAATAGACAACCATCACTCACATAAGATAACATAAATCACAAACAAAAACAAACAATTAAATTTTTGGCAATTAAATCTGCCATTTTCAAAATAGGGTTCACAAACTTCTAACAACCACTTAAATGAACAACCATGAAAGATTAAGATCAAACGGGGAAGAAGAGTGCTCCCTCCCTATTGTCACCCTGTCCACCCTCCGTAATATCACGGGGGAGACAGGGCGATGGATCTTGGGTGTCGAATTACGCTGAAGGCCGCTGTCGCTGCGTCAACGGAGCCGAATTGTCGATGCTGGTCGCCCTCGCGGCTGGCCGTGACTGCTCCTTCTCGGCCCCGATCACTCCGGCACCTCTCTGGCTGTGCCGATCCTCCGACGCTAACTGCCGTCGCCGGGACTGAGTCGATGCAGCTTCCGCCTCTCCGCTCGTCAATGATTCCGCCGGTGCCGACGCTGAAAATTCCCTCCGTTGTTCAGGCCGCTGCTGGATTTCCTCGCCGTCGTGATCGTGATCGACTGGGATTGCCGGTGCAGTGGCCGGTACTTCTGCCGTCGGTGCTGGCCGGAGCGTTGCCGACCGCTCCTCGTCGACGTCGCTCCAGATGCGACAATGCTCCGACGCCGGCTCCAAACTCCAGCGCTCCAGGTCCTCGCCACTGGTCGCCGAATCACATCAGTCTGCGGGATCGCGCTCCTCGGCTCCCCAACCGATCGTCGCGTGCTGACCGCCGGCCGACTCGCTGTCGGTGCTACTGGACGGCCTCCGTCGCCGTCCCGATCCTCCTCGAAATCTTCTTGCGCTTGTCGTTGCGGGACGGTCGAGTTCGGTGCTGGTTGCCGTGACGAGCTTGGCCGTGTCGGTGTTGGGGACTTCCCTGGTCCACCTCGCTCGCTCGTGGTCGTGCCGTCACCTTCGGCGCCCTGGTACGCCGCTGCCTCCTTCCGGTCTCGACTCTTGCATTACCTCCAGCAATCGCCTGTGCTCTAGCCTCGCCGATCCGCCACGAGCGCGTTCGCCCTCCTGATCCAGATCCTCTTGATCCTTTAACAATCGCACCAAACGCCCTACTCCAAATCACACCACCTAATCTCGTGGAATTTTTTCCACTCCTTGCACGCAACTAGGGTTTTTGCACCAACCACTAGCTAGAACTCATCAATTCGCGACAACAACCTAGATCTCAAACAATCCCTTCCAAAACACACCCACACACAAAACTAGCCTAACGGCCTCTCTTCCCACTCCCCCTCCTCCCTGGCTGATCCAGGGAGGTTGAAGTAAAAAGCTTCATCCGTCCAATTGGGCGGATTTCATCCGTCCAGTTGGACGGACTTTCATCCCTAGTTTTTTCTAACTAATTAGGCAAGGTAAAGGCACCACACTTCATACTAGGGATTTTTTAGAAAGTAAGGGCGAAATGGGGTAACCCGGGCCCTACTTATGAATACATAATTGCTAAAACATACTAAAAACTCGCCATTTAATATATTGGAGTTTATCAAAAATACTAATTTGGTATAAATTAGAGCAAGAACGGCCGTTTGTGCCAAAACCCCCTATGAGACCATGGGTATTCCGTGAATCCACGAAATGAGCTAAAAGGTCTAATTAAACCATGGAAACTTGATAATTACGCGCTAAACTTTGCGGGGAACGTATTCCCGCTAAAGTGAACCGTTTCGCGGGTTCACACACCCACACACACACACACACACACGCACACAATGAGAATGGAGAAAAGGGCGTACTTGCAACTGCATTAGGGTATTGCAAAAGGCACAAAAAGACCCCGAGGGAGTATCCTTCCCTCGGCTAAGTAGCAGATCCTCTTTGGCATCCCAGAAGAGGACAAAAATTTCTCGCCAGGGAATCTTTCTAAATCCTACCCCTAGTCAGCCTAGCGCCGTTATTCTCCTGCCTGCAATAAAAGCATTAATTCTACCCTAACCACGGTCCGAGGTATCCGTCAACGACTACCTCAGCCTTGGTCGCACTCCTCCATTATGGCGATTACAGCGCCTCGGCAATCGCGGAGGTGCCGTCTCCCTGCGCCTTCGGCCCGGGTTGGGAGGTGATCTCCTCCTCCCCTCCCTCCTCGCCAAGTGTCGGGGCAGTTCCCCCTCCGTCCCCGAGCTCTGTGTCACCGGAAGGAACGGGGGCCGAGGTATCCGGAAATACCTCCCCGGTCTCCGGGACCTCCACCAGCTCCTCGGGGACAAGGGGAGTGGTCTCCGAGGTGTGGGTTAAGCCAGAGGAACCCTCGGGGTCAAGAGATCATGAGATGGAAATTGCCGGTCCTGGAAGGGGCTGGGGTGCCTCTGTCCTCTGTTCGGGTGGACGGTGGTCGGTCCTCCCGTCTTCCCCTGGTTGGATCGTGGCCTCCGGGGCGGGAGCAGGGCTCTCGTCCATAGGGTCCACTATCCGGTCAGGCGGGATCGGTGAGGAAGCCCTGCTGTCCGCCTCTATCCGGGAAGCCCTCTCCTCACGGTGTACTCCTCCCCTGGCCGCCCCTGTCTCTCCCCGGTTGTCTTCGGGAAGGAGTGGCAGTGTGCCTGTCCCGGTCGGAACCTTTTCTGGGCTGCGGACGGGTGGAGGGATTGGCTCCTCCATTCCTACGGGGTCGGCGGACTCCTCTTCCTCTACCCTGGCAGCCTCAGCAGTCTCGGATGCGACCCGGGTAGGAGGGTTCTCAACTACCTCCGGTGGGGGTGCTTCTCCTGGAAAGGCCTTAGCCATCTCCCCGATGAGGGTTCTCATCTCCTGGAGGGCTCCTTCCATCCTCTCCGCGGCTTTCTTCATGTATGCCGCCATCCGGGTTGGGAGGTTTGATCCCAATGCCTGGAATTGGGCGTCGAGCAGCTGAGCCTTCAGTTGGGCCTCTCCAGGTGCGTACAGAAACCTCCTGAGCCCGAAAAGGTGCTGCCGAGCGTACCCCTGCTGCTTGGACAGTTCCTCCTCCAACTGCTGGATTTCCCGGGCTTGCCGTAGGATGATGAGGGACCCCTCGTTGATGCTCGCCCGGGCTGCCGCATTCTCTTAGACTAACTCCCGCACCATGTTGGGGTACCGCTCCACCTGGCCAGTCCGGAGAGCTACCGATATCCCGCGCAGGGCCTTATGCATTTGCAGATGCTCCTGCGTGCATACGTGCAGAGCATGGGCAATCGGTTGCAAGGGGTGCTCCTCCGTTATCCGGAATGGGGGCACCGGGAGGCGTGGGTCGATCTCTGGCCTCCGCGGGGTCAAGTCCTCCCACCCGGATAACCGAGTGGTGTTGGCCGGTGCCAACTTCCCTTGTACCCGGTTAGCGGGGGTAGGAGAGTGTTGTCCTGTTGCCCCCTCCTCCTCCGAGTCTGAGGACTCCTCCATCACCCTTTTCCCCTTTCTCCGGACGTCTCCTTCTCCGGACGAGGTGGGTCGCTGGACGGCAGGGATACCCCTGACAACTGGTTCGAGGGGTTTGGCCCGGACAACAGGGGAAGCAGCAGGTGTCGGGGTAGTGTCCTCCCTGGGCCTGGTGAGCTTCCTCCGAATCCGGGGTCGAGGATTCTCGGAGGGGAGGTCCGCCCTCCTCTTCTTGGCATACTTTGGGTCCCCCCACTCAATTCCTTCCGCAGCTGGAGGTGGCACGGGGTCCCCTACCGGACTGTCCGCCAGGAGAAGAACTTCGGCAGGGATGCTCTCAGCCTGCACTTCCCGGGTCGGAGTCTGCGCTTCCGGGGTAGGATCTCCTCGCAGGGGAGCTCTTTCCGCTTCGACCTCTCCTGGCTGGACTGCAGTCTCTACCTGTCACATCCCTTTCCAAAGGATGCCCGAACACCGTGGTGAGCCGAGAGGACCCCGGGAGTGACACCCCGGGCTTGGCAAGAGACAAGGTGAAGTGACCAAGGGGAGTCCCGAGCAAACAGCACGCAATGGCGTCGTGCTCGGGACAAACTTGGTGGCGTGTCTTACATGGTTGGAAACCTTGTTTGAGCACGCATCCATGGGTCCAAAGAACGCGCGATTTGGAGTTGTGAGTCATGAGATATGACTCCCCAAAGTTGGAGCGCGGTCCGGGACACTCCGGGACTCGGGAGTGTTGCCTTTCGGGACTCAAAATGTCGTCCTTCATGGATGGCAGCATGTTGCATGTCTTTGGAATGCTCTGGACAAGAGCTTTCCAAAATGCTAAGGCTCGTGAGGAGCAAAGCAATGCTTTGGGAGATATGGCTCTCCAAAGCATCGGGACTTCGGGACTCCGAGACTGCTGCCTCCCGAGACTCCCGAATGTTCAGAGGAGCATAGCTCCCACATAGAAGCTCCGATTGGGACAAATGAGGAGTCCATCGACATCTACTCAAAGAGTAGATGTCGAAAATGGGCTCGCACGTCCCATTTGGATAACTGAGCTACAAGTTAGCCCGAGAAGAAGATACGGCCCGTTTTTGAGACTAAGGCAAAAACGGGTGGTCTTCCAAAACAAAAGTGTGTCACGGAAGGCCCCTCAACACAAGAGGGGGGGGCCTACCGAAGACTCCAGAGAGTACTATGAGGAGGGGTGGTCTCCCTCCTCACTTCCACATGGTGCCGAGGAGAGCCGGGGTGGCTCTAAGGGGTGAGGCTTGGGATGGGGCCTCACTCCCGCACCTTGTGGAAAATGGAGAGTGCTTTGGAACATCTCTAAACATGGGGTTGGGAAGTGTCCCTCTCCAAGTTAGTCCCCGTGATAAGTAGTGCCGGTTCCCGGGAGTGACCGGGAATGGCTCAAGAAGGTGAGGCATGGAAAGGAAGCCTCACTTCTAAATCTTGGGCATTGTGGGATGCTCTTGAGCATCCCACAACATTGGGTTGGAAAGAGTCCCGCTCCAAACTAGTCCCCGGGAAAACTAGTGCCGGATTCCGGGAGGATTTCCGGCAAAGTCCCGAATGGGGTGAGAAACAAGAGTGGAAGGGGACTAGTGGGAAGTTGGAAAATGGATAAGGGCGGTTAGCTCCGGGGGTGATTAGTAGCACCCTTGGGAGCTTGGACATGTGTGGAAGGCCGCCCCGTGCCACCAAATGGCATGCCCATGTGTTTTGTGGGAGTTCCGGTTTACGGGTTCCGGGTAATGAGTTGGGGGAGTCAAGGTGGGTTGGACACCTTGACTAGAAATGGTGCTAACATTGTGTGTGTTTGGCATGTGCAGTGTTAGCTAAGTTGTGGCCGGTTGCTACCAACAAAGTAAGCCGTGATTCCGCTACCAAGTAAGGCTTACTTGAAGAAAAAGAGTTGGGAGTAATTAGGGCCGCGACACTTGGTATCAGAGCAGGCTACGTAACGGGATCCAATCAAGAGTAGGATGGCATGAGAGGCCGGAAGCTCTTGCTATGGCCCGAAGACACGTAGTTAAGCCTTTGTGGCCGGTGATGCCCCTCATGAGGAGTCTTCTTAAAGTCCATTGGAGGAGCCGGTGGAAATAAAAGGGGACCAAGGGGAATAAAGAGAAGTTGCTAGTTGTGAGAAGGACACTTACCATGAGGAGGAAGAAAATCCTTTAAGTCCCGTTCCCGGGAACCGAGGCTACAAGAAGAAGGCACGAGATGAAATGTTCCATGAGCTTGTCAAAACTCTTCAAGTCATGCAAGAAGAGATCAAAGAGCTCAAGGGGAGGGCATCAAGCCTTTCTTCACGCAAGTTGTGCAAGACCAACTTGCCCTCTTCCTTCACGGAATTGGGCAAGGCAAAAAAGTCAAGGACTTCATTATGGAACTTGAGCTCTACTTTGAGGCTCAAAGGGCTTGTGAAGAGGACAAGATCACTATTCTTGTGACCTTCTTGAAAGAACATGTTGATTCAGCCTCCACAAACCTTAGGACCCGTCCGGATTTTCTCCTGTGTAGGACGGGGAGCTCCTCTCCGTCACTGTCGTTCCCCTGTACTGGCCTAAGAGGCGGTCGAGAGGCAATTACGGAGGTCGGAGGAGTCGCCATAGCTACTGGGGAGCTCTCCTCTAGTCCGGGTAGGATCGGGCCTTGGTGGCTCGATCCGGTTGCAGCTCCACTCCGGGTTGCCATCCGGTGGGCGGTGGCTGGCCAGGGTGTAGTGGCTCCCTCCGGACGGGGTAGCGGAGCGGCCTCCCTTCGCCGTAGTATGGCCGCTCCTCCTGCATCGGGTCCTGGTGCTCCCTCATCCCCTGGTTGGGGTGACACCATCCCTGTCCTCCGAGGCCTCTGCTCTCCTAGGCCCGGCGGTCCTGGTGGTGCAGGAGGTGGAGGTGGTGGGGGTGTCCCTGCTCCGGGGGCAGGCATCCTGGGGAGTAGCTTGGCCGCAGCAGGGACTCCCACCTCGGGAATCTGCTCCCCGGGAAACATGTCCCGTCTGCCCTCCATGAGCATCCTGAGGAGGGTAATCTCACCCGGGTTGAGGCACTCGTAATGCGCATACAGGTGGTACACGTATGGTGCCAGGGGGCAGCCCTTCGCACTGGCGGTCTTCTTTGAAGCCCGGACGATCACCTCCTCGAGGATGTGCCCCCATCCTACGCGCTTCCGGCCCAGGTAGGACTCCACGATCGCCTTCAGGAGTCTGTTAGACACAAATTGGGGCTTCTCCGGGTTGAGGATCGGGGCCAGGAACCTCAGCAGACGCCGCTCCCGAGCATTCGCACAATCCTCCACTCTGTAGCCGTCGTGCTCGTGCGCGGGGTTGTGGAACATCCCACCGAGGGAGGGATCATTCCTCACCTGGATGTATCCGGTGGAGGAATCCGGAAAGCCGTACGTCGCCCTCCAACACGCCTCCTGCCAAAAATGCGGCTTGGCCCGGACAGGGTTGTCGGCGAAAGTCGGTGGATCCTGTCTGGACACGGCCTCCTCGATAATCCCTGCGTCCTCCACATTCCAGGGCACCCAGTACAATCCCACGCACCCCATCCGCGTCAGGTCCTGCACCAACTGCGCCCGGGCATCCACCGCCATTGGGATGCCAGCCTGGATGATTTTACTCCGGATTCGTGAAGCCCGCTCTCCGGCCATGTCTCCGTACTCCTCTTATCCGGGCTATGGTGTGCAGAGCGGCCGCGTGGAGCAGGAACGTGCGAAAATGTGGGGAGCGGCAAAGTCGGCACAGCGCACGCAGAACGAGGAAGAAGGGGGGGGGGAATTGCAAAAAGGAGGGTAACGGCCCTTTCCGCGCCGCTAACGACAAAAGGGAGTGGAGGAGGTGGCGGTACTTTTGGCGGCGCCGTATTAATCACGGGCTTGTCAGCCCGGGTCTATCGGCGCCGCTGCCGGTGGTTCCTCCGCCCGGCCCGTCCTTCTACCCGGCGGCCTCCCCGGCCATCGAGGACCGGCCGGGCCATACCCGGCCCGAACATGCCCGGTCGGTACATAACCGATCGGGACACCCCTTCCCGGGTTGAGGTCAACCCGCGAAGGGTCGGTTAAGCCCTACCCGGGTATGCAGCGGCCGGATTTAAGCAAGGCGAGGCCGGGCCCGGGTTTCAAAACGTAACTACAAAGCAAGAGAAGATTCAAAAAAGTCCGCTACCCTATTATATCCACTAAGCTTAAGGATGTACCCGGGAAGGCAGGCCCCTGGCTAAGCTAACCTTACCCGGTCACTACCCGGGTAGGCCAGTCTGTAGGCTTTTATTTCTTCTAATTAACTATTACTGTCGCGGCCCTAATTACTCCCAACTCTTTTTCTTCAAGTAAGCCTTACTTGGTAGCGGAATCACGGCTTACTTTGTTGGTAGCAACCGGCCACAACTTAGCTAACACTGCACATGCCAAACACACACAATGTTAGCACCATTTCTAGTCAAGGTGTCCAACCCACCTTGACTCCCCCAACTCATTACCCGGAACCCGTAAACCGGAACTCCCACAAAACACATGGGCATGCCACTTGGTGGCACGGGGCGGCCTTCCACACATGTCTAAGCTCCCAAGGGTGGCACTACTCACCCCCGGAGCTAACCGCCCTTGCATATTGTCCAACTCCTCACTAGTCCCTTTCCATTCATGTCTTCGGGACATTACCGGAAACCGGCACTACTTTTCACGGGGACTAACTTGGAGCGGGACACTTTTCCAACCCAATGTTTCGGGATGCACACCACAAGCATCCCATAGTGCCCAAGGTGCGGGAGTGAGGCTCCATCCCAAGCCTCACCCCTTAGAGCCACCCCGGCTCTCCTCGGCACCATGTGGAAGTGAGGAGGGAGACCACCCCTCCTCATAGTACTCTCTGGAGTCTTCGGTAGGCCCCCCCCTCTTGTGTTGAGGGGCCTTCCGTGACACACTTTTGTTTTGGAAGACCACCCGTTTTTGCCTTAGTCTCAAAAACGGGCCGTATCTTCTTCTCGGGCTAACTTGTAGCTCAGTTATCCAAATGGGACGTGCGAGCCCATTTTCGACATCTACTCTTTGAGTAGATGTCGATGGACTCCTCATTTGTCCCAATCGGAGCTTCTATGTGGGAGCTATGCTCCTCTGAACATTCGGGAGTCTCGGGAGGCAGCAGTCTCGGAGTCCCGAAGTCCCGATGCTTTGGAGAGCCATATCTCCCAAAGCATTGCTTTGCTCCTCACGAGCCTTAGCATTTTGGAAAGCTCTTGTCCAGAGCATTCCAAAGACATGCAACATGCTGCCATCCAAGAAGGACGACATTTTGAGTCCCGAAAGGTAACACTCCCGAGTCCCGGAGTGTCCCGGAACGCGCTCCAACTTTGGAGAGCCATATCTCATGACTCACAACTCCAAATCGCGCGTTCTTTGGACCTATGGGTGGTTGCTTAAACAAGGTTTCCAACCATATAAAGCACACCACCAAGTTCGTCCCGAGCACGACGCCATTGCGTGCTGTTTGCTCGGGACTCCCCTTAGTCACTTCACCTTGTCTCTTGCCAAGCCCGGGACGTCACTCCCGGGGTCCTCTTGGCTCACCACGGTGTTCGGGCATCCTTTTGAAAGGGATGTGACACTCACCCCCACCAAACAGCGTCGATGCCCTCATCGACAATCTCTCTTGTCGGCAGTACCAAGTTCTTGAGGTAGCCTCCTCCTTGGCACTTGCACTGCGTTCCAGGGTAGCTAGCCCCGCAATGCTCTAAGCATCCTTCCACTTAGAAATTGGCTAAGTCCTCAAAGGTGGCATTAGATAGGTCTAAGGTCCTTGGCACCCTAGAGTTTGCCTTCAAAGGACCTACAATATCTAGACCTATCTACTTTGAGACTTACTTGGAATGCCCCCAATGGCCCCAAGTTAGGCTCAACTAGCCCATCATACTCACATGACTTAGGAATAAATTCAAGGCTAACCAATACTTTCTTGGTCGCAACACCAAGCCCTCTTTTAAGCACTTAGGCTCTCAAGTGGTGAACTTTGCTCGCCTAGGGATATTGCTAAGTCCCGCCCGGCCTAGCCTTTGCTTCACCCTACCGAGACATGGATGGCCAACCCATGCGTTGACAATGGTCAACCCGCAAAGGGCACTTTTATGAGCCCGTGCCACTATCTTGCTCCCGCCCGAGCAAGTCCTAAGCTTAAGAGTCATGGGGATTCACCCACTCACAACTCCCAAGCCAAGGTCCCTGTTTTGCAGCATTCCAAGTATTGGCTTCGCGTATCCTTCAACCTCTTCTAACCAACCTAGCAATCCAACATGAGACTAGGACACATCTCACATTCAACATGCAATCACGGAAACTTGCCATTCAATTTGCAACTTTATTGTCAACCAAGTATTACAACATGTGCAATTTGCACCAAATACTAGACAAAACTTAGGCCAAGTCTACACAAGTGTGGTGATTCACCCCCACTTCAAAGGTTGATATCCTCATCAATGCTTTCTCGGTGTCTTGGATCTCCGTTGGCTTTCATACCTTTCCACCATCTCCTTTGCATTGGCCATATACTTGGCCTCAACCCATGTTGCTTCCTTCTCATGGTACCCCCGCCACTTCACCAAGTATTCTTTGCCCTTCTTCTTGGTGTTCCGGCATTTCAAAATGCCTTCTACCTCAAACTCTAGGTGATCACCAACTAGTTCGGGTAGAGGCCGCAACACTTGCTTGCGTTCCGGCCTCACCTTATCTTTGTGATATGGCTTGAGCAATGACACATGGAAGGTGGGGTGAACCTTGATCTCCGGTGGTAAGTCCAACTTATAAACATCCTCAAACAACCGTTTTGCAATGACAAATAGACCCGCATACTTTGCCATGAATTTGGGAGTCAAGCCATCCGGTAAGGTGAAGTTCTTCACATTCAACCACACCTTTTGGCCCTCCTCATACTCCTCATGGCGCCGCCCTTTGTTAACTTGTTTCACATACCTCTTTTGTGCCTTGTCTAAGTACCACTTGGTCTTCTCAAGTAGTTGCTCTCTCTTGGCCACAAAGTCTTCAGCAACTTGGCTTCGTTCCAACTCCAATTGCAGTCCTTCCAAAGCTAGGTCGGCAGGCATAAGTGGCTCAACTCCATAAGCCACCTTGAACGGCAATTGCCCCGTAGCTGAATGCCTTGATGCATTGTAGCTAAACTCCGCCAAACCCAAGTACTCACTCCAATCACTTTGGTCTGCACTCACATAGTTGCGAAGGTATTGATTCAAGACCCCATTCACCCGTTCCGTTTGCCCATCGGTTTG
The DNA here is from genome assembly GCA_037043015.1 of Bryum argenteum. Taxonomy (NCBI): domain Eukaryota; kingdom Viridiplantae; phylum Streptophyta; class Bryopsida; order Bryales; family Bryaceae; genus Bryum; species Bryum argenteum. Next base: position 11,615,316 of record CM073323.1, on the reverse strand, counting down.
AGGGTGAAAAGCCGTACTAAATGTCAACTTTGTCTTCATCCTCCTAAACAAGTGCCTCCAAAATGCACTTGTAAACTTGGGGTCTCTATCGGATACAATCACCTTTGGCAATCCATGGTGCCGCCACCAAACGTTGAAAAAGAGCACCGCGGTTTCAAAGGCGGTCGCCGTCCCTTTTGTTGGCTCCATCCTTGCCAACTTACTAAACCTATCAACCACCACAAAGATGGCGTCACTCCCTCGTGACTCCGGAAGGCTTGTAATGAAATCCATAGAGACACACTCCCATGGACCATCCGGGATAGGCAAAGGCCTTAACAAACCCACTTGCTTTCGGTATGACGCCCGGTTGGTTTGACAAGTGATACAAGTTTTCACATAATGGGCAATGTCTTCCTTCATCCCGGGCCAATAGAACCTCTTTGAAACCGAGCATATGGTGGATTTCTCCCCCCTATGCCCGGCCAAGGGGTTGTCATGCTCCTCCTTGAGCACACTCAACCTCAACTTGCCCTTTGCAACATACACCCTATTTTGCTTGAACTTGATCATACCTTGGTGAAGCCGGATACCTTTGGGCTTCTTGCCACACCTAAGTTCATCTAAGAACTTTTGAGCCTCGGGGTCTTTCATATATGCCTCCCTTATCCGCTTTGCCAAATCACCTTCTCCCGCATACATCACTCTCAAGACTTGCGTGGTGCTTGGCCTATGTTCATCCTTCCGGCTTAGTGCGTCCGGCACCACGTTCTCCCGGCCCGGCTTGTGGATCAACTCCACATTCATAAGCACTAAGGTATCATACCACCTCAATTGCTTTGGTGTGACTTTGGCTTGTGTCTCAAAGTACTTCAATGAAACATTATCCGTGAATACCTTGGTCTTGTGGAGACCAAGGTAATGTTGCCATGTCTTCAAACAATGCAACACGGCAAACATCTCCTTTTCATGCGTTGGCCAATTGATTTGAGTGCCATCCAATTTCTTGCTCTCAAATGCAATTGGCCTTCCTTCTTGCATGAGCACTCCCCCGATGGCAAAGTCACTTGCATCGGTATGCACCTCAAAAGGCTTCTCAAACTCGGGGAACTTCAATACCGGCGGGGAGGAGAGTTTCTCCTTGAGTTCTTGAAAGGCTTGCTCACATGACTCGGTCCACTCCAAGGTCAAGTTCTTCTTAAGCAAATCGGACATGGGCTTAGCAATCTTGGAGAAGTTCTTTATGAACCTCCTATAATAATTAGTCAACCCAAGATTTACAGGGTAACAGCATGGATACCCGCGTGAATGGGTCGCGGGTGAAAAAGTACCACCCGGAGGAGTTAACGGATGAGGAGGTTCCGTCGGAGGAGGACGAACCCCCACAGTACGAATCCGAGTAACCACGGTTACGGGAAGGGGGCTGAGTGTTCGCGAGGACGCTCACAGATGAAAAAGAGGTAATGTCAAACCTCATTTTTTCGTTTTTGCCCCACGTAAGTCCGGATAGCGGTTAGTAATAGCTAATTAGGAGAAATAAACGCCCATATCATGGCGTACCCGGGTAATGACCGGGTAAGGTTAGCTCGGCCAGGAACCTGCCCACCCAGGAGCATCCTTAGGCTTAGTGGACAGGGTAGGGTAGCACTACCTTTTTGAATTTTCTTTTGCTTTGTATCTCCTGTTCTCGAGCCAGGATCCTGCCTAGTCGTATCCAGTCGGCCTGCTGCGGACCCAGATAACGCGTGGCGGCTCTTCGCGGGTTGACTCCTACCCGGGAAAGGGTTGCCTCAACCGGGTATACCTCAACCGGGTACGGCCAGCCGGGTATGGCTCGACCGGTTGAGGCCCGGCCGGTTGTCGAAGACCGGGGAAGGCAGCGGCCGGGTCGGTAGCCACGAACGGGTCGGGCGGGGACAACCCTGGCGGCGGCGCCGACAGTCCCGGGCTGACAAAAGCCTGTGATTAATGATGCGCCGCCATCCACCTCCCCCACTCCGTTGTCTTTAGCGGCCAATTTTGGCCGTTACCCTCCTTTTTCCCTCCTCGTTTCTCGTGCCTTTGCCGACTCTGCTGCTCCTGAAATTGTGTACGCGCGCTCCTGCTCCACGCGGCCGTCATGTACGCCATAGTCCGGGGAAGGAGAGTACGGAACCATGGCCGGAGAGCGAGCTTCGCGAACCCGGAGTAAGATCATCCAGGCTGGCATTCCGATGGCGGAGGATGCCCGAGCACAGCTGGTGCAGGATCTCACACGGATGGGGTGCGCGGGGTTGTATTGGGTGCCCTGGAACGTGGAGGACGCAGAGATTATTGAAGAGGCCGCGTCCGGACAAGATCCACCAACCTTTGCAGACAATCCTGTCCGAGCCAAGCCGCACTTCTGGCAGGAGGCTTGCTGGAGAGCGACCTATGGCTTCCCGGACTCCCCCACCGGATACATTCAGGTGAGGAACGACCCCTCCCTGATCGGGAAGTTCCACAACCCGGCACACGAGCATGATGGATTCCGGGTGGAGGACTGCGTGAATGCGAGGGAGCGATGCCTTCTCCGATTTCTGGTTCCGATCCTGAACCCAGAGAAGCCCCAGACAGTGTCGAACCGGCTCCTGAAGGCGATCATGGAGTCTTACCTGGGCAGGAGGCAGATAGGGTAGGGACATATTCTCGAGGAGGTGGTTACCCGCGCAGCGAAGAAGACCACCAGTGCAAAGGGGTGTCCCCTGGCGCCATACATGTACCATTTGTACGCACAGTACGAATGTCTTCACCCCGGGGAAATCACGCACCTCCGAATGCTCATGGAGTAGAGGAGGGACATGTTTCCAGGAGAGGAGATTCCCGGAGTCGGAGTCCCTGCTGCAGCCAAGTTCCTCCCCAGGGTGGCTTACCCCGGAGCCGGAGCACTTCCACCACCTCCGCCACCAGCCCCACCAGGACCACCGGGTCCAGGGGAGCAGAGACCTCGACGGACAGGGGCAGCACCTCAACCCGGAGAGGATGGAGTACCAGGACCCAGTACAGGAGGAGTTTCCGCCAGACAGAGAGAGACAGCTCCTCCACCCCTCCCGGAGGGAGGCACTCCACCCCGGCCGGCCCCCACTCACCGGATGGCAACCCGGAGTGTGGCTGCCACCGGGCCGAGCCATCCGGGTCCCATTTTGTCCGGACCGGAGGAAGACTCCCCGGTCGCCATGGCGACCCCTCCGGCCCTCGTAGTCGTCTCACCCTCACCCCTCAGGCCGGTGCAGGGAAATGATAGTGAGGGAGAGGAGGCTCCCGTCCTGCACCGGAGGAAGTCAGGACGAGTCCTGAGGTTCGTGGAGAACGAGCCTTCCTCCCTGCCCGGAGAACAGGGAGTGGAAGCCTCGGCCCCGCCAGGAGAGACCGAGGCTGTGGGAGCTTTGCAGCGAGGAGGTCCTACCCCGGAAGTGCAGACCCCGACTCGGGAAGTGCCAGTGGGGGACATCCCTACTGAGGTACTTCTCCTGGCAGATAGCCCGACAGATGATCCCGGACAGCCTACCGCCACGGGAGGGATAGAGTGGGGAGACCCGCAATACGCGAAGAAGAGGAAGGCGGACCTCCCCGCCGAGAGTCCCCGCCCACGGGTCCGGAGGAAGCTCACGAAGCTGAGGGCGGACACTTCACCAACCCCGGCCGCCTCTCCTGTTGCCCGGACCGAACCCCTCGAACCGGTAATCCGAGCGATCCTAGCAGTTCAGCGGACCTCATCACCCAGGGAGGGAGAAATCCGGAGGAAGGGGAAGCAGGTGCTGGAAGAGTCCTCTGAGTCAGAGGAAGGAGAGGCCACCGCACCGCATTCGCCTGCCCACGCTACCCGGGTACACGCAGAGGCGGCACCCTCCAATGCTACCCGGTTGCCAGGATGGGACGACTTCACCCCGCGGAGACCGGAGTTCGATCCCAGCCTCCCTGTACCCCCATTCCGGATAACAGAGGAGCACCCTCTGCAGCCAATTGCGCATGCCCTGCATGTATGCACGCAGGAACACCTCCAGATGCACAAGGCCCTGCGCGGCATATCAGTGGCACTCCGAACCGGCCAAGTGGAGCGGTACCCCGACATGGTGAGGGATTTAGTCCGCGAAAACGCTGCAGCCCGGGCAAGTATCAGTGAGGGGTCCCTCATCATCCTGCGCCAAGCCCGGGAAATTAAGCAGCTGGAGGAGGAGCTGACCAAGCAGCAGGGGTACGCTCGGCAGCATCTTTTCGGGCTCAGGAGGTTCCTGTATGCACCCGGAGAGGCACAACTGAAGGCCCAGCTGCTCGACGCCCAATTCCAGGCCTCAGGGTCGGACCTCCCAACCCGGATGGCGGCGTACATGAAGAAGGCTGCAGAGGCCTCATCGGGGAGATGGCCCGGACTTTTCCCGGGGAGGCACCTCCCCTTGCAGTTGTAGAGGATATCCGCACCCAGGGCAACCCCGAAGCGACCGAGGATGCCAGGGCCGAGGAGGAAGAGCCCACCGACCCCGCGGCAATGGAGGAGCCGGTCCTGCCCACGAACCTGAGCCCGGAGAAGACCTCGAGGGAGACAAGGACTTTGCACCGCCTCAGCAAGGACATACCGGAGAGTGCTGAGGCAAGCCTGAAGGGCATACCCCCAGTCGAGGAGGAGGTTCCCCGAATAGTCGAAGAGGAGGTTTCCCGGGTAGCGGAGGAGGATACCCGGGTAAGGAATCCCTCCCCATTCCATCGGACCGGATCTGTGGACCCGCGGACAGAGTCCTATTCCCGCCCTAGAGGCCACAATCCAACCAGGACGGAGGGGAGGCCGATGATACCCGGCCACCCGGATCGGGTAACCAAGGAGCCACGAGATGCCTCATTGTCCGGGTTTAACCAATCCGTCGGAGCCCTCGACGGCGAGGCCCTCCTGCAGAAGGTGCCGACATGAGAGGTCGCCCCCTCATCCCCGAGGACTTGATCGATGTCCCGGAGATCGGAGAGGCACTTCCGGACACCTCTCACCCGATGCCTTCCGGGATATCGAGATTCTAGGGAGCGGAGGGACCGCTCCAGTGCTCCAAGAGACATGGAACGAAGAGGAGGAGGTCACCTCCCAACCCGGGCCGAGGGCGCAGGAAGACGGCGCTTCCGAGACTGCCGAGGCGCTGTGACCGTTAGGATGGAGGAGGACGATCAGGGCTGAGATAACGGTGGGCGGATATCCCGGATCGAGATTAGGTTAGAAGTAGTACTTTTATTTGCAGATAGGAGAATGACGGCGCTAGGCTGACAGAGGGATAGATTTAGAAAGATTCTCTGGCAAGGAATTTTTGTCCTCTTCTGGGATGCCAGGGAGGATCTGCTACTTAGCCGAGGGGAGGATACCTCCTCGGGGTCTTTTTGTGATTTTGCAATACCCTAATTCAGTGCAAGTACGCCTCTTTCTCATTTCCCTCGTGTGTGTGCGTGTGTGGCCGATTGTGTATCTTTCTCGTTTTCCTGTCTTGTCTGCTGGGTCGGGGTGTTTGCAGAGTTCAGAGGACCCTTGCTGCCCGGGCAAGAGGTAACGGTTCCGTCCTTGAACGGAGGTTAGTGAGGAGAGTAGAGAAGCTGGCAGGGGAGGAGTGCGGCCAACGAACGGCACCTCTTACTTAGGGCACAGTCTAGTCTGTCCGTGCAGCATTCAGGATTACAGCGGCCAGGAAGGGATTCCGGCCGCTTAACCGACTCCCGAGGCCGCACTCGGTTGAGTCCCCCTGAATTGCTGAAGTCCGGGTAGGCGGGTTGGTGTACGGGTAATAGCGGTGAACTCCGGGTCAGTCGCACCACCCCCAGTCCAGTAACCCGGGATCTTCTAACCCGGGTAGTGAGTTGTGATAACCGGACCATAGGAGAACCGGATACCGACCTTTGTGACATGCGCGTGGATCTAGAGTCCGGGCGTAGAGGGAGGTATAAGGGAAGTTCCTAACAGGGTAAGGAGAGAGAGAGAGTCTCGGTGACCTTTCCGGTCACGTTAATCAACGGGAGCAGTGGTCTAATCCCCCCACTTATCTAAATCCGGGAAAACCCCTCTGAGGATCTCCGTCGACGAATACTCGGGTTCTTGTTTGGGAAACCTCTTTTACCACGAAAAAGGGTTATCCGGGCACGAATCGGGAAAGCACGTTACGACACGATTACTTTTGGCGCCGCTACCGGGGATCCTAAAGCTGCAAGTTCGAAGTTTCTACCATGAGAGAAGGAGAGTCACGCTGGAAGTTCTGGTGACGAGATCAAAGCTCACTCACATCGTCTTGCAGGTAGGAGTTGCAAGTGCGAACCAACCGCAAGCCTAGAAGCCGCCGGAGGTATACCCGGTGTACTGCTTCATGACTCGAGGGCAGACGAGTGAACCAAGCGGAAGTCGAGTTATCCGGGCAGCCAGGAGAAGGGCTACAGCCGAGATCGAGCACGCCGCTCAAGCCTGCAAATTTGCTTATCAAGAGGAGGAGATCCACTACGCATCCCCTCCTGAAGAGGTAGTCGCACCCGTTACAGTAGGGGTGGTCCCAGTACCCGCACCCCCATCCGAGAGCGACACCCCGAGTTCTCCCCCGGGAAGCGAGGGACCGCCCAGTCCGGGCCGAGTCGACCCCGGACCCATGGACCCTAACCCTGTCCTTCCGCTGCGTCGCGCACCACTCACCCGGCTGAAGTATAGCCGCTTCGCGGGTGATGGTGGCAAAGACGTGGACGATTGGGTCGAGGAGTTCGTGGCCACCGCCGATGCTAACCTGGAAGATCCAGAGTCCAGACTCCGTGTCTTTTCCGGGTTGCTGAAAGGTGAAGCGTTGAAGTGGTACAACGATGTACCCGCGGATGTGAAGGCCAACTGGGATCAGCTGAGGATAGCCTTCCTTCATGCTTTCCGAGAAGCCGGAGGAGAAGCACGGGCCCTAATGCAACTCGGGAAAGTTCGGAAGCGCGAGTACGAGTCCGTCCGGAAGTACGGGCAGAGGGTAAAAGCCCTAATGAACAAGGTGGCCTTCGACATCGGCCGCTGCATACCCGGGTATGGCTCAGCTGACCCTTCGCGGGTTGGCCTCGGCCCGGGAAGAGGTGTCCCGACCGGTCATGTACCAACCGGGCTCGTTCGGGACGGGTATGGCCCAGCCGGGTAGGGGCCGGCCGATTATCGATGACCGGAGAGGCCGCCGAGTAGAATGACGGGCCGGGCGGAGAAAACACCGGCGGCGGCGCCGACAGTCCCAGGCTGACAAGCCCGTGATTAATGCGCCGCCAAAAGGTACCGCCACCTCCCCCACTCTCTTTTGTCTTTAGCGGCGTGGGAGGGGCCGTTACCCTCCTTTTTGGTTCCCCCCCCCTCTCTTCCTCGTTTTTCGTGCGCCATCACCGACTGTGCTGCTCCCCCAATTCTCGCACGAACTTGTACACGCGGCCGTCCTGCACACCATAGCCCGGAGAGGAGGAGTACGGAAACATGGCCGGAGAGAGAGCTTCGCGGATCAGGAGCAAAATTATCCAGGCTGGCATCCCAATGGCGGTGGATGCCAGGACACAGTTCGTGCAGGACTTGACGCGGATGGGGTGCGTAGGATTGTACTGGGTGCCCTGGAATGTAGAGGATGCAGGGATTATCGAGGAGGCCGTGTCCGGACAGGATCCACCGACTTTCGCCGACAACCCTGTCCGGGCCAAGCCGCACTTTTGGCAGGAGGCGTGCTGGAGGGCGACGTACGGCTTTCCGGATTCCTCCACCGGGTACATCCAGGTGAGGAATGATCCCTCCCTCGGAGGGATGTTCCACAACCCCGCGCACGAGCACGACGGCTACCGAGTGGAGGATTGTGTGAATGGTCGGGAGCGGCGTCTGCTGAGGTTCCTGGCACCGATCCTCAACCCGGAGAAGCCACAGTTTGTGTCAAACCGGCTCCTGAAGGCGATCGTGGAATCCTACTTGGGCCGGAAGCGTGTAGGGTGGGGGCACATCCTCGAGGAGGTGATCGTCCGGGCTTCGAAGAAGACCGCCAGTGCGAAGGGCTGCACCCTGGCACCATATGTGTATCACCTGTATGCACACTATGAGTGCCTCAACCCGGGTGAGATCACTCTCCTCATGATGCTTATGGAGGGTAGACGAGACATGTTTCCCGGGGAGCAGATTCCCGAGGTGGGGGTCCCTGCTGCGGCCAAGCTACTCCCCAGGATGCCTGCCCCAGGAGCAGGGGCACTTCCACCACCTCCTCCCCCTGTACCGCCAGGACCGCCGGGCCCAGGAGAGCAGAGACCGCGGAAGACAGGAGCGGTAGCACCTCGGTCAGGAGACGATGGAGCGCCAGGACCCGGTGCAGGAGGAGCAGCCATCCTCCGACAAGGGGAGGCAGCTCCTCAACCCCTCCCGGAGGGAGTCACTCCACCCCGGCCAGCCACCACACACCGGATGGCAACCCGGAGTGTTGCTGCAACCGGATCAAGCCACCAAGGCCCGACCTTGCCCGGATTGGAGGAGGGCTCTCCGGTAGCTATGGCGACCCCTCCGACATCCACAATTGCTTCCCCACCGCCTCTTAGGCCGGTACAGGGGAACGACAGTGACAGAGAGGAGCTCCCCGTCCTACACCGGAGGAAATCCGGACGGGTGCTAAGGTTCGTGGAGGCTGAGGCTTCCTCTCCACCAGGAAGACAGGAGGTAGGAACTGCAGCGCAACCAGGAGACGCTAGCTGAGGCGGAAGGAGCACCCCCGCGAGGAGATCCTACCCCGGAAGCACAGACCCCGACCCGGGAAGTGCAGGCTGAGAGCATCCCTGCCGGAGTTCTTCTTTTGGCGGACAGTCCGGTAGGAGACCCCGTGCCACCCCCAGCTGCGGAAGGAATCGAGTGGGGGGACCCAAAGTATGCCAAGAAGAGGAGGGCGGACCTCCCCTCAGAGAGTCCTCGACCCCGGATTCGGAGGAAGCTCACCAGGCTCAGGGAGGACACTACCCCGACGCCTGCGGCGTCCCCTGTTGTCCGGGCCGAACCCCTCGAACCGGTGGTCAGGGCAATTCCGGCCGTCCAGCGACCCACTTCACCCGGGGAGGGGGGACATCCGGAGGAAGGGAAAGAGGGTGATGGAGGAGTCCTGAGACTCGGAGGAGGAGGGGACGACCGGACAACACTCTCCTGTCCCCGCTACCCGGGTACAAGGGGAGACAGCACCGGCCAATGCCACCCGGTTATCCGGGTGGGAGGACTTCACTCCGCGAAGGCCGGAGATCGACCCGCACCTCCCGGTGGATAACCCGCACCCCCATTCCGGATAACAGAGGAGCACCCCTTGCAGCCTATTGCCCATGCTCTGCACGTATGCACGCAGGAGCATCTGCAAATGCATAAGGCCCTGCGCGGGATATCAGTAGCTCTCCGGACTGGCCAGGTGGAAAGGTACCCCGACATGGTGCGGGAGTTAGTCCAGGAGAATGCGGCAGCCCGGGAAAGCATCAACGAGGGGTCCCTCATCATCCTACGGCAAGCCCGGGAAATCCAGCAGTTGGAGGAGGAGCTGTCCAAGCAACAGGGGTACGCTCGGCAGCACCTTTTCGGGCTCAGGAGATTCCTGTATGCACCCGGAGAGGCACAGCTGAAGGCCCAGCTGCTTGACGCCCAATTCCAGGCCTCAGGATCAGATCTCCCAACCCGGATGGCGGCGTACATGAAGAAGGCTGCGGAGAGGATGGAAGGGGCTCTCCAGGAAATGAGAGTCCTCATCGGGGAGATGGCCAGGACTTTCCCCGGGGAGGCACCTTCTCTAGCGATAGTGGAGGACACCCCCATCCAGGGTAACCCCGAAGTGACCGAAGAGGACAGGGCAGAGGAGGAAGAGCCCACCGACCCTGTGGCAATGGAGGAGCCAGTCCCGCCAACGAACCCAAGCCCGGCGAAGACCCCGATGGAGACAGGGGCTTTGCAATCCCTCTGCAAGCACATTCCGGAGAATGCGGAGGCAAGCCAGAAGGGCATACCTCCGGTGGAAAAGGAGGCTTCCCGGATAGCGGAGGAGGATACCCGGGTAAGGGATCCCTCTCCCATTCCCCCGGACCGGATTGTGGACCCCGAGGGCAGGAGTCCTATCCCTGCCCTAGAGGCCACGATCCAACCAGGACCGGAAAGGGAAACCGATACCCGGCAACCCGGATTGGGGACAGAGGAGCCGCGGACACCTCCCTGTCCGGGTTCAGCCATTCCGCCGGAGCCCTCTGACCGCGAGATCCTACCCGAGAAGGCGCTGACCGCGGAGATCGTCCCCCTCATCCCCGAGGACTTGGTTGAGGTCCCGGAGATCGGGGAGGCACTCCCGGACACCTCAGCCCCGATGCCTTCAGGGGATACTGAGATCCTAGGGAGCGAAGGGACCGCTCCAGTGCTCCAGGAGACAGCTAACGAGAAGGAGGAGGTCACTTCCCAACCCGGGTTGGGAGTGCAGGAGGTTGGCGCCTCCGAGACTGCCGAGGCTGCGAGGTCGGGTGAGCGTAACAGGAAGGACTAGGGCTGAGATGGTTGCTGGCGGATGCATCTAACGGGGGTAAGGTTAGATCTCAGTGTCTTTATTGCGAGTAGGGGAATGACGGCGCTAGGCTGATAAGAGATAGATTTAGAAAGATTCCCTGGCGTGGGATTTTGTCCTCTTCTGGGATGCCAGGGAGGTTCTGCTACTTAGCTGAGGGGAGGATACCCCCTCGGGGTCTTTTTGTGCCTTTGCAATACCCTAATTCAGCGCAAGTACGCCTCTTTCTCATTTCCCTCGTGTGTGTGCGTGTGTGTCTGATTGTGTATCCTTCTAGTTTTCCTGTCTTGTCTGCTGGGTCGGGGTGTTTGCAGAGTTCAGAGGACCCTTGCTATCCGGGCAAGAGGTAACGGTTCCGTCCTTGAACGGAGAGTAGTAAGGAGAGTATAGAAGCTGGTAGGAGAGGAGTGCGGCCAACGAACGGCATCTCTTACTTAGGGCACAGTCTAGCCTGTCCGTGCAGCATTCAGGATTACGGCGGCCAGGAAGGAATTCCGGCCGCTTAACCGACTCCCGAGGCCGCACTCGGTTGAGTCCTCCTGGATTGCTGAAGTCCGGATAGGCGGATTGGTGCATAGTTAATAGCGGTGAACTCCGGGTCAGTCGTACCACCTCCAGTCCAGTAACCCGGGATCTACTAACCAGGGTAGCGAGTTGTGATAACCGGACCATAGGAGAACCGGATACCAACCTTTGTGACATGCGCGTGGGCCTAGAGTCCGGGCGTAGAGGGAGGTATAAGGGAAGTTCCTAACAGGGTAAGGAGAGAGAGAGTCTCGGTGACCTTTCCGGTCACGTTAATCAACGGGAGCAGTGGTCTAATCCCCCCACTTATCTAAATCCGGGAAAACCCCTCTGAGGTGAATACAGATGCTAAGCTAAACCATAAAAGACTAAAACCCCTCCCTCATCCTGTCCGGGTAGCTTTTCCAGGACATGATACAGGGTACAGGGGTGATAGGAAAGTACCCGGATAGCACAAATCCGGGTTGGCTAACTGGTGGAAATTGTTGTTCTTGCACTTCACAGGATCTCCGTGGACGAATACTCGGGTTCTTGTTTGGGAAACCTCTTTTACCACGAAAAAGGGTTATCCGGGCACGAATCAGAAAAGCACGTTACGACAGTTAATACAATATCTTTTCTTCTTTCACTTTTAATTTATCATCTATATAATATGTCAAATACAAGTTATGTTGATACAAAGTTGAATCTTCTAGAATTATATATGAAAAGTAAAAGTGAAATATTATACGTACATGCCCAGAAGCTAGCGGGACGTTGGCAAAGATGGAGACGAACCATGAAAACGCTCTCGCCTCCACACCGACCGTTTCCGTTCCTGCCAGGTACCGACAATTTGAAACCATCGCTCGTTCTTTTGATGACTCAGGATCTTATTATTGAATGCAACAAAATTGCATTCATAAAAGAAAAAATTTTAATCTCATACTTTCAAATCCACTCGTAACAGTGACGTTGCAGTTGTCGAGGAAATCATGCATCACACTATTTCCATTCCAGAGCCGTATGTTTGCAGGTTTGAACCACTATCCTCCTAACCTTCTCTTATCATATGAGTCTGTGGCTCTGAGACTCCTTGTTACCAATTCAGTTTTAAGTTGTGGTAAAGGAGAATTTACCGTTCCACCTTTCAAGTTGTTCATGCAAGGCTAATGAGGTGTGACAAAGGAGTGTGCTCAAAATTATTTTAAATTTATGACAGGATCTGCGATGATGATGAAGACAAAGACGGGCAAGGTCTTGTGGAGCTGGGTTGTCAATGTAAAGGCGAAATGAGCAGGATTCACAAAACATGTTTCTTGGAGTGGTTTGGTACCAGAATACTTTTGCGCGACAACTACAATTGTGAAGTATGCAAGTAAGTGTTTCAGTCAACTTTTCATTCTACTTGAATGAAAAGTGTCATTCAATTCTCCGAATAGAACTCTAACATAAACATGTGCATCCCATGCAGTTCGATGTTGGCCTTCGAGAACCAGATGTTAGTGGCTCAGGCGGTGAGCGATCATGTGAACAGCGGTCGGAAGATCATAATGAAAGCACTTCAGTCGGAGCTGGGGCAGAGGGCGTTCCTCTCGGCCGAAAGGGCAGCTAACTTCGACGAGCTTGTGCAGGTGCTGACGGAAGTCAATGCTCCGATGCTTCAACGCAACCCGAGGCTTCCATCGCTATTTCCTCCTCCGCTGTTTCATCGATGGGGGCAGGGGATCGCCATGGATGAAGGGATGCAGGCCGATCAGAATGAAGCAGGGCCGGACATAGATGTTGCAATTTGTGCTCTTGCAGTTCTTGCTCTCATAGTGATTTTTTTTGTAGTTGTTGCTTTCAAAGAAGGCGCTTTGCATCTAGTAATGTGAAATTAGTATTTCCTCACAAATTTTTGAAATGTTTATATCATTTTAACCCCTAAGAGCCCAATCAACCATTTTATGGTCAATCCCGAATTTGAGGAGTTGTACCCGGATATAAAAAATTTATTTTTGAACATTTCAAAAGTTTGGTGAGTTGGTACCACATTCAATTTATAGAACCTTGTTTGAATTCATAGATTATTCACAATAAGCCTTCAAATACAAACATCGCAAGGTTTTTATTAGTGTAAGAAAACTTACTAGTAAGGTTCCTCATAAGTTACTCCTGGCCTCTCTCCATGTTCTCAAATTAATATGTGATTTTAGCCAATCATTTTGGGTGATAGTCTGGTTGGGGTGTCCAAAAGGACTGTCCCACTCATATTTTCCCCCACCCCCCTCTTCTTGGACCCCTATAGGATCACCTTCATGCAAATGTTTGGTAGCTCTATAATGAAAATAAGGTATGCATATCAGTGTAGTTTACTTATATCCAAACGTACAAATTTTTGTTGACCATCTTCCTTTCCGGATAAGTCCTTTTAATAAAATATCCCGAACTGTCCTGTTTTTAAAAAAGGGTAAAAAGGACTCATCCGGACAAGTTTATTTTATGCCATGACCATGAAACTTGAGGTAAGGGTAAAAGAATGTTCAAGAGACATATTTTTATCATTTGCAAGTGTGTAGTGCAAACAAGTGTATTACTAGGAATTTTTGAAAGTGCAATTTACATGGTGAATTTCCACAATCCAAAATGCATGTTAAAATTCCATTTTAGTTGGTTTTTTTTAACATTACCATACGAACACTACTATATCTAGGTGCTCGTATGCTTCAAATTTCCAAAAATACAATAATTTTTAGTGCATAATTTTTAGTACTTCTTTCCACTCCTTTTAGTACTCCTTTTCACTCCTTTCCGGAACTCTTTTTTGTCCTTTTGGGGATACCCCAACCTGAAATGTGCCCTTTTAGTCAATTTTAAATTACTAATAATAAAAACTACATTTTATTTTGATCTTCAAAATTTTATTCTTTTCAATTAATTATAAAACAACTATTACATTTTTAGGAAATATAACCATATAGATCTATTTTAGGCCTTTAGGGTTCAAGGTCTTTATACTACCTTTGAACCTCTACGTTATAAGGGTTACAAAATCCATATTTTTGAACACATTTAAGTTTTTCTTCAAACCCTTCGGGCCTTTAGGGGTTAATTCATATTGGCAAAAGAAGTTCAATTGTGCCTTTGGGCACGCTCCATTTATTCACATTTTTATGTATGAGCTTGAATTTTTTTTTTAAATATTATATTTAATTCACATTATTCCAACATTTAGGCTTCAAAATCCCTTTAATGCAAAAGATATATACTCTAAGACTTTAATTTGTAGGCACGACATGTCATTGAAATTTGCTCGCAATTGCAGTATATCTTCAAATTCTCTTGTAGTATAAAGTGGATACTATTTTAATGGTCTCCTTTATTATAGTTAAGTCAAAGCAAATTCCTCCACTCAACTACAATCAAGGAGATCATGAGGCTGAAAAATCATTGATTGGCTAGAATTCAATTATTTAAAAAGAAAGGAGGAAAAAAGGGAAGATAAAAGAGAGAATGATGACAGTTTACATCAAAAACTTGGGCTTAAAATTGTCCCGGTCCAGAGCCACTTTCACTACAAGAGTGACCAGGCACTCAGAAATCCATTATTGAATCATCATGGTCACGACTCCTGGCCAAGAGCCACAACCATGAAAATGTTTTTATATTCTTGGTCACGGGGTCCATGTTGTAATGGGACCCTGAGCTTGTAGTAAAAAAATCCATTTCCTTCTGCAATTCAGTGAATTTGCCAACATCTTTTATAGTGGCTAATCATAACTTTGAATTGCCATTAACCCTTAAACCCCCAAGCAAGCCCAAGGGGTTGTTTTCCAAGAGAATAGCTCTCTTTATACTCAACTCTTCACTTGTATTTTGATGTCAAACGTGTCACCTTCTAATGATGCATTTCCTAAGTTTTTTGCAAATCAGGAATAGTTCAGAGCTTAAATTCTCTTATTGATAGGATCCTGGTTTTGTGGTTCGAGCGACATGGATGCAATATGATAGAGAATTCCGATTGTTGCTTGTTGTCGATGCAGTGTCGAAAAATATTGTGTGAGAGGAGGCATCGAGTAGCTGTGTGGAAGCATGACCTTGCAACGATGGAGATGAACAGCAAAAACGCATCTAGGTCATGCCCTGCGTCGCATCAGTTTCCTCCAGCTCATGTCAGGTACTTGTCCGTGATATTAACATTTCTTGATTCCTGCGTTGATAGATTCCTACATAGTTTTGTCTTTATGCGACATGCATGCACTACTAGAAAAGAAGGGGTTTGCAACGTTACAAACGTTCCTTTTGTTTAAACGTTGCTTACATTTAGCAATGTTATAGAATGTTTGTAATGTTTCTACCATGAGAACGTGTTAATTTTCTTGAAAATGTTGCTCAAGCAAGTTTAAGAATGTTCCTAAAAGTGAATAACGTTTGAGGAGAAAACATTGCAGAAACCCCCTCAAATTGGAGTGGTGATGGATGCAATGTGATGGAGAATTTTTTATTATTGCTTGTTGTGAATGCAGAGTCTAGGATTGTGTCGAAAGAGGGCTCGACTAGCTCTGTGGAGGTCTGTCCCTGCAACGATAGAGATGAACCTTGAAAACGCATCCAAGTCGTGTCCTACGTCTCATCAGTTTCCCCAGCTCGTGTCAGGTACATGTCCGTGCTATGAACATTTATAGATCTAATGGAATCCTAGATTCTGGGATGTTCAAAATATAAATTTAGTCCCTTACTTATATACCGCAAATCCGCAATTTCTTATTTTGTGTAACAGTGAGATTGAGGAAATTGAGGAAGTCGAAGAAACCGCACTTCAGGCCATTACCATTCCGGAGCCACAAGTGTGCAGGTTTGAACTTTCATCTCATTCTTTTCAATCTCTGCTATGTATGCAGGAGTTTGTATAGCGAAGAAACAACATTTGAGCAAATCTCTTGTCTGCATGCATGACAAAATTTGCAGAGATGAATGCGACCAAGATCTAGTGGACTTAGGTTGCAAATGCAGAGGAGAGCTACACAGGATGCACAAATCATGCTTTATGGAGTGGTTCGGCGTGCGAATGTTTGTGCAATTCAACAACTATTGTGAAGTGTGCAAGTGATGCTTAATGCAATATATTCATCGATTGTACTTGAATTCAAAGCTTCACTGAACTCTTTATAAGCTAACATTGAAGATTGTGCAAATGTTGTACACTACTAAAAAAGAGGGGGGTTTGCAATGTTACAAATGTTGCTTTTGAGTAAACGTGCCTCAAGCTTAGCAACGTTTTGAAACTTGGTTAAGCAACGGTGTCAAGAAAATAAGTAACGTTTTTAACTAGATTGTAAAGAACTTTGCTTGGAGATCCGATAACGTTGCTTATTTTATTGATAATGTTGCTCAAGCAAGTTCAGAAACGTTGCTAAACTTGAGCAACGTTTGAGAAGAAAACGTTGCAAACCCTCTCAAATTGTACTAGTGATAGCACAATCAACATGGGTCTTTTCTCTACATCGTTGGCGTTAAAAGAACGCTTTTACCACCTTCTGTTCTTTCTTAATGTTTTACCCCCTCCTATTCTTTCTAGTGGGGAACAACGAGTCTCCCCTTGCAAACACCATGTTTCCAGTATACGTTTTAATTTGGAGAAGTACTCAAAACTATTAGGGAATACCAAACATAGTTCAAACGTTGTTTCTCAAACGTTGTTATGAGGGACAAGTCCTTGTAATGGTGGATTTTTCTTTTCGATGTGCTTGAAGGAGCAATTCAAGTTGTGGTATGAGATCAAGGTAGACTGACGACTGGGATTGCAACACCCTTACTTTGGGGCTAAATCGACAATTGATACTTTCTGAGGCTTCAATCGATTGGTGTGCAACATGATCGTCCAATCACATTTATAAGCTCGAGTTGTGATTTTAATTTCGAGTCTTCTCTTCTGCTGTTTCAAGTCACTGCTGCTTTGAGTCAGAGATCGAGAAGTTGGTCGATAAACCAAGGTAAGAAATCGCCAACATTGGCCGGTTCACATGTCTGCTTGCTAGATTTCTAGTTTTGCTAATCGTGAGGAGATGATGCATCCTCTAGATTAGCCTTTGAATGCTCGATTGATTGCACTTGCTTGATTTCCACTAACTTAAAGTAGACATTTGGGTGTGTAGCATTTCACGGTTTTGAAGGGTTCAAAAAGATTCAAAAGTTCAGGGTTTGTCGGATGCCATGTATTCACGTTATCTTCCCTTACACTTTTATTGGTGTAAAACCCGTGTTCAGGTGACTCGTGTATCGTTCCAGGGATTCTGTGAAGTGACCAAGGCAAGTAGTGCTAAAACAACCAAACCCACAAACGTTCCTAGTCCCAACTTATGTTTTAGCCTTGCAGGGCAAGGGTATCCCTTTGTAAGAGGGGATGCACAAAGACTCTTTCCCTTATGTTTATCGTGGCGGAAACTTCCACACTTAGACTCTACACACACACACACACATACTAAGGCACACATTACGTCCTCACAACTAATCCGTCCTATCCGTCCGAACTAGCAGGTCACGCAGGCCGTCCTGGTTACCCTATCACCCTTACTACAATGACAGACTCCAAGAGCTCCGAATCCGGCTAGAAGACGTCTACACGTATTCTGGTCACGTACTGCGCTTGATCCGTCCTCTGAGACTACAGAGGAACCCAAGTCTGTGGCAGCTGGAGGTCGGATTGGAATCCGGCCTCACACACTCTACTCCCAGACCCTCCCAGACCGTAAGTGTTTACCACAGCAGTTTCCCTCTCCCAGACACCTAGACCAGTTCAAGACACAAGGCACTCAAGAATACGCCCAACCCGACTTCAACTCCACAGAAACGATCTAACAAAGAATCCGGATTCCTAACTCCCAACTCACAACACACAAGGTAGATCCGGCTTTCCAAACACTCAACTGAAAAGGAGACAGGGAAATGATCACACCGAATATGCGCATAAGAAGGTTCGATTAACACTCAAGCAAGGAATGTTTTAGGTGGCCAAAACTCCCACCTATAAGTACTTCTAAGTCAACGACTTAGATACCTAACTGGATTGCGGCGCCGGCCTACCAGGCCTACTCCTCAAAAAGCGGCACGCCTACAAAAAGAAAACACTATACTGGCCTAGGACGGATACCAATCCGACCTCCTAACCCTGGCCGTCCTGTGACTGCCGGCCGGGCCGGATCGGAGCTAAGGACGGAAAGCGGAAGACGGAGGACAGGAGCGCAAGACGACAAGGGGCGCAGAAAACGAGGAGGCAGGTGACGACAAGGGCGGACGGGTGGCCTTTTATCGAGGGGGCCGGAGTTAAGTCCGACCATCATGACATGGTCCGCCGCCATCATTGTCCTCTCCGTACGGAGTCGCCTTCTAGATTTCTCGCCATTATTAAATTCTTCGCCACTCCGTCCTTCACCTACCATCATAACTCCTAATCCGTCCTCTGACAGCACGTCCTAGCCGTACGGGGACAGAGTACGGATTGGCAAATCCGTCCTACTTAACACAAACTAGATTTTAACTAATTCACTTATTTGTAAAAACGTAATTGCCTTATAATATACGGCTTAACAAATACATAGGTCGGATTCTAGACACTATACTTATTCTTAATGCGCATTAGAACTTAATGGCCAAAAATCGAAAAAACGGGGTCCGACAGGATTCATCTTTCTTAGTTTCAGACAATAGACATTGGATTCGGATTGTCTAAATCAAGGAAGGTGCAATGTTCTAGTAAGAGTCCGCATTTCAGGGTTGAGTTTCCTTTCTGGCAAATCAGCAATGGTTCAAAGCTTTTTTTCCTCCCTTCATAGGATCCTACTTTTGTCTTTGAGCGACATGCATGCACTACTTAAAAAGAGAAGGGGGTTTGCAACGTTACAAATGTTCCTTTTGTGTAAACGTTGCTCTAATTTAGCAACGTTTTTGAACTTGGTTGAGCAACACTCTCAAGAAAATATACAACGTTACAAACGTTCTTCTTGTGTAAACGTTGCTTATTTTCTTGAGAACGTTGCTCAAACAAGTTTAAGAATGTTCCTTAACTTCAGCAGCGTTTGAGAAGAAAATGTTGCAAACCTCCTCAAATTGTAATAGTTATGTATGCAATATGATGAAAAATTCCAATCGTTGCGTTCTGTAAATGCTCATGAATTCTGAAATTGTGTCGAAAGAGGGCCCGACTAGCTATGTGGAAGCCTAACCCTGCATCAATAGAGATGAATCTCGAAAACGCATGCAAGTCGTGCGTGCGTCGTTTCTTCCAGCTCTTGTCAGGTACATGTCCCTGCTATGAACATTTCTCGATCTAATGGAATTTTAAATTCTTGGATGTTCAAAATATAAATTTAGTCCATTACTTACAAAGTGCGGTTTCTTATTTTGTATAACATTGAGATGCAGAAAATCGAGGAAGTTGAAGAACGTTTGTTACAAACATTGCTTTTTGTGTAAACATTGATTTTTGTATAAACTTTCCACACAGCTAGTCGAACCCTATTTCGACACAATTTCAAACTCTCCATTGACTGCATGCAACAATCGGAATTCTTCATCATATTGCATCTATGACTACTACAATTTGAAGGGGTTTGCAGCGTTTTCTTTTCAGACGTTGCTCAAGTTAAGCAGCGCTTTGGACCTTGCTTGAGCAATGTTCTCACAAAAATTAGCAACGTTATCGAGTCACTTAGTAACGTTATCATTGGTATGACAGTGGGTCGTTTCGTGCACATGATATTGTATAGGGACAAAATGATCCTCTTGAAGCCCAGTCTTCATGTTTTTCATGGCATGAAATTTCACCAAGTTGAGCCATAGATGCAGACCATCTTCTGAGTTCAGCACAGGGTGATGGAAATTCAAGTTGATCATTCAATTGTATCTTAAATTAACTAACTCTCTCAGAAAAATGGAATGAAAAATGGAAGAATTATCCCGGAAACTGACTTCTACGACAACTGACGATCAAGTGGATTACTATGCAACAAATTCATAAATTATATGCTACATGAGAGACGGTTCCTCCTCAATTGGTACTTGTCTAACCGTCCTTCTACTTAGTACTGCTCCACATCACTTTATATTTGGTTCCTTTCACACACTCCTATTTGGTTTTCTTTCCTTCTTCAGAATCACTATTTGGTTCTTCCTTTCCCATTAGCATTGGACTTAGCTCCCACTTTGCTTTTTACCCACTCGGAATCTGCATGTGTACTGTCACTCAACTTGACTTCTTCTAATTCCCCATTTGGCTCCTGTTTGACTTCCCACTTGCTGGATTTCCAATCGGCATTCTCAGCTTGGCTGATTTGACAATTCTAATATTCCGGCTTGCATTCTTGTTCAACAATTCACATGCAAAAACACCCATTTGAACACACAATCTCGGCAAAAAGCTGGAAATTGCTCCAATTTAACACTCTAAATGCTTAACACAAAATCCAACTTATCTATCGACAATCACTTTCAATGTTTTGAAGGCAAGAATTTCACCAAGGATGCGGTCTACCTCTCGTGCAGGCCAGCGCCTTAATCGAAAGTGCCAGCAAGCCCTCTCCAGTGAGACACCCAACTCCCTTGCCGCGGCTACCCCGGTCAGGTGAAAACATGCCGACACCTTCGCAATTGTTAACTGTTGCGGCTGAGGCTCCTACACTATCCATCCAAAACAACATCGAAAGGCTCATTCTCACGGCAAATGCATCACAAAGCTTATTCCAACATGAGGAGCATCACAAAAATTAATCACTCAAGGAATACAAGCACACTAGTTGCATAATCTCATATGATCAAGGGGTTGAAGCAGCTCACCATTGCGCTGCGACTTCGGTTCGCGAGAGGTCGGTTGTGTAATGCTTACTCTTGGCGTGTTTGGTGAACGATGAGCTCGGCGAAGCGCGTAAAGTCCAAGTTAGCCGGGATGGAAGAGTGAGCAAAGTTATCATTAGCCCCCCTACTGCTAGGAATTGACATCTTGCAAGTTCTCCCGCCTTGCAAATTAATGAGTACATCACATCATGGCCATGTACACGTAACCATGCACTTCTTCTTCGAAACAATATATTGTCTCATTATTAGAGTAATACAATGGTGTATTGTCATGTTGCACATAAAATGTTGTAGTGCATCATTGCACTTTGCTTGATGTTAACGATATTATTGATTCTATTTTGATTTGAAGTTTATTTGGGAAGGTTTATCATCTTTACAATTTCAAGAATATTGATCCATAAAAAGTTGGTACATCAATAAGGCTCATACACATAGGCCACTTTAAGAATAAGTTAAAACCCCTTGCCTCAATACTTTCAAATTTCAATCAAATACATTGCAAGCATGTCGTAATTCGTGATAGCGATATTCCCCTTTAGTATTCTTTTAAGTGTTAAGAACACCCTCAGAGGTGGTATCCGGATTAATCGATCCGCGGGGATTCACTGAGCTCCAAAGTGACTAGGATAGCCTTCCCAGGACAGTGCTTCTATCACTGTCATGTCTTACTTCTCCTTTGACCAGGATGGTACTGATCTCCTGGTTAACAATTCTGCCTTTCCTGTCCTGGTTTCCTTCTAGGGGAGTTTGACTTCTCCTACCCTGGTCCACCAGTATATCTCCAAGCTGGTTTAGTTTTACCTCAGTTTGTCCATCAGAGGGTTCTCCCTTAGTTTAAAGTGCTGGATTTAGGGCACTGGACTTCCTCTCTCCTCGAATCTTCCACTACTCAACACAACACACAAACCCACAACGCTCTTTTCTCTTGGTTCAACTTCGCCCAGGGTTAGACCCGGCCCCCTTCAATACCAGGGTTGTTAATCCCGGTACAGGTCACTATAAGGGTGCCAATGTTCCCCTGTTGGTATGGCTACTCACACGTTAACTCCCAAACCAGGATAGAAGGTAGAAAGGGACAACTTTGGATACAGATCCAGGACAGTAGGAGGACTAAGACCCACTCTTCGCAACAGTGACCAACTTCCCCGCGCTAGACCACTGTCCCCGGGGAATATTAGGGAACCCCTGTTCACCTAAAGTACTGACTCGTAGTGACGCCTAACTGCCAAAACTCCTTACCCTGGACACTAGTACAGATCTCACCAACACTAACCTTCACTCCAGATCTTCAAGCAAACGATGCAAGGGACTCAATCGCACCATCACACACAGAACACCAAGGGAAATGGTTTAGACTTTGAAAAGGCGGCCGCAACCCTAGATACTCTGAGAATGATGATGATACAAAAGAGACCCAAAGAATGGGAACATTCCTTGGCTAAGTACCTCCACGCTACTCCGGGTTCCATGCTCCAGATCCGCTTTTAGTGGATCACGGAATACCCGGACAGGATAAGGCCCACGTGGCCTCTCCTGTACCGCCTATAAGTCAGACACATAAAAACTAATACAAATCCAAAACGGTGTGAACACACCTCTATCCTTCTACTACTAAATGCCTATCTCCTAATCTAACGCTAGATAGATCTAGCCCTGGTCAACTTGATGCGAGGTTGGCCATCGAACCCAACCAGGGTAGGTGCTGTCCGCTTGGCCGCTCCCCTGTCTTCACTCCCCTGGTCCACTCGGGTAAGGATGCTGGTCACCTCCGGTTCTCCTCGCTCCTCCGGATTGTCACCCGTACCTTCCCTAAGTATTGGTCCTCCCCTGGATGTGACTCCCCTCGGGTTCCACATCCAAGGGTTCCGTTCCCCCGGAGAGGGCATCAACCTCATCCAGGATAACTTCCTCGGGAACCACTACAGGGGTCTCGGGTATCATTACTACCCCTGGCTCGGCTTCGATTAGAGGTGGGTCGGTGGTGTCCGGGGCAGGCTCTTCAGTGGGTGGGTCTGTCGGTTCTCCTGGCGTGATTCCCCCTTCTACGACGGCCTCCTCTCCTGGATGACTTTGGGCAAGGGCTTCTCCTTACGAGATTTGCCCTTAGCCGCATTCTCCTTGGGCGCCATAGCTTCCGCTCCCCGCACTTCCACCCTGACTGCTGGCAGCTCACACACTTCTCCTCAACGCGGGTACACTTCCCTGGCGCGCAATCTCCTGGCCTACCGACACCACACTCCGCGCTCGCAAGATGACGACACCCCGGCTGCAACACGACAAAACGTGGAGCAGCGACAGCGCGAGGGGGAAGAGGAGAAGGTGGCGCGAAATGGGGGCCGCCCTTTGAAAAGGGTTAGGTCTGACAGGCCCGGGTCGGCCCGCCGCCCATTATCCCCAACCCGCGCCCGGCCAGGACACTGGCTGTCCAGGGTTACCGTACCCGGGTTGACCTCCCCAGCCGGTAACCTCAAAAATCCTTTTAACCGGGGCTAAACCCTTTTATTCATTCCTATCCTTTCTAAACTAGGGAAACCAAAAGAAAAGTTCCCTTTTATTCCTAATGCTCACAAAAATTCGAAAAATTTAAGCTAAATGCAGAAACTAAAGCTATAGGAGTTTGACAAAGCAATACAATCTTACACCTCATTAGTAGAAATGGGTGTTTACTACAACTAAGATTGCCCTACTGCATGTGGCTCCTACACATTGCAACTCAAATAACATCGATGAACTCATTGTAACCAAAAATGCATCACAAAACTTATTCAAACAAGAACATTACCAAATTTGATCACTCAAGGAATAAAGCCACACCACTTGCATGATATGGGAATTTCTTGATGTGACGATGAGGGATGGAGGGGTGGAAATAGCTTACTATCATTCACAAGGTTGGTTGAGAACGTTGCGTATTTTTTTGAGAACATTGCTCAAGCAAGTTCGAAAACGTTGCAGAGGTATTTATCAACTAGTTGAGAAGGTTGCTTATTTTCTTCAGAACCTTGCTTTTTTTTCTTGAGAACGTTGCTCAGACGTTGCTAGACTTTATTCCTAGACTTGAGCAATATTTACACAAAAGTTGCTCATTTTGTTGAGAACGTTGCTCAAACGTTGGTAGACTTTAATAATTAGCAATGTCTACACAAAAGCAATGTCTGTGACATGACAAACCCCTCTCAAACCCCTCTCTCAATTAGGTGTGTCATTGAGTAAGTCTCAAATTGGTTACATTTTTTAAAAAAAACAATGCACCCCTATCTTGGAAGTTTGTAAAACAATCACAAGAACATCCACGAATCACTCGGAGCTGTTGGCATTCCGCGAAGCATGTCGGAGAACTTGTGTGGTTGCGCACAATGGACAACTTGACAATGAAGAGCACGCCGCTGGAGCACCACCAACAACCAACGCCGCTATTTGAAAACAACGCCTCTTGTGTTTCTCAAATGGGTGCGGGTTTTACCAAGGTTGATCATACTAAGCAAATCAACCTACATATTTTTATTTTTTTCCAAGATTTGGTGCGTGACAAGTAGATGAGTACCATGATGGTTGCCTCGAGCAACAACATTGGAGACCTGCTCACGAAGGCTCTTCCAGCACACTAGCATCGCCGACTTACTCACATGGCAAGAATCAGACTTTTACATGAAATTCAAAACTTAGAAAGCTAGTCCATTCTTTTCTTGATTTTGCAAACATAAAAATTTTTGACCCACGTGATTTTTTTCACAACGAATCCAAGCTTTTAATGAGGGACGAGCTCATTACCATAGTTTGTACATATCTTTTTTATTTTTGTTACAAATACGGAACTTCGTAGCACTCCAGAAGTGTTGTAAGAATAGAGAATGCTCGTACTATGAAGTTTTCGGGTAATGCAGGCATTTCTACTTAGGTTTATATCCGAGCACTAAGGCACTAAGGGCCATGCCACACCATCGGCAGGCCGCCCCTGCCTGCTGCCACTGGTCCTGAATTTTCTCCACTTTTCTTCGATTGCCGGTCCTGAATTTTCTCCACTTTTCTTCAATTGCCGGTCGACTTCTCCACTTTTCTTCAATTGCCAGTCGACTTCTAGGCACTATTGCCAGGTAGTTTTCAAGTGCCTCCCATGTGCCATGTCATTGCCATGTAGATCCCAAAGCAACATCCAAAGCAAACCTCAAAGCTACAAAGTTGCTCCATGTGACTCTTGCCACTCTCCCTACTTCCTCTCATGTGGCAACCACTTGCTAATTAGAATCAATACGAATCTTCCATCTCACTGCCTTTCCTACCTGATTGTTCCCGGGCTGAACTTGACTGATCTGACGGTTGCCCACGTTCTCTACCCTCACATCAACCTTGCATGTATAAAAAAGCTTTCCCAAATATAGAAACTAACTATTTCCCACATGTATGTTTACGCTGCCGAACACACGCTATCATGCCGAATTTGCATGAGAAATTCTTTGTTAAAGTTCAACACGTTATCAGTGTATTTTCATGCGAGATTCACCGAAGAGAACTTTAATCTTAGACAGTGCTCACTTTACTGGTATGCATGCATCATGTTAAAAAATGCAGCCGTGAAATGACGTTCTCTTATTTTTATTGAATTTCATAGTTCCCCTATGCACAAAGGCACACTGAGAGAATGTGTAATGCGGAAGTCCATCACCCGAAAACTTCAGAGCAATCTTAGTCGTATGCCAAAGTTTTAACGTGATCGTGGCGAATATAAGTTCCTGGTCTCTCATGACCTAGCCTTGTTTCTGTACAGAAATGACCAAAATATACATGGGCGCAGGATCATCACGACCTAGACTTGGCTTGCAGCAACCATTTTATATCTTCATGCTTTGACCGAGGCGTAATTTCACCGTCGTACCTTTCTCGCATCGAGATCAAGAGAAAAATCACACCCATAAGCGTCTCCAGTAATGCGAAACACGTAATTCGCGACTTCCAGATCTTTTCATTTGAACACCGGCCTGTATATTTCTTATAAAGCTTGATGTTTACCACTGGTATCTCCGCCAATAAAGCTCCAGGTCTTGGGGTCTGTTGCTGCACATGGAAGGTATACTCTTGGGGTTCTGCACAAATGCGAGTCTCAATTATGTGCGAGTCTCATTAAGAACTTATAAAAGAAACAGAAAAAATCTGCACTCAACGCTGGATACTGATTTGCTCAAATATGAATGTTCATAAGACTCTCATTTCAAAACTCTCCCACTTTGAGAAGGTCAGAGTTTTCAGAAATGTTAAAGCCAATACCGTCAATGTACAAAAATGGACAGGCAATTCTCGATTAGTGATACTACATTACTTATCTCATGTTTATTTGATTGATGACTAGGCCCACCATACCTGCATAACATGATATCCTTGACTCGTCACAACGTGCTGTAATGGTGTACTCTCCTTCTGCCAGATCTTGGAAGACCACTGTAGGTTTTGCAGGCGTACATACGACCGATTCACTGTAATTACGTCTAAGGCCAAGGGTGCATGCTGCCCAGCAATTCAATTCACCGTTTGCATCTTCAATTTCGACTGTATGTAAAGTTGAAGCTGACACGAAACCTGCATCAACGTCATGGATACCAACATTGAAACCTGCCGTTAAAGATTTCCTGATTCAAACTCCAAATTGTACAACTTGATCAAGATTCCTGATTACTTCAAAGAAATGCTTCCCGACCCAAAGTTGGAGAAATTAACAGATATGACAATCTGATTTCAACATACTTAGCATCACCTTCTCAATTTCAAAGTTCTGAGTAGGTAGTAGTAGAGAAGCTAACCAGCAGAAACTAACGACACTTTGGGTTCGATATCCTCATTATACTCCGTACATTTTGCAATGGAACGTTCTCTTTCAGGGAGTAATTTGCAATTCTGGAGCATCACAAGCATAAAATGTTAGTTCCGTGTTCGCCTACTTGATCGATTCACTCTTACCAACCGTAATTGGTTTGACAGCGAACAGCTCGCCATGCAGGGGAAAATAGTATGACTACTAAGAAGAGGAGCAAGCCAGAAGTGAACTTCAACCCATTATTCTCCAGAATGACCGAGAGCTAACGAGTTGCCCAAATCCGAGCAAATTTAGTATGCATGAGTCTTGAGCGTTGACTCCTAAAGAGCCGGGAACGAAGAGTCGGACGCAGAGAAAGACAGAACTGCCTAATCAAGAAACCAAGTGATTGTTCTGACTGCTCCTCTATCAGCAGCAGCTGAAATGAACTGGCGGCTCTATTAGTCGAACAGTCCTTAACCAGAAGCAACCGTTCAGCCTACTAACTCACAGTCCGTGACTGGACACCTTGTGTACCAAGTAACATCATGAAAACTTAGAAACTTCTACGTAACTCCATCACAAGAACAACAAACCCTAAGACAGCTCATACTATTCAAGTGCGATCAAGTACAAATCTCTTGAATTTATCATGGTGCGGAAACGACATACAAGAAAGTACCACCATCGTAAAAGGCACCAAATCAAGAAAACAGACACAAGAACTAACATGAATTGAGACGCCGAAAACAGAAAACTCTTACACAGCAGCAAAAACTCTTTTCCAAAAACCACGAAACTCCAATCGCTGCCTCGAAAAACTCACGCACTTATCACACAATCAGACGCTTTAGAAAAACAAGAAACTACCTGTAACTGCGCTAAATCACAAATCAAGGCAATTGAGCAAGCATCAGAGCTACACGATATCGATCAAAGAGAAAAAACGGAACAATCTGTCCTGACACACGAGAAACAGCTTCCGCTGCACAATGCGCTCCATGTACCTAAGCAATTTGGAAGGCGAAACCGACTGAATACACTACGCATCAAAAGCTCTTACAAAGAACAACAAACCTCTGATAGCCAAACTCTACTCCAAAAGCTACGAAACTCCAAAAGTTTCACGCACTTATCAGACACAGGCGCTATCAAACTATATGCAACTGCGCTAAAATCACAAACGAAGACAATTAAGCAATTACACGAGACTCGATCAGCAATTAATTCTCCCGAACTAGAGAACACAAAGAATGTGCTCCACCACAAAGATGCGCGAACGAACACTCTAGGAATGAAAGATTCTAGCAAGGCTCTAATAGAAGCTCACGATCGAAATAGTAGCTTACGCGCTCCAGAATTCAACAAAAATTGGAGCTGCACAAGCTCGGTCCCGGGGAGCAAATTGCAGAGAGGGTATATTTCACTTACCAGGCAGAACTTAAGCGAATGCAAAGAGAAGACGATTGCGAAAAAGCAAACAGCGAGAGTGGTCTTGCGACCGATCATTGCAGCAACTGCAGCTCCGAATTTCGCCGACGACAGGTAAGTAGAACAGGTCCTCGCCCCCAACCCTAACAAGCGCACTTGCATTCAATGGCTTCATCGCCTTCTCTGACGGGAACAAAGACTTCTTTATTTGGAACTATGTCCGTGTGAACGGGGTTTCACCCCATTCGGTAATTCCTTCCCAAATTAGCGGGCCTTGCCTAAAATGCACTATAACTGGCGGCAGCTTTCTATTTTGATGTTTTATTTCCCAATCGCAATTTGTGGGGGTTAAGAGGCTTTTAAGGCAGATTTGCAACAAGTTTTGCCTTAACTTTTGGAGAAAAATCTGTTATTAAGCTTAAAAAAACTTGAAGTTACCAACACATGTTGCTAGATTAAACCAAAAAAATGAGTGTATTTTGCCATTATTTCACTTTGGTATGAAGTTGTGCTTAATGGTTAATGATTTATGTTGCCTTGATTATTTTGTTTCCCGCTTTTTTATTGTCCTTATTCACGCTTGAATCTCATTAAATCTTTACTTCTTAGAGCATTCCCAACGGACTAGTTGAAGAGGCAAGAGTGGCTACATCCAAGCAAAGGTAGCGTCTCTCCAAATCCTTTCGTCCACTCTATGTAGCCACTCTTGCATCTTTCTTTTTTGTTGTGTGTAAAAAGAAGGGTGAGCAAAGGTAGCGTCTCTCCAAACCCTTTACTTTGTATACTTATAGCTAACTTGAATTTTGAAAGATTAGCTAACCACTATCTTTTCAAGGCTTTTGAACTTTTGGAGTTCAATTATTTCAAAACTTTCATCATGGTGCGGTGGAGGCCAGAATTTAAAGGGCTCCTATATTTAGCAACCCATTCAGAAGTATGTTGGGAAGTATGTTGGGAAGTCCGTTGGAAAGTCTTTGGAAAGTCGTTGAAAAGTCCGTTGAGACGTCTGTTGGAAAGTTGTTGGGAAGTGCGTTGGGACCTCTTTGTTGGGAAGTGCGTTGGGACCTCTTCGTTGGGAGTCCGCTGGGATCTCTTCGTTGGAAGTTCACAGGGAAGTCCGTTAGGACGTTTTTGTTGGAAGTCCGTTGGGACCTCTTCGTTGGAAGTCTGTTGGGAAGTACCCTGGGAAGTTTTGTTCGGCTTGCAGAGTTAGTCAGGAAATCTGTTGGAAAGTCCGTTGGCTACTCCGTTGAAAATTCTTTTAGTGCAAATATCCATTTCATTCAAAGGCACTATCTATATCCAAAAAATAATTTGTAAGAGATAATTATTGCATAACTATTATCATTCGATAATAATTTAACTTAATGATTATCCAATGAACTTGCAATATTGATTAACCTAATCTACATGTACCAGAATTTTTAAAAAAAATTGGGCAATCATCATAGTGTGGAGAAAGTATTGTATGACTTCTATCCACATTTGGAGTACGTAGTGGTGCTCAAAGAAATTGCCATCAATTAACCCCTAACTTTCCTTGAAGCCCGAAATGGGCTTTTGCAATTCTGGGCAGCCTAAATGAAGGGGTTAGAAGTAATATTTTTGCCTAAAAATTTTACTGGGTCCTCCTTATACTGCAAAGTGTATGTGGTAAAATTTGCAAAGTCAAATTCCAATTTTTGAGTCTTCTAGGACGATCCTTGGGTTGCGAGCCGAGATGGGGCAGCTCAAAAAAGTAACTTTTTTGAAATTTTTTTTTTTTGAAACATAATATCATTACTAAATCACTACTCAAATTTCAAAGTGACTGAAGTCAAAAAGTTTACCAATTTTACAAGGACAGCCTTCAAAAAAAATTTAAAACCAATCTTCGCAATACCCATAAAAACTCTACCTCTAAGCACTCGTGGGGGTGTAAACCAGTTTCTTTTCTTTTTTTAAAACTTCCAACCGTAAGATCTTATACCTAAGAATATGCCTGATTACTCTTTAAAAAATTGACCGTTGGATGTTTACCATTTGAGAGATCATAACATCCAAAGTTTGTCTCCCAAGTTTTTTTGGGTATTGCGAAGATTGGTTTTAGATTTTTTTGGAGGCTGCCCTTGTAAAATTGGTAAAATTTTTGACTTGAGTCACTTTGAAATTTGAGTAGTGATTTAGTAATGATCATGTTTCAAAAAAGAAATTTCAAAAAAGTTACTTTTTTGAGCTGCCCCATCTCGGCTCGCAACCCAAGGATCGTCCTAGAAGACTCAAAAATTGGAATTTGACTTTGCAAATTTTACCACATACACTTTGCAGTATAAGGAGGACCCGATAAAATTCTTAGTCAAAAATATTACTTCTAACCCCTTCATCTAGGCTGCCCGGAATTGCAAAAACCCATTTCGGGCTTCAAGGAAAGTTAGGGGTTAATGAATTGTAGAGTGAGGTTATAAAGATGTTGAGAACATTTTCCATATTTAAATGTTTGCCCATCGATGTGTTGCAATCCATGCCAATCAAATGAATAAATCATCTATAGTTAGAAAATTATTTTTATAAAGCTAAATTTCTTATCTCATTATAATTAAAATACAAACTCTCAATATCAAAATAGGCTTTTGTATTCTAATATAAGCTTTTTTCTAGAAAGTGTATGGAAGGAGTTTTTATTTTTTGCCTAACTTAGTGGGAATTACCAACTATGGACAAGAATATTTAAACAAGGCCATAAGGAATCTAACCATGACTTCCATTACTACGCAACCATAGCTTTACCACATAACTTGATGACATCAATGATGGGGACGTCCATTTGAGCTATAATGTCACAACCATACTAATGTATAGAATACGAGTAAACATTTCAATACAAAGACATCTAAGTAATCTTGGTTATTGTTTATTATTTGTATATATGGTGACCATCCTGAAAGGTGTTGGTAATCCTTTGCCATATTTGTTATGTCTTGTGGGCATATCATCAATGGTAGGTCAAATGAACAAATCATTTATGTGGATCCCAAAAGAGCTTAGTGTTCTTATTTTAATTTATATTTGAGGAGTTTCTTATATAGTCAATAATAGATGATCATTTATGGAAATTTAAGCGTCTGATAAGCGAAGAAACTAATTATTAACCAACCTCTAAACACAAAGAGAGATATCTGTGTTCAATATCTCATTAAGGATAATTTGAAGGGATTTATATTCTTGAGTATACTACTACTATGCCTTTGGCGTGTTGTTGTACCCATATAACTACTTTAACCATGTCCATCCCGGTCTCCACTACCGTTCATGTCCTACGTCCTAAAAAAAAAAGTTTTTAGGTGTGTAGGTTCACGTTCTACTTGATAATTTTATACGGCTCCAAACAACGTGATTATTGTGTTTGTTGGATTTCTCTTGTTTCTCCTTGATTTGAGACTAACTTATTTTTATAGATTCTAGTATATTTTGAGACCATTATTTCTTTGAAATTCAATATTAAGGTATCCACAAGTCCGATCCGTGATCCGATTGTTGTTTACACTCCACTACTTGCTTGCAAGAACATCTCGTGCACCCCGATCCGACTCGTTGCTTCCTATATCCCACCGATTTCACAAACAAACAATACATACAAAACAAACTTTGTGCCTTATACATAGACTAGTATGCCTCCACGGCGTTGCCACGCCCACTTAAATACTTTGACCATGACCCTCTTGTTTTTCTGCTATATCTAGAATCAAATCACTCTTGTACTTTTTGGTGATTCGCGAGCCAAAATTACTTGAAACTTCAATATCTTGAGATCCTCAGACCCGTTTTGTGATCCAAATCGTTTTCCACAAGTCTACAAAAAAAACCCGCTTCCAATGACACTTCATGTGCCCCGATCCGACCGGATGTGCCTGTGATCAACATGTTACGTCCAAAACAAAACAAAACAAACAAACTACATGCCTTAGATATTAGACTAATATGCCTTTGCAACGTTGCCGCGCCCACTTATATACTTTGACCAATCCCCTCTTGTTCTTCTGCTAGATCTCAAATCAAATCGCTTTTGTAATTTTTGGTGATTTGGGGGCCATAATTACTTGAAATTCAATATCTCGTGAAGTGTCAATCCATTTTACAATTTGACCGTTTTTCTCAGTTCTACGAAAGAAACCCCTTTCAACAACACCTCATGCGGCCCAATCCGACCGAGGATTTCCGAGATCACAATGTCACGTCCAAAACAAAACCACACAAACAAACTATCTACCTTAAATGATAATTTGTTCAGGTGCTTCAATTCTTTTCGTTTCAACACTTTTCTTTGCTGCTGTGATGTGTCAAAAATAACATAGACATTGTAACTTTGGCATTGATTGACAGGTCAGCATTTAAACATGTGGGGGACAGAAAGTCCTGATGCTTTTTGGCTGGAATCATTAAGACTTTCTTGATGCGGGTTAGTAACACTAACTCGTGGTTAGAAACTAACCCGCGGAAGGTTGGTCACGGCAGCTTCCGTCGGACGCGGCAGCTTTCGTCGGTCGCAGCAGCGTCGTTGAGTCGTCGTCGTCGTCGTCGTCGTCTCTTCTCCGTGTTGAGTATCAGAGAGAGTGTTGGCTGGAATGGCAGCCTAGTCAAAGGCAGTCTTCTTTCCTTCCTTGGCCTGTACTGCCATCGCTACCCTCCCTTCCGCATGCTCCGACACTCTTCCCCCTTCCCTTTCCGTCCGCCATCGCTGCCTGCCAGCCCAACTCCTACTTAACTCACTTGCCGTTTCTCGTCTTTCCCCTGTTCCCTCGTTTCTTTCTTTCCTTCTTGCAGGCTTGTTTCGTTTCTTGTCAGGGTTATTGTTGTTGTTAGCTATGGAGGGCCAGCGCCGGGGTTGATTACTAGCGCTCCGGCTATGGTGTTGTTCTCGCTTTCAGGGGAGCTTTAACGCTAGGGTGACACAGAGCTCATCATGTGCACTTGCTGGAACGCCCTTGACGGGCCGTGGCTCGGGAGCTGCTGGTGGTCCAACAACAACAAGGCGAACGGTACTTCTTCTACTGTCGGTTTGAACGACGACTCAGGTTTGGAGATTCTTGGTGTTTCGTTTTTGTGATTTTTGTACTAATTTAGGTTTGTTAGATGTTAATTCCGGTTGTTTACTACCATGGCAGTGAAGAAGCAGGATGTGCTTTCCAATGAAGTGGCTCCCAGTCAGCAGGTGATACAATCGATCCGTGAGGATGGATCAAAATCGTCGGAAGAGATACGGCAAGGAGGCAACCTTCGCATCTTTTCGTACCAGGACCTCAAGTCTGCCACACGGAATTTTCGGCCAGACAGTTTGTTAGGAGAAGGGGGTTTTGGTAGCGTATACAAGGGCTGGATTGATGAACATGGAACAACAGCTGCTAAAGCGGGGACAGGGTTGACTGTTGCAGTCAAACAACTTAATCAAGAGGGCCTGCAAGGTCACAGAGAATGGCTTGTAAGTGTTCATGAGAGTGTAAATTAGCTTGCGACCTATACTACTATCACCGTTTTTTTTTCTTATGGCTGGATAATTTTACTCAATGGCGGTAGCTTTTGATAGTCTTGTGTGTGATGGTTCCCTCATTTTTGGATCGGTATTGACTCACCGCGTTGAAATTGGCGGTACTCCAATTATTCTTCTCGATTCCGCGTTGAATCTGACAGACACTTACGTCGGCGCCATCGTCACAATGCAGGCTGAAGTTAATTTTCTTGGTCAGCTTCACCATGGGAACCTTGTGAAACTCATTGGGTATTGCTCAGAGGATGATCAACGCTTGTTGGTTTATGAATTTATGCCCAGAGGGAGTTTGGAGAATCATCTTTTTCGAAGTAAGTTGATGCTATTTTCTTATCTATCGTCTATGCTCAAAGTGATAGAGAATTTGTGAAAGAGCTCATTTGATGTTTATATTAGGAATTGGACATCCTCTGTTTCTCTTTGGATTTTGTGGCTTGTTTCGTATGTTACTCTGGGCTTGCGACTCGTTCATTTTGTCTGATTATTAGACACTCATCTTACATTCTCACATATACTTAGAACACCGCCTTCAAAAAGCTATTTGTTGGAATCAACTTGAGATTATATCATTAGTTGCGATATTGCAGAAAGGGTAAAGGGTCGTGCACGTAATTGTATTAGTTTTGTGTGCGAAATTCACTTGTAGATGATTCATTTATCGATTTTGGACGTTTATTTTGATGGCGCTTCTAGAGGATTTCGACTGCTTATCAGAGCGTGAATACTGGTCATTGTTAAATTTTGTTCCGCGCCAGTGATGCGTTTTTGTTCGTCTATAGAGTTGCATAGTGATTGGCTAGAAATGAACGTGCGCTGTGGATAGTGTCCCTGTTACTCAAAGTATCTCGAGTCGAGTTGAATGGCCGGTGTTTTGAGGCACTTGGAAGTGGTCAGCTCTGAAGGGGCCATAGTGTGCTCTGCCTTTGTGGCTCTCTTGGCTGCCTCCTCTCGGATCTTATCACAATGTCCTCAAGGATTTAGTACTTTCTGTACTAGCTACTGGGGTCGCAGTCACAGAGATACGGGCATCTGTAACTATGGCAAAGAAGTGAAGAGGATAAATTTTTCGTGCCTTTTTGCAAAATAGGATTGGACGTACGTTCAAAGGTATCTATCTCCAACCTGATCTGGAATTTTGCAGAGGGGGTTATGCCTTTACCTTGGTTGACAAGGATGAAGATAGCTTTAGGAGCTGCAAGTGGATTGGCATTTCTCCATGAAGCAGTGAAACCTGTTATCTACCGAGATTTTAAGACCTCCAATATATTATTGGATAGTGTAAGTCTCTCAATGCATTTGAGCTCAATTTAAGTTCCATTTGTAATGAGATCATTGTTCTGAAGTCCAAGTTTATGGTAATCAGGATTACACAGCCAAACTCTCTGATTTTGGCTTAGCGAAAGATGGACCAGAGGGAGATAAAACACACGTTTCAACTCGTGTTATGGGAACCTATGGCTATGCTGCCCCTGAGTATGTGATGACTGGTGTGAACTCTCTCCTGAACTCCATCACTTTTCCTGAATTTGCTGCTTGCAGAACTCTTCCAAGTGTAAAAGACTGTTCTCTTGTATCATCAGTTCTTCGGTCTTCCTGCGGTCATGTAATAGTGTGATTAATTTTCTGCTAGCTAATAACCTCTGTTCTTACAGTAATAACGCCGAGTTTAGTCTTGCCAATCCCGTTTAGGACCGGTCTTTCCCTTAGAGCCGTGGAAGTCAATAGTACGACGGAACACGTAAGTGCGAACCACTTGACGCGTCTCTGGCTTCAATATCTTGCCTTGGATCTTGTTGCAGGGCACTTAACATCAAGAAGCGACGTGTACAGCTTTGGAGTGGTGCTGCTAGAGATGTTGACAGGAAGAAGGTCCGTGGATAAGCACAGGCCACCAGGAGAACAGAATCTGGTTGAATGGGCACGGCCATACTTGAACGATAAGCGCAAGTTCTACAAGCTGATAGACCCGCGGTTGGAAGGTCAGTACTCAGTGAAGGGGGCACAGAAAGCTGCGGTGCTGTCGCACCATTGCCTTAGCCGAGATCCCAAATCACGGCCTCTAATGGGGGATGTGGTGGACACCTTGAAGCCGTTGCAAGACATGAGGGACATGGCCAGTGGCTCAGGTCATCACCAGTCCTCATCCAACAACTATCGGACCTCGGGGCACCAGAACGGTAGTTCAGCCGGTCGGAGTAATTATCATAGCAACCA
Source organism: Bryum argenteum (assembly GCA_037043015.1). NCBI lineage: Eukaryota > Viridiplantae > Streptophyta > Bryopsida > Bryales > Bryaceae > Bryum > Bryum argenteum. The sequence goes on along the minus strand of CM073323.1, from coordinate 11,579,528 downwards.
CGGCCCCAAAAAGTACGAGCAATTGCGGAATATCCCTGTCCGTGCCTCGGGTGTCTCGCCCCTGCCAACATACTAGCATGTGGCCACTGGCCACCGCATGGCTATCCCTGACCCGACTGAGCTAGAGCCAGCCTCAGTCCCACGAGATCTCGCATTATTATATTTGCTCTCACTAGCTCGGAACTGACTTCCGTGGTGTTTGTGTTCTCTAGTGTTAGGCTACTGAAGGATCATTCGATGGAGCAAACACCCACTCTGTAAAGGCTAGAAACAATTTAGGCTCTCGAGCGAGATAGGTATGATGCAGGATTCCCTTATTCTTATGTGCACTTGCTAGATAGATTCTTCAGCAGTTGTAGGACCTTACTCCTTTCGTTGCTCACGTACTACTCTTGATCAGTCTTATGATATAAGAACTTCCCTTTCATACGAATAAACCCCAATTTTTGCCTACTGGTACCAAAGCTCTGGCGTGTCAATGAGACTTCGTTTCACAGTTGAAGGTGACCTAATTAGATTTTGCTTATAACCGTCACCAGTTTAGAGCAGATCCTGTACTCCTAGTATTGCGTTTTTCTTGATTTTACTATCCATATCAGAATCTGGTATCCATGATGAGATGCTGTTATTAATTTACGATATCCATGTATCTGACATCTGCGGTCACGTGAAAAGAGTGGGATCCACATACGCATGAATTGGATATACTCTCGATCCTCAGGAGCTGCTTATTTGTGATCTGTTTATCTAAAATGACCCTTCAGCAGATCTGTGTTTTGGATTACGAAAATGAGATACATCATTCGACGACATTGCTGTTATGTACGTTAATTCTTGTATTTGTCTGTATCTCGCACGTTTTTAAATTTTATTCTTCCGGGATTTCATATGGTAGGATTCTTTTTTCTCTGGACGAGTTTTGGGATTTTATTCCGTTCTTGACCAAGATTGCTTAGGATTTAGGAACTTTATCCCATTGCCATCTACCGTTGGAAGCACTTACCCGAGTACTTTTTCAAAAAACCAAGAAGGAAGAAGCTTTTAGGTTTATTCATGAATGTGGACTTTGTATTGGTTGTAAGACCTAAATCATCTAATAAGACATAATTTATATCATTGTTTGTGATTAATATCTATCTAGTGCATGCGATGTTTGCCAAGCAATTTGTTCATACTAAAGAAAAATCTCTATGACACATTGAAGTCAGTATCCTCTTGAGAAAAGTTGTTGCATGTACTAATTTGCTGAAGAGGATCTAAATAGGGAGACAAATTGCAAGATGTACTATTATTCATGATAAAGAGGTTATAAAAAGAAAGTGTATCAAAATATAAGTATGCCGTGTGAAGAAAATGTCAAGTGTCGATTCTCATTCAGTCACAATATTTTGAACCTATTTACATTCAAATTGTAGTGCAATACAAAACATTTCAGAAATAAGGTTATTAATCTAATATTATTAAAATAACCATGTAGTAATTTGAGTTATATGGTAGTGACTATGCTAGTGTAATAAAAAAGTCAAAGTATAATTCTCAAAACATTATAAAGTAAGTATTTAATTTCTGCTATAATTGCAATTAACCTAGAGAAGAAGGAAACAAAAGTTTTGGGACTAAAATATTTTTAGGCATTAAAAGTATACATCATAAATCTTCATCAAAATCACATTATTTCAAGGTACACATCCAAAAATGTATCCTAAATTGCTTTAGCTATACTAAAGAACTTCTAGCCACAAGAGTGCAAAGGCTCCTCAAAACCTTAAGGTATAGTTTATTGACTTCTTTTATCTACCATGCAACACTACGATTTAATATTTTTGAAAGTTTTACAAATACAAAACACATATTTTTTAAGGATGTAGACAACTTCTAATTCTTTTTCTAATGTAGAAAAGCTCTCAAATGTAGTAAAAATATAAAAATATCCAAATTTTACAATGTACATCTTATTCCATTACATGCCCGGTATAAGGAAATAGAGTGAAGTGTATACAATCTATAATATCCCGCCTCTAAAAATCCAATAGCACGTGATAATAGGGAACTCATACGATATCCAGTTCCAAATCCGTGTCGGTGTGTTTTGAGAAGCTCGAGAGAGGCTTGTATTGCAGCAAATTGTGCGGCTATGGCGTTGGCGGGTTGCCTCGCCGCAACAGCTACACTACCTCTCACTGACGGAACCCCTCTGCGCTCCACTCTTCTACCGCAATCCACAAGATTGCGCGGCACGGTGGGAGCCACTCGAACCGCCTCCTTCTCACGCTTGCAAGTACGTGCTCCCATCCAGCTCCCCCCCCCCTATATCACTCTCTTTTTATACAATTTTCTGAGTCGTGAATTTGTACCAGGCGTGCGCGGAATTGCAACAATCACGACGGAGTATTATCATTCAAACGGGAGCTGCTGCTGCATTTGGATTCTTGGCAGTTCCAGCACTTGCTGATGAACAAGCTTCTACATCTGTGTCGAAGGAAGCAAGTAAACCTAGAAAGGCTCTTGTTGATACGGAGTCGTGGTATAGATTTAAAGGAGAGGGATTCCGGATGTTCATTCCACCCGACTATGAAGACCTCGTAGAGTATGATGTGAGTTTCAAAATGCGTACCCCTGGTTCATTTCAATTTTGGTTGATTCTTTAACATTGATCCTCTTGTTCTCTTATGGTTGTACCAGGACAGTGGAACTTCCTTGTATGGAGAGCGTGCGAAGGAGAAGCCCTTCGCAGCTCGTTTCGCATCACCTGACAGGCATGTTTCAATCGCTTGATATCAAAATTTGGCGTGGACAAACCTTTCAGATAATTAGGTTCTCATTTGAGCGAGTACTCTCTCATATACTTCAGATTTCTCTTCACTCTGGGACCTTCTCGTGGAGTGACTCGATTGAAGCATATGAAATTCCGTTGTGTCATTGGATGAATTTAAGCAGACCTCAAAAGTCGTGGAAGTACTCTTTCGATTAATTCTATGACGAATTAGGGTTCCACCATGCTGTTGAGGTATTTCATGCTTAGAACTGACGAAGTATCTCTGTTTCCTGGTTGATGTACAGAAAGGAGGTACTGAGCGTAGTTGTGCGCAATAGTACACAATTGAAACTCTCCTTCTTGCAGGTAAGTTCCTGTTTCATAACCGATACACACATGCTTTCAATGGCATCTCAAAATGATGAGTTAACATGCTTCCTCATCTCAGACACAAGACATCACGGAGTTTGGATCTTTGCAAGAGGCAGCTCCACTTTTTGTGCCTGGTAGGTCATCACTTCCTCTAAACCCTAAACCCATTGCTTGTTGGCTAACGCTTGCTTGCACTTACTATCGCTTAGACTGGAGATTTAATCGAAATTAAAACTGGAACTGGCAATGTTCGTTAAGGCTTATGGTCAACTTGACAATTGCAGCTGGGTCTAAAATCGTGGCCGCTGCTGCTCTCAAGCCTACAGATTCCAGAGTTCCCAGGTACATCACATCTCAGATCTTGTCTTGATACTCTCGCTTAATGTCTCGACCATGGCTGACTATGGATTGGCCTGATTGACTGGCTTAAGGACGTATTACGTGTACGAGTTTCTTGCGAGGGACGACAAGCGGGTGGTCATGTCAGCAGCTGCTTCAGGTGGAAGGGTATGTCATATACACTGCAACCTAAAAACCTTCATCAGTAAGCTTGTTGAATGCTGTAGGGGAGGAGAAAAGCCAGAATGTTTGAGCCTGTCTAATAGCTGAAGTTTGTGCAGGTATTCGTATTTGGAGCAATGGCACCGAATTCAAGATGGAAGGAAGTAGGGAGCGCCATGCGGTCGGCTGCTGTCAAATTTGCACTTCTTTGATGAAGAGTTTTGTTTTTGTTACAACTACTTACCCCCAGTAGTAGAGTTCAGTCCTTTAGGAAGCTTCTGAGTATGAGGAAATGTACATTATTTTCTTCCGTAATGCCATGTGCCATTTGGTATCATTTCAATCTACGATATTGTTTTAGAGTAACGAGTAATGGAGGCTGTGTAGGTGATATTGAGTCTATTCAAAAGCACAGATACTAAGGTGTAATAGGATGACGCCAATATCTACCTACAAGTTCTTTGGTTTTCAATTTAGGGTTTGTGTGTTTGAGAGAGAATGACTAACACGGCCCATTGAAATGCATTATTATCCTCTTTGTGGGCATATAAATATTTCATGACAATTTTGTGGTGCATTAGTTGGTTGATTATTTGGAAAGACCACAAAGGGTAGCAAATTGGACATACCTCAACCCCCTGCATAGAGTGAATGAAGCTACAATACCACTTTGACCTATACTAGATTTTTCCAAAGAAAAGTACACTAATATTCTTTTTGTAAAAAGACTCAAATTTCAAATGAATGTGATGTTGATATGTTGATTATGCAACATCAAGCACTTGAAACCTTTACGCATTAATTTAGGTTCATAGCCCCCGCTAAGGAAATTATAGGTTTCAATCCTTGTGCCAAAGTGGTATTTACCAATTTTATTTTATCAATTATAGTAAGAGGTTCATCAATCCTTTAGAAAGATGCAGTATTGTGATTCAAAAATTTCATGTTCTTAATCTACAAGTGTAGACCATGTACTCCCTCTATCCCATTATTATTGTCTAGTAGGTTCTCTCAAATCTACCTAAAGAGATAGATTTGAGAGAACCTACTGGACAATCACAATGGGACAGAGGGAGTACCAATCACCAACGAAACATTTAACCCTTACACGCCCAAGCAAGCATGAGTGGCTTATTTCCAATAGAATATGCTCTGTAGCTCTTAATGTACTCAACTGTTCACACTTATATTTTGATGTCAAACCGGTCACCTTCTTATGATGCATTCAAAAAGTGAAATATTACAATTCAAATCACAATTTGTATGGGTGAATTTGTACTTTGAAATAATTGTGTTAAATAGGTTGAGGTTGTACATAACCTTGTAAGAGGTTGCAAACTCATCATTGATCGGTTCATTCATGATGCCCAAGTTCAAAAAGTGCACTATTCTTGATGCCGAAGTCCAAAAGATGCTCTTATTCCAATTTTGGGCTGCCCGTTACAGACCCAATGAGGGTTAAACATCAAAGTTATCCATCAAAATTTAAATAAATCCAATTCTATTTCATACTCCCTCTATCCCATTGTAACTTTGCAGTAGGTTCTCTCAAATCTATCTCCCGAGGTAGATTTGAGAGAACCTACTGGACAATAATAATGGGACAGAGGGAGTATTTTCTTCGTCGTCGACTTTTTCTTCCTTTTTTGTCTCCTTCTTTGAAATTGCACTCACGCAGCGACTTCTGAATTGACACACTAACACCAACCCCCGTCTCCCTCGCACGATTCGCCTCCTTCACGATCCTCGACCTCGACGCTGGCTTTTGCCGCAACAGCCTCCGATTGATTGCTAGCCGCATCAACAATCAAACTCTGCTTTCTAACTCAGCTCACATTCTGCTTCCCTCTCAACATTTGACATCGCATTCCCCCCCCCCCCCCTCTCTTTCCCACCTTTTTTACAAGCCTCCGTCTTTTTCCCTCCTCGCAAGCTTCGATCTTACTTTGCGACTGCATGAGGCTCGACACTTTTCTCTTCCTAGATCATGATTGATTGGATGCGACGAATTTGATTGCGCGGGTACACTAGGGTTTGCTCTCGTACTCCTGTTGCATGGATTTGTCGGGATTTAGATGCTTTGCGATTGCGAGGTTTTAGGTTTTATGGCGGGGGAATTATTTTCGAGTGCGATCGATCGATGGTAGATTGGTGGCTATGAAGGGAGCTCGCAGGGACGAGGCAGAGATGGAAGGCGTCGAAAGGTCTTTGCCTCCGTTGAGCTTCGCCTCTCGCGGACGTGGATGGTGGGGGAGGACTATACTCTGGGCGGTGTTTCTTGTTGTGCTCATCGAATGCGCTTTCATTGTTCGTCTCGATATTTTAAACTCCTCTTCCACTGCAACTTCTTTCACTGAGCTCATCGAAAGCACTGGTCTACACACTGGAAACGCCGGGATCCCGACTGCGAAATTGAATGCTACAGCTGGGAGAAAACCTCCGAAGAAGGATGATGGTTTCGTTGCAGATGCTATGTGCTCGGAATCGTGGCTGGAGAAGGCTGACAAGGTCGAATACTCGCGTAATTTTCAAAGGGAGCCTGTGATGGTTGTGGCCGGCGAAACCGAGGTTTTTGCTCTCGCCTTTTGAATTTTTTTTGGAGCTGTAGAACACGTTGGAAATGTCATAAAAAAGACGAAGACGATATTTAGGACGTTCGTATGATCATCTCTTCTGTGAATGATAAGTATCTTCATGAAGTATTCGAGTGTCAGGATAAGATTATAAACTGCAGAAGCAAATTCAACTGACATTTGTGAATACCTTGGAGCTCAAGTTCTATGTTGTTCATCTCATAGAGTGTTCTTAAATTAGATCACTTGCACAACTACTGGACATGTCGATACTGGAAATGATTACATATCTTAGATTTGCTTTTGAGAGACAAACCTATATTGGTGCTTTCTACCTTATTACCATCACAGTGAAGCCTTGAGCCCAAGATGTAATGCTACTTGCGTGTGATCTCCTTGTCACTGAAAGCTTCATGTGTGTTGAAACCAGAACTGGGACAAGTGTGCTGTGCCATGCGTGTTTCAAACCCATGGTGCGGGCAGAGCAGATGCAGAATTTGGTGGTGGAGGTTCTTCCGTACTCGCAGTTCTGCGTTCAATGGAATCGTCTGCTTATTTTCCCGAGAATGACATCACACGTGCACATAGGTAAATACCTCTACTTTAGTGACAGGACATGCCAATTATTTAGCAGGTATTGCTCATGGGAGAAATATTATTGCTTTTTGCAATGTCTGGGTTTGTCGAAAGTCCTGACTTGAAAGAGCGGGGCATAATCACAGGAGTGGAGTAGGCGTGGTGATGACTACAAGCCTGCGGTCGGATGTTCCTGTGGGATACTTTTCATGGGCAGAATACCCCATCATGGATCCTCCAAAGCCGAAGACAAAGAAGGCCCTTGGAGCTGCGTTTATTTCTAACTGCGGGGCTCACAACGACCGCCTAACAATCATGACGATGTTGCAAAAAGAAGGCGTTTCGATTGACTCGTATGGCTCCTGTAACCAAAATGTACCTGGCGGCCGAGGTTTGTCTCAGGACTTTATGCATGATGCGTGGGTGGAGTCATAAGTAATTATGCAACGAAATCTTTCTTGAATGTAGAGTGTGAACAAACTGTTCTTCGTTTGTTCTACTGCGAGCTTCACTATATGTGAATGCTTATCAGGCTTTTCTTCATCCTCAGCCTGGAGGTGCATATCCGTAAGGCTGAGGATTAAGGTAGCTCTGAGGCCAATACATATTATCCTTTTTTTGGAGATTTCTCAATTTGATGAGTGTTTCATGTTATCTTCCTTGAAACTCTTTTATATATGATACGATTCCACTCCTTCAGATGTGCAAGCTGCCTTTTCTAGTCATTTGGGTACTGAAAGGGGTTGGGGTATTTTGCAGTTCATATCAATGAGGCAGTCGTGCTCAGCAATATAGTCAGTTAGGTCATGAGTTCTTATTGTTGTGCAAGATTTACCCTATTCCTTATGCATCTGAGTCAGTTGCAATGCCCATTGTGCAGGAGTGAACAAGGTAGAGGCTCTTCGGGAGTACAAGTTTAGCCTTGCTTTTGAAAACTCCAACGTCGAGGATTACGTTACGGAGAAGTTCTTCCAGGCCCTTGTTTCTGGTACGCTTCTCTGTTATTCGAAGTGGTGGTTTTTTGGTATTGTCCCTTACCAGCGGGCAGGGGTCGTTTCATTCAGCACGGGTGAAGTCAGCGGTACTAACTCCACTTCGTCTGATCTCCTTCACATGAGCAGGCTCAGTCCCAATTGTAACAGGACCTCCAAATATCTTCGACTTTGCACCAGCACCCAATTCTCTCATATACATCAAGGACACTGATGACGTCAAGGCTGCAGCAAAACGAATCAAGTATCTGGCAGGAAATGCTACTGCATACAATGAAACTCTACGGTAAGGATCGAAATATCAACATCCATGCTCTGAAGCTTGCAAGTCGCGACATTTTAATCTTAAAGTGCCATATACTGATTCTTCTGTGTACTACTGCACAGGTGGAAGTATGACGGCCCCTCGGATTCATTCTTAGCGTTAGTAGACATGGCTGCCGTGCACTCCTCTTGCAGATTGTGCATCTTCGTAGCTACCAAAATTCGCTCGAAAGAAGAGGCAGCTGCTCAAAGACCATGCAAGTGCACCAACAAAAGTGGGCGTACGTTGTACCACTTGTATGTACGAGAGCGTGGCCGTTTCAATATGGAGTCAGTTTTCATCAAGTAAGCATTTGAACTTCGAGTTACCGCATGCTCATGGCTTCCTGTTAATGGATAGATTCTGACTGTTGCGCGTCATTGCAGAGACTCGGACCTTTCTGTCACCAATCTGAAGCAGGTCATACTGGAAAAATTCAAATCTCTTCATCATGTTCCTGTTTGGAAGAGTGAGCGGCCAGAGGCTATCAGAGGAAACTCAGACCTCCGAATCTACAAGGTTTATCCCGTTGGCCTTACTCAAAGAGAAGCACTCTACACATGGAATTTCGGCGGTGACAAGGGCTTGAGGAATCTGTTGAAGAAGGAGCCTTGTTTGAAATTGGAAGTCATTTTTGTATGACGTCGTTGCTAGCGCGAGTCTGTCGACTCGTAACTCTTCTTCGACGCCCGGTTTTGACATGACATTCTCTTTCTGTTCATTATGTGCATACTCATCCTCGAAAAGGCACCTCTCAGATAATATTTTCCGCCTTCTCTTTTGATCTAGGAAAAGAAGAATCTCTATTGAAACTGTAACACGAACCCCTCTTGAGAATCTCTTTCCAAGCAGGGTGTACTTTCTCATGCATGAATGACAGCTCGACTTAATTTACTGCAAGATTCTATGGCATGATTTCAATGCCCACTTTCCTCGGAAACTGAACACTAGTTACATAGACGGTGCGTACAAAGGGGAGTGTCTAAATATCCTCTACGAGCGTGGCTTGGATGCCAGGCTCGGGTGGGGGTGGGGAGGGTGGGGTAAAATCTGCCCCTATTTTTTAATTTGTTTAGGCCCCATTTGAACACAAAGGGGGCTTCCAAGGGTAATTTGGGGCCCCAGGCCCCAAATTTTGCAAAAAAAAATTCAAAAAATGGCCCCAAATGGGGGAAACGGGAAGGGCCAGAAAATTGATCCCCACCGAGCCTGGCATCCGAGCCACGCTCGTAGGGGAGAAATAAAGAGACCCCGTACAAAGGTGCAGATCAATTCCAATGCAGCTATTATTCATCACTTATTTCCGTGCATTATCCAGGCTCATCATTGAAGCCCTATCACCGACTGATGATCGAATCATGGAATCTCAAATACAAGGCTGTTTACACAACAATTTCACTGTATCTAAATATGTACACGAGCATTTGAAAATTACTCCACGACGTATTTGGCGAAAAGGTTGCTGGGAGTGGTCATAGCTTTGAATTCGAGCGCATTGCCACTGCTGTCTTTGAAGAACATGGTCCACTGCACACAATTCATCACAAAGTCGTGATTGAGCTACAGGATATGGAACCCGCTCGTAAACAATCAACAAACTCAATGTTCAATCACAGACTGCAGTAAACCCTAAACCCTAAACCTTGAGCACACATCTGCTTATTGCATCAGCTCCTGAAATTCTCACAGGTCTTTATGGAGAAGAGTTAGTAATGATGCGCACCTGCTCACCAGGTTGGCCGACGAACCGAATATGCGGTTCAATGATGAACTTCACACCAGCGGCTTTGACACGCTCTGCCAAGGCGTGAAACTCCGGCACGCTCATCGCAAGTCCAAAATGAGGAACAGGCACTGGGTCTCCGTCTGTCAAGCGGAATCTCGGGATCAGTGAACCATGTTTTGATTCGTAACGCATTATCTGTTTATTGAGCTTTGCAGGTGACGAGTTTTACCAACGGCATTTGCAGTTGAGGAAGCATTATAGTTGCGTACTTCATGGCACACCACCTGCAATCAATCAGATGTGAGCCTCACTAGAAAACGCGGCACGTTCACTACAATTGGGATGCAACCAAATCTGTGAGAATCTGCTATTATACTCAGAATATCAGACATATCATAATAGGGGTTCGCAATTGAAAATCGGAAGATCCTGATAAAACCATAAACCCTACACCGTGGAGTTAATCCTCATTGATCCCGAGTAATAATGCTCATGTTCCGGTGCTGTAATACCTGGTGACCGAAGAGATTGAAATCAACCCACGTTTTGGCCGATCGACCCTCGGGGCATCCCAAGACCCTACAGCACAGGCACAGACATTGAGTGGACCTACAAAACTGTTTACACGAGATGATCAACAAAGAAATGGCCATACCCTCCGAAAAACTCCCGAGCAGCGTGAATATCATGAACTGGTATCGCCAAGTGGAACGGCGTTGTCACCGCAATATCAGTTGAATTCGGCACCCTACAGGTCAAAAAAAACCACCAAACAGAGAATTTAAAACTGGGCCCTGATGAGCAGAAGATTGCCCTGAAACAGAAAAATCTAACGAGTTGCCTGTCGGAGATTGCAATGGAGAGTGCAACCCTAAGTGCATTGCATGCACCCAAATCCTCGAGGATCACACAAAAGTAAAGATGCCGTCAAGATCGAGGCACACGACCGGAAGAGATATTTTCAGGTATGACGAAATGAAGGGAATGTGAGTGAGTTACTTGGTGGCAGAGATGGAGCAGAAGCGTCGAATCAGCAAGTGAGGCTGCTGCTTGGCATGGCGAAGGCGACGATGAGTGGAAGTAGTGCGAGACAGCAAACTCGAACTGGAGGGTAAAGGAGCGGCTGCTGCTATGGTGAAGGAGTTCGCTGCGATGCGGGACATTGAAAAGTTCGCCGTCGTCGTCATGGTCATGGCCATCACTGCTCCTGCAGCCATCGCCCTCCCTCCTTCTGATCAATAAAATGGAGTAGCATATGAAACTTCATGAATGACGACGAATTCCCTCGGATGCCGTAGACATCATGAGATGTCTGCAATGGGTATCGTAGACGGGGACGGTATCAGAGACGATGATGGGTATCGGAGACTTGGACGGGTATCGAAGATACCGTAGCTTCATAGCAGGTTCGGCACCTTGCTGCCGAATAAATAATTAAAGTTCAAAAACTAGATAAGGCACCTTAAAATAGTACTTTCATAATTACGGCATTTTTCTCCTTTGATTTCATAAAATTCGGCTTGCCATTTAACCCACCTCACTTCCATTGATAGAAATGTTAGATTTATGTCTTACGAGGTCGGCTGTGCTCTCTGGTTTATAAAATAGGAGTAAAGTTGTATCCAACTATGCATGTGGGATATTTGAACTTTGAGGTGAAGCACCTAGTTAGTCTTCAATTTTTAAACACCCATAGTTTTTGCAAAAAGTCTTCAAATGACATAAACTTTGTTGGAGGTGAAAGATTACTTGATTTCTAAGCTTTCCTTAGACAAAAAATTTCCAAAAAAATTGAACTTCTACGCACAAATGAGCTTCGAAAAACGGTTCGGAATGCATTTTGATACATGGACCTTTACACTGTTGTGTTGTTTTGTCCATATCTTTTGCATAAAAACTTTTTTTGACACAAAACTTGTTGGAGGTGGAAGAAGGCTTGATTTCTCAATTTTTGTTAGTTCGACAAAATTCCATAAAACTTCATCTTCTATGCGCAGTTGGACTCCAAAAATCTGTGTTCAACACATTTGAGAGCTTTTAGAATATGTATTGTGTGTTTCAAATTTGTTAATTTATAGTAAGATATGACATATAATAAACGTAAAATAAGATAATTTATTATGCAGGGGTGTAAGGACAAGAAGGTTCTCAAATTTTAAAATATATTATAAATTTTACTATAAATATAATAAAATTATATTTATAATAAGGGCATAATAAATGCATAATAAGGTTCTTATATTTGTACACTTCGAATATCTATGCTATATTTATGTGCTACACTTTGTCTAGTTGGTAAATTTTTTATTGTACAGAAAGTTATAATAAAGCATAATAAAATTCTATTTATTAAAAAAATTGATTATGTCAAAAGAAGCATATTATACGTTATTATAAATGGAATAACAAGTCTGGATTGACTTATTATGCTGCACAGCCCTGCTTATAATAAGTGAGTTGCCTCCCCGAGGAATTTACGACCTCCTAAATGAGGGCCATAGCTCAACTATGAAAATAAGATCTATGATACTTATAAATAAAACAAAATTGATAAGGTAATTATAGCCTTCATTAAATTTTATCATTGAATGATAAAATGCATTGCTGAAATTCCATGGGGTGCGATCCTCAACGTTGAGGAAGGCACCCCATGTTGACTAAGGCACCCCATTGCTCGACTATGTCCATATTGTATATAGATTTTGGTTTACAGTTTTTGAAATGTAGCACATGCTGCCCTAGGAAGAAGGGATTTCACCTTTTAGAGACATACATATACTTTGCATTTGCTGTAAAGCTTGAAATTAAACAATCTTCAAATTCAACCTTCAGAATTCTCTAGCATGTGACAATCATTGTATATATTTTTCTTCTGAAAATATTTGAAAACGCCAGAGTCCGCGCCTTGCTCCCAACACCCGCGCCCTCGATCCTCCTAGGGTCCACGCCCTGCTTTGGCTTTGTGCCCTCGTTGTGTCTTAGATGGCAGCCACATTGCACCAACGTGGCACCCATTTAGCGGCCGCATCGCTAATTTTTCACCTATGCAAAGCCACGTAATCAAACTTTTTACCTTACCATATAGTCAAAGGCCATCGACTACATCGGACGGGCGTAGACCTCAATCGGACAAGCCAATCGGGTGAACGGGCACACCGGACGTCTCTCCACTATAACATCATCTTGTACCTAACCACTAGTACGTACTAAGAGTTAACTGACATGTCAACCCCTCCCTTTAAAGGACCTAGACCCATGAGATCTGTTCCAAGAATCCCACTTCACCTACGTTAATTAAGGTGGTGATTATCCCAATACGATTCCCAATCCAATACGATTTCTCAATGGGAACTACAAGCTCCAATCACCAAGATTCCTCAATGGGAACTATAAGCCGCAATCACCAAGTCAAGACGTGAGGTGCCTTACTATGCGCACTACTCATGAAGTAGCATAGTAACTATAGTCGATAAAAAAAAAAAAAAAAAAAAAAAAAAAAAAAACTTCCAACACAAACCTAAGAAGACATAGTGTTGCCAAGCTTTTGAGTGTGTTCCATACATCGGCTCATCCGAAATCGTCGGATGGGATCATCGGCAGCATTACGAACGGACACTTCATTCACGCCGGCCCCTTAGAAAGGGACCGGAGTATCTATCTATCTATCTATCTATCTATCTATCTATCTATCTATCTATCTATCTATCTATCTATCTATCTATCTATCTATCTATCTATCTATCTATCTATCTATCTATCTATCTATCTATCTATCTATCTATCTATCTATCTATCTATCTATCTATCTATCTATCTATCTATCTATCTATCTATCTATCTATCTATCTATCTATCTATCTATCTATCTATCTATCTATCTATCTATCTATCTATCTATCTATCTATCTATCTATCTATCTATCTATCTATCTATCTATCTATCTATGTTTAGATAGAATAAAGAGTGTAGTGATGGATAAATTACTGAGGGAGGTCTCGTCAGTCGGGTTACTAGATCTCAATGACTTGCCTCGGCGGGGAATATCTCCTGCTTCATAAATATGAGTCCCAGGCTTCCCCTTGATTCTCATTTCTGCAAGCACGCTGCTTGATCGTCCGGTCCCTCTCGAAGATCTTCCAATCCTTGCTCCATGTTGACTTGTATGTAAGCTGCTACAGCATTTCCGTCTCACCTGCTAGATGATCACATACCCACTCCATCTATGCATGTGCACTAGCTAGTTGCTGATTTGAGCCACTCCTCCTTGTTTCGTAGCATCAGGCTTCATAAGAAATATGACCCCAATTATGTGTTGATCTTGTGCACAGGCTAGAGTATTGCCCATTTATTGGAGCGAATTAAGGAAGATATTAACGGCTGCTGAGCCTTTGGATCAGCAAGAGCGGGAATCGAGTGTATGCAACCATGATGATTGGGGTCATGGGAGAAGGGAGCCTCGGTGATGAGTTGCCAGTATCAACTTACTGCTGCAGCGCTCCTGATTGCTGCACGACTATGCCACCTCCATTACCTTCACTGGTTCCGGAAAGCCGGCTTGACTGTCGGCCGCAAGCGAGTCTGTTCTCGCCATCGTTGTGCATGGGGTGGTTGATTTCGGTACTGAGGGCGTGGTGCAGCAAGGCTTGGACTTGCTTTCATGTCAAACTCTTTCCGTATGAGCACTTTAGCGGTCGTCACTTGCGATGCCCTCCTAGAGCAGAAGAATGCACAGGTCGTTACTGGCAAAATTAGCTTGTAACTATCTATACTGAAAAAACTGTCACCAAGATGTGCACGTCCATATCCTAAACTGAGGTGATACTACAGAATTCGGATATGATATTCTAGAAGAAACAAATTAGTGATATTACCCATAACATGTGATAGTATAAAATACACCAATTTGTAGGCATCATAATTTTGGTGTGATGAGATAAATGGTGCTTGGGTACTGCAATTTTAACGCAAATGCCCAATTTGAAGACAAAACTCGATTGTATCCTGGTGATCTATCATAAGTGTGATGGCTAATAACGGGCCAGTTGATTGCTTACAAGATATCAGAGAATTGCATCCTCTTCAAATAACCTCATATTCATTACTTTGGCAATTTCACTTGTGCTCACTTTGACATGGAGACATTGGACTCGAACTAATTGAATTTTAGTGTTCAATTAGGCTCAATATTGGCATACTTTACAAAATTCATAGTACGTTCTTACTTTGCTAATTTTCTTATCCAAATTTATCATCATTTTAGCTTTTGTCTTTGACCACTCTTATATTTTATGGTGAAAGTTCTCATTTTTTTAATGCAAAAGTAATTGAACAAACTTGAAATTGTGTGCATATGAACGGGGAGCTCATGTTGAACATCATCATCAAACTCTTTGAAGTAGTACGGAAAGAAAATAAAGAGATTGTTAAATTAAATTCCTAGATGTCCCTATATAATTTTAGTCTAAAACTATAAATTTTTCAAAGTGTTGTAAAGGTCAATGAAGTAAGATGTTTTTTTATCTTAGTTACACAATCTTATAAGACTCATAAAAATAATGCGAATCAAACTCCAAACTTGGAGTCGTGAGTCCTCATAGATTACAAGATCCTCATGTATAATAATAATCAGGTGAGATTCTAAGATTCCACCATTTTCACTTTGAAGTGGAAATGTTGCCAATAAAGGAATTGCAATCAAATTACCAACTAAAAAGTTGTTCACCTTCATCCTAGTAACACTCTTGAACCAAAGAAAAAACACTAGAGAAATTTTTTTGGAACGGATGATACTCTTGCAATGATGAAAATAGTCCCCAATCTTTACAGGAAAAACAAACCAAGGTAAAACCTCTTTCACTAATGTAAATGCCATGTCTTCTAATCATCTTGGACTGAGTAAAGCATTCTACCACAAAAACTGCACTTGATTTGAAATTTGAGGACCATAAAACTAATAAATTATTAGAAATCTACCACCAAATTGATTCCAATAAAAGAAGCCGTTCAACCAGAAAGTTGTTGAACTTCATCCTAAGAATTCATCAAAAATTCTTACTTTTTGCGCACTATCACCAATACCCACCGATATACCCATCGATGTAATTACTGTACATTCTTGAGATAATTGCAAAAGATGGGGCTGTATTCAGACATAGGTGAATAGGAGAAACGGGCAAAGCAGCTGTAAACCTAATTTTCTTCAGCATAGAATGATCCAATTGTCGAAGTATATGAAATCGAAGTCTTGCCCCAAATACTAGGCATGACGACAATCATTGCGAGGGTGTTTTCATAATCTGTAGTAGACAGAAATATCAGGATGCAGTAAATGATGTAGTGCAGCATAGACAATCGAATGCGGGCATGGGTTTGTACAGACGGTCCAATATATTACATTGAATGGAAATGTAACATAAATATCGAGCACCTGGAACACTGGATACAAGTTGACACTGCCATGTTGAGGGCGCCGGAGTAACTAAAATGCGCCATTTCTCGACAAAAGTGCCATCATTTGCTTAGTAAGATCCAATTTCTTCTAAGCTTCCTCTCCATAGACCATGAAGGGCTAGGATTTAGGTTGAAGCCTTTGCCTGGTAGGGGCTCAAGACCATCAGCTACAGACGAAGAATGGTTCGCAATGTGTCAGACAAGTTGTTGATGATCTGTTGCTCCTGTGCGGCCTGCCATCCCTGCGACGGCAGCTCTTCGTAGCATCGCTTGTGATAAGCCAGAGAGCGGGCCAGGTTGGGCAGCGTGGTGCTGGTGGCAGCTCGCTGGTGTACGCTGGCGGGCAATGCCATGTCGTTGGAAACAGGTTTCCTGCCGCGCCGCACAGGCCCTTCGCCCACATACAGGTCCTGGATGGCTTCCAGCGCCACATTCCCTTTATTGTCCGGAAAGATTCTGTCGAGCGTAAGCGCTATGGGCGACAGGTCAGTAGCTCTTAAGAACGGGATCGGTACTGTGTTGCCTGCTGCGTACACTGACAGCAGCTTGTCCTGGATCCCGAACCCGGGCCGATTTCCCCCTCCCACTGGTGTCCCCGGGCCCAGAGTGGCTTCCATGGACGAGTGACTACGTCTCGATACCAAGGAATGTACCATAGGCGAGACCGCTGGGGAGCCTGATGTGTAAGGCGTGGGCGTGAGAGGCTCTAGCGTCAACCCGGCGCCTTGCTTCTTCACTTCGGTCGTTTCTTGCTCCATTGCTTCTGATGAAAGCTTCTGAGTTGATGTTGAGACCAGTGTCGATGATCTTGTTGACATCGGGCCTCTCACTGTGCCCGTATCCTCATCACTGAATGCCTTGACTACAGTGTCACGCACCAGCATAGTCCCTCCGGTGGTGTCATGCATCTTCACGGTCTGACCCTTTTCCCACGTCGAGTACTGCCCACCTGATGATGCCGTTCCTTGCTCCTGTGCATAGCTCGCAGCCTGGGCCGCCATTTCTGCTCGAATTCGCCTAGCTCTTTCGATCTGAGGCAGCATCGATGACGCAGTCCCTTTACACTTCTCGATGAACTTGTGACTCAGCAATGCACTGGCTGTGGGTCGTAGCCGTGGCTCTTTCGTTAGACACTTGGCCACGTAATCGTGAAATATCAGTGACCATCTCTCTTTGTCCTCCAGCATCGGAGCTGGGTCTCGCGATATCATGAACAGCACCCTCATGGGATGCACGTTTGACCGAGGAGGTAACCCCTCCGCCATTTCAATTGCTGAGACGCCAAGAGCCCACACATCCACCTGCAAACATTTCAATAGTTAGACACCCTCCCGAGGGGTAAAAACACGAAAGAGTGATAAGTACTCGATAAGATCTTGCCAGAAGGCAGTACGGCAACTAAAGAGTTCTCATATGTTTCGAGGTACCTATGATTTGAGAATGCACAAACCTAGGGTAGTTAGACAGACGGGAAGCTAGAGCCGTCCAGGCAAATATCACAGCAAGTCACGAGGATCATCTAATCGGCCCTAGTGCACCATCGGGCAACTCCAGGTTTGAAGACATATTAGTATAACAGAATATTAGGTATACTTACCATGAGGCTAGATTACAACTGGAAGTTGTACAAAAACGATTATTGTTGCAACTCAAGCAAATTCTCATTTCCAATATTACAGCTCTGTTCCACTCGTCTTTGTTTCTAGAACAGTTTATTGTCCTGAATGATGCGCTCGTGTCGCGGAGAGAAGAGTTTGAAACTCAGCTTAATTCTACGAATACATGGTTTCCAGAAACCCTACACCTAGATAAGATTTCATAAGAAGAGCAGTATCTTGGAAATTCTGATCAAAACAGACGATAAAACAGAACAACTAATCGGCACTAGGGTCCGCTAACAACAAGGCTGACAGCTTTCAAGAAATAAATGTTATTCATCTAGAAAATAATCCTTTATATTCTGAGCACAAATTGGTCTGCATCTAATACAATAGCATTGATTCCATGAGCTTCTCTTTACGGACAGAGCCAGTCCGCCATAACAAAGATATCTCTAAGCAACGACCCCAAGCCTACGCCGCAATAGAGGCAACTGCCAGAGAAATAACAAAAAGTGCACTAGAGCCGCGATGCAGAGCGAGGGCATACCTTGCCATCGTATCGATTTTCTTGTATAACTTCAGGAGCCATCCAATGAGGAGTTCCAATGAAAGTATTTCGTTTCGACATAGTCCTGGTAAGCTGAGCAGCGACTCCAAAGTCTCCGAGCTTCACCTCTCCTTGCTCAGTAAGCAAAATATTCCCGCCCTTAATATCCCGATGCACTTTAAAAATCGAGTGCAGGTACGTCAATCCTTTGAGCGCCTCTCGACAAATGTACGCAATCTGTTGCTCCTCTAGGGCCTCATCCGTAATATTCATCAAATCCGCCACACTGCCACCTCCGCAGTACTCCATCACAATCCACAAGTAGTCTTCACCTTGAAACGAGCCAAGGTAGCGCACCACGTTCGGATGGTTGCATTGCTGCAACATCCCGATCTCGCCACGAATCTCCTCATAGCCTTCCTCGCCCTCCGTGAGCGATATCACTTTCACAGCCACGAGCTCCGAGGTGACCAGATCGCGCGCCTTGTAGACCGCGCCGTAGGAGCCTTTGCCGAGCTCGTTCAGAAGCTCGTACTTCAACGACGGATCTTCGAACGCGACATTTTCCTGCAACGGGCTGCTAGTGCGATCCCGCACATCCGGTTTGCGGCGTGGCAAGGTCCCTGGCTCTTTTCGAAAACTCTCGGCCGCCTTCTGCACGTCGGTCGAGTACGAGTCTACCGCAGTCTTGTGCTCGATGAGCGTCGAAAATTGCGTGGATGTCGATACTTCGTTCGCCTTGGTGATGACTGTGGCGAAAATGGACGAGGGCGAGGACGGAGAGTCCTCATCTTCGGCCGACATAATTGCTCACACCCTAATCGGGAGCTCGAAAACCCTAACAATCACTCCATGGCCCAGCTACTGCCACAATTCAATGTGCTCCAAAACTCGAAGCCCCGGCATTTCCAATGCCATGGATTCCTTTCCTCCCAATCGAAAACCTAGAAGCTCAATAATGAGAATCAAAACAGCGAATCATCTTCACTACCTTAATTGCGAGCAACAGCAAGTCGCATTCTACGTGAGGGTGACCGGAAGCACGCGACCAGAGGAGGAAGCTCGGGTTGACGGCAAATGCTCAAAAGTTGGAGCCACTCTAATGTTATGTGGGAGTATGATTGAGTTTTGCAAAGTCTTATTAGTTGGTAGCATGTAGTTTTGTGTGCATATCATCAAGGGGAGGTCGAACGGGCATTTTATTCACGCCAACCCCATATGAGATTCGTGTTCTGATTTATTTATTTATCTGATAGCGTGTAATATTAGAGATGTATAAACTACAAACAATCACTATCTTCTATAACTGAGAGCATTTTGATGACAATGTAGGAAGAAAAAAATGTAGTACATAAAGTATCACACGCCACAAGCCATAGTTTGGTGGTTGCGCCTCATGGCCCCCAATGAGTAGGTCGTGGGTTCTATTCCGGATGTTGGCATGGTGCTCACCACCATAATCCACCCACGTATGGTGGGGGGTTTTGGACCTCATTGTTTGGATACCTCAAAGCCCTTTGTGGGGATATCATGTCCAGTATCTCTAAGGTACTAGTCGCTAGCTAGGAACTAGCATAGTGTTCACCCTAAGCGGGGTTAGTAGTCGAGCCATTGGTGTGATCTCTAAGACACTAGTGGCTACCTAAGAACTAGCATAGTGTTCACCTTCAGCGGGGTTAGAAGTCCAACCATTGGTCTGAGACCTCCGGGCATCCAAAGATAGGTCAAACGAATACTCTATTCAAGTCAGCCTCTAAAGAGGTTGGAGTTTCTCTTCTACATGAAGCATCCAAGTATGTTGAGAAGTAGAATAATAATGATTCATAAGATAAAATCTACAAGCTCAATTTGAGTTTTGGAATATAAGTGAAAAAGAGTATGTAGTAATCGGATCAAAAGTCAAGTCGAAATTATATGAGCATAGTGACACCTATTGAACAACTACTTAGAAAATACAAGCATGTATATTAACCCCTAAAGTTTCAAGGCACTATTTGCATGTTTAACCCTCAATATTGCCTTCTCTCAATGCAAGGTGAGATTTTTTATTTCATGGCAAATATTGAAATATTTGACCGTAAGATCTTGTACCTAACTTGCACAAGATCATAGATGCCAGATCTTAGAGCTAAATTTCTCCCCATTTCTGAGATCATAGCGTTCAAAGTTGGAAGGAAAGTTTTTTCCCTTGTTGTCAAAAGGAGAAGCAATCTTTTGAGGACCAAAAGAACCATTTTGGAGGTAAATATGAATTAAGGCTCTTCACATTCTTCTTCCTATGTAAGTTCGGAATATGTTCATGCAATTTTCACCCTCATGCAATCTATAAAATCCAAAAAAATGCTTGCTTTTCCACATGGAGGTATTTTCAAATTCAAATACAAAGGCCCATTTTCAACAATTCAAAAGGCATGTAGAAAAAATCATTTGATTGAAAATCCGATTGATAAGGTCATGCCTTGTTACCTTTTCTACATGCACAAAAATATAACTTGAAAATAAGTAAAATCTCATTTTTTGGGTCAGTTTTTCAATTTTTGCGTTTTAATCGATTATCGTTAGATATTGAGAATAAATGAGCACATCTTGTATTTCGGGCAATTTCGGACAAATTTCAAATAGTATTTTCAAACTTTGACTGTGGATATCTGTTAAAGTACAAGGAGTTTTGAAGCATGAGATGACTCTTGAAGAAATTTATGGAAAAACTCTACAACTTGCAAGAGATTTCAACTTCATGAAATCTTAAATAGTTATCTAGAGGCCGACAAAAGCCAAATTGACCAAAAACATGCATCTTGATACTTTAGGGGTTTGACATCCAAGATTGATTAACAATCATAAGCGAGTATACCATTAGTATACTAGATGGAATAGAAAAAGAATTATCCTTTTTGGATGTCGACTTGACTTGTCAAAGTGTAGAAAGCAAGTGTATAGTTTGCATGTTGGATAGAATAGAGATTTAGTCTTTAGTATGCCGACTACACTTGACCAGTACGAGATAGACTGTCATGTGGAAAGTCGGTGTAGAATGAGCAGACTTAATTGGATAGAGAAAATTTTATTGAGATGTTGACTACAATCGACTCGTTTGAGATAAACTTGTCACTTGATTGAATAGAGACGAATTTATTGAGATGCTGACTACAATCAACTCGTTTGAGATGAACTGTCACGTTGAAAACCATCGTAGAACGAGCATATTAGATAAAAGAAGATCCCCTAGAGTGCACACTATACTTGACTTGTATGAGTCAAGTCATGTGAAAGTGAGTGTACGGTGAGCATATTGGACTCGGTAGATGAACATTCATTAGCATGCTCACTACACTTGACTCGTCCAAAGATATATTATCATGTGGATAGCAAATGCGCGATGAGCATATTAAATCAAATATAAAAAGAATAGTTTGGATGTGATTACATTTGGTGCAACTACCATGTGGTTAATAATAATATGGTAGATAACAAGTGTATAATGAGAGAAATAGAGTTTTAACTACTTTTTTAGATGTTGACCACATTTGTTATTAGGGAACATCATTTGAATAAACCTACAATGCTAGTGCAGTGGTTGTAACTTTTTTTTTTCATCATAGAAGTATTCCAACCATATTAAGAATCAAAGATGTATATCTATTAAATAAATAAATAAACATCAATATTGGTTTTTTAAGATGTTGTTGAATATATTTGTCATAAACTTACAACATTTATAATTATGCTTGCTATTAGAGCTTACTTTATAGAATACTTGTAATAAAATTTGAGCCACTACTCTATATATATATATATATATATATGTATATATATATGTATGTACGTGAGTTTGCGAACATGTCTTTGAGATGAACTTCCCTTCTTTTGATCCATTTTCACTCAAGAAGAAATGTCTATCAAGTTGAAATACATATATATTCTTCTTAGTCACTCCTTCTGAAATAAAGAATATTTGAAATTTTGAAATGAAACTCTATCTTACAGAATTTCTTGACTAAAATGCAAATATTTTTTGATGTTAAAATGGGAGTTCATTATCCTAACTCATGACTAACTCACATTTACATAGAGGTATTGATGGCACCAGTTCACAATTACTCATTACTTAACTATTTATCGGTAAGGTCCACAAAATTGAAGTATGGATAATGGAACTCTAAACTTCTCCATCCAAAGATACAATAGGTTTGCAATCCAATTTTACATGTACCCAAGACAAACAACATAGGGTATCATTTTTGGAACACAAAAGAAGTTTAGCTTTAAAAATCTACAACAAATTGTAGCCCGGGTCCCCGCGTCAGCCTTCTCTGCAAGACTTCCTCAACTGACGCTCACTATGCTCGCGTTTGCCCTGAAGGTCTTGTCTTTTCGAAAGACGGCTTGCCAGGCTTGCCAATTTTATTAACACGCAGGTCAAGCAAATAGAAATGAATAATGAAGTCGCCCGCAGACGCCCAACAATAGCACTTCCGATAATCAACTGGAGCTATATGTATAAAGCGGAAGCTTTCACGTATAGTTCCGAGGACTTACCTATTTCGATTTTTCAAAAAAAAAAAAAAAAAAAAAAAACAATAGAATAAAAGGCTTGCTTTTGTCAGCATCAAAGTATCTCTGGTGGTGTTTTCATTTTGCGTCTCTGTCGCGGTTTTTTCATCATATTGTACAATGCAAGAACGATGATTCCACTTTGTCTATCCTTCCACTAACTTTGTTCCATGCACAGAAATTATTTACACTATTAACTTCATTACAAACTTCCCATGCTGAAATTTGGGCCACTAACTTCATTACAAACTTCCCGTGCTGAAATTTGGGCCACTAACTTCACTACAAAGTTCCCAGGTTGAAATTTGAGCCATTTTTGAGCAGGTTACCTGTATTCAAAATGGTGTAATTCACATTGTCACACATTTGAACATATGAGCTACCCACATTGTCACAAAACCTAACTACCATCAGATGTAATTGAGATGTAATTGAGATGTAATTGTGATGGAAGCAAAAAAATCTGTTCGAAAATATAATGCTGGTCACTCAGCTTCATTACCACCTACACTATCATACATCTTAACTCCCATATCACAGCAATCCCTATCGTTGATTGTGATTGAAGCATAGAATCAGAATGTTCAGAGTGAGATCAATCTAGCTTTCATTTATATTACAAATCACGAAGGTCCAAAATCCCAATTGGGAATGGTCACTCACTCATCACCTTCCTTGTCGTTAGGCAGTTCATGGCGAGGTGCATCATACTTTTCTCGCAATTGCTTACAAGCTATGAAGTCGCCGGCACCATCCATGCCATAGAATAGGAAGTAGACGTAAGGATGATCGAACTGTTCAAAATCGGGTTCCTCAGGAGCTACTAAATTCTCTTCCGCAACATAGGTCACCATCACGGAGGGCTCCTCCTGAATGTCTACCAACACCTGCACAAACAAAAACAGCATCGATCAAAATGGATACAATTGCAACATTGGTTTCAACAAACCCTAAGTAGGGTTTATGCTTATCAATTGCTCGAAGAAGGGAGCAGGATGCCTAGGATTCAATGGCCGATTGCTCGAAGAAGGGAGCAGGATGCTTAGGATTCAATGGCCGATTGCTCGAAGAAGGGAGCAGAGTGCTCGGGATACGATGACCAATTGCTCGAAGAAGGGAGCAGGAGAGTGGCTGGTGAAAAGAGTTGTTTCACATTTTGGTTAGAAGGAAGAGTGGAGGATACCTGGTAGAAGGGTTGATTGCGGCCGCGGGGGAGATTGTCCACACCTACAGCGGCAGCCCACTCGTCCGATTCACAGCACAAGGGGTCCATGCCGCAAACGACGCCCCGGTAGCCATGCACGCGGTGCCTCACCTTCTGGCCCAAGCGGAAGACATAGCTACGTTGCTGGTAGATAAGAGCACTGGCTTGAGCGGCCAAGGACTCCGACTCGAGCTCCATAATCTTCTTGCGCACCACTCCCGCAGCCGCATAGTCCTCCTCCTCAATCAATTTCTGCAGCTTAGCCTTGGTTTGCAACAATGTGATCGCCGTGTCCTGTTGATCCGCCGTCACAGCACCCGTCTTCTCCCGTCGCTGGCGAGCCATCTCCTGCTCCACCTCCGCGATCTTCTCCCGCAACCCCTGCGCTGCCTCGTACATATCCTGGTTCAATGCGCGTTGCAGCCGCGTGGTGAGGTCCAGCTGAAAGAAAAACATCAGAAGCTCCTCGTTCGCTTTGTCGCTTCTCTCTGTCGAAAACTCTCGCTTCCTGTTATTGCTAAAGCTCGCCCTGCACACCACGCTACTCTTGCGCTCCCATGATGATAAACCAATCCCGAATCCCCTGCGGCAAACAACAACTCTCCTACTGCTCCCATTTTGCAATCGGCTATGCCTCAAGTGGAAATGCACCAAGGGTCTCGAGCCGAGACAATCACTCCCTGTTGCAGCTCCAAACCCTAATGCCAATGCGGAGGAACACATGATTGTGCACCTCGGACGCAAAACCTCCGAATTCCAATGCGAAAACTGAATTCCCCGCGATATTGTTCAGTGCACAATCATGTCATTCCTCTACTTCAAGCAGAATCGATGGCGGAAGCTCAAGCAATGTAATGAGGCGAGCATTGATCGGTGGAAGTGACGACGGTGAAACTCGAAGCCTGCAAAAGGAGCCACATCCTCTCAATCATCAATCATCTCCTTTCTCGCACGGGCTCTTCACTCGAGTAAGCTCACTAGTAACTCCATTATCAAGGCAAATTTTCAAGTGGGGACTTGAGATGGCCACACTAATGGGGACTTGAGATGGCCACACTAATGTAAGAAATTGATTTGAGGTTGTTCTTGACTTTTACTAGCTAGGGGATATTTATTATTATGTTTTGTATATTAGTATATGTTCAATATGTATATTACACCTTTTATTTCAAGAACTTATTGGATGTTTTTATTGCTTGGAAAAAGTAGTTGAGTTTAGTTGTAAGAGGAAACAGTTGACAAGGAACTAGAAATGAGGAAACAAAGGATGGGGATTGGAAACTAGGAAAGCATGGAATTGGAGATTAAAAAACGGAATTGGAAACGAGGAAAACATGGAATTGGAAACGAGGAAAACATGGAATTGGAAATTAAAAACGGAATTGGAAATGAGGAAAACATGGAATTAAAAACGGAATTGGAAACGAGGGAAACATGGAATTGGAAATAAAAATACGGAGGATAGGAAACTAGTAACAAGGAACATTTTGACAGACAATTGGGAACGAGGAACATGCTATAATTTTTATAGTGTACGAAGAACCAGGAATGAGGGATTTGTGAACATGGAATAAATTTTCAAGTACACCAAATGAGGAATTGTCTCGTCTTAGCAATCAGAACCTAATCAAAACCTTACTTGGTTTGAACTTAATCAGAACTTTACTTGTGATGAGCATATATGCAACGAATAGAGCAATATTGTGGTGAGATGAGACTTCATTGATTATAGTTACGTGATGAAAGGTTTTTGAACTTGTCTGAAAGGTTTTTGAACTTGTCTAAAACTTGATCGAAAATTTTGAGATGTGAAAGGAGAACATAAGTGTAATCAAAAACCTTTGTCAAATAGATATTGGAGATATGCAAATTGTAGATCATCAAGGTAAGGCACTACATTTTCTGAACCATTATTACCCTTTGAAAGTAGAACACATTGAGTAACACTTGTTAAGCATTATGTTTTCTCCACATAGTTCAAATATAAAAGAAAGGTAGCCTTGAAGACGTCAGAGGCGTAATAGCAGGAAGAGGTTCAATAACGTGGAGACGCGCCAACGACAACCCTTAATAGGGGAAGAGGTTCAAGAATGTGGAGACGCCAACCATGGCGGCTATTTATGAAGAGACTGGGTGCAGGGTGCAACGTGCAACAAAGTGTTTGTGCCAAGCACGATGGAAAAAACAATCATTGTGTCTATTCAATACAGAGAGGTACAACAAGAGCCAACCAACTTCAAAATCCCGACGCCATCCGGCTCTTTAAGAGGTACAACAATAGCCAACCAACTTCAAAATCCCAACGCCATCCGGCTCTTTATCAAGAGAGACTGGGTGCAACGTGCAACAAAGTGCTTGTGCCAAGCATGATGGAAAAAGCAATTATGATGTCTCATCAACACAGAGAGGTACAAGAACAACCAACCAATTTCAAAATCCTACAATCTTAGTTAATGTTTCGGATAAGCCTGCTTGACTATCCATCCATGTAGGCCCAAGGGTGGAACATAATAAGTTCATAAACCATAAAAGTACGTAGCATGTTTTCCAAATATATGGATATACATTCTATCACATACTAAACTCTAGTTGTTTTTAGAAGCATATAACTAGAACACAAAAATAGACCATAAACCTTTTGAAAAGCTTGACAATTTGAGCGCAATTCTTTAGGTGGAATAGAAATAATTTTTTAAAATGTGATTGAATGTATTTTATATGCAAACGACAATAAAGGTTAAGGTCATGTGTTCATCATCTCATACATTTCAAATAATGCATGATATCTATAGTTTCATATATGATATAATATTCTAACAATTTAATCAATCAACTTGATGTGATTTATGACAATCAATTTTTATCAAAACTCCGAGTGCATTGTCATCTCCTTGCATAACATGAGATATTCCACCAATTCCACAAGTGTTGTTTATATAAATCATTTACAATATATCACCAATATACAAACCTCAAAAGGTCCAAATTTTAAAATTATACATATGTACATAAAAAGTATTGTCCTATATCATTCTATTGAAAACCGAAATACATGTATTGGAGTCTTTGCATATGTATGTACAATTCTTCAATTAAGTTATAAAAGTGGATCATGGGGGTTTTAATTTGACATATCATTCATTTATGGTATATCATAACTAGTGGTATAATCTTGAAAGCCACACTTCCAATTTCATTGTTTCTTTTCAATAATACCTAAATATAGTCAACATCCATAGCTTACACTTGGTTAACATTAATTTCATTTCTATCACAATATTATATTACTAACACAACTTTTGTAAAACTCGATTCCGTGTAAACTATTTAGTTATAATCTAAAGATAAAGTACAAACATTAACAACATGTAATAAGAAAATTAGAAATATGTAAAGACATTGATTAGAAATAGAACATTTGGATGTCAACGTATTATCATTATAATTCAACCAATCAATTCTAGTGTATAAAATAGATAAACACGTGTATCTAAACATTTAATACGAGATTCTAAACAATAATTTTACAATCAAATAAGGGGGATGACATTTTTTTGTATCTCACACACTCATCACTATGTATGAATTACCATAACCAAATTAATTTAAAAGGATCTAATGTCTCATCATCTCTGATATAGCTTCGGGCCTAAATATCCAATACTAGGTCATATGTACAATCAATTCATGTTCGCCTCAGTGTAGGTTTGGGGTTAATTACTTATCAACAAAATAAGTTTATTGGTACAAATCTTGATGCAAAAATCAAGTAGTTGGAGTTTGAACTAAAACCTCTTTGTTGTAAGAGCTCGTTGCGGAACATCTCATTGTCAATGCACAATTGGTTGATAGCCGCCCAACATAACTTGCAATATACGTGATTTAATATGGGCGTCAAAGGACATTCAACACAAAAAAAAAAAAATTAAAAAAATTATATATATATATATATATATATATATATATATATATATATATATATATATATATATATATATATATATATATATATATATATGCGTAATTATTACTTTTGTCAAATTCATGCTTAAGGTAATAAGTGTGTCAAATTCATCTCCTCTATTAGACTTTGTGCATTTTTATGATGATCCAAATGTTGTGTCATACCTCAAGTTCCATATTATGTTCACAATATTGTTTCTGAACTCCTTCAATTTCTACCTTCAAATGATGCAAATTTGAAAAGTATTTAGAGTGACTATTATGTATAATAAGTCTACTAGAAGTTGTTTTTAGCCTCCAAATATCCCTAACATAAAAATAAAAAATGTGGATAGAAGGCTTTGAAAAGCCATAATTTCTACATCCAATGTTTGTTCTTGACAAGATTTGTTGAAACTCAAATGAAGTTTAGAGTTAGTGGAAAAAACATGCAAAACTATTTAAGATGGTACAAAGCTATGGCATGAATTTAGTTCAAGAGCTTCTGTTTTGAAACATGTAGCATATTTTGCCTTAAGAGACCAATCATTTCACTCGGTTTATATTACATGGGAGTGATTTTGGAATAAATTCCTAAAACCTTCTAGTTGGAACCTTTCTCATTGGAATAATTATCGTGTTAAATTTGCAATGATAATCCTTTAACAAATAAGCAAAAAAATGCATGGACAATGAGGAGTTGTATCTCCTCCATTCACCATGTAATTCCAACTTTACTTGTTGGGTTGGATCTCAATATAAATTTTGTATTTGCAGTAGGAATCTTGGTTTAATAGAAGTTGTTAAAAAGATAAGGCGTATATTTCATTGTAGAGGAAAATTATGAAATTCCAAAAAAGAATTGGTACTACTAGATTATGTTTTCCCAATCCATAAGACCGTCTGACTCAAAATTTGATCCTGACTACCTACAATAAGTCTATTTCAAGATTGTATGGTTGATATCTAAAGATCCTACCTTCACATTCACAACAATTTGAAGAAAATAGTATTGTCATGAATATAACACTCACATGGATTTGTTGAATACCATTTGATAATTTTGTATAATTATCTTCTAATATCTTCACAACTCTTTGTAAACTTGCTAGATTTGTAATAGATTCTACCGATTGCAAATTCATGTTCCTATATTCACACACATAAGAGACTATTATTGAAAATACAGACTTTTTTGGGCAATTGTATGCTAAGAGAAAATATTTTACTCTTATCTCTTACCTTGGTTCTTTCTCAGTTGTGTCGAGGTCTTGCTTCATATTGCTTTCTTTTAGCACATAATCCAATTGACTTTTGACTGCTTCTAGTGCCATATCCATCCTAGACGACCACTTTAATTATTTAATATTGTCACGGAACTTGCAATATTGATAGAAATTAGAATATAATACTACAAGAGAAATTTGAACAAGATATGTTTTTTGCTCTCAATAATTAAACACCCGGATATTATATAAATATATTTTTTATAAAGGTCATGATATACAATGTCATTGTGTAGGTGATGATTCTAAAAACATGACTTATATTGAACAATTCACACATCACGTTTTCAACCAATGAATCTCTACTATGTAAGTGAGAATATCACAGAGCTTATTGTATATATCGGATTTAGATTTTAGATTTTACCAATTGCTCACCTGGCCAAACGTTGTTGAAATTTTGAAACAATCTTTTTTCTAAATTTTATAGGTACTTGTTTTTCTCGCATTGCAATACACTTCCTTTGTAATTGTTTCTATATGACAAATACATATAACTCATTATTAGATAATTTTCTATTTACTATTATATTATTAATTAATTTTATATATCTCACATATAAACTTGAAATGACCAAATTGTCACCTCAAATGTTTGAGGGTAAAACAATGTTTACCCGCCGCCAAGTTTTTCTTTGTACGCACTGCAAGTGTTGTATTATTTTTTGGTCCATTTGCTTCACAACCATCTTTACAATCTCCTTTAGAGCGTTCTCATCATTCCATAAACGTGTAGGTGTTGTAGTCTCGTAGCTTGCAAATTTTGATAATAAAAGTGGAACATCATGTGTTTCCCTTGTTTTAACAGGTGTAGCAAATGATTGTGGAATTTGTGTACTATCAGAACTTCTACTTACAGACCAACTCTTATCTACCATTGAATTTGCTTCTCTTATTGAGTCCATAGTAGCATTTTCATTTAGTCCAGGATTACACATTTCTATAGTTGGATGAGGAGGAGTAGCAAGTCCCAATCCTTGATTTGTTGAAAGCAATCTGATATTATTTGTAGATGCATATTGTTTTCTAGAAGAAGAATTTTTTGATGCTTTTGAATTAGAGAATGAGTCATTTTCACCTATTTGTGGTGAAGATATTTTGGTTGATTTTTTTCTACAAAGCAATGAACTATCAAGATTTTGCAAAATTTCATCAAGGTTTTTTAGTTTATCCATGAGCCTTTCTGTAGATTCATCAATTGTTGAGTAATCATGTAATATTGGTGGAGTCTTGTTTCGGCACTTTTGGATCAGGTTTTGAACGGTAGCAAAACAAGGATTATCTTGTGGATGTGTTAATATTGGTGTATTGAATCCACTGTTGATATTTGCTTTGTGAGCAATTTTATCAGGTGTAAAGTATGAACTTGAAGAACGTTGGCGATCAGAAGCATTGATAGTGGATATCTTTCTGGATACTTGAAAAATATTAGTAGAATGCTTGGCACATGCACCATTTGGAATAGCATATTTTATAAGAGGATCAGAAATCAAACTTTGCAGTTTTTGATATGCAATTTGGATGTCTTCAAGACTTGGTTGTGATTCCATAATTGGTGTTGACCTTGTTGAAGTTGATGATGCAACAGCGGGAGAATGTCCATAAATATCCATAGTAGTCATTCTTGCACAATTATCTAAATTTTTTGTTGAGCCAACATAATTTTTTTGGTTGATTGAAGTCTCTTTTGATTTATCTTCTTTGGATTCTTGTTCTTCTCCATTGCAAACAATATATAAACATTTACAACATCTAAAACATAACCAAAGTTTTTGCATTAGATTTTGCTTCAAAATCTTGTTCTTCAAACCTTGTATTCGAAATAATTAAAAGCCTTAGAAGTCATTATCTATTCTACAAAAGAATGAAATCGTTTAAACAAAAATCCTTTGCATGCTAAAACTTCATTAATGTATCCTTACATGCTTTTTTGCATTTGTACTCTCAAGAGTCTTACTTCATAAACTAAGTTACTTCATAAAACTTTGTAAATACATGGTTTTTACAATGAGATGAGAAGTAGGATAATTTTTCTCAATCTAATTATAAGAGTTTTTGATACTATAAACCCTATATTCTAATTGATAAGATGTTTGCAATTTTTTATATATAAATTAGAATAGGCCTAAGTGTTTATAACACATATATGTTAAAAGGCCATATTTAGTAAATAATGATTGTGATAGTAAAGAGATTTGTGCACTGTTTGGAGAGCAAGCTATTACCAAGGGTGAGTAAAAGTTGTTTGCATTCCAGTTGGAGATTGGTGTGCCTAGTAATGAAATTCATCCCTTTTCAGCCAAAATGAAGACTATTCATTAGTGTATAATCTGAAAAAAACCAATACAGCTCATAATTCAAACTACTAAAAGCCAAAGAAAGTAGGAGAATTGAACATATTATCGTCGAAAATATAATATTTTTGAAAGATGGAAAAGCATATTAGCTGATATGATATAGCAATAACTATGAGTGTGAAATTCAAAAGTTTTAAGATGAGTACAAAGCTAGAGAATCAAAACACTTTAGCTCATGCCATTATTGAAAAACTACCAAGAACTTGATCATCAATGAACCGTACAAATATATCTGAAATTTGTATATAAAAATACTTTAAAAATCAAATAACCATGAACTTTAAATTTAGAAGAATGTATGGTTTGGTTATTTTCTCATTCACCTGGTAATTAAAACTTGATGATGGTTACGTGTACATTGATTTTCTATTCTTTTTAAATTAAAAAAATCAACATTTTGACAAATTCACTAAAATAGACTTAGCTACAATATCATAAATTTTTGTTCACCTACACTACTTCATATAAGTTACTTAGTTTTTTATTGGACGCAAATTCTTTGCACATGTTTCTTGTCTTACCACTTTATATTCAATATAAAGATGTGACATGCGAATATTTGCTATTCTGAAATAGGGTGGATATTTGTGCAAGTGTTTGCCATTGTGAAGCATGGTGCAAATCTCTTGCAAATATGTGCTATCCTGAAGCATGTTGCATATCTCACTGACAATATACTTTCACAATTTATCTACTTTATGTTTGATATAAAGATGTGATCTGACATGAGACGCAATCTTGAAGCACGATACATATCTCACTGACAGCATACTTTACAGACAAAATCTTAGTAGTTATTACAAGATATATCCTTCTTATATTCAATATACGTATGTCACGTGCGAATGTTTGGTATCTCCAAGAAAGGTGCGTATCTCAATCATAGTATATTTTCACTAGACGTGACTGCTAGATCAGGAACATCCAAATGTTGACTTCAAACTGTCACAACACTAAAGTATCAAATACAACTTGATTGAGCTTGCAACTGTTTTTTTGAGAAGAATGAATACAAATACCTTTTTTAAGAATGCACAACAACATCCAAAATAAATCATCAAATAACAAACAACAAAACTTAAATATGATTGTTTGTGAATAAGATTCTGTATGGTGGGGAGCATGGAGCAACATTTTTTGAGGAGCTTTTTTTTTTTTTTTTTTTTTTTTTTTTTTTTTGAAACACTGAATTCAAACATGAAAAAGTTCATAACTTTACAAAGAAATAGAATTCTTGATCAGATTAAATATTTTCTCTCAAACTCTTGATAATATGCTTGTCTTGTTTTGCATAATGAGATGGAACAAGGAGATAATATGGTCGTCTTGTCTTGCGTATTGAGATGGGACAAGGGGGTGAGAGAATCATACGCGAAAAGAAGAGGATTCAAAATGTGGAGAGCGAAGTATGGAAGGGGGAGAAGAGGGAGAAGTCAATGATTGTAGCCACCCCAACCGAGAAGGAAAAAGGGGGTGGGGCGTGGTACGAGGTGGCCGCTCGCGCTTGGTTTGCTTCACAAGACAAAGAAAGGAGAATGGGAATAGCAATGGTAGGGAGAAAGGGGGGGGGGCGGAGGGCGGAGGCGCGCCTGGTCTGCCCGAGGCAGGGGAGGGGAGCGAAGAAGATGCGATGGAACGAAGAAGGCCAAAACGGACCGCGCGGTGAAAGGAGGGTGGGCAGGGAGTGGTCGCAGATCGCTGCTCGCGATAAGCCTGCCCGGGCACAGCTCATTAATTTCCCCCCGGGTACCCAATCCCTCCCTCATCCACCCCTCATCCTGGCCTGCGCGCTGGAGTCTGGCTTTCATCCATCCGGGCAGCCGCGGCCGCTGCCCGGGCGCCGTGAGCCTCCAGCTCTAGTAGCCTCGCCCCTGCCTCTCGTCACTCTCAGGGAGCCTCGCTCGCCTTGCAGGGCGATCATCAGCTTCGATAGCTCTGTTTTTTCGAGCGCCAGATTCGTTCTCTCTACTCCTGTCTGGACTGTCTGGGAATGGCGCCGTGGATTTGTTGTCGGGAGTGAGTGAGCGAGCCGGGGTGGGACTGCCAGGGCGAGGGGGCTGAGTCGAGTGAGGCAGCGGGATGAGGAGTGGAGGCTGTGGCGTTGGACTGACGCTTAGGCAGCAGAAGCACCTTCTTCCGTGAGCGCCACCCACCCACCCCGCCACCCAGTCGCGCATCCAGGTTGGCTGGATTTCGGTGGCTGCCTTTATTTTGCTACTTTTATTCTTTTTTCTAGTGGTCGTGATTTTGAATGCGTAGGTTATCGGGATGCCTGACAATGTGGTGCGGTGGTGAGCAGATCTGCGCGGTGACGGACGCGATGGATTCGTACGAGGCCACACGGATTGTCTACGGGCGCGTGCAGGCGTTGGAGCCCGAGAGTGGGAGTAAGATAATGTTGCATCTGCTGTTGCAAGAGCACGGCGAGCGGGAGATGCTTCGCTTGGCGCTCGGCTCGAATGTGTTGATACAGTCCATCGTGAAGAAAGCCAAGAAGGAGCTCGGCTTGGAAGACAACAGTAACAGCACTCGGGCTGCTCCGATGCTGCTGCAGCAGCAGCAGCAACAACAACAACAACAGTCGCAGCAGCGCCCTGCGCCTTTGTATATTCCAGATCACGACTTCGGTAGCAGCTTCTCCAATGTGTTGCCGTCTCCGAGCTTGCACGACCAGGTGAAGCTAGCTGCGCTTCAGCAGCAACAGCAGCAGCAGCATCACGGCCAGCAGCAGTTGTTTTTGCAAGAGCAACAGCAGCAGCTGCCACTGCACGACCATCTGTCGCTTTTGTCGGATGCAGTGGAACAGCAGCAAAACTCGCTGCGGAGTGTGTATTCAGACCATTACTATCCCGAGACGTATGCGTTTCTGAGCAGTAGCAAAGAGCTTCTGCATTCCCGATCTAGCAGTAGCAGAGCGTCTCCGATTGTGGATACGTCTTCTTCCCCTCCTGATCTCGGTCCTACACTTGCTTGGAAACCGTGCTTGTATTTCGCCCGCGGATACTGCAAGCACGGGAGCAGTTGTCGCTTTCTACATGGCTCCATGAGGGAAAGCTCCGGCTCTCCCGCGTCCAGTAATGGCCACCGAGGGGACCTCAGGATGGACGATGGTATGGCGCCGGGATCCCTTGAGCGGCTCGAAATCGAGTTACAGGAGCTTCTGCGTGGACGACGTGCGCCTGTGTCCATAGCATCCCTGCCGCAGTTGTATTATGAACGGTTCGGGAAAACTCTGCAAGCGGAGGGGTATCTGACTGAGAGCCAGCGCCACGGGAAGGCAGGTTACAGCTTGACGAAGCTGCTCGCCCGTTTGAAGAACACCGTAACACTGATTGATAGGTACGTGCTTTAGGCTTGTCCGAATCCTGTGCGTGCCCGAGTGAACAACTGCAGGTGTGCAGTCGAATGCACGCTTGCTGATGATGCCTTCGAGTTCGGCTATTTCTCTTCTTGCACCGGATTCTTGTTGCGGTTAAATCGTAGGATGTCTTCGTTCTGTTGTTTGAATTGCACAGGTGGTGTGAAGGTGCATGATGTCCTGAGGTAGGCAATCAAATGCCACTTTTGATTGTGTAAGAGTCCGTGTTGTTTTGCAACACGTCAATGCTACAGCTACAGTACTCCTGCATCTGGAATCTATGTACTCCCTTGTAGGAAAAGAAACCATCATTGGCCGATTGATTCTGTAGCATTCTCCTGTGGGCTTGTTGGACTGCAGGATTAGCAATGTCGTGTCAGTTATCTTGTCGAGTGCTTACGTAGGCTACGATACGACTAGTAGTGCGACATGTCCGCACTAGACGTGAGAGTCAGGATCTACACGCATCGTGTTGAGTGCGAGAGTCAGCTGATTCAGGCCCCTTGTTGGTATGAAAGCGGTGAGTGGCATTTACGTGTCCCGCCGAGGTAGATATAATGGGTGGTCGGGAGAGGGGGAGAGGTGACCAGAGTTGACAAAACTCTCGTCTCTAGATCCGAGAGGTGGGAAGGAAGGGCTCGAGACAGCAGAGAGGGTACCCTTCTTACAGTGGGTGTGGGCAGTGGTTTACTCAGACACAAGCACACTGCTGGGTGTTTGAACAGGCCTCATGGTCAACATGCAGTTGTGCTTGCGGAGGATGCTCATCGCTTCACTGCTTATCGAGCCGACCATCGTGGAGAGGATTTGAGTGGCATCAACCCATCTTCACGCCAGATCTACCTCACGTTTCCTGCCGAGTCCACCTTTACCGAAGAGGACGTGACATCACATTTCAGGTCCATGCTGCTCATCTCTATGTGTCACTTTTTTTCTGTAGGATATCTCCCCTCACTATATTCAGTCTTCTTTCCCTTGACTTCTCTCACAGTTGTTGTTGGATGTGTTCATCCAGGGCTTACGGTCCAGTGCAAGACGTGCGGATTCCCTACCAGCAAAAGCGGATGTTTGGTTTTGTGACTTTTGTATATTCAGAAACTGTTAAGGCAATTTTGTCCGAAGGGAACCCACACTACATTTGTGGGGCTCGAGTGCTTGTCAAGCCCTACAGAGAGAAAGGCAAACATGGTGACAGGTACATCTTCTTGTTGATTTATTCTGTTTTCATTCCAGAACTCACCGGTATTACATCTACATTTGATTTGGGGTCTTAGATTGTTTGACAACGACGGATATTAATGGTGTTGATTTATACGGTTCCGTCTACAGAGTCTTCACTTACCTGGAAGTATTGCAACTGGTTTCACTTATACGGGATCTTGTGTTCATGTAACAGAAAATATTCTGAGCGGGCAGATCACGCCCGATTTGTACAGAACCGTAGTATTGATGGCAAGGACCTTGAGTACCATGCAGGTTAGCTGCATTCAGCTTCATACTTGTTCGACTCCCAACATGTGGATGCATCCATGCAGTATCTGGCTAACCTGTCCGTGCACACAGACGTTACTATCCCCCATTCGAGGAATATGCTTGATTTATCGCTGCTACTGCCAGTATCTCTTGTATCTGCCCCAACTGTAGGGGTATGCTGTGATATAGCTTCTAGAGCTAAGGGTTTACTTCCACGCAGGTACTAAATTTTATGATGACGACGAAGCATTTCGGCGAATGGAAGAGGAAGAGGTTCTAGAACGACGTCTGGCTGAGCTTCATCTTGTGGATGCTCAACGACGCCGTGTCGAAGCTGATGCAACAATGGCTGTGGTGGCAGCACAGAACCGAGCACTTCAGAACAATGGGTTTTCTTCTGATGATCTAGGCCTTTCTGATGAAGGTAATGATTATTTATCAATATTTCAATCTCTTGATGTAAACTTCAGCCTTGTCAGAGGTTCTCATCTTGTGTGTTGCCATTCAGGTCTGTCTCAGTTCCACCCTAGCAATTCGTTTGGTTACCTACTCGACGTTTTGGATGGCGCTGAACAGACCGAGGAAATTGAACCTGCCCCTGAATATTTTGGCAACAAGCAGACAAGGTTGCAACTGTGATTCTTTTTCTCCTCTTCCTTTTGCCATATCTATATCATGCAAGAACTTTCGCTCTCGATGTATCCATTCTTACATTGCAAGTCTACAAGTTGATTGTTTTGCAGCCCACCAAGAATCCAGTTGACCTGAAACTAAACTTGTTCATGTGAAGCAATTAATCTCACTGATCAATTCATGTTTCATTCCTTTCAATGATATATCTTATACTAAAGTGCTTGCCCTTGGTCGCAGCAGTGGCAATGGACACAATCTACCAGATAGTCCGTTCACAAGCCCATTGGGAATGAACAAGCAGAAGGTTTTTTCGCTGCCAGAGAAATTGAATAATTTGAGTTTACAAAGCTCTCAGGTAGGTTTACAAACATCATCACAGTCCTGTCCTGATGTTTTGTTCTCCCATGGTCGTACCGAAGCTGAAGAGTGATTTTCATCGCAGAATGCACAGGAGACACTGTTCAGTTGGAATGCTGCAACCCTTTTTGCGTCCAGTGCATTTTGAAGGTGAGTGGACTGAACCCGATCTCTTGTTCAGTCACACATGCTACACAACCAGAAGAGAGTACCTACGTATGATAATTTGATTCTCTTTGTGCAGATGAGCGGAGAAAGAACGTGTGAATGATGTTACTAAAGATCATCGGGTGAAGCGCAAAATTAGCAGCAGTTT
The DNA here is from genome assembly GCA_037043015.1 of Bryum argenteum. Classification (NCBI taxonomy): domain Eukaryota; kingdom Viridiplantae; phylum Streptophyta; class Bryopsida; order Bryales; family Bryaceae; genus Bryum; species Bryum argenteum. The sequence continues at coordinate 11,541,650 of CM073323.1, read as the reverse complement.
CTGAAGAGGCAAGACAGACAGTCAGACAGACCAAGGCAAGCATATAATTTATATGTCCAAATATTTAAAACACAACAGGGCGTAAGATACTAACTTCTCCAGTTTTTATTATGCCCTGGGAGTCCTTCTCACGCATCCGCAGCTATTCCAAGAAGGGGAGTAGAAGCAGGTGCGTGGTGGGGCTGCCAAATACACTTTTCCTACTAGTTACACCACCACCTTCTTGTATGATGTGCCGAGTAAGACAGACAGGGACACCCATTGGCCGGGTATCATGTCGACAGCCCTACAGATGTAATTCAACATTACTGGAATAGGTTTTTAGTTTTGGGTGAAGACGAAGAAGAAGAAGAAAAAGAAGTTTTAAGATGGTATTTCATCTATTTAGACCAGCAAATAGTCGGCATTGCAGTACATAAAAGAAGGCGAAGAGCACCCTACAGATAATTCACTTGAATGACAGTGTTGTTAGAAAATGTGACAGCCACCTGCACAGTATTAGCTCCCCCTCTTTAACCCTAATCTCTCCCCCAATTTTTGGATGTCCACTTATACTTTTGACACACATTCCTTACCAGTCTGTGGGTAATGTATCTTCCCGCCACACTATTATGGCAGCATAATTACTGCTGTATTCAATTCAAGGATTATATTACGAAAGCTCAAGATCTTTACTACTGGATGTGAGCACTCTCTGTTCTGTCGACGGATCTGTCCATGATTGTTTCTTCTATTTATAGTTCTCTATCCGCTCTGTATGGGCTACATGATTGCTACAGGCACAGTAACTTGAGATGCCAGCTCCAAGATAACCTTTTAGGGAGCCTGCCGATTACTGCCTCCAATTATAGGTGTACTGGTGCTTTATGTGAATTTAGTTGATTGTGATATTTTTGGTACTGTTACCTTTCAGAAGCTTTTAGTCTGTTTTATCTGAGAAAGTTTCAAAACCAATTTTGGTGCGAATCGCTTTGATCATTGTCCTCCATGAATGAGAATTTGAAGCTTCAAATGAGAGAAGCCTGCACAAGAAAGGGACCAGAGGTGCATTATCAGCCACTTCAACTCAAATTATGTGATCATTTTAAGGTGGGTGTATGCTAATATGACTACTCCTTGCAAGTTTTGTATTTTTGAAACTCAATACTTCTGGTAGGTAGTGTCAGTTGCTTTAGGCGCCACCTACTTTGTAGTAAGGTGCTAATTTTCAGGGTAGGAAATCTATATGGATGTTGCCGCAGTGAGCAATTTTGTGGATGTTGCCGCAGTGAGCAATTTTGTGGATGTTGCCGCAGTGAGCAATTTCGTGCATGGGGAAAATTAGTAGAAAGATTTAGTAAGTAGAATCATCGTTTTTGGACTCTTTTAAAATGAGTTATGAATTTTTGAAGTTGGATATGTTGGTGTTCCTTAAGCGACACCCTATAATGTATGTATTGAGTACATGGTATTATTGTATGGAGAAGTTATTATGTACGTCTAAGTGAAGATTACTAGAGTTTAATTGTGGAACTTAGCTCCATTTTAGACCACTCTTCTATATTTCAACTTATTGAACTTTGATGAGAATGTGTCTAGATGGCCTCAAGGATAACATGTTCTGTAACTCAACCTCTTAGAGACTTGGTATTCCTCTGAGCATCTCCACTGGGATGCTTTGAAGGTGTCTTTGGAGGACGCTTGCTCGATGTAGAAAGTGGATTAAGAGGCTCACAAAGCTCCCTTACAAGGTGGTGTTGTCCAAGGGCTTGTTTTAGTTAGCTTTTTATACATTTTGTTCATATTTTAGATTTGTTCGTTTTATCATCACATGACATTTTTGGTACACATGTATTTTTGAGAATTTTTTAAAAAATCTTTAAGTTGTGATGTTGTGAAGTCATATTTTTTTTAGTGATCTTCTTTATATTATGTATCTAAGAATCCTATTGCTTACAATCTATTACTTTTGAGGCATTTGACAAGGAAGATGAGCATTGCCCTTGGAACTACGCTCTATGGAACAACGGCTTCTACAAGAATTCCACAATTGCTTAAATTTGACATGTACATTTGGAGTGACCAATGGAGATGCTTACATGCACGAAGTTGTTTAAAGGCTTGTGTTTGAAGGTGTTGACGTTCTTGCTAAGAAACATTTACTTTACGTATGCAAATTGTGTACAATAAATCTTGATTGTGCACACTCAAGAAATTCCAGAAGGCAAGCTAACATAGAAAAGTAATAGATAGGCAATACAATCATGAACCAAAGTCGGAAGCTACTTGGCAAAAATGCATTTTTTTGCATTTTACTCATTATCCTCATGACTCCTAGATTATCTGTTGAGGATATGATTACAAGATCACTTCTCCTCTTTGTTTTCATTTTCTTGAATACTCAAAACTATTATTAACTCCTATATGTCCTTGGGTCCAAAAAGTGTACTCTATACTTGGAAGATCATCGAGTCGTATTTCCTACATCTATCCTTTGAGTTCAACTTTGTTTGTTGAGTTAGATTCTCATTTAAGTTTAGTAATAGATCTAGAAAGATTTGTCTGATTCAAGATCTTTTCAAGACATGGCATGCCTAATAGTACAAGAGGTCTAGATTTGGACTATTTTTCCTTTGTAAAATTTAGGGTAGTTTTCACCATTACTAGGATTCTTTTTCGGTTCTAGAGTGCTTTCTAGATGTAGGTGAACGACTTTCTAGTTGATGATTTTTTATTGCAATTGGTTTTTTAAAGTCGCAAACACTTTAAAGTTGAAAGAACATTTAGTAAAAATCTTACACAAAAATGATAATTCAAACCTCATTATCTAGGGTGCCCAAGGTTGCTAGTTTGGCATTCTTAGATCTTTAGGGGTTTGGGTCGATGCTCATATCAATTACATAGAAGAAGTCAATTATTCAACATTTACACACATATTGAATTATCATTTTTTGTTTGGCCATTGTTATTACTAGTCACAAAACTTGCGATACACAACAAGATACATATATACATCATATACAATTTGCTCACATGAATTTGCTTTAGCCAGCATGATGAAACAAAGAAAAATAAGGTAAAGCAATTCAAAAGATGGTGAGACAATATAAAAACATGAAAAACATCCTTGATATTGATCAAGGTAACATCACTTAGAGAATTGACCAAACAATCATTAATTTTGGCCAACCATCGAGCACTTGAAGTAATATTGAATGAAACCAAAATAGACCTTTATGGAATCAGATGCACTTTATTGAATGACTCAATGACGCTAGGACACCCAACGCATCAATAAATACACACTCAAGAAGCAAGAAAGATCTTCTATTACACGCCGCTTCACAAGCTATCTCAAACAAATGCTCTACTCTAGTTAATGCATAATACAAATAGATCCTCACATCCTCTCCACCATAGCTAGATGCTCTAGCTAAGAGGACAGAAGCAACGTTCTACGTAGAGAACACATTCCACTAACGAGACCGGAAGATACTTGAATAGTCATGTAGATCACTCTTTATTCGTAACCTTCTCATGATTGCTTGCACTCATATTCATGATCCACTTGTATTAACCACGTGTTGAGTTTAGTTTATTGTTATGAAATTCTCCAATACTCCTACTCCGCACACAGAGCACTATGATGACTCAACACGTACTCCCACTTCAGTGTAGTGCGTTTCTTCATTCAAAGAAGAATGGTTATGCCTTCCATACTCCGGAGTCGAATGAAGCGATCTTGTGGTAGTGCCTTTGTCAACAGGCTCGCAAGCTAATTTGTTGTTAGGATGTAGGTAATTGAGATCTCACCATTCTGCTGTGCATCATGAGTCTTCTAGTACTTTGTAGCAATATGCTTAGTTCTATTATGAAAGACAATATTAATGATCAATCGAACTGCTGCCTCATTATTGGAGAACAAGGTCGTTGGAGCTGGCTGTGCAGAGCGTAAGCTAGGCTGAAGGCGTCGCATGCACAAGAGCTCTTGAGGTGCAAGACACGCTGCCACATACTCGGATAAAGTGGTTTTCACAGAAATACACGTTAGCTTTCTATTGCAACCATGCAATGGACCGTTGTTCATCATGACAAGGAATCCGGACCGAGACTTCTTGTCATCAAGGTTGGAGGCAAAATTAGCGTCGCAATATGCAATTAGCTTACGAAGAACATTGTCTCTACCGTAGGTGATGCGATGGCCAATCTTCCCTTTAATAATCCTCTTGATTGCTCCCATATGAGCGTTGTTGGGACGGTTGCTGAATCTAGCAGCGTTACCAACAGCTTGTTATGTCAAACCTCGTGCCAAGCGATGCTCACTATAAGCAATCAAAGCATTCAATGTAGGTAGTTCTCGATCGCTATAGGTGTCAAGTAGTTCTCAACAGAGTCACCGAGGATGAGTTGTGCCGCACTATTTGGATCAGCCGACACTACAACAGGGTTGCAATATTCATAAGCAGAACGCTTTAACACTCGTTCAACATACCAACGTTGATCAAGATGAATGAGATGTTGCTCTCAGTCCCTCGTTATGTGTAGCTCCACATACACTTCTGCTAAGCCTTCTGTAAACAAAAAGTTCCCTTCATGTAGTCCATCATGCTCGTGATACTTTCATGCAGTGTGCTAACAACGATGCCATCATCTACCCATATGCATATGATTAGCTTTGGGTCTTCTTAATTGATGTAGACACAAGAGTCAACATCAAGAATGATGAGATCATACCTTTGTAGGAAGGCATCAAATTTCTTGTTCGAGACACAAGGGACTAATTCAATATGTACAATGCCTTTTTCATTCGACAATCTCCTCCACGTACTCCAAAACCTAACGGCTGCTCTATCTCTGGTTCGTTTGGTATTTGCAGTTACGCATGCATAAGAATTGTCGTAGGTTGGATAGATCCATTCTCAAAAGGGAGCCGGTAGCTAGCGTTGACGAATTCCAAGTGTAGGAGCTACTTCAGTTGCCGGTATAACTTGCTTATTATGGCATAAATCAACAATGAAGACAAGTAAAGCAGATGCTACACATGTACTTCTCATATTGTTATGTAGCCAACGCCTCTGATGCTTCAACTAACCCCTCTGCATCTATGACTTTATTATCCAGTTGCGTAGTGAACTGGTTGTCCAACTCATAGTGACTATATTCCACTCCTTAATGAACACCAGTTTGCAGTAGGAGTCTATCATCATGTAATTTGTTAGAATCCCTAAGCCAATATTTGGAGGTTTGGGATCAAGTAGGCTGCTCAAGACATCCTGCAATAGAATAGATATGACTCCCACTGGTTGTGGCAAGCTTAGGACGATCGATGGTTGCAAAGCACCTAGCCTTGGAGTAAATGTTGGAGATAGTTCGATTGGAGCAAATATGGGAACTGGTTCCCATTCAACCCGTAACTATTGGCTAGAATCAGGCTGACTCGCACTAATTGCCTACGTATTGCTAATATCTTTGTCAAAAACAACGTCACAACTCTCCTCTATGCGTCGAAGCTTGTTCACCCAAACTCTATAAGCTTTACTAGTCACTGATACCCTATAAAGACTCATTTTCAGCTTTTAGCAGAGAACTTTGTCCTCAAACTTTTGGAAATATGCACGTATGCGTATCCAAACACTCTTAGGTGTACAACGAATAGTTTGGAGTTGTATCGCTTCTCTTAACTACCGTCGAGTTGCATTACGATTAAAAATATAAACTGTTGTATGGGTTGCTTCGGCCCAAAACTTAGCATGAACATTACCGACATGCAACATCGTTCTAACTCCTCCAATGATTGTTTTGTTCTTCCTCTTAGCCGCACCATTCTGTTCGAAACTGTATGTGACCGTTAATTCATGATGAATCTCATGTTCGTCAAGAAACTTGTTAAATGTTCCATCCATGTATTCCGTCCCGCAATTGGTGCGAAGCACCTTCACCATGTCACCTGTCTCATGCTTCAATTGCGCACAAAAGCATTTAAATGCTTTTAGTATTTTAGATTTTGAATTTAGACATTCAATTACAGTGAACCCTGACGAGTCATCTTTGAACAAACACATGTATAAGGCTCCTTCCACTGAAACAACATTCATGGAGCTACATAAATCTGTCCGAACCATATCACGAAGATTCTCAGAGCGTGTTTTGTGCTCATTGCGTGGGAAGGTATTCCTATGTTGCTTTCTATACACACAGAGTAAATCTTACGATCCTTATCTTGAAGAATCAAACCACCGACTAAGCCTTGTGAGGCCATTTGTTGGATGGTTGTATGGTTAACGTGTAAAAACCTACAATGCCATACTTTGACAAACTGGTGACTCTCCGCAGCAGTAGAAACACCAATCATGCTTGCCGACATGACACAAAGTGTGTCTTCTCGCGGAAATGCTTCAAAGTGCATATGGTATATTCGGTTGTGAACAGTGCTAGTCATGATTACCTTCCCATTTTCAAGCACTTGGCAACCACTATCCATATGAACTGTGAATAACTTCTTCTGAGCTGCCACATATGTAGAGAACAAATTTCGGCCTAGGTTGGGGACATGCACAACTCCTTTCAAGACCCCAAACGTGTACTCTTCCGCCTGTTTGATCTTGATTATAATGTTGCCAATTCTAGCAGCTTGGTGTCGTCCACAATGTCCATGAGATCTTGCCCAAGGAGTATAGCACGGATTTGGAACTTCTACAGATGGAAGTTGGGTCTTTTGAAACGAGATATGGAGCCTAAGTGCAACGATTGCTCTCAGCCATGATAGATGTAGGGTTTAAGGTGTAATACAAGAACTAATAAACAAAAAGGCTTCAAAACAACCCGGAATGTACTTTGATCAACACAATAAGAGAAGGCACATCATAATGAAAGCATAAAGGCCCATATAGTTTTGCTACGTCACCCGATACATAATAACAATTAAGACCTAACTATAACATTTGTCTGGAATCAAACTTTTCATGCAAAAGGCCGTCTACTCTAAATTGAGGTCTTACAATTATAGGTGAATTCAACAATTTCTTTCCTATGCATGTCTTTTTGTGGCATGTGAATGTGTTATTTTCCACCTTTGTACTTAAGTACATGAAACATTCAACCAAAACACTTTGAATGACAATATGTTTGCTTATGTCCTACTCATTATGATGATTCTAAGTTATTCAAGAAAACTACTTCAAAAATTTGTAGTGATAATAATAACAACATAAGTTTCAAATTTTTTAACACTTCATTACTATAAAAATTATATTTTATAGACATGAGGATAATTCTAAGATTCTATTTCATATACAAAGTAATGTTATCTACCCTTATGTTCCAAAATGTCTTATCGGTTTCAAACAAGTACAAAATGGAGCACTATAATGTATTAAGGCCTTGATCACCTCATGGTACTATTTCACTTGTTCTATGATTGTGCATTATTTACTCACAATTAAAAGAAACAAAATTGAACCGTCAATACCAACTGGCAAAATACATGATATGAATCTGATTGAAGGAGTTTTGCCCCACCATAGGCAAGCCAAATCTTTATGATAACTAGAGAAAATGTTATCAAATCATATATCGCTGCGAAGCTCTTGGTAAAAGCTATCCACTCACTATCATTGCACCTCTCATCATCATCAATTGAGTTCAAAGTGTGTGATTCCTGGTAGCTTAAGTTTTGCACTTTGGCATGCCAATTTATTTGTTTATTGAAGAAAATATTATGGAATTATATACTCTCCACTCACTATTATTGCACCTCTCATCATCATCAACAGAGATCAGAGCGGGTGATTCTTGATGCATCGACTTTTGGCACACCAAAATCCTATGATCACTAAAGCAAATGTAATTGAATTATACATCACTGTAAAGCTCTTGTAGATAGCTATCTATCTAGTTAGATTTATTTTTTTTAATTATCAAAATTGAGCTTAATCCCAATAGGTTTGCAATACCGATCAGACATTATGGGATACAGAGAGTATGTTTCATAAACCCAATATTGATAGGAAGATAATTTTATTGAACTCAAAAGTTTCAAAGAAAATCTTTATTCAAAAATAAGGTGACCAAAATACAAAGAGGCATTTCGTTCTAATTTGAACTTGAACCCAAACCGTGAAAATGCTAAAGAAGCCTCCACGGTCACGGGACACATCCACGGTCACAGGCCCTAACAGCAGCCCCGTTCACACCGCCATATCAGAGTCTGCCCGACTTCGTCCGCTCCCCAGTCTCAAGCATCACGGTTGAGGTGCAGCAGAAAAACCACTAGATCGTTAGAGAAAGCAAAGGAATCATGGCAGCTCGATCAGGCGCACCGATTGAGGAGGAAGATGCCAGTGAACTCAAGCTCGGAGAAGGTCGCTTATTTGTTTCTTTCTTTTTGTCATTTTTTACGACATCTTTATAGGTGAACTTTAGGGTTTTTTGCTTTTGTTAATAGCTAGATAGTATCGTGTTGCAGATTTCGTGAAAGCGAAGTGCTTGATGAACGCGGAGGTCGCTCTTGTACTGCAAAGAAAATACGAGCAGCTGCAACAACTAGCTGATGATCCTTCCGCTCAGATATCGCAGTACGCTTCTCACTTGAAAATTTCTATTTAAGTCTCTCAAATTGATTGATGTGTTGCTTATCTAGTCTGATGATGTTTCTCAGTGCGAAGAGTGCTTAGAGATCAGAGTAAGCAACTAAAAAATCATCGAGTGTTGCTTTTTCTAATGTTTTCACTGCGCAGAGTGTTCGAGAAGTCTTTGCAATATGTCAGACGCTTCAGTCGGTACCAGAATCCTGACGCCGTAAAGCAAGTTCGAGAAGTTTTGACGAGAAATCAGCTGCATGAGTTTGAGGTTACAAACACGCGCCTAATTCCATTTTGTGTAGCATCCTGTTATTTATTATCGTTATCGAGTTTTCGATGTTGCATTCTAAGCGACTGAGTTGTTTCTAGGTGTGTGTAATTGGCAACTTGTGCCCCGAGACCGTTGAAGAGGCGAAGGCACTCGTACCTTCCATCACGGTGAGTGCCGTACATCAGTTTTTGAAAGTTCAGACAGTTTCCATCATTTCAAAAGCAAGACGTTTTTTTGTTGTTCCGGTAGGTGTGTTTGGTTTCGATGTTCTGATGTAAGATAGACAAGCGTACAAGCTTTGTCAAAAAAGCATCAAGCCATTTAAAAGGATACTTTGAAGGTATAGGAAGTCATGGCTGAAGCGAAAATTATAGCATTTGAGATTGGTTGTATTTTTTGGATAGAAAGATGAAATCTTCAGCAGGTACCTAATATTGGTCATAGAAATGGAGAAAACTATTCTTCATCTACATGCAATGTTGGTCAATTGCAATATTCCTCAGCTTGCATCAGGCTCTCATCGGGATGGTGCTAAATTATAGATAATGGGTGCATTGACCCTAAGCATGCAGGTGGATCTGTTGGGAAAAAGGTTATGAATATGTCGGTAACAAGTTGAAATTTTCTGGTTTCTTGCAGAGACGAGGACGCATGGACGAAGAAAAGATTGAGACTATGCTTACTGATTTAGCAACCATCAAGAAATTTGAGTAACTGACGTAAGAATGACTCATAATTTTGGTTGACTCTATGAGAGATAGATGTTTGTGAATATGAAAGATTTGCTTCCACTCTTTGGTGGCTGCATGTGGGTGTCCAAGCTTTGATGGCTTTTCACTATTGAGCTAAAAGAGGAAGAAGGTATTTATAAGCTCACTTTGTAATCTTGAATTTCTATATGGGATCTGTTATTAGGACAAACCTGTTACTGACAACCGTGTTTGTTGTTCAAGCCCTTCTTGTTCTTTGTCTTCCAAGGAGTGAAAGGAGTGAAAGGGTGTGTAAATCCTATTACAAGGAAATTGGTATTTCTTTACCACATCTACTGTTAGATGTATGCAAGAATCATGTAATTGGTGAATTCCATGTAAAACATGATACCATTTGTGACATGGTAATCAAGTGGTATTCTCTTTGAAATGCTTGAGAAGCACTGTAAAATCTTCACTCTATTTATGTTTCTATGAAGAATATGGTACTATTTCGAGTGGGGCACTAATTAAATTTAGTAGTGTACTATCGTGGTTGTTCATGTTCACAATATGGCATTTCCTTGGGCTTTTAAATTTTGGTTGATCCGTTATAGAGAATATTGAGTAGCTAGTGGGGAATATTCAATTATTGAGTTGAATTCGTTTGATATGTTTGTTGAATTTTTTTTGATATGTTTATATCTACTATCGGCACCTTATTTCTCACTCTTACGCACTCTCTCACCTTCACCTTAATTCTTTTTAATAACTACTTTTTGCTCACCTTATTTCTCACTCTTACCCACTCTCTCAACTTCACCTTCACCCCTAAAGTTGACTTGCCTCAAAACTACCAAAACAACCAACATTTGATGTAAGGTGAACACTTTCAAGTTTCGGTGTATTTTTAGGTGTGTAACCTTAGGATCTAGTACCTAACTTATATATGTATGAATACATCAAGTCTCACATTCAAATTCCTTACCAACTGTGAGATCTTAATGTTCAAAGTTGGAGGAAAACTCCTTTTTCTTTGTTGTAGAAAGGGTAACTAGCTTTTTTAGTGCCAAAGAAACCATTTTTAACAAAAAAAATTTATATGAGGCTCTTTAGATTCTTGTTGTTAAGGTAGGAGTGGCTAAAACCGTCCAGCCCCAAAAACCGTACAGTAGGGTTCAAATATTCATGGGAAATTACATGATTACTCAAAAAATGTCCTTTTTTTTGGGGATGGATTTGCACTAGCTTTGCAAACTATTGAAAAATAATTAAGATTTTACACCACTATTCCAAGTATGCAAAGCTGAAATTCAGATGGTTTTTGGGGCTGGAAGGTTTTAGCCTCTCCTACCTTAGGTAAGTTAGGAACATCCCTATGCAATTATTACCCTCATGCGACCTATAAAATCCAAAGAAATGCTTGGTTATTCACATGGAGGTATGCTGAATTCAATTACGAAGGCCAATCTTTGACAATAAAAATGGCATGTGAAGAATCATTGGATTGAAAATCCAAACCCTGAGATCATTCTTTAAAACCTCATTCACATGCACAAAAGACAAAACTTGAAAAAAGTAAAGTCTCGATTTTTGGTGAATTTCTGAAGTTTGTGCGATTTAATTGATTTTGGGCAGATTTTGAGAATAAATGAGCATATACTCTAGTTTGGGTAGTCTTGAGCAGTTGCCAAATAGTGATTTCAAACTCTGACCTTGAATATCTCCTAATGCATGAGGAATTTTGAGACACAAAAGGACTTTTTGGAAAACTATGAAAAAATTCTACAACCTTCAAGAGGTCTCAACTTCATACGAATTAAATTTAGAAAGCCGAAGGCTGACCAAAGCCGACACAAACAGATTCTATCCTCAATAACTTTAATAGTTCATTCTTCATAGGCATAGTACTTTCCTTGTGTTTTTTCCAAACTTCAAGCATAAGACCTTGCAATCAAGCTAGGCCCCAGGTCAACCGCACAAGATGAAATGAAAAATTCAAAAATGCTAAACAACATAAAGAGTGTGTAAACAATCCAAGTGTCAATTCCGAAAAACGATACCATGATGCTTCTAATGATACAAGATTGATGTTACAATCGTCAACAATATCTTTACAAATACAATAAAGTTCGCAGTCCAACAATGTGACCCTCCAAATATGCACACCCCCTGCCTATGTGAGGAGGCCAAACACTTAGTGTAGTAGACCACACGTGAGAAGCTCATCTTCCCTGACAAGCCTCCTCCAGAAGACTGGTTGGTTACTACATCTATGGCCCCAATGGCAGCTGTGCCTACCCGACTGAAAAGCTTGAGCACACTACTGCTCATAGTTGAAAGAACTTTTGTCAGTGTGATTTGAGTTAGAACTGCCAGCAAGCGTCTTACGTTGCTTTAGATTCTCCATCAACTGGTCTGGAAACACTTGCTTGCTGCCATCTCCACGCGAACTCCACACTACTGGAGTACTCCAATCTGCAGGGCAGGGTACTTGACCTCAGACTTGAAAATCTGTCATGTGATTGCCACCATGTCAAGAAATTCGTCCAGTTGATAGACGTCGTTACCTGTTGAGAGCGCGTTGCAAGAGAAACAACCCAGAGTCACGGCTTGTACGAAGCATATGTGGTCTGTAGTCTTGCACTTCAGAAACCATGCCTTGAATAACGGACAGGTGATTTATGTGAGTCCAAGAAATTCAGCGACAGCGACCCTGTAACCTGTGATCTGCCGTTGCACCGAACCACATATCCTTGCATCCTGTCCATGAACGAGTTCCACGCGCGATTATCTTCAACCCGCATCTCCTCATGCTCCAGCGGCAACAGCAACTTTATTCGAAGATTTAGCAAACTGGTAATCAATTAATTTCCATGTACTCAAAATCAAATTGGACGCTAGTGTTACTTTCCAACTCACTTTCCAGTGGGTGAACCTACAATAGCCCAGAGTTTTCTTCATCATGATGTGATGCTTTCTGCAGAGCTCATGCTGAACTCACTTCGTATTTTCCTCATGGATTTCGGTTGCCCTCGAACGATTGAACCATGATTCATCATGTTCGTTACCAAGTTAGGACTACTGGCACCTGCGTCCAAACTGCTTGACGTGCTTGAGGGTGAAATATCAATAGACCTTTCCTCTGCAATAGAAGGCATGAGCTCAGGTGTAGGTACCAGCTTCACTGGACCGGTCATCGGTTCACCCGTGATGAAGGGATGTGTCAGAAGCAAGTCGCAAGTGGGTCGATTTGCCACGTTCACTTCCAAACAGTTCCTGATGAAATCTTTCAAATCTTCATCGAACTCTTCCGGAATAGTCGGGGCCTCCCCACTACCTACTCTAAATAGCACAACGTGGGACTCCATTTCGCCATATGGCGGATTACCTGTCGCCATCTCCAGTACCGTGCATCCCAGGCTCCATATATCAGCTTTCAAGTTGTAGCTCCTTCCGGCAGCACCACCTCTAACCACCTCTGGAGCCATCCAGTGAGCACTACCCAAGAATGATTTCAACATGCCCAGTTTATCCGTCTGTTTGGCCATTCCAAAGTCGGCCAACTTTACCGTCCCAGAAGCATCTACCAGAATGTTCGCGCACTTGATATCTCTGTGAATGATCTTCTTATCATGCAGATACTTCAGACCTAGGAGGATCTGCTTGGTATACAGCCTGACCTGGTCATAAAAGAGATCATACTTCTCGTACAAATGAGCCAACGAGCCTTTACTTACCAGCTCCAGAAAAATGTAGAGCTTTTCATCGTCTCGTTCAGTGCCCAGGTACTGAACAATATTTGGATGTTGGATTTCGCTCAGAAGTGCAATCTCCTGTTCCAGTTGCCTGATGGCCTGCTTCCCAGCCTTTCCCTCCTCGACGAGGGAAACCTCTTTCACAGCAAAAAACATACCATTGCTGCCTACACCCTCATACACTGTACCAAATGTCCCCCTTCCAAGAAATTCACCTTTAGCCCAAGTGCTCCAGTTGGGCTTCTTTGGAAAGACACCAGGCAACATGTCTGTACTGCTGTCACCAGAACTCGGAGTCGACACTTCTTCCACTTTCTCTTTCTCTGCGTTTTCACTATCTTCAGAGTCTGCGGCTCTCGATCCAACAGAAATTTCGTCGGGAAGATTCGCACAAGGATCAACTTCAAGCGAATCTTTCGAGGACTTCCATCGAAGACTACTTCCAATACTCTTCGTCCGTTGAGAATCTTTCGAAAAGATTCGACTCCGACCTGCACTAGGTACTACTGGAGCTGTAGGCAGATCATCGACGACACCCAAAAACGATTCCTTTCTTCCAGATACCGCACCTTGATTATTAAAGTCAAATTGGGCAACCTTGCCAGCTCCATCGCCGGGAGAAAGGAGCGCCTCTGGTGAAGGAGGTAAATCCAAGATTGGCTCAGAATGCCTTCTATCTAATCCATCGCTTCTAGTTAGGCTTGCCCTACCTAGCAGTGTCGGAGATGCAGTGGAGCTCCGTTCTATGGCCCCCATCTCGAATGGGAACGCAGTCGGAGGAGGCGGTGCCGGCTTGTAAGAACTATTGGTACGTATCACTGGCTGAAGCTTCACAGCATCCCGATGTGCCCTCCATTCCTGTACAATGGGTCGGGGGGGGCCTACAATTGGCGAAAAAGGGGGCGACACTCCACTCGACTCATAACTAGCAGGCTGGTGGCGAAACCTAAAATCGTCGGTAGACGACTGACCAGAATCTTGAGACGCGCTACGAGGAGACGTTGGTCGGCTGTTAAACAGTTTTCGGGCATCCCAGTCCGATTTTCCGATACCTAGTTCAGCAGGACTCCCTATGTTTAGGAGTTTATAGAGCCTCTCTATGTCCCCATCTTGGTCCCCGACTCGGAAGCTGTGCTGCCGGTTCAGACTACTCTTTCGACTATCACCACCCATAGGTGATCGCCCAGGAGAACGCATAGAAAATATGGATTCGTCATCGAACTCGCCTGAATCTGCACAGTAATTGTGATCCTTCTTCGCTGTAGTCCGCTGAAGCCGCGGCGCCCTTGGAGTAGACCCGCCCGTTAACTTGCCCCCATGAGAACTTCCTCTGTCCTCGTTACTACCCCACGAGCTGCCCCGAGAACTCCCCCGATCCTCGCGGGCGCCGCGAGAACTACCTCTTTCCTCCACCATCATTCGTAATTCACCTTCAGTAACTCGCTACTGCACTCCCTCGCAACAAACCTCATGTAAATCCAGAGTTGCAAAAATGCCAGAATCACGTATACTCAACGAGCGCCGTGCAGCACACTCTTAGTCAAGTATAGTTTCCTACCTCCAGCCACGAAAAATGCAACATTCCACGTGACAAACGATCCAAATCTCGCTCCTGCCGTCAGCCTGGTACTCTTCCACAATCCGTGAATGTTGCATTCCTGAACCCACGTCGATCAGCAAAAGCTGGTGTAAGCGCCTATGATGTAATACAAAGAATCAAATTCCACAACTACCACGTTCAATTATACCAATGTAGTCTGTTAACCGTAAGAATTCTATCTAGCATTCTCTGTTGACAGAAGGCAACTGTATTGAAACAATATAAAGACCTCTCAGATAAGGTTCCCAGATACTCCACAGTAAGTACTTACAATAGTGCTACCGACGCCGGGATTATTTGGGCAGCCAGCAACATCTATTCGACCACACTGCACATGCAGAACACTGCAATGAATACGACTAATTTGCAAACACCTAAAACGATTTTGTGAAGACAAATCATTTAAAAGCAGAAACCCAAGAGCAGACTGTAGTTCCAGGAACCCGGATTAAAATTCAACAACATCAAAGATAATGGCTCTGATCTCCTCAGTATCCAAGACATACTAGATTCAATATTCAGCTCTTCGCTCGATCAGCAACACACATTCTAACGCCCACGAAAGTAAACCATGTCCATCATCATACATCTAACTTCTATTCCCTCCAGCTAGTAATTGCAGACTCTCAATAGTAACCCCAAAGGTCGAGAAAACATTCTCATTAGATTCCTGAGAAAGGAAAGGAGGGAGGGTGATAACTTACTTCTTAACTGCAGATTGTCCCCCCAGAGAAGAAACTTGTGAAAGAAGCACGGAAAAGCCTTGGTAATCTGTGTTCGCGACAATAAAGATGCCATCTACATCTCTGAAAGTCATTCACTTGAGAAAGATAGCCAGCCCGCGTTCGAAAACAGCCATAGAAACACTAAGATATTCAACTTTCTTCAGAGTCGAACCGAAGTTCCCCCATTCGCCACACGCAGGATCTTCTGTGCACCTGCCAGGGGTATACGATCACATATCATAATCTGTGGCCATGTTATATGCACCTGAACCCTTTGATAAGGCGTAATGGTAAGCAACAAGCAAGTGGGATGTGATAACGCAGTCATGCGTCGGTAGTCAGTGAACTACTTTGCCCTACGTCAGAATGCTGATAAGGAAGAGAACCAGAAAAAACAGGATAAAAAGAATAAATAATCAGCAAAGTACGAATCGATCAACTTGCAATCACATCTTTACTCGAAAAAACATCACAATTAGCTTCCGATTCCAAAACGGCAAGAACGTCCATGAATGTTAACACCTCACAATAAACCTCGGAACTTCACACAACAGTACCATGAGCCTTCGTTCATAATACCTAGTCGAGTACGACACCATAAAGTTCATGCAAGTCGCGTTCTCTCCTCTAAACAGAGGAAGCTCAGCAACAAGATGTCGTTCACTGACATTCCTAAACGAAAGCCTGCAAGGTGCTGATCAAAACTTCCGTGATTCTGTCATTGGAATATACTCAAGATCCAACCCTAACGCTTATTGACTGATGATTATACTCGAAAATATGGTCCGTAGACCATGAGGTTGTTTCAAATCCTACACTAGAAAGCTCACAACAGCTGAACAACAAACGTTGGAAACATTTCATCTACCGATTCTTAACGAACGAAACATAAGTCCCTGAACCCTCGCATTTCGATCTAAATTCCATTCAGACGTAATAACATTCCATAAAATCTAAAAGTCGCGACACGACCCCAGCATACACGAATTTCTCTATCCAAAGATTCTCAAGCCATTTCGTCCTCTCGATCTCATACTAAACCGAAGAATTCTAAGTCAAAATTCATTCTCGCTAGACCTAACGTTCTCACAACAGCTAGTTGTAAAAAGAAAGACCCACATCATTGCATGGCAAGATTCGAGAGATTTCACCCTACACGCTAGGAAAAGGGAACGAATCTCGGAATCTTAATCCGCCAGGAAAATTTCTCGTGCGCCCTAGCGGGAGAAATGGAGAAAGAGAACGGCCACGACCGCTGAAGGGCAAGCACTTACCGAAGGAGACAGGGAAACCCTCGGCCAGGAAACGCGCGCAAGTGAGGGTGACGTCCAGTTACGGGGATGTGTGTGAGAAAGAGAAAGGGGGCAAGATCGAAGACAGATAGAGAGGAGCAGGTGCTTGAAGGAGGAAGCTCAGCGTGGCCGTCAGCGATTCCTTCGTTCCGCGGCAACACGCACACCCTGGGCTGGGCTGGGCTGACTTTGGCTGGGCTGGGGCAAAGCTCTCGCTCTGTTCGCTCGTGCTGGTGCGCACAGCGTTCAAGGGCGACAGGCTGGTGGGCGTCCCCCCTTGTTCCAGGACGACGACGGTCGTATTTCTCGTCCCTCGTTCGTCGTCGTTCGTTGAACATCGGTCGTTCATACCTCCACTGGACTGCGCGCACGAGGGGAACCAGTCTCCACTTATGCTGCGCCCGAGGCAGCATCAATCAGCCCCTCATAATCATTCTTTTCATACTAGCGGAAACTTACCATATACTCCCTCTATCCCATTATTATTGTCCAGTAGGATCTCTCAAATCTACCTCAGGAGATAGATTTGAGAGAACATACTGTTCAATTACAATGCGAGGGAGGGAGTACCAACATCCTTTATAGACCATATTCTAGACTTGGACTAATATCACACCCTATAAGGAAGAGATTGATAGATAGAAACTCCGGTCCTTTTCTAAGCGGCTGGCGTGAGAGAAGTGTCTGTTCGTAATGCTAATATCTCGATGGCCACCAGAGAAGGGGAAATCGGAACAATACTACTTCCCCCTCTCGAGGGTCGACACTATAACTACGCTAGTTTCTAGCTAGTTACTAGTGCCTTGAAGATACTTGACATAGTATCCACCCAAAGGGCTTTGAGGTACCCATACAACATAGTCCAAGGATCCCCCACAATAGTTGGGTGGACTATAGTGGTGATGGGGAAGATGTGTTACTTTGAGAGATATCTACTCTTAAATTTGAAGGACGTTGGTCTTAGGTATTATCTTGGGTGGGGGTTTTTACTTCCGTTTTTGCTATCAGTTATCATATACCAAACGATAAATTTCTACTTTGTTCCAACATAAACTATATCTCTTCACTTCCGTAAAATCTTTAAAAGACATATCCTCACTACTTGTATGTGAATCTCCTTAAGAGTTGTTGACTTATGATATTTTATAACATATCTCTATTCCAAGGAATAGAAAATATAAGCAATTTTGATAGTTACTTTTACTTGATAGTGGAACTATTAACCTCTGAGAGCATTCATAAGCGGCCTCGATAAAGGAATAAGACTTGCTACATTAAGCAAGTCAAGACAAACGTCATTTTCCTTTTACAATAGATTAGGTTAAGGATGTGCTCCCTTTGGCGGCCCACCGGAAAAATAGTGTAAACTTGCCACATGTGGCGGACACCAAGCCCTCCATATTAGAACCCAAAGTCCTTCCTAGAGTACTTTCTTCATGGTTGCGATGCTTCATCATCATTAGAGCATCTATCTTTCTTCATTAGTTTTGGCGTCTTTCTAATGTTCTCATGTTCTAAAAGGTTAAAATTAATATCTTCTCCCTAAGAAATTTACTTGATGTTTCCTATACTACAAGGTGGGTGTGTAAGATCTTACAAAGTCAACTTCCAAATTGAGAATTTTTTAAAATATTGCATTGAAGAAATATTGCATCAAAAAAATTCTCCTACTCAAATTATTCCAAAAAAAATCTACTACTCAAATTTTTAAAATTTTCAAGTTCAAGCTCATACCAATTTTACAAGACAGTGCAACCTTCAAAAATTACACGAGCAAGCTTCAAAGTTTGCAAAAGAAAAAAACTTGACACATCAACTTTGAACATTGTGATCTTAAAAATGGTAAATATCCAGTGGTTGAAATTTCATATGAAGTTAGTTCAAGTAATCAACTTGATGATCTTGCGGCTCTCCCCCGGTGTTGAAAAACGACATATTGGATAAATGGCATGAACTTCGAAGAGCCATAAGTTCTTCATTTGGACTCCATTTTGGACACTATTGCTTGGTTGGGTTTCAAATCAAGCCTAGACTGTGTGCTAAACATTGCAAACCCATATAATAATAAAATTATAAATAAATGGCATGCATTTTAGTGAAGACAGCTATTGCTTTTGGGATTTCAAACATTTGGCACTTTTTACCATTGCAAGCCAATTATGTGAGATCAAAAATAGTTATCAGTGAAGATTTTCTACATAAGTGTGATTTTAAAATGCATTCCAGCAACTTTGTATTTGGAAGATTTTTGATCTTGATAGCTTTAGTGTTGGATTTGCAATGATGTTTTTTAGGTGAAAAAAACAAAAAAATGGATGTTTTTTGAGGAGCTAGCTCTCCTTCATCCATCATTTGTTAAAAAGATTATTTCTTAGGGTGGATTTAAAACATAGTCTAGTTTGAGTGGTAGAAACCTTGACGCAATCTAAGATGTTACATGTGTTAAATCAAGGTATAGCAAATTTATGGCTTTATAATTTTCTATGGGAATAGATGGTTTAGTGAAGACATATGCTTTACTTGTATTACACATATGTACTACATTTTGCGACTTTGAAATAATGTACCTTAATCCCGATTTTGTTCCTAGGGAAGAGAGAGCGATGACTGAGTGAGCGACTGCGGTGAAGTGGGGGTGAACGTTGACAGGCTTCGAAGTTGGCGTGGTGTAGCTGGGGCGCCGCGAACTCAAACATTGCTGAGCTTGCTCAAGCAGTAAGAGATCGCTGCAGGGGACTGCGCAGGAAGGAAGAGGAGGTGTAAGCTACTGAACCCCGGAATTTGTGGATCTCAGATCCAGCGCTCTGAAGTTGGACTACGGTGGCCGGCAACCTGTTCGAGCTGGGCAGCCCGCAGCAGAATCGCATTCCGTAGGCAGTACTGCACAGCCTCGACCTTTGCTTGCTCAAGAAACCTGCACTTCGTACCTCACCAACAACTCACCCTCACCACCTGCACTACAAGCATTTCAATTACCGAGCATTACGAGGTAGCTCTTCCACCACCGGATCACCCACGCACTGCCCGAGACAACAGAAGAGGAGTCTGATTTAGAAGTGAAGACAATCAAGTGCTCACCAAACTTGTCAAGCACCAAAGTTGCTGCACCAATTCATCACAGCTACCTTTCGCCCCAGAACGCTTCACCAGAATCTCAAGTACGGTCGGTAAGGCGACATCAAAAGAAAACGAATCTCACACACGAGGTATGACACTCACTTCATCCATGTACCGCTTTAAATTTTCTTTCAAAATTTCTTTTCAGTCATACCAATCCCTTAGCAGTGCCCACACCCCGTGTAATGCCCAAGAGACATATGCTCTTGGGAGGGGCATGGTAAACACTTGCAAACGCACTTTGAAATTCCAAATTCAAAAGCTACAAACTCTTCATATCTACTTCATAAACCACATCTATCTACATACCCCACCAACAATTCAAAGAATTAGTACTCTGCATACTAACAAACACCTAACACTACCTTATATGCAAAACAGATATTCCAGGATGGCTAGCCCGCCTCGCAACTTTGCCACTCCTTCTGACGTCGAAATAGAGGAAGCCTCGCAAAGCAACAAGCGCAACACCCCGGAGCAACCTTCAAACAACCTGAAGAAATCAAAAAACAAATATGAAGCAATTTCACTCTACAGGGATCCTTTGCTCATGGAGCTTTGGTACGGGTTTCCAACCATGGAGACCCTTGCCTATGAAGCAAGCCTGTCGCCGATCATCTCAAAAGAAACTGTGGAAGAATTGATTAACCTAGGCTACATCACCAGCGAAGCACAAGAGCTCCTCTCAGCCCGAATGTCATTTCCCCGCATTGCACAGAAGCTTTGGCCGAGAGCTCGTCGTGACAAAATTGAAGGCCAACATGTCAATGTCACACAGCTCCCATTTGACATTGAGGTACATCCGGACACTCACCTCTCTTTAGATTACCATGTATTGCTTCATTTCGAGAAACCAGAAACCCCTTTCAGCCAGGATGTTATTATGCAAAAAACACTTTTGCGATTGCTAACAATGAACATTTCTCTTGGCAATCAAATTGGGGGAACCAGTAGCAGTCTTATGCCATGGGCCCAAATCCGCCAGGGTTTGGTCAGGGATGACCAAACTTCATCTCAAGCACCCGGAGCAAGATGGCGTAGCCCTATTGCAAGGTACCAGAGTTTTCGCCATCCCACTTGACAACGGTTCGCTCACCATCGCCAAAGTTGCTAAATCTTACGACTCTCTGGCCCCTAGCAGCCTACTCTCGATCAACATCGCAAGTGAAACGATCCGTGACCTGGGAGCGCCTCAACTTCTTAAGGCGGTCATGGAGGACAGCTTTCGCCGCGGACTTGAGTACGAGCTAACGCAGGCACAGAAAAAGACAGAGGAAGCATTTGGCTGGCTCGTAACGACCTCTCCTGAACAGTTAACCAAACTCAATTCAGGACGCATTGGAGTTCTCGGTGAGCTAATTCGCCCCAGTGCCATCAACAAGGACCACTTAACCAGGGAGGAGGTAGTCAAGAGAAATTGTCTCGTTTTGATTATCAAGGGACTTAACTTAAACAAGACTGTGGAGCACATCACCGAGTCTTTGAAGAAACTCCTAGGAGAAAACAACGTGACATCCGTCTTCTACCCAAACGCCAAACCCCCTCTCCACAGTGGCATCGTAAACTTGGAGTGCCTCAAAGCCACTGTTTACAAGCAACACGTTAAGAAATCAGCCCGAATTTGTGGAAAATGGGTTGAGTTTCAGCCTCACCCCAACAGTCTTGACGGTAGCGCAAGACCAGATGAAGAAACCCTCAAGAAGCTTGGATTCTTGGACGTGAACAACGCAGTCGCAAACACAATTGCAGCACTTCAAAACGCTCCCGGTCCAAGTAAGCCATCCCTCACCAAATCAGACATCACCACGCTAGTTGAAGAAGTGATCTCAAAGGAGAACAACAAGCTACGCCAGGAGTTTAAGGAAGACCTCACTGTAATCAAGAATGAGATTTGCTCTGAAGCGCAGATCTACGCAGACAAAATCGACTTGGAGTTACGAGGGGCACTAGCGAACCTTGAACAAGTCTTGATGCAGAGCGTACAAGTTGTCCGCACACTCACTCGCCCGCAAGAAACAACTTCGACAAACAACGGCGCACTGACAAACCACACCTCTTCGCACAACAACAATGCTACACCACCGTTGCAGCCAAACAAGCATCGTTAAACAACTCCATCGGTGATAGGCAAGGAGCACGATTGGTACAAGAAAAGCAACTTAATTGCTACTCTGACTTGCCACAAGGCCGACAACGAAGCGCCGAAGAAGCACATGCGAACAAGAACGCTGCCCCGGACGAAGACTGCAGGTCGCCATGGCTACATGGAAAAAGCACGTACTGCATGCTCCTTACAAACCCTATGCAAAAAGCACATACTGCGTGCACGAATTCTACTGGCTCCTATGGTCGCTCATTACCTACCTATCTACACAAACTAGTGTCGAACCCTGTTCTCCAATACTTTTGTTTTTAGCAATTAATTAGGAGTAAAATAGTAATTTTAGCAAGTAGAAATAAAAATCGGTCTGCTTAAACCGGTTCGTAGATAGTAATTTTGTGTTAGGATTCCTCCGGCTAACCTTAGGGGATTTTAGAGCTTACCGGATACCCGTATTGATATCCGGCTGATACCCTGAGATGCCCGGATGGCCCGGTTCTCCTACCGGGTTGATGACCGGGGCCGCCGGTCGACCCGGAGAAAGGGCCGGAAAACTCGCGGGCGCCCGACAGAACCACCGGCGGCTCAATGATGACCGGGGTAATTCCCGGTGTACGTCTCGAGTGCGGGGTGATGATGTCTCGGAAGGAGAACTCCGGTTTGTTGTTATTAGGAGCCGCCGCCACCATCCTCAGCCATTCCAATCCGCGCATTTTGAGAGATCGGGCATTGTTGCGCGCCCAACAATCCGCGAGAGTTGGAAAAGCAGAGTTTGGTGAGGTTAGGGTTTCGGGAAGTAGGGTTTCTACCGGAGTCAGTCCGGAAAGGCAGGGAGAGAGTACTCCAGGGCATCTGCAGGAGAGTAGAACCGGAGCAATGCCGAAGAGGAGGGAAGTCGTCCCATGGCGACCCGGGATGCCGATTCCCCTCAAGTCGGTGAAGCCGCAGGTGCCCGAGCTTCCACTGCACCAGGCGGAGCTGAGGGAGGACCTCCTCCGGATGGGGTGCGCCGGGCTCTACGACGCCCCGTGGGACTTGGCGGATAAGGCCATCATCGAGGAAACCGTCACCCACCGCTTCCCCGAGATGTACGTGACGCACCCCCTGAGGGGGAAGACAGATAACTGGGGACCTCGCCATTGGAGGGCGACCTACAAGTTCCCGGATTCCCCAATCGGCTACATCAAGAAGAAGGGTGACGACGGGCTGAGGAACCGGTTCCGCAGGGGGCCAACGGAGAAAGACGGGTTCAAACCGGAAGATTGCAAGGACCCCCGGGTGATGCGCAGCCTCCGGTTTCTCCTCCCCATACTCAGCCCGGACAAGCCAACCACCTGCACCGTGAAGCTGATGAAGGCCATCCTGGCAAATTACGATGGGCGGATGCAGGTCGGATGGCACCACATCATCCACGAGGTGGTGCAGCGGGAGGTGGTGAAGATCGGGAACCAGAAGGGGTGCCCACTGGCCCCCTACCTCTTCCACCTCTATCAACGGCACGGCATCCTCACCGACCGGGAGATCTTCTATTGGCACGAGAAGCACGACCTTCCATCCGGGGATCCACAGGGCCCGACCTCTTCCGAGTCCGGGGACGAGATGGAGGAAGTCCGGGCTATTGACTTGGAGGGGTCACCGGAGCCAGCCACTCGACAGACCAGGGCGGTGGGACCCAGCCAGGCCGGGCCCAGCACAGCACCCCGGGTGGCCACACAAGAAGGAGGGAGCAACCGGGTGAATCCTGCCCGGACGCACAACACGGTACCCTCTCTGTTCATGCCAAGTGCAGAAGAGGAAGAGGAGGAAGAAGAAGAGATCGTCCCTCTCATCCGGAGGACAAGAGCCCAACAGAGAAGAGCCGAGGAGATAGCCGAGGCGGGTGGAGACCAGTCCGCAGAGGAGGACGACCAGGACGAAGAGGACGAGGAAGAGGAAGAAGAGGAGGCCCCACCTCGACAGGCAAGACCATCCCGAGGGGTGAGGAGGAAGGACACGACGGGTTTTGGGAGGAGACGTTCTCCCGTCCGACTTCCTCCCCCGGTAGAACAGGGAGCCCTAGACGAGGAGGTGGCTGCAACGGGAGCCAATGCGGAGGTGCCTCCACCCGGAGAGAGACGCCCATGAGGGAGGGTACCCAACCTGAAGCGCAAGGCCAAGAAGAGGAAGAGGTCAGCGAGTCCGGTGGTACAACCGAGGGCCATCGAGGAGGAGCAGGCCCCAAGTCCGGACCCCACACCGATGCAGGACCCGGCCCCTACCCCGGTGGAAGAGCCGGAGGACACAGTAAAACCCGAGGTTTTACATCGACACTCGGGCCGATCAAGAGGCAGATTTCCCCCCCCCCCCCGTGAGTGGAAAGGTACTCCCAGGAGGAATACCCCAGCCGCCAGGCACCTCGAGCCGCCCCACGCCGCCGGAGGAAGACGTTAGTTAGTAATTAGTTAGGTTAGATTGGATAGGAATAGTAGATGCCTTTTTGGCCACTGACCTGGGAATCTCGGAGGCGCGGGAATTCCGGATCTGATAGGGTTTCCTGGAAATCCGGAACCCTCCCTGTACTTAGCGAAGGCTCTGCGGAGCACTTCGGGTCTTCTCTGTGATTTCCACAATTGTGAGTAAAGGTTGAACTTGCGTCCCAGAAACTCGTACCCTTGTATTGTTGTTATGAGTCTGGGGATTCCGGGATTGTGTGCATGTAAGTGAGGTCTGGACTCTGGAGTGGGCACAGAGAGTCCCTTGCTGATTCGGTAGTCGCCACTTTAGCACTCGGTGAAGGAGTGCTGGAGAGGTAGTACGGTCAGGGAGAAGTCCGAGTGAGAAAACCTAAACAGTCCCGAGAGCGTGTTTAGTCAGTCAGTGGGAATTGCTACATCATCCGGAGTGGGCAGAGACGTTGCAGCTGGCGAGTAAAGCCGCTCTAACCGTCAACCTCCCCGACGGGATATTCGGTTGAGGGAACCCCCCCCCGGTGGTGTACGCAGCCCTAGGTATTGACAAACCCTTCCCGGATCCGTTAGTAGGGACTTCGCAGGTCTAGTGGTGGGATGCCACTCACTGAACTCCGAATTGCAAGTAAAACCACCCCCTTCTTGGACTAGTAAGAGGAGAGAACCGGATTGTCAGCTGTGTGACCCACCGTTCGGGATGAAACCCGGAAAGTGGCAGTTGTGATAAGGGACTAACTCCAGGAGAAGTGAGGATAATAGAATGTACAAAGGTGAAACACCGGTCACCTTCATCATCCGGTAGAGAGCGACATTCCGCGCTCTTCCAAACTAATAGGAAGGACCCCTCCGAGGATTTACGGAGGTTAAACTAAATCACCCCTGGTTACTAAGTCCTAACCGGACGGGGTACCATTTGAGCTGAAAGGGTAAACCGGGTCAGTGCCAAATAGGTCACCCTGGGGTTTTGGGTTAAGGAAACGGTCAGATCTAAACCATCGAGTCTACTGATCCGGTGTACCTAGGGTAGGTTGGTCGTTGTAGCGTCAAAACGGTAGTCAAACCGGATTTCGTCTTGCCTTCACACTTCACAGAATCTCCGTGGAACGTTACCCGGAAGGTGGACCATTTTGCTAGGTTGTAGAAGTAAAATTGGGCTATTTTTGGTCTTCTCGGTTTGGTAACTCACGACAACTAGTATGTTCTATTGATATTGATCTCTACTATTTGTTATGTAACCCCATGTGTCAAATCTTTACAAAACACAAAAAAATAATAAAAAACACTAATTTCCGCCTTTGCTCTAAAAAACTTGTATTTCGTGAAAAAAAGAAAACACCAAACCCATATTGGGTTAAAAATTATAGAGTGTATGTTCGACCTACCCTTGATAACATGCCTAGAAACACACACACTACTACACGCAATGGACACAAACCTTCATATCCCTCTAAAAAAGAATTCCACAAATCAACAGAAAACAATAGCATTCTACGCGATTTAAACAAAAGACATAAAACTCTCATGATAGCAAATCTCAAACACATAACCTTTCACACACCACACAAAACTCCTCACCTAAAAACCAAAATGTCAACCAAACCAACCAACCAAAATAGATTCATTAACAAAATTCTCACCCCTCACTCATTAAAACAAGCTTGGCCTCCCGGCCTCGCCCAAAAGAAAAATACCAAAACCAAAGAAATTATAGCGCATGCTTTAAAAGAAATAAAACAACTACATACAAAAACCCAAAGTCAACAAAATATAAAACTTACTTCAACACCACCATACACACATCAAATAAATAATTGTCACAACAAAACACTACATAGTACTAAACAAAACAAATGTCAAAACAATAAAATAAAAATACCAACTAATTCCTCGAATGGCATAATTATAGTGTCCGTTCGACCTTGCAAACTTCGGCTACTTGGGGCAAAGAAAAAACATATGTTCATGCTAACATATGCACATAACGTAGACACAAAAGAAATATTTATCCACATTTGGCACCCAAAGACAAGACATATGTTTATACTAACATGTGCGCAAATCATTGACACAAAAGAAATACATATTCGCATTTCACATCCAAAGACTAGACATATGCTTAAATTAACATTACCTATTCGCATTTCACATCCAAAGACTAAACATATGCTTAAATTAACACTACCTATTCGCATTCCATACGTAAAGGCAAGACATATGCTTAAACTAACATGTGCACATACCATCAACAAAACACACATAGCCACTTACACCAACACCATATACCAACTCAAACCAACTCAATTTATAATGCACACCCAAGTTTACAAACAAATAACCAACGAACGAGGCTACATATCACAAAAGCCACAGAACCACAATTATGCACTGAGAAAACAAACATTCCTTATCTGTAAACAAAATAGTGCTCAACCTCCCGACTCCCACCAAACTCATACCCACAAACCAAATCAAGATAACATCAAAAATTTTAATAATAAAAATAACAATAATAATAAATTAATAAATCTACAAACCAACACACGCAACACTAAATCCCTCTTAACGCAAAAAATACCACACAACTCCCACATTTCCGGTACATGCCAATACACATATGACAACACATATCACTTAACCAAATGTGGCGATATCAAAACCAACCCCGGACCATGCCAGACATTCTCAAAACACACCCATCCACCCATAAACGTAGAAGCAAAATATACTTCATTCCATGCACAATCAAACTACACCTAGAATATCAACACTTAGCAACAAATTTTTCACCATACTTAAACTCCACACACCCAAAACACCAAGAAGTAAACTTAACTCACCCATATCTTACCAAATATATCTATGAGAACTCCCATCACCCATCTTCACGTATTTTATACGCTCTTATCACAACCGTACACCCATCACCCGAAACATGCAACCGCATTCTAGAACAATCCCCAGACCCAAACTGGACCTCTATACTACTCGATAAAATGACCACACTTCAAAACCCGCCAGAAATGCATATCACTAAACCACACCCATACATACAATTCAAAAACACAAATCCTGACCTATTAAACCCCTCCAATACTATACACAAAAAATTATACGAATTCATCCAACAAAACGATCTACCACCCAATCAACATAATTTAAAAAACGCATTTCCATTTTTACCTGATAACCTCCTTACAGAAGCCCTCAAATTCAACGAACCCCTTCCCGAATACACACATCCTCCCCCAACACCAAATACTCCTCCCCGGCAAAGCACAATTCCAATCACCACAAACCATAAAACACACATAGTCACTTGGAATGCCTCATCGCTCAATACCGCACTGCCAAATCTCCATGAACTAATCACTAACACATCAACAAGCCCAACAATTATTGCAATCCAAGAAACTAAGCTAACTGCTACAAAATCTACCAAATACCTTCAGAACTTATTTCCAAACCACAAATTGATTTTCAACAACACACATGCCTTAACACGATGTATGCAGCAACGTATGGCCTACAAACCAGCGAGAGGCAGACTCCTCATGCTCATAAACAACAAATACACATACCCAAGAAACATCACCAAAATCCCAACCCCTGCCGAAATATCACCATATTTGCAAATTATAAAAATCAAGAACGAACCTCTACAACCATGGTTAATTATACATTTGTACATGCCATCACACCCTGAAGACACCCCATATCTAGAAACAATTCAACAACAAATAACGCAACAAATGTCGGCACATCCTAATCACGTACAAATAATGTGTGGGGACTTTAATAGAGACATAGCTCTTATAGGGCGCCAACACGAATCAAACACGTCCCCACCTCAAATAGAGGATATTGACTGGCGCACATTCACAGGCAAGGTGGCCAAAATTACAACGAAACAAGCCTAATAGACGGCTTCTACATTAAAACTGCCAACAACAGCCTATACACATCCTCAACCATCCTCGAACACAACTTAAACTCTGATCACTTTCCTGTTACACTACAAATACCCCCAAACATGCTACTCGCAAGACCTCCGCAAAAAACAACGACTAAACGATTAAGAATATTAAACCCTATTCCACAAGAAAATCTTGACAACTTCAAGACGTTATTCTATGAAGTAAACTCAAGCAAAATCAACGACCTTAACCTACTCCTCTCTAATGACCAATTGACAGATACACAATGGTTAATTGCATGCGAAAAACTAGACCAACTAATACAAGAAATATCCAAGCTAATCGAAGAAACCTGCAGTGCACCACCCTTACCCTCGTTAACGCCTCGTACATCAGACCAAGGTGGATTCCTACCTAAAAAACTCCAAAAACAATGGAAAAAATGCCTCGCTACATACCACTTAGTACGCAAAGCGATTTACATTACAAAACATACCCCCAACTGGCAGAATCATCCCATAATTGAAGAATTGAGCAAACACACACATACTAGCATTCCACCACCTCCACCACAAACCAATAACCCTCAAGAATGGATCCAAATGCTTGCTAAAGTAGCAAAACAACAAACAAACACGCACGTAAAATCACTACGCGATTCACTCAAACATGCATTAGAAAAGCCATCACAAAATATAAGCAATTATACGAAAAAAGTCCAAAGAAAATAAACAAAAAAGTCGTCAAAAGCCAAGAAACTCCACCACTCGATTGTATCACCGATAGATACAACAACTTACTAACCAACCCGGAAGACATTGCACACGAAATACACGTACAACAATCACTTAGTAATAGACCCACAGTTCCCACATGCTACCACCAACCTCAGCACGCAAAAGAATGTACATGTGGCGTAAAACAATACCCATGGCACGATCTAGATGGCTTTGTAATAGACAAAAGAGGAAACCCACAAAAACTTTTACATGAGTACTATAACGACGAAATATATGCCCTATGTCTTAAAAACCTCTCCAACAACAAAGCACCCGGTCCAGACAAAATCCCAAACTCCACTTTAAAAAACATGCCTGATAACTTTCACAAATTACTATCAAGGTTCTTTACCCACTGCTATAAACAACGTCAAATACCAGCATCCTGGAAACTAAGCTTAACCATTTTATTATACAAAAAAGGTGACCCCACGCTTCTACCTAACCACATACCTATAGCGTTGGCCAATACTATTTATAAAATTTTTACAAGCACTCTCACACTCATACTCTCTACATACAGCGAAGAATATCAAATTTTACATGACAGCCAAGAGGGCTTTAGAGCAGAAAGAAGCACCGCTAGACAAATACAACTTATTAGTGCAGCCTTAAAAGACGCCAAACTCACAAATCAGGACATTTATATGTTATATATAGATTTTAAAAACGCATTCGGCTCTTTAGACCACGCCCGATTACTATCGGTAATGAAAGACCTAGGATACCCAATTGATGCAATAGCACTAATCGGAAACATATACTCAAACTCATCCACAATATTTACAGGAGAGCATTTTGGCGCAACAAAACCAATTCCAATCCAAAGAGGAACCATCCAAGGCGACACACTAAGCCCCTACTTATTCATTATATTCCTAGAACCATTACTTAGATGGCTACAAAGAGGCAATAACGGTTATACATTTGGCACATCAAAAATTAACATTGTTGCTGCTGCTTACGCTGACGATCTAGCGGGTCTTGCTAATACCATCCAATCTATACAAACTCAAATACACAAAATTGACAAATTCTGCGAATGGGCAGGAATGGACCTCAGTGCACAAAAATGCGCCATCACTGGTTGCCCTAACAAATCCAAAACAAAACCAGAAAAATTCAAAGAAATGATACAACAACACCATATCACTTATAGAACCCAACCCATACCCATTCTCCACCAAAACGAACCCTATGTATATCTCGGTATCCATATGGTACCCTCTTTAAAATGGAAAATCCAAACGCACATAACAACAAATAAACTAACTGACCAATGCAAACAACTCACGAAATGCCCTGCAACAATCAAACAAAAAATCAATATGGTAGACACTGTTATAAGGGCAGGCATCGCTTACAGTTTTTATGCAGTACCATTTTCACTTCCAACCATTATAAAACTCGACAAAAAAATAATAGGGATCCAAAAAATAATATGTGGCCTCCCTAAGTGTACAGCAAACGTGATAAGCCAACTTCCACATAAACTATTTGGCCTCGAAGCATTCTCACTAAAAACCGCATACTTACGCTGCATTGGTGAACAACTCAGAAACACACTCAACGATAAGGGCAGACTTGGCATCATCTATAGAGGCTTCATCCAATACATCATCTCTAAACACGGTGGTGCAGAGAACATTCCGAGAATAAAACCATCTGATTGTATGCATTCCCCAACCACAAGAACGCTATTCCTTTTAAAACAAGAAGGCGGCATACATCTCAAGAGCACTGATGCTAACTTCCAATCGCTCAAGACCGAAATCGAACGTGAATGGTTTGAACAGGCTATTATTGAACTTCCACACCTCAACTCGGCACTTTGCAACCTATTACAAAAATCCGACCAAACTGGAGAAAAGTGCGCTAGAAATAGCTGAAAAACTATTTTGTCAACCCAAATGTACCCTTAACTGTACAAATACATGTACTCAACACCCACCAGCCCGTACTCTCAAACCAATATATATCTCGGACAACCACGACTTACTACCAAGAACTTCAGGCAACCAAACCCAACCCGTTGCCGAACAAATCATCCACCACCCAAACCCACCACCATTCATAAAAAATAACCTACTTAACTATCCGATCACCACAATATTAAAACACAAAAAAATTACTTCAAAAGACAAATACAAAATACTTAAAACCTACAATTCATATCTATGTGAATGGGTGCACAACAACACCACGTACCACAAATGGATCCAACAAAGAAAACTAATCCCCCTAAATCAACCAACAATAATTTCACATAATATCAAACTGCTCACCGAATATTACACCAAAGTACAACATGCCCATTATAAAAATTTAATCAACACACACTTCTCACACGCACAACATAGAGATACGAGATTAATACCCCCACCAACATCTACCCCGCTTACTCAAATACATATAGCAGAATGTAACCCAGAGAGAGACATTATAGCAAACAAATGCACCATACAAATAAATAATGAAAAAACTCACCTCTACGAAGATAATGGACGATATCTCATCACCATTCCTACCAATAGGTTACAATGGCTATGGCAACAATTTCATACAAATTTAAACAAACCACACGGCCTACTACCACACACACAATCCTTTGAAACGGAACTGGTATGGTTATACCAAAGATACAAAGCCCAAACCTCTAAAAAAAACCCAAAACAGACACCACACCACACCCTACCCACGTGCATTCTTGACCAAATCATTACTAACTTCAATATCACCCACTCATATTTTTCGTCACCAATTACATGCCCCATACAAATCTCAAAATACTTCTCATCTTTTGCTCGAGATAAAATTTTTGGATCTTGCGGCACTGCCTTTCAATATAAATGGTTAGGCATTGGCTACGCACACCCACAGAATGCCGAAACAACTCAACAAGCTATCCACTGGGCAAGAATGGCAGCCAAACATGACCAAAACGCAATTACCATATTAGTTACCCCAGATACAAACTGGTATCAAAACTCAACCCCGCACAATGGACCTTTCCCTGATACGCATGTAATAACTTACTTCACAGCTGATTCCATCACATACGATATACCATCACCCCCGCAGAAATACAAACCAAATGCTGAACCACTCGCAATCTCCATCATGTGCATACACCACCAAAACAACCATATTGGCACATCCCAACAAATTAATAACATCAAAAATGCCATTGTGACTATGCAAATCTCACACTATTATATACAACAGGCTCCGCCAACTCCACTTAACACTAATGTCAATAAAAACAAACACTGGAATAAAAAACTGTATCCTCCACCATCACCCACGACCCCCTCAACCACAGATATACCCCCTCTTCCATCATTTGTAACTAACCCTGTACTAAAATTCCAATTGCAACACAGTTACTATACGGATGGCTCCTTCATACCCCCTAAACAAGCTCCAGATGGCCACTGGAAAAAAGAAAAAGCCGGATACGACATTTACAATTCTACGAAACCGGACATGCAACTATCACAAAGACTTCCTGGCCTTCAAACATGCTTTCGAGCCGAATTAATGGCTATATATACAACACTTTACTTAATTAGCAACAAATACCCAAATGAACCTGCATATATCTTTACAGACTGCATCAACTGTCTTTACAATCTTAATACACATATTCAACACCCCTCCACACACCACAATCATGCCGATAAAGCCATATTGGCAGAAATGGTTGAAATGCTCAAAAACCGCACACAACCCACTATATTTCATAAAGTCAGAGCACATATCAACATCACTGGCAACGAAGAGGCAGACAAACTTGCAAAAGCAGGTGCCACTAAAAAATACTCAATAGCTACAAAACCCCACGAATTCGCACACACAACGCCATTCTACTACCAAAAATACGTATGGCCTGGACCCTTAACACGCCCGGATAAAGGCCCAGTCCGATGTCTCCAAACATACTTACACAACCATGACTACAATAACAACCTTGAAATACTTGCTACCCAATTCCCTAACATCAATAAATGGACCACAAACCCGGATATTGACCAAGAATTATCTAACGCATATTGGTCAAATCCTATAATTTCAGACTCTCAAAAAACAACTATTTTAAAACTCCGCACAGGCCAGTACATGGATAATGCAAGAAAACAACTATTTTTTGAAAGAGAACGCTTTCCGTCCATTACTTGCTCTATCTGTAACTCCATAGATGCCGATACATGGTTACATACACTGCTTAAATGTAGCCACCATCATATACACGCCATTAGAATAAAAAGACACAATAAAGTTGTATGGGAATTAAGAAAATTAATTCTCTCCTCACAAAAATCCCGTTGCTACATCCTAATGAACGCGGGCACATTTAATAACAACCGACAAGAAAACACAGTCCCTATGTGGCTATTACAATGTAATTGTACACAACAACGATGCCACTGCAACGCTAGATTCAAACCAGACATCTTATGCGTAAAAGGCCTCCCACATAATAGCGACCCACCATTACACCCCTCGGAAAACCTCATAATCCAATTCATTGAATTTACCTACTACAACGACAGATTTCCACAAGAAACAATAAATAACAAAACCGAAAAATACCAACCACTTATCACTAACATCCGCAACTTAGGATGGAAAGTTGACCCACTGATCGTTATTACAGCAGGCGCTCGAGGCACATCACACAAACCATCAATAAAAGCACTCATAGATAAATTCCAATTATCAGAAACATGCACTAAACGTACATTTCAGGAAATAAATACCATTGCCATTCAACATGCAGGATCAATTATTTTACATAAAAGAAAAATTGAAAACAACCAAACAATACCAACAATAACCTAACAATAAATTTAAAGGAGGGGGGATGGAGTAATGGCGCAAACTACTTCTCATAGAAGATTAACACTTGTCTCATGTAGATGGGACGGGGCCGATTGATTAATACAAATTTCCTGCCTATGAGTAACTCACTAGTAGCACCAAGCCATGTAGATCACACTAAACGCTCAAACAGACCAATCGAGAATCGAACTCGGACCATTTATTAGCAATACAAACATCCTTTCAAATCAACCTGGAATCATGGCTTAACGTCCATAACACACTCAAAACACCAGATATACCCCATATGATCCTCCTCTTTATTTTGGTTACTATAGTGTCTATTCCCGAAAGGGGTGAGTAGTCTTGCACCAATGGCCCTCTGTCCGGTGGGCACCGGCTCATTGGCAAGACGAACAGACACTTTATTCACGCCGGCCCTCTAATAAGGACCGGAGTTTTTATCTATCTATCTACTACATTTTGCACTACTAACAATATTTTGACTATAGTGATCACTTAATATCAATTTGGTCAACAATTTTGTAGGAAAAATAAAATAACTACTTCAAATTATGTATGACTTTTATTGAATTCTCTTAATTTGTAAGATTCATTAGATATTCTCTTCATGAAACAAAAAGCTTGACATTATTTCTCTACACAACTACATCATGCTTTCAAACATGGATAAAAGAACTCTTAAAATGTTACAAAATGGATATCTTTATAGTATTTCATACTTTATGCTACAAATGCACAATATCACTATTCCAAGTGTATAGTGTTCTTCAATATTCATGAAGATATCGCTATCCCAACAAATCTCCTAAAATTTTAAAAGTTGCATGTGTGCTTAAAAATGGTTCTATTTAGAAACTAGAGTGCAATGCAATTAAATTTTCAAGTCAATTTGTACTTTTAGTGGTGAAATTGTGTAAAAGGTTATAATACGATAGAATTAATTTCGGCATTGGCGATACAACACTCTCCAATGTGATTGTTATGCAATTATTGGTTTCCAAATTTTTATATATAAGTATTCAAGCACTTTACAAAGTTTCTAAAATTCATTAATAAAGTAGAGGAGTGTAGTACTCATTTCTTATACATTTTAGGACTAATTTAAAAACTTTTTACTTTTTAAATATATATAATATTATAGATGCAAAAAAGTATCAAAAAGTTACTTAAAAAGCTATAAAAAATAGAAAGCTTTCAATAAAGGTAAGCTGATAGAAATTAGTAAAAGTAATTATAATTGATGGATGAAAAAAAGCCGATGGATGAGAAATCCAGGTTGGATGAAGAAGTCGCGTCGCTCGCAAACGGGCGCGCGAGTCTGTATAAAATTGTTCCGAATTTTATAAAAAGGACGGCATTCCTATGAAATGCGCGTCGTGAGAATTGTTCTTGTACTTGTGCTCAATTATTTTTGGTGTTAACACAATCTGGTGTAATTGCGTGAAGAGTGAAGTGTGTAGTTTTGTTGTGTGTATGAGAGATTGCCTTGTCGTAAGTTTGGAGCGCTGTGATGGAATCCGCTGCTTGTAGCATGTATAGCTTGTGATTTGAGCAACCAACTCTGAGTTTCCCAAGTAATTTGTCGAGTGAGGTTTTCTGGACGAAGAGGTCATTTGATCGAAGGAGTGAAACCGGAGCCTAAAGACGCAGCCAACGGTGAGGGAGTCGGGAAAGCCGATCGAAGACTGGTTGCGGAGTGCACGAGGCGACGGAGTGGTCGACTCTGTCTTTGGCTGTATCGACGAACTTATTAAACTACAGGAGGATGCTTCCCTGTTTCTAGCAGCCATTTCGCGAAGTGACCAAACGATGGCAGTGGTCGGACGAATGCGATAAGGGTTTACCAGGAAGTAGGGAATTCTGGAATTCTGGGAAATTCGGAGAAGCTACATTATCACCCACCAGTGGCTCCAGATAATAACCTCCTGATCGATGCTTCAACTTCTCAGGTTGCACCGGAGTGACCGGACAAGCTTGAGACCGAATTTCATGAGTTGAAGTACAATCGTGGATCCTCTTCGAACCAAGAGCTACAGAAGCATTAATTTGCGAGAAAGCCAAGCAGATTGAAGTGGTTCGATCGGATCACAAGAAGAGCAGGTGACAGGAATTCAAGAGCAGAAGAAGCAAGTGTCTACAGAATTTTCTTACAACTTACATTTGTAACATTAATTGTTCATTAAGCTGTAAGCTTGCATGTGTGTCTTGCATTCATATCACGTGATTAGGGGTGAATCTCTGTACAAATTGAGTGCAAATTGTGAGAAATCAAGTCAAATTTGAAAGAAATTGGATCGCTGTAGTTACTGGAAAATTAGGGATTTCAGCGTTTTCGGCAGTGCAAAAATTCGCACGGCCATAGGGTGCGACGCACGGCCATAGGGTCCGCAACCTACGGTCTTAGATGAAATCGCGTGGCTTTAAGTACTCGGTCTGAAATTCAGTTTTGTATTTTCTGCGTACTTTGATTGAGTACAAGTTTCAATCCGTACGGTCAATTGTCATAAAATTTGGCATGTAGAGTAATTAGAATACTCTAAACAAGATCCTACGGTTGGAAATTCAAAAATCTTATTTTAAATTTTAATTATGAATTTCCGAAAAGTCCAATTAATAAGTTTGATTAAAATTCAAACTTAAGTATTTGAATTGGTATATGAGTTTGGTATTAGTTTTGGAGTATAAATTGATGTAATTAGAAGATTTTTGAGTGTTTGTTTGAGTAAGACCTATTGACATAAATTTTAAGGTAAGTTCATGGGTTTGGGTTTGACATTTTTTTGGGTATTCTTGGAGTTTTGAACTATTATTGAGTGTTTGAAGAGGAGATTGAGTTGAGTGTGTGTTTGTGCAGGGCATAATTGCATACATACTGCATGTGTACAAGACCTATTGACTTGAGAGACTTGGTGAGCTGCACAGAGGTAGGCAGATTCTATATCATACCCTGCATTTGGATCTATTGACAAACTGTTCGCTAGGCATTGTGTAAATAGTATCGTATGTAATACACTGGGACTGGACCTATTGACTAAATATTTATGTGTATTATTTCAAAATATTATATCGGCATTTTGACTAGGTGATAGTCTGCATTTGGGTCTATTGACATAACCTGAACTATTGACCAGAACTATTGACTTCCCTTAGAATAATAGACAGGACTGAGACTGCATTGTGTCTAGATATAGTGCATTGGTAATGACAGTAACCCAAATTGAGTGATCCCTGGGTATAAGAGTGAATCGCCGCAAGACAAGCCCTCAGGTACGTTTATACATAGTTACACTTATACCGCGAATACATGTGACCTAGGTCACAATACGACAGACTATTTTGCTTTTCGACCGTTGAACCACACTATACTGAAAGTAGTTTAGACTAGGGCAAAATCCCTACTACAAGGAGTTCTAAAAGAAAACCGAAGAGTACTCTACAACGATTGAATCTTTCCATGATCAATTTTTATTGAATCTAGTAAGCACATGTATCAAACATGAACACTAGAGTAGTCAAAATGTCCACTTGTCAAGGACACGTAAAGACACCACCCTCAAGAGGAGGAAGAAGTATTGTTCCAGTTTCCACTTTGGCCATCGAGATATTAGAATTACAAATGAACACTTCCTTCACGCCGTCCTCTTAGAAAATGATTGGAGTTTCTATCTATATACTTATCAAACATGAATATAAGGAAACTAAAAAAAGAAAAAGAACAAAGGTCTTAGGAAGCAAGCGTAAATTGCGCAAAGATGAATATGACTTTACATGTTAAGTAAAATTTAAAAATTCAAAAGGCCATACCTTTGGAGAAGCGTTGTAGATGGACATGGGCCAACCAGTAACGAGTTCCATCCAAGCCTTCAACCCTAAACCCTTGAGCCCGAGCCCTAAATCCAATAAGCAACACTCTTCCGTGCGAACGGAAGAGACGAAACGAAAGAGTCCTGTCGCATGGCAATCTGATTTCGTGATAGCAGCTCGGATGACTTGTGCTATAGTCTTTGAATGCACCGCATATTGATTTGGAACGTTCAGAGCCACATTGAAATGTCCAAATCAACCTTCACTGCTAATTCTGCCTTGTTGGTGCCAATTTTGCCTCAATCTGCATTTAGAGTGCTAAACACTAAGAAACATGGGGATGGTGTTTACTATTTGTACACAAATCAGCCTCCGGTGCCTTCAACGCTACGCTTGAGAACAGGCCAGGTGCGGAATATTTTGCACCGTTCCCGGTCGTAGGTCTCGCACCCTCCGCGCTCGCCCTAAAGCCGGTCGTAGGTCTCGCACCCACCCCGTTTTCCAGTAGAGATCCAAAAGCCGGTCGTAGGTCACGCACCCGCCCCGTTCTCTAGTAGCGATCTGTCTTCGCAGCTCCCGTTGAAAAGCACCAGAGCCTATCGGTGGGCAGAGTCGGTGGCGTGCCGCGGCGGCGTCAATCTGGTGCAGAGGGGGCCAATAATCTCAAAAGCTGGAGAGGTTGCTGGTATGCACGTTCGACACCGTGACGGTCCTCGGTTCACCCGTGATGAAGGGATGTGTCAGAAGCAAGTCGCAAGTGGGTCGATTTGCCACGTTCACTTCCAAACAGTTCCTGATGAAATCCTTCAAATCTTCATCGAGCTCCTCCGGAATAGTCGGGGCCTCCCCACTACCTACTCTAAGTAGCACAACGTGGGACTCCATTTCGCCATATGGCGGATTACCTGTCGCCATCTCCAGTACCGTGCATCCCAGGCTCCATATATCAGCTTTCAAGTTGTAGCTCCTTCCGACAGAACCACCTCTAGCCACCTCCGGAGCCATCCAGTGAGCACTACCCAAGAATGATTTCAACGTGCCCAGTTTATCCGTCTGTTTGGCCACTCCAAAGTCGGCCAACTTTACCGTCCCAGAAGCATCTACCAGAATGTTCGCGCACTTGATATCTCTGTGAATGATCTCCTTATCATGCAGATACTTCAGACCTAGGAGGATCTGCTTGGTATACAGCCTGACCTGGTCGTAAAAGAATTCATACTTCTCGTACAAATGAGCCAACGAGCCTTTGCTTACCAGCTCCAGAAAAATGTAGAGTTTTTCATCATCTCGTTCAGTGCCCAGGTACTGAACAATATTTGGATGTTGAATTTCGCTCCGAAGTGCAATCTCCTGTTCGAGTTGCCTGATGGCCTGCATCCCAGCCTTTCCCTCCTCAACGAGGGAAACCTCTTTCACAGCAAAAAACATACCATTGCTGCCTACACCCTCATACACTGTACCAAATGTCTCCCTTCCGAGCAATGCACCTTTAGCCCAAGTGCTCCAGTTGGGCTTCTTTGGAAAGACTCCAGGCAACATGTCTGTACTGCTGTCACCAGAACTCGGAGTCGACACTTCTTCCACTTTCTCTTTCTCTGCGTTTTCACTTTCTTCAGAGTAAGGCGCAATGTTAAGAAACACGCAAGTGGGATGTGATAACGAAGTCATGCGTCGATAGTCAGTGAACTACTTTGCCCTACGTCAGTATGCTGATAAGGAAGAGAACCAGAAAAAACAAGATAAAAAGATTAAATAATCAGCAAAGTACGAATCGATCAACTTGCAATCACATCTTACTCGAAAAAGCACCACAATTAGCTTCCGATTCAAAAACGGCAAGAACGTCCATGAATGTTAACACCTCACAATAAACCTCGGAACTTCACACAACAGTACCATGAGCCTTCGTTCATAATACCTAGTCGAGTACGACACCATAAAGTTCATGCAAGTCGCGTTCTCTCTTCTAAACAGAGGAAGCTCAGCAACAAGATGTCGTTCACTGACATTCCTAAACGAAAGTCTGCAAGGTGCTGATCAAAACTTCCGTGATTCTGTCATTGGAATATACTCAAGATCCAACCCTAACGCTTATTGACTGATGATTATACTCGAAAATATCGTCCGTAGACCATGAGGTTGTTTCAAATCCTACACTAGAAAGCTCACAACAGCTGAACAACAAACGTTGGAAACATTTCATCTACCGATTCTTAACGAACGAAACATAAGTCCCTGAACCCTCGCATTTCGATCTAAATTCCATTTAGACGTAATAACATTCCATAAAATCTAAAAGTCGCGACACGACCCCAGCATACACGAATTTCTCTATCCAAAGATTCTCAAGCCATTTCGTCCTCTCGATCTTATACTAAACCGAAGAATTCTAAGTCAAAATTCATTCTCGCTAGACCTAACGTTCTCACCAACAGCTAGTTGTAAAAGAAAGACTCACATCATTGCATGGCAAGATTAGAGAGATTTCACCCTACACGCTAGGAAAAGGGAACGAATCTCGGAATCTTAATCCGCCAGGAAAATTTCTCGTGCGCCCTAGCGGGAGAAATGGAGAAAGAGAA
Organism: Bryum argenteum; assembly: GCA_037043015.1. Lineage (NCBI taxonomy): Eukaryota > Viridiplantae > Streptophyta > Bryopsida > Bryales > Bryaceae > Bryum > Bryum argenteum. The sequence continues at coordinate 11,501,168 of CM073323.1, read as the reverse complement.
CGGCCACGACCGCTGAAGGGCAAGCACTTACCGAAGGAGACAGGGAAACCCTCGGCCAGGAAACGCGCGCAAGTGAGGGTAACGTCCAGTTACGGGGATGTGTGTGAGAAAGAGAAAGGGGGCAAGATCGAAGACAGATAGAGAGGAGCAGGTGCTTGAAGGAGGAAGCTCAGCGTGGCCGTCAGCGATTCCTTCGTTCCGCGGCAACACGCACACCCTGGGTTGGGCTGGGCTGGCTTGGCTGGGCTGGGGCAAAGCTCTCGCTCTGTTCGCTCGTGCTGGTGCGCACAGCGTTCAAGGGCGACAGGCTGGTGGGCGTCCCCCCTTGTTCCAGGACGACGACGGTCGTATTTCTCGTCCCTCGTTCGTCGTCGTTCGTTGAACATAGAGAGGAGCATGTGCTTGAAGGAGGAAGCTCGGAGTGACGAGCCAGTCCTAGGCAAAAGCAGGCGGGTCTGCCGGGCAATGTGAGCTGCGGGCTTGGGTCCCGTCGACGTGGGCAGGTCGAGCGGGCAGGGAGAGGGGCGGGCAGTTGAGGCGCCACCTCCACTGTCCCCCGCGCTCAGGGGCGCTTCACATTAAGGTTGAGTGTCCTATTAGCACCAACTTAAGAGATCTGACCTATTTTTAGCACTATTAAACTCAAAATAAAATTATGACCACATTCAAAATAGGTTTTCAGGAGGATTGTAAGAAATTTGCATTATGTAATTTGCATTTGTAAATTTTTTACAAAATATCAAAGTGCTAAGTAAGGTTTGACCTATAAGCGTTATATACAAATGAGGTACATCTGTATTTTCACAATTTACAAATGAGGTACAACGCCATTTTAGGTCCCCTGGCGCTTTTAGGTAGTCCAACCTTATGGCCCTCCAAGTTCAAGTCGAGAGGTCGTGGGATTGAGAGTCCAAACTTTGTTGAGAGTCCAAAGAATTTTTCTGAAAATAGCAAATAAAATATTGTAATTGGGGCCTTCGGTCGGGCATAGTGTGAAGTCTCCAAAGGCTTAGCCCAAAGTTGAAAGCTTTGGCCATGAACTTCCATGGTCTCTCAACTTGGACGGCTGTAGTGTGAAGCCTCCAAAGGCCAAACATTCTAAACCACACCCTATGATAGATAGATAGAAACTTCGGTCTTTTTGTAAGGGGTTAGCATGAATAAAGTGTACATTCGTAATACTTATATAAGGATGGCGACCAGACAATGGGAAACAAAAACAATACTACTTCCCCCTCTCGAGGGTGGACACTACAACTGCACTAGTTTCTAGCTAGTTACTAGTGCCTTGAAGATTCTTGACATACTTTCCCCCCAAGGGACTTTGAGGTACCCATACAACAAGGTCCAAAAACCCCCCACAATAGTTGGGTAAACTACAGTGGTGATGAGGAAGATGTGTTACTTTGAGAAATATCCACTCTTAAATTTTAACGAGGTTGGGCTTAGGCATTATCTTGGTTGGGGGTTTGTACTTCCTTTTTTGCTATCAATGATCATATACCAAACACAACATTTCTGATTTTGTTTCATCATAAATTATATCTCTTCACTTTTGTAAAATCTCTAAAGAACTTATCGTCACTACATGTATGCAGAGTTGTTGACTTATGATATTTCTAGCATATCTTTATTCCTTGGGATAGAAAATTTAAGCAATTTTGACAGTTACTTTTATTTGATAGTCCAACTATTAACCTTTAAGGGCATTGCTAACGGACTGGCTAAAGGGATAAGACTACATTTAGCAAGTCAAGACAAACTTCGTTTTTTTTTTACAATAGGTTAGGTTAAGGACTTGCTACCTTTGGCGGCTCATCAGAAAAATATTGTAGACTTGCCAGATGTGGTGGCCCTACAACCGACACCAAGCCCTCCATATTAGAACCCAAAGTACTTTCTTCATGGTTGCCATGCTTCATCATCATTTGAGTATCTTTCTATCTTCATTAGTTTTGGCGTCTTTATGATGTTCTCCATGTTCTAAAAGGTTAAAATTGATAGCTTTTCCCTAAGAAATTTACTTGATGATCCGTGTACTACAAGGTGGGTGTGTAAGATCTTACAAAGTCAACTTCCAAATTGAGAATTTTTTAATATTGCGTTGAAAAAATATTGCATAAAAAAAAAAAACCTTATCACATTCTTTCAAAAAAATTCCAGTACTCAAAATTTTGAAGCTTACAAGTTCAAGCTCTTACCAATTTTACAATTGCAACCTTCAAAAATTACATGAACAAGCTTCAAATTTTGCAAAAAAAAAAAAAAAAAAAAAAAACTTGACATATCAACTTTGAACATTATGATCTTAGAGATGGTAAATATCCAGTGGTTAGTGCAAGTAATCAACTTGATGATCTTGCGGCTGTCCCCGGTGTTGAAAAACGAAATTTTGGATGAATGGCATAAACTCTGAAGGGCCATAAGTTCTTCATTTGGACTCCATTTTGGACACTATCACTTGGGTTGGGTTCCAAGTCAAGCCTAGGTTGTGCGCTAAACATTGCAAACCCATACAATAATAAAATTATAACTAAATGGCATGCATTTTAGTAAAGGCAACTTTTGTTTTTGGGATTTCAAACACTTGGCATTTTTTACCATTGCAAGCCAATTATGTTAGATCAAAAATAGTTTCTCGTGAAGATTTTTTACATAAGTGTGATTTTAAAATGTATTCGAACAACTTTGTATTTGGAAGGTTTTTGATTTTGATAGCTTTGGTGTTGGATTTGCAATGATGTTTCTAAACTGAAAAAAGTAAAACATTGGATGATTTTTGAGCAGCTAGCTCTCCTTCATCCATCGTGTTAGTTAATGCGTTTATTTTTGGGGTGGATTTAAAACACATTCTAGTTTGAGTGGTAGAAACCTTGACCGGATCAAAGATGTATTGAAGATAAAGCATTGATCTTAGAGCAAAGGGCCCAATTTTAGACTATTTATTCAAACATTTATAAAATGTTTGGTTGTTTTCACCATTGCAAGTCTACTGATTGAGCAAAGATGTTTTTTGATGAATTTCTTTGGTACAATATATTCTTTGAGACGAAGATGAACAACTTTCTAGTTGATGATGTTTTGATTGCAAATATTATGTTGGTATTATTTTCACTTCAGAGTGAGAAAGGAATTTTCTTTGTTTTTCTGTTTTACGCACTCAAAAGTTATGATCTTGCAATCTATAAGGTCTCATGAGTCATGTTCTAGTCCACATGATATACAACAAGTCTATTATAGGTTTGTACGGTCTTTATATTCATCTATGTCTCTTTTTTCAAAATGAGTTTTTAGCTAAAAATATTTTAAGGTCGTTTAGCGGTTAATGAACATAGTTGGAAGATTATTTACCTTCCTTGAAGTAAGAAAATAGTGAAACAGAGTAGAATTCGTGATATTTGTAAATATTTTAAGAGTGATTGGGCAATACAATGATTTAATGATCCAAGCTTAAAAATGGAACAAAGCTATTTAGTAGAAAGATGTTCCTAATTGAAAGATTTAGATCGTGCCCATGTAACATGTGTCAAATCAAGGTATAGCAAATTTATGGTTTCATAACTTTCTATAGAAATGGATGGTTTAGCGGAGACGTATGCTTTACCTCTATTACACACATGTACTACATTTTGCACCACTAACACTATTTTGACTATAGTGATCACTTAATGTCAATTTGGTCAACAATTTTTGTAGGGAAAATGAAACACCTAACCTTGGTTATATTCAAACATGAATACAAAAGAAAGAAAAGAAAAGAACGAAGGCCTTAGGGGGCAAGCGTAAATTGAGCAAAGATGAATATGATTTTACATGTTAAATGAAATTCAAAAATTAAAACGGCCAATCCTTGGATGAACGTGCGCGCTGGCCGATAACGAGTTCCATTCAAGCCTTAAACCCTAAACCCTTGAGCCCGAGCCCTAAACCCGAAGAGAGCAGCACTCTTCCCTGCGAACGGGAGAGTCCTGTCGCATGGCGATCTGATTTCGTGATTGCAGCTCGGATGTCTGCAGCTCCGGTCGAAAAGCAGCAGAGGCGATAGGTAGGGAGAAAGGATGGTGAGCCGGGGCGGCGTCAATCTGGTGAAGAGGGGGCCAATATTCTCGAAAGATGGCAAGAGGTTGCTGGTGTGCACGCTCGACACCGTGACGGTGTTCAGCGTGCAGACAGGAGAGGTTTTGACAGTCTTGAAGGGCCACAAGGATCCTGTACGCAGTGTGGTGGTCGTGCCCGTTCCTGGACTATGCCATTGCTGGACTGCCGGGCTGGATGGCACTATCCGACTTTGGGATTTCGCCTCTGGCACTTTGTTGCGAACCCTCACGGTGGAGGTTCCCGTGTATTCCATGGTCATTCCTGAGCTTTGCAAACCTCGAGCAGAGGAGTCCAAAGAAGAGGGCATCAAGCGGAAGCCTCTTATTGCATTTCTGTCGACGCGGGTCAGTCCACATACTCTCTCTATCTCTCTCTAATTCATCAAACCCTAGTGTAGTCCTGCTTTTGGAGCGAATCCAAAAATCTGTGATGAATTCATGCAGAAGGAAATCGGCAAGGCTGGAGCGGTGGTGTTTTGTTACAATTTGACCACGAAGAAACGACTACCGGGGTTGTTGGCGAAGACGGAGCGTCCGAGAAGGCTGCATGTGAGTCCAGGAGGTGGCTTGATTGGCATGGCAAACGACCATGAAGCATGGGTGTGGATGGTGCCACCGACCATAGAAAATGCGAAATCAGTGCCAGTGACAGTTTTACACCACAGGAGATCTTTGCATTTGCTCGCATTCGACTCTAACGAGACGAGAGTAGCGGCAGGAGATGAAACTGGGCAAATTCTCGTGTGGGAGAATGTAGGGGACAGAAGCTTTTCAACCCTTGGTGATAAGAAAGGGAATTCGGTCGTCAAGTCACAAGCACCAGCAAACGACGATGCAAGCGCATTGACGGCGCTTCATTGGCACGCAAAACCGGTGAAATCTCTTGTCTTCACGATCGATGGAGTGTATCTGATTTCTGGTGGAGAGGAAAGCGTGCTGGTCATGTGGCAGCTGGCAACAGGCAAGAAAAGTTTCTTGCCTCGCCTGGGTGGGGAAGTGGTGGCCATTGTGCCGTCGCCACACCCCTCGCTGTTTGCTATCTCCTGCAAGGACAACTCGATCAAGCTTCTGAACATCGGAACGATGGAAATGGAAAGAACGTTTCAAGGGATTGCTCCAGCGTACGAGATAGCGCAGGAGCTTGCTTTAACGCGTCCCTGCACCGTCTCCATCGACCCTGTAGACGGGAAAATTGTGGCCGCTAGTCGCAACCTGTTTCTCCAGTTCTACGATGGTTTTGCGGACAAATCTGCTGGTGAACTTGAAGTCTCTGAACGGAACTACGTCTCCAACAGTCGCACTGCCGATGGAGCGCCGTCCACTTGTGTCACTCACATCGCCTTCTCACCTGATGGCTCATGTATGGCCACTGTCGATGTGCGCCTTCCCGAGGGTACCGTTGGTGGTGGCACTAGTCTCAAGTTTTGGGATCGAGAACCTGGAACTCAAGGCTTTTTGATCAACACGCAGATCGATGAGTTGCACGGTGAGTACACGCTTTACAATGGCAATCATACGATACTACTTTCTACTCCCATAACTTCAATTGTCATATGGCTCCTGAATCGTCCAACTTGAATCTGATCACTCATAGCTCTACATCTTGTGCGCCTGCTTTTCCATCGAAAGCAGAACGGTGCAGGGTACTTGGTCCTTCACCAGTTTCCACAAGTGCAACTTGAACTGCAGTATTGACATAGCTTGATTTTCGTGGTGCGCAGAAATTTCTGCTCTCTCCTTTCGGGCGGGGGAGCGGATGGCTGTGAGCTGCTCCAGCACGGAGTTCAAAGTGTGGGTGCCATATGGGAGGGGAGGGCCAGTGAGCTGGAGGTGTCGGTCAGTTGGATCATACAGGCAAAGGCCAATTTTAGCAGCGGCGTTTTCGCCAGACGGGAGCATACTAGCAGTGGCAGCCTCGCAGTTCGTAACGTTGTGGAACCCAGTGACCAATAGTTTACTGAGAGTGCTGTCAGATGCAACCTATTACCTGGACCAACCGGTGACCCACTTATCGTTTGTGAACCACTCAAATTGCTTGCTTGCAGCTTCATCAGGTGAAAAGCCTACGTTGACAGTGTGGGACATTTCGTCTCTCTCAATCCGCTGGTCGCTGTCCCTGTACGTCGAGTCCGTTTCAGTTGACCGCGCCCGATCCACATTCGCCGTATTAGCCAGCATCACTTCAGAAAGCACAGGTAACCAAACTCCCTGTTTCCCTTGCTCACGAACTCAATCAAAACCATGGTCCTTATATTCGTTCCCGTTGTCCAGATGCTGTTGTAGCTTTGTTCGACGTCGAATCACCGAAGCCACTGCACTACTGGGGTGTACGAGAGGGATCGGCAGGAGGCTCGGTGTTCTTCTCCAGAGATGATGCAAGTAAGCTGATATATCTCAATCTGCGTCGGGAGTTTGTGGTGTTTGATCCTTATCAAAGACAAGCAGACACACTATTAATCAAGGATGTAGCAACATCGGCAGCGGTTGAGGAGGTTTCTTCAGCTTTCGCAGCTATGTATGGCAAGGGCGAGGCAGTGCAAATGAAGAAGAAAGAGGGACCTTCTGAGGTGCTGAGTGCTTTGAGTAAAGCTCCATGGGGAACCTTGTTGAATGGACCTGTCCATGTGCTTCCTTCTCTTAGTGTAGTAGCTATTCCGTTTATGGACTCGCTCATGGTAAAGCGGAAAGAGCAGTCATGAGCTTGATTGATTAGTATTGTATCCAATTTTGATAGGTTAGTTTTTTAGAACACACACTGAGCCCGGGATTAATCAACTTCGGCACTTTTGGCGACTGTTCAGTGTATATATGGGAATTGCACCTGAATTGCGATTTGTGATTTCAATGTTCTGCTTTTTCGTGCCTGCTATTCTGCTCAATGTAACATATACATTAAACACTTTCCGAGAACTATGTAGTATATCTATCAGCTACTACTTACGACATTATGCCTATTATGAAACACTTGATCCATTAGAAGGATTGTAATGACATTGCAATGGTAAAAGAACTGTGATTCTTCCTTCATGCAGATTCTTGAAGAGGTTGCTCAAAATTATGTACACTAATTGTAATTTAGTTTAACAAGGGAAGTAGCTTCCCAGAAGCTTTCTCAGTCCTTCCTAATAGGGCCCGCCATTGCCCGCCATTACCCGTCTGACCGATCAAACGTATGATATACTCACGCGGTCTTATGTTCTCTTCACTTTTTCTTTGTTTGGTCTTCGCCATTCGTGTTGAATCGAATCGAATGAGCGGTTTTTTGCTTTCGAATCTGTGAAGAGGGTGAAGAATTCGCAGAGCTGTAGCCACTGGTGCTGAGAGCAAGCTTGAGAACGCTGTCACTGAAGTGTGGTGCGAGGGTTCTTGGATGTGGTAACGCCTCGCGATGCCTCCGTGGGTGCTTGAGTTCGTCCCGCAGTGGATTTACACCTTGTTCGGCGGTCATCCGTCGGTGGGAGAAACGAATGCGCTCATACAACAGCCTGGCGAGGTGGAGCAGAAGCCGGTTTGTAAGAGGGGGAAAAAACAAAGGTATCGGGACAAGAATCGACCGGCGCAGTCTAAGGTAAGTCCACTTTCTCATTTTCTCATCACTATTTTGATTTTCACTCTTTATCAAACCCTGAGTGGCTTTTTAGGGTTTTTCATCCGTTCACCTAACGACGAACAGGCGAAACGTCAACTGCAAATGAGTAGAGTCTGGAAGAGAGCAAGCTTCTGTACAAGTCTGATCAACTTTTTCGCATTTAACTCTAAAGATTCAAGGACGCCTTTTTGCGGTTTTCGCGTTTCAGCCGATTGGTGGGTTCTGGCAGCAGAATTCATCAGCCAATTTTGACCATTATGACCTTACGATGAAGAAGAATACGAATGCGTACGGTAGTTCAAGTTCGACATGAGTTTAGAGGCGAATTAACTTTCAGGTCCTAAAGTCCGAAAATGGAAATATGCCATTTTTCGTAATTTAGGCAATTTTGCATCAACAATTAATAGAATCTTGTTCAATTATTCTTGATCTAACCTTTCAGAATGAAATCAATAATCTTTGCAGCCATTGTGGCTAGTACATATTTACCCTTCCTTGAACGGAGGAGCATATAGTGTACTAAATCGTTCACAAGAGTATCTGTGCCAGGTAATGCGGCGTTTGTTGTATTGGTTTTCACAGCTGGAAGAACAAGGAGAAGGAGACGAGAAGCTACAGCAGCTCAACATCGATGGCGATGACAAGTATGCATTTATTCACGTTGAGTTTGCGCTAGCAGTACCGTTCTGACAATGTTCATAAGAAGGTGTTATTATTACACCATTTTCAGAGCTTTGTAAGTTCTAAGCTCTTCCCTTTGTTCCAGGTCACGAGAGACAGTTACAGCTCCGACTCAGCAGTTTGAGAAGAAGGATAAACACTTCAATCATCCAGTAAGCTTGCTCTTATCACATCGTGCAATGGTTCAATTGCGAAGTAGTAGATCTTCAGAAAAGCTTGCTCTCTCTCTCAGACTCCACTCATTTGATTTTCCTTTAACAGTATACAAAGACTTTTCTATTGCACTTCGAAGACATGTATTTGAGAGACGAAATCTAATATTTTGTTTCAGTTACGGACCAAGCTCATGGACGGGGCGGACGAGCTCATGGACACGGCGGCGGACGGGGAGGCGACGGGGGAGGACACGATGTTCACAGATATTGCACACAATCAACACCTCGGCCAGGTTGGGGCGCGTATTTGTGAACTAGAGTCTGCACTTGCAGCAAGTATGGCGGAGAGGGACAGGGCGCTCGAGAGAGCACGAGTGGCAGAGGCGCGTGCTGCGGAATGGAATGCATGCATTGCTAGATTTGAGGAGACAACACGAGAAGCGGAGGAGAGAGCACGAGTGGCGAAGGCGCGGGCTCCGGAGTGGAACGCACGGATTGCTAAACTTGAGGAGACAACACGAGAAGCGGAGGAGAGAGCACGAGTGGCAGAGGCGCGTGCTCCGGAGTGGAACGCACGGATTGCTATACTTGAGGAGACAACACGAGAAGCGGAGGAGAGAGCACGAGTGGCAGAGGCGCGTGCTCCGGAGTTGAACGCACGGATTGCTAAACTTGAGGAGACAACACGAGAAGCGGAGGAGAGAGCACGAGGGACGGAGGCGCGTGCTGTGGAGTTGAACGCACGGATTGCTAAATTTGTGGAGACAACACGAGAAGCGGAGGAGAGAGCACTAGTGGCGGTGGCGAGTGCTGCGGAGTTGAACGCACGGATTGCTAAACTTGAGGAGCGTTCGAGGACTAAAGACGCTCCAGGTGAGGCTATTCAAACAGGAGTGCCGACTTCTCACAATTTAAAACCAGATGCAGCAGTAAGAGAACAATCTCAAATTCAACGGAGTAAGTGTGTTATTCTGGTTGATTATCAACAACACTGTAGCAGCCCTGCATGCCATGCATTCTGTTGTTTGTCAATGTGTAGTTTTTCAAGTAGTCTGGTATCCACAACACCAAAAGCTCACTTACATGTAGCTGAAACCGTGGAGAAGTCCCTCATCATGTTCAATTGACACAGTGTTTCGATTGGAGAAGAACCAAGTGTTCGACAAAATGGAGCAGCTCTTATTTGCATTGAAGGTTTTCTATGTTGGTTTACACTTTAATCGTGAACCTGCTTGAGCAGGTATAATTGGCTTGGAGAATGAGGTTTCAAGCTCTGAATCAGAAGAGCTGTTGGAGACACCGCGCACAAATGTCAAAATTAGTGAGTAAATATGTTCCATTGATTGTTGACCAGCACCACTGTAACCTTTGATGATGTTGTTCATGGCTGTTAATGTTCTGGAATTAAATCTGTATAAAGACAGCTAAGTTGCTTGGCATTCACTGCGTACATGTGGTAGTGGCACAGTCCAATGTGGCAGATTCAAGGGCTTTAGCTTCTTGCATTTGCATAAGTGACTGTTTTGATTCTTTCCAATCTGGATGTCAGACTTAACACTTGCTCGTGTGATTAGGTGAGGCTGAGAAGAACGCTGTGGACAAAGGGCTCGAAAAGTGTAGAGAGCTTTATTTAAGAAAGAGCTCATTTTCTGATGGAGCCGATTTGGTAAGTGAATGCGTTCATATATCAAGGTCTTGTTCCTGAATAGTTGACTGAACTCAAATGTATGGGCATTTGTGACATGGCTGAATGGATGGAACGCATTGCCGTGCTTCATGAACATTCTATGATGCATAAAGTCGAGTTCTGGAGATGAGATGTGAACAAAGACTGTGCATGGAACTGTTTGTGTGCTTTTCATTCAGTTTCACTTGTTTTGGCTCATGCCACACTTTGAGTTGGGGCCCACATCGAGTATTTCATGTTTTGAATCTGTAGATCATTAATACGACATTTTGGTGTTCGATTCACGCAACTTTGCATGAGAAGCGTTCTTTGATGGCTTAGCATGCTCTTATCCATTCTCTTTCGCTTTCGTTAATTGTAGTTGCTACAGGTCTACTGTTATGAGTTAACATTGCTGCTCGTTGGTGTAGCCTCTGGCCGACTTATCGGGAGTTGTGGCAGAAGGTCGTCAGCCTCTTAGCAGTGCAAAGGACGCTGCAGCTACCACTCAGATCAAAAAGGAGATCAACAAAGTGGTAAGATCTTTACTGTAATTCCCAGAAAGTACTTATTGCATATATTCTGATCTTCCATAATGTTTTCAATCCCTTCAAAGTATGCAATCAGTTGCCAAATCAAGTAATCTTGTGAAATTGTATTGTTGTGTCTTTGAATGAAGTCAATGGAGGGAGGGGTTAGTAAGCGTACCTTGATTGCGTAGCATGCCGTTCACAATTCTTTCTGTCTTTCTTTTGGTCTTTTTTCATTTTTTTTTCTCATTACACTTCGTCTTTGCAATCATTGTGGCCAATACAGGTTTGTTCTCCCTGAAATTAACACTGCTGCCCGTTGTTGTAGGGCACCGATCTGGAAGTCGGTGTGGAAGTCCGTGAGCTACTAACCGATGCAGCCAAACCTGTCAAGGAAATGGATTCGGAAATCGGAGTAAGATTTATTGAAGAGACTTGAGTGAAGATGTGTATCGTATAAGTGTGTTATACCCCTGCTTTGCATCTGATGTTAAATTAATTGCTGTGCTTCAGCTCAACAAGGCTGCCCTGAGTGACATTGGTCTTCCCAAGTCCAGGTTCTCCTTTTCAATGTTGTTGAAAGCTATATGGATTGTAATACTTGAAAAGCCTGAGGTCTCGGACATCGACAATCGAGAGTGGCTCGAGAAGCTTCACCTTCATTCAGCTTTCAAGGAAAAAAATGCAAGGGATTGGTTGAAGGAGAATCTAGACCCTGTCATAGCTGAGGCGAGGGTCAAGATCTTGGAAGAAGCTGCTACAGCGTGGGGAGGGAAAGGAGGTGGAGATGTTGTTTGGCTCTTTAAGAGACGTGCAGAATTAAACAAACAACTTCATCCCCATATCGACCTCGACGAGATGATTTCGAGTAGTAAGGAGGGGATGTACACATTCGATGGTGTAGATCGAGGTGAAGGTGTTCGGCTCCTGGCAGGGGAGCTGAAGAAGGAGAAGTTGAAGAAGCCAACGTCGGAATGAATGGAAATTTCTGTTTCACGGCAATGACCAGTAAGTATGTGTGGAGTCTCTTGCCCGTGATCTGAATTACTTTCCATCCCTTGGATTATATGTGTGCTGGTGACTATTGCTCATCTATGTTTGTGGTACGGAGATTAAGCATGGTGTATGTGAGCCCACTAAATTGTATTGTTGCATTGCGTGTAGGTTAAAGACGGATGAGTTTAGGACGCAGACTACATGTGGTACTAATATGACTATGGAATACAACAGGGTCCGGGGAGCTCCGTTATGAAGAATGGCTATGTCTACGATACGCAGGCATATAGGTGTGCAATGTCGATGTCAAAATTCACATCCATTCGTGGGAGGGCTCCTCAATGAAAGCAATCGCTGGAACACCAAGCAGCTGTTCACCAACACGAGAATCTGTCCAGAAAGTCGGCCAAGAAGGAGTAGCAGTAACAAATAGAGGGCGAGAGACTGGAGAAGCTGGATAGCTTGAATGTGGCACTGATGGAGAAGGATTCTGGCATCCGGCACCTCGAGAAAAAGCTTCATGATGTCGTCCCCGGAGTTCCTTCCAGCAAGTGCAAGGATACGGAGAATGAGAAGGACCGAGTCGCCTTGGGAGAGCTAGCTTGCAGGCGGATTTGAAAGATGCACAATGTAATATCAGAACCTCGAAAGTGAGTGATGGTTGAAGCACGACGTTGCTGGAATTCTGGACAAACGGGGGTCGGAGTGGAGGTGCGGTAATGGTTACAATCTCCATTGAAGCTGCCGGAGGACCCTGGAGCCAGGATGGCTGACGAAAAGTGGCAGCAGATGAAGCCGCGGAAACAGAAGGAACTGAACGCTCCTTGGACAACTCACGACCGAGCGACAACTCAAGGAACAGGCTCTAAACATGCTGGACAAGATGAAAGAAGAGCTACACTCAGAAATGGATGTGCTCTGGAAAGACAAGACAAGGCTGCAGTCGAGGCAGAGACGGAGCTCCTCCAAAAGGAGTGTATGTGTTGGATTTGGGATTCCAAGCACCCTTGAGATTACGGTAGCTTAAGCACCATACAATTTGTGTACAATTTGTGTAGTGGGAATACCATAAGATCTATGTCTGAATGGCATAAAACGTAGCTTGGAGGGTGAAGGAAATATTGTTACACAATTCCAATAGTATGTACTGTATATAGTATACAATTGTACTATATGTTTTTAGTAGCTTTTCAATGTATATGTCATACATATTGTTCATTATAGTGTCCGTTGTATAAACCATAATATATTGTTTTCTACTGTTTATTGTTTTCTATTGGTGTGCTCTTCCGGAATGTGCGAGTTCTTTAGGGTTTCTTAGGTTTTATTAGCCCCTGATTTCTCCGTGACGATCAATAGCATGTTTTTAATGATTGGGATGCCTAATTCTGGAATATTTCAAATGATTGGGATGCCTGAAATTGAAAAAATTGTGAGAACAGTTTTATGTAGCGTAGAATAAATTAATAAGAACACCAGACCCTTGTGAATAAAATGCTTGTTGGACCTACTTTTGATGATATGCCCATGGGACATAACAACAATGACGTAGGACTACTAACTTTTCTCGGGGTGGACTATAGAGTAGAATATGTATCAATTGTTTACGAGAGTTACGAAAGTGGATTCTCTATCACAATAGAGGCATTCGTACATAGGGCTTAAACAACCACGGCCAACGATTTGGCTTTTTGCTATTTCTGAGAATCTAGATGAAGGGGGTTGAAATCAATATTTTTGCTTGATTCTTATACTACTAGGAGTAGGGTAAGAGAACTTAAATCTGGACAACCCCCCATGATCAGAGAGCCCAAAATGAATTGAACGAGTATAGGTGTAATTATATTAGCCACAAAATTGGTAAACTATGTCTTTTCCATTTTTAATCATTCAAAAATAGTAAATCTCATGTGTCATCACTCCACGTATGATAAATGGCTCAAGTGCCCGAACATAATTGTCCTAGGTATTCTTAGTACTGACCCTATGTGGGAAAAATTGCAAAGTCAAACTCCACATTTAAAGTTTATTGACGCAAATTTTTTGGATTTTTGGATTTCGGAGTGTATGTTAAAAAAATTCAATATTTTAAAAATAATATAGTACCAATCAAACTCAATTTTTACTGATATTATATTCATGTTGCTAGCACCTAATAAACTATGAAAGTACCAATTACAGTTGTCAAATTTCCAAATTTGGCAAGTCCTTGTTTAAGAAGTATAATTAGAGTTTGCTGAATTGTAGAACCAAATCTCAAAGGCTAAAGGAGATATCACTTATAATAATATATATATATATATATATATTTTTTTTTAAAGGTTATCACACTGTCGTAATGGATTAGTTTTTCAAATAGTTTGCAAGTTATGATATAGAATCTATGGGGTCATATAAAACTTAAGAAGTATTTTTCAGAGACTCCTAATTTAATACTTGACTTCACTTAACAACCAATATTTGAGTCAAGAAGTTGGATTTGGAAGAAAATTCGGCACATGAGTAAATCTAGCTTTTGCAAATTGTATTCAACTTGAATACAAGGCTATTCTATAGGATGTGAGAAGGTGAACACCACTTTAAGCACTTGAATAACTCTATTAGAGCTTGAGATGTGGGATGCTGATCATCTCTAGAAAGTTTCAAATTTCCTCTTCCAGCTTTAAGGAAGACTTGACTATCAAACCTCCAAACGTCCCAACCTCTTTGTAACCTAGAAACATAAATTGTAAGAGGATGTCATAAATGGAAAAAGAAAGGTACTGTAACCGCTCTTTGTGTGAAGTGGACCTAAGAACCGGAAGAACCGAGAATCATCCGAGAATCGGGTAGATACGATACCCTCCTGATACCCGCGGACCGAAAGAACCGTCGTCACCCGAGAATCGGGTGGATATGATACCCGCACGATACCCGCGGATCGAAAGAAACGGAAGAACCGTCGTTACCCGAGAACTGGGTAGAGGTGATACCCATATGGTACCCGCGGACCGAAAGTCGTGAAGTATTAGCCGGGTACAAGTGGGTAGAGACCCGGGTAGGGGGAGATTGATCTGACAACGCGCCCACGTTTAGGTCTCGGTTGCAGTACGCCAGCACATTCAAAGGCCCACCCGCAAGCACAGCGTGCATGCTATACTCCCTGCGTGTTGTTGTTGCTTGCTTGATTGTTTGTGCATCTTCTCCCTTTACCTCTGCTCTACTGCCCTGTTCTCGTCTCCGCTTCGAGCCTCCCGGCCATGGCGGGGCTGGACCACAGCACTGCCAGCGATCGCAGAGTGTGCTGGAATTCCAAGTGCGGCACCAGCAGCTCCACGACCTGGCGCCCCGGCTGGACTGGGCGCAATGGTCGCCAGGCCGAGCTTTGCGATTACTGCGGGTTTGCTGCTCTCCCTCGCACCTTACTTCTAGCCCCTTTCTAGGATTATCTCGCGAAAAATCAAATCAGCTCTTTTCTCTCAATCTTAACTTGCTTTTGCCATGCATGTCATGTTGATGTTAATTTCTTCGTCGCACCAATCACGTCTTCATCGTCCACGTTCTAGCGTGCAGTTTATTCTCCCATGCTTTTCACATGCATGCGGCATTTATAATTTAAAAAAATATTCCTGTTTCTTGAAATCAGAGTCATCTGGTTTGTTAGAATTTCTAAGCTGCTCTAGTTTCTAGTGTGCTCGGTGTTCTTCGATGTAACCGTGCGTTTTGACAATACCGTCGTTTTTAACGTGTAGCAGTTTGTTTCTTGAAATTAGCGTATCTTTCGTATGCATGGCATCTTGTGCGTGGTTTGTACGTTATTTTATAGATTCTAACGTGCATGGTTATGAATATCAATTATTCTTAATATAGTGTTGTACTATCTCATGGAATCAAGCGCTTTTATCCTATCTTTCAATGTGTTCTTATTCTAGTCGTTTCTAGTGTTTGGGGTAATGTACAAGGTTTTGACGTCTCAGTTGTCTATATCCTGATTATAGCGGTCGTTGGCAAGGAGCTGATTTTAGTCAAGATACTAGTATACAATCCCGTGATAATGTTTCAGAGCTCTTTGAAGCAACCAAGAAGAGTTATTGTTCGCTTCTAGGTCCAGTCTAATGTCTTCGTAGTAGTGTTATTAGAATAGGAAATTTTGGTCGAGCTACCGAAATTGTGCCTCTGATGCTAGCGTCAGGATTGTGTTGTGCATCCGCGTATCTAGTTTGACTCGTACGTAGCTTTTTTGTTTCTAACGTTTTCGTTGTTCGCAGAGCTCTATATCAGGAATCTGTCTTTTGCGAGACGTTTCATAGCGATGATGCAGGGTGGAGAACGTGCCATGTTTGTAAAAAGGTAGATGCTTCCCCTTAGCACTTTACAGTACGGGGAATCTAAGGACTCATGCTGCTTAAGTTGTGGAGAGATGGTTGGTGGCTTCGTTTTTCGTTCTTTCCAAAGTTCTGCTAGCAAACGAGAAACGATGCTTGCTGGAAATTGAGTATTGGCTGATCCGTGATGCGTGCTTAATGGTTGCAGCGCGTGCATTGTGGTTGTGTTGTATCTGCTTCTGGGATTATGCTACTTGACAAAGGCGGCGTAGAATGCATACGATGTGCTCAATCCCATGAACCTGCTAGCGCTATCTCCATGGTACGTGTGATTCGGAATAGGTTTATCTTGCCTTGTCCCTGGTATGGCTAGTTATTGGTGGAAGGGGCTCCATCATCTAATAAGGATTTGTATTTACGAATGCAAGAACTTGACGATGTAGTAGGCAAGGTTGATCTGTCGGCCTTAGTGCTGAATTTTGTATCTTGATTCGATGCATCTGATGCAACAGTCATAATATGATTGTTTTAGTCATGCAGTAATGAAGGGATGGAGGATTGTCTAGTTCCATCTAGTCATTCATGAATCCCTTTATTATGCCTTTACCGCTGTAGTAGTTTCATAAATCGTTGTTTGGTGGATTATCTGCAGGTTGGTAATGAATCTACCTTTGTTGTGCCTTTACCGCTGTAGTAGTTTTATGAATCGTTGTTTGGTGGCTTATCTGCAGGTTGCTAAGCATGGACAACAGCTTCTTGTTCCGGTTCCTTCGGAGAGCGGGAAAGTTGTTGACCCAGCTGCTAGAAACTGGTGTGAGGGATTTGGTGCTGCACTCGTTGCATGCCAAACTGATGGTGGTGCATGGCAGCCATCATCTTCTGTCAGGACTTCTCAGAGTCCTCCTACAGTGCTTGCTCGACCTTGGAGTAATTCGGAAACTGATCTTTCAGTGAAGAGCAAAGATGTCGGAGATCCAGTATCACGAGAGCAGACTACACTTGGTGGCCCCGAATTTGGTGGGGAGGGTACCGAATTAGATAGAAATGCATCTTTAGATCGAGCAAAAACTGGAGGATCAGGTGCAGGTGGTGGCGGTAGTTCACAATCAGCAGGACAGGTTTGTTCTCTCTGTTTCTTGTCAATCGCTTGTCAAGGAATAGACTAACGTTGGTCCCACCTAGTGGCTGTTCCCGGAGTGGACGGAAATCACATGTAGCACCGAGAAAGCGTAATCTTCTTTATCACTGTAAGGTGATTCATCAACTGCTCGTCGTTGTGATATTCAGGGATCGCTCCGTGTAGCTCGACCACCTGGGGAAGGAAGAGGGCGTAACCAGTTGCTACCTCGGTATTGGCCTCGTATTACAGATCAGGAGCTAAAGCAGATCAATTCTGGAGAGTATCCTTTTTTTTGAGATCTTGAGTACTGTCCTTGAATTTGTAAGATCAGAATTTCATCGAATGTTCTTTGAATCCAGTGTGAGAATCTGTTGCACTTAACAATGTCTTTCAGTATGCAAACCGTCATTACTCCGTTGTTCGAGAAAATGTTGAGTGCTAGTGATGCTGGTCGGATTGGTCGATTGGTGCTCCCGAAAGCATGCGCTGAGGTATGGCTGAATCTTCTCGGAAGCGATAGAGATGCATGCTTGCTATCTAGTTTCAATGTTAAGTCCTGTAAGGGAATCGACTTCAAGATATTGCGGTGTATATGTTTCAGCTCCTTCGCTCTCAATGTGACGCCAGCCACTCTGAACTGATTAGATTCAGCATATTTTGAATGCATGAGTGTCGAAACTAATCTTCAGGGTCTTATTGACGTAAGAGATATTCATGCAGGCTTATTTCCCTCCTATTCATCAGCCGGAAGGGTTGCCTTTGAGGATTCAAGACGTTACAGGAAGAGATTGGGTGTTCCAGTTTCGCTTCTGGCCCAATAACAACAGCCGAATGTATGTTCTTGAGGGTGTCACGCCATGTATTCAGTCTATGAAGCTTCATGCAGGAGATACTGGTATGTAATCGTATTCTGCATACAGGTGCAGGTTTGAAACTCTTGAAATCATGTTTGCTGTAATTGAACGACTTTTCATTGTTCATTGCTGGACTCCTTGCAGTAACTTTCAGCAGGCTCGAAGCTGATGGAAAGCTGGTAATGGGTTACCGTAAGGCTCCGACGTCCCTATCCTCTCAGGTTTGTGCTTACCCAAGACATTCAACGGCCGTAGGCGTTTCAAATCCGTCTTGATGTTCTGTTGGTTTTTTTTCTTTCTGGTATTCCATGTAAAGAAGTTTCAGTTGAATACAGCTGATCATTGGATATAATTTGCTCAAGGCAATGTTTCAATGAACCTTAATTATTAGTCGAAACTGCTAACTTCCCTCTAAAAGTTGTTCACCACATGTGTAGCTTTCATCAACTATTTGCTGTACTTGATTATAGTGCACAACTCAAATTACTCATATCAAGTTGAATAGTGGAGTTTGCTCTATGAAGTATCCCATTATTGGAACCATCTCAGAACGTTATTAGATGGTAAAAGAAGTTCCACTGTGTGGAGTATTCTTTTATGAAATGTTCTGGTGGTCTGGGACTTGGTGAACTTGTCCTTGTATGGCGTAATGCTCAATGAAAACAACAGAGAGCTGAATGGTTTTCCTAATCTGGTGGCTTCTAGGATGCTGCCGGTGCCAAAGTTGCAGCTGCAGTTAATACTGGTTTATCAGCTCCAAGCAACGCGGTCAATCAAACACCCGATGGTTGGGGTTCAAACATGGGATCATCCAAGTCAAAAGAGAGTGGGATGATGATCAATCAATTATGGTCCTCACAGATGGATCGAAAACGTGGCCGTCCTCTGGGCTCTAAAAGCAAGCGCTTACGTCTCGACAGTATCGACTCTATGCTTCTGAAGTCCAACTGGGAGGAAGTTCAAGAGCTGTTGCGCCCTGCTCCCTCGGCTACCCCTACCGTCATCACTATCGATGGGCACGAATTTGAAGAGTACTCGGTAATCACACAAGACTTTTTGCGTTATTATGTTCAATGAATGCCATCTGCTTGTTGTTGTAGGTTCAGGTCAGCGATATTACCTGATGAATTTTATATTTCTGAAGAGCGGAAGCCAAGTGAATTTAACGTGTAATTGTTCTTGTCCTTGTTCCGAACATGCAATTTGCAGAATCCACTCAATATACATATCATGCATGGTTTCTGATGGTATTTGAACTCTTCCAGGAACCACCAGTTCTTGCCAAGCGAACGTTTTTGACCAGCCCAAATTCAGGGTAATACACGTAACCGATTCTGCTTGTATGAAGTGATGTCATTCATTTCTAGCAAATCCCAGTAAGCTTGTGTCATACGATTCTGAGTTGCAGCCTGCTTTATTATACCCCCTTTGCTCCTCCAAGTTCTTGGGAAAATTTAGCGGAGTTATTTGTCAATGAACAGTTCAATTCTAGTGTATCTGTGCAGGGTCCAGGAACGGTGGGCCCAATGTGATGACTGTGGAACATGGCGTCGTGTTCCTTTCGACGCCTTCGTGCCCGCTAGGTGGTCGTGCTCCCAGAATAGTTGGGATTTGACTAGGTGAGAATATGTCTTTGAATTAGAAGCCTCTCTCCCCTAGAATTCTTACTGATAGAATTACTGTGTGGTGATGCTCCTCAGTTTGTTCGTTTAGTATTGAATCTTCGTCGTACCATCTCGCATCTTTTGCAGCACTGTAGATGCAGATCCTTTTGAAATTGTGCAATCGTATTGGTGTAGATGTTTGAATGGTTGGGGTTTTGTTCGACGGGGTTCTATTCTTATACGTGACATCGTTGTACTGTTCCTGTTTTTGATTTTTCTCTTCGTCATTTTCCAGAGCATTATGCAGCGCAGCTCAGGAAGTGAGTAGTGACAAATTAGAGGTGCTTTTGGGTCCTGGGCCCACTTCAGGCAAGTCTTATCTCCTGTGAAATATTTCAATCGGGCCAGCCTACAGAACGCGATGCTTTCTGTGTTAGAGGTGGAATCTCAGGTTCTGGACAGAGGGTGACAGCGCCTGGTGGTGGGTTGTTTGACATGATGCAGAGGGTGGCAAGCAGGAATTTTCACCTAAAGTAACCCCCATCTGCAGGGAGGAAAATGTTTCCACCACTTCAGCTGCGGCAGGGTTAGATACTTTGGCACAGGCAGCATCAACCTCATTAAGTCCTGTGAGGACTACCAAGCATCCGAGACATCGTCCAGGATGTACATGTATTGTATGTATTCAACCGCCAAGCGGCAAGGGACCGAAACACAAAGCTTCATGTATCTGCAATGTTTGTGTCACCGTGAAGCGTCGCTTCAGAACCTTAATGCAACGTCGTAAGAAGCGGCAATCAGAGCGGGAGTTTGAAGTATTCCGTAATAAGCGAGAATGGCCCGAGGAGGATGCTTCTGATTTTGCAATGCTTGATGTTGTTGGTAGATCTGGAACAGCCAACGGTGCAAACGTTGTGGATGATAGCCATCCTTCTACTACTACTTCTCAGTTGGTTCGTCCCAGGGATGGAGGTTCAGAGGAGGGTCCCATCAAGGGAGCCATTGACTTGAATATTCAACCCGATCACGAGGAGCGCGTTAGCATGGTACGCTTGCTTGAGGATGCCACTTTCCCCCTGTCTGCTTATCTTCATCAGCAGCGGCTTTCTACTCTGTATATTGGTGAACATGTATCAGATCATGTCAGTATTGATGCCACTAGCAGCCACGAGGATACTCATTCAGAATCTTCTAGCAAAGCTGAAGCAGATAATGGGCTAGAGGTGGGTGGTCATGTACGACATGAGGCTCCACGAACTCAGACATCCCTTGGTTATGTAGAGCAACCAAACTTTTTGGAGAGCTGGGATGCAAGAGCAGTCAAACCTGCGGAGTTTTCCGGAGATTCCGTCCACTCAAGCTCATCAAAATTAGAGCTTACCATGTTCAATGGCGGTGGTGCTTGTACATCTGCGAAGAAGCTTATAACTGGAGCAGGTCGTGGACGGCAAATCTGTACTGGGTGTGGTGAACCAATTGGTTCTGCAGCTAAGGTAACCACATCCATCTTCCGCGCGATTATTGTCTTCTCTCTCAGGACTCACCTTGTCCGCCTTTTCTAACACTCCTTGCGCCTCTGTACCTGTCCAGGTTTGCAGAAGATGTGGTACCTGCACTGCTTTTGGTAAGAAGAAGCGAGGGGTGCCCCTTTAGATTTAAACTCTGGTCACTCTTCCCTCCTGCCTTTTTGTATCTACAAGCTCTAGGTTGAGGACATTACATTACCCATTGCTGTTGATAGGGACCAGTAAGGGCTGCTGCTGTCAATCACACTCCAGCTTTTTCACAACTCTTTCCGTTTCATCTGATTGGGACTTGTTACAGCTCCGTGGGGCATACTATTGATATTCATCACTCGGTTGTGTAGGAGAGGAAAAACTTAGATGCTGAGCTTGGACAGAAGTGCATGTTTCGTTGTTATCTATGCCTATTATCTGTAATCGAGGCTTCCTCCAGATAATCTGAGCTGCCTATGCCTACACCCTCTTTATTACATCATATTTGGGACAGGTATTTTTCCACTTTTACATTGTCCAGGATCGAGGGCCTCATGCACTCCTTTCCTGTCTTTTTACTCATTTTTTTTCCCCCCAAGTGTGTACTATTAGTTAGCCAAGAAAGTGTTTTACGTGAGTTCTTTCTGTTAGTAGACTTTTACTTAGATTTGTATTCAACCAAAGGATGAGTCGAGTTTTTATATTGTAGAGCTTTAGGAGAGCATGCTCACCACTTGGTGAGCACTTAGGCATTTTGTCGACACAAAAATAATACGATGAGCAGGCAGCTTGCTCTTGTTCTTTTTTAGTTGCAGTTCAGATACAATCTCCGGCAAGGTCTTTGGTGTTTTTGATATTACTGATTCAGAACATCTTATGCTCATCTCAGAGTTGCACGTTTCTGAATACCATCTTTTAGAACTTTGTCTGCAATTTGAGGACATTGGTTGGTTCCTTCAACATTGGTTGTCTCCTTCAAAATTGGAGACAATGTTCTTCAATCCCCACCAGTATGGTGGTACATCCTTAAACTCGTATTTACGTATTAGGTGCAGGAGTATTTGCTTCATCCCAACACAGATTGTTTTTCAATTTTAGTTTTGTTGAAGTGTTTTTGTTTCACATCAGTGTAAGCACTTGACAATTAGCAAACATATGTGATGCTGATTTTTATGGAACCCACATATTCTGGTCGGTTTTTCATGATCCTCCCGGTTGGTTCCTTTTCAGAAACTAATACCTCAGGGAATACTCTATTGTGGATTGTACGAATCAATCAAATGGGTGTACTTTGGGCTTTGACATCAAATAGAGTCGGTGGGTTTCAGATCTCGCTGTTAAAATATGACCATACCTTAATTCCAACAAGGTGGTAGAAAATTGAAGTTTCTGGTTTTGGAACTCCATAAAACCCTTGGATTATAGAGGGGATAATCAATTACAGTTTGTTCCTTTAGGCCTTTAGTCGAAGAGTATGTTTGTACTAAAAAATGATAGGCTTCAAGAAGCGTAATGTGCGTCTTAATCACATCATAATCACATGAGAGTGTACTACAATATCATATTAAATGAAATATTTACTCTTCTATAGTATCATTCAAGTAGTTATAGATATTTTATGCACCATCTACCATCCCACTTTCTATTTCAATAACAATGTTGACTTTCACTTGGATTTTATGTGCAAATCTTAAATGAGTTTCTAAATTAGTTTTTGAGAAAATGAGACCATGCTTAAACTTCATCCTAAGATCTCTCATATGTAAAGTTTAGTATTCATAGTAAATTTAGTATCTAAAATAAATTGCAAATTTTCATTATTGCCGCACTATAGTGAACACTGCAAGAAAAATGCATAAAAGTCAAATCTAGAAAGAAGAGACTTTTTGTCATTTTGGTTGCCACTTGTCTCAAGTGACGATTTGAAGAAATGTCTTATGGGACAAGTCACCTATGATAAATGTGACACTTTAGATTGTGTTTTTATGTTTGTTATTATGACCCGAAATAGAGGCACGTCACATAAAAAGCCAACTTTGACTTTCCATCACTTTAGTCAAAATCACGACTGTAAACAAAGCTACTACTGTGAGAAAATTTCAACGTAAATCTCAAGTGCAAAAAATCATGTAAATTTGACTCAAACTTAACGTAAAATTAAATTAACGTGAAAAAGTGTCAAAATTAGGGTTGCGACCTCCCGCCAAGCCCCCGCTTCTTGGTTAGCTAATACCTTCACTATTAGAATTGTGCACAAAAGGTGACAATTGCGGATTCGCCTTAAGTGACAAAATGCCAAAGTTGACGTTTTGAGTTACTAGCATCTATCTCAAGTGAGAAGACCGAAGGTAAAGACATTGTCTCAAGTGAGAGATTAGTCGAAGTTGACTTGTCCTATTAAACATTGCTGCAAATCGTCACTTGAAACAAGTGATAACCAAAATGACAAGGATTCTTATCTTTCTAGAGGTCACTTTTTTGCAATTTTCTTCTAGTGCTTGTCGGCTCTGTTGCATGGTTCACTTGCCTCATGCTTTTCCATTATTCTTTTGCATCCTTGAGGTTTGGATGACAGTTTTTAAAGATCAAGGATCATGCATGCAGTATCAGGTGAGATCATGGAGACTCCTCCTCCATCAAGTGAGATCATCGAGACTTGCGCTATTTGTTATTTGAACTTGAGTAGGTTTTTTGTGTTTAGAATTTATGAAGTCACTTGTTCTTGATTCAATGTAGGCATCAACACGATCAAAAAGATCAAGGAGACACTTGTGATTATGGTGACTCTAAGCACAGCCAGTGACATCCTGATTGTCAGCACGGATGAGAAGGCGAGTATCAAGGTTCCGATGAACAAGGTTGAGGATTACCTCCCACTACTAGAAAAGGGTGTCAATTCTGACCGGGTTTTCTGACTCAAAATCGACGTCTGACGGCATCTCACGGCACTACATATAGTCAGCCAACTAGTCGGGTACCTAGTCAGATCGGACACCCTTTTGGGATGACTACAGGCGTTCCCATACGTTCGTTCCTATTAGGTAGAGATGAAGAGTATGAGGGCCTGAGACCTCAATACACACTCGTGGAAGCAGAAGTACAAACTCATGATCACGGCACTGCTAGAAGATTGACCACAGAGGAAGCCCACCAGAACTTGTTGGATTCGGAGGAGGGTGCAGAGGAGTGATAGGAAGCGTTGTCGGTATATACGGTCATGTAGTACGCGTAGTGTAAGAGATAGTGTGGACGAGTACCTAATGAGAATCGGCTACATGTTGATTTTTGTCGTATGAACGAGTTACTCCTAATTATAGTCAAATTTGTTGAACCAGTGGCTGCAAAAAAAAACCCTTGGGTTGACTAAATTATGAGTACCGTAGTCATAAGGCAGGTAGGAATTTAGTGTAGATAATAAATTAGTCTTATTAGCGGAGATGTAAAAAAAAAAAAATTTAAAAACTAACTGCCTTTTGACTAAGTTCTGACTACGACAGTCATAAGGCACGTAGGAATTTAGTGTAGACAATAAATTGGTCTTATTAGCGGAGATGTAAAAAAAAAAAAATTAAAAAAAAACTAACTGCCTTTTGACTAAGTTCTGACTACGACAGTCATAAGGCAAGTAGGAATTTAGTGTACACAATAAATTAGTCTTATGAGTGGTTGCGGCAAAAAAATTAAAAATTTAAAAAAAAAAAAAAATTGCCTTTCGACTAAGTTTTGACTACGACAGTCATAAGGTAGGTCGAAATTTAGTGTAGACAATAAATTAGCCTTATGAGTGGTCGAAAACAGAATAAAAAAAAACTGCCCTTTGACTAAGTTCTGACTACAACAGTCATAAGGTAGGTGGGAATTTAGTGTAGACACTAAATTAGTCTTATGCGTGGTCGAAACCACTTCTTATAAAACTACTCTGATGACTAAGTTATGACTACGGTAGTCATAAGGCAGGTGTGAATTTAGTGTACATAGTAAATTAGTCTTATGAATGGTAGAAAACGAAATAAAACATACGGATGTGGTGACTAAGTTATGACTACAGTAGTCATAAGACATGTGGGAATTTAGTGTAATCACGAAATTAGTCTTATGAGTGGTCGGAACCAAAATAAAAAAACCATTGTGGTAGTCAGATGACTACAAGAAAATCATGCGTAGTCATATTGCTGCCTGAAACCGTAGTCAAGAGGATGACTACTCTAGTCATATGCCTGCCCGGACGTAAATAACCACGTTCTCGGCGTTCCCCAACCGTATTCTCATCGAGGTGCCTAAAATATCTGACTACGAATAGTCATATGACTACAAACATGACTAAACTATGACTAAAATATGACTAAAATTATTACCACCCCTTTAGCTGACTAAGTTTTTTCGATCTGAATACGCAATTGACTAGCCAGAGTCAAAATTGACACCATAGTCATTTGCGACTAGTCAGAATTGACACCCTTTTCTATTAGTGTCCCCAACGCAATTGATGTCTTAAAGGAGGTTTCAAGGACTAAAAGCCACAAACTCATCATTGTTTTAGACAATTTAACAATAAGCATGCTCTCTACCAAAAACAACGCAAATCTCTAACTTCTTAAGTTTCAATAGTTATATGCATTATACTTCAAATTGAGGTTATATAATCATGAAAGTTCTATAATCGACTCATTATACAAAGCTCGGATTTTGAGAATTTAAAAGGCATTTGAAAGATTATTGTATTGAAATCTAAATGGTGAGAGGGATGCTTGGTACATCTTTAACATGAGTACACTAATAGAAATGTGAACAAAAGGTAACAGTTGCAATTTTGGCTTAAGTGACAAAATGTCAAAGTTGAGGTTTTAAGTGACGAGCTAAATTTTACAATATACCTATATATTGTCCAGCTCAGACTGATGGATCTTTTGGTGATATGCTTTACATGCCCTTGGTCGACAATACAAATCAACTTGGCGTAATAGATATTGGCCAAGATATTGAAGCAATGAATTATGAAGCTGTAAACGCAAAACGTGCAAAAACATGGATGATAATTCTTGGCGGAGATTTGCCCAAACATCTCATTTGCAAGGCAAATCTTCTGCTAGGAGGAGCAAATTATGTTGTTTTCATTAACACCACACAAGAGTTTGATGGAAGTGACTCTGGAGCACGTCCTTATGAAGTTTGTTTCATGGAGAATGATTTAGCTTGATACAATGCCGTAAAGGTTCAATGCGACACTACAATTGCATTCCCTTTTCTTGTAGCCCAAGCATTTGCTAAAAGAAATTTTGTACCTAAGAAGCGTAGGAGGAAGAATGAAGTGATATAAGACATGATGATCATAGAACAAATCCTATGTAATGTTATATGGTGCTCCCAAATATCGGTAAACAAGGGAAGAAAATACAACAACTCCGAGGACGGCAACTGCAGTATGCATGCTCCGGAAATCTAAAGCCTAGACCCTAATTCAAGAGAACAACTTAACCCTTAAACGTCAGGCTATACGGATTTGGGCAGCCTAGTATTGGATCACAACATCTTTTGGACTTGGGCATCATGAATAGTGCACTTTTTGAACTTGGGCATCATGAATGATCCAATCAATGATGAGCTTGCAACCTCCTACAAGGTTATGTACAACCCCAACCTACCTACCACAATCCTTTCAAAGCACAGTATCACTCATACAAATTGTGATTTGAATTCTAAAATTTCACTTTTTGAATGCATCAAAAGGTGACCAGTTTGACATCAAAATATAAGTGAAAAGTTGAGTACATTGAGAGATACAGAAGAGATTGAGATTCTGTTGGTATATGACCCCTCGGGTTACCTCGGGCGTTTAAGGGTTAAACACCCTTGGGGTCTGAAACAGGCAGCCTAAAATTGGATCACAGCATCTTTTGGACTTGGGCATCATGAATAGTGCACTTTTAAAACTTGGGCATCATGAATATTACACTTTTAAAACTTGGGCATCATGAATGGACAAATCAATGATGAGCTTGCAACCTTCTACAACTTTATGTACAACCCAACCTACCTACCACAATCCTTTCAAAGCACAAAATCACTCATACAAATTGTGATTTGAATTGTAAAACTTCACTTTTCGAATGCATCAGAAGAAGGTGAAGGTAACCAGTTTGACATCAAGATATAAGTGAAAAGTTGAGTACAGTAAGAGCTACAAGGCATATTCTTGTTGAAAAAAAAAGCCCCTCGGGCCTGCTTGAGCCTTTAAGGGTTAACTAGCTCCTTCCCTTCTTTGAGTAGCATTCTCCTGGTCTGAAAAACCCTAACCCTAAAAAGAGCTATGAAGCGAGCGACTCTTCCATGATTGCATCAGCTGTGAAGAAAGTCTAAAAGACTTGCAGCCATGATCACTACAGCAGGTTGATGAATATTCTCAGATGTACATACACACATGGAATGTGCTTTTTGCTGATATCAAACTTGAAACAGATTCAATGAGGATGGGGTGAAGGAGAAATGAGAGAGATTCAAAGCATGCTTAGTCTTACATCAATGAGAGACCTTCGAAACTTCATGTATATTACAAAGTATACCAGCGTTGACAGTTCTAAGTTGCAAGTGGAGCTAGTATTGATCTCCATCATCTTCTGTATCCTCGTCGTCCACCAGACCCCTGCCTCCTCGCCCCCCTTGGTAATAAGGATAACCGTCATCCTCGGTGTTTTCGGCATCATCCTCTTCCGTTTCCTCACTATCAGGTGCTGCACTGTGTTTCACTTTGTGGTGGCTATAATAGGAAGAAGGTGGGGGTGGTTCATTCGGAAGTCTCATCCTCAGGTTCAAGTCCACCTCCTGCATTTTCTGCTGCTGCTGCTGCTGCTTCCGACTGCTGCCTTTCTTAGCTTTGGTCTCCACAAGCTCCCTCTTGGGGATGATTTTCAGCTTGCCTCGACCGGAGCCTCGACTGGTAGCAGGAGTTCGACTACTGGTTGCAGCAGCAGGAGTGAAAGCTCCATCGTCGATGTCTGCCTCGCCGTCACTGTCTCCTCGCTCCTCGTACTCGAAATTGTTCTCTTCTTCGTCTGGATGCGAGTTTCGTAAATGTAGGTTCAGCTTGTACTCGTGAATGTACCGCTTTGTGCACCCTGGATGGTGGCACGCAAATGGTCTGTCTGATGCTGCTGCTGCTGCTGCTGCTGCACTCGTTGTTGTTGTATCCTGTCGGGACGCTGCCACATTCTTCGGCTGCTTCACTACCTCCCTCTCTATCTCCATCCTATCTCGTTCTCGTTCCATCTCCCTGTACCTCGCCATCTCTACCTCTTGGTCCCGTTCTACGTGCATGGGTGGAGGCGACATTTCCGGTATATTCTGCACAAAAACCATCGCAGATGATGAAAGGATGGTCGAGTATTGCCCTATTCTTTTTGTGATAAGGAGCTAGCTGAAGCAATGATATTGGCTGATTTATCCAAGTATGATAAATGTTTCGCTTGCTGCAAGAAGGAAATGATCCGTGTACAAACCTTGTCATGGTGGTTTCGCATATGGGCTCTAAGTTTGTATTCATGTGCGTATCGCTTGCCACAGTCGTCATAAGGGCAAGCATGATAATTCTCGCCTGTGTGCGTGCGCATGTGAGAGCGAAGGTTGAAATCTAAAGAAAAGGCCTGCACACACACATACACCACGAGTTATCATTACATCATGTCTTCTGGATAACAAGGGAGGAAAAAAAGAATACTTCTATGCACAGCTCACCTTGCCACAGCCTTCAAAAGGGCAAACGAAATGCTTCTCCCCAGTATGAATCAAGAAGTGTCTTTTCAGCTTTGAGCTATCAACGAAACGCTGCAATCATACAAGAATAACAAGTCAGTGAGCTGCTGATCCTGACCAAAAGCAATCGTTCAATAGCCAAGAATGAATGCTTCCCTCACCTTGCCACAGCCATCATAGTGACAAATAAACTGCTTCTCCCCATGAGTGTGAGCGTGCTTCCGCAAGCTACCGGCGTCTGCGAAGCCTTTACCACATCCCTCAAATGTACACAGGTACAAGATCTCGTTCTCTTCCGCATCTTGCTCGTCCGTAGCTGCTGTAACGCCGCCCGTGTATTGAGCCACCATATCCTCTGCAAGCCACCATCCGAACACAGAATGTCAATTCTCCCGTACTTTGCTAGCCCTTCGGTTCTGAAACCACACAACAAATGAAGGCTAAAGGTCTCTCGAGGTGGAAGAGGCTGTTTCTTGGCTATGCCCTATGCTTCATGTGAGAACAAAAACATGTAAAACATCCAGGGGCTGCACAGGCATGAAAGCATGGAGATACTGACCTGTGACCCATTTCAGCAGCCTCAACTTCCCGGAATTCAATATGGTGTCCTGCGGCAGCCTGTGTCCAACCAAAAATTGCACTAAATTGAAAAGTCATGGCTAGAGCTGAATACTTACACCAAAAGCAGAATTAGGGTTTTGAGCCCTTGTATCTGATTTTTCTCGTTAGTGATGCAATGCAGGCATATTTCGTATTGGAGTCGGTCTGTGCTTGCAATTTTCTGCATTATTGTGCTGGGGATTGGGGAGAAAGGCGTACCATTGCTTGACCCACTTGCGGGGCGGCGGAGTGTAAGGCGCGGGAGGCATGGGCATGGCTTGCATCCCCATGGCCAGATCGTCGTGCGAGCCCGGCGGATGCAACTGGAACATGATGAATTGAAATTCGCGAGGAGCGATCGTCTGCTTTACTTATCTGCTACAGATTTGTCGAAGCCTGCAATCCCCACATGCTTCCGGCGGTTTTGCACCGGAGTCCGCTCCGAAGTCCTTGGAACCGAACGAAGTCCTTGCAGTTGGACTTGGCCCTGAAGACTCCTAGCGGATAGTATATGCATGTTGTATACCGTATTCGCTTGTAAGAGCATCCCCAATGGTTCCGCGCCATTGGGACTCGCCATTGGATAATGGCGAGGGACCTACTGTAGCGTGCCACTAAATGGAGGGTGAGGGCTCCAATGGAGGCTCGCTATAGAGCCCCCCCAAATCGCTCTAGAGCCCCCCCAAATCGCTATAGAGCCCCCCGAAATAGCCTTGATTGGTTGGGGAGGGTGTAGTTGGGGAAGGTGGGCCTTGGGAGGGAGGTTTTTGCATTAATGATTTTTGTACTTTATTCCATGTAAGTAGTGAAAAGTGGGAGAAGGTGTTAAGAGGTGCTTTTTGACATTATTATTTCTGTTGACTCCACAATAGAGTGTGGAAAATGTCTCCCTCCAACGAGAGAAAATTTGACGTGAGCGGGGCTCCTATAGAGTGCCACTCCAAGGTGGAGGGAGGGATGGCGCGGCCATTGGGGTAGTATTTTAGTGCGGGCCCTCCAATTAGAGTTGGCGAGGGCAATTGGCGTGGCTAATGGGGATGCTCTAATATGTTAAAGGACCGGAGTTTCTATCTATCTACCTTACTTACTTTTACAGTATGGAGTATGTACCAAACCAGTGAGTCACGTTCGGTGGAAGATAGTCCTGGTGCTGAAAGATTAATTTTCAGGAAAAAAAAGTGTTGCGCTGCAAAAAAATGAAGGATGAATTAACCCCTATACGACCACGGCCACCGATTCGGCTTTTACTGTCAAGGCCAAAAAAAAATTTACAGTCAACTTCAAATGTTATGATCTCACATCTAGTGATGATCCAACGGTTGGAAATTTTCACACTCCTACTGATGGAAGTCTACTTCAAGATCCTACGGTTGAAATTATCAAAAATTTCCCAAAATATTGGACGTAACCCCATTAGTCCATAGTGGTCGGTGTTGGGATTTCAAGCTCCCAAAACATCGTGGATCTTTAGGGATTAAGTGTGAAGAGTAAAATTAATTTAGTAAATCCCTATACTTATATTTCAACTTTTACTGAAATATTTGGCATGAATGAGCAATTGTGTTGTGTTGTCATGGTATTACACTGTAACCCTCTTTATGTCATGATCCATAATTTCACCCATAATCTCATACATTATGACCTCGTAGCGTTGCCACGCCCATTTAAATAAGTTTATTATGTCCCCCTTGTTTTTTTTTCCGTTAGATCTATAAGTAGGTCAATTTTGTAATATTTGGTGACTTGGGGACCAAAATTTCTTGTAAATTTAATACCATGGGATCCGTGAATCCCCGTCTTACAATTCTGATTTCTGCATTCACCTCATGCACTGCAATCCGATCACTGGTTTTCAAGGTCATAATGCCACTCGCAAAACAAAACAAAGCAAATTATCTGCCCAACTTAATAGACTAGCATGCCCTCCCGGCGTTGCCATGCCCACTAAAATAAGCTTATCATATCCCTCTTGTGTTTTTTCTGTTAGATCTTTGTACCCAATCATTTACTTTTGGTTTGCATCTTTGTGGTGAGGTTATAAAATACTTTTGGTTTGTTAGATTTATAACCTCACCACTTGGTAAACAGTTGGGCAATAAAGTCAAAACTTTAAAAATCAACGTGCAAGAAAAATTTACCAAAAGCTTGGCTTAGCAAAGACCACATTGGTGTTTGACAACACTGAGGAATTGTTTGTGAGTGCCCATTCTTTTTGAAAACATTAAATGTTTTGGTATTTATCAAGTCAATTTGCAATAGCACTTCTTTATTTGCATCTTACATTCGAAAGTCAAACTATAATAATTTCATGTTGTAGACCACTTGGAAAAGTACAAGCTTTTATTTTTTTGAAGAAAAACTCATTGTTTTAAGGCCTCAAAATGCACAACATTCCAAAATTGAGCGCATGAGTATTTAAAAAATTCAAGGCAGGTACTTTGCTTTGTTTATTTTGTTTTGCGAGTAACATTATGAACTCGGAAAGGGCGAGTGGATCGGGGCGCATGAAATGTTTTTGGAAGTGGGTTTTCTTTTGTAGAGATGTCAAAAACAATCCGATTGCGCAACGGGTCGACAAATCCCAATATATTGAATTTTCAAGTAATGATGACCCCTAAATTACCAGAATTACAAAGATAACCTAATTTTAGATAAAGGAAGAACAAAGCAATAAAGGCATGGTTAAAATATTTTAGTGAGCATGAAAACATTGCAAAGGGTATACTAATAGAACAAAATAGTAAGAGTTTAAATACACAAAAACTTTGTCATTCATTCGTAACAACAATTTCCCATCAACTTATACCAAAGGTCCAATACCCAATACATTTTACACACTCATCCTTCTACTTTCTCAAATTTCACTTCCTTCCCATCAACCAAAAAAATAAATATAATAAAAATAAAAATAATAATAATAATAATAAACTCTTGAATTATGATATAACATGTGTTTTCTTATTTTCTCCTCCTAGTTGTCAACATGACACACACCCTAAGAGCATTCACACCTTCACTCGCCAAGGGTCTCACACACCCAATAAGTGAATGAGAAACGCTAAGAACCCTTTAAAAATGCCTCTTGGCACTCTACTTTTACGTGTCAAGAAACGACCCTCTAAATCTAATCTTAGTTGACTAAATCCAACATTCTACTCACGATTGGTGCATTGACTATTTCACATGCACTTCTCGTGCTTGAGAGGCCGTGAAGGGTGGAGGAGTGTGATTTCAAGGGCTTTTCAATTATAGATGAACAAATAAATAGCAAGAGATGGATAGATAGAAACTATAGTCCATTTCTAAGGCATCGACGTGAATGAAGTGTCCGTTCGTAATGCTAATATCCCGATAGCCACTAGACAAGGGGAAATTATAGATGAACATTTTTAGCTAGTCACCTCTAGCGAGTATGGTTGGAGATGCTCTAACGCAAAACATACCGAACCCAAAAGTAGAATAAGTGGAAAAAGTAGGAATCTAGAAAGAAGGGGGAGGTCCAACGACCGTTCTGAAGCAGACACAAGGCGCGTCCCCCACGAGGAGCGGTGCCACTGCATCGAAAGTCCCGAAAAGAAAACTTCCTGGGGGAAAAAGAAGAAGAAGAAAGGGAAGCGGAATGGAAGGGAAGGGAAAACGATGACGGTGACCACATCGACGAGGAGGATGCAGTGAATCATGAAGGTGGCCACCCCCATTTATTCCGTCTGCCACTTTCCCACACCCTCCTCATCACTACACTAGCACCCAATTCTGTATCTCCTTTTCTACCCTCCCCTAGCTCGCCGCTCCCCACACCTTGCTTCGCTTTTGATGCTCCAAAGGTAAGCAGTCTCCAACGCAATTGCGGTTTTCGAGCTGGGATCTAGGGTATGGGTTTAAGCTCATGTGAATCTAGCTTCTAGGCTAGCCCTCCTTACTTGGGTTGTTTTTTTTCTCTCTTTAGGGTTTGGCAGCTTGAGTTGAGTTCTGTGTGCAGTGTGTAGGTTTCGGAGATGGCGACTTCAAGGTCATTGCTGTTGGTGATCTTCCTGGGCTTGGTGATTTCGTTTGGAGTAGCAGAGAGCGAGCATGATGTTTCCTCGCTCCAGTCTAAGCTGAGTGCGTTAGAGGAGGATGTGCGAACGAAGACGCAGGAGTTGGCCATGAACAGATTGGAGCAGCTGAAGGTAGAATCAGCGATGGCGAAGATCCGGGAGTTGGAGGACAAGGTGCAGTCACTAGAGGAGGAGGCGAGCAAGCTTCGAACGGAAGCCGACTTGCACGCGAATCGGGCGAAATCCGTGGAAGAGACTGCGGCGGGGCATCTGAGCGACAAGGAGAAAGCGATTCAAGCACTGGAGGAGCAGAAGACGCGCCTGCAAAGGGCGGAGCGGGGGCTCCAAGTCGCCGAATCGGCCATGTTGAAGGCTAAAGCGGAAGCTGAGGAGAAAGCCAAGCGCTTGGATGCGCTTCACCAGGCGTGGTTACCCCCCTGGGCTGCTACCCACGCTGAGACGCTCCAGAAGACTGCGTCCTCGCGGTGGAGTACTCATGCGGAGCCTGTGGTCCGGAACTTGAAGCGATCGGCGTCCACCAAAGCTGCTGGCGCTCATGAATATGTTAAACCCCATCTTGATACTTTCCATACCAAAGTGAACCCTGTTATTCAAGAGAAGTGGCAGAAGCTCGCCGCTGGCTTGGCTCCTCATCTCGAAACTGTCAAGAATGCTGCTGCTTCTTCCCGTGACTACATCACCCCTCATGTTAACACTGTCCATCAAACTGTGAACCCCTATGTCGAGGTATGCTCAAATCTCCTCATTCTTTTGCGATTAAAAGAGACCATAGCGTAAAAATTCTTCATGCCTTTCACCATGTGTTTGATCTGAAAGTACGAAAAGCTCAATCGCAAATTCTACGATGTGATCTGAAAACCCCAAAATGTCCTCAAACTATTATCACTTCAGTGCACCCGGTTGGGCTTCGTGGAGCTAGCATCATAAAAGCCTGTAGATATGACTTCCTCAAATGCTGTATGAGTACCCCAATCGGTTGTGATTACTCTAATGTGGTTCTACGAGTACCCTACCTGGTTCTATGAGTACACTTAAAGCTTGTCCGTTGACAGTCTTAGGCACTAGATTCTAAGAGAGGGACAGTAATTCTTCAGCACTGGAGCTCTGTTCTGAGATTATAAACATCCAAAATAGGTCAAGTGTGTTCTCGATGCATATTAGGCCTGAGTCTTTCTTTCTGATTGCGAGTACTCTATTTATGCCCGGCCTGGAGACCTTCTCATTCATGCCATGCGCAGAATTCTTCTCTTTTTTGTTCATTCTAGGCATGGAGTTGGTTTTCTTCTCAGACCTGGAGTTATTCGTGTTTCTAGAACTGAATGGGAGTGAGCGTGTGCAGGCGATGAAGGAGAAGAGCAGGCCATACATCGAGCAAGCCAAGGTCCACGCAGCACCACACATGGAGCGAGTGAACACAATCGCAGGCCCACACTACGAGCGCGCAGTGAAGACAGCCCACAGCTACCACGCACTGGTGCAGAGCCACTTGCGGGAGAAGCTGGGCAAGCACAGCATCTCAGCCTGGTTGGCCACCAACACGGTCTTCATCTCCGGCTTGGCAGCAGCCATTCTGGCTCTTCCGTTCGCCACGCTCTTCATGTCCCTGCGCTCGCTCCTCTGCTCTCCTGCCAAAACTGGCCACCACAAGCGCCACCGAAGCTCCCACGGCAGTTCGTCGTCCACCACCAGCAAGAAGCAGCGCCGAACCAGGCAAGCTGACAAAGAGACGACCAAGACACCTCCAACTACTACAACTTCCACTTGACTTGTTTGTCACTCGCTCACTTCCATGCCTTGCCTAGCCTAGCCTGCAAGCACTTTTCGCTTAGTGTAATTTTGGGGATGAGGAAATGTATAGCGCTCTTGAGTACTAGAGCTTGTTTGAAAATGCCAAGCTTTTCGCTATATGTATTTAATTATGTATGAATTCTCTTCTTATTATGCAAATTGATAGGTGAGGTATACCTTTTTGCTTCCATCAACCTCTGGAACTGGGTTTGTATCTGGGTTCGAATTCTCATACTAGGGTTTGGTGGTTGACTGTAATGCCTGATCTCTAGTGCACTTGTCGTTGGCAGTTTTGAATATTTTCGTTCTTTTTGAGTACTTGGGCTTTAAGTGAGATGTGACATCAGTATGGGCCAGGTTCTTTGAACGTGACAGACTTTATAGCTCTCGACTTCATGGGTGTTATTCCTTGACTTCGGTCGTATGCACTGTACATAGTAAGATATTTATCCATGCTCCAAAGACTAGTTTCATGAAGGACCTCGACATTTGCAGCAGCATAGATAAAGACCATGTTAGGATTTTTTTAAGAGTGTGCAAAAGAAGTTAAAATGGAACCTTCCCACACTGATTTGATAAAAGCTTTTGCATATGGTTCTTTGTACCTCAAGACGAAACCAACTCCTGCAAAACAGAGAAAGGTCATCATAGTTGCGACCATCTGCTTTACTGTACCAAGCAGCATTGTACGTAAATGATTCCGGGTTCTTGAGTACTGAGTGGCACAGAGAAGGTTGTACCTCCAAGTACTGTACTGTACATCCACCTTGATTTTGAAAATAACTTGAATGAATCCTCTTCTACTTACATTGTAACTTGATTAGGAAGGTTGTTGGATGTCTTCATGGTTGTGTGCTTCGCATCAACTATGCTTATAAGATACTCCAAGCAGCATAAAATATAATGCTCTTGAGAGAACTCTCGTAGTTGCACTTTCGTGTTCAATATACAAACATGATACATAAGGAATAGCTCGGTAACAATGATGTATGTACATGGAGTTGTGCATTAGATGCTGTAACAAATGCATTTGCCTGAGACGAGACTCACCGAATATTGATCCGAACGCAGAAAATTGAAATCTAAATATGATACAGCTGCTGGTAAGACAGAAAGACAAGCTCGCACTTAGCTTCTAAACAAAGACAGCACTAAAGTTCGGGCATGGCAGCGATGCGAAAGAATCCATGCACAAAGAAATCTTGTATAAAATTTGAATATCATTCAATAAACTTCTCAACAAAGACCATTACCATTGCGATCCTAAATGAGTTAATGGAGAACATCGAGCCCACCTAGCATGTTGGATTGGGCCGTTCTGCTAGATGCGGTTTCTTCCTTGGTAGTTGATTATGTTTGCTTTACTGGTTTCAAGTCCGGAGAGCCAGAGCTCAGTGCCCCAAGCCCCGTGTAGGTCTGCAACAGTTTCGCTCCACTGGGATCTACTATCAAGTGCTTCACAAGTCGAAATCGCAACGAGTTGGGGGCGATGACGAAGGTTGCAAGCGCAAACCAAATAAGATCCACTGACGAGAGCTTCGAGCCAAGAAAACCCTTCCAAAGCCTGTCACAGACAGCGAACTTTTTAGTACATGCTAATCCCTTGTGATGAAATGTACTTTCAGGCATTGAACGAAAACGTGACGACGTACCATTCGGGAAGCCGGAAAAATGTGACAAAAAAGTCTTTGATACCAGGTGTATCTAGTTGTAGAATTAGCTCTAGTCCAAACAAGAAAAAAGCTCGCTGTCTCTTTCTTTCGCCAGACCACAAGACATTCCATGCTGCGAACGTGAACAGAACAAGTCCTCAATAACATCACAAGCACTACAAGAAAAGATTTGGCGTGGAGTTGAATGAGGTTCAAATCGAAGTCACAAGAGATCAAGTTCAGCATGTTAAAGAACTATATGCAAGTAGTCAATTGAATCATACCTTGAAGAGCAGCTTCTTGGGAATTAGACGTACTAGGCTTGCCATCTGAAACCTTGAGAGCACTAGCAATGGCTGCAGCGTACAATGGAGCTTCTGATAATGAGCGCACTACAGAGTAACCTGTGTTCATTGACAGAGATATCTCCATTAGTTTCACCGAATCTGAAATAGTCTCACACTTGATACAAGAAACCACAGGTTAGACTTCTGGATTCATAGGAACCCTCCAATGGAATCAGCAAATATAATAGAGACGTACCACTTACCAGTGGCCGGGTGAACCATACTAGCAGCTGCACCGAAACCAAGTTGTCTTTGAGTTGTCACGGGTAAGTTGCCTCCCACGGGAATATAAGACCACTCCTGCTCAGCAGAACTGTAATTTAAAATCTACATAGTCGTGTCCACAAGTTTCAAATGCAGTTGAGATGAATCCTAGCAGCAGCTACTACTTGCACAGTCCTTGTAGAAATGTAGTGCTAGACAAGAATGTTCACTGACCTCCTCATGAACGTGCAGAACCTTTATGTCCATTTTGTTTAATCGCTCCAGCAGTCTGTCCCTGAGCATACTGAAAGGCATGGCCGGTCTCGCTGCAAGACACGTTTCCTGGCAGATTCACCAGACAGCGTTTAGTTCCACGAATAACTAATCTAGAAAAGAGAAGCTCCCGACATCAAGCAAACGTTGCTGCCCGTGTGCCATCCAAGAGAAAAGCCGAACTTACCTCGAAGAAAACGCGGTTGGGCGATATAGGCATTGCGTACAAGAATGTGGGAATCTCCTCGGAGCCAACACTTCCCGCGTCTCGACATTTGTAATCTCGATAATCCATAAAAAGCATGAAATCAGGATCATAGGGATAATGTTCGACCTGCAGAACAGCAGATAGTAAGCATACTTTAATTACTCCCAGAACCGAGTAGCCAACAGTGAAGGCAAATGATATGAAAGACTTGGGACAATGCAACTCCAACGTACATAAAACAACTATGGAGCACATAAATGGATAATAGTGTCACCAGGTCGTGAAAGAAACAGTTATTCGATGCACCTAATACACCATAATCCACTGCTGAAACACTTACCTCCACTTCAATCCCGTACGCAGTTTGGACACCAACCCCTGGACCGCCCGGCTCGTACCTTAGGAATTTGCCAGCAGCTGCTCCAGAGGCTACTGCAACAAGTCTGCTCCAAAAGAAAAGCCTCAGCGAAAAAGTTTCAACCAAAGATGGCGTAGGAAACGTATTTCAGAAGTTCTTCCAGAACATGTTCACCAATAGCACCCCTCGAAACAAAAAGAGCAACCTTGACGAATACTTCTGACTGATAGAACCAAGAGGATGAGAAGCGAATAGAAAAACACCTGCTCTTGATACTTCTTCCGCCGTAGCATAGAACAGAACTCAAGCCCTCGTTAACTTCCAATACCTTATCAACCTTCGAATCAAGAAAGCCAACCCCTGCCTCCGAACACCTGCGAATGGCTGCTTCATCATACCATAGCACATCTTCCAGAGTGAACAGCTACAATGAACGCCTGCTAATATGCTACAATCCTCGTGCAGGAAATTGTATGCCACTCAATGAGAATTTTTTGAAAAACACACACCTTCTCATGAGCTCCTCTCTGAGAAGAGTCCGACTAACTCGACCATACGCACGCCCAATCATAATTGGCGAGTCTCCTTCTTCGACGTGCATGGCCGAGTCTCTCCAAGTCTGCTCGATGCAGTTTTCAAGCCCCAGTGCTGCACGATGAGGATTTCGATGTAAAATTTGTTAAGTTCACGAACGAAGAAATTTGTACAGCTGAATCCCTTCACACTTCTTGACTGACTGCAAAGAGAGTACTGTACTTCGTTCGCAGGTGTGATACTAAACAATTGATCTTAGTGCCGCAGTCAGCACTACAGTGCACCACTGAGCTGATGATGGCACTGTCTTGCGCTACCGAGGTCAGCCACCAGAACCTTTCGGAGAGCTTGACTGAGGCCCCCGAATAGATGTAAGATAAGACTCTTAAAAGTTGATTGTTAGGGTGCTCTCATCCTCCGTAGCAAGCAATCTAGAAACAACTAAATCTTCCTCAAGATTTAATCTCGACTAGAGGATGTACTGTGAAAGACATAGCCCTGAAAAACTCCATAGCTGAAAATCGAGTAATAGATCCGAGAAAAACTCGTACCGTCGAATTCGTCTGTCCAGACGCCATAGTTGTTGACGAACGGCAGATCAGGGCCGACAAGACCAACGTTGAGGCCCTGTTTGGCTGCCTCAGCCGCCAGGCACATTCCTGCAGGTCCGCAACCTACCACCACCAAGTCTAATGTTTCGTCCGATAGAGGTTTTAGCTGCACCAATCAAGGGCCAATTTCAATTCTGCCGCCAACCAAATCACACCTCTTTGATGTATCCTCTCAGCATACTCAGGATTTCATTACAACGTGAGCGAAACACAGAGAAAAAACGGCGTACGAAGCTCAATTTCCCGAAAAACTTCGGGCTATTT
The DNA here is from genome assembly GCA_037043015.1 of Bryum argenteum. NCBI lineage: Eukaryota > Viridiplantae > Streptophyta > Bryopsida > Bryales > Bryaceae > Bryum > Bryum argenteum. The sequence continues at coordinate 11,461,433 of CM073323.1, read as the reverse complement.
ACAGACACAGTTGAGAAATTTTGAGAACAATGATCTAAAAGCTTAGCCTGACTCCCGCTGGCTGTTATCGTTCAAATCACACAAAAATAGCTGCCAGAGTAACTTAATTTTCATGCATGCATCTCACAAGCTTACTTCATGGAGGACAAATCTTAAGTAACAAGAACAAATAGCAACTCCTCTTCACTACGTACGGACGAATTCTCGGAAAGAACACGCTCAATTATTCCAATGCAGCTTAGGTACTATCGCCGGCTGTCAATTGATCAAAAAACACAATAAACCGCATTGCTCACCTTGTCAGCAATCTTCGGTTGTTCGAAAGACTTATTCGCCTGCAACTGCACAAGATCCAGCTCCTCCCCGCCGGCCTTAATAAAATCCTCTCTGTCCTCGGCCAAGCCATCGTAGACACGAGTGGAGACAGTAGCGGCAGCGCAAACTGCTGTCCGCTTGAAGCCATGCGTCAAAACTACATCGCTCCGACGTCCGGGAAGGTGCAGGTGATTTCTGGTGCGAATACAAGACGGAGGAGCAGCTGCGAACGACTTGCGCACAAGAGAAGAGGAAGAAGAAGCACAAGAAGAGTGCAGCTGCGGTACCGCGCCTCCCATCACGAGCATACAGGTCGCGTCCACACCATCGGCAACAACAATACAATAAAATAAATGAATCAAATCAAATCAAATCAAACTCCTCCGCATTCGACAATGTCCATCAAGAAGGAGTGCTGCAGGCTCGAGAGAGCACCAAAACGCGAGATAAGAGGCTCGTTGGAAGCGCGCAGAAAACGACTGCAGCAATGCCAGGGGATGGCGAGGCGGAAAGGGAATGTTGGTCGCAGCTACATCGAGTGCGAAAAAGCGAGAGAGAGATAGAGCTGGCAAGCAGTGTTGATGATAATCCCCGCGAGCCAGTGAGGAGATGAGGGGCTGGATATTGGTGGCCCACTCTGTTACCCCGTGAAAGCGTTTCGGTTGACGAACGAACTGCTTCGGTTGACGAGAGAATCACACTTCCGCAGTCGCATCCCCCGATGCCGACGAACGATATAGTTCGTCGACACCTTCGTTCGGTCGTTCCGTCCTCCAGCGTGTACTTTGTGAGGTTCAAACTTTTGGGCATTAGATCATGGGTTTTCTTTTCATGTTTTGGATATGGACCATTTCTTATCTCATACGAGAGCGTCCTAATCTTATACTTCTCCGGTAGTCCCTACCTAATATATTCAATTTGTTTTGTGATTGACTTTAGCAATTTTCATCTTATTATTTGATGTAAAAAGTTTTTGGGTTGTTTTTTTGTTGATTATTTATAATCTCTTTCTAAGTTTTTATTTAACCCCTATATGCGCTTGGCTATTTTTAGCCAAATAACCCAATTTTGAAAACAATGTCATAAATGAAAATGAAAATGAGATTTTTAGTTCTTAAGCGTTCAAAGCGTAGTAGATTTATTGTAGGTCAGGATTTCTATCTGACCCATATTCCAAACATAAAAAAACATACATCAGCATGATACGATTAACATAAAGAATGTTGCGTGAGAGACAAACTCCTCTCACTGAGCTATATAGTATCCTTATGTAATTTTCTTCCTAATGGTTTCAACTGTTCTATGTTATGTGATCAGTCATGTAGCTCCAGCTGTTATGACATATGGAAGTCGTAACATTATCCCCGCTCCAAGGTCAAAGTTGGCCGTGGTGCAGATGGATGGCGAGAATGAAATCATTTGACAATATCTGGTGCATTTTTAAAATTTGAAGTTGGTTCCCAGGAATTGTCTTCAGGGTTGTAACCTTGCCGTGCCACCAAGTACTGAAGACGGCGTGCTCGTTTTGTCAAACGTGAATCTAGAATCGTTCGCACCTCCCATTCGAGGTCTCCTTGAGATGTCATAATTGGAGGCGGTGGTTGTTGTTTTCTGCCTGGAATGGTGTCGATGTTATGTTTCTCTAGAGATAAGACATGAAATTTGTTGTGGATGCGCAGATTCTTTGGGAATCTTAGTTCGTATACAAAATCGGAAATCTTTGCTGTAATTTGAAATGGACCCAAGAATTTTGGAGATAACTTTTTTGAAGGAGCAATTGTTGTGATATTATCATGACAAAGAAGAACTTGATCGCCCACCTTGAAATTGGGTTGTTGCTGAGAATGGCAATCATAGAAACGTTTAGCCCGATCCACAGCCAACTGAATAATTACTTTGAGGTTTTCATAAATTTTCTTCAATTTAAATCTACGTTGTTCAACAGTCGGGACTATAGAAACTGAAGAAAGTCTGAATGATAATTGAGGGTGGTAACCATACGTTGCGTAAAAGGGTGATAGTCTCGTAGTTGTATGAATTGTATTGTTGTAGGCAAATTCCGCAATGGGCAAGAAATCAACCCAGTCGTCTTGGCGGTGTGATGTAAACATTCGTAAAATTGTTCCGGCGACTGATTCACTCTCTTAGTCTGTCCGTCAGCTTGTGGGTGAAACGCGATTGTTGAAGAAATTCGGATGTGGAGAAGTTGAGAGAGTCGTCTCATGAATCTTGAGACAGATACTGGTCCTCTATCAGATATGATTTCGTTTGGAACACCATGAAGCTTCCAAATATTTTGAAGATATAGCGTGGCTGTGTCATTTGTTGGGATAAAATGAGCCAACTTTGTATTTTTGTCGACGACAACTAAAATTGAATCAAAACCATTGCTGATGGGCAATTTTACAATAAAATCCAGTGATACCTGTTTCCAAGGTGCCTCAGCCGCAGGAATAGGTTGTAGTAATCCGTAGCGAGCATGTCTTCTTGCTTTTGAACGCTGGCATAAATCACAACCATCAACATATTAATGTACATACCTACATAGAGATGGCCAGTAAAAATCTTGAGAGACCAAGTCCAAGATTTTTGCCTTGCCTGGATGGCCTGCAGCACGTGCATCATGACGAGAACAAAAGATCTGTTGCTTTAGTTTTGCATTTTCTAGAACCATGACTAGATTACGGAAATATATGATACTGGTCATCATGGAATTTATAATCATGAAATTTGTTACGGACGTTGGCCGGAGCTTGATGAGATCCATTAATGAAATAAGCAACAACTAATTGAAGCTTAGCATCTGATGTAGTAGCTTTCCGAATCTCTTGTAGCAATCTGTGATCGTCCCATATTAATGTGTGGGATTCCAATGTTGCCAATTTCATCAATGGCTTCGACGGTTCTTCATCTTCCCTGGTTTTTTTGTCCTCTTCGAGACAAGACGTCGCACGACCATTGAGAGATCTTGGCATGTGTTGTATAACAAAATTAAAACGGGAGAGAAATTCAGACCATCGTGCTTGTCTGTGATTCAATTGTTTAGTGGTTAAGAAATGTTCAAGATTCTTGTGATCTAATAGCACTTTAATTTGATGTGGAGACCCTTCAAGGTACACCCGCTAGTCTTGAAAAGATAACAGAACACTTAGTAATTCTTTATCATAAATATCATAGTTTTGTTTGGATTGTGACATCTTGGAGCTTCTATATGCACATGGGTGCAAGTGTCCATCCGACCCATGTTGTGACAATATAGCTCCTGTAACTAGATTCGAAGCATCTGTTTCAACAATAAACGGTTGTTCAAAATTTGGGCGGATTAATATTGGAGCTTGGAGAAAACAAGAACGAAGGACTTCAAAAGCACGGTGAGTTTGAGGTGTCCAAATGAAAGGCCGTGATTGTCAAGTGAGCAAAGTAAGAGGTACGGCAATACAAGAATAATCAGGAATAAATCGACAAATAAAATTTGTGAAGCCAAGGAAAGCTTTAACTTCTTTTAAAGTTTTTGGAGTTGGCCATTCTTGAATACCTTGTATCTTATCTTTTATCATTTCCACTATCTCCAATGTCAGAAACCGTCATGCCCAAAAACTCAACAGAACGCCTATGAAATTCACATTTGGATGCTTTGACATATAAGCCGTGTTTTTGTAATAAGGAGAGAACGTCACAAACCAATACGCGATGCTCCTCTAAAGTTCTTGAAAATATCAATATATCATCCAGGTAAATTACCACTGAAATATCAAGTAAGTTATTGAAAATACCTTGCATGTGAGCTTGAAATTGTGCTGGTGCATTCATTAATCCGAATGGCATGACTAAATACTCGTAAAGTCCATAACACGTTTTAAATGTTGTTTTATATTCATGACCTTCAGCCATTCGTACTCTGTGATAGGCCTGTCTAATGTCCAACTTGGTGAAAATCGTTGCACCACTTAATCGATCCGTAAGCTCGGGAATCAATCGTAGTGGATATCGGTTCCGTATCGTAACTCGATTTAGATTTCTGTAATCTACACAAAATTGAATCGATCCATCCTTCTTCCGAGCAAACACCACGAGACCTGACACCGGTGATTTTGATTGTCGGATCCAACATTTTTCTAAATTCTCATCAAGATATTTCTGGAGTTCTTTGAGTTCAATGGGTGACATTGGTTGCAAACCTGTGTTGCGAGGCTCCTATCCGTATTTAAAATCGATTCTCATGTCTGAAGGACCATGTTGGATTGTTGGGGAAGTTCATATGAGGCCTCAACACTAAATGCTCCACGCAAGTCATCATACTCAGGTGGAATTTGATCAGATGTAGTTGTTGTAGCAATTTCTGATATCTCCAAATTGTAAACTTGGGCCCGCCTTGCGGTTGACCGAAAAGCTTTAGCGGTTTGGATGAGTAGTTGTGACTGAGTCTTTGGTTCCAAAATGCCATGAATAGTTTTTTGAGTTTGTGAATGGGCTTCAATATCTCTTGTTGCTCGAAAACACATATTCTTGCGATAAGTCAACGTGAACTGGACTTCACGTCTCGACCAACCAATCGCTGGGTCGTGTCGTACCAGCCAAGGGGTACCCAAAATACATGAGTAATGCCTTGTATTGGTGATGTCGGCCATGAGTTCTTCGTGGTGGTTTTCAATCATAACTTGAACAATAGCTTCATGGGTAATTTTTCTAGGGTTGATGATCCTTCTGTCGATAACTCGAATTTCCCGGGGAATCAATTTCTTTCAAATATCAACCCTACAAGTTTCTGCAAATTTTGGATGTATAAAAATTCCAGTGGCTCTTGAATCAACAAGAGTGTTAGTTGTACAATTGTTGATTTGAGCGTGCAATATAAGATGTGCCTCTGGGTCCGCTGTTGCTCTTAGATACAACGCTACCTGGCCCGGGTACTGAGTGGAGGCGTTCAGTCCCGGGCCAAAACTTCTCCGGACTCCTCAAATAAAACCTGGGAAGATGCCGCCAATGATAATGGCTTGGATGGATTGATTGGACAACGCTATCGAACATGTCCAATTTTCCCACAACCCCAACACCGTCCTTGTCTTTAATATTTCTTGAAGCGTTCCGTAGGTGTTTTTGCTAAAGCCGTCGAACCTTGGATAAGATGAGTTGCATCCAACTCCATTGGTGTAGGATCAGAATGAATAAATGATGCTTGCAATTTTTGTGTAAACGAGCTTGAAAGGTTTGGAGGATGGCGACACTGACGTCTTCTCCATAAACGTTCATCAATTCTTGATGCCATAGCCATCCATTCCTGCAGCCCTCGTGGCTGCGTTTCTGCTGTAGCAATTGCATCCAGAACTTCATCTTTCAAACCTCCCCGAAACCTTGCCACCAAGCTTGATTCGTTCCAGTCAACTTGCGCAACATACTCATTGAAGCTTGATATATAAGAAGCAGCCGAACCTGTTTGTCGAATCTTGCTGAGCCGATCTTGAGCACTATTTCCGGTCCATATCACCATATACATCATTGACTGCTTTCCGAAAAGCTTGATAATCAGAGAACAGCGCATGAGGTTTGTTTCATTTAAAGCTTGGAGCATTGGCATTGCCCAATTTTGTGCTGCACCACTCATGTAAGACAACGCAAAAAGCACTTTGTCCTCTTCAGTACGATAAACTCCCGGTTTTCCTCTAAAAACGAGTCAAAGTTGAGCAAACCATCTGTAAACTTCACTATCCTTCTTAACGGAAAACTTCTCTGGATTAGCAACTTTGGAGCGTCGGTGATTACTCTCGACCAAGTGATGTTGTGATGCTGGTGGGAATATTGTAGATGGATTTGACAACGTTCGCTTCGAAAGTTGTTGCAGGAAATGTGGTACAACAGCTTGGAAAACGTTTTGAACCTGCTCTCAAATGAAAGCAGTCCACTCTGTGCCTGAGACGTTGGCTCTCGGTACTCCAACGTCATGGATCGCTTGCTCGTCCATCTTTCACAACATTTCAAGTGCACTTGTCAGATATATGTCTCACATTAACCGTGTACCGATCCTCGATAGGCTCCAGAATAACTCCCCAACAGTTGATGATACCAAGACTTTGGTGGAGCCATACTATTGCACCTCATTTCCAATCAAATCTAAGCTGATTTAAAATCAAATTCCAACTCATCGTTGCTTAGAGCTCATGTGGAGCAAAGGTGAGGCGCTCCAACTCATCGTTGCTTAGAGCTCATGTGGAGCAAAGGTGAGGCGCTCGTCAATGAATAGAAGTGAATCTGGTTCAACATATACATTTCGAAAATCATAAGGTCGCCAAATTGTACAGCCTTCGTCTTGGTTGGAGTGGTCATAAAACTCTGAATTTTAAACATTCATTCTTGGAAAATGGGTAAAACAGGCTGCAACATTATGTCAAGATTTCTATTTGACCCATATTCCAAACATCAAAAAACATAGATCAACATGATACGATTAACATAAAGAATGTTGCGTGAGAGACAAACTCCTCTCACTGAGCTATGTAGTATCCTTATGTAACTGTCTTCCTAACAATGTCAACCGTTCTATGTTATGTGATTGGGCATGTAGCTCCAGCTGTTACGACGTATGGAAGTCGTAACATTCCAATTGTGATGAAAATGAAAATGAGATTTTTAGTTCTTAAGTGTTCAAAGCGTAGTAGATTTATTGTAGGTCATATGGATCAAAATTTGAGTCATGAAGCCTCATAGGTTGCAAGATCATATCGTATTAGTCCTCAAACCAGACAACAAAATTACACCATTTTTATTTTGAAATGGAAATGCTACCAACACCATTGCAAATCCAATACCAAAGTTATGTGAATCAAAAATCTTCCAAACAGAAGGTTGTTAACCTTCATCTTAATATCATGATTATGTACAAAAATCATTAAATCATTTTTTGGATTTTCCATAATTGCTTTTCAGTGATGAAATATGCCTCATTGTTGAAAACTCCAAAACAAGAGCTGCCTTTACTAAAATGCATGCCATTTATTCAGACTTCATAGTATGGGTTGACATTCTTACCACGCAAACAAAACTTGATTTGTGAACAAACCCAAGTGATTTCATCCAAAGCGGAGTTTGGAATGAAGTTATGGCTCTTCAAAGTTTCTATCCTTTATACAAAATGTCATTTTTTGACATTCGGCCCGTCCAAGGGTTAGAAGTCTTTGGCAACCCAATAATAAAATATTGTGGTAATTACAATGCCTCCATTTTCACTCGTTATTGTGATTTGCACCTATTGGCAGGACCCCGATTTCCTATAGGAATACTTCAATATGGTAAAGATCATTTCTTCATCATGATTTGAAGGGTTTAAGGACAAAATTGTTTTTGAGAATCTTCTTGTTCATATGCATTTAACGATACAGTTGATTTATTCTCATAGAATTTTCTAAAGAGGTGCAACATAATTTTGAAGTTTGAAGTTGCTCTTGGAAGTCTTTGAACCATAGGTCGTGCCATATGATTCATATGAACCCCCATTTCCTACAAGAATATTTTGATTTGATGAATGTCATATTTACATTACTATTTGAATGATTAGTAAAAAAATACTTTTCAAAATATCCTTATTGAGATACATTCAAAAATATACATATTTTCACTCATAGAATTTATGAAAAGGTGCAATATAGTTTTGAAGTTGCGAATCTTTTGGGCCTTGGCCCCGCCATATGATTTATATCTTGATAATGAGAATATGAAGGGTCGAATGTGAACCTAAAAATTATGAAGGGTTGTTTTGTAAAGGGCGGGGAAGAGTGATGGTGAAGGGCGAGGCAAGGCAAATATCGAGGTCGAGATCTCCACTTTCAATTTTTATGTTATACAGTGGTACCTGGATAAGATCAACGTCATTAAGATCAACGTATAGTCAAGAACGATGTCTGTGTCCCTTTATTATGCAAAGAGGCATTGTTTTTTTATGGTCAACGCTTGGATAAGATCAACGTTTTTGTCTGTCCAAAAACGTTTATCTAATCCAAGCACCACTGTACCATGATTTTGAGAATGATGGGGTGCCAAATGGGTGGTGACCAGTAAATATTACGACTTCAAAAATGTCTTGATTTTGGGTGGGATATTATGAGATCCAAGTGGTTGCTAAAGACACTTTTATTAACAATCCCTAATTTTGGCACCACTTCTAAAGCCTTTGGCACAACACTTAAGCTTTATTCAAGACTATGATTTCAAGGCGCCATAATTTCTATAGAGACTCCGCTTCAAAATTAATTTCGTGTCTCTATTTAAAGAGCAAAAACAAATGCACAAATGAGTTGATTCTCCATTTCAATGCTTGTGATATCATTTTTTTCCTTTTCCTACACTTTTCCTTAGATTAATGAATGTATACGTAAGCAATAAATACATGCATGGATTGATACCAACCATGATAATTCTCCAATTTTCAATTATTCTCACCAATGGTGATCATTTGAAGAAAATTAATTATCCTATGATCCTTAAGAGTAGCAATTTTCATGGTATAAGCTACATTTGCTTTACACTACCTACAATTATAAATTTACAAGAATAAACAATGTACCTCCAACTTCATTGAGTTTGTAAATGAAAGTGAATCTAGATCAAAATAACAACCGAACATCGCGGCAACTATTCAAATATAACAAATGATAATTAGTTCTACAAAAAATACTTAACCTTAACCCCTAACTTTCCTTAAAACCCAAAACGGGTTTTGGAGGTTATCGCAGGAGAAAAACTCAGCCAACATTGACCATTATAATCTCACAAATGATGAAGAATGAACAGTTCAAATTTGGTGCTTGAGTAGAATGTCAAGTGAACTTTGAGATCTTACGGTTGAATCTTGTCAATAATTCTTAGATTGAGATTTTTTGAGCTTATTCTAAAGAAAGGTCAAATTTTGTGACTTAGACTGTTTTGCAACAAGGAAATGTAGGGATTAAAGCCCAAAACATCAAGAAAGACTCAAGAAGTTTCACGCCAAGTGGACATTTACATACTCAAAAACACCAAAAACTCATATTTGACTCTTTTTCGTCCAATTATAAGTTATCATCAGTTCCACGAGCATAGTCCCTCTTGCAAAAGAAGGAGTTATCCATTCTTATTCGCCAGGCACCACAAGCCTTGGCTTGGTGGTTAGGGCTTCGGCCCCCAATGAGGAGGTCGTGGGTTCTATTCGCCATGCCGGCGTGGTGCTCACTACTATAGTCCACCAAAATATTGTGGGAGGTCCTTGGACCTTGTCACCTTGTTGTATGACTACCTCAAAGTCCTTTGGGGGATACTATGTCAAGTATCTTTAAGGCACTAGTAACTAGGCTAGAAACTAGCGTAGTTATAGTGTCCACCCTCGAGAGGGGGAAGTAGTATTGTTCTAATTTCCCCTTGTCCGGTGGCCATCGGGATATTAGCATTACGAACGGACACTTCATTCACGCCGGCCCCTTAGAAAGGACCGGAGTTTCTATCTCTTCTTATTTGCCAATGGTTTCGAGCTCTCTATTTACGTAAATAGTCCCCAACATAACTTTCATATTTCCCATACCATTGCTTTGATATCATGTACTTTTTGTAATGCATGGGATCTTCCTCACATGGAATGAAAGGAACACCAACATCTGTTTTTGGTCATCAAAAGAGGGTTGGTGGACTTTTATGCATGCATGGTACAAGTCGTCCAGGTGATTGCATGATTCATGCAAACATCATATCGCGGACGTCAAGTATGGCGGCCGAATCATTTCGCATCAGTGGCGTAAATGCGAAACACCATAATAGCAACTTTCTACGCTTTGCACAATCCTTTTACCTGCATGGCCACTTTTTCAGTTCTGGAATGACCTTAAACCCTTACTTTCCTTGAAACCCAAAACCGGTTTTGGAGGTTTCTGCAGGAGAAAAACCCAGCCAACTTTGACCATTATAATCTCACAAATGATGAAGAATGAACGGTTCAAATTTGGTATGTGAGAAGAATGTCAAGTGAACTTTGAGATCTTACGGTTGAATCTTTCAAAATAATGCTTAGATTGAGATTTTTTGAGCTTAATCTAAAGGAAGGTCAAATTTTCTGACTTAGACCGTTTTGCAACAAGGAAATTTAGGGGTTAAAGTACCAGATGAGGAAGTGAGGTGCCGCTTATCATGCCGTTGGAGGTTTGAAACCTCAGGTGCTTTATCCCGCGTAAAATGAGCCTCTTTGAAAACTAGATTAAAGACAAAAGTAGACTGCAAGGGCATGATATGGGTACCATCAACACATGTCTCATTATGTGTGACCTATGTGTAATTCATTATACATGTGCCTGAAATTCCTTTTTAAACTCCATGTATACAACTATAACCATGTCACTTATAATACCATTTGGTTAGATTGATTTTTTAATATTGTTTCTTTAATCAAAAAAGTAGTTTTTAAAAAATCACACTATTTGTGGAGGGGTACCAATATCATGCCCTTACCATGCTATTTGGAAATTATTCAGCTCTACATGCGAAACCAATTTTGCATGTATACTACATGTGAATATATTTCTTATAAAAGAAAGTATAGGGGTCACTCACAATGATAATTATTACGTTGCCTTGAGATTGTAGGTTTGATCCCTTTGAGTGAGTTCTCACACTACTTGATGCAAACCCACGCTATTTAGCTCATTTGTGTCCACAAGCAAGCTAATTGGTTAATTAATCAAACAATTATTTTGTATCATTTGGTGCAAAGTCCTAGTTTACAATGATTTTTAGCTCTAGAGGTTTTAAGTAACCTCAATGAGGTTGACCAAGGATTTTGACTTTCTATTATGCCGAGATTTGAGTTTATTTTTGTAAGAAAAAGTAGCATGGTGCAAATTGCTAGTGGGTTAACTCTCATTGCAATTTATAAATCTTCATTTGGGTATGTTTTCTATGAGCCTCTAAACAAGATCCGTGCAACAATTTTTGCATAGGCAATTCAAAGGCCGAGGAAGGACCAATGAGATTGCAACATTGATATGAGAGAAGCACGTGCTGAAGTGCCAAGATTTAAAGTGTATAAACAAGGTTAAAGAGGGTGTGAGGGTCACCTATCATTCATTCTCTTAGTCAATCCTTATTATTCCTCGTTAAAAAAGAATATCCATTTATAACAAAGAGTTGAAAATATAGAAGGGAGTCATGGATAATTCTTTTTTAGTTCAATATATTATGGTAGCAGTTAAAACAATCATCTTCAACTCTCGGGTTTTAGTCTTTTAGATTGAACAAATTCACACTGAAATTTTTGACACTTTTCTTTGACTATATAAAGAAGAGAGGTTTATGTATCAATTTGCGGAACCATAATAAGCCTCTCTTATTCAAGACTAAACTCATGGAGTTTGGATATTTAATGCATCAATCTAATTAATTATTCACTAGTTCATAGCATCATTGGATCTTTAGAAAAATAAGTTGTATGGTTTGGTTGACTATAGCAAAAAGACTTCCAATAGGTGTATAGCGTTGCAGACATGGGCTTCTAGGTGCTTGTTGTCTTTGTTGCGATAAAATTTTACAAACGACGTGTCATCTACTATATGAATGTCCAATAATAGCCTTAGCATGGATGAGACTTTAGCAACTTTGACAAAGAGCAACTCCCTAGAAAAATTGCAATGGGTGGAAGACCTTTGTGCTTTATTTGATATTTGGGTGTCTCGTGATATACCTCCACAATTTGACCTAAGTTAGCTCACGCTTTACATGAGATTAGCTCTAGTATCTCAATAAACATTCTATTTTGTAAGTGTTAGAGATCTCCCTCTGTTAAAAACTTGTAGCCCTAGACTTTGTATTGGTTTTTGATGTTTTCAATAATACTCCAAAAGAGATCTCAACAGTAGCCGTGAAGTAAAAAATTCCTTCATGCAACCCTTGATTTCACACTTGCATAATTATTTATATGGTTTCCATTATTTCTACAAAGTGTTGAGTTTTTGTGTGACTATGCCCATTGTGAGCCTCCTAAATGATTTTGTGGAACCGAAATCATTCAATGATGAATACAATAACTTTAGCTAATTATATTGTACAACATATATTCAAATAAAGCTTTGTTTACAACTTATAATGAAAGCACAGTTAAGCAAACATCACCCCAAAGTCAAGCATGTTAAAGTCTTGATTTTTCATAGATCCTACTACCCTTGCATGCACCTCATGCATACATAAATAGGGTGCCCGCTTATAGGTTCCGACTTCTCACATTTTTACTTATATTTGTAAGTGGTTAAAAATATCACAATGTTATGGTTGTTCTACAATATATTATGTTTTGAGAGTGGCATAGTGTTTACCCCAAAAGGGGTTAGTAGTCCCGCCATTGGTATTAGACCTCCATGTGAACATTCACACTGCAAGGAAATATGTGGTTAATTTGACAGAGTTTTGACAAAAATTTGTCAACTGTCTTGTCAATTAGGGCACCCTGATTCGGTCACTTTGTTGACACATTTTTGTCATTTCAGTCGTCATTCCGGACAAAAATACACGTCAGCAACATTGTCCTCAATTCTCTTTGCCGTGGTGGATTTACTTTGCCATGTCAGCAGGTTCCTTTTACGGTACTTTGGTTCGTGCATGTGTAAAAGTGAAATTAACTACTACCCGGAATTTGTGGATCTCCAAAATTTTAGGGAATTTTTTTTTACTCTTGCTCCATGCCCTAGGTCCCCGAATCTTTTGTGTATGTGAAATAGCGTGGTTGTGTGTAAAATAGCATGGCTATGTGTAAAATAGCATGGCTATGTGTAAAATAGCATGGCTGTGTGTAAAATAGTGTGGTTGCGCGTAAAATATTGTGGCTGCCTGTAAAATAGTGTGGCTGCCTGTAAAATAGTGTGGCTGCCTGTAAAATAGTGTGACTGCGTGTAATATAGTGTGGCTGCATTTCAACCGCCCTCCTTAAAGGGATCAGACCATAATGATCACATCAACAAGAAAACTATATCTTGCTTTCGACCCCAAAGACATTGATTGTAATTCACTTTATACAGAAGCTAAGATTTCTGAGATGATTCCAAGATGAGCCCATCACGATATTGAACATTTCTCAAACAGTGTTTATCAGTCCTTGACAAGGATCAGAAAAGTCTTTAACTTGGGACAAAATTTATCCGTAGAAAGGTCCACTTGGGCATCTCCTCTATCACAGCTTCTAGCTCAACTTCCTACGAAATCTCTACAACCAGATCAATCTCAGCACTAGCACCACTAAGATCTTCCCTGCTCTAAGAACGAGCAGCATTAACATCTGACTTGGAACTAGCTTTCTGCAACTTCGACAGTAATCCACTCTTGTTCTCCAACTCTGCATTTCCTCGACACATATAGCGTAGGAAGTATAAGAAGATTGAAAGATTCATCGAGGTTAGAGATTCTCCAAGAACAGGCGGCGGCCGTGGACTACATCCACAACGGTTAGGAGAAGTCAGGCGTGCTTCATTGAAGTTGAGAGCGACGAAGAGGAAGGAGCAACAAAGTGGGAGAGCAGTGAAGTAGGATAGCGGCAAAGAGGAAGCATCGGCAAAGTGGGAGAGCGGCGAAGAGGGAGGAGCAACTAAGTGGGAGAGCGGCGAAGAGGAAGCATCATCAAAGTGGGAGAGCGGCAAAGAGGGAGCAGCCGATGCTCTTGCCCTTGAACAATTACTTAAACTTAGGGTTCCATAAGTTCAACCCATGCCCTTGGCCATTTTTATTTTATTTTTACTTTAACCTCAATTTTCTGGTAACAATATAGAAAAATAATTCCACGTATACAGCTTAAATCCATAAAGGTAAAAAAAAAATCCACCTTGCATGTCCACGGTGTAAAGTGGGGCAGAAATTGACAAAAAGATGACAGAGCTACAAAAACTACCCGAGATGACAAAACAACACATGGCATATGTTCAATTCGTCATCTTGGACATTTCTTTGTCAGTTTTTAGTCATTTAGACACCCATTTGCTTGTAGTGTCAAGATTAGGTCAACGGAATTCTCTCTTCATATTAGCCTAAAAATAGGCTTGGCGTTCTTCTTTTTCCTATTTTTTGAGTAATCTTGAGATTAAGAAGAAACCAAGCAATTGTACAACATAAAAGGATTCTTGAATGATTACTTTGAGAGCATTTATTGTTGTGTGTGGTGCAATTGAAAGAAGATATATTGTTTCCAAAAGTAGTGAAATATGACACCATACAAATTAGGGTTCTTTGTTAAGAAAGAATGGTGATGGAGAAATTAGGTGATATGTTTCAATGGAATAAATCAAGGCCCGAAAATCGTTCCCTACTACCACCTCGAGAAGATAAACCATGGACCTCCATTTTTTCTCCATTTCAACAAGAACATCAACAAAAGCAAAATACCACTCCATGTTGGCCTTTGTTTCAATGGATTACTCAACAAGCCCAAAGAAGAAAAACGCCTTGTTGTGGCAAAGATGAGGGACCAAAATCCAAAGTACATCCATTATCGTCGAAAATGATAAGAAGGCGAAATAGCAACCCTCCTCAACGAAGTGAAGCAGAATGCAAGGGTCAAGAAGATGATACTTTTTCTTGGAAAGCTTTCAAGATGAATTTGTCTTGTCATAATTCCGATGTTCGTGAAAATGATGAAACTTCGTCAAACTCAAAGGTGAAACATTGTTGTGCACCCCACTTCAAATGGAAATTGAGTGTCTTAGAAATTTGGCCAAAAAATGCGTGTAATTTTAAGTCGCACACTAACCACTTGAAGTATTTAATTACAAGTCCTTCAAGTTGGAGATGGTTTCAAACATCAAGTTCTATGTTCCGTGATTTTTTAGAAGATATGGAAATTCTAAAGAATATGGATGCTAAGGATTTGAATGAGTATCGTGAATTGTTGTTGAAAGAACCATTAACGTACGATAGATTGCATCACTATCCAAAGATTGTGTTGAGGGTCTTTGTCTATCTTCTCCGGAATCAAAAGCCTCCTGATTTCTTTAGGAAAAAAGTTTTGATTCAATTATGTACCCAATGGACATGTAAGAAAAAACAATACTTTTGCACATTCGAGAAAAAAACCAATGAGTTTCTGGAAAATGGGTACAAAAGTTTACAGCTTTTTGATAACAAAACATCTTCAAGATCGTCAAAAACTATGAAGAAGTGGTCGTCTATGAAAGAAAATAGTAACAACCTCTCTACTTCTAGTGGTTTTCGTAAAGATCTCAATAGATCAGTGAGTGATTCAAAAACTATCAAATTGGTGGATGAATCCATGTATGAATCACTAAAAATTTGAACTACTTATATATTTTATCATTATAGAAACAATATTTTAATCAATTCCACTAATTTTAATTCTATGATGATGTCCTTAGTGATGTCACGTTTCATTTAATGTCCTTATCCATATACACTATATACCACCAATGTCTTAATCATGATATAATGATCAATGAATGTTGTTAGGTTATTAAATAATCTTCTCTATACGTAATTTAAGACTAACTTAGCATATATTCAAGGTTAGAAGAAGAAAAACAACTTGTTTGCGCTAATGAAGATGATAAGTGTGATGGTTGGTGCAACAATGAAGATATTCAAAGCTTGAGCATTTTTGATAGACTTCAAGAGTCTTTTTGTCCATGTTTTACATGTGGCAACGATGATTCATTTTGCTTCGGATGTATGTGCACCATATGTAAAGAAAGTGGCACAATTAGAGATTCCATAGCATGGATGAAGTGTAAGCAATGTTTACATATAGCACATTTACAGTGTGCAATTCGAGTTGGATTTGTTGGATTCAATTCCATCCGAAGTTTGGATGGTGAATATTGGTGCCAAAGTTGTGATGAAAAGGTAATTAGAGTATGATACCTACTAATTAGTGTATTTTCAAAATCTACTAATACCCACATATTAATTCTAAAAATCTTGAGGTGTTGTATACAATGCAACATATCATATTCCCTACTTATATGCACAATAAAAATCCAATATACTTTTAATTAGTATATAATATGATTTGATCATTTTGCATCTTTGAGCTTTAAGTTGGACATGAGAGTATGAACCTCTGACAATTTATATATTCCTTGTTCTATAATTTTAGGAAGACCTTGTACCATATTGGATAACTTTATTACAAGAAGCAAGTCAATGTAACCATACATCAAGACTTGAGATTTTACTATTTTGCGCAATGTCGATCTTAAAAGATACAAATCGACCAAAGTACAAAGATACCCAAATACTTGTTTGTGAAGCTTGGGAACTAGTTGCAAATGGGGCTCAATGCTCGGATGTTCAAATCTTGTTAGATATCATCTGCTCAAATTTTCGGTCCACAAATGATCCAAATCATGGTAAGTTGATGCCACATCTTTCCACTTTTGAAATTTTCAAAAAATCTTAAGAAAGAATTAGAAGCATTCTAAAACCAAAAGCAAGTTCAATTTTTTGTCATGGTGTATAAATCCCCAATTCCGTTAAAATGGCGTTATGCCGCTAAAATGGCACACCTCAACTTTGTGAACTGCAGTTCAAAAACCATGTCATATAAGAGAATTTGAAGGTGATATTATGGAAAATGAGTTTCCATATATATAAAGGAGTGATATTATTAAAAAACTGTGATATTACAGAATACACCATTCCATGTGAGCACATATGTAAGATTTGGTGTGACAAAATGGCACATGGCATAGTGCCATTTTAATGGAATTGAGGTTATAACTAATCGCACGAAGGATTTCTTCTGAAAAATAAACTAATGATAGGATAAACAATTAAAATATACATGTGTATTGTATACAGACCAAGAGAGAAACCTTCGTATAAATTATTTAAAAAAGGCTGAAGAAGACCTTGAAGGTGTGCACGAAACAATAAAAGAAGTTGAAGCTTGGGAAAATGTTCTACTTCAAAGTGAAGAGCAATTGAAGCGATTAAAAGTAAAATTGGAAACTAAAACAAAAAATGCAATCCTTTCAAAAACTGCAGCTAAGATTGTTGAAAAAAAACTTCATAGTGAGGCTTTAATTTACAATGATCTTGAGAGGTAGGTAATATTGGCTTAAGAAAAGTGTGCCAAAATACATGATTTCATGTGTGGCACACATTTGACAAAGGTAAGTGTTGTGATGGATTACACCGACCTACCTTTCCATATCTTCTATTATTGGCATTTGATGTTGAGTTGCATGGAAAATAATCAAAGTCAAATTTTTAACGTAATAGGCTCGAAAATTGTGTAAAGTCTGTTCATTGTGACCAAGGGAATCATTTATGGACTTTTTGGATTCATATTATTTCAGACATAGATATGAGATCAACCTTTTTGGAACAAAGCCTGCAACGAGGCCTCTCATATGTTACAATTGTGTACATTCCATCATATGGAATCACTACACTATGTATGCATGCGGTACATTTCCTTGGAAGTGGTTATGAAAATGCTTTCTAATGTTGACCAATGTTATGAAGTTGTAGATTTCTAATTAGCTTGAAAGATTTCTTAGAAGTGTACGTTTGAGACATTTGTTAGAAGTGTAGGAATCTAAGTACCTCAATTCATGCTTGAAATCAAGATGTGCTGATATGCCAAAATTGCAAAGCGATCATAAGAAGACCACATTTGGGCCTCTTGTCGTTAAAAGGTTAATAAGGAAGTGTTGTAGATATACGTAAGACCGCACACCCTAAATTTCACCTAAAAGGTAAAACCTAGCACTTTTCTTAAGCCAATTTTACCCGCCACCCTGGTTACTAAACCCTAATTGCTTTCATCCATCCATAGGATTTCATCCATCCACTGAATTTCATTCAACAATATGAACTATTGTGATCTAAAAGTCTAAACCTAGCACTTCTACTACCCCGGTAACCAAAAAACTACCAGTTTACTAGCACAGTAAAAATCCGGTTAACAACTTGTTGCAAACAAAGCAAATCTTTGGGAGAAGAGTTCAACAACTACCTAGTAACCATTTACCATCATGTATGCTGAAGGCCACTCGTTGGAAACACTATTAAGAATGACTAAAAAGCAACTTTTGAAGTTTTCAAGAGACGAACACATCAAGAAGCTTACTTCATTCCGCATTGTAAATACTTTTAGGCTCACTCCTATGGCTATCTCAAATGGTTTCGAAGAAGATATGGATACTGGTAAGTTTAGTTTCTTAAATTTGTTTGTTCCTAGTAGTGGAATTCCTATTGGTTATACACAGACTTGAAGTGCAACTCCAGGGATTGGCTCTGAAGGAGATGAAGGCACTTTGTCTACCCAAAGATACAAACAAAAACTTGACAATAATGACAATGTAAAAGCATCTAGCACGAAGCTTCCAAAAACTTAAGTATTTTCTAACTTCAAACATGCTTTGATTTATAAATACAGTTTGATTTTTTTCAATGCAAATATTTTGAAACTTTATACTTCTTGAGTATAAGGGGCATGCCTTCATGTCTTCCATATTTCATCCGCACTCTTTCAATCTTTCATCAACAATTTTATAGCTACATTTACATTTTTTTCATTTGCGGATGAACTCTTAATGTTTTATAAGTTACGAATGAATGCATAACAATTTTCCATCTACAGATGGATATTTAAACGATTTTGCCTAAACACTTTTGCTGAACGCTTCTACATCAACGCTTTTGCACAGCAGTTTTGATAAAAAAAAATTTACGGTTTTGCAAAAGCAATGTTGTGCAGTTTTTTGAACATTTATTATTATACTTTAATACTTTATTATACTTATAATTAATTTAATATATTGTAAGTTTAACTACAAAACTCCATAAACTATATATTTTTTAAAATCAAGATTATTTTTCGTACAAAACTAAAAAAACAACAATGGCACTTATAGATAGGAAATGATTACATTGTAATTTCCAGCGTGATACAACATATATATAATTGTTGAATTTATTCTATAGCATATCTTCTATATTTTAATATTTCATTTGTGAAATATTTATCTATATAATATAGAAATTTCAGTAAAATCCTTTGATTTTGTAGAAACCAAAATTTATGTATTAAATCCCTCTCTTGAAAAAAAAACCATTTTAGAAAAAAAATCCTAAGCATGACGTAGTTACCATTTGATAAAATGACTTAGTTACCATTTGATAAAATCCAATCATTTGATAGTAGATTATGATGATATTTAATATTTTATATGATTAAAGAAAAAAATTGTAAATTATTATTATAGAAGATTATAGAGCCTCACAGTTCCATCGTTCTTGTTCTCTATACATTGATTCGTGTTCACCCTAATAAATTATACATTTTAACTCTTGAATTTCCTCGGGGGATTCACTTAGTGTAAAAATCTACAACTAGCTGCGAACACGGGGTATTTTCAAGGGGGGTATTATCTTTGTTTAGATGAATATAGCACCATGTTTAGTTATATAATACCCCTAGATTGCTCAATTTATTATGCCGTTGTTTTTATTGTAATTTTTTTTAGCAGAAATAGTTTAGGGGCTAAGTTAGTTTAAAAATTTAGAATTAGACGTTATTTTTTTCCAAGTTAATGATAATTCCACTTGCTCTATCTCTCTACAAATTTTCCCCGTGCACGAAAATTGCTTATGCTGGTGACATCCTTGTAGATTTCTCGTGCTAAAAATTGAGCCATTATTGAACGTGACACACATTCAACACCAACACGAGCGATTTCGGAACACTCACATTTGCTCACAATCTGCATTTGTAACTCCAGCATACCATTAGAAACATGATCCTCAAAGTTTGGTATGATGAAACAACGAAACCAATAGGTAGGAAGAGGACTGTCCAACACACATAGAAAAATGAGAGCTAATCACACATTTGTGTCCACAGCCACAATGCAAAGGGTTCGTGGTCCGGTTAAATCTACTCCCAGACCGTCTTGTGTCATGAGACACAGTCCTGGATGGACAATTAGCTGCCTGCAAGCAAAAAACAGCCTGCCAAACACATCAAACAGTCCAAAGTGTTTAACAATGCACGGCTGAAAAGTCTAGCAAAACTGAATTCCACCGAGAAGAGAGGAGACTCAAAAAACTCCGTGGGCTGATGTTGTTACGCAAAAATTGTAAGATGGCTCATTCCGAGATCCTCGGCCGCACTCTGCCTGAACTCGCTCTCCAGGGAACTTCGCAGCCTCGCCAGGTCTGGAAGCTTTGCACGGGCAAAGTCGAAGTGAAGCTGCGCCTTCGAAAAGGCTGCAAAGTTGTCCGAGTCCAGAATCTCGCTGTGCGCTCGTGCTGGAGCTCCAGTGGAAATGCCTCAACCATACAACACCTCAGGTATTCAAATTATTTCCCACTGATCAAACTTTTAATGGATATACAGTACATTAAGGGGGTCTCAGGGTTTTGTGTGAATGTACCTTAAGGAGGTCCGAGGGTCTAAGTGAAACGCCCGTCATTCGTATGGGAACCCAAATTCCAGAATGTCAAGTCGTACGTTGCTCGATCAGGCCCTTGGAAATCCGTCGACTGCCCTTCCCGACGCACTTTGTTCGCACACAATAAGGTTCGCAGCAGATCCCACTAAATTTAAATTTCTAGCTACTGTGCTCACCCACGCCAAGATAAACCATGCCTTCTTAGAACTTGCACCAGGGGTTGTAGCTGCTGATGCTGCCATTCTTGGACCCAATAATATAACTGCATATTAACCAACAGGGATCCACAGGTCATCTTCACAGGTAGTAGGAAAACATCCCAATGCACCCTGCACTTTTACATATGCGAGAGTAAAGAGAGTCATGACCAGCACCTGTGGGAACATTGGATACAACATTCGAGAGAATACGATCAACTAAAGATAGCACGCTGATCCAGCTTGCTGAATCGATTCGAGAATGTGGTTCCACGGCTAACCAGAATTCTTCAGGAGCGCCTGTGTTGTTGAAGACAGATGTAGCAATGAACATACCAGAGAAGAAATGAACATCACCTCTTACTGCTTCGAAACGAAATCGTCTAGCACCTGTTTGTCAGAATCCGCTAGACAATACACGTTCTGCCTACTGTTATAGGTAAGAGCAACACTTGAGATTATGCAGTCGACATCAATCCATTGGGTGTCGGTGACATCATACTTAAACTTATTCCTGCCTGGACCTTTTGAGAACCAGTTGAACATAACTTGAACCGTAGGAGAAGTACTTACCTTCTTACCTGTAGCTGTGGATCTATTCATCAGATCTATGGGGTTTCGTGAGGAGCCCCACTTTGTGCCATAGGACCTTCTTATCTTCTGTACGCGGCCTATCCACCAAGAACCCGAGTCTGAACCAGGTGAAAGCAGAACTGGGGACCCCCTGCGCTGCAACCCCTGTCTATTGCGTTTCTGAGCAGCTCGGCATGTGGAATAAGTTGCTCTTGTATCATCTTGCTCAAAGTATACCCCGCAATCCGTACCTAGCCCAACCAAACATGTACTACTCGAACTAGAAGCAGAAAGGTAGTCTTCGGCATTATTGAAATCTGTTTGAGTTCGGATTCTCGGTTAGTACGTCCTTAGATAGGAAGGGATTTCCATTTAATTCAGAGACTAACGTAGATTTGTATATAGTCTTACCTGCATACTCGACCACTGGTGAGATTCTTACCGTCCTTTCACCTGCCACGGCGCTCGTCTCCGGCTGCAATTCAGATGAATTGAGGATGTCTCGAATTGCGTGTCTGCACTCATCCTCGGCAACTTGAAGATTATCTAGACCGTCTTCACTTATCGCATCTTCTGACTCCTGTACATCTGGACTATGTTCTAAATCACAGGGAATTTGAGAGTCCGGTGCAAGGGTCTCTCTCATCACCTCGCCGTCACCGTCTTCTCCTGGAACAGGACGGGTAGGGGGACCGTAACACCAGTGCTTATCATCTGCGGCCTCTAGAGCCCACGGCTCCAAGAACCACTTCTTCTCTCTTGCAACAGTTGACGGTGCCATGTTCAGAACTCGGTGGGTAGCTTGCGCAGATTTGAAGCCCTCTTGCAGACATAGGATCATATCAGCGTCGGTCTCCAGACCGGTGTAGTCGCTAAAATTTGCAGCGGTCTGATTCGATCCCAAGGGGTGTAGCTTCGCCCAGATATTCCGTTGTTTGTTGTGGACTCTATCGAACTTCAGACCGTTCACGCCGTACTCAATTGCGGCCAGGTGGTTCACGGTGTTAGCACAACCTAGTAATTCATGGAAATCATAAGATCTCTCCATTCCCTGCATCCCTCCTACTTTACTGAAGAATATCTCACAGGAATCGGACCCGGTTAGATGAAGTGGGATAGACAACTCACTATGGAAATCACGGAAATACTTTACCAAAAGGACGACAAAGTGACATGATAATTGAATGTCTATATAGCATTGATTACTTACAAAACACTCTTGAACTGAGAGGGTTTTAGTGTTACCTCCGACACTATGATCGCCATGTTTGAACCAGAGTTTCCATAGTCTGAAAAAAAAAGAAACCTTGGCTGCGAGCACAACTCTATCTCGAAGACTTAATGATTCTGAAAGAAAAATATCTACATAATCAGAAACTATCTGCAGGTACATCTGTGTCCCCAGCGTCCTCTCCTGATGTGCGTCTCTTTCAATCTGCAATTTCCTCAGACTGTCCCTTACCTTCAATGAGCAAAGTCGTTGCGCACTTGCCCAATTCTGCCTATCACTTCTCTGTACATCCTCTTGCCTAAGACCGTGATCATTATAGGTGAATTTATTATAGACTTGTCCAATATGCTCAAGCAGACAAACATCTGCCCCCAACTGGAGACTCTTTACTGCGCTGTCTAACGGATTTATAAGTTTCTTTCCGTTGTGTACATAATCTTGATCATGCAATCCAACAATACGACCAGAGCTAAGAATCAAACCGGATAGAGACCACCCTGCCCAAGGTAGACAGTACCTGACCCCCACCTTGTCGGTATAGTCTTTGATCATGAGCTGCCGACGCCTAGAATCCCCATCCGATGCATGTCCAATTATGGGACCCACAGCCTCTTCACAATGAACCTGCCACAACTCGTCAATGGCAACCCACTGCTCCCTCACCCACGCAGAATTAAAACAGTTGCATGTGACGTTGACGACGAGCACAAGCCGAGGCAATTTATCATGCAAAGGGTTGACCATGATAACTCTAGCGAAGCTGCCAATCTGATTAGTCCTAAACGATTCTACTATGTTAGTGTAGCCAGCTTCTCCAAATCCAACATTCGGCTTGAAATGTGAATCACAGCGATGATTGTCTTTGGCACCACAGAACCCGACAAGGACATCAGAACGTGACTCCCATGAGATCCGACTCTTGACTTTAGTCTCATCTTCGGCGAGTATAACTGGCACTGGCCCGAGAATCCCGTGGACCCGCTTCGCTTCTCTGTAAATCTGGGCAACGGAATTGAAGATCACACCGTGTTCTCCTGCCACAAACTGCACGCCTTTCTTGCTCTCTCGCTTAGTACTGGAATACGATGGAGCAGCAAAATTCAAAGAGAATAAGTCACACATGCGTCTTCCACCATATATTTTCATGGCTTGGGAAAATGACTTGGTATTTTTTGAGTACCTAAAACCTTGTTTCTCACGGTTCAGATTAGTGGCGACATCTCTGAGGAAGTCCCACAATGCTGGCTTCCCCCCGAACGCATTGGTTCTGTGTGCAGCGACGATGTTGTTACAAAATGCTAACACGTCTTTTCGATTAAAATTCTCCAGCGCACTCAATTTCAGACCCTTCGATGTCAGTTTCAACTGCGCTAGTTTAGCCTTCAGCAACCAATGCGATGTCTTCTCCTCTTTGTATTTCCGGGCAAGGACTCTACTACGACCAGCCAATTCTCTAATTGTGGTAGTCGACCCTACGCCTGGGACACATATCACGGAAACCTCTCTTAATCTGCTTTGCATGGTTCTCTCGCAAGACTCTCATCCGAAAGTCATTCTCCTATGAATTTCATTGCATTGTAACACGTGAAATTCGGGAAAGGTTCTTTGTTATGCTAAGTCGTTTACATTGACGTAAACGAAAACACCCGTCGACTGTACAAAGGACACCCTGATACATGAACTCGGTAGAGGTTGCAGGCTCTGGAACCCACAACCTCCCTGGTTTCGGGTCATGCAAGAGAGACATATACTCGTAATCTAAATTTCCGTATAATATAGACGGACCCCTTAATCCCCAGCACAGCAAACTAAGGGGACAGGAACACTCACCAGATTCGGAGGAGCCTGTCGAGTATTTGTCAGACGCCCTAAACCAGCTATGGAGGTCCTGCTGGTTTCCAATTGTTCGTGTGGAAGAAGACGGTCTGCCTCTACGACCAGTGTAAATGGCATTCGATGAGGTCCTCTCTGCAACTGATATGTCCTGCACGACCTTACTATGCTTCAAACCGTGGATATGGTTCTCCAGGTTTGCCTTCAGATTCTTCCTCGCAGGACAAAGCTGAAAAATCTCCCCATCCACCTTGCACCGTACCTTGTACCAGAAAGATTTCAACCGAGTAGCATCTTCATCACCAATCACCACAAAAGGACCTAAATTGCCAACAACGGAGTTGTTAACCTCCTCAAGAACCCTAAGACCTTCCTCAACCAAACTTGTGGTGGTCACCGTCAGGAGTATTGATTTTCCCTTACACGCTTGAGACTGCGGATGGTTTGAGTAATCCACACCCTTCCTCCGACACCAGGACCTGATATGCAACGAGGACTGAAGGTGAGAGTTCTTAAAATTCGCAAACAAATTGTGAATCGCCGACTTGGAGTGATCACCAGTAGAGTTTCCAAAATCCTTCTTGCATTCTCCGCAATGCAACTTCACCACCCCAACGTTGTTCTGATCATAGGATTTCAGGTGCCAGAGATGGTCGTCGAAATCCATCTCTGAGAGTTCCTTTTGTAACTTCTCGACTTGGCTCTTGAACTTCTCCATTACATCGTCTAATACTAACGTTGCCTTGATTCGATGCGCCGAAAGACGAATCACGCCATCCGCAAACTGCTGCAGAGATAGAGTTATAAGAGACGAGGTAGTCGGTTCCGCAGCAGCGTCCGAATAAACCGGGACTTCAAACTCCTCAACGGGGGGGCAAAACCCTAACACTTCCTCTCCATCTCTGGATTCCCCGCCTTCTCTCCATGATCCGTCATTTCTTCTCCTCCGCTTGGCCAGTCCTTCATCTCCGACCTCGGAAGCAGGAATGACGTAGACTTTGTCCCCCACGGTGTTCATCCCCTCGAACGTCCTCTTGATTCTGCACTTCTCATCAACGTCCCAGAACTCAAATGGCCATTCCACCCAACCCGCAGACTCGAGCTTTGCCCTCAAATCCTTACAGGAGTCATTCTCACGGCAAACCAAGGGACTAATCAATACAGGGTTTGAAGATTCATCGACTGCAGTATCTGACTTCACCTTGCACAAAGACATCCTTTGCAGAACACGCAAGTGAAAAACTGACCACCTAATCGATACAGAAAACAATTTAACAAAACCCTAACAGTCAAGAGATTGGAAGCGAAATATTAGAGAGCTTCGTGAGTTGTCGTTGCTTTGCAACACGACGCACGTGAGTATACAAAACCCTAAACTCGTTTACTTCGGCTCCATCTTGCACCCTACACAGTTCACAGAACTCGTGAGAGCTTGCCGCCAAGTATTGCCGTTGGCTCATGGATAAGAGTAAACCGCGCGAGAACACGTGAACCCCCCCCCCTCCAATTCTCCCGCCCAGATCTAAGCCGCCGATCTAAAACCCTCCATCCAACGGTCAAAACCGCCTAAACCCAAACCCTATACCCTAGGCTCTAATTTTAAACATCATAAACCCTAGTTCTAAATACCCTAAACTCTATCACATCCACTCATTTTGGATTCTAGTCAATACTAATTAATATATGGCATACTACATTAATATTAAAAATTATCTAACATGAACTAAAAATATGCACCCTACATTACTTTGAATTTATCCCCCATATTTTCTCGAGCCCTATAATAAAACAAACAATTTTATAAATTTTAGGCCAATGGAATAGAAAATACCGTATATTTGTTCTCTCCTAGTTTCTAACTCTTCCGCTTAGTGAATCCCCCGAGTGAATTTCCTATGCATGTTTTATACATACTTTGTATCATGCGTAAATTTAAAAATTTAAATAAATAAAATTTATTATTGATTTGTCACATTTCATAATTTCTTTTCATGGTTTTATTCTTCTAAATAGTCATATTTCCAAAAATAATTGATTAAAAGTTTACGTAAAATACACAATAAAATATCAATATGATTAGTAAAAATATAAATTAAATAATAATTACTAGCTTCTGACAACTACTTGTTTACAAGATTTATGAGTCAATGAAATATTTTAGACCCACGTCATGGGAGAAATTTAAAAACTTCTAGAAACTCCATGGCATGCTTAGTTTCATTAAATATGGGATGTGTGCAGGAAAAGAAGACACTCCACATGCACCTAATCTTATGGAACAAAGTGACGAAGACATATACTAGGACCGCGAGCTATTAAATGAACATGTGACGAACAAGCTCAACCGAGGTTACAATGGAATTGCCCTCGTCGTTGTAAAAAATGTCATGTGTGACAATAATTTCAAAAACTTACTTTGGCATTTGATTATTTGCCTTTTGGGCCCTGAAGTGCACAATGCGTGTGAGCAAAACCTCAGGCCACGAGTTTCTTGAAATTTGGAGGAATCGCTAGCAATGGTTGTAAAAGTGTGTAAATCATCACCAATTTCACAATTCTGACGTGGACAAAGAATAAGACAGCTGCAAATTTTTTGGAATCTTAATGCAGAGTCGGAATCGCCAGTATATTGCTTTAAACCTACATGTTGTTTTGTGTTTGAAGCATTTCCAACAAAAGGTGCACAATTGCCACAAAGTTGAGATAATAATTAGGGAAATCATCAAATCAAGTGCTCATGAGGAACTATCACTGCAACCTCTCATTCATTTATTTACGTGAGAATGAAAAGTACAACCTCAAAAACTGGCTCTTTTTAAATTTTCTAATAATGTAACGTTCTATAAAGTATATACTTGTGAATGCATTTTTAAGATTTAATTATTTTAAGATTTAAGATAGTAAATAACTATCATTACTTACTATAAATATCTTTTGACTTTTACTCTATAACTGATATTTTCATTTAAGCATTGTATGATAGTTAAATTATAAAAGAATTATTTTATTCCAGTCGTATAATTTTATTTAAAAAAAAATTATCTTACTTTTAATTTGCCAAAAAAAAAGATTTATTCAACGAATTACAGTTTTTTCATTTTATAAAGATTTCTTTATTTTATTGTCTTTGTCATCTTATGCAGAGACCATGTAAAGACTATCTCCATCAACACACCCAAAGTCCAATGACCTATCTTAGGGATAAGCCAGACGGGCGGCAGCGGCACAAAACGCGACAGGCCATTGGTCCAATTTTACCTAGCTTGACCCACGACAGGAACTGCCGCAGTAGCAACTCCGACATGGCGCGTTAGTGGCATCGCTGATAACTTCAAGGCGCTAGACTACAGCAGCCCAAGTTTGCCGGCCTCCCGGCCAATAGCCATCGCTCCCGCGTACGTTCTCCCGCGGTGCGACTTTCCTTCCTTTATGAGCTGCTGCCTGCTATCATTGCACTTTTGATCTTGCATTATCGCATTATTCCTTGTAAAGATGGATTTGCAGGAGACCGTGCCAAATGTAAGCAAGAGCAATGTACAGGAGAGCTCGACCAACAATCTTCTCGTGAGGGCGGTGATTTTCGTCATCAACGAGGCGGCTTGCCTCCCACATCATTCTTCCAGGGTTTCCAACCTTTAGTTAGCCACATGCCTTTCTTGTTCCGTGCTTCTTTCACGGAGTAGGTTGCGCACACTCTTCTCAGACCGCACCTTCACCCTTCATCGACCTAAATGCAGAGTTACAAAAGCTAGAAGTGCAAGGGTGTGCTACTAATCCAGCAAAAAGCGCACAAAAACGGAGATTGACAAAGAAGAAACCCAAAATTGTTGAATTGGCTGACATGAAGGACGAAGTGGATGCGGTAAGAGTGGAGGGCTTTGGAAAGATTACTGGGTAATCCAGTTGATAACAATTTGCGGAGAGATGCACAACACCTTCTCTGCACCACGGAAGCAAAGTACTCCCTCCCCCTTTTTCTTCTTGTCGTTGTTTCTTTTTATTTTCTTCTAAATGCTGTGACTTTGTACTTGCTTTTCCGCAAGTGATTTCACAACACAACTATGAAGACTAGTAATATTGAATCGATTTAAAAAACCTCAGACTTCACTTCACAATATTATGCTTTTGTCATTGAATTCCATTGTAGTCTTTTAGAGTCAACAAGGGTGTGTAAATGCAGAAACTCAATAATGCCAGTGAGAGCTTCTTTGCTTAGAATTTTTACAAGAACAGTTTCATGTTGAGCTATATGTTTATATACGCACCTTGGCCAATTGAATCATGAAGTTGATGTACTCATTGCATGAACTCATTGACGGGTACCCACTGGATCACCAGAAATGAAGCAGGCATGTACAAAACGGCTACCATCATTTTGAATCCCACCACATCATATGTTATGAACTGCTGAAAGGACTCATTCTCATTCCTGCAGTTATATGACAAGTGGCTTATAAACCGCTCAAATATCAGATTAGAGGGCACAGTGGGGAGTTATTAAGGAAATCGATTACAGAATATTTGCAAATTAATTAGGAGATTGGATCAAATGGAACAATTCCTATTGAATTCTAAGTTATGAGTTTTGGAAGGGAAAAGTCATAGGTGTAATAAATAAGTTCGTAGTATTTCGTGTGTTTTTAGTCACATGTTGTAAGCAAATTTACGTGGTACATTGTCATATCATTGATTAGTGCTTTTAGAATGCATTGTGCTTTTTTCAATTTTTTATTGTAAAGCATCTTCTCATCCATGCCAATCATTTTTCATAGTGTACCTACATGAGCACGTGTAGATAATTGGTCATGTGTGTACACGAAGTTTGTTTCGCTCTGCCCGGATTTCACGAAAGGTATGCAGCCAGAAGTGGAGTGCAATCTACAACAACTACAAGGAGGACAAAGCAATGAACTTAAAGTCTGGGTCGTATCGGACGGAGAAATGTTGTTGCTTCCAATTGGTTGTTGAATTCATGTTTGACATGGCCAACGTTGTTACACATGCCCACACAAGTGCAAGGAATAGAGATGTATTGAAGTCGATAGAGAGATCACACTTTAAGACAACAGAGCAAATGAGTGGTGAGAGCATATTCAAGTCTCCGGAACCAAAGCGGAAAGATGAGATTTTCACAGGCGTTGTGTAAGTGAGACTAGGGAGAGTAGCAAGACTCTTATGGAAAGCTTGAAGGCTAGTGAGGACATAAAAATGGCTTTACTTATGAGCATGCAACAAACCATGGAGAAACTAGTTGAGAAATTCTAGCTAGGCTAGGTATATATTTTTATATAGAAATTATGGAATGATCTCAACTAGTAACTTCTAGTGCAGAATTTCTAGACCCTTCTCTGCCAACAATGCAATACAATCAAATCGGCTATAACCTACCACAAGATATTGCCGAATGTTCAATCCTTGTCCTTGTCAAATGTCTGTGCAATGCAAGCTTTTGTTTTGGCCATCCACAAAGTCCTTGCAATACCATTTCTCCTTGCATAGGGATCTTTGGATGTCTTGCCTCCCGTGCTTATTATAACTTGGTACTCTCTAACAGCATCTTGTTTCATGAATTCTAAGGTTTCCCTTGAGCTATCATTGATGTCAGCCAAGCTGAGAAGTGCATGATTTGCCACTGCTAGTCTTTCTTGACTCAATGCTCCTGGAACCCTATCTAAGGATAGACCATTGTGAACCTCATTGGTTGCTTCTTGCGCCCATTCTATTTTTCAGAAACTATCGCCAAAAATTATGCAGATGTGTAAAACAAGGCATGCGTTTACAATTTCTGGAATATTTTTGAATTGCATGTCGATCCTCTTAAGTAGAATGCGCCATCTACCCTTGAGCATGCCAAACGCTCGCTCTATACACATGCGTGTAGAACTCTAAACTAAATTCCAATAGTACTCCTCACAAGACAGGTCATCCTCGTGTCCCTTGAATGGTGCGAGCATCCACGGGCGACATATGTATGGAGCATCCTCAATCAGAGCATACAGTGAGAGCTTTCTTGCTTCACAAAACTGTGCAATCTCTGTCCTCCCCCACAAATTTCCGTCATGCATGGATTCCTCCCAACCTATGTCAAAATCCCAAAACATGCATTTGTTGGAAACAATGCCCTGCAGAAGTATGGAGTGAAATCCTTTACGATTGTAGTAGTCTACAGCATGCAATCAGGGTGCAATGATGGGTATGTGCAATCCAGCAACTGCCCCAATCACGTAGGGTATGCCATGAAGATCTTAGAATCCGGAGCAAATTTCTCCATAAGACTACTAGAAGGTCATCTAATGAATTTTCTTAGGAATTCTGAGTTCACGGCACTAATGAACTGAGAGAGCGCTAATTGACTACTGGAGAGTCCAATCTTGTACAAGTCTGCAATGCTTTGCATAGAATTACTTGTGGCCAACTTGGAAATTGCAACAGCTACCTTGATTTCAACAGGAATTGCAGGCCTCATGTTCGTGTCTTGCCTTTGCAAGCACATTGCATGCGATGAGCACAAAAACTCGAATGTTGATACGTCCATCCGCATCCGGCCTTTGAATTCTCTTGCATTAAATGAACCAAGCAAGTTTTGATCAAAAAACCAGGGTTCTCGCAGTCCTCTGCAATGTGCCCAAAGTCGTCGTGGCGGATGTACACGTACTCTCTTCAACCTTTGCATTACGAGAGTCATAATCCAAACTTGTTGCCAATGTCAAATTGAGATCACACCAAAGTCTCCACCCACAATCTCCAGCGCGCAGAACATTGAAAGTTGGACGATAAGAAGAAGCAACAGATCCTGGAGTTCATTGTCTATGTTGCAGTGTGAGTCTTTCTAATAAAGAGTAGGCAGCAAAGTAAAGGTCTGAGATATCACCTCAGCGAAATGGAGCGGCACAAAGTCCAGCTTCTACGCATAAGCATACTAGAAAGTGACCTCGTTTCAAAACAACGTGGAAACGCAGTCCGTAGTCAGAGGCGGCGCTGCAGCTGGCGCCGCACCCCGCTCCCGAAGTTATTGGCGCTGCCGCCCGTCGAGAGCTGCAGGAAGCAGGCAGGTGAGCTAGCTAGCCGGCCCTGCCTACTTGCAGGCGTAGCCTGCTCTGTCACTGCTGCCCGTGAGAATCCTCCCTTAAAATCCTTTCATACTACCACAAAATAGATAGAAAGTGGATGAGACTTGGATGAGATGTACATGGTAGCTGTTTGCGTAGGATTTAAGCCTCTGCTTGCTCTAGTTTCCCCTCTTTTTCGAATTACTTAGTTCCTCAAAAATTCCTGCAAACGCTCTGGAAGATTCACGAGGACGCATTTCATAAGACCTACATTTGTAATGCTAGGAGCCTCAGCTTCGAGGAGTCGTTCGGGTAACACTTCTCAATAATATTCGCAATTAGGGTTGCAAGCATCTAGTTTAAGTTTTTGCTAAGACACTGCTATATTTAGTAATGTACTTTGTCTGTGTAATGCTCGAAGTCTTTTAATCGGGTTTTTTTTTTTTTTTTTTTTTTTTTTTTTCTCTAGAAGCATCAAAGTGCGAGCTGTGGAGGCATTTGCGGCACCATTCTTATTGTCATCTCATGCTATATAAGTGCCAGAATTCTGCCACCGCATCATCTAACTATGCAGAAGTACAAGACCTCCCTCTCATGTGAGAGAACCCTTATGACCAAAGACCTCTTATTATCATAGACCTCCTATCACGATAAATCCTCTATCAACATACTACACTCAATTAGGCTACCCTTCTTGTGTGAGGGCACCCCTATGGCCGAAGACTCCTTATCATTATAGCCCCCTAATACCAATAGACCTCCTATGAACACATTACACTGAACAAGTTGTTTTGCAATAAATACAAGAACCTACCCTCACGTGAGGGGCTTACATAACCAAACTCCTTATCATTATAGCACCTCAGTGACCATACTACCACCTATGACCATACTACGGTAAACCCAACTACACAGCATTATATTCTTTGCTGACAATTGTCAAAAAAATGTCAAAAGTCTTGACTTACATTAAAAGTGGGTTGTTTTAAGGGC
This sequence comes from Bryum argenteum, assembly GCA_037043015.1. NCBI lineage: Eukaryota > Viridiplantae > Streptophyta > Bryopsida > Bryales > Bryaceae > Bryum > Bryum argenteum. Next base: position 11,428,843 of record CM073323.1, on the reverse strand, counting down.
AAAGTATTGAAATCATTCAGGAGGTAGAGGTATTGACAATGTAAAATTACAAGACATACAATGCTCTTGCCTAAAACAACATATATTTTCCCCCGCCATACATATTGCTATTGTACAACATCTCTTTAAGAGGATAAGGACTTTGTAAATTCTCTATAATGCCCTACTAGCTCCCTAACCTCTCTCACAAATCCCCCTTATAACTTATCCTTATGAACGAATAAGCAATATGGCCCATGAAGCCCGCACAAGCACAAGCTAAAAGGCACATGAGGCTCATAAAGGCCTTATCAACAAAGCCTAGATCATGATTTGTCAAGTCTCTAACAACTAATAGATTAGAGCTTCATGAATGAAGTAGGAACTGATGATACTAAAATTAAAATTATGTTTAACGTAAACTAAAATTATAATTAAGTTAGTAGAATGGGGCGCATTTGATATCAATCTCACATTCTCTCACAACTCTTACTCCTCTGACTTTTATTTTTTGCGTGTTCTTTCATTATAACACTTTTGGCGACCAAGTTTAGAGTGGTTTATTCAGTAGACGCTCTAAGTAGAAATACTAAAGATGTAGCATTTGAGGGGGAAATCTTGTGTAGACATGGAAACTAAGATTTGAACAAGGAAGTGAAACATTCTTACCTTTTTTGTGATTTACGCAATAGAGCAGAATATACCACTATCTCTATGAGTCTAGTACTTCCTGACATTCAAAAACACAAAATGAAGTTGAACGTTAGATCATTTATTCGTTTAGAGAATTTTTGTGTAGTTTCAAAGTCTGAGATTCTTTTTGAAAATGATACTATGCATGTTGTATTGAAGGTTCAGACTACTACGTCCGTGACTACCATACTCAATGGTGATGAAAATGACTTCATCCCTACTTTTTTTTCATAGGGATAGCATTCATAGGTTTCATAAACGCTTACGTGAACAATGAACCAAAGAACCATTATTGTTTGTGTAATTAGTATCAGAAGTCAATTTAGTCGTTATCATTAACTAGTTATTATTGATTGATACACCGTAAATGACAACGACATTTTGGCACTCGGTCTACAATTCCTCAAAGAATTCAACCAAATTGTTGAAGCTTTCAATAGTAATCAGTGTGTCAAGGTGTTGTTCAAAAATATTAGCGTTTTGCAATCGGGAGAGCGGTATTTACGCACCGAAGCAAATACGATTATAACTTCGGTTGTTGACAACTTTGCGCAAATGGAGTTACAATCAATCCATAGTAAATTGTCTTCAAAAGTTATAGCTTCGACAAGAGAGGTGTTTCATTCTTTCAAAATCATTTTTATTTTCATTTCATTTTGTTTCTCATACATACATGGTTGATTAAAAAAACATAGAGGATTGTGGTTTTATTATATAAATCAAAATTGAAGTAATAATTTTTATATAATTTTAAAATATAATACTTACATTTTTTTATTTAAAATTATAATGCATTAAACAACTTTATAAAATCGTAAAATAATAATAATCATAATATTATTAACAATAGAGAGATCTTCAGAGCTTTGCAATCGATGCACACTGGGATGGATTTCTGTCTGCAAAAACATATTACAAAGACATTAGGGCATTTGAGTTTCAATTTTGAATTTTAGAGTGCGAGATCTCAAGCGCCCAATGCCTATAATATTTATTGCTGCATCTTGAAGAGAAATTATAAAAAAACTTAAAAGAAGACGCCTTTATAGTGTTTTTTCAGTCATTTATAAGGAAATTGAGGTCAACATTTGTCGAAAGCTTCGAGGTTAATTACAACTATCTGCTTCAAATCATTAATAAAAGTTTGTTTAACCAAAATGAGTGTGAGCGTATGAATCTTGGAACGGTACGCATTGTTAACGGGCTAATTACCTAGCCAGTAATCTTTTAGTTACTGGGGCAGTAGTCTGGACTTCCTAGGTTACACAAAGTCATGTTTTTGGATGAAATTTTATGAATGGATGAATGAAGAGAATTAGAGTTAGGTGACCAGGGAGGCACGCCAGGCCAGGCCAGGAAAGGAGGTTGATCATGACGACATTAATGGAGCCTCAGAAGAATGTGGGGAGATGATACTCCTCAGGTATCATGACATGGCAGCAGATAGGTTGAAGATGCAGGACCGAGTACAAGGAAGAAATACACAAATCCACTTGCACATGTTTAGGGTTGACGCCACCAGCTGCCGCTTTAAGCTCTTGTTTACAATCTGGACAGAAAAAAGGCGATAGCATCTTACATGAAAGCTTGTCCATAGGAATCGTTGTGAATCCAGAGAAGAGATTGAAGACAAGGAGTACATCTCCTCGCGTGTCCGCATTCTCGTCCTCCAACAAAGCCTGCAAGAAATGAGACTCAAAGAGCTTGCGTCACCACAACAAAATGGGAGCATGATAACATACCAAAAATCTGCCTTCACTAAGTCGATAGCTAATTGTACAGCTCTCTCTCGAAAGACCCGCCGCATTTGGTGGATTTGGTAACCTCAGCGAGTCCTGCCAACATCCAAAGCACTTGCAGTCTGCCAAGTTTCGTTACCCCCTCACGTGCTACTTTGTCCAGCGGCTGATCCAGGTTAACGGGAAAAAAAAAAAAAAAACAAAATAATGATTTCAAAAAGAGACTAACAACAACGTGGGAATTTCAGAAACAACGATGTTTTTCAAGGAAATTCGGTTTCAGGGTTTTGAACAAGAAAAACAACGTGAATGAGGCGAATGGTGTAGAGACCTGACTTTACAGTGCATGCCCGTTCTCCAATCTAACCGGCACTACAATCCCTAAACCGAATCAAAACCTTAAACCTACATAAACAGAACCCGGATGTCGGCGTCGACAAACTTGCACAGCTTATTGTAAGTGGATATGTCTCCACACACATTGTAATCAGTTAATTCATTGATCCATTTACAATAAAAAGGAGAGTACGGTAAGTGAGGTTTAGATAAGCACCGAATTTGTCACCAAAGCTGGTGCAAGTTTTTGTTCGCAATGAGCAGTTACTTTCAACGTATCCGATAACCTTCATGAGTGTAGACTTTGCTGCGATTTCCTCTGGAGCTCCCTTCTCCGTGACGGAAGCACCATCCGGCATCTCCCCAACCACATTTCCGCTATCCGTTCTCACCACCTTCGCCACCGTCGTCACCCTGCAGCCGGTGTACTTTGTGAGCCCTGTCAAATTGATAATCGGTTGGCGATTGGAGATATCGGCCATGGCGGAAGCTACACAACAACGTCAAAAACAAGAGCAGCAACAACAAATTCAATCAATTTCGATGGCACATGATCTTTGCGGTGTGTAGCGATCAGGGGGGTTTATGGGTACCTAAGGAATTCATGAAGCTTACTCACCCCGTAGTTGCTGGCGGCACCGAATTACTCACTTATCTTTGGCGGCACTTAAATACTTACTTATCCCCTCGGCGGCGCAACCTTGTTACTTGCAGTCGCCCCATATCTCTTCGACGGCGCCACCTTTTTTTTTCTGAAGTGGCCGCACACAGTGACGCCACCTCGTTTACTTGCGTGGAGCCCACCTCGTTTACTTGCGTCAAGACACACCTCGTTTACTTGCGTCAAGACACACCTCGTTTACTTAACGATGTGGGATCATATTGTTTGGTGTTTTTACAACTTAGAAAAAACAATTCTATAATAGAGAGGACAATAAATAGAGCTCTTAAACTCAACTTTCTTCTTATGCAATATAGGGAGAACTGGAGAGAGCTGATGAAGGATGATTTCTAGGCAGAAAGAGTTGGTCCAGGAAGCTTCTACAAATTGTCCTGGCCGGAACCCCCTACGGAGTTGGTGGCAGATTTTATTGAAAGTTTCCACTATATTATAGGAGACAAGACTGACACTAGAGATGGCTTCAACATTGCAGTATGAGGTACAGTTCGAGGTAAGCCGCGGGAATTTACTGCCCGATCGGTTCAGTAAGACTTAGGTATAGACTATAGAAGGCATTAAGGTAATGAAGAGGGACAAGAAAGACTTTCATTCAGGAGATGTTGAGGAGTTTGGAGTTAAGTACGCTAGCTTTAGCTCAAATGGGGCAAAAATCAATACATTCACAGACGTATACCAAGACAAGCTCAGGGCGCTATGAAAGCTCATGTGCTTGAAAATAAAATCGGAGTATACTAGCAAATTGTTGCTCGAGTATATGTTCGAGGGGATTGATGAAGGTGATGTGAACTCGACCTTACTTCTGCTGTACAGTTTAAGGCAGATTCTTATTCAAGTTTATACGAGCAATCCAAGGAAAATCAAAGGAGCTGAGTTTATTGATGCGTTGTTAAGGCCATGGTTCCCTAATGCCGAAGAATACGTGGATCCGGATTCTTCCATTTGGGAAGAAAGTTCAGAAGATACCATGGATGAGAGCGAGAGATCACCGGAGAAGTCTATTACAAGATGAGCAGCAGATTCACCTCAAGACACCATCAGTGGCGAGGGCTTGAGTGGATCATACAGAGCCATACTACCAAGACAAGAGTCAGAGCAAACTACAAGGGAGCAGCAGTCTTTTTTGCCAAGGCAAGATCTGGTGTATGAGAGAAGAATGATGAAAAGGTTAGGATCTCCTCATATTTCATTTGAAGGAGTAGAACATTCCGATAAGAGGTTACGGAAGTGGGCAGTGAAACCAAGTTATCGAGACAGCTTCCCAGACACGTTAAACTCTTAAGATGAAGATGAAAACAAGCCAATAGCTCAGTGGGTGCGGCCAAAGGGCACGAATCAAAGGGAGCAAAGTTGTAGGCAGGCTGGACGGACCACAAAAACTTCCCAGCAATTCCGAGAGTTTGCAGATGGTGAATGTACACCCAATCAGTATGCAAGCCGAATCAGTTCTTGAAGACCAGGAGCATCAGAATAACATGGGGAAGCAAGCCCGGCCAGTTCAAGAAGATCAGGAGCAGCAAAGTAACATGAAGGAGCAACCCAAGCCAGTTAAGAACAATTTGAAGCAACCAACCTATATGGAGGAGCAAGTCACTCAACCTGATCCGGTATATCAACAATATGAGATACTTTTGGATGAGCAAACCTTCTAACCAGAACCTGAGCAGATTGAGGATAGAAGGGAGGAGTAAGTACACGAGGGTGATCCCAACGAATCGTGGGAGATAAGACACATCGATGAGCCGGTGAAGGATAGATCAGAACTACGGGAGGAACACAATACTCGTCAGCAACCACAAACCTAAGCAGGAGAGGGGCGGAGCAGTGTCGCAAAGAGACTTGACCAAGTAGCACATAAGCTACACAAGGTATTAACCAATGTGACAAGGCTTTAGGAGATGGAAGAAAAGCCGGGAATGGTTACAGAAGGTTGGTCACAACCAACTGAGACCAACAATGAAAGTTTGAAGAACTGACTGCCCAAATAGAGCTTACACGGAACGATTATGCTAAAAGGGAAGAAGAGTAGAATGAGACCAAGGGGCAGTTGTCAATCCTTTAGAGTGAGTAGTGCAGAGCAGTCTAGGTAGAGGAAGTCAGATAACGACGTTTGAACTTGGAGGCCAAAGTGAGTGTGAAGATTCAAGATTATGACACACTTGCCAAAGATAACCAACATTTACAGCTTCGAGTGGATTTGGCGGAGGCCTAATCAACCCACATATTTTGAGACTCGAGCAGACAATTTTGACTACTGCCAAGAAACAAGTCTTACAGGAAATCCGGACCTATTCAGCAGACTAGGAGAGATCTAATAGATATTTGATGAGGTTTGCTGAAAAGCATCGCGACTTTGTTTATTGGTCAGTGATCCGGGTATTACCTCAGCTGTAGAGACGGAAATACATGGAGGCCAAGTTCAAATAGTACCCGCTTGGACGACAACCGGTGGAGAAGGTAGGGGACCACTAAATCCCTACTTAAGCGGTACCGGATACTTATCTGGCCAGCAGACCAGAGTTGAAGGAATAACACCTTAAGGGCCAACAGACGTAGCAGAACCAACATCGCCAGGACAAGTGTGACAGTGTTAAATGTATAGGTTCGATAGATCTATATAAATTCAAAATTTTACTATTATGTTTTTTTAAAGAGTGCGGCCAATATGTTTTCTATTTTAACCAGCTATACTTGCATGAAACCCCAACATGGAACATCTGAGGACAGAAGTAAACTAAAAGGGGAATAATGTTAACCATATAATTTTCTAGCCAGTAATCCTTTAGTTACTGTGGCAGTAGTCCTGACTTTCTTGAATACCCTAAGTCAAGTTGTTGGATGAATTTTGATGGATGGATGAATGAAAGAAATTAGGGTTAGGTGACCAAGGTAGCGGTTAGGGTTTGGTGGGAGTTTGAGAGTGAGGGCTCACTCTCTCTTTCTATTTCACATGAAGTGGGGGCTGGAGCTAGGAGGTGTGTGTGGATGTGTGAGTGGGATTGTGTGTGTTGGATAGTGGAAAGAACTACTACTTTAAACAGTTAATGATATCCAGAGGGACCAGAGAGAGTTATTTGTACTATATAAGAGCAAAAGTTATCTGTATTATCATGAGTTTTCAATGAAGTATGTGTGGATTTGTGTGTAAAGTTATTGGAACGTAATGCTAAGTTATCTACTCTGAAGTATTGAGAGAATAGTGTTGGTAGGTGGTATTGATAAGTAGTATTGTTGGACTAAGCCATTTAAATTTACTTTGCAAAATTTGAGTATCTTTATATTTTGCAGAGATCTTCAATTACATTTTCTTATTTGAATTGGATTTTATTCACAAACCTATAAAGAGAAACCCCTCGTGTTACTTTTGGACTGCTTTCAATGCATAAATATTTCAATGTTATACCTAGTTTTTTTGCAATCAACAATTATAATGCATTTAACATTTATTCTTTTACTTTTTTTATTTTTTTAAATTTTTTTCCTCAAAAGATAAACTTAGATAATAGCAAGATATATTTACATGAGCTGTTTGAAGGGCAAAATGCCTTCTGTCTTTCTAGAAAATTCTTCTCATTCCTTAAGCCATTTATTGCATGACAAAAAGAGTTCAAAAATTAAAAATTAGCCAACAGAGGTTTGGCGAGTTAAAAACGACATATAAGTCTCAGTTGTTCATTTTAAATGTGTAGTTTATTTCTATGTGCCTCCAATTAGAAGTAATGCAATAATGTTTTATAAGCCTCTGAACAAAAACATGACAAGAATTTTCTTCATGAGCTGAATTGGTTAACTAGGTAGATATAAGTTAAGAAGTTGGATTCATCTTACCATATGTGATTACGATGCATATCATAAAAGAAATTAATGTATAAATGACATACAAGTGTAAGCAAGCTAATATATAAGTCACATTCAAGTGTCTTAAACAAGAATTTTCCTTTAAACGAGTTACTAATTTTGATGTGAAATTCCCACATGAACAACCTTTTTGAATCATTTTCAATAAATAGTTGAAGAACTCTGAAACTAGATACGGACTCAAAATGTCTAAATCCAATAATTTCCATAGCAATACAAATAATTGCAATTCTCTCAACATAATTACTCCCTCTATCATATAATAATTGTCCATTAGGTTCTCTCAAATTTACCTTGAGAGAGAGATTTCATCAAACCTACTAGACAATTACAATGGGACAAAGGGAGTATTAGAATTCTTCACTTAGTGGACAGACTAGTCTAAATCAATTACAAATTTTCAAATCCAAACCACTATTGACCATGTGGTTGGAATATTAAATCCCAGAATCTACAAAACCTCAAATCCAACTAAATATAATAGCGGCCTCCGTATGCATTCAGAACGTCAGTTTCAAAGAAGTAGACCCCCAAAAATTCTGGTGGGCGGGCAGCGGGCAGAAATTAGACGGGCAGGGGCGTGAAAGCGAATTTCCCAGATCCAAGGCGCGCCCGCCCGCCATCAATCACGGAGTTGGGATATAAAACCCCGCGGGCACCCATGACCACGGCGCAATCCCAATCAAGGCGAACAAGATGACCCTGAAGCCGACCCTGCTGCTGAAGACTGGAAGAAAGACTCGTAGTTGTTGCAGCAGAGCTTGAGCCTTAGTCGGCTATGGCGGACACTTGCCTTCTCTATATAGTCCTTCCCTGCCTCCCCTTTCACTCCACATCCTTAAGTCCACTGTGCCGTGAAATCCCCTTCATTTCAGCCTCCTCTTAGAACTTTTGGCTCACTATTTAGTAATTAGGGCATCGATTGGCAGGGTACGAAGCGGTGTCGGAGATCGGAAGCAGGTAATCCTCCTCTTTTTGCAATACTTGAATTCTGCTGTAGTGGGAGAAAGACTGTGGCATTTACGTTTCGTGCCTGTCTGGTAGGGTTTGCAGGAATTCATTAGTTTGTAGCCATTTTGGAAGGTTTGCGGTTTGTTGCTTTTGAGCCATTTGGAATGGTGAGTAGTGGGAGTGCAAACGGAAATTGCTAATTGTAAGAATTTTTGTTTACGATTTAAGGTGGCTATCAGAAGCAGGTTATCGGATGTACAGTCTACGAATTGGAAAGAAGTTCGACAGGTTAAGTATACGAATATTACTAGTGGAGAATGTTACACGGGCCGTAATTTCAAGGTCGACATAGGGGACCGCTTTCATGGATCTTGAGGGTTGCAGCAGCGGGGGCATATCAGCCCCGACTACATTCACATTCGCATTTAATGACAGTAACTTTTCCGATCGGGTCCTGCGGATCGAGGTTGTGGCCACATCGGAGAAGAACGATGCAAGTGGTACAAGTGCCAGGCAGAAGAAACGACGACGTGCTGACCGCACTACTGAACAAGGTTGGTCTCGGGCTTGTTTCAGATTTTCTTAAGTAGGTTCTTGGATTTTTATAATATCGAAGATTGATACTGTAATTTAATGAAGGTCCGAAAGTACCTTGCATTTGAAATTTTCTGTGAAGTTCGCTCGATTTTCGAGCTTTGTTGTTTATTGTGTTATCGACAGAGCATATATGGCCACGTTTTGGTTTAGGTCAAAGGATGGAATCTTCCAATTGTTCCGGGGATTGTATTATAGTTTACAGGCATGGTGATGAACAGTAAAGTATTCTACTATTTTTTTGATGCTTTAATTGGTATCATTCATGTTTTCTAGATAGTGCGCGTTCTTTTTGTGTTGATTTAGTATGATTTTATCTATTGTGTTGATACTTGGAGGATAGCAATCTCTAATTCTTTATCACCATCTTGATGTGCTCTTGTCACAGTCGCAGAGGGCGTTGCGAAGTTGTTAGGCGATCATGCGGAAACTCAATTGGCAGAGGGGCAGGAGGAGCAAGTTATGTATGTCGGTGACGATGTAGCACCTCAAGAAGCTGATGAAGAAGCCGTAGCCATGATGGAAGAGCCGTATGGAGTTAATAACTTATACATGGCACAAGGAGGTTTACTTTCTATCCTGTCTTGAGGGTGTCATCTAGCGTGCGAGGATGTTCGAGATGGATGTAACTCATGACACTTAAATTTAATAGCTGAAGATATAGGTTCAAACATCACTGATTCAGAAACAAGCGTGTTCCTAGTATATTCAATCTTTGAGTTGTAGCTCTTGTGGTGCTTTGACCATATTAATGAGTCGTGATTTTTTGTTATGGAAGATGAGGAGGCCTTCCTCCCCTAAAACATGCGCCTCATAGCCTTCGCAAGCTTGTGATAACTGACTTTAGTATCTCTATAGATTACGCAGGGGACGATGGCGGGACTTCGTCTGGGTCTTGGAACATGGATACAGCAGTTGTTCTCAGGAGCAAGACAGTTCATATCAGCTCTGCCATTTTGGCTGCCAAGAGCCCCTACTTCTATAAGGTGAGTTACCCCTAGTGATGCTTATATAGCTTCTCTTATTTGTGTCTGATGCAGCATGTTACTTTGATGTATCAAGTTACTGATCGTCTTATTGTTATTGCCTTCTGGCTGAAGCTCTTTTCCAATGGGATGCGGGAGTCTGAGCAACGCGATGTCACTCTTCGGATCACACAAGCAGGTGAGCATTTTGTTAGTTCATGTGCTTCAGCTTCATACTGCCTCTAAATTGTGTCGAGAACGATCTGTAGACTTTGTCAGTGTGTGCTCTACGTCAAATGTCTGGTTCATTGCTCTTCTTATTATGGGAAAGTGCTTGTTTTTGCAGAGGAAACACCATTGATGGACCTGCTTCAGTTTATGTACAGTGGAAGAGTTCAGGCGAACACGACATCCACTGTACTAGATGTTCTGATGGCAGCTGATAAATACGAGGTTGCTACTTGTATGCGCCACTGTAGCCGATTACTAAGAAACTTGCCCATGACTCCGGAGTCTGCTTTACTCTACCTTGACCTACCTTCCAGTATTCTTCTTGCGGAGGCAGTTCAGCCTCTGACAGACGCAGCCCGTACCTTCTTGGCTACTCGCTACAAAGACATAACGCGGTGGGCTTTCATACTTCTGCTGATACTTTGCTTCTCTGTTAGTCATTTCGAAATATAGCAGCTTTCATGCCATTGTAGATTATACTGAAAGTGATTTCGCTTGGTCGTCTTGACAGGTTCATTGATGATGTTATGGGCTTACCTCTTGCTGGAGTAGAAGCTGTGCTCGCAAGTGATGATCTACAGGTGGCCAGCGAGGATGCAGTTTACGATTTTGCGTTACGTTGGTCACGGCATCATTACCACAAAATAGAGGATCGTCGGGAAGTCTTAGGCTCAAGGCTTGTCTGGCTGATAAGGTTCCCGATGATGTCCAGCAGGAAGCTTCGTAAGGTGTTGACATGCTTTGATTTTGAACACGAGTTGGCATCCAGGTTGGTCCTTGAGGCTCTGTTTTTCAAAGCTGAGCCTGCCCATCGGCAACGTCAATTGGCTCTAGAGGAGACTATGCATAAACGCTACTGTGAGCGGGCGTACAAGTACAGGCCAGTGAAAGTGGTGGATTTCGACACATCCTGTCAATGCCTTGTATACCTCGACTTGAAGATCGACGAATGCCGTGCCCTTTATCCACAAGGGCGAGTCTATTCACAAGCTTTCCACTTGGGTGGCCAGGGATTCTTCTTGTCCGCTCATTGTAACCTGGATCAGCAGGGCCAGTGCAAATGCTTTGGCCTCTTCCTTGGGATGCAGGTACGTCCTCTACACTACTCATTCTCACCAGAAAACAGTCTTGGTTGATAAATCCGTCTTAACCTATTGTGTACATTGGATTGATAGGAGAAGGGCTCCGTTAGCTTTGCCGTGGACTACGAGTTTGCAGCAAGAATGAAGCCCACTTGGGAGTTCACTCCCAAGTCCAAAGGGAGTTACCTATTCACGGGTGGCAAGGCCGTAGGATACCGGAACCTGTTCGGAATGCAGTGGCAAGACTTCATTGCCGACGACTCTCCTTACTTTCGAGATAGTGTTGTTCATCTTCGGGCTGAGCTTACCATCAAGAAGCCGCCGAGCTGATGAAGTCGTCTTCTGAAGATATGCTTTGGAGGACACTGTACATTTGCAGATGTAAAAAATAAACAAGCACCACTTGAAACATCAGGTGACCATTCGAGAGCAGTCATCAATAGCAGCAGCAGCCTTCGCTTTTCCGTTTGACACCCTCAGACGCTCGTTGTATTGCGTTGTGCAGCTTTTAGGTTATTGCTAGTTTAACTTAGTATTCTTAGATGGTGTACTCTCATGTAGAGTTTGCATGGAATGATCAAATGGTTTTCCTGGCAATGACTCTTCCGGTTTGAATTGACTCCTACGTATATATACCTATATCTGTCTATCTATCTATCTATATATATATATCTTCGGTCAGGAGATTTTTCACCTTTAACTGTTTTTTTGATTCCTCACTAGAACTCCCCACTCTTCCAGTCGAAGTATTGGTCTGTAGAGTAGTAAGCTTAGTTTTCTGCAGTCTAATCACGTTACAGAAGTTTTGTCGTTGATATTGATTTCCTTCTAAAGCACTATTAGGTTGCTGTAGAGCAGCCATTGAATAGTTTTTCTAACATCAAGTAAAGAAACTTGCGCTGTTAATCTCTAGAAAAATCCTCGAAAGCATCTGCTAACTTATGCTTTTATCCGTGTGGAAGTCGTAATTTTTGGCAAATGGTAGTGTCCATCATAAGGGAATACCCCCTACACGTTAACTCTTGAAAACACGGTGCACTTCAATTATGAAATGGTACATAATGACAAGTATGAAACTAGATTTGTGGACAGAGTGGTGAACACAAAATTCGCTCACACAAGTAAGGCAACATTCTTCCTCAAAGTTATTCAATGAAAAATTTCCAGATGTACATACAGGGTCTATGAACAAAAAGCCAACGTTCAAGACAGGCAATCATATGTTTTCCTAACGAGCTACGTCATGAATTTTCCAAACTCTACACTCCGGTCCGTTCAAGAACAGCCACTAATGCTATCAAGGGTTAGTGACTCCAACACAACCCTACATGACTGAGACTCCATCTGAGCTTCTACAGGATCTCAAGGATCCGACTACAAATTCTAACTTATCGTACAGGATTGGCAACAAGGCAAGACCATACTCCGGATGTGTTGCCATCGAGAGATAGAGAACGCAATCTCCATCAACTCCCCCACCTTAGTTGACTTGAAGAACCTAAAAGAGAAGCTCAAAGTGTTGCTTGGGGATCTGAACCGTGGATGCGGATCCGGTAGATGCAAGTGTGCAGGGGACTTCCATGATTGTTCAGAACGTGCAGCCGGACCATGTTTATGAGCTCACCCTCGACAGCATCTTTCAAAAGATGGAATGTCTGAATACTCGGGCCATCTGCATTGTAAACGAACTGTCCCAGCAATTTCTGAACTGGAGATGGCTGCGTAATCCGATCTGCTGGTCGCATCTCTCGCCAACCATACAACTGAAACTCTCTTGGTGCGCTCGATAGATCGTACGCCACACTCTGTATCATCAAGCAGGAGGCTGGTTATTAAACGATACTTAGACAATACCACTTGTGATTGATCATGAGTAAAGAGTGTTTTGATTACCTTGGAAACATGCTCAAGAGTGACGGCATCCGGGTGGATGGAAGTTCGGAGCGAGATGTCGACATGGACGTTACTGCCCTTGAGGGGCAAGCACTGACCAGGCTCGCCGAAGCTGGGTTCGAGGACTTTCTGTGCAAGCGGGTGCCTTCTTGTAGCCCCAGGAAGGATGCTGCTGAAGGCCATGGTGGACCACTGTCGACTCCTTCCCAAGAAGAAGCCCTCGGAATGATCGATGACACGCCCACCCCCACTGGCGAGAGCGTAATCCGTCCGCCCAATTCCATCCGCTGCATGCTTCTCCACCTCACCGAGCACTATTTTGCGCGCTATTGACCGGACGTCCTCAAGACTGAAGGATTTACTGCTGCTCTCCGAGGCACGCTGCTCCACCACATTCTTCACCAGCTCCATCACCTCATTACGATTCAATGGAACCCCGTTCTCGTATAGCTGATCTAACTGCGACTTCAAACCCTTTACTCCTGATGCTACATCTGCAACTTGAGCGTCTAGCTTCTGTTTGAGCTCCTCTCGTAGCTCATCTGCTTGCTTGTCAATTTTCAGGTCCAGAACCTCGAGTTGTACCTGAAAGAATATTATATTTAGTCAAACGAAAGCTCCCACATCTCGGGCTATTCTTGATCACTCTATGAAAACGTCCATAGGGCACATTACCTCTGAGCCTCGCAAATGTTGCTCTGGTCAAATGCGATTGTTACTACTCGCATCAACCTAACTACATTATTCTATACAAATTGACAGTTTAAGCCAGAGAGGGACAAACATTCTTCGAAGATGAGAAATGACAATTGATGATACTGAAATACCTGCATCCATTTCGTTGTCTTAGTGACAAACTCCTCCAATTTCTCAACTTCATTGGCAGAGGCGTCCCAGTGTGGGGCGACTGGCCGGGGCCGCAAATTCCAAACGGTAGTACCAAGTCCAGCTCCAATGATAAAGAGCAAAAACATGGGAGAGAATAAATGGCTCATGGTGTCCCATAGCGATGATTTCTTCTTCTCCTTCACAGTCTTGTGAGTTAGCGGCTTCACCGTCGTCTTGTGTTTGCCGGGGGACGGTTTGTCAACCATGAGCGACGACGCATGTTTCTTTTGCGTCGGAGTGGATAGAGGAGTGCTTATCATCAAATTATTATGATGATCGTGCTGCTGCTTCTCCGTGTCCTCGTCCACTACGCTGAGGTCCCTGGAGAAAGCTAGAGGCTCTTCCAATGTGAGTTTCGGATCTCGAGCTCGCCTCGCTCGTGTCACAGCGTTCGAAGTGGTTAGCGGCGGCACTACATCTGTTGTTCCCTCGGAAGTCCGCTTCCGAGCCTTCGCGGCCACCTTGGTTGCCGCCTTCTCTGGCACCGTCGCTGCTCCTCCGCCCGAGGACAGCGCGGCATTGCCGGTGGTCGCCGGTGCCGCCGCAGACATTGCTGATCACAAAAAATCTCTCGAACCCAAAAAAAAAAGCTCCACACACTCAATTGAGCACCATTGCAAGTCTCATACACTATCCTGTAAAACTGCAGGGATTGAGCTAACCCTAACAAAAGAACTATCCTCCAAAACCTCTGTAAAGTCGCGATCGCTTACTGTAGCGAAAAAAATTCTTCGAAAAGGACGAGGGGTAAGAGATAATGTATACAAAATGGCTAGACCCTTGGGAGGGCTGCAAATTTGAATGCAAAATGGCGACGGCGGAAACTACGAGGCCATCGCTATTGAGCTGCAAAGAAAGAAAGACGACGAAGTCGGCGAGCGGGTGCGTGGAATCTAGGATATCCGAAGATTTTCGGATTGCGAACGTGTGTGCCGTTGGAGAGTGCTTGCATGGCATTGTTTGCCACGTGGTTTCTCCTTTAAAAGTCTTGTGGTGGCAAGTTTGTGTAGATGTGAATCCTGTTCTAAAGTCATTCACATAGATAGAAACTCCAGTCCTTTTCTAAGGGGTCAGCGTGAATGAAGTGTCTGTTCGTAATACTAATATCCGAATGGCCACCTGACAATGATAAGGGGAAATTGGAACAATATGAGTCAATCACATCATTTATTTGGTCTATGTAATTAGTTCCTCATTTTTCCCCTTTGTATTGTTCATGTGGCTTCTTGGAATTATTGTGCCCTTACTCTCTATGGTACTTGCCAAACCTCATGCTGGCTTTAACCTTGCAAAGTCATTAACAAAAATAATGTGTGAGATACTCTACCTTTATTAACCTACATTGTAAATAATTTTTAGAGTGTGAGGCATGTTGAAGGATGAGAAGTGTTGGGTTGAAAACAT
Organism: Bryum argenteum; assembly: GCA_037043015.1. Classification (NCBI taxonomy): domain Eukaryota; kingdom Viridiplantae; phylum Streptophyta; class Bryopsida; order Bryales; family Bryaceae; genus Bryum; species Bryum argenteum. The sequence continues at coordinate 11,413,551 of CM073323.1, read as the reverse complement.
ATAGATTGTGCCAAGGTTTTGAAATTTTAGTAACAAAAAGCACAACAACCCAAACAACAACCCATTTAGGCTCATTCTGACTTGAGGGTTTAAGGTGTGCAACTAACTAATACAAAGAGGATGTATAATGATTTAAGCTTGACAAAAGGTCCACTAGAGTTGTTTTTTATAATACAACATATTAGGAGACATGAAAAACTGAATTTCCACCTTCCTAGCTCAGCCAACTTGTAGGGTAGTGAGGGATCATTCCTACTTGCTAGTATGAAAACAATCATTGACAACATGCAAATGCATCGATTACATGGTCTTGAGCAGAATTCATAGATAACGTCTCAAAGTGAAATTAATTTTTGCTTAGTGACCGACTTGACAATTACCTCGTGGAGTTTACATGAACGTTCAGTAAGAAATTACATATGATGTATATTCTGTATTTGAATTTCAGGCAATCTCATTCCAATTGATTAATCTAGATAAAGTTCAATGCAGGTACAAGGAGCAACATACTCATCCATGCTTTTAAAGGATTCATAGGTAGTCTTTCTGAGTTTCTCACTTGAATCTGAGTTCTGCAACAAAGAGAAGCTTGGTCTCGATGTAATAGAACCAAAATGCAACAACAGCCCCATCAAAGTTGGACCAATCATGTGATTTAAGAGAAATATCCATTATCACACGTTAAATGGAGATCAACATTGAAATGTAAATAAAGCCAAGCTTGATGGTCTATTGAGAACTAAATCTTGTTTCTGCAGTCATGAGAGTGGCTGCCTCCTTAGTCTTAACGCCTGCATTGAAAGCCAGTATTCACGAAGAACATATCAAGAGCTTGAAGAGAATTATCCAGGTACTGAGCGACTTATCATGCAGCAGAAGTGGTGAATAGAATTAAATAAGACAAGCGTACCTTCAAGAAAAAATGTTGGGAGATGCTTGGAATGTCCAACTTCTGTGATGCGGTTCCAATATCAGGTTACCAAACCTACAGACTACTCGTGGTATCTCCAACTAACAAGCCATGTGAGCATCTATGAACCTCTTTGATTTTCTGGTACCCACATGCCTGGCCCTCTACCAGTCTGCTCCAACCTGTAGATGCAACCACACAAAGATTAGTATAGACCTTCAGGAACATGCCCAAGCATTGAGCGGTTTAGGGTTTTGTGGTGCATACGTTGGTGCTAGACGACCGAGACCCTTCAGTTCCGCTCCTGTAGTCTCTTCTGTAAGGCGACCATCAATATCCACATTATATGCTTTCCCTGGAGTTCCTGGCAAACCACGCTTCTTTAGTAGCTCCAAGTCCTTGTGGTGCAGTTCCCTCCCGTTCACCAGCACGCCAGTTTTCCCATGGGAGCAATGTCGGGCCAATGGAAAGTTCAATTCCTCGATGAACGGCTGCGCAACAGGAGCTCGTGTAAGTTCGTAATGACCAATAACTGCAAGTTCGTAAGGCATGCAAGTACCAAACATATTTATACTTACCGGAATCATCCCCAAACAGGGTCCACCCATGACTCCCCAGAACCCAGCTCGATAGTCGTACCTACAAATCCCACCGCGCAACTCAGCGAGTTAATTCAAGAAGAGAATAAGAGGAGAATATTCTGTGTGCTGAAACGTTGTATGAGTGCGAAAGCGGCCATCAGCTCAAAGTGGAGTGTTAGTAGTAGCATGAGTGGGTCGGTGATCCAACAATAAGTCACTGCTGCTGAGTTTCGGCCGGATAAGGTCTCTCTTACCAGTACGAGCCTGGATGTATGCCTCCAGCGTAGTCTTCTGCTCTCCTCACCACATCATCAGGCACAGGTTGACCATTCACTACCACTTTCCTTCGATACTGAGTAGATTTTTTGCCCTTGGTCAACTCCTTCACACTTTTTTTGAGGAATCCTTTGAGGCCTTTGAACTCGTGCCCGTCGTCAAACTCGGGGGTGGTAGGATTCGCCCATGCGATCGTTCGTGTAGGATTGCTCAGACTAGACGGTCCTAATTTCAGTTGGATCGTATTTTTCTCTTCCTCAGAATCACTGCTAGATTGCAAAAGTTTGCGATCAGGTGAAGCAGTAGTCTTTCGCCTGTGATCTTTGGAACTAACATCCTGACTTGTGCTGGACAGTGTAGGCGAGAGTGATGTATGCGATGGCTCAGCTTGACCTGTTGGGGAAATGGCAACCATCATCTCCTTTCCGCCATGCGGTGAGCTACCTGCTGGGCCTAAGTCACCTGAGGTATTCGGAGTTGAAGTTTTAGAGGTTTCAGATGGAATGTTCGAACCCGAAACCATATTCGACAGCTTAGATCCTGACGCGGCACGAGGGTTGTGGCGAGCAGAGGGTGGCACAGGAAGATTGGCTCCTGACTGCGTTCGAATTACAACTCGGTCCTGAGTACCTGTCTCCCGGTTTGACCTTGTACCTGAATATCTACTAGATTGGCCATCCGAGGAACCGAGTCGAAACGAGGTTTCAGGTGATCTGTCACTTCCAGCAGGAGAAGAAGTTCCGCTGGGATCCAGCAAGTGGTTCAAGCGAAAGCGTGAGATTTTCCAGCAAGAACCGCAGCGGAGCTTCTGTACACCTGTTTCGCTGCGACCTAGGTTCGACGGGACTTCCAACTGCAAATTGCAATGTTTACACCTGACATGAATACGATCAGGCACTGGAGTATTGATTTGCAGTCTTATTTTCTGCGTTTGCCCCTTCAACGAAGAATACGGTGGTCCTTCTACCTGTCCACCCCGACCAAAAGCAAAGCTGTTCGTTGATTCCATTGCAGGAGGCTGCCGACCCTGCACCTCGTGCTTGCGTTGATTGGACGTTTGAGTTTCGGGTGGACTCTCACTATGATTAGACTCGGGAGAACGAAAGGGGGAAGGACCAGCTTTAACGGAGCCAACGGAATTGATAACTCCTGTGTTATCTTGAGAGCCTGTAGGCTCGTGCTCATCTTCATCAACCGACCTTCCGCTATTACCGTCTCCAGCATCTGCCTCGCTCATTCGTCCATTGTGCAAATGGTTGGGTGATCTAAGCTCCTCAGAGTGTGGCTTGGAAGTAATCTGGTACTGCTCAGAATCATCCACATTGGACGAATCCTCACTAGTATCATAATCCAGCACATCTGGTTGCCCATGGAATTCTTGAAGATTCGAAGAGGCGCCAGAGTCCTGCCGTGCGCCAGCCGGTACCTTTAAGACGTTGTCTGGTTGAGGCTTCGGAACGCCGATCACTGACCTCGACTGAAGGAACCGAGGAGGTGACAGAGGTTTCCTGATCGCCGGTGGAGACATCAACGAGAACTGATCAAGCTTCGCCGGTGGGGACATCAAGGAAGTCTGTTCTCGCTTATCAAGCAGTGTTCCAGGTTGGTCCTCGTCGTCATCGTCCTTACTCACAACTATCTGCTCTTTGTGCAGTGACTTCAGCTCCGGTGATCTCGTCCTCACTAATGGAACATCGCCTCCAGGTGGTAAGCCCTGTCATTCGTGAAAGACCATACCATTAGCGACCACTTACAGTTACTCAAATGTCAAACCGAAGCTATTGTAATATGGAATTCCTCGCACAACGCCAACTGCCGAAGGAATGAAGCAGATACAAGCAATCAAGAGGTAATCGATAAAAAAGACTAGGAAAAAGGCACACCTGCTGCAAATATTTGGCGTTTGAAAATCGAAGTGTTTCTTCAGAGTATCTATCTGCTTTATCCGGCATTGCCCTGACCTCCTCCACTTGATTCATCCTTGCTCTACCTGTCACACACGTTTACCACTGAGTACATCTCATTCTGCAGCTTTCAGAATTCTGTCATCTGCTAGAGAGGAATACTCAGCTTACCCGTTTTGGCTGCTTCCTCATCGATTTTCAAGGAGTCGCAGTCGTCAGCCTCTATTTCAGAGACCTTCGATCCTAACATATCTTGCAATGGCTTGTCGTTTGAGCTTGGCTCATTCCGCAAGGAGACCTCAGGGGGGTGACTATTCCGAGAGCTTGACGGTCTACCACCATCTTCTCCATCACTATCAGCCGCCCTCTCAGCTTTTCCTCCAACAGAGACTTCATACCTGGTGTTCGACTTGCTAATAGTATCGGCTCCAGTTGGTAATGACCCTCTTTGAGACCCAGCGTTAGTTTCGGCAGCTGACACCGCCTCCCCACCCGACAGAGGTACGGGTAGCCTTCGAACTGTCTCCAATGGCTTGTAAACTGCAATTCCGGACTCCGTGCTCCGACCTGTCTCCAATGACTTGTGACCTGCAGTGGCGGACTCAGTGCTTCGAACTGTTTCCAATGGCTTGTAAAATGCCATACCGGACTCCGTGCTTCGGACTGTCTCCAATAACTTGTAACCTACAGAAGTTGACTCCGTGCTTCGAAGTGTCTCCAATGGCTTGAAACCTGCAGTTGCGGACTCCGTCCTTCGAACTGTCTCCATTGGCTTGTAACCTGCAGCTGCGGACTCCGTGGTTCGAACTGTCTCTAATGGCTTGTAACCTGCACTTGCAGACTCCGTGCTTCGAAGTGTCTCCACTGGCTTGTAACCTGCACTTGCGGACTCCGTGCTTCGAACTGACTCTAATGGCTTGTAACCTGCACTTGCGGACTCCGTGGTGGCATCTTTTACTTTAACGATCGGCTCCAACCTCCACTGCACTGGTGATGGTTCTTTCTCCTTCTCCCTATCACTAGGACTTGCTGAAAGGTCACGTGGCGCAAGTCTTTGCTCTGCTCTTGAACCGTTGTCAGCATATGTATTCGTAGTCCTTGGCAAATATGTAGGAGGAGGAGGTCCAGAAGGACAAGTATTGCGGTGCAAGCTGCTTGGTGAGTTATTTCCAGTATCGGCTGCTTTCAATCTAGAAATACCACTTCTATTCCTGTATTCATCCGGGTCGTCCAAATTAACCTGTCTCGATGTAGGGTCAAGTGGCACTGGTTTGGACGGCAGTTTTCTACTTTCAATACTATCTGTATGGATGGGAGGAGAGGATCTGTTCATCTGCTGTGGACGGGTTGATGCCCTTCTAGCCCCAGAACCATCAGAACTTGCATGCTTTGCTGCAAAAACACGAGAACATCACAACATTATCCCCCGCCCGAAAACTTCGGTCTACGGAAGTTATCAATATCTAAATCCGAACTTCCGCTTAATTAAGAAGCCCGTGATTCATTGAAGCTCTTCTCTGCAATAAGGCGAAACATACCTCTGAGGACGGTGGAGCAGTTCCCACACTTGTACAATGGCGTTCCTAAAGGAGGCTCTTGCAGAAGTGCAAGGCATTTAGGGCACCGCACAATCCGAGAAGTTCGTTCCATCGTAGCCATCACCAAACCCGGATCTACAGCCAACCCTTACAATAAGAGCATAACCTACAAATCAATGGAATACTCAAAACTTCGAATCATCCCTCATATAGAACTTGGACATTGCTTCCGATACCTGTTTGCCCCTCAGTTCCGCAACATTTTTATCCACAAGGACGACGACCTCCAGTAATCATCACCATAGGACGACAGTGATAAATCCGAATAGACGGCATTTCAAAAAGCTTGAACTTCCGCAAAATGCTCGTGAGCTTCCTTGATACACTTCCATCTCTCTGCAGACCGAAACAAAGTAAGAAACAATTCTCACTCGCACTGATACAATAGAGACAATCCTGAACGAAAATCTCGGAAAATTCTAATAAATCGCACTTTACCCTAAAAACCTTCAGATTGCCTGTTACTAATCAGAAAGCAACGAAATCGCGTCCAGAACGCACAACTGTACACAAGCTAACAAAACGGGCATGTCGGTAAAGTACTCTCAATGCAAATTCAAATGCACAGCCGAATCGTACCTACACTGAAGAAAACCTATCAGATCGCCACAGGCTGAAAACTTGATTAAGCTACAAGAGTGAGTGGCACAGGGGGCAGATCATCGCACCAGGGGAGAGCAGATCACCGCAGGCCGGACATTGCCAGGCTGTGGCAACCTGGGATCTAGATCTTTTGGGAGAGATGGCCTCAGAGGGCGTCCCGGAGCTCGTTGGAAAGAGGCCGACGAGGCCGGTGCGATGGAAGGGAATTGAGAAGCGTGCGAGGAGTGCAAATGGAGTAGCGAGCAGTCCGGGAGAGGGTGAGCACGCAAGCAGGTGAGAAGAGGGCGCAGGGGCGCGCTGGGCGAGTCACGCCTCGAACTCCAGCTCGTGAAGGGGCTTGCCACTCCTACCAGGCCGCCCGCGGGCACCCATTCCCGCGTGGACACAGATCCCCTTAATTCAATCACTTCGCTTTATCTTAATCCTTAAACTCCTGACCCTTTGACCGTGCTCTCCAGCTGTACAATAAGCCCAATTTAAACTCATTTTATAATCTTGGAAGTACAAGAAAGGAATGTGACTTTGAACTTTGGCAAATGTGCAAACAATCTATTTTAATTTATTTCAATCAAATTTAAATGTGGTTGTTTAGATTTTGAAAATTTGTGGAGAGATCTTTCCATTGACTTTTCAAAAGTGAAGAATTTCATGTTTAAATTACTATCCATGCTATGTATTTTTTTAAATTTTTTATCCGACTTTAAAATTTTGAGTCCATATCTATGTCAATATCATGGGTTTTTCAACATTTTTGTGTCAATCATTGTGAAAAGTAAACAATATCTCTATACTTGCTCTATGAGGTAACATAGCTATTTATAATTTTCATAAAGTAGGAATAAAAACATTGATGGAGTAAGTACCAAGATGTTGCTCTACCTATACAACTTTTTATTTTTAGATATACAAACAATAGTTGATAATACTTATGTTGTAACAATGCTAGAGACTTCAAGACATTTGTAAACAACTGATTGTATGTGGTATATTATTATCCAATTCTATAACTTTTTTTAAGTATATTATTATGAGACATTTGAATGTCATGTGGTATTTCTTTCTAAATGAAGACTATTATGAAAGATGATATAGAAAACTTAAAGTGTAGTTAATAATGGATTGTTTATTTACTTCAAGATTTAATCACATAAAAGTTAAAGCTCACAAAGTCAAGGATCTTTTTAAGAGTTTGTGAACTTTTTGATGTGGTTTTAGAAGTGTTTGAATAGTTATTACTTACATATGATGCTCTGAAATCACAATAATGAAGATACTTGAGTGGATACTTAAGAAATTAGAAGTTGGTCAACCCCTAAACGTCCCTAATGTCGAAAAACAACATTTTGGATGAAGGGCATAAATCTTGAAGAGCCATAATTTCTTCAATCGAACTCCGTTTGAATGAAATCACTTAGGTTGAGTCACAGATCAATTCGTGTTTGTGTGGTGAAAATTGCAAACCTACACAATATAGTATGAATATATGGCATGCATTTTATTGAAAGTAGCTTTTGTTTTTGGTTTTCAAACATTCAGGATTTTTTGCTAGTGTAAGTCAATTATGTGAGATCTAGAATAGTCTTTCATCATGAAATTTTTTTCATGAGTGTGATCTTTAGATGCATTCTAACAACTTTGTAGTTGGAAGATTTTTGGTTTAGATAACTTTGGTATTGGATGGGGGCAATGATCTATGATGAAAACGTGAAAAGTGGATGATTTTTGAGGAGCTAGATCTCCTTCATCCATTGTAATTTTGAGTTTATTATTTGGAATGGAATCAAATTATAGTCTAGTTTCAGTAGTAGGAACCTTGACCAATCAATGATGTACTGAAGATAAGCATTGATTTGACAGCAAAGAATTTAGTTTTGGACTATATTTCCTTTGTAAAAGGTTTTAGTTTTTTCACCTTTGCAAGGCTACTACTTGAGCTAAGATATTTATTTTTATGAATTTTCTGGTACAATAGAGTCTTTGAGATGAAGATGAACAAATTTCTAGCTGGTGATTTTTTTATTGTACATGTTGGTGTTATTTTTCACTTCAAAATTAAAAACAATAGTATTTTGTTGCATGTTTTGCGCACTAAAACATTATGATCTTGCAATCTATTGACATCAACCGTAAATCAATTTACAAGTATATAAAGCTCTTAACATTTTAAGTTATAGGTTTATTCCATATAGGTTATTATGTTTTATGAACCAAGACTTATTCTATATAGGTTATTATTGGATTTAAAATGTGACCTTGAAGTATTCACTATCATAAGAGAAGGGAGGTTTGCAACCTTAATGGCAACATTTTTTTGTAAATGTTGCTTAAGTGAAGAAACATCGTAAAACTTACTCCAGCAACATTTTCAAGCCCTAATATATAGGATCATAGATAACAGTGCACCAATATGCTAACATTGGTTATTTTTTGAAAAATGTTGCTAATTCCATGATGGTCAGGAGCAACTTCTTACTAGAAATACACATCACTCACCACCTCAAAATAACCATGAATGTGGTGTTCTTGAAATGTAATGTAAGAGAAGCAAATTCTTAATAAAAATTTACTTTTCATGCAAAGAAATACAAGAGCTTTGGCATGTTTAGAAATGGCCTTTATATGCGTACTTTTACGTTGTAGGAACTACTCTATCTTTCAACGTGATGGTGGGCCGATTATCGAAACGGAATGTTGGTATTCCATAAATGATAAAGAACACGCTATTGAAGAAGTTAATGGCGATAGTAAAGGCGGCAATGTTGATAAGATTCACAATCACCTCTAAATTTGTGAATCCTTTATCATGTGGTAACACAAAAATCTTGTGTTGTTGAATAGTCAATAAGAATGGTTGATAACAACAACCAGGTCTCAATAATGTTATTGTCATGAGGAGCTTGAGGATTCATATTCATAGTCTACACACCTAATGAAGCTAAAAGACCAATAATCCCCAAACATAACATTGTTAGGTCTGCATTAGGAATTAATGGTTAATCTGGTAGTCTCGGGCCATCAAACTTGGGCACGTGGATTGCGGTCGCAACCAAACCTTCAACTACACATTCTTCGACGGTCTCATGCAAACCAAACTGAAACTTTAGCGCAATTGCGTTGGCAATCTAACCTGCGGTGTATTCACAAAAGTGATGTTATTTACAAAGTTATTAAATGGCCATTCATAAATATTTCCCTTTGAACAATATACTTCTCAGCGACCATTCAAAAACAACAATGTGTTCGAACGATCGTTCGGAAATATTGTTTTTTGACCGCGTTTAAAGGTCAAAAAACATCAAAAGTATGATATTATGGAATTTTTGTGATATCATAGAATTGATTTGATATTATGGAGGACGTGCGTGATATAAAAAACGTGCCTTTTACAGACATAAATTTGTAAACTGTAGTTCAATAATATGCCTCTAAAATGGCACGTCTTAGAACGAGGCAAAGTGGCACATCAAGGCTTTGGCAAAATGGCACAAGGAATACCGCTACTTTAACAAAATTGAGGTTAAAGGAATACCAGCATTTCTAAGCATTGATTTGTGCTAAAAACTACATGATTGAGGGGGTCATATTGAACAGATTATTAATTCTTAACCCCTAAAAATCCAAGCGTTTCCTCACCTGCCAAAACCAAAAACTAATTTTCTCAATAACCAATTTTCCCAATAACCAATAACCAATTTTCACCTCTGTTTGGAAATGGGGAAATGGAGAAACTTTTATTTCTTGTTTTAGACTTCGAACCGTAAGATCTTGTAACTAACTTGTATACAAAGGACTAGTCAAAACTTCAACCGTTGGATGTTTGTCATTTGTGAGATCGTAACAATCAAAGTTTGTCCAACACTTTCTTTTGCCGTTGTCCGAGAGGCATTGTCTAAATGGTGCCAAGGGCAACTTGATGATTTGTTACTCCAAACATTTTTTCCCTCATTTTAATTCATGTAGGTAATCAATTTGGGTAAGCTCATGCAATATTTTTGAGAATTATTCCACGTTTAAACCTTAATGTAAATTATTTTATGAAAGAAGGTCTAAAAACAACAATGTAGTAAAACAAGCACCACATATGATGTATTAAGTTTAAGCCAGATACCATTGAGAGAAAGATAGATAAATATCAACCTCTCATCAACGATATTACTAACAAAGGTTGGATAGTTGAACCACTAATAGTTATTACATCAGGTGCCAGAGCATCTATATACATGCCTTCTATGCAAATCCTAAAAACCAAACTCAAAATACCAAAGAAACTTATAAAAAATACATTCAGAGAAATTAACACAATTGCTATACACCATGCCATGTCTATAATATTACACAAAAGAAAAATAGAAAGCGGAGAGCCACTACCAACAAACACACAACCACCATAAAGAAAATACTCAAAAAAGTAGTGGTAAATAATGACCTTTATTTATAATAGTAACCTTGTCACAACATAGGGGCCCAGGCTGTTGGAATTTCCTGCCCCTCTAGCTCGATAGCGCCGGATGATTGTAAGGATGCTCAAACAAGATCAACGAGAATCGAACCCGGACCACCGCTATAACACAACCATGTCCTTTCCAAACAACCTGATATGTCAACAATGTGACGACCAACAAAACCAACCTTCCACTTTTATACAACAGAATACACCCCAAACAACCACTTTACAAGTTATTGGTTCTCGGTTCTTTGTTATAGAGTGTCCACCCTGAGAGGGGTTAGTAGTCCTATACCACTGTTGTTATGTCCTGTGGGCATACCATCAAGGGTAGGTCGAACGGACACTATATTCACGCCAACTCGTAAGGGTTTGGTGTTCTTCTTTCTTTCTATTAAGTTTAAGAAAAATTTGGACGGTGAGTAGGTGCTTTTATGAGTATATGAATTTTGAAAAAAAAATCTTTGAAAATATCCAAAATCCCAAATTTTGGCAATTTTTGAAGAAAAAATTGTAAAATTATTAAAAATTGTGAAGATTGTTTTTGGAAGTTTTGGAGGCTGCCCTTGTAAAATTGGTAAATTTTTTGACTTCGGACACTTTGAAGTTTGAATTATAATTTGGTAATGAACATTTTTTATTTTTTTTTAAAAAACTTTTAAAAAGCTAAATTTAAATTGCCCGTTCTAGAATTGAAACCTAAAATTTCTAGATGAAGGTTTTAAAATTTAGATTTGGCTTTGCAAATTTTACCACATGTACATTACAGTATGGGGAGCACCCAATAAAAATCTTTAGCAAAAACATCAATTTATCTTCTTAAAATGAGCTGCGCAAAATCTCAGAAAACCAAATCAGTTTTCCTGGATTTTTAGGGGTAAAATAACTTTATTTATGAATTTCTATTTATTATCTCTACTTACGTAATCTTAACTGTCCAATCTTGTCGTACAGTTAGAGTAGATCATTTTTGTGCTCAAAAACAATTATGAAAATTTATTATTTTCATCTTGAAGTGGAAATACAATTAACAACCCAATTGTAATTGAAATTTCACCAACAAGAAAGTTGTTCACCATCATCTCAAAAAAAACTCTTGAACTTAAAAATACACTAAAATATATATTTGACTCAAATAATAGCCTTGAAATGGTGAAAATTGTCTCATATTTTAAGAAGAAAGAATCGTCCAATTCTTAACCTATCCATGCCATGTCTTTAAATCATATCCAACCACATTAAGATTTCTACAACATGAACTAGACTTAAATTAGATTCCAATTTTAAAAAATAAAATTTGAATCCAACGATGGATAAAGGAGATGCAACTCCTCCACGACCATCGAACTTTTGGGTCTACTTTCTGGACCCGGGGAAAATTGGTGGCTAAATAGGAGTTCTTATGATTTTGGATACCAAAATATGAGCCACTCTTAATATACTATTTTTTCCTAAAAAGGGAGTATTTGAGGATATTTTATTTGACATCAACTGTAAATCAATTTACATGTATATTGAGCTTTTAATATTTAAAGCTTCAGTTTAATTCTATATAGGTTATTATGTTTTATGAACCAAGACTTATTCTATATAGGTTATTATTGGATTCAAAATATGACCTTGAAGTATTCACTATCACAAGAGAAGGGAGGTTAGCAACGTTTCTTGGAACATTTCTTTTGTAATTGCTGCTTAACCCTTAAACGCCCAAGCGTGCCCCTGGGGCACGTTCTGAAAGTTCGAGCTACTGTACCTCCGGCTTCGTCGGACGGAATCTTGCGCGGCTGGGGTCAAACTGGTCGGGCAAGGACCCTCTCCGACGTCCTCCAATCTGCGGTAACAATTCGGCTGTGTCGTGGTCACGATTTGTATACCGCTGGTTACGGCTGGTGAGAAAGTTCGTTTTGCTGCTGCCCGATGCTGGCGAGCGTCGTTGGACTCTCGATTTCCTGGCTTGGTGCTCGCAAGCCGGGTGCCTTTTGTTCGATCATCTGTCAAAGCCGTTGTTTTATATTTAGCTGTTCCGTTTCTTGTGACTTTTGCTCGACCGTTGGGCAACGGACTCGAAAACGGCAGGATGGTTGCAGACTGGATTCGTGAACGACGGGATAGCTGCGGGGACGATTTCCGCAATGAATTGCAACGTTGGCTTGAACATGAGCAGAATCAACCACAATCGATAATCGATGAGTGTTTACGGTTCTTGGACGACAGTTATCTTCTCTCACGTCCTCTTCTACCTGGTGTTGTCTTGCCGCGAATTCCCGGTCCAAGAAACTTTTGATTTCTGTTTCGTAGAAATATCGCAGAGCTCCTGCGGTGGTCGGATTGACGCAGAGAAGGCGAAGGTGGTGGCTTTAGTGACGCTATCAACAAGTTTATTCAGGAATCCTGGTGGCCGGATAGAGAAGCAGAGGCGCTCCATGGCGATCGTCACGGTCGACAGAACTCCAGGTGAAAATGAAACCAGCGATTCTACTTTTCACGAATTAGGGTTTTTGAGCAATCCGGTTATTGGTGAGTCTGGTTGCTTGCATAGTGGGGTTTCAGTTGGACAGGGGAGGTCAGAGGATTTCGCGTACTCGCCAGAGTCAGCCATCATCGGCGATGGCGTCACGATGGCCCCCCGGTCTTCGACTCGAACTCGCCGACAGCCTACTCTCGGACAGGCAAGGCGACGTGCAAGCAGCGAAAGAATGGCACTTCCGGTAAGTCCCTTGTTCAAAGTCTAGTAGCCTGCTGAAAGTGGTACCACTCGCAATTTGTGCCACTCGCACTCGTTCTGTTTCCAACTCTTCCACGGAAGCAGACTCCTCGAGTATCCTTTCGGATGAATCGACAAAGAATAAAGCACGATGGAAAGCATTTTCTTGTCAATATTTGGACTCTTTTTCATTTTGTCCGATGCACTGGTCTGCATGGACTTGGACTATGACGTATCTCACCGTGCTTTCCTCGTGGACGCTAGTCACAAGCTGTTTATATTCCACAGGCTGCTCACATCCGGTGGCAAGAGATGTGTGAGCAGCTCCTTCTTTACCAATCAATGTATCAATCGCTCGCTTTTGGTTTCAGAGTCGGGAAGTCGTGCAACGATGATAGGGAGCTACAAAGCTTTGCTTCTGTTTTTTCTTTCTAGGCCAGGCTGTGGAATTCGGGGAATTGGTACTGATGGCCACCCGTAACTGCTTGAGTCCGTATATTCAAGCATGAACCTCATTCTTACCACCAGAGTGTTGATGAGATTTGACCGAGGTGGTTTGTTGTCTGTGCAGGCTCTGGAACAGCCCATGAGCAACCTCAACCAGAGCATAATCCTTCGTCCGGGTGAGTTACGGCCAGGGACTGCCCGATTGGTGCGCCAACAGCTCGAGCTGGGTCACGATGGCCAGCTGACATTGGAACAGTCCGTGGAGGGGCTGCCTAGTTCACCAGTGCCTGGCGCTGGTAACAGTTCTCGAGAACCTCAAGCTCCGGAGCCAACAGAGGCGTCGTATCACGCAAGCCAAAAACGACGCATCCCGCCATCAGCTGGTAACTCGTTGCCCCCACACTCACCACTTCCTTTTGATTTTATGGCAATGGATTCTCTTCTTGAGAATCCTCATGCCCGTGGTTGTTGGTTTGTGCAGGGTGAAGACGGAGCACATGTGGAGGAGCTTCTGGAGGCACTTAGGGACAATGACATTTGTCAATTAGATAGCCAAGCTACAAGTGAATTTGAGCTTGTTTGGGCTTCTAGTTTGCATAATCGAAATGTTACCTTAAGAAGTGAACTTCAAAAATCTTTGCACATGCCATTGTACAATCTTGGATGCCTTGGTAGGTGTGTAATTGTCCCAAAATGTGAATTACTTGACTTGAACATCCCTTTAGATAGTGAAGCACGGTATTTAGACATGTTTTGGGGAACGGTTGTGAATGAATTCTATGACCCATTGATTGCCATTGATATGCTAGAAGTCTTATTGTTTGGACCATGGGGGAGATATAGTGTCCCAGAGGCCGTAGTAAAATTTGTGGATGAAAATGGTGAGTATGGTATGGTAAGTGAAGTCCAACTTTGGGGTTCAAGACTTAGAACTCCAAGTCCATCCACAAACGACTCTTCGGATTATACATATTACCCCGGGCAATCAGAATCCCAAGTTTCAAATGACATGGATAAATTAGAAAAGATGGAATTGACCCCAAATTTGAAGAAGTGGTTTATAAACAACTCTAATGCATCAAATGAAATAGGTTTAGGATGCAATTTGACATTTACCGAATTTTCTAGTTTACCGGTAAATGAACACTTTGCACCCGGTATGTGGAATTCACCTTGCACTCAAATTCCCCCCGTTCATTGGTTAGGGGGCAAACAAGGTTTGGTTGAGCCTTTGACATTATGCCGAAATCCCCTTGACTTCTTTTTGTTGTTTTGGCCTAATGACGTGTTGGTGAGAATTGTTAGAATGTCTAATTTGTATGCCGCATCAAGCAATGAGGAAGGCAAGACACGTGGAGGAGCCCGTTGGGTCCCGTTGACGGTAAAGGAGCTACTAACCTTTTTTGGTATACTTATGTTCATGGCTACTAAAAAGTTACCTAATGTTCGATTACATTGGTCAAAATGTTTTGATGAGTTATTTCTAACCAATGCAATTAGAAAATGCATGTCAAAAAATAGGTTTGAAGACATATTGAGATGTTTGCACTTAGTTGATAATAGGAATGTTACCACGGATAAATCTAGTCCTAATTACAATAAATTAGCAAAAACCGAGTGGTTAGTGAACAAACATAATGATTTATGTTCTTTGTATTATAACCCGGAACAAAATGTATGCGTTGACGAAATGATGATAAAATACACGGGTAAGTATGCACCTATAAAACAATACATGAAAGCCAAACCCACACAATATGGTTTGAAAATTTGGTGTTTGGCTAATTGTGAATCAAAGTACGTGCAAAGAATCGATATTCATTGCGGGGCAAGCGATTCCCAAGAGGAGGGGAACGTCGGGGGGAGAGTTGTGCTAAACCTCATGTTCGGTTTGGAAGGTAAGGGGCACATTGTTACATGTGACAATTTTTTTACCTCACCGGCATTATTTTGGTCTTTGTTGGAACATGGTATTTTTGCGACAGGCACTTGTAGGACAAACCGAATTGGGTGGCCTCAAGCGCTCACTAACTCACCCACGGGATCCCGGGGACAACTTTGGTACCGGGTGCACGCAAGCAAACGAATGTGCGCCGTGACTTGGTACGATAATAAACCCGTCTTTTTGCTTTCTACGGCGTGTAGTCCGGTTGATACCTCACGGTCTTTGTTTATAACCCGATGGCATGCCGGGGGTTATATTCAAATTCCGGCGTCCCCGGTTTTGTTGCATTACCAACAACACATGAGAGGTGTTGATGTGCATGACCAATTGCGGGGTTATTACTCATTGCAAAGAAGAGATCACAAATGGTGGCATAAGATCTTTTATCATATTTTAGATCAATCTTTTTTGAATGCCTATATTTTATACAAAAAAGCCATGGTATTGAGGGGTACTACACCTATGTCTCATTTGCAATTCTATGTTGAAATAGCTAACGTTTTGACCGAGGTGCCCGTAGACAAACCCACATGCATGCCCGGGGCGGCGGTTCCAAATTCTAACAAATTACACTATACTATGGTTTGGAGTGGTCATGAAAACCGTATCCGACGTCGTTGTGTGGTTTGCAAGAAAGTCCGGCAATGGTATTGCCCTACTTGCAATGTTTCTGTTTGTATGGGTGAGTGCTTTGTAATTCACCGTAGCAACTCATGACACATATATTATTTAGTTTTATTTTGCCAGCCCACGAATGCTTTGTAATTCACCATGCCATTTATTCTAAGCATGTTTTTTACATTTCTCATCAATAAAGCATAATTTATACCCATGTGTAATTTATTGTGATTTTATCACGTATTATTTCTTTAAATATGCCTAGTATACATTTGCCAAGTAAGTACTTGGGCACCCCAAGTAAGCACCATGTCTTTTATTCTAAGCATGTTGGGGGGAGAGTAAGAGAGGCACAGTCTGTGGGGCTGACCTTGGGGGAGGGGGCCTTGGGGGAGGGGGCCTTTGGGGGGGGGGGGGAAGAGGGGGGATCCATGGGGGGGGGGGTGGTTAGCAGTTGTGAGGTGGCCCGTGCGATGAGCTGCCGGCACTGTTCCGGAACCCGCTGCGGCCAAGGACTGCACGGCTTCCCACACGATTGCCTGCGCGGTATGCTTGGGCCCGACCCCACATCCTTACTCTGCCCGATACCTCCAAGATGCGCCCCAGATGCTCCGGGCTGCCCGATAATTGAGCCCTGGGCGTTTAAGGGTTAGGTGAAGAAACATCGTGGAACTTGCTCCAACAACCTTTTCAATCCCTAGTATATAGGATCATAGATAACGTTGATTACTGTTTGAAGAATGTTGCTAGTTCTACGACATACAAATTCATATTTAGAAAAAAAAACATTGCGAGTTCTTTGCAATATATAATATCCTAAATAAAAAAGAAGAGCTCAAATTTTATTTTAATATATCTCAAAATCACCAAAATCTAACAATAAATAAGCTCAAGAATTATTTAAAACTAAATTGTTAAATAAGGAACTACTAAGCTGTTGTTTGGCTCATAATCTTAAATATCAAAATACAAGTTTTTTAAAGTATTTCTTATTCAACTAATTATTTGAACGTACTAACTTACTATTCAAAATTGGGGGGTTCGCAATATTTTCTTCTCAAATGTTACTCAGATACAACAACATTTTGGAACAAGAACGTTTCTTAAAAAATAACCAAAGTTAGTTTAATTAAATATCAATGATTTCTTATTTCAAGTTTTGTAAGATAAATAAGATATAATGTATTGACAATTCCAATTGACTTTGCGTTTTTGTGATGCATTTGCGGTTAATTAAGCTCTTTGATATTGTTTCGGTTAGATTGTGTAGGAGCCGTGCAAAATAGGTGTTCAGCAGCGGCAATTAACAATTTTGAAGGTGTCGGCATGTTATCACATGACTGAGTAGCCGCGGCAAGGGACTTGGGTGTCTCACTGGAGACACTGATGAGGGCTTGCAGACACTTTAGAGTGAGGCGTTGGCCTGCACGAGAGGTAGACCATGTCCTTCTTGAAATTCTTCCCTTGAGGACATTGAAAGTGATGATTTGAATATCTATGCAATAAGGGGAGAATACTTGTGTGTGCAGGTGAGGAAGGTGAAGAGTAGTATGCGCGGCCTACAAGCCATAGCTGTCAATGAAGAAGGAGCAATGCGGAAGTTAGCGGCAGTTTACGTACAGCAGGTGATGGTAGAATTGGACGGAAGTAGTCCAACTCACGTAAGACACATAAGGGTAAGTAACCTATCATTGTAAAGACACGAGTTTGTTATTGAATTGCTCATCACTGTTTGTAGCGATTGATTACTTAGTTTGGAAACAATGCTAGAAAGCTCCGCTCGCACTATGGCTATGGCAACCAGTTCTAGACTTCGGTGTTTTTAGACTTTGCGCAGTTGCAAAATGGCGTAAGTAGGAGACTCAAACCTTTCTAATAAACTTTAGCTTATGATCCACTTCCAAAATTGAAACAACTTGCGTACAAGCAACACACTCACATTATTGACGTACTTGAGAGCGATTTAAATAACTTTCTTGGGAGGGATTCAAATAAAATACTTTAGAAAGAATCAAAAGAGGTACATCAGAGAGACTTAAATGATATAAACATTTCATTTTGAAGTAAATATAAGCATAATAAGAAGCAATTCGAATGAATATAATGTACAATAAATTTAATTCCATATTACACTTGAGTTATTTAAATTGTATTTGACTTCAATCATAAGCTTTGTTGCCCCTCCGTGTGACATCTTAGATACGGTACCCTATACAGACAAAAATCCATTACTATATAAGTATTTACAAAAGTTGATGTTAATTACAAAGTTATTGAATGGGCGTTCACAAATATTTGCCTATCGACGAAATGCTTCTAAGCGACTGTTCAAAATCAACAATGGTTTTGAACAATCGATCAAAAATATTGTTTTTTGACCATGTTTAAAGGTCAAAAAACATTAAAATTGTGATATTATGTGATATTTGGTGATATTAAAGAAATCACTTTATATTAGGAAGAACGTGTATAATATTGAAAATGTATAATTTTACAGGCATAAATATTTTTGAATTTTAGTTTAAAAATATGCCTCTAAGATGCCTTTAGAACGTGGCAAACCTGCACATCAAGGCTTCGCCAAAATGGCACAAGGAATACCGCCATATTACCAAAATTGAGGTTAGAGTAATACCAACATTTTCAGGCACTGATTTGTGCTGAGAACTACATGATTGAGGGATGAGATTGAACAGATCTTTAATTTTCAAAATAACTTCATTTCTAAGATTTCTATTTATTATGTGTACCTATGTATACAAACATATTTATATTCATATATTTTATTGTCTTTTCAAGAAATGTAAGACTTTTATTTTTGTTTGATTCTAACTAATACCACCATTCAATTAGGTAATTGCACTAAATTTGGAAATATACCTGTGGACCTTTGCGAGCTCGTTCTAAACAATTATCGATCATCTCTAAGGAATGCAGTAATTAGCAAATTCCTAGCGACTATGTAGATGATGGTGTTACATTTACCTCCTATGTATCCTCTCCACTTTTTCAATGTCTTGTATTATACACTTTGAGTCTCAAAACCTCTAGATTGTAGTTTCTCAAAGTATTTGTAATGCTCTTCGTTGTCTTTTCTAGTGCCGTTCATTTCAAGATATCAGTTTTGTGTTTGAAATATATGCATCATCCAAATACATGGTGTCGCTAAAAGAAAGACAAACAATTATGTGTTGAAAGATTGTTTAGAGAATTTCTCCGATATCATTTATTAGGTCCAAGGAGTTGAAGAGATTTAAGATGGTGGATCTTCAAGCTATTATCTACTGAGCGTGTCCCCTAAAGTCTCTCATTACAGAGTGTAATCATTTTAAGGAACGTATTCATTCGTTTTGCAGTGTTATGATCATCTTGTTTCTAACTGCATTTCGAAATGCAATTTCCAATCCAGGATTTCATGAATTTTGCCAATTCAACGATTATGGAGAGACTCCGGAGTGCCACTCTGATTGCATCCAAGAAGTCGTATGCAAAAAATAACTACTTATTTTCGTCCAAAAAGTCGACTGCAAAAAATAGCTATTCCTAAACAAGATTTAGATAGAGAAACATCAAGGTAGACAATGCTAAATTCATGCATTTACAGACTACACTATAGTTGTAAGCTTGGAATATGTGAATCAATATTTTTCAATTATATATATGATGAAATAAAGAAGTTTCCATATTTTAAGCAATTGTAAAAATATTAAATTTAAATTTAGAAGTGACAAATACCACATTACCTAAAACCGTTCACATGCTCCATGTGCACATGAGGTACATCCTTTTCCATAAAATCTAGAAAGTAGGCAAGAAACATGAGTGGGCAGTTCAAAGAAACATGAGTGGGCAGTTCAAGGAGATGCACGGATTTAGCATTGTCTACCTTATGATTTTGAACTTTGGACATCAGTTGAAGGATCATGTGCCCCTTCGAATTATTGATACAACCGGACGGTTTGGATCATTGATACTAGTGAGGATTCTTTCAATGTTGATGTTTGTGAGCGGTATCAGATTATTATTTCCGAGCCATACCTCTGAAGAACTTAGATCAACCCAACCATGTGCATCACAATAGACGAGTAAGTGAGGTAGATGCTGGAGACGGCAACTTACAGTAGAAGGTCGGTAACTTGATCTTTCTCCTCAGTCTAATTGTAGTGCGTGAGCGTCCACTCGAAACTCAAACTTCCGGACAACGATACCTGCACGCGGTGCAGCCCGGGTCGGCAACCTCATGCACTAATATCGAAGAACAGCTTCTTCTTTGGTCAAGGTGGACAGGGGCAAGGAGTAGTTAGTGTATTCTCCGTCAAAAGGGCAAA
Source organism: Bryum argenteum (assembly GCA_037043015.1). NCBI lineage: Eukaryota > Viridiplantae > Streptophyta > Bryopsida > Bryales > Bryaceae > Bryum > Bryum argenteum. The sequence continues at coordinate 11,393,193 of CM073323.1, read as the reverse complement.
CGCTGAAAATTAGACTGCACATCAATACTCCAGTAGGTGATGATCGGATTCATACCAGTTTACAGCTAGCTAGTCCCCGCCGTCGAACTTAGGTGGCAGCGAAATAGATGTACAGAAGCTTCGATGCGGTTCTTGCTGGAGAATTTCACGCTTCCGCTTGAACCACCTAGTACTGAAATCCAGCGGAGAGGAGATGATGGTTGCCGTTTTCCCACTGAGCCATCTCCTACGTTCACATTGTCCAGCACAAGTCAGGATATTGGTTCAGCAGAAACCCACTGCTTCACCTGATCGCAAACGTCTCAATCCTGAGGGGGAAAGAGCACGGTCCAACTGAAATTGCGACCGACTGGTCTGGGCAACCGCAGGGGCTGCTCCTACCACCCCCGAGTTTGATGAAGGGCACAAACTCTAATTAAGGCCTTAAGCGATTTCTCAGAAAAAGTGTGTACGATTACAGAAAATCAACGAGGTTCTTCGATGCTTACATTGATGCTTACACTGAGATATTACGTGGATCAGTCTGTTAAGTTGTTTTGGGTGCCACCACAATATATTGGTCAGTATACATAGAAGCACACCCGTTGTGTTGATCATGTATCTCTGGTCTCAAAAAGTTGCATCAATCCTCATTGTGCAATAAAATGACCTTTACGAAGTAGTTTTTGAATTAGCGAGGGAAGTGATAAGAAAGTTCTACTTTCAGAACCATTTCGAGACCATCCAAACGAAAGGAATAGATCTGGAAACAACTCATACAGACATGCTGCATGATACAAAACGAGGACTTTCAGAACTGGTCACATGCAATGGAATGTTTCACTTGCAAATAGGACCCAAGAACATTCGGTTTCGGCTCAACTTCAGCCTAACATTGCAAGCTACTTTCACTACATGTAGCTATCAGATTCAACGTCGACGAGATGAGTTTTGCAATCTAACCTAAAGTTGGTGATTGTGGAAGGCTACATACAATTACAAAGAGAGCAAGCAGCCCAAGTAAGATGATTCCCCAGCAGCTTTCACTGATGAGTCCAAGTAATGAAGGTGTAAATGTACATGGGAAGCACATTCTAAGCTGAATATGCTACAATGCTTCCACAATCACCAAAAGCTACCAGGTGGTATGTACATAATATGTACACAGACTACGCTAGATATCACATGTTTCTCAGCCTTCGAGGTCCATACCGTCCACGAAGTCGTTGTCCCAGTCCCCAGAGCCATCGTCGCTGGATGAGTTGTCCAGGAACTGCTTTCTGAAAGAAAAGCAAGAAGTGTTCAATAGATTAGTTCAGCTACAACTTGATTAGTAAATTGATTCATCTCGCAGTTTATTTGAAGCAGACGAAGTAGTGTAGAAGTATGAGAATTTACCCCGTGCATCGGGAACTGAAGTATAGTACACGCTTGAGTTTCTTGTTGTAGAAGAAGAAGTTAAAGGACCATCTAAGCGCACAGAAAGCATACAACGTTAAGCAAAGACTGGATGCAGCACCGGGACTTCCCGGGAGGTCACCCTCCCAGTACTATGCCGGCCCAAGGCGCTTAACTTCAGAGTTCTGATGGGATCTGGTGTAGTAGCCTTGGTATGACCGCATCACAACCATTTTTATGGTTCCGTTTTGCTTCAAAGTATAGGCGTTAGCCAGCTATCAGTACGTGCATCATAAGCTTCAAAGCGTAAGGGCAACTTATCTCGTAACTTTTCAAACGGGTGGAACTACATTTTGAACTATTCATGGTAGCAGGATATAGACGGCAAAAACAGAAACCCAAGATACTGGAAACTCAAAATACTGTATAGAATTCAAAGCGGTTGGAACTCACATGCTGCCAGTGTCAGCGAAAGGATCCCCTTCAGCATCAGGCGCATAGACATATACTTCACATTCGTCTAAGTTGATTACCTGCTGGATGGTGAGCATGTTATTAATCGAAGGCAATCGTCGCTGTTTTTTTTTTTTTATGAATCTAGAATTCAGTCACAAACAGAGATTGCATGCGTGCTCTATAACAAAGCCCTTCCGTCATTCTCAAGCGGTTTGTTACTAACCTCGTCAATGGCGTTCCATATACTGTCAACTAATGTTGTTTTTTCACCAGCTTCTATAGCCCATATCTGTTATTCAGAATGTGTTAAACAGGCCCCACGCTCGAAGAGTTTGGAAGTCCAGCATCAAGTACAAACCACTCACAATATGAACGACTCCAGAGTCGCATGTTGTAAGTATCATGTAATTCAGAAAAAATTGGGAGGTAGCAAAATCACACAAAGCATTAGCTATACCAGCAACGGTTAATTTCTACCTTTGATGCTTCAACCAAAGCAACTTCAATCTTTTGCTTTGCAGCAAGAACACCGTGTTCTTTAGCGAAGTGGTGAGGTCGCAACATACTGGTCAGTATAGACATGAGAGTATTGAATCGTTAGTTTTCTTCACTTTCAACGCTTACCCGACAATGAAAAAACCGGTAAAACACCAGAAGGACAGACTACGTAGGAAATAATAGGAAATGGAGAGACTTGAACTCTCAGCTCCTCAGGAGCAACGGCTTCAAACCGCTTGTCAACCATTGACAACACTTCCTAGTTCCTTTCAAAAGAATGGGTTGCCGGCCATGTAGGCACTCACAGTACCCATGACAACCTAAACATTACTAATACACATAAAAGACAATAACCTGAATAGTATGTGCCTCCTTCGATGATTGCTGAGGAGTGCACAATGGAAAGACCATAAAAAACAAATACTTTGAGTGATGCCATTACCTGAAATCGTAGTCAGGATACATATGATTCAAGGTCAGAATCAGGTGAATTAATGTCCTGCGACTGAAAACAAGTGAACAGAAGGGTGAACACTCACCATTCTCACAAAGAATCAGAACGAGACCGATAATAACTAAGCCACGTGAAAAAATTCCTCTGCTATCAACACTCATACCCAAGCTCACAATCTCGAAGACAGAAACTGAGGAGTCATCAGGCTACTACCAGGACTTAACTATCAATTTTTTGCTTGCGATGTAGACACGACAAATGCTATTCAAGTTTCAATCTACATGGTTATCATCGATTCCTTATTGCAACGAGGTCTCGATTAAATATGCAGATTAGGACTTTAAGGAATTTAATCAATAACATGGTGCAAGTTGAGGTGTAGCAGCCATGCTCCTGATAATTATCCTCAATGCAGAACAATAACTCAAAAATACAGTACTTCCTCAAAGATCAATTTCCGATGCAAGCTATCTAGAGGTTCATCTGTAAGCACACAACGACAACCCCTCATCAACCAATTTCTGAACGTCAAGCCAAGAAGGACGTCTCTGAAGACACACAAGAATTACTTGGAGAATTCGAGTTCTTTCACAACCCGGGACATACCTTGCAGTATTAGAGAGCGGTCCAACGGGAGAGGTGGACAGGTCCAACGGGGAATAAGCTAGTGAATCCACGACCTGTCAAAAGAAAATAAAACAGTCAGTAATACATAAAATCTCACACAACGAATTCCAAAAAATAACATCACATCAAGATCCAAATAAAGGCTTCAAATTGTCACCTCTTGCTCCAGACTCCGCGACAGCTTTTTGTCAGCTCCTGCGAGTTTACCTGTAGAATAAACCTCCTTTCATGAAACAAACTAGCTAAGAAACTAAATTTCACTGTCCTGATGCCAAAATGCAGACAAAAAACACTAAATAAGAAATCAAGAGGAAAAGTAAAATGACTTACAGGAATACGCCTCCATGAGACCTTGGATCGTACATCCTCCGACATCCAGATGGCTTAGAAACGCGTTTATTCTGCATGGCACGAAAGGTGAGGCCAAAAAACGCAAGAAATAGAGGAATGGAAATGCAAAGGGTTTGATTGTTACCGAGCGAGCGGCGTGTATTCGAGGAACTTCATTGTTGTACGGTACCGACGGCGGGTACATAAAGCGCGCCGTGGGATGAGACTTCCGCGCCAAGATCGAAGTCGATGAGAGTTTGAAGAAGGAAGGAAGGAAGTTCGTCGTGTGTCGCGAGGGGGAGGGAGGGATGGACGAGATGGCTATGGCGGAAAGGAATGGAGGAGAAGATGGATGGCTATGGCGATGCGCGGGAGGGCAAATCTGGAAAGGAGAGGGAAGAAGGGGAAGTAACGAGGAAGGAGAGTGGGTGGCCGCGGGAATAAACTTATTGAATGTGCTCCTGTAGAATTGTGGCCCCTATGAACGCGGCATTCCTGCTCCAGCTGTCATGGATGTTGACGCGCTTGCTATTATGGGCGCGGCGGCTGGAGCGGTCACTGGTCACCGTGAGCTTGTTTACCTACAGCCATGGATTTCACAAGATTTAGAGTAGAACAGTCAATAATGGTGCAGTGCCGAAAAGGTAACTTTAGTAATCTTCACTCACATGTACATAATGGCTTGTACTATGTACTCGCTGCAAACATTACAGGGTGTCACTTTAGGGCATCATTTTAAGAACACCTATATTTCCAACTGCAGTAATTTATAACTCAATGTAAAAATTTAAGAAAATAATGATTCCACTTGCTCTAGTTTCTACTAAATTTCCCCATGCACGAAAATTGCTTGCACTGGTGACATCCTTGTAGATTTTTCGTGTTGAAAATTGGTCACCTTACTTGGATACAGATTTTATTCACGTTGCCTTGGAATATATTGTGTTGTGGTCTAAAATGAACAAGGATCCATAATGGAGCTCTATTAAACCCTAAAAATCTAGGGGTTTCCTCGACCTCCGGAACCAAAAACTGCCATTTTTCACCTTCGTTGGGAAATGGGGAAATGGAGAAACTTTTTTTTCCGGTTTTAGACTTTGAACCGTAAGATCTTGTACCTAACTTGTATAAAAAGTACTGGTCAAAATTTCAACCGTTGGATGTTTGTCATTTGTGAGATCATAACAATCAAAGTTTGACCAACAGTTTTTTTTGCCGCTGCGTGAGAGGCATTGTCTAAATGGTGCCAAGGGCAACTTGATGATTGTTATTCCAAATATTTTTCCCTCATTTTTTTTCATGTAGGTAATCAAGTTGGGTATGCTCATGCAAAAGTTTAGAGACCAATTCCACTTTTTGACCTTAATGTAAAATATTTTATGAAGGAAGGTCTAAAAACAACCATATAGTAAAACAAGCACCATGTATGCTATATTTAGTTTGAGAAAAATCTTGACGGTGAGAAGGTGCATTTATGATAATGTGAGTTTTGAAAAAAAAATCTTGGAAAAAATCCAAAATCTCGAATTTTGGCAATTTTTGAAAGAAAAAATTGTAAAATTACTAGAAATTGTGAAGATTGTTTTTGAAAGTTTTGGAGGCTGCCCTTGTAAAATTGGTAAACGTTTTTACTTCAGATACTTTGGAATTTGAATAGTCATTTGGTAATGAACATATTTCTTTAGAAAAAAAAAAATTAAAAAAATATTTTAAACTGCCCGTTTTGGACTTGAAACCTAAAATTTCTAGGTGAAGGTTATAAAATTAAAATTTGACTTTGAAAATTTTACCACATACACATTACTGTATGGGGAGCACCCAATAAAAATCTTAGGCAAAAATATCAATTTAAATGCTTAAAATGAGCTGCCCAAGATCTCAGAAAACTGAATCGGTTTTCCTGGATTTTTAGGGGTTAAGCTTCACTCAAAGGTACATAATAGCTTCTCTACACAGCATGTACACAATAGCTTCCACGTACAACAGGTACATAATAGCTTCGTCCATACAATAATATCATGTACTTATTTTAGGGCATCGGTTTAGATACATCTAAATTTCCAACTTTGAAAATTCATAACTCATTGTAGAAGAGTCTTGAAGTGATGCTTCCACAATACTCCATCTTTCTACTAATTGTCCCATGTACGAAAAATGCTTACACAAATAACAACTTCATGGATTTCTTGTGCTTATAATTGAATCATTCTTGAGCACCTTACTAAAATAGTATAGAGTTTTTTGCAGGCAACGGCATCATTGAGATTTTTTGACGTGCAATTCAAAAAAAATAGTAGTTCAAAGTTTTTGTTAAAAAAGCTTTATCGGTTGTTGGATTTTGGTAATTGTTGCTAGCCGTGGCTCTCGGCTTTCTATATTTCTTTTGTGTGATATTATAGACATGGCATGGTATTTAGAAATTGTTTCTATTTCTCTAAATCTATTTTATTACTTGATTTGGTATTTAAGTTTGGATTTTAGGATTTTCATAAAAGGAAGATATGTAGATGCGTTGGCATATGCTACAATCACTATTAGTTTTTCAACTATCAATCCTTTGCTCATATTATTAATATTGTCAATGAGAGGTTGGTATTTTTTTTATCTTTCTCTCAATGGTATTATGTGAGAACCTGTCATTACAACATGAGTTCTTATAAATCATACTTTCAAATTGATGTTGGGGATGTAGGGGGTTTGGTTTGTAGGGTAGTTCTTGTAAGCATAGTAGTTAGGGTTTTGGTCGTACATTACATTGACATCTTTGTTTTTGCATGTACAATACCCTCTAAGGGCATCCTCAATGGACACGGAATACACTCCCTCTAAACCAAATTCTATCTTTTGACTGATCTAAAATTAGAAATTAAAAATATCATCATTAGATGCGCATGTAAATAAACGTGAGATACTTCTCAAGAAAAAAATTTGTGAAATTGGGACGTAGGTGAAATCCCCCATTGAAAACATCACATTTTCAAAATTTAGAGGGAGTGCACCAAATCTTGCTTAAAAATGGGAAGATCCTCACACAATCCCTCTAAATTTTAGAAATATAGAGGGAATAAGGGGGGGTCACCTACTTTTTAAGCAAGATTTGGTGCACTCTCTCTAAATTTTGAAAATGTGGTATTTTCAATAAGGAATTTCACCTACGCCCCAATTAACCAAAAAAATTTCTTGAGAAATATCTCACGTTTATTTACATGCGCTTCTAATGATGATAATTTTAATTTCTAATTTTAAATCAGTCAAAAGATAGAATTTGCTTCAGAGGAAGCTTATTGAGTGTCCATTGAGGATGCTCTAACAAGTCTTGCAGTCCCAGCTTGCAATCTCTCCCCATTCTCTAGCATTATCTATTTTTGGGTATTCACAAAGTTTGAGTATTCACAAATGCGAATACTTGCTTGGAGAGTATGTTACTTAGAAACATATCTTAGAAAATTGTGAAATTGTTTTTGTCAAGATATTGTACATATATTTTTCTTAAGAGCTCTTTAAGTCAACTTTGTGAGATTGTAAATTCCTTGAATGTTGGAACTATGTTCCAAATGGTGTGTAAAAGATTATTTATTGACCACCGACTTTACTTAAACTCAATTCCATATAGGACATGTAAAAGCAAAGTAATACTAAGAAATAAATCACAAAATAAAAACAAACTGTAGACATTAGCCAATTTGGCATAAAAGGTTAAGCCTCAAGGAAGTATTAGGAAGTTGATTCCTACAATGCCAAATTAAATGGAAGCTCGATACTAGCTCAAGGTGGTAGAACTTGGTGGATGTAGGTGCTGTACTTTATTCATTAATAGTTGCTAATAAAAAAGACAATTTATAAATTCCGTATCATATTGGACTCTTACATTGCTATAGCTTTGTACTAATACCTTAGTTTACTTTATTTGATCAAAATTTGATCTGTTATAAGCGTCTGAGTATGAAAGAATGGAAACTGCAAAAATACTTTGGAGCCACATGGAGGAGAATTTTAGCTATATAGTTTGCAATACCAAGAATGTGAACAATGTTGTATCTTAGAAATTGGTGCGATCAAATTCTTAAAAAACATCATACATATTCCTCAATAGTTTTTTATAAAACTAAGTGAATAAGATAAAATTATTCCCCAAAAATAGAAATCTCATTTTTTGACATTGACATTTTATAAACACATGAAGGGTCTGTAATGCAAAAGATTTAATAGGAGAGATCTCATAGAATCCTCTTGCATTGGAAACGAATAAGAGAATTTCAACACATCACAAAATGGTTGCAAAGATTTGTTACAAGATATTGTACATGGTAATAGCTATGGTGGGACTATATTCTCTGGTGGTATTTATACCTTATACCTTACCTACGTGATGAGAAAACTTATATAATCAAATTATGTTCGTGCATTATTTCAACACTCACTTCTTTATAGAAGTGTGCGTAGTGTACACTCATATAAACTCAAAAGTGAATTCATAGAAATAAATCTTAACAATAAAAATAAAAATAAAAACGAACGTGCATACAAAGATTTGAGCTAAAAAGACACAAGGTGTTATTTGACTAGTGGGATTTTGAGCTAAAAAGACATAGGGTGTTATTTGACCAATGGGATTTTGAGCTGAAAAGACACAGGGTGTTATCTAACTACACTAAATTTGATAATTAGTGTTAGATACACTGATTTACATAAACATGTTCTAAGTTTTTACTCTTGTTCAATTATTCTACCCACTTGAAGAGTTTGTTAAACTAATGTCCTATTGAACATATCTACAAGTGTATGTAAATTCCTTCCCGTCATGTGATTATAAGTAAGATTCTTCCCATTCTAACCAGATAGATAGAAACTCCGGTCCCTTTCTAGGGGCCGGCGTGAATGAAGTGTCCGTTCGTAATGCTAATATCCTGATGGCCACTGATAACCGAAATCCCATTCTACCCATGATAAGTATACTCAGCATCAACCAGAGTACAAACTCCAATTCCTCCAAAATGTTAAAGATCTCCTTCAACTTGCAAAAACAAGAATACACTGACCTTCACGAACCAATTCCAGCATGATTGCATGCCAAAAGCAAGCTTTCAACAGCTTGTAGCACAAATTGAATGATGGCAGACATTGATAATGAAGCTCGCAACTCTAAAAGTTCAGTCCTTTCTACTGAGGAGATGATAGTCTTGCTGATACTGGCAAAAAGAAATTCACATGAAGCTAAGAGCTCGTCCACAACCAATGGTTTGCTGCAGAGAGAGAATTCATCTCGTGTTGATGTTGAGCAGAGAGCTCATCCTGTGTGTTGTATGCATCTCCTGCTGCTGCTCTTCGCGATCCCAATTGTCTGCCTCTAACCTAAACAGCTCTATCAAATCCCGCACCTGCAAGCAAGCAACAAAAAGAGGCATTGAGAATTTGAAGCAATCATCAAGAAAAAGAAGCAGTCGTTTGATCGATGGCCATGGAGCTTCACCTGTGCTTCGTTCAAGCCATACCGAAACTTCCACTTATCATAGAAATTGTCGATAATGGCAACCTTGAACACCGAGAGTGGCAAATTTGGACACTTCTGTAGCAAACGGATTCTAACCTGCATCAGGAAATTCTGCATTAGAGTGAGTGAGTGAGTGAAAGAGTGAGTGAGGGAGTGAGTGAGAGAGAGAGACCTGAGCTGGATAAGAGCCCCATCGCCGAAACGCAGTCGGTACCAGATCTGAGTCACCGCACGATGTAGCCTCGAAGATTCCTGACAATTCTTTCTCCCGGAAGTTGTAGAGGAAAAGCTTGGAGCCGGGAATGACACGCCTCACCTGCATCACAAGCAAGCTTTCAGCGATTGAAGTTTCGATGTGGGGAACTCTAGAACGCGATGTAGTGCGAGAGATTAATTGATACCATGGCGATGTTCGTAGAGGGCAAGCCGAAGAGCTGCAGTCGAATGCATTCTTGGTAGGTTTCCGTGGTGCACCCGAAGATCATTCCTGGTAGAGGAGGAGGAGAAGGCTGCCAGGACAACCTCAGTCGAGTTCTTGGAGGGCTTGACTCCCCGTCAATTCTGCGAGCAGGATAGATCTCTCCCTCGGGCCTATAATCATGGGAAGCTCGCGGCACCACGAACTGAGGTACATAACCTTCGGTCAAGTCAGCCCTGTAATCTGGTGGACTCGTTCTGTAGGGCGTACTGTGATAAGCGCCTTTGTCTACAGGAGGACTACCTAACAAAGAGGCGGCCATATTGCGGTAAGCGCCATTGTCTACAGGAGGATTACCGCCGGCCCTGGTGTGCAATACCCCAAACGAAGAAGCATTGTCGAAATTGCGTGAGACACCATCTTGGTGATTAGCCCAAGGACCTCCGTCGCTTGTTCTCCCCGTTAGTATCTCGCTGCTATACCTACTTGAGAGCGGCGCCGGTAACAAAGTTGGGCCAGATTCACCTACTGCTACATACCAATACGGAGTCTCATTGGTATCCACCCAAGCTCCTCCTCCCTGCGGTACCGTTTCGTTGCTAGGAGGTGGGGGAAACAACCCGGCCGCTGGGAAAGATTCACCCACTCCTCCATACCTGTAAGAGGCCTCATTGGTATTGGCATAGCTACCCATCGATCGAAACTCGCTCTCGTTTCGCGATGAATTTGCTACTGTGACCTAGAATCAAGATCATCGCGGAAGCTCCTCCCTGCTTCAAGATCGAAGTTCAAACCCGATTCATCAAGCTTTGCGTGGTATCAAGACCTAAAAGCAGTAAGTACCGATGATCGCATGCAATGCAATTCCGATTGTGCAATGCAATTTCAGGGGTTGCCTACAAGAGAAACCTTGAACAAAACCCTCTCTCGATTCAGAATCACTGTGAGCTACCCCTGGAGCTCCGCAGGATGCATTCTTGGTGGGTTTCCGTGGTGCGTGCCTTGAAAGTGGCGCATTCAATCCTTCAACCCAAAGTGTCACTTCGCATGCAATTGAAGGATCTACGAAAATTGGAAAAGTAGGCGCAGGAGGCAGCCGTTATGAAATGCTGGAAGGTACCCTGCTCATTTATAGCTCAAATTTCAGCATGGCAAATCTGAAGTGAAGTTAGCCATGCTAGTAAGTTTTGTGCATGAGTGAACTAAGGGCAGTTGTGCATTAGAGTCAGGAAGTCAAGAGAATCAAACAGATATATAGAAACTCCTGTCCCTTTCTAAGGGGCGAGTGTGAATATAGTGTCCGTTCGTAAGGCTACAAGAGAATCAAACTTGATCCAACGGGAGGCTTAGAAGCTGAGAAGCCAAGAAACGCTTGCAGATTTGAGTCGAAGGGACAAGAAAATGAAAGAATAACATGAACAACACTTTTGTCCTCGGTGGCAACAAAACGACACGATGATAAAGGCCCTAGGGATTTTAGTCAAGCCTACCTCAATGAGGTGATCCTAACAATAAATCCGGGGGACCATTAACTTGAAAAACCACAACCAATTACGTATCATTATTGAACCCTTTGATCTTGAGATGGGCTCGAGTGGGTCAACTTTCAATGAGATTTGCATGCTTCAACTCAATTTTTATCAAATTTATTGCAAAATGTCCTTTGAGGTTCCCTGAATAGATATGCCTAAATATTATACGTACAATCTTTACCTATGTGAGTTCTATGAGTTCGAATAATTAAGAATACAACATAAGATACACAAAAATGTAGTCAATACCATACCACATAGTATGTTTTATTTCATGCACATGGACATGGTTGATTTCAGTTTGAAATTTTGATCAAGCTTTGTTATCAATTTTGATCAAACATTGATTGAACTCTCTCCTCACATCTAAACTTTATGTTTGATGTGTATAAGTTTGGAATATTTTTGAATATATTTAAGTACATTGATGCAAAATAGTCATCCTTGATTGTATATGAAGCTTCTTTTCACAAATGATATGATATTGCAAAGATTAACCTAGTGCACATGTAGACCAATTCCATTCAGAGTAACATATTTCTTCCAAGAATCTATTGATAGTTAAAGCATTTGCCTTTCAAGTATAGGCTAAGGCCTAAGTGGAGTTTGGCACGAGGATTCTGGATTCTAATGTAAAGCTGGCCGAAGTAGAAGACATATTTGAATCATTACACTTATACTACTCTAGATTGTGTTCTGATTTTTGAAGTGAGATTAGTAGGTGTTTCTAAAATAGTGCAGTCCGGAATGTTTGCAATGGATACAATGGCAGTTAACCTCAAAGTTCACCCTAGTGGGTCATTTGCAGTACTTCTTTACGATTGAGCTCTTCATTTTTTCAAGATTTTATAGAACCTTTGGAATATGGAGTTAAAGAAATCACAGGGTTGAAAATGATTACCTGCACTTGCATGGCAACGATGCAAAATCTATATCATTTTTGGAAGTGCCAATTTCTTCCAAATATTAATTTTAAATCACTTACATTTGTACTTTAAGACACCCAACTTAAACAAAGTAGGTGAGTCAAATTCACGAATTTAAATTTCACTAACTATTTGGCACTACAATGTCAAAACAGTCGTGCACGTAGTAGTGACATTTGATTGTATACACTTCCAAGTGAAGAATGTTGCATGTATGTGAACATTGTAAATACAACAACCCATTTAACAAAGTACGAAATCACAATATGTTCAAAATTTCAGTATATCCTCATCAACTTATACAAAATCTCTCAAAATGGATTAAATTGCAAAAAAATTCAAATCTCATCAAAAATTAAAATTCATATTTCTCCAAGTCATTGTTTTCTTAGCAAAGAAAAGGTATTAACTCCTAAAGGATCAAGGATGTAAAAAGTAGCTTTTGCAATTTCCGACAACTTAAATGAAGGGATTCAATTTAATTTTCTCCTAAGATTTTTTACTAGGTGCCCCCTACACTACAAGGTGTAAGTGTGAGAATTTTCAAAGTCAATTCCCAAATTAGGAATTTTTTCAAAGCAGATTTTAGTTCTCAAGCTCAGAAACGGTTGTTTGGCCACGTGTGAGACTAGTCTTTTCTAGAATTGTATATTTGAAAATAATTTCATAATTATATCACTACTTGAGTTCCAAAGTTCCCCTAGTCAAAAAGATTACCAATTTTACAAGGGCAACCTCTACAATTAACAAAAGCAACCTTTGATATGTTGCAAACAAAACTTTCGCATAGATTTTGAACGTAAAAATTTCACGAATGGTAAAGATTCAACAACTGAAACTCAACATGGCCTTAGTTAGTAGTTATCTCGAAGATCTTACGGTTGGAAATACCAAAAAAATAAAATCATACCTCAACTTGCACAAAGTAGTCATAAGATCAAAGTTTTTGGTTGTGAAGGCTCAGAAACATGCTTGGTCCTTCAACATTCTCACCATATATTCTCACCAATTGGATTCTCAATACAATAGTTCTTTGTTACTATCATAACACATTCTTTGCTTTAGAATTTCAATATACTTCCATGTGAAAAGTCAAATTCTTCTATAGGCTCTACATGTCCTATGAGTATAAAAAATCATGTTTACATACACTCACTATAGATAAAAAACTCCGGTCCCTTTCTAAGTGGCCGACGTGAATGAAGTATCGGTTCGTAATGCTAATGTCCCGATGACCACCACACAAGGCGAAATTGGAATACTCACTATAGAATTATGAGTGTTGTACCAAAAGCTATACATTATACAAGTTTTTATTCCCCATGCTAGCGTGATGCTCACCACTCTAGTCCACCCAACTATTGTGGGGGGTCCTTGGACCTTGTTGTATGGATACCTCAAAGCCCTTTGGGAAGACACTATGTCAAGTATTTTCAAGGCATTAGTAACTAGGCTAGAAACTAGCATAGTTATAGTGTCCACCCTCGAGAGGGGGAAGTAGTATTGTTTCAATTTCCCCTTGTCTGGTGGCCATCAGGATATTAGCATTACGAACAAACACTTCATTCACGTCGGCCCCTTAGAAAGGGACCGGAGTTTCTTTCTATTTATCTACAAATTTTTTTAAAAATGTTACAAAACCCTCACTTTTAACAAAGCTCTCATTTTTGACAAAACCCACATTTCTCATACCAAAACTCACATTTTCTCATAACAAAACTCACCCTTCTAACCAAACCTAACAAAAGTCATCCTTGTAACGAAACCCACTATCACCTTCCACTTGCTCTTGAGGAAAGAAAGCATTGTAAGGACTTTGAGGGCCATTCCCCTTCCCCTTCCCCGAAGGAAGAAGGCTCGACCCACTTCATCTCTCTCGCTCGCCGCAATCGCTTCTCACATGGGTCAGTGCTTGTCGATGGCGCCACTAGCTTAGCTCACGGAAGTAGTGAGGTATTCTTTGCTTGTCTTTCCCCGGGGATTTCGCAGGCGCTTGCTCGCTTGGGGTTTGGTGTGCACGCCAAGCAGGGCAGAAGCGAGCATGGAGCCATGGGAGCTTTAGAGTAGTAGTAGGACGCATGGGAGTTTTAGAGTAGTAGGACGAATCTTTTCCTTACCGACGACGACGACGAGGTGAGAGTGCAGCGAGCGAGCGAGCGAGCATGGCGGGGTTTGTGGAAGTTTTGTTCGCGTTTCTGTGCACATGCGGGGCGTGTACAGTGGCGCTCCAGCACATTTATCGCCACCTTTGCAACTACACTGAGCCTATTTACCAGCGCTACACTGTGCGGATTATTATGATGATCCCTGTAAGCAGCTCCATTCTTGAATTATTTCTCCCTCTCCCTCTCGCTCTCTCTCTGTATAATAATCATAACTTGCTATTTTTGAATTGTATGGTTTAGTCCTTATCCGATCGTGATAATTTTGCAGCATTTTAAAATACTACTCTCCATTTTCTAGCGTATGTAAATTCTTGAATTTGAATAAGGTTTGCTATCACTCTATAGACTGTAGTCTAGCGTACGAGTGATTTAGGGTTTCACTTCCCTTCGCTACGAGCTTGACTTGGATCCACCTTTATGTGCAGGTCTACTCTGTAATGTCCTTTCTGGCTTTAATACTACCAAAGCACGCGATCATCTTTAACTCGATCATTGGAATGTGAGTATCTCGATACATTGTTGACATTCTTGAATTTTGGCACTACGTAATATTATTGCCATAAAGTTGTATGTGGATGCAAGCTCATGTTAGTTTCATGTATTGATGAATCTAGTAGTATCTCATTGGGTTGAAACAGATACGGGTTTAGGGTTTCTAATGCAAAATGGCATCATGGCAGATACGAGGCATGGGTGATCTACAATTTTCTGTCCTTGTGTCTGGCCTGGGTGGGCGGACCAGGGGAGGTAGTGACGAGCTTACAAGGAAAGATGCTGCAGCCATCGTGGCATCTTATGACATGTTGCTTTCAGGCGATTCCTTTGGACGGGTGAGAGTCTGTTATCATACTCTAGTTTGTTATCGTTCACCTTTAAGATCAGTTGACAGATTGACGTATGTTGATATTTTGGAACGAGTGACAGATTGGCGTGTGTTGTTGTCGCAGGCGATTTATCCGAAGGTGTAAGCAAGGAGTGCTACAGTTTGTCATATTGAAGCCACTGCTGGTTCTCGCAGCATTTATTCTTTACTACAACGACAAATACGAAGAAGGAAGCTTTTACATCGGAGGAGGCTACTTATACATCACGATCGTGTACACATTCTCGTACTCTGCAGCTCTTGGGGCGCTCGTGCTGTTCTACGTGGCTTGCAGGGATCTTCTGATTCCATACAAGGCTCTGCCCAAGTTCATCCTCGTCAAGTCCGTCGTTTTCCTCACGTATTGGCAAGTGAGTACTCGTTCCTATACTATCTCTGGTATGTTCTATGTTTTGCGAGTTTACTGAGTTCCGGGTTATTGCAGGGGCTGGTGATCTTCCTGTTCTCGGAGGGTGGCAGCATCAAGAGTCCTCAGGAGGCTGCCGATTATCAGAACGTCCTGATATGTGGAGAGATGCTCATAGCGGCTTTTGCTCATCTTTATGCTTTCCCTTATAAGGAATACGCCGAGGCTAATGTTGGAGGAGGCACGGAGCCTACTGCTTGGCAGAGCTTGTTCCATGTGGTGAATCTTGTCGATGTGGTCCAGGACACAATGCATCAGGTACCTACCTACAGCCCTTTTCAACTTCGAAAAAAAAAGATTCATGATGCACGATTCTGACAATAACAACTGTGTTGCAGTTTGCTCCCACTTATCATGACTACGTGCTATACAGCAACGACTCGGAGGGGGCTCCAAAGCGGTATAGAACACGAACGTTTGTGCCGACGGGGCAGGAGATGGAAAATGCAAGGAAAAGTCCCAGAGCGAGTGATCAACCTCCTTCAGCAGGGCAAGGGCAAGGGGCGGTTGTTGACATGCAAGGTGGTCCTCTTATCAACGAAGCAGATTTCAGGCGGAGTTATGACATGACGCCCATGGAGCCCATGTCTGCTGTCGTTCCGCATCACACGGTGGACGTTCCTTTGGAGCCTGGCAAAGTTCGACCAGCTCAATGATTATGTAAATGACATTTTTCCAGAAGAACATCAGCCCCAGAGATTTATGATAGCTCCGTTGTTGATAAGGCCCCCAGGTAGTAGTCTCCCACTTGCTCAGCTAGTGGCTGAGTGATAGCAGCAGGGGTTTAGTGAATGTAAAATATTTTCGGATGTCAGAGCAACATTAGTTAGAGCATTCAGTGAGAGGTGTAATCAAACACATTGCTGTTGAAATGTGTCGCTCGTTCAAACAATTTCCATTTGCTGTGACTCGTGGGCGTTCAGTTCTGTGTTATGCATGTCAGACTTTCTGTTTGATGTTGCTGTACTGAACCTGCCAGGACTTGCTGTTTGGTGCTCGTATATATTGCTGCACTAAGCAGCTGAATCTTGTGCTCGTATATATTGCTGCTTGCTCCGTAATGGGTTTTGATGTGAATGATGTGGAGCGGCTCTTGAATGAAGGCAAGGAGCTATATTGAGTCAGGCGGGGGATAACACAAACATACGTGAGTTAGCAGGGACTCCGATTCTCATGGAATTCAGGTAAGTACCTTTCCATTCCAACTATGCATGGCAATAGAAGTGAAATTTGGAAACATCATAGTACAGTTTGATTCTAGGTTCGATTAAACTACAGATCGAAGTGAAAATTTCAATCTGAAAGCTATCAACCAATATAGTGCAAGGGTTTGGGTTTCTCGCTTTGTACTTTGTGAAGACATTGCATTGTAATACGATATCAAATCATTGCACAGATTTGACTGGTGTTGTTTGTCTTTCGATAAATGGTTAATTGAAATGGTGGTCGAACATTAACCAAGATGGTCAGCAGGACCAATGCATGCAAAGGACCTCCTGCATCGACCGATCGAGCTGGAGCGCTAGTTGTAGAAGGCATCAAAGTTGGGGTTTGGTGCTGCGGTTCCTTAGGGATGAGTACTACGTACTAAACCTGCCGTTGCGTCCTTTGAATATGTGGCTGCTTGACTACTGAGAGTTATCTCGTAAGATTTCTGGATTGAACCAGAGTGGGATGCTGGCAGTGCTGGGGGACTGGGGTGGTTGATTGAGATTGGAAGCCAGCCGCGGTCGCCCTTGAATGACTTGCTATATATATGTGAGTTTTCGTGTTTGCTGGACAGCGTTGCCGCTAGGCATGCGCCGGACTAACGCCCGGCTGTCGCCCATGTGATGTCAGCAGTCCAGTCGTTGTCGGTATCGGGGTCGTTCGAGTCCGTCTGTAGTCGGTCGTGTCGTCGAGGTGCTTGGGTCCGTCGGCTTGGGTCCGGTGCTTGGGTGCGGTGCTTGGGTCCGCCCGTCCGCCCGTCCGTCCGTCCGTCCGTCCGTCCGTCCGCCCGTTGGGTCCGTCCGTCCGTCCGTTGGGTCCGTCCGTCCGTTGGGTCCGTCCGTCCGTTGGGTCCGTCCGTCCGCCCGTTGGGTCCGTCCGTCCGCCCGTTGGGTCCGTCCGTCCGCCCGTTGGGTCCGTCCGTCCGCCCGTTGGGTCCGTCCGTCCGCCCGTTGGGTCCGTCCGTCCGCCCGTTGGGTCCGTCCGTCCGCCCGTTGGGCCGTCTGTCCGTCTGCTTGGGTCCGCCCGTCCGTCCGCTTGTTGGGTCCATCCGTCCGTCTGCTTGGGTCCGCCCGTCCGTCCGCTTGGGTCCGCCCGTCCGCCCGTCCGCCCATCCGCCCGTTCGCCCGTTGGGTCCGTCCGTCCGTTGGGTCCGTCCGCTGGGTTCGCCCGTCCGTCCGCTTTGGTCCATCCGATTGGGTCCGTCCCGATTGGGTCCAGTGTTTGGGTCTGTCCGCTTGGGTCGGGTCGGGGGCTTTTGTCAGGCATATGTAATGAGCCTTTGGTATGTCTTGTGAACCAAATTTGAGCAATGAGGTCACATAGATTGTGAAATCTCACCATACTTGTCCTCAAAACAAATTTCAAAATTTTATTATTCTCATTCTACTAACAAAGCTTTAATGGCGAAAATATTTCCAGCTAGAAAGTTCTTTAATCTTATCTCAAAATACCATTGTGCCAAAAAAATATATTAAAATTCCTTTGCCTGAAAACCCAAAAACAAAAGTTGCCTGCCATTTATTCATGATTTACCATATGGGTCTCCAATTTTAACAACTTGAAGTAGACTTGATTTGAGATTTAACCCTTAAACGCCCAAGCAAGCCCGAGGGGCATGATTCCAACAGAATCTTCCCTGTAGCTCTCACTGTACTAAACATTTCACTTATATTTTGATGTCAAATTGGTCACCTTCTTCTGATGCATTCAAAAAGTGAAATTTCACAATTCAAATCACAATTTGTATGAGTGATTTTGTGCTTTGAAAGGATTGTGGTAGGTAGGTTGGGGTTGTACATAACCTTGTAGGAGGTTGCAAGCTCATCATTGATTGGTCTATTCATGATGCCCAAGTTCAAAAAGTGCACTATTCATGATGCCCAAGCCCAAAAGATGTTGTGATACAATTTCGGGCTGCCTGTTTCAAACCCCATGGGCGTTTAAGGATTAATCCAAGTGCTTTCGCTAAAAATCGAGTCTTCATGAAGAAGTTATGGCTATTCAAAGTTTCTTTCCTTCATCCAAAATGTTGTTTTTCAACACTAAGGACATTTAAGGGGTTAAACTAGTGAACATTCATGCAATAATAATAGATTGGTGTAGAAATATAGTGAACATTCATGCAATAATAATAGATTGGTGTACAAATATCATTTTAAGTCCAATACCAAATAATTTGGATCAAACTAGAAGGATGTTGGATTTCATCTAAGGAGCACACTTATGTGAGGAAAAAATCATGAAACTAATAATAGACTAATTTTGATTAACATGCCCCAAGTTTGAAAGTCAATTGGGTTGTAGTACCTCCAAAGTTCACCAAAATATAATATCGTTTTTGAAGATACGTATTTTTGTACTTATTAGGCCTAATTTTGTTGTTCGGATTCTCAATCTAATACTCAATTTAATCTTACATGCTATGTAAATGACTTTTGCATTTGAGTTTCATTATTCTACCTCCATGTGAAAAATCAAGCATCTTTCACAATTTATAGGTTCAATGAGGATTAGAAGAATTTAAACATGTACCTAAGTCACATAGGACAAGACTTTGAATACCCCGAAGTCTACGTTTTTCTTTTAAATGGATTTTTTAAGCCCTAGACGTCCCTAGTGTCAATTTATACATTTTGGATGAAAGGTTGGAACTTTGAAGAGCCAAAACTTGTGCATCCAAACTTTGTTTTTGACAAAATCACTTAGGTTGGGTTCCCAATCAAGTCAAGTCTTGGGGGTGAAACTTGCATACAACCTCAATTCCGTTAAAATGGCACTATGCCATGTGCCATTTTGTCACACCAAATCTTACATATGTGCTCACATGGAATGGTGTATTCTATGATATCATAATTTTTTGAATAATATCACTCCTTTATATACAGTGTCACTGGTTTTCCATAATATCACCTTCAAATTCTGTTATATCACATGGTTTTTGAACTACAGTTCAGAAAGTTGAGGTGTGCCATTTTAGCGGCATAACGCCATTTTAACGGAATTGGGGATATACTCGGAAAATAATATATCAATTGATGGCATGCATTTTGATGGAAGCAGCTTTTGTTTTTGGATTTTCAAACATAGGGCATGTTTTACCATTGCAAGCCAATTGTGAAATTAGCTAATCTTGAATCTTTTTACATAAGTATGCTATTAATATGAATACTAAAATTTTTGTTGTTGGAGGAATATTGATCCAAATGTTTTCTTGCAACGATGTTTTTACAATGAAATGATAGGAAAAGCGAATGGTTTTTGAGGAGCTATATCTCCATCCATTGTTCAATTTCAACTTTGTTTTTTTCTAGGATAGGTTCCAATTAGAGACTAGTATTAGTGTGTGTATCGGTGGTAGAAACCTTGACCCAATCAAAGGTGTTTCAAAGATAAGGCATAGGTTTTAGTCCAAAGGGTGTAGTTTTGGACTACTTTTGGGATAGCTCCCAATTAAAGTCTAGTTCTAGTGATAAAGATCTTGAAGATATTTTGAAGATAAGGCATGCATTTGAGTGCAAAGAGCCTATTTTCACACAATTTTTCATTTGTAATCTTTTGTGGGTTTTCACCACTACAAGGCTGCTTATTGAGCCAAGATATTGTTTTGATGATTTGTTTTGAAGTAGATGTGCTATTGAGATGAAGGTAAACAACTTCGTATTTGGTGATTTTTCGATACAATAGGTTTGTTGGTAGGATTTTCACTCCAAAGTGAAAGGGATGAAATTTTCAGTTTGTTTTTGGTAATACTAGGTTAGGATCTCCCGATCTTTTAGGCTTGATGACTCAAATTATGGTTCACATGACCTACAACAACTCTATTACAAGTTTGTACAGTTGAGATCTTAATAGCTTGTCTTCATTTTTATGAATGACACATTTTTTGAAAATGTGTTTTTTTGGCTAAAAATAGGTTTGGACGTTTAGGGGTTAAGGATGGATCTATAGACAATCATGGCAAGGATTGTTGTTGATCATTGTATTAGGGTATCACAAGTATAGAAGTTTGAACCTTTTTGAAATACAATTTTACTCAAATTCTGAAGTTGCAAAAGGCGATGTCCTTACCATTTACTATTTTCAAATTTAAAATTGTCATCCCACAATGTTCAATATTCAAATTTCAAACATCTAAGGTGAACTTTGTTTACGACATAGTTTTTGTTTTTTCCTTGGAAGTGAAGGGGAACTCTAAATGTTTGCACACACATGCCGAACTCAGTTACCTACATGGAAAAAAAAATATGATCAAAATATTAAGGGTAAAAATCATCAACTTGCCTTTTGGCCCATTTGCCATACTTCTTAGGCAATACCTGAATAAACTTATGCTACAACTTTGAATATATGATCTCACAAATGAGAAGCATCCAAAATTCAATTTCTAAAAAAGTACCTAAAAATGGGCTTAGGTACAAGATCTTACGGTGGGAAATATAAGAACTATAAAGAAAAATGTTACACACCCCCCTAGAGTCCATAGAGGTTAAAAAATCGCAGTTTTGGAGTTTCAAGCTCCCAATGCCACAAGGAAACATCACGGTCGATTGTACTTAGTTTGTTGATAGAATTCCACACTGAAGTGAAAACGATGAAATTTCGAAGTTTGTATTTTTAGTACTAAGATGTTACGATCTTGCAATCTATGTAGCTTCATGAGTGAAAATCTGATTCACATGACCTACAATTAGGTCTACCATAAGAACCTGGAGGCGAGATCTAAAGAAGTCACAACTATGTTCATCCATGACACTCTCAAAAATCTATATTTTGACCCAAAGAAAAAATGTTGCGACATTTAGATGTTAAACCACTAATTTCCCTTTCTACAACAAGGAGAATAAAAGTTTTCTTTCATCTTTGAACTCCGGATTCTACAAATGGTGAGAAACCCACATCTAAGATAAATTTGACATACACATACATTGTATAAGCTCAGCACTTACATTTAACAGTTACATACTTCAAAATACGTGAAAAATTCAAAAATATTTTTCATATGATAAACATGTTACCACGATGCAATTCATGTTAATTGCACCGGCACACCAAATGTGGATTTGTGTTCCAAATGTCAAAGACATGAGTTCTGACTTTGCTAATCTTCACTCACAGCAAGTGAGTGAAGATTACGGTCGAGTGTCCTAAAACCACCACCTTCCCCATCTCTGATATGTAGACCTTTCTTAAACCACCACAGTCGATATCCAGAAACACCAAATATTGACCAATCCCTGCAAAGAAAAAGCTGGTGGTTTTGGGTACCGCATGGTGTGACAATGGGAAAACCTACAGATCGGGTTTGGGTCACGAAGTACTTTTGCCTTCAGAAATTTGTATCTATTTCAGTATTGGGCAGAAAATTCCGAAAAAATTTGCATTCTGTTAGAAAATAACTTTCCTACATGGGAAAAATATACCCCAAGAATAACTCTGCAAAAAAAAGCTCAGAATCCTTAAGTTGGTGGTTTTAGGGCAGTCAACCTTACCAGAGTTCTGACTTCGGCATTGAATTGCAAGAGATCTGGATGATGTTGTTGTTAAAGATTGATTGTTGAAATATCTTATTCTAACTTGCCCACTGACTGACTGACCCCAGAAATTCCCTGACTACTCTCGTCTTTTAATGTTGTGCTTGACACTTTTAGAATCACTCCCGACATCCCCGCTCTGACTTCTGTACTGTACTTTCTATTTAAAAAGTGCTAGTTGGAATGAATGTGTTTCTATATTTGGAATGGATGGTGTAAGGTAGAAGTACCTAAAACCACCAGCACCCCCAGTATCAACCTATAGGTCTCCCTATAACCGCACCTAGCCTGAACTAGCATTGTCAGAACACTCGATTCAAACTGACCAATCAAAACATTAAGAAAGTTGGTGGTTTTGGGTCGAATCATGAATGGAAATTTGTACCAGCTAGGTGTGACAATGGGAAAGTCTACAGATTAGTTTTGGGTCACCAAGTACTTTTGCCTTTGAAAATTTATATTTATTTATGTGATGGGAGTTAAATTTTGAAAAAATTTGCATCCTATGAGAAAATTTCTTTCCTACATGGGAAAAATATACCCCAAAAATAACCATTCTAAAAAAACCTCAAAAAGCTCAAGTTGGTGGTTTTAGGGCATTCGACCTTAGTAGCACTGGAGAAGAGTCTGTTTACATTGCTGAGCCATTACGAAGCATTTCACTATACTACATTATTTGGATCTTTTGAGATCTATTATTTAAGGCCGGTACTTTGTTTTGTATTCTTTTGATTTGCGAGTGAAACAATGATCTTGGGAAGTGCCAATCACATTGGTGCGCATGAGGTGTCGTTGGAAGCAGTTGGTTAGTTTTTTTTTTTTTTTTTTTTTTTTAATAAAAAAAATTTGGGTAGAAAGGTGGAAGATTATCGGATCAGTAAAAGGAGTCAAGAGATTCCCGAGATATTGAGTTTCCAAGTTCTTATGACCCCCAAATCACGAGAAATTACAAAAGTGACCTTACAAAATCTAGCAGAAAAACAAGAGAACCCACTCACGTATGAATCACGTTGTTTGGAGCTACACTATCTATTATTTGAGGCACCTAATTAGTTTGTTTTTTGTGACATTTTGATTTGTGTGACCGTCGCTCGGATCGGGTTGCATGAGGTCTTGTTGGAAGCGGATTTTCTCGCAGAGTTGTTTTATAAAAAATGGATTGCTATAAGGAGGAAAACAGAACCTGAGATACTAAATCCTGAAGTATTTATGGCCCCCAAATCACCAAAACTTACAAAAATAGCCTAACGACACCTCCAGGAGGAAACAAGAGAACCCAACCACGCAAGAATCATGTAGATTGGAGCTACATATTCAATACCAAAAAATAAAAAATTCGTGGCAACTCCGCATGCCAAAATAAGAAAAAGCTGATCTAGGTTGACGAGGCGGACATATGCGCACCATGTGTTAGGCTCAAGACGAGTCGAGTACAGTTTATATATGGCACTGGACGTAAGGTACTCCCTCTTTCACATTATTATTGTCCACTAGGTTCTCTCAAACCTACCTTGGGAGGTAAATTTGTGAGAACTCACTGGACAATAAGAATGGGACGAAGGGAGTATTATGAATCACTTAATCACCATGCTGAGCTCCATGAAATGGATTAATTTAATGACGCATGGCACTTGAAGTGTGCTTGTTAGCCTTGTCATCATCCTACATACCTTACATTTGGCAATCTAAGTCAAGGTTTGGAGTAGCACCATTAAATTCAGGTTCAACTAGAAGAACAACTCGGCATGAATAGAGTGTTTGTTTGACATGTTCTTGGATATATACTTGGAAGTCATCACACTAATGGTAGAACTACTAACCCCTCTCCATGTGAAAATTATGTTAGTTCCTACCTAGCCACTAGGTAGGTATTTTCAAGATAGTGCGCAAAGGGTTTTAGCATACCCATATAGTTAGACCTCGTCACTACACCCTCGATTGATATAAGCACATTTTCTGCTTTTTATAGTTGGACAACAAGAGTGAAGTGTGAGTTTTTTTTAGTGAGAAGATGTTTTAAGTTGAATGAAGAAATTTTAAGTAATCTCTTAAAGTGAGGGAGTAATATATGCCTATAATGGGGCATTGGTTGGACTTGGAAGTGTACGTTATTTTTTTCCTAAACTCCATCACATGGTCACATAAGCATTCATCAAAATGTAGACACCAAGCTTGTGTACTTAAGACGATGTAAGTCTAATACCAAAATTATTTCAAATAAATTACTTTTAATTAGAAAGATGATGAGCTTCATCTAAAGATCATTCTTGCCTTCATGACCTTGAAAGACAAGAGGGGCCTTGTTTTTGTCTCAATAAAATGTTGTGTTGCATGGTCTAAGTTCACTGACCAAAATATTTTGAAGTGCTTGATTTTCATGAAAGTTTGGATTCTCAATCTAAACAATGAAACAATTTTTTTTGTCAAGTATGAAAT
Source organism: Bryum argenteum (assembly GCA_037043015.1). Taxonomy (NCBI): domain Eukaryota; kingdom Viridiplantae; phylum Streptophyta; class Bryopsida; order Bryales; family Bryaceae; genus Bryum; species Bryum argenteum. The sequence goes on along the minus strand of CM073323.1, from coordinate 11,368,454 downwards.
TTTGAATACTAGTGAACTACGCCGCTCAATAAAGCCAATCTGCATTCTTTCATTTTTGATTCCCTCAAGGTAATATATATTTCTTTTTCTTTCGATTTGGAAAATTGGGGTCTATGCCCCCAGTTTACCAATGGGGACCTCTCCATGGAATTTTAAATTTTAAGGGATTATACGCAAAAAAATACAGGACACCCTTTTATTAGCCCCTCCATATTTAAAACTTCCAGTGGGAACCCCGATACAAGATCCTAGAGTTAAATTTTTGAGAATCATCTTCTGAAAGATCTCAAGAAGAAATCATCGACTTTATCAGTTTTGAAGTTGATCTATCATGCCTATAAAATTACATGATTACAAGACTAAAATTTGAATAATTGGAATGGAAAAGATTCCACTTTAGTTCCTATAGAAAAGATATCACCAAATAGTGGAAAATCAACCACAAAGAGCACTTCCATACATGTCAAGTATAAAAAGCTGCACGACGTCACTTCCAACACCAGAAATTACCTACTGGAAAGTAGATACATACCAACATGAACAGAGACGTTTTAACGCCCTAATGCCCAAGTCAAACAAACAGATGAAGTAGAGTAGATACAAATCAGCATAAACATAGACATTTCAGATGAAACAAGACAACAATTAAATGCCCAAGTCAAACAAACAGGTGGAGTAGTTTAATGACCAAGTCCTGTTGCACCTAACACCCACCCCATCAGGGCCAAAGATGTGACAATACCCTTCAGGTCTGAGAAGGAATGTGAAAAGCTCGGAGAATTAGAAGTCATCAGTTACCAAAAGGAGCCCGTTGGTCAACCAAGTGGTCTGCACAGATCAAATAAGACACTTCTTCTCAACAGAGACTGACACCAACTCACCAACTTAGATGAAGGAGCTTAAATGCCCCGTAGTACTAAAGATGAACAATTTTCGATAGATACAGTAGAACTTTCACTTTCATATGTGAGAACCGTTTCGAATGGCATGCATGAAAGTAGCGTATAACTACTCTACTGGCAAAATTCCTGTGTGAGAATTGAGATACTTTGGACAGAGCAGACGGATCTGTCTTGTCAGAGACTGTTCATACTGTGTACCCAATCTGGCCTACAGGGTCTAAAATGTGATGTAAAGTTGCGGGAAGTAGAAGTAGACCACCTGATTTTCAGTTACGCTTTAGCAGGTACTAAGCAATCTTGAAAGCCTTTCCTAAGTAAAGATTCGTCTAAATTCTTGCCGATAAATACAATCTTGTTAACGCGCTTTTCATCTGATCCCCAATTCCGTTCCGGAGCGCCTTCGAGCAGCGAGTGAACACCCTGGAAATGAAACAGCGGCTAATGAGTACCTAAGATTGAGGTTGAAAATTTCATACTTGGGAGAAAAAGAGTACTGCGGATTTACCTGAAATACGAATCTTTCGTCCCAACCATCGATTGATAATACACCCTTCGTCCGGTACAGGTCTTCACTGCGCTCGTTCATGAGGTTTTCTAACCAAAAGTTGATCTGCAAGATCCACGGAGTTCATATTGAAGTACAAAAGAAGGTGTGACCAGCCACAAAAGAAGGAACTCGATGAGAAAATCCATTACGACAATCTTACGCAACTAGGCAAGTGTCAATGATCATACTTCGGAGACATGATTAATGAACCTACAATTTGTACAGGTGCGAATTGACAGAAGATCCGATCCTCCTATACAAATAATTTTTCAACGGCGAATGATGATACGTGATTTGTCAAAAGTGGAGACTTGTCAATATTTTATGGCCGGATTTAGTAGGTACCTTGTCAAGATCGAGAGCACCATCACATACTATGGAAACAGAGGAGACTCCTGGATCATGAACGTGGTCATGAACATGGTCATCATGGCTGTGCCCTGCAGGAAATTGCAAACAATCATACACACATCAATGTCAAAGCCTGTATTTGTCAAAAGGGGAAAACTTAAATCTATCACTCATCTCAACTCAAGACAATCAGGTAGGTAGGTAGAAAGAAGAGTCTACTATGTGAAGGCGTTGGAAAGAAACTAACCACAGTCGGCAGTGTGAACGTGATCCTCTTTACATTCGTTCTTGTGATCGTGCTCATGGCTATGGCCGTGGTCATGGCCATGCTCATGCTCATGACCATGATCGTGAGAATGTGCTTCTTGAGCAGAATTTTTAACACCCTGCATGATCACGTCTTCAACTCTGCAAACACACAACAAGATGACAGGCATCAACAACATGTTCACTACCAGAAACTTGAAACTTCGCTCAAATTTTAAAAGCCTCCCAGTCAGAATAATAGTTGATGCAACCATGACCTTACCTTTCCAGATCAAATCCACCTACACCTAGAACGTAGTCCAAGTCTACTTCGGCCAACTTAGCGCTACGAACTTGGGCCATTCCGTTGATACGCTGCCAGAAAGAAGATTCACGGTAAGTGAGATACTCGCTAACTCATCAACCTCAATGGACTCTAGAACAGTATAATGACGAGAAGGGCAGCGGGGCCTCGTCCTAAAATTGCGAAAAATGCAGTTCAGCTCATCATGATTGAGCAGGCTGAATTTAATTCTGTAATTCTGAGTGGACAAACTAACCATGAAATGCATATTCACGTGATACACACGCCAATCTCATTTAGTAATAACTATTCAGAGCTACTGACCTTTATCTGACGCATCACCGCATCCTTCTCAGCTTCTTTCACGAGATCAATCTGATAGGAAAAAGTAAGATTCAGAAACTCACAAAAAGAATCGAGCCAACACAGAAACTCGATGCAAAATCCGAGCGTACGTACGAAGAATAGAACAATCTGTCACTAGCATTTGTCAGTTACAGACATTAAGCTGGACAGAACTCGAAATAGAGTACCTTGTTCAAGATGATACGATCTGCATATGCAATCTGCTCCACTGCTTCATTTACTACACCATCTGGCTTAACTTCCTCTATGTGCTGTGTTGCGTGCTTTGCATCGACTAGTGTCACAACTCCATCTAGACGCAAGTTGTGTGCTAGGTGCTCCTCAAGGTAAAACGTCTGGATGATTGGAGCAGGATTTGCAAGACCTGCACATGCTCAATTTTCATTTGCGGGTCCAAGTTCCTTCGAGTCAAGGACTAACCTAACTTGAAAAAAGCATGTGCCGGGAGGATCATCTTGCAACCAGCCTGTGACAACAGAGGACAAGAGACATTCTACCAAGTACACCGTATACACTAACTGATAGGTTTGACTACTTCTGTGGAAGCACAAGGATCATTACTCACCTGTAGTCTCAATTATGATATGATCAAACTTGCCACCCTTTTTCTTGATTAGGTCACCCAGCATCCGCACAAGATCCCCACGGACAGTGCAACACAGGCAACCGTTGTTAAGCATTACGATATCTTCGTCTCCTTGCTGCCTTGCTGCTACCAGAGAACCGTCAATATCCACCTCACCAAACTGCAAAACCACAGAATTGACTTCATTTCAATAAGGAAATCGAGGTATCTAGAGCTATTGACTCCGCACAAAGCACAAACGAGGAAGATGCCGCCAGAAGAAAGGAGTTTCGACTGATACCTCATTTTCAATGACAGCAATCCGTTTGCCATGCTCCGCGGTAAGAATGTGATTCAAAAGCGTAGTCTGTACATAATGACGATATTACACTATATCAGCTTGAATTACAGTCAGTAAATCCTAAATTAAGCTGAAATGCATAGAACTCATCAAGATCTGCTGTTCGTTGACGTATCTCTTACTGACCCTACTCATTCGGGTACAAGGTACTCATTGAAACCTTTAATTGAAGATTTGCAGAATCTGTAAAAATGTGACCCAGCTAAGGCGATTCACGGATATTCCAACCAAGCAGACTTCAAGGCTCAGAACTTATTCACACGGAATCCAGATGAATAAGTCAAATAATTCTCAACGATCCTCTTCAAATGATTCACAAAACCCTCGCAAAGTTAGGTCATTAAGGAAGAAGAGCCTTCTCTACCCTAACTTAAGTATTTAAGTCTTTGAGTCGTTACAGTAATTACGATTTCGTGATTCAGTTCTGCGGTGACATGAATTGTGAACCAGACGCTCATTAAATTCGTCTAATCAGCTCAATAAATTCACGGACGGAGCTTCAATGATACAATGTGTCTTCAATTGGTCAATTTTGGAGGTGAACGTACCTTGCCAGCACCAAGGAACCCTGTGATGATAGTCACGGCAACACGATTATCGACATAACTAGAGGTCTCCATCGGGCTATCCTCCACTTCACTGACGCTGGCAGTCGTTCTCAAGAACCGGCTGGAGTGAAGTCGCGGAAACCTAATTCTGGTAGTAGCAGGCAGCACCGCCACTTGCCTGAACCCTCGCATCCCTCCCAACGCCCTGGGCAACGAGGAAAACCTAGCGCGGCACATTCCCATTCCCGCGCCATTTCGGAGCCCCGCGGGATGCTTCAAGCACGCTCCGGAAGCTCCGTAACTCCCTGAGCGCAATGCTGTTGATGCCATCGCCATTGACCGCTGCAAAACCCTGCTAATTTGCATCTCGCCAACAATTGCGCGCAGACTCCTTGGCCAAATTGGTGAAAGAAACCTGACTGTAGTCAGGGTGGGGCTTGTGTGGCTCCCTCCGCGCCACGGTTTAGGGTTTAAGGTGATGGGCTTCGGTTACCGAGTGTTGGATGGGGCAGATCCGGGTATCGTGCAGGCGAGTATCGCAGGGTCGGTTTTCTTTTGTAGGATTAGAGCCGGGTATTCTCGGGGCCGAAGGCTATTGCAGGCCCGGATATCAACTTCAGTTACCTATTGTCAACAACTTTCAAGTTATATTGGGCAAACATAACTTGGCATTAAAAAAAAAATCTTATGTTTGGTGGACTACTCAATAATGGCGGAAATTGGGAAATCTGGAATGAACATAACATTGTATAGCAATTTTTACACATGGGCAAAGTAAGTGGAAAATTAAACCAAGTGGAATCATCAATTTTGGTCTCTTTTACAATCTGCTATGAATCTTCAAAGCTCGACTCACAACTATTCCCAAGATGGTCCCCAAAAATGACCCTATAATGTTCATCATGAATAATTGGAGTGTAATGCTATTATGTACCTCACAAGATCTATAACATTATGAGCCATTACTTTCCTCTAGTTTTTGAGCAACGTGCCTTGATATGTATGTTGTTGCAAGTTTTTTTCCAAACTAATCATCGATAGACAATGGTTGTATGATACGTAATGAAATGAAGTACAAAAAAGAAAGTTACCAAATAATAATAGTTTAACACTCACCTTATTCTTATAAATATTAACCTTATTCGGTGGAAAAGAATAGCTTTCAAATTTGAAGTTGCTATCCCCCTTTCCGAGGTAACTGAATAATGAATGAGAACAATGGTTGTGGAAGAACTGGTCTCCAAAATTTGTCCGTAATTACATGTCCGAAATCACATAGCACCACTTATATTTTCCTACCAACTTTGTATTCTCAAATCAATCAATAGAACTACCAATATTTCATTAATTTTCATTATTGTAGTAGACCAACCTACACTATTATTAGATCAATAGAAATTTGATGAAAATTGCGAATTGGATCTTTTAATTGAATGACGCAAAGTCATAGGAAAACAACAAGCGATTCTACGTAATTCCGGAAATGTAATTCCGTTCTAGGATACATACAGTGTTTAACCCCTGAGCGCCCCAACGGACTAAATCTGTCCGCCAAGAATTTGTCCGATCAGAAGTCAACCCAACTTTGACTAGTATAATAAATAAATCCATACGGTCATTTTGACTCAAATTTTCAACACACATTCATACCCTAATCATAATCCAACTTCAACGGTTGGATCTACTTGATCCCAAGTTTCTTTGCGCCACGTCATTTTAAACAGATCAAGGTTCACCACAGCCTAATTTTGCTTGATATGGAGGGGGCGCTCAGGGGTTAATTACCGACGGATAAAGGCCAAAAAGGCAAAGAATTTTTTTTACCCGGAGCTGAAACTTGGACCTTAAAATCAAAACTCTATCATCAAAACTTCATCCATTCCCACAGTTTTCATCCATTTCAGCATAAGTTCGTCTATTTTTAGCACTTTCATCCAAAAACGAGATGACTAAAGCACCAACCTAGATTGATTTTCACAGTGCCAGTTCAAGGAACGACAGACTATTCTACAAGAAACACTAAATACAAACATTAAAAATGGGACCTCGAAAATATTGCCCGTACATTGTGAACAATGTGAACAACATTGATAGAGTTCATTGATGGGGTCGTAGTACTTCTTTACACAAGGAAATGCGAGGCACAAAAAATTCTTCGAGACGACGTAACACGTAAAGTACGCATTGATCATGTAAATGTACGCATAGGGGACATCATTCATACATTTGAATGATCGATCAATGTTGTTGTTGACTTCGCTCGACTTACATTCATTAAAGTGACAACCCATGAGAATTTGGATCTATCTATGCTACGCAAATTCACACGAGAGAGAGGAGTGAGGAGCAAAAAGTGAAGGACAAGTCCCGATCAGATGACAAACCATCAATTCTTCATGAGCTTTTTCTCACATGGTAGTCTAATGTGGTCGGAGGAAAAGTATTGGAATAAGTGCGGATTTTTTTTTTTTTCCTTTTTTGTATTTATTGTCGGAGAGATTTTTTTCCTTGGAAATGGTGTTATTAGACATTTTTCCACGCTTTGTAGAAAGTGATGTTTCTTGGTGGGTTTTTTGGTGGAGTTTTAAATAACGTTTGTCACACTTTTGTATCTAATTTTTTGACAACTTCAACTACCATATCGTACTATGTTATGTTACGTTCGCCATGTGTCTATACTAGTTATGTGTATTCTTTTTCTTTTCTTCTTCATTTTGTGATGTAGACATAATATTGTTGTTGAGATAAGGTACACCTCTTGGTTAAGTGGAGTGGAACTGACTTATGTTTTCAAGAAATAGATTGGTAGGTGTAAGAGGTCGTAGTGTTGGTGATCATCCCTAAACGTGCGAGGTGTTGAATTTGATCATTTTGAATAAGAATTGACATTTTTGAAGAGTTGTATTTTGTTCATCTGAACGTTGTGTTGGGTTGGGTTCCAAATAAAGTCTATTTTCTTGTGGTAAAAGCTATATTTCAATTTAATGTTGTTGAATTATGGCATGAATTCTTGTGACGGTTTCATTAGTTATTGCTTTCTGAAATATGTGACATGTTTTACTCTTACAATCCTTTATTTTGAATTGAGAAATTATTTTCATAATTTTTTTTACTCAAGCATGATCTTGGGATGATTTTTAGCAAATTTCTTGTTGGAATTTTTTGAATTAGAATCATTTCGGTAATAGATTTTTGATGATGTTTTTCTATTGAAAAAAGTGAAAAAAAGGAATGGTACTCAAGAAGAGGGTTGCATCTCCTTCATCTACTGTTGAATTTCAACTCTATGTTTGGGTTAAATTGTGATTTAACTTTAGTTTTTGTGTTAGATAGCTTAGTTTGATCTAATATTTCTTGAAGACATGGCATGCATTTGAGTGCGGAGGTCTAGATTTGAACATTTTTTCCTTCGTAAATTTTTTGGCAATTTTCTCCATTGCAAGGCAATCATTCAAGCCAAAAATTTTGTTTGATGAATTTTTTTCGGTACAAGGGCATTTTTGACATGAATTTGAACAACTTTGTAGTTGGTGATATGTCAACTCTAGAATGAAAATGTTGAAATTTTGTAGTCTCTTCTTAGTACTAATACATTGTGATCTTGCAATCTATAAGGCCTCGTGACTCAAATCTTGGTTGACATGGTTCACAATAAGTCATTACAAGTTTGTACGGTTAAAATCTAAATAGCCTGCATTCATTTTTATCCATAACACTTTCCCTAAACTTTTCATTTTTGTCCAAAAGTAGCCAAGCGCTTGTAGGGATTAAGTTCACTCAAACCTACTTATACATTTGTGAGAAAAAATAGACAACGAACACTAAACAAGAAAAGTTTTTATGAATGCATTGCACTACTTTATGATTGTTATAGAACCTTTGTGGTGTTTGATGCAATCAATTTGATGATGAACGGAATGGCATGCCTCTTGATAAAAACTACCTTGCTCCATTGCTGCTTCAAAACTTGAAGAAATCGGGGATGGAATGCATTGCCATTGCATCCCACACCTCTGGCCGCGTGACAAGCTGATAAAATTGTCCAATTCCGAGGACACTTCAAGATACCTAGAGTGGCCACTACCTAGGTATTCAGGATTACTATTTTTGACATTCTTAACTAGCTACCTTTCATTGCTTGATCCTTTAATGTCGACCTCAACCTTAGTAACATTATCAAGAGTAACTTCATCTCTTCTACCTTACTCTATATGTTTAGCCTGAGAGTTAGATAGACGGTGTACGTTTTCGTACGTCATGCTTTTCCTTCCGGAATTAAGTAGAAGTTTGACACCCTTGAACTTTATGCCTTCTTTTTGTTACACAAATATTCTCATCGAATGTGTTGAACACATTTATCTCACATTCCATAAACTAGAATGAATCTCCTCCTGGTAGCTCAGACCTTCACACATATGTTGTTTTCCGGCGTTCTTTGGTCACCTTCAATGTACTTTTACAACCTGATTGGCAAAGTATACGTCCTCTTTCACTTACACAACTAGAAAATGGTTTCTTGCAAAGACCATGCCAAGGTGCTTGGGGTTCAATAGAAGGTGGTCGTCGTTGATATGCAAACATTAGTGCCGCAACAACCACTTAGTAACTGTATACCAAAGTGAATATTATAACCCACACCCAATTTGATGAACAGAGAAAACGTAATGCCTCCACTCACAATATATGACGAAATTCTCATTGCAATATTCTCATTGGAGAATAAATTTATATTTTTCTTATTGAAGTATTCAAAGTGCAAAAATATACAATACAATCATGCAAAATTAACTTTCGTGCATTGTATGCACAAGTGTTAGATTTTGACTTTATGTTACAAATAGATTTCTCTATTCAATTTTTTCTTGACAACGAGTTCATTATATTCTCCCCCTTCCAAACAACTCTATTGTAAGTTCTAAATCTTATTCCATATTCATTACTATGTCTCAAGAATGACCAAGTGCCATCATCTCTTCTAAGCTCCAAAGAGCTAAAAAAATCTCTTAAAACTTCCCAAAAGGAGTCCTCGGAGCTTCAATTTGGCTTCCGACAAGCCAACTTGCAATAGCAAATTATAATAAACATCAGACATCTAGAAACATCAAATGAAAAACATAATATTCAAAAAACGACTATTCAAAGTATACATTGTATTTTTTTAAAAATAACAAAACAAAAATAAAAATAAAAAACAAAAAACAAAAACAAGCATGTGAGCATTTAAGAAATAAGAACTTCTCACAATCTCCACCCACAAACAAATACCTCATTCTCAAAAGTCAAGAACTAATATCTAGAATCGAAACAATATGCATTATTTTCCATACGCAAAAAAACGGATGGTTCAAAAACGAACACGTCGGCTTTGTTGCAAGGACCGCCCAAGTGAACGTACGTACGAGATTGCGAGAGAAATTATGCATACGAGTGTCCAAAATGATCTAAAACTTGCCGGTATTTTTTTTAAAAAAGCGTAATTGGCCCTCTCGTAGAGCGGTGGTTGACGTCCATTGACTTGACGCTTCAAGCAAGCCAAGCCAGTGGGGACGTTGACGTGTGCATCCAATTTTCTTGACGATCGATCAAGATGTTGTTGTTGCGGGTGCGTCATTGAGGTGTGACATCCCATTGTGTCGCGAGCCTATTATACATAATGCCATAGGTACAACAACCTTATGTGGGTGAGATCATTCAGTCAACAAAAGAGTAGTACATTTTTTAACGCACAACCCTATTTACACTAAGCACTCGTACGTGTTTTTTTAAAGAACAAAAGAAATACGTTCATGATTTTTTAAAGAAGAAAAGAAACATATTAACGACTTTTTAAAGAACAAAAGAAATACGTTCACAATTTTGTTAAGAACAAAAGAAATATGTTTACGATTTTTTTAAGGAAGAAAAAAATATGTTTATGATTTTTTAAAGAACAAAAGAAATATGAGGATACCCAAGAAAAGCAAAGAATTTTTTTAGAAATTCAAGTTAAATTGAAGTCGTAACCTACATTGTTGACATTCTTATATGAGATTTGAAGTTTTGTCATCATTTGTAGCTAATGAGGGCAGATCATCAAGGGTAGGTCGAATGGACATTTTATTCGAGCCAACCCCACAAGAGTTTGATGTTCTTATTTATTTAGCTACATCGTAGACAGGATTCACTATTTATTGTGTAAGCAGTTTGTCTATGAAAGATATTGATTGTATTTTTTTTGCAAGTTGAAGTTGAAGTTTGTGAAACTATACAATAATTGTTGGTTAAGTATTGAAGATTGAGTTTATTTGTCATGTTTTATATGCTGTTGTATCCAAAACTTTGTTGTCATGCAGATGGGCACTACATGAAGTCCGCAAAAAAGCCATCTTAGTTGTAAATGTTCACCAAATCTGCAGTTACTATATATACGGTTGCCCTTTGATCGACCCTCAGTCGCCCCATATACTCCACCGAGCATGTGGGGCAACCGGAGGTAGGCATAGGGTCACCATTGGTGGCCCTTTGTCAAGTTGTCAAAAAAGACAACACTGCCTTAAAGGAGAGAGTTGCGTGATTTGGGTCAATTAGTTCGAATAAATGTGTTGTTTTTATAGAAACTAAAACTTTGGCTCTGTATATCTCAAGATCCGTACACTAAAGTTTGATAGGAATTGATGGCGTATGCCTCATAAGATATGGGGAAGGAAAAAAAAGAAAAAGAAAAAAAAAAAAAAAAAAAAGAAAAAAGAAAAAAGAAAGAAAAAAAAAAGAAACTTATGAGGATAAGGGATTTTGGAGATTAACCCTCAACCCCTAAATCTCCTTGTTGCAAAATGGTCTAATACACAAAATTTGACCTTCCCTTAGATTAAGCTCAAAAAATCTCAATCTAAGCATTATTTGAAGGATTCAACCGTAAGATCTCAAATTTCACTTGACATTCTTCTCACAAACCAAATTTGAACCGTTCATTCTTCCTCATCTGTGAGATTAGAATGGTCAAAGTTGGCTGAGTTTTTCTCCTGCCGGAACCTCCAAAACTCGTTTCGGGTTTTAAGGAGAGTTAGGGGTTAAACGCCCAAGCAAGCCCGAGGGGCATGATTCCAACAAAATCTTCCATGTACCTCTCACTGTACTCAACATTTCACTTATATTTTGATGTCAAATTGGTCACCTTCTTCTGATGCATTCAAAAAGTGAAATTTCACAATTCAAATCACAATTTGTATGAATGATTTTATGCTTTGAAAGGATTGTGGTAGGTAGGTTGGGGTTGTACATAACCTTGTAGGAGGTTGCAAGCTCATCATTGATTGGTCTATTCATGATGCCCAAGTTCAAAAAGTGCACTATTCACGATGCCCAAGTTCAAAAAGTGCACTATTCACGATGCCCAAGTCCAAAAGATGTTGTGATCCAATCTTGGGCTGCCCGTTTCAAACCCCATGGGCGTTTAAGGGTTAAGGGCCGCCTCACACTGTAGCTAAAGGTCAAGAGGCTATCAACTTTAGCCAATAAAATTGCACAAAAAACCTTCGTTTCGGCCTCTTGAAGCCAAAGTCCACTGGCCGTTGCTTTCCAAATGGCCTTCGTGGCAGCACTTTTTGACCGATGCCTCTTGGTGTTTGTTTGGGTCTTGCATATTGCAAGACCTTAAACATGGTTATGAGGGTGTCATGTTTTATTCATAAAAAACTCAAAAAGTGACAAGAACTTGGCGTTTAGAATGAAGTGGAATGCTCCAGTTTTCTCTCTCTCTCTCTCTTGCTTCTTGGTAGTAACTACTCTTTTGACTTTGGGCTTTGCCTTTGGAAGCTTCACACTATGCCCTGTCAAAAGCTTCAATTACAATATTTTATTGACTATTTCAGTAGATTTCTTTAAACTCTCTACAAATTTTGGACTCTCGATCCCACGGCGATAGCCATATTGTGAAACAGCCTCAACACCTAATCACATACATAATTTAAATGTTCAAGTTAATAGCATGAGCGGTGGGTGATTTGGTGGACACTTGTTTATTGTGGGGTAGGCACAATTAAAGTGGGACTGGGGAATGCAAGGAAGTCGTCGTGTATTAATTAATTGTAGTGGTTGATTTGATTTTAAAAGTCTGATTACCAACCCCATGCTTAGGCAGTTAGGCCCACGCTTTCATAAATAATAGGGCATTTTGTTCTTCCTTATTGATTAATTACCAACTACCTGCACCTTTGGAATCAAATTCTGCCATTATCTTGTTAATGATAACTAGGCCTAGGTATACTCTCAATGCCCTAAAATGAATACTCTCAGTTATTGTCATTTCAAAGTATTTGTTAAGTAGGATCATATGGTTATGGTTATGATATTGTTTTGTTTTGCTTGGCAAATGATTGACTTGTTTCTCAAGTGAAGGCGTCTCATTCTATTGAGATTGAGATGTTGTTGCATAGTGACCTTCACTTAGTTTTACCTTAATTGATTAATGTTGGGCTTTTCCTACCACATGAACCCCTTTAAGGGAGTGTCACATGGACTCCATGTGTGCACTAAAAATTTATTCTTCGAGTACAGCCCTCAGCCTCTTGTACTTTCTAAGGGGGAGGAAGCAACCACAAACAATATGGGGTAAATCCGCTCCCCCAAGACTCCCCGCCTCCAAGACCTCTCCAGCTAGCCCCTAAAGGCCCAAGGTTACCAAATTACATTGAAGATCAAGCCGTTTTGGCTTGCTTGGGCCTTTAGGGGCTAGACTCCTCCCATACCCCCTCTTCTCCGCATTTTCAGGCGTGCTTCGCGGCATTTTCAGGAGTGCTTCATTTGTAACATTATAATGGTCAGAGTTGGCTAAATATTTCTCTTGTAAGAACCGAATTCATTTTGGGTTTAAACCCCTGTACGGCCTAGCCTGAGTTTAGCCAAAAACAAATGCTTGAAAAAGTGTTGAAGCTGAAACTAAAGATAAGCTCTTCAATTCTCAATAGTACAAAGTTCGAGTAGACTTCATGTAGGTCATGTGGACCAAAGTTTGAGTCATATGGCCTTATAACTTGTGAGATCATAACATTTTAGTTTGTGAAAAAACAACCGAAAATTCCTCGTTTTCACTTCAAAGTGGAAATTCAACAAACAAAGCTACTCCAATGAAAATATTTTCAACTAGAAAGTTGTTCACCTTCATGTCAATATTGCCCTTGTAGCAAAAAAATCATCAAAGAATCTCTCGGCTCCAATTATAGCCTTGCAATAGTGAATACTGCCAAGAAATTTACAAAGCAAAAAAAAGTCCAAACAAGACCCTTTGCACTCAAATATATGCCTTACATAGGAAACAACTTTGATTTATTCAAGATTTCTACTTCTAAGACTAGACTCTGAATAGACTGAATCCATTTCAAAAAATAAAGTTGAAATCTAATGGTAAATGAGGGAGATATAGTGCTTCAAAAATAATCCATCTTTACACCTTTTTTCATCATGGAAACATTGTTGCGAATCTAATACCATAACTATTTGGAACAAAACCTTCATACTAAAAATTTGTTATATTTTCTCTTAACATTATTTTCATGTTAGAAATAATAATTAGTAATTATTTTGGTTTCACATAATTGGCTTGCAATGGTATAAAATGCCTAATGTATGAAAAACCCAAAACTAAAAGCTACCATCACTATAATGCATGCCATCAATTCAAACTTCATTGTATGGGTTTGGAAGTATTTTCCACACAAATTAGGCTTGGTTTTGGATGCAACCCAAGTGATTTTGTAGAAAATAGAGTTTGGATAATGGAGTTATGGTTGTTCAAAGTTTCTGCCCTTCATCCTAAATATAGAAAAATAACATTAGGAGTTAAGGAAAGTACGGCGTTGAGGGCTTAAATCGTGCAATTGATTTTGTTTCTAACTATGATAGGCTTATATCTTGCCCTTGTCTTTTACTATGTTAACAATGAAATACTATTAATGGTTATACTCATCAAAAGTGTTGTACTATAAAAAAAGTTCATACTTTAGGCTTCATGACGGGAAATAAAGTCAAAATTTGAAGAAGTGAACATGGTTAGACAAAGGGAAATTTTCATATAGGGGATCACTTTTGTAAAATGTTTCCAAACAAGGGAAGAATTTCATAATATATGCAAGAAGGGGAAAAAAAATTTGACTTTCTCATCACTACTAAACATACTAAAGCTGATATGAAGAAAATTGGCATCTTAGCATATTGAAGCTAATATGTAGCTTCTTTTTCCTACTTAAAAGTGATAGTGGGACTTTATTACTTCCCCTCATTGCAAATATTTTCAGATTGTTCTCCTGTCTCAAAATATTTTACAAAAGTGTTCCCTTGTATAAAAATTCCCCATAAATGAATCACTATTCTAAAGTTTCATACGTAATTATTTAAACATAAGTTAAAAATTGAAACAAAATTTCATAAAGCTTGTTCGAAGATTATTAGAAACCCTACGCAATTTTGGAACATACACAAAGTACGTTACCTAAAGTTTCTCAAAAACTAACAAAAATTGAGCTAAAGAAATATGATCACTTTCAAGGGCGAGGCGAATTTGCATTGCTTTCAATTGTTTTGATCACTAATATATCGAAACTCCAATACATGATCATTTTGTATAATTGTAAGAAACACTTTTTGATGTCAAGAAAGTTGGTCATGTTTTGTGTGTCGTAGGACATGATTTGTCCAAAAAATGATCGCATTTGATATACTTGTAGTAACACTTGACACAAGAAATATTTGTTGATGTATCGGGGGTACATCATGCACGACGTAGACTTGGTATGTGGGATGTGTTGTGAAGAGGGTCGCGAACACACATGATGTGGGATTTATGAGTGACGGGCACCCCGTACTCGAATGGGTTCTCATGAAAGTGCCACGACTGGTTACACTGGTTATGTCCATCTAATTGAACGGGCCAGACAATCTCGTCATGATAATATGCACCCCCCCCCCTCATGATGTTCCAAATTAGGTCAGGTCCAAGCACCAGAGACCGGAGCCTACGACCGTGGGAGTGAGAGAGAGAAAGGGACGGTCAAAGGGGGTGGGTCCTAGCGGTGGAAACTTTAGCAAGGAAGGGCGCTAGGGAGGTAGGTGGGAAACGAGTCATGAAAGCCCTTGGAAAGAGAAAGCGGGGAACGGAGAGGACGACGATGACGACGTCCCGGGTCCGGCCAGGCGCGCCTTCAAATGCCATTGTCGATCCAGCTGCAAGCGCTGCAAATTGCATTGATTGTTGGAACAACCTCTTAGCTTCATTAATTCTCATGAACTCTGCAGCTGCCGATCGAGCTCATTCATCACTTCTTTGACTGCTGCTCTTGCTACTACTGCTGTGCTGCGTTCCTGGTTTGCCATCGCCAAAGCTAGCGTTCGCCTCAGTCGCCTGTGTCCCTGCCACGCCATTTGTGTCGTGCTGCTGCATCAACCACCATCCGGTTGCTTCATCAGTCCTCCGCCACCCACCGGAGCCGACGAATTAACGGCGACTCCACCAAAGTCCGCGCTCAGACTTATACTGCTGCATTGGTTCACACTTTCTTGTGACTGTGAGCGCGCACCTGGAAGCTCGCAGGCGTGTGTCGTGCCGGTGGTTGTCAGCCAATGTTAATTTGGATCCGAGTGACGGTTTGGTGAGGTAGGAATTATTTTTCCTCGTCGGAAGTGGCAGTTATGGAGTGATGTGCGCATGCATCTTTTGAACAGCTTCAGGTCTACAGTGTCTGGCACGCAATGTAGCCACTACGGACAACGTTGACTCCGGTTGTTACTTAAGATTAGTGTTAATCTCGTTTCTGTAGTAGTGTTAAGCTCGAACGTTTTTGGAGTAGTGAATACAGTGTACGTTGCGATATTATATAGTCAGAGGGACATAATAATAAGCATGAAGATTGAGTTTGTCATCTATTGTTGATGAAGTTTCTCTGGACACGCGTATATTCACTTAGCAGTTGGTGTAGTGTGCAGGTACGAGCCGAGCATGTGGAGGTTAGGCTGCCTGCATCTTCGACTTCATCCAAGCTTTAGGGCTTCAACGACCGTCGGCATTGGCACATAGAAATAATCAGCTTCTTGAATTGCTTAGACCTGAACTGTTAGCATCGTGTGGAGCTTCAACGGACCGCCAAATTTAGCTGGCTGTTGAGCATTAGCTTCGCTGCGCAGTTTATGCAAGGGCGCTTTTCGCCTCGGGAAGGGCTGCCTTGTAGTTTGTTTCCTGTTCGACGGCGTTCGTGTACTTGGTCTTTGTGTATTAGTTGATCGTTCGGCGAATTTTAGATAGCTGAAGCTGGTTTACTTACAGCTCCCGAGTCCAGAACATTTTGCCAGAGTAGAGCTACACAGCAGTGACGAAGTAGTTCTTGCGACGACATGGAGGCAGTTTGTAGTAAGAGTACAGTTCCTGTTGTTCACTGTAGCTTTGTTGGTTTACGTCAGTCAAACTCGGTCAATACATCATACGTAGAGCGCGGATTGGGAGGCGCACTCATTCGCCAACCTCTACAGTGCAAGCCAAGGACATATCCGTCGCACCGTACCAACAGGATCAAGCGAGGTGGTCAGCTGTGGGGCCTTGAATTGCGCAGTGAAGCTACAGACGGTATTGAGGATTCCATCGTGGGAAAAAAAAATCCTCAATCTGCGAAGAAATGTAGAGAAGTGGTGGCTACTGGCGTTCACCGTGGCAATTTAAATGGATATTCCACTGCTGAAGACGCTGATAGCGGCGAAAAGCTTCACGCAGACGTCGCTAACGAAGTTCGTCATGCCTTGACCAGCGACGCAAGCTGCGCTGTTGTAAATTCGCGAAATGGATCGGCAAACGGGAACAGCGTGAAAAGAGCTATGCGAAATGGCTCCGCGAACGGAAATGGCTTCAAGAGGTCACCGACGTTGAATGGATCCACCAACGGTACCATCGCGAACGGTGCTTCGATCTATGCTGGGCAGGAAAAATCAGTCAACTCTGTGAATGGAATTTATCAGAACGGACGTCCTCACAACGCTGTTGCTGTCAACGGAGCTGTCAACGGATATTCCAAGGCTCCAATTGCGGACGGCGCTACCTCTGTAGTACCAGAACTGGAGAGGCTAGTTCAGGCGCCCTTAAGTGTTCCTACGAAACAGACCGATGTCGAAGCCTTGATGGAGTTGCTCCATCAACTTGAGGATCCTCTGGCGTTCACTACCACGGCCATGACTACATTGCATAGCGCAACTGCTGTTGTCGATGGGATCGGGTGGGACACAGCAAGAGAACAATCGAGTGCTTCCGACACTGCCAGCGGACTCGGTATCATAAATTTTTTGAAGGGTAAAAAGCTTCTTGTCACAGGAGCCACGGGATTCCTCGCGAAGGGTAACTAAAGCACTATTCTACTCTCTTTTCGTCCTGACTGATTTGTGACTTCTTTACTTTCAAATTCATGAGTGTATTTTCATCATCCCACTTCTTTTATCCTTTGTTGTATGCTCATCATTATATCTGAGGTCTCTGTTGAGGTTGATCCACCTGTCTGATTCCGTTATACATTGACTACAGTCATGGTGGAGAAGATTTTGAGAGTCCAGCCGGACGTTGGGCAGTTGTATCTACTCATTCAACCGCAGAAGAACGTGACAGCTGAGGATAGACTGAAAAATAATGTAAGTAATTTTCTCCCCTCGATCTGGTAAAATTTCGCCAATCTTAGAGATATTTTAGATCTTAAACTACAATACGGACGTTAGTTACATCAAGTTCGTGATTCACCTGCGACTTGTTAGGCCAATACCGACAGATCCGACAGCATTGCCATAACCTTTTAAAAATCTTCTGGGGTCGAATTGTAGGTTATCAAGTCTCCGCTCTTCAAGGTGCTGAAGGCTACTCATGGGGATAACTATGAGACATTTATGAACAGGAAGCTTACCGCAGTCAGTGGCACCATTTCCACTGACGGTCTTGGGATATCAAATGATGTAGCAAAGGACCTCTCAAGAAGTGTAGATGTTATCGTGAATTCTGCTGCAACAACTACCTTCGATGAGAGGTAAACGGGTTAGATTTCTGTTCTGAAGAATGTCATGGTTTATTTTTGAGGCGCGCACTCACAAGGGTTTTTCCCGAGAAGTGGGATGCCATTTTTAATACACGCATCGTACCCACTTACGCATCGATATTCATGAACCGTGTCCTTGACTTCCGAAACAATTGTTTCTGCGAGGGTTGCTGCAGTCTTTTGATTCGAAGCTGGAGAAGCACAAAGTTGTTCATTTACAAAAAATATTAGATCTTGAATTTTATTTCTGCTGACACCTGCAGGTACGATGTCGCAATGAACATCAACACTCAGGGTCCACGCAGAATACTTGATTTCGCTCAAGGCTGCCCTAACCTTCAACTCTTCCTACATGTCTCCACCGGTGAGTCAACTTCTCGCGAGAAGTTGGTATAAGAGAATCATTGCATCAATTTAGTACAATTTTCGGTATCGTCTCTTTTCAATTAATTATCTGTATAAGATGTTTGTTCATGTAAGTATCTCACGCATCAGACACCTTGTGTAGAATCGTTCAACACCTTATTCTTGATAGAAATCCTCTGACTTTTTGGACGGCACTTTGCAGCATTTGTCAACGGCCAGAGACAGGGTCACACTCCTGAGAAACCTTTCAAGATGGGCGATAGTATCGCGAGGGAGATGTCTGACGAAAGAGTTCCTGATCTAAATGTTGCAACCGAGCTTGCGCTATGTGAAAAAACCTTGGAGGAAATTGTTGCTGATATGAGTCAAAGCAGTCTCTCAGCTGAAGAGCGACAACAAGCTGTTGACAAGAAAATGAAGGAGTTGGGCATGTCTAGGTTTGTGATTAAGAAGTTTGCATTGGCGGAAGCTGAAATTTTACGCCGATTCTGTTGGATGATGGATGACCTCCAGCAAATCCTAGAAGAAGTTAAGAAAATTTTCTTTGAGCAACCACATCGTATTGACGTTCTTCGTTGATTTGACTCTCTCAGGGCTAAGCTTTTTGGGTGGCAAGATACTTATGTTTTCTCGAAGGCCATGGGAGAAATGTTGGTTGAATCTTTACATAGCGACATACCAGTGGTAGTTTTACGTCCGAGTGTTGTGGAGAGTACCCTTACGGAGCCCTTCCCTGGTTGGATGGAGGGTATTCGGTCAGTCTATTTAACCTGAATTATTTCTTGATATATGCATAAAAAATCTACTTCTCGATTGTTTCGTAGTTGCATAGGAAAACGTGGGGTTTAAACAGCTCATTTCTGCTCAGAAAAATATTGTGGCAATCTGTCAGTCCTCTTCAACCTCTAAGCTTCATTGCCATCTCTCCGTGCAGAATGATGGACCCTATTGTGCTGGCTTACGGGAAAGGACAGATGACTGGGTTTCTGGCAAATCCTGAAGGGGTACTCGACGTGGTTAGTACCTCAATCTATGATTCAAATGCTATTGTCAAATTCTATGGTCGTTTCTTTGCTTTAATCAGCTCCTTATTAATGCAGTAATTGAAGCTGTGTTGCGCGCACAAAGTTCTCTGTATGCTTTGGGTTATGATCACATGGTATGAAGTATCAGCTTCAGCAAAGTAACGATGGTATGCATGAACAGATCCCAGCCGACTTGGTTGTGAATGCTCTATTGTCTGCCATGACAAAACACGCTAAGAGCCCCGGACTACAAGTTTATCAAGTGGCGTCGTCGGTCGTGAATCCTATGACGTTCAATATACTGGCTGACGTAGCGTTGGAGCTTTTCACGAAGGATCCGATGCTTGACCGAGCTGGAAAACCGATTAAAGTGAAGCGAATGCGTTTTGTGCAGAGCATGGTCGCTTTCAACGTCTATATGTGGTTTGTGTATCAATTACCACTACTGGTATGTCCACTATCCAGTGCGACTCAAGTTTCTCTATTACTCGTTCTCTTTTAGCAAGAGAGGAACATGATCTTGAGATTGGAAATGTGAAATGGCCAACAATTTCACATTATTCTTATAATTATTGCCTCATCCGTCGGAATCAAATCGTTGTCGCAGTTGATAGATCCAGGAGAATGTGATGTCTTGCAGATATCGAAATTTTTTCCTTGGATGAAGAAGGGGAAGGCCTCTGCAAGGCGGGAACTAATTATCCAAAAAACACTTGAACAATTTAAATACCTGGCTTACATTTACAAGCCGTACACGTTCTACGCTGGCAGGTGCGTACTCTCTTTCCCGAGTTCTTCCTCACTTTCCTTGTGCATCCTTGTGTGAGATTGAAGTTGATGATATAATGTCATCAAGGAGTGGGACAGAAACCCATCATCGTGGGTTTTAATTTGCCGGAGGTGCGACAGTTGAGTCACAGTACCTGAAGCAGAGAATTTATGTGTACACCGCGTAATCATTTCATCAGCAGAGTAGTTCACATGTTCGCAGCACTTTCAAATGATTTCACATTTCATTATGCAGTCTGCTTCTTGTATACTTCTCATACTGATTCCATGCTCTGCAGAAAGTAAACTGGTCTTACCCAGCCAGCTGATCCAAGCCTAACATGTAGCCGGTGAATTATGTTCAGGTTTGGAATAGAGAACACTGAATCTCTATCTAAGGAGCTTTCTGCGGAAGAACTTGACACGTTTTCCTTCAATGTCCGACAACTTGATTGGGCGGACTACCTCTACAATGTTCATATCCCTGGCTTGCGAAATTACGTGCTGAAAGGACGCGGTACAAGGAACTGAAGCTGTTCATGCGAGCCGTCATACCTGAACCCACCACAGTTCTACACTAATTGATTCTTGCGTTGATGACAAGGTCGACACTGTCTGCAGATTCAGATGTAAGGAATACTAAGATATAGAATGAAAATCTATCCCCTTGGAAGTCTCTATTGCATGAGGCTGTCCCCTTCCACAATAACTTGATAAGCTGCAGTCACGGCGAATTTGAAGGAGTTACTACCGTGCAATACTGCAGGAGCTCCAGCCCCTCATGCAATGGAACTAATGAAAGCGACCATGCTCTCGCGGACTTGATGCAGCTGCTGGTGCTCCTTCAAAGCAAAGCGCTTTGGCTGGGTTGTTGCTAGCTAGTTAGTCAAGTCGGAGATCAGTAGACACACTCGATTAATTAGTACATACTATACCCTGAACTTGTTAGATTCGTGGGTGGGATCCTATCTGGGAACAGCAGCTTATTCATCAAATCTCTCTCAACCTTGGCTTTGCTTGCAGCAAGATTGGAATCACCACCATTGCAGGGTTGCGGTCCGGCCTATGGCAGGGGAGCACTTGCCCTTTGTAAATTCGTAGCTAGAACCCTTCAATGTCAGGCTTGATAGCTCAATAATTTTACTTACTTGGAAAACACTTGTACTTTGAACAGCTGTTTTATATGATTTAGATGAGTTGTTATGCCTCTTGCAAAGTACTTCGCAATCCAAGTTCTTTATCATATGTAACTCTTCTCGTTACTTGCCAGTCCTTCTGCCACTGCCATTAATACTTCCATTATTAAAGTGCACTTTCATTCATTAAACTCTCATACTAGAGCATGCCTTGAGGGTGTCCTACAAATACAGTAAGCCTTCCTCCACAAGTGGACATGCCAATTTGTTGATTTTCATATAGAAAAGCACTAATCTTTGCTGTGGAACGGATGTGCATGCGATTGTGGCGGTTGGAGTTGCTATGTACACTGAATCGAAGAAATGAGCCAGGAGAAACGAAGGGAAAGTCTCTGAAAGATGTATACAGTTTAGCAACTCCAGTCGAAGTGCAGACATCGTAACTCAAGCTAAGCTGGTCTCCGAATTCAAAAATTCCATAATTGCCATGTGCTTTTCTCATGATGCTTATCATGTAACAAAGTGGCTGTACTCCACAAAATGTATTGCCTTCTCTACGTAAGCCATTACTGTGGATCGTGCCACTCATTTTCATGGTCAGTTAGTTATTTGCATGTAGCCCCTGGCTATCAGACAAGGAAAAGTTGTACTAGAACAAATTGCTCATTCACCTTCAGATAACATCCATTAGTGGTTTACGTAAGGCAATCACGTTGGGAATCGCCTTGTCATGCCTTGTCCTCACCGTCGCTGTGCTTATTTCTACAATACACACAAGCTGGTCGATCACAAATTTACAAAGCTAAGTTATTTGCAATCAAATTCACCCTTTTCTGACATGCTCTGAAATGTTCAACGGATGAACATTTTTCAGCTCTATCAGGGCGTTCCCAACGATGAGCTACGAAGGTTATAGCATCCCTATGCGAGGCCTAAACACGGGCTCCAAAGTGGAGGTTTGACGCGGCCGCTTAACGAGTTTACTTGTGTGGCCTCCGCGAACCCTGACACGCCATTCCGGTAGGTCCACATGGAGGCATTAGAACCTTCATCTTGCACGTCTTGTTTGGGTCCATAAAGAGGAGCCAGACACGAGTGAATACAACATCAGAACAGGGGCGGAGTCTTGCAACAAACTCTAGTTCCGTTTTGCGAACAGTAAAGGGAAGCCCTAACCCGCCCATTAATAAGCATTAGTCACGCATCAATCACCCGATAAAAAAGCTAGAGGGCCCCCACATAACTCAGTAGTTGCCAGAGCCCGGGTAACATTCTCTCGAGCTCGCAAACTTGAATAAGCGGTTTGGAGCACCGGTGCGGCACTGCTCAGCCTCCGGCCCCTCAATATTTCGTGATTTACAGGCTTGAGGACCTCCAGTGCGGGTGCTCTTAGGCACTGGAAGTGGAAAGGAGATTTGAGTACGTCAAGCAAAGGTGTTAATATGAGGTGACATTAAATTCAACCAACTGTCATGAGGCTCGTAAGGCCGCGCACTCGTGCCAGGCGCTGAGGGGCGGACAAGTGTAGGGGGCGGGGCATCCGTCCAGGGGTCGAGGGGCCAGGCAGAGCGTGGTGGGAACGGTCGTCGTCCTCTGGTCCGTACGTGCACAAACGAACGTCAGGCTTGCAGTGCTGCTGCACCTTCCGTCCGCCATCGCTGCTGCTGTGCCTTGTGGCTGCTCGACCTCCATAACGGAGCCAGGGGCGTACCATAGCTAGGCGTACTATTCTTACGTTCATCACCTGGCGAGCCATTGCTGCGGTAGCTCGGCAACGCAATGTGCGTGGTAGTTGTTGCCCGATTCGATCTCCTGCTTTCAACATCAATGCTCTCGATCGTACGTACGCCGTTTTACTTTGTGGCAGGTGGACCAAGCATTTGCATGGACAATGCTCTCCACATCCCCTGTTACTAGAACACTGTTCCTCACGTTTCTAACTCGGTTCTCTCCTTTCTTCTTATTGTTTCCAGCGCCGTATTGAATCAGCAAGTTTCTGATCCTTTTAAATTGGAGCCTCGTACGAGTGCCCGAGGTCTCATGGAGTGAAAGGTGCATTTCGTGCATTTTGATTGTTACGGTCTTAAGCTTTGTCTAGTTATTATTTCGAGTTCAATGCCAATGTTAGGTGCATGCATGTCTGCTTGCTCACGTTCAGATATTGGTGCAGGAGTCTGAGTTTTCAGCTCGTAGTGCCGCATTGTTGCGATCGATGATTTTCGATGTAAGTGATCACGAGGTTCAAATTTAGATCCGAGGACTTCCTAGCTGGAGTAAGAGATTGACATCATGGTGGACAAGGACCGGAAAGCAGATCTTGAAGCTATCAACAATGAGACGGTGGACCTGGTAGTGTCTTCATTCCCCGCTCAAATTTGAATTTGTATGAATTTTTCTGATAATGACTACCTACCTTCCGAGTAAGACAATTTGCCTCCTGTCGTTAAGTGATGCCTTGAGAATTGAGTGTTCGTTGAGAATATTAAGCGCCTATTTCAATTTGGTCTTGCTTCTATCTGATAAGGTCCGCATGTGAAGACTGTAGTTTTCTGATTTCGGTCAGGAAGATCAAGTAACATGATGATGATTAGTTTGTACAATTACCTGTCACGTTGTAGGAGCGATTGCCTGTTGACGAAGTCTTTCAGCATTTACGATGTACGAAAGATGGACTATCATCAGAGGATGCTGAAGAGCGCCTGACCATCTTCGGCCACAACAAGCTTGAAGAGAAGAAGGTATGCTGTGGTTCTCACTCCAGGATCGAGACGAAGTTAGCATTTAACAGTGTCACACGATCTAAGCAAGTGTAAGAGACTTGTAATCTATTGAATAAGAAGTGTAACCCCTGCGCAGGAAAGCAAGCTTTTGAAATTTCTTGGATTTATGTGGAATCCGTTGTCATGGGTTATGGAGGCTGCTGCAATAATGGCTATTGCACTGTCAAATGGGAATGTAAGTGACATCTTTTACACCGTATTACGTCTTTCTCTAACGATTCAATAATTGAGTTTCAATTTGTAAAATTATATGAGATATTGCTCACTTGCATATAGCGGAGTTTTGATATGTTACAGACGATGTTGTGTACAGGGCCGTCCACCGGATTGGCAGGATTTCGTGGGCATCATAACTTTGCTAATTATCAACTCTACCATCTCTTTCATAGAGGAAAATAATGCTGGAAACGCCGCCGCAGCTCTTATGGCTCGACTCGCTCCAAAAGCGAAGGTATGTAGACTCCTTCGGAAATCATCCACGATAGAGAACTCTTCACCGAAATATCCTTCTTCTAAATCGTCTTATGAGCAATCCGACTGCAGGGGCAATTCATTACTAACAGGTGTCTGAAGATTGAGAGGAATGTGAAAGGGAGGAACGGTTAATTTTAAATTTCGAAACTTTTCCACATACGAACGCAGTGATTACAAGGGATTAGGTCGAAGAGGGATTCATGCCGTAGTTTCTTACGTATTCCATCTAGTTCTTCCGACGCGATTGACGTTCATTGTCATCTCTGCAGGTATTGCGAGACAACCGATGGGGTGAACAGGATGCCAGCATATTGGTGCCAGGTGATATCATCAGCATAAAGCTTGGTGACATTGTTCCAGCGGATGCGCGGCTGCTTGAAGGAGATGCTCTGAAGATCGATCAAGTATGTCTTGCAAGTCAAACTATGTTTCTAGTGATATCTGACAAGCGTGATTTGTTCTTCAAGGTTGATTACTTTAGTTATTTGAACGCAAATCGGAGTTTGAGCGGGCAAATGATTTCGCCGCAATTTATATCTCATGAACTTATCCTCTTCACAGTCCGCTCTTACTGGGGAATCGCTCCCAGTTACCAAGCATCCAGGCGAAGGAGTCTTCTCAGGTTCGACTTGCAAGCAAGGGGAGATTGAAGCTGTTGTCATTGCCACAGGAGTACATACTTTTTTCGGCAAAGCCGCGCATCTGGTGGATTCAACCAACCATGTCGGTCATTTCCAGAAGGTACATAATTAGCATTTAATTTAAAGTGCTATCGTCTTTGAGTTTTTCAGTCCAAATGACTTGGTTATTCTGCACTTCTTACAGGACATGAACTCACGTAAACTAGTCTACGCTTGGTCCTGTATTGGAAATTACTGATCGGGCAGCGTAAGTCTCAATCAATAAGTAGCTGCAGGCCTCTGTGACAAGATCCATCGTTGGTTTTTATACTAAGAGCAGGGTAAAAGAAATGTATAATCGTACTCCTCTAAAGTAACCTTGACCAATGAATAATTAGAACCCTGAGGGCTCTTCGAGCAATAGCTTTACCAGGTGATTCTCGCCGATATGGTTTCCATTGGAGCATTGTGACGTGGGGTGAATGAATCTCTAAAGCAATCTGCTCTATGCAGGTTTTGACTTCAATTGGAAACTTCTGCATCGTATCAATTGCCATCGGGATGGTGGTCGAAATCATTGTCATGTACGCAATCCAGCATCGTTCCTACAGGGCTGGAATTGAAAATCTACTGGTTCTACTCATTGGCGGCATCCCCATTGCTATGCCTACCGTGCTTTCTGTTACTATGGCGATCGGTTCCCACCGTTTGTCTCAGCAGGTAAGTTTGGACACCCCAAAAGTATACTGTTTCACCTAATTTTGACTATTATTGATTCTCAACAATCAATTACAGGAGGGTGGAGAAATTCATTAATATTTTTATTTAGATCTCATCTGTAGTGAAGTCCTTGTAGGGTGCCATTACCAAAAGAATGACAGCAATCGAAGAAATGGCGGGCATGGATGTGCTTTGCAGCGACAAGACTGGAACTCTGACCTTGAATAAACTGTCAGTGGACAAGAACTTGATTGAGGTGAGCTTGAATCCGCCGGTGCACGTACCCCCATGAATGTGGCTTCGAACTCTCATCCTCTCCATGTTGTATTCATTTGTGCGAAGATCTCCACAGGAATTGCATGCCGTGCACGTTGTTTTCTTTTACAGCAGACTGACTTGTTGAATGGTGGTTCATTTTTAGTGCTTCAGCAAGTCAGTCGATAAAGAAGGTGTAATGTTGCTAGCTGCACGTGCCTCTAGGGTGGAAAATCAAGATGCCATAGATGCGGCGATTGTGGGCATGCTTGCTGATCCCCAAGAGGTATCATCTCTGAGTCTCTCTGGCAGTCTAAGACAGTTTCAAAAGTCATATCAGACTACATTCTAGTCAGTTCTTGGTAGGTAATGAAAGGATCTCGTGTCTCTCCAGGCAAGAGCAGGAATTACCGAGGTTCATTTTCTCCCCTTCAACCCAACTGACAAGCGCACCGCCCTGACATATATTGACAGCAAAGGGAAGTGGTTCAGGGCAAGCAAAGGAGCACCTGAACAGGCATAACATTTCCCAGACACTTCGTTGCCATTCCGTCTTTTCAAGGCTAATAATGAGCATATGATCTTCATTTTGACCACGCGCACATCACGTTTCTTGGATATAAGTTATCGCCGATCAAAATCTTCCATGACTGCTCACTGACAGTTTTGGCTTCTCATTCATCAGATTCTACAACTTGCTCACAGTAGCAATGAAATAGCGGCAAGAGTACATTCTATAGTCGAAAAATTCGCAGATCGTGGACTTCGATCACTCGCAGTTGCCAAGCAGGTAACGAACCATTATGATTTTTACTCAACTTAATTATTGATTCAGGTTAAGACACCCAGATGTTGGCAATTTTATTGTTTGAAGCCCATAAAACTCAAAACTAGGCAGAATTGTTCTTATTGTCAACCGTTTGTCTGCAACAACTTGCCATTAACGATGTTCCTCGCGCTTGCTCAAAGTTCTAAAGGGTCGTGACTTTGGTCTCGTCAAATGTAGGAAGTGCCGGAGGGAAACAAGGAGAGTGCAGGTGGACCCTGGGAGTTTTGTGGATTGTTGCCACTATTTGATCCTCCACGTCATGATAGCGCTGAGACTATCAGGAGAGCACTGAACCTTGGCGTGAACGTCAAGATGATTACAGGTCTTTTGGCTTCACGTACCGCAGTGTATTTGTGTACCGCATAAAGTGATTTGGTATAGTGCAGGTTGTCTGTCGATCTCAAACAAATACGAGTTCAACTGTGGATCAAGTGTGACTTCAAGGAACGTTGTAATCATGTGTGTTATGTCTCCAATACAGGGGACCATCTTGCAATTGCGAAAGAAACGGGGCGACGACTTGGGATGGGCACAAACATGTACCCGTCTTCATCCTTGCTTGGTCAAAGCAAGGATCTCTCAATTGTTGGGGTGCCAGTAGATGAGCTTATAGAGAGAGCTGATGGGTTTGCAGGGGTTTTTCCAGGTATCTGCGTTTTCTCAATCACCATAATTATTACTCTTTGGAATTGTTTAGCCCTCTCACCATGACAGTGATTTATAGCGCAGGTCCTACTTTTATTCTTCTTCTCACTCCCTGCACTCGCTTGAGAAGATCTTCTACCCATCGAGTGTTATTAAGCTGACCACTTCCCATCTTAGAGAGTGATAGCATCCTTTAGTTATATGCAGTATGAGGTCAATGTATCTGTTGAATATCATACCATGGGGGCTTAAGAGCACGCGGTATGTTGGACCAGAACACAAGTACGAGATAGTGAAGAAACTTCAAGAGAAGAAACACATATGTGGCATGACTGGGGACGGGGTAAATGATGCACCTGCTCTGAAGAAGGCAGATATTGGTATTGCTGTAGCTGATGCTACGGATGCAGCTAGGAGTGCCTCAGATATTGTTCTAACAGAACCTGGACTAAGTGTCATCATCAGTGCTGTGCTGACGAGCCGTGCAATTTTTCAAAGAATGAAAAACTATACTGTAAGCTGCTATCCGGATGTTGCTTCACATTATGCATTCTTGACCATCTATTGATTTAAGCGTAACTTTCTCGTCTCCTGATAACTTGGTTCTTCTTGCAGATCTATGCGGTGTCAATCACAATTCGTATTGTGGTAAGATGGTGCTCGCATATTGATCGATTACATTCATGTCATTCAATTTCTTGTTACCACATTGCTAAGTTTTGTAGGCAAGATAGCCATAATCTTATGCCCTACTCTGCTTTCCAAGATCTTGTAGTGATCGAGAAATCTTTTCTATTACAGCACATATCGCCGTGTTTTTACCTGCAAGTTGCATTGACTGGACTTGACAGTGCCTTTTTGCAGCTTGGATTTGCGCTTCTGGCTCTGATCTGGGAGTTCGATTTTCCACCTTTTATGGTTTTAATTATTGCCGTTCTAAATGACGGTAAGCCTCTCTTTGTAGCTCTTTTAATCACTCGGACCATTGAGCATGCTGTAACTGAATTGATGTCCGTTGCTGACGCCGTGATAATGTGAAAAGCATCAGCCTTGGTCCTGAGTCTAGAGATTTTTAGCCTGGTGCATAAATTCATGTCTGAAGGCTATTTTGGACAGGTACGATCATGACCATTTCCAAAGATCGCGTGAAACCGTCTCCCTTACCAGATAGCTGGAAGCTGCGAGAGATATTCGTAACTGGCATTGTGCTTGGTACTTACCTTGCAATCGTCACTGTCATCTTCTTCTGGACTGCCCACAAAACAACCTTCTTCCAAAGGGTGTTTCACGTGGATGATATCAGGGGAGACCACGATAGACTCGTGGCAGCGGTGTACTTGCAAGTCAGTATTGTCAGCCAGGCTCTCATTTTCGTGACTCGGTCACGAAGCTGGTCCTTCACTGAAAGACCTGGATTCCTTCTCATGTTTGCCTTCGTTGCTGCTCAATTGGTAAGCTACTCTCACAGCAAATGAATGGTACAATCTAGAAATTCGATTTTCCAAATACTAAGTAGTTGGAGAGTGGTCTCGTGTTTCTTCATTAATTAATCACTCAAGTCTGGTGCAGATTGCAACCCTCATCGCTGTATACGCGAATTGGGATTTTTGTTTCGTGAACGCAATTGGTTGGGGCTGGGCCGGTGTAATATGGCTCTTCAGTCTAGTTTTCTACCTGCCTCTGGACGTCATCAAGTTCTCTGTACGCTACATCCTGCGAGGCAATGCATGGGAACTCATCACTGAGCGGAGGGTAATTAATCATCTCACAAAGTCCGTGTAGGCGTTTGATGGGATACCGAATTTACGTACTGTTATGCAGTTGTGCTCTAGTATTCCAGCTTTCCTTCTAATGTTCCACAAATAGAACCTGTTGTTAGGAATGCTCAATGAAGGGTTCTCGAAAGAGCTCAAGAGCTGAGGCATTGCTATCGTGGTGTTCAACATTCAGGTCGCATTCACATCGAAGAACAAATTTGGAAAGGAAGAACGAGAGCTGCAGTGGGTCCAAGCACAACGCACACTTCATGGATTGCACCCAGTACAGAAGGGATCCGAGGGTGGTGAACATCACGATTCGGAGTATCACCCTGCGAACAACATAGCCGAGCAAGCCAAGAGGCGGGCAGATATTGCAAAGTAAGCTCTCAATTTTGTATACAGAGATGACTGATGCATTGCTTCTGCTGTAGATAACTATGTAGGATCATGATTTTCCCTCTGATTCCGAAGCTTGCCTCACGTGATGCAACACTAGGTTACGAGAGATGTACACATTGAAAGGTCACGTGGAGTCGGTGGTGAAGCTCAAGGGTCTCGACATCAACACCATCCAGCAATCATACACGGTGTAATTCTAGCTACATGGCTTTGCTATTTATCATGTACAATAACCTCAACAGAACCATGCATGGATCTCATACATGGTACCTCGCATATGCATTGTAGATAGCATCCCATCATGATCATGATAACTTCATATGTATTTGCCTCCTCAATCATAGTCATACAATAGTAAGCCTGCTATAGAAGTGACGGAAAGGCTTGATCATGGGTATGTCGAATCTTTAGCCCCACGCGCACTTGTTAGCTAGATTCAGAACGTATCCGATGAAGCTGTGAACATGTCAATGCTGAAATCGGTGGATTAGGTTTGCTTTGTGATCTGGGTAAGTCACTCAAGTCATTTTGGTTGTGTGAATACATCACCAGTCCCGTCTTGTTTTGAAGCCTAAGATGTCCTGCCTTATTTTAAGTTAACTAGCATAGTAATTCTGTTGAATGTGAGAAGAGTAAAGTCTTAATATTCTAGATCTAGATCTTTTTGCATTACAACCCTTGTATTTCTACATTTAGCATTTGTAAAAATTTGCAAATGGGTACTTGTTGGGATACTTTGAGGTCTTTCGACTATAGGTATTAATAAAGATTGGTCTAAGAATTAAAGGTGTTAACCCTTAAAGGTCCCTTGGGGATAGTATGTACGGTGGCGTATAATTGAGATTTGCTACCAACAAGAAACTCTATATTGAGATCTTAAAAGCTTAGTAGAACCGCATGGATTTATATGTCAACTTGTTCTTTGAACTCAAATCTATTAAAGGTGTGCACTCATTCCATTACAAACAAAATACGCTGTATTCTAGCAACCAAAATATGGTTGTTCAGACCTTTAAGGGTTAATAAAGACTAGTCCAAGAATCAAAGGTGTTAGTAAAGACCGGTTTAAGAATTTCCATAGGGCATTTTTTAATATGAAAGTTTCCTTCAGTGTAATGGTCAACCAAGATTGGTCTAAGAATTATTATTTGCTTACCTATTTATACCTAGAATTCAAAGGTAATTACCATATATTATTCTCTTACCCCATTATTCTATGTATTCAAACTACTTTGATGCTTCATAAACTCTCATACTTTAAGAGTTTATTAATGGTTAAAAATGAGAGTTGAATAAGGGTTGTTTGTTGGAATCTACCAAAAATACTATGGAATGTGTTCATATATTCTTAAAATTTGCAAACATTTATAAGTACATACTTAAGTGACTAAAGAAGAGGATTTTCTCAAACCACAATTTCCCATCTCTCTGAGTATAATTGCAACACAACCTCTTCCCTATATATGTTTGTGCATGTGAAGGAGGGAAAGATCATACATTTCTAAAAAACTACGCTTGGGCCTTCAGGGAGTAGAATATTTATGTAAATGAATTTTTGGTAGTTTTTTTGATGAAATCAAAAAGACATGATTATAACTTACGCTTAACATGGAAAGTCAAGCTATGCATGGAGTAGCAAAAATCCTCTCAACGTGATTGGTCTATTATTTTCAAAATATGAGGAATGAACCAATCACGTTGACAGGATTTTTGTCGTTCTTCGGCCCCATACATGGATGCTTGAATCCACATGTAAAGTGCCCCTAACTAGTCCTTAAATTTTTACTAACTTTAAGACCTTCGTACAAACACTCTGTACATAGATCATACCCACACATTTGGAACATGCAACATGGTATTTTCAAAGCCATGAATTTGTTTGGCTTATGCGAGAAGCTTAAAAAGCCAAGGTGGAGCATCATAGAGACTCAACACCACATTTCTATTGCTTCTTAGCGCCCTTCTACTCTTATTGCCATGCTTTGACTAAGTTTTTAAACTTGAGTACATCAAGATTCAAAGACATGAAACACCTTTGTTATGCCTTGAATATTCCACTTTACTAAATCCTGTCAATAGGCTCTATGTGATTTTCACAAACAGATGCCGCCATGATTTCTTTACCACACACTTACGTGCTAAACATGCTGATCCAAGAGTTGCATAAACATGAACCTCCCTTGTCACATCATAAATTATCTCAATTACTATTTCATAATGGTTGGCTTGCATCCCACCTCAGCTCATCACAAGCTCCCACTGATTTTCTAGGTTTAGAGCATCGACACCCATACTCGCAAAGTGTCTGACATACACACACAATAAGTGGATGAGAAATGCTCAGTGCCCTTCAAAAATGCCTCTTCACTCTTTACTTTGGCGCATCAACAAATGGCCCTCCATGACTAAGTTTAGTTGACTAAATCTGTCATTCTACTTGCGATTGACTATTTCACATGCACTTTTGGTGCTTGAGGGGCCTTTGAGGGTGGGGTAGTGGCTGCTTCAAATATAGATGAACATTTTAGCAAGTCACCTTTAGCGAGTATTCGTGGAGATGCTCGTAGAGCATCTCCATCCATACACGCTAAAGGTGACTCGATAAAAATGTTCATTTATTTTTGAAGCGCCCTTGAAATCACACTCCCCCCCTCCCTCAAGCACCAAAAGTGCATGTGAAATAGTCAATCGCAAGTAGAATGACAGATTTAGTCAACTAAACTTAGTCATGGAGGACCATTTGTTGATGCGCCAAAGTAAAGAGTGAAGACGGAGGCATTTTTGAAGGGCACTGAGCATTTCTCATCCACTTATTGTGTGTGTGAGTCAGACACTTGGCGAGCATGGGTGCGGATGTTCTTAGGATGTGCACAGCTTGAACCGCCCACAACTGGCCATAACTGGGTGGAATCAGAATATGCATATACTGAAATTGTGGCGGAGAGAATGTGACTTCCAAGCAGCAAAGCCAAAAGGGGAACAGCAACGGAAAGATGAGAACGGGCCAAAGATACGGGGCCGGAAGCCGCAGAAGCCCTTTGCCCACCACATAAAATCCCAAGCGGGCCGCTCATTGGTTGCGAAGATACGGCTCCTACGACCGTGGCAGCATATCTTTTGCCCGGGCATCTCTGGTCCGCTCGTCCGACGCGAGCGCTGATAGGTCCACCCAACATGATCCCCGCCACGTCAGTCACGTCAGCCCGCCAACACACCCCCCGGCCCCCTTGCTTGCTCCCCCTTGCCATTCTCGCATCCATCCCCGCGCATCCCAGCGACGCACTCATCGCCGCCATTCCTCCCCCCCATCGCTGCCCCGATCGATCCATCCTCTGCGCCACCCGATTCTGCGCCGATTGCCGCTTCCCGCGTCAAAATTGGGCCGTTTTTCAGCCTGTTACGACCATTTTTGCGCCCACCCCGCTGCTTTGATGCGATTTCGCCGCGGCAACACCCTCCCTCGCCATCTCTGCCCCTCGCGCATGAAGCTCCCTCCAATATACCATGTCTTAACACCTGCGCTTAGGCCAACCGCTTAGGGTTTCATGGTTGCACGGAATCATGGATCTCTTGATGTTACGATAGTAGGTAGGCCGACGTACTTACTGACACTTCCAGGACGGTGAAGATCATGAGGACCTTGTGTGATGTTTGTGAGGCGGCTCCTGCTAGACTCTTTTGCGCCGCCGATGAGGCTGCTCTTTGCCTGAAA
The DNA here is from genome assembly GCA_037043015.1 of Bryum argenteum. NCBI lineage: Eukaryota > Viridiplantae > Streptophyta > Bryopsida > Bryales > Bryaceae > Bryum > Bryum argenteum. The sequence goes on along the minus strand of CM073323.1, from coordinate 11,334,745 downwards.
TGCGATGAAAAGGTATCATTCAATGTTGGTCCTCGCACCTTAAGACGAAGATGTTTTTGATGCGACGAATATATTCTATAAATTCGATCAGTGGATGTTGGTCGATCACGTGCATTCCGGTTTTGCCTTTTATGGGTTATAATACTCATTTTAAGCTCAAAATTCGTGAATGGTAACATTTTTGAGCTAGGGTCGTCGCTTAGTTCACATTCATGTTCGATCGCTGTCAGCATCCCCTTGTATTGTGTGGTTTCGGCATTTTTATTGATCTCTTTTTTTTTTTTTCTTTGATCAAAAGGTTCACAGTTGTAACAAGCTAGCCAACAGACACGTTCGACTTCAGCTCACTGAATCCAGGGCCGTGCCCCGTTGTGATATCTGTGAGAATGCTCCTGGTAATATTTCCTCTCTACTTGATTGTCCAAGAAAGTATGAATTCACTCTGAGTGACTGAGTCTGATCAATTTCTAATTCCTATGATGCAGCTTTTTTTTTCTGTGGAGTTGATGGGACGTCCCTCTGCCTTCAGTGCGACATGGATGTTCACGTCGGTGGAAAGAAGGCACATGAGCGTTATCTTATGATGGGACAAAGAGTTGAGGCAAGTTTGCAATTACTCCCATGAGAGTTTCGAAGGAGGTGTTTCATGTGTTTTTCCCACTGATATCGATCGCCCGTGGGTCGTCACATTGTGTAGAACAATTTTTGAGTCGACTAGTGTGTCCAGCCTACACAGTACTGGCTCTCTGACTGAATGGAAAACATTTTCGCTTTCTCTTTTCTTCCACCTCATCGAAGCATGTTTTTGTCCATTTTAATTCAATTGCTGGGTGATTGCGCTATAGCTTGCACTTTGGAAGCTAAGTTGAATTGGAGAGATTACACGTTTTATTGCTACATTCTCGTGTCGTCCTTGAATGGGTTTTTCAGCCTCTATTGGTATTTGAGATTAAGGGTCCTTCGTTCTTGTGGAGATGGACTCTTCTGAATATGGCTTATGCGGAATGCAGCTCCCTTCGCGGAAGCCCAAATTTGAAGAGACGGCTGTGGACGCTGACAAGCAGCAAACAGAGCAGCCCAACAGCAATGAGAAGAACGGGGTTGCTCTACAGGACCAGCACCATCACCACCATTACCACCACCATCACCACCACCACCATCATGAAGAGGAAGCACAGGGAAGGACAGGGGCGCCTGCATCGAAACCAAGTTGTGATCAAGACAATAGTAATGCTCCAGCGATTGCTACTGCGGCTGGCGATGAGGAGTCGCTCTTGCTAGACGAGTGCCAGCATCAAATGCAGCCCAGAATAATTGATCTGAATTCTCGGCCGAAGCATTTAATCAGCCAAGCTTCCGTGCCTGACAAGGTGTGCCTTAAGCCGTTTAATCCTTCATTTACCCTCCGCTCTTCTTTCTTACACTTGTACAGACATGTTTGAGCAGCCATCGCATTTGCGTGTGCACATGGTGGAGCACTAAAACGTGATCTTTACCCACTCGTGCTATTTCAGGATTGATCTCAAGTCTCGACCTGAACACATGCTGCGTCAGTCTTCTCTGCTTGACAAGGTTCGCCTTGCCAAGAGTTTCTAAACCAATTCCAATTATTCTTGGCTCCTGTTTTGCTGCTTTTCGGCCCTGTTGGTAATCGTTTCTGTGGCGGTGGATTGCTATGCAGCTGAGTGATGAGCCCATGGCAAGCAGTGACGATGAAGACATTTGTGTGGTTCCAGAGCTGTCTTTTAAGGCGTACCAGAAAGCTACTACTTCTAAGTAGCAAAGACTCTGGCGTAACAGCAACAGCAACAGTGGAATCCGTTCAGTTCAGTTGGAGGATATGGAATGCTCCTCCCCTTCAGTCCCCTCCCCTCTCCTCTCGCCTGCAAGGGAAGGTATAGTGTTTGAGTTTTTTATGTAAGAGAGGCTTTCAGGGAACAATCAACTTGTCTTAGCGCTTCCTAAATAGCAAAAGTCGAATCCACCTGTTTATACAGTGGAGGTCTCCGATAATTTCATAGCACATGCCCTATAACGTAATTTACTTGTTAAAACTTTGGAAATGGGCCTTGAGTGGTATGGTCTAAGTTCAGAACATTCTCGCTCAGCACTTGAAAGCTTCACTCATGGCGCTTTGTTGTAGAGAACCAATTCCATTCGAACAGGGAAGGACATAAGGTAGCGACACCCATTCCCGTTACTGTACCCATTTGCGTCAGCATACAGGGCACCTCAATCTGAGTGACTTTGATCATTTGTTGAGAACAAATATTACTAAATGCAGTAAAGGTATAGTGGCAGAATTTGCTTCTCCAAGTCACGGAATCAAGGCCATTTAGACACAGTCAAAATGTGCAAATCAATTTTCGACTTTTAGACACAGTCAAAATGTGCAAATCAATTTTCGACTTTGATTATCAAGAACGAACACAAATTTTCCAATAACATGACTTTTTCGATACATTTCAGATTAAAATCTAATTGCCTTTCCCCTGGTATAATAATTTCTCATACTCCTCATTCAGAAGTATGATAATTAGCTTAAAGCCACGGGAATGGGTGTCGCTACCTTATGGAAATTGTCATTTCAAACTTCTTTTGAACCTGTGTTGCATGGGTGTAGTCAAGACCGGATTTTAGTATATTTTGCTATTTGTAGACAACCTTTCAAATTTTTGAACAAATTGGGAAGTTCAACTCTTTCTACTCCTCTTTAATATGTACAGTCGGGTACAGAAATAATTCGAACTGCATTTGAAGGCAGTTTTTGAAAAAACTTCGAAATGTGTCTGTATACTCAAAAATGATCGGAATTGCAATCCATAAAAGGCGTTGGAACCACATCAAAGTGTTTTACACTATCATTGCAAAAAATTGCTTCTTTTTTGTAAAATCGTTCAAAGAACTAAAACTCTACATGTTCCATCCACAATTGACCACTGTCGCTTTGTGCTTCAATTACAATGTTCATTTTCACTTGTAAAATTGATATGAGTGCCATAAGTTGTTCTTTAGATACTTGAGCTCATGCTTATTGAATCATTGATATGTTCCTTGTTTGTTTCTTGGGTAGGAGGAATGTCTTGGAATGTGCTTGTGACTAGTCAATTTTTCTCAAAATTTTGTGAAGCCATTCATACCACTAGAAATGTCCTACAAGGACTTAAAGGATGGTTTGATAAAGTTAGGATGATTACTTTCATAAGCTCATTGCCAAACTCAAATTCTTTTAGCATTCTTGCCGAGTTTAAATCAAAGTTCAATTTCACACCTTAAGTGTTGATTGGAAACTCATCACAAAACTACTCCAACTCAAAAGTTTAGAGGGAGCAAGTATTTTTGAACATTCAACAATGAGCTCAAGTAGCTAAAGAACAACTTATGGCACTCATATCAATTTTGCAAGTGAAAATGAACATTGTAATTGAAGCACAAATTGACAGTGGTCAATTGTGGATGGAACATGTAGAGTTTTAGTTCTTTGAACGATTTTACAAAAAAGAAGCAATTTTTTACAATGATAGTGTAAAACACTCTGACGTGGTTCCAACGCCTTTTACGGATTACAATTCCGATCATTTTTGAGTATACAGGCACATTTCAAAGTTTTTTCAAAAACTGCCTTCAAATGCAGTTCGAATTATTTCTGTACCCGACTGTACAGTGTAATATCAATAAAAAAATGCTTAGGTCTTTAACACTTAATGTTCATGTGATCATTTTGTGATCAATGGACATTTTGAGGCCTTACAGTCGAACATCGTCCTACACCTCTCATGGTTGTACCTCGTTCTTTTCATTGTCATACCTTATTGAGAACAACTATTAACAAATTGTAAATGAAAATACTAAGCAGGAACAACAACACCAAGTGTTGACAAGGGTAGAATTGTAGCAACTCTAATTGTCGAATCAGAGAATATGGTCATTGACATGTAGTGTTGGATTGTAGAATATAATTTTACACAATCTTTCCAATTATCAAAAGATGAATTGTATGGCAACAATATGAAATGTGTGACAGGTTGAGAGTGATGGCCACTTCCAACCAATTGTTGCAATGTGAATTCTCAATTGAGTATGGATATGTTCAGCACACACTGCTTGAACAACTTCAACTGGATGTCGACACCTTCAACTTCTAATCTTGAAGAAATTTTGACTTTCAACCCTCGGAGGCAACTCCAACTACGATACAATGAGAGAATCCCTACCATGAGTGAATGAGCGCTTGTAGCCAAGTACACTGCCGTTTCCTACTATCCTCCTCAAGGTTTCTTGCTATCCTAGGTTGGGTTTTGTGCCATCCTTTGTATGGATAAGTGTGCTGCTTACTTAACGAGGGATCCAATCAACCTTGTGCTTGGAAAGGGGAGGTTAGGAACAACTTGGGTCAGGAAAGGAGCATAAGAATCTTCTATCATGCACTCATCTCATTTGGAAAAATGTAATGATTCCAAGGCACTGGTTTTGTGCCCCAGACAAGTAAGGTACTTGTTGTCTTGACACGACAACTCTTTCTTTGGTGCTCTTGAAAAATTATAGGGACAGAGGGAGCTCGCACTTCTCTTACAAGAGTTGTTGCAAATGCCTTGTACACAATGCTTAAACGCATGCATATATGCTTCCCTCCTTCCTCTGTAATGTTACACTTTTGTGATATTACACGTATGTACTGTCGAGAATAGACAATTTGGAAGGAGATTTCATTCCGGAATATACCAACATATTTTGGGAGACGAGCTCTCTGTCCCCCGTGCCCGGTGTGCCATCCCATGTCTTTCATCTCCTCATTCCCTCTCCTTTTTGTTTTGTTGTTCTCTGCTACCGTTCTCATGTTCCTCATCCTTCTCTCCCCGTCTCCTTGCTATATTAATTAGGTTTTATCAACTTTTTGTAACAAACAAATTCCCTACTCAAAAGTTGTCAATTTAGAAACAATTTTTAACAACCTAATATTCAATCAAGAAAGCCAACTTTCCTAGTACTTAATTTAGAAAACTAACTTGAAACCCTAATTGGTCGAGAGAGCCAAAATGGGTTTTGTTGTTTTGGGCATTTTAAACGAAGGGTCTAATGTTGGTATCATGGGCTATAGTTTGGTAATACATAATCCTATATGCCTTAAAATTTGCAAAGCCTAATCTCAATTTTAGAATTCCATTATTCAAAGTTTAGTTTTCAAGCCCAAATAGGGTATCAAAATAAAAAGAGAAATAATGTTCATGTCATACTTAACTAAAAATCCGGACTCATTGATGAAATTTGAACTAAAAAAGGTTTTGAATTGGTTAAATTGCAAAATGGTTATCATTCTAAATGAAAATTTACTTCAGGGATTTGAGTATCTTTATATTCTCCATATACATTTCCAAATTTAGTTTTCATCTTGTTCAAAATTTCCAAACTAAAATTTTACCAATTTTACAAGGGTAGCCTTCAAAATTTACAATATCAAACTTTACATTTCGCAAAAGAAGTTTTGCATCAACTTTGATTGTTATAATTGGTGAGAATCAAACAATTAAGTTTCTTTACGATAGTACAAATGGTAGTTAGCCATAAGATCTTACAACTAAAAGTAGAAACATGGTGGAGGAAAACCTCAGGTTTTGAGGTTTTGAGACCTAAAGCACGCTTGGGCACTTGGGGGTTAAGATCATATGGTTGAAAGTTTGATCTCACTAGTTTTCTTATAAATTTTTAGAGTTGTCTACAACCAGGTTTTGAGAGGCTTTTGAGTGACTGAAAAGGCCATGGGTGTTAAACGGTTAAAAAGTCAAATGATCTTCAACTATCTTCACATATGTTTCTTATACATACCTAAATTATATTACATTCAATTAAAGAATGTTACTAATTCATCAAATTATTTCAACACAAACATCACAACATACTACATAGTCTAATCTATAATCATATGTTGTTTTCTAACTTTATGGTATTAGCTTCTAACTTCATTAAGAAATTAACAAGAATACAACAAACTTCACATTGATACAAAACACTCTTTGGAACTCAAGGTGTTAGGAATATCCTCCTCCAAGAGTTTCAAAAAGTAAACAAGTTATTATATTTATAAACAACTAAATACTTGCTTTATTGGTTAACACTCTTAGCTTCTATATGGATCCTAATAATAATTTAGAGGAACCACTTAAATTCAAGGGTGCTGATCGAAGGGATAAAATCAGTGTTGTCTTATCAGACAAAATTCCTATTCATTTGTCAGACACAATTAACCCCTAAGAGCCCAATCAACCATTTTATGGTCAATCCCGAATTTTGAAGAGCTGTACCTGGATAAAAGAAGATTTTTTTTGGAATTTTTTTTAACATTCTAGAAGTTTTGTAAGTTCGGAACCACATCCAATTTACGGAACCCTATTTCAATTCATAGATTGTTCACAATAAGCCTTCAAACACAAACAGGGCAAAGTTTTCTTAGTGTAAGAAACCTTACTATTTTGGGAAACTAATAAGGTTCCTCATAGGTTACTTGTGGCCTCTCTCCATTTTATCATATAATATGTGATTTTAGCCAATCATAGCAATTTCCAATTACTAATAATAGAAATTACATTTTATATTGATTTTCAAAGTTTTACTCTTTTTAATTAATTATGAAACAAATTTTACTTATTTTAGGAAATTTAACCGTATAGATCTAATTTAGGGTTCAAGGTCTTTATACTATCTTTAGAGCGCTACTTCATAAGGGTTACCAAATCCATATTTTATAACACATCTAAGTTTTTCTTCAAACCCCTTGGGCCTTTAGAGGTTAAGATAAGATGTACATTTGATACATTGAAGACGTCTTAAATGTACATCTCATCTAAATTGTATTTAGGAATTTTGTCGGACAAGATAACCCTGGATAAAAATCGTTAACTTCTAAGAAACTCGTTGGGTTTTACAAACGATAGTTGTTATAAGATTTGCACATAGTAACCCCACGATACAAATACAAGCGAGCATACATATTTTGGTAAAGTATTTGTACGCTATTGGATATAATTAGCTGACCTTTTGAATTTAAACTTTAAAAAGTCAAAATTTTAAGGTTTTTTTGGTGCAATTTGCATGACATGCACGGAATGTTGTCTAAAAGTAGCCGCAAGAGCTCCACACAATTTGGCGGTAGCACTAAGTGTAATACAATCCTCAACGGTGAGCCGTTTTGGAATGGGAGCTTGTGGACCAAAATGTATTTCTTCCTCGGATTCTTGGTATGGAGTATAAGTTCTTTCCGAACTCGGTACGGTGTCCGGAACATTCGATAAAAACTCTTCAATGGTGTCAATTTCGTTAGCGTTCATTTGCGATTCATGGCTGCTACTTCGACTCTCAAAGAATTGCTCAATGGTATCCTACATATCAAATGATCATGAAAGTGTTGAATAAATGATTGTACAGCCATATGCAAGGTTGTCTTATTAGACAAAATTCCTATTTATTTGTCAGACACAATTTAGATGAGGTGTACATCTAAGACGTCTCCAATGTACATCTGTGTTTGACAAATGAATAGGAATTTTGTCTGATAAGACAACAGTGCTCACATGCTACGAACAAATTCTTGTTGTGGTATATCACTTTGACGTAATATTTTATTCAAGTGAAAGACATCTCTCATTAAAAAAATTATAAAAAAATAAAATAAATAAATATTTGCACCTTTTCATATGGTACTTCGGAGTCACTACTAATGTAATCCGGAACGGTTTTAGGCTCCACATAAGGTGTAGCTTTTTCAATACCCGCTTTGAATAATACATCCTATATCCACATAAACAAGATAAATTTAGACCTTTCCATAATTAAATATAATTACTATAAGTGAAATAATTATGGGTTTTTCTTAAACCTAGATGAGGTTGATTTTGTTTCTAATATGTAAAATATTGTGGATGATTATGATCAATTACAATTCAATTATAATAATTTTTTTGGTAATACTATAGTTTGGTAAAAGATATAGGATTTTTTTTTAGAATTGTGAAATAAATTATATAGGTAATGAACCTCCATATCGTCAATAGTCCATGTTATGCATCCAACTTCTATAGCCCCATCAACTCCACTAGGGTATAGTACTTGAATCAATTCTTCCGGACTTAATTCGGCTTCATCCGGTGACCTACATAATGTTGAATTGGAGGTGGTTTTATTAAGCTATTTTGGCGGTTTTTTGAGTCGAGAGGTTTGATTTATATGAGAATTAGGCTAAGAAAAAACAAATTATACAATTGTAAAAGACTATCTTCTCTCACTCAGTTTGTTGAAACTATTAACATTCGACTTTAAAAATGACATCATGTCGATTTCTGTCTAGCACATGTATCATCAACTTATTAATACATTTGTTTTAAATGCCGAAGCTACTAGTCATAATAAATGCTCATCAAAATTTAGTTGAAATCTTAAAGGGAACTCAAATTTATGGAAGTATTGTTAAACATAATAGTATAGGCATTCGATAGCAATTTTTTTTACTAACTTACATGTTGTTTGCAAGTACGATAAAAGCTTTACGAAGTGCCGTTTCAAAACATGCATCACGACAAAGATACAAAAGTAATGTTTGCCATGGGAGGCCACTTGTTTGGTGCCTACAACGTTGATTGCTCTTCTCTAGTAAAGAAAAGATGTATATTTTAAGAGCTCTTGCTACGTTGTATGATTCTTCAGCTGAATCATTACAATCTATATCATCAAAGTCTTCCTCGTCTTCAGAATCTTCTTCTGTTACGATACATGGTATATTGTGTTAGTAAGCTTCATTGTCACAACATCATATTTAGATCTACTCAAATTGTGTATTCATGATTAGCAATGGATGGATTTAATAAGATATACCTTCTACTTTGTCAAACCAAAGTCGAATCTTTAGAAAGTCATCTAGAGTTATGCAACCCTTTGATGGATCTATAGGCAGTTTATTGGTGACGACCATAAAGAAATCTGAAGAATTACATTATGTCACAATTATAAGAGATTTATGTATTATTTTTTAATTAAAAAAAAAAGAGGGAATTTGGTCATGGTACCAATTTCAATGAGTGGTTGAATATTTGTTGATTCAGTAGTTTATATTTCCATCATATAGAATAGAAAACTAGTGACAAAAACAAATGTTCAAACATTGCAAATTCATACAGATCAAATTTCCAAATTGGTTCTCAAATTTTGTATTACATTCCTTTTGTATTATAGACCGGGGGCCGGACGGCTCGATTTTTCCTGGTCGCTCGTCAGTACATCAGATTTGAACGAGTAAGATGCGGCCTCGAAAACAATCTAACGGTTAGAAATTTTACTGTTGTCGTAGTAATTCCAATTTACCCCCCGGACGTTCGTCCTTTTACTGTCTGGAGTCTGGACGGACGTCCGGGTGTCGGCCCAAAAAAACTCAAATGACGTTCATTTTGACATCTCTGTATTATACCTGTACGAGCTTGAACAATATCTTCAATTGTTGCACTTGAAAGAATATAATCAAATTGAGCATCTGCAAGAGATACAAGGAATCCTCGCCATTCAATTACGCTTGTAAATCGGGGATCGTGTTCTCCTTTTGATTGCTACATCCACATGTCAACATTAAACGTACTATACTAAGAAGTTCGAACAAGTTCGACAATCACTACTAGAATCATGTACTTATCATCCTTCTTGTTTTGAAGTTTTCCTTATAAATTATGTACAAATAAGACATTGAAAAAATAAAATTTCTATATTATGTGTAAAAACAATGGCATGGATCAAAAGGTCTACATTTACATCTAGATTTCATTTTCCAAGAATCTCTTAACAATATGCATTCAACTTCTTTGAATTTTTTGGTATCTATCACCTCAATAATGTCATGAGTTAAGTTTGCCCAATGTTGAAAATGTCCGTATCTTCTGCTTTTATATCGAGGTAGACGAGGGTAAATTTGGTTTTGTGGAGCATTTCTCCACATCATGTATACTTTATCAATAGCAGATAGAGTTGTCTTAGTGACATCTTGTGCTAACCCAAAACCGCCTATAACAATGTGGATAATGTTCATTTATGGTGACCCACCAAATATTTTGATGACTTATTGGCACAAATTCTATGAAGATTAAAAAACAAATTGTGTTACTTCTTTGTGTATCTCTTAATAAATTAACTAGTTGTTTCAAATAAATGTACAAATAAGAAAGAGTAGAACATTGGAATACAATGTTTAGAAGTACGAGATAATTACTCTTGAAAGATTTGAAAGTATCAACAATTGATTCCAACACTTTTATATGCCACGGTGTTAGGTCAATGATTGGCTCGGGTGGTATACGAACAACCTGTAAATCATACACATCAGTATGGTTGACCTTAGAACACCATATCCAATAATTTGGGAGATTTCCAACCTCCCGATTTAATGACAGTTTAGCTTGAGTCGAGCTAACATGTATTTTCTCAAATCATGCAATTTTCCTATTATAATGAATATGGACTTTTAACCCATATAATTGAGGATAACGCTAAAACTTGAAGAGATGTTCAATGTAAAAACAACACATTTTTCTCGAAATATTATAGGCATCTACCTTTGTGATATCATCCTCTTCAACCTTGAATTCACTTTCCATCCATATACGATACCACAAGGGAACACTTTCTTGAGCGGATTCAAGAATTGCATCCCTAACTTCTTCAACTAAATTAGATTCATCCTAACAAAAAGATTAATTTGATAAGAACAATTATTTTAAGACAATCATCACCACGACAATATCCACTATTGTCTTAGCAAACAAAAATCCCTATTCATTCGTCAAACAAAATTCAAATTAGATGTACATTTAATACATTGAAGACGTCTCATCTAAACTGTGTTTGACAAATGAATAGGAATTTTTGTCTAATAAGACAAGCTTGAATATATTAATGGAACAATGTTTTTCTTTAGCATAGAAAGTCTTGAGAAGCTTATATTTTATTTTAGAGCTATAAAGATGTTTACGATAAAACATCGGTACAAATTTTAAAGATGCTTAGGAGTTTATAGATTCATACTTCACAACGTCTTGTTAGCCATTCATCCATATCACCCCAAGCACCATCAAATACGGGTTGTAAATCTTCTAAGTATTTGCATGCAAACCTTGCTACATCATTCAAAATAAAATTATTTTATAATGTGATGTTCAAAATGTAGATTATGATGTTTTATGTTGATTTAGTTTTCATTTTGTTTCTTGTAATTATTTACCAAATGTTTATAACTAGAAATTTTTAGTATATTGAGGTTGGTGAATAATCTTGATATAGAATGAATCTCTTCCATTTACTTGAGTTTGTAATCATTGATTGTTTCATCCATTTGGAAGATCACTTTGAAGTACACTTACGCAAGTGCTTTTGCATTTGTTGGATTGTTTATGATGAGGGTGATTCAATTTTTATTTATTTTCAACTATAAGCGTTAAATTTATTGCAATATGATCTACTTTTGATTTGAAGCACATTAATGCAGATTTTTATTAGTGTTTGATGTTTCACCGAGGAGTTCAAGGCGGTAGCAAAAAATCTGATGCTCCTTGGCAAAAACCGGCTTCACGTCTAGATCAACATGTACTATCTCCCTAAATGAGGGAATTGTGGCCCTCAACCATGTCAAGCGACGACCACTCATTCTTCTAGATTTTCGCCTTCGTGGTTGCAATTTGTTCCCTCCACTTCCTCTTCCAGCAATTACATCTAGAATATTTGTTGCCTTTGCTAACGCCTCACTCAACACCTACAAAGTATATGGATATGAATTTGACGTTCATATAAAAAATATATGAATACTAGTCAAAACACACTTGACAACTCCTAATCTCCGTGTATTTTACAAAAATACAAAAAATGGTAAACATCATGAAGTGTTATAATTCATGTGGCTTTCTGTCAATACCCATATTGAATTAGAAACCCTAGAAGCAAGATAAGATTTCTTTGTGGTAAAGTATTTTTTATTCAAACATCCCATTAGAGAAATTAAGTGCTCCGTGTTAAATAGTAGCTATTGCAAACAGATAGAAACTAGATGATATACAAAGAATATGTATATTTTATGAAATAGTAGAGACAACAAAACAACTTCATAGATGCATTTTTATTGAAATTCTTTAGTCACCATATGAAATTCTGGAAATGAACCTTCAAGAGGTTTTAGCCATGTGGGTGTCTCAAATCTCCAACTGGGTTGTCTTTTGGTAGTTGATAAGTAGCACGAAAATTGCTTAGAAAATTTAGAGCCCAATTTCTTTGTGTAAAATTCATGTACTAAACTACAAGAGTCAATGTGCCTATCAAGCTGAAGCAATCCAAAAAAATTAAAACATTTGACTTTGTGAATATACATATATGTGAATAAGTATGATTCACATTATGAATTTCTTTTTAATATTGAAGATAGATACAAAGTTTCACATAATAGATATTACTTACTCTACATTGTGTTCAAAGTAGAAAATTATCATATTTCCAAGAATTAGTTTTAGATACCTCAGCTTGCACCAACATAGTGAATATGTAGGTAAAAGTTGATGTACGTTCATCTAATAAATCTTCAAGACTTTGTTGTTCCACATGTTTTCCATTCTATGATACAATTGTAACAAAAGTGTCAAACTTGCATGCAAGTATAAGGAATAAAAAGATTGGATTAATGGTATATGCGTTATAAAAAATCTTCAAAAGTCAGTATCAATAAATAAAAAAACAAACAAAATGTAAGTGGACCTCAAGCCGCTCACGAGCTAGCGAACGCAAGAGTTCACCAAATTTTGTCCCTTCTTCAAACAATCTTTTGATCATTTTCTTTTCACGCCGATGTTGAGGTTCTATCCTATTCCAACGCTCCTTCCAATGCGAGACAATATTTTGAGATACGTATTTAAAACACATGATCATAAATGAAAATAATATTAATCAACCAATTTAATCATTGAATAAGTATACTTGAAAATCTTCAAAAAGTTCTTGCTTTCCATTATCCTCCCCCAATAACTTTAAGAATTTCCTTTTTTCCTGCATCCATAATTACTTGTGGTACATCAAAATTTGGTTTTAAATCTTTTGAAGACTTATGATAAACTAAACAAACATTGTAAGGTAGACTTTTACGTTGAGAATACATTATAGAATTTATTTGAACCTCTAAGTAGAACCCAAGTGCATTACACGTCGTTAACCCCTAAAGATCCACGGACACCAAAGTGGAGGTTTCCTATTTCGGGCAGCCTAGACGAAGGGGTTAAAAGTAATATTTTTTCCTAAAATTTTTTCTGGGTGCTCCTTACACCGCAAAGTGCATGTGGTAAAATTTTCAAATCCGAATTCCAATTTTAGAACCTTCATGTAGAAATTTTAGTTTTGAAGTCCAAAAAGGGCAGTTTAAATTTAGTCTTTTTTTGAATTTTTTTTTTGGAAATATGTTCATGAACAAATCACTACTTGAGTTCCAAAGTGACCCAAGTCAAAAAGTTTGTCAATTTCACAAGGGCAACCCTCAAAAATTACAAAAACAATCTTCACAATTTCTAGTAATTTCTGAATTAACTCTTACAAAATTTGTCAAAATTTAAGGTTTTGGAATTTTCTCAATTTTTTTTTCTCAAGTTTCACAAACTCATAAAGGCACCTACTCGCCGTTGGGATCTTCAACTAAGCCAAATATATTGAATGAAATGCATGTTTTACTATATTGTTGTTTTTAGACCTTCTTTTACGAAATAATTTGCATGAAGGTCACAAAAATGGAATGATTTTCCAAAATTGTGCATGAGCGTACCCAACTTGATTACCCATATGAAGAAAAAATATGGGAATTATGCTTGGGGTAACAATCTTCAATTTTCTCGTTGCTCCATGGAAACAATGTCTCACAAGCAATGCCCGAAAAAACTTTTGCACCAAATTTGAATGTTATGATCTCACAAATGATAAAGATCCAACGATTTAAATTTCACATGGTAGTAGTGATAGTAGGTAGGGTTGAGATCTTACGGTTGAAAGTACAGATAAACAATAAAAATTTTGACCATGTCTCAATTCAAACAAGGTGGTAGAAAATCGCAGTTTTTGGTTTTGGAAGTCCAAAAAACACTTGGATTTTTAGGGGTTAAATTATGTAGTACCGTCTATCTTGGCTTGACTTTAGATCACATGAAAGCCTTATGTTGTTACACAAAACATTAAAACTTTTAAGTATTACCCTTTGTGAGCTTACCAAATAATTTTCAAAATCTTGAATTAGAGTAAAGCTTCATTATTGAATCTATTGCAACCTATTAACACACCTATTGATAAGGGTATCTCTTGAAATCTAATCTCAACGCTTTGAAATCAACCTACTAAATTTGAAGAAAATTGAGTTTAAAATGGATCTTCATTACTTATCTCTATATAATATTAAGATTCAGTGTTATAATTTATTTATTCCATAATTTAAATACCTCAATTAGCAATGGTATAGTGCGCTCCCGTTCATGTATCAAAAGCCTAAAGCCTTCTTGTATTGCTTCCAAATATTGCTTCTCCAATTCATCCCATATTTTGTGAACCAATTCTGTCAAAGAACATTCTAATCAAGCTCTCTACTGAAAACAAAAGAAGAAGAGAAACTCCAATCCATTTAGAGGCTGGCGTGAATAGAGTGTTCCTTTGACCTATCCTTGAATGTATGCCCGGAGGTCATCACATTAACAACGAGACTGTTTACTGAAAACACTAGATAACTAAATTGAATAAAAAGTCATTTTAGAATTTTACCTCCAACTTCTGCTCTTTTCACAAGCTCGGGGTCCGGAGGAGGCTTGACCACAGGTAGCTCGGGCTGTAGAAGCAATTTAAGTTAAATTAAATGATCACTAAAATTTAATTACCTAAATCTTGGTTTATGAGGATAATTAGAAAAAGAAATATTGAAAATTAAACATTCACTAGTTCATGGGCCAAGAATGTGTCTCATGCATCACAAGCAATGAACGGGGAGTGCCGGCATTTAGTTACAAGTTGGCCGGTTGATTTTGGGAAATTTCAAACACGTATTTTATTATACTTCTTCACGTAGATTAGGACTTAGTAACTTACCTTGGGCACCACTAGTGGTGGAGGTGGTGGTAGTGGTGGTGGTGGAGGTGGAGGAGGAGGAGGAGGCTCCCCGCTTGCAAGGGCTTTTGCACTTTCTAATGAAGCAACACACTTCTCACTTGCAGCTTTTGCTTTCAGAGCTGCCTCGTTGACTACTGCTAGTGACTTGTGAACTTCTTCTTTACAAAGATTAGTTGCTTCAAGGCCTCCTTGACTAGCCTGTTTTAATATCAAAAGGATACTATAAGAATTATATACTTTTAATGTATTGTCGTGATATCTTTAGAAGTTGGTGTTTCATGAAACTAGAATATTGGTAGGATTCACACACACTTTTAACAAAGTAAATGAGAATTGTTGTTCAAATGCCAAAAGATGATTTCAACATTCACTAGATACTCATTTTTAATCTAAAGAAGAGTCCATTCAATTCTATAGAAAGTATTACTAAGATTATATAGGATATGATAGGTGTCTGAGATTCAACGCTACTGAAAGTGATATTAAACACACTATATACCTTTGTTTAAAGACCTCTGGAACATGATGTATATAGACATATAAAAAGTAAAATAATTAAGATTGGCAGGTAAATGATTAGTAAGACCTCAAACTTATCAATACATGATAATCAGAAGTAATGATATACAAGGTTGTCATACCGGGCAGGCCGCCCGCCCGGGACAACTTGTCCGCTCGGTTTGCCTGCCCGATCACCTCAACACACCCAATATGACAACCTTGAGTATATATGACTCATACTTTAGATGCTTCGACATGTTTTTTGCCCTCCTCCGCTGCTGTTACCGCAACATTTGCAGCAATTTCAACCTCTAGAACAATCTTTGTAACTTCATCTAACATTTTAGCAATAGCAGCACTCTTGTTGCCCGCTGGGGGTGCTGCCCCTTTAGCGGCTTTCGGATCGGCCGGTGGTGCATCAACATTTATAGCTTGCTCTGCCTCCACCTCTTTAAATTTTTCCTTAAAGAAAATCTCAGCCAACAACTTTGCGGCATTTTTTGCTACATCAACCTCATTTTGTGCCTATTTCAAACAATTATTATTTGTAAATTATAATCATTAAAAAAAAAAAACATCCTAATGAGTTTTGTTACTGGATAAAAAAACAATATTGAAAAATTATTCTAAGCAGATGGTATTATATGTGACATGGCTGTAGTTGTATACATGTAGTTAAAAAAGGAATTTCTGGCACATATATAATGAGACGCGTCTTAGTGGTACCCATATCATGCCCTGCCCTAATTAATATTTCTCGTTTTTGCCATGACATAATCATATTCAAGGGCTTTCTAGGGTAATTATTTACACCAATGATTACTTATCAAATTTTATTTTGTATATTACAACCAAGTTCTTCTAAAGCATTAGAAAGTGAATTGTAAAAACATTTGGATCCAAGAATCTTGTAGCACTTATAAAGTTATACTCCCTCTGTCCCATTATAATTGTCAAGTGGATTCTCTCACATCTATCTTGAGAGGTAGATGTGAGAGAACCTACTGGACAATCATAATGGGACAGAGGGAGTACATGTTTCTATGAATAATGATTATACCTGAGTTTTTGCTATATCCACTAACTTCAAAGTGTCCGACGTAGAATTTTCCGCCTCGGTTTTGGCTTTTTCGTCTATAAAATTTGAAATAATTTGGGTTGTTTTTTCAAGACTTGGAGATATACTTCCATCTTCATTTTTTTGTTGTGGTACTACATGTACATTATTTAATCTCTTTAGAATATCTTGCAAACTTTGAAAATTCTTTTCTGCTATTTCAATTTTTGAAAGTATTTGCTCTTGTGATTCTAATGGTTGAAGGCGCTCTACAATTCCACTGCCATGTGTATATACTTAATATCAATAAAATACTTCGTAATTTTATATAGCTAATTTTTATTAGAAAAATTTGAAACTAAAAATCCTTACTTAGTGCAAAAATTTACGAAAGTATGAAAACCACATCAAGATAGGATATTGTAAAGCACAAACAAAAAAATTAAAAATAAAAATAAAAATAAGAATACGAGACCCTTGTGGGGTTGGCGTGAATAAAATGAATACCTGTTCGACCTACCCTTGATGATATGCCCACATGATATAACAACAATGACGTAGGACTACTAACCCCTCAAAGCACAAATACATGCATATGGGAACCTAGCTGATTTCCTTTAGTTTCTTTTCGATGACCTCTTTTTAATTTGCGAGAAATTAATGAGGCAAGAAAATCGTAAAATATGTTTTTATAATTTGTAGTACATGACGTAGATTTTAGAAATTTTACGTTTTATCACCGGGTGGTACCGGATTTGTTAGAGGATGATAAACAATATTTGTCGTTGGGTCAATTGTACTCAAAGATAGTTTGTTTATAAGCTCATCGCGCGGAGGTTCTTCCACAACAATATACATCTCCATTCCCGAATTTTCTTGAACTTCAACTTCCTATTAACAAAGTTCAAGATCATATCAAAATAAAAACTATAGATAGGATAAGGAGCTTATTTATCAATTAATCACATGAATGTTAATCTTTGACTTTAATAAGTACTCCCTCTGTCCCATTTTAATTGTCCAGTAGGTCCTTTCAAATCTACCTTGAGAGATGGATTTGAGAGAACCTACTGTGCAATCATAATGGGACAGAGGGAGTACATTCTTTGATGTCTTTCTTATATTCAATCAACTTTCAAGAAGCATGAGATCTTTTGTTTTTTTATCTTGAGTTGGATAACTTAGATTTCATTTTTTGTTTAGTTACATTTTTTAGATGTTGGATACAAAATTATTATTGTGGTAACTTTCACAAAATAAACTCGGCTAATAAATGGCATATCCTTCTTAAGACAATTGTTGCATTTTACATATTTTTTTATAAAACTCTAAAGCCTACTTATATACAACAAAATTGCACATGTCATTTAGGATAATTAGTCATTAAAAAGTTTCTCTGGATGAATAATGGTAAATTACTTAAGAAGTATTTTTAGTTGCTCTTTTTGTTGTTTCAAAAATTGACTGTTGGATGTTTATTATTTGTGAGATCATAACATCCAAAGTTTGTTCTCCAAGTTTTTTCAGGGCTTTGTGAAGATTGGTATTAAAAAATTTCAAAGGCTGTCCTTCAATAAACTTTGTTTTTGGCTTGGGTCACTTTCAAAACTTAAGTAGTGATTTAGTAATGAACATATTTCTAGAAGAATATAAAAATTCCTCATGGAGCTGCCCTATTTTGGCTCGCAACTTAAGGAATGTTCTAGAAGACTCAAAATATTGGAATTTGACTTTTGTAAAATTCACCACGTACCCTTTACAGTATAAAAAGCATGCGATAGAAACCTGAGGCAAAAACATATTACTTTTACCCTTTCATCTAAGCTTGCCCGAAATTGCAAAAACCCATTTGGGTTCTACAGGAGCTCTAGATAATGAGTTAATAAGTGGTTCGGATGTAGGGTTTAGGGTTTTAGGGTTTAGGGTTTTAGGGTTTAAGGTGCTAATAAGGTGAGAGTATTACTGGTGGAGGTGGTGGAGCAATTTTGGATGCTTTTTCTTTTTTGGCTTCTTGAGCTTCAAAATCTAGACCTGTCAAACATTTTTCCAAAGCCCCAACTTGACCTCTAGTATGAGGAAAACCATCCAAAATGTACCCTGATTGTTGAACGCTTGGTGTTGATGGTGGGGCACCTTTCACTACAATGCATTAATCATTTAAATATTTTAGTGAACATAGCTCAAAACAATAAATCAAATTACTATCAAAACTACAATAATGACATAAATTGAAGTGTACAATATTGGGTTGAACAATGGTTAGACCCTTCTTATTGTAGAAAAATTAATTAGGATATCTCTATACATAAAAGAATACAATTTGTTTGTCCTTGGCGATCATGGCCATCACCATTTGGTCATGTATACACGGTATGAAGAATTCTAAAGATTTTGAAGGGCTCCCGTAAGTGGTATTTGATTCTTATTAAGAGTTTATTAGGTCCCAATAATATAACAAGGAGTCAAAGGGACAAGGAATATGGAACATGAAAATAGGAGCATAGAATGAGTAAACGGGAGATTAGAGGGGAATTAGGTACCTGGAACAATGGATAGGAACTTAGAATGGAGGATAGGAACCTAGAACAAATACTTGGAATTAGGAACGAATGATGGGAATTAGAACTAAATGATGGAAACCAAGATGGGGAGTTGTGGGACAGGGAACTGGGAACGAAGGATGAGAATTGGAAACGAGAGTTTGGAGGGAATGAGTAACAAAAAATTTGGAGAATGGGGAACCAGAACCAAAGAAAGGGAACTCAAAACAAGGGAACGAATGACATGTTATAAGTCTTAAAAAGCATGGGGAACCCATAAGAAGAGAACACAAGACATGCTATAAATCTTAAAAAGCAAGAGAGCCATCAACGAGGGAACGGAGGATAGGGGGTAGTTTCTGAAGTGCACAAAATAAAGAGCTCACCGATCGGGACGAGGGGGACCCTACTCACGAATTAATCGAGTACTACTTTTATTTTTTTGTGACCGGAGGACACGGGTATATACTAGTTTCCAATAAAATCTTACATCTTGTAAAAATTTTTTGGTTACTCAAAAGCATATAATATTGCATGTTAAAAATGAATAAATGTACCCGATTTCTTTTTGGCCGGAGGAGGAGCTCCTTTAGCTAGAGGTGGAGCTGGGTCACTTGGTGGACCTATAATTTACATCATCATTTAACAATAATTAATTTTCCTTGGTAAAGTATTTTCTTTAAGTAGAACTATTTTCTACTCCCTCCGTCCCATTATGATTGTATAGTAGGTTCTCTCAAATCTACCTCTCAAGAGGTATATTTGAGAGAACCTATTGGACAATCATAGCGGGACGAAGGGAGTAGAAGAGTTCCAAGAGATAAATGTCCCAGTATTTTAACAAAAAATATAGGATTTACATGTGAAGGTTAAAAAATTGTACTAGTATATTCCTCAGGATGAAGCATTGTTAAAAGCATCAAATTGGCTAGGACATCATCCGGGACCTACCAAGCCGATGTTCGGAATATTACTTCATTTTAATTAGAAAAGTATATTTTTAAATAAAATGAACGTTGCAACTTATACAAAATGAGCCATATAATTATGCTTCAAGACATGAAAACTAGTGTTTTCTTATCACACAAAATTCCTATTCATTTGTCAGACACAATTCAGATGAGATGTGCGTTTGATACATTGAAGACGTCTTAGATGTACATCTCATCTAAATTGTGCCGATAGAAATTTTATCTACCAAGGCAACCCTCATGAAAACATAACAATGTTACAAATAACTAATATATGTGTGCTTCTGAATGATGTTATTTTGTTAGACAAGATTACATACTTGCATATTATTTTCAACGGCCTTTTTAGCTTGTAACCCAAAACGTGCTTTTGGAGACAACCTCTCCAATAAGATCTCTTCATTGCTCTTTCCGTCGGGATTACTTTCATTACTTGGCGGTTGCGCGATTAATTCCGCTTGAATCTTTTCTTCTTCTATCTTATTGAAAAACTCACAAAAAAAACTTGAGACATTGTACCCAATTTTTATTTTTATATATTTTGCACTACTATATCAAGGTTCAAAACATTGTATTTTATATACATGTCAAGAGCAAGTTAATTACCCGCTATTGCAAAAATGATGGCCAAATTTTGAACTTGCTTTGAGTCAATCACTAATATTCCATAAGTAGATGCTATGTGCTTAGCAACAATTGTCTTTCCTAATCACTAGGTTGTGTTAGCATTGCTTGAATATAATATGTAATTATAGTAAATGGAATATCCAAATATATAGTGTGTATATATATAGTATAAAGATACTCATATCTCCTGATGTAAATTTTTAATTGGTGTAATGATCATTTCACAAAATTGTAATCTCCAAAATTTGCTCTAGTTCATAATTCATGATTGAGTCCGGACTTAGTTAAATGTGGCATTATAAATTTGATGAGTGTTTTCACGCTACCTGAATTTGACATCCCTACAACACAAATCTTGAGCGTGAATGGCGAAAGGTCGGGTTTTTGAAATGGTTCCGCTAAGCATGTAGCCATCTCATCAACTGTTACCAAGAACTTGCCAAGTTCTTTGTTTTTGCCTATTGGCTCTACACCTTCTGGACTTTTATATTCTCCTGTCTCATCCAAATAGGACTCCGATTCTTCCTGTAATTTCACATAAACATATCACATAATCAATATTCTATTAAAAATTAGGCAGATAGTTTGTTTTGCTTCTTCACTTGTGACATGATCTCAAAAACGACTAGCTAGATCGGTGTACATATGGTGTTGTTGGAATCGGATATTACTGTAGAGGTGCGCGCAAGACTTGGATTGCAGAGGGCGGACGGATCGCGAGATATTGAAATTCCCACATAACATGACTACAAAAATTACCGGAAATTACAAGAAATGACCCAAACTCAAATCAAGGAGGAAAACAAGAGAAACCCAACCCCACAAGAATCATGTTGTTTGAAGCCTTAGGAAACCTTTAACATGGACCTTCAAGCCAGAAACATGTCTTTTTAGGATGTGGGACAGAGACAATATTGATGCTGGGGACATGCATGGTTAAACTATTTTCGTGGGTGTGGCAACACCACACGTCATACTTTGTGTATATATATATATATATATATATATATATATATATATATATATATATATATATATATATATATATATATATATATATATATATATATATATATATATATCTAGCACATCAATCTAAAAGAAAAGACACCATCTTGTGAAATTTTATCAAAAAAATCACATAATACACTCATTTATACAACTATCCAATACCACAATTCTTTTTGGACCAATACATTACAACTCCTCATATATGACATTTCATATTTTCACATATTGAATCAGGGTTGTCTTATCAGACAAAACTCCTATTCATTTGTCACACAATTCACATGAGATGTACATCTGAAACGTCTTCAATGCATCAAATGTACATCTCATCTAAATTGTGTCCGACAAATGATTAGGAATTTTGTCTGATAAGACAACACTGCATTGAATACTTATGAAATGTCTCCAATACAATATAAATATAGTATCCAAAGTAAATAGAATTAGTTTTTTTTTTTTTTTTTTTTTTTTTTTTTTTTTTTTTTTTAATATTATCAACAAAGTGATGAAGTCCACCTTGGCAATCCTTAATTCTCTTTCACTAGGAGGTTCAATTGGTGGTGGAGGACGTGGCACAACAGCTGGTAAAAGAGCTCCTTTGATAAATAAAAACTTCCATTCTCTAAACTCGGTATTAGGCAAGGTCTTTCCAACCTCTAGTTTATACTCATTAATGCATTCCGCCATACTAACAAACTGCAAAATACAATTTTAGATACTTACAATTTATAATATCCTTCTCAAAATTCAATTTTTTAACTTAAGATATATAAATAGATATCAGTAAATGAGGGTTGTCTTATGCGACACTATGGAACGTCAAACAGACACAACAGTGAGACAGACGTTCACCCTCTAAGGATGCAGACAAAATTGAAGAGACAAATGTTCAAATATTCTTTATGCACTTTCTTGTATGGTTGGACATTTCCGTGGAACTTGACGTCTGTCTAACATGTCGAACACTACAATCTAGACAGACATTATGGAAAGTGTGTCATGTAAAACAATCTTGCAGTAAATTAGATGAGTGTGTAGGTGTATATGAATATACCATGATTTGAAATTGAATTCAATGTTATGTTTGAGAAATAGTTCATATGTGTATTTGACTCTTTATTGTGCACAAAGAAGAAAGAAAAGAATTGGTCCAAAGGGAAAGTTATTTTCTTCATGACTTTGAAATTTAAAATAAGAGTCTTCTAATGAAGTTTATATTAAGATTCTATGGCTAGAATTAGCTCCAATACATCTATAATTTGATTTTTGAAATAACAAGTAATATGGAGTGTTTTTTTTCTTTTCTTTTCTTTTTTGATAGATTTGAACTCAAACACCCATGATCCTATGGGAAGAAACGTTGGGGGAAAAGTCTAACAAACTAGAGAGTGGTAAGAATAACTCTATATATCATAAGTATATCATAAGTATTTCTTAAAATATGAATAGTATGAGGAGGAAAATTACCTGCAAAATTATCTCAAGGCAAAAATTGTAGTGTTTTTCCCACCTCTTCCTGCGCTTTGCTTGTATGTCAACCTGCCAGTCCACCCTGAGAGGGGTTAGTAGTCCTACGTCATTGTTGTTATGTCCCATGGGCATATCATCAAGGGTAGGTCGAAAAGGCATTTTATTCAGGCCAGGCCTACAAGGGTTTGGTGTTCTTATTTATTTATTTATTCAACCTGCCATAAGCAACACACCTCATTATCCTAAGCAAACGTGAAATTTAACATGGTAAACTTTACGAACGTGGGTCTCTAAGTATAATAGATAGGAACTAGAAGATATTGACTTTTGGAGTATAATTTCATTTCACTAGAAAATTTCATACCAATTGAGTATTCTAGATTACATCACTTTCCAATATACTTGATCAACCCAAGCATGAAGTTGCACTTGTTTGACTCACAAGAAGAAATTCTCAATGCAAAATTTGCTATCTATTGTTCATCGTCACTATAAAAATTCCTCTCGGAGAATGTCGCCGCCAACATTTTCCTTGAGTTGATAGAAAATATTTCAACAAACTAATTTACCACATAAACATGCCTACAATGAACTAACTAGATAAGTGAACAATGAAGTAGGCGAAGAACACTAATGGAAAAGTGTGGTGTTTCAACCAAACTCTCTATCACTAGAGAGTGGTAAGAGTGTCTCATTCCATCAAGCTTTGGGGAAATCTTGGTGGATATACCATAATAGTGGAATGGAGTAATTAACAACTTCAAAACTCAAAATTGATCAACTCAAAATATCAATATTTACTTGATATATGATTTGTTTGACCAAAAAAAGTCTTGTATGCTTGATTTTTATTTTATTTTATCTTAATTTTTTGACAAGGTTTGATGATTTTTATGTTTGTACATACATTACATCCTCCTTAACCCCTTAAAGATCCATGAAACCCAAAAGGAGTTATTGGGATTCCCTTAGGAACAAATTCAGCCACCTTTGACGACTAAGATCTCCTAACTCTAAAAAGATTCAACGGTTCACATTTGGCATGTGAGTAAAAGGTCACGTTAGCTCTTAAGATACTACGGTTGGATCTTCCAAATGAAATTTAGATCGAGTGCTTTTCTTTAATGCGTGATGTAGAGGAAGGTCGTGTTTGATGCTTCAAACAAATTTGGCATCATGAACCTTGTACAAGTTAACCCCTATACGTCCTTGGGGTATTTTTAGCCAAAAACTCATTTTCAAAAAAAGTGATATAGATGAAAATAAAAATAAGCTATTCAGATCTCAGCCATACAAACTTGTAATAGACTTGTAGTAGATCATGTGGACCAAAACTTGACTCATGAGACCTCATAGATTGCGAGATCATAACATATTAGTGCGCAAAACAGGCTACAAAATACCATCATTTCCACTTTGAAGTGAAAATACTACCAACATGAAATTTGCAATCAAAAAATTTCAGCAACTAGAAAGTTGTTCATCTTCATCTCAAAGACACTCTTGTACCAAAAAAAATCATCAAAAAAAACATCTTGGCTCAAATATTAGCCTTGTAGTAGTGAAGATTGCCAAAAATTTTACAAAGGAAAAATAGTCCAAAACTAGACCCCTCGCACTCAAATCCATGTCTTTTCTTCAATATATCCTCGATTGGGTCAAGGTTTCTTCCACTAAAAATAAAATATAATTGGAATCCATCCCAAAAAATAAAGTCAAAATCTAACGGTGGATGAAGGAGATCTAGCTCTTCAAAAATCATCCATTTTTTCACTTTTTTCATCGTAAAAACATCATTGCAAAGCCAATACCAAAGTTATATAGATCAAAAAACTTCCAACTACAAAGTTGTTGGGATGCATCTAAATATCAAACCTATGAAAAATAATTCATGAAAAACTATTTTAGATTTCACATAATTGGCTTGCAATGGTAAAACATGCCAAATGTTTGAAAACCCAAAAGCAAAAGCTGCCTTCACTAAAATCCATGCCATTTATTTATACTCTATTTTATGAGTCTGCAATTTTTTCCACATAAATGAGACTTGATTTTTGACCTAACCCAAGTGATTTTGTCAAAAACGGAGTTTGGATGAAGAAGTTATGGCTCTTCAAAGTTTATGCCCTTCATCCAAAATGTCGTTTTTCGACACTAGGGACGTTTAGGGGTTAAGTTACAATCTCCTTGTATCAAGAAAAAAAGGCACCACAAGCCTTATGTTGGTGGTTAGAGCTCATGGCCTGCAATGAGGAGGTTGTGGGTTCTATTCTCCGTGCCGACGTGGTGCTCACCACCATAGTCCACCCAACTATGGTGGGGGTTCTCGGTACGTCGAAGCACTTTGGACGGATACCATGTTGGGTATCTTTAAAGCACTAGTGGCTAGCTAGAAACTAGCATAGTGTTCACCCCGAGAGGGGTTAGAAGTTCCGCCATTGGTGTGATGACCTCAGGGCAGACATTCAAGGATAGATCAAACGAACACTCTATTCACGCCCGCCTCTAAATAGGTTGGAGTTTCTCTTCTTATTCTATCAAGGAAAGAAAGTAAGACTATATATACCTGCCATGACTCGTATTCTTTGTTGATATCATCCGCAACATCATTGAAGTACATCATATAACTTTCGTGTTCGGCAGCTTGTATCAAATCGTAGTCCGCTCGCGCCTTGTCCTTCATTTCCTTCTGTTGAGCTTCCCATGCATCTTGTGCCGCTTTTTGTTCCTCCTCAAGTTTTTGCTTTGCTTCCGCCTCTTCTTTTTCAAGTGCGGCGCGTATGGCGGCATCCTCTTCACTTTTCTTCATAGCTTCTTCCTCTTCTACCGCACGTCTTTGCTCTTCCTCCTCAAGCATGTCCTACACAATTTTTTTTACTACTACACTCTTTTCAACATTTGCTTTCATTTTCATGTATTTCAAAATGTGAAAAAATATGCATTGAATATGATATAACACACATATTTGGTATAGGTAAGATTGAAGACCTACGAGGATAGAAGTTTTAGCTCGTTTTGGTGAACTAGGTTCCAATTTGAGGTGTTATAGATTATTCACTTTCAAGATGGCAATGTTGGTGTTATCATACATGAAATGTAAATAAGAAAATGCTTGTATCAATCAGAGTTGTGCTTATGCGACATTGTCGAATGTCAGACAGATATGACAGTCAAATAGTCATTCATCCTCTGAGGAGGGAAACGACATTGAAGAGGCAAATGGTCCTCTTTTTACTATGCATTTTTAGTATGGTTAGAGCTCAACGTCAAAGGGAAATGTCAAACACGACAATTCACACGGACATTACACAGAAGTGTGACGTGTAAGACACAACCCTAGTATTAATGGGTTTCGGCGCATATCAAGCTTGTGGACTTTGTATGAATGGTGGTGTTATTATTATCACACGTATCAAACATGGTAAAAGATCCTCTCATATAACGCTACATCGAAGCTCAAGAATCATAAAAAGAAAAAAATTGCAACATCTTCTAGTACAATATTAATATGAATGACAAATGTTTAAAGAAAATAAAATAAATAATAAATAAAAACTCACATACTTGTTGTTGTTTCTTCATGGCTTCTACCATATCAAAAAACTCCTTATGTTTTCGTTCTTTGATCTCCAATATAAAGGCTTTTGCCGCTTTGGCTTGCTGAAACATGTGTATTGGCATGCAATTAAAAATCCCTTCTTAGGCACGCATAATTCTGCCACAAAAGCATATCACCAAATTTTTGATTGATAGTACGGTTTTAAATTAATTTTCTTTTTCTTTTTCTAAAGACGAATATATCATCATAGTTCCAAATTAATAAACTCTAAAATGATGCAAAGAAAATGTTGTACCTCTTCGACGAGTTTAGGATCGAGAGGATTAAAAGGTGGTGCTTCAACAGGTTTGATAGCCGTCTTGCTCAATTTTTTGGCGGGTGGAGGTGCTTTCGCCGGTGGCGCTTTCTTTTTGGCATCCCCGGCGGCTGGAGGGGCATCTTCCCCGCCAAGTACAAGCCCCGTCTTTGTTTCGAATTCGTCAATGTCGTGTGCAAATTCTTCCGTTTCTTTGGCGTCGTAGTGTACAAACGTACTTTGCTGCATTAAATTTAAAAAAAAACTAAGGATATCAAACCGATTGTCACTTCAAAATGTTCTCAATCAACAAACAACGTACAAAACTCATACATTCAAATTTTTATAGCAATTAAGGTGAATTTTGAAGCTTGCAATCATGGGATACCATAATAATTTCACTTTCTTTTCATCAACAAAATTCAACCCATTCTATAAAAGTATATGATGCCTATAAAAAATGCATCTTCATATACCATTTGCATGCGCCTCTTTTCGTCTTTTTCTTCGGCAAAAAATTGCAATCCGAGGATATCATGCCATGAAGCCTACACCATGGATATGCTTTTAGTGATATGCAATAATCTACTTTCGAGAATAATTATCATCGAAGAATCGGAAAGAAAAAAGAGGATTTTGCGACACGTAACGTTCACCGCAATATGAAATATTTGATAAAGTAAGAGCGAGGCATTCATACCCGCAGAGCTTTTTGCATTGCGATTCCATATTGCTCCTTTAGTTTGTACGCATGCATAGAAGCATGGAATTTCTACACAATCCGAGTTGAAGGAATGTTATTTAACCTATATATTTATGAAAGTGACCATCTTTACACATTTTACACATCTTTACATATTTTTTTGTAAAAAGAATAAATATAGCAATAATTGTTGATACTCAATTTGGGTTCTTTCAAAGAAGATACCTCAAATATTATGTCTTGTTGTTGGGTCCTCAATATTAGCATTTCTTTCATTTTCTTTGCGAAGAATTCCCTCTTGAACTTTTCCTATTGGATTTTTGACATTGGTTGTTAGTTGTAATATCTTATACAACATGTGTAGTACATATTGAATCCAAAGTCTTAAGGTTTACAAAAATTTCATATTTCTCTTTGGAAATTTATTGAATTGAATATATGTGTGGACATGATCAAAGGTTTAAGTTGTGAGACATTTTCGGAATATTTTTAAACCTACATGTAATGTTGATTTTGTGAACTATTACCTTCACTTTAGTATCAATCGTTGATTACTACATGTAATGTTGATTTTTGACGTATACTTTAGCCACTCTTGAGCTTACATGTTGATTTACGTGATTATTTATATAAAGAGAATACCTTGCTTTGTTAGGGATTTTGAAGAATACTTATCAACTTTGAAAGGATTGTGATCAAAATAATATAGTTTGTCTCAAGGTGTTCAATGTTCCCTTAAGGGACAATATGAATGCATCTGAGAAACTATATTGAAATTTACCTCTATTGCTCTCTTGTCTTTAAAACGAGTAAGAAGTGCATCTTCAATGAGTTGCTTTGTTGTTCGCCGTTTCATCAGATTCTTGCCCCATACCCTCCAATCTTTCTTTTCTGGTTTAGGTGGCTCCCAAGGTACAAGGTTCTCCGCCGGTGGTGGCTGAGTTAGTGAATCTTTTGGTGGCTCTTTTGGAGGCTCTTTTGGCGCCATAGCTATCGTTGCAAAACTATGACTATGACGACCTTACGAGCTTATAGATAATATTTTTTGCAATCCTAAACCTAAAATTGATCACACAACATGAAGTTATATTCATATTTACATATATAGTTATATCTTGTCTTGAAGTAATGTATGATGTAATCTCCCACCATTAATTTGAAGAACTTCCTTAAAAACTTTGAAGCTACATAACATGAATTATAGTGTTGGCGATGTTTTATGAAATGATTTTTTGTATGACATCAAATTCATTATGTTTCATGACATCAGAATCGCTTATTGCTAACCGATACACCTAAATCACTTCGCAAATGTCGAACTGAATGTAATTACTCCTACACTCTTGAGTCTATGTTCAACTTGTCTTTTCTACTTGACTAATTTTACAAACCGGAGATGAGTGAAGGACATAGTTATTTTACTTGTACAAAGACTCTATAAGAGTTCACAGCAACTTACCTTGCTACAATGAGTTCATACATTTTATAAACTCTTGTATCAATCTCTAGTGAGGTAGGTTTTGGCCACTCGTAATCAAAAACCTCGCTCAATACTAATTCTCACTCCCATTTTGGGATCAACTCAAGGCTTTTGTTAATGATTGTAACTAAGTCATACTTCTATGACAAATAAAACTAGAATATGCAATGACATGTGGATGTCATCTACAACACTACCTTAACCCCTAAACGCCCAAGGGGGGTAAAGCTCCTAACAATTGGTAATAATTCTGATTTTTTCAAAACTGCGTAAAAACAAATAAAAGATGAAAATGGAAAATCCAACCGTAGGATCTTCTTTGGAGCATGGCAATTAGTATGACCACCAAGTTGCATGCCATTTGGAGGTATGGATTTCAAGATCCATGCAAAAAAGGGGTGAAGATCACACCACCAAAACTTTCATGAAAAATCTCTTTCGCCCACTCTCACAAATTGAGGATCAAGGTTTTTACTATTTATCCAAGGAGGGAGTAGAGTAAACCCACCGAGGAGTTGAGCAAAAAAAACGGTGGATGAAAAATCGATGGGATGAATGCGGGGTTGTGCACAAAAGACGGAGCCTCACATCCAAAATGTCGAAAAACAACACCGTGGGCGCTTAAGGGTTAAGGCATTCTTAGCTCGCTCACAACATGAGGTCAAGGTTACCGGAGTACAGGAATATTTTTGTATTTTCAAATTTTGGCTATGTACTTCTGACCAAATTTATACATACATATAGACAATTTTTTGTACTTGTATATACCCATCATCAGAATATTCCGAATACTTTAAAAGTACGAAATTTTTTAGGTATATGAAAGATATGACATATTTCTTTGTACTTTGGTAACCATGCATGAGTTCCCATCATCTATACATTTTATAAATTTCAGTCTAACCTCTTTGATGTCCGTGTCCAGAGGACACGGGTAAAGACTTGTTATTTAAAGTAGGATTAGTATCATAGATAGTAGGAATAGTGAAGGTATGTACGGTATGTTAAATTTATTAGATACCTTCAAAATTGCAAGTATATGTATTTTAGGTCAATAATTTAGGTCAAGTTTCAAATCTAGAAGAAACAACATCCATATTTGTGACTTTTCAATCATAAACATTATGAAATTTAGTAGAATTAAATTCCACATTCATTTAATTCACAATTTTCGTATCTAATCAAAAAGTCTTGCTTGAAATCATGTTTATTCACTTTGCCAAAAAGGATAGAAAAACTAGTGTCATATTTGTTTAAGATACTCTCACCAACACCACTCATTCTCCATCTTTAAATTCTAATTGTGAAATCTTCAAGTCTTTTCTTTGTTACAATCTTATTATTGGAATGTTGTGATGATAAAGGTCATTATCTTATGATCCCGTAATTCACAACAGTGGTTATTTCCCACAATCATATTTAAAATCTTGCACTACGGCCGCCCCGGTAGAAAAAGCACCGGCCGAAGCTAATGCTGCAACCGCGGGAGATAAACCACCGGCTCCAAAAGCCGACGGCAATGAACCCATACCAGGGCAACCTGGAGAATCTTCCGCAACCTCCACTGTAAAGCTTGAAGGTAAGTTAGTATATGTTC
This sequence comes from Bryum argenteum, assembly GCA_037043015.1. Lineage (NCBI taxonomy): Eukaryota > Viridiplantae > Streptophyta > Bryopsida > Bryales > Bryaceae > Bryum > Bryum argenteum. The sequence continues at coordinate 11,303,796 of CM073323.1, read as the reverse complement.
TATAAAGCTCAAAAGATTCATGTTGAAAAGTTCAACCTTAGAAACTTTCAATTTCCAACATGAAAATATTGATTATTTAAAATGAATTATGATAAATAAATTGATGGTGTCATCAAGACCATTGCAATGCTCAATCTTCATCGAATGTTTGGTTGCATCCTAAACTCAACGTGAGCTATGTCGAATTGGAAATAGAGTATACAACAAAAACTTTGTTATAGCAAGATCAACTAAACCTCAAACCTAGGTCATTTATTGTTACTTCGAATGTTGTAATAAGTAGCATCTTTCACAATGTTTCAATAACAAACAATGTAAGTTTCAAGTATGAGTTCTTCTGTCTTAGCTTTTAGTAGGCTAGCTGCAAATTTTTTATATTCTGACGTGATACAATGTTCAATTGCGTGACCTTATAGTTTACTTTGGTTTGTATCAAATGATAAAGAGCAAGAAAAAACTCATACATAAGAGCTAAAATAATTAGAAAACAATCGGTTTCAAGAATAGAAGGCTTGTTTCTTAGAATCTGATTGATAAGAATCTTGGTATATATATGTCATGAAACAATGTTTTATTTGGTAGGGTTTGGTTGAGGAGATGTTTCGAGACTTTGCCCAATGGTTGGAAGAGAGTATTAATAAAGGTGCGGTGATGTGCAAGAGCTCTTTTTACTTTCATGACAAAAAGTCTTCATCCATTCTAATTCAAACCATCGACCAAAAACCACTAGAATGTGTATAGGACAAAAGCGTAATCAACATGTTTCATTTTAAGTTTAAGTACTTGATTTATGTAGATCCTGACATGGTCGGCGAGCATGGAAGCTGTACAATTATACTTAGTAAGGCCCAATGGCAAACAAAGATTGACGAGGCAAAATCTCGTAGAAAAATTGTCAGACTCCTCAACCATAGTTAATTCAATATTATTTTACTCACTTTCTTAGTTGTTCAATAAAAAAAAACTAATGAATATTAATCTTAGAGCAAAAAAAAACTCTTAACTCTTAGTTTTTCCTATACACGTTGACTTTTTCGATAGAAAAAAACTGAAATTGAAAAATTCTAAGATTTGAAATTATCACTATAGCATATGTGGTCCAAGTAGAGGGAATGAGTAAACACCAAGTGGTCTGGAAGACCCAAGCTTGGATCTTTTAGACCACTTTGAGTCTACCCGTTCCCTTTACTGAGACCACATATGCACTAGTGCATCTCTGAACGATTCTTTTATCGTTTTGAATCGAATCAAAATATGCACTTATAACACTCAAGGAGATGAACTTTCCACTTATGAAATTGCACTTGTAAAGACTTCTACTCAATAGCTTGATTTCTTTTTTTTTAAATACTACATCTTCTATTTTGGAGAAAAGATTGGCATGACTTAGGTATTATGAATCAGGTTGTTGTGGATTTCAATGCAAGTTGGTGTGGACCATGTCGGGTAATGGGTCCAATATTTATTGAACTAAGCAAAAAGTATGCAAATGACTTAATGTTCTTGAAGGTGGACGTGGATGAAGTCTCGGTAATTGTCAAACTAAACTTTAAGATATGTTTCATAGTTCATTCATAGTTTTTAGAGAAAAATAAAAAATAAAAGTCTCTCTATTTCATTTGTTCATTTTGTACTTTGTACGGACTTCAATCATTCCTTCACACTCCTTAGTGTTTTCTATTTTTTGTGTGGGTTATGACTTGTGGTAATCACCAAAAAAATATATAGTTAAGAATGTTCAGGTTTAAATCTATAGGGATAAGTCTCAGTTATGAGTCACAACCCATACACTCATTAGTGGTATTTATCTCATGTGATAGGAAGTTACAGCAGAGTGGGACATCCGTGCAATGCCAACCTTTATTTTCATCAAGAGTGGTAAACAAATTGACAAGATTATTGGAGCAAATAGGGATGAGTTGGAAAAAAGAGTTCATCACTATGCGACAAACCAATCGTAAGCCATCCAATCAATATGGTTGTGTAATGTCCATTCTAATAGATTACAAAATTGTTGCAATGGAATTCACAAAAGTCAAGTCTTGCTTGATAATTTCAAATACGGAATCAAATACATACATTAGTTGCAATTGTAAACTATAGAAGCTTCTGGAAAATCTAATTCGAAAGTGACAATATTAGTACTCAAACAAGTATAACCGATCAGGAAACAAGATTGTCAAATTGGTATATATTATTTGACAACCAAGTGCCAATCACTTGCAAGCCTATTGCTATTTATATGGTGGCCAAGGTACAACAAGCATGAGTTGGGTGAATAGGACTCATGACCCTTGATAAGGAGGTTGTGGGTTCTATTCCCCATGCCAACGTGGTGCTCACCACCATAGTTCACACAACTATGGTGGGAAATCCTTGGGCTTATTGTATTGGTACCTCAAAGACCATGGGGGGTGGGATACCATGTCGGGTAGTAGCTCAGTAGGAACTTGTTACCAAAAGGGATTAGTAATCACACCGTTGATGTGATGACCTTTGGGATATATCCAAGAATAGGTCAAACAAGCACTCCCGTCACGCCGGCCGCAAATAGGATTCTTCTTCTTTATGTTAGGCAAATGTTGAGAAGCCGTTTTTTGGTCACCATAGGAGCTAAAAACCATGAGGAAATTAACTCCTAAAGCAATCGGAAACCCAAATCAGGTCAAGAAAAGCAACATTGTTTTGACAACACATGAAATTTGACTAAATATATCTCAAAATTCATGTGGTCAAATTTGATGCAACTTGGAGGATAGACTAATTAGACGGTTCTGAACAAGATTTTACGGTTAAATTCCTAAAAATCAAACCTTAAAAAAATAATTATACAACAATTTCGGAAAGGCTTATTTGATAGTCTGCTTTAGAGGAAATGAGTAGTTGAATATTCGTGCAGTGGACTCTCACAGTGATGACCCTTGCTCCCCCTGATACTGTGCTGCAGCGATGGGCAGCCCAAGCAGAAAGAAGCGGAGGGCTCCGGGCAGACCAAGCAGAAAGAAGTCGAAACCCCAGGGCAGCACAAGAAGGAAGAACCTGTAGATGCCGGGCAGTCCAAGCAGGTCAGTCCCGGGCAGCCCGCGCAGAAAGAAGTGGTCAATGCAGGGCAGCCTGGGCAGTCCAAACCGAAAGAAGTCACCAAGTAAGTCCATACTCCAAGCCCATTTTGGAACACAACATGGGCGCTTGTTTTGCAAATTTGGCTTGAAATGATAGTTTTCAATAGCATGAGTAAAATGTCCGTTCCGTATCCGAATTGTATTGATTGACTTTAGTGAAAAGAGCCCACCCGCTTTAGCTACATAGACGTCGACAAAAAGGGACAAAAGAGAGGCTATTTTATTGGGGGAAACGTACCACTGGTGTCCGTGCTCCATAAAACAAAAACATAGATTACGGTGCCATCTCCTTAGAAAAAGCTCGTTCAAACTTGGAAGAGCCGTTCACTGATTGCAACCGTGACATTTTCAAAGAATCACTCACACGAAAACATTAGAATGTAGAGTAGAATGAAACAAACCTCGAGGAGGAATATACGAGTAGGGAGATATTTCCCATATTCCAATACAGGGTATCGAGAGTCATAACTAACATTCATTACATGGGAGAGCTGACATTGGAAGCCACAAAAGACAGCACGAGAGAGAGAGGGAGGGAGAGAAAGGACACATGCAGGGCGGTGGTCTCGAGGAGCATGTTTGTACACGCATACATTCAAGTGATATCAGATACGAGGGCAGAAGCCTCACAACCAGTTGTGACTGCCTGGTAGCCGCGATATCCAGAAAGATCCCTACACTCAGGTCTACCTGGTCTGGTCTGGTCTGGTCCAGTTCTGTCTGTCTGATTCGCCTACTCAACTACAGATACAGATAATAAAAACGGCCCTCTCAAGGCTCTGAACTGACAGATACCGTATTAACAAATTGTTTCCGTCAGCAGTGTGCAAGGGCCACACAACTGAAGCCCGCCTTTCCTTGCCCCCCAGAGTGAAGAAGAAATAGCAAGAGCGATAGATAGAAATTGAACGATGATGCCATCTCCACAGCTGCACTCACCTCACGTGTTTCTGACCTCGCGCGTCTCCATCGTGAGTGTTTATGTCCTAAAATCAATCACTGTCAAGCCTCAACCGCACCGCGACATGATGGCCAGAGGAGGGTGTCCTTCGCTGTGAGCAGAGGAGGTTATCAGGGTGTCGCCTCGCTCGATTGTTAGCACAAAGTGCCTGGCAGTCGGCTCGAAGTGCCAGGGTATTGTGCTCCCAGGTTGACTGTACAATACTCGCTCGTGTGTCACGTGGTATATGGGTCAGTCACATTTCATCGCCACCCTGACTGCTGCTTATATAATCCCACCCCGGACCCGTTGTGAAGGGCCCACCCTCCGTCGGGCTCCTTCCGCTTCGCCCCGGGGTTGTTGGCTACTTGAGCCAGCGTGGCGCTCAAGTCCGTGAAATTGGCAGGGCCACCAGGGTGCAGCGGCGGCAACCTCCCATGCATGACGTCCTCTCGCGTGCTATCTCCCTCGCCAGCCTCGGGACCTGAGTTCAGATCCAAGCTCGGTCTGCTCCATCCGTGCTCTGCTCCCACGTGGTGCACTGCAGGACCCATCTCTAGCAAGTAGGGTGGCTGGGTCATCGGCCCCGGTGTCACCACAGCCTGAGGATTCGACATCGCTGCAAACGGCGGCATATTGGACATCTCAGCAAACATGGGTGTAGACGACGCTGGGAACGGATTTGACAGGAACCCCGATGTGTTTCCGAACATGGAATACGGCGGTCCATACGGCCCCCCGAACGTGATCCGCTCTGGCCCTGGGTACACCACTGCAGGAGGTACCATGGGTCCTGAACCGCTCGACACAAAAATGTCGCCACTCACGCCGCCTCCTGCTGGGACTGGCGCTGGAGGAGGGCCTGCACCTGCACTGGCGTTGAGGAAGGAGTTCGCAGCAGCAACTGGGAATCCGGAATCCATTGGCCTACCAGAAAGGAAAGGGTGCAGTGCACCACCGGGGTTGCTGTTGCCAGGACCAGAGAACCATGGCGCTGCTAAACTCATTGTTTCTCCTCCCATCCTTAGACCCGACAATGCCATCGCGGAGCTTGGAACGATCGGATTTGCAGCAGGAGTCGGCTTTCTCGACAAGAAAGGGTGTACGGCCGGTTCTTCCCCTCCACTCTCCTCCAAAGATGGCCCGTCATTCAGGTCGAAATCCATTGTCCTTCTCTTTGGTGGTTGCGGTGGTGGTTGCGATTGCAATTGTGTTGTACTGTTGTTGCTTCGGGCTGATGATCCTAGCCCTTCCACGGCTCCCCGCAAGTCCACAGACAATGGCATGCAATTCTCTTCGCTGTCATCCATCCGGTTCAAGTCCAGATCCAAAGTAGACCGTAAGCTTCCCTGCCCATTACCTGTGGCGGCTTGCCCTTGACTGCTTCGCACTGGTCCGCTGCCACCGTTGGAGAGAGGATAGGCTGAACTGGAACTCTCCGGTTTCAGAAATGCCACACATGAAGTCTCCTGTTTCACAAAAGTCACACCAGAAACCAAGCTTGATGGGACGGAATTGCTATGTAATGACATCCCTAAAACTGAACCCTGAGAGGATAATGTGGTATTTGAGACCCCGTTGTCATGTGTGACCCTTTCGTCAGCCACGTTCAGATCGAATTCAAGTAGAGGCCTGGCTCTCTTCTGCACAGTTACGGCCATAGCCAGATTCGCATCCGATGCCATGCTTTCCCCATTGGAATTGAGCCTCTCAGGTGTACGACGAGGCTCCGCCGGGCGGAATGCGCTGGTTGCAGCAGAACCCTTCCACCCTAAGTCTCCTTTGTTTCGCAAAGGACTTGCAGGAGGAATAAATGCTCCTTTCGTTGCAGCAAGGACAGCAATAGGAGCAGCTACTCCACTTGCTGAGGCTCCAGAGGCAATGGGATGGACGAAAATAGAAGCCACTGAAACAGGTGGGGGACCAGCAGCATCGTCCTGAGGATTTTCTTCAGCAAAACCCTCATTCAGATCAAAAACAGGGCGCTCAGGCTGCGCACTCACAACTGCAGGAGCATCACCCAGATCGGGGGTGTTGTCGCCAACTGGTTGTGGTGTGCTTGGCTTAACTCCTGTATCCTGAGGGCTAGCTGATTTTTGCCCTTTAGGCGAGAAACTAGACACCGCGACAACCTTCTGCGCATTGTTTACTCCATCAGTGTCGTGACCCTCCACTGGAGAAGATCCTGCAGCAGTCTCAGCAGTGCTGCCCGGCTTCTGATCTGTATCCTCCTTGGTATCATCAAAATTCATCCGCGCAGGTCGCTCAGAGAAGCGCAGATCCTGGTCGCTACTTTTGACATTTTTAACATTGTCAAGAACCAAAGAAGGTGCTCTGTCCCTACCAGTACCATCTGCAGCATTTTGATCCCTCCTCTCAGCAACGGAAGAAATACCTAGTGGTCTAGTGTCATGCGCATCTCTATCAGACAATGAACTAGATACAGGTTTTCCATACTTCTCCATCTGCTCCACCTCATCTGCAGCTTGTCTAGCAACTTCCAAAACATCTTCCTCAGGGAACCCTGAAACGAGATCTGCAATTCGATTCGCATCAGACTCTCCCCTTCTCCCAAACAACTGGCCAGCTTCTTGTCCTCTTTTTCTACCTGGTCTCTCCTCTAGCAACAACGGATCTACAGAAGGTACTCCAAATGGGGACCTGTAATCCCCCAATCCAACACCGATCCCATTGCAGAGTTCGATAGCAGATTTGGTGGCCTTTGAGTGAGTGCGTGACAATCCTCGTTCTCCAGGGCTCCCCATTCTTGTAAATTTGCTGCTAAGGTGGCTTTCAAAACCAATAGGCTTGCTCTCCAAGCCATTTCTATCTTTGACCTTCAGCTCTTTCAAATAAGGATGTTCTGCTGTTAACTTGACGTTAACATCGTCCATCCGCACTCCTTCATTTGACTCTCCTTCGGGAAATTTTACCGCATTGCGCGTGCTTGCACGCACTTCTCCATTAACTGCGTCTCGGCGAGAATTATGCTTGTCCGCATTTTTCTCACTTCCACCACCCTGCTCCGCTGTAACACCGACAGTCTGTTCCTTTCGATCGCTCTTGCCCTCTCCTAGCCCGGAATTCTGACGATCTACGTAGCTTTGTGCGGCTGTATCCTCGTGTTTCAGTCGCTGAACAGACACATCAACCGCCATGTCTACAGGGCCTGCATTAGTGCCCTTGTCAACGGTGTGCAGATACTCTCCACCAGACTCCTCAGCCGCAGCTGCAACAGTCGCTAACAAGCCCATCGCCCCTTCAGCAGTGTCCATGGCAGCAGGTTTGGACAACTTCTCTGTTCCGTTGTCCACTCGAACGGACACCTGAGCTGAGGAATTCACGTTCTCCGCGACTTCACCTTGCTGCAACCTGTCGAAAGTCGTGGACGACTGACGTTCCGGAGCACTTGGAGAAGAACTTCTGCTGACATGATCATCACCACTTGCTCGAGCAGGACTTTTCGCAGGATTCGGGATTCTGACAACAAGGCGCTGCTGAGGCCCTCCGGACTCCACATCACCTTTCTCATCTGCCCCTGCTAGACTACCTCCCTTCTCGCTCACGGTATTTTTGTTCCAGACAGCAGATTTGTCAGGACCAACCTCCTTCGAAGCTCCTGAGAGTGTCGCACGAGCTTGGCCCGAGCTTGGCAGCCCTGCAACTGCACTAGCACCTTTACCAGGAGCCCCAACACCGTTCTTCGCTTCGTCTTTCCACGGCATAGTAGCACTCTTCTCAGCTCCACTAGCTAAGGAGTGCCCATTACTGGGCGAATGGCTAGAGGAACTACTCTTTTCATCCTTCGACTGGTCCACGTGCACGTCAGTACCAAAATTTCCCGCAGGAACCTTTGAGTTGTTATCCTTGGCAGCGGGAAGGGTTGGAGAAGCAACTTTCCCCTGTCCATCTGAGAGTTTCACAGGACCATCTCCGCTGGATGGTCCATTCTGAACGACCTTCGTAGGCCCTGCAGTGCCTCCAGAAGTTTTTGCAACTGCGTCGACAGGAGCCCCTGGGTCCTTGACTGATACAGAGTGCACCGGCTCCGATGGCGACATCTTAAATGACCACGGCATTACATTTCCACCGCCCGGCTTTACGTCACCTGACTGCTTCAATTCTGTATCCACCCGCTTCTTCCAGACATCTATCAACTTCCTAGCCTTCTTCTGAATCTCCAGATTCTTGTGACTTCGTATCAAGTGACTCACTGATTTACCCACAACGCATGTTTGCAATGCTTTCAAGTCCACAGGAAGCCTGTCAAGAGCCCGAAGGAGTCCTAGCAGCAATTCCTCGACACCTTTGTCTCCTCCTTCCCTCGGACTACCGGCGTCTCCCGCCTTGCCTTTGTGAGCTTCTTGTAGCCATTCGTCAAGTAGCCGTAAACCGCCTGAATGCAAGAAATAGTTGAGACACTCTTCTTTCTCTGTTGCAGCGAGAATATTTGCTAGCTTGGTGCGACGAGCAGTAATATCGGTCACCTTCTTACCACCATCATTCTGGTCTTGCTGCATTAACTGAACTAAACTATCTACACCGGTCACATCTACGAGACCCCCATCCTTGTCCAGGTTGCTGATAATATCCTCAGGCTTCATGCTGCGCTCACGCTTCAAGGGACTGGCTTCTGCATCCTCAAGTTTCACATTCCGTTCCCGTTTAGAAGGATCCAAATTTTGGTCAGATCGTTCTCTCTTCTTACATTTGCCTGCCGCGGAGTAAGAACCATTTTGCACAGATTCGCTAGCCCCTTTCAAATGCTGAAAAGTAGTCGATCCTGGTAAAATTCTTGGAGAAGGGCCCCCTGATTGTGTAGCTGCCTGCATCTCCAGCTTTGTCCTATCCAAAAGTTCATCTACCTCCTCCTGGTGCTCCTGAGGGTGACATGAAGTAACTGGGTGTGTGAGATATACATAGCAACTGCCAGAGGCGGGACAAATAGCTCATCCAAGTAGTAGTCCCCACAAGGCCCCTAATGCAGTTCAATGATACTTGCCCTCTCAGAGCAGCGAGAATGTGAGGCCGGAAAACGTAGAAAACTTGCATAAAATTCGAACAAACATATTGAACAGCGATCAAGCAATGTAACCACTCAGTCACAAACATTGAAAGCTAAGCTCCTCCAATATGCCAAGATGCCCTGAAAATCAACATCTCGGGAAGATGCGGAAATTGATAAAAATAGGCATGCCAAGAATCCAACGCCTGCTGGAGACGCACACTTTTCAGCAACCCTAATCTACAATCACGGATCTACTCAGAAATACTCATTACGTCATAAAATAATAGCGTAACTCACATTGGTGTAATCTCGATCGGAAAGCCACCATAAACATTTGTTCGAGGTGTCGTAAACTCTTCGGCAGACCAACGAAGAGACTCCGTCGGGCAGCTCAATTCCTTTCCGTAAGAAGGCGACTTTACAGGGATGTAAATAAGTTGCTTCCGAAATAACATCCCTGTGAAAAGAGTAAAAAATCTCGTTTGGCGCTGCCTCAAGGAGCGAGCCTTTTGCTAGCTTTAAGTCCGCGGGTCGATACAACCAATTAACAGTCAAATTTACTTGGTCGACTGTCTCAGAAGTCACCTCACGTAGTATACCAATGTATGGGAGCGCATCACCAGCCTGAAAAAGGGCACAATCTCCAACGTTGAGAGCTCGTCCTCCCTGCAATGTCCGGAATAACTTGTCATAAATACGTTAAATCTTTGACAGAAGACTAGTAGCAGATATCTATCTGCATAATCAAGTACAGAACGGAGCATAAACTGTATGACAGCTATATTTAAGTTTGCAGGTCATCTCAGAAATATTTATTAATGCCTCCTAGAACAGTACGACTGACAACGACAGGAAAGTACATCGTCATAGCTCCAGTTCCCAAGTATCTAAGCATTATACCGTTCCCAATTATCTTAGCTACACAGGAAGTAACTGGAGCGTGCCAGGCGAAAAGCACCAACATCAACGTACACCTACAAAGAAGAGATGCATTGCGATAGCTACAGACAACGAAGTATTACCCGGAGGCCACTACTAAACTTCACTCTCAAGCGGTGGAATGCACCACTCCACTTGCCAGCGTACACAGTAAACAAATTCAGGAAATATCAGCACCTAATTCGCATCTCGTAAGAATCGTATTACAATTAACTCTCAAACTGAATATTTTCGAAGCATGTATGGTACACAGAGCGGACTGCTACACCCCAGCGAAGCTTTAGATGTCTGAACCAGTTCTTCTTTAAAAATGGCTACAACGAAGAGAGAATAGACGGAGTTGCTTCCTTAAGACCGAGGCAGACAGAGGCTTAAAGTTGAGATAGTATGCCAAAACATGTAATGAGTTCTCACTCAAGAAGGTACAACCTCTGCAACATGTTGTACGATCGACACGAAAACGAAAAACTACAATTTCTGCGGCCAAAGGAGTTTCTCCGAAGTAACGAGGGAAGAAAATAAAAAAACAGGAAGTGTTTCCTCCACACAGGCACACTCAGCACGTCAGAGAAGAACTAATACTCTGGGGAAATAAAACACGAACTTGAACGCACAAGACGGGCTAAACTATACATCGGCTCCCGTGATCACGTCGTTCAGACAGAATAGAGCCAAAACTGTAACACGGAGGATCAGATCGAGTCGAAACTAACGTTAAGCAGCATCAAGGAGCCATAAACTCTCCCCTCCTTGAAACACTGTAAACAACGAAAGAGCCGCCTGGCTCAAAAATGCGGCAAGTAGAACTAAACTAGAATAAACAGCCTCCACCACTGTACAAAGTGTCGCCGTCGCCGTTTCAACGGCCACCACAAACCAAATCCCGATGCTCCGAAACCCTCGCTCTCATTCTCACGGTCGACAGTAACGCGTGGCTAGAGGCGTTCAACGGCGGGGGGGGTTTCCAACCTTGCTGATAACTTTCTGGTCGACGGGGTTGCCAACAGCTGAGCGTTGTGAGGGGGGAGACCACATGTGCTGCTGCTGCTGCTGCTGTTTCCTCTCCCTTTGCCGCTCATGCATGACATTTCCTCCCCTGATCTCAACTCCCTCGATCTCTTTAATCCTCTCTCTCCCATTCACTCCCCCGCACTAGAACGATTCCGCCGCTCGCAGATCCGCGCCGGCTGGCGTCCGTTGCCACCATAGCCGCCTCAAACTCCGCCCAAAAATTCGACTCCCAAACCACAAAAAAACACTAGAACATACACAAAAACCCGACCGCGGCTAAGCAACGAAGAAGAAGCGCCCGCAACAAAGCTCCGCCATAGCCAGGAAAAAAAAGATCACTACACCGAAGAGATAGAAGGGGAAAAACCACTGGCCTGAAGCAGGTCAAAGGAAGGGAACTCCCGGGCCGGGCCGGGTATTCCCTCCCCCCGAAACCCGGCCCGGTACTCCGGGAACCGGGCCGGGTCCCCCCCTCCACCCGGCCCGCGATGTCAGTCAAAGCTGGTGCAACAGGGCAAATACGGATCTACGTGAAGTTAAAGGAGGGTCTTGTCACCACTAGTCCTTGTAGTACTATGGCTACATGATCACCATCATTATATGAGGTTTGGTGTATGTCTGACTGAGTAGGTATTTACACTGTCCTTTCCAATGGGTTTCCTTAAAATGCTCTCTTTCATTGTCTTCTGAAGAGTGAAGACTAATGTTGCAAAGCCCCCCCCATGCCATTATTATCATAGAACTCCTCCCATGCATCACATTCCCATGCCCATCCATCTGACATGTTGCAAAGCCCCCCCCCCCATGTGTGTTCTACACACATATGTGTGTTCTACACGGGTCCATGGATGGATGTATGTGTCATGTTGATTTCAAACATCCCACCTTTTTCCGAGGCCTCTTTTTATCATGGCTGTTGGGCGAAATCGATTCTTGAAACATTCCTCTTGTTTTGTTTTAACCTTTTACAAGCTTCGAGAACCCGGGCCCTCGGCCCTCCAGCCGTGTGTGTGTGTTTTTTTTTTTTTTTTTTTTTTTTTTTTTTTTTTTTTTTTTAATTCATGTTCATGTGTAAGGTGAAGTAAAGAGATGGAAGTCTGTGTTTTGATGACATCTGACATGTTTGGTTTGGAATTTATATGCACCTTGTTATGTGCTTTTGTGTATGTATGACATCGTGTTATCCCCTTGGTACAAAATTGTCAAAATTATCAAATAGAACCTTCTTCTACTTAAGGCCCAAAGAAACTCAATCTACGAACTAATTAGAAGATCCAACCGTAGGATCTTGAAGTTAACTTGACCCTTTACTCAAATGTAAAATTTGAACCGTTAATGTTTCCCCGAGTGTGAGATCGTAATGGTCAAAGTTGGCTGAATTCTGAAATTATCCCAAAAAGCCAATTTAGGTTTCTTGGATCTTTAGGGGTTATTATTATCATGCGACGATGTTTCAATTGGAAAACTTTTGAAAATATTGTTGATAGGTGAGATCATTCTTAACCCCTAAACGTCCCTAGTGTCGAAAAACGACATTTTGGATGAAGGGCAGAAACTTTGAAGAGCCATAACTTCTTCATCCAAACTCCGTTTTTGACAAAATCACTTGGGTTAGGTCACAAATCAATTCTAGTTTATGTGGTAAAAATTGCAGACTCACAAAATAAAGTATGAATAAATGACATGAATTTTAGTGAAGGCAGCTTTTGTTTTTGGGTTTTCAAACATTTGGCATGTTTTACCATTGCAAGCCAATTAAGTGAAATCTAAAATAGTTTTTCATGATTATTTTTCATAGGTTTGATATTTAGATGCATCCCAACAACTTTGTAGTTGGAAGTTTTTTGATCTAGATAACTTTGGTATTGGCTTTGCAATGATGTTTCTACGATGAAAAAAGTGGAAAAATGGATAATTTTTGAAGAGCTAGATCTCCTTCATCCACCATTAGATTTTGACTTTATTTTTTGGGATGGTTTCCAATTATATTCTTATTTTTAGTGGTAGAAACCTTGACCCAATCGAGGATATATTGAAGAAAAGGCATGGATTTGATTGCAAGGGGTCTAGTTTTGGACTATTTTTCCTTTGTAAAATTTTTTGGCAGTTTTCAGGACTACAAGGCTACTATTTGAGCCAAGATTTATTTTTTTATGAATTTTTTTGGTACAAGAGTGTCTTTGAGATAAAGATGAACAACTTTCTAGTTGCTGATTTTTTGATTGCAAATTTCATGTTGGTAGTATTTTCACTTCAAAGTGGAAATGATGGTATTTTGTAGCATGTTTTGCGCACTAATATGTTATGATCTCGCAATCTATGAGGTCCCATGAGTCAAGTTTTGGTCCACATGATCAACTACAAGTCTATTACAAGTTTGTATGGTTGAGATCTGAATAGCTTATCTTTATTTTTATCTATATCACTTTTTTTGAAAATGAGTTTTTGGCTAAAAATACCCCAAGGACGTTTAGGGGTTAAAATGTGAAGATGGTCGTGCTTATAGTGTATCGTCAGATCTTTTTTTTTCTATGTATATTAAGATAGGAAGTAAGCTTGTCATAAGAGATTCATCAAAGTAAATTTTATTGTTTTCCCTTCAAACTATTAATTTTAGGATTTTAATTTTGATCGATATAGATTTTTTGTATTTTTTCAGTGCTTTAGAACCTAAGAGAGGCATTGACTACGGACCCCTTTACACAAATGGGAATCACTATGGATCAAAGGTAGGGTTTTTGAGCACTGTCGGCTAGCTGTCTTGAAATGAACATGACTACTATAACAAGTGCAATGTCCATTATACGGAGTAGATGTTAAGTTTGCACCACTTGTGGGATCATTGTAGTTATATTTTTTATAACAGTAGAATATGGTTATTTGATAACTTCTTGTTTTTTTTAAAAGGACTAGATTCTCACACAACCCTCTAGATTGTTTATTACCACAAAAACCAACATCTTAGTTGTATATGGCCGATTCGACACTTGATGATTAATTATTTGATTCGTTTATGAGATTTTTAATTTGGAAAAAAACAAAAACATGGCATTACTTCAGTAGTTACATATATACACGGTCATCAATAATTTAACACATTGTCACCAACATAGCAAATGTCATGTTAACTCACCAACCTCTACGGGATAAATAAACCTAAGGGCACGTTCACATACAAAAATATATCCTTTTGATTTCATTACAACCACCAATGAAAAATCATGGCCCACTATTCAATGAAAATTGTGAGTAACCATTCCATGCAATCCCATGAAGTCCAAATACAACGAGAAATAGTGCCCCGCCCCCCTTTAAAATATTAAAAAAAAAAAAAACAACGAAGCTAATATTTGCACTTCCAAAGATAGTAAAGAGCTTGCCACCTCCCCTTAACAAGCCCCTTGATGTAATTTTGGACTTTGTGAAATTAATCATCAATCGGGAAGCATGTAAGTGGCGTGAATTTTGCGATGCACTGGACATTTTACGGCGATCGGCCTAACATGTAGATATGGCCCAAAAGACGCTCATTTTTCGGTTTTTATTTATTTAGAAGTATATATTTCATATAAAACTAAACATATAACCTCTTTACTTCTTATTATATAATGGTCACCTTCCAAACAAATTATTTTCAAAACTTGAACTTGTTGGCGTGACCCCGCAATTTACGGCGATCGACCTCACATGGAGAATTGGAGATATGGCTCAAAAGACACTCATTTCGGTATTTATTTATTTTGAAGTATAGAATCCATATAAAACTAAATATATAACCTCTTTCCTTTTTATAATATAATGGTCACCTTCCAAACAAATTATTTTCAAAACTTGAACTTATTGGCAAGACCCCGCAATCCCATTTAATAAATGCCATATCTTCATCACCATTTGGAAAAAAAAAAAAAAAAAAAAAAAAAAAAAACTTTGCAATATCTTATCAAGATGCATACAAAAGATTCTCCTAAAGATTCTAAAGAGGTGCAATTCAATTTGGTAGGTGGTCTTAGGACCCCGGGCCTTGGAGAGGGGGGTTAGAAGAACATGAACATTTCTAAAGAGAGAAGTGATGTCCGCAAAGGAAATTCACGTGTGGGTCGTATAAAGAAAGTGGGAAGAGACGGGATACGGTACGGGGGTCGAGGTGACGGTGGGGTATGGGGGAATGGCGAACTATACGGTGGTCGCAAATCTCGGGAAGCGAGTGTGGGTGGCCTGCAAGGAGGGAGGGCAGGGGCAGTGCAGCAACAGGAGAGTGGGAGGGAGGTACAGTACTGTACCAAGTTGGAGCAGGGCAAAAGAGTCGTCGACGACCGCCCGCGGCCGCAGCCTCGACGCGACTTCGAGGCGCGCATTTTGGACACACCGCATGTGGCTTGGAGCACATTACGGGCTCCTTTCCAGGTGTTGGTGTCGGAATTTGCAACTCTGGCTTTTTTCGGGAACGTGGGAATGTCTTTTCTGGACGCCCTCGCTCACATTATTATTATTATTCACGCCCACTCACCGCAAGCAACGCCTCGCACAGCATTTCCCTCTACAAACCCGCGAACCACAGCCCCTCCCTTTTTCTTACTACTGCTGCACCGATCCCCCCCCTCCCCACCTTTTGCTAATTTCGCGCTACCCTTTCTCTCCCACTCCAAATTAGGGTTTCCCAAGCACATTCCTCGTACTGTGACAGAAGCTCCGCAAATCGCTTCCGCTTAGCAATTCTTTCGATCGCTTTGACAGGGGGCACCCACACACAATCGACTGCAGAGTACTCACGAAATGAAAGTTCGATTGTGAGCGAGAATTAGGGTTTCGGGATAGCGAGTTTTGGGATTGGGGAGCTATGGCGATGGGGGTACCGGTAGCGGAGGCGGTTCCAGGGACAGAGATGACGAGCATAAGTTTCCGGGACCAACTGTGGCTGAGTGCGTATCCATTAGATCGCAACTTAGTGTTTGACTACTTCGCATTGTCGCCATTTTACGACCGTACATGCAATAATGAGCAGCTGAGGATGGAGTCTATTCACCCTTTAGACATGAACCATCTCTCGTACGTACTTTCTCTCTCTCTCTCTCTCTCTCTCTCTGATTGCGTGTCTATGATTCAATCCCTTCATGTCATGCATTATTTGCAGGAAGCGGACAGGTATGGAATACATACTGCAAGACGCGCAGGAGCCACACTTGTTTGTCATTCGCAAACAGAAGCGTGAAGGTCCTGAAAAAGTCTCTGCTCAAGCTGCTTATTATGTCCTTGACGGCTCCATTTATCAGGCTCCCCATCTCTACAACGTCATCGGCTCACGCGTTGTAAGCTTGCTTGCTTCCACTCGACCAATTCGGTTACGCAAACTATGGCGGGGGAATTTTTGCGCTTAGCAGTTTGTTGGTGTCTTTGCAGGTGAGGTCTCTTTATCACATCACAAACGCATTTGCGTTAGCCTCCGCCAAGCTCGAAAAGATTGGCAATGGTAAGGGAAACTGGATTACGAAGTTTGATAGTTTCGTTTTCATTCCCTGTTCTGCTCATCACTTTTGTTACATGCAGAAACGGAAATTGGGAAACAACCGGATGCTGATGCAGTCGAGGTGCAATTGAAGAAAGCGTCAACGAAGGCGGTGGATCTTAAGGAGGCCAAGCGAGTGGACAGCATTCTTGGTAGTATCATGCGCAAGGTACATATTACCCACATTCTTCTGTTCGTAGAGATCACACCCCATTCAGTTTCTAGCTCTTAACAAACTAAGAGGATGAACATACAAGTAGAATCATATTCTCGGACTTCTCTACAATTTGTCACGAAATTACTAAAATGGCACTCACCATGGATATCTCAGCTATTATGTACCTCTAGAATCGAGTCCATCGTTAAACTTGCACTAGTTTTGAGTAATCCACCTCAGTTTACTGCTGCCAAATCTCAGGTAAAGCTTTGATTCTTCGTAACTTCTGCTTACAAGATCCAAATCACACGTTTTTGAGTGCGTTGGAATCCTCGCACAAGAACACCTAATTATTGGTTTCCCGGCGAGCTTTTTGCAGTGGCCACCTTGTCCTCCACCTCCACAGCCGCTGGTTCCAGTAGCGAACACAGTGCCAGGGACGGAGACGACGACGGCAACAGCAACAGTGCAGCAGCCAGAGGAGCAGCAAGCAAAGCGATTGAAAGTGGAGAGATAACAACACAGCAAGTACAGTAGCCTAGCATAGCATTGGTGTAGATGTAGATGCTGACTGACCCCCCGCATTATGCTTCACGAGGTCCACGAAGACTACTAACAGTACACTGGTGGAACTTACAAAGAGATTGCCTTCAGTCTGGAAGTGACAGTCTGCATTTATTATTCTTGGGCTTTAACTTGCACTGAAGAAGCCCTGTCCCTGTCCTTTCCTGCAGGTACATACATACAGCAGCCCCGGGGGGGGGGCTTCCCTTTCCTTCCTTCCACTTCAGTTCACTAGTAGTACGTGTTGATTGATTGAATAGTAATTTCGCCCCTCTTTAATTCGTTTCGTCTTTAATTTTGCTTGTCAGGTACCCTTTGATCTGCAATCTTGTACGGTGAAAAGCTCTAGATTCTCAGTGTGCCTCTCTACCCGAAGCTATACTTAGCCTTACCTTCTTCTTTTTATAAAATAATGTAAATAGTGTGACTATTATTAAGAACTTGGGTACCAAAGTGATGGTCTTCGTTTGTGGTATTGTATTTTATGTATTCATTTTACATGATTAGTAGAAATTATTTTACTGGAGCAGTAATAGTTTTGGATTTTGAAAACACTTAAAGAGAAGTAGAAGGTGTGTAATTGATGGTAAAAGCATAGAAGGGACCACTACGATCTTGAAGCCTTTGGCATTATTATGCTAATGTCATATTGATGTGTAAGTCATATGGTGAAGAGTTTGTTAAGTACGCCCTACATTGTGAATGTTGTTATGTTAATCCCTACATTTCCTTGTTGCAAAATGGTCCAAGTCACAAAATTTGACCTTTCTTTAGATTAAGCTTAAAAAATCTCAATCTAAGCTTTTTAAAAAAAGTTCAACTGTAAGATCTCAAAGTTCACTTGACATTCTTCTCACATACCGAATTTGGACCGTTCATTCTTCCTCATTTGTGAGATTATTATGGTCAAAGTTGGTTGAGTTTAACTCCTGTTGGAACCTTCAAAACCTGTTTCGGGTTTTAAGAAAAGTTGGGGGTTAGGTAAAGATTGTGAATGTTGTTATGTTAAGTAAAGATTACCCACGTTTAGTGATCTAGCCATATTGAGGTTGGTTTTATGAACTCCTAAATGTTATGGGATGTTTGTAGTCCAAAAACAACATCTACAATAAAAAAAATATACACAACTGATAAGAGGGGTGTCAAAGTTGGTAGCAGTGAAATGGTTTCCCACAATTACACATGTTAGTAGATTGTGGATTTCTCTTTTATATATCAATTGTTTAACCTTTAAATTTTTATCATATGTTATTAACCTAAAGAGGTTTTTGTTCCAAGAATTTCATGGAAAAAATTTTAAAAACTTAGTATTTGGGAGGTTGTCAGAGTGAAAAAATCCCTAGCTACCAATGTTGGTAGATTCTAAGTAACTTCTTTTAGTGAATCTTTTGACCTTAAACTTTGGCATACATGTATTGAACACAAAGATAAGTCTCTAGTAAAACATTTGCAGCAAAATATCAAATTTTGAACTCTCATGAGGCTTTAACAATTGGGAGTAGTGAAGTTTTTCTCATTGCATATTCAAAAACGCCATTCTCTCTAGGACCCTATTGTACAAAGTCCATCTAGGACCCTAATGTACAAAGTCCATCTTGTGGTCATGGTCATGGTCATCATCATTTGGTCATGTATACATGGTATGAAGAGTTCTAAAGATTTTGAAGAGTTTCCCTAAGTGGTAAATTGATTGTTATTAAGGGGCATTGGGGGATGGGGAATTGGGAACAAAAGATGGGATCCATGAATGAGAGTTTGAAGGTAGAGAACCAGTAAGAAAAAAATGTAGAATTGGACACCATAATAGAGGACAGGGAACTGGGAACAATGGAATGAGGAAATAGAGGACATGCTACAAATCTTCAAAAGCACGTGGAACCAAAAAGATGGGAACAAAGGACATGCTATAAATTTCAGTTTGACCTTTTTTAAGTACGGAGGACACGGGTGAGGACTTGTGAACAATAATAGAGTACACTTTGGAGTGTACTTTGCATTGGAGTCAATGTATATTATAAATCAAAAGAATTCTATTTTATTAATTTATAATTTTATAATTCGAAATAAAAGAGCGGCTATTTCTGAAATACTGTAAAATTTTGAAATAATCTTGAAATAATGTTAAACGAGACAAATTATGTATACTAAATTATATATGAAAGAGGAATATCTCTAGGAAAGCATGTGTGTTTTGATATTCATCTAAAAAGAGTCAATATGATTTTTGAATGTACCTCTTTGTTGTTCCAAATTTTAAATTCTCAATATTCTTCTAAAATGAACATTGAATGCTCGTGTATACATGTAGACATGTACTAATGCTCATTTTGCAAAGTATTCTATTTAAGTACAAATGTATGTTTGAAAATCTATTATTTTTCACAATGTGGCTAACTAAATGGAATCTTAACTAAATCTTTAAAAGAGAATCCTAAGGAATACTAGTATGCCCTTGCAATGTTGCTACAATTATGCCATCACCCATACCCCTTTTTTTTCATTTTCTTTTCTCAATCTAAAATTAGGCTGTTGTCGTTATTTATGGTGATTTGGGGGCCAAAACAACTTGGAAGTTGAATATCTTGGGCTTCGTCGATTCGTTTCGTGATTCACTTGTTGCCCGCATCTCTTTAAAATAAACTTGCTTACAATAACACCTCATGCGCTCTGATTTGACCAGCTATTATGAAGATTATAATGTCACTCACAAAACAAAAGAAACTATCTGCCTTGCATAATAGATGATACCAATCTTAATAATACAAGGAAAATATTGATTACATGCGAATTATGAATATCTGATTTAATCTAGATTGCATTCATTGTTGCAATTTAGAGTTTTGATCATGTAATATAATTGTATTCTAAATTCATAATTGTATAACTAACTAAATCACATTCAAATAAATAAAATAATCCATATTATTTTCATGTTCGTTAATAGCATTAACCCCTTAACGTCCTCAATGCTTCTTCTTTTTTCTTTTTCTTTTTTTTTCATTTATGATGAAGGTTTAATATGGATAAAGAATTAATGGCTTTTCATGAAGTTTGTTTTAATTAAGTATGTCATTAAGATGCATCCCAAGAACTTTCTAGTTGGAAGATTTTCGATCCAAATAAATTTGGTATTGGATTTGCAATGATGTTTTTACGATGCAAATCAGTGAAAAAATGGATGAAATATGAGGAGCTATATCTTTGGCATCCATCCATTTAGATTTCAACTTTATTTTTTTGGACAAATTCCAAGTACAGTCTAGTTTCAGTGATAGAAACCTTGATAAGATTGGAGGTGTTTTGAAGATAAGGCTTAGGTTTGAGTACAAAGGGTCCTGTTTTGGACTACTTTTCCTATGTGAATATTTTGGTAATTTTCACCATTGCAAGGATACTATATGAGCTAGTAAAAATCTTTGATGACTTTTTTAGTGCATGGATGTTCTTAAGATGAAGGTCATGAACTTTACAGTTGGTGATTTTTTTTTCGCATTTGGTTTCTTAATACAATTTCCACACTAGAGTGAAAATGATGAAACTGTGATGTTTGAGTTTAGTACTAATACATTATGAGGGTACTAATACCTTCATTGAGGGTCCGAGGCGTTTAACACAAATTCAAAAATTCTAAGACTCTACGCGACTTTCTTCTTTTATCGAGGCTTGGGGATTTACAAGACTCTATGCACCGAGTACATGATGGTTTTACTCACCACTTCCCCTCTTCTCGGCCGTCTAAAACCTGCTCTTCTCAAGCCATATCTGTATCAGTGATAAAAACTTAGTGATAAAAGATGTCCTTAGGCCTACACCCATGTCTTAGATTACTCCACTACTGTTATATCCAAATACACATACCATCAAGGGTAGGTCAAACGAACACTATATTCACGCCAACCCATATGGGGTCTGACTAACGTTCTTCTTCTTCTAGGATTATTTGTCATCCCAAGGTGCCGAAGGTGACAGAAAAAACTTCGTTTTACACTAGAAGAAGCGTGTGGAAGAAGATCTTTCATCGAAAGCACCACGTCGCCAGCCCCAGCACCGTACATTCTCTCGCCCAACGCAAAACCTTCCTTTACGGGGAAAACAACAACTCAAGGGGAAAGAAAGAGAGAAAGAGGGAGAGAGGGAGAAACGCACGTAAAGAAAAAGAAAAAGGAAAAATCATAGGAGATAGCATATGCGAGGAACACACTCCGCAGCGCTGTGGCCAAGGGCAGGCTATGGAGGATAACAGCACCAGCAACGAGCAGCAGCGACAAGCCATGGAGCTTCAACTCTCGCGCTTCGCACACTAGCCACGAAAACCCACCATCTATCACCCTCACCAACTATCGACATTGAATAATTGCAGCACGGCAAGCAGCCATGGCAGGCGCTTTGGTTGCTGCGCAGTGCTCAGCTCACCATCTCGCTCACGCCAATTCAGGTACTGTCTTGCCCCCTTTCTTGCCCAATCAATGCGTTATCGCCGCTGGACTCGTCATGGATTTTAGGTCTGCCTGTGTGCAGGTCACACGAGATTGTATCAACCTTTGGGATTGGGCAATGGCGGTCACCTCACGAGACGAGGATTCTCATTGCGAGATAGTACTGGTTGTCGTATTAGTACGAGTGGCAACAGATTTTTGGAATTTGCTGTTGTGTGCCGGAGTAGTCAGAACCCCAAAGAAAACACAGACTACGTAGAGGAATCTGCTATCAAGGAGGACATTGCTCGCAACAGGTTTACTGATAGCAGCAGCAGCAGCAGCAACGGGGGCGCCAACGTGCATGTGAATGCGAACGGGAGCTTAGCGGAATCTAGTAGTAATGAGGATGTGGCTAGCAGCAGCAAGACATGGTGGGACAGCATTCCTCGGCGTTACATTATCGTGGGGCTGTGTTTCATTGCCTTTCTTCTTTGCAATATGGACAGGGTGGGTGGCACTCCCCCTCCTCCTCCTCACAAAATTCCATGGACCAAGAAAAATCAAACTGAGGGTGTGAATCATTTGACTGTGGACGTGGTGCTTCCTGATTTTAATTGACCAGGAGGAAGCAAATTGTTGCAGGTGAACATGAGTATCGCCATTTTGCCAATGTCGGCGGACTTCAAATGGAGCCCTTCCACGGTCGGATTGGTGCAGTCGTCGTTCTTCTGGGGTTACCTTCTCACACAGGTCAATCTTCATCCCTTCAAAAAATTCTAGCCACGATCGTCCACAAGAATCGTAGCAATCTAAGCCTTTCGAGCTTGCATGCATGTGCAGATAGCGGGAGGTATATGGGCAGACCGCATAGGAGGGAAGCAAGTGCTAGGCTTCGGAGTGATCTGGTGGTCGCTAGCCACAATGGCGACGCCGATTGCAGCCAAACTCGGGCTGCCGGCGCTTCTCTTCGTTCGAGCCTGCATGGGCGTCGGGGAGGTTCGTCTCTCATCTCATCTCACAAACAAACTACCTCTCTCTTTCAGTCAATCGAACGCCGCACTAATGGAGTGATGCGGACAGGGGGTGGCGATGCCGGCGATGAACAATCTGCTGTCACGATGGGTGCCAGTCGGGGAGCGAAGCCGATCACTAGCGCTTGTGTACAGCGGAATGTACCTGGGGTCCGTCACAGGACTGGCGTTTTCGCCGGGCCTCATCCACAAATTCAACTGGCCCTCCGTGTTTTTCAGCTTCGGATCGCTTGGAGCTTTCTGGTTCGCCGCCTGGCAACGAAACGTAAGCCCCACCCACCCACCTCATCATACCTCTGAAACTAGTGTTTAAAATTCTTGCACAACAAAAACGTGTCTGTAATAACAGCAGGAGTGTCTGAGCATCAGGCATTCAGTTCTCCAGCGGAAGATCCGTATATCAGCGATGAAGAGAAGCGGCTGATCTTGGGCGACAAAGAGCCGGAAGCGCCCGTGAAGGACATCCCGTGGATGCTGCTGCTGTCCAAGGCGCCGGTGTGGGCGCTCATCATCTCCCACTTCTGCCACAACTGGGGCACCTTCATCCTCCTCACGTGGATGCCCACTTACTACAACCAGGTCCGCTTGCTTTCTCTCTCCAAGCAATTTTGAGCATAACAGGTTTTCGTATCATTGGAAATTCTTGGGTTTAAGAATCTTAGCATGGGTGGGTTTACGTTCTTATATTCACTTCTTCGCAAAAACAAGGTTCGTGTGTTCAGCCGATAGTAACCATCACTACTGTTGTTTTATTCAAAATCACTCCGAACAAACTGGAAATATCTTAATGAGGGTTTGGCAAACTATCGTGAGGTTTTATACTGGAACAGAGATAGTTCCACTTTCTGTTGCGAGGTGGAATTCATCTAGCATGTGAGTAGAAGTATATGCTGAATGAGTAAAGGCTAAATTGAGTAGTTTGGTGGTTTTGTCATGCAGGTGTTAGGATTCAACTTGACAGAGTCGGGGTTGTTCTCCGTGTTGCCGTGGCTCACCATGGCTTTGTCTGCCAACTTGGGAGGTTGGATAGCTGATACCCTTGTTAGTCGTGGCGTTTCTGTCACCTCAGTTCGCAAGGTACATGCTCATCCTCCTAGCTTAACTCTTGTTACATTGTGTTCATTTCGAGAACACCCAAGTTTCATCATCTTGCTAATAACAATGGAAGGGTGTCCTAATTTAGACCCTTTTTTTCTTTGTTGCATTCGTAAGAGATTTGTTTGTTTGTTGATGATGTGCAGATTATGCAAAGTATTGGATTCTTGGGGCCGGCATTCTTCCTTTCACAATTGAGTCACATCAAATCGCCGGCCATGGCTGTTGCTTGCATGATGTGTTCTCAGGTTTGACATCATTACTTAGTGCCCCCATTTTGTTTTGTTGATTATAGGATTAACTCGTGCTTGTGTGACCGCAGGGCTTTGATGCATTTTCACAATCAGGCTTGTATTCCAACCATCAAGACATTGGGCCTCGATATTCGGTAAGCGCCCCCCTCTGCATTGAATGGATTGATTTTCAGGCAAAACACAGTCTAAGTCACAAAATTTGACCTTCTTTTAGATTAAGCTCAAAAAATCTGAATCTAAGCATTATTCAAAAGATTCAACCGTAAGATCTCAAAGTTCACTTGACATTCTCCTCACATACCAAATTTGAACCGTTCATTCTTCCTCATTTGTGAGATTATAATGGTCAAAGTTGGCTGAGTTTTTCTCCTGCGGGAACCTCCAAAACCCGTGTAAGGAGAGTTACGGGTTAATGTGGCAAATTATACTAAGACATTTATAGGAAAATTTGGACAAAGGTAGAGAACTTGACAATCATTTTTGTCACTAGTGAAAAAGTGGTCTGAGTAAAACTATAGTGGCACGATATGGCTCTAAAGTGATACCATGGTTTAACTCCTCTAGTATGCCCTACCCTAAGGTAGAGCACCCATAATAGTAGATTTAAAATTTTCTCAAATTTTTTTCTTGCACCAAAGTTCCAGGACTATTTTCTTTTTTGGAAATTCATATAGAATGTATATTCACTTGTAAAGGGAAAAAAATTAAGTATAAAACATGTGCTTGTATTCAACTAAATTATTATCTTATATCTACAGGGAGTGCTGCTGGGAATGTCTAATACAGCAGGAGTTTTAGCTGGGGTTCTGGGTACTGCAGCAACTGGTTTTATTCTACAAAATGGTAAGCAATCACAATCCTCCTATTTACACATTCATTACCCTCACTATTTTCTTCACCCTCACTATTTTCGTCATCTGAGAACACACTATGACATTCATGCAGGGTTGTCTTATCAGACAAAATTCCTATTCATTTGTTAAACACAATTTTGACCTGGTTTGGGTTGTGGGCAATTCCAAAAATGCAGGATCATGGGACGACGTGTTTAAAGTAGCAGTGGTACTCTACTTGTTTGGCACGGTAATCTGGAATGTATTCTCATCAGGCGAGAAAATATTTGATTAGTTGACAATGTTGAATTCCTTTACAATTTTTATCTCATCAAAGTAGTGCTAGTATTAATTGAATTAGTTGCTCATGCAGTTCCTAAGAGAATGTAATATTTTTCTGGAAGAGGATTGTTCATATATATATTCTATATTACATATACGTAATGAAAAAATTCTTTTGAAAGTTTCAATACAATGGGTAATTCATTTCATATGTTAAGTCGTGTAAGTTTATCTAGTAATTAGTGAAATTGTGGTGTTGGTTCAAAGTAGGTGACTGTTTGTTTTTTGGAGATTCATAGCAAGGTTTGTTGGGTGTTGATCACAACAAAGAAAGCTTCTTTTGACTTCAAGGTACGAATTGAGTGTTGGTATCAAAGACATTTAGAGAGTGATGTTAGGAAGACAATGAGTACATTTTCCATCTTTTGCTTATCTTCAAATGATTATTAATCATGTGGTTTAATTATTAAAAAAAAAAAGTGTCTATACTTCAAGTCAGGCACTTCATGGGAGCCAAATACATCACGTCATGGGAGCCAAATACATCACGTCATGGGAGCCAAATGCATCACCTCATGGAAGCCAAATACATCTCCTCATGAAAGCTAAATACATTTCCTCATGAAAGCCAAATACATCACCTCATGGAAGCCAAATACATCACCTCACGGAAGCCAAATACATCACCTCATGAAAGCCAAATACATCATCTCATGGAAGCCAAATACATCAACTCACACTTATATCATGAGTTCTTGGTTTTAACGTAGGTTCTAAAGTATAATGGAAGTTGTTCTTTCCTAAAGGTATTGTTGGCAATATATCCTCTGTAACTACAAATGAGAAGATATGTGAACAAAACACATTGGAAGACAAGTGTGTGGATTTAAAGAGATGGTCAATTTAACATTTTTTGTAACCTGATTGTGTTGCTAATCAGTTGTCTTATTGCTAGTCTCTTAGGGTTCAATGATAAATTTTACATGGGGTTACATAGTATTGTACCAACATATAACTTGAGTTTTGTTTGTACGAACTAGTTATGCGTCATTAAATATCAAATATTTGGATACTCGTGGAAATTTGATAAGTTTATTTTGTAGTTAACATAGGTACAAATTTCTAAGAATGTCATGAGCTTGTGATGATTTCTAAGAATATCTACAACAAATCAGCAAAAGGGGTAGGACTATTGGGGGAACAAGTCAATTTCCTTTCCTAATAGACTAGGTATACGACCCCCTTACTTTGTTGGATCGTCAACAAGAGGTCTTTGGCCCCCCAAAGGTAAGATATCTCTCTTCCTACTTGTGTGACCACCTACCCAACTCCCACCCAAAGACGTTGTCTTTTTAGGTACATTAGACTTCTGAGAGATTTTACCCTAACTATTGGGAGAAGACTTCAAAACTTTTGAACTCTTAGGCTATATTTGTTTTAAATATTTTCTCATGACTTCTCCATCATAGTGTAAACCAACCCTTTAAGTCATTCAAGGTTAATAATATGACTTGTGAGGCTTCGAGTATGCGGAAGTAATCAATACCTCAACAATTTATTTTATAAATAGAAAACATGATAACAGAAGAAAACATGATAATAATAAGGCAAGTTCAAAATAAAGGGTTGCTAGAAGAAACATCTCATTAACTTTCACTCCAACACACATATTCATTCTGAGCAACCATCTGTAATTTCCATCTTCATTTTAGCTCTTTTAGGTAGAAGAACCTTTATAATTAAAGGATGGTTTTCACGAGGAGTCAAAATATTTGTAGGATAGAAAGAAAGAAAAAAATTCATTCATGTGATTGGCTCATAAAAGATAACGCATTTCTCAAAGTAGACTAATCACATGAAAGGATTTTTGCTCTTACATTTGGTCCAATGGAATGGCTTGAGTCCCAATGTAAAGCGTCCTTAAAATAACGAGGATCGACTCAAAGGATCATGGGTGACTCTGACATCCTACTTGCACTTATGATTGTTTTATTCTTATGATGGGCAATTTGTGTTGTTGTTACTTCATTCTAACACTCTACTCTAATGTGCTTGCAAGAATAATTCTTGCTCTATTAGAATGCCCTCGTAGCGTTGCCACACTAACTTATATACTTTGACCATGCCCCTCTTCTTTCTCTACCCTTCTTTGTAATTTTTGGTGATTTAGGGGGCCATAATTATTCAGAAATTCAATATCTCGAGACACGTCTTCCCGTTTTGCGGCCGGATTGTTTTCTACAACCCTACAAATTAACCTCCTTCCGGCGACACCTCATACAACCCAATCCAACCCGCTGACCCATAGATGAGAATGTCATCAAACGAAACATAACAAACAAATTACAGTGGTACTTGGATTAGATAAAAATGTTGATCTTATCCAAGCGTTGACCATAACAAAACAATGCCTCTTTGTGTAATATAGGGACAAGGACAACATTCTTAACCAAACGTTGATTTTAACGAGGTTGATCTTATCGAGGTACCACTGTATGTGCCTTAAATAATAAATTTGAAATCTTACAAAGAAATAACTACAAAAGAATATGAACTGTTTGTGAATTTCATATAGTTCTTTAATCACCAAAAAATATTTTTTTTTTTTTTTTTTTTTTTTTTTTCTTTTCTTTTCTTTTAAGAAATATGCGATTTTAAATTGCGACAATCCTTCAAAGTTTTGCATTGATCACAAAATGGTCATTTGAGCGCTTAGAGGTTAATTATTATAGAAAAATCAACGTAGTGTGAAAAGGACAGTCTTCGAAGTGCCAAAGCATTTACGGTCATCACTCCCAGTCTCGTTGCGGCCACGTCGCCTCGAGGCCATTTTGTCGACGTTTCTCGAGCTGCCATCGCCATAGCCAGCCACCTTCAAAGGAAAGGGCGGCCCGAGCAAGTGAGCCAGAGCTTCTCTTCTCTCTCCTTCGCTTCTGTCTCAATCCGTCCAGAATTCCGGCAGCTCCAGTTTCTACCATAGTAGCTAGTCCCGCTCACAACTCCACTGACGTCGCCCTAAAACCGCCGATCCATCTAAGCCTCACTTCACCGACGCACGAATTTCAATCTAAATATTACCTTCTTCACAGGTGCGTCGATTCTACAGGTTCTTTCTTATGCTCCGCATTGGTCCGTGAGCTCGTTTCAGTATCGTTGTGGTTGCGGACAATGGCGACCATGTAGGTGTTCGATTAGGGCCGGGCCTCTATTTGTGGCGCTTAGGTTTCACATGCGATGCCTGACTTTTGCGAAGGTTGTCGTTACTCGTCAATCTCGGCATTGCGAATGTGATATTGAATTGTCCTCTTGAGCTTGTGGAGGTTCATTCCTGCAATAATGCCGGGGTTTGATGGACGTGTTGAGAGCTGAGAGTCATCTGGAGGATAGATGTTTCTTGGAGTTGAGCCCTAATTATGAGAATCTTGAAGTGATTGTTACGAAGAGTTCAATCGTGGAGAGAGTTTGGACTGTTTTTCTTTGAGGTGAGCTACAGCTTTCTCACCGTCGTTTCGTGATTTTCTGTTTCAGAACGTATCATGGAGTCTGTTCCGAGTTCACCCGTGGAAGTTGAGACTACGTCAGTGGAAGAAATGGTCAGCCACCTTCCTGGAGAGCTCTCATTACCTGACGGTTTCTCGGTTTCAGAGAATTTTCCTGAAGTTGCACCATCGAAAGTTTCAGAAAATACGGAAAAAAGTACAGATACTCTGTTTGAGAACTCTATTATAGCCGAAACCGTTGATAGTCGCTCGGGTGAAACTACAGTTGGAGTAAGCTTACAAGAAACGAAGCTTGCTGATGCTTTGAAAAGTGCACTGAGCGCCGGGACGTCCTCGCCTGAAACAGATCATTGTTTGAACTCCTCGTCTGAAATGATTGAGACGTCCTCGCCTGAGCAAGAGCAAGGAGAGAAAGAGATGCAAGTTCTTAGTGACTTTTTAATGGAATCCACCGCCGCGGAGTTTGCAACAAAGTCAGCAGAGAAACTTCGCAGGTTTCCCGTACCTCTGTCGGGAGGGGAGGCGACTCCAGTTATCGAAACCGATGCTGGCTCTCAAAGAGGGCCATTATTGTTTGGAACTGATCCTAGTAGCAAGGTGAATGCTGGCAATGAAGACTCTGCCGAAGGAAATTTAGTTGAGAGCGCCACTGATAGCGACGGAGATGATAGTGATAGACCTTCAAGCTCTCAGACTAGTCATCTTCCTATGGCCACTTTGCGGAGGGATCCCAGTACAAATGATGAGCCATTGCAAGATATGTTGGAGTTGAAGATCGCCGAATTAGAGGTTGCGTCCACCGGATCCCTGAAAATTGATGAAGAAGCAGCCAAAAGGGGTAAGCTTTACATGACCAATTAAGTTCCTTTCTCAGTACAACCGATCAGACTATTAAATATTTACTGATCGAAGCATGCATGTTTTGTGGAACTCGAGGTTTTTGTGAGTCTGCAAGATTCTACATACCGCAGATTGACATGTGTTATTGCTGATGGGTGTAACAGCCAGAGCAACAAAGAGACAAGTGAAGGAGGTGAAGGCAATGCTTGATGGATCGGATAGGAACTCTGATGAGAAACTTCGACTCCTCAATGCCAAGTACTTGCAACAGGTCTGCCATATTCCTTCCGGTCTCTATTTTTTTGTGTAGATGCCTGCATCTGGTCCATGAGTACTGCAGTTGATGTTGTTTGAGAAAATTGAGTAGCTGAAGCCAAATACCCTCGAACTCTTTGCAGGTCTCAGAGACAAAGAACTTAGTGAAAGAACTATCAACACTGCAGCGGAAGTTGGAGCAAGTGAATAAAGAAAAAGATACAAGTATGTATTATTCTGGGCCATCCATCTGACCGAGGTTCTGAGAAGCTATATCTTGGCTATTGCTCTAACAACTTGTGAAAAAGCTACGTGTCTGATGTCTAGTTGTGGTCTTCTGGATGGTCATGGTTGAAGAAGCATCCGCTTGATGATTATCGGAAGCTGAAGGATGCAACGAGAATTGAAATTGTTGTGCTGATTAAGGTGTTGCTTAATATCTGCTGCAGTTTATGGAGAGTACTCAAAAGTTAGTGGACTTCGACAGAAACTGGAATCTTTGTGTCGAGAACTTCAAAGGCAGAACAAGATGTTGTTTGTAAGCAACTTTGCCTCACTTTGGATTGTAGTCATGTATTTGTTGTATTTTGTTTGAGCTTTATGAAAGGGGATTACAGTTTTACGTTTCCAAATCACTAACTCATCCATTTGTTTGAATCCGCAGGACGACAGTAGAAGGATCTCTAATGAGGAGCAGATGAAACGTCAAGAACTTTCTACGAAATTTCATAATACTATCAAGGTTGTTATAGTCTCTTGCTGACAAATAGCCGTCATCACATGGTTCTTCTTGGGCATTGCGCATATTTTTTCAGTTGAGCTTGAGCATGAGTTAAATCTGAAATCAATGTTGGTTAGGTGCGCACGAATTTTGAGTTTGCTAATTACAGATAGAATCCAGACGTAGCGCATTTAACTGATGAGAGTATCTGCACTAAGTAGATGAGCTTTGTTGCATCGATTTCTGCAGGATATTACGAGCAAGTTGGAAGAGCAAGGGGACGAGAGGTTACAGCAGATCAAAGAAAACGAAATGTATGCATGTGTTTACGTTGTGTTTGAGCAAGTAGTACCACCGTGACAATGTTCATAAGAAGGTGTTATTGTACGATCCCTAGAGCTGTCTGTGTTCTAAGATGTCTCTTCTTTCTCTAGGTTACGGGAGACACTCAAAGCTCTGACTCAACAGTGTGAGAAGAGGGATCAACACTTCAACCATCAAGTAAGCTTGCTCTCATCACTTCATGCAATGGTCTCAAAGGAGTTGATCGATAGAGAAGCTTGCTCTCTTTCAGACTCCACTCCTTTGTTTTCCTATTTTCAGCATTCAGTTGTTCTTCTTCAGTCGATTTCGCGTTTTCATGTTTTGGAGATAGATATTTGAGTGACAACGGCTGGTTCCTGACAAGTTGGCTTCAGTTAAGGACCAAGGAGCTTGAACAACAGCTCGCTGAGGTGAAGCTCAAGCAGCAGGAAGAGTTGGTTGCACAAGAGGAAGCTAAGTCGCGTTTGTACAAGGAACAGATTGCGCATCAATTGAAAGTCGAACAGGATCTGAGGGCTCAATTAGCCTTGTATGGTGATAAATTTGAGCAGTTTCAGGTAGCTTCACTGTTTGATCATTTGGTTTTTTGTATGTTGGTTTCTGAAGTGTTAATTGAAACACGAAGTCGGTAACTGTTCGGGGTCAATTTCTAAGTGTGTATGTTTAGAATCTAGACATCCCAACTGTCCGATACAAGCAGTTTCTTAGCTCTGATATCATTAAGTCACCCATGAACTGACTCTGAAGATATTCCTACACAACTCCAGGAGACGTTGACAAAGAGCAATGAGGTGTTTGCAACCTTCAAGAAAGAGATGGAGAAGGTAAATTTGATTGCCCACTTTGTTAATATTCCAATTAATCAAACGTACTTGCAATATCAACTCGTTGCTCCCTTTCAGTTTCTCAAAGTTTCCTCGCATTGACAGTTGTTTTCATGATTGATCAGATGTCAAAAACGATTAAGAAGTTAGAAAAGGAGAACATAGCACTTAAAAAGAAGGCCGAAAAATCTGATGTGACGGTTATTGATCTTCTGGATGAGGCAAGTCGTACTTCCGTTCCCCACGTACCTCCTACTAGCAGCAGCATTGATAACAGAGAGTCCGTTCTTGCAAGTTGTTTTGATCAATTCCTGAGTGCACCGCATTAAATGGAGTTTGGTACACTTCACCCCTGGAAAGTCGAGTACATCTGCCTCCTATTGTACACTCTACTAACTGTCTTTGAATGATATCATACTTCAGAGGGTATCTTTGAAAAAACAGCTGGAGACGAGTAAGAACCAGAAAGAAAGATTGGAGGCACTATGTCGGTCGATGCAAGCAGAGCGAAAATCGGCTGCTGCCGCTGTCACTTTGCCCTCTCAAGCCTCTCTGCAGGTAACATATAGGTCTTCCTACTTTCTAGTGCTAGGGTAGATCGTTGATAAATCTATACTATGCTCATGTAACAGGAATCTAATCGTGACAGGACACGTCATTGATTTTGAAAGTTTCCTGGACAAATACAGAAGCTTTTGTTGCGGAGCATTGTGTATGTAATTTCAATCTTGTTCTGGCGTGCAGGAGGCAATGAGCGCAGTGGAGCCACAAGCGTCGTGAACCAGGAAATGCTATGGAGCCACAAGCGTCGTGAAACCAGGAAATGCGAGGACGCTTGTGTCCCCAAGTTTTGCAGAATAGGGAGAACTAATTTTTGTTTGTAATGGAAGGCTGTGAACTTGCACTCCAAGTCCTTCAAGAGGGACGGATAATCAATTTTTCCTATGTTCCACTTCCTCATCTTGGTATCAAGTGCATTCTAGAAAACTCATATTTACATTTTAATACATATCTAGGAGTGCATATGGTCATTTCGTTGTTGGAAATCTAAGGTGTTTTAAGATTGACTAGTGCTTTCCATGTGTACAGCACAAGCGAGTGCTGAAGAACGTCATCTTGCCAATAGCGAATAATTGCTACTCCCTCTGTTCGGAAATGTACACTCCAAACAGAGGTAGTAAAATGGATGTGAAATACAGTACGTGGTAATGACTTTCTTCAAACTCTTGGAAAATCAGGTGGAGTGCTCAAAATAAGCAAGTGACAAGAATGAGCTTAAAAAGCACTCTAAGCCTCTCATTCTGAACCTGGATGTCGATTGTTCTCAGGGGGCAAGGTATAGGGTAAAGGATGCCGGCCAGGGCATTCTTCATTATATCAACTTTGAACATTATGATCTCCTAATTGCTGAGGAATTTGAGTTTCAGATTTCATATACATACATGTACAAGTTAGGTCCTAGATCTTGCGGTTTTATACTATTTTTTTTCTCAAAAGTTAAAAATTTGCACCTTGCAATAACAAAGGGTTGTTTTGGGGTGTTTTGGTAGTTTTGAGGCCTTAGGACATTAGGGGTTACTTGTGGAAATTTTATATGATGCATTTGATTGAGCAAATTGTGCACCACTCAATCGGTGTGTGCTACAAATAGTGCCCTATTCCACACCCATTTTCACTAAGACCTAGTTTAGTATACGCCTAAATATCAACTGCTCAAAATTCATGTTATAGACACTAATCAAACCAAATTATGTTGTTAGAGTGCAAGTTTGACAGGAGCGTGTTGAGGTGGTGAGCGTGGCTAGATACTAACCTCTAAAGAAAAAAACATGTTCATGAACTTTCAAAATTGAAAATTGCGAATTTTTCACCACTTTGTGCAAGTTGAGGTATGATACAATATTTTTTACTTTTTTGGGATTTTTGACTGTAAGATTCTCAAGATAACGGCGTGTATTGAGATCATGTTGAATTTTAACCATTTGATCTTTACTATTTGTGCAATAATGCCGTTTAAAGTTGATGCAAAATTTTCATGCAAAATTTTGAAGTATGCTCCTGTAGAAGATTGCCCTTGTAGAAGACTACCCTTGTAAAACTAGTAAGAGCTTGAACGTAGATTTTCTGAAAATATGAGTATTCATATTACTATGAAAATTGTTCTATTTTTATTTTATTTTTTTCAAATCAACACTTGAAAGAATTAAATTTTGGTGTCCTATTTGGGCTTGAAATCTAAAGTTTGCATGAAATTTTTTCTTAATTTGGTATATGACTTTACATATTCTCACACAAACACCTTGTAGTATAGGGAACACTTAGTAGAAATCTCAAGCAAAAACATAATTTTTAACCCCTTCATTTAGGCTATTTGAAGTTGCACAAACTCCTCGCTTTCTTGGTCCTTTAGGGGTTAAGGAGTTGGGGTCCAATTCACAACCTTGTAAATAGAAAATCCATCCCTAGGTATAAAAGAGAAATACAAAGTTGGAGGTTTTTGGTGATGTTGGAATTATGGGATATGCAATCAATATGCAAGTTCACTACTTCAAAGTTCTCCATGTTGTTTAAGATATATAGCATGTCATGCGTTTCCGTCTTTTTAGTTCCCCGTGTTTTTTAAGATTTGTAGCATGTCTTCAGTTCCCTCCTTTCATTGTTTCCAGTTCCCCGTCCTCTATTATCGTTCCTCATTCTACATTTTTTTTCTTACTGGTTCTTTACCTCAAAACTCTCGTTCGTGGTTCCCATCTTTTGTTCCCAGTTCTCCAACCTCCAACTTTCCTTATTGGTTTCCATCATTCGTTCCTAGTTCCCAACAATCATTCCTAGTTTTCATTATTGTTCCTAGTTCCCATCCTTTGTTTTCAGTTCCTATCATTTGTTCCCCGTACCTAGATCCCCTCCGATGTTTCCTTCATCTCCCTTTCACTTCTTATTTGCTCTCATTTTCATATTTCATATTCCTGGTTTTCTTTGCTTCCTTGTTATATTCTTAAGATCTAAGAAACTCTTAATAACAATCAAATACCACTTATGGAAAATCTTCAAAATCTTTAGATCTCTTCATACCCTGTATACAAGACCAAATGATGATGACCATGACCATGACCAACTATTCCTTTAAGGCATGTCACTACATTTGCATGGACAAAATCTTCACCTATTAAGATTTGGACATGATTGTATATCTTGAAAAATCAAGTAAAGTGTTCATTGAGTGGCACAAGTTACTATGAAAGTGAACAATATTGAGAGAAGACTATCGTAAACTATGATTCCACTTTTACTCAGTTTCTTCTCTGTTGACGCTTTCTACAGTCTAGCATGGCAGATTACGTCTATAGTAGAGACAAGAACAGAATTACGTAGCTAATGTACAACTATGTGCATTGGTTCAATAACGGATGAACTCCTGTCACGCAAAAACCTAAATGACTTGATTAGGTCTTGTACTGGATCCAAGTCTCAACCCTACACAGTATAAATATTGATGGCTTCAATAAAATCACCATCTGACTTATTTATCAACTATGCAATCTCCTACATGGTATCAGAGCCCTGGAGATTATAATAGAAACCTCAATTCCGTTAAAATGGCACTATGCCATGTGCCATTTTGTCACACCAAATCTTACATATGTGCTCACATGGAATGATCTATTCTGTAATATCACAATTTTTTTTAATAATATCACTCTTTTATATACATTGTCACTTAGTTTCCATAATATCACCTTCAAAATTTTGTTCTATCACATGGTTTTTGAAGGGTAGATCAGAAAGTTGAGGTGTGCCACTTTAGCAGCATAACGCCATTTTAACGGAATTAAGGATTAGAGTTCTAAATCTTAGAAACTCGAGCTTGCTAGCGTTAGTTTGTGAAGATCCAACACTATCCATAGAGTAGATCACTAGGTTGTAGGCACCTGAGACTCAAGATGGCGTTGAGAGACAGCCTGATAGGAGATTGCTCGAAGCTTTGACGACAAAAACTACCAAATATTGGAATTCAAGATGCGCAATATCCTCAGCAGGGATGACGCATGGAAACTTGTAGATTCGCCATCTGGGACAGTAGCTCCCAATGATCCTGTAGAAATAGAAAAACTAGAATCAATCAAGAAACGAGCATTGACCTTGATCTCGTTGTCTGTGAAAGACAACATTATACCCTTCATAGCAAACATTTCCGAACCAGACAAATCGTGGAGAGTGTTGAGAGATCTACATGTAAACAACAGTAACACCAGAAAGCTCATGTTACGCAGGAAACTGGCGGTTCTCAAGATGAACGAGAGCTCCACCATGTCCAACTTTCTTCAGGAGGTCACGGAGCTAGTAAACGAATTTGCTGCTATCGGCGAAACCATCCCAGATGACGAACTAGTGGAGCACATTCTATTGGCTTTGCCCGACACATTTGAAGTACTAGTTAACACAATCATGTATAGGGAGAAGCTACCAAAACCATCCGCACTCATTCCCACACTCCTTCATGATGAAGTACGACGGAATCTGAGGGCTCCCAGACGCACCAAAGCGGAAGCACTACTCATCAAAAACACCGGACGACATTCGGCAAATCGCAGGTCCGCCGCTAAAGGAGACCATAAGATCGCCAAAGCTGGAAGAAACTGCCACTATTGCAGTCAAAAGGGTCACTAGCTCCGAAATTGTCCGGAGCTTGTTGCCGAGGTGAAATGAAGAAGAGCCTGTCGCATTGAGCAGCCCATGGTAAACCTCATCGACAACTTTGAAATTGATGAATATGACACCTACGACAACTTTCCCAACGACACTACCAATCCAGATCTAACGATCAACTTTTCTGAGGTCAATTTAGCGTGTAGCAAAGATGAAGAATGGTTTCTTGATAGTGGTGCCTCTAGACACGTTACTCGTCAAAGAAATCTTTTGTCGAACCTGGAAGGAGGAAATCATTCTAGAATCAGCACTGCTGGAGGCGAATGATTGCATGTAGCTGGACAAGGGTCGGTGGATTTTCCCACCACCTTAGGAGGAATAAAGCTAGACGAAGTTCTCTATGTTCCTGGAGTGACTAAGAATCTAATTTCTGTAGGTTCAATAACCGATGGCAAGCAGGGACTCAAAGTTTTGTTTGACTCTAAAGCAGCATCGATACTTCGGAACTCACCTGCACGGTTGCACCAGACCCCTGCAACGTCGTAGCCTTCGGAAAGAGAGACAAACTGAATGGTCTCTACAAGTGCCGTCTCCCAGACGCACAGCTAAATCTTGCCATCTCCGAAACGAAGAAACTCGAAGCATCTCTTTGGCACCGTCGCTTGGGTCACACAAATCATAAGACCATAATCTATATGGCAAAATACCACAAGGTTGCTGGTATGCCCATCCTCTGACTCCCTCAGTCTTTCTGCTCAAGCTGTCGCTTAGGAAAACAACACAAACAACGTGTTCTCAAAACACGATCTCTAGCCTTACAGCAAATGCACTCACGGATACCAGTCGCCAAAAGAAGCTCGAAAACTAAAAGACCATTGGATCTGGTTCACTCAGACCTCTACGGTTTCTTATCAGTTGCTTCCATTTTTGGCTCGCGTTACATGCTGACCATTGCCGATGACTATAGCAGGTACACCCGGTTGTACTTCCTCAAGACTAAAGCTAAAACGCTCTCAAGATTCAAGCAATTTCGAACCATGATGGAGACTCAAAGTGGATACAAACTCAAAGCGATCCGATCAGACAAGGGAGGTGAGTATTAGTCAAACGAATTCCAAGTTTTTTGTGAAGAGTTTGGAATACTACGACAATAGACTCAAAGCTATACCCCTCATCAAAATGGGGTAGTTGAGAGAAAAAATCGAACCCTACTTGACAAAGCAAGGTGCATGGCGTTTGAAATCGGGGTACCAACTTTCCTCTGGACAGAAGTGGTGCCAACAGCTAACTACCTCACAAACTGAATTGCCACTCGAGCCAACAAGGGAGACACTCCCTACTCTCGACTCTCAGGTATTGTACCATCTATCAGCCACCTGAAAACATTCGGTTGCAAAGCTTTTGTCTTGGATACTAATCCGGCTAGACAAAATTGGGCCCACCGGTCTAGAGAACGTGTATTCTTTGGCTATGACTCCAGTTCTCGAGGGTTCCGCACCTACCACTGCCCCACAAGGAAGATTATGATATCTAAGGACGTCGAGTTTGACGAGAACTTCTTCCCGTGCAATACGACTCGCACCACGACGGACACTGAGAACGTGCAAGAAGAGGGACAAATGACATGGCCGGCTGATCTTTCTCCTGAAAACTCCGGCAGTTCACTGCCAGTTGTCCAAACTTTCCCAACAAAACCTCAGTTTTCTCTTTCACCAAAACTCACTGATAGTCCTCAATCTGATTCTATCTCTCAGAAATCACCCAACTCCACAGATGATACACAGGTCTCTCGCATCTTATTCTCTTCTCAGCTGTCTCGTGACAAACCCCTGATCCTTTCCTGCCTCCCAACTGCCAAATTTCCACTAAAACTGGCCCTCAACCATCTCTGACCTCCCACTCAATTGGTACTACCCCTACTCACATCTCAGATCTCTCAATCGAAATTCCCATTCAGCCACATCCTTCGTGTCTAGCACAACTCCCAACCTTTGTCTATCATCGAAGACCAGCTCTCCAGTCTGAATCAGAACCAACTACTCAACATCGATCCACTAGACCCCGCAAACCTCCA
The DNA here is from genome assembly GCA_037043015.1 of Bryum argenteum. Taxonomy (NCBI): domain Eukaryota; kingdom Viridiplantae; phylum Streptophyta; class Bryopsida; order Bryales; family Bryaceae; genus Bryum; species Bryum argenteum. The sequence continues at coordinate 11,265,454 of CM073323.1, read as the reverse complement.
GCCTATCTCTCAGATTACCACATCAATGTTGCCGCCCAGCAGTCACATGTCCATCTTCCTGACAATGCTCAACCTGCCCTACAACACCTCCGGTGGAAGTTAGCCATGGAGAGCCAAATGGATTCAATTTACAGGAACGACACATAGGACATTGTCCCTCTCCCTCGTGGACGTAAGGCCATCTCGACAAAATGGGTATTCAGAGTCAAGACCCATGCTAACGGCACCACCGACAAGTTAAAAGCTAGACTCGTGGCCAAGGGATTTCAACAGCAAGAAGGACTGGATTACAGCGAGACTTTTGCCCCGGTAGTCAAATGGAATACCTTGAGGAGCACCATAGCACTAGCTGGTCATCATTCATGGAGAATCTATCACCTACATGTAAAATCAACATTTCTCCATGGTGTCATTACAGAGGAACTCTATGTCAAGCCTCGTCCTAGATTCGAGTGACAAGATTCTCACCTCGACTATCGCATGAAGAAAATGCTGTACGGTCTTAAACAAGCACCGCGGGCCTCGTATGACAACATCGACACCTACCTTATGAGTGAAGGCCTCGCTAAATCATCTGCCGATCCCAATCTGTACTTCGTCACATCAGGAAGACAAATCACAACTCTCCTTTTGTATGTCGATGATGTATATATTACGAGGCGTAATGATGTGCACATTACTCGCATCAGATCCAACATCCAACAAAGGTTCAACATGACTGACCTCGGATTGTTGTCTTACTCTCTCGGTTTGGAGTTTCTGTTCTCAGATTTTGGAATTCAAATTACCCAACGCCAATACGTTAAGGCGCTCCTTGCTGACTTTGGCATGGCTGACTATCAACTGGTGCACACTTCTATGGCCGAGAAACTCCAACTCGTATCAGACATGTCTGCTCCAGGTACCGACCCCACAACCTACCAAAGAATGGTAATGAGGCTCATTTTTTTGACACACACGCTCAGATATCTCTCATGCAGTGAGCATGGTAAGCCGTTTCATGAGCAAGCCGCAGGAACCCCACGTCCCCACCTGCAAGCTGTTAAGCACATTTTCAGATATTTCCAAGGCTCACCGGACTATGCGCTGTCTTACCAGTGAGGGGGAGGTGCTACTATTCGTGGCTACACAGACGCAGGCTTGGCGGGCAATAAACATGACCAGAAATCCATGACCGGATTTATCTTCTTCATGGGAGGCACCCCTATAACTTAAACAACAAAAAAAAAAATAGCAAATTGTGGCAGTATCGTCAACAGAAGCGGAATATATGGCACTAACCGAAGGAGCTAAGGAGACAATCTAGTTAAGGCGCCTTCTTGGAGAACTCAGCATGCAAGACCTAAGCCTTCCTACAATGTGGGAAGGAGACAATCAAGGCAGTTTGAATCTTGCCTACAAGCCTATCTATCACAGCATAACGAAACACGTGGTGCGGCACTACTTTGTAAGAGAGAAGGTGTTGTAAAAGGAGATTGCACTGGACTTTGTACCTTCAAGTGATCCATTATAAGAAAACCATTGAATTTTAGATGTCTTACAAATAACTTTTAGACTAAAAGTGGGCTTAGACATCATGCAGTATCTTAGAAGACACTTAAAAATGACTTGAAGACATCCAAAGATATCTTCTAAGATGTCTTCTTAGACACTGCGTGATGTCTAATCCTACTTTTAGTCTAAAAGTCATTTTTAAGATGTCTAATACGACTTTAATGTCTTATTTAAGACATCTAAAATTCGATGGTTTTCTTATAGTGATTAGGTCGCAGATATTTTTGCGAAGGCCCTCAGCTGTGTAGCCTTTGAGAGACTTCGGAACCAGCTAGGGTTAGTAAAGCTGGAACTGTAGCAGAATCATGGCCGCAAGAGGTAGAAAAAATGCCAGTACCCGGAGGCTTTGAAATCATCAGAAGAGCTAATGCTCAAACACATCAAAAGATCACCCTTCCTGCAAAAATCCAATAGGAGCTCCACAATGTTCTCTCACTCCCAAATACTCCTCCAACTACTGTATTTCGACCTATCGATATCTAACAGCTCGGGCATAAGTTTGTCATAAATCTCTGCTGCGCCGGGAGGACCGTACCTAAGAAGGAGACAATTCGACTCATATAAGTGGCTCGCCATCGCCTGCTTACAACCCGAAGGTGAAACAACGTATTGGTTGATTCTGCAATCACAGGCTAAATGTGCTTCTCCACGACCTCGGCAGAAATTGAGGGAAAGTAATCGCCGAAGACCTGCTCATCCATCGACTCCACTTTGTCTTCAATCTGCTCCGAAGGAGTACTAGAACTGCCTACCGCATCACCTGACCTAAATCCAGGCTCAAGTGAAGCTTCCTCAATCACGGAGCCTTCGCCCCATCGACCAATCTGCAGATAGTTGTTTTGAAAATCTCGCCTGCGATTGCCATGGCCAATACGCTCAGCTACGAGGTACTTAGCTAGGGGGGGGGTGTTGACACTTTCTACAGTCTAGCATGGCAGATTACGTCTATAGTAGAGACAAGAACAGAGTTACTGTAGCTAACGTACAACTCTGTGTATCGGTTCAATAACAGACGAAATCATGGTAGGCAAAAACCTAAATGGCTTGATCAGGTCTTGTACGGGATCCAAGTCTCAGGTTCTCAGCCGTACATAGTATAAATACTGATGGCTTCAATAAGATCACCATCTGACTTGTTTATCAACTATGCAATCTCCTACATTCTCTAATCACTTAAACAATCTAAGCATTTACACCTCATCGCAATTTCTAGAATGCCCCATAATAAAACCAAAAAAACTCATTGTGTATAATCACCCACATGTTTTAGCGTTGAACCCCCTACCACCATAGTCCACCCAACTATGGTGAGGGGTTCTTAGACCTTGTTGTATAGGTACCTCTAAGCCCATTGGGGGGATACCATGTCATGTATCTCTAAGGCACTACACTAAAAATTATATTAAGTGTTGGCAACACTAAACACAAATAACAACACCAATTGTCAACAAGAGTAGAATTGTAGCAACTATAAATGTCAATTCCAACACCAATTGTGAACAATAGTACGAATTAAAGAATTGAAAAGTGAAGAAGTTGACAATTAGTCTTAGATTTTGATTCGGTGTTAACCATCTTGCAACTTTGGTGACTAAAAGGGAGGCTACCATTAAGATATGGTGGTCCCCCAATTCACTAATTGTCTACAAGTTGACTATAAAAGGGAGGCTGCCATTAACCCCTAAAAATCCAGGAAAAACCAATTCAGTTTTTTGAGATTTCGGGCAGCTCATTTTAAGAAGATAAATTGATATTTTTGCCTAAGATTATTACTGGGTGCTCCCCATACTATAATGTGTATGTGGTTAAATTTGCAAAGCCAAATTTTAATTTTATAACCTTCATCTAGAAATTTTAGGTTTCAAGTCCAAAACGGGTAGTTTAAAACAAATTTTTATTAAAGTATTTTTTTTTGGAAATATGTTCATTACCAAATTACTATTTAAATTCCAAAGTGTCCGAAGTCAAAAAGTTTACCAATTTTACACGGGCAGCCTCCAAAACTTTCAAAAACAATCTTCACAATTTCTAGTAATTTTACAATTTTTTCTTTCAAAAATTGCCAAAATTTGAGATTTTGGATTTTTTCCAAGATTTTTTTTTTCAAAATTCACATTCTCATAATGCACCTACTCACCGTCCAAATTTTTCTCAAACTAAATATATCATATGTGGTGCTTGTTTTACTATATTGTTGTTTTTAGACCTTCTTTTATAAAATAATTTACATTAAGGTGAAAAAGTGGAATTGGTCTCTAAAGTGTTGCATGAGCATACCCAACTTCATTACCTACATGAAAAAAAAATGATGAAAAAAATGTTTGGAGTAACAATCATCAAGTTGCCCTTGGCACCAAGTAGACAATGCCTCTCACGCAGCGGCAAAAAAAAAGTGTTGGACAAACTTTGATTGTTATGATCTCACAAATGACAAACATCCAACGGTTGAAATTTTGACCAGTTGTTTATATACAAGTTAGGTACAAGATCTTATGGTTCAAAGCCTAAAACCAGAAAAAGAAGTTTCTCCATTTCTCCATTTCCCAACGAAGGTGAAAAATGGCAGTTTATGGTTCTAGAGATCGAGGAAACGCTTGGATTTTTAGGGGTTAAGAAAGGGTGGCCCCCCAATACACTAATTGTTCACAAGTTGACTAATAATGTTGGAGCATGATGGTGATAACTACACCAATTGTCATCCAACACTTAATATAATATTTAGTGTAGTGACTAGGTGAGAACGAGCATAGTGTTCACCCCGAGAGAGGTTAGCTGTACTACCATTGGTGTGATGACCTCCAGGACAGGTTGAACGAACACTCTATTCATGCTCGGCTCTAAATAGGTTGGAGTTTCTCTCCTTCTTCTTAAACCCTAAACCCTCCTTAAGAAAAAAAAATAGAGCATGAAGCAGTTATCAGACAGATGTCCCAAAAGCAAAGAAGAGTGCCAAGTGTTTTTACAGGAAAGTACAAGAGCACTAGTCACCGCCATTCACTCAAGCTTGTGTCTGTCTGTGGCTAAACAGAAGATAGCCCACCAAAGCTATCTTCTTCTCCTTCCCCTCAAACCTTGTGTAGTACCCTTGCTGGCTTGATTCCCTGTACATTCATTCAAAAGCGGAATCGGAGCTCAAGCTTGCAGCGGTGGCGATGGCTATGGCGATGGCCGTCTCGCAGGCCACGCTCGGCTTGCACCTCTTGCAGGGACAGACAAGAGCCACACCCTCGGCTGTGTCCATGCGTGGTGGATTAGTCCTCTCGGCCCGGAGCCCCTTGCCCAGGAGGCGGTTGGTGGGCAGGGTTTTGTGCGCGGCCATCGACGACCAGGGAAATGACAACAACAGCGACGAAGATGCGGCCAAGAAGCAGATTTCTTCCTTGGAGAGTGCGGCCGCGGCGGTCGATTCCGGTGTGAGTGGAATTGCCATTCAGGATTTGCGTCGTAGGGTTTTGGGAATTGGGTTACTGAATATTTTTTAAGTTTGAATTTCGCAGTACAAGAGCCGGCGAGACATGTTGCAGGAGTATGTGAAGAACGTGCAGCCTGATTACATGGAACGCTTCGTCCAGAAAGCTCCCTCTCAGGTTCGTATTATGCAGGTTTTTATTATTAGGGTTTAACGAGCATTCGTGCTACTACCACATTCTTTAATGAATTTATTCATTATCATGCAGGTCGTAGACGCTATGCGACAAACGGTGACCAACATGCTCGGCACTCTTCCTCCACAATTCTTTGACATTCATGTTTCTACAGTTAAGTGCGCTCATCCAGCTAAATTTTGACATACCGGATAAGGCATTGAAGAAATGGGGGCACTAAGAGGTGTTGAATCGATTGCAGATAGCTGAGAATCTGGCGCAGCTTATGTATAGCGTGATGATGACGGGCTACATGTTTAGAAACGCTCAGTATCGGCTGGAGTTGCAACAGAGCTTGACTCAAGCAGCTCTTCCCGTTGCAAGCAATGCCACAGTAAGTCTTCTTCTCGGACAACCACTTGCTTATTCTGTTATAGCCACCTATAAATTCTAGAACTTAGCTGCGGGGGTAGCATTGCTGGATGTTTTATTTTCATTGACTGTGTGTTATTGGCAGTCTGATTCCAGATTCGCACCGGGAACTCAGAAGACCGCAGTGAGCGGAGAGGTGGTGAGATGGCGGAAAGACGAGGAACGGCCGGAACGTGTGGACGCTGTGGAGTACATCGAGTTGCTGGAAGCCGAAGTGGAGGAGCTGAAGAAGCAGCTTGAGCTTCGTGGGCGGGGTAAAAATGAACTCATGGAGTATCTCAAGTCCTTGCAGCCTCAGAACTTGCAGGTATCTTGCTCCTTTCCTGCCCATAAAAACCTTAATAGTTTCTTCTTCCCTTGAGGTTTCATATCTACTTTTCTCAACAATCCTAAACCATCACATAAAGCACTCAAATTTCCTTTTTATCTTGTCCAGGAGCTGACAACGAGCGCCGGAGAAGATGCTCTGGAGGCGATGAACACTTTCGTAGCCCGCCTGATTGGAGTTGCCGAGCCTACCCAGCTCAAGGTTCGTTCCCACCTCTAAGTCCCTTTTCTTCCCACCATACATACTCATTCTCGAGTTTCCAAGATATGTTATGTCACCTTCCTGGCTATCAGCAACCTAGGCATAAAATCAAGCAAAAGCAGGTGCTCTTAAGGACGATTGGTTCCTCAAACCACAGTCCCGTGAGAGTTCGGACCCTGAACTACTCGTTATAGTAGGACATTTCGAAACGAGTTTCGACGGAACAAAACACTGCCATACACATGAATCTCACATTCTTGAGAGATTGAATAGCACATCATTCAGTTGCTGTGTCGTTGCCGAAAGTGGCTGGAACCAAGCAATAGAGAGAGAGCTGGTGATTGATTGATTGATTGATTGATAAAGAGCAATGTATGGGCTGTGATGGGTGCTCAGAGGGCAGCAACGCAGACGACGGCAGCGGAGCTGGCGAGGATTCTGTACTGGCTCATGGTGGTGGGCTACAGCATTCGCAACATCGAAGTGCGCTACGACATGGAGCGCGTGCTGGGCATGCCGGCCAAGCTTGCGGAGTTGCCTCCTGGCGAGTCTGTGGATTCTTCTTGAGCCTTAGATTCATTCTTGATTGATTGAGCCTGCCTTTCATTCATTACCCCCCCCCCCCCTTTTTAGGAAGCTTTTCATTGTGACAAGTGAGAGTGAGAGGTGGAGTAAACCACAACCAAATTTGTTCTCCTCACTTTTAGCATTTCTGTAACTTAGTTTTCAAAGCTAGCCTTATGATCTTTTTATTATCACAAGAGAAATGAAATTTACTCTCGTTGCTTCCATCTTCACTTTTGTACTCGCGTTTCTATTTCTAAGGGCTTTATCTGTTTGAAGATTCAAGAGGTCCTTTGTGTGTTTTTGGGAGCTTGAAAACTCAAAACTGAGATTCTCCACCCTCTATGTACTCCTGAATCTTGTACCTAAGTCTATTTTTCAGTCACTCCTACGAAAATTGACTGTTGGATGTCTATCATTTGAGAAATCATGACATCCCAAGGTTTTTTAGGCATCGTCAAAATTGTTTTTGACACTTTTGGAGGCTGCTATTGTCAAATTGGTAATCTTCTTGATTTGGGGCCCTTTGGAACTTAAGTAGTGATTTGTTTATGAACATATCTAACTTGTCCAAGTTCGGCTCGCAAACCAAGTAGGTTCAAAAATTGGACTTCGGCTTTGCAAATTCCACCACATACACTTTGCATCTAAAAATATCACTTTTGACCCATTCATCTAGGCTGCTCGGAATACCAAAGCCTCATTTGGTCCTCTTGGATCTTTAGGGGTTAAATTGCCAGGGTACGTTGCAAGTGTGTAAAACAATGCCATTGCAAGAACTTTGGAATTGGGGTTGTGGCTATGTTGAAAAGATGACTTCCAAGCATCAAGATTGTAGTTTGAGAATACTTAACCCTTGGAGTTGAAATCAATTTGCTTAAAACAAATATATTATTTTTGCAAGAGTTGAAACTATGACCGTATATAACCTGAAAATCCGTGTGGTGAAATTTGATACAGATTGCGCGAAAGACTAATTACATGCCTATAAACAAGATTCTACAGTTGGATCCCTCATAATCTAATTCAAGATAACTTTGTAAACAAATTTCAAATGTGGTTGCCTTGAAGTTCACTATAGACCCTATCCTTTAGGGGTTAGTCATTCTAAGTTTTTTACATCAAAAGCATATCGTACTCATCTTCTATATGCACAACAACGTAAGTTAGTTGTTCAAGGCGTATTGCAAGAGATTTTATAGGTTCAGATTGTGACCACATAATAGGGCGATTGATCTATAAGACAAATCATTCTTGTGGAATAGATTGGTACAAAAAGAACTACTCTTTAATTCAAACAATATTGAATTAAGGGTCTAAATTTTGGTCATTCTTTTTGTTTTTCACATTTTTTTCTTTTTCTCTTTCTTTTTGTTTTTCACGTTTTTTCTTTTTCTCTTTCTTTTTGTTTTTCACGTTTTTTCTTTTTCTCTTTCTTTTCCTGCAAGAGATCCAATGAAAATATTGTATAATACACATCATAACATCAAATTTTCTATTTTTATTTTTATTTTTTGTTGTAATGTGTTTCATGTAAAATCAACAAGTTGTAATCTACAAAATGAGTTGTTGAGAGGTAATTAACCTTATATGCTGCCCTCCATCCTTGTAGCATTATCGAGGGTGTAGACGAGAGACTAAGTTCTAGAATTGTAGGAGTCTCTTGCGAATTAGCAAGTGGTTGTTGCCATGGCTCGCCATCCATTTGCATATATGCTGCACTTCTATTTCCACTCATCTCAAGTCGAACAACTGCAACCTAAGAGGATAGTATTTGTAAGATATATGAAGTATATGTACCTAAGTCGATAGAAACAAAAACCTCAACCTTTAACCTCTCAAATTCCCTTTGTTTTTTGGAATTTGGAAGCCAAACTTTTTGGAAAAACTAGCCCTTTTTACAAATAAGATTTATGAATCGGTTTTCAACCATAGGATTATTTCTATCCCAATACAAAACTTCATGGCAATATAGTTTTGTACAACGTTTGGTTTACACTATAAGTGAACTTTTTGATTGGAACTATTGAAATTAGATATACAAAGTCATTTATTCTAGAGCTATGTCAAAACATCGCATGTTCAACTTCACGTAGATTTAGAATTTAAATTTAATACATATACTAACTGATTTTTTTTCATTTTTCATTTTTTTCTATTTGGTACCTGGCATAAGCGAATAGCAGTTAAGGCACTTATCATTATAAATATTGCATGCCAACCATCACGCAAACCAACTATTTCAAGAAGGCCATCATTTGGGGCTGCCGGCACATAGCCTTGTTTTTGGCCATCCTATAAACAATGCATGTCTAATATTATATTTTTACTTTTCTCATTAACTTGACATAATCAAATCAAGTTGTATAGGTTATATTCTTTGAGTAATTCATCTTTGCAAATAAAATGTATAGCTTTGGCATGTCAAGAAATATGTGGACAGGTGAATAGGTTTACAAAAAGAAAGTTCAACTTCGAAAAGTGACATTCTTAAGATATCTACTAATCAATAGTATTATATAGTCAAGTGGGTGACCTATGAAAAATATAAAAATTTATCACATAAGGTGATTATCTACTCATTCCAGCGTTGTCTTATCAGACAAAAAAACTTACTCATTTGATAGACACAATTTGGATGAGATGTACTTTTGATACATTGATGATGTCTTAGATATACATCTCATTTAAATTGTGTTTGACAAATGAATAGGAATTTTGTCTAATAAGACAACCCTGACTTAGTCTTTGTGTTCCTTATGACAACTCTTATCATTATGATGTATCTAATATGCATGATATTTTACCCTTGGATAACCCCATGGATTGCGCCCACCAGCATAACTTTGCAGATTCAAGATTACAATTGCTCTTATACTTTATTCCTCCAATCATAATTCAAGCAAAACAAAAACTCTTGAGTATAAGCGAAGAAAATCACAACTTTTTGCATGAGATGAATAAGCAAATTTAAATTACATAATCATGTTATCATAATGGATACTTTGTTTCTAAAATATAAGTATCAATCTTCATTGAGAGCTATGTTGAATGTTTAAACATATATATACAAAGGATCAAATTCTTATTGAATTGGGGCTTCAAAATTTGTACTTAATAATTATAGTTTTCAAGTCTGAAGAGATAAAGGACAAATTATATAAGCCTTACTTAGATGGAACATATATAAATTCCCATTCCTTGAGGGAGGCTTCTCGCTTAACGAAAAGACGCACATCATTCTTTACTCCCCTATATAGCATCAATCAACGACGATATTGTTTTATTGTTTAAGTGTTCAATATGATTCTTCACATATGCATCTCAATATATATACATGGTACAATTTGTAGTGATTGCTCCTAGACTTGGTGTGATATTGTATTTATGATGAGCAAGTTAAATCACATGAGTTTTTAATCTATAAAGAAAGCATTGTTTATGGTAGCTTAGTTACATTTATGTTTTGTATGAAATCATTCAACAATCAAAGTCAATTATTGTTAAATATCAAAGGAAAAGTGACTTAACACATACCCAATGTACAGTAGAGTTTATGATAACAAGTTTGACTAATTTTGGTTAATTTATAGGATATACGTTTTTAAGTTGCTACAAAGCATTAATACCTAGTTTTTTTACACGAGCATGCTGTGCAAAACCATCCTTGGGTGCAAGAAAATCCTCCATATATCATCTACAAGGGTATCAAATATTTACATTTCCCTTATATAAGATACTATATTTGCAAATTTTTCAAGATTGTTATCAAGAACTCATACTAGAATTGATCCAAAATGAATACTCAAGTTAGTTCAGAGAGGTACTTGGTTGGCCAATTGACCACGTGCTATCCATGGCATATGGTTTCTAAAATTGTGGAAGCCAAAAGCCACTTGAGCATCCATACCTAGTTAGTCAACAATCTAAACATATCATATTGTTATTATTTCTACCTAAGCTATTCTATCTGAAAATTGAAATGGGTTAAATCTATAATGTGTAGTTTCATTGAACCATTACAATGTTTTAAATCACTCCAGAAAGTTTGGGAAGTTTTTGATAAATACCAACACTAAAATAATTTCGAAAGATGCCAGTATATGTCAAATCAGCCTGCAAAAACATAGTCAATATAACTTTTACTATGTATTAGTTTTGCTATGTTTATAATACATACTAAAACATAAGCCTTGATTAATATTTAAATACATAGATCAAGTATGTGAGGTATAATACCGTTGATGCACCTTCTGATGTTGTTGAAGCACCTTCCGATTTTTGACTTATATCCAAGCAACATGGCATTCGAAAATGTGACTTTGGCAAAGAAGGTGATGGCTTTAACATTACCTGCCAACTACAGTTTATTTTGGGTATACATGCCTTACTTTATTTGATCTACAAGTATATTAAGTTTATTGACATGGTAGTAAACATTGATGTTCTCACATTACAATTCAAACTTGTAATTTGAAACCAATATTAAAGCAATAAACATTGGCCTTGTTGTGATGTTGCACATTTTCAGTTTGAGATCTCATACATGTATTGTAGAAGATTTGGAAAAACTAACCAAGAATAATACTTGCTACTTCTATATACAAATTGTTGATTGTATCCTAAAAAAATCAACCATTTGTATAAATAGACATTTGTTTATATCATAGCGAAATAGATTATTATTCTGTCCTCTTTAAAATTGTATAAATATTTTTGTTCATCAAGTACCTATCAAGAGGCGCTCTAGTAGCATACATTGCTTTCACCAACCACTTTTTCACCTTGTATCTAGTTGCAAATGGAAATTGTCCACCCTGAAGAGGAAAAAAAAAAAAAACTTCATGATGAACAAAAAAATGGGTTTTTGTTTGTATCAAATTATTTTAAGATTTTAGTTTTGAATTCAAATCCATTACATCGAAAATGAGATATTGTAACTAGGTTATATTGATCTGTACAAACTATACTAGGAGTAGGCAATGATATGGCATCCTAGTTGTGACGAGAATTGATCATATATAACATATCACACAATTCTTTAATTTCTCACTAGTTATTATGCATAGATTTAACAAAGTTCAATACCCAACCAAAACTCCGTGCTAGATCGTTGCCTGTACCCAATGGGATAATCCCGACAGGTGGAATGTTTTGACTGTCACTTAGTAAGGTCTCTTGGAAAGATCTTAGACTTGTCAAAACCCATCCAGCTGTTCCATCTCCTCCTGCAATCTGCTACAAATTGTTTAAAAATCTCCCTACTTTTGTATGAGTATATCATACTAAGTTTTAAATAATAATTTGCACACAAACCTAGAGATTTTAAAGAATTGTTTTTCAGGAAGACCTAGTAGCTAAGAGCATGCTACAACAAATTTGACCAAAAATCACAACTCTAGGACCTTCATCAATTATTTATTATTGACTATGTACAAATGAGCTTTAAACTTCCAAAATGCATTTAAGAAGTATCAAAGTTGCTATTTCGTATTATATCATAGCGATTGTAAGACCTTACATTGATCTCTAATTTTATGTTGTGTAAGCATGTCTAGTTTGAGACTTGATAATATCAATATCATTTTCTGATAATGGTATCATCTGAATATCTTCACATTCCTATTATTACTATGAGTTGAGTTGGACATATACATGTGGTATGATATGTATATAACAACAATGAAATCAAAGATTTCTAACTAAATATACTAAAGCAAAGACAATGGTCTATAAGAATTGACAATGGTCATCTATGCTAATGGGATATCGTAGAAAGTTTAATGAATACCAATTTATAGATTGAAATTTTTTGATATAAAATTTTAGAGGTGTCCAAATTAGAATATATGTGTTTTATGTAAAGAGTATACAAACCATGATTCGAAGATTTTTGCGAACTGCTTGGGCTATTGCATCACCCGCTGTAGATAACTTGTCTAAGCATCCTAGTCCAAAGCGAAAGACTGCATCTGGAGCAATTCTTGCAACATCATACACCTATTAGCACATTTTATGTTATTTTCAAATCAGCTTGTGCACATAAATATAGTTATCAAGAAAGAGGAGCATAAATGTAGATCATCATATACACAGACAAAAGTAGGATTCAAAATTGATATGTAATAACTTTTCAATGAGCAAAAAGCCATAATAAGAAAACCAAAGTCTTATAATACCTTTACGTCCTTTTATATACATAATTTAGGTACTTATATACACTTAATATTTGAAGTTTTATAAGTAAATAAAAGGGGAAAGATTCAAATTTTTTCCATCAACATGAATGAAGAGTTTCTTTAGAATTACTCTATTATTATAGGTCTCTTAGACCTAGTGTAGCTTCTGCTACTACTTAAGTAAATATGTCAAACCTATATTTGATACTTCAATGTACCTGAAGTGGACTTATCAACTCCGATAAGTGAATAAGAATGTCAGGGCCAAGTTGACCACCACTACGGGAATTAATAAAGATAAGAATTGGACATTGAGGTGTACATAATATAGGATCTTGAGGTGGAACAACATTCATGTTTGCATCTTTTGAACTCATTGCATTGGCCATAGCTTCTGCTATATATTCCGGAATGGCTACAATTTTTCTGCAATCATGGTTTGAAATTTTCCAATGTGGCTTATATTCTTGAATCAATCCTCCACCCACTGAAACAAAGACATTCTTTGGGTTAGTGTTGAATATGAAGAATAGTTCAAAAAACTTCAATATGGATGGTTTTCTTACATAAAAGAGCTTATAGAATTCTAGTAATCACAATGTTCTACAATTTGGTCACATATAGATAGGATAATATAATTTAAAGTATGTACTCAAAGAAGAAACCTAACACCTCATTTTAATTTTGAATCTTGAAAATCATAAGTAATTGGAGAACAAAGTTTGAAAGGCATAGAATTTCATTAAAATTCATTTTGTTTATCATCAATAAATATAAAAATAAAGTATTGTAGTAGATAATATGATCCTAATACCTGGAATTCTTGAGCATTGTAAATCTTTCTTCAAGACACTTGGGACGGTATTAATTGTTGTTTCAATCTTTTCTTCAATTGGTATTTTGGCATGGTCTACTTCGACAACTATCTTATCAATTTTATCAATAACAAGTAGTTTTGCAATCTCCTCTTTGAGGTTGATCTTTTGCTTACCATCTTTTATTACACTATTTTCAGTTTTTACAATTCGAACAACATCTTCTTCAAATATCTTATCAAAGATATTTTTTATTATGTCATCCTTTGCTTCTTGAAGTTCTCTATCCTTTGTTTCCTGAAGTTCTCTATCCTTTGCTTCAAAAAATTCTTCTTGAGGATCTTCTTGCTTTATTTCTTGATAATCTTTCTTGTCTACACTTGATTGAGCCATTCGTCATGTAGTTAACATCCTCGAAACATCATCATGCCTTACAAGTTTACAACTTTTCTCCTACAATAGACCCTTTTTAAAAAGACAATTACTTATCCCAAGATTGTGTACTACATACTCATGACATAACATCTAATTTCCGAACAGTGTAAAATTCTCTTACTCAAGATTGAAATATCTACATCCTACTCTACATTCTCAACATTCATATCAACAAACCAACCTAGAACAATGAAACCCCAAAATATAAACCTTCAAATAACATTTGCTGACCTAATTCTCACCACTTCCATGAACTCCAAAATCACAACTAAACCACAACACTATTATACCATCATTCAACTTCCCAAATACTAATCACACTAATTAACAAAGGTTTTGTCAAAATCAAAACCACCTCTTAAACTAAAAACCTTGAAAACTTCTTTGAACAAACAAAAATTTGAATAAAACCAATGTTCGAAAATGAATAGATAAAAACTTCTTTGAACAAAGAGAGCAAAATTAACAACCTCCAAAAATGAATGAATCAAAAGCTCCTATCAAAGGAGAAAGAAGAGCTTCACTCTCGGAGTAATTGGTCTTACATGCAAGTGGATGATCCTCAATAAGGTGTGTCTTAGACCCTAATTTCTACCATCTACGAAGCATGTACATAATGATACCTCAACATACATTCAGAATTTGCCTCTGAATTTGCATGAGAAAAAGAATGGGCACCTATAGTCGGAGGGTAAATCTACAAGAAGTGGACATCTTGTGCCCGGAAATGTACGAAATCGGGAAGATGTGGTAGATTTCACGAATTAGGTTTCTCGTCCAGTACCTTCTGGGAGACATCGACCATCATCTTGTAGAATTCATGGAGCTCGTGGACTTCCGCCCGGGACATGTCCTCGAGCCATTTGCGAGCGGCGCTTTCCTTCTTGCGATTGATCTCGAGCGCGTGCTGGAACACTTTGGAGCCGCGCACAGTGGCGCCCATTTGATGCAACCGATTCACTTGCTGCGTGTTGAGGGGGGAATTCGCTTTCAGGAAGTGCGCGCCCACGTTGAGCTCTTGCTGGCTCTTCGACGAGGTCATTTGCAACGCGAGCAGAGCGCTGTTGCCATTGTGCACGCTGTGGCCCTTCTTCTGCTCCTCGTATAGATTCTTAGCCAACGAGAAACTGTACACGAGCTCCTTGCGCTGCTTCTCGATCCACGGTGCTCTCGACGTTGTCTTCTCGATTTTAATCTTGTACGCCACCACCGCTTTCACGAACTCCTGATACGCGCGCGGACAGCCTGGGTAATCGAACACCGGATTTGGGTTCGTGCTCTCCTCGTGCTGCATGCGCTCCGGATGAAACTGCAATCCCACTATGAACTTTCCCTCGGCTGGTTTGTACACATCCGGATCGTAAAACCCCTCCACCAACCCGTCCGGCGCGTGCGCCATGGGACGAAACCGGGACGACAGCCGCTTCACCCCCTGGTGATGGTAGCTGTTCACGTTGATTTGCATGTCGTCATGTAACGAGTCCGCGAACCAGTCGTGTAACGGAGTGTCTTTGACGATGGTGACAGGATGTCGATGGCCGTCGTAATTCGCGTAGTCCATATGTTGCACCGTGACGCCTGATTTTCTCCCAAGCTCGCGTTCGACATCCTGGTACAATGTGCCGCCGCAAGCGACGTTGAGAACTTGGCTCCCGCGACAGATTCCCATGTAAGGAATGTTGCGCTCCAGGCAGCGGCGCGCGAGCTGAAGCTCAATGTTGTCTTTGTCTTTGTCGATGCTGGTGTCGCTGCTGTGCGCGGCTTTGATTTCTTCGAGCTCCTCGGGAGTGAGAGCAGGAAGCTCACTCGCATCCATGTAGAGTGTGGGGTCGACATCCTCGCCTTCGCAGAGGAGCACGCCGTGGAATGGCTCGAAGCTGTCGAGTAAAGAAGAGACGCCCGTGACGCGCGGGACGATCACAGGCACCGCACCGTAGCTCACGATCAAGTCCAAGTGATACTCTCCGACGAAATTCACGAACTTGTTCTTGCGCACCGTGCGCCGCGACACGATGAGCACGCGCGGCATCACCTTGCTCAGCTCCTCCACACCGCCCTCCGATTCCATGGCTGCCGCTCCCACCTCCCCACAAATTCAATTCCCCTGCAATGAGCAAGCGATGCGTTAAATCTTAGGCTCTGTTCGAGCGGATAACGATGCTGAGCTCGCTCGCTCGGAAGTGGGATGCCGCCCTCGAATGCTCGGCTTCCTCTGTAATAGCACGCGTGATAATACGGAGTGACATTTTTCAGGGGAACTCCATGCTCCGTAGCAGCCGCCATTCGTCGTCCGGAGAGGCCAGCCGTGATGATAATAGGGAGTGTGACATTAGAGAGGTGAGTGGCGGAAAAAGCAAGGGAGGGACGCTTTTTAGAGGCAAACGACAGCAGCGGCAGCCCATGTGTGCGCGCTGCTGTTCTCGGCGCGAGTAGGACCGCTGACGTGGCTGCCTACATGGCACCACCTACTCCATCTTCATCCGACTTTTACTTTTTGGCCTTCGCTTTCCGAGTTGCCCTCATCCCACGTCAGCATGTGCTTCTCCCCTGGTCCATGCACTCCTTTTAGAGCCAGAAAATTCCAGCAGTGGGTACTTGTAAGTACCCTTAATTTTGGGGTTTAGTTTTTATAGTAAGGTGGCCAATAATGAAGCAATTTTCAGCACAGGAAATCTATAAGATGGTATCAGTGAAAGCAGCTTTAGTGCTAGAGCAACATCAGTGAAAGCAATTTTTGTGCTAGAGCAAGTGGAATCATCATTTTTGGACTCTTCTGTGGTGAGTTATGAATTTTCGAAATACATGTGTTTCTAAAATGCTGACCGAAAGTGATACCCTATAATGTTCGTAGTGAGTATATAGTATTCTTGTCTAGAGAAACTATTATGTACATGTGAGTGAAGTTTACCATGTTTCCAAAATGCTGACCGAAAGTGATACCCTATAATGTTTGTAGTGAGCATATAGTATTTTTGTCTAGAGAAACTATTGTGTACATGTGAGTGAAAATTACTAGAGCTCCATTGTGAGACATGTTCCACCTTTGACTACTTTACTATACAATACTGGAATTAGATTGCCTTGTTGTGAAGAAATGATATGACTTATCCTATGACTCACTACTCATGGAGGCACTAATGTCATTATATACTCTTCAAGCCCGTTCGTTGGGAGATTGGAAAGAAAAATCAATATGGATGTCTAAAGCTTCAAAGGCTTGTTGAGAATTCACAACCATATTGACGTTGGGAAAAATAATGGCCTATATGAACATCTCGGGAACATAAACATATATTACATTTTAGATGTATCATTCAAATAGTCTGGATTGTGAACTAATCATCGTGGGGAAACTTAGACTCTCTGCATGGAGAGTTAAGCCGTACTTGGGGCCGACGGAGAGCAAAAATCTTCTCAACATTATTGATTCAAGTTTTGAACTTGAAGTAAATAATAGATCGATCACATTTGGGGAATTTTTGCCCTCCTTTGGCCTATTGCTCGGCATGACTTCCCATGTATTGATTCAACTTTTGAACTTCAAGTAAATTATGGACCAATCACATTTAAAGAATTTTTGCCCTCCTTTGGCCCATTGCTTGGCGTGACTTCCCATGTAACGTGACCCTTAATCTCACTATTTGATATAGGTTTTAGATGCTGGATTTTTAATCATTTGAGGTCTTTGATACCCTTTTTGAATTTAATATTTAAGAAAGAAAGGAAAAAAAGTATATCTTGGAGATTTTGAACTATATGAAATGAACCAATTATAATGAGAGGATTTTTGCCCTGCTTTGAGTGCATGTATAGCTCAACTCTTCATGTGAAGCGTCCCTTAGAATTTAAAGAGTAAAAGAATTGTACTTTTACAAAGGGTACATTGCATTTTCACTTTTCTTCTTCTGGTACGGATGTAATGGGACTCCATCTTCTATTCAACACATACGTCGGAGCTCTTTCAAGATACTCAAATGCCTTATTCAACAACATTGACCTCTAAGAGCCCAGTCAACCATTTTATGGTCGATTTAAAATTTTAAAAAGCAATATTGGACTATTAAAAATTTCTTCAAAAAAAAATTGTTTTTAGAAATTTGGTGAGTTGAGAATCACATCTAATTCACACAACCCCATTTAGATTCGTAGATTGTATTACGAAACTTAATATGTGGGAAACTAGTGGTATCCATCTTGGGTCATTGGTGGCATTTCTCTATTTTACCGTCCGATATGTGATTTTTACCACTCATCTCAATTCCTAGTTACTAATAATAGAGAATATTTATTTACAAATTTTGACCTACAATGTCGAGAAGTGCCTAAAACAGGACGTATGGGATCTCTTATTTACTATATTTAGCTTGTATGAAATTGAAACATTTTGCAAAATGTAAGAATTTTCCATACCCTTTTTAGAAAGTTAGTTCATGCTTCCTAACGGGCTTCCAAATTCTTTGTAGTTTAGGAGATATTCAAAGCCAAAGTTTGAAAACACTATTTGAAATCTGCCCAAAACTGCCTAAACTATATGCACGTACTCAAAATGTGACAAAATAAATAAGATCGATGAAACTTCAAATATTTACCAAAAGTTGAGATTTTACTTTTTTGCAAGTTTTGTTTTTGTACTTGGAAATAAGGTTTTAAGGCACGATCTCGCCGTTTGGATCTTTGATCCAAGTATTCTTCACATGCCATTTTTATTATCAAAGAGGGGCCTTTGAAGTTGAATTTCATGTGAGAATTCAAGCAATTTTTAAGATTCATAGGTCGCATGAAGGTAAATATTGCATAGACATGTTCCTTACTAAGGAACAAGAATTTGAAGAGCCACAATTCAATTTTACTCTTAAAATTGGTTTTTTGGGTTCACAAAAACCTCGGACACATTTTGCAACAAGGAAAAAATCTTTTTTTTTCAACTTTGAATGTTACAATCTCACAATTGGTAAGGAATTTGAAACTAAGTTTTGGTACACACATACATGAACAAGTTAGGTATAAGACCTTACTGATCTATACTTGAGATTACGTCAAAAGTTGAAAATTTTCATCTTGCATTGGAAGAAGGTAGTTTTGAGGAGTTTTGGCAGTTTTGGGGGCTTTCGATTTTAGGGGTTTAGTCTCTTCAATTTATCGATAAAAAAAGCTTTCTATTTATGGGAATTCAAATGTATTGATATAATCTAAGCATTAAAATCTTCATGTTCTCTTTTGAGCAAAATTTTGGAAGGCATATTTTGTAAATCATGCAAGTTTCCTTCAAACTCCTTGGGCCTTTGGGAATTAAAGAGGTAGGCATGAATATATAGCCCCTAAAAGTAATGAACCTCAATATTGTGGTCTCTTGACGTGAGATGAAAAGTTTTGAATTATGACCAACTTTGAGGTAATTGTAGAATCTACCATCTAACTTATGCATGTGTATATATATATATATATATATATATATATATATATATATATATATATATATATATATATATATATATATATATATATATATATATATATATATATATATATAAGCTTAGATTTCAAGTTCCTTACTATTTATCAAATCATATTGTTCAAAGTTGGGAAAGAAAAGAAGAAGGAAAAAAAAAAATCCCTATTGTAGAATGGCAACGTAATGTGTTGACGGCCCAGAAAATGATAATTGAGAGGAAAGTTGACATTAAGCTCTACAAATTCTTGTTCCTAGGTAAGAACGAATATGTCATGGGCCAAGGCCTCGTTGATAAGCTCGGATGTTCACTCGCTATTAATTTTATAAATAGAACTTCGGCAATAGAGCTAAAGTATAGCCTCGGCAGTAGAGCTAAAGTATAGCCTCGCGATGAGAGAGCTAAAGTATAGCCTCGGCAGTTGAGCCAAGAGGTTAGTATATAAGGGACTCTTATTCATTGTAAACCTAAGTCTTGGATCAATATATTTCTTTTGTAGTTTTTGCTTGTTTTGACAGCTAGACTCTTATATAATCAAAGACTTCTCTTGATTTTCTGAAGGGCTTCATCCTCCCTTGTCTTTTCAAACGACAAAAGTAGGACATTGATTAGATTGAAGAACTTATCCACCCTCGTGGTAGTGATTGAAGATAGCCACAGAACCGGGACGCATTTGAAGGCTTTGCGAAGCCTGAAGAGTTGATTGAGAGGTTTTGCTTTTGGAGATGGAGAACTCCCACATGATCGATGATGAGATCTTGCAGCAGCAGCAGCAGCAGGCGCAAGGAGAAATTACGGCGGAAGACTATCAACAGGAGATCGTGAGGTTGCGACACAACTTCAAGCTTTCAAAGAAGTGAAAAGTTGGCTATCGAAAGCGATTGGTTGCACATGGGCCGCAGTGGCTCCAGCGGGCCGGACAATTCACGAGTTTAGGAGGTCCGTCTTCATCGCGAGATGATGCCGCAATCGACGCAAAGAACAATATGGAGGAAGCGCCGTCGCATGCGCAAGCGATTGCCGATATTTCAAAGTTTGACGGAGTCGCAAGGGCTACCCGATATGGAAGGTCGAAGCAGATAACAAGCTTCGAATTGATGGGATCAGACTTGGTACACCTCAAGATCAAGCCGCATACTTGTTTTCGAGGATGGACGCCAAGCGCGGATGATGGTAGTATCTTTCTACCAAAATCAACGCGTGGTTGCAATGCGGCGACTTTTATTCAACATCTTGACGCGTTTACATCGACCCGAATACTGTGTACGTAAGCATTGAATCGGCTTCAAGCAATGAAAGCGGGGTAGGAGTCATTCGCAACATTGTTGCCCAAGTTTGAAGGAGCTTGGTGAGTCAACTTACGATGGTTCGGATATGGTGAAGATAGGATATCTTGCGGTCTCTCAACTCGAGAGATGCAACGCGCGAAAATTGACCTGTGTGACGTACATCGATTATGGTATGTTTGTCCAAGCTTTGTTGGCGGTCGCTCTCAACTCGATTCTTGCGATATCGGAAGGATCGTGCAACTCCGATCGCGACATCAAAGTGCGTATGGCCAGGATGGAGATGAGATGGATTGGATGCCTCTGATCCAAATAAGCAAGCTTTGGAGGCGTCGACTTTGGAGGAACAACAACGGTGTGCCAAGAGTGATTTGTTTTTATGTTTGAAGCGAGGCCACCGTGCAAACGATTTGTTCATCCAAGCGAGTGAAAGGCAATGAGAAGAAGAAGAAAGAAGAGCGCGGACAAAACCCGATAGTGCGCGCGATGAGAAATAAAGCAATGTCAGAGACAGGAGGAGGTCAAAGAGATGGAGAGTTGTGACTACGATGTAGAGTCGAAAAACAAGCGACTTCGCGCATAAGACTCGATCGGGGCGTGGAAGCGAGGTTGTCAAAGTTGAAGAATCAGAGGCGAGACTTTAGACAGCGGGTGGTATGTATGTTGATGTTTTAGTAAACTCAACTATATCTACTCGTCTTTGTGTGATTACGGATGCCAATGCTTTCAAAAGCGTATGCAGCAATTTGTTCGACGGAGAGGGTTGGATCGTCATCTATTCAACCTAGATCTTTGGAAGCAAGTTACGACAATGAAGAAGCGGCCTATGATTTGCCAAATTGCAAATTTTATGGCCGATATTGATGGTATGGAGGAGAGGATTGTTGCCTATGTTATTCCGGGACGGATAGATGATATAATCTTGGGAAAAGGTTGGATGGGGCGACGTGATGCAAGTGTTCGACCTGCTAAAGAAGAGGTTTGCGTTCAAAACCCTTCAAGATGATTGTGAAGACTCGGCCGATTACGTTGGAGCCAATGCGAGAGATACGTCATCGATAATTCAAACTTTGCGGAAAGCGGTGAACAGGTAGAGGTTTTAGTGCGGCTTGGTTGACATCCAGGAAAGGCACTACAAATGAGAAGGTGTATAGGGACCCGGCACAACATACTCTGACCGACTCATGCGATTATTGACGCTTTTAATCGACAAGATGCAAAGTCGTTGCCCCCGCATAGGAAAAGGGTTGATCACGAGATCAATCTTATTGAAGGAAAACTAATGATGACATCCCCCTGCCATACATTTGTATCGGATGTCCAAGGATCAATTATTAGTTTTTCGCAAGACCCTTACGGAGTTGTTGGATAATGAATTTATTCGCGTAAGTAATTCACGCTGCAGCCCGTTCCGGTCATATTTAATGAAGAAACCTGGCGGAGGATTGCGATCTGTGTAGACTATCGGCGATTGAGCGAGATGAGTCGGAAGGACGGCTATCCGATTCAGCGCATTGATGAGGCGTTAAGATCCATTCTTTGCAACCAAATATATCTCCGAGGTTGATGTAATCTCTGCGTTTCATCGGACACGTGTGAAAGAAGGTGACGAGTGGAAGACGGCGTTCAAAACACGCTTTGGCTTATATGAGTGGTTGGTCACACCGTTTGACCGACGATGGCGCGCGCAACTTTTCAATGATATATCAATTGGATCTTTGCGATTTAATTGGATATATCTTCTTTCCGCATATATTGATGGCGTGGTGATCTATGGTGATCTCAAAAAGAACATCGTGATGCGATTCTCGAGGATCATCCGTAGTTCGCTAACGCAGGCTTCAACTTGATTTTGATAAGAGCGAGTTTGAAGAAACACTATTAAGATCTTGGATATTTGGTGAAGACGGTTGGGGTTTGCGGTGATCCAAAGAAAAACTTGAGGCAATTCGTCGATGGGAGCCGCCAACAAAAGTGAAAGGAGTTCGTGGATTTTTAGGTTTACGCAATTATTATCGACAATTCATAGATGGATATTTCAACATTGCGTAACCTCTTACTCGACTAACGCGAAAGATCAACATTTCCATTGGACATCGAAATGTCAACACGCCTTTGATCGATTGAATGAGGCATTAATTAAATGCGCCGGTCTTTCGTTAAATGGACTCCAGGTTTGAAACAACCATTGAATGTGATTTCTCTGGTTATCTTTGTTGGTGGCACCTTAACGCAAAAGGTGGACGGACTTTGGCATGCGGTTTCTTATTTCTCAGAAAAACATTGGTATGGAGTCCTATTATCCGATTCATAAGGAAATGCTATGATTATACATTGCATCCGCGAGTGGCGTCACATTCTTGTTGCCAACATTTTGAAGTAAGTTGAGATCATCGCAATTTGGCTTATTTTCGGAAGAAGCAACATTTGAAGCGAGAAAGCAAATCGTTGGGCCTCTGAGTTGAATGATTTTGACTTTGAGATCGTCGCGACAAGCGCAGCGAGGATCGAGTTGATTGGATGTACTTTCTCGTCGGGAATTAGATCTTCCCAACACACGAGATGATGATCGAATCGTGAATCGATATCAATTTTTTTGAGGACGGAGATGATGGCGCTTTGAAGGTTGTCGCTAAATCTGCATGGATCGCGAGATGGTGATGCGATTCGGAAAAGAGGCTCTCTCTGAGTCGATAATGACCCGCGTCCCATATGTCCATTTATTGACGTGAGAGATGATTGCATTATGGGATGTTGCGCGCAAACAAATCATCGTTATTGGAAGAAGATGCGGCGGTTATGGATGGTGGCGCCGACTACCTAAAGAATGGGGCTTACCTATCGCGATTAGTGAGTGTTCGCAGATTGGTCATCGATTGCGTTGGCGTGGACGAATATGGATTCCGCGCACGAACCTCTTGGACGCGTTTGATCCAATCTACTCATGATTCACCACTAGCGGGGACATCCAGGTCGTGAGGGTACAGCGTGAGCGATTGGCGTGAATATACGTGGTAGGTTGACACAAGATGTTCGGAGATTTATGCGGAGGCGCAACGTGTGTGGAAAATCGAAGATTTGGCGGGAGCGAGAAACAAGGGTTCTTAAAACCTTTGCCAATTCCGCACGGATTTGGTGAGCTCTCCATTGATTTTATTACGGATTGGCGCTGGCCGAATGTCACAAATATCGTAGTTGTGATGGATCGTTTGTCCAAATCTATCATTCTTTGTCCTATGAAGACAATTCGTGACTTGATGTGGCTCACAAACTTTTAAAGCAAGTTTTTCAAGATCACGGATTGCGCCGCATTGTGTCGGATCGTGGTAGTCAATTTGTTAGTATCTTTGGATGAAGTATGCAGATTGATGAAGATTACGCGTCGGTTGTTGTGACTTTCCATCCGGAGATAGATGGTGCAACAGAGAGAGGGCGAATCAAGAGCTTGAAACATATCTTCGTATTTTCACGACATTTGAGCAAGAAGATTGGGCTTTTCGATTTGCCGATCGCGATGATGGCGTTGAATAATCGTGTGTCGCGATCTATAGGTATATCTGCATTTTTTCATGACTCACGGTTATCATCATTCGGTCATGAATATTACTATACCCGAGGAGGCGGGGTTCTTCATTGTCACCGGCGGAAAAAGGACGCAAACTTGTTGAAAGATCGACGCAATTCAAGTGAGCGCGCAACAACGGCAATGGCCATTCTTGAGAGACTCAAGAACGTCGATCAAAACACGGTATTTCGGTGGCGAGGATTTTCGTCCGGGTGATCGTGTGTGGTTGAAGTTGAAGAACATCAACACGCGTCCGGCCAATCGAAGCTTGATTGGATTGCTCTTCCTTATCGTGTATTGGATGACGTAGGTACGCATGCGGTTTGTTTGAATACACCGTCGGTATTCATCCCATTTTTTCATGTGAGTTAGTGAAGAAGGCGGTGAGGATCCGTTGCCTTCCCAACTATCTCGTGATAATGAGTCGGTGTTGTTTTGAGCAATCCTCGCTGGGGCATCCACTACTAGCGAGGACGAGTATCTTTGTTGAACGAGTGTTCAACATCGGCGTCGTGGCGCGCGGTTGGCAACTACTTGTAAAGTGGACAGGATGGCGGAGCCCTCTTGGGAACTGTTTGCCAATTACAAAATGTCATGGCCTTAGAGCGATTACGGCGCTTGTTGCGCGCGTGCCCGTCTTGGTATTCGTTGGCGCACATTCTCTTGTATGACACTTGTTAATTCATCAAAGACAGGAGGAGGAGGAGGAGGAGGCATTTGTCATGGGCCAAGGCCTCGTTGATAAGCTCGGATGTTCACTCGCTATTAATTTTATAAATAGAACTTCGGCAGTAGAGCTAAAGTATAGCCTCGGCAGTTGAGCTAAAGTATAGCCTCGGCAGTTGAGCCAAGAGGTTAGTATATAAGGGACTCTTATTCATTATAAACCTAAGTCTTGGATCAATATATTTCTTTTGTAGTTTTTGCTTGTTTTGATAGCTAGACTCTTACAGAATATGTCTATATAGTTTATACTATTATAGGGCCTATAAAACTTGAAGAAATGCTTGAATTTTCACATATAGGTATGTTGAAACTCATATACAAAGGTCCATTGTTAAAATTATGTGTAAAAAGGATTAAAGCTGAAATAAAAATTATAATTTTTGGTGAATTTCTCAAGTTACTCTGATCTAATTAGTTTTGAGCAAACTTTGAGAATGAAAGTATGAATTGCAATTCCAAGTTTGAATGGCAATTTGCAAGTTTGAATTGCAATTTTGAGAATAAAAGTATGAATTGCAATTTTGAGAATAAAAGTATGAATTGCAATTGCAATTCTTACATGTCATTTGGTTTTATGCCTTTAATTTATCTATTGATTGTTTTCAATCCAATTTTGTTTTTGTAATTGACAAATTAGGCTCAAAGTAACTTCAAGTCAATGTTATAGTAACTTCAAAAGTAATGTTAAGATAAAGTGGTAATGGAATACACTTTGAGAATTACAATGACTTCTATGACATATGAATTGATGTAAAAGTATATTAGTTTTTTATGTTATGGTTATAAACTATCTCAATATTTACTCAAGTTTCACATAATTACTTAAGTCTAAGTTGATACCATTATACCTTACAGTGATTATAGGCAATGAAGAAAATAAACAAAATTGAAAGAATTTACTACTGGGGCTTTGACTACAATGTAAGGGTTGGAGTTTACTAGGGTGAGATTACAGTTTAAAGACTGAAATTTACGAGGCTGGATAAGAGGACCGATAGTCTGCTCGCGGGAGCACTAGTCCGGTCACCGGAGCGGCGCTTCAGCCGAGAACAATCAAGAGCATGCGACATCTATCTAATAATGGCAGTGTTGGGGAGCGTGTGGCATTTATTTAATAATGGTTGGGCTGGGGTGGCTGACGTCCTCGTGCTCATGTGCGAGGGCCATCAAATAATCAGGAGCATGCGACATCTATCTAATAATGGCACGGTTGGGGAGCATGCGACATCTATCTAGTAATGGCATGGTTGGGGAGCATATGGCATCTATGTAATAATGGCTCGGCCAGGGGTGGCCGACACCCTCGTGCTCACGAGCGAGGTCCATGAGGTCCTTTCCATGCAAGAAAGATCAATAGATGACGTATGTAATAAAGTGTTGATTGGTTTCCTAGATAGTTGAGGGCCTAGGAAGCAAAATCTACATTCTTAATGCAATATTTTGTTCGTTCCTATCTGCGACAGGATTTTGGGAACCACTTGGACAATTAGGATGGTGGAAGTGTCATTGAAAGTGTATATTTTTTTGTTGTCATGCCATTATAAATTGGAAATTCAAAATTCGCTCCACATCTTGTTTCTACTCAACATGAACTTCCTCAATTTGATTCGTTGAGTAGTACAAACTAATTAGTAACTTCAGTTAATTTTCGAGTTGACCAATCGAGTGACAGTGACACAGACACGGACACGACGGACGAAACGAACGAACGATGAGATTCCGGTCGTCGATTCGCTCGTCGTGGTGGTGGATAGGGAGAAGAACCAAACGAGAGAGACGACGAGACAGCAGGGCTTGTGCTCGAACTATGGCGATGTCGAGGGCCAGTTTTGAGGCAGGATTCCTCGATTTCGCTACGGAGGATCTTCGCGGGGGGTGAACACCGGGGCGCCTATAGTGTGAGAGGGAGCACTAGCAGCAGCTTACATGAACCTTGAGTGTAATGTAAAAGTCCCGGTGACCTAAAAGTGATCCACGTGATATTCGAGGGGGTTTTGGCGATGGAAGGGTTTCGTACTTTTTGAATTTTTCTGTGCTGGGAGCTTGAGCGGAGGTCATCGCGATGAATGACGATGACGATTTCGGGGATCTGTATGCGGCGGATGTTGGAGGAGGGACTGAAGGCGGCACGGGCACGCTGTACGAGGTCACGAAAGTGGTGAGTCAGGAGCAGAGGCAGTTCGAGGATGGCGACGAGGAGGAGCTTCTGTATGGCACGTCGTCTTCTTCGGCAGTGGCCGCCCCCCCGCCGGCGGCTGCTGCTGCTGCTGCTCCTCCTGCTGCTGTTACCGTTGCTGCGACGTCAGGGTTTGAAGTTGGAGGGAAGGATGTCGAGAACGAAGAGACCTTTCTTTACGGGGAGCTCTATGGTAGTGCACCGAAGAGTGATGATGCTCCTAAGGAGGAGAGGAAAGGTGTAGTAGTTTCGAATGGGAATTACAGTGCTCAGCAGCAGGTTGTGGCGCCGGGACTTGCACCGTCAAGCTCTTTCAGAAAAGAGGAGGTGACTGCAGGCGTAGCAGCTGAGGGAACTGCTGCTGCTGCTGCTGCTCCTCCTGTAGAGGAGGATTGGGATAGTGATAGCGATGACGGGCTGCAGATTGTGTTAAATGACGAAGCACCTACGTATGATAATCCTGATGAGGAAGGGAAGGGTGAATTTTACGAGGGCAGTGATGATGAAGACGAAGAGGAACTCATTATCATGGCAGGCGATGAAACGCTTGACGGGCAAGAGGACTGGGGTGAGGAAGGAGGACCTCTCGCAGATCCCCCTTTACCGGGTCCTCCGAGTGGAGGACCTCCAGGGGCAGCCGAGAGGACTGCACCAGGTAAGAATCAAGTCGTGCTCATGTGTGTCCTTGGTTTGAGCTCTAGGGTTTTTTGCTTCTGTAATTTTTTGCATTAGGTCGAAATCTGAAGTTCTTCTTTATTTAGTGACAACTGGAGTGTGCATTTGATCTGCATTTTATTTTGTTTCCAATGTAGTCTATCAAAATTCAATCCAAACGTCGTCGTCTGTGTGATAAAGGTGCTGGTGGTGATGATCGGGGACCCCCGAGTAAGCCTGGCGGCCCAGGGTCAGGGCCTCGCATTGGCTACAGTGGACAAGGTTATTACAATGCGCAACCTCATCACGCACAGTACAAGGTAAGAGTTCTGCTGTATTTCCTCTCCATTCTTTACCTCTTCACTCTTTAGGGTAGTGTTCTTTATCGGGCACTTGTATGGTTGACATTTACAGGTGCAAGCACGGCCTTATTCTCCTATTGCAGGTGAAATAGGGTCCACAATTCAATCAGTGCTATAGATTTATCGCCATAACACATGAAATTGGTTGAAATGACCTATATTTCCGTTGGCTCTCTTTTTCCTTGTGGCGGTATCATGTGCGATTGTTGCTAGAGTCGATTGTGTGTGTGTGTGTTTGTGTGTCACAGATAGATCCTAAGTCAAGTCTCTTGTTCAGTATGTGAGACCAGGTTCGGGAGCATCTACAGGACCTGGAGCAGGCCAGGCCGGAGAACTTCAACCAGGGGGCAGAGGTGTAGGGGGCGGTCCTAATTGGGGAGCTGGCAGAGGTGGCGATGGTGGGAGAGGAGATTGGGGAGGACGAGGACGTGGTGGATCTAATTCCCAACGTGGTCAGCAAGGTGGTGCTGGCCCATGGGGCTCGTCTGGCGGCCGTGGATATTCAAGTGGCTTGGAGTTCAATCTGCCTCCAACCAAGTATGCTAGTAGCTACTATGTCACTTTCGTGTTGATAGGCTTAGATGTTCTTGTTTTGTTGTCATTGTCCAGACTTGATTCACTATATATCATAGATTCGGGAACGCTTCTTAGCTTATTTTAAGTATTTGATTAGCCTATGTCACTTCCTGTCAGTTCTGTTGGTTACAATCCTAACGAGGGGCATGGGCTACAGGACAGTATTTGATATTGATCTCGATGCACTGGAAGAGAAGTCGTGGCAACGCCCTGGTGCGGATATCACTGACTTCTTCAATTTTGGTTTTACCGAGAACAGCTGGAAGCAGTATTGTCAACAACTGGTATGTCTTCCTACTTCTTTGGGTGGCCACGCTTTTGTTTTTGCCACTCAAGTTCATGAAAAGTCTGCATTGGTCGTCTTCAATTGGAAGGCTTGATTGCAGACGATTAGCCTTAGATTCATTGGATGCCTTGCTGTAATGGCAATGATGAGCTGTATAATACCTTGGCTTGTAGCGGTTTAGCCTGTCAGAAAGTGCTCAACATATCTATAGTCGATGATAAACTGGTATCGGGAAAGAATTGTGATGATGGCGATCAAGTGTGGATAGTTGATTTTATGCTACTGCTGATTGGGATAATGTAAACCTCTAATGGGGCATGGACCTTGCAGGCTCAATTACGACTAGAAGCAACAATGCAGAGTAAAATTCGAGTTTACGAAAGCGGGCGCTCGGAACAGGTATGTCTGCAGTTGTTAACAACCACCGAGCTCCTAAAGCGACTCTCACTTCTATCATTTCCTCTTTAACATAGCCGTAAGAGCATTAGTGCTACGCGCACTATCGAATGAAATCAGCTTCATTGAAATCTGTAGTACATGCTAAGACAGTAAATTTCCGCGTGTTGGGGTGCTGTATGAGATGATCAAGCTCTTGCGCAGCAATTTTTTGATTCCATCGATTTGGGTATCTGTGTGTAGTTGCACGCCATGAGGGGAGTTTGATCTCTGTTTCTTTACAACTAATTAGAGTTGATGACTGAGACAGGAATATGATCCAGATTTGCCACCGGAGCTCATGGCAGCCCAAGGTCTGCAAGATGGGCCAGGCGAGTACGGTAACATCCACCAGCGTCAGTCTGACCATGGTGCTCAATCAGGAGGTCGTGGCCGTGGAGCAGGACGAGGCCGACCTGTCATGGTGAGTGTCTCAAGTACACCTTCGTCATTTATCTTAGTTATTACATATTATCCACTTTTTGTACACCTGCCATTCACCTTTTAGAACTGTCAGTCTGATGAATCAGGTGCTTGTTGTTTGAACAATGCTTTGTGCAGCCTACTGGGCGAGCAATACAGGTTGAAGGTGGAGGAGGGGAAAGACGCCCTTCTGCTGACATTCGTAGGCAGAGAACGCGTGATTCTGATGCAGTAATTCAGGTGAGAATTGTCTGAATGAGTCGGAGTGACACCTCTCTACGTCCTTCTCATACATACTTATGCATTTGGTTTATCTTATATAACTTATGTTTGTCACATTTGGACCATATATGAGGTAGCTGGAATGGACAATGTGTATGCGTTGGTCGTTAACTAAAAGCGCAAGGTTTTGTTATGTGCGCGAGTCTTACCTATGAGATTATAGAGTTGACATTTGTTCCACTTTGCTGTTCAGATTGTCTTGCAAGATGCTTCTGAGGACGAGCCAGAAGCAGCAGTAGCAATAGATTATGACAATACAGAGGATGAATCTAAAGGTGGAAAATCCATGGATCATTATGGAAATTACCATCATGAAGAGGAGATGCGTGATTTTGGACCTGGGGGACCTGGACCATGGATGATGGATTACAATCCCTATTATGAACAATGGGAAGGAAACATGGGTGTGGATGGTCACGGACCCTTCCCTATGGGTCCTGGAATGGGTGTCGAAGGACATGGACCCTTCCCCATGGGTCCTGGCATGCCCATGCGTCCGCCTGGTGCTGGACCCGATTTTGCCATGTTCCCTGGAGGTCCTTTCGGAATGCCACCGTACGACAGGTACCAATCTAGCCGCCTTCGAGAACTCTGCTGTATGATCCTTCTATGCTCATGATCTGTCTGTGAATGCGATGATTTTGTGACATATATTCAACTTAACTCTTTGTTGTTTCAGGGGCGGAGTTGGAAGACCGCCAATGTATGGAGGACCACGAGGTGGGCCGGGACCAATGGCTGGTCCTGGACCGGATGGCTTTCCTCCAGACCATTTTGGCATGCAACCACCTCCTGTTGGATTTGCAGATAATTCGAGGTAAGATAACTCTTTAAATTCTTGTGCGAAGTGATGTCATCTTCTATCGTTACTAAGCTAGGTGTCGAAAGTGCTGGTCAATAAAGTGTACTTATTTGTTGTCTGGGATGAACAGGCGTAGAACTCCACCACGGTTGGCACATCCAGATCGGGCCGGTCCTCACTCTGGCGAGTGGGAAGACGAGCTAAGTAACGGTAGCGGGGCGAATCGGTCAGGGCATGGTGCTCAGGGGAACAGGGACCGTGAGAGTCTGAGTCGGGAGTACGATGCAGACACGAAGGCTGGCCGGAGGTCCAGGTCTGAACCAGCTGAGAAGGGACCCGATGACCCCACACTTGAGCAGGTATCAGGAGGTCAAAAGCGGTCAAAGTCCAAAGAGGAGTACACTGAAGGGGATGAGTCGGAATTGGGTGACAAACAAAGACCTGCGAAGAGAACGAAGGTCGTGGCTTCCAATATAAGAAGGAGTGATGCGAAGTCATCAGGTTCATCGTCTTCAGATGAAAACACCGAGTCAAGCTTGGATAATTTCAAGGAGCCTGCACCTCCTAGAGTGAGAGAGACTGATCACTATCAGAAAGTACCTAGGCATAATGAGTCCACAGAGCATCATCATCATAGGAGCGACTCTGGGTCTAGGAGACGGCCTGCGGATACTAGAGAGAGAGAAGATTCACTCAGAAGAGATCGAGATCGCGGCTCACACGGTCATCGTGGAGTAGATGATGCGGTATATGATCGCAAAAGCCGTGAAGACAGGGAAAGACGGGATTATGATGAAGCTCGAAGACGGGACCGGCCGGACGAAAGAAACGATGATGCTAGGAAGCGTGGAAGACCTGATGCTCGAGATCATAGGGATGGGTATCACAGGGAGAGGGAGGAGCCGAGTCGGAAACGAGAGCTTGAGGAATCCGGACATTGGTCAAGGCCAGATTCTCAGAAATCACGGGTGGATGAGCGCTCTCGGCATGCAGATCGGAGGGATAAAGACACCAGGCCCTATGACAGAGACAGAGAGCGAGCGAGGAGCCGAGGACGAGAAGATGCACGGTCGCATCAAAGAGATGGAAATCGTTCTCGTGAGGAGGTTTCCAGGATAGAACATGATGAGGAGCGGAGTCGAGAGAATCACCGACGCGACGATCGATTGGATGAACGACGGGAGGACACACGCTCAAGGGGGGGCGACCGAGTTGAGGAGAATAGAGAACGAGAATTGAGAAGCCGTCGACACTTGTGAGTATCTCCAAATGATTCTGGTCTTAAATCATAATAGTTACTGTTATTTAGATTTAGATAAGATTTAGATTTTTTTTCCCGTTAGGTTAAGTAGATGTGCAATGCTTGTAACATGCTTCTGTGGGTGCTGAAACGTCCTTACAATCTCAATGACTCATTCTGGATGGGTTCTTCAGGGAGGACAGGCCTAGAGAGAGCGAGGATAGGAGAAAAGGCGAGGATCGGAGCACAAGGTCGGAGTCCCATCGAAAGTTGTTGGTGACCGGTCGAGAGACAGGAGATGACTCCCGCTTGCAGATCCGAAGCAGGCGCGAAGGATCAGAAGAGAGGGAAGCTGATGTTGTCCGTAATGGAAGCTCCCTAGCGAAGGAGCGAAGTCGTGACCATGCGTATGATGAGCGCAGAAGGGAGAGGGAGAAGGAGAGAGACGGTGGGCGGTTGAGTTCTCATCACGACGAAGAAAATAGGAGAGATCATAAAGACAGCCACCATCAAGACAAAGTAAGTGCTCGTGTTTCATTGCCGGTTAAATGTTACCTCCTTTATCATTCGCATGCTAATTGGTTTCCATATCACGCAGGATCACGCATCAGAACGTGGGGATGCACGTAACTCGTTGCGATCGAAAAGACCGCAAGCTGCGAGTCGGAGAGTAGCCGAGAGTGAAGATCCGTCTGGATCATATCCCACAAAAGCAGAGGCAAAGCAGTCCGCAGTAGAGGCGGAAGTTAGTTCAGGGGACGAGGAGGGACATGAGCGACCGGGTCGGAGTAAGTTGCAACGATGGAAGAGTAGAAATGAACGAGAAATAGTCGTACCGACATCAGCAGCAGAAGAGAAGAGGCATAGAAGACCTCACGCCCGGGAAGGCGATGTCCCAAGTGACGCGCCATATGATCAGAACGCAAGCGAAAAGCGACAGGTGTGCTTTATACCCTTGTTGAACATAATGCTACACGGTCACTCATAGCCACGTTGTAGTGTATTCAACCTACAAGATAAGATCGTAATGCGAGTCCAATCATATAATGCAAGGAAAAGTACAATCATCATCCGACTTTGGTTCACTGTAGGTGGAGGTTGTGTGTTGAACTATGTATGCATTCTGTTTCCAGGATCACAAAAGTAGGGACGAGACTCATAATCATCAGGATGCGGACCGGAGCTTGAGAAGTGATTCTCGGGATCGGCAGCAAAGTAGCAGCCGTGCCAAACGGCACACAGCTGAAAACAACGAAGGTGAGGAAGAGGCATTTAAGGCGAAGGAACTAAGGAGCGGTGTGGTTGCAACCAAAAGCAGTCGGCATAGGGAAAGAGAGTCTGTTCGGCAGTCTGGTGGCGAGCAGCAGCAGCAGCAGGTTCCCGACGCCGAAGTAACAGCCAAGCTAGAGCGTCGGAAAGAGCGGTTCGGCTCGAAAGCGCGGCTGAAAAAGCCCAGTGAGGAGGAGTTGGCTAGCCGAGACGAGGCAGACCCAGTGCAGGCCGATCCCGTGGAGGTGAAGCAGGAAAGACCAGCTCGCAAACGGCGATGGGCTGCCAGTGGCTAACCATCTTCAATCACATTCGTCATAGTACTACACTACCTGATCGATTATTACTGTAGCTGAGTAATAATTGTCTCCCACACATAAAATTGTATAATGCATGGCCGAGAGGGTGTGTTACAGGATTGCATACCATCCAAGCTCTGAGGCTTGTGAGTGACCATGCTCTTGAGTAATCCCTTGTTTGTAGACGACTACGGAGTTACTCCAATGATTTGAAGACCGTGCCCGCTGACCTGCTCTACTCGATTTTGTTATTGATTTCCAGTAGCATTGATTCTAAGACCTGCTGTGGTCTCTTGTATATTTGAAATAGTAGATGGGAGTCTGGAAAATTTATGATTTTGTAGGTTAAACAAAGAATTAGTCTGCTATAAGATCTGTATATGATTGTTAGCGATGCTATTCCACAGGACACTTCATAGAGAATTTTATGGGAGGGTGATCGGTTGCAACATCCACCAGCTCTCCCCTCATACTTGGTAGAGCACCAGCTCTCCCTTCATACTTGGTAGAGCTCATTTGTTTGAGTGATGATACGAATATTCACATGAAACAGTTACCTTTTCATTAGCCATCATATCCTCTGTAAATATAAACACTACAAGGTTCATGAGTTACAAAATGTCATGAATTCGGTTGTAAGGATGCCCTTAACTTTGGTATTACTTGATACAACGTTGCATCATAGCTTCCACCCTAACTTCTATAACAGAAGATATGTGCTTACTGGATAATATGCATTAATAATAATAAGTGTTCATTTGGATCATATGCTGCATATAATAAATTGCGAATGCTTATTGACTTGATGGGGGCCAAACAATTTATGTGTCTAAATATGAATAGCAATTTATTTGCCTTTATTGGTCAAATCTTGACATTAATACTCACCCTTTCAAGATTTTCCTACCATTCTTGCAACACTCAAGAATAATACATAGAAAAAGTAGCTCGTGAGTGGGGTTGGAGAGATTGAAAGATTCCACATGCATTGTCCTTTCGAAGACCGAATACGCGTACTCTTTTTGAAGAACGAGTAGCCTGGTCAGAGAGATAGAAGGGACGACACGGCCCTCTTCTCCTCCACTTGTTCCTTGCTCATTGTCGCTTGCTTGTTGCAATTGTCTCTCGAGTGTGCACTTGTTCCTTGCTCATCGCCGCTTGCTTGTTGCAATTGCCACTCGAGTGCGACCCGATGAC
This sequence comes from Bryum argenteum, assembly GCA_037043015.1. Classification (NCBI taxonomy): domain Eukaryota; kingdom Viridiplantae; phylum Streptophyta; class Bryopsida; order Bryales; family Bryaceae; genus Bryum; species Bryum argenteum. The sequence goes on along the minus strand of CM073323.1, from coordinate 11,230,334 downwards.
CACTTTCCCTCCGTAAGCTTACATGCGCATCCCTTCGTCCCTTGCTTAGGATGCACTAGGCATGTAGTTTATGCAAACCGCTTTTTCTATACCATCATTTCCGTTTATTGCCGTTGCCAAGTGTGTGTGGCATCCTCAATTCTTCGTCTTTCTAAACTTGCATGTACACCCCCTCAATCTCAAATCTGTGTTGGGCAAGACATGTAGTCCATGTTGCGTGCTATGTACAACATCAACTACCCTTGGTATACCAAGCTAAGTATAATGGCTTTGTGTTGTGCATGTAAAAGAGAATCCTGTACATTGTACGTGTTCAGGTTGAGGTGAAAGTTCATTGATAACGGAAAGCACAATTAGCAATAAGGTTACAAGAGTGCTACCTCGATTCGTAACCAAGGTTACAACCGAAAAGTATGAATTAGATTATCTATCTTATGCTATGATTTTTCTTTCAGTGGATTGTTTCTGGTGGTGTAGGTTCATGGACGATTACTCCTCCGAGAGTTACAGCTCCGACGACGACAGCCTTGCCGATGACTTCTTTCTTATTCCGGCCAAAGCTGAGGACCAGCCTGAAGATGGAGCAGAGCGTACTGATGATCGTGAAACACAGATTCTTGGGGAGGATTCATACCCAGAAAATGCTGCCGAAGAAGAACAAGAGATCTATGATGTTAATAAGGAGGTGGTAATAAACGATGATGTCGAATTGGGGGCTGAACACGAGACGGAATTCACCAGGAGTCCTCACGGAAGCTGCCATCGAAAGTATTGGGGAGCGTGTCAGACAAATGATCTCTTGGCACAAGAACTTGCTACTGTATTCGAAGAAGATGAAGAAGTGATCGAGATGAGCTCGAACCTCCAGCAGAAGAAATAGGAGCAATGATCGATGAGCGGTCCGTTTTGCCAGAACTTGCAGTGGAAGGGGTTCAAGTTCTGATCAATTTCGATGAGCCCTTATTTAAGACCTACCAGTTCATAGAAGAGCACCATGGAATCGAGGGAGGGTCTGGGGCACCAGAATCTGCACTTGGAGAAAGCGGAGCAATGATCGATGAGCCCGCAGATGGATTCAGTGACCCAGAGCTTGTAGACGAGAATAGTACTCAGTCTTACGATCCCTCATATCTAGCTGATGGTTCCATAGAAGACTTCTATTTCATCAAGACTTAGATGGGGTCAATGGCACTTGGGCACCAATCGGAGAAGATGGAGCAATGATCGACGAGCCCTCAGATGAGATCGATAGCAGGCTCACACCACAATCTTCAATTGAAGAACGTGAAGCGACCATCCATGAGAGATTTGCCAGAGGAATATCTTTACAGGATGAATTCTTAAATTATGAGGTCGATGACTATCTTTCAGAGCTGGAGAGAATGACAGTAGAACAATACTCTTCGAAAGTTCTATACATGACTACTTTAGAAGGGGATTTGGCGATTATGGAATAGAGGAGGAATACTCTTTTGGTATCGATATGCACTCAGATGAGAGGGATGGTTTCTTGTTTGACTTCTCTTTAGATGATAATCAGAAGGAGTTATATCGTGATGGTGGCTTGCTCTCAGATGCGATTGACAATTTCTGAGAAGACTATATATCGCTCTATCGCTCAAATGGCGAGTTTAGATGATGGAGTGGAAGAAGAGTTCTATTCTTTTGGTGATGTGCTTATGAAGAGTTCTCATGGAATCTCAAGATATTACTTGTATGATTACTTCTACCCTTGCAGAGGTTGCAGTATTGGGCAATGGTAAGCTTGGGGTATCACTTTTTGGACACACTAATTAGGTTATTTTTATTGAAAGCCTCCAAAGTTTGTCTAATTTAGTCATTTTAATCAAGTAAAAAGACCCTAAAATAGAAAATAAAATATCATGCACCTCACTGAAATCAAAGTATATATGCCTATAGATTTTCTTTTAGATTTTTTATTTTTTTTGGACCCATTCATAGATGAGGGAAAAAGTGCTGAATTTGGGGATTTGCAGGCATTATAGTACACAATGAATTAATTTTTTTATTATTAAATAAATTATTTTGTATTCTATACAAGAAGATGTAGGTCATATTCAAAAATTATATTAAAATAAAAATGGTTGATATTCCATTTGCTTGATTCAATGGATTTTAGATTATTGGGACATGACTTACTTTTTCAACTAAAAAATCAAATAAAATTACTTCAAAATATATTTTTTAATTCTTAATTTTTTTTCTTGATACATTATAAGTATAGACAACTAAAACCACATCTAATGAAGTCTTATTGTATTACAGTTTAAAAATGGATATGTTTGTCACACCAGCATAGAGTGCAATTGTTCATGGGACAACCTTTTTGGGTACCCCAACCAGACTATCACCCTATTCAGAAGATTACTTGTACCCTTCCGGAGATCGTATAGCGGGACCTTGCACTCGAAGGGTTACTTGCACCCTAACGGAGGCTATTTTGTTAAATCCTTGCATTGCATCCTTCCCAAGGCTATTTTATTGAACCCTTGCACTCGGAAGGTCACTTTTTTTTTTCCCGAAGGTCATATTGGAGGACCCTAGTACTCGAAAGGTTATTTGTACCGCTTAGAGGTCATAGTGCAAGACCCTTACACTATATAGGTTACTTGCACCCTTATTAAAGTCATATTGTAGGATCTTTGCACTTGCTCTTGCATTAGGGTGGCATATTAATTGCACATTTGACAACACATTTGGGAGCGAAGGATGTGGTAGCTACACCAAAGTCGTTAATGTGGAGGTGCTATCTAAACCTTGGATCTGATTCTCTTGCGAGAAAGATCACAGGGCAATTCCGTGTGGTGATAGTTATAATATTCTATTGCTTCTTGTGTCCTCAAGATTTAAAAAGGTTGGATACGATAATGGAGGAGTTAGTTTCATCACAAGCACTTTACTTACTCCAACATCTTAGTTGGGAAATCCCAGTCGGCTGATCATACTTGGCTTTGGCACGTCGCAGCCAATTAGTGCTTGCTAATTTGATTCGCATTGTTGGTCCCTTGGGATCAATTTGTTGTCATTGTCGGGTTGGCAGCAGAGGAGAAGCTACATGCTTCACAGTGGAGTCCTCCCAACTCGTTTGAAAGCCTTGTAACTAGTTCCATTAGATCTTCAAACAAAGGATAGGTCATTTCCAACATTTATCACTGTTGCTCAATCAGTAATTCTGGTGTTGCTCTTAGTCTCGTTCATTCAGTTTTAGTTCCTTTCAGTATCTGCCATTTCTCTCAGGAGTTTGTGCTCATCATGTCTGGTTCCTGTAATAGGGCATTTGAAGTCACTGACAAATTATGCAATGGTTCTGTGCACAACAGTTTTCTGAAGACCCAAGTGCCCCAAGTTTTATATTACTACATGCTTGAGTTTATGTGATAAACTAAAATGGTAATTTTTCCGTAAAATTTCTCAAACTAGGACTTCACAAGATTTTATGATTAGAGATGTTTAAATCATCTTGTGTAAACATTGAGCGACTTGCTTATTTTGGAAAAAAAGTTGAAACCGCTTTGTACCATTTGGGCCTTGAGGAGTACACGCTAAGATATAAAGCGTAATAAAACTAGAACACCTCAAAGTACCCGATACCCCTCAACCCTTGAGTTCCTTGACTCGAAATATTTGAATTAATTCAAGTTGAGTCAAACTTCATAAAAACAAGAGTAATAAGCTCCCTCCTTTGCTGTGGGCCTGCGGCAACCCAAAATCGGGTTGGCAGCAAAGGAGAAGGTACACGCTTCACACGCTTATGGGCACAATTAAGCTAAGGGTGTCCAAAAAAGTTGTCCCAAGTACAATCTCAACTCATGCAAGTGTGTCAAACATGTCCATCTTCTAAATAAAGTTACGTATGAGAACACCAAATGTGGTTTCAATTTACAGCACTTACAGCCTACCAAAAAAAAAAAATCATTCGCATTGAAGAATATTAAGAGTTTTTATTAGGTATTTTAGTTGAAAAAGTAAGTTGTGTCCTAATTGCACAAAATCCTAAGAAACAATCATTCGATACATCAAATGATCACATTTTGATACCATTTTTGGATAGGACTTACTCACTTACATGTACTTGTGCATTATATAAAATAGTTAGTTTCACAAATAAAAAATTAATAATTTTTGCACCATGGTGCCTGCAAATCCCACCAATATGCAATTTACTGTATAGGGTTCAATGATCCAAAAATAAAAAATTTGAATAATTTTTTTCCTTAGGAATGTGCATCTTGATCCCAATTACGTATATGATATTTTAGAATGATTTTGTACTCTTTGTAATTGTTAAAAATGAAAAAAAATGATGAACTTTGGACATCTGTTTCAACCAAAAATCACCTAATTAGTCTTGACAAAAAGTGATACCCATACCTTGGCCGTGCCCTTATAAATGTTTTTTTCCGTATTACTACGTGCTTGAATCTGTGTAATAATAAAAAATTGTATTTTTTGTGTGAAACCTCTAAAACTTGAACTTCACAAGATCTTTAAAGTTGCAAATTTTTAGTCAACTCGTGCAAAAATAAGTTGAAATTTGAAACTTCATACCCTTGGGACCTCAAAGGGTTATATAAAGCGCAATATAATATATAAAGCGCAATAAAATCCAAACACCTCAAAGTATCCGCAAGACCAAAACTCCTCAACCCTTTCAGCCTCACATCATAACCGGGATGTCATCAGTTGAAGCCGCCATAATCCAATTATTTAGGTAGATTGACATAACTATCAACAACACTATCATCATCTGAATCCATGACCTCCTTGGTGTAGTCCACTGCGGACGCCTCGTCTGGAGCATTAAATATGTACCGCCCTCGCTGCAACTCCGAGAGTGTCCTGGAGCCCTCACTATTAAAAGAGGGATCAGAGACCGAAGAGGGACAAAATGGGGGAATATCATCTGACACCGAAGAGAGACAAATTGGGGGAATATCATCCAGGGCTCTGAGTTAGCAGGAGCGGGAATGATTCTAGCGGTTGACCCGATGCAAGCCATGATGCAAGCCATGTTTGCAATTCTCCACATATAATAGTGAATGTCTGCGGTAACTTAAGAAAGAAGGGCGGCTACTTGGCTTGGGTCGAGCTAATTCTTCTATTTAAGATCGGACCCAATAACTTTTCGAGAAGTACTTTGAAACCAAATCACCCACCATACGGTTACCAAAATCCATAGACAACTGCGAGAAACAACCTGGTATTTTAGTTCGACTCAAGCTAAACGGTCGGGACAATCATGTTCATTATGATCACGTTCACATTCATAAAGCATGTATCTAATTATAACTTATAAGAACTACAATAATTACGTACTAAAGACAAGAGAACAGACTTTTTAGCTCGAGTCGAGCTAATTTCCTACTAAGTTTACTTAAGCATCTGACGAGGTCATGTGAATCGCCAAAAAGAGCCTGATAATTCAACTCAAATTGAGCTTAATTGGCATGAAAATCACATTCACCATGATGACATTCATGTTGATAAAGAATGTGTTTAATCAGATGAACTACAATTTTGACATAAGTGGACAGATTTTTTAGCTCAAGTCGAGCTATTCCATACTAAGTATAATGTAACAGTTGATTTGGTCACCATGATGACGTTCACGTTCATAATGAATGTGATCAATCATAAGAACTACAATTTTGACGTACTTAACATAGAAGAACAGATTTTTAGCTCCAGTCGAGCTAATTCTCTCCTTAGGATAGTGAGACAATTGGGGACGTAGGTCGATTCTAGCTAATTGCAAGGAATTGGGCTAGTAATCAATTTACCTCGACACGAGCTAAATCCCTTCGTAGGATAATGAAACAAGTGTGGACTTAGCTCGACTCGAGCTAAAGTCCTTCATAGGATAATAAAACAGCTGTGGACTTAGCTCGACTCGAGCTAAATCCCTTCCTAGGATAATGAAAAAGCTGTGGACTTAGCTCGACTTGAGCTAAATCCCTTTGTAGGATAATGAAACAACTGTGGACCTAGCTCCAGTGGAGCTAAATCCCTTTGTAAGGATAATGAAACAGCTGTGCACTTAGCTCGACTCGAGCTAAGTGCCCAATAATTGGGCTGCACCGGTAATATATTTAGAACATCTGCTTCGTTAAAAGTGCTCATAGCATGTGCATTTTTTTATCCGGTGATAATACGCCTCTTAAAAAAACGACCTACAAAGTGGTAAGTTTTCTAAATGTTTGGCTTGGGGCTTATACCTTTTCACTTGTGTACATTTTGTCATGGTGTGTTATTGAACATACAACTGCTCACTTTTTTGGAGGAATTTACATTTTAGAGAAACTTACATTTTCCATGAAAAGAGAGGGTAGGCATGTGCCCACCCTTCACCCTCCTCACACACGGAAACAAAGTCTTGGTAAGCGGGCACTAGGTATGTGCCCACCTCTCACCCACAAAAGCAAACTCTTAATAAAAGGGTTCAATCCCAAATCCCAAATACAAGTGACTAAGACCCTCAAATCCTCAAGACCCTCAAATCTATAGAAATCAATTAATTAGACTTGCATGATGTAACACTTACTACATCCTACATACATTTCGATGAGGGAAAATAAAATGGCACCTCGAGCTCCCGATCCCGATCAAATCATACATCCAAAAAAACAAAGCACCGAGGCCCCGCGTGCACACGCACAACAAGGACCGTGACAGGCGCTTGACTGATGATGGCGAGTTCTAGGTTTACACTACTCAATCGCAGGGAATACAAGAAACAGACTCTCGTTCAAAATCCTCAAGACCTAGACGTAGAGCAACAAACTCAACCACGACTCTTCAAATGCGCACACTTCAATCGACGGGCACTGTTCTTTTCCAGTCATTGCATTGCCTCTCGAACGATTTCCAAACAGGGCATCCATTATAACGCCTTCAGAAAGACTCAACGTGACCTCGGCTTGCGAGCGGAACCCCATAAGCTGTGTCCTGTGACTACCCTACACGCACCACCAATTTACAGGCTCGTCGATGCAATGATCTCACAACAACTACTTGACGATCCACAATCAGACGACTAAAATGACTGCAAGCGGCATCGCACGCATGCATCCCGATTGAAACGCGATTCACCAGATAGGTTTAGAGGTCCGAGACCATATCAGGATCCGACCGTAAGTTGAGTTGTGGCGAAGATACGACTGCAAAAAATGCCCGGGAGCAGGGGAGGAAGAAGGATGATGCTCACCTTGAGGTAGGAACGAGAGGTCAGGTGAAAACGATGACAACGACGAGAAATTCAATGAGGGGACGAAACGAGCTCTCTCACCCCCTTCCACCTTCAAAGAAAGCAGCGACACGTTAGGTTTACGACTTAACCTAACTCTGAAAATTAAAAGTGTAGCCGGCTCCACAAATTAGGGTAAAGTGACTGTGCAAAGGTGCTCCAAGCAAGTAGAAGAGCATACGAACTCACATTTCACTTCTTTACTTGTTGGTGTGTGATGACTTGTGATAAATATTGCATGTCGTGTAGTTTTGAAAACATCAGTGTCGTTCAAATCGAAAATCACAAATCATTCATATTTTTTCCTTGATTTTGTTGAGAACCCATAACTTATAGTAGTTCACATTTGAATTTCTTTGTTTGAGATACCCTTTTGAGTCAAGTCATTAATAACTTTGTTATTCATGAATTATGTTTGCATTATTGAAGCCTAGTAGATACATGCCTACCCCGCCTTCAACAAATGTTTATCTGTAAGTTACATGACAGGTAGGCACATGCCAACCCCTATAAAACTTGGTCACTTGTATTTGCATTTATAGATTGAGTTGTAGCGTTGTACCAAGTCTTTAAGTTCTTGAACATTATTTATTCTCAAATTATTGAACTATTGGGGTGTGCACATGCCTACCATTATAGAATTTTGTCACTTGTATTTGCGATTTGTTATCAGGTTGTACCTATTTTAGAACTCTACGGTTTTAGCTATAAAATTAGTTATGATTTAATTATTGATGTCCGGTAGGTACATGCCTATCCTGCATTCAATAGTTGTATATTTTGTAAGTTACATGACGGGTAGGCACATGCCAACTCCCATAAAATTTAGTGACTTGGATTTGGATTTTGGGTCAAGTCATACCTTCTCTGTTACTTCTTTTACATGAATTTTTTTGTTTATATGCCCATATGTTTGATTTGAGGTAGGCATGTGCCTACCCCCCCTCTAATAATTGTATAGTTGTATGATACATTAGAGGTAGGCACATGCCCACCCTTATAAAAATATTTACTTGTATTTGCTAACTTTCATCGAGTTGTCCCTACTTTGTAACTCTCCAACATCACACTTTACAATTATTGAATGAAGAAGGGTGGATACAATACACACATTCAACAATTGTATGATTGTAAGTTACATGAGGGCTAGGCGCCTAGGCCCATGCCCAGACTTGTAGAATTTGGTCACTTGAAGGTTGCAAGATGACAACGGGAAGTTCTTCAAATGTTATAGATATTGTATAGCATGTTGTTAGGAACCTTCATGGGAACCAGATGATTTTGTAACTATACAATCTAATTTTGCAGCACATGGAAAGGTCTGATAGAGTCTAGAAGCCTAGCCAGTGTTAGTTGCATAAGAATATAGAAGGAGTTGAAGATACTCGATAGCCAGAATCTACTTATGTATACGCATTTAGAGTCAATAGATGGCAACACATGGCGAGATTTGACATGGATTGACATTTAAACCTTGATCTTCAAAGTCATCTAGCTCTAATAAAAGCTTAAATTTTATATAATATCATTGCATCATGTTATATTGCATGTTATTTAGTTTAGAGAGAATTTTCATACCTAAGTACTAATTACATAATGGTATCAAATGTCATGAATTGAATTGTTTCTCTTACAACCTATACCATGTTTATATTGAATATGATTATTCTTTAAAATTAGTAATTATGAATGTCATTTTTCAAAAAAATTGGCCCCAAATTGCCTTGATTTCTAATTTTGTTGAATTGCAAAAACAATGACATGTGAATTTTTCAAATGCCGCGTGCACTTTTAACAAAGCAGTGTTTTAGGTCGAATTGAGCTAAATAAAAGCTCAGGTTTTAACTTCTAGAATGGAATACAACAGGTTTTGCGAGCTAAACACGCATCGAGCTAAATGCACACCCTAGACCTAGACAACGTAAATCGTATTGCGCGAAGCATAAATTTGCAATTTTCAACTGCAAATGCACAATGCAATACCAAATACAATGTCGTACGGGAAGTTGCAATTGGTACCACCACAAAACCCTACCCGGAATCAAGCAAAACAAGCTTAAAAAAACAACAACGCCACCGCGCTTTGCAAAACGAGCAGATAAGGACAAGGAGGTGAAATTCGGTGCGAAAGAGTGTAAACGAAGGCGAGCACCAAATGCGAGTGACAACTGCAAGAATCCAAGCAATTGGGGAGGATCAGGAGCGCGAGCGATGAAAGCGCAAGTGTATAAGAAGAGCGGGAAGAGCGCACGGAGAATGTCTGCGCTAGGAGCTAACACCAGTGGCTTAACCCCAAAACGTCAAAGAGGACAGAAAGTGTCCGCTGTTGTCTTTGAATGCGAAATGCTCGTTGATCCATGCATCGGAAGCAAGAATGCATAACAGAAGATTTGTGTAGTTTTGAGAGAGCTTTCCATCGACACCTCACACGCCGGAATCTAAACCTTTCTCAATTTACAGCAATTTCTGTAAGTTTGGGAGAGTGAGGATGTAGTCTCGAACTACCAGCAAACAGCTGATGTCACCTGTGATTTGGGCGGGTTGTACACTTGGGGAACCCGACCGAATACCGTTGCCCGAGGGTGACCTGCTATGTGAGCTGGCGGAGGCAAAGTAGGGTTTAGGGCGCAAAACAAGGGCAGTGTCTGCGGAGGTGGCAAGGTAGGATTTAGCGCGCGAAAGTTTTGAGAGTGGTTTTCCTGACTTCCGTGTTCACCGCCTCGGATCCTTCAAGGTGGGCTACGGCGATGGAGGATAACGGATTGGGGTGGGAGCCGTTGTGGGATTGCAACCGCTGAGCACAGGACAAGTGAAATTATCATTAGAATTTGAGGGAGTTGTTTCTATAAGGGACAACCAAGTGTGTGATTTGGATGGGCGCCGAAATTGGGAGGAGCATGGCTAAAATTCTCCTACTTCCTCAAGTGGTGATGAGAGCCAGATGGGAGGACAATTCTCAAAAGGACGAGTAGTGGACGTAGTGGAGGGGGGTTCGGGACGGCGCAATGAGCAAGAGAGCAAGAGACCCGGCTGAAGGATCAGTGGCGAAGCAGGAATTGGCGTGGTTGCCTGGCGTAGGCATGGATTTCATAAGAGGGGCACCCTGCACCTTTCCTGAGCACTTGGAGGATGAAGCTGAAGTAATTGACAATTGGTTGCAAACCTTGGAGTGCACAGAGAGGCAAAGGAAGCGAGTGTTGAGTTGTTTGGGAGAGACGTATTTGCAGAAATTGCCTTTGGTGGGGAAGAGCAGGCCGTGGCCTAAAAATCCTGTTGCAAAGAATTTTAGGTATCATTTCAGGGCACAAATCAGTAGAGTTTTGGGCTGGAGAGAGAGGACCAAGTTTCCAGAGCACATTGACGCACTTATTCTTGAGCGACTGTGGCCTGAGCATGTCGGAAATGATGAGTGCAAAGGAGGCAAGCAGGACAGTGGCGGCTCAAAGGCTTGCGCTCCGCAGACCCACATCGCAAAGGCGAGTCAAGAGGCGAATAAACCACAGCAGCAGGCGGCCAACAACGGAAGGGAAGAACACATCTATGACGGATCCCACCCATGCGGAGGCACTAATCCCGAGGAGGTGCGAATTCTCGTCACCGCACAATCTGCCGACGGGGATGAACATCATGGCGGGGATACAGTCCTCTTGCCCGGAAATCGAAAGAGGCAGCGATGGTATACAGAGTCCAGCACTTCAGCGAGCAGCGACTCAACCGGGCGGACTCCTGCAATTGGAGATGCCACCAATTCCAACGGGGAGGGTCAGTGCATCGATTACGAAGGCAGGGCGGGGTCGAGGGCACGGTCGCCATGCGAAGGGCACGGCCGGAAGAGGCAATTCACAGCCTCCGTCCGGGACCGCAAACCCGTGTAGTCTGTATAGCGAAACAGTGCAAGGGGGGAGGGGTGGGAGGGGACGGGGTAGACAAGGGAGAGGAGATAGAGGTGGGAGACGGGGCCAGAACATGCAGAAGTCGCCGCCAAATTGTAAAACACCCCCGGGGTGGGTGATGCCAGACATAGATTTAGTAAACCGTAGTTCACCGCCCATTTTGAGACAGTCCAATCAAAGTGGAGGGGTGGTCCGGAGCCTCATGGAGGCAGTGAATGAAGCAAGTGTTTCACATGGGGCTCACCGCATACTGCAATCTTCATGCGAAGAAGGGGACGCTGGCGGGGATACAACACCCATGTTTGCAACTAAGCAGCTACGGCACTTATCATTGAGTCCACGTGACTGTAAGGAGGCGACACGATCATGGTCTACTACTACCGGGAAGGGCAAAGGGAAGGCTAGCAGCAGAGACTCACTGGGCTGGTATACATCGGCTGAGAGTGACGATGGGGTGCCACAATGGGGACCGGAGCTGGCAATCCATGTGCGAGTGCAACCGCATGTGCTAGGACTGAGTCCAACATTGAATGGAGGGCAGGCCATGCTTGGAGAAGTTACACGTGAATTTGTGCATGCGGTTACAGGGGAGGATATGTGCATGGTGCTCTTTAGCACCGTCGTGGGACACCGCGCTGTAGCCAAGAAACACTGTTCACTGCCGGAGACTGAAGGGGTCGGGCCGTCGTCACCGGGAAAGTTTGGTGGGACACAACAGCGTCTCCTGCAGCAGTTTGATTCTGCAGGGGGGGACATGATCGGGCTCTCTCAGTTCCTCGTGGCTGGTGATCTGGAGTTGCCTCCACTGCCGCAGCCTTCAGCGCCATCGGCTCCAACGTACTCTCCCAAATACGGGGTTACCTTCCCAGCATATATGCTGCCGCTTCCGGAAAGCACAAGTGCCGACTCCTCAGAGGAATCCGGCGATGAACACGACCCCGACTGGAATGCCGCTTACGCCGACTTCGCCGCCCAGTCCGATTCAGGTAACTCTGACTGGGAACTTGACGCGGTCGATGAAATGCATGAGGTTGGCCCTGTGGAGGACGTTGTTCTTGATGACTGTTCTTTTCACTACAAGGAGAATAGTATCCTAATTGACGAAATTTTGACAGAAACCTGCCAATTGTTCCGTCAATTAGGAGACCCTGATTCGGTCACTCAATTGACAGAATTCTATCATTCATTTGTCAATTTGGACGAAGTTCCACAATGCAAAAAAATTAAAAATTCGGAAATTTTGAGGAAACATTTCTCTGCCCGGGCACGCCGGGCAGCAGCGTTGGCACAACGAAAAATAGCGCGGGCCCCATCAAGGGGGTAGCGAGGGCCCTACCGCAGGAAATGCAAGCCCTACCGGTGGAGGCTCACAAGTGGTATGTTAGGGGATTCGATCCCTTGACCTCACGGGTATAGTCCAAGTGACTAGCCAACTCACCTACTATCCAATTTCATGTCCAAAGATACGTTTTTTTTTATATATATATGCTTTAAGTACAAGTACAGTAGACTTTGAATATTTTTCACGATGTAAAAAAAAAAATTTTTCAAAATTTTTTTTTGAAATATTCTATGCAGGTATTTTTTTATATGTATAAAAAATTTCAATTTTTTTTTGAAATTTTTTTTTTTATGCTAGGGCCTTTTTTTACTACCGAGTAGACTTTGAATATTTTTCACGATGTAAAAAAACTTTTTTTTTTCAAAATTTTTTTTTGCACTATTTCATGCAAGTATTTTTCTATATGAAAACCAACCCAAGTGATTTTGTCCAAAACGGAGTCCGGATGAAGAAGTTATAGTTCTTCAAAGTTTCTGCCCTTCATGCAAAATGTCGTATTTTGGCATTTTGCATCAACTTTGAACGTTATGATCTCACAAATGGAGAAGATCCAACGGTTGAAAATTTCAGCGGTAGCTCAAAAACAAGTAAATTACAAGATCCTACGGTTAAAGTCTACAAAAAGTTTTAGCAATACCATGCTTGTCGTAAATAAAAAAAATTGACAAGAAGTTGACTAGAATTTGACAAGAAGTTGACAAAAACATTAATAATGTCCAAAGTGACAGAGTTGGGCTGCGGGATGCTCACTTCGTCATTTCGGACATTTTTTTGTCAATTATTTGTCATCTCGGGCCCCATTTCCTTGTAGTGTTTGAAGCGCGCTATGCAGATGGACACTGGAACTCCCTCGACACTATATTGGAAGGAGACAGGGACAACTTCTCGGGCCCCTGTCCTGGACTGACCAGAAAACATACTCGGCGAGAGGTTGGTTTCCATGAGTTTTTTGAAACCTTCTGGCCTGATGTCGATCTTGAGCGCATTTGTAGAATGACGAACACTTACGCTACCGTCGCTACGCAGGAGAGTGAAAATCAGCCTGGTGTCCTGAATGGTCGAGGGAAGTGGGTAGAGTTAGTTACTACTGAGCTGAAGGCGTGGTTAGGAGTCTGCATCTTCATGGGATTGAAAAAACTGCCGACTATTAGGTCTTACTGGTCTAAGCGTAAGTTTTATGGCTGCACGACACTGAAGCGGATCATGAAACGGCCACGTTTTGAACAAATTCTGGCTTGCATCCACTTGGTGGATAATGCATCCCTAACCAGAGAGAAAACTCATCCATCTTATGATAAGATTGGAAAATGTCGTTGGTTGATAGAGAGTTTTGTATCTCGGTCTAAGGCTGCGTATAATTGTGAGAAGCACCTTGCATGCGATGAAATCATGGTGCCGTATAGAGGTAGGCGCTGTGACATCAAACAGTATATGAAGAATAAGCCGGTGAAGTACGGGATTAAGATTTGGTGCTGTGCAACGAGTAAGAGTCGCTATGTTTATAACCTGATGGTCTATGAGGGGCGAAAAGGTCAGAGAGCCGAAAAGAACTTGGGCGAGAGAGTCATATTGGAGTTAGTGTCTGACCTCACACACCTGGGTCATGTAGTGGTGACGGATCGATTCTTCTCCTCTCCTGCGTTAGCGGACGCTTTGCTCAAGGTCGGCACCTGGTTCACTGGAACCGTGAAGCCCAACCGGACCGGTATGCCCGCTCATCTAGCCCAGTACGCTTACAAGGACCTTGAACGGGGCACCCTGATCGTAGCAATGCACAGATGACGGCAGATGTCCGCCTGCGTGTGGTTTGATGGCTGCCCTGTTTTTCTTCTGAGTACCGCCTCTAATCCCATGGGCACGGACTGTATGTGTCGCCGCTGGGTAGGAAAAGTCCAGTCTTCGTATCCGACTTCCCCAATCCTCTTGGAATACCAGGAGATGATGCGGGGTGTGGACATTGTTGATCAATGTCGAGTGGAGTATACTGTACAGATTATGTCACACAAGTGGTGGCATCGTCTTCTGTTCTTCATTCTAGACACGTCGCTGGGGAATGCCTATGTTCTGTACAAGGCGTACATGCAGTCAAGGCAGTCAAGGATGCGGCCCATATCTCGTGCCCAATACCACTTCGAGATCGCTGCATGGCTCACAGCTGATGCCGTCAAACCAGGTCGCACTGGTGGGGCGTTCAATCGCACTGACAAGGGCATCCACGAATCAGTGTCAGCCGGGAGGACACGTCGGCAGTGCAAATTGTGCAAACGGAAGCAGAGCCGCTACTGCCCTGGTTGCGACGGCATCTTTCTCTGTGTGAAGCCTTGTTACCGGCTTGTGCACACCAGTGCAAGGTGGGCTGCACATGTGCTGCTATGACAAGTCCTCCCTTTCCTAAACCTTACATCTGCTGTGCAGGAGAAGGCTTCTTTGACAGCCCTCGAGGTGGACAGCATCGGAAGGCAAGTCAAACCGCGGCCTACCTCCGCACTCTCAACATCGCACTTAGAGGGCAATTACAGTGACTGTTTGGTATCTTACCTCGCTTGGTTAGCTTCGGACTGATGTGTAGGGTGGTTCGCATCTATAGTTCGCTGCAGCTGTTGCACTTGAGAACTGACGCATGTTGCCCTTTTGCGTCGACAGCGTTTTTGCGAATTGTATTTCACATGACCTCGCTGCGGTGACCTCACTATATTTAGCTTCAGACTGTGCGTACAATATGTTCTCCACGTTTTTGTAGTGGATTGTAAACCCGTATTATTCCTCGGCAATAAAGCTTATGTTATGTATCCCTGCTACCCCTGCTATGGAAATTTTCTTCGTCTCGTGTCCTTGACAGTTATCGAGTCGGAAGCTCCAACCGCTTCTCCACTTCACCGGACTGTGGCACGTCCCCGCCCAAAGGATGGTTCCACCGCCCATCGGTTGTCCGTTTTCCCGCAATTCACTTCCTTGTTCCCGCTCTCTCTCCTCGCACGGCCACCGCCGACGTGGTTGCACGATGCGGGGGGCACCCCCAACTTCATCGGGTTCCTTCCTCTGCCGTCCAAAAGCGCATTGTCTGACTCCGAAACTGAACATCTACATGGTGAAGTTTGCCACAAATTTTTGCCGCGGTTTTCCTGCTGCATGGCACCGTGTTCACTGGTCGGATTGTAAAGTTCACCTCCCCACCGAAATGAATAAAAAACAAAGCAAAACTACCTTTGCATCGACTGCTTTTTAGGCTTCTCCGAACCTTCATCGAGTACGACACGGTATTGCAGATTCAGCGTTGATTCTTCGCTCAGAGCGTAGTGACACTTATTTCACATGAACTTGTAGTTTGGTTTGAGCTCAAAAGAGCTATGTGACACATAGTAAGGTGGCCTCGAATACCGAGAAGCCTAAAAAACGGCCAAAATTCAGGCGATACTGGATAATTTGGAACATAAATTGGAGATCAAATAAAGCACATTAACGGTTAATTTTTTTTTCAGCCACTCGACACTGACATCTAGATCGTTCTGTACGGTCAGATTAACGAACAGTACAGCCAAACAGCCTCCAAAAATCTGCAAATAAATCACATCATCTGTTACTCAAGCGGACCTGAAATAGCAAATGTCACTTTGGGGTTAAGGGTCACTTAGACTACCATTTATTTTATTTTCTTCAGCACACTGCACTAAATATAACCATTCATAATTGGATTTGTTACCTTTTTAAGGGTTTCAAAGATTTATAACTTCATGACCAACTTCACTATTGGCACAAAAAGGTGCATAAATAAGAATTTCTTTATTTAAAGAATTTCTGATTATATGTAGGTGCAAACTTAATTGGCTTGGATATTATAGATGTACGTGCATATTTTGGGATATATGTGTTATGTTAAAATTCAAAATACAGAATAGAGTTTTGTGGGATTCCAATTTGTATATTTTGTGTATATGGGAATCAAAGAGAAGTGAACTTCGCTATTGGTAGGTCATAATTTTATTACTTCAAAGGCCTATTGAGTATTAAATCATCTAAAATTCTAATTTTGGATGCTCAACTATACAGTATATACCACACAATTATAGGTTTGAGGAATTATAGTTTGTAAACTTGTTATTATGAACTTTATAAAAGTGGTTTTTTGTCTCAAAAAGGGGTTGACTCTTGACATACATCAATGGTTATTTTCATGAGTAGTAGCTCTTAATAAGACTTGTAGCTATAATATTTGTTGTACGAATATGATATTCAATTATAGTGTGCGAGAGTTTTTCATGACAAGAATCAAGAATTACAATCGAGATCTAGCAACTCAACATTACACCTTGTTGTGCTCATCTTGTTAATGAGATTTTGATGATTCAGATGTCACGCACTCAATCGGTTTGGTTGCATTAAGTTTTGAATGCAAAACGAGATGGCACGAGATGATTCCTACATGGATTTTAACTCCCTACTATGGCTACTTATGAATCTGTTTGATATATGTTTATGCAAAAGAAAAAACAATATCAACAATCTTTTTTGAAAAATTCTAGTGATTCCAGTGTAGTTACTTGATTGAAGATTCTAGAAATCCTCAAAGTGAAAACAAGTCAACAAAACTTAAAAAACTACAACAATTACACAATTACACACAAAATTATACACAATATTAAAAAAGGAAAAAACAAAAAAAATACAAGAAGAAAGCAACAAAAAATTCTCAAATTTGTAAAATTTCAACACTAAAACAATAAAAGGTCTAAAAACTACTAATACTTAGCCAAGGATGGCACTGAAATGAACCTGACTTTTCATCCATTCACAAATCACAACCTTTCAATAATAAAGAGTTCAAAGTATTTGACTTTTGGTCAGTATGAGTTTGATGTTATCACCACTATTGGGCCTCATTGCTAGGTTGTGTACCTTATGCTGATTTTTTACAAATGTTTTTGACTTCGCAATGGGGGGTATATTTTGTATGAACTTTAAAAAACCTTTGTTCCTCACAAAGTTTTCTTGGCATTTTAAAACTACCATTGTTCTTACATACCTTGTCATTTACCCTCAACCTTGCCTAAGTGTCCAACACGCCTCATTCTATATTCAGACCTACAAACTTTTATGTGAATTCAAATACAGAAGAGATAGCACTAAAATTATACCATATGAATTCACATGTAAACACTAAAATTATACCATATTTAGTATTTACCCACAATAAAATAATTTGGAACGTTTTGAGTGCTCTTAGTAGGGTGCAAAATGCAAATACTACTTGTTTGTATAGCTTTTTACTAATTTTGTATTGAAGCAATTGAACCTTTTAATGATTAAATATTTATTTATGAATGGGTAAATTTATTGTGACTCATTGAAATAGCAAGTCCTTTACATGTATAATTGTCTCAAAAAATTGCTAAAATTATATGCTACAATTCTCAAATTCTCAAAATCTTAAAGTATATGTTAATAAAAATGACCATATTAAACCCTTATAAGTTACGTGCTAAGAAGTCAAAGAATTTTTTAATATAGTATTCGAAATTTATAGTGTAAGTTTATAAAGTCTTAATCCAAATCGACAGAATAGATTCCAGATAAGAATCTTATCTCATATTGTATAGTTTCACATGGTCTTTTATTTAAAGTACAACCTTATCTACTTATCTAGAGAATGTAATTTGGCAAAAAAGACAACAAACATGTCTCCGAGAATTCTAAGCATCTATACTTCTTAAGAATGAATTTCTTGTATTAGCATAAAAAGGGGCATTCTCAAGCATAGTCTTCTTGTGGATCTACCCTTTTGAGACAAGTGTCAATTCAAAATTGGCTAAAACATGATAGTTGGGATTATATAAGGGATATTGTGATACATGCCATCTCGTAATTAAATTAATTAGAGTTATATACTTACTTAGGACTCCAAGAGGCAAGTCACGCAACCTTTCTTCAAAAAAATATAAAAGAGTATCGATATTTCAAAAGAATTTATAATAATTCCCCCAAAAAATAATAATTCCTTCATTATGATTAAAATAATATTGATATTTTCTTCTATTTCTACCATTTTTTGGCAAGAAAAGCATGAAAATTGCATTATTTAACGTAGGTAATTTATTTTGTTTCCATTTGTTTTGCAAGTGACATAATGATTTTAGAAACTGTCGGCCGGTTCGGGTCTCATGAGGTGTCGTTGGAAGAAGGATTTTTGTAAAGTTAAATGAAAAACAATCGAATTGCAAAACGGGCCGACGAGTCCCCAAATATTGAATATTGAAGAATTTATGGCCCTCAAATTACAATAAATCTTAAAAATGACCTAATTATAAACATTAATTCTGTGGCAAGGCCACATGCCCATATGAGTAGAGGGTAATAGAGAGAAGCACGGCCTTGACGGTCGGTAGAGAGAAGTGTTAGTATAGCACATCCTTGTTAGTAGGACCCGAAAGGTCGCAAGATCCCATATAAGCCTCTCTAAGGAAGTAATGGTCCTCTTTTGTTTTAGCTTGCTCAAGCTTTCTTGCTTTTGCCTCATCTCCGTTTGTTTGTTGCAATCATCAGTCAAGTGTGGCACCATGGCTACTTCCTCTCCGTAAGTTTCCATGTACACCCTTTCATTCTTGCTTAGAATGTACTAGACATGTAGTTTAAGGACAACATGTACTTTTTCTGCAACATCTTTTTTGCTTCTTGTATTAGCCGATTGCCCCTCTCATCATCATGACTTCTTCGTCTCTGTAAGCTTGCATTTTCAGTCCTTTTTGCTTGGAATGTGTTACATTTTTTTGCAACATCAATCGTCCGATTCATTTCCCTCGCATGCCAAGCTGCGTTAGATTATTGCAGTTCCCTTGTGCCGTTAGATTATTGCAGTTCCCTTGTGCGTTGTAAAGCAGGATTTTATACATGTTTAGATTGAGCTAGAAAATGAGCCAAAAGTACTACCATCGACAAGATTACGAGTCATGAGCGGTGACTACAGTTAATGATGGGGGCAACGTTTAAAAAGTGTGTACATATTAGGTTACTTAGCTTTTTAGTTTTTTTGTATTGATTTTCTTTTGGTGGATTGTGTCTGCTCGTGTAGGTTCATGGATGATTACTCCTCCGAAAATTACAGCTCCTCTGACGATGAGGGTTTCGAATTTGCCGACGACTACTTGCTTGTTCCGACTAAAGCTGAGGATCTGCCGATCGATGATGATGAGACTCAGCCTGATGAAGGAGCACAGATACCTGTGCTGGAAACTAGTACTGATTTCACGACGCAAGGTCGCGATGAACCACCCCACATGGATGGTGATTTCACGACGCAAGGTCGCGATGAACCACCCCACATGGATGGGGTTTCCAATGCTGTAGCCGATAAAGCAGAGTCATGGATCGAAGGGTTTGCGGAGGCTGTGGAAGATTCAGAAGATTCAGACGAAGAAAATGCAGTCGAAGAACAACGAGAGATGTCTGATGTTAAGCAGATGGTAGCAAACGATGTCGACCTGGGTGCTGAGAACGAGGCGGATAAAGCAGCAGTCGAAGAAGTTGCTATTGAACCAGAGTTCCTCATGGAACTCACAGAAGCTGCCATCGAAAAGTATGTGGAAGAGTTGAATGCAGCTGTCGCCTTGGCACCAGAACTTGCTACGGAAGTCGCAGAAGATGAAGCAGTGATCGACGAGTCCTCATATGAGACCGACGATTACTCGTATGGGATCGACCTGTCCCCGAATGAGTGCGACGCAGAAGGTGAAGCGGTGGTCGACGAGTCCTCATATGAGACCGACCATTACTCACATGGGACCTACCTCTCCTCGGATGACGAGTCTTCAGATGAGAGCGACAAGTCATTAGATGAGACCGATGCACGAGAACTTGCAGTGGTGGAAGTTGGATTCATGATCGATGAAGCTGCAGTTGGAGAGCATGATTTAGTGGGTTCGGTCGCAGCATTTGGCGATGGATTCGTGGCCGAAGGTGGACTTGTGATTCATGGACCCGCAGTTGGAGACCATGATGTAGCCGGTTCGGTGGCTGAATTTGTCGATGGATACGTGGCCGAAGTTGGATTCATGATCGATGGACCTGCCATTGGAGAGCATGATGTACCCGCAGTAGGAGAGCATAATGTACCCGCAGTTGGAGAGCTTGATGTACCCGGGTCTTTCGCTGAATATGTCGATGGATACGCGACCGAAGTTGGACTTGTGATCGATGGACCTGCAGTTGGAGAGCATGATGTAGCCAGTTACGTCGATGAATTTGTCCATGGATACGTGGCCGAAGTTGGATTTGTAATAGATGGACCCGCAGTTGGAGAGCATGATGTACCAGCACTTGGAGAGCATGATGTAACCGAGTCAGTAGCTGAATATGTCGATGGATACGCGGCCGAAGTTGGATTTGTGATCGATGGACCTGCAGCTGGAGAGCATGATGTAGCCAGTTACGTCGACGAATATGTCCATGGATACGCGGCCGAAGTTGGATTTGTGATAGATGGACCCGCAGTTGGAGAGCATGATGTAGCCAGTTACGTCGACGAATATGTCCATGGATACGCGGCCGAAGTTGGATTTGTGATAGATGGACCCGCAGTTGGAGAGCATGATGTAGCCAGTTATGTCGACGAATTTGTCCATGGATACGTGGCCGAAGTTGGATTTGTGATAGATGGACCCGCAGTTGGAGAGCATGATGTAGCCAGTTACGTCGACGAATATGTCCATGGATACGCGGCCGAAGTTGGATTTGTGATAGATGGACCCGCAGTTGGAGAGCATGATGTAGCCAGTTACGTCGACGAATTTGTCCATGGATACGCGGCCGAAGTTGGATTTGTGATAGATGGACCCGCAGTTGGAGAGCATGATGTAGCCAGTTACGTCGACGAATATGTCCATGGATACGCGGCGAAGTTGGATTTGTGATAGATGGACCCATGATTGGAGAGCGTGATGTAGCGATTCGTCGGCGAATTTGTCCATGGATACGCGGCCGAAGTTGGATTTGTGATAGATGGACCCGCAGTTGGAGAGCATGATGTAGCCAGTTACGTCGATGAATTTGTCCATGGATACGCGGCAGAAGTTGGACTTGTGATCGATGGACCTGCAGTTGGAGAGCATGATGTACCCGCAGTTGGAGAGCATGTAGCCAGTTCGGTCGACAAATTTGTCTATGGATACGTGGCTGAAGTTGGATTTGTGATAGATGGACCCGCAATTGGAGAGCATGATGTAGCCAGTTACGTCGATGAATTTGTCCATGGATACGCGGCAGAAGTTGGACTTGTGATCGATGGACCTGCAGTTGGAGAGCATGATGTACCCATGATTGGAGAGCATGCTTGATTCGGTCGACAAATTTGTCTATGGATACGTGGCTGAAGTTGGATTTGTGATCGATGGACCTGCAATTGGAGAGCATGATGTAGCCAGTTACGTCGACGAATTTGTCCATGGATACGCAGCCGAAGTTGGACTTGTGATCGATGGACCTGCAGTTGGAGAGCATGATGTTACCGGTTCGGTAGCCGAATTTGTCGATGGATACGTGGCTGAATTTCGATTCATGATCGATGGACGTGCAGTTGAAGAGCATGATTTAGCCGGTTCGGTAACCGAATTTGTCGAGAGATACTTGGCCTATAGATACTTGACCGAGCATGATGTAATCGCTTCTGTCCGGGAATTGGTCGATGGATACGTAGCTGAAGTTGGATTTGCCATCGATGAACCTGCAATTGGAGAGCATGATGTAGCCGAATCTGACTTTGACGTCGAATCTGGCGAATTTTCCGAATTTGGATACATGACCGATGAACCTGCAATTGGAGAAGATTTACCCGTGCTCGATTATGGATTCATGATCGATGTACCTGCAGTCAGAGCGGATGGTGTAGTAGTGGCCACCGACTATGGTCTCATGATCGAAGTACCTGCAGTCGGAGTGGATGAGGGAGTGGATGATGTAGCCGCGGGCACTGGATATAGCTTCATGGTCGGTATACATGCTGTTGTTGCGGATGATGTGGTAGTTGTCACTGAATATGACTTCATGATCGACGAACCTGCAGTAGAAGAAGATGAGTTCAATAGCACCGTGGCACCAGCAAGTGACGGAAGGGCAGCAATGATCGGTGAGTCGTCAAATGGGATCGATACTTCCATTGAAGACTATATTTCACAAGTGGAACGTTTCGCAGATGAGGTCACTACCGAAGATTACACTACGGAAGATGTTGTGAACCATGACTGGTGCTCTAAATCGGGAGGATATGTCCAGAGTCCGGATTTCGACTTCATGTACCATTTAGCCAACTGGACCGCATCAACTCCGGTGGGGATAATGCAGGACATGGTGGCCACGCTGCAATCATGCTCGGAAATCTTTCTCCGCGAGCTGATTCGCCTTCGCGCCCAAGTGACCCGCTTTATCATTTCTCTGTTTGACAAGCGCCCGCCCCCGCCAGACAAATCTGAATAGAGTTTCCGGTTCAGTAAGTTGGTTCGGATCTAGGCCTTGTAGGTGTGCTCGTTCTTGTAAGCGATCGCGGACAGAGTTGACATGGTGAAAACAGATAATTTCATTAGTTTCACAGGGGAGTATATATACAATCAGAGTGGCGCACTCAGCAGGCTTTCTCCAATAGTACTTACTATTAAGGTCTACCCAACTATCTACCACGATCTGACTAAACTATTTAGACTGCTGCTAATAGAGGGTTAAAGCCTGTTACAGCTGTCAAGCCAGCCACCTGAACTAGAGCACCCTAAGACCATTCGGCTTACTGGGTCACGTATGCCAACTAGGCCGAGCTGGGTCACCAGGAATGACACCTGGATACCACCTGGATGTTCCATGTTGTCAACACCCCCCCTCGCTCAGATTGCCAGGGTTTGATGACTTTGTAGCTGGCTATGGCGACACCAGATGAGCTGTCGGTAGAGAATGCTTTGGCTTCACTTGACAGTTTGTCTGCTTGGCAGACTTTCTTTCTCGCCCTTTGGATATTTTGTAACTTACTCCATAGGCTGGCAGGATCAGCAAAGGAGTTCTTGAAGCGATGCTTTCTCGCAGCATCAATTGAGCGTCGCCCTCTGAGCGGTCATGGAAGTTTGGCGAGTGAGCCCAGCGAGAGGCTTGCATCAGTCTCCGATTCGTTTGAAGCTCCGCTGCTGCAGTTGAGCGGGTCGAGTTGTTCGCGTGGCGTCCTTATTTCAGCTTTACCCGACGAAATTGTCAAGAGGAACATTTGGCCGTGTCTCTTGCAATTTCCTTCGGTCAAACTCCTCTTGGGCCTTCACAGTTTGAATGCACTTTGGAGACGCTTTGTGGGAGAAACACTTGAGTGGCAGGTGTTGGAATTCCTGTGGTTAGACTCAGCGGAATACAATAGTTTTGTATTGAGGCATAAATCAGTCTGGCTTACACCGAATCAGCGACTGGTTTATGAGATTGCCCACTTTAGGGTTTTGGTCTCTGAGTGTATGGAGGAAGTAGAAAGTAGAGTCCAATGTACTAGAAAACGGAGAGGATCTCTGCCGTTTTATGTGTCGATGCAGGATTGTCCTCATGGTTGGGGTGAAAATCCTGAATACTATGAGCTTTAGCTCTTATCAATGAACTGCCTTCGAGATTACTCTACCGAAGCTTCTTTTATCTCTGTGTCCACTAATCCTAGTTTCTTTCTCAATCTCTCAAAACTGATCTTTCCTAGTGCTTTTGTGAGAATGTCTGCAAGCTGGTCATTGGTAGGAATGTAGTCTAAACTTATCTCACTAGATTGTACTTTCTCTCTGATAAAGTGGTGGCGTACCTCTATGTGTTTGGTGCGCCCGTGGTACACCGGGTTGTGAGCAAGATTCAGGCTTCCCTGGTTATCACCAAGGATTTTTGTTGGCTGTTGCAGGTCTTGCATGTGGACTTCTCCCAGCAATCTTCGCAACCAGATAGCTTCCTTCGCGCCCTCTGTTAGAGCCATGTACTCTGACTCAGTCGAAGAAAGGGCAACAGTAGGTTGTTTGCGTGAGTTCCAGGTGATCGGAGTATCTCCCAGAAGAAAAACAAAACCGGTGGTTGACCTTCTGTCGAACGCATCTGATGCCCAGTCTGCATCGGTAAATCCGGTGAGCTGACTTGATTCCCCCCTTCGGTACAAGAGCCCAAGTCCCGCTGTGCCTCGTAAGTATCGAAATACATGCTTGACGGCCTGGTAGTGAGGCTCTTGAGGATTTACCATGAATCGACTGACAGTGCTAACTGCATAGCAGATATCTAGGCGCGTATGAGAGAGAAAGATTAGTTTCCCAACCATTCTTTGGTACCGGTGGGCATCAGTAGCCGGTGCCTTCATGTCTGGAACTAGTTTGAGTTTCTCAGCCATCGGTGTTGATACTCGCTTGCAATTCTCCAGTCCAAATTCGCGGAGAATTTCTTGGATGTACTGGCGTTGAGTGATGATGATCCCTGCAGGTTTGAACAGGAACTCGATGCCCAGGCTGTAGGACAGTAATCCAAGGTCAGACATATCGAAGGCCTTCTGGATGTTTGATGTGATAAGAGCAATTCTCTTGGTGTCATCGCCTGTAAGATAGACGTCATCGACGTATAGTAAGAGAAAGGTAAACTTTTCGTGTTCCTCATGAACATACAGATTAGAATCTGCCTGGGACTTGGTTAAACCTTAGCTAAGTAAGTAGCTATTAACTTTAGTGTACCAAGCCCGTGGCGCTTGTTTTAAGCCATAAAGCGCCTTTTTTAATTTGCAAACATGAGTTGATGGTGAGAAAGAGAAACCAGGAGGTTGTGAGACGTAGATGTCTTCGGTAATAACGCCATTTAGAAACGCTGTCTTGACATCGAGGTGGTGAATGTGCCAACCTTTGTGCCCTGCTAGAGCAACGATAGTACGGAGAGTATTCCATTTCACCACTGGGGCGAAAGTCTCGGAATAGTCATGCCCTGCCTGTTGCTGAAAGCCGTGGGCCACTAAGCGGGCTTTGAGCTTGGCCGTGGAACCATCTGCCTTAGTTTTAACGCGAAAAACCCACTTAGTCGAAATAGCTTTCCTGTGAGGAGGTAAAGGAATCAGATCCCAGGTATCGTTTTTTGAGATGGATGCTAATTCTGCTTCCATGGCTGTTTTCCAACCAGGGTGGAGAAGAGCGGCTTCAACCGACCCGGGAAGGCAGATAAGCTCCGAGGACTCCAAGACGTTGAGGTGGTAGTCGTTGAACCTGGCAGGTAGTTTGGGAGCACGACCGCTTCTTGTCGTTACCAGAAACGGATCAGAGCTGGAGGCCGCAGACTGGTTCTGTCGAGATTGAGACTCCCGACGGTGGTAAGTGTGCAGCGGTAGTTGAGCTTTGGACGAGATGTTTGGATGGAGCTGAATATCCACCGAAAAGTCATGAATTGGAGAGCCAGGGGCGTCATTACCGAATACAGGCTGTTGTTGGGGACTTCTGGTCAGTGGATTGCTCAGGGTGTCCTCCATGCTTCCGTTGCGCTCCACTTGTATCGGAGAGGAAGTATCTTCCTCAGCTGAACAGCTTGGACCGGCACTGTTGGGGTAGGGCGGCAACGGTACGGGTGAAGATGTGATATCTTCAGATGCATCGGTTCTTGGTCTTGTGAATGTGGGATCCGAAGTAGGAGGGCTGACTGCTTCAGGAACAATAGTGGAACAGTCACTTGAGGGGTAGTTCGGTAGTAGCGACTGCTAGTCAGCTGAAGCAGAAGTCGGAGAGCTTGTACTTTCAGTAGATAAATACGGGAAAGTAGACTCATCAAATTTAACGTCTTTGGAGACGATGATTTTTCGAGAGCTTCGATGATAATTTCTAAATCCGCATGAATTAGCATCATAGCCGAGAAAAATACACTCAGTGGAGCGTGAAGTCCACTTTTTGCGGTCAGGAGAGGTAATCAAGACAAAGCTTCGACAGCCAAAAACACGAAGATGCTTGATAGATGGTACCTGACCAGTTAGCCGCTCAAATCAGGGTTGTCTTGCTAGACACAGACGGACGTCAGACAGACACGACATGTCAGACAGACATTGAGCCTCAGAATGTCTAATAGAATCTACAGAATCTTTTTTTTACTCTGGATTTACCCTGTCCACGTTGCATCCTACGTGGCTGCCACGTGGCATGTACAGCTCAGCAATACGGTTCGCGAATGCGCCACGTAGGACTGGACCGGCGCTCGCGTCATCTAGACCGGCGGTCGCCTTGGCCGGACCGGCGGTCGCCTTCTCTGGACCGGCGGTCGCCTTAGCGACCGACGATCGCCCAGGTCGACTGACGATCGCCCATGAGCGACCGACGTTCGCCCCTAGGCGACCGCCGATACAGCCGATGGGCGAACGTCGGTCGCTAGGGCGACCGCCGATCCAGGTGATGGGCGAATGTAGCTCATAGGGCGACCGGCGGTCTACCCTCTTCGAACGAAGGACATGAACTTTGAAGAGCCATAACTTTTTCATTCGGACACCGTTTTTGACGAAATCACTTGGGTTGGGTCCCAAATTAAGTCTAGTTTATGTCATAAAAATTGCAGACTCATACAATTAAGTATAAAAAAATGGCATGCATTTTAGTGAAGGGAGTATTTGTTATTTGGGTTTTTAAACATTTGGCATGTTTTACCATTGCAAGCCTATTATGAGACATCAAAAAGGTTTTTGCATGATGTGTTTTAGACAAGTGTGATCTTTAGATGCATTCCACAATCTTTGTAGTTGGAAGTATTTTGATCCAGATAGTTTTAGTATTGGCTTTGCAATGATATTTCTACGATGAAAAAAGTGAAAAAGTGGATGATTTTTGAAGAGATAGATCTCCTTCAACCATTGTTAGATTTTGAATTTATTTTTTAGAATGGGTTCCAATTAGAGTGTTGTATTGGTGATAGGAACCTCAATCCATTCGAAGATATATTGAAGATATTAACGTATAATTTGAGTGCTAGGGATCTAGGTTTGGACTATATTAATTACTTTATAGAATATTTGGCAGTTCTTATCATTGCAAGGCTACTATTTGAGCCATAGGGAAGTCCAAGATGTATAGGGAAATAGAGAGGAGAGTAGTATTTATACTTTGCTGGGGCCGTGATCGCTGGCGGCGACGACGATCGCCATCACTGGCGACCAACGACGCCCATTAGCGGACCGACGATCGCCCATGAGCGACCGACGTTCGCCCCTGGGCGACCGCCGATACAGCTGAAAGGCGAACGCCGCTCAGGAGGGCGACCGCCGATCCAGGTGATGGGCGAACGTCGCTCATAGGGCGACCGGCGGTCTACCCTCTAGAAACGAAGGACATGAACTTTGAAGAGCCATAACTTTTTCATTCGGACTCCGTTTTTGACGAAATCACTTGGGTTGGGTCCCAAATTAATCCTAGTTTATGTGGTGAAAATTGCAGACCCATACAATTAAGTATGAAAAAATGGCATGCATTTTAGTGAAGGGAGTACTTGTTTCTTGGATTTTTAAACATTAGGCATGTTTTACCATTGTTAGCCTATTATGTGACATCAAAAAGGTTTTTGCATGATGTGTTTTAGACAAGTGTGATCTTTAGATGCATCCCACAATCTTTGTAGTTGGAAGTATTTTGATCCAGATAATTTTAGTATTGGCTTTGCAATGATATTTCTACGATGAAAAAAGTGAAAAAGTGGATGATTTTTGAAGAGATAGATCTCCTTCAACCATCGTTAGATTTTGAATTTTATTTTAAAATGGATTCCAATTACGTAACGTTCATGGGCGATCGCGGGTTCGCATGCGCGACCGCTGGTCTCGCATGGGCGACCGCCGGTCCGCCGCAGAATCGCAGATTTGGGGCGACCGCGATCCGGGAGGGGCGAGTGCAAAAGAGCTCCCGCTCTTGCTCTTGGATCCTCTTTACGCAATCCCTCAATCTCTCATATTCAAATTTCAAATTCATCGCTTCAAGCATCTTCTCCGTTCCCCCTCATTTCCCTTAAATCTCCCTTCATTTTTCATTCTCCATCTTCTTCAAATTTCATATTCTCCGCTTCTTCACATTTTCCATAATGAAATGAAAATGATTGTCATGGTCATGGCTTTTGGCCAAGACTTGGGAGCATGATAAATGAAAAATGAATTTTTGAGTGCCTTGGACACTCTTCGGTGCAAGATGGATTTAGACATGTACAAGTTTAATCTCAATTTTAAAATAAAATTCTCATCATTCTCTCTTTTACCCCCCCTTTTTCTTCATTTTCTTTTTAAATAATTGTACTCTAGCCAATCAATGATTTTTGAGCCTCATGGTCTCCTTGATAGTAGTTGAGTTGAGGCATTTACCTCCACTCAACTACAATCAAGGAGACCATAAAAACATTATCCATTATGGATAAATTAGCATACTTTGGGGACTTTGAAGTTAGTGATCATTCTCCTTTCATCAAGGTATTGTAAAGCCAAATGGTCAATCTTGAGGGTCCACAATGTAAAGTGAGCCTAAGACAAGTAGAGTAAAGGTACGCTTATTTCAAGTTCCTATAATGTCTTAGTAGTAAATACAAGTGTTGAAAATATCTTGATTTGTCATGATATTTAAGTTTGATTTATTCATCATAATATGGGCAAGTGATATCAAATACTTGCACGTCATTCACAAATAATGGGTTAAATATTACTATGAGTAATTGGTTCATTAGAATGTTTGTAAATGGTTATTGTTGTCGACTTATAATATTTACCTTCATATGGTGGTCACTCAATTTTTTGCCAAATCTATAATATGTAATATATCACCCTTTAATTTGACAAGCAACTTTTTCCCTCACTTGTTACTAGGATATATGCACGAACCCCTTTCTCTTAATTGTATTAAAAGGCGTTAATACTTAACCCGCCAAAATTTTCAAATGCCTCCCGCCAATGCCTCCTCCGACGATCGCCCATGAGCGACCGACGATCGCCCATGAGCGACCGACGTTCGCCCCTAGGCGACCGCCGATACAGCCGATGGGCGAACGTCGGTCGCTAGGGCGACCGCCGATCCAGGTGATGGGCGAACGTAGCTCATAGGGCGACCGGCGGTCTACCCTCTAGAAACGAAGGACATGAACTTTGAAGAGCCATAACTTTTTCATTCGGACTCCGTTTTTGACGAAATCACTTGGGTTGGGTCCCAAATTAAGTCTAGTTTATGTCGTAAAAATTGCAGACTCATACGATTAAGTATGAAAAAATGGCATGCATTTTAGTGAAGGGAGTATTTGTTATTTGGGTTTTTAAACATTTGGCATGTTTTACCATTGCAAGCCTATTATGTGACATCAAGAAGGTTTTTGCATGATGTGTTTTAGACAAGTGCGATCTTTAGATGCATCCCACAATCTTTGTAGTTGGAAGTATTTTGATCCAGATAATTTTAGTATTGGCTTTGCAATGATATTTCTACGATGAAAAAAGTGAAAAAGTGGATGATTTTTGAAGAGATAGATCTCCTTCAACCATTGTTAGATTTTGAATTTATTTTTTAGAATGGATTCCAATTAGAGTGTTGTATTGGTGATAGAAACCTCGATTCATTCGAAGATATATTGAAGATAACGTATAATTTGAGTGCTAGGGATCTAGGTTTGGACTATATTAATTACTTTATAGAATATTTGGCAGTTCTTATCATTGCAAGGCTACTATTTGAGCCATAGGGAAGTCCAAGATGTATAGGGAAATAGAGAGGAAGAGTAGTATTTATACTTTGCCTGGACCGGCGGTCGCCTGAGCAACCGACGATCGCCTATGTGGTTGAATTTATATGGGGATATTTGAATTGCGGGGTTTGAAGCACGGGGGCATATGTAAATATATAAGCAAAAAGGGAGTGGAAGGGGTGTTGATAACTTTCCTAGGTGATTCGTATTGTGTAAAAATTATGGTATAAATCTTTGGGGCACAGGACGAACAAAAGTATTTTTCCCGAATTTCTAAAAATTAAATAGTCATGTGAAAGTAGGCGGTGTGCGCACATGCATACGAAAACAAAGTGGGGAATGTAATTTGAACATTTGGACTACACTAAATAGGTACATTAGTGTTAGATTTTTATAAGATTTGAAAATGCTACAAGTTTTTACTTTTGGGATAAAAGTTTTACCAAGAGTATCGATTCCAATACTATGTAAGGATCCCCATCTTCACCATTGTAGAGGGTACAAATATTGACTAATAGTAAAAACTTATAGCCTATTTATGTAAATTAGTGTATCTAACACTAATCTACCTATTTAGTTTAGGTAATATGGATCATATAAAAATGATGGAACCATCAAAAATATTATAGGACAACATGTACTATTTTTCCCAAATTAATATAGAATTTTTGAAGTAGAGCTTTAAATAATAGATAAAAAATAGTTAAATGGAGAGAAAACATTTTAAAAAGAATTGGACTATGTAATAACTACCTTATGAACATGATGGAGCTATAAAAAAAAATTGTTGGAGTAAAGGATCTATAGGGTGGATTTTGGTTACAAGCACTTACAAACACCAAAACTTCAAAAAATAAGAAAAAATAGATAAAGGGGGTAAGGGGACAATTTAAACCCTTAGACTACCTAATGATGACCCTATGAAAATGATGGTGTTATTTAGAAAATCGTGGGGATATGTCATCTATAGGTCATCATTTACTTGTAAGTCATTTGAATGAGTAGAATATTGAATGATATACGGAAAATAGATTTGTAGAAAGGGATAACGATTTTAAAACTTGTGTTGACTAAAAAATACCTTATAAAAATTATGGAAGAACAAAATTTCCCGTAAGAGAAACGTATCTACATGTTATGATTTACTTTGACTTTGTAGGATGCTAAGTAATAGAGGAAGTTATACTAAAGGGGGGAGGAGGTGGTTTTATTATTTTCTCTAACCGTATTAAATATATTAAATCATGAAAGAAGCCACATGGAACTTGGATTTACATGGAAGGAAATACTCGGTGTTAATTTGATTCAACCCTGGCATGGTATAGGATACTTGGTGTTAACTTCATTCAAAACCTCCAAATCGCGCGACCGCCAATACAGCGGATGGACGAACGTCGGTCGCTAGGGCGACAGCCGATCCAGTCGATGGGCGAACGATGTCGGCGGGCGGCGACCGCGGTCTCACGTGATGGGCAAGCACCCAAGGAGAAAGTGTCCGAGCCTCTCGCGCACCTCCCGACGGGCGACCGCCGATCGGCCGATGGCGGCGATCGTCGGTCGCTAGGGCGACCGCCGATCCAGGTGATGGGCGAACGTAGCTCATAGGGCGACCGGCGGTCTACCCTCTTCGAACGAAGGACATGAACTTTGAAGAGCCATAACTTTTTCATTCGGACTCTGTTTTTCACGAAATCACTTGGGTTGGGTCCCAAATTAAGTCAAGTTTATGTAGTAAAAATTGCAGACTCATACAATTAAGTATGAAAAAATGGCATGCATTTTAGTGAAGGGAGTATTTGTTATTTGGGTTTTTAAACATTTGGCATGTTTTACCATTGCAAGCCTATTATGTGACATCAAAAAGGTTTTTGCATGATGTGTTTTAGACAAGTGTGATC
The DNA here is from genome assembly GCA_037043015.1 of Bryum argenteum. Lineage (NCBI taxonomy): Eukaryota > Viridiplantae > Streptophyta > Bryopsida > Bryales > Bryaceae > Bryum > Bryum argenteum. Next base: position 11,198,255 of record CM073323.1, on the reverse strand, counting down.
TTTAGATGCATCCCACAATCTTTGTAGTTGGAAGTATTTTGATCCAGATAATTTTAGTATTGGCTTTGCAATGATATTTCTACGATGAAAAAAGTGAAAAAGTGGATGATTTTTGAAGAGATAGATCTCCTTCAACCATTGTTAGATTTTGAATTTATTTTTTAGAATGGGTTCCAATTAGAGTGTTGTATTGGTGATAGGAACCTCAATCCATTCGAAGATATATTGAAGATAAGGTATAATTTGAGTGTAAGGGGTCTATTACTGGACTATATTAATTGTTTTGTAAACTATTTGGCAGTTTTTATCATTGCAAGAGTACTATTCGAGCCATAGGGAAGTGTAAGGTGTATAGGGAAATAGAGAGGGAGAGTAGTATTTATACTTTTCCTATGTATTTTATATGAAACATGATTAAAAGTTTTGGCCTATAAGATGAAGGTAAGTAGTTTCTATTAAACACCTAGAATTAATTAAATTTGTTGAAATGGGGTGTGTGTATAAAAGGAGGGAAGAGATGATTCAATAATGATAAAAACCGCCAAATATTATACAAAGTAATTAATATAGTCCAAACCTAGATCCCTAGCACTCAAATTATACGTTAATATCTTCAATATATCTTCGAATGAATCGAGGTTTCTATCACCAATACAACACTCTAATTGGAATCCATTCTAAAATGAAAATTCAAAATCTAACGATGGTTGAAGGAGATCTATCTCTTCAAAAATCATCCACTTTTTCACTTTTTTCATCGTAGAAATATCATTGCAAAGCCAATACTAAAACTATCTGGATCAAAATACTTCCAACTACAAAGATTGTGGGATGCATCTAAAGATCACACTTGTCTAAAACACATCATGCAAAAACCTTTTTGATGTCACATAATAGGCTTGCAATGGTAAAACATGCCAAATGTTTAAAAACCCAAATAACAAATACTCCCTTCACTAAAATGCATGCCATTTTTTCATACTTAATTGTATGAGTCTGCAATTTTTACTACATAAACTTGACTTAATTTGGGACCCAACCCAAGTGATTTCGTGAAAAACAGAGTCCGAATGAAAAAGTTATGGCTCTTCAAAGTTCATGTCCTTCGTTCGAAGAGGGTAGACCGCCGGTCGCCCTATGAGCTACGTTCGCCCATCACCTGGATCGGCGGTCGCCCTAGCGACCGACGATCGCCCATCGGCTGTATCGGCGGTCGCCCCGTCAGGAGAGGTGCGCGGAGGCTCGCGGACACTTTCTCCTTGGGTGCTTGCCCATCACGTAGACCGCCGGTCGCCCTGTCAGCATCGTTCGCCCATCGACTGGATCGGCTGTCGCCCTAGCGACCGACGTTCGTCCATCCGCTGTATTGGCGGTCGCGCGATTTGGAGGTTTTGAATGAAGTTAACACCAAGTATCCTATACCATGCCAGGGTTGAATCAAATTAACACCGAGTATTTCCTTCCATGTAAATCCAAGTTCCATGTGGCTTCTTTCATGATTTAATATATTTAATACGGTTAGAGAAAATAATAAAACCACCTCCTCCCCCCTTTAGTATAACTTCCTCTATTACTTAGCATCCTACAAAGTCAAAGTAAATCATAACATGTAGATACGTTTCTCTTACGGGAAATTTTGTTCTTCCATAATTTTTATAAGGTATTTTTTAGTCAACACAAGTTTTAAAATCGTTATCCCTTTCTACAAATCTATTTTCCGTATATCATTCAATATTCTACTCATTCAAATGACTTACAAGTAAATGATGACCTATAGATGACATATCCCCACGATTTTCTAAATAACACCATCATTTTCATAGGGTCATCATTAGGTAGTCTAAGTGGTTTAAATTGTCCCCTTACCCCTTTATCTATTTTTCTTATTTTTTGAAGTTTTGGTGTTTGTAAGTGCTTGTAACCAAAATCCACCCTATAGATCCTTTACTCCAACAATTTTTTTATAGCTCCATCATGTTCATAAGGTAGTTATTACATAGTCCAATTCTTTTAAAATGTTTTCTCTCCATTTAACTATTTTTTATCTATTATTTAAAGCTCTACTTCAAAAATTCTATATTAATTTGGGAAAAATAGTACATGTTGTCCTATAATATTTTTGATGGTTCCATCATTTTTATATGATCCATATTACCTAAACTAAATAGGTAGATTAGTGTTAGATACACTAATTTACATAAATAGGCTATAAGTTTTTACTATTAGTCAATATTTGTACCCTCTACAATGGTGAAGATGGGGATCCTTACATAGTATTGGAATCGATACTCTTGGTAAAACTTTTATCCCAAAAGTAAAAACTTGTAGCATTTTCAAATCTTATAAAAATCTAACACTAATGTACCTATTTAGTGTAGTCCAAATGTTCAAATTACATTCCCCACTTTGTTTTCGTATGCATGCGCACACCGCCTACTTTCACATGACTATTTAATTTTTAGAAATTCGGGAAAAATACTTTTGTTCGTCCTGTGCCCCAAAGATTTATACCATAATTTTTACACAATACGAATCACCTAGGAAAGTTATCAACACCCCTTCCACTCCCTTTTTGCTTATATATTTACATATGCCCCCGTGCTTCAAACCCCGCAATTCAAATATCCCCATATAAATTCAACCACATAGGCGATCGTCGGTTGCTCAGCGATCACGGTCCGTGCAAAGTATAAATACTACTCTTCCTCTCTATTTCCTATACATCTTGGACTTCCCTATGGCTCAAATAGTAGCCTTGCAATGATAAGAACTGCCAAATATTCTATAAAGTAATTAATATAGTCCAAACCTAGATCCCTAGCACTCAAATTATACGTTATCTTCAATATATCTTCGAATGAATCGAGGTTTCTATCACCAATACAACACTCTAATTGGAATCCATTCTAAAAAATAAATTCAAAATCTAACAATGGTTGAAGGAGATCTATCTCTTCAAAAATCATCCACTTTTTCACTTTTTTCATCGTAGAAATATCATTGCAAAGCCAATACTAAAATTATCTGGATCAAAATACTTCCAACTACAAAGATTGTGGGATGCATCTAAAGATCGCACTTGTCTAAAACACATCATGCAAAAACCTTCTTGATGTCACATAATAGGCTTGCAATGGTAAAACATGCCAAATGTTTAAAAACCCAAATAACAAATACTCCCTTCACTAAAATGCATGCCATTTTTTCATACTTAATCGTATGAGTCTGCAATTTTTACGACATAAACTAGACTTAATTTGGGACCCAACCCAAGTGATTTCGTCAAAAACGGAGTCCGAATGAAAAAGTTATGGCTCTTCAAAGTTCATGTCCTTCGTTTCTAGAGGGTAGACCGCCGGTCGCCCTATGAGCTACGTTCGCCCATCACCTGGATCGGCGGTCGCCCTAGCGACCGACGTTCGCCCATCGGCTGTATCGGCGGTCGCCTAGGGGCGAACGTCGGTCGCTCATGGGCGATCGTCGGTCGCTCATGGGCGATCGTCGGAGGAGGCATTGGCGGGAGGCATTTGAAAATTTTGGCGGGTTAAGTATTAACGCCTTTTAATACAATTAAGAGAAAGGGGTTCGTGCATATATCCTAGTAACAAGTGAGGGAAAAAGTTGCTTGTCAAATTAAAGGGTGATATATTACATATTATAGATTTGGCAAAAAATTGAGTGACCACCATATGAAGGTAAATATTATAAGTCGACAACAATAACCATTTACAAACATTCTAATGAACCAATTACTCATAGTAATATTTAACCCATTATTTGTGAATGACGTGCAAGTATTTGATATCACTTGCCCATATTATGATGAATAAATCAAACTTAAATATCATGACACCAAGATATTTTCAACACTTGTATTTACTACTAAGACATTATAGGAACTTGAAATAAAGCGTACCTTTACTCTACTTGTCTTAGGCTCACTTTACATTGTGGACCCTCAAGATTGACCATTTGGCTTTACAATACCTTGATGAAAGGAGAATGATCACTAACTTCAAAGTCCCCAAAGTATGCTAATTTATCCATAATGGATAATGTTTTTATGGTCTCCTTGATTGTAGTTGAGTGGAGGTAAATGCCTCAACTCAACTACTATCAAGGAGACCATGAGGCTCAAAAATCATTGATTGGCTAGAGTACAATTATTTAAAAAGAAAATGAAGAAAAAGGGGAGGGTAAAAGAGAGAATGATGAGAATTTTATTTTAAAATTGAGATTAAACTTGTACATGTCTAAATCCATCTTGCACCAGAAGAGTGTCCAAGGCACTCAAAAATTCATTTTTCATTTATCATGCTCCCAAGTCTTGGCCAAAAGCCATGACCATGACAATCATTTTCATTTCATTATGGAAAATGTGAAGAAGCGGAGAATATGAAATTTGAAGAAGATGGAGAATGAAAAATGAAGGGAGATTTAAGGGAAATGAGGGGGAACGGAGAAGATGCTTGAAGCGATGAATTTGAAATTTGAATATGAGAGATTGAGGGATTGCGTAAAAGAGGATCCAAGAGCAAGAGCGGGAGCTCTTTTGCACTCGCCCCTCAGATCGCGGCCGCCCCAAATCAGCGAGCGGGCGGATCGCGGTCGCCCATCATGGGACCCGCGGTCGCGCATGCGGAACCCGCGATCGCCCATGAACGTTCTGTAATTGGAATCCATTTTAAAATAAAAATTCAAAATCTAACGATGGTTGAAGGAGATCTATCTCTTCAAAAATCATCCACTTTTTCACTTTTTTCATCGTAGAAATATCATTGCAAAGCCAATACTAAAATTATCTGGATCAAAATACTTCCAACTACAAAGATTGTGGGATGCATCTAAAGATCACACTTGTCTAAAACACATCATGCAAAAACCTTTTTGATGTCACATAATAGGCTAACAATGGTAAAACATGCCTAATGTTTAAAAATCCAAGAAACAAGTACTCCCTTCACTAAAATGCATGCCATTTTTTCATACTTAATTGTATGGGTCTGCAATTTTCACCACATAAACTAGGATTAATTTGGGACCCAACCCAAGTGATTTCGTCAAAAACGGAGTCCGAATGAAAAAGTTATGGCTCTTCAAAGTTCATGTCCTTCGTTTCTAGAGGGTAGACCGCCGGTCGCCCTATGAGCGACGTTCGCCCATCACCTGGATCGGCGGTCGCCCTACTGAGCGGCGTTCGCCTTTCAGCTGTATCGGCGGTCGCCCAGGGGCGAACGTCGGTCGCTCATGGGCGATCGTCGGTCGCTAATGGGCGATCGTTGGTCGCTCGTGGGCGATCGTCGGTCGCTCAGGCGACCGCCGGTCCAGGCAAAGTATAAATACTACTCTCCCTCTCTATTTCCCTATACATCTTGGACTTCCCTATGGCTCAAATAGTAGCCTTGCAATGATAAGAACTGCCAAATATTCTATAAAGTAATTAATATAGTCCAAACCTAGATCCCTAGCACTCAAATTATACGTTAATATCTTCAATATATCTTCGAATGAATCGAGGTTTCTATCACCAATACAACACTCTAATTGGAATCCATTCTAAAATAAAAATTCAAAGTCTAACGATGGTTGAAGGAGATCTATCTCTTCAAAAATCATCCACTTTTTCACTTTTTTCATCGTAGAAATATCATTGCAAAGCCAATACTAAAACTATCTGGATCAAAATACTTCCAACTACAAAGATTGTGGAATGCATCTAAAGATCACACTTGTCTAAAACACATCATGCAAAAACCTTTTTGATGTCTCATAATAGGCTTGCAATGGTAAAACATGCCAAATGTTTAAAAACCCAAATAACAAATACTCCCTTCACTAAAATGCATGCCATTTTTTTATACTTAATTGTATGAGTCTGCAATTTTTATGACATAAACTAGACTTAATTTGGGACCCAACCCAAGTAATTTCGTCAAAAACGGAGTCCGAATGAAAAAGTTATGGCTCTTCAAAGTTCATGTCCTTCGTTCGAAGAGGGTAGACCGCCGGTCGCCCTATGAGCTACGTTCGCCCATCACCTGGATCGGCGGTCGCCCCAACACGAGGGGTCCAGATTGGCTCGCGGACACTTTGTCCTTGCCTCTAAGGTCGCCTAGAAGCGGTTGCCAGGGCGACCGCCGGTCTCCATCTTCGACCACGGCCGCCTTCTCTCATGGCCGCTGTGGCGTCGGCGATCGCAGAGGCGACCGACGTTTCGCCGGTGCGACCGTCGATCGCCTAGCGAGGTCGCCCACCCGCGGTCGCCCACTGTGACGTGTATTTTGATTTTCCACGTCATTATCAACCCTACGCCACGTAGGAAAATATCTTTTTACCTCAAGGTAAATCTCAGCAAGTTTTTTACTATGTAATTTTTGGTACGGTCGACATTTTCGTCGACTCGACGTCTAACAGACATGTCCAATACGACAAATCAGACAGACATTCCCAAAATTGTGTCTAATAAGACAACCCTGGCTCAAATGGGGTGATGCCTCCATTTGCTTTTGTGGAAGTTCGATTTATGATGTAGTTGGCTGTAGCCACCCTCTCTGACCATAGGTGAGTTGGAATGCCGCTTAAGAAGGCCATGCATCTAGCCTTGTCGAGGAGAGTTCGATTTTTTCGTTCTGCCACGCCATTCTGATGGGGTGTGTAACTCTGAGTCAGTTGCCTGAGGATGCCTGAGTCATCGCAGAACTTCACAAACTCATGTGAGATATACTCGCCTCCATTGTCTGATCGGAGTGCTTTGATGCGATGTGAGCTTTGTAGTTCAACCATAGCTTTGAATTGCTTGAACTTCTCAAATGTTTCTGACTTCTTTTTGAGAAAGTAGATCCAGGAAAACTTGCTGAAGTCATCTGTAAAGAGAAGAATGTACTTGGATCCTGATAGTGACTTGGAGCCAAGAGGACCGCATAGATCACTGTGGATCAACGCCAGGGGAGTCTGAGTCCGGGTTGTGCTGCTTCGAGGTACAGTAGAGCCAGCAAGTCGTGGCTGTTGAGTTTGAGGTTTCGGTGTCCTTGATTGTTTGCCTTTGCAGCAGGAAGAGCAAAAAGGCAGCCGTGCTGATAGCGACGGTAAGCCTCCAACCTTCTTGTGATTTCGCATAAAAGAGAGAACTTTGTAGCTGGCATGAGCAAATCGATGATGCCAAAGAAGGGTGAGAGATTCTGTGGAACTTACTTCGATGTTGTTGATTGATAGATTTGGCGGTCGGAATTTGTATAGGCCATTCCTTGTGTCTCGCCTTCTAGTGGTGATGACTTGATGGTCTGCTGGAGAAGGAAAATTCCGCAGTATCCAGCATCGCTTAGAGTCAAAGAGAATCTTGGGGTGATCCTTGGCATCAGCTATCGAACCAACAGAAAGAAGGTTCTTTGTAATACCCGGAACATAAAGAACATTATCGAATTGTATTCCTCCAGAAGGTGTGAGAACTTCCACTTTGCCCTTTCCAGCAACATTCAGCATGTCTCCTCCTGCAGTGCTGATTTTGGATCGGTTGTTTGCTTCTAGATTGCTTAGAAGGCTTTTGCGTCCAGTTACATGTTTGGACGCGCCTCTGTCTATGAACCACTCACTATTGCTATTTTCAGCTATATTTAGCTCTGAGAGGTTAACCCCTAACTTTCCTTGAAGCCCGAAACGGGCTTTTGCAATTCCGGGCAGCCTAGATGAAGGGGTTAAAAGTAATATTTTTGCTTAAAAATTTTATCGAATCCTCCTTATACTGCAAAGTGTATGTGGTAAAATTTTCAAAGTCAAATTCCAACTTTCGAGTCTTCTAGGACGATCCTTGGGTTGCGAGCCGAGATGGGGCAGCTCAAAAAAGTGACTTTTTTGAATTTTTTATTTTGAAACATGATCATTACTAAATCACTACTCAAATTTCAAAGTGACTTAAGTCAAAAGCTTACCAATTTTACAAGGCGACCTCAAAAAACTTTAGAACCAATCTTCGCAATACCCAAAAAAACTTGGGAGACAAACTTTGGATGTTATGATCTCTCAAATGGTAAACATCCAACGGTCGATTTTTGAAGAGTAATCAGGCATATTCTTAGGTACAAGATCTTACGGTTGGAAGATTTAAAAAAGAATAGAAATCGGTTTACACCCCCACGAGTGCTTAGAGGTAGAGTTTTTTGGGTATTGGGAAGATTGGTTTAAAAATTTTTGGAGGTCGCCCTTGTAAAATTGGTAAACTTTTTGACTTGAGTCACTTTGAAATTTGAGTAGTGATTTAGTAATGATCATGTTTCAAAAAAAAAAAATTCAAAAAAGTCACTTTTTTGAGCTGCCCCATCTCGGCTCGCAACCCAAGGATCGTCCTAGAAGACTCGAAAGTTGGAATTTGACTTTGAAAATTTTACCACATACACTTTGCAGTATAAGGAGGACTCGATAAAATTTTTAAGCAAAAATATTACTTTTAACCCCTTCATCTAGGCTGCCCGGAATTGCAAAAGCCCGTTTCGGGCTTCAAGGAAAGTTAGGGGTTAACTGCTAGATCAGTGACAGACTCAACGAATTCTTCTTCTTCACTACTGTTCGATCCCATTTCAAAGTTGTCTACAATATTGATAGTGGTTGTCTTCTCCAGCCGTTTTGCTTTGCGGATCTTCACTTCTGCTGCAAGTACGGGACAGTTCCTCATCCAATGATCCTTGGATCCACAGAAATGATACTCACTTGAACTGTTCTTCTTTTGCTTCTGACGGGAGTCGCTAGATCCGGAGCCGGAGCTCTTTCTTCCTCCAATGTTCTTCTTGCTGTTGATCAGTAATGCCTCCTGATCACTTCGCTTGCTCCCTCGGATCTCTCTGCGGATGTCGTCTTGCAGCAGAATAACGGTGAGTTCAGCGACAGAGGGTAGCGCCGAGTTGTACATCACTGAATTCACAAGTCCTTCGTAACTTTCAGATAATGCCATGAGAATGTGTTCGACAGCTTCAGCATCGTTGATGGTCTCCCCGATACAAGCAAACTCGTTAATGAGTTCCTTAACTTGCTGCAGGAATTCGGGAAGCGATGCACCCTCGTCCATTTTCAGGTTCGTGAGCTTTCGTCGGAGCAGTAGCTTCCCGGAGTTCGTTCCTCCAGCATAAAGATTCTTCAATACCTTCCAGCACTCATCAGGTTCCTTGATGTTGGCGATGTACGGTATGACATTATCCTTGACGGATAATGCGATCATTGTCAACGCTCGGTTCTTCAGAGCCTGCAGAGCATCTAGATCGGCCTGAGCAGTCGGAGCTACGGTCCCCGCTGGCGGATCGACTACTCTCCACGTATCATCTCTGGCCATTAAGTTGCGAATCTTGAAACTCCAGACACTAAAGTTTGTGATCCCCTCTAGCTTGCTTGCTTCACTCATGAACATATCCCTGGAAGCCATTCTGATGCAGGGAAAAGTGTGATCTGTTACAGCTGTCAAGTGAAGGCAAGTAACTCGGTTCCTGCTAGAGACTTGAAAGCAGCAAGACTCTCTATGCACAGACTAACAGTTACAAGCGTACCCGCTCTGATACCATGTAAGCGATCGCGGACAGAGTTGACATGGTGAAAACAGATAATTTCATTAGTTTCACAGGGGAGTATATATACAATCAGAGTGGCGCACTCAGCAGGCTTTCTCCAATAGTACTTACTATTAAGGTCTACCCAACTATCTACCACGATCTGACTAAACTATTTAGACTGCTGCTAATAGAGGGTTAAAGCCTGTTACAGCTGTCAAGCCAGCCACCTGAACTAGAGCACCCTAAGACCATTCGGCTTACTGGGTCACGTTTGCCAACTAGGCCGAGCTGGGTCACCAGGAATGACACCTGGATACCACCTGGATGTTCCATGTTGTCAACAGTTCTTTTCTTCGACGTGCATCCACAGTTGTGGAAATAGGTGTGTAGTTGTGTACAGTGGACTCAAGTTGGTTTCTAAGGTTCTACGTTTTGTTGGAGGCGTGTCTTTCCGCTGTTCAAAGTGCGCATACTTTGAATTGTGGTGATGAGCCCTTCTAAGTAGACTTAATGATTACTATTTTTGTTGCACTCTCCGTGCCTTTTGGGCTCCTCGGTATACCTTTGGCTGTGTCTTCTCTTTTTTTTTTATAAATAAATATGTAAAGGGTTTTTAATAAAGTGTGGGACTAAGTATGTGCATAAGGGACTCAATTCATTTCTAGCCCTTTATATGTAGGTGCACTCTTATGCTCCTCCATGTGAGTCTATTTCAAAGTAGAGAAGCAAGCAATCGTGTAGAGGACTTCAATTTTTAATTGGTACGATTGGTGGTTGTTATCTTTGCAATGAAAACTACTCATGACTTGATCCATAATGCGGCTAATGGGAGATTTCAAAATGACATGGAATAACATCAACAGGACAGAAAGGAGAGGTTATTATTGAATTTAGTAGCAGATCAATGCTTCTTAGCAGTGATACAGAAAGAGTAAAGGCATGTATAAGCAGACTTCTTCTTGGTTGCACCCACACGAGCTCTTTTCGACGTTGGGGCACGGCCGCCTTTGGTTTTCACTACTAGGATTTGACCCTGTTTGCTACGTTTGGGTTTTCACTAAAGCCACTTCAGGGGTGTAACGCCAGCTACTTTTTTGATAAAACGTAGTTTCAGAAGCTGCACTTAGACCAAGCCGTCACCAAAATACTTCCTGCAACAACAACAATCATCAAACCACATGAGAAGCAACATTCATGAACTCTCCACGCACCACTATTACAGAGTGCATGACTCGAAGCGTGCCTCCCAAGATCGCATTTCCTTTGTGAATGCCTATTGAACATGTCCAATGTTAATTTTTTATCATTGTACTTGCTTGAATCAAGGCAGTAATTGATGCTCAACCTCACCAAGTTACTCAGTCCTCATCTTTATCTGACTCAGTTTAGTGCGCATCCCAAAGTACTTTTTGACAATCATGTATTTGCACTTCGGATGAATTGGACAATACCCAGCACGGCAGCAGGTCTACAATTACATGAATTAAGAAATGAGTGTGGCATTTAAATGTATGGATCCTAGAGAAGCTATGACTGCATTCAATCTTAGTAAGTTTTCAGTTGATCTGAACTTCTGAAGGAGTGGCCAGCAATTGGAAGGCACACTTACTTGTTGCCGTGGGCCTGAGTGGCTTCAAGCAACACCCAGGTGATGCTCTTGGGGTCGACCACCACACTCGACATGGGTTTGGCAGTAACAATACTGAAGGAGAGATTGACGTTAAAGTTGCCAGACTGCCAAGTGGCTCGTCCTCCTCGAGAATCAAGTTCCGGCAGAAAGAAGTGGAAGCCCAACAATCGCTTCTCTCTCTTCGGGGTGTACAGCTAGCTTGGCCGTGGCATTGAAGAGCACCCAACTGCTGCCATTGAATTGATAATGCTGGTGTCCCTTCGCATACACCGTCTGCACCAGCTCGTAAGTCTCAGGGGATACTGCTATGGTCGCTGGCACCTGTTGCGCCTTGTCGTAGTCGCTGGAACGCTCCACCAGCTCCCTTCCCCAGACTACTACTCCCAACGACGACAACACCACCAGCATGACCAGCAGCTTTGCACCTCCCATCGAGCTCACTAGCCTTTGATCGATCAGACAACTAAACTGAACTGTTTTGAATGGTCAGTTCAAGCGGATACTTAGGTGTAACAAAAGAATTTTTGTGCGTCGGTTCAATTGGATTTGTGTAACAGAAGAATGTGTGTGTACGTTCAAGTAAGTGTATCAATGGAGTTGATTATGATGTACGGAGAGAGAACGAGTTCTGCCTTATAAGCACTTGAAAGAACGTGTTTCTGAAAAACAAAATCAGCTCTCAGATTGATTACCGTGTTCAGTGTGATCGACGACTGGGTATCGATAGGCAGCAGTTGACCTTTACAGATTTGGAAACCGGTATTTGGGCCAGGAATCTTCTCAAGATGCGGCCATTTGAGTAGGCACAGTCTGCTATTAATCGACTGGTTCAAAGTTCTTAACAAAAAACCTTTGTATACGTCAGTTGCATTGAAGTGGATTTGAGTAACAGAAGTGTGTGTGTGTAGGTTCATGTGAATGTTTGGAGTCAATTATGTACGGAGAGAGAGCAAGAACTACATTATAAGCTCTTGAGATGTCAGCCTCTTAGATTAGATACCGTGTTCAGTGCAATCGAAGGGTGGGCATCAATCCTGGTCGTCATCACTGACATCGTATTATGTTGACCTCTGCAGATTTGAAACCGGAATCTAAGCGAGGAATCTTTTCAAGATGCCGCCGTTGGATTGAGACGAAGTCTGCAATTAGCAACTGCATCGATGCATGTCGGCATCGTCAACGCACACGGGCGCCAATCGATTGACCGTTCGATACCCTGGCTCATGTGATCCATCGACTGCAGAGTGTTACTCGGGTTCAAGAAATTGCATTAGAAAAGTTCGAAGCTGAAGTCAAACGTTTCTGCTAATTAATTAATCATTATGTAAAGGGTGATAGTCTGGTTGGGGTACCCAAAAAGGTTGTCCCATGAATAATTGCACTCTATGCTGGTGTGACAAACATATCCATTTTTAAACTGTAATACAATAAGACTTCATTAGATGTGGTTTTAGTTGTCTATACTTATAATGTATCAAGAAAAAAAATTAAGAATTAAAAAATATATTTTGAAGTAATTTTATTTGATTTTTTAGTTGAAAAAGTAAGTCATGTCCCAATAATCTAAAATCCATTGAATCAAGCAAATGGAATATCAACCATTTTTATTTTAATATAATTTTTGAATATGACCTACATCTTCTTGTATAGAATACAAAATAATTTATTTAATAATAAAAAAATTAATTCATTGTGTACTATAATGCCTGCAAATCCCCAAATTCAGCACTTTTTCCCTCATCTATGAATGGGTCCAAAAAAAATAAAAAATCTAAAAGAAAATCTATAGGCATATATACTTTGATTTCAGTGAGGTGCATGATATTTTATTTTCTATTTTAGGGTCTTTTTACTTGATTAAAATGACTAAATTAGACAAACTTTGGAGGCTTTCAATAAAAATAACCTAATTAGTGTGTCCAAAAAGTGATACCCCAAGCTTACCATTGCCCTAAAGGGCTTTCAGTTAAGTATGGAAAGAAGTATGTGCATAGTCGCGTTACTTTTGTTCGTAGGCCTCTATGGTTCTATCTCCTAAGTGTGTTCTTTTGCTTCTCTTTGTGTGTCTAATCAAAGTGTTGAACTAAGCATTTGTGTCGTGGATTTTATTTTGAGGGTAAGGGTAATTTGAAATATTTGTGATTGGCTAAATTTATACATGATGATTCAATTTCTATAATGTCACTGTTCAATTTTACAAGCAGTCCATATGTCTAATCATTATGTTGACGGATTGCTACAGGATCATTGCATATTTGTGTGATGTAAAGCACAACAATGATGAAATAATTTAGTAAACAGAGAAAGGAAATTGAAATGAATGATAAATTAAGAATCAAATAAAGAAAGAAGAACTATTCAAGAACTACACTAAATTTGATAATTAGTGTTAGATTATTATAAGATTTGAAAATGCTATAAGTTTTTACTTTTGTTCAAAAAAAATTACCAAGAGCATTGATTTTGATACTATATAAGGACCTCCATCTTGGCCAATATAGTGGGTAAAATTATTGAACAACAGTAAAAACTTATAACATGTTTATGTAAATTAGTGTATTTAACACTAATTATCAGATTCAGTGTACTGAGTATGAGCACATATATCTTGAAATCTCCTTACGGTGTACTATTTTTTTAAGGTTCACTAGCAAAAAGTCATTGATGAGTTTGATTAACATCAAATTCTAAAAAGGTATTGATGAATATAGAATATTTATTAGTATGGTTAAGTCACCTCCAGTGCCTCTTTTTTCAAGGCTTTCTACTACTTTTTATATATATATATATATATATATATATATATATACACTACATAATTTAAGTGTTTTTGTAGTGGAAGCAATACACAAGTAACTCATACGGGATCCGTCCATAACTTTTTGAACGAGATAAAAACAAATTGAAAAATGTAAAATTGGAGGATCTCTCAAGCATGTAAAGATACTCAAGTTCATGTAGTTTTAATCACCATTGATAGATACTCACCATGTAGTTTTAATCTATCAGCATAATAACTATGTTATTGAGGAATCCAAATCCATTTCAGTCTAGTTATCTTGAATCATTGGAGTTTTCTGAATTAGTCCTACTTTCTTCAAGAATTCGTCCACATTTCAGAATATGGCATATAAAACCTTTGGGTCGACTAGAATTTGACCTCATTTGCTAAGTTTGTGTTTTCATAAAAGTCACATTTGGAGAGTACCTTAAACTACGTTCTAGCACATTTTTGTTGAAATGTAGTTTCTGAAACTACATTGTAGTAAAAAAGTGTGGAAACATAATTTAAGCTACTTCTCGAATGTGGCTTTTAAGAAAACACAATCCTAGCAAATAGGGTCAATTCTAGTAGTGCTTTACACTCCACACAAGTTTACACAAGATGGCACTTAAAATTGCAAAATGGGACATCAGAATGACACAAAAAACGACAATTTAACAAGAAATAAGGTTTTTTTATAAAATACAATACGAGCACACAAGATCACTACTTCTTTGAAGCAATGTAGAAAGAGTAAAGGCATGTATAAGCAGACTTCTTGGTTGCACCCACACGAGCTCTTTTCGAAGTTGGAGCGAGGCCGCCTTTAGTTTTGTGGCGCTGCACTCGGACCACTTCTCCGAAATACTTCCTGCAACAACAACAGCCACCAAATCGAATAAGAATCAACATTCATGAATACTCCACTAAACTGCGTGCATGACCACCATGCATCATGCTTAACTTGAAATATAATATCACATTCTTTTCTAAATGCATACCAACATGCCCAATGCTAAATCTACATGATTGTACTAACTTGACTCAAGGAAGTAGTCGATGCTCAACATCTCACCAAGTTGCACATTCATCATCTATTTTTATCTCAGTTTAGTGCATCCCAAACTCTCGACATTTTGCATTTTGATTGTACTTACTTGTTGCCATGGGCCTGAGTGGATTCAAGCAAGACCCAGGTGATGCTCTTGGGGTCGACCACAACACTCGACATGGGTTTGGCGGTAACACTACTGAAGGGGAATTTGGCATTGAAGTTGCCAGACTGCCAAGTGGGCCGTCCTCCATGAGCATCAACCTCTGGCAGAAAGAAGTGGAAGCCCAGCAATTGTTTCTCTCTCTTCGGAGTGTACAGCTTGGCCGTGGCGTTGAATAGCACCCAACTGCTGCCATTGAATCGATAATGCTGGTGTCCCTTCGCATACACCGTCTGCACCAGCTCGTAAGTCTCAGGAGATACTGCTATGGCCGCTGGCACCTTGCCGTAGTCGCTGGAACGCTCCACCAGCTCCCTTCCCCAGACTACTACTCCCAACGACGACAACACCACCAGCAGGACCAGCAGCTTTGCACCGGCCATCGAGCTCAACAGCTAACTGGCTCTGATCGATCAGACAACGATCGTCAGTTCGTCAGTTTGGCAACCGAACTAAACTGTTTCGAATCGTCGGTTGAGTAACAGAAGAATGTGTGTGTAAGTTCAAGTGACTGTTTGGAGTTAAAGATGTACGGAGAGAGCGAGCGAGATCTCCCTTATAAACACTTTGAGAGACGTGTTTTTCGATCATTGTCAGCCTCTTAGATCAGATACCGTGTTCAGTGTAATCGGCTTCGTATTATGTTGACCTCCAGTCCTCTACAGATTTAAAACCGGAATCTGAGCGAGGGATCTCTGCCGTTTAAGTCTGCGATTAGTCGATTGGTTCACAAAAACGAAGAAAAACAAAAAGGGGAAGTCTGTGATTAGTAACTGTATCGATGCATTGTCAACGCACACGGCAGCCACCTTTAGATTAAAGAGTTCCAAGCTTTCGATCGATTGAGCGGCTGATACCCGGTCACCCGGACCCATCGACGGCGAAACTTACGCGGGTACTCGAAATTGTAGTGGCAAAGTTCGAATTTGCAGTCAAACTTTTGGACATGTCGAGAGATTTCAGTTGCCATGTGCTCGGTTGCTAATCCGGGATTGACTTGTTAAGAATGGATTACTGTTTTATCAAGTTACTGTTAGGAACATGCACTACACTAAATAGGTAGATTAGTGTTAGATACACTAATTTATATAAACATGTTATAAGTTTTTACTGTTTGTCAATATTTTTACCCTCAACATCCGTCAAGATGGGGATCCTTCCACAGTATTGGAATCAATGCTCTTGGTAATTTTTTTTACCAGAAGTAAAAACTTACAGCATTTTCAAATCTTATAAAAATCTAACACTAATCTACCTATTCAGTGTAGTGTAAATACAAAGGTGTACCTTCAGAAACATTCTCTGACAGTGCAAATTACCAATTTTTTTCCCTTTTTTTTTTTTTCATATCCAACTGGAAGAGCTTGTATATTTAGTCAATGTTCCAAAATTTGACCTCTAGATATCTACTATGTTGAAGATTGTAACATTCAAAGTTTGTCTACCATATTAGGGATTGTAACATTCAAAGTTTGTTTACCATTTTAGAGATTGTAACATTCAAAGTTTGTCTTTCAATATTTTTGGGGCATTGTGAAAATTGTTCTTAAAATATTTGGAGGTTGCCCTTGTAAGATTGTAAATTTTGACTTGGGTCACTTCGGAACTTAAGTAGTGATTTTTGGTTAAGAATATATTTCCAAAAAAAATTAAAAAATGGACTAAATTAAGAAGTGCCCAAACTACCCTTTTGGGCTTGGAACATAACTTTTCTAGATGAAAGTTCTAAGATTGGATTTTTTTTCTTTAGAGACAAACTCCACACAAACTTCACAGACTGTATAAAAAGGTCCTCTAGGCTGCCCGAAATTGCACAAACGTGTTTCAGGTTTCAAGGGGGTAAGGGGTTAAATTGCCCTTTTTGGACATGAAAACTAACCTTTTTAGATGACTGCTCTAAAATTGGAAATGGCACTAAAAGTGACATCCCTAATGAGTTGTTTGTAATGACATAGAGTGATTGTTATAATTGTGCTTCTTATGATTTCATTTTTTATCCCTCATATATATTTGTCACTTTTTCATAATTATTAAATACTAATCTAGTAGGCTATAGTACAACAAGAAATAATTTAAGGAAAAATGACAAAAATAATAATTTATTTTGATGTCATTAGAAGCACAATCAGAACAAGCATTCTATGTCATAACAGACAAGTCATTAAGATCAATCAACTTCTTATGCCATTTTCTACTACTAAATAATAGGCAAAGATTATTAATATTAACTCCTCTATTTAAGATGCCCCAAATCCCATTTTGAGTTTTAAGGATTTTTAAGTGTTGGTGGGAGATTCACTGTGATTTCATATGTCTAAAAATGGAGAAAACAAATCATAATTTACCTTATACATCAAGATAAACATTATAAAAAATAAAAAATCGAAAACCATAACACTTGAACAAACCAAACATACATGCCCATATTAATCCATGATGCTAACATAGCACTAATTTTATTTTACCTTTCCACACACTTCATCTATATTTTCAGCATTTTACGAATGAAGATAATTTAGCCCTACAACAATTTATGGTGCCTCAACAACAGGTGGTGGAATATCTTGTCCTCTTAGCTTAATTGTAAGTGTTTTGCAAGAGGTGGGCATATCATCAAGGGTAGGTCAAACAGACACTTTATTCACGCCAACCCTTACGGGTCTGGTGTTCTTCTTCTTCTTCTTGTTTTGCAAGAGTTTCTTATAGATGAGGAAGTAATTAAGCAACATTCTAAAGACCATCAAGTCCAAGTGCTAAACCACAATCAATCACAACTTTTCTTGCATATAAAATATTATTGGAGTTGAATCAACAAATTTTATGAATATATATATATATATATATATATATATATATATATATATATATATATATATATATATATATATCAACATCATCAATGCAAAGATTAGAAAGAAAGGCATGTATATCCACAAAACATCGTGGAATTCAATTTCATTGTTTTTACATTAGAGGAAAAGTATCGTTCATGAAACTATTATGGATGACTAGCCTTCACCTCCAATTAGAGAAGCAAGATGTTGACTTCCTTCTTAAAAATACTTGTATACCAAAATGAACCATTACAATATATATATATATATATATATATATAATTTGGAAATGGAAAACGTGGGTGATGGTCTGGTTGGGGTACCCAAAAAGGTTGTCCCATGAACAATTGCACTCTATGCTGGTGTGACAAACATATCCATTTTAAAACTCTAATAGAATAAGACTTCATTAGATGTGGTTTTAGTTGTCTATACTTATAATGTATCAAGAAAAAAAATTAAAAATTAAAAAAAATATTTTGAAGTAATTTTATTTGATTTTTTAGTTGAAAAAGTAAGTCATGTCCCAATAACCTAAAATCCATAGAATCAAGCAAATGGAATATCAACCATTTTTATTTTAATATAATTTTTGAATATGACCTACATCTTCTTGTATAGAATACAAAATAATTTATTTAATAATAAAAAAATTAATTCATTGTGCACTATAATGCCTGCAAATCCCCAAATTCAACACTTTTTCCCTCATCTATGAATGGATCCAAAAAAAATTAAAAATCTAAAAGAAAATCTATAGGCATATATACTTTGATTTCAGTGAGGTGCATGATATTTTATTTTCTATTTTAGGGTCTTTTTACTTGATTAAAATGACTAAATTAGACAAACTTTGGAGGCTTTCAATAAAAATAACCTAATTAGTGTGTCCAAAAAGTGATACCCCAAGCTTACCATTGCCCACCTCCAAAATATATAATTATGATTATGAATTTGGCAAAACTTTAGGTCATAGTCTTTCATCTTGTTCCCAAAGGCTTTCACACTACAAAGGCCCAAACCATAACAATTATGATTAATTAATGTTCAATCATCTCTAGAATATAACCCCTCAGTCATTGTATCGGAGTTTGGTTTCACAAAAGTTTGGTCTTTGGCACTACTGTCTTGTGTGAGACGGCCCTTACAACTAGTTTGACATACCTTGGTCCTTTCCAAAGAAATCCAGAATGTAGAAGAGAAGAGAAACTCCAACTTATTTAGAGGCCGACGTGAATTGAGTGTTCATTCGACCTATCTTTGGATGAGATACCTGTTTGCCCGGAGGTTGTAACACCAATGGCGGAACTACTAACCCCTTTGATGGTGAACACTATGCTAGTTCCTACCTAGTCACTAGTGCCTTAGAGATACATGACATAGTATCCCCACAAAGGACTTTAAGGTACCCATACAACAAGGTCCAAGAACCCCACACCATAGTCAGGTGGATTGTGATGGTGAGCACCACATAGTACTTACAGCCTCCTCATTCGGGGCCATGAGCCCTAACCACCAAGCCAAGTGGTGCTTTTCCTGAAAGTATTTCTGTAATCCCTTCATTTTTTTTTCGCACCTGCACCCTCAGGATGCGACAGTTCATGAAGGAGTAACGCCATTTTTCTTTTTTGTAATTTGCAGGAGGAAAAAATTGACTCTTGAGAAGCTTCTTCAAACTTATCCACAACCAGGATCCTAAACGGCATCCAACCGGCCTTCCAGAACCGTTTCTCTGAGGCAGACCTTGAAGCATTGGCAGATCCGCCCACCGCCCAGGAGCTTCACCAAGCCATCAAAGCGATGGCATCGGGCAAGAGCCCCGGCCCAGACGGGGTTACAGTAGAGTTTTATAAATACTTCTGGGGATTGATCGGAAACGACTTCACTCAGATGGTCGCCACAGCAGTCTCGGCCAGGCAACTTCCTCCTAATGTGAATTCGGGATTGATTGTGCTTCTTCCTAAAGATGGCGACCTTGAGATGCTGAAGAATTGGCGACCTATTACACTTCTAAACATTGCGTACAAGGTAATCGCTAAGGCACTACATATTAGACTTCAGAGATTCCTCATAGAAATTATCCATGATAGCCAATCCGCCTTCCTCCCACAGAGATACATATTAGACTCAGTGATGGTTATGCATGAAACGGTGCATTGGGCAAAGGCATCCGAACAGCCCTTAGCCATGCTCAAACTGGACTTTTCTAAGGCCTATGACTCAGTGAACTGGGAGTTTCTCTTCCAAGTCATGGGCCGCATGGGAATTCCAGAAGGCTTCACAAGCATGGTAAAGATGCTCCTTGAGGATGCGAAGGCAGCCGTGTCTATCAATGGTGTCTGCTCAGACAGCTTCGAGATACGCCGGGGAGTCCGCCAGGGGTGTCCCCTGGCACCATATTTGTACATCTTAGCGGCAGAGGCGCTGTCGATAGCAGCCAGGCATGAAGTTCGGCAGGGCACTTTGAAGGGCATTCAACTGCCAGACCCATACGTCCAACAGATATTGACCCAGTATGCAGACGATGCGACCTTCACGCTGTTCGGTGCTCGGCGATACCTCACAGCTGCCTTCGATCTTCTCAATGACTTCGGCAATGCCTCAGGGTTGATCATCAACCGCCAGAAGTGTGCGATCTTCTGGTATAGTCGAAATGACCCCCCTGATTGGCTGCGCTTGTTTGGTTGCATCGTGGCCCCTCCACAGGACCTCCATAAACTATTAGGAACTCCGTTTGGACTAGAACTAGCGGTGCCAGACGTGGACGAGTTTCTCCAGGGCAAGATCATGAAGAAATTAAAATATTGGTCTTCGGTACACCTCTCTTTAGCAGCTAGGGCAGTGATAGTTAACTCAGTGCTTTTATCTACCTTGTGGTTCTTCTTGAGTATTTGGGGAGGTTCCAGGAAGGTATTACGAGCCATTCGTGCCGCACTTCGCAACTTCCTATGGAAGGGTACAGAGGAGAGAGCCAGGTCGCGAGTACGGTGGAACGACTGTTGCGCCAGCAAGGGAGTCGGAGGATTAGGCATCGTCGACCCGGATGAGGCTTTAATCGCCCTGATGGGTAAATGGATCGTGAAGGCAATGGAACCGGGCAATTCCTCACTCCAGGTACTCCTTCGTAACCGCTTGATCCAGGTCCGTCCACCTGGGAACCGAGCCTGGCCACCGAGCCTCCACTGGTCACTCTTGGCCAAGTTCTCAGCGACTAACGGCTCGAGAGTGTGGAATCGACTTATTCAAGCCTGGAGGTCCCTGAGCCCTCAGGTGAATGCAACTCGGCCACGGAATTCAGACGAGGTTGGAAACACCAACCTGTGGTGGACGACACACTACCTAGGCACGGCGTTTGGCTTCACGGAAGCGCGAGCGTGCCAACTTACTGCAGCGGGCCTCCAGTCCCTGCGTGATCTCTGGCAGCCTCACACCTCAACCCCCAAGTCGTGGGGACAACTCCAACGAGAATTCGGGTTGCAGGAAGACGAACGCAGGAAGATCGAGCTTTATCACACCCGTCTCCCAGCAGAGTGGCACCAGCTACTTACGACCAATCCGCAGCAGCCAACGGAGGGGGAGTGGGTGGGAGTTTTCTTAGATATCACTCAGTTACGCCCACTTGCTATCTTCCAGGCTTCCCGAGATTTCCAGCCTTCCCTCGCACCGCCAGCGCTCGACATTGCCATCCCAGACTCCATTCGGCTGTTCCAGGTGGGTGGGCAAGCCCAAGCTCTTATTGCTCAGTCCAATGATGGACCTCAGAGCCGGACATTCCATGGTTTAGTGCGCAGAATTAGAATCATCGAGCTCCCCCTCCGACAGCGTTCTAAGAGAGATCTTGTCCTTAGATATCTTGGCCCGCTTGATCGTCTCACTTTCGATCCTGGAAGATGGGAATGGCGACCGGGAGAAGGCTTTTTCAGTTACACCGCCAAAAAAGGCAGAGAATGGAGGAAACCCAGGCTTTCCTTGAGCCTGCCGATTGTTGAGAAATGGTCAGGGGATGTGCACCCGAGGTTCATACCAAATTGGGGGGAAATCTGGAGAAACGACCGCCCTCGAAAGGAAGCAGGATTTATGTGGAGCCTCCTCCACAAAGCCATCGCAGTAAACAAATGGCGGCACCAGAGTCACAATCCCACATCGGCCCAATGTGACTGTTGTTCAGCAGGGGTTCCAGAAACGCTCGTCCATTGTTTTTACGAATGTGATGCTGCCTCAGCTGCATGGGATCTTGCCGTTTCCATTCTCTACCACGCAGCAGGGATGCCCACAGAGGCGCCACCATGGGTAAGACTGGAGTGGGCCCATTGCCTGCTTGGCCAGTCACTACCGAATCACCTTCAACATGTAGCTGACCTGTGGGCTCTGATGCGAGGGGCAGTAATCTGGTCCGTCTGGATCCGACGAAATGCCCAGGTGTTTGCTGACGATCGGTGGTCACAACATCGAATGGACGGCATAATATGGGATAGTATTATAGATATTGCAAGAATGGCCTGGCAGCGTGCTCAACAACCAGAACCGATGCGCCCAAGTTCAAGAACGCAGGGACGAGCCGAACGCCTACCACGACAGGTAGCTTCATTCGTCAGAATTTGGGGGGCCTCAACAGTGTTCTGCGTGATGGTCGAAGGCAAACCCAGGTGGCAGCATCGACCACCAGAGCGAAGCAGCTTCCAGTAACTTTTTTCAGTGACTAGCTTAAGTTAGGCCTCGAGATACTAGGTGGTAGTTTTGTAGGTCCAGGTAATATCAGGTATCCAAAACACAAAAAGTGCTACTCGCCGGCCTGCACCAGCAAGCCAGGTTTTGCAACGGTGTAATTTTCAATTTGCAATGGATCACACCATTTGACTCAAAAAAAAAAAAAAAAAAAAAAAAAAAAAAAAAACTTATCCATTTTAGTTCTCAGCAAGTACTTCCTCTGTCCCTCAACCCCTTTTCTTTCCTTTCCCAACCATCACAATAACTTCAAGGTAGCTAATTTAAAGCTGAATGCCTAGTTGTGGCATATGGATTGACCTATTTTCAGCATAAACGAGTTAATGCCAATCAGGCCATGGGTCTTGTGGCTGGGCTTCTACCAGTTCCCCTGTTCTCCAAGCCAGCTACATCAAGGGCGGGAAGAAGGGAGTGCACGTCGCGAAGGAAACGGAGCCCAACTAGTCAATGTCCGCGTTTCTCCTCGACTTCTTCGGGACGGGCACAAAATTGCATCATCACGGCACGATTGTTGATTCTAAGCTAGGGTTGCCTGATTCTGAAGTTGCCACTGATCGATCAGTGGCCTACGAATCACCATTTTCGGTCAAAGCTTGCGAATCTGCAGTGGGATTCACGTTTCATGCATCGGATTCACGTTCTTCGAGAGAGGTACGTCTACCCACTTCATTGCAACTTGATGCGCTACCTGCATTGTTTGAATCTAGATCAATACTGCAGTGAAACCCTCTGGTCCATGTTCATAGTCATGGTTTTGATGCGAAGTCAGGAGTTTGGTTTGGTCGCTGATTTGAAACCGCGCTATGCACACAGGTGAACCCTCTCCTGACGGTAGTTCATGGGCATGGGGAAGATGAATCGTTCACTGTGTTTGTTAGCATTAGTGGGATTCGTCTTCTCGATGATGCCAGTGCAAGTGCACTCGGCTGAAGGTTTCAAGCCCTTGGCACCATCGGGACCCCAGACATACATTGTGTATATGGCACAAGGGGACTCAGTGGATGTGGCGTCGGATTCGACACCGGCGGAGCGTTATGCAGCGAAGCTGCGGAATGCAATGCAGGGGTCCGGTTCTGGCGACCCTAGTGTGGCTAGTACCAATGACGACACTGCGTCGACGTTGACGTATGTATACGATTCTGACGCGGTGCGAGGGTTCGCGGCGCCCATGGACACTTTGACCGCGGAGACGCTTCGGGGCGACCCGGAGGTGATGGCTGTGGTGCCCGACGGCACTGTGGAGCCGCATACCACGCACACCCCGGACTTCCTGGGCTTGTCGTCGGGAAAGCTGTGGCCGCAGAGCAAGCAAGGCCAGGACGTTATTGTGGGTATCATCGACACTGGAGTGTGGCCTGAGAGCCAGAGCTTCAGCGACGTCGGGATCGGACCTATTCCTACAAAGTGGAAGGGGATCTGTCAAGAAGGGACCCGGTTCACGAAACTGAGCTGTAACAAGAAGTTGATTGGAGCGCGGTACTTTTACAAGGGGCATCAGGCGAAGGAGGGAATCAATCTCACATCTCAGGTCAGAATACTTCCCAAACCCTCTAATTCACATTCACGGTCTACATAGTTTGAATTCATCGTTTCAGTCAACTGAATCGCATCTGTCTATTAGGTGGATTTTAAGTTGTAGTTATACATTGATTTATGCCGGTGTGTCACATTCCTGAATGGTGGAAATTTTGGAAAGTTCCGAAGTGTCCGAGCATTTCTGGTCTAGTTAATGATCGATCAAATTGAATGATCTGTCTTGGCAAATAGCTCGTGTAGCAAGAATTTTGTGCTGTTAGCATTTGGTTAAAGTGTGCAAGATGTGTCGCTGCTTCAGGTGCTGTCCGCGCGGGATACGCAAGGGCACGGCTCCCACTGCGCGTCAACCGCGGCAGGTGCGAGCGTCCCGCTTGCGAACATGAACGGGCTGGGAAAGGGAAAGCCCGCGCGAGGTATGGCGGTGCAGGCTCGTATTGCGGTCTACAAGGTCTGCTGGCGCACTTGCTACGATTCCGACATCTTGGCCGCGTACGACGCGGCTGTGAAAGACGGCGTGGACGTGCTATCAGTCTCCCTCGGTGCGCCCACACGTGATTACATTCTGGATTCAAATGCCGTGGGATCATTCGGCGCTATGAAGGCCGGCATCTTTGTTGCCAATTCGGCAGGCAACACAGGCGGCACAGAGAGCACAGTGACGAACATCGCCCCGTGGGTGACGACTGTCGCGGCCAGCACCGTGGATCGGAGCTTCTTCGCAGGTATTATAGCTGAACTTGTCAGAAATCCTCCGTCACTAAATCCATATCCACCACCTTCCATCACATCCACATGATTCGCTTCTAAAGGATTCAATTTGCTGCAGATGTGCAACTGGGCAATGGCAGAAAGTACCGTGGCCAATCGTGGACACCAGGCAACTGGGGCCCAACGCAATACCCACTTGTTCGGGGCAGGAACGCGAAAGCTGCGGGTTCCGACGCTATCAGCGCCGACAATTGTGCAGCGAAGTCACTCAATCCCTCGGTTGTGAGAGGCAAAATTGTGGTGTGCCTGAATGACGATGGATACGACATGCCTGTGGTCAAAGCGCAAACGGTCTTAGCAGCAGGAGGGCGGGGTCTGATCGTGGTAGACCAAGTTGAGGAACCGTCGCCTCTTCATTACGTCCTCCCCACAGTCGTCGTACCGAACTCCATCGGGAAAGTCATCCTAGCATATCTCGCGAGCACGGCGAAGCCGACGGCGGTACTGTTGCCAGAGACACTGCTGGGAGTGAGGCCAGCGCCTGCAATCGCGATGTTCTCATCACGCGGCCCGGCCTCGATCAATCCCAAGGTGCTGAAACCGGATATCACAGCGCCAGGGGTGGACATCCTGGCGGCGTGGACGGAAGCCTCGGCGGCGACGAACATAGCGAGCGACCGGAACCGGATCAAGTACAAGACCTTGTCGGGCACGTCGATGGCGACGCCCCACGTCGCGGGACTGGCGGCGCTCCTGAAGGCCGTGTACCCGCGGTGGTCGCCGGCGTCCATCAAATCGGCGCTCATGACGTCCGCGGTGCAGACTGATAACACCAGGCGTTTGCTGACGGATCTGTGGACCAGCGGCGGCCAGGCCACGCCCTTCGACTACGGCGCGGGGCACGTTGCGCCCGAAAAGGCGCGCAGCCCCGGCCTGGTTTATGATCTCACCGTCAGAGACTACATCAACTTCCTCTGCGCTTTTGGCTACACCGCCAAGCAAGTGCAGGTCCGTGCCTTATTCCAACCTTACCCATCATTTCTCAAAACAATTTTCACATTGTTTTGAAGACTCCAATTAGACATGCCCACACAAAAGTTTGGTTGTGTTGTAACATCTCAGTAAAATATCACATTGTTATTCTGGAACGGAGGAAGTTTACTTTTTGAGGGTAACATTTAACAACTTAGTACCAAGATGCCTAATATGCACAAGCTACCTAAATAGCTTTGTAAGTTTGGATTCAATGTACTAGTAGGGAACATTCAATCTAAAGTGGTGTCACATACAAGTCCAATTTGAAACATCCGAAACAAGTTTCAGACATGAGTGAATTCAATCGGATCAACGTTTTATTTACTTTGTCCATGTATACAAATTACTTGCACTACAAATTCCACTACCAAGTTCAGACCTGGACCATATTTCTCGAGTGAGTTATCATTGTAACAATGTCGAGAATAAAGACTTGGAGATTTGATTAATTTCATCATGTGGGTTGGAACTTCAAAGTTATCCATGTGTGGATGGATATGAGAGAACCTATGTGACGAAGGGAGTAGTAATAGTAGTTACCTTTCTCTTCAAATGCCTGCAAAAACACTATGAGGGGAATTTTTAATATACATGAATAGAAGAGAGGATACATGTTTGTATGCCAACTCTGAAAGTAGAGTTGTATTGTTGTTGGGTGCAGGTGTTCAATGGCGCACCAGTGACATGCCCGAAGATCCCGGTGCGACAGGAGGACTTCAACTACCCAACCTTCACTGCAACGTTCGGAGCGAGCGTGAAGCCACTGTCGGTGCGCTTCACACGAACAGTCATCAATGTGGGCGCTGCAAATGCCGTCTACACGGCGACCGTGAAGGCCCCCGCGGGTGTCAACATTGTGGTCGCTCCCACCACGCTCTCCTTCTCCAAGACCGTCCGCAGGCGATCGTTCACGGTGACTGTGACCACCAGTGGTCCACCCAAGACTGCCTTTGCGAAGCTCACTTGGTCCTCTTATGGCGTGGTTGTGCAGAGCCCCATTGTTATCACTCCCGCTGTTGTGGCCAACTAGGTTTCCTTACCTTGATTGTTTTAACAATCCCTTGAGCATGAAGGGAAAGTCCCTTTTTGTTCCCCATTTGTTGGGGGAATGGTTCTTATCTCCCTTTGAGCCAGATTTTTTGTACAATAATGTGATGGATTTTTTATTTTTTCTCATGTAGAGCGTGATGATGGAAAGAAGTTTGTTTGGTTCTACCCATTTGTGATTGGGTTGGTGCATAATCCATTTTTTTGTTGATAATTATTGTTGTATGTGTGACAGTCTTGTGGTTTTCGAAACTTCTGCCCAGAGGGTTTTAATGGTTTGCCCCCGCTAGGAAAAGTATGCACTCATGCCAATCTGTTCAGCAGGCAATTGAGAGTTTTAAACCTCTAGAATCAGTGCTGTTTCATTTGTATCCAATATTTGTATTCATTTATTAGACACAATTTAGATGAGATGTGCATTCGATACATTGAAGATGTCATCTAAATTGTGTCTTTGATACATTGAAGATGTCATTTAAATAGAACCTCAATTTCATTAAAATGGCACTATGCCATGTGCCATTTTGTCACACCAAATCCTACATATGTGCGCACATGGAATGGTGTATTCTGTAATATCACAATTCTTTTATTAATATCACTCCTTTATATACATGGCCATTCATTTTTCATAATATCACTTCTGTTATTTCACATGGTTTTTGAACTGCAGTTCAGAAAGTTGTGGTGTGCCATTTTAGCGGCATAACGCCATTGTAATGGAATTGGGGATATAGGAACTTTGTTTGAGAACCCAATTCTAGGCAAGAATTGGGGTGATTTCAGTCTTGTTATGTTATCTCTTTCATTGATGGAACTGAAAGTGAGCTATTCAGATCTCAAGAGTACTTGTGTAGTAGATACAATGTGCATGATGTGGATCAAATTTGAACCTTGTGAGGGTGTAAAGACTGAGAGATCTTTCTGTATGAGTATAATTGTAGAATTTAATGAGTTTCATTTCAAGACCGAAAAAAACTATCATTAAAGCTATCTCAACCAAAGAAACTTCCTTTTAAAAGTTTATTTGAGCTCATTTTAAATTCATTGTAGAACCAAGTAGAATTATGTAAAAACACATTGTTTGTTCCCATTGTTGGCCTTTAAAACTTACCTCAAATTCTACAAAGGAAATCAATTCCAAATCTAAAGTCCCTTACAACTTTGGATTTGTGAGATTTTTACCACAAGAACTAGATATGAATTGTTGTGCAATTTAACAAAGAATGTTGAATTTGGATGCAAGAGATAAAAAATTCCTCTAGGTGCATGATTGTCTTCTTTCAGGCTTGTTGTTTGTTCTCAAATATTTTATTAAATCTTATTGTATATGTTGTTTTTCTTATTTATACACGACAGTGAGCTTGAGGAATCAAATCTCAACTTTTCTTGTAGCTAAAAATTCAAATGCTCAAATATTTCACATCTATCATTCTATCTTCTTAAATAAGTATTTATCAATATATATGAAATTATGATAGTAAAATTTTCTAATTATATACTTGGACATTGTAGTTTCAAGAGAAGGATTAAATAAGAGCTTTTATGAATTAAAACACTAACAACATCAAGAGTGTTGATGTTGCAATTGGAGTTGATAACTCTCATGATCAATTCTAGCTAATCTACATATTAAGTAGGTACAATATGTTTTCTTTTATCACGGAATTGTCAATGTCCACTATCACTTACAATAGTTCTCAATGCTATACATTGTCGATGTTGATAACATATGAAAATGCACATAGGTGGCTTTCAATTCCTTTTCTATAAAATACAAACTTTGACATATTTGGTCAATGATCCATATAACATGTACACGTGAAACTATATGATAAATGTACATGTGAACTTGTACCATATATTCCCAATTATTGGAAACTATAAAACCCCAAAATTGATAACCTTAAATTGCTAATTTTAAGATTAAAATTACATTCTTATGGTAATTAAATGTGTGAGTCATGATAAATGCAATGATATTACACTAATCTAATTCATACCAAATTATGCAATTCTCTTAATTGATATGTGATTGTAGATATATTACCTGCAGTCTTTTACAATCCTTTTAATGAATTCAATGGCATCATAATAATGGGTTCTTTTCTTGGGACTTAATACTTTTAGTTGATTCTTGGACATTTGAACCAAGAAATGGTTTGATGTACTTTTGATCCAAGCTCGCAAATGATGTGCTGCTTAACACACAATCATTAGAATAGCAACACTATTATTAAATTATTGTTTTAATATTAGATTGTAAAAACATCCACTAATTTATCTATTCGTCTAATTTTTAAATTAATGACTAATTTGACCATTATATTTGTTGAGATATAAATGCAGTATTGTCAAATTTGTTCACAAGAGTGTTATAATTCTTGTGCATTCTCATAAGTTCATTATAGGATATGTGTATAATAATAATAATCATTTGTTATGTTTGATGTAAGCATATAGAATTTAGTATAATAATAAACCGCACTTGACATTTGTAAACCATGAAAATTAAGCACAACCTTTTGAAAACAATACCTTGAATAAGCACAATGTTTGATATTTTTAAAACATGCTAAACTTTTCCGAGATAGAAAATGTTTCTTGGTTCAACATGTTAGTAGTTGGGCAAAGGCAAAAACACTGACCCAACTAATATTGGTAGAAGATTGGGCTTCAAATCATTGATTTTTTAAAATATCTTAGAAGAAAAAGAGAAAGGAGAGAGTGAGAGAGGAGATGATGAAGATATACATCAAAAAAATGATTTCATACTTGTCGTAGTCTACTTTTTAATACAAGAAGTGATTAACCCTTAAAAGTCCCTTGGGGATAGTATGTTCGTTGTCGTATAATTAGGATTTGATACCAACAAGAAACTCTACACTAGAATCGTAATAGCTCACTAGAACCGCATTAATTCAAATGTCAACTTCTTCTTTGAACTCAAACCCATTAAAGGTGTGCATTCACTCCAAATACAACCAAAATACATCGTATTCTATTGGTCGCCACGGCACGCTCTGACCTTTAGGGGTTAAACTACTTAAAATTCCGTTTTTGATTTTTTGTGCTTGCAATTCTAGATCAAGAGCCAAGTCATGAAATAAATTAATCCTCTTGATCAAATTTCATGAGTTTAATAGTATAAAGCACTTTCAATCTAATTTCTAAAACCATTACGTCAAGAGAGCCTACTCATTATTAAGACCTTCTTCTTTAAATTCAATCTTCTTTAAACTAGTTAACTTTCATAAACTTAACAAACTCACTAAGCACAATAATTGAGCATTATATGTATCAGAAAGTAATTTCGTACTTCTCTTGCATTTGCAGTAACTTTTTGTGAGCCATATTTACAAATCCTACGTCATCCCCACTCGAAGACACACCTTCAAGTTCTACATCTTCTGAATCCTATATAAAGTGTATTGTCATTAAGTATCCTAATACTTAAACTATATACAATGTTAAGTTACTTCACATTTTGAACAAGTGAAGTTTTACATCTTTTTTTCTTTTGTACGTACATAATTATCTATGTAAAACTCATATAGACTATGAGTTGTCTCAAAAATATTGTACTAATCATTGATAGAATTTATTTATCCAGTTCAATAATATAATCTACTATATTTATGCATATATGTATTTACAACTAATGTTTTTGTTGATTAACTATTTCCTCAAGTTAATATAGAATATAGAGAGGTTGTTGGTGGATCAAGTGTACTATAAAAATGTATATTTGGATCCATGTAATGGATTTATCTACATGTTGATCTCTTCAATTATTGGATTTATACATGATGTTATTTTAAATATAAGTAAAGCAAGTTGTTATAATTTACACTAAATTCATACATGATCTTTAATCAATTCTGTTGTGGCCTCATCTTTAAGTACATGACAATCAATATCGAGATACTTCAATATTTGAGGTGTCAAGCTACCTATGAATAATACCTATTTGTAGGGAAAATCAAGTAACATATCTTATATTAAATAGTATGTTGTTATGTTCTAGTATTTTGATTTATCAAAAAAGAATAAATAATATGAAGTTATGCCATTTATTTATATAAGATACCTACCGTGAAAAATATTGTGAAAAGGGTTGATGTAAGACAAATTCGCCCATAGTCTTTAGGAAGATCAACTACAGATTGGAGGGCCAATGCAAAGGCCATAGCTCCCCGAAGCCCTAGTAGTATCAGAAATTAGTTACATGTTGAAAACAGAACAAAAAACTACAAGTTCTATCATCTTCATATATAATCAATTCAATAAATCATAAGATTACCACTAAACCAAAGAGCATGTTGAAATCTTATGGGTATTTTTTTTGAAAGCGGTCGCCTATAGTTTACAATATATGAACATGGATATACATTTGCCAACCTATGAATATCAATATATGATATCAGACTTGTATGATATTTATGCACAACATAGAATTAAAAATCTACTTTAATGAGTAGTATATGCTTAGTAACAAGGATATGAGTTTGAAAAACCACTTTGCATTAGAAGAACATTACAAGGGCCAATGTGTACATGTATACAATCGATGCTTTAGTAATTCTATGTAGCTATATTAAGATTTTGGCAATTTGGCATTTTGGAAACAACAAAGATACATACATACCTTGCTACAAAGCAGCTTACCTTTCATCTCATTTTAAAGATTATGTCAAGTCTTAAACTTCAACCTCTCATGATTGATTGTATGTTTTATGATATATATATATATATATATATATATATATATATATATATATATATATATATATATATATATATATATATATATATATATATATATATAAACAAGTATTTGTCAAGTATGAACTTATACAAGTACTATTACTAGTAGTGTTGAATGCATAATATGTACAACATGAGGATACAATTGTAAAGAATGTGAATCCAAAACTATGCCAACTTTGTTGTTCTAGAAATAAGGCCACACCCATATAAATAAACCTGAAAGTTTTACCATTCAAATATGTTCAAAATTGGAATTTTTTCAATTTGACATAACTACTTAATATTGAAAATAGCTACATTGAACTAAAGTTAGACAAATTTGTGGCAACCACCAACATTGTTCAAATTCAATTAACAAAACTATAAAATTAGGGAATAAGACGAGTGTGCAGCTTCGAAGTATCGCAACATTATCAATGATGTCTTAATTTTGCAATGGATAACTCCCATCTCATAGTTCCAAAATGTTAAGAACTAAGGAGTGTAGCATAAATACATGGCTATAATAGTGGGAATTGTTAAAATCTTAGTTGTTTTATATATGACATCTGATACTATTGTAAATAGATCTTACACAAACGTTTCTGAGAATTTGGAAAGCATTTGAAAAAAACTTGTTGTTACTTGAGTAGCTTCTGCCGATAGGTTTGGAGCTGTGTAATATTTCATTGCCTATAATAAAATTCCAAGAAGCTTCATAATTAGTCTTTGTAGTATAGTATTTATGTCAATTAGCAATACTAGTGTAAAAATTAAATGCCTTCTACCACACGTAATCACATGTACACTAATTCATACTTTTATTAATTTCATTTCAAATATAATGTAATGCAAGACAATGACTATATTTATTATTAAATAAAGTAAATGTTATTGGTTACTTTCAATAATAAGCCTAGTAGAGTATACATTCTAGGACTTAAAATTTTGAACTTTAATTAAAATGCAAATATGCAAATATTGATGTTGCCTCAAAGTGGCACAAAATATTATGTGGGGTTGGTATTTGCTTGGTTCTTTTCTTAGATCATGCATAAGACTAAATGCAATATGAGGAAGTTATCACACAAAATCTAATATGATACCTAGGGGTTGAGACATAAAGAACAATGTATTGGATATAAACTTACAATACCAGCAAATAAAATTGCAACAATGCCAGATAAATCAAGACCATCTGCAAGCATATATGATGCATATGGAAATAAAACAACCAAGCACGATTCTAAAGTTGTTAACCTGTAGAAAATAAATACAATGACTACACAATATTATAGATATGTGTGATCTACATCATGATGAATACTCCAAACTTATGTCTTTACTTAAATTTAGAAGAATATGAAGCCTTGATCATAAAAAATCATGAATTTTTAGAGTGTAAGGAACAAACTTCTCTTCTTGGAGATGTCCATATTTAAATAACAAAGCACTTGTAATGGCTGCTAATAATCCTGCAATCATATAAGAGTTGTTTTTAAATATTTTTTATACATTCATGCCAGTTCCAATTATGTCCTCCGTTTTTTTATGGTAGATTATATCAACACCATTTTCATCAAGGATGTATTATGTTTTGCACACATTTAGATGTATATTGGATAACTACTTTTAACATGTAATCAATGAAACCTATAATATATGTAAATCACTTACCAATTAGTAAAGATCCAAGAAATGTTACAAGGAAGTATATAAATGCATTCGCAACTCCTTCTCCATTAATTGGAGAACCAATAAACGACAATAATGATCTGTAATATTCATAACTTCAATGAATATCAAACTATAATGTCTGATACAAATTTAAGCATTCAAATTACAATGCAACTTTCACGTAGAAATTTGCAATCATTCAATAAAATATTACATGTTTCTTATGACAAGTGACATATTCAATTTATCTATCTTTCCTTGAAAAGGTTACCAAGTAAATAAAGTATTGCCATAGTATTTATCATTAGTACATACTAGCATACATATAAAATATAAGATTTCCTGCTCATATTTTTGAAAAATATGGTTGTACTTTATAAATTTTGTATCATCTCGTTTGACAATCATGTAAAATTTTGAGTGGTAAAATAAACCCCTTTTTTCTTTGAAAAGGTTCTAAACTACTAAATTTAACTTGACATTAGGATTTCAAAACATATACAATCAATTACTATAGAGTTGACCCTTTTTTATGTACCTATATGAAACAATGGCCACCTACACACAAGTAATTATAGGAAATTTTTAGTAAAATTTTGGTGAATAAATACAAATTTACTTGATAGAAATTTTGGTGAATAAATATAAATTTAGTTGATAGAAATTTTGGTGAATAAATATAAATTTAGTTGATAGAAATTTTGTACTATACACGACTTCTTGCAAAGAATTTGCACAATTAACAGAATTTGTATGGTTAACTCATTGAAAGTAATTTTGCATGAAGGATTATCAATGACTTTCTTGAAATGCATGTGTATATGTACTAATTTGTTGAATCTGCCTTTGTATCAACTAAAATATTTTGTCTTCAATATAAAAACACAAAATGGTTATAGAAATTGAACTAAGTGAAGGATATTGATCTCTCAAAAGATCACTTTTCACGATATAAGTAATAAGTCATAAAATCGTAAGAATTAACATTCTCCTATATGCAAATAGAAACATGCTATCACGTCACAATTTATACACAATGATTTGACATATAGAAAGTTCAATTTAGATTGAACATGTACTTAAATTACTTTGCTTTGTTTGATAAGTATAATAAAGTATTACTATAATCTCATGATACTTAAGGGTTCAAGAATATTGTATAAGATCATAATATTCACAAACCTACCGCATCGTTTAATACAGACTCGCCAAACACATAGGCATAGAGGTCAGCATCTACTTCAAGTTCCTATAGAACACAATGTAATATATATAATGGTAAATTTGTATGACTTAGATAAAAATGGAAATTTACAAAATGTAAGAATGGTCATTTTGAACAAATTAGAGTTCCAAGACTTGGTTGGATAAGCACCAAAATGAAGAGCAAAAAATAGTGCTTTTCTTATTAGTATTTGAAATTGTCTATTTATTTCTAATGATTACTTTTTGGTGAAATTCCCAATGGTGATTAGCAAGTATAGTAACACGTTCAATTTCAAACTTACATTGAATATAGCAAGTACTGTGACAGGGTCGGTTGCTGATATCAGAGCACCAAATGTAAAGGTCACAAGCATTGGCATTGGATAAGTCCAACCAAGGAATCCAAATGTCCATCTAGTATTGATCATATAGGGATAATTTAATCATGTATATACACATGTTTGACCTATGATATAGATTACCTTTATGTTTCTATGTAATGTTAGTTTTATGTATAGAGATGAAATATAGATCTTCAAAAACTTACAATAGAAAACCAACAACTATTGTTGAGATAATTGTTCCGAGGAAGGCAAATGTACAAATGGCCCCAAAATTTGCAAAGAATGGACCCTGCAAGTCATATCACCATGGATTATTTAAGCGTATCAAAACTGCTATAATAATTCTAATATCACATCGATAACAAATGGCTTAATAATGGAAAATATTTGTATTATTAAAATAAATAATCAATTCTCAAAAAAAAAAAAAAAAAAAAAAAAAAAAAAACTACAATTTACTTACGGGTTTTAAGCTCCATCCGGATTCAGTGTATACGTTATCTTGGTTAAAGAACTCAACTTTGTTATAATTATAATATATAATAAAATATTTTGAAGCAGTGAACATTGAGAGTCATGATAGTCTACTTTGTTGGAGGATATAATATTATAGGAGGTAGTAACACGTAGAAGAAAAAATTGTCATTGAAATTAAGCCAAGCCCTAATTTTATTTTATTGTGAACTTTTGTAAAGTGTATGACAATAATATATTTTACACAAGTAGCTCTAGAAGATATAAAATTTTCTTGACATATTTTTTTCATAAAGTATTACATATTGGCAACATTACAAGAAAATATTGATTAATCAATCATGTATATATATTAGGTACGGAAACTATTGTTTGACTTACCGGAATCCTTTTTGATTACCAGATAAACTTATCATTAATCCAGCAAAAACACCTGAAGTCTTTTCCACCACATGTCCATTTTAGATATTACTCTACTCGGCCATAATAAATTGCATATACATGTTCAATAATCGAGATACTTAAGAGTTATCTTCTGAATATTCTTTTAGTAATGTATGAGTTCAGTACTTCCTCGACTCAAAATATAAGGTCAACAACAATAAAGACTAGACAAATAATGATCAATGTGTTGGTATCCAAATGAATTTGTAATGGTATATAGACTTATCTTGTACCGATCTTGTAGTTGATTGCATACTTGATATAGTACATTGTTAAAAGGTATCATACTTTGAGGCATAGGGTGTAATATGTCAATGATGAAATAAAATTCTCACCCAAAAGTAGGGCTACTCCTGTCTCATGTAGAATGAGAACATTTTTCCTCCTCATCAAATGGCCAATACCAAATGTGCAACCTAGAACAATCGTTTGTAGTAAAATGGATAAACTTGGCACATTTGATGATTGCCCTTCACTTGGAAGGGGTGTTGGTATACTTGCAATTGTTGTTGGTGCAATTGATGTTGGTGAACTTGCACTAAAATTCATGACTAACGTTGCAAATTCCATATTCATGTATAAGGTATGCAGCAGATTTTTTCCAAATATTAGGGTTGATTCATATTCCAATTTGAGCAAATAACATCACTTCCATTACTTCACTTCCTTTTGTTGCTTCCAATTCCGATTCGAGTCACAATAAATCACAATAAATCACTTCGAAATAAACATCACACTTTCTTCATAAACTAAGGCTGATCTATATTCCGCTTTGAGTGAATAATATCACTTTTTGACTCATTACTTCCAAATTTGGGCACTATCTACATATCCCCATCTTCATTACTAATAGAAGTTTTTTATTCGTTTCTTTTGAAGGTTTGGTATATCAAAAAAGCTCACAAAAACCAAACCCAAAGTATCAATAGTACTTTTTTAATTGCAAACAATACCATCTAAACTGAACAGATACATCTCTGCAATAAGCACATCAATGTGTCACCTCAGAATAAATATGTGGGTGTGCTGGTATTCAATACAAGAAAATGAATTGATTTCAAAAAGTACATGAGTTTCGAAGTGGCGCTGGTCCTAATGAATGCAGTAAAAGTCTAGTTTGGGAATTCACAATTGCCAATTCACCTTTTCTAAATTCTAGCAAATACAGGTAACTGTGAGTCAATTAAACACACTGGGATGCAGAGGACTGCAAACTTTCTCATAAACTAAAGTCGTAACGCAGCTGAATTCAATCCGAGAAACATGCATTCCAGCTTGGTTTTCGATGATCCTCTAAGCGCTGTCTTCATCCAAATTAAGAGCAGTAGCCCTGCAAACCAGAGAAGCAAAGATAATCCGAGTGAGAAGTTCCATTGATAAATCTAGGATAAACTAGCACTTGTCCCTGCAGAAGCTGAGCTCGAGAATAAACTGGAAAACAAATTAGCAAGCAGAGATTGGTTGAAGAGACCTTGCCCAGTGTGAGTATAGTCAATTGGCGTCGTTGCGATTCCAAAGTATCAATTGTTACGTGTCATCCCAAAGTGTAATTAGAACGGGAACTGTCATCACCCTGTTTGCAAATCAAGGAAAAAACTCACGTCAGATCATGTGATCTCTGGCCAATTCTAAAGATCTAGAAAAGAAACTATGACATATCCTCAGACCTGCCGATGCAGGTAGTACTATTCGCTGTTCAAGTGAGCGTTACTTCAGGAGAGAAGAAACAAGATCTACCTGCTTTTGAATGAATAGCCTCCTTTAGCATGACTCCTAATGCTCGGGCCAGTGGCGGAGGTACAGCATTTCCAATTTGACGATGCTTAGATTGGATTGTTCCAGAAAATTTGTAGCTGTCCGGGAAACCCTGTATTACAGAAGCAGAAGTGCACTTCAGGATAACAGATTGCACACCATTCGATTTTCCTAGGTGTTGTTTAAAATACTAAGCACAGAGACCTGCTAATCGAAGTAATCCTACCAAATGGACAATTATACTCGATAGCCCGTGCAAAGAATATGGAGGGTAGAAATTTCTCATTACAAACTAAAGAAGAAGTAAGCTGACCAAGACCAAATCTACATCATCAATTGTTGTAGACCTTTTAAGACACGTCGGGTCCTGAAAAGGAGTGGAACACTAAGCTCTTGTAGAGCTAGCCTTTTTCAGTAGAGAGTCTAAAGAGTTTCGCGCACTCCGAAGAAGAGGATAAGTACCTGGGAACGAGCACACTCGCGGACCGTCACAATGCGGTCTTGCTCAGGGTGGAAGCACATGCCCACTTTGCCCATGGGCTGCGGGTCTGTGACAGATGTGGGAAAGTTACCATCCCAATCCAACCTTCCAAACAATCCCTTCCATTGATTATGACGAGCAGCTGTGTTCGGTAGACACCATGGGATGAGATCCACTGATGACCCAGTTGATAATTTAATCTGCAGCATCTCGGAAAGGTCAGAGGCTAAAAGAGCATAGCTTCAAACTCACATAAGCTTAAGGCGCACACGAAAACAGAGCTAACATTCTCATGGCAATACATACTTTGATGTCAGGCAGAGTGCGCCAGTCGGCACCAGGGTGCTTGGGTATCCGCTTGCAGCGCTCGAGATTGAGTTCATTCATTTCTTTCGAAATATGATCGTACAATACAGTCTCCTCGCCACGAATCCATTTCTGAAACCAGGACACCGGAGGATCGCTATACTGCAAAACAAAAGCCCAGTTTCGAGTGATGTTCAGTGCTGCTCATTTTCCACCAATGCAGAAAGTTATCCTACCAAAGAAGGGAAGTCTCAGAACATGATCATTCACTGCAGAGAATGACTACGTACTGTGCCCACTCCCTTCGAACAATGCAAGCTATAACCTCCAACGGTACATGATATTGGGTGTCAACGCTTAGTTTCCGGACGGAAACTGTTTGAATTGACATACCTTTATATCCTCTTTCGAAGCACCATTTTCAACGGGTGGCAGGTCGTAAATGGTGTCCTTCACAGTCATAGCTCTAAGAGGCGCACCCTTACTGGCATCTTGGACGGCAGCAAAAGACACACCACCAGGCAAGCTGATCTTGAGTTGCGAGCTAGAAAAGACATGCATGGGTTCAGGCCATTCGGGTAGAATCTCATTAGGGGCAGCAGCCCAGATAAATGCTCGCTTGCGAGATTGGGAAACTCCGTAGTTGCCAGCTTGGAGGACACCGAAGCGCACCTGCAAGCACATAAACGATTAACAAACAAGAGGTTGCTGACAATTGCGACTATGAGAATAGCCTCACATAACGACGAGCACCAAACCTGCACAATATGCATACATGGGATCTTCAAGCCTGGAGAGAAGAACAGACTAACGTGGCAGGAAGTGAATCAATGTGTAGTGCGACTGTTACCTGGTAACCCATTTCAATCAGTGTGGCAAGAGTTAACCGGAAAGTTTGACCTTTGTTGAAAGAAACAAAGTTCCGAACATTTTCAAGGAGAAAGTATCGTGGTCGAAAATACTCCGTGTACGAGAGAAATCCTAGAATCATCTCACACTGAACCTTGCTCCATGCCCCTGTATTGAATCGATTCATTCCAGAAAATCCCTGCAGTCCAGCCACGTCATGATGAAATGCCAATTACACCCTTGTACAAGAGAATGAATACAATCCAATATCCGCTTCGAGCAAGTACCTGACAAGGTGGCCCTCCATTGATGAAGTCAACTTCACCCTGTTTAGGAAGGAGCCTTTTCTTCTCTTCGGCAAGTGCAGTAGCCATTTCGTCTGCCTCGGGTGTTGATATGCAATCGTTAACATCACCTCCTCTCTCCATAATGCATCTGTTCAAAATATCATGCTTAATATATCGATTCAAATGTGTTCGGAGATAAACGTTATGAGACCTTTTCCTGTGAGACAACCAGATTTACTTCGTACCTGAGGATAACATTGCAGTTCTCACAGAACACATCGGTGTCAGGATGATTCAGCTTGAAGGCTTCAGAAGCAGGATGCTCGTACTCGATTGCCCACTTCGTTGTTGCTACTCCTGCACCTCGTAATCAGGCAACATTTACTCCACTGAAATCACCAAGGACAGCCACATGGAAAGGAGGACTAGAGGATGGACAGGGAGAACTGAAATAATCGTAGAAAGGCAAGTCCAACTCCACCTGCTTGGTGCAATCCTTCAGTAAGACCTCCACAGCCTGCGAAGATGTCGAGGGTGGCAAGGCGGTTCTCATGACTTGCGACTGCACTTGAAGGAGGAGCCTCCTCTTCGACAGCCTTTCCTTTACCTTTAGCCTTGGCTTTCAGCTCAGCCACCGCATTGCTATCAGCATGTCTAGAGTAAGTGCTGAGCTTCACAGTAGCTGGTAACTGCAGAACCAAGGATACTCAGGTAAGTGACCATTCTCTGCAACCAAGAGACAAGCGTAGATCACAAGAAGGTAAGGAAAATTCTTATTAAAGTACCTGTTTGACAGTCCCAGTTTTGGGATCGCAGATTCGTTGGCAGGAGAACAAATTCTTCGTTTCAGATCTGACTGCACTTTCCAGCACCGGACCTGGCCGAAGCACCTCACATCGACCTCTTATGGTACTGATCTCTACTGTTGCCGTCACGTCACTATAATATACCTGAAACAGTCCAATGTCACCGTTCATTTCTCTGTTGGCAGCAGATTATGAGAGGGAATTACGGCATGGTAATCAATCCCAGCCAGATTAATTATGGTCGGTATAATTGCTTCTTCGTAGCATCCAAGACCTTCTATGAGAGAGAATCGACCCTGAGGTGGCAATGGACAACCTAGCCAGCCGCATAAACAACAATAACTGATGGCTTACGATTCAAATGGTGTAATAAAAAGAAAAAAGGATGACAAGAATAGTAGCCTAGATATATAACCGAACGCACCTCATGAACGTCGGCAGTGTACCCTCTGTGAGTTCCGAAGTCATCAGGTCTGTAGAATCTTTGAACAGTTATTTTCGTCAACAGTAAGTTCTTAGCAGTCTTCTGCACACTTAAGAGCTGGCCTACTGCGTAAGGACGAAGTCCCTTGTTTCTACCACCTTTGAAAATAACTTCTGCCGCAGGTTCATCCTTGTTCTCCAAGGACTTGAACACAGTTGGATCTATATACAAATAATCTCCTATCTTGTACTCCACACCCTCCAGTCTAAACCCACCGCCATCTAAAAGCTTGTTTGTTTTGAGTCTCTCCTCCTCATCACGCAGAATGCATGCTTTACAAGATCCATTCCCAGCAGCCAGGCCGACAGTGGGAAGACTGAAGAAAGCTCCTTTTTCAGGAGCATACAAAGCCCGGCAAAAGTACTCCCTCGGTAACCCTTCCACCTCTCTCTCCTTGGCACGTACCCTGTCAGCCTCATCCTTGACGGCATTGGCTTTTCTGTCACTGTAGCCCTCGGATCGTCTCCTGATTTCTACCACGATCTTTTGTAGCCCATCGACTTCCACATCAGCACAGTTATTGGTCAGGAAAACCTCACGTTCATCACCAGCATTGCCCAACACCGTCTCCCCAGCTGCCACCAGACCCCGACCATGCACCATAGGAGTGCCATCCTTGAGCTTATATAGATACTCAACCAGCAGCATAGATGGTAGCTGCTCGCTCTCGTGTACGTATTCTTCCAAGTTTACAAGAACAGCATCGCCTACACGAATTTCAGAGTGATCCGCCTTGGCTTTCTTTGCGGCCTGGCTCAATCTAATCTGTTGAGGTTTCTGCTCGTAAGGCTTGGGAGCAAGAGGAGTGGCATCATCCTCCTCTTCGTCGTCCTCGTCTTCGGCTTCCTCTGCGTTATCCTCCTTGACAACCACAGGCTGATCCTTGACTTCAAGTGGTAACTCTCCATTGAACGCATACTTTGTATAATAACTGCTCCAAACACGGTTGACCAGTGTCGTTGTCGTGGCACGCATTGGCTTGCTCTTCTTCGCATCAGGCTGCAGATTAGCTCGAGGATTAAGGTTCCTACCTTTCTTTACAACGGTCTTCTTACTTGCAACAACCAGCTTCACGTGGTGCTTATCTTCCATCTTGGCCAAAAGGCCCGTCACGAATGCACTTCGCCGAATTTGTTCCTCAGGATACTCTGCAAATTGCTGCAAGATGATCTGCCCATGAACCACAAGGTACCGCTCTACATCAGCGATTTTGATGAAGTTGAACTTTGGGTCCTCTTTGAGCTGCTCTATCAACCGCTTCAGAACATCAGAGAACGAGAGACGTGATACTCGCTGCTGCTGCTTCAGCATAGTGATGATCTTGATGGCTAACCGTGCAGTTCTCAAGACGGGAGAATACCATGGTTTGTACTGACTGGAAGGCTTTCCCAGCCTGTACCAAGCGCCGTCGGTCCGGATAGAGATGAGCGTCATATTGGATCCGAACTCTATCATCCACTCCTTAATGGCACTAAGGTACAAGCGAATGCCCTGAGGAGTGCTGTTACTCCCACTGCCATTACTCGACGACGACGTCAAGGCAAGGCTTGGCTCTTCCTCCTCGTCGTCGTCAAAAGAGAAGGAGCTGCCATCGTCTTCAGACATCATGCCTGAACCAAAAATCTCCACATCCGTCTCCACACCTGTGACCACAACCTGAGTGAAAAAAAGGCAAGAAAGTGCAGCATTCAAAAGATCTTGATACTAAGCATGCTGTCCTCATGAGTGAAGGCTAATTGAAATCCCAACGTACACAACCGGTTAGGTCATCGTTAGCCTGAGGTCCATCAGATTTTCAGAGGCACACCTGAGAGCATGGGAAGCAACTCCAAAGATACCAATCGTGAATCTGAGTTGTAAAGAGTCCAATCCTGAAGCATCCGTCGTGGAAGTTCATGCGGAGCCAAAAATGCATTGTCGTCATCGAAAAAAACATATTCGTCCATTTCTTCCTCCTCAGCTTTATAATAGGCAGGTAAGGGGTAGTCGGTCGCAATCTCAGCTTCGTTGATCTTAATGTACACTTTCCCTCGTTTGCCAGCTGGTTGATTCCTATTTTGCCTGCAGATAGGGATCATCCCAACATTCTTGAGGAATAGCATGGACAACGACGATATCAATGAGGTTGGTGTAGACTACTCGTACTTTGAACACGGTCTATCTAAGCATGTTCGCATGTAGCTCATTTAAGGTCAAAAAGTGCCAGCCACTGAATAGAGTCTCGCTTTAAATATTGAGACACTAATATTCTCAATGCTTCTATCTATGATGCAGTAAAGGCATGCAAATTGTATACAACTCTAGAATTTTGTAGACCGTGGCTTTGATGAACTTTCTATGCGCATGGTATGAGGCCATCCAAAATCATTACCTGTTTGCTAGATTTCGATTCTCCATCTCCTGAAGATGACGCGCCAGCTTAAAATCTGCGTCCAATTCCTGCTCCTCTTCTTTCCCCTCACTGCTCGTTCCATTTCCATTAGAGGCAGAGACATCTTTGATCTTCAACGTTCCCGGTTTCACTTCACCGGCCCACGCAGGGGCAGTGCGCTTCGAGCACTCGCTTTCAAGAGCATCAATGACAGGCAACCCGCTAAAAAGCTGTTCATCATCATCTGCATTCGCATCCAGCGCTTTCAGTTGTTCAGCTATGAAGGTTCCATGTTCTATCAGATAATCCCGAGTGAAGAACTGCGTCCCGCTTCTAAGAGACCGCGCTACGCGTGCAAAGAGGTCACTCAACCCAATCCCAGGGTCGCCACCACTTGAGGGGGTTAGAGCTCGGTACACTTCCACGCAGACAACGGCCTTCTCATACAGCACATTAAAGTGTTTCTTGTACTTCCCTGACGGTTGCATCAAGGTGTAATACGCCAGGCCAGTCCCTATAAATACCGAGGGCTCCCCTTTGTCATACCCTTCGAAGCCCCATTCCAAGATAGGGCCCATAGCTTCGCAAAGCACACCCTTGGCTTTGTCCAATGCAGCTTTGTTGGGCAGTACCAGGCACGTCACATAAACCTCCTGGCTTCCTACTAGTTCCAATGGCATTGTCTCCCCATCAACATCGTGAATCGAGAAATCGATCAGCCAGCGAGACTCGTCTTTCTCCTGCGAAGTCAAAGCCAGAGCCTCCTGCTCCAGCATTGCCATCTTCTCCTCTTTGGGACTTACATATTGATCCTCAATCTTGCAGTACACTTCTTTTAGATTGGAGCGTGCTGCTGCACGCTTCGGCCTGGGCCTGGGTAAAGCCGCAGCTCCTGCATCCTTCCGCTTCTTGCTGGGCTTCACATCTTCCACCTCGGGCGCAAACTCGTCGTCGTCTGAGGCTGCCTTTCGAGCCTTTTTTCCCCCGGGCTTCGGCTTCTGCTTCAGCTTCCCCCCTGCGCCGCCATTCGTCATTTTTATGGCAGCCCCTGCAGCTGCCCAGGCATATCAACCATCAGAATGCGAATTCAAAGGCCAACAATCCTCTCAGCTCCGTTCTGTCTCAACACGCACCGGTAAAATAAACTACGCAACATCTCATTGGAAATTCCCGACCACTCTGTCAACGACTTGCATCGTAAAACGTCCCCAAACCCAACACAACGGGAAGGGAAACCAACTATCCACCTCACATAGTCCGAGAATGTGACAAATGCGGCACTCAAAACCCTAAGGATATGTATCATGGTTTTACCAGAGGCAATGTCCGCCATGAACTTCAAGGGACGGATTTCTGGTGGGCTGCTGTGTCTTCAGGAAGACATATCGCCACCGAAGATGAATCCACACGAGTGCCCAGAGGATGGAACGGGCAACCAGCACAATGTGGAGCTGGAC
The DNA here is from genome assembly GCA_037043015.1 of Bryum argenteum. Classification (NCBI taxonomy): domain Eukaryota; kingdom Viridiplantae; phylum Streptophyta; class Bryopsida; order Bryales; family Bryaceae; genus Bryum; species Bryum argenteum. Next base: position 11,153,542 of record CM073323.1, on the reverse strand, counting down.
TACAGTCTGGATTCCTGATCGTGCAGAATAAAAACAGAGAGTGCCGCAATCCGGAGGCGGATTGGCGGCTACGGCTCAATTGGGGGTCGATGAATTGTTTACTGAGATCCAGATGGAGAGAACTGTTGGCGAAAGCACGGGACCGTGAAAGCTCAACGGATCCTTGGCGCCTTTGGGACATAAGGACTTCCCGCGCTGCGACCTCCGTCCCGCCATGTCGCCCGTCGTTGTCGGTGATTTTTGAAGTGGGGTGATGCGGGTATTGTGTGGGTCTACGCTGCTGAAGTTGGCGGTTATGCGGGTCGGGGTATCATGACGGGTATCAGTCTGAGGAGACCTGTGGAAATGCCCCTTGAGCATTGTTTGTAGGGTATTACTTCCGCACAAATTTTACTGGGGCGCCTCCCAAATTTGGGTTCTATAGAAATTTTGGTGCTCTATTGTTGATATGTTTATTACTTGTAGTTATGTAACAAGTCAAACTTAAATTTTGTGAGAATGATAGAAGATTACGAGTAGACGGATATCGGATATCACCTTTTCATTTTGGCAACCAACATTGGTTATAAGGAGACGAACTTTAGCCTCTAAGACAACTAACATATAACGATGAGAAGAATATCGGGCTTTTGTACATATCCCCTTGTCCGGTGGCCATCGGGTTATTAGCATTACGAATGGAAACTTCATTCACGCCGGCCCCTCAGAAAGGGACCGGAATTTCTATCTATCTGAGAAGAATGTGGTATTAGTCTGACACTTGCTATATCATTGGGTGAACATATGCAACTTGTGAGGAGATGGATGCATGCCTACTAGCCAACCAACGAATGACTGGTGAACAAGTGTGATTAACTGAACATGTGAAGGTTATGAAGAGATGGATGTCAATTTAGTGTATCAGTTTGGCAACTAGCATGTGATGGGATTGGACAAAAAGGAAGTAAAATCAGACAAAACCTATGAGAGCAACTAGTAGTCTATTGGGTGAACATGTGTGATTGGATGAATGATTGAATGTAACAAGCAGTTGGGTAAATGAGATAGATAAAGGTAAGCCAATCAATCTGACAACCAACATATGATTGAATAAACAGGTGAAGGCGAATGTTGTCAGAAGATGAATGTGGGTTTAATAATCTGACAACCAATATATGATTTGATGACATTTAACCATTATTTGAGTGGTCGCAACATGTAGTAATCATGAAGGTAACGGTTATGATGTAATGATATGCTCTACTGTTCACATTTTTATTACTACATAATAATATGACGGGCGGCAATGGGTTTTGTGTGAGGTTTGTAAGTAGTTATTATCAACTTATCACTTGACAACTAACGTGTTATAGGGTGAGCTTTAATGCCGCTCTTTACAGAAGCAACATGTAATAATTGTGATGTCAAAGGTCAATATGTCATAGCAATTTCCATAGCAAAAATGTCTATTAACTTTTTTTTAATTAATAGGTAGATATTTTTATTTGAACTCGCATGAGTAAATAGAAATTTTTCAAATAACATGTAAAAGAAGCTCAATTACTTATACTCTCCTTACTTAAAACTATTCGTCAATTTACTCGAAAACTGAATTAACCCCTAAACGTCCGTGCCATTATTTTAATCACATGACATAGTATTTTGAAAGCTTCCTAAACAAAATTGAACGTACTTTATTCAAATTTCAATCACATAATCATGTAGCACACTTAGTGTAGGTCATGTGGGTCATATTTAGAGTCACGTTCAAAGCCTTATAGATTGCAAGATCCTAATGTATCTGTACTCAAAAATGATTATGGAGTATCAATTTGAATTGAACATACTATCTACAAAGCAATTGCAACTAAAATTTTACCAACAATAAAGTTGTTCACCTTCATCTCAAATGTACTCTTAAACTTAAGAAAATAGTAAAAAAATAAGTTTTTGTCTCAAATTATAGCCTTTTAGTGGTGAAAATTGCCTCATATTTTACAGAGGAAGGATAGTCCGAATCCAAAACACTTGCTATGATCCATGCCATGTCTCCAAAAGGTATTTGATCACATAAAAGTTTCTATATTAAGAGCTATACTTAAATTAGATTTCAACCCAAGAAATAAATTGATCCAACGATGATATACAACCCTTGAAGACCATGCAATTTGTGGGTCCACTTTTGGACCCAAATATGCATAGGAGTTAAACAATTGACTCTAATGTATGCGCAAATGAACCAAAAATAAAAGTAAGGCTTGAATCACATAAAGAGTGACAGAAAGAATTCTTGACAACCTAAGTTTAGGCTCCTTGTGAGGGTTTTTGCTTGTGCAACTTATGCAAAAACATGTAAAATAAGGAACATAAATATAGAGCTTTTTTCACACTGCCAAAAAGCAAACGTGTTCATTGACAATAAACAAGAAATCAACTTTTTTAGTACCACTTGTAAAGCTTATTTCCTAAAGATCTTACTTGTAATGTTCGTACTCCAAAAATAAGAATAAGAAGAAAAAAAACTTCAAGCCTATTTGAGGCTGGCCTAAATAAAGTGTTAGTTCGACCTATCCTTCAGTACATATCGAGAGGTCATAAAACCAATGGTGGGACTACTACCTCCTCTTCAAGTGAACACTATGTTAGTTCCTATCTAGCCACTAATGTCTTAGAGAAATCCAACCTGACATCTCCCAAAGGAACTTTCAGGTATCTATACAACGAGATTCAAAAACCGCCACCAGAGTTGGATAAACTATGGTGGTGAGCACCGGGCCGGTGTCATTAATCACATTAACAAAGTCCTAATTAGGGGCCATAAGCCCTAACCACCAGGCCATGGTTTTTGGTGCCTTATTCTAAAAGTACCACTATCACACAAACAAGTAGCTTCTCTAAATGCCTTTTTCAAGACGGATTAGAAAGACAAGTAGCCCTTTATGAACCTCCAAAATCTAAAAGGCCTCGTTCAAGCGAAATACTCCCGAAACTATCTGATGAACTTTTCAATGACATATTGTGAAGTATGTAACAATACGATCTAGTACCTAATTTGTACATATACATGCACAACAAGTTTTGAAATGAAAAATTTCCACCATTTGTGAGATCATATTGTTCAGCATTTAAATATACATGTATAAGAGTCCCTTTTTATCATAAAATGAGAAAATAGTAATTCGGGAGGGCAAAGATACCATTTCCAAAAATAGATATGAATTGAGGGTTTCCCAAATCTTATTCCTAGAAGAGTAAGAAGTATGTCTAGTACATTCTCTTTACCTCACAAGACTTTCTAAACATAGAGAGAAGCTTCTTTATTCCCCGAGGGTATGCTGATATTCCCTTTACAATAAAAATCCAAATCATCAATTGTTGTTATGTCCCGTGGGCATATCATCAAGGGTAGGTCGAACGGGCATTTTATTCACTCCAGGCCTACGCAACGATTTTTTTCTCCTTCATGGGGTGTGGCGCGAGTGGCTACACCCCAACCGCCCAGCTCAGCCAAAGTGGCGAAATACAGTAAATTTTAAGTAACTCCCTTGGCTCCTGGAAGCAAAATGCTTACACGGTATTGGCGATTTCATTTTTAGTTGGATGAGATGAATAGTGAATATATTTGGCTCCTTCTACGGTCGTCCACAAGCGCATGTGGCGAGCTTCATTCTTTTTTGGTCTTAACTATGGCGATCTTCATAGTTTATTGGTCTTGACTTTGGCAAGTAATTTTTTTTTTGTTTCGGTTTACAAGCATCATTTACAATTGCAAGGTTTGAAAAGGGGCAGACACGAGTGCAAGCAATGAGCAAACACATTCAAACCACCCAAACAAAGAGAACCATTCTGCTATCTAACACATGAGTAACTTGAACTAACAAACACATTCACATATTGACAAAAGTACAACATTGTGCAGACACATGCAAACAAGGGTTGAATTTGTACCTGCAGCCTTATGCTGATGGTATTTTTTCCTCGCGGTACCTGCACATGCAAAATCGCTCGTCTTGGAATTTGGAGAATGAAGGAAACATGACATTGAAAATTCATACCTGCACCTCGTTCAACAGCGCGGCTTCATTTGTGCCAAATGGAGCTTTGTGGGTACCTGCAACAAACATATTCAACTAGTACTGGCCGAAGGAATTGAACCTCCGCCAAGCAGGCCTTGCCCATTGCAGCGCCCAATACCACCACCCCACTCCAGTTAGAAAACTAACTAATTATTCCATAAATCAAACAAAATTGCTATCATAGAAACATATGAAAGCTCCTTAATTGTCTTCCACACGTTTCTTGCAATCACTCCAATGTGTGATTGCTTCAGAATAAGGAAAACTCTCTTGTGTCCACCATGGCTGCGCAAAAACTTTAACACAAGTGTCGAAATGGCTGTCAAGTCTATTGCGAACTTTGCTCTTTATGTAAGCCAACGTACTGAAGGTGCGTTCATCTTCAACAGAGCCAAAACTGGTGTAATTGCGATGTGGGCGAGCTTAATCAATTCAGAGAGTCTGGAGCGCATCAAAGCGTTTTGGCCAATTTTGTTCGACAACTTTGTGAGGAGGTTCTCATCCTTCGGTTCAAGCATTGCAGATGCTGAGTTTGACTTCATTGTCAATTTGAAGAGAGAGGTCTGAAGTCCCAACAACCGGGGGTCCAGCATAGGCTCCAAGTTCCAAACTTCTGGCTCATCCACAGAGCCTCCGCACACAGCCCGGGTACACAGAAATGGCTTCTCAAAGTGCGCATCTGCATGGGAAACAGATCATCAGGATTTCCGGCCAGCCAAAATTGCGGAAAGATGATTGCAAAGGCATTCATGAGATCAGATTGAGGGTACCGTTTGTCAAGCTCATTGATGAGCATTTCGGCCGCATCTTTGCACTGGCCCTTCGCGCTGGATACAACAATGTCGAAGTCCGACTTGGAAACACTCAACTTTGCCCCTGTGAGGCCACAGATCTGATGCGCAGAGTAATAGTGGCTCCCAATTCAAAAAGCCAAAGCCTTAGACCCATCGTTAAGGTCCACGATCCACTTGTGGAGGATAGTATAGAAATGGTGAACAACCACGTCACAAAATTGTTGCGAGTGAGATGGCTAGAATCATGATTCGGCGTCAACGTACATCATGTACAATTCGGTTTGTTGTCACGGACGTGCCATACTGGGTATTATTCACACCCCATGAGTTTACCGTGATCAGCCCTACTCCTCAAAGACTTCCTAGATTCCGTATATTTTGCAAGTTCAAGTTTTCTGGAAGGTTTTAGAACCTTCCTCTAGTTTCCGAAAGCTTATTCAAGCTTCCGTATAGCTCTAGTAGTTTCCGGAAGCTTCCACAAGCTTCCAGATAGTTCTAGTAGTTTCCGGAAGCTCCTATAAGCTTCCGGAAGGTTCCATAAACTTCCAGAAGGTTCCGCTTGACCTTCCTAGATTCCGGAAGCTCCCACGAGTCTCCGGAAGGTTCCATAGGAGCTTCCCAAGGCCTCTAGGACCTTACTCCGGAAGTTTCTTCTAGCCTAGTATATACAGAGAGTTGAAGGTCGTTGTTCTTCACTCTCTTCAACACCAGTTGTACCTACTCTTCCAGTTATCAATACTACTCTTTGTTCTCTTACTTTGAGTGTCATTCTGAGTCTTGCGTGAGGAATCCCCTCACTTCTAGTCTATCTTGGTCTCCTTTTGGAGTTTCCCCTCAATCTTGTCTTTGATCTTGCACTAGAGAAAAACAGGGTCCTCGGACACTGTTTTTAACGCAGTTTAACGTGGTTTAACGCGGACAGAAAAAGTCACGCAAATAAATCAAAAATGTCACGGACTTCTTTTGAGTTTAACGTGTAGTGTTAAAAAATGTTAACGGGGACAAATTATTTATGACGCAGTGTTAAAATGACATTTTTCCAGTTCGGTAAGTTACCGAGGGTCAGTAACTTGGTAAGTAAATTACTTTCCACGTCAGTTTTTCCCGCGTTTGTACATGCCACGTGGGACAAGTTTTCATCCTTGTGATGGATGAAATCTGACCTGATGTGGCATCGGAAATCTGACGTGGCATTTAAATTTCGGTGGCTGAGATCGTGAGACGTGGTCACATCCTGGAATGTGAAAGAAGTTCGGAGTTTGTGTCAAAAGAAACAGGAGATAGTGTCCACATTGACGTTGAGGAACACTTGTGTCCTCTGTTTTAACGCGATTTCCAAAACATCCTTAGACGTTGTTTGATATTGTTAAACACAAATGTCGTTTGTTTTAACGCGTTTTGGATGTATCATTAGACGTAGGGTGACATTCACGTTATCAAGTTATGTGTGAAAAGAAACAGGGCCTCGTGTCAAAGTTGACGCACTTAAACATGAATGTAACAACAAACACGTGTTTTAGCGTGTTTCAAGTAAAGAGACAAGATGACGTTTGCCACGTCATCCATTCGACGCAATTCGATGGCAGACGTGTGTAAAAAGAAACACAACATGACACAATATGACGGAAATGAAAACGTTAATAATGACGTTATATGACACATTCGATAACGTAAATGCAACGTCAAACAAAACACACTCTGACAGAAACATACACAAAATGGAGTGCAACATAAACCTGGTCAGTGTTTTCGCTCTATTAGATGGAGAATTAGCCACTGGTACAAAGTTGCAAGTATTGAGTAGCATAAAGCATAAAGACTACATATATGTGCTATGTGCTAGGATACTCCTTGCGTTACACTACGTCAGAAGTAACGCGCTAGCGTTAAAGCTGCGTCAATAGTGACGCATTCTAGTATTCTATATGATGACGTCTCTAAAAACAGTGTTTAGCACAACCTATGTCACTTTTGATATGCGCGTCACTTTTGATGCAGAAACCCTAGCCGCCGTCGAGTGACTTTTTGGGTTTCCTCATGCTCGATTTTTCTTGATCTGCACAACACACATTACCACGGACACGCTGAGTTTAATAAGGCACATCATGCAATCAAACTGTGATGGAGATCATCACGATGCAACTCTTGAACAACCTAAGAATTGCAAAAAAAGAAGACAAACTTGTAAAACTCCAACACCTCTACAACTCATACTTTAACAATCTAACATGTTACTCTTTGGAACTGTAGAACTCTAACACAAAATGTGAAGAAGAGAAATTGCAAAGAAAGAAGAAAAACTTGTAAAACTCCAACACCTCTACAACTCATACTTTAACAATCTAACATGTTAATATCTAAAACTGTAGAACTCTAACACAGAATGTGTAGAAATGAAAGCAAGAGTGAGATTCTAGCTTATATCTTCCCTAAAAGAACCATGACCTAACTATGGCGGCTAACCCTAGCCGCCTCTGTTCATCCACCCCGATGAAAGTCATCCCTCTGGATGGACTAAAGTACGTTATTCTAGACGTCATAGTAGACGTCTTTCTTCACATGCTTGTGTTGATGTGATCATGTCACTAGTGACACGTTCACGTTATAGAATAACACGACGTCGAGAATGATCATTTGGCGTTAACCGTGCGTCAATAGAAACGCATGCATGATGACATCTTTAGGATCAGTGTTAAACACAACCTATGTCTTTTTAGACATGTGCGTCAATTTTGACGCATGTCAAACCCTAGCCGCTGCAGGTCAAACCCTAACCCTACAGCACAGTTTAAAATTATATATGTTACTTTTAACATTTACGTCACCATTGACACTCTCTAGGATCATTGACCAAGTCAAACCCGAACCGCCACGTCACCCTACCATAAATGCACTTGACACGTCAGCTATGTCATAACGTTTCCTTAAACACACGGTGACACAATTGTGCGTCAAAATAAACGCCAACGTCACTATTGACATCCATGTGGGACAAACACCAACTTGTCCTAGTCACTCCTAACCTCTACATAAGCCTTCCACATCACCAGGGCATTCCACGTAGGATTTATGAATATGTCAAAAGTAACACACTCAACGTCGCCCATGTCACTTTAAACGTCATCAATGTTAAAAAAAAACGTGCCGACGTGGATCATGAATATATTTAATCATTTAAATATTACTAAAGGGTAAAAAATGAAGTGCTAAAGTTACCTCCCTGGGGGCGTACATGTCAACGTTGACGTGGTTCTGTTCGTTTTAACGCGGTTCCGTTCTTCCAAAATCCATGAGTGTTACTATGATACTCGCTGTTAAACCATAGTGAATAGTGACGGAAGTGTGTTAAACCGATTAATATGCAAAAAGTCATTGTGGTCAAGTTACCCACACTAATTTCGACTAGTCTGGGTAAACGTCACTTTTTACGCGAAATAAGGCGGGACAAATAATTGTTTTTCTCTAGTGTTGCCTTGGAGTTGCTGTCCGCAACACTTGTGCTATCTTCACCACTGCTACATAATCGCTTATAAACACGTGAGTGGATTGGCTAAATGTCATAATCGAATGTATGCACTCTAACATGGGCAAGATGCAAGGCAAGGCCAAAAGGGTAGAGACATCACAAAGCAGCTCATTATTGAGCCTTGGGGGATCTCGAGTTGTTGCCTGTCTCCTAGTCATCCCTGGCTCCTTGACTGCTGCGTATTTGCACATCTTTGCCACCAAGGTCTTGTATTCACCGAACACTCTTCAAAGTGGATCAAGCAATGAGATCCACCGGGTCTTGACATTTCTCAACATCTTTAGACCCTCTCTTTCCATGAGGTCAACAATTTTCTGAAATTTTAGATGTTTTTTCGGACTGTAGCTGAAGTAGCTATACATGGCCTGACACAATGCCTCGAACTTTTCCACTATGGGCACATTGGAGATAAGTTGTACTGCAAGATTCGTTTTATGAGCAATGCAATGGATCTCCAACATGAATGGGAAGTGATTGTCATGTAGCTGCTTCATAACACCGCTACTACTTCCCTGGCGCTAATTCCGTATGCACCAAAGCTCACTAACTTCGAGGTAATGCTTGGAGCATCCAGCCCTCCATCATGCATTAGATGGCCAACAATGGCATCCGTCACAGCATCAGATCCGTTTTCATCAACAAGGCGTTGCAATCCTAAAAGAATGCTCAATATTTTGAACCCGTTTGGAAGGTGAATATGCAATGACAACCAAGATTCGTGATCAATCGTTGTTACCTCATCTGCGCTTATAGAGAAGAACTCGACATCTCCAATGGCCTTCTTCGTCTTCAAAGCAAGCACCGCTGCCATGCTCACAGCCATGTCCCAACCACAGCCCACACTCCAATGTCGTTTTGGCATGTCTAGGACTCGCAGATGCGCCAACAGAGCATGCTGGTCCTCGTAATCAGACATTGGGCGGCCGTGGCTCAAGAGACTGAACACCACGCGGAATTGTACGAGCTTCTTGTTCTTCTCACGCGTTGCACCTTTCTGGACTTTCTGGACAACTGTCTCGCTACCGCTCTGCGCAAAATAGATTCGTTCATTTTTTACATGCCAGCAGGTGGTGAGAAAGAAATGTTGACTCTTCTTCAACTTTGCGGTGTCCACCAGCGCCCGCCTTCTCCCCACGTTGTGAGCTAAAAAATCCTCCCATCGTCTTTCGAGGAATTAATAACAACACAACGAGTTGAAAAGATCGACGAAAATAATGTTGGAGGATGAAAACAGCGCTGCTGGATGAAAACAGCGCTGCTGGATGAAAACAGTGCTGCTGGATGAAAAATAACGCTTCTGGATGAAAACAACGCTTGTGGATGAAAACAGCGCTGCTGGATGAAAACAACGCTTCTGGATGAAAACAACGCTTGTGGATGAAAACAGCGCTGCTGGATGAAAACAATTGGATGACTGTTTTGAGAAAAACAGACTGGGAGCAGAGTTTAGAAGAAAAAAACTTCCTAACTAAAAACCTTCATAACTTCCTCATTTTAACTCCGATTTTGATCATTTTTGTGTCTCACCTTACTAATTTTCCTACATCTACACAATGAACAAGTAAAAATTAAATTTCGCCTTCAAGCACCAGCCTTCTACGAGCGCTTCCGGATCTGGTCCAACAAGAACAACACCGGCGAGCTCGAGATGTCACGACTTCCTACACCTTGTCCGTCGTCGCACCATCACTCTTCGGCAAGATTGTCTCACAAACCCCATGCACCTCAACAACGACCTCTCTTCCGGCTTCGAATCCGACCGACCACATACACGCCAGCACCGTCACCGAACAACGTCGATCCACGACTCCACCACAGATTGTCCGCCGCAATTGCACCTCCGGGAAGAAACTGAGAGCGATGAGTAGTCGGCAAAAGATCGGTAGGCGGGATAGCAGGACTCCAGATATAAGAACCACAACGAGAGAGCGACTCCAGGCTTGCAGCACTAATTTGTCACACATCAGAATGAACCGCCATCATTCGCGTTCATCTGTTTGCGAAAGTACGCGCCGGAGGAGAGCTGCAGAATGTGATCGTGATCCGGTGACAAGAAGACACCGTCGACAAGGCTGCCGCAAAGCTCCTTGAACTTCTACCGATCACATGAACAGAGAACTAAATGGAAACTAAATTGAAACTACAATTGAAACTAACATGCTAAGAAGGAAAGATTTTCTTCCTTATATCTTCAAATTTAGAGACCCGGTCACCTCAATCGGTGAGGCGGCGGCGAGTATTCTGAGAAGAAGAATCATGGAAATTAGTGCGGTCGCCGGCCCGTATAGTGTGGGCGGATGTTAAATAGTGTAGCCGGCCCGTATAGTGTGGGCGGAGGTTGAATAGTGTGGCCAGGGATTAGTGTGGGCGGCAGTTAATTAGTGTAGCCAGAAATTAGTATGGGTTGAGGTTATGAGAAAATGGCTATTAACTAGTTACTGCGTTGAGAAATTAGTATGGGCGGAACATGGAAAATGGCTATCAACTAATTACTGCGAGTAGAAATTAGTATGGGCGAATAAACGGAAATGGGCTATTAGACTAATTATATGGTTAGAAAATTAGTAGAGGCTATAAAAATGAAATGGTTACCTAACCGAATACTACGATAAAAAAAAATTTAGTATGGGAAATTAAATTAAAATGGCTTTTACCCAAATAATAAGATTAGAAAATTAGTATGGAATTGAATTGAAATGGCTATATAACCAAATACTAAAATTAGAGAATTAGTATGGGGAATTATATTAAAATGGAAACTAGGATTAGAATTTAGAGTCGCTTAAATAATCAAATGACATAAGTAAAATGAATTAGAGTTTTTAGAAGTTTTTTATAAAACCTTTACTCAAAATTTGCAAAGTTAAGCAAATCTATGTTAATGAGTCATTTAGATGGCTCACACACGTGCTTCCAAAGCGTATCCAATTTCGGCATCAACAGTTTGCTACGTCCCTCAACCTTTGAGCACACGATGCATCTCACCTGACACACTTGCTCATCCTTCCCCATCACTGATTCCGCCCAAGGCAGGCGAGCAGCCCACATATCCTGAAATTGGCGGTTTCCTTCATAATTGTGCATCCTGGTGCGTGCAGCCTCTATCAAAGGACTCGCCACCAGTGGATCGAGCATTTGGAGGTCGGAGTCTGAGCTATGCGAAGGTTTTGCACCTCCTGTCTCCACAGAGACGTTGTCTGCGAATGACTCACTCTCTCCCTCAGTACCCGCATTTTGCTCCAACCCGCAGCCCCGCTAAAAGCCATCGGACAATTCAATGATCCCACTCACGTTCACTTGACCAACATAAAGGAATTTTGACATCGAAGTTAGTTTGGGAGCCATTAAAAACGCAATACCTTGTACACATGCACAACTACAGATCGAAGCACACATGCACAACTACAGATCAAGAAAAAACAATGCGAGTTGAAAGGAGAAGAAACTCCCATGGTTTGCCGTTTGCAGATCGATGAGCTTTGAAGCACCAAGGCACCTAGCTCGTGGGCGTCATGCCGGCTACATCCTTGCTGGCTCGCCGGCCCTAAAGGCCTCTGCATTCTGCAAGTGGCGATTTCAAACACTCACGATTGAATGCGCATGGCGAACACGGAGCAGGATGAATGCGCACTTGGCGAGCAAGAAACTCAATCTCAGAGTACGAATGAATGCGCATTTGGCGAGAGAGGGAAGAATGAATGCGCATTCGGAGAGCAACATTCATAACTCAAGAGCAGATGGCCATCTGGGGAAGGTGACAGGCGGGTAAAGTGGCGAGGTGGTGCGCGTCGTGGGCGGCGCCAATGGCAACGTGACTGGCGACCCTGCCCCCCTATGATTGTGGATTTTTTAACGAGCCGATCGCCCTACTCGAAAAGCCATCGTTTTTGGCAATTAATCCCCAACAAAATTTTCGCTGGGCCTACGAGGGTTTGGTGTTCTTATTTATTTATTTGAAAATCCAAATAGTGAAAAAATCAGAACTATTTTCGACGAAACTCAAGCCGGTAAAGAATATTCAAGGCCAGGCATTCGGGTCAACATTGACCAGAGTACGGTGCCAGGCTGTCAGAGCACTCCTGTCGCGCGATTGGAGGAAATCAACGACAACGGGTCCGACCCAATCAGAACGTGCGCAGCTGGCAGCGTCAGTCAAGCTCGCATCCCTTTCCTGTCTCGTCTCGTCTCCCTCGAGCTCCGGCTCCGGCCTCCACTCTCGCCACTACCATAACGTAGTAGTACTGAATCCTCCGAAGCGCGTAACTTACCGGCGGTGGAATGCTTGTTCAAAATCAATGCGTCGCTCAGTCGTCACTCTCGATTGCTCTCTCGGAGCCTCGAGCGCCAAGCCCGGCTCGAACAATTCCTAGCTGGTGCAGTCTCTGGGGTTTAGTCCCGCATTTCGAAGCTCCCCAGAGTAACGGTGAGGTTACGATATTATATACATGGTAACCCCATGTTTGTTAACTCACTCTTTGAACTAAATGGGCGTTGGGTTTTGTTTATCGAAGCAGTTTTTTTTAGGTTCGAGCTTGGGCTTGTGTTTAGGGCTTAGGGTCTGCTTGTGAATTTGGTATTGTAGGGAGCAGTTGCTGTAATAAGTTCTTGATGATCTTTTCTTTCGATTTTCTCAGGATTGTAATGTCCAAGTGCGAAAGTAAACAAGTGAAAGTCAGGTAACTATCGAAGTGACTTTTTTGTAGTTGGAAGTGCTATTGTTAAGTGCTACGTTGATCCTGGGAAGTTTAGTAATTGAAGTAGTTAAAGTAATAACGAGTGTCGTTGCCGTTCTCAAACACTTGTTGAATGTGCTGGTGACTTTCTACTTGGGAAACCACTGGAAGTGGCATTGCTATGCTTATTTCTATTCTGATTTTGGAAGCCTGTATGGCCAAGATAGTGTAGAATGAGAAGCTAATTTTGACTCGTATGACGTGCTTGAAGCCTTCAACACGTAGAGCATTGTAGTTACTCTGTAGAGAATCTAGAGATGGAAGCAAGGTGCATTGGATTTTGAGGATAGTATATGTCAGCACCACGTGGAGTAACACATGTGTTTGACAGGATGTTGCAGGCAGCCGCGCTTTAGTGTTCGGCCAATGGTGACATTGTGAAAGATTGGCGTTGAATTGAGGATCTGCTGCGATGAAGGTCCACAGAGGTTTAGGGTTGCTGTACAGTCTCCTAGGCCTGGGCTTTTGTGTACTGGGTCTGTTTCCTAGTGAAGTTGGAGCTCAAGCATACTCGGACGACCTGACGTGTCTACATGGCTTTCAAACAAGTGTAAAAGGGAGCAGAGATCCCGCGTTGTTCGCAAACTGGACAGACGCAGCGTTTCCGTGCAACACAACGCTAGATGGGCAGAGGGCGACGTTCAGCGGCGTGTCCTGTGGGAGCATGGGCAGAGTGGTGTCGCTGGTGTTCAGCAACAAGGGCCTAACAGGGTCCATCTCGCCCAACCTCTCCCTGTGCAAGAACCTGCAGATCTTAGACTTATCGCAGAACTCGTTTTCAGGGGAGCTTCCGCCGGGACTGGGCCAGCTCTCGTATCTCATGACGTTGAATGTGAGCCACAATCAGATCGAAGGCCCCATCCCGTCGGAGATCGCCAACTGTAGCTACTTGCACGAGCTCGACCTGGAGCACAATCGATTCTCGGGGGAGCTCCCTGGCGGGCTTGCTCAGTTGCAGAAGCTGCAGACTTTTGATGTCTCCCACAACAATCTGGAAGGTCCTATTCCTACTCTCCTGGCCAACACCTCCGACGGCCGGCCCCGGTTCAATGCGTCGTCGTTCGAGGGAAACTCGGGGCTGTATGGCTTCCCCCTGCCCTACCCCAAGAGCCACACCCTGTCCATCCTGGCCATTGTGGGCATCGGGCTCGGCAGCGGTTTCCTTAGCTTGATTGTCAGCTTCACTGCCGTCTGCATCTGGCTGCGCGTCACGGAGCAGCGCCTTGCTGCTGAGGAGGGCAAAATCTCCCAGCTTGTGCCCGAGTACGATTGATCTCTATGCCTGCTCGTCACATTGTACACCTCGCTGTGAGCTTTTCAGCTCAAAGTTTCAGACTCATTGTAGGTTACGAACCCGTTTTCAGATGGGTGCCTTCTCTCTTTCTTTCTGTACTCCGATTTTTGACTAGACTATCACAGCTTTCTGTATTCTACTTGTCTTGTATCCGATCAGTTTCAAGTGGGTTATGAATTTCATGCTTCAGAGTTCATTTTCTCCGCTGCAAGGTTTCATATTCTGATGAAGGTGGTTGCACAATCTAACCAGAAGTATTTCAGCCTTTCTGACGAGCGCAATCGTCGTAGTCCTGCTTTTTAAAGATTTTGTGACTACGGCACCGTGGATTGTAATAGAGTAACACAAAGGCCGGCGTCAATTAGGTCCTGCAAGGGAACAATATGTTTCCTTCTGTATACTCAAACGACCCTTCAGGTTTTCGCTGCTATCATGCCATGGCAGCACATCATTTTGTATGAAAATTGGTAAGATTAAGTAACTTCTGAATTTGCATATTCCAGTATGACAAGAAAGAAGAAGTGAAAAAGTTTGGGTGATCTTGTACTATTTTCTTCAAATGATGAATATTTTATTTGAACTTGCCACAGGAGGAATTCCATAACTAAAACAACCAACTACAACCTTAACTGGTTGTACATGACTCATTGTGAACATAGTTTGTCCGAATAAACAAGCCCCTACGCACAGGAGGGGAGGGTGAATGACAGTTTTATCAAGTTTTATATAAACTCCACGATTGCAAAGCTCTGCAGATCATAGCAGCACTTGTGATAGTCACATGAGTTTCACATGAGTTTTAAGTTTCACATGAGTTTTAGATGTATGGGTAAGATCTACAGCCACAATGTCTTAATTTGTTTCTAAAAAAATTTAGAAAATTGCTTAGGCCTTTGGGAATTACAATCAGTCTCCCATTGGGAATTACAATCAGTCTCCCATCTAAATAGTTGCTGGCCAAATCTCAAGAATTGAACTATTCAGTGATCATTTAACTATATCTTGATGGTCAAAAGCCTAAAATCAACAACAACACAAGCAAAACTATTTCGAGAATCAAGGTCCTGTGCAAATGTACTTCAAGTATATAGATCTTAGGCTTATTGGATGAGGGATCTTCCTATATTTATAAAGGTCTAGATTTACTTCAAAGCTTGATATGGCGATAGACAACATGGAATGAACTTTCATTCCAAATATAACACACTTTTCTAGGTGATGGGGCTTCCTGTTTTGTTCACACGTTCCATGTCTCCAGTCTCTTGTTCTTTGTTTCCCGTTTCTCATTCCTCATCTCTCGTTACCTCTTCCCACGTTCCTTATTATGATATTCTTCCTTTCCCTAATCTACTTGTCCACTTGTCTCCTTACCACAGTAATTAGATTTGATTAAGCTTTTAGTAACAATCAAATACTCGAGACCAAAACTCTTCAAATTATTCTAATTCTTCAGATATTGATCACCAAAACTCTTCAAATATTGTTAACCAAAACTCTTCAAATATTGATGACCAAAACTCTTCAAATATTGATAACTATAATTCTTCAAATTATCCAAACTCTTGAAAACTTGTAAGCAAAACTCTTCAAATTACTCAAACTCTTGAAACCTCTTTAGATAGTAACTAAAATTCACCAAATTATTCAACCACTTGAAAGCTATTCAAGTACTC
Organism: Bryum argenteum; assembly: GCA_037043015.1. Taxonomy (NCBI): domain Eukaryota; kingdom Viridiplantae; phylum Streptophyta; class Bryopsida; order Bryales; family Bryaceae; genus Bryum; species Bryum argenteum. The sequence continues at coordinate 11,137,467 of CM073323.1, read as the reverse complement.
GTAACCAAAATCTTTCAAATTACTCAAAAAATAACATCAAGTGAATCATACAATTGTATGAATCATGCAATTGTGCTATAGTTAATGAATCCTTTGATCATAAGGAAAAAATCCTAACAATCATGCACTTAGTGGGCCCGGGAAGTTTTTTTTATCATCCGCTTTAGATCCTCTACTTTACATTTTCATCTGGCATTTTAATTTTCAGTTCATATCCAAGTTATTACTTAATCATACCCATGTGATATCCATATGATACCCATTGTGATACCCATGTGATACTTGGTTATATATAAAGATTTGTTAACGGCAAAAAGCCTGTCAAATCGGTTTTCACTTGAGTCCATCCACTTGACGTTACGGAATTAGTCACTGGAACAGAAATCATAAACGCTGGTATGTGGCTGGAAAACATCTGGATCTGCCCGCGGGCAGCTCAAATAAAAACATTACCTCCGTAGAAAGGCCCGCTGAAGCAAGTTAAGTTAGGTTTAGGGTTCGAAGGTCGTCACAGTGCCGGTGCTTCTCTCGCACCCTCGGGGTTGGTTTCCAAGGCTCGCATGCATCGGTTCGACGAATCGACAGACCGGCTTGCGCGCTCTCCTTCTTCCCGTGCCAGGCAAGTCTATCTCGTCATCCTCCCGTCTCTTTCAAGCATATTGCGCAGCTTTTTGGTGCTGTGTCGGTTATGAACGCACTTTTGCACGTACAAACCCTCGGTCCCGGAGTTTTCGACCGGTGTGAGCAAAGAGGCGGGATCTGAAACGTGAAATTGAAGCGATTTATTGTTTATGCAGTGTTCTTTGAGTGGTAGCGTGAGGGTTTTCTTGGACGTTGTCAACGATGGTGGGCGCTGCTGTTGCGGCGGGTCCTCGATACGCGCCTGTGGATGTCACGCTTCCTCCACCATGGACCGCGTTAGTGGACGGCAACACCGGTTACATCTATTATTGGAACCCCGAGACGAACATCACGCAGTATGATAAGCCTTTGCCGTTAGTCGCGTCGGGCCCTCCATTGCCTGTCGGCCCTCCTCCGTCGTCTATCATTTCTGGACCGAAGTTGGCTGCAATTCCTAATGGAGCGGATCAACTGAATGGTGGAAATGGTCATTTGAATGGTTATCACGGTGCCGCTATTCCGAATCAGCAGCAGCCGAAGCTCGCTGCAATTCCTGTTCCAAGAGGATCACAGGTTGGTTGGCTCTGCCTCTCTTATTCTTTTTCACGAGCGATCAGCGGTGCTGGCTTCCTGGAGCACATAGATTTTAAAAAAGGAGCTTGAGAAGAAATTCAGCAATTGACATGTGTCATTGTCTTTTGCAGGCACCTGCTTCAATTGGTAGCAATTCTATTGCAGGATCAGGAGGACCTTTAGGAATGGGAGGGGGTCCTGGAGGCCAGAAGCATGGCGGTAATGCATTTAATGACAGTGCTGATGGTTACTTTAAGCGTCCTAGGGTGGAAGCTTACGCCAACGCTTTGACTTCGGACATCGACTCTTACAGGAAACAGCACGAAGTGACTGCCCTGGTGAGTTGAAATTCATCTGCCGGTTATCGTTTCTTGTGGTGAGTGATAACAGCAATTTTGACAATCAATGTTGGATTTTTATGCAGGGAGATAACGTTCCTGCACCTTTTATGTCGTTCGAGGCTGTTGGCTTTCCGCCTGACATGCTCAGAGAGGTACTGCTAGCATCCCATTTGATAGACATAGTCCTTGCTAGATCTTTTTAAAATACTACATGATAAGAGAGGGCTTCTTCGTCGTTGTTAGTTCGCGCTGCTTTGGTTTTGAAGGTTTTCCTGTAGGGAGTGTGTGTGCTCTGGCCCTCGTAAGATTTATTAGCTGGTACGGTGCTGTCGGGTGTGAGGGAATTTTATTTCATTCGTATACTTTGAATTGTTGCGTTGAATTATAATTGTTGGTGGGTCAAACTTACGGTGGCAATTATACTGGGGGCTGCTGCAGGTGCGATATTTGCTCTGCCTGGAGCTTATGTCGTACACTGCCCGCGTACAGCAGACTGTAGCACACATCCTCATTGTGAGGGCTGCGTGCATCTGAACTGAACTGAGAGGTGGCTTCGTCACCGTCTCGGATCAAGGCTGTTGTCAGCTGTTGTTGGTGTTGTTGCCACTCGACCTAAGATGAGGGGTCCCCTGCAAGTTGGCCTGGTGTTAAACGCTAGCAGGCAACCATGCAGCTCCCTCTTTTTTCTCGGGATGATAGTTGTGTATACGATATACTATTTTTTCTGTTGTTTTCGTTTGGTAGCTCAAAGTGCATTGCATTTGGGTGGTAGTCCTGAAAAAAGAAAGTGTGCAACCCTCCTTAATTTTCACTATGATTCCTTCGGCTATGTGTTTACATCCATTTGTCTTCTTGCAGCTGCAATCCGCGGGTTTCAAAACTCCTACGCCGATTCAAGCTCAGTCCTGGCCCATAGCGATGCAAAACCGTGACATCGTAGCAATTGCGAAGACAGGGTCTGGAAAGACTTTAGGCTACTTGATTCCGGCTTTTCTTCATTTGGAACAACATCGGAGCAATTCCCGACAGGGGCCGACTGTGCTTGTCTTGGCTCCCACCAGAGAGCTTGCCACACAAATTCAGGATGAGTGCGTGAAGTTTGGAAGATCCTCTAGAATCACAAGCACGGTATGTTGTCACGGATATATCTTATTATTGGACGAGCTCCTGTTACTTGCAAGCCGTTGAAGCCGAAGCAAACTTCTTTTGCTCGGCGAGTAACATATTTGTTGTGTGTTTTTTCTCCAGTGTGTTTATGGAGGAGCTCCGAAGGTTCCTCAACTGCGTGACATCGAGCGCGGTGCGGACATTGTCATAGCTACACCCGGACGTTTGAACGATTTTTTGGAAGTGAAGAAAGTCAGTCTACGACAAGTTTCATACCTAGTGCTAGATGAAGCAGATCGTATGCTTGATATGGGGTTTGAGCCTCAGATCCGCAAGATTGTCAATGAGATACCTCTACGAAGGCAGACACTGATGTACACTGCGACTTGGCCCAAAGAAGTACGCAAAATCGCAGGAGATTTGCTCGTAAATCCTGTCCAAGTTAACATCGGCAACACAGATGAGCTCGCAGCTAACAAATCTATTACTCAGAACGTAGAAGTTGTCGTGCCATACGAGAAGCAGCGGCGAGTGGAACAGATCCTACGTTCTCAAGAGCCTGGTTCCAAAGTTATTATTTTCTGTTCGACGAAGCGAATGTGTGACACGCTTTCTCGGAACTTGAGTCGCGATTTTGGTGCTGCTGCAATTCACGGAGACAAGTCTCAAAGTGAACGCGACTTTGTTCTGTCGCAATTTAGAAGCGGCCGGACACCTATTCTCGTGGCTACGGACGTGGCTGCTAGAGGCCTTGACATCAAAGACATCAGGTAAGCATTTCTCCTCTCACAACTTCTCACATTCCTCACCACTCACATCGTTCTTATATCTCTTTATTATCAATTGGCAGAGTGGTGGTGAACTACGACTTCCCTACGGGTGTCGAAGATTACGTGCATAGGATTGGGCGGACAGGCAGAGCAGGGGCCACGGGTCTAGCATACACGTTCTTTTCCGAACAAGATGGGAAGTACGCGAAAGATCTGATCAAGGTGCTGGAGGGAGCGAATCAGAAAGTGCCGCCAGAGCTGAAGGACATAGCAAGCAAAGGAGGAGGCATGTTTAAGAACCGCGGCATGGGCAACCGATGGGGCGGTGGTGGTGATTCAGGTGGACGAGGTGGAAGGGACGGTGGACGAAGCTACGGCGGAGGACGAGGGGGGGATTTCGGGGGACGAGGCTCATGGGGTGGAGGTGGCGGTGGTGGTCGTTTTGACAGTCGGGATCGGTATGGCGACAGGGCAGGATCCGACCGCCATGACTACCGGTACAACAACAGTGCTCCGGACACAGGAAGATACGGGGACAAGGACAAAAGCAAGAATCGCAGCCGAAGCTACAGCCGCAGTCCGAGTCGCTCGAGGGCGTACAGCCGAAGCCGCAGCCGCAGCTATGACCGCTACAGTGACCGCAGCAGGTCTCCTGCACCCCAGAGATCCTACTCCCCTGGCGGCCGGGGTGGACGACGATAAACACACTCTTCATAAGAACATGAGTAGCTTACTCTGACAATTTTTAACTGTTCTGATCTGTTCTGTTGTTGGACTACTGCTAGCCTCGATCATTACAGGAGGCTTGAGCTGATATTTACAGCTCGATCAAACTTTTCTATGTGGCAGCTGACACTCGACCTGCAGCTGCACTCCATTTCAAATTCCACTATTTTTTGGGGCCTCAAGATCATTCGGAGTACTCAGTGCTGTAGGGAGTTGATTCATTCATATGATGGGACTTGTGGTCTGGTTCTTGTTTAGGTAGTGTTCCTACAACATTTTTGAGGTGTACTATAGCTAGCGGAGAAAGCTTTGTGACTGATCTTGTAGCCCTTACTTCATTTCTGCATTTGTGTCACTGTCTACGGAGGTAGGGTCACTCTGCTTCAAGAAAACATTTGCAGCTGGATGAGTAAAAGATAACTTCTTTCGACATGCAGTTCGATATTGATGTTTTCTTTTGATGCGATTCTTGTGTGTCTTCAATTGTATGAGCTTGTCCTCGAGCAGTTTGCCTTAGACGCGCAGTCCAGCCCTTCTCTCACCGCCTCATTGTTTCTATTTATTAGTCTTCGTAACGCAATCCGTAGGGTTCAATGAGGTTTCCACTTCCTTGTTCCTTGATCCTTGTTCTACTTACTATGCTGTTACACTTCCTTCCGGCCATCGTTCTCAGTTCTCAAATTGTGCATAGCGACATCAGGTAACTTAATAAAATGTCTTGACTTGGTTTTACAAGTGTGAAGATTGCATTTATAGGGGTTGTATGTGAAGATTGCATTTATAGGGGCTGTATGTGAATGCATTTACAGGGGTTGTATGTTCAGAATGATTTTGAGAGACATTGCACGATGTGCTGCATGTTGTGTCATCCTCAAGATTGCACAAATTCGATGACTTGTAATTGTAACATGTCTTTTTTAGGATTGCATGCTCGTGATGGTGGGATGTTATTTAAGAGCACCCACAAACCTCCAAAGAACTTTGTCATAACATCACTAAAACTACTAATAACTTTTATTCTTTTCAATCAATAACTCAGTTTCACTAATATCTCACTATCTCCCATGTGCCACACTTAAGTGAATGTCAACCCATAAACAAACTTATATTCGTGAGACAAACTTTCGTTATAGAGCATGAAAATCTGAAGACGTTCCGTTTGGAAACATCAACACAAAAGTTTGAAGACTTTCCTTTTGGAAACAACATCACAAAAGTTTGAAGACTTTCCATTTGGAAACATCAACACAAAAATATCTAGCAACAAACACTACCCTATGAGAGAATGCTACTCGAGTACAGAGAAGATCACTCACATCTTATGGCTTCTCAGAGCCAATGGCACCAAAAGATTCTTGGATTTCCACTGCTTCAACCTCATGAACTACTTTAAGAGCGTGGTTATGGCGATTTAAGGTAGAGGCACCTATAACCAACAACTTAAGGATTTTAGCACATGATATTAAGGTATATATATTTTTTAGAATTTTTCATGTGTGCAAACATAAGGTTCTTGTTGAATGCAAAAAGTTTTGTGATTTTATTTGCATTATTCAAATAGCTATAATTATTTAAAGTGAAAAGTTGCTTGGAACCTAAAGCCAAATACATGCTCAAATATACAAATGAGGTTTAGGAATTGGGCTTGATCGGTTATTGGTCGCCTGTCGGTTTTCGATCTGTCTACCTTAGTGCTCAGACGAAAATCCCATGCCAAACATTTCTAGAAGCAGTCCACCGATACTGATTACCATACGGAACAGAGCTGATTGTATTTATTGCAACTCAATCCTACTCAGTCACACCACGCGTTCACAAGCGTATGACCTTAACACTGCCATTTGCACCACCATACACATAAATTTTGAGTCATACCACACTCTCCAAGTACTAAAGCCACACAGCCTCAGAACGCAACATCAAATCAATGCTTTTTTAAGCCTCATGGTCTCCTCGATTGTAGTTGAGTCAAGGTATTTTCTCACCTCAACTATAATCAAGGAAACCATGTAAACATTGTTCATTATGCAAAACTAAGCATACTTCCGAGACCTCAAAGTTAGTGCTCATTCTCATTTTTTTAAGGAAGTGTAAAGCCAAATGGGACCAAGAGCACTTTACTCTCCAATCACAAATCTTAAAAAGCCATGATCAATCTTCATGGTCCATATTGTAATCGACCCTTATAGTAGCAGTGTAATAGTCGAATCAATTTTATTTTATTATTATTTATTATTATTATTTATTATTATTATTTATTATTATTATTTATTATTATTATTTATTATTATTATTTATTATTATTATTTATTATTATTATTATTTAATTTTTTATTTTTTTTTTTAAATTTTTACTCTTTTTAGTACTGCAAATGATGTTCCATGTGAGCTTCAAATTGGTTCACATTGGAGGTGAAATCTTCTTAACTAGAGGCATTGGTTCAAATCAGAGAAAAGTATACCATTAAGAAATATATAAACAAAAGTTGCTCGTTCACATCAAAGGTGAAATCATTTAAATCATTTGTCAATCTTTCACATCCTAAATGGATGGAGACTGTGAAAGAATCTTTTGGATAGGGGTGTCAGATTCAACCTCCGAAGAGAATCTAACGAAGGTGAGTGGCACAAGCCAAAATGAAAATCTAGAGGTGACAAGTTCACAAATCCGAAAAGGAATCAAACAGAGGTGATCTTTTACGTTTTTACAAGCCCAAAAAGCGGCTCTAAACAATGTGGGTGGTGTGACGTATTTTCAAAAGAGGCATCAAAAGTGACCATTCAAGGCCATTCTTTTTGGGAAAATTAATTGAAAAAAATAGTACATCAAGGCTTCACTTTCAAATCTCAATGATGTTGTCGGCTGTCCCAACACGAACTCAAGCATTATCAAACTGTGAATCAAATTCACGTTATGACATATATCCTATGTGACTTTAAATTATATCTTGTTATTTTCCAAAACCCTATATTTTATTAACACACTAAGTTGTACGGGATCCAAACCTATACCCTAATTTTCAATAGCAATCTATGCTTATATAATACCACATCAATATAAAACATTGCTGCAAAGATTATAATGGTCAACATTTCCAAAACACCATTGAGCAATATGAGTATTGCCAAAATGCTCTTAGTGTTCATATTCTTCATAAGAAAAAGATGTATAAAGGAATACAAAGAATTACTTCTCAAGTACTGTCCAAACATCAAACTTCTTGTCCCCACGTCATTGAAGTGTCGAGGGTAAGTGTCGAGGGTAAGTATCAAGGGACATCGTATGAGCTCAGCTTACAAATACTTTTCTTCGGCTATACCCAAACTGAACCCAACAGAGCTAAAGATATTAATAACTCATGAAGAAATTACGGATGCACCTTCAATCACAAGCATAACGGAGCTCTACTAGGTGTTTCAGTCTCAACACGTACAAATACATTGAAACCCGATCCAAGACTATCCTGCTTCAAGTAAGGAACAAGTATCAAACAACAACCTTCAAAATATAAGATAACAATGACAACGCACATGATACTTTGAAGAATTCTCAGTGAGAAACAACAACAGATAACTAACCACAGACACAATCCTCTGAAAGAATGCTACTCATGTACATAAAAGGTCATTCTCATCTACAATCCAAGCTTATGGCTGCCAAAGTGTACTTATATATTGGTGGGTGCTTTTAAACTGCTCAGCGGAGTAAATCTTGCCCAAGTTGTGAAAGTTGCCTCTCAACTAGTTAGAATCTTGCTCAAGTTGTGATGGTACCTCTGAAATGCTTAGCATCTTGCCAAATTGAGATAGTTGCCTGTGAGCTACGTAGATTCTTGCCTAAGTTGGATGGTACCTCTGAAGTGCTTAGCATCTTGTTAAGTTGGGATGGTTGCCTCTAAATCACTTAGAATATTGCCTGCGTTGTAATGGTACCTCTGAATTACTTAGCATCTTGCTTAGTTGGGATTGTTGTCTCTGAACTACCTAGAATCTTGCCCAAGTTGTGATGGTACCTTTGAAGTGCTTAGCATCTTGCCAAGTTGGGATGGTTGCGTGCGAATTGATTAGCATCTTGATCACGTTGTGATGGTTGCCTCTAAAATGCTTATCATCTTGCCCAAGTTGTGCTTTTAGACTGATACATGCCTACAAAGTGCCGTACATCTTAACACGAGTTGTGTCTCAATTATTCAATAAAATGAATCTAACCTAATTTTTTGTATATAGAAGATATTTGACATCTACACGTTATTGCCTCCAAAATGAATTGTAATCTTTTTTTGTGTGTATATAGATGATGGCAATTCTCAAGTTTAAAAATGTCCACATTTATACCTTTATACTGCCTAACAGATTGAATCATGTTGTAATCAAGTTAGAAGACAGATTATGGGCCGATTTTGGTTGAGGATATAATTGCTACCAAAGTAGCGACCACAAACATTAAAACACCTATTTTGAAATCATTCACCTTTATGCTTAAAACTAATTTTCTGACCAATAAACATCATTGATTGAAAATTTTGTGGCTTTAATAATAACCTTGTAAGTGTAAAAACTCCTTCCACTATAGTGGATCCTTGCATATCTTTATCACATCTTAACCTTTAGGAACTCAAGAAAGCCAAAATGGCTTTTTTGGGGTTTTGCATGAAAAAATTCTGCCAATTTTGACCATTACAATGTCACAGATGAGGAATAATGGAGGATTCAAATTTGACATGTGAGTAAAAGTCAAGTAAGCTCAAAGTTTCTACGGTTGGAATTTTAAAATATTTCTTCTTGAAATTTATTACTTAAGCAACATAGTTTACATCTAGAATTTATGGCTCTTGAAAATTTTGGCTTGTCATTTAAAATATGAGACACTGAAGATGTACATGGGTCAATAGAATGCATTGATGATTGTCACAAGAGAGGGCAAGTGTTTGATAATTAGATTTCCACCTTGTAGGTCAACTAATGCAAGAATATTCACAATAATGTCAATCTGAATGCACCAAATGTCAAAATTCAGCATTTTACATGAGAAGTTGAAGCTATGAACAACCATAACTTCTTCTCTAAAGTCTCTATTTGTCAAAATTGTGGGGCGTTGGATTCCAAATCAAGTCTATTTTTTTGGTTAAGTTGAGACCTATCCAAGACAAGATTAAGTTTAACACACCTTTTTGTGTAGGTAACTTCCATTCAGGGGTTTTGAGACACAAGACTTAAACCATGCACTTCTTTCATAACGCAACATCAACAATCAAACACATCTGGTTTTTCATCTATCAAGTTGTTTGAGCAACATCAGACTTCTTTTAGCTCCACAGTGTCCAAACATATGGCTAATAATCATAGAATTTAAAACTATGGGCATGTTTGATGCTCTATCTATGTACGCCTTTTTTTCCCCCCTTTTTTTTCTTTTTTTTGATTTTTCCTTCTTCTTTTATGATTTTATGATTTGGCTTTTGAACTTGATGGAATTTTTAAGGTGAGAAGCACCTTTTAGATTTGTTGCGTTGTTCTTAAGGATATGTAGCACATATGAAAATATTGCCTAAACTTTAGAAATACAACACAAACCCTCAAGGTTTTTTTGTTCCTTTAGAGAACAAATAGGAGTTTGTCCAACTTTATACGATCCCGAGACTTTGGCATGTTTTTTGTATGAGCTTCACAAGGGTCTAATTCTTGTTCAAGTCTTATATTTGGTGCAAAAGTTACATGCAATTTTGGGAAATACAACAACGTCAAAACAAATACTATTTTACTTTGAAGAAACAAACTACGTAAAAGTTGTTGATTGGTATTACATACGTTAATTGTGAACTGAACCACCAAATGTCACATGTGCCTTAAGTGTGACAACTCTAATCTTTCAAACATAACACTATATGTAAGAGCATGAAAGTTTCCTTAAAAGGTGAATGATTTATTGGGATTGGTGCAATTTGTGGCTTTAAGAGTGTTAATTGCAATGATTGCCAATATTGAACACTTATCCCATAATTGTTGAGAAATAGTCTAATAGATAACTATTAGTAAATAACACTTGACCTTTAAATAACACTATTTAATAACGCTTGTGTATTGGCACAATTAATTGAAGGGGGTCAACTTTGCATTGGTAGGTACAATTTTCTTTCATATTGCAATGGAGTCATACGTTGTTAAAATCTATAGTAATTAATTAATTTACTTACTATCATTTAAAAAGATGGCCTTCCTTATACATACATTTAGAAATATATTTATTATTGTGAAGAATTTTTTGGGTAGAAAGAAACCTTTCATTTTATATTTTGGTACCTTATTGCACCACAAGGTGTTATTCATCCGATTTAGGACTCCTCCACCTATAAAAGTCAAAGTGAGAGGCACCTACAATAATAACAACTATGCCAAAGAAAAAGTATTCAAAATCTATAGAGTAAGGGAATTCAACAAAGACCAACAAGAGTTAATTAAAGTTCTTCAATAACAGCCACAAAAGCATTTCTTCCAACTCCAATGTTACATATTTTGCATTCTACAAGATGAATTGATATCAAGATAAGTCCATGAAAATACCACAAATACTTATCTAAAAGTTTCTGACAAAATTATGCACGAAAATAAAAAAGATTTTTTTCTTATAATGTGAGTAAAAAATAACGCGAGTATATTCTAAAATTTTATAAAGTTGAAACATACCTTAAAATTTATATATATTTTGAAAGCTTTATTAATAAATTTAAAAATTTAAAATTCCGGTATTAATTTGACTTGTATACATTCATGGATATTGATAAACATCCCAAAGATAGGTGCCAAATCCAAGGCTGAGGCGGAGGTCGCCCGAGAGCGACAGGCGGAGCCGGTATTCGGGCAGCAGGGGAACCGGAAGAGCAAGTTTTTCGAAAGGCGGGCCGCGGGCTGGCTGGCGGGACCAGGCTTGATAAAACCCTAGCGTCTTCTCTCCCCGTCTCCACTTTCATCGTCTTCTCCATTTCCCCTGCAGGGAGTCACAGGCAGCCTGAGAGGGAGGATCTCACAAACCATTCGCCGTGATCGCACACAGCTCTCCTCCTCTACCCTTCACCCGTCGCCGAGCACCTTGCAGCCCTCTTCCCTGTCTTCATAACGCACTTTTCGCCGTTCGAAACCGGTGCGTGTGGCCCCTGTTAGCGGCAACCTCAAAAGCAAGGTGTCAACACACTCTTGCAAAAGAGTGTCGTCGCCGCTTCGTTTCTCCGGCGTTACGATTGCCGCTCCCTCATCCCTGATCCTGAATTCCGCCGTTTCGCGAGGGCAACGGTTTATCACGATTTATGAGCCCTAGCTGAGCATAGTGCTTTTTGAAACCCTAAGGCCGCTCCATCACTCTTCCCCCTTGCCATACCATTTCCCGCGTCAGAGTGTTTTTCGCGAGAGGCTTCCTCGTGTAGTTGATGATAGAGTGATCCAACAATTTTATGAGCAGAGGCGTGAGAGAGAGAGAGAGAGGATGTAGTGTTTAGATGTTGTACGGTACTGTGTAGCCGGGGGGTACTGAAAAGAGAATCTGGCCATTGCTTTATTTTAAATTTTTCTGGAGGTGTGGAAGGGGCGGAATCATCATCATCATCATCATCGGCTGTTTCGACTCTCGGATCTGGTGCTTCAGTGTTTGTTAACATCAACGTGGAGCATTATTTTCTACAAGCCCATGCATTGGCATACATAGCATACATAGGAGTGTGATCATAGGGGGCAGATTCCTGAGTGTGAACAGTGAATGAACAGTTCTGCTTCAGTCGGCCATTTCGCTTCCTTGGTACATCACTACAGTCGGACTCCCAGTTACTCCCCAACTTTTTACTTCGGTTCACCTACCTAACCGGTCAAAGAACATACCAGGGTGATACCCGGTCATAATTTGGGACACAAGCCGGTTATCATTATCGGCTCGGCCTTGGACGTAGACAGGGGGAGAGAATTCTGCACTCACAAATTGGAAACATGATGAGACCTTGATGCGCCGCAGCAACACCAGCCGAGCAAGCGAGCTGCTGAAAAACCCACCCAATTCCACCGTGAAAAAACTCCGAAATTCCCCGCGTCTGCGGCACCTGCATCAAACTTCTGTCGACCGCGCTTTCCGAGACACCCAACTCAGATCTGCAGGGGGTTCTAGTTGCCTTGTGCCGCCTTCAGACGTTTGGGTAGCCGCCGAGCCGAAGCTTCGGAAGACCATTACACAAGAACAGGAAAAGCCTGCATCGAAGTCCTCGCCGACCCCTGCTCTTAGGTGCAGCTGCTGATATAGACATGCGCCGGCGCCGAACCGTGCCAAGTGAAGAAGAAGAAGAAGAAGTAATAGTGTGGGTGAAAGATTAGGATGATCAAAAGGAACATTGTCGAGGACTCAGCGTTGACAAGCACCGGCGAGCCCGGCGAAGAAGAGAAGCCGCCAGCCCTAGTTGCAGCGATGGTGACTGGGATGACGCGAAGGAAGACATTTTGAACGATATGAGACAGGAGCCAGAATCCAGCTATGAGTATTACTAGTTAGTGCATGACGATCTCAAGTTGGCATTTGCCCGATAAGAACATTCGATTTCGGTTGCGAGGAGGAAGCAAACCGCAAAAATGACGACCGATCTGCCCTTAATCTACTCACCGACTCCCCGCCAGAGCAACTTCTTTCCTACAAATTTGTACCACAACAATGAGCGCCTCGGAGAAATGGTTCTTTCTCCAGAATCCCAGGACGATTATTGGTCTCACGTCGATGAACTTCGGATAACCTCTTTTTCTACCCCAAGTGAAAGATGCCCGCCGATTTTGGTGCTTCACACCATGGATGCTGGGGTAGCATTCAAGCTCGCCCCTTCCGATGCTCACACAGCTGCGGACCTTTCTGCGTTACAAGCTTTCCACGCATCCTGTCTTCGTGAAAACAAGGTACTCAATCCGTTGATATTACTCTATCTCTCAATGTACAACACTCTCTTGTGTTCATGTCACTATTCCATGACACTTGGTGTCAGTATTCTTATTGATGGTCCTTCTTGCGTTTCTCAAGTCTCTTGTCAAATCTTCTGTACTCCATCGTTGTTCGAGTGGCCTACATACATCTAGTGCCGTTTCGGATCATGGGGTTATTATAGTGTATCACATCTCTAAGTGGATATGCACTTGGTGTTGTGTTCTTTGTATCACTTTTATTTGTATAGGTTTCATATGAAGGGTTCGGTAACTTGCCTTCTCCCTAATTAGAGGAGAGAACCTGCTCTAATACCTGTAGAATCGCATTGATTGTTGCAGACAGCGGTAGCCCCTATCGGTGGCGGGCACGAAGTACACTTGGTACCCATGCTTCTATCACAGAAACAATCATTGGAAGGAATGAGCGAAGCTTGCTTCTGGGGATTTGTCGTAGTCGATGGTATGTACGAATCCTGTCTTGCCATGTTGAACCTACGTTGCTTGGCCATGGTACTCGACCTCGACGAGACTCTCATAGTCGCTAATACCTCAAAGACTTTCGACGACCGGATTGAGGCTTTAAATCGCCGCTTGATGAACCGAGAGGACCCTGCCATGGCTGCAACACTGAAACGGTTTCAGGCAGACAAGTCTATCTTAGAACAGTACATTAAAACAGATCAAGTATTTCATGATGGGAAGCTTCACAAGGCCCAGTCAGAGGTTGTTCCTCCTGTGGCAGAGGGAGCTATTCCTCTTATACGGCCTATCGTTCGTTTACCTGGAGATGTTATTCTGACACGAATCAACCCAGCGGTACTGCCAGTCTACCGACTCATTTGTATTTGCTCGTGGTTTGTATGAAATGTTCAGCCCTTTGAGGGTTTAAAGCCCAGATTGGGAGAGCTTCATCCTAAGTCGGTTTTTGGATTGCACAGGTGAGAGATACAAGTGTGCTGGTGAGGTTGAGACCCAATTGGGACGATCTGAAGGCTTACATGTTGGCGAATAACCGCAAACGCTTTGAACCTTTTATCTGCACTATGTCAGAGAGGGATTATGCCCTGGAAATGTGGCGGCTGTTGGACCCTAATGCTCTTTTGATAAATCCGCGAGAGTTGAATGAAAGAGTTACCTGTGTGAAGTCTGGTACGCTCGTCCTTACGAATGCTTGTTCTGGAATGCCTTCTAGACCTTCTTTTGAAGCATTCTGTTTTTCGAGTTTGTTTTCAAATCTAGGAGCAGTTGTGATCCTCATATTGTTGTTGTCTAGCACTTACATAGTGTACTGAGTTTCTGCTGGTTCAAAGACTCGCTCATCTGGATAATTAAGAAATAAGTCTTCCTTTCTCAGATGCGAAGAAAGCGTTGAAAGATTGTTTTCCCCGTTTCTGCTTCCATCCGAAGATGGCAATGGTGATTGATGATCGATTGCCTGTTTGGGAAAAATCGGATCAACCTCGCGTTCATGAAGTGCAACCATTTATGCCTTACACGGATCCAAAGTCAGAAGTGGGTTTCCTTTCTGATATTGAGTTTATTCTACTATTCTTTGACTACTCTGTCGGTAGAAGTCCGGCCTATATTTCTGACGAAGTAATTATCTTTTTTGTTGCAGAGCATTAAGGAATTGCCACCTCTATTTATTGCAAGAAATATAGCATGCAATGTTCGAGGGTATTTTTTCAGGTACGTTTCTTCCGGTCCCGACGGATTCGACATGCCTGGGGTCGTTATCCTTCTTCCGTTGCTGCCTTATTGAAACACCATTTCTTTGATTAACTAGTGAGTTCTAAACCGTGTACGGAAGATGTTCTGGTTGATGTAACGAGGACATGTCTGCTATTTTCAGGGAGTTGGATGAAGTATTGACGGCGCAGTTTAATACGGAAGTGAAGTTTGATACTGAAGTTCACACTTTGCCCAAAGCTCCTGATGTGAGCAGTTACATCATCCCAGAGGTGCGGACTAGATTTTCAGTGTCTAGTTTATCTTCATTCAACGCCTAAGTTGTTAATGGGAGACAGCGACCAAAGTCACATACAGAACGTTGCAACTCATTAAACATTTCTCCCCAAGTTGTAGCTTACTGTTTAAGTTTTGAGTTCGCTAAGTATATCTATCTAGGCATTTTTTTAGCTATTACTCTGTCTGTTACTATGTTTTCATACGCAGGAATACCCCCGTTACCCGGATTTTGTAGCAAATTTATTTGTTTTTTGCTGCTCGAGGCACTAAATAGACACAAATAGGTGCAATTTCCATAAACCAAGAACGAAGAACCACTTTCTTTTTTTTAGGAAAATAGTTTCAATGATAGAACAATGGTTTCCGCATGAGCTTATTGGCTTATGAATGATCAGGCCAAAGAGCGTGCGTGCGTTACCAAAATACTGCAGAAAAATTTCATATCAGGGCTACTTTTAATAAAAAATACTTAAAATCGCTGCTCGATTTTTATGAGTGAAATGCTCCCACCTTACGCTTGCTCATCCGACATGGCATGAATTACTGAACCCGCACTCAAAAAAAATAATGCTTAAAAAAAAGCGTTGTTGACGCAATATGGGCTGGTTGGTCCTAATAGTGTAAGAATGCTTCTTAGGACTTGCACCTTGATGTTTCTTCAATGCTTACTACTAGTGCCTCTTTCTTCTTAAGTTCTTTCTTTCTTGCTTGCTCCTAAGCACTTCATTTGCTCTTATACAGGTAGTGCAGGAAGAAGTCGGACCGAATTTTGCAGCGAACGGTGTCAGCAATTTCCATGATGGTATGGCCAATGCGGAAGTTAGCATGGGTTTGAAACCACTGGTGAGTTTCTAGGATATCTTCCCAACTCTAGTGTTACTACAGTGGATGAGAATATATAGCAGATTTATAATTGTACGACTCTACTGAAGTTACTGGCTCATGTAACCAGGGTGTCAATGGGCTAGCTCACTCCCGAAGTTTCTCCATGGAAAGTGACGACTTAAGATCAGCTCTTAAGCAACCGTTACAGCAGCAGCAACAACTACCACCACCACCACAACTGCAGCCTCCTCTTCAAGTTTCAGATCCCCGATCGCATCCACAGTATGTTGGGGAGGTTTCCAATGTGGATCCCTCGATGTATATACCAGGTGATGGTGTTACATATCCCACAGGTACCGAGAATATGCATTACCCTCCGAGAAGGCATATACCGGTCGTTCCTGTCTCCACAAGGTTGCCCGAAGGTAACATCCAAAATTCGCCGGGCAGAGAGGAAGGAGAGGTCCCGGAAACGGATATTGATCCAGACACTCGTAGGCGACTACTGATATTGCAGCATGGTATGGACGCAAGCAAACCCCCTGCACCAGCCGCACCACCATTACAGGTCCAGATTCCGCCTGTGGTTGCTCCTGGAGGAGGGTGGCTTGGCATTGAAGAGGAGATGAGTCCTCGTCGACCAAGTAGGAGATCTCCGGAGTTGGTTTTGGAACCCGAGTCTCCTTCTTTTGATCGTTCTGCACCTCCTGGATTCGAGAATCCCTTTAGTCGCGAGCAGCAGTTGATTAGGGAAGCGGCAAGAAGACAACGTAATGGCGATGAGGTAATATTATTCTTTCGTTCTCCATTTCAAGAATTTCAATGTGAACCTGTGGTTTATTTGAGACGTTTTGGAAGGAGCTTAGCTGATGGAAACTGATCTTCGAGGATTTCACACCTATTTCTGTTGTGTTGGTTGTGTATGTGAACAGTATGTGTTCGCAGAGGGTAGACCGCAAGTGGAGACATCTTCTTTCTCAGGTATTATACAGGGTTGATCAAGTATTTTTCGTGAACAAGTAGCTTGTTTGTTGGTGTCATTGCTTTTATTTGGAGACTAGCAGAGACCCCGTCGTTTTGACGGGAAACTGAACTTCAAATTCAAACTTCAGTTTCACATGATTGAAGTTAAAACTAAATTTGATGATTACTTCTTCTGACTTGGTTGTGGAAATTGCCAGATGAGGAATCTGCCACTTTTGTACGAGGGGGCTCCAGAGAGCCAATCAATGCATCTCGGACGAATATGATTGCTATTAGCGCGTTGCATGAAGTAGGGCAAAGTCTAAAAAGAACTGTGAGTTCCACTTTCACCTTTTCCCGTCTTTCACCGTTCCACGTTTGCAAGTCTTTCAGAATATGGTGTTCTCTCCTAATTTTTTTCGACGGCTGTGGTTATCAGGTACAATATCGCACAGATTTAAGAAGTTCAACACATGTTGGGTTTACAGTTGAGGTATAACTCTTATAAGAATAGTGATTTAGCAAAGCTTCTGGGGTCATTATTACTGTTTCATGTTGTGGTTATGATTGGAACTATGCATCATCTTCTTTAACCTGCAATTTTCTTTGATTCTCGAGATCGACTAGAAAGTATTCATAGTGATCTAACTATCTATCTTTTTCAGGTCATGTTTGGTGGTGAAAAGATTGGCGAGGGCGTAGGCAGAACTAGAAAAGATGCCAAATACAATGCTGCCGAGTCAGCTCTATTGTACTTAGCAAGTAAGTGTTCTGCTTGATCACCATCTTCAACTTGAAAGCTGCCATGTGATCTTTGCACTTTGTCCGTTCAATGCACTTCATTGGAACACGTGCTATTAAACTCAATCGCTTCAGTACCTGTTCGGTGTACAGAACATTAAATTCATCATGTTATCTACTGCCTGGCAGATAAAGCAAGCGCGATCCAGAGCGCTGCGGCAACTCCAGCACCACTTCCTCCACCACCTGTTGTTGTTCCAGAGCCAGTGAGAGAGGTAGTCCGGCCATCACGGGGTCCTAGGGATCCTCGCTTGTCGGCTGGTCTTGCACCGTTGCCGAGGGAAAGGGATCGGGATGATGATGTTAGTCCTATTGCCAGCACTTCCGGGCATTTCCCAATGGGCGCTTACCATTCAAGTGAGGAGCCAGTGTCATATAATCATGTCGAAGCTCTCAAGGAGTTGGTGAGTTATCCTCTCTTCTCAATCTGTCCATGTTCTCACCTTGTATATATTGACCCAGACTTCTTTTCCGTATCTAATGTTTGGCTGAATGTGGCCTTCAGTGCACTAGGGAGGCCATAAACATCCAATTTAAAGCGCTTCCAACGAGTGGGGCTGGTCAACATCGACAAGCCTTTCGATGTCAAGTAGAGGTTGGTGGACGAACGTTAGGTCGAGGTAGCGGTCCTACTTGGAACGACGCCAAGCAAGAAGTAAGTGCTTCTCTTCCATTACAATAACTGGTGCCTTATTTAAAATACCATTCTCTACAAAACTTACTTTGAACTTCTCCACTACAGGCAGCAAAAGAAGCTTATGTCGAAGTGGAAATGAATTTACGGCCACACAAGCGAGGAAATGGGCCACCAAGGTACTAACTCTTCTCACTTTTCCTTTCTTGCACACGAAAGACTCATGGGTATTTTGAAGTTAACAGCGCTTCGTATTGTATATTGTGCAGGTCACCAGGAAATAGCAAACGAATGCGAACAATAGACTCATTTAAAGATCGAGGGGTACCTTCTAGTCTCTCTCCTGTGAGAGGAGGTAGGTCAAGGTTGTCACCCAGAAGACAAACAAGAAATCTTTCACCAATTCCGTGAATTTTTTAAGTTTAGGATCAAATCTAGGAACGTAGTAGACATGTCCTGCAATGTCTGGAATAGTTAATGCTTCGTCTTCGACAAGCTCATCTGCTCTAGACCCGAGCAGTTGTTTTTTGAAAACCAATTCCAGGTTCTGGCAGATGCTGGATCTGAGCGAGACAATGGTGCCAGATCAATCAGCTGTGACGAGGTAATTAGTAAATGTTTGAGGCATGTTAATTTTTCGTCCACCACGCTGATTTTTGCATGTGTTGGGACTTTTGAGAAATTCAGTTTATCTTATCATGACTGACTGACTTCCAGGCGACGGCGTTGTACTGTACTGTAGCTTTAGCTGTAATTTGTTTACTCTTTTGAGTTGTCATTTTTCATTTATTGTACCGTCAATTGAGCGAATGGTCGGTGTATCCGTTGAGCATCTAGGTTGAGAATCATTATTACGGTGGTATTAGTTTACAATTGGCTTGCAATCATCCAAGTCAACGAAGGTCAAAGCAAAATCCAAAGTGCTTGGAACGCACTCACCCACCTAAGGGCTGAGTCAACAATATGCGGAATTGGATTACTGGAATGATTTTTGAAGCTCCATTTGACTCACTTTGCATTTACTGAATTAAAGGGGTGCAGAAGGTTACTGGAGTGAAGGAATATCCTGCACAAGAGGTTACAAGAGTATAGGAATATTCTGGAATATCTTAGTAGAATATTCTACCTGAGTACAGGAATATTTATTCTCATATTTACTACTCCCCAAGTCTTTGGTTACTTGATGTTTTTCTTTTAATAAAGTGAATCTTTCAATACCAAGGATCTTTATTACCATGTAAGGATCTTTATTACCATGTAAGGATCTTTATTACCATGTAAGAATCTTTATTACCATGTAGTAAGAAACAATGATTTTAGACTTATAATGTTGAGAATTGTGAAAATTTATATTATTCTTCTTGAGATCATTTTAGGCAGTAACCTATCTATGTATTTGAAGTGGGTAGTCTGTTTCGTTTGTTTGCTTGTAATGACAGTGAAATCTCCGGTAACTTTGAAGGGGTCCGGTAACTTTGAAGGGGGCCGGTAACTTTGAAGGGGTCCGGTAACTTTGAAGGGGTCCGGTAACTTTGAAGGGGTGCGAGCAATGATTTGGATAGCAGGCCAACGGACTTGAGAATTTTGCCTTTAAAGTATTTATGGTTTCAAAAACTATTTATGGAAATTAGAAAAAATGACCTAATTTTAAATGGAGTGCAAAAATGAGAGGAATCCAACTCCACAAGAAATCAACGTTGTTACAGTGTTTGGAGCGCTAAAAAAGTTTCTAAAGATAGAAATGTAGACCTTCAAGCTAAAAAACCTTACTTTTTTTGGTAGTATGCTCTCACAAGGCCAACTTATTCTGGGAAATATTAGAGACTAGCGTGTGAAGGTAAAATTCTAGATAAATCACATCAAGAATAAGGTATCTGAAAAGATGCAAGGCAATATTTGTAAGGTATGAAAAAATTTGATAGAAGATGGGAAGGTGATTACTTGCACCACTTTGAAGCAAAAATGAAACGTAATCAACTTGGTGAAATACAACAACACACTTTCTTGTGAAGGGTTTTAGTTGCTCGACTTCTCAACTCATTGTAATTTTCAAAAGATGAACCATTGTACCATTTACATGCCATGAGAGGAAATACTCAGTTTTAGTATAAATTGCAAAGGCATGGATGCTTTTGGTTCTTGAACCTTAGTTTGTCATTTTTTGAAAATAAATCTTAGGCTCATCCTCATTTTAATGAAGACGTGAGCAGTAGGTGTGATATCTTTGGGTGGAGCAAGTGTAACATTATTTGGTTTGCCAAGTATGACATCATTGGATAAAGTGAGTGTGACTTCACCAAGTACACGAAGTGTAATAACGAGGGTGATATCCATCATCAGATACACCAAGTGTAACAACGCAGGTGACATTATCGGGTACACTAAGCGTGGCATCATTAAGTGCAACAAGGGTGACATCATTGGGTTCCATCTATATACATTATAGGGTACATTAAGTGTGACATCATTAAGTGCAAGGAGGGTGACATCATCAGGTTCTATTAAGTACATTACGGGTACAATAAGCCTGACATCATTAAGTGCAAGGAGGGTTACACCATTAGGTTCCATCAATATGTAAATTATAAAAGCTCATGAAGGCTAAAACGTAGTACTCTCTCTAATATCTAGAAACACCAACTTTTGGTTTCAACACTTGTTGCTCAAAGATTCCAAGATTTGATATTAATGGACAATTAAGTCTTAATTATATTTGAAGACTCACTTTTTAATAGCCTCATGCCAATTGGGCAAAGAACCCAACCATTTTTGGCAAATCATGGGATTTCTCTCATACTATCATAAAAGAGCACCTTATAAAGTTGAAGGAGTTGCGTTCTACAAAATCATATGGTTTGTATCGATAGAGTATATTGAGATGATTGTAGTTTTCCAACCATTGTTTGTTAATTACTTTGAATGAATTTTGAAGTGACATTCGTTTAGCATAAGGAGAGGTTCACCAAGTGTGGCACCATCAAAATTCATGTATGAGTATACTTTCAAAGTATTTTAGAAAAACAACCTTGTGAATTTGAATGATTTACATGCTATGAAATAACATAGGTTCAATTGACATTCATAGTATGTAAATGAAGTTGCTTTAATGATAATTCATGTTGTCCAAGATTTTTCCAATATTAATCTTGAGTTCAAATTTAGATTAGTATAAGGACATGTGTACCAAGTTTGCCATAGTTCAAATTCATCAATAAAAATAATATAAAAATTTCATAGTAGTATTAAGAGTTCACCTCATGAAGTTCACCTTTACACTTATTGATGTTCTTTATTTATCATTGTGTTGCTTGTTAATACAATGTCAACTTGATTTCTAGCTTGAGTGAAGAACTTTGAAATTACGACTGCTTCCTTTCATATCAATTTACCTTATTAATCATGGGTAAATCTTAAAGTTTATGTTAAGGCAAATACAACATAAATCAAAGGTCTAGTATCTTTTTACATACAATGAAAAAATATGTATAAAGTCAACTCACCATATATACAAAATATTGAGGTTGTATGAAAAGTTAACATTTAAACGGTGACAAAGTCAAATATTGACTATTTAGATGAAGTGGTCAAACTTTGACGAGCCATAACTTCTTCATTAGATGTTAAATTCTTAAATAATTTGTTGGGACAAAAATCTTAATTAAGCATAGTATCTATTATGAAGATTACTTATTTATCCAAGATATTATAAATCTATGGTGGGCATTTTACTTCAAGCCATTTGTGTCATGAGGCATCCATTTTGGTGCAAGAGTATGCCTTTGGACTATATTTCCTTTGTCAATCTTGGAGTTGTTTTCACCACTAGAAGACTACTAATTGAGCCATGAAATTTCTAATGAATAATTTTGGCTCAAGATTGTTCTTGAGATGAAGGTGAGAAACTTTCTTCTTGGAGGCTTTTTTTACTAGAACCTCAATTCCGTTAAAATGGCCGTATTCATTGTGCCATTATGCCAAATCCCCTCTGAGCCATTTTGGTCGCGTTCTAAGACGTGCCATTTTACAAGCATATTTTTGAATTGAAGTTCAAAAGTATTGATGCGTGCAAAATGGCATGTTTATTAATATCACATATGTACTCTATAATATCAAATCATTTATGTAATATCACCATAATTTCCATAATAGCACACATTTTATGGTTTTTGACCTTTAGACATAGTTGGACACGGCTGTTCAAAAACATCATTGTTTTTGAAGTGCGGTTCAAAATATTTCATTGAAAGGTAAATATTTCTCAACGGCTATTCAATAGCATTGTTGTTTATGAAATGCGATTAGAAATATTTACCCTATCATGTCAAAACTTGACAAAAACCAACTTTACTTTTTTTCATTTTAAGCACCCCAAAAAGCGCCATTTTACCAGAATAATGCCATTTTAACAAAATTGAGGTTATAGTAGATGGTCTATTGGTAGCACTTTTGCTTCAATATGAAAATGATGAAAGTTGAGGTAGAAATTTAAAAACATGCCATAATGAATTATAAATATTGCTCAAGATTTTAAAATAAGATTTTAATAACCTTCTTTGTAAGTATGAATTAAAGTATAACATAAAAACTAATGGCGATTATTTGAATTTATCATCAATACATGTTTTGATCAGTCTTTCTAGAAGTCAAGTATGATAGAGTATTGAAATCTCTTTAATGTACCAACTCAAACTTTGTATCCGATGCATTTATATAAACCAATTATAATTCTAACCGATCAACCTATCAAATGATAGGTGATTCTATAAATTTCTCACTCTAATATCAACAAATATTGAAACTATTCCATCAAATCAACACATCACATAATTGAATAATATATTAATCTCACGCTACACTACAAAAAATATTTTAATCTATTTCATCAAATCAACCAATTAAGTCAGAGTTAATTTCTAGAATTCTCATGCTAAAATATTGACAATTTTTTGGCTCATATACTTGGCCCATTAGATTAGTGTTAATTCTATGAATCCCACACTACACTCTTAACCAATCAGGTTTGATTCTATTAATCAAATCAACCATCATATTATTGTTGATTCAAATAAAATCACACGCTACACTATTCAGTGTCAATTTTTAATCAAATCAGTGCATCACACAATGTGTAATCCCCACCGTGCACTAATGACATATTCTCATCCTATTTCATCACATGTTCTACGCATCATATCATAGTTGATGCTACAATCCCCACGGTGTACCACTCACAAATTCTATACTATTTCATTTCATCAACACACAAAGTAACAAAGTCACAATTGATGTTGTGATTCGGATGTCGCACTTCTAATAGATTATGATCCTATTTCTTTTAATCACCACATTAAATCACAATTGATCTCTAAAACCACACGATGCACTATTGACCGATTTTGATTCGACTAGAATCAACGCATAGATTCCTATCCTATTTCATTTCATTACCGCATCGAATCACAGTTGATCTCTGAAAACGCACGTTGCACTATTGACAGATACTGACTCCACCAGAATCAACGCGTAGATTCGGATCCTCTTTCAGTTCATCACCGCGTCAAAGCACAATTGATATGTGATACCGCACGTCGCACTACTGACAGGTTCTGACTCCACCAGAATCACCGCATAGATTCGGATCCTCTTTCAGTTCATCACCGCGTCAAATCACAATTGATATCTAATACCGCACGTCGCACTACTCACAGATTCTGACTCCACCAGAATCAACGCGTAGATTCGGATCCTCTGTCAGTTCATCACGGCATCAAATCACAATTGATATCTGATACCGCACGTTGCACTATCGATATATTTTGATGTGTCCATTAGCGCATGAAATGTGATTGACTAATAACAATTTTGGATTCTAAACCTCATTATATCAACCCTTTAAAAAACAATTCAGATCCCCACTACGCAACCCAAACATGAATTCTAAAATCACTTAAAATTTGAGCATAATGATTACCGCATCATGAACCAATCTATAACGACCTCACAAAGCCACCTTCAACCTCTACCCTACCTATAACAACCTCTCCAAAGCACAAATCCTTCATAGAAAATTACAGTTTAAATCACTTCGTAAATGCATAAAAACACACAACAAGAACAATCGATCAAAAAAAATGCCACAATCATGAAAAAGACTCCAAAACAATGAGTACTACACAATTTACCTTATGACGAAAAGTGGATTCATCCATCCAAAAGTGGAATATCTACCTCACTTACAATGATACAAAACAAAACGGGAAGAAGGTAAAGTACAGTACCCTCCAACAAGTGTTGCAACACACTCTGTTTTTTCACTTAAAACATATCCCATGGCCTGTTTTAGAATGGTGGTGTTGGCATGATAATCATCACATCTCCATGAGATTTTTTGCATCATGGAAGGTGTTCCAGTTACCTTCATACACCAAGCATTTTCTAAATATAAAGAGGCATCCATTGCCATGTGTCTACCAAAATTGCCATCATGCTTAAAAATCTTGGAAAAGGGTACCCTTCTTAATGTGATCACTTCTTCTCTGGGATATCAGATTTTGAGTATGTTTGAGCTTGGGAGGGTCCAGAGATACACATACTTGTTTGTAAGTCATCTTGATGGTACACATTTCTTAGAAAAGTTGTGTGCAACAAGTCCTGTTTGTCAAACATATCGTTTCTGTGTTGTTGTTAGGACCTTTTTTATCAAACTTTTTGTGGATGTAAGTGTTGTTTGAGGATTGTGCACCATGACAAGGAGTTATGTATCAAATGATATACGACACATGATAGTTGGTATGCAGAAAGCTGGCATGTCGGTGAGTGAAATTGGAAACATTGTAGGAAGGCCAAAATCAACTATTTCAAGGATTCTCAAGCAATTTAGAATTAGTGGCTCTGTATTGCCAACAAGTAGATCCGGTAGGCCGAAAAACATGAGTGATCGAGATAGGAGAAGGCTCCATAGAGATCTTAGTAGTAATCGTCGTGCTCCTCTTGCAGAATTGTGCAGCAATGTGACATCTTCCGTGGGCATGTCAACTTTACGTAAAGAGCTTCATGAGCTTGGTATTAACAGTTGCATTGCAGTGAAGAAACCATTCTTGAGTGACATACACAAGGCAAAGAGGTTGGCTTTTGCAAAGGGGCACTTGCATTGGACGATTGACGATTCGAGTAATGTGATTTGGACCGATGAGTCATCCTTTGAAGTTGGAAAACCATCACGCCAAATTCGGTAATCGGCGAAAAGCATATGAACGCTACAACTACAATTGCTTAGCACCTACATTCAAATCCGGAAGGACTTCAATTATGGTATGGGGTGCTATCACTGGCTCTTCTAAGTCTTATTTGGTGTTAATTCCTCCTAATAGACGCACTGCCAAAGACTTTGTAGAGATAGTATCTCAAGGAGCATTAGAGCATTATTATTGGCACCATGACCACTATGAGCACCTCATTTTAATGGAGGATGGTGCTCCAAAGACATGGTAGTAATATACAAAAAGATTGGAGACAAAGAACTTGGATTGAAAAAGCTTGAATGGCCACCAAATTCTCCGACCTTAATCCTATAGAGAATGTCCGGAAGCAAGTTAAAGATCAAGTGCAACAGAGAAATAGACCACGAAACAAAGACGAAATGTGGACATCGGTCAATCGGCTTGGGAGGATATACCTCAAGAAAGCATCAAGAAGTTGATTTCAACAATGCCAACCCGGATGAAAGTCGTAATAGCGGCTCTCAAGGTGGTAGCACTCGATGGTAGTAGGTGTTCCATTTCTTGTAGAATATTTGTTAGTGAGTAAGACATATTGTAAACTTCATATCATATTAGGCTTCTATACTACTATAGCTTTGTAATGATACCTTATTTGACTTTATTTGATCAAATTTTGATTTAATATATGAGTTTGATTTCCTTAGCCTAGAATATGAATGAATGGAAACTATGAAAATACTTTAGAGCCACATAGAGGAGAATTTTACCTACATAGTATGCATCTTTGTAATACCAAGAATGTGAACAATGATATATCCTATAGATTGGTGCAATCAAATTTTAAAAAATCATCATATATATTTCTCAGTTAATTTTTTTTGAAATTAAGTGAAAAAGATAAAATAATTCATCAAAAATAGAGATTTTGTTTTTTAACATTGAAATTTTATGAACACGTGAAGGGTCCATAACACAAAAGATTTAATAGGATAAATTTGATAAAATCCTCCCATTTTGAAAATGAATTAGAGAATTTCAAGAGTTCACAAAATGGTTGCAAGACTTGTTGGAGGGTATTGTACAAATGGTGATTTAAAAATTCAAAAATGGCAACATAGACACAATGAAATCTGGTCTCCCGCCTTATGTGAGCATTGACTGAACTCCCATAGAATTTTCTCTCCTTTCCCTTTCCCTCCCTTCCCTCCCGTCCCTAGCTAAGTGGCGAAGAAGAAGCTTCAGGCAAGGCAAGGAAGGGCCAGACCAGCCAGACCCAGGGCCTCGTCTTCCTCCACCTTCATTATGCTGCCTGTGTCCTTTGCCCCATAGGGTTTGCTCGCTGCCGCGCTCTTGCCGCATTCTCCCTCACTCTCGTTTTTGATCGCTTCAGATATTTTGTTGCTGTTTTTGTTCTTGGTCTTTTTTGGCGGGAATGAGCATCATTGTGGCGATGAGGCGGAATCGGACTGCAGAAGCTGGCGTTTTCGAGCCCGATCATTTTCTGTGGAGCAGACTTTAGATGCATTTGTAGTGTTGAGAGGCGAAGGGGGAAGAGAGAGAGAGAGAGAGATGCATTTGTAGTGCTGGAGTGACTGCAAGGGGAAGGAGGATGAGTGCTCCTGCGGAGACTCCGTCACGCAGGTATCCGACGCGGTTGAGAGCGGGGAGTCCGCTGCCACCACCGCCACCTCCTCAGAGTAGCGCACGGAAGAAGAGGAAGTTGTCGAATGCTGCTGCTGACTCCGTACCGAGTTCGCCTGTGCCGAGGTCGCCCGTGCCTCCGCCGAGCTCGCCGCATACTCCTGCGGTTCAAAGCAACGGTGCTCGGTTGTGTTCATTACCGAGCGCGAAATCATGTGAGAGAACTGATCCTGTTGCGGCGGGGTGCTCCGTGCCTGAGTTGCCTCCTTCGTCCTCTAGTCTTAAAGATGTGCCTTCCGCATCTTTGGGCGACCTCTTTGCAGTTTACAGCTATCTGAGGTGCTTCAGCCGTTTGCTGTTCTTGAGTCCCTTCTCACTTGAGAAATTTGTGACTTCACTGTGCGCAAAATGTGGCGATTCGCTCATGGATAGTGTCCACTTCAGTCTTCTTGAAGCTGTGAAGCGGCATGCCTTGTCGACGGAGTCTTCCTCGTTTTTCGGGTAGGTTCTCCTGAATGTTTGAGATTTTCTGTGTAGTCACAAGTCTTGTAGGTGTTATTCCACGTACTCGGTATTAAGAGTTCAGCGTTACTTTGCATTTAGCAGTAATAATGTATTTGATGAGGCTTCTAAGGTCTCTTACTCCTGATCTTTTATTTTTTTGATAGAAGACAAGCTTCTTCCTTGTTTTAAGGTTACGAATTGTTCGCTAGGTTTGATATCGCCGGGTTACAACTTGTGTTTGAATGTATCGCACCCCGCATTTGCGCACATTTCGTTTCGTAACGATCGTGCTTATGGTCCGTGCAGGGATATGAACTGGGATTTGTTAGATTCGGTAACATGGCCAGTGTACTTACGCTCTTTTCTAAGAACGCAAGGATATAGCAGTGTACGGAAACACAGCCTGGTAATGGCGGGATTCGGAAAGGGCGAGTATCAGAAAAAAGTTTCAGTCGCCGAGAAGTTGGCTATTTTGAGCTTCCTTTGTGACCACGCCTTACAAAATGAAGAAAGCCGGAAAGAAGTCAGCGTGAGACTAATGGCTGCTCATCTAGGGCTTATTGAGCCCGCAGGGCAAAGAGCTGGAGACGGAGACTCTGATTTCAACCCGGATGGAGAACACGAGAATAAGGTCAAAGAAGTACCGCTGCTTAGGAAGGTTAGCGACAAATTACTAAAAGACACTGAGAAAGGAGAATGGAGCAAAGAAGTGCAGCGTGCCGCCACTGCCCTTGGGGGAGATGGTAACAGCAATGACTGCATGATTTGTGGCATGGACGGCGTTCTGATATGCTGTGATGCCTGTCCAGCTGCCTATCACTCACGTTGTGTCGGCGCCACTAAGGGAAAGCTTGGATCGGGCGACTGGTTTTGTCCAGAATGTCGTCTTCCATGTACGGGTATCCCGTATGCGAAGCGATTGCTGGGAGCGGTGGTTTTGGGCATAGGTCCTCAGGAGCGTTTGTTCCTTGCAACATGTGATCATCTGTTAGTGTACGTCTTTGCCTTCTCCAAGACCAACCATGGGACATGCAGTGGTGCTTTTATTGTGAATTCATTTGTCTGTTAAACAGTTGTTTAACAGTGCTCGGCCGATTGGTTTAAACAGCTGAGGCACTGGAGGTTGCTGTAGTTCGTTGTAACACTGGTCTTCATGTAGAACGCCAATTTAATCTGCAAATTATAGCCAAGTACTGTCTATGTTCTATGTTTTCAGTTTCCATAGAACCTTATCATTGCAGCCTAAACTGTAGCGAGCAATGACATTTTGGATTTCCGTTGAAATTAACCCGAAAGTCACGCTGTTACAGTATCGATAGGCTCTTGTGGCACACACGCACACACGTGCGCGATTACTTTTGTACTTGGAGTTTTCTTTGGTGCCTCGAGTTAACTGATCATATATATTGTTTCGCAGATCTGACGTTAGTGAAGGAGAAGAAAAGTATTGGTACTACGGGGTTTCGGAGTTGTTTACCGTTTTGAAGTATTTGCAAGATTGTGGTCATGGATATCATGAGTTGCAAACGAACATCCGGCGGCATTGGGGAAATGACTTGATGTCTTTACTAGGAAGTTCTTCCGAGGATCTAGTTGTCTCAAAGACACCTGTCTCGAGCACCCCGAAGCTGAGATGTCAAAGTGAACGGAAAGAAAAGAAAAGAAAAGCCGATGTTAGTGAAGATTCTGAGGTGGACACTCCAGCAAAGAAGACTCCCAAAACAGATTCAAAATCTAAGACGCCTAAAACCCCTAAGATGCAACCCAACCCTGGCCCGTATGTGAATTATTATTCCCACGGTGATGCTGTTGCAACAGCAGCTGATACACTGGCAGCGTGGCAGGGTGGAGGTGACCCAGCATGGGAGCCAGGTGCCCGCGTTCGTGGTACAAGTGCGAACGAGCAAGTGAAGGCCTTTACCGTCTCGTTGCCAACCTTCGCATGGCCTAGCAATAGGAAGCTTTATAGTGAGAAATGTGGATGGTGTGGGTTGTGTTCTACCAATACTCGAGGCTGCCTACTGGTTCAAACGCATCTACAAGTCAGTCGCCAAGTGGACGATCTTAGACCGTTGAAGGTATCGAGGGGGCCACGACATCTGGGTACTGTGACAGCATATGTGTTACACTTGGAAGAAATTCTACATCCGCTCATTGAAGGAGGGCCATGGGACTTCCCATTGCAGCGTCAGAAATGGCGGTCACGTCTGGAAAAAAATCCCTCTGTTCCCGCCCTCGGAACGGCACTTCTGCAGGTCAGCAATCAACACGTCTCTAGCTCCATTCTCGGACTGTTGTTTCGCTTGCATTTTCTTGTTAAAGAATCCCAGTGTGCCATTCATCTTTGTGCATGTATTTTGCAGAAGTATTTTGTCTCATTGACTATAGTCGTGGTAGTCAGACTAATCTGAGCTGGTTTCTACTCGTTCACAATGTAGTTGGAGGCTTATTTACGACCAATTACTCTTTCGACAGACTGGGTAAAGCATCCAGATCTCGCTCCAATGTTGTTTCCAGCTTGCATGCACAAGAACAGGCAATCCCTTCCCTGGACACCCTACAAGGGGGTTCCTCCAATCCGATATTGCGGTGCGCAATGGTGGCGAGGTGGCAAGATGGCTCGTTTGCTATGTGACTGGGAATGTCTTCCACGAGAAAGCTTGATAAAAGCTGCTCGTATAGGTCAGTGAGTTTCCATATATCCAAATGTTCTGATCCACATCGTATATTTCTTCTCTTTGGTTTTTCAATCTATGTTTGCTTGTGCTTACTTGGATTGCTGATGCATAATGCATCTGACGACTTCATGCAGGGGGCGGGAAAGCAATCCCTGGTCTTTTGTACAATGACAGCAATGCTGTTCCACAAAGGTCTAAGCAATGTGCGTGGCGGGCAAGAGTTGAGGCTTCGTCAAGTATAGCTGAAATTGGGCTGCAGGTGACCAGTCTTGATGTTGAAGAAACTTTTAAAATTTCTGGTTGCGGCTAGGAGTCCTATCAAGTGTGGAGTTAGTATTGCTGATGTTGGGATTTATGCTGGAAGAGAAATTCTAGCTCTCTGCAAAGGTTCAGAGGTTAGAAGACGCCTTCTAGTCTGTTACTAACTCAATACCGCGATACCATCAACTCCTTTACACAGGTCCGCTACCTTGATATGCAATTGAAGTGGAAGGAACTACTGGCAGAGCCCGTTGAAAATGCAACACCCTTCATATTTGGGAAATCCAAAGAAGAAGCCGTAACAAAATATCTTGTTGCAATGACAAGTGAAGAGATTGGAGCTGAGAAATTAAAACAGGAATCTCAGCCTTCTGTCAATCAGTCAGTTCCGTCAATCAGTTCCGAGGGAGTGAGGCAAATTTGGAAGCCTGAGCAGCAGGTACCCCTCTCCAAAGTGAAATTGTATGAGAAGGAGAACCTCGGCGAGAGGGGAAAGAAGGGAAATCCAGCAAAGAAGAAGATCGTTTGGTTAAGCAAATCGAAGACAGCAGGCAAGCGATCACTAAGTTCTGTTCTGGAGAGTCTTCTTGCATCAATTATATCCGACGAGAAGAAGGTTGAGCCTTCTGTCAAAAAATTCCAAACGTACAGTAAGTCACCTATAAAGCCAGCGGCAGAGAAGAAGCCAGAGCCTGTCATAATCAGGTAAGCACTCCTCATCGAGTTGTATGCTACCAGAA
The DNA here is from genome assembly GCA_037043015.1 of Bryum argenteum. Lineage (NCBI taxonomy): Eukaryota > Viridiplantae > Streptophyta > Bryopsida > Bryales > Bryaceae > Bryum > Bryum argenteum. The sequence continues at coordinate 11,106,154 of CM073323.1, read as the reverse complement.
ACCTTCGACGCCACAAGCTCCTCTAAATCTAGGATCTTCTCATTTGGAATCTCTTGAGGAGGAGCCTTGTAGAGATAATCCACCGTTCCATACTAACGTTATTCCTCTTCCCTGACCATGCAGGAATCAGTGCAATCGTTGTTCAGGTACCTTTTTCATTATTCCCACCATGCAAGCTCTACTACTACTAGCATCATATTCACTCATCCGTACTGAATGCAACATCTCTTCTCTGCTTTTTGTTAATCTCTTGCGCGTCACCTCAAAGACCTTTTTTAAGTGCTGAAGTTAGTTAATGAGGCATGTGATTGTGATCTGGCAGCTGACGGTGATAAGGTAGAGCTTTCGACGGTGGATGGTATGCTGGTGTGTGGACAGTGCCACGGGAAGCGTCCGAGGAAGCTCTCTGCAAAGGCCCTGGCAGCGCTATCCAATGAAGAGGTTGGAAGTGAAGAATCAAGTCCAACGGAAATCGAGAACGGGAAGGTTTTGATCAAAGTCGAATCTCCTCCTTTGAAGCTGGAATGGAGCGGTACTTCGCTCAGGAAATCTGGGCGGAAGAGGAAAAGAGTCAATCTCAATGCTGGCGCATTCGCCTGGATTGACGCGCACGATTTGTCAGATAATGGGTCTATGAAGATGGAAACCAGGACGAAGGTAGCACAAAGATGAAACTGCTGATCATCGTCATTTTACATGGTCCTCCTTTGAAGAAGAAGTAGGTCGTACATAACTACTACTACTGTTCTTTTGTCTGTCTTAAGTTGCATTCTTTTGACAATTGATTGGATATCCAGATGACAATTATATCTGGCTAGTTCTTTGTATCTTGTAGTATTCGGATCATTATCCCAGGCCTTATACTGACATTTGCACCTTCATGACAGGGTCCTGTCATGAATGAAATTGAACTGTTGATCTACTAGTTGTCTGACCGTGTGGTCGCGATCTTATCTTCACCTCTAGTTCTCGACGTGTTTAGAATTCAATTCAGAGAATTTGTGGTGGCGACCAACGCAGGATTGAAAGGTTTCCGTGTAAAACGTAGGCGATTGACAGGTGATTATTCAAATTTGAGTTCTTTAGTGAATCACACCGTAGATAGATGTTAATAGATGTTGATTAGAGTTTGAAAGAACTGTAAAAGTACATTTGAACATGGATTACATGTGAATATTTATTTACTTAAGATTACCGAAGTTCATAGAATAACCGAAAATTACTTAAGATTACCGAAAATTGGTGTAGCATCTAGTTTGAAAAGGAGGAATTGTATATACTTCGGTCAACACAAGAAAAAACAAATTTTTGAGCTTCCATGTGCAGGTGGAGGGTACTTCCATGTGCTCCATCTCTAGGTGTGCTATTTGTGACTTACCCGCGCAAACGTTGGCAAGGTAAAGAAGAAATTATTTCTAACATAGCCATTTGGAAAAACATGGAGCGGATGACAAAGCATGGCGTGTGGAGCAATCGTCACTTGATACTCGTGACTATTGCAATGCCAACTCAACATGGCATAGCCGCATAGATGATCATCACCCCCTTCACTTAATTTGCACAGTTAATTTTCATGACCAAACAAATCATTGTGTCCAGTTGAATTAGATTCGTGCATAAATTCCTGCTTGCTTATAAAATCTCAAGCTTGTACGCAATGGCTTATTGGAGTCACTCAATATTTGCATGGAATATCTGCATATTTATTGAATAGATCATTCAATTTCATAAATATCTTCACCATTCAATTTCAGGCAAGCGGTTTAGAAAGTATGAAGTTTAATTCCCAAGGGTAAACATTTTCACTAGTGTTAACAAAATTTTCTTAGCAATATATGCATCCAAATTTATCCCAACAGATCTTGCAAGTAAGAGAAAGCCCTTTGCACAATCTCTAGTCGGCAGTTCGATAACTTCGGTGACTCTGTAGAAACTATGGAAAACTAAGACATTATTGCCGCCATTCCCCATGGATTATTCCAGACACCATAGAAGGAAATAGTTTTTTTTGCTTTTCATAAGCACGTTACGGATTAAACTTCATATGTGGAATAGACCTTACAAAGATGGAACAAAAAATATTGATGTCTTCAACAATATAAAGTTTGTTAAAGCTTCTTGGCTAATGGAAACTTGATTGTACGGTAAGAAGAATAGTCTTACAAGAGCTCTGTTTTAATATTTATTATTATAATAATAATAGCAACCATACATAATGAAAGTAGAAATATGTAATAGTGTAGAGTAGAAATCAAGTTATCTAGCATGCTTACTTACTATGGAGGGTTCAAATCGTAAGTTTAAATTGATAAATAATGACCACAATAACAATAATTATCAAACTCCATTATTAAAATAAAATTTAAATTTTTATCCTATCTATATCGTATTAAATTTTTTTAATATAATTGATGTAGAATTTGATGATAAACATAATTGTGTCTACACGTCTTGTTTGTAGCTCACACGACTCTCTTTTAGAAGTGCATCTTGATTGTACCAAGGCCAATGGTTTTTGTAATAATGCCAGAGGATATGCAAAGACCAGGAGACTTGGTCAGTGGTTGATAAACGAATCCTTTTAGGAAAATCGCTTAACCAAAGTATTACATACAACTAGAGACAACAACAGACCTTCACGAAAAACAAACTTCATGGAGCTCGGTGAACTCACTAAACTCGTGACATTCCAGAAACAAAGAGACACTTTATTGCCATCTTCTTTTAAATCAATGTGATAATGAAATTGGTTTTTGTAGTTTATTCAGCTGTCGAATATAACTTTAATATTTTTGTATACTATAATTTTGCAGGTATACTATGACGAAGTTTCTTTGTGTTATCTGTACTAAATCATTAAATTCTGTGGGAGAGCCTATGACTCATAATATGAGTAAGCCGCATCAAAGAGATTTGAAGGCTTGAGGTTTACCTATTCAACAGCACTAGTATGCAATTTGCAGAATACCAACAACACTAAAAATACTGGAAGCAAATCGAGTGTTTCAAATAAATTCAAGCCGAGACGCAGATTTTTTAGAGCTTTGATGCTTTTGAAGTTTTTGTAACATGTATCGTTTAAAAAGAGTTTAATATCTCTTTTGAGGGATTAAATGAGTTTTAAAAGTTCATTTTTTTAAAAAAAATTGAGAGGTCTAAAAGTGTGTTTGACAGGAATGAGTTTGTAACTTGTGTTACTGAAGTGTATGGCTCAAATTTTGCTCATTGATAGTGAGAAAGAGGAGGTTACGGGGATTTTGTTCTATCATGCAATAGGATAAATGAAGTTGATATTATATCTGAAAAGGGTGTAAGACTTTCTTGATCAGGAGGTTGTGTGAGGAGATCATCAGACAAAAGCGCTACTCACATGCCGATGTCTGGAAATAGATTTGCTGGAATAGAACTTTATATGTAAAATTCTTTTACAACAATTTTTTTTTACAAATCAGAAGTGTTTAAAGAAATCTCTCATGTTTTTACTTATGCAATGTTTTTGAAGGTACTCTTATCCTTAACCCTTTAGTGACCGCAACCATCCTGGTCACCGGTGACAATTCTAGGGAGGTAGCTCTGTTTCCGGTCAATTTCGCAAAGAATCACAACTGTTTTACTTAATCGGGTCGGTTGGATGTCTTAGGTGCTGGATTTGTGAGATGCTTTCAAATTATTTTAGTATTTCATCCGCAAAGAATCACAACTGTTTTACTTAATCGGGTCGGTTGGATGTCTTAGGTGCTGGATTTGTGAGATGCTTTCAAATTATTTTAGTATTTCATCGCACATATCTGAAGATGTCGAGCTCCAAAGAGGCTTAGGGGGTGTCTGCCTGCCTGCCTGTTTCGAAGGCGTCTACCCCGTATTCAGTTAGTTTTGCAGTATAAATCCATTTTTTAGCCGTTGGACTGATCCGGTCCAAAATCTGATTGTTGCGTTCTGAGCGCATGGTTCAGTAGCTCATCTGTTGGAAATAAAGCAAATCCCAATTTTGGACACATTGCCCACATTTTGCAATTAAGTGACACCTGCAACTACTTTCTAGTGTTGTGGTCACTAAAGGGTTAAGAAAAGAAAAGAAAAAGAAAAAGAAAAAAAAAAAACCAAGTCAATAGAATAAGAGTTGTACGGTACAACTCTTGCTCAAGATTTACACTTGTTGTAACAAAGTTCTTTCCATCGTTTTCTAAAGAACTTGAAAAAGAAGGATAGGATCGAATAGATAGAACACCAATTTCTACCATGAGGCTGTTAAAAGACTATTCTAGTAGAATTCATGTGGATGAACAAGATTGTGGTTTGTGCTTCATTTCTTGGTTCCAAAGTTGTAGTTCATTTTCAGGTAAAAATGTCAAACCTAGAGATGAATCTATTTTAACTCTTAAATCAAACATTATTTACCATGGAACTATGAAAAACATAGACTTCACTCACCTAGGTGTTGTATTGTGATACGGAGGAAATGAGAATTATTAAGATTGAGGAGATTATAATACTCTTTGTAATAGTTAAATATTATTTATATGAATGTGGCGTTATTTGAATAGGATGTGGTTTGAATGTACTGTGATTTGGTGTAACATGTAATATCGCTCTCAATTATATACTATTATCCATATTCTATAATATCACCTTCTAATTTTGTAATATCACATGATTTTTTAATTGTACTTTAAGAATGTCAAGTGCGTTATTTTTACAGAATATTGCTAGAATTGCCAACCGGATACAAAAGCTATGAAAATCTCTCACTATTGTGGAATGTAGCTCATCATAAAGTAACTTGTGTTATTTTTTATTTTTTTGTTATTTTTTAAGTTTTTACTAAAATTAGAAATATTACCTAACCGATGAGCTCTTATAGTTAATAGCGCATGACCCACTGCTCAAGTCATAGCCTTCCTCATGAAAAATATGATTTGTTTTGAGATTCTTGGATAAACAAAAATGTGTCATGATTATTGCACATTGAAACATGTGATTTTGATAGAATTGAAGATTTTGATTTATTTGTCTTTCCATTTGATAAAAGTAGACTTAACCAACTAGCTGCATCGGGAACACACTCATGCGGAGTTTCCAAGCGTTTCAATCAAGGTGCCGTCCAATGTGACTACACAGATTACTATCCAATGACTAGCGACAATACGACTACAATTTTTGACTGACATGTGATTCATGTGACTACCCAGTCCAATGCCTCTAGTCATAAAATGTCGTTTTTTTACTAATGAACACAAATGATTCGGCACCATAAGCAATTTTGTTGATATCTCATAACTGAACACAGATCAAGTTTCAACATATTATAACGTCACATCTGATGCTTCTTAATCGGTAAAGGTCCAAGAAAGCAAATTCTGCTTGATGGAATCTAGTGCAACATTGATGAAGGGGTTAGAAGTGATATTTTAATCTAAGACTTTTTTTAGGAGCTCCCTACACTCCAAAGTGTATGTCTTAGAATTTGCAAAGCCAAATTCAGATTTTAAAACCTTCAATTAAAAATTTATAGAAATATTTTTATAACCAAATCATTATTCAAGTTCTAAAGTTCCCTAAGTCAAAAAGTTTGTCGATTTAACAAGGGCAGCCTCCAAAATTTTTGAAAACAATCTTCACAATTTCTAGAAATTTCCAAATTATTTCTCACAAAATTTGTCGAAATTCGAGATTTTGGAGTTTTCAGAAAAAAAAATTAAAATAAAAAATTAAAATAAAAATATTAAAATAAAAATAAAATCAAATAAAATCAAAATTCACAAACTCATAAAGGCACCTACTTGACATCCAATTTTTTCTAATACCAAATATTTCGAATGAAATGCATGTTTTACTATATCGTTGTTTTGAACCTTCTTCCAGAAAATAATTTGCATGAAGGTCAAAAAAGCAGATTGAGTCTCTAAAATTTTGCATGAGCTTACCCAAATTGATTACCAACATGGAAAAAAAATATGAGCAAAATGTGTGGAGTAACAATTATCAAGTTTCCCTTGGCACCATTCAAACTATGTCTTTTAAGCAAAGCTCAAAAAAACTTCTTAGTCAACTTTGAACGTTACGATCTTACAGCTAGTAAAGATCTAAAGGTTGAAATTTTACTTAGTATTAGTGCACGTAGTAAGGTTTAAGATCTTTTGGTTGAAGAGATAATAATATAAATAAAATTGAATCATACCTCATTTTGTACAAGGTGGTCGAAAATTGTAGTTTCTACTTTTGGAGGTCCAAAGAAGCTTGGACCTATAGGGTCAATAAATCATTTCTTGTTATACTTGTTTTTTTAGAGAAAGTCAATGCTTTGATTTTTTTGAATAGTTTCAATTTTGAGAATATTGATTATTAGGTAACATAAGTTGATTAACAATATGATTTTCTACAGAATCTACTAGAACAATCAACTCCCAAATCAGTAAAAAAACTGGGACATACTTTTGATGATAAACCTTCGATGGTAACACAAAGAGGAGATAATAACCTTTGAGGATTGAATCTAGCGTTGATCAGCATGGCAAAACAAAGCCTCTAGGATTCCTGCGCGCATGTAGAAGTCATGATAGCATCTCCTTTTATGATCGAGCATCAGAGTATCCTTATAATCAGATCTGAAATGAAGAGATCGAGCAACAAATTATCCTTATAATCAGATCTGAAATGAACAGTTACACAATAAGACTAGGCCTCACAAGTTCAGATTTTGTGGGAATCAACAGAGAACTTTACAACCACGGTCTATAACGCTGGATCAGTGCCTTGTGAACCTAGCTAGGTGTAGATGAACCCTCAGATGAGTCCAGATGTAATGAAAAGTATTTGGCAGAATGAAGAGAGGCTAACAAAAGAATACAGTACATTCCTCCATGTTGTGTAACAAAGGAACATGTATCTAATCCGATGATCACCTGAATAAAGATTCTGACAAATAAAATGTCAAGCCATACCAGGTCAAAGTCCCTCATGAATGACGGTAGCCATTTAAAGGAAGCCTCAATTATAAAATTACTTCTAGAATCAAGGCACTACGTCGAAACAGCACATGAATAGAAAAAGCACAATAGTCATGAAAAACATTATGTTGGAATGAACGGCGACAAGATTCTCAGTTACTGAAAGACTTGTGGCACTTGAAAAAGTCCACTAAATGTACAGGCTAGTCCAGCTGGTGGCAATGGTGAAAAAAAAGAAAAGTGAACGACACCACAAGAATCATCCTCATCCTCTGGGACAGCTAAGTTAGAGGATCATCATTATCCTCTGCTACAATTTCATGGTACATACAAAAGATATAATACTTCGGTGAATCAATCAATCCCTACTACCTGCTGCTTTCCAAGTAGTGTCCATCTAACAGCAAGTGTGTCTACCAAGTCTCCAACTGCTTAGCTTATAACGGTTCGTCCGTAAACGTGAACACTTCCATAAGGGGCCAGTGCCATAGTCCATCAAAACTGCCAAACCAGTGCCTGCAGGGCCACCCACGCCATGGTACGCCACCATTTTCAATCTCAAAAATAGAGTGTTGATTCATTGCGATTGTACTGTACATGTAAAAGTGCTTCGTAAAACCAAAAATCTGAGGCTAAAACAGTGAGTTTGTGATGATTGCTATAACTAAGGGAGGTTGGCTCCGTTTCTAAGTGAAATTGCTACACAACCTGATTATGCGGAAGTGATGTGAGCAGTGCGAACTCACGGGTACTTAGATGACCTATCCCCTGTCTTCACACCATCCCCGTTCGTTCGCAAGACCTGCGACGACGTAGCACTCAACTCTGGGGGTTGCAACACTGTCTGTGTGTTCTCCCGACTGGCAGTCAGCAGGACATGACCACCGTCCTGTGCTATTCTCTGCATTCGACGATCTCACTTTGTTACTAATACTGAAACAAACTGTGTGTACACATTTGTAGAACTGGGAAAAAATTTCAGAGGTTTCAAGAAATTCTCCATCTGATACATGCGTACAGAAGTCTCACAGTATCGACAAGAGAATGTTTCGTGTAACGATACCGACTAAAACTCAGACATTATGATGGGCGAAACGAGTGATGTGATGTAAACCACACATGTGGAAATCATCGGAAACCAATGCGTTTATTTAATCAATATGGGCCTGAAACAATGATATTGCACTGAGGACCTAGCAGCTAGAGTAGCCACACATGGTGTGAAGCAACACTCACAAAAAATGGAGACAGACGTGGACTGCCTATAACGGAAATTAAAGAGGAGATGACGGAAATGTTCCACTAGACAACGACAAAAATCTCTAGACCTTGAAAATCTAAAGCTGCGGGAAAGAATGAGACTCCTCTTTATGCACCTGATCATAGAAAAGTCCAAACCAAGAGATAAAGAGATAGAAGAAGGTCAAAGACCATCGTCTTTGATAGGTATGAAGACCACCTCTTTGAAGCTGTCCCTCATCAACGTCTGCGTATTGCCACTGGGGGTAGTAATCAAGGCGCGCTCCTGGTCACTCTCACTCTCCTGCATCTCCTTGCCTTCCGCAGTCCCGTTAGCAGCATTCTGCGCAGTATGCTGGCAATTCTCTGGCACATCATTTGTGGTGACTTGCAGCCCTTCGGGAAGCAAGCAGTTGCACATGTAGCCGACCCTAGCAAGCCGATTCACCCATCCCGGAATAGGCCTGCCAGTGAGCCTCCGACACACATCGTCTGTGAAATGATTGCAGTTCTTAATAATCAGGTGGTATGTATCGCCGTAATATTCATCTGCACATTGCTCTATGAAGCTACGAAACTCTGCTGCATTCAAGCTGGTCGTTCCCAGCAGAATCTCGTCTCGAAATGTGAAACCGGGACACTCTTTTGGTGATACTTCAAATACGCCACTCGTGGAGTAATCGTGCGCTCCAAATGCGTATTCTGCACCGTGCGCGGATATTCCAGAATGAAAAATGCCCAGCCCGAACCAGTAGACATACTTGTTCATCGGCGTCAAGTCATACACATTTAAGTAGATTTTCGTTTGGTTACTCGGATCCGAACCAACTGGCACTACCGGTACCGTCATTCTCACTATATCATTCACCGACTCCTCCGCTTCAATTCCAAATCCCTAGCTCACCACTCATCTTGCATTTGAAAACCTGAACAGTGCTCCTGGAGGTAAAATACAAAACGAAAGATACGTGTCAACTACATGCAAAATCATAAAAAACCTATTTAAAATAACAGCTCACTTCAATCCACTCTCTCAATGTTCCAACGAAGATATCACTAAAACCTACAGTCCCAAAAAAGACGAAAAACATTTTTTGCTCGCAGGATCGGAGCTACTCACCATCCCTATCGTATCGAGAAGACCAACCCCTCATAGCGAAGTCCTCACATCAAAACGAGCTCCCCGCTTCTTTTTCGTTTCCTCCTTCTTAAAAACTACTTCTGCACGACAAATCTCTGTTGAGAGACAAAGTAAACCCCGAAACAAAACCTTAAATCTATTTTTCAGGATTTTCAAAAAAGAAAGATTGCAAAGCAAGGGGAGAAATGGCCTGACGAGCGCAGATCCAGCAGGTTTACCTGAGCGACGGGAATTGTGGAGAAGCAAAAGGGTCGCAAGCTCAAATGGCCACCAAAAAGGCTCCAAGTGGGCTCAAAACAAGCGGAAAAATGCACAGAAAGCAGCGCATAGATATCAGAGAGAGGAAACCACGGGGTCGCGAGGGCGGCGCAGGGATCCGACGATGAAGGGCTGCAAGACGGAGGAACGAAAGAGAAAGGCAAAGACCAAGGGAAAGGGAAGGGCGGGGGCGGGGCTGGGCGGAGCCAGCAGATGCGGGAGACGAACGTGGGTAGATGAATGAAAATCATCCATTCTCCATGCTCGTATTGCGTGGATGAGGATGGATGATATCCATGTGTGTGGGATATCATGATAGTAACCTCGGAGTCCGTGGACTGCTGATTTTATTTCCTTTAGATTCACCTCTTTTATAGTTAAAAACAGTGAGAGCAATTAGTGATAGGAACATTTGTTTAGGGCTCATTATTGGATCTTAAATGTTTCAAGGGAATGTAAAGTACCCATTGTAAATAGTGGAGAATTTTAATTAGATTTATCTCATGATGTTTGGGAGGTATTATATTGGGAATTGAGACAGTTTTGATGCCCAAGAATCTCACTACACTCTCAAGGTGGAGGAGTTCTTGATTCATTGGTCCACATGTTCAAATCATCTCCCAAGGTCTTCACATTAGGAGTCCAAGTTAGATTTTGAAGAATGTTGCAATGTTCAACAGTCATTTTGAGTCTTGGCTTGGTTCTTGGGGCTATGGCCTCTAACGAGGCTATGGGTCCACTTCCCATGTTGGTGTAGTGCTCATCACCATCGTCCACCCAGATATGATTCGGGTTCTTGGACCTCCTTGCATGTGTACTTCAAAGTTCTTTGGAGGAATAACATTTTAATCATCTCTAAGACACTAGTGACTAAGTAGGGCTTAAGTATAATGTTGATTTCTAGAGGGGCTAGTAGTCTCACCATTGGTGTTATGACCTTGGGGCATTAATACTCAAGATTTGGTCAAACAAGGACACTATTCACATTCACATTGAAATAGGTTCAATGTTTGTTATTTTCAAAAGTAGGTGATACAAACCTAGTGATTTTCAAAAGTAGGTAATACAAACCTAGTTATTTTCAAAAGTAGGTAATACAAACCTAGTTATTTTCAAAAGTAGGAATACAAACCTAGTTATTTTCAAAAGTAGGTAATACAAACCTAGTTAACAACCTCATGTGTAACAACCTCATGTGTCTTTTTCCCTCTTGAAAAAGAAGCTTGTGACCATTATACAGAGAAGGAGTGATTCTCATTCTAATCAGATAATAAGTGCTTCAAGCAATTCATCAAGACATTTGAGTATCTTGTGTTGCAAGAGTAAGAGATAATTGCAATTGGATTTACACTATCACAAGTCACAAAGAAAACTTTCAAGGAAAGACTTCATATCAATGAAATGCAATTATCGAAAAATGTCAAATGGCAAAAATTGAGATTATCTCAAGATCAAAGCCTAGGAATTCACATTTAGATATGTTCCAAGAATTAGGGTAAGGTTGACATCTCTAATTGGCTTTAGTACACATGTCACACTCCAAGGGTGTTGACATCTCTAATTGGATATAGTACACATGTCACACTCCAAAGGTGTAGTAGTAAACAAACTCATTCTGTAGCATCACATCCAAAATTCCTAACACTAGTGTATATGTGGTTCCAGTACACAAGCCACTACACTAAATTTGATAATTAGTGTTAGATACACTAATTTACATAAACATGTAATAAGTTTTTACAGTTGTTCAATAATTTTACCCACTATATTGGCCAAGATGGGGGTCCTTATATAGTATCAGAATCAATGCTCTTGGTAAATTTTCTTAAACAAAAGTAAAAACTTATAGCATTTTCAAATCTTATAGTATTCTAACACTAATTATCAAATTTAGTGTAGTGCATATGTGGTTCCAGTACACAAGCCACTTATTGTATACTGGACCACTATACAAGCAAACTCGCCTTTCAAGCATCGACATACAACAAGTGGTCTGTATACTAGAACCACACGTGCACTAGCATAAATACTTTAATAAACAAAGAAGAGTCAGAACACTAAGATACTTCATCACAGATCTTCAGTACATTTACTGTTGACATTTACATCTACAGAACATTTAGTGTTGACATTTACTGTCCTTGTTCGTGATCAGCCTCGAAGAAACTGTCCTTGTTTTTCATTATGAATGAAATTCGTTGTCATACAAAAGAGCCAAGTCGTGAGATACTAATAAATCTTGCATAGCCAATTTGAGGTAAACACAAAAAAGACTAGAACGCAATGAGCTACAAAGTGGTTGTAAGATACAAAAGAACGGGGCCAGCTCAAGCTTCAAGGAATGGGTCAATATCCACCACCACGATCTAAGTGAGGGAGTACATACACACCCAAAACGAAAACTGTCCATGAACCTAGACTTTGCCGTGCACTATCTAACCTCTAAAACGGTGGGACAAGACTTCAACTACCACCGGATTCAATTACACATAATCCGTGTAAAGTACACAAGTATGTCATGGCCATGCATAATAAATTAGAAACAATCGATATGCCCTGTCCACAAGCAAGTCTGCCCCAATCTACATCTACGAAATGCGTACATGGAGAGCTAACAAATCCCAGAACAGATGTAACATCTCACTGCAGTACTGTGAGTGTAAGCTCAAAATACTTCTTGTTACTACCTAAAAGCCATAGTGTTGGACAATCAGTATGGCTTGAACCAAGTGTTGCAGACAAGCATCGCCGCGCAGCACCACAATCCTGGTACCGTTGAAGCAAAATAGAACACTGACTGACGAACGGCAACCTGTACTTACGTTCTATCTTGGAGGCACCATATGATGATATAAGACAGTCATTTGGTGTTGTATCCAAGAAATGTCTCTACAAGAAGTACGGCACTGCTGCTCGTGGTGCCATCATCGCCTGATTCTCCTCAGTCTCGGTAAAAAATTTCACATCCCTCTCCTGTCGTAGAACAGTCACAAGTTACATACAACATCGAAATGAACAGAACATCAACAACAAAACAGGAAACAGGAAAATCCATAAAAACGTGAAAGCTTACCATATTTTCATTGAAACTTAAGATCGATGCTACATTTCCACATCTGTAGCAGTAATTGGGTGCAGACCAGACCTGGGACAGACGAATGCAATCATCAGATACATTTTCTACGAAGAGAATAGGATTGTCAACAACGTCAACTACATCATAATGGCCTGAAAAGAACGTACCGTTACAAGCCCCTTATCCGGAAACATGTACTTTAGCCCCTCTTGTACTAGTTGATGGGCACGGCAAACAAGCTCCAACCCGTTTATATGATTGAACTGCAATACCACGCAAACTAATGTCACCAATGCACGGTAGAATAAGACTCACAGCCAAAGAGCGGTAAATACATAGGAAAAGATGGTGAAAATCAGAAAGCCTGCCTCAGATGTAACGCGTGCACCGAAGAGCCACCCAGCACCTCGTGGACTAACAGCCCAAGTCTCAATGTCCTCAGGATCACTCCACATCAAGTCACAGAATGGTCCTTCATGAGGAATTTCGCACTGCCTTTCTATCACCCTAATCTGCATGAACAAAAATACACAAAACCTTGATTTAATAACCTTTCCACTTTATTCATACTTCAACTAACGCTTAGGTACTAAACAGTGAGAGGACAAATCGTAAAATAGAAATTATAGTTGGACCGTCTAAACAACGTTCGAAGATCCACTTCTGCTTTACGACATATCTATTGAAGAACAGATCTTAAATAAGTTTGTGCAGACGTCAACAGTGTAATTGACTACTAGAATTTGATGAAGATGCATCTTGCCTGATCTACTGTTCGAATGTCTGGAGACAACCCTCCATGAACACATAAGACCTGCATAAAATTAAAAATTAAAATCAGTAATAGAGCAAGACGTCCACGAAGACTACTGAATTGCAGAAAGAAACAATAACTTCATCGATATTAGGAAAACTAGGTAACCCTGATTCTGTATACACTTGCTAGACGGGATAGGTGGAGTATTCCATAAGCCACTTAAGACCACATATCAGCAGGATACCATCAAATAACTACCTACATGACCAACCATTAAAAAAGTCAAAGGCCATCAGCTACATCTATTGTTACTACTAATACAAGACATGGAATCGATATCACCAGCTCCTCATTGTCAAAGATCCAGCAAAGAACCACGCGAAAATTCACCAAGCAGATCAGACGTTACCTTTCCATCTATGATAGCTGAGAGTGTAAGGTAGTCAAAGACGTCAGTACAATAACGCCAAGCATTTGGATTCCCATACTTCCGCTGACATTCGTCATAAAACCCATAGACCTATAGCACACCAATTCCAACAAAATTATTCAAGTCCAGCATATTACAAAGATCCGAACACTGTACAAATACTTTACCCTAAATATGATTGCAGATGTGGAATGTAAGAATCTGTGAACAGATAATTCTAAGACCACACGTTCTACAAAGACTTCGCTACAGCAAACTCATACAAGGCAAACCATTCGCCATCCGCCATAACACAGTACATCGAACGGTACCTGAGTGATTTGTCTACTTTCATGGTTGCCCCTCAATAAGGTCATGTGTGCAGGGTATCTGCAGTCAGTCAAAACAAGTGAGAAAATGTCATGTAATTTGATCCCGTAAAAACGTTATTATCTGACTATCTGTGTGATAACGAGTCCCTTGCTAAATCTGGCGCAGTAAAGACAATCTCCAAGACTCTATTTCTGAGTCATTCTGGATTATTACGACAATTTTTAGATTGAGATAGTAGGAAAGCAAAATAGGGTCCTCAGGAGAGAGGAAAAACTAGATGGTTTAAGCTAACTCTGTTGACTATTGGAACAAGTACTTCACACAGACCGTTGCTGACGAGCGTAACTGACGAACCAATTCAGGACGTGAATGAAGAAAAAATTTGCCAAGTACCTTGCTTTCAATAGCAAAAGTATCGTAAATACTTCCAAACTGTTGTACCCACGATCCACAAAGTCACCCTGGTCATCCCACAAGATAGCCAATGTTGGTAAGATTGAAAAAGCTTGGTCCGCACATACGAATACGATGGTACAAAATTGCAAACCTCCGCCAACAGATCTCCGGAATTCACCAGTAATTTGACAGATATTCGAATTTTAACACGTCTTTCGAGAACACACGACTTAATCGAAGAGCTTCTAAAACTGAAGCGAGAGATAACCTACGGTTGACTCAAATAAAGACCCTCGTGAAGGAAATCTTTAGATATGCGCACCATGAAGATGTAGTTCGTACTGGGAACGTGCCCTCCAGTCTGAAATAGCTTCATCAAGTCGTGAAATTGGCCATGAATATCGCCACACACAGTCACAGGACTATTGACAGGCTGAACATTGGACTCTTCCACCAATATTTCTTTCACCTGCACATTACAGGATTATGCTCGCTAAGTGAACCCTGATAATCTGAATCAAAATCATGTGCAATACTTACATCCCTAACGTACAAATGGTCACTGAATAGCGATATAATCAGCTGAAAACCGAATCAAAAACACGTCGCTCTCCCTTGACTCTCAGGACAAAAAGCGGTGACAAGATTCAATATCATATCCCTCAATCAGCTTCCGTTCTCACCTAAAAAAATCTAAAGCAGGCTCATCCCAATCACGTGAATTGAGATCCTGAAATTTTTTGGAGCCAGATATTCAGAATCTCACGAAATCATGATACTCTACAACACAATCTCCATAAATTTCAACGTTCTGAGTAAAAAGCGGTGACGCGATGATAGTTTGCCGTCAGAAAGACAGTTACATTACACATAAGGACATAGATTAAATTGAACTCAACATCGAGAGTGTAAAACTAGCTGCCGTTTTTTTTTCCTGAAATCCATTTTATATCGACCTCACCGACAATTTCCGGCATCTTAAGGTACACTCCTCTCAACGGAAGGCAAAATTTGGAGTGCTTACGTTAGCTTCCCCTCTCTCAAATGCGTCCCTAACAACTAAACCCTAAGGCCTGCAACGTTGCCAACTCCATCGACAGCCCGACCAGCACGAGAGCATCGCCACTTCACCTTACAAGATCCACAACTGCAGAATGTTCTCGTCATCACCAGAATCATGTACTTACATATTCACAGAGTTGCTTGAGCTCATCTTCCAGAAGGTAGTTTCCGCCCTTCACTTTTTCTAGCCACTGATCCAAGTCCATCGTGTTGTGCCAAGCCCGCTAACAACAGCCGCAGGAAAAACACAGAGCTTGTCCTCTCCTCCGAATGGTGAAAACTTTTGGAACCTAAACCTCGGTCGCGGAGCAAACCCTAGAAAGACCAAACCGACACTAAATTGCACGGATCGAGTGATTTCACTCCACCTCTAAGTGACTCGCGAAGGTCGGAATGACGACCGAGCTTCCAGAACGATGCCACAACAACGCAAATGAACGGCAAGATTAGCTCCCCCGCGTCGCCATCGCTCTCTGGACAGCTATGGCTATCGACGAAGGAGACTCGGTCACGCTCCACCCCGCTCGCTGGCTCCATGACGACGACGACGACGATGCCTTTTCTCGTTGTCCACTCCACGTTCCTTATTTGTGCTTGGCCACGACTGTTGGGTTTCGTTCGTTCGTCCATATCGCAGTTTTCGTTCGTTCCTCGCTTTAAGGGAGGTGAAGCCACGTTGAAAATATTCTTGGAATTTGTCATTGAATTCTAAAGAGACGACCACTTGTTTTTCGTGGGAATGTTAACCCTTAACCCCTAAAGATCCTTGATGCAAAAAAAAATTAATTACAGAAAATGAAGTTCTACTTCATATCAAATAAACTTTAATCCAATTAAAAAATCTAATTATGGAATCTTAAAGTTAACTTGCCTTTGTATTTAACCGTAAAATTTGAACCATTAACTCTTTTTCATTTGTGAGATTATAATGGTCAAAAGTCAGCTTTTTCTTGTACGGGAATCCCAGAAAAATACATCGGCTTCTTTCAATTTTTAGAGGTTTGATGTCATCCAGATGGTTCAGGGGTAGCTTGAAGAAATAAATGAAAAGAATCTTCCGCTCGGGCAACTGAAAAGCGGTTTGAAATAATGGACATAGGCTAAGGGAACCAAAAGCTCTATAATTTTTGTGTTTCGTTAGCAATCGAGAAATGGCTTGAAGCCTCCAAATGCCTTACTTTCTTGATTTGAGAGTGGCTACAAATCATTTGAACAATTAAGTGATTGCAATAGAAGGAGGTCAGACTTGCGACTACAATGCGCCTACTCAAAGAATATTAATTGCTAGGTCCTATAGTAGAGAGACAAGCCCCTAGAGTTAATCTAGTCTTTTAAATTTGTGAGGACTATGAGGATACAACGCATTGTCGTAGAAAGTTTGCAAACTTTGTGTACAAAATTGACAACCTCATAGAAGAAATCATTATATGACGAAGTTGTAGGCAATCTAGCCAAGACTACAAAATTTGTGTTTTATTTATAAAAAAGTAGAACATTGATTTTAGGGTGATTTTATATGTGTCACACAAGCAAACTGCTAGGAATGCTAGGTTGAGTAAGAGTTTCATATTGGATTAATGGATGCTTTGTATATAAAAGTCATCTGGTCTACTAGTTTTAAAAAGAGCAAATATCCTCTCACACTTATGTTAACCGGGGATTTACCTAGCCAGTAAAAGAGTAAATCTGCTAGTAGCCTATTAGGACCACTAGACTTTAGAGTCCTGGGATGAAATCCTGTCCTGGGATGAAATCCTGTGGATGGAGGAAGGCGGCTAGGGTTGGAGATTAGGGTTCGGCGGCCAGGGTTTGGAGGGGGTTTGGGAGCTCTCTCTCTCGCTCTTTTTGGTGCTGGAGCTAGGAGCGTGTGTGGGGTGTGTGTGTGGAGTGTTGGATAGTGGCCGGAACTATTGCTAAGGTCAGTTCATGGTACCTGAAAGGACCAAGTAGCAGTTCCAAGGCAGGAAATGTCTGTACCACCATCATTTTTTTTTCAATGACCTTATGAATGGATTTGTATGTAAATGTGTAAAACTAAAGTGTAGAGATTTCCGTGTTAGTGTTTGTGTTGGGAATCGATGTTGAGGGCAGCGTTGGGAAGCAGTGTTAGAAGCAGTATTGGGAGCAATAAGATATGACAGTATATAGAATTTATAGGGTTTCAGAGAGTTACAACATCATAGGTAAGGTATTTGGAGGGGTATGAAGAATACCGCTTGACATTGGTGACCACGCGTAAGTTGAACCATGTGGCTCTCTGCTGCATCGTCAGCGATCTCCAAGTGTCACGGACATACACTGAAAGTTTCAGGAAGGTTCTTCTAAAATATTCTCTGAAGATTCCCTAAAAGATTCCTCAAAGATTCTTGAAGATTCCCTGTGTCACGGCCACGTACTAGGTAGACAACTTAGGAAGGTTAGAAGGTTAGAAGCTTAGGAAACTTCAGGGAAGTTCTGGAAGTCTCTGGAAGTTTTGGAAGGTCCTTGAAGTTTCCGGAAGGCCCAGGAAGCTTCGGAAGGTCTTGGAAGTTCTTGGAAGGTCCTAGAAGGTCCTAGGTTGAGAAAGTTCTGGAGAACCTTCTTCTTAGCTAGTATATATAGGAGTTGAGGTGAGGCAACCTCAATCTCGACAACGCATCTCTTGGAGCTCTAGCTCATCTCTCTTGTTGTTGTTCGTGTCTCTTCTTGTTAATTCAAGCTCCTGTCGATTCTTGTTAGTTTCACATATTCTTATCATACATTTTAGTGTCCCGATAGTTTGTCGAGACTACCTTCTCACAAATATCGAGTTAGTCCCTTCTTGTTAGAGAGTGGATTACCCCTCTTCTCGAAGGTGTCTTTAGTGTTTTAGAGGTTGCGGATTACCCTCCTCTAAACCAATATTGTTCTCTTGTCAAATCTTTTCTTTTCTTTCGTAGATTTAGTCAAAGATCAAGGCGTTAGTATGGTGAAAATTTGGAATCCGGTGGACGCCATCACGAGTCTTCTTCTTTGCATTATCACATAGACAGCGGAGATAGAAGGAGCCATGGCAAGACTTCACAACGACGGAAAGATCAAGGATAACATCATCAAGGATTCACCGTCTCAAGCAACTACACCGGAGGAGGCGACTACACCTTTGGTTCAACAAAACCCAATGATTCAACAACGGAAGGAGCCTAGAGTTAGTCTTCCCGACAAGTTCGACGGAACGCGCGTTCCAAGTTTCGAGGTTTTGTCAACCAAATCAAGTTGATAACGATTTTCTGGCTGAACGATATCCGAGCGGAGGAGCGCGTGTTGGACTTGTTGGAACTCTAACTTACGAAGCGAAGCTTTGTCGTAGTTTCTTTCCTTGTTAGAAAACGATCCCCATTCGAGCAACTTTGAGACGTTTTGGAGGCATTTGCGAAGATTTGGCGAACATGACAAGGTCCGATGGGCTACAACAAAGATCCGATCACTACGACAAAGAATGCGCTCTGCGTCGATCTCACGATCGGATTTTTAGACACCTGGCTAGTGACATCAATGGGGCGAAGAAGCGTTGGTGAGTCGGTTTTATTGGGGTTTGAGGATGATGTGAAGGACCTACTTTTATCTCTTCCCGATCCGCAAACGCTCAAAAGCCATTAACCAAGCTATAAAGTGCAACAACCGTTTATTCCAGCGTCGTCAAGCACCAACGCCCAAAATACCAAACGAGTACATAAAGACGAGTATGTTGGCAAACAATTTGAGTTCTCATTCGAGCAGAAGCATTGCAAATCGACGGCACGTATCGAGCTCTTACCCGTAAGAGAAAAAACGGCGTATGGAAGAAGGACTCTGTTTATGCTGCGGAGAAGAAGGCCACAAGGTTGAAATTGCCCCAAGAAGCGAATCCCGCGCATTGTTAAGACTAAGAGTGCGGATCCGGAAAACGACGATCTTGCATTCTGATAGGAACAATGCCATTGGACGATTCAACGCCACAACAACAATCAGGTTCTCTTCTCTGTCCAACCCGCCCGTTGTTTTACAATTCCTTGTCTCTTGGTCCTCAAAAACACAAAACTTTAGCTCTATTAGATTCGGGAGCATCTACTTGTTTTTAGATGAAGAATTTCTTAAGCGCCACAAGATTAAATCAAATCTGAAGTCCAAACTTGTTTATGTAGAGGTGATAGATGGACGACCTTTATTGTCCCAAGCGATGTCACCCGTGAATCGAGACTATAGAGGTGGCGTTTAAGGACCATAGTAGTTACGTCGTTTTTAATGTCATTAGAACACCGTCAAACCCTGTCATCCTAGGTGCCTCTTGGTTAGAACAACATAACCCTACCATAGATTGGAAGTTGCGGAAAATGACTTTTTCCAAAGAACATTCCAAGAAAGCCAACCTAGTAGACATCCCAAGATATAGGAAACCATTGTTTATTGGAAGAAGGGCGTTAAAGACGATCATCCAAAAAAGAAAAGACTTTGTCATCTATGCAATTTCAACTAAAGACGGAGAAGAGTTCGACGGCAAGAAGATACCAGAAAGAATACTGAGATTTTGGGGCGTGTTTGAAGAAGTTAAGAACGGACATACTACCGGAAAGATCGGCCATACGATCGCGCCATAGACTGGCAAGAAGAAAGACAACCGCCTTTTGGCCCAATCTACAATCTCTCTCAAACGGAGTTATGGGAGCTGCGAAAGATATCGACGAGAATCTAGCGAAGAACTTCATTCGTCATTCAAAGTCACGGTGGTGAAGACCGATCTTGTTTGTAAAGAAGAAGGATGGCTCTCTACGAATGTGCGTGGACTATCGGCGCCAGCAACAAGGTGAACTAAGAAAAATCGTTCCCGTTCCTCGATTTACAGTCTCTTGGAGGCGGCTTCGGGCGTCAGAAAGATCTTTACAAAAATTGATCCGGGGAGCTTACAACCTCGTACGGATGAAGGAAGGAGGCGAGTGGAAGGCGTTCGTCCGCATCTGGTATGGCCATTTTGAATATAATGTAAATGCGCTTTTGGCCTTACCAATCTTTCATTTGTTTTCCAACACATGATGAATGACATCTTTCGGGAGCACTCGACGACTTTGTTGTCATCTATTTGGATGACATCACGATATTTTCCAAAAACGAAGAAGAAAGACGAGAAGCGCGTTCGTTTGGTCGCCAAAACTACGAACGGAGGACTCTACGCCAAGTTGGAGAAGTGCCTATTCCACCAAAACCGAGATGGAGTTTTAGGGGTTGCAACTCTGAGACGGCGAAGATGGACCCTAAGAAGGTGGAAGCAATTGTATCGTGGGAGGTTCGAAGACGGTTAGAGACGTCAATGTTTTCTTGGATTTGCTTAACTTCTATCGAATCTTCATCAAGCATTCTCGAGTCATTGCTCCACTCACTCGGTTGACTTCATGAAGGACAAGCTCGAATGGGGACCTCAGCAGAAAAGGCATTCCAAGACCAAGATGGCATTTATCACATTTCTCCAATCTTGTGACATCCCGACTTTACAAAGACCTTCTATTTGGAGACACGATGCTTGATTTTCTTTGGGAGCCGTCTTTGCTGAGATGGACGTGGACGGGAAGCTTCATCCCTGTGGCGTTCTATTCTCGAAAGTTTTTTTTCTTTGAAATCAATTATGAAATCCACGATAAGGAACTTGCCATAGTAGATTCCTTCCAAGAGCGGCGACACTTTCTCCGAAGCTGGCACAGACATCCAGTGACCGTATACACGGATCACAAGAAATTTAAATCTTTATGTCGGCTCGAGTCTTGAATCGACGCTGTTTCGGTGGAATATGTCGTTGTCACGATTTGACTTTGTTATTACCTATCGGCGCAGGAAGCAACAAAGGACTATCCGATCTTATCGAGAGATCGTATCTGGCGCCTAAAATTGGGAAGCAGCGTTTGATCAACAATGCACGCATTCAAAAACCGAAAGCATTTTAGAATTTGCGCTCTTGTCATGCCAATTGATACGGACTTCCTTAACCAGAGATACGTCTGCGACAATTGAAAATTCAGTAGCTCTCGAGATCGAAGCGTCTTGATAATAATGAAGTTGAGTGGAGGAGATCTTTTATCTTTGAAGAAGCGACTGTATATTCCAAGGGACGAACACGACTTCGAGTCCTCCAATCACGCCATGACTTTCCAATTGCGGGACATTTTGGATACAACAAGACATTGGAGCTTATTTGTGAGACTTGGTGGCCCCAAATGTGGAAGGATGTGAAGGAGTTTGTTCTCTCTTGTGATATTTGTTCAAGGTCGAAGAACCCCGGCATCGCCTATGGACTTTGCGGCCATTGCTTATCCCACATCGACC
Source organism: Bryum argenteum (assembly GCA_037043015.1). Classification (NCBI taxonomy): domain Eukaryota; kingdom Viridiplantae; phylum Streptophyta; class Bryopsida; order Bryales; family Bryaceae; genus Bryum; species Bryum argenteum. The sequence continues at coordinate 11,084,227 of CM073323.1, read as the reverse complement.
ACGGTCTTGATTTCCATGGATTTCATTACGGACCTGCCGCCTTCAAACTCGTTTGACAACATCTTTGTTGTGGTAGATCGGTGACGAAGATGGCGCATTTTATTCCTTGCGAAGACATCGTCGGCGAAGATACAACAAGACTCTTTCTTGATAATGTATATCGTTATCACGGCTCAGAGATGATATTGTGTCGGATCGCGGAACCCGGTTCGTCTCCAAGTTCGGAAATCTCTATTTGAGATATTGAAGGTGGATATCGTTTTCTTGGCATTTCATCCTCAAACCGACGGACGATTTTAAGCAGGTGAATCAGTATTGGAAGCGATATCTACGTTGCACCATCAACTATCAATGAGACGATTGGATCAGTATCTACCGCTCACGAGTTCGCCTACAACAACACTATTAAATGCGTCAACCCAACAAACACCATTCTTCGCCAACTACGGATACCACCCGAAAGCTCGATTTATGGAATTGATGCCAATAACAACCCAAAGAGTGAAGATTTTGCGAAGCGCCTATCGGAACTTCAAGCAACGCCGAGACTTCAATGTCTGGCCAAGAGTTGTCAAGGCGTCCATGAGATAAATTTCGAAATGAGACCTACTTTCAAGATCGGAGATAAAGTATGGGCTGGCCGCGACGGAATATCAAGACCAAGCGGCCGTGTGATAAGTTGGACTATCGGCGATTGGGACCATTTGCCATCCAAACAAATCAATCCAGTGGCGTATCGGTTGGAGTTACCAGCTACTATGAAGGTACATCCAGTCTTCCACGTGTCTTTATTGGAACCTTATCGAGAGTCGATTTTTCTCTCTTGTTGTTGTTCGTGTACTCTTCTTGTTAATTCAAGCTCCTGTCAGTTCTTGTTAGTTTACACATATTCTTATCATACATTTCCGTCCCCGCACCAAGGTGAAGTAGTGTTAGGCGGTGATATAAGACGATGACCATCTAGCGAGGGGCGCAGACAATTGTTCAACCTAGAGATTACCCAGCAGATACTGGACAGTGGAAGACCAGGGAGCCGTCACCAGGAGTTGCGGTAATTTCCCAGGAGTTGAGGGCAGCTCTACACTACAAAGGGGAATGGTTGCCTATATTCAAGTAAGGTCTCACTCACCACTGTTCTGATTTAACTTGTTGGACAGCAGTAGAAAATATTAGAAGCGATACTAGAACAAAGTAGGAACATCAGAGTTGGAACGAGCACGGTTGGGATCACCATAACAATATCAACCAGAACTGATAATATAAAAACTAGAGAAGCATAGGAAATGCACCTAGAAATAGACTTGTAGGACTGTTATGCACCCTTATCTGGTAAAAATCCTAGACTAAGAACTACCTTGAAAACCTATAGGATAGTAGAAATCTAAGTGGGAGCAAAGAATCACCGACGGATTCAATCAAGGCCAGGATTGCGGTGGCGGAGGATGTCTTGGCGGGAACCAGGAGACGAAGGACTAAAGACACGGGAGACAGGATGAGGGCTGAGACAAAGATCCTCAACACCTATCCAAGAAAATCACCTGGAGGAGCAGACTCGACTTACTGGAGAAGCAAGGCAGACCGGAGAACATCACCAGATAGTGCAGGGGAGGGAGAAGCGAAGATTGCACTATAATGGATCGAGACTATAAAGAAGGCATCAAGGAAGACATAGCCTGGAGACAAGCAAAAGAAAGCCTGACCAGATTTGAGCTCGAGAGAAAGAAAGGACAACAATCAATCTGAGGAAGAAACGTGGGAGGACGGATCATTTCGGATGAGGCGTTGCAAAGAAACAACAGAGGCTTAATCGATATGAATGTGGTGGGAGAGAAGTCCAACCAGGGAGACAAGAATGGGTAAGAGCGAAGACAAGAGTGCAAGAAAGCGAGTAACCCGGCTTGGTTTGAGGATTAGCGAGGAGGAAGCGAAATTATGAAGTATGAAGGCCGGGTACCATCACCAAGGACCAGCAGAAGAGAATTTTCCGGACCAAGAGATAGAGATGTACAACAATACTGGCATCCTACATTAGGACGAGTCAATTCTTTTGACAAACACCAAGAGGAGGTTGATCTTGAAATCGTTACCGTGTACATTCAACGAGGGCGTGCTGTACAAGAAGGACCAGGATCTGGTGCGACGAAGAGTACTAGACCCAGCTCAAGCGGAGACGGTAATGAAGGAGATGCACTACGGCGTGGGAGGTGGTCACTTTTCACAAGAAATTACCACAAGGAAGATTTTGGATGCCGGATACTGGTGGTCAGCCATTCACAAAAATGTGGCAGAATACTGCAAGGCTTGTGATAGGTGTCAAAGGGTGGGCAATATGGCAAATCTCTGGGTCTGGACATTGGTGGTGCCAAATACGCCAACCGAACCATTCATGAAATGGAGGTTGGATTACATCGGTCCAATCAAGCCGATAGCGTGAGCCGTGCCAGAATATATTGGTGTGACACGGACTATGCCACTAAGTGGGTGGAAGCCAAGGCTTTGAGGACCAATACAAAGATGATGCGATAACTAAGTTTTGTATGAAAGAAAGGTCACACAGTATGGGTGTCCCATCGACACTGGTTAGTGACTATGGCTCTCATTTCATAAATGGCGTCATTGAAGACTGGTAGAAAGATTTCGTGCTCCAACATCGCACTTCTACGACATATTACCTCCAAGGTAATGGGCAGGCGGAATCAACAAACAAGGTGATAGGCCAGATGCTGACCAAGCTTGTTAATGACAAGCGAACCGACTGGGATCAACACTTGCCTACGGTGTTATTCTCATACAGGACTGCTTACAAAGTGATGACCGGATATACCCCGTTTCAGCTGGTATAAAGACTACATCCATTGATGCCCACGGAATTCTTAGTTCCGACCAAACGAACTCATTTGGACATAGAGTATACATCGACACTGGAGTTAGCAGCCATGATTGCTGACTTGGAGCAGCTAAATACTATATGGCAGGATGCACAGGCCGTAGCTGGGACTAGACAGTGGAACCGGTCATTATAGAGCCAACAACACTAGTGACAGAAGGATTTCCAACTTGGCGACTACAGATCGTGGTATCCAAAAGTAAGACAAGGAAAGATGTGCAAGAAATTCAAGAAAGAAAGTGGTTTGGGCTTTATAGGATCCAAAGAGCCGGCTACCTAATAATACTGCCTTATTGGTCACAGTGGAACCCTTTGACCCCAATCCGGTAATTGTAAACATCAACAAATTGAAGCCATACTTTTTTTATGACAAGACCCAACTTGTGACAATGACTCCAAGATTTCGCCTAAGGGACTGGTCGTCCAAAGAAAAAGGGACGATGAGTAAGGAAGGCTCGAAAAATGCCATCAACACTGAAAGAAGGACCAGAATATCAGAAAAATAACCATGGAGTTGAAGTGAGGGACTTACAAGGCCAGGACAGGCAGACGGAAGGTCAGGACATGCAGTCAAGAGCCCAAGGAATACAACTAAGATGCCAGGAAATGCCGCCAATAGGCCAGGAAATGCAGCCAAGAGCTCAGGAGATGCAGCCAGGAGACCTGAACAGGCAACCAACACGCCAGGATAGTCAGCCGGAAGACCAAGGCAGTCAATCGGGAGGCCAAGGAGTTGTGCGAGGCTAGGGAGCGAGGCCAAGGAGTTAGGCCAGACCTGGGAGGTTGACTACATCAGGCCAAGGAGTTAAGCCAGGCTAGGGAGGTAGGCCAAGCCAAGGAGTTACGTCATGCCAGGCCAGGGAGGAAGGCCAGGCAAGGGAGGCAGGTCAGGTTAGGGAGGCAGGTCAGGTATGGACTTTCCAAGCAACGCGTGGGCGACGCTCTCTCACGCTACAAATCTGTGCACTTGGTGTAGTTGCGGGGCCCGTCTGAGGAGAAAGTCTACTCAACGATTTGCAAGATTGCGAAGGTGTTGGTAATGAGGGCTTATACAACTCGACTCCTCCTCCCTGTGTTTTGTGGCTGGAAGGGCATGAATGATGACTATTAGGCACAACGACGGGTTTGAGAAGTTTTATGAATTTCTGGCGCATGCCACGTCTGGTAGTGTTGGATTTTGTGGAAGGCTTCCACTACACGGAGGAGAAAGCGGAGCGATATACGTAACCGATCTCTTGAAAGCTTCTGATGAGAAGTAAGCAGAGTGGAGATCACGATCCTGGGTGCACAACAAGCGCCGGTATTGAGGACCACAAAGCCCACCGCTATGAAACCCGAGTAAGGAGTTTGATCTGAGATATACAACAACATTTGGTTTAGGAAATCGATTTTGTGATGATAGTATTCGAATAAAGCGGACGCATGACAAGTCACAGGGAGAGGTCGTGGCACTAATCGAAATAATGTGTTTGAAGACATCGTGAGTATGTCGTGAGTGTTATTACACCACCGCATGCAGAACGATCGCGGAGGAGTGTCTCAGTTGGACTACTTATATTGGCCAGGTTTTAGGCGGTTATTGATTGAGATCATCTCAAGTCGCATTAAGGGACATGAGTGGAAAAACTAATGATGTCTTCCCGAAGTTATAGTTCTCGGACGGCGAGTATATATCTGCATACTCATCGCACGGCGTGACGCTCTCTCGGAGACATGTGGCGTGTAAGAAGAGAAGTTTATCATACCAACACGACTGTGAGGCCACCACCACCGGATGTAGGCTAGTGGAGAGAGGCTTGAGGAGAACTACGGAGATAGCCAGCCAGGCAGATGCGGAGCAACAAGCGGGTCAGCGATCAATCTTCATCACCAAAACGGTTTGGTGTACGAGAAGAAAGAAGGAGGAAGAGAATGGTGTCTTCCCCAAAGATCGTTGAAGAATGGCCGTGATAGGAGAAACACGGCGTTAGGTCGAGAGCCAAGTATATGAAAACACCCTTCCACCACGAATCATCGAGGCTTAAGGAATGATGATGAGACACCCTCTCGACAACGGATAGTGAAAGGGAAAGAGAAAAGGGCAAGCCAAAGAAGATAACGATGTTCACTTCACCGGAGAGAGGCATTTCAAACTCAAGATAATGACAAGCGTAACCACTTTACAACAATTACAGAACTAAACGAAAAGATTCAAAAAGAAAGAGACCATCAATCGACCACCGCGATTCGATTTAATTACCGCTACGGATAACAATACACGCCCGACATCAAGCATCAAGCACAACAAAGACAGATGCACCAACTATATCGACTCACGAGAGAGAGAGAGGAGCACCAACATCGCTTGATATATGAGGAGTGAGGTTCAAGGGGGCAGAACAACCCTGTATTAAAGAAAGCAGCTAGAACCTCTGCAGTGAGACTCACTAGCCAGAAAGCAGGACCAACAACACCAAACTCATGAATAAGTGAGGTCAGATCGGACTTACCAGATACGAGAGTGTGCCTGAGAGTCACAGTGAATTCAACCATGGCGAAACAACAGAACTATCCTGGCGAGAATGAAAGATTTTTGAAAGACGACCAAGTCAAATGATGAGAGCAGGAGAAATTGAGAGATCACAGTGGCAAGATATAGTTTGGAGTGACTCAACGACTTAGTCTACCATCTACAAACCGTGACCGAACGTGCAGCAGTGCAGTGTAGACAATTTCGGGTGAAAGAATTAGATACTACACAAGTCAACACCAACTTGGCCTTACAAGCGCAGGGAAGAAGAAATCGCAAGAACTACAACACTGACAAGGCAATACGCCGTGACGGAAAAAGACATTGGACAAAAACGATGCAGAGTTTAACAACTCTCCAGAAGAAATACTATACAACAGAATTGACAGAAGAGGCCAAACGATGACGCGTGGGGTTGGAGGATAGTGTGAGCGCCACGCCGCGACCACGACAGACTAGCCTGGAGAATCCCAAGAATCGCAATCGCAAGACAATTGCAGACACGCCATATCAATTCAAACATTTCAACAGTTAATCCAGCATCTTCTAACTACATCCAAAAACCCTTCTATTTACAGACCAACAATGAATATTTTAATTCGCATTCTTCAAATCTCTTCAAATCACCAATATTCACAAATTAATAATTTTAATATTCACTAACAAAATCTGATTTGAAATTATCGATCTCCCCACTGACATGAATGTTGTTACGCGTCCGTGTAAATGTAACAACGCGTTGTCCGTAATTGTAATATGCACAATGCAGTGTAACCTCTCGCACCAACTCATTCCAACTTCGCTTTGCATTCGCTTAGCTCTCTCTGCCAACTTGCACTGTTTACACTTGCAATTACTCTGCCTAGCCCTAATAAATGATCAAACGTCATCGCAGACCTAATCACCTACAGAAAACATACTCCTCAAATTCTTGAAAATCTTAGCAATAGATTTGTTCTGTTTTTCCCATCGTTTGTGGCAGTCAACAAACAAGAGGTTACACAAAACTCTTACTCTTGACTCACTCTCACTCTCACTCTTTTCTCCGTGCGCTTCGATTGTTTATTCAGCCGTTTTTTGCGTCGACGAACCGTGTAAAGTATTAACAAGTGAGTGTCAGTTTGAGGTCGGAAATCTGTATCCGTAGATGCAATTTCGATTAAAGCCGTTGTATCTTCCTTTTGTTCTTCTTGGTCTTTAACTACATCGCGCATTTTCAAAATTAATCTGCAATTTCTCAATTTACAAATGTGTTATGCGTATTACGTTATTAGTAACATGTGGTAGTCGCATATAGTGCGAAAATGTCAGCCAACGCATCGATGGCACTCTTTCCATTTTAAATGAGAAGTGCGAATTTCAAAATAATCATTTATATTCTAAAATATTATATAATAATAAAAATATTATTGAAATTTTATTTTGCGTAATAGTACATCGTCTACTACATCGAATTTCACATACTATACATACTCTTATTGCGCATTACACTTATGAAGTCTTTATTCGAAAAACTGAATTTTGACAAGACTTTTGTTTATCTAACCACTAGACTAATACTTATGTATAGTTGAAGCTAACATTTATATTTTTAAAAGAAGTTGCAAAGATCCTAATGTGACTAAACCTTAAACTCTAAACTAAAAAAGATGAGAGCAAGATTAATTAAGGTGATTAGAAAGTTCTTTATAGTTTGTCTAAAATTTAGGTTTTTCAGAGTTCAAATTGGTACTTTTTTCAATCTCGATACGTTCAATTTCCTTACATCTTTTTAAGTGTTGTAATTCTTTGATTTTTCAACAAAAATATCACATTGCAAAAGACAACAAGAACAGATTCGTTATGGCGCTTACATTTCGCTAACTGCTGTAGCGCGATATTGAGAAAGTTTGTTGGATTCCTAATAGTTGGACATACCCACGGGGACATTGATCTTTCATTTTAGCCATCATCCAAGCTTATCGAGAGGAAAAACACCTACGTTGTTGCGAGATCTCATGAAGCGCTTTTATGGACAAGGAAGACCGTGGCTTTTATTCCCGAATTTGTCAGGGGAGGTGGCGGGACTTCAAATCCTATGTCGAGGACTACCATCACGATGGTGTCAACAAAATTGTTGGGCTCGGTGATATGATCTCTTGAAGTTCTTTATTGAGGAGGAGAGACCAGGATCGTGGTTGGCGGTCATGAGAGACATCTGAAGCAATCTAATGATTCGTCTTGGCTCCTCTCCGGTCCTCCTACCAAGATGTGGACTCGGGACTCTCACGGCGTGACCACGGGTTCTTCTAGTGATCCGCGTCGCACCATTCAAGCCATTATGGGGGTTACGGACGTTAATCGCCGAAAGCTAAATTGGAGAGAAGGAGCAATTTCGCGCGCTTGAGCAGTCTGAGGAGAAGCGGGGTTTCATCGAAACGGTATTTTGAAGTTCATCGAGTTACGGAAGATGGCGTAGGCTCGAAATAGAAGATATTGTGAGGAGATGGGTGGATCCGTTGGAGTGCTGGGAGCGAATCAACGCGGAGATCAACTCACCACTTCCGCTTGCGCCCGCGTCCTCGTCGGGGTTCCGCCGCTTTTCGACGGTCCCGTGATCACGCTCGTCTTGAATTTCAATCTGGTTCTCTCTGTCATCTTCGCAAGATGTTCACCGGCGAGATGATCCCGATTCTTACCCATCGTGTCCAAAAAGGCGGACACGGATGAATTTTAATCCGTTCGGGGGCGTTCTCCTTGGTGACTTTGTTCTCCGTCGTCCTTGCGATAACCATTACCTTCCGCGTGTGGGGCTTGGTCGTGTTAGAATGTGTCGAGCTTCACGGGAGTTAACTACGGGAACTTTAAGGTGGAATGGTGGACTCGATGCGATCAAAGAAGGAGGCCAAGTCCTTGGTTGCTGAGAGTCTTTGGTCGCGCCCGTTGGCATAGGAAGCCCTGTCTCCCCAAGTTGTCAACGTCAAGATCGTTTATTCTCACATCGAATGCCCCTCCCACGCCGTGAATGAGCCGCCGCTACTCACGTCATTCCCGATCATCCATGCTGCTGACTTGCAGGCTGGAAGCCGCGAGATCTTTGTTATGGTGTGCGAAGATGATGCCGAGAACTAAAGCTATGATCATCTGCAAGGTTATATCGGTTTTGCCGGCCGTATATATTTTCGTAGTCTTTGCGTGGAATCTTTGGTCATTTATCTTGACATGCCGATGGTGATCTAAGCGTAAAGATCTTTTCGTCCGGTATCATTGCCGGCCGACATGTCTTCGTAGTCTTTGCGTGAGATCTTTGGTGATTTGTCTTGACGTACCGATGGTGATACGGGCGTGAAGATGCCTTGGCGTATCGGTGCCGGGCCGCCGACATGTCTTCGTAGTCTTTGCGTGGAGATGCTTGTCGTGATTCATTTCTTTGAGCCAATGGTGATCGGCCTTTCAGTCTTTCGCCCGTATCAGTGCCCGGCCGACAAATTTTCGATGTACATCTACGGATGGTTCGCATTCCATGATACCGATCTGGCCGATATTAACATGATCTTTGGGCGAACCGTGGCGCCGAGGCTGTTGTCATATACTCATTCCTTGTAATGATCGTGAGCTTCCAGCGACATTCTTTGCGGCGAGAGATTAAAACGCGCGCCGATGAGAGATGCAGATAAGGATCATTCTTTGCGTGGAAGCGATTATCGGCCCGCCGCCGACGACGTCTCTCTGTGAGCATTCCTTTAGATCGATTTACTAGCTACCATGACAACTAACGGTAGTTGGAATAGCGGTTGTGTATTGGGTTCTTATCACCGCCACCGACACGCCACTCACTTCAAGAGCGTACTAGTATCTTTGGTTATATAGAATTTCTAAAACTCAGACGTATTTTCTCTATACTAATTTCGTATGATTACATTCATCAATTTTTTTCCACACTGCATTCGATATGCTTTTGGGCACCGCCGCATTGCAATTAATCTCGCTTACTACATGTGTGTTTTTTTACCTCATGGTTTCACGATATCGTATTTCTCCGATACCACATGATAACCATGAGGTTTCACGATATCGATCGCTCTCTCCGATATCTGGCATGATAACCATTAGGTTTCATCATATCGGCTGCCATCCGATACATTCTATGAGATATCGGTCTAGGGTTTAGGGTCTAGGGTCTACTGTCTAGGGTCTAGGGTTTAGGGTTTAAGGTTTAGGGTCTTAGGGTTTTAGGACTTACGGTTAGGGTTTAGGGTTTAGGGTTTAGGGTTTAGGGTCTTATGGTTTATGGTTTAGGGTTTAGGGTTTAGGGTTTAGGGTGTATTGTTACTTGTGGAGCATTTTTTGGTATCGGCTTGTAGCCCATATTTCTTTTTTTTTCATGTTTAGTCTTCTTTGTCACTAATTTTGTATTGATTTGTTATATTATGAATGCTTTTAAATAATTATGTGTGTGTTTAGGATGTATTTATCTTTGTCTTAATATTTGTAGTTTTAGTTCTTGCTGATACCATTTTAAATTCATAAGTATATTGATTATATTGTTTGAAGTTCCTTCTTTTGAATTCATTTTAGCCAATATTTGTTGCCTTTTTAGTTTTTTTGAAGGTATTTTTAGAGATTAAATGTCCATAATTCGTCAAAATGTCCATAATTAGTTAAATATCCGTTTTAAGTATTCGGATATAATACTTTAGAATTCTCCAGCAACGTATTCTCTCCTTAATTATCGCGCATAAATCATGTCTGGAAGTCTTTTTATTTTCATGTGTCTCATGTGTATGAGCTAGGCGTTATCAGGGTAGTTTCTATGAGATCATTGATTAGGCTTCAAAACTGCATCTTGTTGATGAGGCTTCGAAACTGGCAGTATCAACAGGATCTTTATGAGTAGGAGCCGATGAGAGAAGGTTGATGTCTGGGTACTTGGAGTTTTACCCATTCAAAGAAATGCCTCTGTACGTCATCTGGAAGTAAATGGTTGAGATTGTAACGTTACTAATTGAATGCTACAGTTTGATTGTATTCAGGCACTCGGGTGTCTCTAATATAGGATCGATCGAGCTTAATTTATGAGTGAAGACAGCCAGCAATTATTGATGGTGAGTCAAAACTACAAATCCTGCATTGTAACCTTTATAGAGTGCACTCTCTAAGCACAGGAGTTTTTTTTTCTCTGTAGAGTACCGAGTTCCAGCCTCGGGCAGTCACGGGCAGCTGCGGACCCTAGCGCGGGTTTAGGGTTTATTTACTCCCCTGGAGTGAAAGTTGAGTGAAAGTTCCTTGTCTTTTGTTTTTACGATGTTTCCCCGTCGGATGTTTCGTTGCTACTATTCTAGCCTACCGCAACCCTCCCCCTGCCCGCAGTTCCTTACGGTGGAGGTTAGTATTAGTCTTTTGATTTTACATTCTTTTTGTGTTTGTTTTCTAAGTGTAATTTTGCTTGCAGAAATATTACGGTGAAGTGAAGTTTCTTCTTGGCGGTGTCGTGGCTATCGCAACGGCAGCGGTTGCGTTGAATCAATCCGCTATGGACACGAAATTCGAAGGTATTCACAAGAATCTTGCCGCTGATGTCAAGAGTTGTCAAGCGGCAATATCTCTCCAGCTCAACGAGAAATTCGCGGCAATATCTCTCCAGCTCAACGAGAAATTCGCGGCAATATCTCTCCAGTTCAACGAGAAATTCGCCGAACAAGCGGCAATATCTCTCTAGCTCAATGAGAAACTCACGACGGAGATGGCTGCCGTAACTGACAAGACCGAGACAGAGATGGCTCGCTTAAGAGCCGAGGTCTCTGATTTGAAGAAGACAGTCGAGGAGTTGACGGTCCAGAAGTCCAAGAGGTGGTGAATTTCAAGATTGAAGGTCCAGAAGTCCAAGAGGTGGTGAAGGCTTTGATGCTGCCAATAAGAACTGCTAATACATGCGGGTATGCGGCATCTTCTTATGCCACATCTGGTTCCAAATTGTACTAAGCTCCTGGTCTCGATACATTGTTCGTTGAAGTAGAGTTTCTTCATCTTCTTTAAACGTACGAACTTGAGATTTGTGCTCTTCCTTTTTCATCTGGCATAAAATTGCAGTGTGCCTACAATGTCGCTCTTGTGCAGCTCTTGTTCTCGTTTTATTGCTGTAGAGTGTTCAACCAATTTTTTACGGTTTCTTGATCGTATCGAATAGAACGAAGGCAAGATCTCTCCTCTTTACTTCGTCGAGTTTCTCCTTAGGTCTTTGTGCCTCTGTTTAATACAAGGAGGACCTTCTGAGGGTTTTGTGGTTTTGTTTTAAAAGTCTTGATTCATGGATTGCTGACTCTCTGGCTCTTGTTCTTGAATGGTTAACTGTTATTGTTTTCCAAGAATGTGTTGAATTCGACAGCTTCAGTTGAGATTTTTTCATTTCAAATGGAGAAGATGCCCAGTGTACATTGGGAAGATAATTCCATTGTGAGATTTTTATTAGGGTTTCTTGATCGTATCGAATAGAACGAACTCTAAATTTCTTTTCTTGACTTCATCGATCTTCATGTATTGTTCCCCTCTGTGAATCTTAGTATATAGAGGGACTTCCGGGGAGAGTCTTGATTTAGGTATTGGTGACTCTTTGGCTCTTGGTTAAGAATGTTTCAGGAGAATCTGTGTACCTATGTTCTTGCTTATGGCAGGAAGTCATAGCGTATAGAATTAGGAGTACTAAAATTGGAGCTGTATTTACTGTACGTTGGCTTTCTAAAGCCTCTGTGTTCTTTTTCATTTCTTTCTGTACCTACGCTTAATATGAAGTTTCATTAGTTCGTGCACTAGTAATTAGAATAACGATCAGTTTGTTGGTAGGGCGAACGAATTAGTACGTTTGTGAGAGATAATGCATGAGCAGAGCGAGCGTATGTTTGAGCTGAGAGAAATGTGGATTAGCAAGAAGAGCAACATTTGAACCTTAGATGTGGGCTACGAGATCTGTACCTCATCTTCCTGTTGTCTGAAAGCACAAATGGGTTGGCCTTCGCTAGTGTCGGTGTTTTTCAGTGAGTAGCTTAGAGAGTCCTATCTGCTTCATAGACCAGACAAGAGTCGGCATCAAGGTAATCTGGGAAGCAAATAAGGCACTAGTTCAGAACTGACAAGTTAGGCGAGTTGAAAAAAGATGATGTAATAATGACAAATCAGATATGCAACACACATCTTTCAGTTTTTCTTTTTAAGGCCACATAAACTACACAGCACCAAAATCGAGATCGCAAGTAGACACTAACTACTTGGCTGCATATATTTGAGTCAGTCAAAAATGTGAAGTAAGGTTGCTATTGGATCATGGTCATGCTCCTCAGGATTGGTGCTTTACCACGATACCAATTTGTAAAATACGGATTGTCAACTAACATGTACCAACAAGAAATTGACACAGACTAGTCAGTGAGAGTTCTGTTAAAGGAACAGACATTCATCAAAAAGACTGAAGTAGGGCAACAAGCATACCAGGCTAGGTAAGAAATCTCAGGATCGGTCGGAGATCGAACAGTCAAGCTTGTCCATCTGTAACCGGAGCAAGCTACACACAATCTGAGCAATTGGAAGATACACTGTCTAGCTAGTCGGAAGCTGTTTATATTAGATAGAACCCCAGCCTTTGCAATGGGAATGCAATCGAATTTCAGGAATTTGTCGGTACTCGTCATAACTTACAGTTGCGACTCAGCGATTGGCACCGTTGTGATGTTGCTTGTGAGAACAAGGCCAGTCCATGCCCGTCAAACGCTCCCTTTATGGGGCTTTGACGGGGCCCCTGTGCTTGGCGGGAGGAGAATGACTAAGGTAAGAGCGCCCAATTCTGAAAAAGCCCCTAAACCAAGTGGTAGACTCACCCAGCCAGCTACAGTTGCAAGCAGGACCCAATTGGGTTAATTATTTTTTCAAGTGACAACAGTGTGGCCGGCTATATTTCAATGCATGTAAGGTAACGGAATTGGGAGCACAACGTTTTTGGAACGGTGCTTTTCTTTTCAAATTTAGGATAGTCTATGTGACATGCATGGGTGCTTACAGAGTTTCCACTTTCAAAAATTGTATCTAATTCATTTTTGCTTGAATTTTTGAAAAAAAATAGTGCTTCCTCCGTGGTCTCTTTTCCTTCACGCTTGGTATTTTTTTATAAATTCATAATCGTCCTGGAAGTGTGCAAATTTTCTTAACTTCACGGTTTAAGGTGCTCCGGCCTTGGCCGCATCCCCAGTCCTCACGGATCGCTTGTTCTCGTCGAATGGGCTCTTAGTGTTACAACATCGTACACCCTTGGATGTTAGCCCTTCATCTACAGTGTTGGGTTTAAAAAATCAAAACGTTTAGGGGTTAGTTTTAGAATGTTGTGATATAATCGGTTTCTGCCAAACTAACTTCCAAGAGCATTGATGTTGATTTTTCACTACAAATGTCGACAACTTTCTAATAAACAATTAGTGCATAAAAAAATCAACAAGCAATAAAAATATCCACTCATTAAATCACATTTTGTAAAACCTTTTCAATTCAATCAACATCTTATTTACACAAAAGATAGTTAAATCATATTGTGATGCATGTTCATGCCATTGTTACAACACCTATTCCAAAAAGGTTGCGTACATGTGTTCATGCCATTGTTACCACAACTATATTCTGAAAAGGTTGCGTAGTACATCTTGATTACCATCAAGAGTCAACTTAAATAATTACAAGTCTTTTTCTAGGAGTTCCATGTCAACCTCCTCCCACCTCGTTTTTTCATTTGTGAGGCTAATCAGTAACTTAGAACGCATTTCTGCTGAGATTGCTTGTTCAATTTCGTATTGATTCCTCAATACTGGCAAATGAAGTGATTCGTGAGGAGAAATGTGAATAATTATCGAGCCTCTAACATCTGCCTCTTGCCGACTTCAGACAATCAATTTCAGAGTCAAGCAGACTTCCATCTTGATAATTAACATCAACCGTGAAGCGAACCAATTCAAAAGCATGACCATAACATCATTGAATTGTATTGCATTCACTGGGCGAGTAACAGACTGAATTTGCTGTGAATCTACATACATACAACACAACTATACAGACAGCGAGAGAAAATGATTTCACCTCATCCATGAAAATGATCTCCACTTATGAAAGTTACTACCAACATCCTTGCATACAAAATGTTTCATGTAAAACACGATCGTATCTGCAAGCTTGATCGCCATACATTTGAACGATATGCATGAACTCAATCAATCAAGAAATTATAGTAAAGATGTTCATTGCAAACACCAGATTGGTGCTTAACTTCTGTCACTGTTTGCTAAGGTTTGCAGTTTCTCATCTCAAACACTAAATGAACATCTGAGCTATCAAGATTGCACCAATGGAATCTCACAAGGTGTTGTCCATGTCTAAATGCTAAATACTCAACAACATCCAGCTTGAACCTTGATAGAGGCTTAAAAGCTCTATTTATGTACAAAGTCTGTGCTATTACACATCATGACAAGTTAACATACTTGCAAGCGACCTAGGATTGCTCTCGAAGCATAACATCTCACCTTAAGTTGGAGCTACCTCCATGTTTCATGTTCATCACGATTCGCTGCTTACTGTATTCCATCTTATTCATGGTTGTCCTTAATGAGCCTCATAACCAAGCCCATGCTGTCAAGGAACGACATCCCATTTCAGATCACACATTATATGTACTTTCCAATCTAAAAAAGTCTCTTCGTCCCCATCATCCACATCGTCTTCTTGCCAAACGTCCGGAATGTCGTATGCTTCTATGCAAGTTTTCTTGTCGAATAGAAGCATGCGTTGATGGCGATGCTCAAACACATCTGAAGACGCATCATCTGCAACCACAAGCAAATACCGTTGACAAGCAAGTAACTTTGTTGGCAAGCAATTTGGCGGCTCCTCCATTCGAAATCCTCTTCTAGGCCCTGTAATCCAACCGTTTTCCCAAACACTCTCTACCATCTCTAGCAAACGATACTCCCGATATTCCCCAAAATCGACATCGTAACCAATCTCAAAGCGATGATCCTTCACAAATGTGACAGATACGGACTTGCCCCCGGGTACAACATCTTCAAAAGTTTGACCATCATACCCACATAACTGTTTTGAGCAACAGTCAAAGTAAACTTCACATCGCTCGTAATCCAGAACACCATGTCCAAACACGAAACCAGAGTCCAATGTGCTCCAAAGCTTGCTCTTGGAATCATATTTTTCGAAACACTACACTTCCGCTCCGCTGCCTCTAATAACAATTTCAGTCACCAGGATCAGTTCGTAACATCCAGTTTAAATTGTGTCCACTATCAACAGTTTTTGTGTCCACTATCAACTGCAATAGAACCGCCTCCGTGTCGAGCGTATTCTTACTGGGAAAACTCGATAGAGGAATATCCCTACTATCGCCGGTTGATGGATTGACTACAAAAATGCTCGGAGGTTCCTTCCAATGCGCAAAAGATGTGAAGGAACTTCGCAGAAAGCATATTAATCCTCCATCGTGTGCAAAAAGTTCCTTCTCTCTGCTGTTCAACCCAATGCGACTTCCAGGGATGTCTTTGAATTCCGAATCAATCGACTCATTATACATCGAATTTGAAACCGCAATGCGGTATGTTCCAGAAGTGTAGTCACTAATCAATTTACCAAAAAGATCGTCATGAGCCTTAGCACAAGATTGTCTAAAATTCGCGGCCATGGGCATCCTTGACCATGGCTTGCATAACTTCTGCAATTTCATCGTTTTAGACAAAGGAAGGAATGAACAAATATGTTGCACCACCTCTCTCGGTAGATTCCTCCACAGTGTAGGGTCCATCACCTCTGAATGATGATTACTATAATGACGACATATGTACGCTTGCCGCCGTGCTCGTCTCCGATTCTTTGCTCTGGACCTCGCGTTTGCATTGTCTGCTCCATCCTCACAAACGTCCGAGCCGGTTTTTGGAGCATAGATCACGCCTTCCTGAGAAGCTGAGAAACTGAGAAGCTCATCACATAAGGTCAAATTCTCTTGAATGTCTGGGACTTTCTCTTTGATACTTTTCACCAAGTTCTCCACAATCTTCAACCGGTTGGCGAGTTCCTTATTATGATCACGGTTGACAACGTACAACATCCAGTACTAAATTGAATGCATTCTCTTCCTCAAGCGAGTCCCCAAATCCTTGAAAAATGTCGTTGAGTTTCTTCAGAGCCGTACTCTTAAATTCCCTCTTCGGTCTAGTATCTGAACACGCCATCCTGCACAACAACAGGTGCCGGATGGAGTTCCTATTAAAGTGGATCATCACTCGAACACTCGTTACCACCGCAAGCACTCCCATCAGTTTCGCAGAGGTTCGTGATTCGGTGTCCCGAGACTCCAATTCATGCATACATCAGTATTTGAATCGAATCCTCATTTATTTCCTACAACACTGAGATCAAGCCTAAAGTTGAATTGTGACCACAACAAGTTATACTATGAGAGCTGAAGTAGGATAGTATTCATACCTGAAAATCTGTCTTTCTGCTGTCAAGGCGTTGGCGCTCTCGATGATCTAGTAACAATCCATTCACCTGCACATTTCAACATCGCACAGGTAAGAGACAAGGGACACACAGGGTCAGAGCATCATCAACACAAAGCCAGCCCGGGGTGAAAACACTGCAGAAGTCTTGCAGTGTAGAAGGATACACACACCTTAAGGTGCATGCAACACATACCTAGATTGAGTCACGAGGGGTCAACCGAAGTCTTGTGTCGAATTGCGGGCTTTCTGTAAAGTTACTGTCCTCCGACTCTGAAGTGCCGGAAGTGATAGCGGCATTCTCAGAGCACGTTGGGACATTGCACATGCAACTCTTCGCTAGAACCTGCTTAAACCCTAAACCTGGGCATGCACCGCGATTGTGTGATAATACTTCCCCACTTTGCTTTGCTTGTTGATTGCGGCAATGATATAGCGACCTCAACATTTGAGTCAGGGCCCTCTTAGGGGGCATTGATGAGAGTCTGCTCATAAACCAGAAGGCGGCTAAGGCGGCTGAAGTATTATTATGCCTGATCCATGCCAACAATGAAGCACTAGGCTTTTTTACACATACATATATAATAGCTCCTTCACTCAACAGTAGCATGTATTCATGACAAACAACATAGGGTGCAAAATGAGGGCACCATTTTAGAAACACCTACAAGATCGCTTCAAAAATACATAGCAAATTATGGACTAATATGAAATTCATGAATCTAGTTTGACTATCCTTCCATTTACTTTCCACATGTACGAAAATATGCTACACTTGTTATTTAACTACAAATTAGGGAATTTGAAATTTGAGCCATTATTGGGCACTCTCCCTTACCACATGGCATTTTGCCTATGGTGGAACCACCTATTGTCGTGCATTTAAGAAAAATTGAAGAAATCTAGGATAAGAGAACCTTAATTCGGATGGCCACAATAATCGGACAACCGGGAATGAAGATCTATTTGGGATGGAATGAAGATTTCCGTGGATAGTATATTCCTCATGTGTACTTGTAGTAGCGTGAACAACTATAAGCGTACCTATATTAGTCGCTTCTAAAAATTGTAGTTAAATATGTAAGTGCATAAAAATATCACAAATACAAATACATGGAAACCTTATTGTTTCTATTTGCTAATCACTGAAGAATAGTAAATTACGTGAGTCATTACTCCAAGTATGGGAAATGGCTTTAGTGACCAAATATAACGGTGTACTCACCCTGTAGAGTCAGAAATGAGTGGGTTACTATTTTTCAAGGAAAACGAATAGAAAAAGATGAACTTTTCGTATTTTGTGGATTTTCAAAACACGCATATTTAAATACAAATTCTACAAGTGGAAGCTTAAAATCGGATACCCTTGCCTATTAGTAAGCATGAGGTACATACAGGAGAAGTTTTATCTTTATAAAGGCAAGAATTCAGGTGCCCACTTTCAAGTAGTTTCACTATAAATAATATCTGCATCTAGAGTTAGGATTAGAAATGTACATGTACCCTCAAAGACTCATTTTTTGAAGTGGTTCTTAGACCAACTAATGAGTGTTCAACAAATATAGATTTGTGGTTTTTTATATAACTTTTTGTGATTTCTCTAGGCACCACAAGTCTCGGCTTGGTGGTTGGCGCTCATGGCTCGCAATGGAGAGGTGTAGTTCTATTCCCTATGCCGGCGTGGTGCTCACCACCATAGTCCACTTAACTATGGTGGGGCTTTTAGACCTTGTTCTATGGGTACCTCAAAACTTTTTGGAAGGATACCATGTCAAATGTCTTAAAGGCACTAGTAACTAGCTATAAATAGCTTCTTCACACAAGAGTAGCATGCAGATTGGCAGCCTCGTACCCAATTTGTTCTCTAAACTCCTTTGTGACCGTTGAATGGAGGACAAAAATCCTCGTAAGCCTTGTCAGCCTTGTTTGAAATTGATCACGCTTCTGCCCACCTCCTTTTTGTAGAATTTTGAAAAACACTCTAAGAAGCTCTACACAACTTCAGACACTCACCATCCTCAAAATTTGAAATTCTTACCAGACGTGAAGCACTAGATGGTGAGTCTCGAGTGCTTTCCATGATTAATTTTTGCAAAAACTACACAAAATAACAAGCTAGAAAAAACCCTAATCTTCAAAACTACATTAGTGAGAGCAAAGAAAAAGCTCCAAGAGTCCTTGAAGCGTTTTGAGACAATTGCAAGGGTCAAGCTTCTAAAAAAGACTTTCCAAGCATTGAGAAAGTATCAAGTAGCACCCCTTCATTAGTTAATGGAAACTCCAAATGTCCAAACTCCAAACTCTAAACTCCAAACTCCAAACACCCTTTATTAGTCACGCCATCTCTCTTTCTCTGTCTGTGAAGGTCGAGCGCTTGTTGCACTTAAGCGAGTGGTCAGTGGAAACGATATAGGGTGAAGAAGGAAGTGAGAGTTTTGGTGTTCACTGATTATTTTGATTGTGGGAGTAGGTGCTTGAAGGTATGGAGTCTTGGGAGGATCAATTTGAGAGCTACTTTGGGTTGGGATTAGGGTTTCAAGAAGATGGAGAAGATGAATGGGAGAATGAACACTTTTTACAAATGATTGAGCTGGTGAATAGAGAAATTCTAGGTGAGTCATCCGCCACTCCCAATGTGCGTGGAAGTGTTCCAGGGAGGAAGTTTGTCTTCCGTGATAGAGAGGCATATCATAATCTTTTGTACAAAGATTATTTCTCTGATTCGCCAACTTATGGCCTAGTGCAATTCCGGAGACGGTTTCGGATGCGCAAGGAACTATTTTTGCGCATTGTGGACTCGGTGGTGACATTTGACCCCTGGTTTGTGCAAAAGCCAGATGCATCTAAGCGCATGGGGTTGTCTACTTTGGAGAAATGCACTGCTGCCATTCGTATGCTTGCTTATGGCTTGCCCGCCGATGCTTGTGATGAGTATTGTAGGTTGGGAGAGTCCACTGCACAAGTGTGTATGAAGAAGTTTGTCTTAGCTATTCGTAGGTGCTTTGAGTCCACCTACTTGAGGCAACCCACGAGAGAGGATTTGGTGCACCAGATGGATATCAATGAAGGTCGTGGATTTCCATGAATGTTTGGTAGCCTTAATTGCATGCACTGGACTTGGAAAAATTGTCTCGTAGCATGGCAGGGTTAGTTCGAGGACAAAGACAAGAATTGGAGTATCATACTTGAGGCAATTGCAAACCAAAGTTTGTGGATGTGGCATGCTTTCTTTGGGTTGCCTAGAGGGAACAACGATATCAATGTATTGGACCGGTCACCATTTCTTCTCAACCTATTACAGGGTCTTCGGCACGACATTACTTTTGAGGTGAATGGGCATACCTATTCCTGATACTACTTGTTGACGAATGGTATATACCCCCTGTGGTCTTGTTTTGTGCAACCAATCCATGCACCACAAAGTGAGATGAAAGAATATTTTACGAAGTGCCAAGAGGCGGCCCGGAAAGATGTAGAGCGAGCTTTTAGGGTGTTGCAAGCTCGTTGGGAAATCATCAAAAACCCGGTTTGACAGTGGAACTTGGATGTCATCACCAATATCATGATGGCGTGCATTATTATGCACAACAT
The DNA here is from genome assembly GCA_037043015.1 of Bryum argenteum. Taxonomy (NCBI): domain Eukaryota; kingdom Viridiplantae; phylum Streptophyta; class Bryopsida; order Bryales; family Bryaceae; genus Bryum; species Bryum argenteum. The sequence goes on along the minus strand of CM073323.1, from coordinate 11,063,724 downwards.
GATTTTGGAGGATGGGAAGGACTTAATCTTGGAGCCACTTGTCAATTGGAGTATTCCCATGGAGACTACTCCAATCCCCTTCACGTTTCGTGACTTATTGTGTAGCACAAGGGAGATAGAGAATGTTGAGTCATTTTGCCTCGCAAAATGACTTGATAGACCACTTGTGGAGGGAGAGAGGACATGGTAGAAGGCTATTATGAGCTTTTTGAGTGCTAATATCTTCATAAAGTGTTGAAACGGGCATTAAGGTTCAAACCTTGCCCAAAGTTTCCATATCCATACATTTGACCTTCTCTTGTGCCATTTTCATTTGACTCTAACCTATTCATACTAGGTGCACTAAAAATTTCTAGAGATTGAGCAAAAGCAATGTTTCTACTCTGTGAATAAGCTTGGTGAAGTCGAGATGGCTCCAGTTCGGGTTGAGTGTCAGGAATGCACTCTGAATCTTCCCAAAACCCTCCCGAATCATTATCTACAAAGCACAAAACCAAATTTCGATTAAAAGAGGATACACAAAATGACATTGAGAATCAATTTGGGTTACATTAAACTCAGTTTGGAAATCAATCTACATCACATGAAACTCATTTTGCAATTCAATCCACGTCACAGTGCACTCACTTTGCAAATCAATCCGGGTCACATCAACTTCTCATTGAAATTGCAATTGGATATGAACTTCTAATTACAAATCAAATTGGGACGTTACTTCAAGAGCAATTTAAAATCAAGAATTAGCGAAGCTATCATTTCTGTGCATGCGGCTTGCAAAGAACTTGCTTCGTCATAAAATTGTAAACAAAATCACACGAAATTATATACAAAATCATACAAATCAAACGAAATCAAACAAAATCAACATCACATCAAAAATCACATCGAGAAAATGAATGACGCTACTACTGGCCAACATACCGAAGGTCCACTGATACCGTTCTTTTTACTAAGTTGCAAGTTTTTGTACCTACATTCCTAACTGATATATTGGGGATTTTTCAGTTTCAGGTTTGAGGAATGAATAGCGATTGCTTCTTGAGGAGAGCTTTTCTTCTCGTTCATCAAGCGTATGGAGGTTGATAACAAGAGGGCGGCAACGAAGGCTAAGTAATTCACAGTAAGGAGCACTACCAATTTCACTTGTTTGCGAATACTGTTCTTTTCCATACACTCGGCATCGATGTTGTAAACTAATTACTGTGCTCTTAAAGCTTACTTCAAACGTTACAAATACAACACGAACGTAATACAACACGAACGTGATTCAACACGAACGTAGTTGCATAGATAACATACCTGCAAGTGCTGGATTGGGAGACAGGAACGTTGGCCCAGACGGACGGGGGGTCTCAATTCGTGTCGGTGACGTCTCGGGAGAATTCATCGTTGCCGGAGATGGATAAGTGCCGGCGGTAGGAGCCTGATCAACCGTAGGCGTAAGAGTTGCTGCAAGCTCGGTTCGGCCCCGCTTTTGGGCGGAGAGTTCAACACGCCTCAATCGCATCACGTGCTCGCTCTTCTCCCTCTCTGCAGTCCGCTGGTCTGCCTCCATGCGTCGCTTAATCCTCATAAGTTCTTCCTTTCGCCGAAGCAAGAAGTATTCCCTGGCATCTCCATCTAGGTCCTCCAATGGCATTTTCAATAATTCAAGTGCCGCATGATCTTGCATGGTCTGTGCTTTTCGCATGTTTGCAGCCGCCATTTGTTCCGTGGCCCCAGCTTGGGTCTTCGAAATGGAGTTTCGCTTGCCTTGCTCAACAAGGTCCGCCTTTGCAGCTTTGTTGCCCTGCGGCCTCCTGAGGCGTTGTGCGGCGACCTCTCTCTGCCAGTCATGCACCCCAGCCTCGCCGTCACCACTGCCTTCACCTTCCTCATTGCCGCGTCCGTACGTGTCTTGAATTGCAGGCGGTCTCGTTGTTGCTGGTGAAAGATTGTTGTCACTAGTAAACCCACGCCTTTGTACGTTCAGTGGTGAATCCAACCACCTAGGTACGTCCTTCAAAACACAAGGTGGTGTGGGTGCGTGCGGTGAGCAGTGAGTGGTGAGCGGTGAGCAGATTTTCACGAGCAATGGGCAGATTTTCAAGAGCAATGATCAGATTTTTGAGTGGAAATTAACACTATAAGAAAACCCTGTTTTTTGTGATGTCTTGTGTAATGTCTAATGTATTTTGTGATGTCTTACTGTCTTAAAAGATGTCTTCGAAGACGGGAGGATGTCTGTACGTCTAACGGGCACATTTTGGATTGGGGGGGCATGAAGACATCACCAAACAAAAAGATGTTGGTGAAGACATGGATGTCTTTGAAGACATCTTGATAGACATCAAACTGCCACGTTGGCAAGGGATTTTAGACCAGCAAGGTAAAAACGACCAAAATTTACTGGTAGACATGGTAAAAAGCATTTCTAATGTTAAAAGAGTAGGTGAATGGGCAGCGGTTTTCAAAAGTAGAAAAAAAAACATCGCACTTTAGTTTTTTTTTTTTTTTTTTTTTTTTTTTTTTTTTCCTTCTTCTTGCTATAACATTATGTGACGTGGCAATACTGAAAATACTAATTTCAGGCTATTCTCACTATTTTTTCATTGATCTATTTTTTTTTTAATATTAAAATATATAATTATATTTCAATAAAAAATATTTTGTATATTTTATTATATTCAAATAAATTAGAATATTATAATTCTGTAATTTTTTATGATTAAAAATTATTTAAATATTTAAAAATATTATATATAAAATATAATATATATATAATATCTACAAGATAACAATGGTGCCAAAAAAAAAAGTAAAAGTAATTTCGTGGATATTTAATCCTCAAAAAACACGTGGACATAGATTAATAAAGTTATCTACAGCGCTTTATCTACATGGCAACAAAAACTCCACGTCAGACCAGTTGACAAGTCATTCAACATCTAGTCGGATGTCTAACACGATGTCCAACTTACCATAACTACAGTCAGGCATGAATGTCCGCATAGACATCTACTTGGATGTCTATGAAGATGTTTTGCACGACATCCTCCTAGACGTCATTTACTAAAAAGCGGCAGTACTTAAGAGTCTTTTAAAGAATAATATCAACTTTTTCTCTTATCGCTTGTCCTCCATTGGCGCGGGTCTCTGATTGGGGTAATCCTCAAATACATAGAGAAAATATAAAAAGAAAATAAAAACAATAAACAGTGTTTTTTGGCTTACTTCAAGAAGGAATTAAATATTATTGATTACTTATAGATTAGATTATTATAGTCTAATGGCAAGACTATACATTACTCTATCATTAACAACCAATATTATACAAATTAAAGAAAATTTACAAGAAATATGAATTTATGAAAGTAGCTATTTAATACAGTTTAGGAGACAATTCAAGAATAGAATTAGTATTAAGAAAGTTAGTTGGAAAGTTAGTTAGGGTAGAAATAAAAGGTAGTTGAGAGTTTAAAAGAGAGCCTATCACCATGGAAGACTATAAATAGTCTCATGATTGTAATTCCACACTTTTTCTATCAATAAAGTTTATTTGATTTGTTGTGGAAGAAACTCTAAGACTTACAATATGTGCTTTGTTGTGGAAAGAACTTTAAAGCATCTGGTATTTGATTTGTTGTGAGGGAAAACAAAAGACCTTTTATACTTAATGTGTTGTGATTGAAACCCTGAAAATGTCATCAGATGTTTATGATAATGTCTGCAGGGATGTCTAAGATGACGTTTATGAAAATGTCTAACATGATGTCTATGAAGATGTCGAAGATGACATCTATGACAACATCGAGAACCATCTACAGGGATGATTTTCATTGACTTCAATGGATGAACAGAGGCGGCTAGGGTTTGCTGCCGCCGCCATAGTTAGGTCATGAGACCTTTAAGTAGAATTAGAGGCCGCACGAAGCTCATTTTTGTCTTCATTTTTTCAAAGAGTTAGTGTTTGGAGTGTAGAGGCTAAGGTTTGCTTCTTCATGTGGCTAGGGTTTGTTTCCGCCGCCATAGTTAGGTCATGAGATCTTCAAATGGAATTACAAAGCTCATTTTTGCCTTAGTTTTTCCAAAGAGTTTGTGTTTAAAGTATAGAGGATTTGAAATTGTTTCCATTCGGTTTGTAATGATTGTTAATCGCAATAAGAAAATAGTATTTGTAGAAATCCAATAGCTCTCAAGAGTAGGTTTTCCTTCTTCATGTGGCTAAGATTTGCTACTTAAGAGGTACTGGATTTCAAAAGCATCTTGTACAAGAAACCCTAGGACTTGTAGAATTTGATTTGTTGTGAAGGAAACCCTAGTACTTGTAGTATTTGATTTGTTGTAGAAGATGTCTATGATGATGTCGCAAGATGTCTTAGAGAATGTCTATAAAGATGTCTAAATGTGTTGATGGAATTCTATTTTGGAAGGTGGGACATAAGAGGTCGGGCGTGAGCACGATCCGAGGAGGCGAAGCGACATGCGTGCTTGTAGGTGAGTGGAATGAGATGTATGTATGGATGTCTATAACGTTGTTTTTAATGATGTTTAGAAGGATGTCCGAAGAAATGTCTAAGCGAGATGTTTGCAAAAATGTCTAATCGTGTCGATATCTTGAGGTTAGGAAGTAAACCATCTCAACCTAGGTAGTGCAATTAAATGGAATTTAATCGAAATTTTTACCTTTACAAACCCTTCTTTAAATGCGATTGATATTGGCTTATTGAATATGTGTAGCGGCGGGACATGCACATGACCATACGGGTATCGGCAAAGAAGCGATGGAAGTGGAGGGACTTACGGAGTTCAAATTGTGGGTGCGTAGTATATCGTAGTTGTTGACAGGCGTATTAGTAAATATTCTAGTTTGTGTTATCTGAGGTTTTAATGACCTAAGCAATATATGTTTGATTCATACTTTTTGATGTGACATTGTTTACAGTTGATGTTATGTGAGACGTCTGTGGATTACAAATCTGATGACTATATAAACATCTAAAAATGTCATCCTAGATGTCCTTTCATATGCCCAAAAAACATGAATAGTAACACTGTTGCAAACATCATGTCCTACGAGATGTCGCTACAAACATCCGAGCAAACATCACAAACTTAATAAGGACATCAACGTAAACATCATTCTACGCACTGGAAACATCTTATAAGACATAAAAATTGTCTTGTAAGATATTTTGTAAGACATTGCATACGTCTTGCGAGACATCTTGTACAATATCTAAGATGTCTTGCAAGACATTTAAGTCGTCTTAATTGATGTCTAAAACTATCATGATAGGAGCATAAAACCTCCGCAATATGTTGACGTGGCATGCCATGTCATTTTTCCAAGTCCACGTCAACTTTTCCCGCGTGCCACGTCGGATATTCCCGGCTGCCACATCGAATTTTCCCGCGTGCCACATCGGATTTTCCCGGGTCCACGTAGGATTCTGGCACCGCCATGTCATCTTTCGTGGGACCATGTAAAATTCCACATCATGATGAATTTCATCCCCACGTGGCACTTCCCGTTGAATTCAAGCTGATGTGTCATCTACGTGGCACCTACGTGGCACACTTTTTACCATTCCAAAATTACCTTAAGACATCTTCGATCTTAAGACATTTTCCTGTCTTTTTAGACGTCTGCTTAGACATTTGAGCTGTCTAGGATGTCTTATCGTCTATAAGACATCTAAATTAATGTCTACGATGTCTTTTTAGACATCATTTACAACATCATTAAAAACGCAGGTTTCTTATAGTGTAAGCAGAGTACATCAAAATCATCAATATAGAAGGCGACGGCCATAGGATCGGGGGTTCATTGCATAAACCCATGACCGTGTGAAGAAGTTATCGTTTGTGGCCGTAGAGGTGGTCGTCGATGAACTGGAATGGTATGGCTCGTCCTCACTTCCACGGGGGCGCGTTCCACACACGGGCGCGCCCGCCGTGCTAGACATGGTGCGCCGTGGCATGCAAGGAGGGTGTGCAAGGGGAAAGATACCCGTGACGGGGGTCATGCTTGTGACGGTGACGTTAGTCGTTAGAACGAGGGTAGAAGTTGAACAGAGTGAGGGTGAGAGTGAGCGAGGGTGAACAGAGTGAGAGTGACAGAGGGTGAACAGAGTGAGACTGTGAGAGTGAGCGAGGGTGAACAAAGTGAGAGTGAGCGAGGGTTGAAGTTGAACAACGAAACAGAACTCAAGATAAGGTGGTGCATCCAACATGTTTGTGAGCTATGTTCATGATTAAGGAAATCTGAAGTCACAACATTTTTTTTAAAAGAGGGATGTTGGTTAAACCACTTTGGTAGTCTAGACATCGAAGGCTGTGACGTAGACCTTCGTGAACAAGAATTACTAATTTCGTACCGGGATCCTATCCAAAATCCCTGCAAGCAGTACGCGCTTTATCTCGTTGAAGCTTAAGATGGGGGCGGTCACGAGGTGGTCGTCTTGGAGTCGGAATCCACAAACCATGCGGAAAATGTAGCATAGGTGCTTGCAGTTATACCATCCTCCACGCCCTCTGTGGTGCAATGCCATATCTGTGAAATCAATACAAGTGCAGCTAGGGAATAATCCTATCATAAGCTTGTACTCCGCTGCCTCTGACCCGCTGGTTGATTTCAAATCAATGACTGCTCCGATACCCGGGCTAGGAATAAGGGTGATCCGGGCCATCTCTGCGTGTAGAAGCGTTGCGGACTCCCACCTTGCGAGCTGCTTCTCCGAGTTCTTACGAGTGACGAAACGCTTGCAGGATTTGTCGTTGCGCACCGTCATGTACTTATCTGGTTGTGTTGGGATTGGGATGCTTTCAATTTGATCCGCAATGGCAACGTTATATCCAAAATGATGCTCCATCGGCATTGGTCGTTTTTGTTGTAGCTGGAATCAGGGATGTCAATATGGACGTCTTTTGAGTTTTTTTGGTCGGACGTCCGTCCGTCCGTCCGGACGTCCGTCCGGGGGGGTAAAATGGAATTACTACGACAACAGTAAAAATTTCAACCATTAGATCTTCTTGGAGCTCGCATCTAAGCCGTTCAAATCTGATCTTCTTTAAAGCGACCGAGAAAATTCGCTCCGACCGGCGCCCGGTCGAGGCGACCGAAGGTCGTGGTGACCATGAGATTTGATTCGGAGATCCACAACCGTCAGATCGATAACGGTCGACCGATCGGTCGGCGGTCGACGGATCGGTCGGCGGTTGACCGATCGGTCGGCGGTCGACCGGTCGGACGGCCCGACCGGAATTTAAGGGAAAAAAAAAATTTTAAAAAATTTAAAAAAAAAATAAAAATAAAAAAAAATCTAAATTTAGAATCCGGTCGCTCGTCCGATCGGTCGCTCCGTCCGTCGGTCGGGTCGACCGTCGGACGAGTTGATTCTAATTCTAAATTTTTTTTTTTTTTTTATTATTTTTTATTTATTTTTTTTTAAAATTTCCCCGAACGGCGTGGGCGTCCGAAGCCGCCTTGGTGGGGAGCTAAGGATGGCGGCCACTCCTCTTAACCCTAACCCTATTCTAATTTATTCCAACAACCATTTTGAATTTCTTAACAACTCCCTCCCTAAAGTTTTTCAAGATCCAGATTACACTATTTGGGGTTCCCGCCCAAATAAGATTCTCCTTGCTTTGAGCATTACGATCTCACTAATGGAAAAGAATCAACGGTTTAAATTTTACAAGTGACTAAAAACTCAAGCGACCGACCGAGCGACCGACCGATGTCGACCGACCGATGGACCGACCGATCGACCGAGCGACCGGTCGGTGTCTTGCGCTCCTCTCTTCCTCTCTCACTCACCAACACTCCCTCATGTCTCCACTTCTCCCTTCTTCTTCCTCCTCTTGCTTGCATTTAAGAGATTGTCTATTTTTAGGTACCTGACATTGTACCTACAATCTAAATCAGTGCATTAATCCACATGCCGATTTTGTCAGGGGAATGTCGGGAAGATCTTCTTTTCAAAGAAGGGAATGTTTTACTCAAAAGATCTTATGGGCTTCGACACACATGAAAAATAGAACTTATTAAAAATAACCCCTCATTGTTCATATGAATCTTAACTATCCATGAATCACTTGGAATTCTTTGGGGGTACAATGTCATGCTTTGATAGAATTTGCAATATATTTACATTGACTTATGATAATGAAAAATATTATAGTTACTAACCATTTACGGATCTAAGTATCTAAGCAAATTTTATTTGAATCCAAATGGGTGGTTGTTTATTTAACCCCTAAAGGCTAGGGGGGTTTGAAGAAAAAATAAATGTGTTAAGAAATGTGAGTTTTCTAACTCTTGTAAACTTTCTTCCCAAAGACAATATAAAAACCTTAATTCTAAGATTAAATTGTTGTAGGTGAAAACTTGAAATCCTCATAACAATTAATAATTCTCTTGTAATAGATTAAAGACACCTAAACTTTCAATAGCAAAATAAAATTCTCATTTCTATTCTTAGTACTTATTTATTTGTATGGTTTCCTTAAGTTTTATCTTACATGATAAAGGCCAATACTTATCTATGAAGATACTATTAGTCTCCTTTTATAATAAGCTATTCAATATTAAGCAAACCTTGTCATGTTTGTGATTAAAGGGGTTGGTGTGAAAAATTCATGATTCCAAACTAGGTAGTACATACCATAAGTAGTACGAAGTAGGTAATATCTTCCGGACCATGATAATAAGATTAAATGAATCATCAATCAATTCACAAAAGTAATTTAAGTATGGTTAAATTTTAGATAAAATAAAGAGATCTTAATCCCTAGATATCCTTGATGCGAAATTGCCGAAATTCTTCATGCTTGAAAAGCCTCATTTGAAGCAATGTTTAGAAAGATCCAACCGTAGGATCTTAAAGTTAACTTGAATTTTTAGTGACTTGTAAAATTTAAACCGTCGATTCTTTTCCATTAGTGAGATCGTAATGCTCAAAGCAAGGAGAATCTTATTTGAGCGGGAACCCCAAATAGTGTAATCTGGGTCTTGAAAAACTTTAGGGGGGGGGGGGAGTTCTGAAGAAATTCAAAATGGTTGTTGAAATAAATTGGAATAGGGTTAGGGTTAAGAGGAGTGGCCGCCATCCTTAGCTCCCCACCAAGGCGGCTTCGGACGCCCACGCCGTCGGGAAAAAAAAAAAATCTAAATTTAGAATCCGTCGCTCCGTCCGACGGGTCGGCTCGACCGACCGGACGGAGCGACCGGATTCTAAATTTAGATTTTTTATTTTTTTTTTTATTTTTTTGGTCGAGACGACCGCTGGTCGCCTTGGTCGACCGGCCGACCGGCCGTCAGACGGCCTGGCCATCACCATCACCTTTTTTTTTTTTTTTTTTAAATTTTTTTTTTTCGGTCGGGTCGACCGCCGACCGATCAGACGGCCCCATCGCTCTACCGGTCGCCCGGGTTGGGCCGGTCGGCGGGCCAGTCGCCTGGGCCAAAAACCGGTCGCCCCGCCCAAAGACCGGTCGCCCCTTTTACCTTAGGTAAATAGTCCAAAATCTCTAAGTCACGGACGCTCCCATAACCCCCTACGGACGTCCGACGGACGTCCGGACGCTGTGACATCCCTGGCTGGAATCCCGCTTGTTGAAGTGCCAAGACCTCACGCATAGTTAGATTTGTTCCTTTCTGAACAGGCCAAACCGTTGGGACATCAAGAATTAGATCCGTAATCCACCTTCGGCGGGGGCCTTTAACACACCTGTTCAGATCATCTAGACAGAAGTAGAAAAATTGCTTGACGTCGAGGTTCTTCGGGCGATCATGACGAGTCCCATGGAATGTAGGTGCTGGGCCTGCTAGCCCACTGATCTTCTGCTGGCATTGCTTTGACGCGCTCCGGTTTCCAATACAAGTCGGATTGCTATTTGCAGGAACACGACGGATATGCCATTTTCCTTTCTCACAATCATCTTCTTGGACTTCAGTGACATGCACAATGGATGCGATTGAGGCGCGCGCACTTACTGGAATATCGTCCACGTCTTCGTCATCTAATTGAATAGGAGTAGAAGGAGATCCATAAGAGCGTGTTCTCCTTTTGGAGTGCTTTGGCTGAGAGAAGTTAACCTTGTCGAACCAATAGGAATCGTCATCAGCACTAGGTTGCGTTTCTAAACGCCTTTTACTTGATCCAAAAACTTCCTTGCCAGCATAATTAGGGTCCGCAACCAGGAAGTCCTTAGCACCGGGGATGGCTTCCATGGCTTTGTACATTGTGATCAAATTCCTACTTCGATGTGCGAGCCTGAAGAGCAGCACCTCCTTGTCCGGTCCAGTTCCACCGCGGTTACCGTGTAGAAAAGCGTTGTAACGTGTGCATTGCATGAATGCCCTGACATAATCGTCCATCGATGCTTTTAAAATATCTTGAACGTCTTTACCGGACTGTTTTGACCACGCAGCGTGGATGGTTTCAGCCAAATTGCACATTGGCATTTGAACTTCTCTTCATCGAGAAGGTCCCCGCACAAAGTCAAATTAGGTCATTTTGATCGTTGGAAATGGAAAACCAACTGTTACGTAAATCTAAACAAATGCGAGTACAAGAATATGTGGATCGTGTAGGAAAATGAATTATGGGAGTGGCGGCACAAGGGAGGCATGTCTACATATTAGAGGTATGAGAAGAATGGAAAGTGCCGTGGTGGATGTTACGTTGAGAGAAATATTTAAGCATATCACAGAAACAAAAATTAAAGCACGCTTATAATATCCATGAAGCCTCCCCATTGTCTGCAGAATTTAAAATGCCACCGCGCGCCCGGCCCAGGACTCCATGGTCGGGCAAATTTGAATCAGAATGACTTCACTGACACCCACCACGACCGAATTGCAAGGTAGCGTGTCTCGGCCTCGTCCATATTGATTGCATCCTTATACTGTGTACAGATTCGCTTATGCTCATCGCGGAGCACCGGGGTTACGTATAAGTTTGTTACTCTATGCATGCATTTTGTCGCATGTAGCACCGCTGTAGCACTGTCCACTATTGGTGTGTTGGTGTGACCATGATCCTTGTAACACCGGTGCAACCCTCTCTAATAACACCGGTGTAGCTCCGTGCACTGCAAGTGTGATAGTGTGACCCTAAGCACTGAACCATAAAAACCCCATGGTTTGTCAAAAACTTCATCCGTCAATATCGCATCCATAGGGTGTCCGATCTCGGCGAATCAAACCATTCCGGAATCCACATGTCCCAGGCAACACCGTGGATGGACCCTCGTCAGCAAATTCCACCTCATTCAAGAGTCGTTTCTTTGGAGTTGCATATGTGGACGCATAGAGGATCTCTCAATTACGCAAAAAAATCTCAACCACGCTGTAGGGTACAGCGCGGGGATTCCGAAACCACCTCAAGTTTGCGATTTGGACGTACGACGGATGAGCCATCTGCGGATGAAGTTTGGAAATCCAAAACTTCATCCGTCTATAACTCCTCCGTTCTAAGTCCGATCACAACGTTCTTTACCGTTTTGGAATAGACTTAACATAGGCTACAGCGTGGTTGCCTTGGATTTACGGCCCTTACCCCATCCGGTGCCCGACCATAGTACAGGCGGTTAGCCTCTGACACTTACTCGGGCCGCATCACATAAACCGCATCACAAAAGAGCAGGGATGTCAATATGGACGTCTTTTGAGTTTTTTTGGTCGGACGGACGTCCGTCCAAGACCGTCCAGACGTCCGTCCGGGGGGTAAATTGGAATTACTACGACAATAGTAAAATTTTCAACCATTAGATCTTTACGGAGCTCGCATCTAAGCCGTTCAAATTTGATCTTCTTTAGAGTGATCGAGAAAATTCGCTCCGACCGGCCCCCAGTCGAGGCGACCGAAGGTCGTGGTCACCATTAGATTTGATTCGGAGGTCCACAACCGTCAGATCGATAACGGCCGACTTTTGCGAATTGATTGATGATTCATTTAATCTTATTATCATGGTCCGGAAGATGTTACTTACTTCGTACTACTTATGGCATGTTGATGTTTAACAACTAAAAAGAGAAAATATGATGATGTTCATGTGTTTTCTAGTTTAAATTACGTATTTTTCTTCAATGCCCAAATTGCAAACTTTAGGAACAAGACTAATGTCTTAATTCACCGTGAAGGGCATTTAGTATTTTGGGGTGTAAGTTCTTAGTGTCATTTGCCAAAAACACATAGCATCATAAGGATCAAATAAGATAAATAGAAAATCTTTACTTGAGGATAAGAAGACGCTTCCACAAAGATTAATTTTATTCAATACAAATTTTATTGCCATATAAATCAAATGGAGTTAATATCATCAAATCGCATCTTAAAATAATATATCATTGTATATTTGATCATGTAGTATTATGAATTGCTAAAATAAGATACCATAGATACATCACTTTCTACAAAAACGAAAAATAATATACGCCATAAACGTGGACATGACTCATATTTATTCAGGAGTTATGAACATTTACCGAGAACAAATACCGTACCCGGCCGTCAGGGTCGGCATCTCATGCCGAATAATTAATTAAAGTGGAGAAAGTGGGTACGGCATGGCAGCAAGAAATTAATCAAAATTTCAAAGTTTCAAAAAAATTATTATAAAAGATTCGGCGCTTTAACCCCTAAACGACCAAGGCCTCCGATTTGGCTGTTTTGCTATTTCGGGCAGCCTAGATGAAGGGGTTAGAATCAATATTTTTGCATAAGATTTTTATTGGAAGTTCCCTATACTACAAGGTGTATGTGGGAAAAATTGCAAAGTCAAAATCCACTTTTGGAGTCTTTAAATGCAAATTTTCGTTTTCGGCTTTGGGGCGGGCAGAAAAAAACTTTTTATTTTTAACTTTTTTTTGAGATTTTTTTTAAAATTTCTTTTCTTGACTGATTTCATACTTAGGTTTCCAAGTGACCCAAGTCAAAACTTTTACCAATTCTACAAGGGCACCCTTCAAAAAATTACAAGAACTAGATCCAAAGTTTTCGTAATATTACAATTTTTCTTTCGAAATTTGCTAAAATTTGAGATTTAGGAATTTTTGAATTTCTTTTTCTCAAAATTCACAAACTCATGAAGGCACCTACTCACCATTCATTTTCCCCTAAACCAAATACGACAATTATGGTGCATGTTTTACCGAATCCTTGATTTCTACCTTCTTCTAGTAAATAGATTGCATGAAGGTTCAAAAAGCCAAATGAGTGTCTAAAATTTTGCATGGTAATGATCAACTTAGTTATCTACATGGAAAAAAATATAATCAAGATGTTTGAGGTATTAAGCATCACGTTATCCTTTGCACAAAGTAGACTATGTCTGCTGAAAAAAAGTTTGCATCAACTTTGAATGTCATGATCTTACAAATGGCAAAGATCCAACGGTTGAAATTTTAAACACTATCTCTTATGATAGTTATCTTTAAGATCCTACGGTTAATATTTCAAAAAATTGTGAAAAAAATTCTCATACACCAAAGTTTACAAGGTGGTATGAAATCACAGTTTTGGAGTTTGGAGCTCTCAAAACACCATGGTCGTTTAGGGGTTAATACAAGGCTAGTTTACGGCAATGAAGAATTTTCTAATTTTTCATCCGTTTGTGGTGGACTTGGTGTGCTTAACCTAATTGAATGCCCTAATCTCCATTAGTGGTCTTTTGTATGTGTTACTCTCACTTATTTATACCTTGTCTCTCTTTTCAATTTTTTCTACTATTGTTGGATTGTAGTGTGCATTTGCTCTTTTGTGTGTGTGTGTGTGTATGGAGCAATGGCTCCAAAGCATATGCAATTAGATTTAGCTTTTTTTACACCAATTTCTAAGGAAGAAAGGGAGAGAGCAGTGGAAGTGGAGTTTGCAACTTTCAATGAGAAGTTGGAGAAGGAGAATGCAATGCCAAAGAAGGTGATCTTGAGGAGACCAGTGGGGAGGCCTAAGAGAAACCAAGATGTCCATCTTCCCAAGTCAACAACCATGAAGAAAACAAGCAAGAAGGTAAGAGGTCAATACCGAAATTGGTTCAATCCAAGTCTTTGGCCTCCTATCTATGTTGCTGTTAAACAACATCGAAACATCGGGGATGCATGGAACTTCTTGAGGTCTGCCTATAGAAAGCCAGGAGACTTGAGTTGTGTTTATGACTATTTGAGTAGAGGAACCATGTATGGTTGGTTTCATTCAAATGGAGCTTTGAAAGACAACATCAAGAGGTGTATAGAACTTGGCACTTATTTTGCCAAGTCTACACAACATTGCTCAATTTTAGCCTCATATCCTCTCCTTAAAGAGGAGATTTGTGAGGTCTTGAAGAAACAAAGGAGTCTTTGGTCAACCTTTGTATGGAGCTTGCATACAAGGTATAATAAAAGCAATCATCTCTAAACGACAACCCCACTTGCTAGAGGATTCGAGTGGATTTTGTGTGAGTTACAAATGGACATTAGCATTCATCAAGGCTGAGATGAATTGGAGTTACCGAGCCGCAACAACAGCAGCAGGGAAACTACCATCAGACTATGAAGATCAAGGGAAGAAGATGGCACAAAGATGTGCCTATTTGGTGAAGATTCACAACATTCCAGAGGAATTAGTTGTGAATACCGACCAAACGGGCATTCATCTTGTTCCTACAGGTGGAGCTCGAACGTGGGAAGAAAAGAATTCTAAGCATGTGAAGGTACAAGGAATAGAAGACAAACGTCAAATCACTGTGGCTGTCTCTTCAGCAGCCAATGGCAATATTTGCCTTTTCAAGTGATTTTCCAAGGTTTGACTCCAAGATCCCTTCCCCCTAAGAATGATGAGCGTATTGCATGTGAAGACGACGGTTGGCATCTTACATTTTCTTCAAATCATTGGTCTACTCTAGACACATGCAAGGATTTTGTGAACAACATTCTATTGAATTATAGAACATCACAGATAGATCTTTTGGGGCTTTCTACACATCAAGATATGATTTGGCTCATCGATTGTTGGAGTGTTCATATTAGCAAGGAGTTTAGAGCGTGGATGAAGAGCAATCATCTAAGGATTCATTTGCTCTTTATACCCGCCAATTGCACATCTATTTTCCAACCAGCAGATGTTATTTTACAAAGGCCTTTCAAACATGCGTTTCGAGTGGAATTTAACAAGTTTACAATGGAGGTGATTTCAAATCAAATTGACAACTCCGAAGACTTGAAAGTGGATCTGAAAATGTCCACTTTGAAGCCCAAAATTTGTGGATGGCTTTTCACAGCATGGCACAACCTTACTACTAGACGTGAGATGGTAAAGAAAGGATGGAGCTATACAGGTCTACAACGTGCATTTGAACCAGAGTTTCAAAAGCAAGCCATGATTGACAACATCAAAACACCATTGTTCAACATTGAGGAAGATGTAGCAGTGTAAACAAATAACAACATTGACAACGAAGAGACATGTGTAGAAGTGTCTTTGGACACAATTTTGGAGGACTCTCTCACCAAAGTGTCATTGCTCACAACTTCAAGTCCCACGACTAGGATGGCCACACTACGGGGCATGGCAAGAAAAATACCTACATCTGCAACATCAAGCACAAGAAGCCCAGATTCAAGAGCTGAAGTTGTAACTAGGAGGTCAAATCCATCGGTGCAACTTCTACCTATTCTAAGGTAAGTTTCAAGAACTTGAGCATTCATATGATATAGAAATAATTTTGAAATGAGATTTACACACAAGTTTAGAGCACATACCTATGAAATTTGAAATTGTGATTGCAGCTCTGGAAGAGGACGTGGAAGAGGACGCGGCCGGGGTAGACCACCGCACAACAAATCTACACAACAACAAGCAAGGCTTGATCAGTAACATCTCAAATCTACATTGGTCAGTATTTTCATTTTTGGACATGCAATACCGAAATATGTTCAGTTGAAACCATGAATGCATCAAATTCAATGAAAAGACAATGTAAGAGAATTTCAATACCATGGTGTCCTCCTTCATCGTATGTCGCCTCGATGGTTTCACCTTCTATTTGCATTTCATATTCTGGTCACCTTCTACCGACAAATGGTCATATTTTGGTCACCTTCTACAGCAATGATGAGAAAGTGAAGCTAGTCATGCTTGATCAGTATTAATCTGTACATAAGGAACAAGAACCAAGAAATCCTGTGGCATCAAGATTCAATTAACTAGCTCAGTGATGTTACACCAAAATGCCAAAATTTGCAAAAGGAAGAACGGGGATCACAACCAGGATGAAAGCGCCAACTTACAGAGCATCTCCAGCACCCTTCTGCACATCAGCATGTGATACTGCACCACCATCATCATCTGTGCCATTCATACCGTCTTTGAGCGTGGAGACATCGATCCAATGTTCTTATCCTTCGCCATCGCTTGCTCAATCATCTCCTTGCTTTTCCCTCTCCGGAAAAACTTCGGTGAGCAACAGGGGCCAGGAGCATGAAGTTGGAGTGCTAACCTCGATCAGATGAAGTACGCCGAGAGAGTGATGGCCGCGGCTACCACAACCAACTGCCACCCGATCAAAACAATGGAAGTCAGAAGAAAGATGCAAGATGGTAATGGAAGTCGGAAGAAGCGCCGATTGCACAACTTGCCCCTCGGCTCCGCTCATCTACTCAACACCATCGTTGCCACCACCGCGTTACTGCTTTCTCAAAAAATCGTGGTAATGAAGATGAAGACCATGTGAATGTATACTTGTGAAGGTTGATGGCGGCGTGGAGCGCATGGACTTGGCGTAGAGTGCGTGGAGCGCGTGGAACACCCCCGTCAACTTGGATCGAGTCTTTAGTTTTCCATTTTTGGACACAACTTGTCCACTTCAAGATGCCTTGGGTATTTTTTGACTTTCACAACAGGTAAACAACTAGTTAAGTGGAGTATGCAATATTTTGGGATTTTACTGCATGACCTTGGCTCAATTTTGTAATATTCGGCATGTTCTTCAATGAATAATTTTTCTTTTTGACTCTCTTCTCCAATAATTCCCGATCTTTTTCAACTTCTGTTTTTTTATTTAATTTTTGCCGACCCTGACGGCCGGGTACGGTAAATGAAAAATCTATATCTACACTACGTAACTTGTTAAATGATTAGGAGAGTCTTATAGAAATATAATCATTCATACTCGCACATACACTTGAAAGAAAAATATTAGCACATACTACTTTGTACCCATGTTCTCCTAAATTTGGGTTGCATGAATTTGTATTGCAAGTTTTATGTTATACGTCTTTTTCCTTCACATATTTATATACTAATATGATGCTAATAGCCTTTCAATATAGTACATGATTGGATATTCACTCTAACTCTCAACCACTAAAGGCCCAATCAACCATTTTGTGCTCTATTCCAAATTTTGACAAGATATATCCGATTTTAAAAGGATTCTTGTTGGACTTATTTTTTACCTCCGAGATGTAAGATGAGTTGGGAACCTCATTTACATTACAAAACCTAGTTTGGAATCATGTATTTTTCACACCAACCCCTTCAATCACAAACATGACAAGGTTTGCATAATATTGATTAACTTATTATAAAAGGAAACTAGTAGTATTCTTCATAGATAATTATTGGTCTTTATCATGTAAGATAAAATTTAAGGAAACCATAGTTACATATAAATAAATACTAAGAAGAGAAATGAGAATTTTATTTTGCTATTGAAAGTTTTGGTGTCTTTAATCTATTACAAGAGAATTATTAACTAGTATGAGGATTTCAACTATAACAATTTAATTTAAGCATTAAGGTTTTTATATTGTCGTTGGGGAGAAAGTTCACAAGAGTTAGGAAACTCACATTTCTTAACACATTTATTTTTCCTTCAAACCCCCCTCCCCTAGCCTTAAGGGGTTAAATAAACAACCACCCATTTGATTTCAAATAAAATTTGCTTAGATACTTAGATCCGTAAATAGTTAGCAACTATAATATTTTTCAATATCATACATCAATGTGAATATATTGCAAATTCTATCAAAGCATGACATTGTATCCGTAAAGAATTCCAAGTGATTCATGGATAGTTAAGGTTCATATGAACAATAAGTCGTTAGTTATAATAAGTTCTATTTTTCATGTGTCTCCAAGCCCATAAGATCTTTTGAGTGAAACATTCTCTTCTATGAAAAGAAGATCTTCCCAACATTCCCCTGACAAAATCGGCATGAAGATTAATGCCCTGATTTAGGCTGTGGGTACAATGTCACGTACCTAAAAATAGAAAATTCTTAAAAGCAGGCAAGAGGAGGAAGAAGAAGAGGGAAGTAGAGAGAAGAGGGAGTGTTGGTGAGTGAGAGAGGAAGAGAGGAGCGCAAGACGCCGACCGGGATGTCGACTGGTGTTGATCACGCGATCGGTCGATCTATCGGTCGGTCGATCGGTCGCTCATCATCCCTAATCCTACCCCCGAGGAATGGCAAATCAATGCCATAATTACCCCCCTGGATCCTCCCGAGGCATCATCACACTATGATACTCCCGAGGCATCATCACTCTATCCTTTAAAAGGAACCGCCGCCACGGACAGATCCATAATCATTCCCACTCCTCCCTCTCAGCGGCCAGTGAGAGCTCAAATACCGTGGAAGTCCCCGGGAAGCGATCTCATTCTCTCACTGCCGCCGTTGCAGCTCAGTGCCTTCTGCTTTTCGGCTATCCCGCACACCTCGCTCACTTGCAGCTCAGTTGTTTCCCGTGTAAACCCCTCGGTGCAGGTCTCAGCAGCTATGGCTCGCGGTGCTCCCCGAGAACGCAAGCCGTTGTACATCCCGCGGCAGATTGCAGAATGGAAGTACCCTGGACGTGGAGTGGCTCACCGACGCGGGGCTATTACGTTACGCAAACCATCTCCGCAATAACATCGACCTCGGGCGCTGCAGGGCATTCATCGCGTCGATGCAGGAGCGGCAGCAAGAGGATCCCAGCAACACAGAGGTGGCCGGGGTCGTGGAGGGGGTCCTCGTGCGATACTCCCCGGCGTACTTACACCAGATTCTTCTTTGGGGACGGCACGGGGTCACGAGTTGGTCGCAAGACGAAAGAACCTTCCGCAGCCAGACACCACGGTGTACACCCATGGATACCCAATGCGGCGGCGGCAAGTTCGATGTTTACGACATCACTCAGAATAACCCGAACATGCCCGACCCATGGTTTAGCGAGAATCCGCGGCATACTCGGCCAAGTGTTTTCGGAATGAGCGCAATGCGGTGCATCCGGATCAAGTGCGTTGTGTGTCGTGGTGGGCGTGGCGAGAAGATCAATTGGGGAAGCTCGTGGAAGGAACGCGGTCAACTAGATCCAAGGGCATGTCCAAAGTGACGATTATGAGAGCCCCATCGCCCCATTTCTGATACAATTCATTGGCCATTTCCTGGATTACCACCGACTAAACCATCACCCGTGGGCCATGGGTACATTCTTCGACGTGCAGCGCGAGGTGGCAGAGGCGGCGCAACCTAACGTCACGCCAACCCACCGGGTGAAACGACCACGCACCGAGGAAGACGATGCAACAGAAGGAGGCCTCATGGAGGTTGCTAGCACGTCCACAACCACGCAGCTCGGCCCCCGCGCCAAGGAGTTCGAGGCCCAGAAACGCACCGTGGAGACATGTATGGAGGAAATGCTTAATTTCCTCCACACCACGGAGCAACAGCAGCAGACGGCCACGGCCAAGTACAAGGAATGGGAGACTCGGCACAAACGCCATACTGCACACCTGGTGCAGACAACCCAGGCCGCGGCTCGCAAATCCATGGAAGACTACAAGCTAGAGGTCCAGCTCCACACCACCCAACTCCAAGGGCAGGTAACCTCCCTGCAGAACCAGCTCAACGCGAGAGACTTGGAACTGCAGGCAGCCACGGAGAGGTCCCGAACTTTCGAGGACCAAAGCACCCGGGACAGGGAAAGAATTGAGCGGCTAGACCGCCAAAATGCCGAGTTCGTGGCTAAATGCAAGGCCTTGACCGAGGAGTTGGCCCTCAAATCCACGGCCCCGTCCCCCAACACCGTGGACATGGAGACGATGCAACGACATCGCCAGGAGGTGGAAAATGCCCGGGAGAACTTCGAAGCCAACAAGGTGGCTTGGACGAATCACGCGGCCAGGGTGATAGCAACCACAACATATGAAATGCTGCGGGCCACGCCACCCACGTCAGAAGAGCCTCCCACGGTGTTCTTCGACTAGTGCACAGGTGATGCATTGATGGCGTTAGACTTGGAAGGCTCGGACAACAACTGGGGCAGCCAAGGAGAGGCTTTCCTCGGGGAGAACGAGGAGGGGACACAACCATTGCCCATGGACGAGCCAGAGCTTATACAACCACGGACTCACACACACGGGGAGGATTATGACACCACTCCAAAGGAACATCCTCACGAGCGACAAACCCACGCACAGACCGAGGACAGGGCAATGGAAGATTCCGGGGAGGGATTGTATCAGTTCGACACACAGATAGGAGAGGAGAGGGAGGACATACCGGAGGGGTTCGCAGAGTAGGAACAGACACCCCACCAATCTCCAGGGCCACATACCTCGGCGAATTCACCACAGTACCATCTCCCGATCCTGTCACCACCACGACAGTATGAGTCCCTAGTCCGACAGAACTCTGATGGAACGTATCCATGGCCAAGGCGAACTGAATTTCCGATCGCACACGCGGATTTGCTACCCACGTTTTCTCCGTTGCGGACAAGACCCTCACCGCTGCCTTTCGCCAGACATAAATAGGCCATCCTCCAGAAGGAGGAACAGGGAGGGTGGAATGTCGACGACGTGGACGAGGAAGGGGGCGAGGCTTTAGATTCGATGCACTTCGTACTCCAGTACTTCCACGAACAGCCCGACCTCGCCGCTCACTTCACCAATCCCGAGGCCACAGGGAGACAATGCCCGGCATGCAACAAGACGTTGGGGGGCACAGTGTTTGATGTATACACCCACGCCCTCAATTTCCGTGGAAACCACGTCTTGATACATAGAGCAGTGGCCAAGGCACTTCGGCGAATTTACAACGGCGAAGAACCCCCTCGCAGCGGTCGACAACTTCCCCGGGAGCAAGCCAGGCCGAACAGGAGGCCCGCCCCCACGCGCCGTTAACTCAAAGAACCGGGACGAATCGCACTCGAAGGGAGAGGCAAAAATGTTACCCGCCACGGCACGCGGGTATCATTATCAAGACCTAGAGAGCCACGGGGAGACCAAGAGAGTAATAAAGCGACCACGGGGCTCAAGGCCGAGAGTGCAGTGTGTAACCACGGGGATCGAGACCGCGGACCTTGAAACGATTAAAAAAAGCCGTATGAGAAATTAGGTTTTATTATAAATAGAGGATGGAATTACACAATAGCCAGTTCCTGAATCCCACGAATGTAGTGATAGCCACAATCGCATTGCGACACTCTTTGTAGCCATTCGGCATTCACTGATTTAATACAAAACCCAGGACTCGCTCTGATTCTATTCTACTTGCTATTTGCTTTCTAAAACCCTCCTCCCCTCTACTCGACTCTCCTAACTCCTGTATAATCAGTGGCACCGCGGAACGCCTTGGGTCGGAATACTTGTGTCTCAGGTTCCGCAATGTGATTGCAAGACAACAAGAACTCTGCCAAAGACAACAAGAACAGAGTTGTTGAACAGTTGTTGAACAGTCTTCTTGTCTTTGGCAGAGTCACATACTATACATACTCTTATTGCGCATTACACTTATGAAGTCTTTATTCGAAAACTGAATTTTGACAAGACTTTTGTTTATCTAACCACTAGACTAATACTTATGTATAGTTGAAGCTAACATTTATATTTTTAAAAGAAGTTGCAAAGATCCTAATGTGACTAAACCTTAAACTCTAAACTAAAGTACGCAGTAGCCAAGATTAATTAAGGTGATTAGAAAGTTCTTTATAGTTTGTCTAAAATTTAGGTTTTTCAGAGTTCAAATTGGTATTTTTTTCAATCTCGATACGTTCAATTTCCTTACATCTTTTTAAGTGTTGTAATTCTTTTATTTTTCAACAAAAATATCTTATTAACAGAAATTATGTTTTTGTAACAGATCCTCTCAGTACAAGCGAGCGAATCATGCCCGCTCGCTTGCAGAGAGAGCACCGAGAGTCAAAAGACAATTATAAAATTGACTATGACTTAAGCCCAAGTGTCGATGGTTAAATACCCTGCGTGGGAGTATATTCTTCCGAAGATGCTAAGTATTTCTACCAGACTTATGCTCGAGTCGGTTCCGACGAAGTGCACTTTGAGACCATCGCAGAAGGAGGAGATTTTATCGGCTTTCAACGTGTCTGACAGTATTCAGCATCGCAATGCTTTTGGTGCGATCTGAGGCAAACAAACAAGGTCAAATCTAAGCCTAAAATAAAAGCTTGTGAAATATTTTGTTGAGAGACACAATCACTATTCGCAGAGCGCTCCTGAAAAGTTTTTAAAACTCTTGAGAGTTTTGAACAAGCTACGGCTTAATGATTCAGATGAGGCGGGTTACAAGACAACAATGATTGTGTGGTGAGCCAAGAAGAGAAAAAAGCTGGTTGGTATGTTTTTTTAACACTAATCTCTTTTATTTGTTTGAATTATTGGTTTGAATTTGATTAATTCCCAATTCTTTATTACTTTGATAAATTAATTGAATTGATTGATTTGAAAATGTTATTGCAAATGAGAATTAACGGTTCAAGGGTATTGATCCATTTAGATCAGACGCAGTGTATGTAGTGATCTTGCAAGCTAAATATGAAGCTCACTAGTCACTGAACCGTGAATTGTACTTGTTGCATAGTTTATTCGCCTCATTCACTTACGTGATATGTTATATCCTTTTTTATTTTTTATTTATTTTTATTCGTAATGTAATTATTTTTTGTATTTATTACTAAATATACAATTACGTTTACATTTGAAAGTTACATTGCAGGATGAAATTTTACGGGACGTACATTGACGACTTCATTGGATGAGAATTTTAGTGTTAGAGGAACAAATTTGCAAAGATCTTCATCATCATAGTCCAATTGGCTAATAAGTATTGTATGAATATGACGGAATCATCATCATAGTCGCGTGAGAATTGCATCTATATATTATAATTACTTGACTCATCAGAACTTAGAATAAGAGAGTGAAAAAGGAAAATGATGGGGAAGATGAATTTAAAATTCCAGAACTAGTTAAAAAGTACCATAACAAAGTGAAGGAAGTGTTCAAAATAACATACGACAAACTACCTGCTTGAGAATAATTGTGTATATTGAAATCTAGTAAGATTAGAACCAACGTAGGCGAGTGTCAATGTATGGGTTAGGTAGGTGGAAAAGGGTTTTCAGGATATTCCTAGATAATTCATGGCATATAAGAAATTTAGAGAATATTTTAAGGTCACGGGAGGAATTGAAGAATTTTTCTCAGATTGCCTAATATCAATTAGACTATTTCAATAAATGAGTGAATGAAGAAGTATGATAAATAAAAATGAGAGAGGGGGTTCTAAAGTCCACATCAAGTAATATTTAGGTACGAGCAGTCACATGTAGTAGCATGTATGGACAATTTGCCCTATCACTGTCCGCCTACTTTGTTCATTGCTTCTATAGAGGTGGTGCGGTGGACCAGCCGAATGTCAGCAAATATCGTCATCCTCTGTGAAAATTGTATTCCTCCTATCCCTTCAATTATCTTATTCACCGTCCTCCTTCTAGTCTCCAAACAGGTCCCACAAACTGGGCCTACAAACTGGTCTGGATTCCAAACTGGTCCTACAACTAATCCCAGAAACTGGTCTAGACCTCGAACCGGATTCACAAACTGGTCCCACAAACTAAATCTAGACTTCAAGCTGGTCGCACAAATTGGTCCTACGAACTGATCTGGATTCCAAAATGGGCCCACAAACTAGTCCCACAAACTAATCTAGGCCCCAAGCTGGTCCCACAAATGGTCTGAACCCCAAACTGATTCCCAAACTGGTCCCACAAACTGGTTTGGACTCCAAACAAGTCCCACAAACTAATCTGGACCCCAAACTGTATCATAAACTAGTCCTTATTGAAACTGAAAATTGTTTTAAACTCAACATTGATCCTACCTAAGACTCCAAACCAGGCCTCACATAGAATCCAAACTGGTCTCAGAAACTGGTCTGGACTTCAAACTGGATCCCAAACTATGAACCACCGAAACGGTTCACGCTTTTACAAATTACAATCTATAAGCGTAAGTCTAATATTTTAATATTCAATTTCCCTAATTGGGACATTTAGGATAATTCTTCCGGTTTCTGGAAAATCCATGATAATTGGAGGGGTCTTGCCCAAAAGGTCCGGCGTTTATTTAGTTTATTCTAAATTAGTAATATTAATTTGTGTCAAAGTATCATGACATGTTTTTGATTATGTTTTATAACTCTATCATTATTCATAATTGCTTGGATCTCTACTATTTAATAATTTAGGAAATTGATGAAACTTTTTGGGTAAATTGCCGGATGAACAAAATTTCATCCGTTTGGAACGGATGAAGTTTTACTCCATCAAAGTATCCAACTAAGAAGAGAGGGTGAGAGTTAGGTTACAAGGTTCAATGTTTTTTGAGGAGAAGGTGTGTGTAGGGGAGAGATCTTAAATGTTTTCTGATGGCATTTTCGTCAAGGTTTTTTTTGTGATGTTTGTGTGGGAGTGTGTGCGTGTGACTGTGGAGAAAATATGTGTGTGCGAATGGGAAATTTTTTAGTTTGGAGATAAAGTGTGAGTGCAGGAGACGGAGAGGCTGGCGTACGGGATTTGTGCGGTGTGCCTGCGATTCACCCAGCAGGACGAGGAAGAGATCGGATTGCCGAGCAGCAACCAGATCCGGCGAGGAACAACGAGCCAGCAGCGAAGACCATCATCGATCAACTGCAGAAGGAGCAGCACGTGATCGGCCAGGGCGCACGGTTTCGACGATGAAGAGCGGACCAGCAGCGCCGAGACCTCGACCGGCAGATCACGACGGCGGGGCGACCACGTGGTTACAACGGGATCGCCGGAGGTCGGTAGCTCGAATGGCACCACGTGATCGAGCAACCACTCAGGAAGTTCGAATGGAGGTCGCTCAGGAGCGTGAAGCTGAACGGAAGAGAAAGCGACGTCAGCACCTGCGCCAGCATCTGGCGCCGATTGTACCATCGACACTTCAAGGCCGGTCCAGAACTGAAGACGGATTCACGAACGAGACGACGAACATGACGGCGGTACAGCGCGGTGGAACGCCGTCAACACCGGCAGCTTGCTGGCATCGAGGGCGATCAACACGGAGAAGCTCGAGCGGCCACCATCACTGACAGAATTCGGCAGTTCAGCTTCGGCAACACTGAACAGCGCCTCGGCGAAGGAAGAGCAGAGCCGAGCTTCTGATCGTATTGGATGTCGGTGGTGTCGTGTCGAAGCCGCATGAGGACCAGTTCGGAGGCCAACATCGAAGGAGCAGCTCCGCAGTAGCCACGAGTGCCAGCACCAAGCCCTTCCGACACCCAGCTTGGGTTTCCAAGTTTGGTTGTCCGACTTCAGCGAAGCAGCTGCAGTCGTAGATCAGCAGGCTTTGGAGGTAGAGTAGGAAGATTGGGTCGGAGCTTGGCACCAAAGTGCCCGTACCGAGGTAGTTTTTTCTTCCTTATTTTCAAATCATTCCGTGCATCGCATTAGTGTCGTATTGAGGTCATAACTGAAGGATGACCGGTAGATTGTCCACCAAAGAAAATCATGTAATTGATTGTTGTGTAATTGGGTTTGAAAGTATAGTTAATGGTGATTTGCATTTCTATGGTATTTGTGATTGAATGGGGTGTTGCTCTTGGTTGTCATGATGTGTTGAATTGTGTGGTGTTGAAAGCGGAATTATAGTGAAAATCGCGCGGAAGCGCTGCCCAAAAAAGGTCCAATTAATCTTAATTTGTATTCAACCTATGAATGGCATGTTTAATGATTCGTGACCCTTCATGTGGTAATTGGGTTGCTTAGAAATTAAGAAGAAAGGATTTCAACACAAATAGTTCTAGGTATGAATATGAATGATGAGTTGCATTTGTAAGGAGAATTTAAAAGGACATTGCTTGGAAGGTCATATTGGTTGCACCCCCCCCACGGCCCAACTTGTGAGCTAGAACCGGACAACCGTAATTTAGCCTCACACAAACTAGTCCTTGTTGAAACTGGAAATTGTCCTAGACTCAAAAACTGGTCCTGGTTTGGACCCCACACTGGTCCTGGCCTAAACCCTAAACTGGTCCTGGCCTGGACCCTAAACTGGTCCTACTCTAGACTTGGAACTGGACTAAACTCAAAGCTGGTCTTGTCTTGGATCACAAACTCGTCGTGACTTATTTCTAAAACTGTCTTAGATTTAAAACTGGTCTTGCCCTAGATTTCACACTTATCTTGAACTGGACTACAAACTGGCCTGGACCTTAACTGATCCTACCTTAGACTTCAGACTGATCCTAAACTGACTTTGAAACTCGCTTGGACTCTACTCGTACAAGCCTTAGACAGTACCACAATGGTACTACAATTCCAATAATACTACTTATCAACCCTACCTGCTAACTCTATTCCTCCTACACTCTAGAATGAAAAACTTATAATCACGTTCCAACACATTTACACACAAATCCAAACATATTTCATTAAAAACTCATGATAGTACAGATAACTTCCGTGGCAGTCCACACTGTGGTGCCTCCAGATATATGTCTAAAGCAGTAGTTATTTCCTCTATTCAACACACACACACACACACACACACACACACCTCATAGCTCCAGCTCCAACTTCCTGACACAGAGAGAAAGAGAGCACTCGCTCTCCAAACCCCTTCCAAACCCTAGCCGCCACACTGGTCTCCAAACTCTAACTGATTATATCCATCCATCAGATTTCATCCAAAATTTGACTTAGGGTAACCCAGAAAGTCCGGACTACTGGTTCAGTAACTAAATGATTATTGGCTAGGTAATTACTTGGTTAAGACCCTCTTCTCCCGAATCAGATCAGTTTCGATCCCCAGAACAATGAACTGAGTCAATTCCTCCCTACTCCTGTCGTTCTCCTTCAGAATAGAGTTGAGGGGATGTTTCCCATTGACAGTGTCCGAGATCGTGACGAAGCCGCAGACTCCCAAGGTGTGCACTCTGTTCACCGCATGTTGATCGATATGAATACCATTATCGCCGTTGTCTTGCATGACTTCCACCCATGGCACTCGTTAGTTCTTCTCCCCCCTGACCTTACTTAGTAGGTTATTCCGAGGTCCACCACCCGATTTAAGAGTTTGAGATGTTCGAATTTGACAACCACCGGTGGATTAAAAACTTTCGCAAATCGAAAGAGTCGTTCATCAGGTTAGCAAATGTTTCAGCACTTCACGTGGAGTAAGATGACACTAAATTACAGCGTCCCATACCAATGCTTGTTAGGGTGGCATGTACCTTCTACAAATTGAGCTAGGAGGCTAGTTTACTTGAATGCACAAAGAGCTATGCTGTTGGTACGACGTCAGTAAGCAAAAATGCTCAGAGAGGTTGTGCACGCGATCAATATTGTGTTGAGGGTAGAAATAGAGTGACCGAAGGGAAACATGATGATAGAGAGTATGCATGCATTAGAACAGTATTGCAACATCTTGCGTGTCATCGGGCCAATAGACAAGAAGCCTTCATAGTCTCCAGATAATTACTACTATTTCATGACCTCAGGTCTATCCTTGCAATGTCAAGTAGTAGTCAACAAGAGGACACGTTTTCTAAACGTCTCCGTTGTAATGTCAGGCTCGCTTCACGACTATCGAGTCCTAAAGCGAGCATGACTATACCACTTGGCTACTCAGACATATTTATTTGATGTTGCATATGCACAACAGGGCTTCAGTCCCTATCTAATCGGTGACAAGGGCTACTCGCTACTCTATTGGTTGCTAACGCCCTACCGGGATGGGCCCAATGCTCCTTGCTCATATGTTGAGCGGCTATTCAGTAAAAAACTACAAAAAGGGAATAGTTTTGTGGAGCACGCTTTCTGTATTTTGAAGCAGATGTTCAAGGAGTTACTCCAGAAACAGGACTTGCATGGAACGTTCATATCAGGTGTAATTGTGAGGTGTTGTTTGCTACATAACGTACTACTCAGTCAGTCGCTATACGACGTGAGAAGGTTATTGGAGGTTCTTCAGAACGAGGGCATGGTTCCTGTTGGCGATGATGATCCTATTATCGAAACGCCTCGTCCAAGACTACCGAACAATGACCATGTGGAAAGTGCTGCAAAACGAACCACATTGGGCATGTATCTAGCAGATAGGAGGCCGCAACAGTAAGTCAGTAGCAGTACTTACTTTCTCTCAATACTTGGTGACCTCATTATGAATGAATCCCACCACCCAAGATTAATTAAGGCGATCAGAAAGTTTCTCTCTCGATCTAATCATCTCTCCAATATCTTCGGACTCAAATTTTCAAGAGACCCAAGTTCACTTAGTTAGTTTGTGAATTTAACCCTTGAACGTCCCAACCTATTTTTAGCCAAAATCCACATTTCAAAATAGGTGACATAAATGATAATGAGGTTAAGCTTTTAAGATCTTAACTCTACAAACTTGGAATAAACTTGTTGTTGATCACATGGACCAAAATTTTAGTCTCAAGACCTCATGGATTGGGAGATCTTAACATGTTAGTTGCTTTCACCAAAATGCATAATATTGAATTATGCTTCATTGCATATCTTAGCAATTTTACCACACAAACTAGATATAATTTGGGACTCAACCAAAGTGATTTTGTAAAAACGGAGTTTAGATGAAGAATCTATGGTTGTTCAAAGTTTATGCTTTTCATCCAAAATGTATAAAAACAACATTAGAGACGTTTAGGGTTGACATCGGGAGCCTCCAATTTGTTATGGAGTCACCTTCAAGTTTCTTTGTGAATTTAGTATTTATTTTATTATTATTTTTTGAATTTATAAAATATAGTTCACTCAGCAATCACACGTTTATTGAGGTACCAAATTACGGTTTATTTCCCCCAAAAAACATATGCAAGTGATGTGATGCATGTTTTACCGAATCCCCCTAATATACCTTCTTCCAGAAGCAAATTTGCCTAAAGGGTCAAAAAAGAGTAATGAGTCTCTATAATTTCACATGAGCGTAATAAACTTAGTTATCTTCATGGAAATGAAGGTCACGAAAATGTTTGGGGTAACAATTTTGAAGTCCCTTTTTGCACCATGGAGACAATGTCTACCTAGTAGTGCCCAACAAATCTTTTGCATAAACTTTGAATGTTATGATCTTGCAAAAGATAATCATCAAATCGTCAAATTTTGGTAAAATAGATAAAAGTTGGATTAGGTACAATATCTTACAGTTAGAAATCCAAAACAATTTTTTTTTGGTTGACACTCCCCAAGAGTACATAAGGATAAAAAACTGTAGTTGTGAGGTTTCAAGCTCCCAAAAACTCAAGGAAGTGTAAGGGTCAAACTCCAAATAATCATATATTTATTTCCTCGTATTGGATAAAAGTTGAAGGTTGCTACCCCCTCATGCCTTTGAAGTAAGATACTACTTCAAAATTCTAAAGAATTAGTGCACCATAAATGAAAACAATAGAAGTTAAGTTTCAAATTTTGGATTTCATATTTTAAGCATGAAGATTCTTGTTCTAAAATTCATATTTTTGATAGTATTTTTATACTGACTCTAATCTATAAGTGCATTTATTCTTATATTATTTCTTCTCAATGTAATAGAATACAATTTTCAAAATAATCAAGCCTACAACAATAAGCGTCTATAGTAATAAGATCTCATCGTGATAAAGTTTCATAGTTACATATGTTTGTGAACATTGTAAGTCTAGCAATGTCTTAGCACTTGCTTTAACAACGTTTCCAACCTCAAATCTATGAAGCTACAAACAACATTGCTCAATGATATAAAGACGTTGGGAATGTTTCTAAAAACATTGATAGAGCATGTCTTATGACCTTGCTTCACTTAACCCTTTATTGACACAACGTACCAAATTGGTTCACAAGGCGCCAAAATCTGAACAAGAACTTCCATACTCTCAACGGTGGGAAATTTTGAGATTTTACCCGATGTGGTCATTTTTTTTTTTTTTAAATTACAGAATCAAGTAAGCTCCACACTCACCATTTCGAATTTCCGAATTTATTTAATTATCTATGCTAAAATATGGTCAAAAGACAACGAGGTCACATTTTCCTCAAACCTGTGGAAATTTCCACGGTGATGTCAATTAAGGGTTTACTTAACCCTTAATTGACATCCTTGTTTTCCACAAATTGGAGAGAAATGCAACCTCATTGTCTTCTGGCCTTATTTCTGCACTAAGGTAAAAAACTTTTGAGAATCGGAAACGGTGGTTATCAAGGTAACTTGGTGATGTGACCAATGCAAAAAAGATTGATCACATCGGGTAAAATCTCAAAAAATGACACCGTTGAGAAAAAAATGTTTTGGTTGTTGATCATGAGTGAGAAATATCATATTGCTTTTTTGGTTTTTCCCCCCTTGGATCATTTTTTCTGAAAATTGGCATCATAGAGCATGGTATAGGGATGAAGATCAAGATTTTTTATTATTTTGAAAAAAAATCGTCAAAAAAAAAAAAAAAGGCCAAGTCAAAGAGCATTGACCATGGGATCACGTGGCCCCTACAATTGCGCGCGAATCACACAAACCTCAAGAAGGCGATCGGGAAGGAGCATTGGATTCGGAAAAACAAAAGAATAGGGGTGCCTTTGGACAAGATTTGCACCCTACCACTGTGTCGGACCCCAAAAGCAAAAACAATGACCTTGGTGACCAGTTTGGTCACCGGTGACGATTAAGGGTTAAGCAATACCTTGCAAACCTCCTTCTCTAAGTTGTAGTTGAGTGTGAAAATAGTCGATTTCAAGCTTATCTTAAAAATTACTATTTTATCACATACTTGTGCTCTTTTACAAACGACTTTAAAAATTTCAATTTGGTATTGTGGCATTACCGCCATGTTTTAGTACTTACAAAAGAGATGACTTGGTTGACATGCTCTTTAAAAGATAGTATAATTATTAGTTATTTTAACCCCTAAAGGCTCAAGGGGTTCCGAGAGAAACTTAGATATCTTATAAAATATGTTTTTTGTGTCTCTTATGACGTACTGTTTAAAAAACAATATGAAGATACCAATACTTGAATTTGGTCAATACGTTTAAATGTCTTAAAATAGACACTATTTATTTTACAATGAATGAAAGAGTGTGGAACCTTGAAAATAAACAAGAATTTGACTTTCTAATAGTAGTAAATGAAAACTGGCTGGAAATATATGTTATATGATAATATAGGGAAAGGCAACTAATAATCAAAGAGGAATACCATCAGTCTCCCAAAATAGTAGATTTCTAACACTAAGGAAACCTTGCCCTATTTGTGCCTAAATGCAAATTGTGAACAATATATGAATCCAAACGAGGTTTTGTAAATTGAATGTGGTTACCAACTCACCAAGCTCTTCGGGTAAAATAAAAAGGTTCCAGAATTTGCTTTGATTATCTCCTACAACTCCTCAGACAATAAAATGGTTAGTTGGGCTTTTAGGGGTTAAATTTTGCATACTTCAATACTCTTGGAAGAACTTCTTCGAAGATGTAAAATATGATAATGACAAGCAAATGTCACTACTTCGAAGGTTTTCGATTGTTTTAAAAAATTCGAGTCTGAGGGTTAACCCCTAACTTTCCTTAAAACCCATAACAGGTTTTGGAGGTTCCCGTAAGAGAAAAACTTAGCCAACTTTGACCATTATAATCTCACAAATGAGGAAAAATAAACGGTTCAAATTTGGTATGTGAGAGCAATGTCAAGTGAACTTTGAGATCTTATGGTTGAATCTTTTAAATAATGCTGAGATTGAGATTTTTTGTGCTTAATCTGAAGGAAGGTCAAATTCTGTGACTTAGACCGTTTTGCAACAAGGAAATTTAGGGGTTAAGTCTGCATTGGGTTCTTTTCTTTAAGCATGTGAGTGTTGTAGCAGGCATCTGATGTTGCTAAATCCTTTCCAGTTTGGTTCGCCTCCACACATGTGGTCCCTTGGCATGTTTCCAGTTTCGTTTGCCTCCACACATGTGGCCTCTTTGCATGATGTACTATCTTAGAAAGAGAATCACGTCAATTGAGGAAGGAAACGCCATTAAAATGGAAACACTGAGTTGGTGTCACACTTCGGGTGACTTCACATGGATTTGCATGGCAGGCCAACACTAAATAAGCATAGACAAAAGAACCCAAAGTAGGTTGTGACAGACAGACATCATTCCATAGCTGCAGGGGTACCACCTACTTCCAAAATACAAAAAGAAGGCACACCTACTACAATACAAAGTTTGGCGGATCACAATGGTAATGCAGAGATAGGATGCGTAGGTGATTTCTCATGTAATGCCAACACTAGAGAAGCATAGACAAAAATGAGCGAAAGTGGGTTGTGACAGACATCATTCCATAGCTGGGGACCGGGACACTTGCCGGGGCCGGGGCACCCAATACAATACAAAGTTTGGGCGATGACAATGGTAATGCAGAGATGGGATGGGTAGGTGTCGTATTGAGGTGATTTCTCATGTAATGCCAACACTAGATAAGCATAGACAAATGAGCGAAAGTGGGTTGTGACAGACATCATTCCATTGGGATGGGACACCTGCCTCGGGTGGCCGGGCCGGGGTACTTACAAAAAGAAGTTACGCCGAATTCAGTGTATGTCCCCGGCCACAATAATTACTGGTGCAGAGTATTCTGTATGAGGCAAGGCCCCAGTACCACGCTTACACATACATAAATGGCCATGTCGTGTAACAGACCCCCCCATCATCAGGCACTGCCACATTGAAGCCCAGTTGGTAAGAACCCCCTGGAAGTCCAACTGGGACGCAATAAGCACCCCCCTGCGCCATGTCAGCCTTTTCCCGCTGCATCTCATTATTGGTGACACTCGCACCGGCCGCTGGTCGCTGGGTCCCCCCGGTCGTTGGGATCGCGGGGTCGTCGCGTCGGTCGCCGGGTCCTTCGCCCGGTCGCCCGCCCCGGTTCCCCGGGTCTTCGTCTCCAAGCAGGTGAACTACTGTACTGGTGGCGCTCATGACACACTCTCCGTTGAGCCTTTCAATGGCAACTCAGCTTGAGTATAAGCTCAGCTATGGCGGGCCAAACCAAACCTGCAACAAAGCACGCACACGCACTTTTCGCACGTCCTTTTCTCTTTCCTTGCCGGTGCTTGACGTGAAAGTGACTAGTTTTTATGCATGAGCCTGTGATCATTGTCATGAGATTTGTGTGTATGATGAAGGTCAGGCCAGGGTGCTGATTAGTTTAGAGAAGGGCCGGACTTCCTGTGTTGTGAATGCGGAGAAATTTGAAGTTTACGTTGGAGATTATTACTGCATGTTTTCATGGTGACGAGTGGAAAATAAGTTTTGTGAGGGAGTGATGGAGCCTGAAGAGCAGTGGTCGTGTCGGGACTTCACTCAGATTAAGCCGCGACGGCCGGAAGGACCGGCAGAGGAGGAGTGGGAGGAGGTGGAGGCGCCGTTTTCGTTTTTGTGGTCAGGAGGCGAGTTGGAAGTTGGAGTGGAGCGACGTGATCATGAGGATGAGGAGAACGAGTGTGACACGAAGTCGGAGGAGTTTCAGTTTAGTAGCGTTGAGGAGCCTGCGGTTGTAGAGCGTCTCACGCCAGGCTCAGATATCTCGCCTGCCGACGAGCTGTTCTTCAAGGGGCAGCTATTGCCGCTTCACTTGCCGCCGCGCATTCAAATGGTGAAGAAATTGTCGTCGGAGAATCAACAGCAGAATGGAAGAAGCTTATCGACGAGTAGAAACGTTCATCGGAATGAGGAGATTATAGCTCGTGTCAATGCGTTGATGCAAGCCAGGTTTTCACGTCTGTTTCAGACGAACAAGTACTCCAAGTTTTGCATGAGCTCGTTGGATGGCTCTCCGGGACACTCATGGTGGGATCCCCGTGAGAGTACGGAGTCTTTCACGTCGACAGACAGGGACACGTCCGACTCTTCGTCTCGGGATTCTAATGGAAGCTCCCAGGATTGCTTCCAGGAACATCATTTCGCAGATAGTAAGGGGACGTCGTTTTTTCACAACCGTGAGGTTTTTAGCACGCACAGCACGGGGCACGCTCGGGAGCGCGCGGCCGGCGGGAAATCGACGTGGCTCCGACCGCCGTTCAAATGGAAAGTTCTTTTCGGCAATGCGAAGAAGCAGAGACCGGACGACGTTAGCTCCGAGCCGAAGGTGCAGTCCATGGAGGGAACGGATAGTATGGAGTTTCCGACCTCTCCCGTCTCTGTCGACCGGTATTACAGTGATTGCAGTGGCGAGCTCACTCCCAGCGGTAATCTTCAATTAAGCTCCCGAGGCGCCTCCATTCACAGCCACGGTGACATGGACAAGAATCCTCGCCATGGCATGGAAAAAGCTCGAGGCTATCTCCAGCGGTACATGAAAGCGCTCAATCCTAGTCGGAGCAAGTCGGATCATCACAGTGGCCATGTCGACGAAGCACCGCCGAGGCACTCACCAACCATCACCGCGAGTCGGAGCTTCCCCCCGTTCTCCCAAAGCTTCCGAATCTCTCCGAAGGACATCTCCATGAAGGTGAACAGCAAGCGGCCGCCACTGGCATCACCTGGACCACCGCGTCGTGTGAGCACAAGCTCGGTGTCCTCGGAGCTTCACAGCGCCATCCAGGGCGCCATTGCTCACTGCAAGGAGTCGCAAAAACAGAGCCAACAACCGGACGATCACGTGCAAGCTGCAGTTGCGAATTGTGCTTAAAAACTTGCCGCAACAGATTAGTTCATATTATTCGGAGCTTGTCCCGAGGAAAATTCCCTTCTTTTTCCTTTTTTTTCTTTTTTTTCCAGACACAGAATTGGTTTCCATTCTCATGCAAGAATCGCTGCCAGTGAGGGATAGGCATTCAACATGTTCACATGCGGAATGCCTTAGTCATTTTTTCTCGAGGATAACGGAGGTTCATAGGCCACCTCTACATGTGATCCTCGCGAGCCTAGCTGAGTGCAGACTTCTCCTGCTTCATGGGTCAAATCAGAGCATTATCCTTGAGTTGCTTTCTCTCTGGAAGTGGGAAGAGATCACATCTGAGGGGATTTGGTGACCAGGTATGGTTTGCATGCGAGACCCAAATCGCCTGTATGGTATGAGGAGCGTGAAGAAATTTGTGGCCAGGCCTTCGTGCAAGACCATAATTGTCAAACTGTCAGCAATTGCCAACTCACATCAATAGCAGCTGATGATCATGATTGGAAGCTTGGAGGGACAACGATGGGCTCGTTCGGCTGGAGTGTACTGATCTGAGATTTAGAAGAGGACCCCATTCTTAACCCAAATCAGTTAGCTCCAGTAGTTTCTCCCTCTCTTTTCTATCTTGTGCAGTAAGTATGTGCAGTATACGTACGACTGTGTACACTACAGTAGTTTCAACAATGTTGACCTTTCTAGAAATCTTGTCATTGAGGGTTAGTAGACAAAGTACACTGCTTTCTGGAATGAGTGTAAAAGAGAAAATCATTTCCATGGTGTGGAGCCTCTACACCTTTGTTTCTTACTTCGGGTCTGGACTTATTGAAGGAATCAGTTTTGACAACCTCGAACATGCTTCGAATGCTCTGAAATTTTACTGCAACGGGACTCAACCGTCTTGTTAATTATGACACTGCCGGTATTCTAAGAATATCTGTTGTCACGTTCTTGTACCCGTTCTGTGACTTTCCACATCGTGCGAGTGTATCTAGAATCTCCATCGTACTCAGAAGCAAATGTCATTAGTGATGTTTATTATCTCCCTAAGCTAAAGGACAAATCATGACCTATTGACCTTAAAAGCAGGTTGTTCCGTGGACATTACTGAGGAACTGCTTACAGTTATCCATAATCTTTCTCCCAGCTATGGGGTGAGGCTAGGGTCTATCTCTGCAACAGCCACCTCAACAATCATCAGCACGGCAACATTTGGAATGAGTTAACATTCTCACGGCAGCAGTCTGTCCACATGCAAGCATCGCTCTCGTTGAGAGCTACCACCGCTCAATGTAGGAGCAAGTCAACATTCTTTTCTATTATAAGTGGATCCCAAATATTGCATATTGTAATAGAGTATCTGGAACTAGTTTGACTTCCTGTTGTTTGGTCGTATATATGATCTCACTAAATTGTGTTACTTAAAATATATGTCAAAGTAAGCCTAGCTAGTTGGTCAATCTTCAAATGCATGCTCAATCAAATTGTATTTGACTTTCTAAAGTAATATTTCATCTGAAGTGGTCTCTTTGACTGGAGTGGTGCTTACTAAAGTTGTTTGGGCTTTGAGTGTCTAGAGTGAGACTTTATTGATTAAATACATCCCTATTTGGTTGCCTTGTGTAGGTTGGGCTCACGAAACTTTTCTTTTGCTTGTGACCATACTTTAGGTTAATAACATATAGTATAG
Source organism: Bryum argenteum (assembly GCA_037043015.1). Classification (NCBI taxonomy): domain Eukaryota; kingdom Viridiplantae; phylum Streptophyta; class Bryopsida; order Bryales; family Bryaceae; genus Bryum; species Bryum argenteum. The sequence continues at coordinate 11,027,108 of CM073323.1, read as the reverse complement.
CCAAATTCTTCATTTGATTGTTTTGAAGAGATATCTATATATCAACAAATCTGCACTATGAGAAGTTTTGATCATTGCATTGTTTAAAGTTATGATATGTAGTTATAGCATACTAAGAAGGAGGTTGATTCTATTTAAGACATGGGGTAGATTTCTTAATTTCTAGAAAAGGTAAGAATGTACTCAACAAATTTGTTGGTAGATGACGTGTTGTTTTGGGATTGGATAAAAGAGACGTAGTCATTAGAAAATATTCTTGATGCAAGAGTGTATGAGTACGCATGATCAACTTCTAACGGAAATTGGCCTCATGTACATGTTTTGCTCTCAAAATTACTTTTCTCCAATACAAGGTGAAATTTCCAATTTGTAACATATTTTAAGGAATGTAACTATAGGATCTAGTAACTAATGTGTACCCATACTCAAATTTTCCACCGTACATGAGAAGACAATGTTCAAAGTTAACCCCTAAATGGTTTGACTCATTTGTAGTAAAATGAACACATCCTCAAAAGCATTGTCATAGGTGGAGGTAAAAGTGTGTTATCCAAATCTCAACCGTACAATCTTGTCGTAGACATATTGAACATCATGTGGGTCAAATTTTGAGTCATGAGGCTTCATAGATTGCGAGATCATAATGTATTAATACTCAAAAATGATCACATAATTTCATCATTTTCACTTTAAAGTGAAAATGCTACCATTAGACTTATTGCAATGAAAAAGTCACCAATTAGAATGTTGTTCACCTTCATCTCAGTAGCATCCTTGAACAAAAAAAAACCATGAGAAAAATTTCTTTGTGCAAATTATGGCCCTGCAATGGTGAAAACTGCCCTAAATTTTACAAAGGAAAAAATGTCTAAAACTAGGCTGCTGTCACTGAAATGCATGCCATTAATTCATACTTCATTGTATGGGTCTGAGATTTCTAATACATGAACTAGACTTGATTTGGGACCCAACCCAAGTGATTTCGTCCAAAACGGAGTCCGGATGAAGAAGTTATGGCTCTCCAAAGTTGGTGTCATCCAAAATGTCGTTTTTCGACATTCGGCCCGCTTAAGGGTTAAAAAGAAGTAAGGGGGTTGCGACTGAATGTGTGAGGGGGTTTTGCAACGTTTTTACAAAACATTGCATAAGTACTGTTACGTCTCCGTGATTGTTCTCGAAACATTTTTGAACTCAAACCTATATAGATAATCATATCGTTTCTTATGAAGATGATAATGTTGCTTATTTAACAAGTAACATCACTAGTGCAAGTACCAAGATGTTGGTTCACTTTAGTAAGATTCACTACTAAAACCTTGGTATCTGCAACATTTTCAACTTTGAACGTTGATCAAGTGAAGCAACGACCTAATACTTATATAATGAAATATAAAATAAATAAAATTTATAAGATATAAAGTCAAGTAAATTGAAGTGATTATAAAAATAATAGAAACAAGTCAATATAAAAGTAACAAAAAGGAAGTAAGAATAAAAATATTAAAAACCAAAAATATGGTGCATTTTTAGCCTTTATAACAAAAAATCATTAGTTTGAATACAATACAGTTTATAGTGAACATAAGAAAATTAAATGAATATATACTTGTCTCAGGTCCTACTTGTTCTCTCTACCTTAATTTTGTCTTCTTATGATAATTTTATTTATTTATTTATAACATGCAACACCCAATATACCAGAACATCATCCCAAGGCTTACCATTTGTAAATTACCCAAGAAGAGAAGCATCATAAATTTTATTGTTGGTGTGAGGCTTGATGTAGGAGTTTTCAAAGTCATGTAGTTATTGAATTTGTGTCTTCATTCAAAGGATGCTAATGTATCTGTTGTCAAATGCTTAAACATGGTTGTGAAAAGAGTTCTTGACAGAAGATCCAAATTAAACATGTCTATTTGCTTTCAAATCTTTGAAGCGGTGATGTCGTCATTGCCAACAAGAGCCTCCAATACACTCTTCGATTTGTTGGTATAATGATATCTTAGGACGTTTTCTTTAGAGCTATCTACCCTATGAGTTATAAAATTCTGGACCATCAAGCAATACACTCCTTTGTATTCATTTGTTTGTGTCATCCTTTATAAGGACTTGTTTCAAAATAACAGTTAACACTATGTATAAGCATCTATAAGCATAAAAATTATGAGGTGAAAACAACTAGTTAAGAAGAGTTAAAACATCACTTAGCATATCTAAAAAGTAGATAAGAAGTAGATTTGTTGACTAAGATAAAGACGAGTTGTCTTAAGCTTATCTATTTATGTAGTGATGTTTCACACTCTTGTACTTTTTTGAAGGGTTATAAAACCATTGTATAAATCATCACAATTTGCATACGTCCAACTCTTCTCTCTTTTCATTTACAATTGTTTATTATTTTTTGCATTTTCTCAAAAAATGATGCATCCTGTCTATATCAAAAATCAAAACTCATAAGTTACTCTTATGACCACCTTGAAACTACCAAATTTGGAATCACTAGTTTCAATTAAAGAATTGGTACACTCAATTTTGTTAAATGGGGTTATTCCATATGCCATTTTGTTTATATCCTCATGTGTAGTTTTGGCCTCCTTTCTAAAATGTGCAAATTTTTGTAGGCATATTTTTGAACCGTAGTTCATAAATATTTTTGCTTTTAAATGACACAATTTGTTATATCACGCACGTCCTCTACAATATCCACGGTTATTTATGATATCACCAAAAATTCCCTGATATCAACAAATTTGATGGTTTTTGATCGTAGGAAATCGATCAAAGGGCAATATTTTTGAAGTGCAATTCAAGGACATTGTTGTTTATAAACGGTAGCTGAGGAATATCTTGTCAAAGGGGCAAATTTTCTTCAAATGACCATTCAAAAAGAAAAAAAACAAATAAATTGAATTGCAATTCAGTATTATTGTCCTTTGTCGTCAAAATAGACAAAAACATATGTTGTTTTTTTTTTGGTTTTTTCACCCTACAACATGCCATTTTAGGGGAATAACGCTACTATAACAGAATTGAGGTTTCATGAAGATGATAATGTTGCTTATTTAACACTTGAGTCACAAGAGCAAGTTCCAAGACATTACTTCACTTATCAACATTCACTACTAGAACTTGTAGGGGTTTGCAACATGTTAAAACTTGAATGTTTGTCAAGTGAAGCAACAACCTAATACTTACTCTAGCAATGTTATAAAATCAAACGATGTTAGAGAAGCAACGTCCTAGTACTCGCTCTAGAAACATTTCTCACATAAAATAATCTATGTTACCATATTAACCCTTAAGCGGGCCGAATGTCGAAAAACGACATTTTGGATGACACCAACTTTGGAGAGCCATAACTTCTTCATCCGGACTCCGTTTTGGACGAAATCACTTGGGTTGGGTCTCAAATCAAGTCTAGTTCATGTATTAGAAATCTCAGACCCATACAATGAAGTATGAATTAATGGCATGCATTTCAGTGACAGCAGCCTAGTTTTAGACATTTTTTCCTTTGTAAAATTTAGGGCAGTTTTCACCATTGCAGGGCCATAATTTGCACAAAGAAATTTTTCTCATGGTTTTTTTTTGTTCAAGGATGCTACTGAGATGAAGGTGAACAACATTCTAATTGGTGACTTTTTCATTGCAATAAGTCTAATGGTAGCATTTTCACTTTAAAGTGAAAATGATGAAATTATGTGATCATTTTTGAGTATTAATACATTATGATCTCGCAATCTATGAAGCCTCATGACTCAAAATTTGACCCACATGATGTTCAATATGTCTACGACAAGATTGTACGGTTGAGATTTGGATAACACACTTTTACCTCCACCTATGACAATGCTTTTGAGGATGTGTTCATTTTACTACAAATGAGTCAAACCATTTAGGGGTTAATAAGCAATATGTTTTACTTATAATCTTGTAGATTTAACATGAATGATGTTGCTAGAGCATCTAGGAGGGAGTTTCTTCATTTGAGCAAGATTTATAACAAAATGTTGCAAACCCCTCTCTACTTTAGTAAGGCTTCTCACCCTTCTATCGCAAATGAGATGTGAGAAGTAGTAGAATCAACCAATATTGAGTTGTATCAAAAGACTATAATTATGATTGATTTTACTTTATGTCAACTTCCATTTTATACATATTGTTATTTATGTTGTAAATAGGTGGCAGGTAGAAAATGAATAATTATGGTCTTTTAGGCCACTAGTAGAATTAGAAAGTCTTATATACGAATAATTATAGGATTCAAAGTGTAGAAAGACAATAAATATATACAATCAAATTTAGAATTTTCCCTAAAAACGTTTCAAGCCCATTTAAGTGATGTTTCTTGGGATTTTAGAGAGCATCTTGACAAGGTTTAAAAAGTGTAAGGTTGCAAAACTTGTCTGCTATTTTGTATTCGCGCTTCCAACTTAATCAAGATGCTTGGCATTACAATATTCCCATGTTGATAAGATTGCCTTTTTCATTGTCAGGAGTAGTGATCCTCTAAGTGTCGAGCGAGATATTGTATTTTGCCGCTAGAGGCCCAAGGTTGTGAAAATACATTGAAAATGAAACCATTTTGGTCATCTTGGGCCTCTAAGGCTTAGCTTAGGGGAAGGTGAGCTACAACAAATCACTGAGTTGCATCGAGTGTGCCCACGGCTACATTACATGTTTTTCTCAAAAGGTGAACTAAGATGGCATCTTAATGTTCCTCATCACAAATTAACTTGTAATATTCGGAGCTAAGGTTCTACTACTAAAATAAAAGGTTTGCAAGACTTTTTACAAACTACTACAGTAGGAAAATGTTGCTTATTATTGATCAACATTGTTGCTATAGTTGAAGTATACCAATGTCCTATTTTTGTCAATTTATTTATATTGTATGAGGTTTTGTGCGAGATGGAACTCATTGAAATCCATATAAAGTGCTTAATTCACATCAATACAAGATTTGATACATCAATTGATATGACAAACATTTATTTTATTCTTTACAGAAGATTCTTTTTCTTCCTCTCTAAAGATTTCTTACATTTTTTTATTTTTTATTTTTTAATTTGTTTTTTTTTTAAGAGTGGCAAAGGCAAGCACACTAAGACGGCTACATTAGAGAAGATGATGTTATACTCTTCTACACTTGGTTAACAACGATGACAATAATTCAGAGAAAATGAACTCATTGGGCATGCTTGGAGGTTTGCATTTTGAATCGTTCATGCATAATAGCCTTAGGATGCTCATTGTATTGATAGTTGACAATACAACTCCAACAATACCCACCATCGTCAACATCAACACCACATGCACCCAAATTTAAATGTCATAGGATATTAATGTGGAGGTTAGTGTTGTCTCAAGTGTGCCCTTCGAGCAACACTGTGTGATTGTCAATGCTAAGTTTCTAGTTTATATTTATGCATTTGTTTCATGATACATTATTTTGCACAATTTCATTACTTCCATTCAATTTCTTTCATGTGTTTAATAATTCTGGATTTTTGTCAAATCAAGTGCAAGAGGTTGCTCTAGTTTCTATACTAAATCCAATTCTTAATACCGTATGACGTGAGTGGAAATAATAATTGTCTGGCCTTGTTCCACAAAGAGAAAATGATGCAGATCAAGCCAAACAAAGAGTACAAGACGTTGGGGGTTTGCAATGTTCTTTTATTGATATTGCAAAGTAAAACAACGTCATGGTACTTGCTTTAGTAATGTAGTCAACCTTATATCCATAATAATAAATATATAGTTTTTTTTTAAAAACCTCAACGTTGCTTATAAATACCATTGCTAGAGCAAATAGCATGTTATTGCTTTAGTTTGAGCAACTACTACAAGAAGAGAGGGATTTGCAACGTCTTTTCTTGATGTTGTTTAAGTGAAGCAATATCTTGGTTCTTGCTTGAACAACGTCTTGAATCTCAAAAGGTAACATTACATATTTCCTTAAGAACCTTGTTAGAGCAAATATCACAATGTTGCTATACTTGAGCAAGGTTTGGCAGACCCCTACCCTCAAAACTTCTGATAGTGATTTTTTTGGCAAAAACACATGAATACCTCTACATTCCAACAATCATTTGTAAATGAACGGGAATTGCAGGTTTCCACATCTTTGTTCCTAGGTGAGTAGGGTATGTACTAACATAATACTTACTCTCATAGGTTGTATAAAACCGTGAGAAAACTTTGCCTATTACTCAAACACACAATGACAATAATCATACAATATCCTTGTATACCTTCATTACAAACTGAAAAGACGTCAGATTACAAAATAATAGAAATGCATTTCATAATTATGGAAATGCATTTCATTCGTAAAGGTGACACCATTTGATGAACTCAATAATTGCTGACAAGAAGTGTAAAGTATGGCACTATAGATGCATTGTTCCTATCCAGTCCTCAAGGCCCAAGGAGGTGGTGGAGGTCTAGTGTACACCATCGTAATTTTATATTTTTTGGACTATTTTTTTCTTCATTGATTTTGTTAGAATTGCCATTGCATTATCGATCTCTATGCTCCATGAGAGAATCATGTTCAAAACATCCTTACGCTTAAGAAGGAATAATCCTACCATAGAAAAGAGGTGCTCTAAAAGCTTGATTTGAGCAGGGGCAGACCTACCCACAAGAGCAAATCGAAACCCTAATTCAGCTTGTGAACGATATACTGCCTTAAAACGAACAAGATGAAGATGAAGGACTTACAGTCATATACAACTATCACTAAGAAATCCTTACACGGTAGCTTCTGAACACTGCGATCTTGGTAGCCGAATGTAAACACTGGAATCATGAAGTTGAAATACAGTCACTAAGAAATTCTTCTTAGAAGTCTCTCGGGTAGAAGTTCAGGATCGAGATCCAGAATCTCTTCCGGAAGAATTTCCTCCATGCGGTGGTCTTGGCCATGGCGTTGATTGAACCTCCCTGGCAAAAGCTTACTGCCCCGGTCGTGGCAAGTCTGGCAGAGGTCATAGCCGCAGCTCTCAGGACAATTCATGCAACGGAATCGTTTCCCAAATATGGGCATCATGCCACAACCATCACAGCCAATGTTGACATGGATCGTATCCTGCACGTCGGCAATCCGGGTATTCCACGACTTGGTTGCGTCGCTGTTGTTCTCCACTTCTTGGCTGCGCTCCTTGTACTCGTTTTCATACTCTTTCTCGATGTACTGTTGAAGCTCAATGCAAACGAGTGGAAAAGGCCCCGGATGATGCAATTCGCAGACGCGGCAGCTGTTGGCTGGCCCACTCGCTGCACAACACTGGCACATGAGATGTCCACAGTTCATCGCCACGGGCTTGTACAGGAGCTTCTTGCAGATGGTGCAATTCAGCGCCGACCTAGGGTTACAATCCTCCGAGGAAGAGGACGGTATCTCCGGGGAGTACATGTCCGACTCTTTCTCCTCGGCAGCGACCTCCAGAGTGCGTGCCTCGTAATCTTGCGGGTAGATGACCTGCAGCAGTTGGTGAAGCTGCGGGGAGATTCGTGCGAGATACATGTAGGAATTCTGGCAGATTGGACAGTGAGAAACTGTGGACGTCTTCATCGATCTGTGCACGCACCAAAAACAAAACGTATGGCCACATCCTACCACCGCTGGCTTGTACACCAACTCTAAGCAAATTGGACAATTGAACGGCTTCCCTGCCTCCGTCATCTTCAAATCAATCAACTCCGCGACAAAATGTTGAGACTCGACTTAGAGCAATCCGCCCTCCGAGTTGTATGTAGCCATTTTCGGCGTTGCATCTGAAGTCACACAAAAAAACACGTTAGGTCACAACAGAAGCTCTTATAGGTAACCAACAGCCGGCCTTGCCGGCCTTCCCCCTTCCGCACAATTGCTTCTCAGCTAACATTGCAAGGCTTTGCGGCAAGTGTTCAATCATACCAAGAAAAGACTGCTCCAAAGCTGTGACTATGGTGATCCGCCCTCAGGATGACAATTTCGATGTTGCAAAACTACACTGAAGCCACAGTCGAAGAAACAGCCACATTCCGAAATGACCTCAAACAAGCAGAGGAATCTAGCCAACCATGAGGTCTCTGGTTTTGACCCCTGCAAACGCACCTCCACACTTGATGCATAAAAAAACCCTACAAAAAGAATATTACCTGCTACCTCCCATGGGCTTCATGCCCATATGAAAAGAAAAAAAATGATAAAATAAACAAATAAATATATATAAAATAAACAAATAAAATATATATATATATATATATATATATATATATATATATATCATAGTAAATAGCGATCGCACGTCAACAAGACCTTCCCCTTTCTGCGCAACTTCTTTTTGTCTGATCGTGCAAGTCACGATCCGGGATGAACCTGAGGGCATCTTTAATGCAGGCACGATACATCGTAATAATAGTTAACCACCTTTGCATAAGAAATGGAGGAGAGCCAAATTATGGAACTCTAGGTTTCCTTGTTCAGAGATTCACAATGGCTTGGCTAATAAGACCTGATATTCCAATTAAGGAGTTGGAGTATGATGAACAAATCCGGATCAAGAAAATTTGGTATTTCACTTATGAGGATGAGGCTTTGGTAAAACCAAGTAGAATATCTAGGAAGATCGTAGCTGCTTACAGATTTTCAATTGAGTCATTGGTTTTTGAGATGTACTTGATTGAAAGATAGTTTGTGCCTTGAAATCACTCAAAACACAACAGTAGTCATGTCTTGTTACAATAGTGGTCATGTTGCAGTCTTCCTTTGTTAAACTCATACATTCGCAAATGATTATGTAACACTAAAATCAAATTTTGTATTTGAATAGTCTTACAAAATGGCATGCCCACCTCCGTTGGGTCCTCATCTTTGATCTCCCATTTCTCATGCTCCAATAGAGCTATTGAAGTGCTTGAAGCGGTGTACACCTTCTCACTCTCTATAGTATAGCCATGTGTTCAAGTTTATACAATTTGCAAAAGCAAGATTCACTCTTTTGTATAATTTTTGTGAAGGTAGGGGTGAATCCAACTCCTTGACTCAAATATTGGGTGTTCAGGGGTACCATGAAAAGACAACAAACATCAAAGGGTGTCATTTGTAAGGCTCCAATTTGGAAACACATATAAAATTAAGTTTTTAAGATTCATCACAAATTATAGAAGAGTCTGTAAATAATGATCACCCTTGCTCGACCCTTCTACTTATTTTCCACAAGCGCAAAATTCACATGTTGCATTTTGAGCCATTTCTGAGCACCTTACTTTAATTGTCAAGGGTTGTAGCAAACCAAACATTGAAATTTCCTACGGCTTGAACCATCCTTTTACACACTTAGGAGGTTCTTTAGCAAGAAACTTGACCCAAGGTGTAGATGCGAAGATAGTGCGACGATGACTAAGAACCAATACAAAGGTAGCCCATCAAATTGGTCAAAAAGTCTATTAATATTTGAAATTATTTTAAATTATGTATAAAATTTCGCAAGTTTTTCTATCTTCTTTAATTGGAGAAAATAACCTCCAAAATTTTGTAAAATTCATCAATTATATATGAAAAATAGAGTATAAGAGGATGGTAGTCTGTGAAACCCAAGAATATTCTCAAATGTTGATGTAGAATTAATGAAAAATCCACCAATTATGAAATGTAGACGAATTTTCGGATGTGATTGATTGAAATTGCTACTCTGAACCAACTTAGTAAGAGGTAAGATAATTGTTGTGCATTTTAATTTCAATAAACTTTGTAGACTCATTAAAGTCAATTAATTGGTGGCATTATATATTGAAAATGTAGTGAATGTATGTTGTATAGCCACTTCTATCATTCATTAGTTGAACTTAATTTTTTCAACAACCTTAAGTGCAAAAGGGGATGAATCTAGTTTCGTACCATTTTAGTCTTTTGTGCCATAAGCAAGATGATTATTGTAATGAGTATGTCGGTCACTTCTTTTCAAGAGGCGTGAATGGTTGATCGTATATATGGTTTCATATAGTTTCTATATACTATTCGACATATATGTTTTTCTTACAAGTGCAATATATGATATATTGTATACGTTATATATATATATATAGTTTAAATATAAATATAATGTTACGTAGACATATGATATGATCTTTACATAGTATATGATATACATAAGATTTTTGTATACAATTTTCTATATATATTGTAAATGTTTTTGATACAAAATCTATTCTTTACATTGTAATATGCATTCTCTCTATTTTCTCAATTGTATAGAATTTGTAGTATATGGTATCTTGTATACAATTTTGTAACTGAACTATTATATACAATTTTGGTATGTAGTTTGTCATATAGTATTTGCAATGCATGGTCTACTCTATAATATTTGTACTAATTACAGAGAACATAAGACTTTATAGTCTCCTCCAAAACAATTTGTATTATATCGCCACACAAAGGACGGGAACTTTCGACCAACTTTGTTGGTAGCCACCCACTTGTTTACTTTTGTTACAATGTTCGCAGGATAAGGACACAAAAGTAGGAAGTACCAACTCTCAAGTATTTAAGTGAACATTGCAAGAACCCTCCAAGTGCGCCTCCAAAGGATATTCTAAGAACAATGTTAACATTTAGTGTCCTTTTTCGTAGTTGGTGTATCAAACGCAAGTCTTGTTTTAGCTGAGCTTGAAACCTCTTAACAAAACGGAGAATTTCGTTCTTGCTATTAGATAAAAACTCCGGTTCCTTTGTAAGGGGCCGGCATGAATGAATTGTCCGTTCGTAATGCTAATAACCTGATGCCCACAAGATAGAAATAAGATAAACCCATGTAAAGGATGGTATCTCAAAACGTTGTGCAAAAAACATGAGGCCAAAGGGGTACATACGGGTATAGGCTCGGAACGACATGGAGAAAGGCTCCGCTTCTTCTTCTACAGTACTGTTGCGCATACCCTAGGCTCCCTTGACCAAGTCCTCGGAGCCAAGCGTGCTCCCAGAGCAGGCACATTTTCAATGCGCTTTTTGTATTTTGGATGTTCTCGTTTCGATTTTTTCGTAGTGGGTTTACAGATTCTACCATTTCACTTGTTTCCGTTTAGATCCTGGCCAGCAGCGGGAAATAAGAGACCTGCACCTTAGCTTAGCTTGTTGGAGTGAGAGAGAGAGAGATGAGCGCAAGCAGCAGCAACCGCGCCAGCCAGGGTTTATTAGATAGATGTTGAGCAGTCGGTGGAAGCGAGTGCCACCTCGCCGTCGTCAAGGCTTCTTGTGACCGGAGTCACCATGTTTACTAATGTCTTTCGTATTGTGAGCGCCATTCTTACGCTATTTTCTTCTAGTAGAAGCTATTCTAAGCTCCTGCTTCCTTTTCTCTTCTCTTAAGCCAACATTTTGGAAGGAGCTTGTGTGGAATTGGAGAGATTCTGGAGAGTTTAGTAGCTACAGGCCTGACGTAGGAGATAGATTAGAAATTTTTAAATGAAATCATGTGCGAGAGAGTACGAAGCTGCTGTAAGTGAAGGTTTTTACTAGATTATTAGACAGTTCTAGTCAAATTTTGATTTTCAGGGTTTATATTTTTGTTTGTAGGGAGGATTACAACAGGTATCATGGTTCCAGTTTCTTGCCGAGGGAGACGTTCTCCCTTCCAACAATTATTCCAGGTGCGTAAAGTGGTACTATTAATTCCTGAGGTTGAGTTAGCTTCACAATCTAGTCAGCTTAGTCGGGTTCGCGTTTTCAAGTAGTTGATATTGGAGAGTATTGGCAGTGACCTACAAATTTAGTAATCTAATTTGGTGTCGGTAGCTACTGGCGATATGCTGCGAGACTTGTATGAACATTGGGCACTTTTAATTGTTCCAGGAAGGAGAGGTATCGGCAAGACATGGCGGCAATGCACGTGATGAGGGCGCACATGTGGCTTCAAGAGGCAGGCAACCTCAGTAGTTGGACTTTATCAGGTTCATAAACATTCCTGGGAGGATTTCACTACACTAAATCACGTACCACTTGAATGTCCCTCCATGAATTAGAATTTTCGGGAATAGGCTCTTTCTCTTACTCACTAGAATCTTACCGTTTACTGGTCAGGAACCGAGTCTTCTGTTCACGGCAAATAGTCTGTAAGGTTGCTTCAGAAATATTCGCTCGTTTAGTCTGCTCAGGGTTTTAACTACCTCGTTGTTGTGCAGATGACAAAGTAAAGCTTTGGCTTTTCTTACCAGGGCGACATGATAGCCTGAATTCTTTGGTGCTTGCTGCCGTCTCGGGTCTTAAAGGTGAATTGGTTCAAAATTCAAAATTCTATATCATTTACACCCTCACACACAAATGGGCAGGAGCACTTCCTCTAGAATTCCACTTGAGAGTTGGTTTATGTGGTATCGGCAGAGTTAGTAGGTGAAGATGTCCTGCCACCATGTCTAAGTATTGGAGTCATACTCTTGAATTGAGATCGCATTTGCCACCCACCGTGGAAGGGAGATGGTTGCTCATTTGAAAAGGGACCTGGTCTTATTGTGATGTCGGTTCTAACTTTGACACTCTCCGGTTTCCAGTGGTCGGGTCTGGACTATGGCGTGCGCCTGGCGAATGCACTGAAATTGGTTACGCCTTGGACCAAGCACTTCGTAATCGAATAGAGAAGTAAGTAAGCAGCATCTGAGATTTTTGTAACAGTTGACCGGCTGAATATATCCATAACGAACTTAGTTAAGATTCGAGCTCAGTCTGTAGTTATGTCTGTAACGTTTGGAATTTAAAAGTTTAGTGGATGTGTTGGCGTGATTTTGGACTTTGATGGACTCTTCCGTTGATTCGCTGCAGAGGATTTAAGAGTGTGTCTTATGTTCGATTTGGAGATGTGTTTGTTAAGTGTCTGCGGCAAAGTACCAACGAAGTGAATTTGAGGTATGATCTTGAGCCATATGTACTTTTCGTTCAAACTTTGAACTTTGGACTTAATTTTCTGCTGAATGTTAGCAACTGTAACTTAATCGCTACTTGTGTTATTATTGTACCCACTACTCTTCAACTGATGTTAACTTGTGGTTCTTGTTTAAAGTGAGATTGATTCGCGAGGATGGCGGGAATCACTGGCTTTGGGACTTGTGTCTAGGTTTAAACATACGAAGCGTGTTAACAAAGTGTTTCTGTTTGGTGTCACAGGAAGTCGTTGTTCAGCTGCGAGCTAGTGCTTACTTCAAGCAACGAAGCCATCTTTGTGCATGTATTGGTGCGCCGAAAGTGCGTAGAGAACCTTGTGAGGCACTCTTGATTAAGCAAGATAAAGTTACTACAATTGAGCTCGTTTCCACCTTCTGTATGCTAATGAAGGACACTTGTCTTTGCAAGTACTTATATATCTTAGTATGAGTTTCAGAACTGATATTAGGTTTGTGCACTACATCACAGGAGAGTTCGGCAGCTTGTCATTAGCGATTTGCAAGCAGCCTTGGCTCAGCAGAGATCCCATGCGGGTTTGGGGGAAAAAAGTCTTCCAGGTCTTGGCTTCTTCTTCCGTATTTTGCTTGCTATTTAACTCGTTTTAGTTTCTCGGAATGCGAGGTGCTTATACGAGCTTTGTTCTTGCAGTTATCGTAGCCCCAAACGGGTTGTCTGCTCGTCTCACTGGGTGCTCCCCTGATGATCTGGTGACACAGCTCTTCAAAAGGTAAAGGCTTACAGCATCACAACCATCAAGCTCACATCACAACTTACGACTCTATTTGCAAGTCTGTGATTCATGATACTTTTCATTGATAATGTTTTAGCAACTGCAATACTTGCGATGGATACGTACATACTTCATGCGTCTGAGCCCGTCCCTGCCAGCTACGTAGATGTAATCTTGTATTCTCTATGCTGGGGAGGACTGCAGATGGCTGGCGTGACGTTTCCCACTCTTGCTGATTTGGATAATTCCTATCCATTGCCTCCCTTGCAGCAAGTCACAGGCATATGAAGCATCTTCTCTCCCGTTCCATGTGGTTGGATCTGCAGCAGCAAGTGGCTCGCCCTCAGTGCAGCCCTGCTTCGCCGAAGTGATCTTAGACCAACTCACAGGCTATCACAGCCCAAAATCATCAAAATTATCTACTGAGGTTAGTAGAAGGAATTTTCTCGAAGGTTCTCCTTGAAGATCGGGAATCTCTTTATCAAATTTTTCTGTTGAAGCACGAGCCAATTTTAGAATCACAACATCGCTCTTGAATTGTAATTATTGACAGGTTACTACAGAGACTAAGATGCTTCGAAAGGGAAGCAATGGGGTCGTCGACACCGGGCATGTGTTAATCTACCCATTGGATGCAGTGCTTGTACCCATGCGGCCAGTGGTTCCCAGCCATCCGTTTATTCGAAGGTAGGTTGCCTGCCGTCAACAACTTGTACGTTTTGAATTGAATTGAGCTTTGGTCTCTTACTGTGGAATTTTACTTCTTTGTGTCTTCAGATGTTGGTTCCAAGAATGGGCAGGCACAACTTGGTTGGAAGATGGAGTTAAAGATGATTTTCGACCTTCAACAAGGTCCGCGATCAATTGGTTAAAAGCACAACTAGCCTCTCAAGTATCATAGCTTTTAAGAGGCTTTAGAAGTGACTTGAAGGACACTCTGTTCTAACAAGTGAGGTCTCTTTTAACTGCAGCAAAATCGGGCTTGATGATGGAGATAGTAGGGAGAAATCAACTATAACGGGGTTCGGTGCGAACGGTTCTGTTCCTGGGCACAGCAGTGGGCCTGGCACAAGCAGCAATAGCAGCGGAGGTAGCAGCAGCAGCAGCCAAGGAAGTAGTGGTACTTCCAGTTCCAGTGATGCTGACGGAGATGGTACGAATGGCTCTTCTTTTGAAGTTCTGATCTTATGTTGGTAACCAAATTTATCATATGAACAAGAAGAAATTAATCGAATCTTTTTCATTATCTCGGGTAGATGATTTTAAGAACCTTTACGCCATGACTATAAGGCCTTCATGAAGGTCCAGAGGAATACCTTCATTATTGTTGGGCTGCTATATAATGGGTACATTTACATTATGTTAGCATCAACGTGTGTATCAAGTGCTCATTTACTTGTTATAACTAGGTTTATGGTCATCCTTTTGCTTGTGTAGCATCTGCGCAGTGATTGCTGGTTATTACTTCGAAACTTACCAATCAATTGTATATTGCAGGGTTGCGTGATATTGAAGCTGATGGAGACTCTTTAGGTAGCAAGGCACCTGGAGTGTTGAACTCAAAACTCAATGACATGCGTGCCCCGGCCACTTCATTGCAGGTTTTGGAAATGGACACTGGGGATATGAAGAGCTCTCATGGTGCTTATTCCCAGGTAGGATTGTGAATTCGTTATCTTCCCAGAAATTGAATATATAGTATCGCAGACTCCTACTAGGTTTTCAACTACGAGCGCTTGATGTAGCTCCATTCTCATCAAGGTGAAACGTTTATCTGCTAGGACTCGTTGTTGGAATCTGAGGAGTGAGCGTTGGATCGTTGAACTTGCAGGGAACTAAGAGAGGACGATTGAATACAAAAGTTGCTGCTGCAGCTGCATTCGACCCTCCAGCAAAAGCTCTGAAACGCTCAAATAGCATCGGTAATGACGTGCTAGGGGGGCTTCTAGATACGCCGACAGCTGAGAAGAAAGGGACGTCAGGGTTCTTAGGAGAATCGAGTTTTGGGGGCGCTTTGTCAGGAGGGGGAAGTCAGCTCGGCAATGCGTGGGACCAGTGGGGTGACGATGGCGGCTTTGGCGGAATGGGTCTCGGTGGCATGGACATACAAAGTGATGCCGACATTCTCGCAGAATTCGGAGACTTTGGCGATTTCTTCGAAGATGATGCACTCGGATTCGGCGAGGTACTGTCATGAGATTTAATACCCTCACTTGTTATATCTGCATTTACTGCATTTACCACTATCTCCGGAACATCGAGTTCTTTCGATTATATATGGTGACTTCTTCTTCATATTAGTATCACTCAAGTGGTTTTATTCCTTCATATAATACCTGTGGGTATGGAAGCAACCTCTTTGATGTTGATTCTTCCTGGAAAGATTGTTCATCGAGCTTGATATCCTTGACGGCATGTTTGGTTTTAGCATGGTATTGTCTTCCTACAAGCACTATTGGAATGTGGTGAAGATCCATACCTGTTGTTTACGTTACCTAGGAGCTGATGGACGTTGTCGTTGGTCTTGATACAGCCTCCTGATACAGCGGAGTCGCAGGCACTGAACATGTTCTCTCTGAATGATTATAGCGAAGTCAACCAGACTCCAGGCACGGCTCCGCTTATGGATGCATCCGATCCAATGGTGCTTCCAATTGTCGACTTTCCTTTGTTGGAGATGAATCAGAGCATGGACCTAAGTGACATGAAACCCTTCCTAGAAACATCTCAAGTTCAACTTGTTGGTGGACATGCAATATCTTCACCTCCACCTCAACCGCCTGCCCTAAATCTCCGTCTCAAGAATGAAGCCTTGCTCTGTTTTGCCTCAGGCTTCGAGCCTGTGGATGTGTCTAGCGTGCCAGACGTTGGCATGGCTGCCATCAGGTCAGCTCATACGTTACTTGTATGTATTTCCTGTTTTGGTATGTAAACTAGTCATGAAGAAACAGTTCTGATGATTCGCGGAATACCTCGTTCGTTCATTATTTAACCCCGAGAACTATCGGAAGTCAGTTATTTACATACTGATTGTCCAAGTTCAAACTTTTGCTCCTAACGGAAAATGGTCATGAACAAACATTGTTCCTGACACCGACTGAATGGTTCCTTTTAGTGAGATCTTTTATAACGTATACATCAAGTTCTGTAAGAGATTAAAGTCTTGCTGTTGGATGCAGGAATCCTTACGTACCATTGAAGAAAGCGACGGTGGAGTCTTCTGCGAAGAAGGAGACGACCTTGTATACAGCCACACCCATCACCTACGCCATGTTCGAGAGAGTCGATACAGGAAAGGACGACCATGGGAGCACCAAGTCTCCGAATGAGTCCGGTGAGTCTAAAAAGAAGCTCACTGCTGACTATATCATGGTCTCCAGTACAAGGCAGGCGAATGCAAATGGCAAACCTGATGACGCAGGTCAGTATTGATCTTATATATTTCCACTAGTCGCAAAACTACTCTTTCCTTCAGCTTTCGATAATAGCTATTGTTTCTATAAAATTCTCCCCGACTTGTGTAGTCACTTCTTTATCAAGTTGCTCCTTCAATGTCATATTTTTTTGTTATTCATCCAGCTAAGTGATGGATTTTCTCTTGTGCTATCACTGGTCTAGATGGAGGTGCAGTCATTGCTCTTGCACAAGCGGACGCTGCTGGTGGTGGGAATGGGCCTGCAGCTCAATCCCCGTCTATAGTGAAGCACAATGACAGCACAAAGTCTTCACAACTTCGTTCACCAGTAGCTGCATTGGCAACGGAGTTGGAGTGTGCTCTACTGAAGGTGAGTCTATGCCGAGACCAGGACTCGTCGTCCTCTGTTTCTGGAAACTCGGGCGTGGGGAGCCCAGCGAACGAGACTTCTGCCCGGTTTTCACCCATGCCCTCCAAAGACAGTGGTTCCGACATCACTCAGGTATATCTTACACTGGCCCTCAAATTTCACATCTTCTGTTGAGTTTTGTGCTCCAATTGTCAGCTTGTGGGTTTCTTTCCGAAGTTATACCAATCTTTCACGAGTCTTATTTTATATGTCATAAATCCCAAGGGTCTATAGAATCATAGATAGAAAACAACGATTGTATATGGCTGAGGTTACTTTCTTCAGAACGTTGCATATATTGATCGATAAATAGATGCATGTTGACCTGTACGGGATAATACTGTATCATTATCCATCTTTTCTTACGAGTCGCCTGTTTGGCCACCAGGTGCACTCTGACACGCTCGCACAGTCTGGAAGGCCTCACCGGAAGAAGGTACCGGAGCGAATTGCGGGCCATGCAGAAGACGATTTGCATGATGGTGGAAGTCGAGTAGCAGAGGTTGGAGTATGGCGTCCTGTAGGGGCTCCAAGGCCGTCCAACAACACGACGGTAGACTATCGGTTAGGGGTGTCTAATACCACCTCCCCTACACTGGATCCAGCTGTGGACGACAACATGGAGGGCAGCAGGCAGAGCCACTGGCATGAGGTGCAAGAAGCCATCCCGTTGTTGGCACAGCAAGCGTCCATAGCTGTGGACGTTTGCTTGGATGGCCAATATGAGGATGGGCCGTTCAAATGGTTGGCATCGCAGGAGGTTCAAAAACAGCAAAGGAAACGTCGATCAGATGGCAGTATGGTGGCGTCGAGTCGGTTCCTGGACCAGTCAGGCATGGAGATCATGGATCCTCTATCAGCAGAGATTTCAGCAGCGACCGCAGCCAGTCTACTTCAGTCGGATGTGCGAGTCGCTATCTCGAATGCGTTTGGCGATACTGCTGCGGATGGGCCCTTGGGTTTGGTGGACTGGTGTAAAGGCTGCGTGTTGCAAGGCTCAGATACTACTGCTGCTGGAATTTGCGCCGAGAGCACCAATACCGACTCTCGGGAAGTGAATAGTACCGTCACTGCCGTCGGTGAATCTATGACTCCTCAGTCGGGGAAATGCTCGGTTGATATGGATGATATGCGACGCAACAGTAGTATCAGCCGTGTTATCGATTCGTCCTCTCTCTCGGATCAGACTGAAGCCTCCCAACGACGAGGATTTAGTGAGGATTCTGGGGTTACTCATGGTGATGCTTTGGTGGCCAATCATGAGTCTCCCATTCTTGCTCTGCCCACACCCGCCTTGCTTGTTGGGTAAGTTCCTCTGCAGTTTTCTAATTTTTTCAGATTTTTTAACTCTTGACTAGAATCTCGCTGTTCCTTCATCAATTTTGCACCTCCTTACGAAGTGGTATTTTGAATAACATCCTGCTGCTGTTGAAATGGCTACTGCAGCTATCAGGATGACTGGTTGAAGACATCTTCTGGTGCACTCCATCTTTGGGAGAAAGCTCCTCTTGAACCCTATGCGCCTGCGAAGCAGGTCTGTATCATATCCATCTCTATTTGCTTGCATCATATTTAAGTTCATTGTTTTGGATCGATTTTTGAGTCGAAGAGCAGGCAATCCATACATCGTTAGTAGTCGTTGGAATAATTTTAACCTCTGCGTTGGAGAGTAGACGAGCTCGGTGTGGAAAGAAGGAATTTTTTCTGGAAAAGTCACTATTGGACCATGAAGGGCGTTCTTGACAAGTGCTTCATTTTGTTTTCCAGATAAATTATCACGTATTGTGTTTGGCTTCGGAGCCGCTTCTCACTGCTGCTGTGGATTTCTTCCAGCAACTGAGTGCAGGTTAGTCACGTGAAACGTCGATGTCCTACTCGGTCTCATTACTTATGACAATTGTGCGAACCAATCTGGTCTTGGAAATGCGCTGGGATTTTATGGCAGTAATTCTCAATCTGTTTGTCGTGGTGGGTTTGGGTGCAGTGTATGAAGTGTGTCGCCTTGGTTCTCACATGCCCTCAGGAGCAGCAGCTGCTGGGCAGTCTATGCCAATGGCCAGTTCTGGTAAACAGACGCTGCCTGGCTTTACCGTTGTGAATATAGCTGGAGTGTCGCACTCATCAGCAGCTACACGTGGGGAGTTTTTTAATGCTTCCAACTACAGCCTGGCTAAGGCTTTTGCAGCTGATATGTCCTCAAATTGGAACATGAGTGAATTTCGAAAGAATCTCGTCAAAGTTTGTAAGGAGTTGTCTCTGCCATCTGGATCACAGCGGGAGCCAGAGCAAGGTCCATGCACGGTGAGTGGAACTTCTCAGTTGTCATTCCACTTCTGCTGATGTAAAAATTCGAGTAGCCTCACCCACCATCACTTTTTTTTTGCAGGTTGTATATGTTGTGTGCCCTGTTTCGGATCCTGCTGGAATACTTCAGACCATGGTTGACGCGTGTTCAAGCCTAGGATCTGCATTATTAGGTGAACGTCATACAACGTCAGTAGAAGATGGCGTGCCTTCAAGCATCCTAGGATTCTCGATACCTCGATTCGCTCTTCAGTTAATCACTGCGGAAACAATCTTTAAGAGTAGTGGGCCTCAAGCCTCCACTGTGGATGTCTTGAAAGAGATTGCATTGGGCGTGTACAACAAAGTTCGCCGCATTCCGCGAAAATCGCCGAGGTCTGCTGCAGAAAGTAATATGCAGATTTCATCTTCTGGACCTCGTGCTGCTGGTGCTGGTGCTGGTTCTTCTGTAGCGCAATCCAATGCTGGCTCGATGACTGGCCTTTGGAAGGACTGTAGTGGGCAGCGCAGCGGCAGCGGTAATACCTCTATGGCTGCCAATACTGCTGGCAACAATCACTTGTGGGAAGGCGGGTGGAAACCCTCTTTGCAAACTGATCTGGGTACCGTCCTCTCACACTTCTTGTTTGTGCTTTGATCCCCACTATATGTAATCAGTTTCCCGCCCCTCCTCACCTTTCCGTGCTTGAGTCAGTGAAGTGGTATAGTGAAGGATAATATTGCTGATGGCTAAGAGGTATATTTCCTGTGGCAGCAGGGGCAGGTACCGCGTCGCCAGAGCCAGCGCAGGAGAAAACAAGGTACGTGTACGAGCCGGCCTACATATTGGCAAGATCGGGTGCCCAATCACCAGCTCGAGGAGGAGCCGGGAGCTCCGATGCAAATCTGGGCGTGGGCACCAGTGGGGCTGGTGGCTCGAATGCAGTAGACTCGAGCACCGCAACGACGGAAAGGCTGGAGGATCCAAGTGGCGCTTCTGGTGCACAACTGGCCTCCGATCTGCACTGTTGTTATACGTGGTCCGCGGACTGGAACTGGCTGGTATCTGTGTGGACGGATGCCCGAGGCGAACTTCTGGATACGCAAGTGCTGCCGCTCACGGGCGTGGATGTCAATGGCCTCCAGAGTGTGTTAGAACAGGTGCTTCAGCAAGGCTTGCAGTTGTTGAATTTGGCCGTGGACGCCGGTAGTGTGAAGCCCAGGGGCCTGAGCATCACCCGCCTTGGTGGCTTCTTCGTTCGAGAATGCCAAGGTAATCAATCAGCCCATACATGTAGAACTCTATTTGAAGCTGGACATGGTTACTGATTTGGACTCATGCATTTGCAGAGTGGCATCGAGTGATAATGTCCGCGGGAGCAGAGGAAGTGCGCAAGTGGCCCGTGCAAATACGACACCCTGAATGTCATGTGGGCGGGACGGGAAGCTCATCGGACATGGGCTTGATGACGGACAGAGGTCTGGGCCTGGCGGGTAGTGGACCAACCTCGCCCAGTCCATCTTCATCCTCCTTTGGTGGTCGTGGCAACAAGAGCTCTCTCTACAACAAACCTGGAGCCAGTGATCTAACAAACCGAAGGCCGAATCAAGGAGCACCATTAGCTGCTAATCCCACGGTCACCTCCCTCGAAAATTCCGCCTTCCGATGGGTCAACAGCATCAGCTTGGTGTCTGTAAGGGCCGATCACAGCCTCCAGATCGTGTCCACCACAGACGGTAAGTCGCCATTTTCAAACCTCCTCACTTTCGAGGTGCCTCAGTGTGCCGGCTTCTAACATGTACGTGGAATGTGGTGTCAACAGGGGCATTAGAAGGGATCTCGTCATCAGGGCCATCGTGGCCAACGACGTCGACGTCAGGCTCAAGTGGGGTGGTGAGCATGGGAGTGAGCACAGTGAAAACGCTCGCATCAACAGGAGCGGCGTATTTAGTGATGCCCTCGCACGCCAACCGACCTCTAACGACGTCGATCCCGCTTGCGGACGTCGTCTCAAACGCTTCACCGGTGGCTCAGTGCTTACAGCAAAGCGGCCTAGCCTGCCCGGTGACGACGGCCTTTTGCGTGTCCACGAGCACCAGCTCCGGCAATAGCCCAGATTTCTCGCAACGAGGAATGAAAGAGGACTGGCCTTCCACTCTGGCCATAGGCTTGGTGGCGCATTATAGTGCGACCAGACCAGCAGCAGCAGGAGTGGAATCCTTGCCGTCAAAGCAACAAGGATTCAAGGCAACGACTACCGAGTCGTCGTCAAAGGATCAGCAAATGCCGCTGGGCACTACGTTGCAAGCGGTGGCGTCGGATTTGCATGCCTTGTCGTGGCTCAATGTGGGTCTCACTTACGTGCACCGACGATCCCTTCTGCCATTCCACTGCGAGGTCGCGCAGAGGCTGCAGCGATTGCTGGATTTTCTCGGTGCCGAATGTGGCATGTAGATCTGTTTCTCTATTAGACTGATCAACCGAGTTGCATGTAAGGTATCTAAGTAGTGATTTGACTGGTGTTGTGAGGTGATTATTTTCTAGGCTTCTTTCATGTCACCCATATTCTTTTTCTCAGCTGAGCAGCAGTTGGGTTGTGTATTTTGTTCTACTCAAAAGTAGCCGTAGGTTACTTATAAGAAAACAGTTCCTGGTTGGTTACAGGTTTACAGTATACGCTTGAAATATGTGGGTGTTCTTCACGAAGTGGAAACCGGTGATCAACTTCAATCGCTTTGGATGAATGAAATATCAGATGAAGCAATACACGCATAACTAATGTACACCTACTAACGAACCCAACCTCTACCAGTGCATCTGCGAACAAGTTCAGGGAAACACAATTCAAATAGAACAGCGATCAAAGAGAAACTCTCGGTACTTCGTGGTGGACCAGCCTGTGCAATTGAGAAAGCAGTATAATCGACGAGGCTCTACGATGGATTTCTACACAAACCCCATCAGACTAGCAAAAAAACATGAAGCAAGATCAATCAGCTAGCCACAACAAATCAGCAAGAAACATGAAGTCTCTTCAGCCCGCTAGCGATATCGATGTGCGGAAGATGCTTCTACCGTTTTGAAATTGAGAACTCCCCTTAAGAATAACAACCTTCAAATTAAGCTCCTTTTGTACCACAGTTCGGGGAATTTTTTGACTTTTACTGGCTAATAACCAGCATTTCCCACACCTAATCGGTTCTTCACAGATTTCTTCCCGCAATTTTCTTATTTTATACTAAGAATAGAAATTTATTTGTAATTTTCATCGGTTTTTAGCCGGTGGTTTCATAAATGGATCGGCCAGTGAGCTAAATCCATCGGTTGATAATACACTAGCCATCGGTTTTTCCCAATCATTGTTTTGTACATTGGGGTTCGGGTCCGGGAGCGGAATCCAGTTCGGAATCCAGTTGTGTGCGATAAAAGTGCTATGCAAGAGGGAACCCGGGAGCGATGGATGGGGCGATAAATGATAGGTGGGAGCAAAGTACTTCCCCTTAGTCCTACGTTAATTCAAGAAATCGAAGGGTTTTTGTATGATCCAAATTTGTGAAATCAAATTTTGGCTCCAAAGGTTATTAAAGTAGGAGTTAAAGCTAAAAAAGTATGTTATAATTAGAAAATATTTGATGATCTAAAATTGGAACTTAATTGAGTTGTAAATAATTTAAGCAGTTGAGTTGCATGAGCATACCCAGCTTGATTATCTACATGGAAAATAAATTGGACCAGATTTTTGGAATTAGAATTATTAAGTCTCCTTTTGCACTATAAAGACAATGTCTCCCAAAAAACTTTTGCACCAACTTTGGATGTTGCGTTCTTACAAATGGAAAATATTTAAGGGTCAATCTAGAAAGTAACCAATAGAGGGATTTGGTACAAGATCTCACGGTTAAAAACTCGAAATAGGTAAAAATAAATAAACTGGTACATACCCCTGGAAGTGCATGGAGGTAGAAAAGTGCAATTTTGAGGTTTCAAGGTCTCTTAAAAATCAAGGATTTTTAGGCATTAACCACTCATATCAACTAATGTATACTCATTGTAAATATTACTCCCTCTGACCTATTATTATTGTACAGCAGGTTCTCTCATATCTACCTTGGGAGGTGAATTTGAGAGAGTCTATTGGACAATAAAAATGGGACGGAGGGAGTATGATATAACTATTTTCAGATTTTTATTCTTGAAAATTAACTATAGTATAAATTTTAACTAACAATGCTATAAATCAAATAACAAGAATTGCTATCATTACTATGAACAATGTATGAACACCAAATTTTTCTGAGCATGAAGCTCAAAAAAACATAAATGTATGAAAAGCATTGATTTATAATTATTAGCAATAATTATGAAATTTCTCCTTGTAATAAGAGAATAGCTTGAGTACAAAGAAAAAATTGAGGTTTCTAATATCTTGAGGTCCGCATAATAAGAAGAGTAATTTTTACTTTTGAGGCGATGGGTGATATTATAAATTGATATCTTGTAGTGATTTATTTTTAAAAAACAACCTTACTCGAATTGTATATAAATCTTACCAAATGTTTAAGAAAATAGGTTAAATGTTTGATATTATGCTAGTTTTACTTGACAAATACTATACTATAGTCTATACTTTTCAATTTTTACACTATAAGCGACACAAGTTTTTCATTTTCAAAATTGCGTATAAAACATGAAAATTATAAACATATTCACAACATTTCCAAGAAATATATCTTGCACCAAAGCTTATATATCATTTCAAAATTTCACTTGACTTGATATATCATGCACAAAGTCAAATATAGAAACATAGTCAATGTATCTCGAATAAAATAAGAATTATGAATAAGTTCTATCCAACATAATATCTTATAAATGAGACAACCACTTGATCTTCTCTTCAAGATTTATGCTTCAATATACTTGAAGTTCTCGTTGCATAAATAATTTATTAAGTGATATCCTGTAAAAAGATCAAAGATTACATACAATGGGTTTATTACCTAGTATTCAAGCTTGAGGATATAATTTGGTTGTATTGAAAACACTTTTACACTCTAAAATTCTTAGGGATGAAAATTTAGCAAGCATTCTTCATAATTGCCAATTCCTAGAATAGATTGTAATTTTTATGTTGTAAACATGAATCTTTATCAAATATGAAGAGGCCAAAGATTCTTAAACTCAATTTAACATCTTCTTATCATCATATTTTTGAATCTATGTTGGCTTTTTATTTATTACTAAGCTAACTTTTCTATCTTTATCAAAATGGTATTTCTAATGTAGCTAATTGTCAACATTTTCTATATTGAAAGTGCCCAATATGCACATATGAAACACTCCTTCCAATCTTTGTATATTGTACAAAACTCCATCAACTTTATCAAATCTTAGGGATATATATGAAAAAAATTATGGAAATTATGCTAATGCAATTTGCTGTAAATAATCTTGATAAAAAGGCTCAATGTCTTAATGCTCTATCCTATTCAAGAACTATACAGCTGTACAAAGTTCATATAAAACTAGTGTAAGTTCATAAAACGTGATAAGAGTAAAAAAAATATGAGTCCAAAAAGAGCATAAGCAAATAACTCTGGTGCATCTACAGTACCCATGGTTAAAGGATTACTACTTTGACCATCGTCGTCATCATTTGACATAGAGCTTATTAATTATAAACAAAATCTAGTACAACGTTTGATATAATTGATAAAAGCTATCTTCGGGAAAAGATCTCATATCAATTGCCATATAATTATGTTGAGTTTTTGTCTTCTCAATGTGTATGATAAAACGATGTTGTAGAGGAAATGATGTTGTCCAATGATTAATTTATGTATATTTTTCTAAATGTGTATGTTTGTATTTGAAATATTCAACCGATTTAATTTTAGATTATCATGTCTAATCATATCTCATTTAACCCTTCAAAGTACGCAAATTCCAATTTAAATCATCACATTGTCTTCTTTTGCAAACTCAGCACATGATGCCGTTCAAATGAACTATAGTACTATGAGTGAAATTTCTTTTTTTCCTGCGTTGAGCTTAATCAATTATAATATCCCTCATTTGAATGGTAATGAACTTCTTATGAACACTTGAGATGTTACATCTTGTCACAAATAGTATGGTACATGTATACCAAAAAAACATATATGAGCATATCACAGTTTACATCTTAGAAAAGTTCTATAAGTGCTTATTGTCAAGTATGTACATGTATGTAAATATATATGTATGTATAAATATTTAAAATATATTTAACATATAAAATGTACACGTAGTCCTTCAATTTAATACACCTTTTTACCAATAATGTTCATGAATCAGTAACTTGGATCTCATTTATTACACTAGGACTTTTACATATACATTTATACAGTGCTATATATAATCTGATTAATCTCCATGTAGATTAGATTTGAAACTTAATAACAATGTAGTAAGACAAGTTCAAATTGTATCTTGATATGATATTAGTCTCAAAACCAGAAAATTTAAAACAGATATATGTTGGAAACTTGATAAAGGTCTCTTTGTCTCTCATGGATTCATTTTACAGTGAACGGGACAACGGACAACTCTTCGTTATATACTATGAAATATGGAATGAGCTTTATTATTTCCTAAGTGACAAGGCCCTCGAGACCTGATCTCCCATCCCCTATCCACGTATCTAATTCCTTGTCATTCATCCCTTTTTTTATACTTCCCCCTCTTCTCCTCCTAGTTTCCGTTATTTAAACCTCCAATTTCCGTTTCCGGTTCCCAAATTCCCATCCCATGTCCCCTAGTTCCCTTGTTCTTCCATCCCCTTGTTCTCCGCTCTCGTTCTCATGATCCTTGTTCCTTCTCCCCTAGTCTTCTTACTATGTCAATTAGATCTAATCTAACTCTCACTAACACTCAAACACCACTTATCACAACTCTTCAAAACTCTTCATGTTGTGTATGCAATAACGTCGAACCTATCACCTAGGAACTTTGTAGAGACAAACAAACAATATTCTTCTATTATTCTTAAGATTCAATCAACGGATCCATACCTTTTACCTTTATCTTTAGAATTCATCATATACCTTCAATACCAAGTGAAAATAATAATGTGAAGAATCAATCATACATGGATCCACAAAGTTGAATCAGTACTGTGCTAGGTTGGACTTCTGCAGACAAGTTGGTCGGTGGACAGGGTAAGAAGATGCTGGACTAGACCACGTTGACGAAGCAAGCCGCTTGGCTAGGCTGGTTTCTGGGAGAAGCTCGTTCGACGCGGATCCACTCCACATCGCTGCAACTTCGACGGGCTGTTCTTAGTCTGCAAGCACGTCAGTCTGGTCACTCTGGTGGTGAGCACGCGGCTCTCGTGGCTTGTTGGAGCGGGTTTATCGCCGCCTAGAGTTCTGTGGAGTAGCTCACTTTCTGGTTGATCAAGACTGAGTTTCTGAGCGATCCGATACCATGTTGGCAAGGTATGTGATCACTGGGCCTGCAATCGATTGCCTTGAACGGTTGGTAGGTTGATCTCGTTGCTTCGATGCAAGTGTTGTGTAGGAATCAAGTTACTCTCTTGTGTTGGATAGAGGATCTGAGAGCTTCTTGTGGTGTCCCGTGATAGTTTCTGGCACTCTTTGCTTCTGAGATCTGCTCTGAGATCTTCGAACTCTTGGAACTCTTTGAACTCTTTTCTGGCACTCTTTGAACGAACATGGACTACAATGGATGGCAGAACTTGATCATAGCTTGATCGCGCGTCTGCTGCCGCGCGCGCTGCTCTCGTCGGTAATCGCTCAGGCCGTGTGGACGAGTTGGAGCGAGTTTATCGCGGCAGAGAGGGTTTGGTGTAGTGGCTCATTCTCTGGTTTAGACTGAGTTACTGAGCGATCCGATATCATCTTTGCTGGCAAGGTATGTCATCACTGGGCCGTTATCTTGGTTGCCTTGTACAGTTGGTGGCTTGATCTCTTTGCATAGATGCAAGCGCTGTGTTGGAATCAAATTGCTCTCTTTTGTTGGGTAGAGCTTCTTGTGGTGTCTCGTCACAGATTCCACTCTTTTCTTCTGAGATCTGCTATGCGATCTTGATGAACATGGACTACAATGAATGGCAGAACTTGGTCATAGCTTGATCGCACCGAGGTTTTGATGGGGCCGGTCTCATAAGACTACTCACGGGCACAGACGTTGAGAATCACTGGAACGCAATAATCGACAGGAGCAGGAAGTCGCACATCACTCATCTCTAGGACCGGCTCAGATCGGATAGCCTGATCAGTGATCGAAGTGGCCGTGGTGATCCTCATTCCACTTGTGAAGTACAAAAGTGGAAGACGGGCAGCGAGGCAATGGGCAACTCCGTAGGCACCAGGAGCAAAGCCTTGCTTCCTCTTGATCCTCGGAAGTGGAAATATTTCATGACCAGGTAGCAAGGGGATGTCGTAATGTCATCTTTGGTCTATTTTAAAAAAAATGCAATTTACCCTGGTTCGGCTGGTTGTATTAGTCCATAACTAATCCTCTCTATTTTTGTAGAATCAGTGGCTGTGGCTGCAAGCATTGCCAAAGGAGTGATAAGGATTGGACATGTCCTCGTCTTGGGAGTTGTTCTTGTCCGCGGGATGCATTGCCGTTATCATCATGCGTGTTTTACTCTCCACGCATTCACGACTTGATTGAAGGCGAGAGAAGTGAATTGGAGACTGCTCAAGCACATTGGACTCAAGTAGATGACAAGAATGATGATGAGATGGTGAGGGTTGGAGAGGAGAATCGCAAGTACTTTGATGAGGTATTGATGAAGGATGCAAGATGGGGTGGGTTCTTTTCAAAGTTTGAGGATTTGATTGTGAAAGAGAAGATAGGCGAGGGTGGCCAAGCAGAGATCTTTGAAGCTAGAATGAGGTATGGAGAGTTCAAAGATGACAAGCTTGTGGCGAAGGTATTCAAGATGAACATGCCTTTGAGAGACCTCAAGCAACAATGGCCTCTTGAAGATTTATGTGGAATGAGTGACAAATATTCTTACAGGTGGGATCCTTTCAGAACAGTATATGGAGGAGCATTTATAAGGAAGGGAATTCACAAGAACAAATTTGCTTTTGTGATGGCGAGAAGGGCGTGTGATTTGCGAGCTCTTATTGACAAATGCATATTGAAGTCGGTGCGCTCAAATAGCCATGGGCCACCTTTTGGTGACATCAGACATGTTTTACAGACTTTAGAATCCATTGCATGGGGCATGAGGATACTACATGAGCATGGAGTTGTACATAGAGACATAAAAGCATCAAATGTGCTTTTAGATGAAGAAACTCACACATACTTTAATCGGAGTTATCTCATGGACTTTGAGTGTGCATTGGGTGCAATGGGTACCGGATTTTGGAGAGCACCTGAGATCCTTGAACAAGTGGCAAGGAGAGTGCCTAGCCAAGAAGTGGTGTTTACAAAAGAGAGTGGCATTTATAGTTTCGGGATGTTGTGCTATGAAGTCGTAACAGGACGCATTCCTTTTGATGGGCATCCTGTATATGATTATAGCATAGTTCTTGAAGGAGGACGACCACAATTACCGTGTACCCTTGATTCGACTTTGAGAGAACTTATACTTGATTGTTGGGAAGGAAATCCCGTGCGTAGGCCTACAGCATCCATGGCATACGATATCATCAGAACGCTACGTTTCTGGGTGGAAGCATGCTAGGGTGGAACAAGAAGTACGTTACGCCTTCAAAATACTGTGAATTTGCATGTTCAAAGGCCGCATTTAGACCCCTCTACATTCTAAAGTACTAAGGTTTTTGTACAATATAGTAAAAGAAGTGATGAATTGTACAAATCACTTAACCATTTCTTTCAAAAAAATGTGGAACATTATTCTATTTGCATCTTTTGTTTTTCAGAGAAGTACGTTACGGTCTGTAACAAAACACACAAAGTACTAAAGTTTTGGTAAAATTAAATTGCAAAGTACTACAAAAACTATATGGTTAGAGAGAGCACCTTTTTATGTTGAACATGTTGCATCATTATCTCCCAATAACTCATTCTTTCCTTACTATTTATATTGGTCAAAGTACAAAATATTTGACATTATGTAATTTAGTCAAAAATTAGAAATTTTTGTTGGATTTTTGTGTATTCTACTGTCAAACCTCATTTTTTCGTTTTTGCCCCGATTTGGTCCGGATAGTACTTAGAAATAGCTAATTAGAGGAAATAAAGCCCTCATTCCCGCCTAAACGGGTAATGACCGGATAGGGTTAACTTAACCATGAACCTGCCTACCCGGGAGCATCCTTAAGCGTAGTGGGCAGGATAGGGTAGTGGGACTTTTAAACTTTCTTCTGCCTTTTAGTATCCGCTTTTAAACCAGGGCCCGGTCTCGCCATACTTAGTCCGGCCGCTGAAGTACCCGGGTAGGGTTTAGCTGACCATTCGCGGGTTGACCTCAACCCGGGAAGGTACGCACTGAACGGAGCATGCACCGATCGGGCATGTGCCGACCGGGCATAGTTAGTCCGGATATGGCCCGAACCGGCTATGGCCCGTCCGGCTATAGCCCGGCCGGTTATAGCCCGGCCGATTATCGATGGCCGGGGAGGGCGCCGGGTAGAAGGACGGGTCGGGCGGAGAAACCACCGGCGGCGGCGCCGACAGTCCCGGGCTGACAAGCCCGTGATTAATATGGCGCCGCCAAAAGTACCGCCACCTCCCCCACTCTCTTTTGTCTTTAGCGGCGTGGGAGGGGCCGTTACCCTCCTTTTTGTTTTTCCCCTCCTCGATTTGCGTGCGCCATTGCCGACTCTGTCGCTCCCCAATCCTCGCACGATCCTGTTCGACGCGGCCGCCCTGCACACCATAGCCCGGAGATGAGGAGTATGGAGACATGGCCGGAGAGCGGGCTTCACGAATCCGGAGTAAGATTATCTAGGCTGGCATCCCAATGGCCGTGGATGCCCGGGCGCAGTTGGTGCAGGACCTGACGCGGATGGGGTGCGTGGGATTGTACTGGATGCCCTGGAATGTGGAGGACGCAGGGATCATCGAGGAGGCCGTGTCCGGGCAGGATCCACCGACTTTCGCCGACAACCCTGTCCGGGCCAAGCCGCATTTTTGGCAGGAGGCGTGCTGGAGGGCGACGTACAGCTTTCCGGACTCCTCCACCGGATACATTCAGGTGAGGAATGATCCCTCCCTTGGTGGGATGTTCCACAACCCCGCGCACGAGCACGACGGCTACCGAGTGGAGGATTGTGTGAATGCCCGGGAGCGACGGCTGCTGAGGTTCCTGGCCCCGATCCTCAACCCGGAGAAGCCACAGTTTGTTTCAAACCCGCTCCTGAAGGCGATCGTGGAATCCTACCTGGGCCGGAAGCGCGTAGGATGGAGGCACATCCTGGAGGAGGTGATCGTCCGGGCCTCAAAGAAGACCGCCAGTGCGAAGGGCTGTCCCCTGGCACCATACGTGTACCACCTGTATGCGCATTACGAGTGCCTCAACCCGGGTGAGATCACCCTCTTCAGGATGCTCATGGAGGGCAGATGGGACATGTTTCCCGGGGAGCAGATTCCCGAGGTAGGAGTCCCTGCTGCGGCCAAGCTACTCCCCAGGATGCCTGCCCCCGGAGCAAGGGCACTCCCACCACCTCCACCTCTTGCACCACCAGGACCACCGGGCCCAGGAGAGCAGAGACCGCGGAGGACAGGAGCGGTAGCACCCCGGCCAGGAGATGATGGAGCGCCAGGACCCGGTGCAGGAGGAGCAGCCATCCTCCGGCAAGGGGAGGCAGCTCCGCAACCCCTCCCGGAGGGAGTCACACCACCCCGGCCAGCCACCACACACCGGATGGCAACCCGGAGTGTGGCTGCAACCGGATCGAGCCACCAAGGCCCGACCCTGCCCGGATTGGAGGAGGGCTCCCCGGCAGCTATGGCGACCCCTCCTGCATCTGTCATTGCTTCCCCACCGCCTCTTAGGCCAGTGCAGGGGAACGACAGTGACGGGGAGGAGCTCCCGGTCCTACACAGGAGGAAATCCGGACGGGTCCTAAGGTTTGTGGAGGCGGAGCCTTCCTCCCCACCAGGAAGACAGGAGGTGGAGACTGCAGCTCAGCCAGGAGAGGCCGAAGCGGAAAGAGCTTCCCCACGAGGAGATCCTACCCCGGAAGCGCAGACTCCGACCCGGGAAGTGCATGCTGAAAGCATCCCTGCCGAAGCTCTTCTCCTGGCAGACAGTCCGATAGGAGACTCCGTGCCACCGACAGCTGCGGAGGGAATCGAGTGGGGGGACCCAAAGTATGCCAAGAAGAGGAGGGCGGACCTCCCCTCCGAGAGTCCTCGACCCCGGATTCGGAGGAAGCTCACCAGGCCCAGGGAGGACACTACCCCGACCCCTGCTGCTTCCCCTGCTGTCCGGGCCGAACCCCTCGAACCGGTGGTCAGGGCAATCCCGGCCGTCCAGCGACCCACTTCGTCCGGGGAAGGAGACGTCCGGAGGAAGGGAAAAAGGGTAATGGAGGAGTCCTCAGACTCGGAGGAGGAGGGGGCGACCGGACAACACTCTCTTGTCCCCGCTACCCGGGCACAAGGAGAGACGGCACCGGCCAACACCACCCGGTTACCCGGGTGGGATGACTTCACTCCGCGGAGGCCGGAGATTGACCCACGCCTCCCGGTGCCCCCATTCCGGATAACGGAGGAACACCTCCTGCAACCGATCGCCCATGCCCTGCACGTATGCACGCAGGAGCATCTGCAGATGCATAAGGCCCTGCGCGGGATATCCGTAGCACTCCAGACTGGCCAGGTGGGGAGGTACCCCGACATGGTGCGTGAGTTGGTCCAAGAGAATGCGGCAGCC
Source organism: Bryum argenteum (assembly GCA_037043015.1). Lineage (NCBI taxonomy): Eukaryota > Viridiplantae > Streptophyta > Bryopsida > Bryales > Bryaceae > Bryum > Bryum argenteum. The sequence continues at coordinate 10,994,474 of CM073323.1, read as the reverse complement.
CGGGCAAGCATCAGCGAGGGGTCCCTCATCATCCTACGGCAAGCCCGGGAAATCCAGCAGTTGGAGGAGGAACTGTCCAAGCAGCAGGGGTACGCTCGGCAGCACCTTTTCGGGCTCAAGAGATTTCTGTACGCACCTGGAGAGGCCCAACTGAAGGCTCAGCTGCTCGACGCCCAATTCCAGGCATCGGGATCGGACCTCCCAACCCGGATGGAGGCATACATGAAGAAAGCCGCGGAAAAGATGGAAGGAGCCCTCCAGGAGATGAGAACCCTCATCGGGGAGATGGCTAAGGCCTTTCCGGGAGAAGCACCCCCACCGGAGGTAGTTGAGAACCCTCCTACCCGGGCCATACCCGGGACCACTGAGGCTGCCAGGGCAGAGGAAGAGGAGTCCGCCGACCCCGTGGCAATGGAGGAGCCAGTTCCTCCAACCACCCTCAGCCCGGAGAAAGTCCAAACCGATATGGACACCCCGGCACCCCTCCATGAAGAAGGCCAAGGAAGGACGGAGCCGGCCAGGGGAGAAGTACCCCCTGAGGAGAAGGCTACCCGAGTAGAGGAGGTAGGCAGTGGGGTGAGGGCTTACTCCCCCGCCCCATCGGAGCAGATTGTGGACCCCAGGGATAAGAGCCCTGCTCCCGTCCCGGAGGCCACGATCCAACCAGCGGAAGAAGGAAGGACCGATCTCCGCCCACCCGGGCAGGGGCCGGAGGCATCTCCAACCCTCCAAGGACCGGAGGCAGTTCCCCTGTCCGGATCCCCTACTCTTGAGGCATCCCCGGGGTTAAACCACACCTCGAAGACTACCCTCCTCGTTCCCGAGGAGCTTGTGGAGGTCCCGGAGACCGGAGAGGTGATTCCGGATACCTCGGCCCCCACCTCTTCCGGAGATACTGAGATCATGGAGGGTGGGGAATCCTTCCCGGTACGTGGCGAGGGGGGAGAAGAAGAAGAGATCACCTCCCAACCCGGGCCGAAGGCGCAGGAAGACAGCACCTCCGCGACTGCCGAGGCGCTGTAACCGTCATGATGGAGGAGGATGATCAGTGCTGAGGCAGCTGTTGGCGGATATCTCGGACCGAGGTTAGGTTAGAATTGGTACTTTTATTGCAGATAGGAGAATGACGGCGCTAGGCTGACAAAGGGATGGATTTAGAAAGATTCCCTGGCAAGAGATTTTTGTCCTCTTCTGGGATGCCAGGGAGGATCTGCTACTTAGCCGAGGGGAGGATACTCCCTCGGGGTCTTTTTTGTGTCTTTTACAATACCCTAATGCAGTTGCAAGGACGCCTTTTTCTCCATTCTCCTTGTGTGTGTGTGTGTGTGTGTGCATGGGTGTTAGGTTGCGTAACCTTTGTGGTTTCCTGTCTTGTATGCTGTGCTGGGAGTGTTGCGGAATCCATAAGGCCCTTGCTGTCCGGGCAAGAGAGAACGGTTCCGTCCTGGAACGGAGAGTAGTAAGGAGGGTAGAGAAGCTGGCAGGAGAAGAGTGCGGCTAACGAACGACACCTCTTACTTAGGACCTAATCTAGTTTGTCCGTGCAGCATCCAGGACTACGGCGGCCAGGAAGGGATTCCTGTCGCTTAACCGACTCCCGAGGCCGCACTCGGTTGAGTCCCCCTGGGTTGCTGAAGTCCGGGTAGGCGGATTGGTGTATAGGTAATAGCGGTGAACTCCGGGTCAGTCGTACCACCCCCAGTCCAGTAACCCGTGATCTACTAACCCGGGTAGCGAGTTGCGATAACGGGACCATAGGAGAACCGGATACCAACCTTTGTGACATGCGTGCGGGTCTAGAGTCCGGGCGTAGAGGGAAGTATAAGGGAAGTTCCTAACAGGGTAAGGAGAGAGCAAGTCGGTGACCTTTCCGGTCACGTTAATCAACGGGAAAAGTGGTTTAATCCCCCCACTTATCTAAATCCGGGAAAACCCCTCTGAGGTGAATACAGAGGCTAAACTAAACCACAAAGACTAAAACCCCTCCCTTTTCCAGTCCGGGTAGCGTTTCCAGGACAGGATCCAGGGTACAGGGGTGATAGGAAAGTACCCGGTGTCGTGTTGGAATTGCTTCCAACGTGTACACCTTTAGTGTACAGTAGGTTTTATCGTAATGTTAATTAATAAAACAAAACCACTTATATCGTGATTAGAATCACGGTGGTTTGGGTTTAACACCTTTGGTGCTAAACTCTTGTCACATGTATAGCTCAGGGGTAGGTAGGCCGATGGTTGGGTTTCCTGCTTCACTAGCGTGCCAAGCCGCGGCCGCCCGATGCGCTCAACGGGATTCGAACCTCGGACCGTCGGGACAGCAATTGACCACTGATTCCAACCCACCAAGTCCACGGCTTGGCGACTGGAATCAGCAATCAATAGTCCTTATACCTCTTAGATTTCTTCATGTGATTTCTATTTTCTATTTAGTACATTAGAATTTCTTTGTTTACCAAGGCTTTGATAATTGCCTTGTAGTAAATAAAGGCAGTTAGAAGTAAACTGCCGGCATTTGGTAGTGTAGTTGACTTTTATTGTGTTATTAGACTCCTATAGGGAACCTAAAGTAGGGGTATGGGCTGATGTATGGTCACTCTTATCCCTTAGGTGGAGAGGAAAGAAAGGGGAAAGTAGATTCTTTTTGGAGTTCGTGTCAAGGTGGAGTTTTTGGTGTGTAGGAGGAGAGACTTTTTGGAGTGTGCTGATGTTGAGTGGGGAGAAACTTATGAAAAATAAAGTTTGTGATGTTGTTCCTTGTGTAATTACCTTTCTATAGACACCTTTCATGAATGATTTGGACTTGTGAGCAAAAAGTTATGAGAGTTAGAAGTTTTTGAGAATTCAAGGAATTTGTGACTACCCGATTGAGGAGTCAACTTTTCGAGGTTCTTAATTCTCAACTAATAGCTTGTTTTTGCTCAAATCTTTCAAGGTCTTGTAGTTCTTGAAGTCTTCTATCCAACAAGACCTTGCACTCACGATTTGAAGCATTTTAGAGAGTTTTATAGTGATTTGAAGAAAGAGAGGTCTGCTGCAAACTTATTCTCGGCCTACATCTTTAGAGGCCCATAGTTTGTGGACAGTAGTTTAGATTGTTTTGAGATTTTGAGGGAAGTCAGAAGGTGTTGTTAACTTTCCAAAAAGCTATCACACTTGTTCATTGGATTCGTGAGTCATTCGTGAGAGCCATTTGAAGTTGAGAAGCTTTCCTTGGAGTTTGAGCTTGCTCCTTCAAAGGTTTCCTTTGAGGTGGGAGTGAAGGTTGAAAGTTGGAGAAGCAAATCACACCAAGACTTGAAGATCTGAAGAGCCTTTAGGCTCTTCTTTGTGTGTTGGCTTGTGGTCCGATTTCCTTCTTGTTATTTTAAAGTAGGCTTTGGAGGCTAGTTGCATTTCCTTTCTTGCATTGTAAACCCGTTGCGAGCTTTGTGTTTACACTTAGCTTCATTTTTGTGTTGTGGCAACGAAGTGGGGTTAACGGCCCACATGGTTGATCTTATATGTTGTTCACATTGGTGGGCGCGCTCCCAGTCACCGTGGGTTTGAAGTTTAGAGTCCATCTTACGGACGGGCATTTCGTGTCTCTTGTCCCGTTCTACCCGTCCGAGGACATGTGGTTTCTTATTACCTTCCCGACAAAAACCCTTACTCTCAGTAGAGCCACCACAGGATAGGCCAACGGACCCGTGTTTGAAGATTCGAGACTCGAGACAGAAGATTGAAGAACGAAGATTGAAGATAGAAGACTGTTTATCTCACATCCTCTCACCGAGTCATTCCTAGTTGCAGCCAGACACCCCGTGTGTTCCCAAAGCGTGCTCCTCTCATACCCGACACCGGATAACACAAACCCGGGTTGGCTAACTGGTGGAAATTGTTGTCCTTGCACTTCACAGGATCTCCGTGGACGAATACTCGGGTTCTTGTTTGGGAAACCTCTTTCACCACGAAAAAGGGTTATCCGGGCACGAATCAGGAAAGCACGTTACGACATCTACCATATTAATATAATCCACAACTTGTGGGCAATGTCACCAACTGATATTTTTGGGCACAAAAGGCTACTTTTAAGAAATGCAAGAAATTCAAGATTTAGTACTTTGGTTGTACTCGTAGTAATAATATTAAAAACTAACAACGGATGTGGCTATAATTATCATGACTTTTATCATTAGTCCACAATTGCAAATAGAAGTCCCCATGATTCTCTTCAATTCCCCGTACTTTTAGCGATTAGTGCTTCTTGCATTCTATGTCAATTTACATTTTTAGATTTTTATTACCTAATGTACCCAGCAAAATTAGGCATTTTAGATGCGTTGACTTTGGTACTTTTGGGTACAAAATAGTTGGCCGTAAGTGTGCCACCCTAGTATGCTTCCACCCTTCTTATAAGAATAAAGATGACCAGTTACTGACATTTACATCCAGTGAATAAAATGTATATCATGTATTATGGCTTTAAGTTTCTCCAATGGTTGCATATTCAATTGGTTTGCTTTTCTTGATTGTGTTATGATGTGCAGGCACAATCTTGTAGTACCATAAGTATTCAATTGCTTGTTTTTACAAATGAAAGTAAGAGGTTTTCTTCTCCTTCACTAGTGCTAACCTCTTGAACTCATTGATACTAAGATACTAAATACACACCATAGGTATTTTTCAACAACATGAAGAATCCTCTCTCATAGATATCTAGCATTGCATTTAATATTGTTGGGGTAATAATTGTTCAACTTAAATTTTCTTGAACATGGAAAACTTGAATAGAAATTATACATCTGAAAGCTCAAGCGTTCATATACATTGGAATTTGTTGCTTAATTTTGAAGCTCAAGTCTCTTAGAATGATTACCAAATAGAAAAATTATTACATTAAGAAATTTAATCATTGTGAAACTTCATGAAAGCTACAATGTATTTCAAAACACATCCAAGTCTTTTGCTAACCTCGAGGTTTTGGGGGTTACAATGTCAGATAACAAACCCAATCAATAATTCTTTGCAATATAGACAAGAATAATAAATATTATAGAAGAATGCAAGTGCCCAACATGGTTGCACTGGCAGTGGTATTAACTGTAGTATAAAAACAAGTGCCATTGGTTATTAAAATTCTATCATGAACTACGCCATTGCTCGTAACTATTTGCTCGTTGTCTGATAATGTACTCTGAGCACTCGGCAAGGCACCCTCTTGATGCTTGCGGTGATTGAAGTTCATGGGGTTTGATAGATTTCTCTATGGATATGAAACTTTAAGTTTATATCTATAATGATATGCCACACTCCCAAGTGGCTTCCCAAGATGGTGATGATGCCTCCAATTATTTGTTTCATTTTGAAATAAGTAATTGATGGATTCTGAATGGATCTTGTTTAGTTTGTTTCTAGTTTCTTGCAGCCAAATGCCATTTGAGTGGTCTCCAATTGATGAGACACATAACTTTTAGTAGCCCCTATACGTCTTTGGGATATTTTAATTAAAAAAAAAAAAACAATTATAAAAAAAGTGACACCGATGAAAATATAGATAAGCTATTCAGATCTCAGCTGTACAAACTTGTAGTAAACTTGTTGTAATCATGTACTCCAAACATTGACTCATGGAACCTTACAGAGTGCAAGATCGGAACGATTTAGTGCGCAAAACAAGCTCCAAAATATTATCATCTTTGCTTCATAGTGAAAATACTAGGAACATGATATTTGCAATAAAAAATTATCAACTACGAAGTTGTTCATATCATCTCAAAGTCTCTATAGTACCAAAAACATACATCAGAAACACATCTTGGCACAAATAGTAGCCTTACAATGGTAAATATTGCTAAATATTTTACAAAAGTAAAATGTTCCAAAACTAGACCCCTTGCACTCAAATCCATGCCTTACCTCCAATACATCTTAGATCGAGTCAAGGTTTCTACCCTAAAGATAAGACTACGATTGATATTCACGTCGAGGAATAAAGTTAGAATACAATGGTGGATGAAGGAGATATAGCTCCTCAAAAATCATCCATTCTTTTACTTTTTTATCATGGAAACATCATTGCAAATCCAATACCACGCTTATACGAATCAAAATCCTTCCAACTACAAAGTTGTTGGAATATATCTAAAGATCACAATAATGTAGAAAAAAATGCATGAAAAACTTCTTTTGATCTCACATGATTGGCTTGCAATGAAAAACATGCCAAATGTTTGAAAATACAAAATCAAAAGTTGCCTTCACTAAAATTCATGTTGTTTATTTATACTTTATTGTATGGGTATGCATCTTTTACTACAAAATCTAGACATTAGAAGAGAATCAGATTCTTGAAGTGACCAAACCGAAAATTGGGGTTTTTTAAAAAAGATACATGGGAAATTGTGGAAGGTTCATCACCAATAATAGGTATAAGAATACAAAAAAACATTGACTATGAATATGAAAATTGAAAGCCCTAGACATTAAAAATAATAATGGGGGGTGGTATACGCGGTGAAGGACTCACTAGAGTGTGCATCGGTGTACATTGCAACACTTGATTTCTTGTATAAATGAGTGTGATCTCCGTACCCGCTCCGTTGATGTTTATGGCCAAATCGGCAAGGTGTCATGATGTGGGTGCCACCTCACGTGATACCGACAAGCGTTGAGTTGTTCAAAGTTTATAAGTTCAACTCAAGTGAAGGACATTTGTAATGACCTTGACTATTCTGTGAAAAACAAACAATTAATTTTCAAGCCAAAAGTACTAGGCATGTTGAAGCTCCAATTCCCCTCTAATGCTAGATTAAGTGATCCAACCCAACTGATTTTGTCCAAAACGAGTTCGTATAAAGAAGTTATGGCTCTTCTAGCCTGTGATTTCCGAAGCATCGAATATACCCCGAATTTGGCATCCAAAAGCTGTGAGTAGTAGATCAAATGCTATCAAATCATATATTGCTACAAAGCTCTTAGAGAGAGCTTTACATTGGTGCCAAAGTAACACAATTGATTCTCAAAATTGAGCTTAATGACAGTATGGGATCGAGGTCCGAGTACAACGTTACCTTCTACACCCTCTTTCTTTACCAGAAATTGTACACCCTCTTTCTTTACCAAAAATAACCTAACGTGCTCCAATACGTTTGTAGAAATCTCAAACAATGCTTTGCGACTTTGCGCGTTCGATATGAGTTGGTCTAGAGTTACGAATGATCGATCGTGGCCTTCAAGCTCATACGAATGATTTGCATATGAAAGTGGCTCCTGATGCTGATACTCAATGTATTCCCGATGGTTGCAGCTTCGGAGAGGCTAGTGTTGCTTTGCTGGGGATTGACGATCAAGTGGTGAGAGATTTCGGCATGGTTCTCTTTTGCGGACGGTCGTTTGAGTATCTCAATGCATAATCTGTGAGGACCCCTGGTAAGTTTACTCTCCCTATCGTCCGTGTTTCTGAAAGAACAACTCCCAGTAAACTGCTTAACTCATGTATTTGAAGCTTACACAGTATTTGTAATTCAGTGATATCAATATAACAACGTAAGTTTATAACAATTCTGTATTCCTAAGTGAGGTTTCGAAAGTTTTATTCAATGAAGGAAGGTTCAGGAAACCCTAAAATGCTGTAACTAAGTAGCATGCTAATGTGTGCTTGAAAGGCAACATGTGGTCTTATCTTGTGCAGGTAATTGGTGCTGTTGTGCCGAGTGTATTGACTCTTCGCAATAGAAAGAAGACGATGCATCATAGAGCTTACGCTTGATTCTTGCAATTCTTGGAGAATAAGCTCCGCTTGGATTATCGATACATTTTCGTTCATTGTCACCCAATCCATAGTATCGATCCTTCTGTAACCTTTTTGTTAGGAAGGAAGCATTTACTGCGAATTGAAAAACTGGAAGCAGAATCGGGAATCGAGCAACTCATTTACAATGGAGTTTACACTTTTTGCGTCATTTGGTCTATGAACTGCTCAATAATCACCATTCAACATACCCATCCCTAACAAGAACATTACTTACATGGCTTCACTGATTCGATGGTTGCATTCGCCCACTTGATATCAAGTCAATGACATTCTAAGGCTCCGTCGGGATTTCCTGGCTGCTTCTGCAGGGTCATGGAACTCAGCAAATGTCAGCATTCGCCTGTTGTGTCTATCCTATTGTTGGGGTGAGGCACTTGAATCAGGCCTTCTGGTAAGTGCTTCACAGCAAGACCGGGCAAGAATTGACGACAAGCGTAAAGAACAGCTGAGTAGAAGCCTGGAGCATTGTCCAGAAACACGAAGTGTCCTCCCTGTAATTCACAATGAAGTGAAACAGCCTCAGAGAAAGACAGAAAATGTGTATCATGACAAACAATGATGTTCGTCATCAGCTACTTTTTTTTTACCTGAGGTACACGGAGAAGCTCTGTGCCCACAGGCATCCTCTTGCGAGCCTCTTGAGCTCCACCCCAATCCATCCAGTCATCCACCCCATATATGAAGGAGGTTGGCACCTTCCAATCTGGCGCACTGTCCCCTCGAAGCAGCACAGAGAAAGTTTCAGAATGTGATTAACACCTGTCATTACTGGATGGGACTATCGCCATCTATCGCCACTTTAAGAAGTTAGTACCACATCAGTTGAAAACAGATTTGGCCTTTGAAAGTTAGCTCTAGAAGCACATCCTTGTGATGCACAAGTATAGGACCCTCTAACTTGTTAATAGATAGATACGGTCATGCTAGCGCAGACCTGGTAATAAGAGGCGTTCGTGCAAAAGCGCCAAGCGAGAAGATATACTTCAAACAAAGCTCTCCACTCGCTCTTCCAGCCAACGTGTGGAACAAGTAATCTGGAAGCAATGGGAGTCACAAACGTCAATAGAGCTGAACTTCGATCATGTGCTGCGCAAAGGAAGAATGCATGAATGCAGGGGCTCAAGGAGTCCACCACTAAATAGCTTCGACTCCTGTTCATTGAGCATGTTGCCAGAAGCGCATGTCCCGAACCTCACACCGGCATACTTGCGAACTAGAGCAGGTCCCCATGGACCTATACCCCTACAGAGCACTGTAAAGATTAGAGCAGTACACGTTACGTAGTAGAGGAACTAGAAGAAGTGCAAACTCTTTTACCTTACGAGCTTCTGTGGTGTAAAATTGGAATCCCACATGAAATTCGCAACTGCGCCTCTCCAGGTGGATCTGAACTGAATGATCCGGTCCGATTCCTCAGAAAATCCTGCTGCGCCCACGAGGATGAGGTGCTGGACATGCTCAGGATGCTGCGCAGCCACACAGTTAGTTTCAAAGATGGATGCGTATTATTCTCTCGACAGGGAGCTAGTTTTCAAGAATGGAGTACAGAAGTAGGCTGAGTTTGACAATCACCTTGAGGGCGTACCGAGCTGCCACATACCCTCCAAGAGAATGCCCTAACAAGATGAATCGGTCCAGTTTCTTCGCCCTCCGCCATTCCTCCAGAGAATCCACAAACCAGGACTCAGTTTCTGTTGATGCAACCATGCAGCATGCTTAGAATTTGTAGGATTCGAAGGAGGTCATACAGCATAAGATGTCTATAAGATTCTCATACATCACAACCTCTGTACAGATTTCTTGTGAAAATCTGAGGGCAAGGGTCCCATTTGCTGGGACTCTGTTGCAATGAATCAACTCGCATGTTATACCTTCGGTGCTTTTGCAATTGAAATCCGGCCTGCTTGAAGCTCCGCATCTGGAATTGAACTTGATATTTTTAGTCAGCTGAGTCTAATTCTAAGCACTGACAATAATATCAGGGTTTAGTGGATGGATGGATGATGTAGGGAGATCCTTACCCTAGCTGGTCTATGGCGAGAACTCGGAATCGCTGGGCGAGATCATCGTAGTTGCGAAAGAAGAAGCCCTGCGCAGCGCCATAGCCGTGCACCAAAACCAAAGTAGGCGCGTTTTCTTTCTCGAATGTGATTGTGTTGATGAAGCGAGGCTCATTACTAACTGATCGGAACCAGCGCACTGGAGAACCTGGTGGCCCCGAGCCTATGTTCACCTGCTCTTGGATGTAGGGAGTTCTGTCCCGACGAGATTGCCCGACTGCGTTATTTCAGTAATTCTGTGTGAACGAATCCCTTGAAGAACTCGAATTCCCTGAACCTCGTTACTTTGATAATGGCGGTCAAATGCGGATGTGGTTGACAACAAATGTATGCTGTCATGGCTCAGCAATGCAATGATTGTGAAACAGAGGGCAGTACTTGAGAAGACTAAAGAGGCGATTCTCCGAAATGAGTACTTCTTGCTTTGATGTTGGGCTCCAGCGCAAGTACTGCTGCCATGCTCCCATCCACGACGATGTGTGCGCAGCCTCCGTCGCTGCCTCTGTCGCAGCCTCAGTGGCGGTCATTTTCGGAGCCAGGGTCACTGTAAAACAATATCACTCCAATTCATGAAACCCGCAGTTCCTGATCCCCCTCAGTTTGAATCGGCTTCCGATCCGTCCCACATCGCTATTTCTTCAATCGCGACATGAATTGTCACACCTACTGTTGTTATACCGATTCGGCAGCAGCTGCATTGAAAATATGATGCAACAGACATCAAGGCCATGAGACACCTCGTTCAAAGAGGCGTGCCCAGTCGTTGGAATGCATGCGAGCTACAATTCAATTTCGGTTCATGTAAACATTAATTTCGAAGGAAAATGCACTGAACAATTCGATTGCAGCATTTGAATTGAGAACATCAACAAAAATTTACTGTAGAGTTTCGTGGATCCGGCGAGATTCTCAGTTATCGGAACAGAGTCTGCCTTTCCGATGCTTCAGACTTAGGGCTAGAATTTTGAAATACAGATACCCGGACTGCGGTTATTAAGGCTGATATCCGCGAACAGGGAATCCCACGACAGCGATGTGGACACCCGGGCGGGATATCAATTGATTACCACACGGTCGATTTGTAATTACACCAGTTTCAAAAGTAGCATTAACCATTTTTAGAATCTTTTTTAGATTTATCCTTACAGGATTCTATATATGTTTCATATTAGCATAATTATAAATGCAAAATATGGAAGCCCACATGGTCCAAACAACCACTTTTGGATCAATGCAAAAAGTATCTCGTTGTCAACAAATCATCTCACGACCTCTTATTTTCACAAATTGATCTAGCCACATGTTGACAAGAAGAGATACTCCAACCTATTTAGAGGTCGGCGTGAATAGAGTGTTCCTTCGACCGTTCCAATTTCCCCTTGTTCGGTGGCCATCAGGATATTAGCATTACGAACATACACTTCATTCAAGCCGACCCCTTAGAAAGGGACCAAAGTTTCTATCTATCTGTTCGTTCGACCTATCCTTGGATGTATCCCCGGAGGTCATCGTACCAATGGTGGTACTATTGACCCCCTTTGGAGTGAACAATATGTTAGTTCCTAGCTAGCCAGTACCGCTAGAGTGTTGCTTAGAGATACTCGACATGGTATCCTCCCAAAGAGCTTCGAGGTACCCATACAACAAGGTCCAAGAACCTCGACCTTAGTTAGGTGAATTATGGTGGTGAGCACCACGCCGGCATGGCGAATAGAACCCTCGACCTCCTCATTGGGGGGCCATGAGGCTTAACCACCAAGCCAAGGTTTCTGGTCCCTTCACATGTTGACACAAAGTATACAACCAAGCGGGCGTGGCGCGACGGCTATAGTAGCCTCAAATTCTTTTTAACTGAAAACCAAACACTTTGAACACTTAACACAGCTAGAGAAGAAAAGGAAATTGGAACATGTATATGTTGCCCCAGCCAAGGCACCACAAGCCTGAGTTTGGTGGTTAGGGGCTTATGGCCGTCAATGAACAGTGGGTTATATTCACCATCTCCGCGTGATACTCACAACCACAGTCCACCCAACTATGGCAATGGGTTCTTCGACCTCATTATATGGTATCTCAAAGCTCTTACAAGGAATACCATGTCGGCCATCTATAAGGCACTAATGACTAGCTAGGAACCAACATACTATCAACTCCGAGAGGAGGTAGTAGTCTTGCAACTTTGAGAATAGAAGATTTGACAAGGTTCCCAGAAACATAATTTTTGGCTATTTTCCAAAAGTCTCAAAGTGTCTCCTTCTAAAAGGGTCTTCTTCAACAAGGTGATGCTTAACACCCTTTGTGATGTTAGATTACACTAAGCCTGTTTCTTTATTGTTTAACACTCAAATCGCCCTTCAAAAGCACTCCCTCTAAATGTTGTTTGAAACCACTGCCTCCCAACGGCCCTACAAAGAAACGCGTCTCCTATAGGTGTTTGTTAGGATTGCCACTGTGGAAGATTGTCCTCTAACAAGCCGTTTCAAAATATTGCCCTCCAAGTACCGTTTCAAAATATATCCCTCCAAGTGCCATTTATTCCTTTAACTCCATGTCTGCACCCAAGTCAAGACAATGAAGTTCCTCCTCATCTAGTTTTGCATGAATACATTGGGCCGATGCCCCCTCAGTTCACGGATTTTCTTGAAAATGTGATCTCCTACTCCCTTCGAATAGCCCCCCTTCCCAAGTTTCGTTTCGCAAGGCCCAAAGAGGATTCTTCATTGCAGGGAGGTCTTGACAAAGCTTAGTCCAAGACACTCAAGATTTATCACAAGGCTTTATTGGAGGACATAATTGTTACAGAGTAGTTGCGGATTAGAGTGCCGAATCAGAGGCATACTGACTGCTGACTATTTTCCATGGCAGATTGAAGGATTGGTCGAGGAGGCGTGCATTGTCTACCTTCATGGAGCTAATTTAGACTCTAGCTTGATTGACAAGCAAGAGAAGGTTGGCAACTTGTGACAGACCCAAATCATTTTGTCCTACCATGCGCATGTCACCGATCCGCGACACACACGACATGAAAATCAATGCTGAGTTGAAGAGCATGCTATGGAAGACATCACTAGGCTCCCATTGGAGCTTGGGAAGCAACAACAAAAAGAGAAGGAACAACCACAATAGAGCGACAACAACAACCTCAATAGCACGAGGGGAGGGACAACCAGATAACAACAATCAATCAGGAAACGAGACGAGGCGAACATCAACACATCCAACCGTCTGGTTGTGCATATACCTTCAGGGAGAAACTTTGACCAAGGTCGCCAGATCCAATTTGATATGAATTCCAATGTAAGAGGAATCTCAAGAGGGGGCAGCAACGCTTCCAACCGAGGAACAAGTTATCGAGGTCGGGTTTAAGGTTGAGGGGGAGGACAAGGACGAGGGGGAGCCTCTTCTAGCTCTTGATAATTCACTGCTCGGCCTACGTGTTGTACTTATTTGGTAGGAAGACCCCATTTGAGTTAGAATGTCGAGTGACTAATACAACCATTCACAATCTTAGCAATATGAAACTTCTTGTTTGTAATGAATACAAGTCGTTAGCGCGCCACATCCATTTGCGGTGGTTTTTTTGTGATGATGACCTTGGCGCATCCCTAATCCCTTGTAGATTCCCGATGAATAATTTCCTCTGCTAGAGGCAGCCCTCTTATTAGGTGCTCATACAGTTGAAGAAGCTATCTGCAGCACACCTTTCAGTAGAAGAATAGGTCTTCCTCGAGGTTTGCATCGTCATCAAGCCGGCGGATAAAACCATCAGTGAGAAAAAGTGGTGTTTCATCCTTGATAGCTCCATGACCTTGAGTTTCTCGTCATTTTGTCGTTGCACTTTAACAACCTAAAGGTAGGTTACACTAAGCCTTATTTCACTTTTATTTAACACTCAAATCGCCCTTCAAAAGCACTCCCCCTTAAATGACGTTTCAAACCAGTGCCCCCCAACAACCTTTCATGGAAATTGGTCTCCAATGACCGTGGCCGTTTTTTATGATTGCCATTCTCGAACATTGCCCTCTAACAAGTCGTTTCAAAATATTGCCTCCAAGTGCCATTTCAATAAATTGCCCATTAAGTGTCCGTTCCAAAATATTGCACTCAACCAACCACTCGTCAAAAAAATTCATAATAGTGCCCTCTATATACCATTTCATGACATTGCTCTCAAACTATCATTTCAAAACGTTTCAAAAATATTGCATTCTGTATTTGAAGACGTTTTCCTCCACCAATTGGAGAAGATTACCCTCCAACAACCGTTCCAAATATGGAAAGCTTAAAAACTATTAAAACTTGTGTTTAAGGAATTTTCGGTGACATCATAGAGATCAATTGATTTTATGTAGGATGTGGGTGATATTAGAAAGAAGCGAAATAAAGTCTCATTTTAGAGCCATAACTAGATATGCCTTCAAAATAGCAGGCGAGTCAATATCGCACATTTGGTTCACCAAAATGGCACATAAATAACTCTATCTTAACAAAATAGAGGTTGTAGGTGTGAAAACCCATTTAATATATATATATATAGGAATTAAATGCAAAATTCATTCAAGAAAAGAAATTAGATATAGCAAAGGATGAACTTTAACATTCAAAATTTGTATTTAACTATTATAGACTACCGTAGTAAGGTCCCCATTGTTCCGACGGGAAAAAAGTATCCCATATTTACCATTTCATCTACTATATTTATATTTTTAAGATTTTTTTAGATTGGTAAGACTAAGGTAGGTAGGTTGGTAATTTTGTATGTTGGTAGGTTGGTACTTTGATGGGTAGGAAGGATCGCCGCCAAACTGACCCAATTCCGTTTTATATATATATATATATATACTAGTAAGGTTCCCGTCGTCTCGACGAAGAAGCTAAAAAAGTATCCCGTGTCTACCACTTTCTCGAACAATATTATGTTAATTATTTTGATGTGTGCCCCTGTTTTTTTTTTTAAAAAAAAAAAAAAAATTGTTTTTTCTTTAACAATTTTTTTTTTGTTTTTTTGTTTTTTTTAACAATTTTTTTTGTTTTGTTTTGTTTTTTTCTTTAAAAATAAAATAAAAATTGTTTACACATAATTCAAAAAGCATAAAAGGTAGGTAGGTTTGTACGTAGGTTGGTAGTTACATAGATGGGTAGGTACATAGGTGGTAGGTACATAGGTGGGTAAGTACGTAGACGGGTAGGTACGTAGGTGGGTAGAAAGGATCGTTGGATCCATCACCCTATTCTGTTATATATATAGACTAGTAAGGTCCGCGTCCTCCTGACGGAGAAAATCTTTAAATGGTACTATCAAAAAAGTATCCCCTGTCTACCATTTCTCAAACCGTATTATTAATTTTTTATCTTTTTAACATAATCCAAAAAACATAAAAGAAGGTAGGTAGGTTGGTAGTTCATAGGTTGGTAGGTTGTATGTTAGTACCCTAGTGGGTAGGAAGGATTGCCGAACAATATTTTGTTATATACTAGGAAGTCCCCGTCGTCCCGACGGAGAGGCTCTTTATATGGTACTTTTAAAAAGTATCCCGTGTTTACCATTTCCTCAAAGCCCGTGTTTTTTTTTTGTTTTTCTTTTCTTTCTTTTTTTTCTGTTTTTTTTTTTTTTATAACCATAAAAGAAGGTAAGTATGTATGTATGTAGGTTTGTAGGTCGGTAGGTCGGTATGTTGGTAGGTTGGTGAGTTTGTCAGTTGGTAAGTTTGTAGGTTGGTAGGTTCGTACATTGGTAGGTAGGAAGGATCGCTGAACAATATTATGTTATAGAAGTAGATTTAACTATTATAGAGAATGGCTACCTTAAAAAAATTAGAATTTGACTTACTCAATAAGAATTGGCTCATACATGTTTTAATTGACTTGGTAAAAACTTGAAAGGAATAGTTTACACAAATTTATGTACTTAGGTACAAAACTAATATCTCAACAAAAGAGTTCAATTAGTAATCAACATGATAAAATAGATCTTAATGATATATTCACAAAGTTCACATGATTTGAACTTATTTCAATTGTGAAATTTTATCTTCATATTCTCTAAGTACAATGTATAGAGTATATCACAAACTAAATACCATACATATTGTTGATATAAAAAATGCATTATACGTAATTTTGGTATGGTAATATAAGTGTTTTAAAATTGAGGAAATCAATCTATTGACTACCGTACCACCATAGCAGGTTTGGTTCTCAAGAAAAGATTTTTTTTTTTTTTTAAAAAAAAGGTTCGTTTGCCAAAAACATATTTTTTTGAAATTCGTTCTTTTGTTTCTTTGGATATAATTTCCCAACTTTTGTATACCCTTTCATCACAATAAGGTGGTTTTAGAAAATAATATGATTTCCCAACTTTTGGCTTGTAATTTCTAAAAATGATCGTTTTTCAAAAATAGAATTATTTATGACCGAACCTGCTATGGTGGTACTGTAAATGAATAGGATGTAATGGGTGCTTTTTAGGAATTTGCTATGGAGATTTAAACTTCAGAAGTGTTTACTTGCTAATAAGATATCCAACTCACATTATTGACATGATGGAACTTATTAACACTTTAATATTAAGATAAAATATTTGCTCTTTATAACATGAACATGATGGAGCTTTTGAAGAGCTCCTTCTACAGTTTAGAATAGAATGAATCCTTTCACAGTATATTGCTTGAGATATGTAGTCTTATACCACTGTTGTTATGTCTTGTGGGCATATCATCAAGGATAGGTCGAACGGACACTTTTCACGTCAACCCTCACGGGTCAGGTGTTCTTCTTCTTGCTTGAGATACTCAATACGTGGAATGGTTGTGTGATCACGAAAGATATCAACTTACAACTTTTGACACGATGGAACTTACAAGCTACTTGTACCAAGTTCTATAGATAAAAGGAATAAAATATAATTATACTTTAAATTTAGTTGAGTAAATTTTACATATAATTATGTATGAAACTCATTAGCTACTCATACCAAAACTTAGAGATCCGCATAGAAATAGCAAATCCAATCCCAATATTCTTTGAACCAAAAATTATATATTTAGAAAGTTCTTGGGTTATATCTCAAGATCATACACATGTAACGAAATAATTAATTAACTAATCTAAGTTTCACACAATCGGCTTGCAATGGTTGAACACACTCCATATTTCAGAATCCTGAAACAAAAGTTACCTTCATTGAAATACTTATCCAAAAATTTATACTATCTTAATGCATATGCAATTTTTACTAGACAAAGAAGACTCAATTTGAGATCAAACCCAACAAGAAAATGCTTAAGATGAAGAATCAATGGCTCTTCAAACTTTCAACTTGCAACATTGTTATCTACAATCTTGATTATTGACACTGAAGACATTTAGGAGTTAGGTGTCAATTAATTTGCTTAATAGGAAGAGTTCAAAATAGTACCATCTTAAGAACATACATTTTAACAAATAATATATCATTTGAACTTATCTTATTTGTAAAATCTTAGTTCGTATTCAAAAAATACAAAGTGTTATAAATATCACAAATTGATAACCATGTCGATGCATCATTGTCAAATAAAACAAGCTTGTAATGTAATTCTAGTCTAGCAAGATAATTGTTCCAAAATTTTGAGGATATGGAATTTGTTTGCCGCCTACCGTAAGGACTAAAATGCTATAGGTCTTGCGGATACCTTCAAATCAGCACTACAATCTTTACAAGTATTTACGAGGAGACAAAATATTTGTCTTATAACATTGACATGATGGATCACGATGGATCTTGTTAGTAACTCGTAATGAACTTTATGATTGGAATGGTTTTGAAACACTATGCTAATTAAGGAGTTTCTTATTTGCTTGTGTGAACACATGATTTGGTCTTGCAACAAATTTCATTGAATATATATTGACTTTATGGAAGTTAAAATGGGGCACTTACCAAACTATATAGATGGATGGGGTTCTAAAACAATTAGGTACTTGAGGTATTTTAATCTCCTGAAGCAAAGTTTACACTTGACTATGACTTTGCTAAATATTCACCTTGGCTGCTGACATGATGGAGCTTGTCATATGGTCATGTAAACTTTCCATCTGGGGGCAAGATATTTGCCTTATTGTTGACATGATTACGCTTATTGCCTAGTCTTGCATACTTTACGTGTGATAGTAATTAAATTTGCGTGGTCTTGCATACTTTACGTGTGATAGTGACTGGACCTTACGTTAGCGTTGTTGTTGACATGATGGAGGTTATCTCCTAATCATACAAACTTTCCACGTGGGTGGCACGACAAGATATTCGGATTGTTGCGTGAGAGGATGGAACTTGACACTTGGATATGCAATCTTTCTATGTATTTACACAAGACAAGATAATTGCACTCGAAAAATGTTTAGAGATGGGAGCTTGTCACAAGTTCAAACCAATTTTTTTAAATACAAAGGGGCTTCAAACAATCATTTGTTTGAGGAATCATATATCTAGTATGGTTGTATCACATCTACTTCTATAATAAAATACTGTTCGGCAATCCTTCCTACCCACCAATGTACCAACCTACCAACCTACCAACTTACCAACTTACCAACCTACCAACCTACCAACTTACCAACTTACCAACCTACCAACTTACCAACCTACCTACCTTCTTTTATGTATTAAAAAAATATGAATAAAGAGAGAGAAAAAGGGAGAAAAAAAACCGTTTGAGGAAATGGTAGACACGGGATACTTTTTTATTTAAGAGTACCATGTAAAGACCCTTTCCCGTCGGGAGGACGGGAATCATACTAGTGTATAAATATAACAAAATATTGCATAGCGATCCTTCCTACCCACCAACTTACCAACTTACCAACTAACCAACCTACCAGCATACAAACCTACCAACCTACAAAATTACCAACCTACCTACCAACCTATTGATGTTTTTTGGATTTTGTAAAAAAGAAAAACATGAGCATACAAAAGTACCATATAAAGAGCTTCCCGTCGAGACGACGGTTACCTTACTAGTGGTCGAGTAAGATATTTGCTTGAAAATGCCGACATAATGGAAGTTGTAAGGCGCTCATATAAAACAAATGAATATTTAACATTGAGACTATAATAAGAGATGAAATTAGGACCATATGACTACAAAAATCACAATAATTTTTCATTAATGATTTGAAATCTTCGTTTCATAAATGTTGAAAAATCTAATCTCCTATTCCCTAATTTCAATTTGTTGAGAATACCATAGACTAAGATCCATATCTATATAGTACTACCTTTACAAAACTTGATACATTGATTGTTTCTTAAGTCCTAATTTTGTACGTCCTAAAATATTGTGCAGTTTCATAAGAAACAAAAAATAGCATAGAGAGGTGAAATTGAAATGAAAATCATGAAGAAAAAATGTGTATGGAAATGAATTTGCACAAAATAGATCGCACAAGATCTGAGCTGATGAATTCAGGGGCTGAAGTTTTAAGGCTCCAACTGGCAAGAGGCCGGAAATAGGCCGTGAGTTGGGGTCGGTTAGGCTGGGCCAGATAGCAAGGGCTGCAACCAACAATGACGGGGGTGCGAGGGTGAAAAAACAGGCCCAGCAAGGGGCAGCTAAAAATAAACTAGGGGGGCGTCGGGACGGATGAGCGCCAAACCCTAATTCTCCCCTTCGTCGTCGTCGTCCCCCCGGCCCCTTCAATCGTCAGCCGCGCTGCTGCTGGTCCTCTGCCCTGGCAGCCTAGCCCCCCGGCCCCTCCCCTTCTAGCCCCCCCTCCCGGCGCCCCATCCCCTTCCTCCCATTCCCTGCCTTCTCTCTTCCCCTGTCTCACCTCCCAGCTCTCTCCCATTGTCTTCTCCTTTCGCCGCCGCGCTTTGATGGTATTGGTGCCCTCGCAATCGGGCGGATACGGGAGGGCGTGATTAGCGATCGATCGATCGATCCCGTCGCTTCGACCGATCGAGAGAGCGGGACAGTGAGTGGATTTGCAATTGAATTTGGATTGGTTTGAGATTTGTGTGAAAAACCCTGCGGTGTCGGTGATGAGGTTTGATGCGGATCGTGGTTGAGGATTTTTCTTCTCATTTTTTGGTGCGACCAGGACTCCGTCGTTGGCAGGCAGAAAAGAAGCGTCGTCGTAGGATATTTTTTTCCGCGATAGACAATGGCGATGGATACTGGGGCAGGTCAAGCCCTAGATGCGCAGGTGACGCTCGTGTTGGCGGGCGACGGCGTGGCGTCCCTGGAAGCGCTCGTGGGACAGCTTATGAGCCCTGGCAATGAGCAGCGAGGGCAAGCGGAGCAGCTTTTCAATTACTGCAAGCAGCATCATGCAGATGCTCTTGTCATGAAGATGATCCATGCTCTGCAGGTTTGTTAGTCTCCTCTGTTGCCATTTTATTGATCTAGCGACGATGCCGTTCGTTTTAGGTCTTGAATCCCGCGTCTTCTAAATTTCGTATTCTGCGTATCTTGTGTTCTCCCGCGTTTTCTTCTCTTACACCAGCTTTGAAAATCTTTCTCGGAAAATGTTCTAGTCCAAGAATTTCATCGTCTTTCTTTCTTTGCATGCATGCGAGTCCTAGTTTAATCCGAACGCGCTAAACGTTTGCGAGAGATATTTATGCTGTTGTGAAATGGAGGAATCTTGGATTGCCGGGAGTGTCGCATTTTCTTACTTGGCCACTCGGTGATGTACGTGTGATATTAATGTATCTTTTGAATATTTACTTTCGGCTGTTTCGCGCTTTTTTTCATTGAAATTTTAGTTTCCGTGGGAATTTTGCTTTTGGGAAGATCGCTCACCTCCGATGTTCGGACTTGATACTGAATTTCGTCAAAGTTAAACCTGCAGTGGTATATTTAGATATATTGAGTTGTTGCATGAGTTCTTCGAACAATAATGTCGATGTTTGTCGGCATGCATGCGGCTGTGAACTGAGTAATCGACTTCACTGGAGTATCTTTTCTCTGCCAGTGTCACTTACTATGGTGTTTTTTTGATGATCAGGTTTCGCAACAGCTAGAAGTCCGTGCTATGGTTGCTATTTTATTGAGGAAACTTATTACCAAGGACGACGTATCGTTGTGGCCTCAGCTTTCGCCAGCCACCCAAGCCGCTGTGAAGAATCAACTCCTCTTGTGTGTACAGAGAGAGGAGGGTAAAAGCATTTCAAAGAAGTTATGCGACACCGTTGCGGAACTTGCTGCTGGGATTCTCGAGGAAGGAATGTGGCCCGAGCTCCTTCCTTTCATGTTCCAATGCGTGAGCTCCGATTCCATGCGCTTGAGAGAGAGCGCACTTCTCATGTTCGCACAGCTTGCGCAGTACATAGGGCCACAACTCCGGACTTACCTGCCAACCCTTCACAATGTCTTCCAACAAAATCTGTCTGGCAACACCTCTAGCGATGTGCGAATCGCCGCACTCAGGGCCACCACTAACT
The DNA here is from genome assembly GCA_037043015.1 of Bryum argenteum. Taxonomy (NCBI): domain Eukaryota; kingdom Viridiplantae; phylum Streptophyta; class Bryopsida; order Bryales; family Bryaceae; genus Bryum; species Bryum argenteum. The sequence continues at coordinate 10,973,200 of CM073323.1, read as the reverse complement.
TTGTCCAGACCTTAGAAACGGCTCAAGACAGGGAACGCTTTCAAGACCTTTTGCCAGGCATGTTGCAGACGCTATCACTTGCTTTGAACAACCATGAAGAAGCGACTGCACAGGAAGCCCTGGAGATGTTTATCGAAGTCGCTGGTACTGAGCCCCGATTCTTGCGTCGCCAGTTAGCCGAAGTTGTGGGCAACATGCTGCAGATTGCGGAAGCTGCGGAGTTGGAAGAAGGAACTAGACACTTAGCTGTTGAGTTCCTGATTACCTTGGCGGAAGCCAGAGAGCGGGCTCCAGGAATGATGCGCAAGTTGCCTCTGTTTACTACCCGGCTCTTTGCCGCACTCATGAAAATGTTGTTGGATATTGAGGACGATCCGCAGTGGTATGTGGCTGATACTGAAGATGAAGACACTGGGGAGACGGCCGAGTATGAAGTCGGTCAAGAATGTCTAGACAGGTTGGCCATTTCTCTTGGAGGAAATACAGTGCTCCCTGTTGCCTCTCAGATTCTCCCTTCGTTTATCAACGACGGTGACTGGAAGAAGAGGCATGCAGCTCTTATCACCCTTGCTCAGATTGCTGAAGGGTGTGCCAAGGTATGCAGGACCTCATAAGCTTACATACTCAACTTCTCAGTTCATCGCTGTGTGTCTCATGTCCTCGCCATGTGTTTACTTTGACAATCCCATTTTATTCGTAGGGTTCCTAAAGTAACTAATTTGAATGCTGGTTGCATGCAGGTTATGATCAAAAACTTAGACTCAGTGGTATCTATGATATTGAACTCATTCCGGGATTCACACTCTCGTGTTCGCTGGGCCGCTATTAATGCCATTGGTCAATTGTCGACTGATCTTGGCCCTGACCTACAACAAAATTACCACCAGCAAGTTCTTCCTGCACTTGTGAATGCTATGGATGACTTTCAGAATCCACGTGTTCAGGTGAGTTTACTTTTTCATCTGAGTTGTCCTTGTCTTTTTTGGATAACATATCCATTCAAGGACTGTTCATTGCATATCACAGGAGTGGATTCTTTGCCGATGTGACAGTCAACGTTGCCTCCTTCCATTCAACCAACTAGGCATGTGGCAATGGGAAACCTCGGGATCATATAATTGATTCAGATAGTATTGATGTTAACAGGCCCATGCAGCTGCAGCAGTGTTAAACTTCAGTGAGAGCTGTACGCCCGAGATATTGACCCCGTACTTAGATGGGGTCATCTCTAAGCTGTTGATTCTTCTCCAGGTTCGGAATCATTGCAAACATATTAAGCTATGAATATCTTTTTAGTTAATTCTGCAATTTATTTGTTGCACGTTCTCCAATGTTCAGCTTGGTTGTTGATTGTGATGTCAAGTGGAAATTGATTGGAGTTATTTATGTGTTGTCATTTGCAGAACGGAAAGAGGATGGTCCAAGAGGGAGCCCTAACTGCTCTTGCCTCTGTCGCTGACTCTGCTCAGGTTCTCTTCTAACATCCACTAATTAAACTTATGTCAAGAATCAATCAATCTCTGTAACTTGATCCCCCGAAGGAGTTTGTAGATTGCAGTTCATTGGCGTGGACAATACTTCTGCGGATATAACTGAAGTTGCGCACGCGTCTGAAAATTGCTCGATTACGACCTTCATTTATAATTGAGTATGTAGCCTATGCTAAGGATGATGTACAATGCAGGCACACTTCCAAAAGTACTATGATGCTGTGATGCCATACTTAAAGACTATCTTGATCGGTGCCAACGACAAGCAAAACCGTATGTTGCGAGCCAAGTCAATGGAGTGCATCAGTTTAGTGGGTATGGCTGTGGGGAAGGACAAATTCAGGGAAGATGCCAAACAGGTAAAAATCCACACTTCATCTTACAGAAAATAGCATGCTCTCCCTTGTGATCGTCTTGATGCATTTCGTATCATATCAGATCTAAAATAGATACAATGACTTGGCTTTTGAGCAAATTGTTGCAAGTCACACTTTCTATTAGTCATTTGAAGTTATCCTTGCATCTGGATAGCATGATTTGCGATGGGTTTGGCTTGACGTCATTGACGTGGTTTCAGGTTATGGAGGTCCTGATGACCCTTCAAGGGGCACAAATGGAGGATGACGATCCCACCATCAGCTATATGTTGCAGGCCTGGGCTAGGTTATGCAAGTGTTTGGGACAAGAGTTCTTGCCCTACATGAGTGTGGTGATGCCACCACTCCTACGGTCTGCTCAGCTGAAACCTGATGTCACTATCACTGATGCTGATTCAGATGATGAGGGCAACGATTCTGACGATGACAGGTATGGATAGAAGTACAACAGTAGCTTCCTGGAATATTGTGGATTACTTATTTCATTGATACATCATGTCTTGTGAAAATGCTCAGATCACTAGAGTAGATCTGCATTTGTATAGTAGATGAATGTAAGGCTTTGCCTCGCCTCTGTTATGCATGCCGTGACACAAGTTGGATCCTCTTCAGTGTGGAGACAATTACTATTGGGGACAAGAAAATCGGCATTCGCACAAGTGTATTGGAAGAAAAAGCCACTGCTTGCAACATGTTGTGCTGTTACGCAGATGAACTTAAAGAAGGATTCTATCCCTGGATTGACCAGGTAAAGTACAGCCTTGCTCAATTTTTAAGTTCTGAACTTTATCCGTACGAACCTTGCCGAGGTTTTTTTTTTGTGTAGATTACCAAATTTGCCATGGTCTCTGGCGCATGTTCACCTGTTGAAATTGCCTCTTAAGATAACGAACTCAATATGTACGTTCCTTGCTTTTTTGCCATTAGGTTGCCCCGATTTTGGTGCCTCTGTTGAAATTCTACTTCCACGAGGAGGTCCGAAAAGCAGCTGTGTCTGGTGAGTGCCGAATGCTTCCTTTTTCATGTCAGGTCTACGGTACGGATGTCATATTTGTTACATCATGCGACTGTAGTGCTTAGTCCATAGTAATTTTTCTGTTCCACATTCTATAGTGGAACGGGCGTAAAAAGAATGTGTAACAGCTGTAGGAGCAGCTACTGATCACTCGGATTTTGTTTCTTTTCAGCCATGCCTGAGCTTCTGCGTGCTGGTAAACTTGCTGTGGAGAAGGGACAAGCCACTGGGCGTGATGAGTCGTATGTGAAACAGCTCGCAGACTACATTATTCCACCTCTTGTCGAGGCTATGCATAAGGTGTGCTGTCTAACTAGATATTATAGCGTGCACTCCAACACAAGACTTCATCTCTATCGTAAAGTTCCTGTTCAACGTAGTCACAATTATTGACGTTGGTCACATGCTTACGCTGTGTTTTCATATTTGCTTTTCGATGCAGGAGCCCGAAACCGAAATCTGTTCCAGTATGCTGGACTCTCTAAATGAGTGTATCCAGGTATCCGTTTTTGCGAATTATGCATCCCTACATTGCGATGAGGTCTTACTAGTATCTTCAGGATAAGTGATTCATTTTGTGACATCCTTTGTTTATAGTTGGTTCTTGATCTACCATCTTTTTTGTGCAGATTGTCGGGCCGTTGCTGGATGCAGGTCAAATCAAGTCAATGGTTGAACAATTCAAGCAAGTGATTACAGCCAGTGTCACTCGCAAGAGAGAGAGAGCTGAGAGGACTCAAACGGAGGATTTTGATGCGGAGGAAGGGGAACTTCTCGAAGAAGAGAACGAACAAGAAGAGGAAGTCTTTGAGCAGGTGCATTTTTACAAATTCTTCACCGGAGTTCCTGTACATCTTCCTCCGTGTATCACTTTCACAAATTCGGAACATATGACCGACTGACAATGAACTTTGACGTGAAAATTTGACCAATTATGCACTTTAACTTATGCCTCTGGTACAATGCAGGTGGGAGAGTGTCTCGGATCTCTGATCAAAACTTTCAAGACAGCCTTCTTACCGTACTTCGAAGAATTGATTCCATACATGACGCCCATGCTGGTAAACTTTCTTCCTTTAACTTTCTGAATGCATCGAGGTGACTACCTCGCAGCTGATGTCGGTTGCATCTTTATCTGGTCTGTCGGTTGCAAAGCTGGTCAGTGTATGTGCAAGTTACTAAGAGGTTTTGGTTACCTATGGGTGGACAGGGAAAAGAACGCACACCTGATGAAAGACGAGTAGCCATCTGTGTCTTTGACGATATCGCAGAGCAATGTGGGGATGCAGCAATTAAGTAAGTGCCTTCTTCATGAAACCTAGTATGATATAGGACAGTCGACAATCGTTTCGTTACATGCTCTCTGAATTAGTATGATTAGTATTCTCACGAAGTACTTCTTTATTGACACCACTGCCTTCCATATTGGTCCTACAGATACTATGAAGGATTCCTTCCTTTCTTGTTGGAAGCGTGCAATGACGCTAGTGCTGATGTTCGTCAGGTTTGTCGTACAGTACCAATGCTCTTGTATGCTCTTGTATGATTCATCTATTCCACCATAAAATCATGACATGCCTTAACTTCTTGTATGATCACTTATACCAGGCGTCGGTGTATGGTATTGGAGTCTGTGCTGAGTTTGGCGGTGCTGCATTCAAGCCAGTTGTTGGAGGTACGCACTTTCTTTTCGCTACAACTTTGAGGGTATAATAAATTGACTGCACGACTATCATATGTAGTTGTGCTAGATACTCGGTTTTGCTGTCTTTAGTCTGGTATCTATTCACCCAGTCTGATGATTGCTTTTCCCTGTAGACGCTTTGGCAAGGCTGAATGCCACCATCAGTCAACCTACATCCCGCTCCGCCGAGAACATCATGGCCACTGATAATGCAGTGTCTGCTCTTGGCAAGATATGCGAGCACCAAAGGGATAGTATCGATGGCGCCCAAGTAAGAAAATTTCTTTCACCCACTTTTGATTTCTTACACGCTACATCATCAAGGGTATGGTGTTTTTAACATGAACGTGAACTTTTCCTGATTATGCCCTATTGAACATCTCAGGTTGTGCCAGCATGGTTAGGGTGCTTGCCATTGAAAGGGGATCTTGTGGAAGCAAAAATTGTCCACGAGCAGTTGTGCACTATGGTCGAGAGGTGAGCTGGTGTCCTCCAAATCTGATGACTTCGCCGGTATCATTACTCAGATCTTGTGACTAAGATTGCTAACGAGTTCCATCTTGCAGGTCGGATCCTCTACTACTTGGACCGAACAACCAATACCTCTCGAAGATCATCTCTGTTTTTGCTGAGGTACGAATAGTGTATCTTGTAATTCTGAAAGTTACTTTCACGAAGATAAAACAAATCCTTTAATGGGTTAAAGGATACTACTCAGAACTCAACAAGTAACACAGAGTGCCATTTAGAACGTTTTCATGTATGAATTGCTTATTAATTCAGTTTTCATGTATGAATTGCTTATTAATTCAGTTTTCGTTGATTGATCTTATCTTATTGGATGGATGCAGGTGTTGAGTACTGGAACGGAGCTTGCAACAGAGCAAACAGCAGCTCGCATGGTTGGTTTATTGAGGCAACTGCAACAGACCTTACACCCGGACGCATTAGCAGCCACATGGTCCCTGCTGGAGCCACAACAGCAAGCAACGCTCCAGTCTATTTTGGCAGGGCAGCCGTGAGCTGCAACACAGGGCATAGGAACTGGAATATTCAAAGCCTTTTTTAAGAATTTTTATTCATCTGGTTCTATTCATTGGTTATTGATAGAAACAGTACGGGTTGCCACTCCTAAAATTTTGTCACTTCTACATGTCATTCCTTTGTTCCAAGCTGTGAGTAACAAAAAATGCTCCCAATAGACTATGGTTTGTCATTGGCATCGTTACAGAGCTGTTCTAGATTTTTTTTTCTTCTCGTCACGTGAATTGAAAATATGGGGAAAACACCTGTTTTAGACGGAGGTGTATTTGCTGGAAAATTGTATCAAATAGAAAGAAAAAAAGACATCTGTCAACGGTAGATTTTTTACCACGCAGAAGTTGTTTGACCCGCTCTTCTTGTAAATCGAAGTCATTTGCTTTACTCCTTGTCAATGTTGTCAATTTCTGTGTGAATTGGTTACTCATGAACCGCTGCAGACTGAATAAGATGATCTTCGGCATATGTTCATACATTGGAGGTTTATATGCCGAATATCTCAAATATTTCAGAACTGAATTTTGTTAGAAAGCCTCCTTTCTTTCAGTACACATCAGTGAACCTTACACGGTTGAAACAACTAAAGGAAGTAGCTATAGTATTTTATTATCGGGTACACTATTGAAGCAGAATCTTGGAACCAAGGGTTGCTTTACACTATGGACCAAGAGCTATGACTAAGAAAATTGTAAGAGCCAAGTCAAAAGTGAAATTTTAAGTGTCCTGGTCACTTCTTGTAGTGTAAAGTGGATGCAGATTGAGATGGAAATATTTAAGAGCCATGAGCATGAAGAATTAAAAGTGAAATTTGAAGTATCACGGTCACTTCTTGTAGTGTAAAGTGGAGGTAGACTGAGATGAGTGCGAGCTTGATTTTCTAATGTATATCCTCATCATTCAGTCTTTCACTCTTTACTTTTTCCTTCTTTCTCCTGAAATAATTGAATTGTAGTCAATCAACGAATTTTGTGCCTCATTGACTCCTAGATTTCAGCTGAGTTCACTTTGGTTGGCCAACCTACGGGAGAGTGCTCAATAATGGCTCAAAATTCAAATTTCCTGATGTGTAGCGAAGCAATTTTCGTTAACAAAGGGAAAAGTAAATGGAAGGATAGTCAAAGTGAATTCATGAATTCCAAACTCTCCTACAATGTGCTATGATTTTTTGAGGGCCGTCTCATAGGTGTTTCTACAATGGTGCCCTAATTGTGCACCCTACAATGTTTGCCAGAAGTACATGCTACTCTTGAGTGAAGAAGCCTAGTGCTCCAATATTGGTACTGCTCTAATTCTGAGCACTCTCCTTTAGTTGACTATGCATTACAATTGTATTCAAGACACTTTTGGTCTCCAAATTCAAGTAAATTGCTAATGTAAGAATACAGAAAATGCAATCAATGTGTAACTTAACATTAACATTGACTACTTACATTAACATCTACCGTACCACCATAGCAGGTTTGGTCATAAATAATTCTATTTATAAGAAACGAAAAAATTCAGAAATTACAAGCCAAGAGGAACAAATAGTTGGGAAATCATATTGTTTCCAAAAACCGCTTTATTGTGACGAGAGGGTATCCAAAATTTGGGAAAATTATATCCAAGAAACAAAAGATTGAATTTTTAATAATCTATTTTTGGCAGACGAACCTTATTTTTTCAAAAATAATAAATATTCTTTAGTTAGAGACCGAACGTGCTATGGTGGTACGGTATTATTCAGTAGTTTAACTCAGTGTTGTCTTATCCGAAAAAATTCCTATTCATTTGTCGGACACAATCAAGATGAGATGTACATTTGATACATTGAAAACGTCTTAAATGTACATTTCATCTAAATTATGACTGACTAATGAATAGGAATTTCGTCCGATAAGACAACCCTGGTTTAACTTTAACTCAAATTCTTTTGACATGAACAAAGACCAAATGTATACTATCACCAAACAAAAAGAAATACAACAAATCATTTCGGTATACTCCACATTATAATCTACTTCTTCTAGTGATCATTTCTTAGATTGAAAGAAATAAAATACAATGAACTTTCACCACTTTCCATTTCATTCATTGAGAGAGAGACACAACAATAATCATGTAACTTCAACATAAAATCGTAAGATAGTGAAAACACTAAAGAACCACTTCTCCGAAATTTCATTTCTCCCAAAACAAAATGTAAAAGCTTGCGAAGTAAAAGTGGGGCTTTTAGTAATGAATATATAATAGTAGTGAGAGCCATCTATAATTAAAAAACTCCGCACCGGAGCTGAAGAAAGAGACATGCCGCACTGAAGAATCCCATGAACCTCTGTTAAGTGAGGCTCATCAATTTGGAATGAGCGTTACTTGCTTAACGATCGAATCTGAAACCCGGATCTCAATACATCCGGCACTCCAGAATCGAAACACATTCAATCGATACAAACAACACTAACTAACTATATGCAGTCATAATATAGATTTCTGTTGGTAGCCAGATCTCGTCTGGTTGACAACCTCCGATCACAACAATCTCAAGAGCCTCGATTCATCGATTCTTTCATATATATACATGGTTATCATCGAAGCTAGTTTACAAACGAGATTCGAGATCAAGTGCTCAAGATGAAGCCGATGATCTTGTTTGTGGTGTTGCTTTTGTCGTCGTTATTGGGTCCTGGATGTGTCGATGCGTTCAATTACAGCGATGCTCTGGCGATGTCGCTCCAGTTCTACGAAGGCCAGCGATCGGGAGCACTTCCTTCTGATCAGCGCGTGCTGTGGCGCGCTAACTCCGCGCTCAACGACGGTAGCGATGTTGGAGTACGTACGCAACTTTCTTTCTAGCTTTGATTGATTCATGAAAAAGTGAATTGATCGATGTGTTGTCTACAGGTGGATTTGAGCGGGGGCTACTACGACGCCGGCGATAATGTGAAATACCAGTTGCCGATGGCGTTCACTATCAGTTTGCTGTCGTGGAGCGTCCTGGAATACGGCAGTGAGCTTCAATCCGCCGGTCAGTTGGAGTACGCGCTCAATAACATCGTCTGGGGCACGGACTACTTTCTCAAAGCTGTCGCTGGGCCAACCCAAATCTTCACTCAGGTACAGTAGCTTGAATCAACATCGTGAATCGCAACTAAGATCGATCTGGGGGAATTTGCATTGTATAACTCTGCTGCAAGCAACGTTCGTCTACTTGCTGTAGAAAGTTTAATTTCACGTAACACTACCTTTTGAATAAGCAAAGTTATCGAAATCAGAAAACGTTGTTTGTGGCGAGAATGTCGTCTTACTCAAGCAACATGGTGAATGCCCCTTGAATTGATTTTAGTAGTGAATCTTGCTAGTTCATGGGAATTGTAAGCTTTCGTTGTTGAGTGTTGAGAGGTTTTGCAGGTTGGGGATCCGAATGCCGATCATCAGTGTTGGGAGCGTCCGGAAGATATGGACACGCCGCGAGTGACGCTCCAGATCAACGCATCGTCGCCGGGGTCCGAAGTTGCGGCTGAGACTGCTGCAGCTCTAGCTGCTGCGTCTCTAGCCATCCGAGGGTGGCGTGCCAATGACGACGCGACCTATACGAACACTCTCCTTGATGCGGCCGTCACGGTACGTACCCACTCAATCACAAGCTGACGATGCCCCCTGAGCTTTGAGTGTACTAACTCTTGAATGGTTTTGCAGGCATTCGATTTCGCCAATACCTATCGGGGCACATTCACCGGCGCCTGTCCCTTCTACTGCTCTGCTTCTGGCTACATGGTACGCGCTAATACTCTGTCTCGAGTGATTAATATTCTCGGCTTTGAATGAAATACTAACATATGTGGACAGGACGAGCTTTTGTGGGCTGCGGCGTGGTTGTACCGAGCATCTGGGGACCAAACGTACTTGCAGTTCGTGCTAGACAACGCATCGTCGAGCGGGGACATGAGTGAGTTTAGCTGGGACAACAAAAATGCTGGCGTCCAAGTGCTTCTGTCAAAGGTGAGTATAAACACATCCAATTCAGTAGAAGGAGGTTATGTGATTGTGTGCGAAAGTATCTGATTGTGCACACGGATGGTATGCGCAGCTGTATTACGAAGGCGAAAATTCCCTCCGAAGCTACGCGTCACAAGCGTCGGGCTTCGTTTGTCGAGTCCATCCTGGAAACTCCATGACCACGGCTACATACACCCCAGGTAAGAATCGATCGAAACACACTCACCGGTATATGAATGACACAAGCTAATGCTTGACAGTGGTGCGTGATCGTGCAGGAGGACTCTTGTACGTCAGAGACGGAGCCAACCTGCAGTACGTCACGGGCTCCACATTCCTCATCCAGGCTATGGCGGACTACTTGAGCAACGCTTCTCAAGCTTTGCAGTGCGGCAACACCGTCTATACTCCCCAAGACCTCTCAAATTACGCTCACTCCCAAGTAAGCGCTCCTGATTCTATTGTGCCTCGCGACGCTGAATCGTTAACCACTTGATTCTGATTGTGGTGTTGCGATGTGCGCAGGTGGATTACATTCTGGGCGATAATCCGGAGGGAATGTCGTACATGGTGGGATTCGGGGACCGGTACCCAACGGAGGTGCATCACCGAGGAGCCTCCATAGTGTCCATTCGCCAGAATCCGAATCATGTAGCGTGCGGCCAGGGATTCAGCGACTACTTCGACCGCGACAGCGCCAACCCCAACATTCACACGGGCGCCATTGTCGGTGGCCCAGACTCCAACGATCAGTTTCACGATACCCGGCGCCAGTCTGATTACACGGAGCCCACTACCTACATCAACTCGGGCTTCGTCGGCCTCCTTGCGCGCTTGCTCCGATGATCCCTTGCCTGCTTCGCCATCGCCATCGCATGGATCCATCGCTTCCGTGCCATCGATCGGTAGCTTCTCTTCCCTTTGATAGATCGATCCTAGATCTTGCATCGTTCGATTGCTGCTCTTGCATCGATCGATTGCTGCTCTTGCATTCGATTTCTCTGATCCCACATTTTGTTCTATGCAATGCCGGCCTGGGCTGATGCGTCCTTGTAGACTCATTGCCGATGAGCTTGAGCTTGGTTACTTCTTCTATTGTTTCTCTTTCTTTAGTTTTCTTAGGATCATTACATTGGTTAGAAATAGGTTTTAGGTTTCGAAATAGTGGAGGTTATTTTGTATGGAACTTTTGTTTAGCCTCATTTTGAGAAATAACATAAGGGTTTCATTGATATGAGAGATGTTTGGAGAGAAAATCATTAGAGGATTTTAATGGAATATAATAATTATGTTTCTTTCATTTTGGAATCTGTTTTGTTTTTTTTTTTTTTTTTTTTTTTTTTATATTTTTTTTTTTTTTTTTTTTATTTTTTAAATAGTTCAAAGAAAGTTAAGGATGGAAAATTTCACTTTTTTAGGTACGATGGGTTTCTTAGATTAGAGATGGTTTCGTAGATAATACGGTATCCCAAAGACTTGGAAGTGTAATGTAAAATAGTCTTGAATGGAAAATTTCAGTTTTTGAGCCTAGAGTTGTCATTTCAAATCCATCCTCAAATTATTCTTCAAAAAAAAATGGTACAAGGTAGCAATCTATGATTACTTTTATTGAAATTGAATATATACTTGAAGTTTGAAAAAATGCAATTTAATTAGTTAGGATTGGGCAGGGAGCTTTATTTTGAGCAATAAATTATTTTGTGAATTGGTATTATTGATATGGTGACATTTAAATAAATTTAATTACAGTACTCGTTCCCTTTGAACCAATATCACCATAGTTTTTCTAAGTTGGTAAGATACCCTTATTATAATTAGTAGAATGAGCTGAATCATGCAACAATTTTGTGATAAGAAGTGAAGTGATATAGTGCCATTAAGTGAACTTATTAGGCTTGGATATTAAGGGTTAAATATACTAAGCCTAGAAATATAAAAAAAGAATGATTTTACAATCGTGATGTAGAGTAGTTTTGTTGCTTATATAACTAAAGGTTATACTGAGTAATTTTAAAGAAGTCCTCATACCTTGCATCCGAAGGCGCCATGTAGTAAGGTCGTCCGTCATTATAGATCGACGCCATTCCATTGATTAATCTTTCCAACTGAGGGAACTACAATAATCTCTAGGATCGATACAAGCAGATTTAAATACAAAACTGTACATATTTCCAAACAAGGCGATTACCGTATCTTACGGCCGGTCCAACTTAGGATACATAACACACTTTCCGGTTTTGGGCCCGTTCATTTGACGGGAACTCTGTCCGGTAATGCTCGCTCCAGAGAGGGGATTACTGCATAACGCCCTTTACAATTCTCACCTTACACAGAAAAAAACTTTGGCAACAGAAGAAACAAAGAAACAAATGCTCCCGAATGTATAAAAGTGAATCCTATGAATTCTGTCAAACCGGGCAGCAGAAACCAGAAAGTTTCCGTCAAATCTGGCAGCCCGGGAAATTCCTCCGCGTTGAGACTTGAGAGACCGCCCCGTGCGGAATACCCTCTCATCGGGGGGTCCTGCTATACAGACTCCACGTTACTCTGTCATGAAGCTGTTTAACGGGGTGGCTATTTAACAGTACCACATACTTGCAGTAGTGCGAGCAAACAATGCAGCGGCGCCCTTAAAAGTGGAACAGTCCGATTGAAGAATTCGCAATTAGATATCGTACTGTAAGTTTCTGCATGCCGAAGATAATTACAGTTCACGACCCTTGATGCTTGTCGAAAAAGATGAGCGTCTGCTCGCTTACCTACTCCTAGTTAGTCACTGGACAGCTAAATTGGTACATGAAATGACTTCGCTTACTCTTGAAATCAGTAACAGGGAGTACATGCCAGTGTAGTCCTGACACTGGATGAAGCAACGTTTCTCCCATTCTCCGTACCATGGTTGTGATTTTGATACAAAAACCTCAGATTAATCAAACAAGAGTTCTGGCAAGTGTTGACCACCATACACATGCATGAAAAGCGTCCACCCATAGTGCTCAATTTTACACCTATCAGATGGGCATATCACCAAAAGACAGTAGGTCAAACACTTTATTCATATATACCAGCACCGCGAAGGGTTGGCGGTTCTTGTGAGATATAGCCGGTGAGGATCACTTATCAAGCAGATGTTGACAAGATCCGTACAATCTTGATCACAACCATCATGTACGTACGTCTGATTATGGGACCGTGAGTGTTTACGGATGCAGCGTGAATATTAATCTAGGGGTGGTTGGTGTTGGAGGTGAGGTAGAGGTAGCGCGTGCCGCCGGGGCTGTACACGCCCTGCACTTGGTTCTGAATGTTGCACTGCGCCAGCACCTGGTTCAGGCGGTTGCCCACGTTCGCGCAGCTCGGGCACGGCTCCCACGACCCGCACACGGATGCCGCAGCGTTGCCCACCCTTGCCACCACGGCGCAAAATCCGACTGCTGGGGGACAGCACAACCCCGCTCTCGTTCGCAACTGTTGCACCACCGATGTAGCGTCGCCGTACGGTGCGCTTCCGCCCGCCACCGACAGGCAGGACAAACCTTGCGCCTCCACTTGCGAGGACATCATCATCCCCATCACCATCACCATCGCAATCACGCCGTGGAACCCCATAACCTCGATCGATCACAACGGCTGATCGAAGTTACTGAAATCGAGATCTAGCGTATGTCAGATAATGAGCACTTGATATCGGTAGCTCAATGGCCATGGTTTATATAGGACCACTTCATGCATGATGTGCATGTACCCGTTACCGATTTTCCGAAGTTGGACTAGCTTCCGGACAAGGAGCTAGCTACTCATGTGACCACGACTTTTTTGGTTGTAGATTGACGAGTTGTTGAAATTCCAATTGTCGAAGGCTTGTTGGACGTGGGAGATTTGACAGATAGAGTTAGGATCGTGTCAAAGCGACCATGTCATGCATGCAGGTTGTCTCAGAATAAACGATTTTTTCTATAGAAACAGCTGATTTCACGGATCGATGTATGGAGACAAAACAAAATTAGTTCCGCTAGTATCAAGTCATCCTTGACCATTTCTCGCACGTGAACGTATCAATAAGTTACTTGATATATCACTTAAGAGTTAAGAATATACAACCTGCCTAATTGATGCATGACTTTTGAGCTTCAGAGGTGGACATACAGCTTCGATTCTCTCGGTCTTCTGCTCCCTCACTTCTCATTCCTTCATTCTCTCCTCGCTCTATCCCTCGTTCCCTCACTCTCTGTGTATGCTCGTATTCCTGTTTTTCCTTGTTCTGGACACTCATTTCCTTCATTCTCCAGTTCCTTCCTTTTTCTAGTTCGCTTAATCCCTTGTCTAGAAGGAACAAGTATGAATCACTTTTGAATAGATAAATAGAAACTCCCGCCCCTATTTAAGGGGCCGGCGTGAATGGAGTGTCTCGATGGCCACCGGACAAGGGGAAACTAGAATAATACTACTTCCCCTCTCGAGGGTGGAGTGGTGGACACTATAACTACGCTAGTTTTTAACTGACTATTTAAGGGGCCGGCGTGAAAGAAGTGTCCATTTGAAATGCTAATATCTTGATGGCCACCGGACAAGGAGAAACTAGAATAATACTACTTCCCCCTCTCGAGGGTGGACACTATAACTACGCTAGTTTCTAGCTAGTTACTAGTGCCTTGAAGATACTTGACATAGTATCCCTCCAAAGGGCTTTGAGGTACCCATACAACAAGGTCCAAGGACCCCTTACAATAGTTGGGTGAACCAGAGTGCCAGCACTAGGCCAGCATGGGGAATAGAACCCACAACCTCCTCATTGGGGGCCATGAGCCCTAACCACCAAGCCAAGGCTTGTGGTGCCTTCACTTTTGAACACCAATATAATCTCCTCATCCATGGTGCCTCTTGACATTAAAAATGATTCACATCATTTATAGAAATTGAAAAATAAAAAATTGAAATGAAAGCTCATTCCATATTTTATAGTACATAATAAAGAGTTGTCCGTTGCCGTGTTCACTGTAAGATGTAAAGTGTATGTGGTAAAATTTGCAAAGCCAGATTCAATGTTAAAACCTTCATGTAGAAATTTAAGATTTTATGTTTAAATAGGACACTTGAAATTTAGATTTTTGGTTAATTTTTTTTATAGAATGATTTTCATTACCAAATCATTGGTCAAGTTCTCAAGTGATTGAGGTTAAAGAGATTGTCAAATTAACATGGGCAACCTCCAAAATTTTCAAAAACAATCTTCACAATTTCTAGTAATTTCCAAATTATTTCTTATAAAATTTATCAATATTCAAGATTTTGGATTTTTTCCAATTTGTTTTTCTCTCAAAATCTATAATCCATAAACGCACCTACTCATCGTTCATTTTTTTTCTAAAACTAAATATATCTAATTAAATGCATGTTTTACTATATCATTGTTTTTAGACCTTCTTCTAGAAAATAACTTGCATGAAGGTCAAAAAAGCAAATTGGGCCTCTAATATTTTGCATGAGTGACTCAACTTGATTGTCTACATGGAAGAAAATATGAGCCAAATGTTTGGAGTAACAGTCATCAAGTCTCCCTTGGCACCATTTAGACAACGTCTTCTAGCAAAGCCCAAAAAACCTTTTCAGTCAACTATGAACGTTATGATCTTGCCATTGGTATATATCCAACGAATGAAAATTTGATTTTGGGGGTTTAAGAAAACCGTGGTTCTTTAGAGGTTAAAAATTTCATAGTTACCTAGTTGTTGTTTGGATTTGCATTAGACAATCACTTGTCAATGTGAAGGAGACACTTTGAGGAATACACGTAATCTTATTCCATTAAAATGGTTTTCTTTTGCTAAAGTGGCACGCCTCATCTTATTGTAGTGCCGTTCAATTTCACAAGTGATATTATAGAATATAATTGGTATCATACAATTACAACAAAGTGTGATATTATAGAGAATACCATTACGTAGACATGAACATGCAAATCCTCGTGTGAGTAAATGCTTCCTTCCTAACAAAGAGGTTACAGAAGGATCGATACTGTGGATCGGGTGACAACCCCGAAGAGTTTAAACAAAAATGTATCGTTAAAGGACCGTATGTCTCATTCGGCTAGTTTATAAAGATTTTTTTTAGGTAGAATCGGCAAGTGAGGTGGAGTGCCGATTCTGCCCGTTCATAATCGGCCAGCCTTGCCGATTCTCCTCCTTTAACGCTAGAGAAGCGGCAGTGTATTGCCGATTCGGCAGTATGGTTTGGCCAGCTGGCTCGCCCTATGGGCTCGCCAGTGACCTCACCATACTACCGAATCGGCAATACAATGCCGCTTCTCTAGTACGATAATCCAAGCGGAGCTTATTCTCCAAGAATTCCAAGAATCAAGCGTAAGCTCTATGATGCATCGTCTTCCTTCTATTGCGAAGAGTCAATACACTCGGCAGTCGGCACAACAACACCAATTACTTGCACAAGACAAGACCACATATTAATTGCAACAGCCTTTCAAGCACACATTAGCATGCTACTTAGTTACAGCATTTTAGGGTTTCCTGAATCTTCCTTCATTGAATAAAAGTTTCGAAACCTCACTGAATTAGGAATACAGAACTGT
Source organism: Bryum argenteum (assembly GCA_037043015.1). Lineage (NCBI taxonomy): Eukaryota > Viridiplantae > Streptophyta > Bryopsida > Bryales > Bryaceae > Bryum > Bryum argenteum. The sequence continues at coordinate 10,957,032 of CM073323.1, read as the reverse complement.
TGTAAACTTCCGCTGTTATATTGATATCACTGAATTACAAATACATTAATATAAGCACCAAATACATGAGATAAGCAACTGCAAGTTGTTCTTTCAGAAACACGGACGATAGGGAGCTAGAGTAAACTTACCAGGGACACAGATTATGCGTTGAGATACTCAAACGACCGTCCGCGAAAGAGAACCATGCCGAAATCTCTCACCACTTGACCGTCAATCCCCAGCAAAGCAACAACAATAGCCTCTCCGAAGCTGCAAACATCGAGAATACAATGAGTGTCAGCATCAGGAGCCACTTTCATATGCAAATCATTTGTATGAGCTTGAAGGCCACCATCATTCGTAACTCTAGACCAACTCATATCGAACACGCAAATCATTGTTTGAGAATTCTACAAACGTATTGGAGCACGTTAGGTTATTTTTGGTAAAGAAAGAGGGTGTAAAATTTTTGGTAAAGAAAGTGGGTGTAAAAGGTAACATCATACTCCCTCTATCCCATATTGTCCCAAGCTCAATTTTGAGAATCAATTGTGTTACTTTGGCGCCAATGAAAAGCTCTCTCTAAGATTTGATATATATATGACTTGATGGCATTTGATGGCAATTTATGATCTGATGGCATTTGATCCACTACTCACAAAGCTTTTGGATGCCAAATTCGGGGTACATTTGACGCAAAAATCACACGCTACAAGAGCCATAAGCCCATAACTTCTTTATACAAACTCGTTTTGGACTAAATTAGTTGGGTTGGATCATAATCTAGCATAATTAGAGGGGAATTGGAGCTTCAACATGCCTAGTACTTTTGGCTTGGAAATTAACTGTTTGTTTTCCACAAAATAGTCAAGGTCATTAAAAATTCCTTCACTTGAGTTGACCTCATACACTTTGAACAACGTGGGTGGGTGAGGTGGCACCTACGTCATGACACCTTGCCGATGTGGCCACTAACATGAACGGAGCGGGTACAGACATCACACTCAAACATGCAAGAAATCAAGTGTTGCAATGTACACCGATGCACACTCTAGTAAGTCCTTCACCGCGTATTCCACTCCCCAGTTATTATTTTTAATGTCTAGGGCTGTCAATTTTCATATTCATTGAATTTCTTTTGTTTTCTTCAACCTCATGTGATTGGTGATAACCCTTCTACATTCGAATGTCATCACCTTAGGTGCCATATACGCATTGCTCTCTGCTATTTTTCTCGAATTTCTCCTTTATCTTTCTTTTGGGAAAACCCAATTTTTGGTTTAGTGACTCCAAGAACCCAATTCTCTTCTAATGTCTAGATTTTGTAGTATAAGATGCAGACCCATACAATAAAGTATAAATAAACAACATGCATTTTAGTGAAGGCAACTTTTGTTTTTGTATTTTCAAAGTTTGGGCATGTTTTTCCATTGCAAGCCAATCATGTGAGATCAAAAAAAGTTTTTCATGCATTTTTTTCTACATCATTGTGATCTTTAGATATATTCCAACAACTTTGTAGTTGGCAGGATTTTGGTCCGGGTAACTCTAGTATTGGAGTTGCAATGAATGTTTCTACAATAAAAAAGTAAAAGAATGGATGATTTTTGAGGAGCTACATCTCCTTCATCCACCATTGTATTGTGAGTTTCTTACTTTATTCCTTGAAGTGGATTTCAATCATAGTCTAATATTTGTTCTAGAAACCTTGACTCGATCTAAGATAAGGATGTATTGGTGATAAGCAGGGTTGTCAAATCGGTCGACATTCGAGGTAAACCTAGTCCGCGGACGTAGTCCGGACTATGTCGACCGGGACCATAGTCCGGACCATGGTCCGGGGGGGTAAATGCGAGTTACCCCGGTCCCTGGTAACTTCAGAGACCGTTGGATCATCCACCTGACCACATCTCAGCCGTCAAAATTTGATCCCCGGTCTGGCCGACCGACCTCCGGTCGCTCCGTCAGATCGGACGGCGGCCGACCGCAGTAGATCATGGCCGTCGGATCAATTTCAGGCGCTTGCGGGCCGTTGGATCGGGCCGCCGTCCGCATGCCCGACGGCCGTCAGATCTGGGCGCGGCCGACGGATCGGGGGGTCGGGCTGGCCGTCGCCATGGCGGTCCGGGAGTCGGGCTGGCCGTCGCCGTGGCGGTCGGGGGTCGGGCTAGCCGTCGCCGGGGCGGTCCGGGGGTCGGACCAGCGGTCGGCAAGGCCGTCGGATCGGTCGGCGGTCGATCTGACTGCCTGCAGTGGCTCTTTAAACTTCAAATGTCCATAACTTCGTCAAAACTTATCAGAATTTCTTATTTAAGATGTTTTTTGACATCTACAAAACATGTAGATGCCAAAAAACATCTTAAATGCACAATTTGGATTATTTTTGACAAAGTTATAGGCCTTCAAAGGCCGTCAAACCTTCAAAGGTCTATAACTTCGTCAAAACGTGTCCAAATTGGATGTTTAAGATGTTTTTTGGCAAGTACATGTTCTGTAGATGTCAAAAAACATCTTAAATGTTCGATTCGGATACGTTTTGACTAAGTTAGGGGCATTTCAAGTTTCTGCAGGCAGTCACATCGGCCGCCGACCGATTTGCCGACCGATTCAACGACGGCCGACCGATCCTACGGCCCACACCCGGTCGGCCTCTAGCACTCCCCTCTCTCCCTCTCCCCTCTCTCACTCACAAGCCCTTCCTCTCCTCTTCTTCCTCTCCTTCAACGCATTTATGAACTTTCTATTTTGGGAATCAGACATTAAATTCTCTGCCTAATTCAAGGCATGGACCCACGTGCCATATTCTTCGGGGAATGTGAAGAAGATTTTATTGTAATCTATGAGAATGTTTTATTTGAATAATCATATGGTCTTGGAGATATATGAAAGGTTGAAATTTGACATGTGACCTTAAGATCCTACGGTTGAGTCTTCTATATAATGCTTGAATTGAGGCTTTTTAGGCCTCAAGTAGAAGAATATTATTGTAGAGAATATAGGCAATTTTGCATCAAGGATCTTTAGGAATTAAAGTCTCTCTATTTGAACTAAGACATAAACTAGACTCAAGCCACTTTTGATAATTTCTCAATAATTCACATACTCTAATAACCCCTAAAGATCCAAGAAAGTCGAAATGGCTTTTTGGGATTTCCGCAGGGAAAAAATTCAGCCAACTTTGACCATTATAATCTCAAAATTGGAGAAATATCAACGGTTCAAATTCAACATTCGAGTAAAGGGTCAAGTTAACTTCAAGATCCTACGGTTGGATCTTCTTATTAATCCTTAGATTGAGTTTCTTTGGGCCTGAAGTAGAAGAAGGTTCTTCTTGATAATTTAGACAATTTTGTATCAATGATCTTTAGGGGATAATGAAGATCAATAAGATGTTACTTACTATTTAACGCATATTATAGTTTTACAACTGTAAAAAGAAAATATAAAGATCTTTACATTTTGTGTATTTAAAATTACCTTTTCTTTCCTTTTGTCCAAAGAAGGAATTTTAGGAACATGCCTCATATTCAAATTCAACCCGGGGGGCATTTAGTATTTGAGTGTAAGTTTTTAAAGTCCTTTGACAAAAATGCATAATATTATAGGGGTCGAACAAGATGAATAGAAAGTATCTAATTGAGGCTAAGAAGAGGCTTCTACAAAGAATATTCTTATTCAATACAAATTTGATCGCCATATCAATCAATTGAAGTTAATATTATCCAATTGCGTATTAAAATAACATATGAGTCTACAACTGTAGGAACAAGTATACTAATATTCCAATGCTATATATTATAAAACTAGTAGATTTTTGAAATTTTATTTGGCTTTGGTTAAAATTATCATTATTTATTATCATGGAATAATAGACAATAAAAAAAAATTCTTATTTGCTTTGTATAAGTCATTTAAAAAGTATTCTAATTATAATGTGAAGAGAAATCATACTAGAGAAGATAAAAAATTATTATGTACGCAATATAAATAGAAAACCTTACACTTAGATAAAACTCAAGTTTAATCATAATCCAAGAATGCTAAACAACAATATATTATAAAAAAATTATAGGGTACATGATGTCTGTTAATAAAGTAATGTAGGATTAGAATTTTATATGAAAGAATATTACAAGGTGCAATATATTGAACGTTTAAAATATAATCCGTAAGTTGTACTGTCAAATATTTCCAATATACATGTAAATTATGTCAAAATGGAGTTTCTTGTAATAACAAGAATTGATAAAATAAAAACTCAAAAATAGATCATTTTATACATAAACAAAAAATAACATAGGCCATAAATCTAGAAAAGAATCATTCTTGTGTGGAAGTTATGAACATTGACCAAAAACGATAAATGCATAGTCTAAGTTTACACATTGCCACTATGTAACTTGTTATATATATAGGAAAGTCTTATAGAAATGTAATCTTTGAATCCTATTAGGCACTCAAAAAACAAATATTAGCATATACTAGTTTATACACATGTCTATTGAATTTGGGTTATACGAATTTACATTGGAAGTTTTATTTTATATTTCTATTTATTCACACAATTGTATGAATGCTATTAGCCTTCCAATTTAGTTCATGCTTAAATTTATTCCATACGTTTCATAGAATTTACTTCAAGCTGCTACTGAGAGGTGAAGTAACATAATTTTGGAATACTACAATTTTTCATCACCAATACATGTTCACTTTAACCCTTAAAAAAAGAATGACCCATTACGAGGCAAACAAAAGATGGTTAAATCTGTAAAAAAACAAAGACCACATTCTTTTTCATTATCATATGTCAATATGAAGAAATTGCAAATTCTATGAAAACATGTGGACATTTTACTCGTTGAGCATGTCGAATGGTTCATGAATAGTGAAAACTAAAATTCATATGAACAAAGTGGACCTATACATAAAAAGTTCTATTTTTCATATCCAAGCCCATAAGATTATTCAAATAAAAAATTCTCATAGATTACAATAAAATCTTCTTGACATTCCCCAAAGAATGTGGCACGTGGGTCGATGCCTTGAATTTGGCTGAGAATATGATGTCAGGTCCTCGAAATAGAAAGTTCTTAAATACATTGAAGAGGAGGAAGAAGAGGAGAGGAAGGGCTCGTGAGTGAGAGAGGGGAGAGGGAGAGAGGGGAGTGCTAGAGGCCGACCGGGTGTGGGCCGTAGGATCGGTCGGCCGTCGTTGGATCGGTCGGCAAATCGGTCGGCGGCCGATGTGACTGCCTGCAGAAACTTGAAATGCCCCTAACTTAGTCAAAACTTATCCAAATCGAACATTTAAGATGTTTTTTGGCATCTACATGTTTTGCAGATGTCAAAAAACATCTTAAATAAGCAATTCGGATAATTTTTGACGAAGTTATGGGCATTTGAAGTTTGAAGAGCCAATGCAGGCAATCAGATCGGCCTCCGACCGATGTGCCGACCGATTCGACGGCCACACCCGGTCGGCCCACCCAACCTTCTTCTTTCAATGCCCCTTCTCTTCCTAACTTCCCTTCCTCCCTCCCCCTCCCAAATGCTTGACTTTCGTGACAAATGAAAGGATTGTTGAGACTTACTGTTTTAGGACGTACAATCTAACATATATAGGCCTAATCGGGAAATTTCTAATACTTGTATTAATAGTCAAAAGAATGTCCGAAAGATTCTCTTGCAAGAAGGACCATATCCCTAAAGGAGAAGCTCTAGAGTGACCTCCAAGACGGCCATATCTGAAATCTGCAAACAATTATTTTTTTAAAATTTGATTTTGGGAAATCCAACCGTAGGATCTTGTTCATAACGGTTGATTTAGTCTACCCATCAATTTTTATTAGATTTCAATGTACGAATCTTGAGATATATTGAGTCAAAGTTTCAGTTTTTGTAAAAAGCATCATATCTTTTGAAGCAAATCGACCTGATTCGGGTCAAACTCTCCTTTAGGGGTTAAGGGGTATACTTATGGGTATATATATAAACTATTGAACTTAATAGTTTCATTTTTGAGTTTTTAATTGTAGTTTTTGGAGAGTGGTGCGAAATTAAGTTGTTAGAGTGAAACAAAGGAATGAAATTTGGGGGAAGGGGGCGGTAGATGTAAATTACAAAGGAAAGAAAAAAAATTAATATTTAATAGGAGGATACTTGCAATTTCAAAAAATTAAATAAATTGGGAATTAAAGAAGATAATTAAGGCAAGAAGACAAACTTTTGAAATTAAAGTTTTGAGTAAAATATCATATAGATTTACATTATATAGGAGGGTTACATGTTAATTAAAATTGAAAGGCAATAAATCAAAATTAGAAGTTGAGGTTGCCGGACAAGATTTAAAATACTAGCGTTGGTAGATAGAAATTAAAACACAAGGTAGGGGTAGAGTAGGAATTAAACAAATCTAATTTGCTATCTTGGCTGGATTTTCTCCTCTTCTTCCTCATCTACGTCAAGAAGGACCTCACACAATTTTATCTAATTTTTTGTAGGTTGTGACTAATGTGACTAATGCCCTTTTGTACCTTATTCACACAAGTCGTAATTACTAAATCACCTCCATCTCTCATACGTAGACCGCATAGTATTTTGGGTTTTTTATAGATTATAGACTACGTAAACCACGTTCCAGTAAATGTTTGTGCCTATTGGACAATTTGACAATTTATTACAATTATTAGATTGCATTAACTTCCAACTTTCTCAAAAGTAAAATAGAATGTATATTATCCACATATGTATGTTAAAGTATCCATTTAGTACAACTTAAAATTATTTACGGTTTAAATTAAGATTTTAAATGCTTCCATTTAATTATTGAATTTTTTTACTTTAAGTTGATATGTGAAATTTAGTTATCAATCAAGCTTTAGAAATATCAATTTAAATAAAATAAGACCAAGATTAAGAATTCTTGGGGGGTGATATGTTCATTAAAATTGAAAAATAATAAATTAAAATTGAGAGTAAGAGATTGTGAACAAGATTTAAAATACGAGGGATAGTAGATAGATATTTGAATATACAAGTTGGTGGTATAGTAAGATTCATATAATACTAATATTCTATCCATTTAGTACCATTTAAAGCTTATTAATGCTTTTGATAATGTTTTCAGTTAACATATGAGAGTTGGGAGCATTTAACCCCTAAAAGCCCGAGGGGTTTGGATAAAAACTTAGATGTGTTATGAAATGTGAGTTCCCTAACCCTTATGAAGTTATTCTCTAAGAACAATATGAAGACCTTAATGTTTAAATTAGATCGATACGGTTGAATTTCTTAAAATAGTAAATATTCATTTTGTAATGAATTAAAAAGGGTAAAACTTTAAAAATCAATAGAAATGACACTTTCTATTATTAGTACTTGAAATTTGATATGATTGGCTAATATTATATGATATATGATAAAATAGAAAAAGGCTACTAATAACTCAAGAAGAATACTATTAGTTTCCCCTAATAGTAAGTTTTCTAACAGTAAGAAAACTTTGTCATGTTTGTGTTTGAAGGCTTGGTGTGAACAATCTATGATTTCAAATGAGGTTTTGTAAATTGGATGTGGTTCCTAACTCACCAAACTTCTAGAAAGTAAAAACTCAACCGTTGGACATCAACTAATTCAACCGTTATGACCAAGATCCTACGGTTGGATATCCGAAAATCAAATTCAAAAAAACTTGTTCGCAGATTTGAGATATGGCCGTCTTGGAGGTCACTCTAGAGCTTCTCCTTTAGGGATATGGTCCTTCTTGCAAGAGAATCTTTCGGACATTCTTTTGACTATTAATACAAGTATTAGAAATTTCCCGATTAGGCCTATATATGTTAGATTGTACGTCCTAAAACAGTAAGTCTCAACGATCCTTTCATTTGTCACGAAAGTCAAGCATTTGGGAGGGGGGGAGGAAGGGAAGTTAGGAAGAGAAGGGGTATTGAAAGAAGAAGGTTGGGTGGGCCGACCGGGTGTGGCCGTCGAATCGGTCGCCGGCCGTTGAATCGGTCGGCACATCGGTCGGAGGCCGATCTGATTGCCTGCATTGGCTCTTCAAACTTCAAATGCCCATAACTTCGTCAACAATTATCCGAATTGCTTATTTAAGATGTTTTTTGACATCTGCAAAACATGTAGATGCCAAAAAACATCTTAAATGCACAATTTGGATTAGTTTTGACAAAGTTATAGGCCTTCAAAGGCCGTTCAACCTTCAAAGGCCTATAACTTTGTCAAAACTAATCCAAATTGTGCACTTAAGGTGTTTTTTGGCATCTAAATGTTTTGCAGATGTCTAAAAACATCTTAAATGAGCAATTCGGATAAGTTTTGACGAAGTTATGGGCATTTGAAGTTTGAAGAGCCAATGCAGCGATCGATCAATCAACCGATCCGATCCGACTTCTTTGACGACCGCCGGTCCGACCCCCGATTGGCGGCCGACCTCGCCGGTCCCGCCACCGGTCGGCCGCCGACCTCGCCGGTCCTCACATCGGTCGGCCCTGCAGACGCCGGTCCCACCACCGGTCGGCCGGTCCAAGGGTCGGACGGGGGGTGCGGTCGGCCATACAAAAATCCTGCGGACGGTAATTTACCCCATGTAAATTATAAAAAACCCGTTATGTCACCGACAGGTCCTAGGGGCTGAGGACGACCGGACCATGGTCGACCGGTCGCCTCGTGGTCCGGTCGTCCTGACAACCCTGGTGATAAGGCATGGATTTAAGTGCAAGGGGTCTAGATTTGGACTATTTTTTCTTTGTAAAATGTTTTGCAATTTTTACCATTACAAGGCTACTATTTGAGCCAAGATGTGTTGTTGATGAATTTTTCTGGTACAACAGAGACTTTGAGATGAAGATGAGCAACTTTCTAGTCAGTGATTTATAATGGCAAATATCATTTTCGTAGAACTTCGACTTCAAAGTGAAGCTCATAATTTTTAGGAGCTTTTTTTGCGCACTAAATTGTTACGATCTTGCACTCTATGAGGTCCCATGAGTCAACGCTTGCTCTACCTGATTTCCAACAAGTCTACTAAAATTTTGATCGGTTGAGATCTCAATAGCTTATCTATATTTTCATCCGTGTCACTTTTTTTAGAAACGAGTTTTTCGTTAAAAATATCCCAAAGACGTATAGGGACTAATAAAAGTTATGTGTCTCATCAATTGCAGACTACTCAAATGGCTTTTGGCTGCAAGAAACTAGAGACAAACTAAACAAGATCCATTCGGAATCCATCAATGGCCCATTTCAGAATGAAACAAATAATTGGAGGCATCATCACCATCTTGGGTGGCCACTTGGAAGTGTGGCGTATCATTCTAGACATAGACTTAAAGTTCCATGTCCATAGAAAATTTATCAACTCCATGTACTTCAATCACCGCAAGCATCAAGAGGGTGCCTTGCCGAGTGCTAAGAGTACATCATCAAACTACGAGCGAATAGTCACTAGCAATGGCGTAGTTCATGATAGAATTTTTGAAGAACATCTTAAACTTAGTGTGATAAAAAGAAAGAAGATGACAATAGTATTATATATACGGGTGTCATCACCAATGGCACGTGCTTTTATGCTACAGTTAATACGGCTGCCAATGCACCCATGTTGAGCACTTGCATTGTACCATGAATATTTATCATTTTTGTCTATATTGCAAACAATTATTGATTGGGTTTCTTATCTAACCCCCAAAACCTGGAGGTTGGCAAAAGACTTGGATGTGTTGTGAAATACTTTGTAACTTTCATGAAGTTTTATTTAAGATCTTGGTGTTTAAAAGTTATCAAAGTGGTTAAATTTCTTGATCTAATACTTTTGTTTATTTGGTAATCATTCTAAGAGACTTGAGGTTCAAAATTGAGCAAGAAATTCTAATGTATGTAAGTCGTAGCTCAGATGTGATGGAATCTGTTGATCGAATACATTACAAGTTGAACTCTATAAAGGCCACTACTAACATAAAAAGAATGCCATTAGTTTCATAACATAGTCAGTTTTTTGACTCCAAGCACACCTTGCCATGTATGTGGTTGAAAGCTTGTTGCCTATGTATTTGGACAAGATTCATTAAAGTTGACGAGAATCCCAACTCACCAAGTTTCTAAACATATATATAGTAAGTTTACTTGTGGTATACAACATAGCTACTTACCATTTGAAATTGATAATATAATAAATGCTTGAGTTTTCAAATGTTGAATGTGTGATTGCTACTCAAGTTTGCCAAGTTCAAGAAAATTTAAGTTGAACAATCATTACCGCCACAGTAATTAAGTGCAATGCTAAATATCTACAAATGAAGATTCTTCATGTTGTTAAATAATACCTACAATGCGTATTTAGTATCTTAGTATGGATGAGTTCAAGAGGTTAGCATTACAAAGTAGTAAAGGAGAAGAAAACCTCTTACTTTCATTTGTAAAAACAAGGAATCAAATACTTATGGTGCTACAAGATTGTACTTGCACATCATAACACAATCAAGAAAAGCAAACCAATTGAATACGCAACCATTGGAGAAACTTAGAGCCATAATAAATGATGTACATTTTACTTGATGGATGTAAATGTAAGTAACTAGTCATCTTTATGCTTATGAGAACAATAGAGTACAGATGATTCCTCGTGCCATGGATGCTGTAGGCCTACGCACAGGATTTCCTTCCCAACAATCAAGTACAAGTCTTCTCAAAGTAGAATCAAGGGTACACGGTAATTTTGGTCGTCCTCCTTCAAGAACTAGGTTGTAATCATTTTTAGGATGCCCATCAAAAGGAATGCAACCTGTTACGACTTCATAGCACAACATCCCGAAACTATAAATGTCACTCTCTTTTGTAAACACCACTTCTTGGCTAGGCACTCTCCTTGCCACTTGTTCAAGGATCTCAGGTGCTCTCCAAAATCCGGTACCCATTGCACCCAATGCACACTCAAAGTCCATGAGATAACTCCGATTAAAGTATGTGTGAGTTTCTTCATCTAAAAGCACATTTGATGCTTTTATGTCTCTATGTACAACTCCATGCTCATGTAGTATCCTCATGCCCCATGCAATGGATTCTAAAGTCTGTAAAACATGTCTGATGTCACCAAAAGGTGGCCCATGGCTATTTGAGGACACCAACTTCAACATGCGTTCGTCAATAAAGGCTCGCAAATCGCACATCCTCCTCTTCATCACAAAAGCAAATTTGTTCTTGTGAATACCCTTCCTTATAAATGCTCCTCCATATACCGCTTTGAAAGGATTCCAAATCACAAAAGGTTTGTCATTCACTCCACATAAATCATCAAGAGGCCATTGTTGCTTGAGGTCTCTCAAAGGCATGTTCATCTTGAATACCTTTGCCACAAGCTTGTTATCCTTGAACTCTCCATACCTCATTCTAGCTTCAAAGATCTCTGCTTGGCCACCCTCGCCTATTTTCTTCTTCACAATCAAATCCTCAAACTTTGAAAAGAACCCACCCCATCTTGCATCCTTCTTCAATACCTCATCAAAGTACTTGCAATTCTCCTCTCCAACCCTCATCTTCTCATCATCATTCTTGTCATCTACTTCAGTCCAATGCACTTGAGTAGTCTCGAATTCACTTCTCTCGCCTTCAATCAAATCTTGAATGTGTGGAGAGTAAAACACGCATGATGATAACGGCAATGCATCCCGCGGACAAGAGCAACTCCCAAGACGAGGACATGTCCAATCCTTCTCACTCCTTTCGCAATGCCTGCAGTCATTGATTCCACAAAATAGAAAGGATTAGTTATGGACTAATATAACAAGCCAAACCAGAGTAAATTGCATACAAATAAAAGAGAGACCAAAGATGACATTACGACATCCCCTTGCTACCTGGGCATGAAATATTTCGACTCCCGAGGATCGGAGGGAAGCAAGGCTTGTCTCCTGGTGCCTACGGAGTTGCCCATTGCCGCGCTGCCCGTCTTCCACTTTTTTAGTTCACAAGTGGAACGAGGATCACCACGGCCACTTCGATCACTGAGAATACTCAATAGGCTATCCGATCTGAGCCGGTCCTAGAGATGAGTGACGTGCAACTTCCTGCTCCTGTCGATTACTGTGTCCCAGTGATTCAACGTCTGTGCCCGTGAGTAGTCTTATGAGACCGGCCCCATCAAAACCTCGGTGCGATCAAGCTATGACCAAGTTCTGCAATTCATTGTAGTCCATGTTCATCAAAATCTCACAGCAGATATCAGAAGAAAAGAGTGGAAGCTATCACGAGACACCACAAGAAGCTCCCAAGACCTCTACCCAACAGTCCAACACAAGAGAGCAACTTGATTCCAACACAGCACTTGCATCGATGCAAAGAGACCAACCCACCAACTGTACAAGGCAACCGATTGCAGGCGCGATAACGGCCCAGTGATCACATACCTTGCCAGCAAAGATGATGTCGGATCGCTCTGAACTCAGTCTCAACCAGAGCCACTCCACGAAACCCTCTGCGGCGATAAACCCGCTCCAACTCGTCCACACGGCCTGAGCGATTACCGACGATAGCCGCGTGCGCACCACCAGACTGACATGCTTGCAGAATAAGAGAAGCCCGTCGAAGGTGCAGCGATGTGGAGTGGATCCGCGTCGAACGAGCTTCTCGCAGAAACCATAGCCAAGCGGCTTGCTTCGTCAACGTGGTCTAGACCAGCATCTTCTTATCCTGTCCACCAACTTGTCTGCACAAGACCAGCCTACTCATTTCAACTTGCAAAATGTTGTGTTTAATTAAAATCTTTATAATTGGCTAAAAACTAACGAGGGGGTGTTGAGGGCTGAATCATCAAAGAATATTGTCATATGATTTTGTACAAAGTTCTTTTCGAAATGGTATCAACCCCCTTGTAACAAATATTTTAACCATGAAGTCAAACTACACATGTATGATTGATTCTTCACATTATGATTTTTACTTAGTAAAGGTATATGATGACTTTTCTTACTTGGTAAAAGGTATGGATATATTGAATATAAAGAATAATAAAAGAATATTGTTTGTCTGTCTCTACGGTGTTCCTAGGTGATAGGTGCGACGTTATGATTGCATACACAACATGAGAAGCGTTTGAAGAGTTGTGATAAGTGGTGTTTGATTGTTAGTGAGAGTTAGATAAGATCTATTTAACATAGTAAGAAGATTAGGGGAGAAGGAACAAGGAACATGAGAACGAGAGTGGAGAACGAGGGCATGGAAGAACAAGGGAACTAGGTGACATGGGATGAAGATTTGGGAATCGCAAACGGAAATTGGAAGTGTAGAAAACGGAAAGTAGGAAGAGAGGAGGGGGAAGTATAAAAAATGAATGAATGACAAGGAATTAGGAACATGGGATAGGGGATGGGAGATCAGGTGTGGGAGGCCTTCTCATTTAGGAAAAAAAAAAAATTAAAAATTTAAAAAATAATAAAAAAATATATATATATAGAAAAAAATAATAGATATATATATATATATATAGATAGATATATATATATAGAAAAAATAAAACAATGGAATCAAAGCTCATTCCATATTTCATAGTGTATATCAAAGAGTTGTCGGTTGCCCCGTTCACTGTAAGATGTAAAGTGTATGTGGTAAAATTTGCAAGCCAAGATTCAATGTTAAAACCCTCATGTAGAATTTTAAGATTTCATGTTTAAATAGGACACTTGAAATTTAGACATTTTGTTAATTTTTTTATAGAATTATTTTCATTACCAAATCATTGGTCAAGTACTCAAGTGATCTAGGTAAAAGAGATCGTCAAATATACAAGGGCAACCTCCAAATATTCAAAAACAATCTTCACAATATCTATTAATTTCCAAATTATTTCTTACAAAATTTATCAATATTCAAGATTTTGGATTTTTTCCAATTTGTTATACTCTTAAAATTCATAAACTCATAAACGCACCTACTCGCCGTTCATTTTTTTTCTGGAACCAATTACATCTAATTAAATGCATGTTTTACTATATCGTTGTTTGTAGACCTCCTTCTAGAAAATAACTTGCATGAAGGTCAAAAAAGCAAATTGAGCCTCTAATAATCTGCATGAGTGACTCAATTTGATTGCCTACATGGAAGAAAATATGAGCCAAATGTTTGGAGTAACAATCATCAAGTCTCCCTCGGCACCATTTTCAAGCAAAGCCCATAAAACCTTTTCAATCAATCAATTGTGAACGTTATGATCTTTTTGTTGGCATATATTCAACAAATGATATTATGAATTTGGGTGTTTATGAAAACCATGGTCCTTTAGGGGTTAAGAATTTCATACCTAGTTCTTGTCCGGATTTGCATTAGACAATCACTTGTCAATGTGAAGGAGACACTTTGAGGAATACACGAGATCTTATTCCATTAAAATGGTTTCTTTTGCTAAAATGGCACGCCTCAACTTATTGTCCCGTCATTCAAACTCACAAGTGATATTATAGAATATAATTGGTATCATGCAATTACAGAAAGTGTGATATTATAGAGAATACCATTACGTGGACATAAACATGCAAATCCTTGTCACCTAGAAGAGCGCCACTTAAACAAGATTGCGTTATGGACTTCTAAGTCAAGGAACATTACTTGTTGTATATTCCACATCTGAAATATAAAGTGCATGAATCAACAAAGGTAAAATTAACATGAACTTAAAGCAAGACATGGATGCCCAATGTAACCGACATGCACAACACAGAGTTGTCCCAGAATCTAAAGCTATCAAACCCAAACCCTAAACCCTAAAGCGCATTTTATCTCAAGTTTGATGCAGTAAATGAAGCACAACAAACTCGAACGTGTCCCCAAATCAAAGTTCCAAACATCTCGTTTCTGGATCCAGTGAGATTTCCATGTCCACCACTACATGTACTGAATTCAAGCAGCTTCATATTTTCAAACAAACTACAGTTTCGGTCTCTTCAAACAGAAAAAAATAGCTCTGATGGTGTACTAGACCAAAGGGAACCATAGTCCAACTCAAATGAATCCCAACTTAGAATGACGCAAAAGTGTAAACTCCATTGTATATGAGTTGCTCGATTCCCGATTCTGCTTCCAGTTGTTCAATTCGCAGTAAATGCTTCCTTCCTAACAAGAAGGTTACAGAAGGATCGATACTATGGATCGGGTGACAACGAACGAAAATGTATCGATAATCCAAGCGGAGCTTATTCTCCAAGAATTCCAAGAATCAAGCGTAAGCTCTATGATGCATCGTCTTCCTTCTATTGCGAAGAGTCAATACACTCGCCTCAACAGCATCAAGACAAGACCACATATTGATTGCAACAGCCTTTCAAGCATGCTACTTAGTCACAACATTTTAGGGTTTCCTGAACCTTCCTTCATTGAATAAAAGTTTTGAAACCTCACTTAGGAATACAGAACTGTTATAAACTTACGTTGTTATATTGATATCACCGAATTACAAATACTGTATAAGCTCCAAATACAGGAGATAAGCAACTGGAAGTTGTTCTAATGAACATTTCAGAAACACGGACGATAGGGAGAGTAAACTTGCCAGGGACTCAGATTATGCATTGAGATACTCAAACGACCGTCCTCGAAAGAGAACGGCATGTCGAAATCTCTCACCACTTGATCGTCAATCCCCAGCAAAGCAACAGTAGCCTCTCCGAAGCTGCAAACATCGAGAATACAATGGGTATCAGCATCAGGAGCCTCTTTCATATGCAAATCAGTCGTATGAGCTCGAAGGCCACGATCGATCGTTCGTAACTCTAGACCAACTCATATCGATCACGTAAATCATTGTTTGAGAATTCTACAAACGTATTGGAGCACGTTAGGTTATTTTTGGAAAAAAAAGAGGGTGTAAAATTTTTGGTAAAGAAAGAGGGTGTAAAAGGTAACATTATACTCCCTCTATCCCATACTGTTATTAAGCTCAATTTTGAGAATCAATTGTGTTACTTTGGCGCCAATGAAAAGCTCTCTCTAAGAGCTTTGTAGCAATATATGATTTCATGGCATTTGATCCACTACTCACAAAGCTTCTGGATGCCAAATTCGGGGTATATTCGACGGTTCAAAAATCACACGCTACAAGAGCCATAACTTCTTTATACGAACTTGTTTTGGACAAAATCAATTGGGTTGGGTCATAATCTAGCATTAGAGGGAAATTGGAGCTTCAACATGCCTAGTACTTTTGGCTTGGAAATTAATTGTTTGTTTTCACAAAATAGTCAAGGTCATCACAAATGTCCTTTACGTGAGTTGACCTCATAAACTTTGAACAACTCGGCGCATATGGGTATCACGTGAGTTGAGGTGGCACCCACATCATGACACCTTGCCGATTTGGCCATAAACATCAACAGAGCGAGCAAGTACGGAGATCACACTCAAACATGCAAGAAATGAAGTGTTGCAATGTACACCGATGCACACTCTAGTGAGTCGTTCACTGCAAATACCACTCTTCCGTTATTATTTTTAATGTTAGGGCTTTCAATTTTCATATTCATTGAATTTCTTTTGTTTTCTTCCACCTCATGTGATTGGTGATAACCTTTCCACATTAAAATGTTATCACCTTAGGTGCCATGTACGCATCGCTCTTTGCTATTTTTCTTGAATTTCCCATGTATCATTTTTTGGAAAAACGCAGTTCTAGTTTGGTCCCTCCAAGAACCCGATTCTCTTCTAATGTCTAGATTTTGTAGTAAAAGATGCAGACCCGTACAATAAAGTATAAATAAACAACATGCATTTTAGTGAAGGCAACTTTTGTTTTTGTATTTTCAAACATTTGGCATATTTTTCCATTGCAAGCCAATTATGTAAGATCAAAAGAAGTTTTTCATGCATTTTTATCTACATCACTGTGATCTTTAGATATATTCCAACAACTTTGTAACTGGAAGGATTTTGATCCGGATAACTGTAGTATTGGATTTGCAATGATGTTTCTACGATTAAAAAAGTAAATGAATGGATGATTTTTGAGGAGCTACACCTCCTTCATCCACCATTGTATTATGAGTTTCTGACTTTATTCCTTGGAGTGGATTTCAATCATAGTCTAATATTTGTGGTAGAAACCTTGACTCGATCTAAGATGTATTAGAGATAAGGCATGGATTTGAATGCAAGGGGTCTAGTTTTGAAATATTTTCTTTGTAAAATGTTTTGCAATTTTTACCATTGCAAGGCTACTATTTGTGCCAAGATGGGTTTCTGATGCATGTTTTTGGTACAATAGAGACTTTGAGATGATATGAACAACTTCCTAGTTGATAATTTTTTCAGTGCAAATATCATGTTCCTAGTATTTTCACTATGAAGCAAAGTTCATAAATCGTTACGATCTTGCACTCCGTAAGGTCCCATGAATCAATGTTCGGAGTACATGATTTACAACAAGTCTACTACAAGTTTGTATGGCTGAGATCTGAATAGCTTACCTATATTCTCATCGGTGTCACTTTTTTTAGAAATGAGTTTTTCGTTAAAAATTCCCCAAAGTCGTATAGGGGCTAATAAAAGTTATGTGTCTCAATAATTGCAGACTACTCAAATGGTGTTTGGCTGCAAGAAACTAGAGACAAACTAAACAAGATCCATTTGGAATCCATCAATCACCTATTTCAAAATGAATCAAGTAATTGGAGGCATCATCACCATCTTGGGTGGCCACTTGGGAGTGTGGCGTATCATTATAGACATATACTTAAAGTTTAACATGTTTATAGAGAAATCTATCAACTCCATGTACTGCAATCACCACAAACATCAAAGGGGTGCCTTGCCGAGCGCTCAGAGTACATCATTTGACTACTAGCGAACAGTCACGAGCAATGGTGTAGTTGATGATAGAAATTTTAAAAAACATGTTAAACTTAGTGTGATAAAAAGAAACAAGATGACAATAGTGTTATACATACATGAGTCATTACTAATGGCACCTGCTTTTATGCTACAATTAATACCACTGCCAATGCAATCATGTTGGCCACTTGCATTGTACCATAATATATATTATTCTTGTCTATATTGCAAAGACTTATTGATTGGGTTTCATATCTAACCCCCGAAACCTCGAGGTTAGCAAAAGACTTGGATGTGTTTTGAAATACACTGTAGCTTTCATGAAGTGGTTAAATTTCTTAAGACAATAACTTTCCTATTTGGTAATCATTCTAAGAGACTTGAGCTTCAAAATTAAGCAAGAAATTCCAATGTATATGAAAGCTTTCAGATGTTGGATATATAATTGCTATTCAAGTTTGCTATATTCAAGAAAATTTAAGTTGAACAATTGTTACCGCCACAATATTAAGTGCAATGCTATATATCTATAAGAGAGGATTCTTCATGTTGTTGAATAATATCTATAATGCGTATTTAGTATCATAGTATCGATGAGTTCAAGAGGTTAGCATTATCAAGTAGTGAAGGAGAAGAAAACCTCTTACTTTCAGTTGTGAAAACAAGGAATTGAATACTTATTGTGCTACAAGATTGTGCTTGCACATCACAACACAATCAAAAAAAGCAAACCAATTGAA
This sequence comes from Bryum argenteum, assembly GCA_037043015.1. Classification (NCBI taxonomy): domain Eukaryota; kingdom Viridiplantae; phylum Streptophyta; class Bryopsida; order Bryales; family Bryaceae; genus Bryum; species Bryum argenteum. Next base: position 10,938,484 of record CM073323.1, on the reverse strand, counting down.
TACGCAACCATTGGAGAAACTTAGAGCCATACTAAATGATATACATTTTATTCAGTGGACGTAAATGTAAGTAACTAGTCATCTTTATTCTTATGAGTACAGTGGAGTACAGATCATTCGTCGTGCCATGGATGCTGTAGGCCTACGCGCAGGATTTCCTTCCCAACAATCAAGTATAAGTCTTCTCAAAGTCGAATCAAGGGTACATGGTAATTCTGGTCGTGCTCCTTCAAGAACTATGCTATAATCATTTACAAGATGCCCATCAAAAGGAATGCGTCCTGTTACGACTTCATAGCACAACATCCCGAAACTATAAATGTCACTCTCTTTTGTAAACACCACTTCTTGGCTTGGCACTCCCCTTTCCACTTGTTCAAGGATCTCAGGTGCTCTCCAAAATCCAGTACCCATTGCACCCAATGCACACTCAAAATCCATGAGATAACACATAGCAAAGTGCTTGTACCGTTCTTCACCTAAAAGCACATTTGATGCTTTTACGTCTCTATGTACAACTCCACGCTCATGTAGTCTCTCCATGCTCCATGCAATGAAATCTAACATATTTAAAACTAGTTTAAAGTCACCAAAAGGTGGCCCATGGCTATTTGAGCGCACCAACTCCAACATGCGTTCGTCAATAAGGGCTCGCAAATCACACACCCTTCTCTCCATCACAAAAGCAAATTTGTTCTTGTGAATACCCCTCCTTATAAATGCTCCTCCGTATACCATTCTGAAAGGATTCCAACTGTAAGAAGGTTTATTCAGTCTACATAAATAATCAAGAGGCCATTGTTGCTTGAGATCTCTCAAAGGCATGTTCATCTTGAATACCTTCGCCACAAGCTTGTTATCTTTGAACTCTCCATACCTCATTCTAGCTTCAAAGATCTCTGCTTGGCCACCCTCGCCTATTTTCTCCAACACAATCAAATCCTCAAACTTTGAAAAGAACCCACCCCATCTTGCATCCTTCTTCAATACCTCATCAAAGTACTTGCGATTCTCCTCTCCAACCCTCACCATCTCATCATCATTCTTGTCATTTACTTCAGTCCAATGTGCTTGACTAGTCTCTGATTCACTTCTCTCGCCTTCAATCAAGTCTTGAATGTGTGGAGAGTAAAACACGCATGATGATAACGGCAATGCATCCCGCGGACAAGAGCAACTCCCAAGACGAGGACATGTCCAATCCTTCTCACTCCTTTCGCAATGCCTGCAGTCATTGATTCCACAAAATAGAAAGGATTAGTTATGGACTAATATAACAAGCCAAACCAGAGTAAATTGCATACAAATAAAAGAGAGACCAAAGATGACATTACGACATCCCCTTGCTACCTGGGCATGAAATATTTCGACTCCCGAGGATCGGAGGGAAGCAAGGCTTGTCTCCTGGTGCCTACGGAGTTGCCCATTGCCGCGCTGCCCGTCTTCCACTTTTTTAGTTCACAAGTGGAACGAGGATCACCACGGCCACTTCGATCACTGAGAATACTCAATAGGCTATCCGATCTGAGCCGGTCCTAGAGATGAGTGACGTGCAACTTCCTGCTCCTGTCGATTACTGTGTCCCAGTGATTCAACGTCTGTGCCCGTGAGTAGTCTTATGAGACCGGCCCCATCAAAACCTCGGTGCGATCAAGCTATGACCAAGTTCTGCAATTCATTGTAGTCCATGTTCATCAAAATCTCACAGCAGATATCAGAAGAAAAGAGTGGAAGCTATCACGAGACACCACAAGAAGCTCCCAAGACCTCTACCCAACAGTCCAACACAAGAGAGCAACTTGATTCCAACACAGCACTTGCATCGATGCAAAGAGACCAACCCACCAACTGTACAAGGCAACCGATTGCAGGCGCGATAACGGCCCAGTGATCACATACCTTGCCAGCAAAGATGATGTCGGATCGCTCTGAAACTCAGTCTCAACCAGAAAATGAGCCACTCCACGAAACCCTCTGCGGCGATAAACCCGCTCCAACTCGTCCACACGGCCTGAGCGATTACCGACGGGAGCCGCGTGCGCACCACCAGACTGACGTGCTCGCAGACTAAGACAAGCCCGTCGAAGGTGCAGCGATGTGGAGTGGATCCGCGTCGAGCGAGCTTCTCCCAGAAACCATAGCCAAGCGGCTTGCTTCGTCAACGTGGTCTAGTCCAGCATCTTCTTATCCTGTCCACCAACTTGTCTGCACAAGACCAGCCTACTCATTTCAACTTTCAAAATGTTGTGTTTAATTAAAATCTTTAAAATTTGGCTAAAAAATAGCGAGGGGGTGTTGAGGGTGAATCATCAAAGAATATTTTCATATGATTTTGTAGAAGTTTCTTTAAGAAAAAGTATCAACCCCTCTTGTAACAAATATTTTAACCATGAAGTCAAACTACACATGATTCTTCACATTATGATTTTTACTTAGTAAAGGTATATGATGACTTTTCTTATTTGGTAAAAGGTATGGATATATTGAATCTAAAGAATAATAAAAGAATATTGTTTGTCTGTCTCTACGGTGTTCCTAGGTGATAGGTGCGACGTTATGATTGCATACACAACATGAGAAGCGTTTGAAGAAGAGTTGTGATAAGTGGTGTTTGATTGTTAGTGAGAGTTAGATAGGATTTATTTAACATAGTAAGAAGATTTGGGGAGAAGGAATGAGGAACATGAGAACGAGAGGGGAGAACGAGGGGATGGAAGAACAAGGGAACTAGGTCACATGGGGTGGAGATTTGGGAATCGCAAACGGAAATGGGAGGTATAGAAAACGGAAAGTAAGAAGAGAGGAGGGGGAAGTATAAAAAATGGATGAAACAACAAGGAATTAGGAACATGGGATAGGGGATTGGAAATCACGTCCGGGGGGGCCTTGTCACTTAGGAAAAATAAAGTAAAATAAAAAAATAAAAAAATAAAAAATAAAAAATTGTAAGTTTCTTAGATTGAGATAACTTATCGTGAATTTTATTATTGATGCCTCAATCCAATGGAATTTCCAACTCCAAGATAGTTGATTTGGAGTTGAATGTCATTGATTTTTCTATCTATAAATTGATGGCATTTTTCAGGAGGAAATTCATAAATCATAGTACCATGGAAAGTAGGAACTTATATAGATTTCATATAATTAATCATAGAGCTCGAATACTTGACCTCGACAACAAACACATATAAACTCAACAAGATCTTTAGGCATGAGATCCACAAATTTTTCCACTTTTATTTCGAGACTAGTTGTATCAAAGGTTATTTTTTTAAGCATGTTTGCTACCAGTTATAAATCTTGAAAGGCAGCCCGCGCGGATGACCCCATATCAAGGTTGTCTTATGTGACAACATTGAGGCAAATGATCCTGCTTTTTACTATGTGTTTTCTAATATGGTCAGACATTCCCGTCAAACGGACATGTCGAGCTAGACATTTCAAAAGTGTGTCATGTAAGATAACCATTACGGTTATTACCAAGAGCGACTTTCGAGCCTCAAGGCTTTCTTACTCATCATTCTTGTTCTACAAATGATGACCTTCTTCCACACTAAATTATACATATATGAAAATCAATCTTGGATTATTCAATGTACCCATCGATTATCATTACGCAAGCGAACGTTCTTGTGCTCTTTAAGTTTTCATCTTTTGAATTGTACAGACTTTTCTTCCACCGGTTTCTGCTCTTGCCGAAATATTCTTCTTACAGATCGATTAGGTTGTAACTTGATTATCATAACTATTGTTATATTTGCAATATCATCTTAGGAGTTAGGACTATGAATTCTATAACATGGTCGCTTCAACATCAATTAGCTCAGATGTCTTCCGTCCGACAAATTCAACTTCTCTTGAATCTACAACTGGAACCTCAATTTCGTTAAAATGGCACTATGTCATGTGCCATTTTGTCACACCAAAGCTTATATATGTGCTCAGATGGAATGGTGTATTATGCAATATCACATTTTTAAAATAATATCACTCCTTTTTATACATTGTCACTCATTTTCCATAATATCACCTTCAATTTTTGTTATATCACATGGTTTTTGAACTGCAATTTAGAAAGTTGAGGTGTGTCATTTTAGCGGCATAACTCCATTTAGGGTAACCACAAACAATGTCCGAAAAATTCTGTTGTCTGAAAAGTCCATCATGAACTTGGTCTTTACGAACCATGCCCATTGAGTTGTCGATATCACATCTTCGAGTGCTCACATCTGTCTGTCTTAAGTTTTTGGTTTGAGTATCTTCTGTCACCACTAATAGAAAAGGGTGTCCAAAATTTGTCTGTAATTACATGTCCGGAATTACGTAGAACACATTTATTTTTTTCTATAACTTTGTGTTATTCAATAAGTTATTACAAGTCGCAATTTTCATGAGATTTTTAGTGATTTGATATTAGTGTAGGTTGGTTTACTATAATGATAAAACTTTATGAAATATTGATGGTTGTGTTGATTGCTTTGAGTATATGAAGTTGTAGGGAAAAAAAAGTGGTTCTATGTAATCCCAGAATACAGACATGTAACTACGGACAAATTTTGGACACCATTTTCTACTAGTGTATTCAAATTGTGAGTTTGTAGTGTAGTGTGCAGAATGAGGTGCAATGCGTGTAGAGCTTTGATGGCACCTCGTAGCGCCTCCTCTACCTCACCTCCTACTCCAATCACCCTTCGCATTATATTCACTGCATCGGGTTTCTTTAGACATGTCGTAGTGATGCTTGATGGTAGTGAGATTGATCAATTCTTGCATGAACTGCCATCAACATTAGTCACCATAGCTTTTCAAATAATGACTCATTTTTTGTTGATTAGTGTTATAAACATTAATTGCAAACTATAACACTATATGTCACACGTGTTACAACAGTAATCCTCAAACCATAACACTAAATGTGAGAGCATGCAGTTTTTCTTGCAAGTGGAAGAATTTTTTGAAATTGCTGCAATTGGTGACTTGAAGGAAAAACAAAAATCATTGATTGCAAAGGCGGATCAAAGTGAACACTAATCTCAAAAGAGTTGAGAAATAGTGTATTGGGTAAATTTTGGTAAAGAACGCTAATCTTCACATAACACTTATCAGCAACTCTTGAGTAATGATTCTCACTTGTTATCCTGAATGAGAATATTAAGCCTTAGTATGCTCAATGATGGTACAAAAATAAGATCCAATAATTTTGCCAAGAATTCTTTATGCATCTGACAATTTTATATAAATAAAAGAAGGAAGAAAGGTCCCCGACTTGGCCCCACTCTGTACATAAAGTGCATGCAATGAAACAATCTTGAGGAGTAGTACAAGTATATGAAGTTCATCTATTTTGTATATTTTGTTTGTGACGTTTTCATGTATAATTACACTATGAGTAAGACAAGAAATAGCTACACCTCAAGCGTAGCTTTTTGAACGGAGAAGCTCTCTACTCGCATCGAGTAAGGAGCAACAAGGAAAAGACTTTGGTTGGTTTCGCTCTTTGTATTATCTTAGTATGACATCATTGGTTACAATCGAGTAAATAAATCCAAACATAATAATTGCAAAGAGAAAGGAAAGATGTATTACAAGGTTAATATTAGAACTTACCAATTGTCTTTTGTATGGTTCTAGTAGGGTACTAGTTTCTAGTTCTAGTTGAGTAACTAGTATTCAAAATGACAGAAAGATTTAAAGATGCATAAGGCATAATGAGACAAGGATTTAAATCCATCCACTTCTCGTAAGCTCACCATGCACTCAATCTGCATGCTAATGCCAATTGAGCATTGCCTTTTTGACAATTTCACCAACATTATGAACAATTTAGAAAATTTAGTATGAGAAAGAAAAAGAAAAAGAAAAAAACAAAGAATTAAATTTCATGTAATTTATTACAAGTACATGCTCATTGCGCATTGTACAATCAAACTGCAGCTGATACGCCACCATAATCACTTTCGGGTTGTTCTTTGTTTGTTGACTATACATACTTAAATATGTTGCCAATAGGCACCACAAGCCTTGGCTTGGTGGTTAGGGCTTAGGCCCCCAATGAGGAGGTTGTGGGTTCTATTATCCATGCCGGCTTGATGCTCACCACCATAGTCCACCAAACTATTGTGGGGGTCCTTGGACCTTGTTGTATGGGTACCTCAGAGCCCTTTGGGGGATACTATGTCAAGTATCCTCAAGGCACTAGTAACTAGCTAGAAACTAGCGTAGTTGTAGTGTCCACCCTCGAGAGGGGGAAGTAGTATTGTTCCAATTTCCCCTTGTCCGGTGGCCATCGGGATGTGGGGGATACTATGTCAAGTATCCTCAAGGCACTAGTAACTAGCGTAGTTGTAGTGTAGTTGTAATGTCCACCCTCGAGAGGGGGAAGTAGTATTGTTCCAATTTCCCCTTCCCCGGTGGCCATCGGGATGATCAGGATGTTAACATTTCAAATGGACACTTCATTCACGCCGGCCCCAAGGGACCGGAGTTTCTATCTATCTATCTATGTTGCCAATAGCAATGAAGCCACAAGTGATTAGTAATTGGAAATTTGAGGGAGGTGTTCCATCATTAGTAGATATAGTGCCTATTAAAACAAATGACTTGTTCTTGATGATGCAAAAATGCCTATCTGAATTGTGCCGCTAATCACTTCAAAATAATTTAATATATTTTATTATTTCCCCCAAATCTTACAATTTTAAGAGGCTCTTGGGACATGCATGACAAGTGTGGAGCTTGCTTTGTAGAGATGGAAGAAATTTGGAAGTGGCTTGCTCACTTTCTAGCTCTTCATTGTCGTGCTCGACATGTCTTGCACCAATAGCTCATTGATTATGTACTAAGTCTCTTCAATAACTTCAAACTAGTAATAGAGCCAGTCTATTTTCGGCAAATCAAGACTATGTCCTAAAATCTCAATAAAACCCCTGGAATGTGGGCCGCAAAGCACGGCTTAAAAACCGGAGAAGAGGGATATGGGAGGGTCCAGGTATGGGAGGGTCCGAGCAATTGGAGAACTTCAGGAAGGCTTTGTTTGCACATCAAGAGTCGCAGAAGAAGGACCTATGTTTCTGCCGCATACCTTCACTCCCTTCCTCCGCACACACCGATGAGATGATGGGCATACGTATAGGGGCGTGTACATGAGAAGCGTATGTTGAGAAACTACGTGTACATGCATACACGTAAAAACAATACATGTATAAAATACATACAACCTTTGTTCTTAATAATTTGATAGTCTCCAAAACCAAGCTGTCACACCTCGCGTCGCACCTCGCACTTCACAAATCAGAGCTCACATCTGGCACCTCCAATTTTTGGACATGTCATTGGACATGTCAACCCAGCAGGCTCACTTTGTGAGTGCCAATGGAGACAAGCATGGCCATCGACAAATTGCTCCGAAGTTTGGTCTGGTTACATACAGCACTTCCATTATCCATGAAACCTCAATTCCGTTAAAATGGCACTATTCCATGTTTCCATATTGTGCAAACGTGCCATTTTACAAGCATATTTTTAAAGTAAAGTTCAAAAGTATTTATGCCTACAAAATGGCATGTTTATTAACATCACACATGTACTTCGTAATATCACCAAAATTTCTGTAATATCACCAATTTTTTCATAATGTCACACATTTTTTATGGTTTTTGACCTTTGTAAACAATAAAAGGGCAATATTTCTGAACGGTCGTTCAAAAACATTGTTGTTTTTGAACGGCCGTTTAGAAATATTTACCCTATCATGTGGAAACTCGACGAAAACCAACATTATTATTTTTTAATTTTAAGCACCCAATAAGCGCCATTTTAGTAGAATAACGCCATTTTAACGGAATTGAGGTTATGATGAGTCGGCACCGCTTCCACATGGTAACAGTCTTGCTAAACCTTCCATCAAAACTGAGTATTCCCACGCTGAAGAGCTTGTGGAGGCCGTGGATCTGATCACAAGAAGAAGTAAGAAGGTGAGTGCCAAAACTCATTCTTTTACCATTCCATGAGTACATTGGTTTCATAAACCGTTACGTTCCCTTGTCTCCATTTGAATATTGATTTTTAACTGTTACTTATTCCGGTATGTTGTATGGAAATTATTGAAAGAGTGATGGCCGTGTGTGTGGGGACGTGGACCCTCTCAGGTGATGATTATCGACTTGTTGTCGTATTTCCCTCTCTGCTTGGTCGATGCAACAAAGGAGTTGGGCGTTTCAGCTACCACCCTGAAGAAAGCTTCTCAAAAACTCAGCATTTTCAGTTGGCCTGGTAGAACGGTACACCTTGATTCACTCACTTTCTTTGACAATTTTTGTGAAATCAATCCTCATGGATGCTAGAAATTCAAAATTCGTTTCACTAAGGCTACAATGGATGAGTTTGCTTTGATTTTGTTCAAGAAGTGAAGCAATTTTGAATGATATTAATGTGGTATCTTGTGGTGATTTGAGCATTCAATTTAGAAGCGAGAAGTTTAGAAGCTTGAAGGGCAAGCTTGAGTTGATTCATGCCATACTTGCAATGGGTGAAGGAGATGAGGAGATGGAAGTATCCGCGTAGCCCACATGTTCCGAATGAGGGACGTTGTTTGTGATTGTAACTAGTTTTGAAACTAGTTTTGAATTTAGACTTGCACTCATAAAGAGATGACTCCGTTTTGGTTATACACGGTTTTGGATCTACACCGTTTTGGTCTTATTACAACGTTTTGCTCCATCTGGGATTGATGAAATTATACTTGCACTAGTAACAAGATTAAGTACTCTGTTACTTATAGTTTCTTACCATTTTGGTACAACTCAAATTGATGAATTTTGACTTGCAATGAGACTGAGACTTACCATTTTGATTCATTTCAAATTGTTTCAGTGAATGAGATTTGATGAATTAACTTAGCATCTGAAATAGTATGAAGACTCCACCGCTTCTATTTATGTTCACATGTTTCATTGGATAATTGTAGTGAGTTTTGAAATGCTATAGTAGGTGAAAAAGTTACTCGAGTGAAGGAACTGGTCTTATCCTACTAGCTTGTATGAACATTTCATCCTACTAGCTTGTATGAACATTTCAGAAGGTACCACTAGAAGAAAATGTTTGTATAGATACAATATTGTTCAGGATAAATTGATCTACTAATTGGTATGCCATCTTGATGCAACTCAAAATTAATACATCATTCCTAAAATCAGCATTATATTCAAAACTTGCACACAATGTTAGAAGGTTTTCAAACATTGAGTTGACAAGCACTTTCGGAGTATACTATCATATAAATCATATCAGTTGAGTACAAGTTAATGGTCAAATATTACATTGAAATCGTCTAGGTCAAAGACACTTATATAAGTTCCTATTACTGACTACAATGTTGAAAAGGAATCATTTGAGCTTCTTATTTCATAGTTGAACTTATTACCACATCCACAATATCAAATAGGGTAATTTGGTGTTTGGAAGGTAATTTCTCAAGCTTCCAAAGACGCATCACCGACAATTCGATATAATAGCAAGATGTTTGACATATTAAGATTGTGAAAATCTACATTGTAAAGGATTCTATATCTTACTACTTGGATTTGACCAAGTATTGTTTGATTCAATTGTAGTCCGTTTATTTTTGTAAAATTATCTAATTGGATTTTGTTAGAGTAAATGTAGTAGATAGCCAATCGGATTCACACCTATGTTGTTATTACTACTAGTGTACCGATTGGCATTAGTTTCAGTACGTTACCCGACATTTCAAGAATTTACCGATAGAGATCTGTATTTGCCGATAGGATAGGAGGCAAAACGTAAGGCAAGAAAACCGATAGGGAGAGTAGTTAGCCTGAGTGCCAAGAACTCCTTCGAATCGCCGAAAGTAAATCAAATAGGATTTTTGGGTGTGTGTGTTGTAATCAATCTTCTATCAATATAGTCTATATGTTTGCAATTTGGTGATTGTGACGCCTCTTGGAATGTGGGCCGCAAATCACGGCTTAAAAACCGGAAAAGAGGGTGTATGGGAGGGTCTAGCTGGAGGGGTCTTGAGTTGCGGGGGTCTTGGAGGCGGGGGGTCTTGGGGAAGCGGATTTATGCCATATCATTTGTTGTTGCTTCCTCCCCTGAGCAAGTATAAGAGGGTTGGGGCTAGCCTAGAAGAATAAAATTTTAATAAAATAAAATGCACTCATGGGGTCCATGTGGCACCCCCTCAAGGGTATCCATGTGGCATGAGAGGACCTAGAATAATTAATTAATGTTGCTGCATAGTGAAGGTCACTATGCAGCAACATCTCAAGACAATCAACAAAAGCCTCGATCTTCCTATCTCAAGACAATCAACAAAAGCCTCGATCCTCCTGTTTGTTGCCACATGCTATCCAACCAGGAAAAAATTATTGATTACCTTCCATTACCAAACCTATGTGCCACCTTAAGTAGTATCACTTACTAAATCAAAAGATTTTTAGGATAATGGCAAATATAATAACTTATATTGAAATCTTAAGAAGCATAATACAAAGGCATTCTTGAATCATTAGGGACAAGTCATTATGGATGGTTTTTTGTGGGTTATTCCTACTAGTGCATGGTCTCACACTTGGTATTATATTTTGAAGATTAGAGTTGTAACACTAAGATGTATGACAATTAGTGTTCTAGTTCACAATCAACATTTGCAACACTAAGCAACAAATTTTGTAGCTCTTGCTCTATTTGTAACTTACATTTATCTTCCCTTCATACCTTCCCTTCCAGAATCTATTATAGGTCAAACCTTATGCCTTCTTTCAGATACCTCAACATGTCAAAGTTGATGTATAGTAAACAATATGTAAGAAATGTATGTAGTACTTACTACATTGGTATGTAGTTCTCCATATTCTTAAAAATCTCATAATAGCTCTACGAGATGGGGTTCATTATCCTTCCGATGCACTTTGTAAATTGCAATCTGGATCTGTTTTTGAGAATATGATAGCAGGTTGATAGGTAAATATATGTTCCATAAGTTCAATTTTGCTACATACGCTGCAAGAATTCTGCAACACTAGCAAAAAAAAAGTCCACATGCATCAATGGGCCCTTCAGACATTGGGAAGTTCGCAAATACGTATTGAATTGTGCTGTTTACAACAAGATAGGCTCAGTGGCCCAAAACATGCTCTCCCATTGATCAAAATAAACTGAAAAAAACTAAATGGCTAGTTCCCGCCTCTCTCACAAACCCTAAGCTCCAAACTCATAACTTAATCCAACCCCTTAAATCAATGGTTAATCTGATGATGTCGATGTTGTGTTGTCGAATTTGATCTCACCGACCCAGTATGTTTTTACACAAACCAAGATCTTCTCCCTCACCATTGGCCCATCCTCGTGGTCTGCCAATCGGCACTCCCACCGCATTCCTTGCGTGATGGCCATCACCTTCGTCATCACATCTACATCGTCGCGGATCAACACTGCTCCCTCTGGCCGCAGGATTCTGTCCATCTCCAGCAGCACGTACGTGATATCACACCTGCAAACCGTCACCGCAATTAGCCCTCAAACCCGAATAGATACATCCATCAACTAGCGGCAGCACACGACGTTGTCATTGATCAGATTCACAAGAGGAGACTTCACAAACCTGTCCTGGTACATGCTGAACACGTTGTCGGCATGAATGAGATCGTATGTTCGTGGGTACGTAGAGAACGCCTCGCACCTGAAGCAATCATTATACTCACTTAGTCAGTCGGTCAAAGTGCACTCTGGCATGTATTGAAGGTAAGTCAGGGAGAAACTATGGAAGAGATATACATACCAGTTTTGGTACGTTCCGATGAAGCCACGCTCGTAGATTACACCCAGAGTATCCACTTTAGCTTCAGGAGGCATGGCGTTCATCACCCACACAGGGTCTTTCACGAGAGCAGCGGCAAAGCCTCCAAGGCCGGCGTTCATGTCCATGATGTTTCTGTAGCGACCAGTCGTGAGTGGTGGGATCAGATGAGTTTTGTAGTAAGTGACCCGCTTCTCCCACAGCTTCGTGTCCTCTCTGAACTTCTCAGCTGTCATAAGAGGAACACTGCCACTAGCAATTCTTGGGGGGATGGCGTGCACGCGAGCAGGGAACTTGGCTAGCTCACCGCCTGCAACCTCGTTCCTGCTCTTCACGTCAGGAAGTGGGGTGATACAAGTCTCCATCTTGCGATACCTGCACAAAGAGTAGAATACAATCAGCTGTGAAGATACCACTCTGTGCTCGCACTAGCTATCAGCATACGAAACATAGATCTTTGAGCTCACCATGCGTGATCGGGGTGCTCCAATTTGCTGCACATGCGTGGAACGACATCGGGATTCTTCTTGTGGAATGCAATGCAGTCCATGTGATTCAGAGGCTTTTGCCAGATGGCCAGGTTGTCCTTCTCGACCAACTTTTTCCAGCACAGACGCCGAGCACCGTCCTCAATCATGTCCTGTTCCGCTTTCAAATCTTCCTGGGTCCGCTCCCAACCCTTGTAATACTTCTTCCAGTTAATGGGAGGACCGGACAGAATCCAATAACCACCAGGCCTCAGAACACGATCCACCTCAATCAGGTACATGTTCTCTGCACCACACCACCGACACATTCATAGCTGAGAACACGTCCTTTGAGCAGTAACAGAAAGAGCTCTATATCATTACGAATGCCCCAGCTTACATTTTGAAGTACTGACAACATACACTGTAAAGGCAGGAGGTTCTTACCCAGGTTGCCCCAGGGAATGAGACAGCGAGAGCAATGTGCCATATCAAACGACCGGGCAGGATAGGGCAACCGGATCGTGGCCATGATTCCAAGAATGGCAGGCACTCCCCTTTCAAGAGCGAATTGAATTTGAGAGATATGCGTATCTCGAGGTGCAAACGACATGGCCAAGATGTTCTTCTTCAGCAAGTATGCTCCCCAACTTGCTACCTGTTGCAGAACGTTATCGAATAGGGTCAGAGATCTGCAGACACGTAGACTGTTCGACCCTCGTAGACTGTAGAACAATGCTTAAGCTTACCCCGCAACCAGTATCAATGGCAGTTCGAATAGATCCATCATCCAAGGGAATAAGCGCAGCAATATCGGCGATGTACTTGTCAGCACCACCAGCAGAGAAAGTTCCACCACCAGGGAAGTAAAGCTTCTCACCCCGAAACTGCACCCATTTCTGAATGGCCTTCTCCACAGTAAGCTCTTTGTGAGGAGTATTCGCAAACCACGCATAGTCGCGGCTCTCCGGCCACCGGAAGGGGTTCTTGTACCCTGGGGGGGCAGGAACGAGGCATCGCAGAAGCTCGTTCTTTGGTGGACAATGACGCTCACGATACTCCAACTTGGCCCTGGGGAACTTCACAGCACGATGCGGGTCTTCGCAAGGAGTCACCTCACTGTACTTCATGTGGCAAGCAGGAAATTGCTCCACTTTAAGTCCATCGCTGGTGGTGCTTGCTTTACCATGATGTGCACCAAAATCAAGCGCCGAAGCCACCGTCCCACAGGCTGCGTCTCCCACCCTACTGCTCAGCGCCCCTAGGGCACTATCACCAAGGTGCCACGAGCCCAAAAGGTAAAAAAAGCAGCACAGTCCGGCCACTGCTACTAACACTGTCACGCGACGCCTTCTTGCAGTCACATTGTCAGCGTACGCGAGCTTCGGAGAGCCAGCCATCCTTTAAACCTGCCCCAAGCAGCATCAACAACTATAAGATCGTGAACCAACATTCAAAAAGACTCTAATTCCGCAACCTTCCTGACATTGTTGACTAGGTCAGTGCCCTAATATCATGAATCGCAAGAATCGACCAAGATGCTACACGATCAAACCAGAAAGGAATCAAGCTTGCCATTTCCATGCAAATCTCGACTAGTTGAGCTAGATCAAGGACATCCAAGAATTGAAAATCAGCAAATGTATCCAAGTGGAGAAATGACCATGAGAGAGTAGAAGATACCGCCGGGGAGCCGGAAATGGCAGAGATCTAAACTAAGAATGGTTCCGGAATGACGGCAACAGGAATCTACGCATAAAATATGCCAATGCAAGGCAAGAAGGTACTGTAGAACCAAAGAAGAGAAGCTGCGGCTAGAAATAGGAAGAGAGAGCGGGAAGAGAAGCAGCAAAATCAAAGCAACACTAACCCGAGAGGAAGGCTGCTGTGACACATCCAGACGCGGTCGCGTCCGCAAAAGCGATGTGGGAGGGAGGGGTCCAGCAACAGGGCTGTAGAAGAGAAAGAAGAAGGCAGGCAAGCTTCAAGCGAGACAGAAGGAGATCGCTTTGACGTTCGACGATCGTTCGGTTTCCGTCGGAGATTACTTTCGTTCGTTCATGTACTAGCCCGTAGTGTACCCGCTCCGAGTGAAATGAAGTCTCCCTGTTCGATTAGGTGAATCTTCTGCCTGCCAGGTCGTCGCTCCATGAGCAATCAGTGTCTACATTCATCCATCAAACAGAATTTCATCTTCTGTTCGTCCATCCGAATTTACATGGTAATGATTGTGAGGAATTATTCAGGTTACCCTCAGGGAGTCGGCAAAAGCCGAATTGCCCAATCCCATCGTATGACCGGTACGACCGGTACAGTAACTTTGGCTTTGAAATTGACTTGCACTTCCTCATGATATACTCCCCTTATTTAACCCCCAAACGTCTGAGCATGCCACTGTGGCAAATACAACCTGTTTTCCGTGTATTTGGCTTACTTCCACTGATCTGGTCGCTGCAATGTTTAAAATAGAAATGGTATTTGGAATGCCACCTTTCCAACGAGACAATCAGCACCCGATTTGGAGCAATGAGGTGTGTTCCGCAGGGTTTTGTATTCACGTCGGGCTACGGATCAGAGAGTACTGTAGAAAGGAAGAGGCCCGAAGTTTCGTCGGGTGCAGGGGTTGCCAGGTGTCGACCTTCAGCGCGGTAGGGCGGAATCACAGGACGGCGCCAGTTGGGGATTCTCTGCTTGGCGCCAAACAGCAACGGTAGCATCCTAGGGTTTCGGGTTGTTTTCAGTTTAGTATGATTCAGATCATTTCCAAGGAGTGGCGAGAGTGGGGGTGAATGCCGGACAGTAGCATTTGATGATTTTTGGGAGTGGCGAGACGCTGATGTACTTCGTTGTGGGAGTGGATGCTCAGGGCTTGGCGGCTGAATTTGTGAGGAGGGACTTGGGTCATAATTCTCCTGAGTGGGGGAGCATTGTGCGGGCTTGTTAGTGGTGAGTGGGAGGTTTGCAATCTTGTGTGGAGAAGTGCAGCTATGATGTCGTGTGCAAGAGTACCACCACCTGCGCCGGCAGGATTGAAGGTAGAGGCTGAACTCTTATATTCGTGGGCAAAGAGTCGAAGAGCGTCACACGTCACTGCGAGCCGAATTGTGGGATTGCTTTCTTTACGCTGGTTGTGCGCATTGCCTACGCCGCCTCGCACTCATCGAGGCCGGGGAAGACTGAGGCGCAGTGGCATCGGTATCTTTTTCGTAGACATTGTGGGAAGCTGTTGGGTTGGACTGAGAGGTTAGACGAAGGGAAATCAGAAGGGTTCAGTGAGGAGGTGAATCGCCTAATTCGCGAGAGGTTTTATCCGGATTTGCGAAGCGAGGGCAATGGCGCGAGAGAGAGAGGAATCCATGAAGAGAGTGAGGGAGAACGGCCTCTGGCAATCACCAAACAACCAGCCATGGATGAAGCGGAGGACGGAGAACGGGGCAACGAAGAACCCCTGCCAGGCAGCGTTGGAGGTTCTGAGGAAAACCCAAGCGGAGGACTTCCATGTTGTGGTTGTTGGGGGGCTTCCACCGGCGAGCAGCCAGGACCCAGAAGACTTCCAGCATGGTTCACGAGGGGGCCGGCGAGCACAATCAACGAGAGCAAGAGGAAGGGGCCGACGCGGGCGAGGTCATGACAGGCTGGGTGGGAACGAGGGCGTTGCTGCAGCGAATCAGAGTGCGGTACCCCGGGGTGAAGGGCGTGGTAGTGGGAGGATTGCAGGCCGTGGTAGACGGCGAAAGACATCGGGCGATCTGCCAAGCGACGTGAGCATTGCTGCCGAACGTAAGCACCCCTAACCAACGATAAATTTTTTCGTGAATTTCTTAGTTTTGAAACCGTGAAGCTGTGCATATCACCTAAAATCATATTTTGGGTGCGATCTTCTCTTTTTGCAGAGGTTTCTGATGGAAGCCAGGGAGGCAAGGCGAGCGAGACTGGTGGGCGGGGGAGCATTTGGGGTGGCCGCAGGGGGCGGCGAGGGCGAGGAAGGAAAGGGGGCTGCGGTGAGCATTGGATTGCAAATGCAGTCTCGATTTGCCCTGCGCCGGAAGGGTGGACACCTCCACCAATTCTCGTGGACTGCTGTTCACCAGTGTCGCTCCGCCCACGAGACGGGAGCCTGATCGAAACAGTGGGCGAGTTTCACTTCCCACCTGTTGACATCAGCGTGCGTGAAGATGGAATCGTGGACGATGATGGGTACAACACCCCACCACCTCCCGCACGGGCAAGGAGGAGTCACAACGACATCTGCAAAGATTTGGGCATCGCGGCACATGCGGAGGGGGTCTGTAGGTTTTCCGTAGAGGAATTCACGCCGGGCGCACCCCCGGTTAGCACTGCACAGCGCCAAAGCTTGGGCGACTACAGACCCAGTCTGCATGACTGCAAGGAGGCTACCTGCCCCTTTACAGAGCAAGGGATGACCGAGAGAGACAGTGCGATGATGGCCGGGTATCCTGCCGTCACCGGATTGAGCCCAGCTCACGATCACATCCGCGGGGACTTCCGAGCTTTTCCTGGCGAGCAGTGGGTGCAAGTCAAATTGGAGGTCTTGGGCTTCGATCCCGGACTATGGGATGGTGTACAAGAAATAAGTGGACAGGTATTGCAACGCTATTACCATGAGGTGCATGGTCAGCCCATGTTCACCGTTGATTTCGGCTCTTGCATTGGGAAGAGGGAGGTGTTGGTGCTGGAGTCTGCGTTGGACGAGAGCAGGATCACTTCCGCGGTCACTCGGATTTTAGACTTCGGGGGAGCATTCGGGGAGAGTTCTGGCACTGGTAAAGCCTCTGCAAGTGAGAACGACGATGAGTTTGAGCAGCCCGTACCTGGCCATGTCGATGGGGATCTGAGCGACCCGGAGTGGGTAGCCACCTGGGAGGACTTCTCTGTCATGAACAGCCTCGGTGGGAGCGCTTCCTCGTGTGACTCCTTTACTGAGATGCCGTTGCATGAGCTGGGTGTCTACAACGAAGAGGAGGACACTGGAGCCTCGGATTTCGCATCACTCTGGGCCGATGACCAGTGGCAACAGACAGAGCTCACATTGCTTGGTGATCGAGAGTTCACTCGTATGTCCGCCCTTACACCCTGCTCTTTGAATGTTCCCTACTGCTGTTTGACAATCTTGGCTCTCGGTCTTGACTTACATGTGGTTCTCGTTGTTTGGCAGGTCCAGAGCCAGGTCCAAGGACATTCCGTTCCTTACCAGAAAACCCCGAGGAGTACTTCCTACAATTCTGGCCACCCGCAACCCTTGCGAGGATGTACATGGAGACCAACATGTATGTGTCTACACGGTGTTTTCGTGCAGGTTATATACTCACGTTTAGGGGAGAGAGTGACTCTAACGAGTGTTAGTATGGTCTGAAGCTCTTTGAAGGGATTGATTGGCACACGTCCTGTTTTGTTGTTGCTGCTGAACCGGTTCTTACATGTGTGGATGGGGACTTGTGGGGTATGCGGTCAGGTATGCCCCCCAAGAAGACTACGATGAGCCACACCTCACCAATGGACGGTGTGAGTGGGTCGACTTATCGCAGCCCGAACTCCTTTGTTGGTTCGGCATTCTGATCCTCATGGGACTGAAACAACTTCCGAACCGAAGAATGTATTGGGACAGTCGGCTCTTTTACTCATGCCCGCTAATCAGTACCACCATGACTCGGACCCGATTTGAGGAAATAGTGCGGTGTGTCCACCTGGTTGACAACGAGACTCTGCAGCAGGATTCAAAAGACCCGACTTTCGACAAGATCGGGAAAGTGAGGTGGCTCATTGAGGACTTTGCGAAGAGATCGCAGGAGTTCTACAACCCGGAACGTGTTCTTACAGTGGACGAGATTATGGTACCTTACAAAGGAAGATATTGTGGAATTCGGCAATACATGAAGTCCAAACCTTGCCGGTTTGGCATCAAGATCTGGGCTCTTGCATCGAGCTCTTCAAGGTATGTTGCTTTCTTTTCCTTTTTTGCTCAATTCTTTTTGTGTCATGGCACTCCGACTCTAGGTTTCGGTTTGGCAATCACCGAACTGCTCACGTTTCCAATTCCTTGCTGCTACTGTCCACTAGATTGGAACGTGGCGTCGCGCACTGTTCATGTGCATGCAGTGAACAGTGCCCTAAACTTCCCCACGTGAACAGTGAACAGGGACGTGACGCGAGCACGATCAGGTTCTTTGGGCGGGCTGGTACTGTTGGAGGGAAGTACTAACCTCAAAGTCTCGTGCTCACCTTGATGTAGGTACGTTCAGAATTGCATTGTTTACCTCGGTTCTTCTCACGAACGGGCAGAGGGCGACCTCGTAGGTGAGGGTGCGGTTCTTCAAGTGGTAATGGGATATGAGCACCGTTGACACACAATTGTGACCGACAATTTCTTTACGGGTGTCAAGCTCCATATGTCCCTGCTGCAGCGGGGCTTCTTCGCAACAGGCACTGTGAAAAAAGGATCGCGGGGATTTCCAACTTCACTTGCAGGTTTTCCAAAAACACAGTTGCCTCCGAGGGGCACATTAGTTGTGAAGATGCACCGTTCCCGCAAGATCGCTGCCGTGTGCTGGGTCGACTCGAAGCCGGTCTTCTTACTTTCTACTGCCACTAATCCGTGTGACCCGAACTCATTAGAAATAATTTGGGGTCTTCAAAAGGCCCTCCAAGCCCCATTTGGGCAGCATGCCGATGGTGCATTTTCTGTACAATTTGGGCATTGGGCAGGTTTGTTGACATGATTATATCGCCATAGTGGGCTTGCGTGGCACCATCATCACGTTTATTTATCAGAATTTTTTATGCTGAATCACCCAGAAGGTGTCCTACCCCCAAATTATATTAAATTGGAAAGTCAACCGTGGTACCGGACTATAATATTGAAAAAAAAGGGATGTACCATGTCGTTTTGGCAATGAGATGGCGGGAAGCATGTGGATGTTAAGTCAAAAATGGCGCCAAATCAATGTGTCACAGACAAGTAGGATAGAATTGGCGGGTGGGTGTGTGCCATGTATCCTTCGTGGATTAGCCAGCTGCCTCGGTGTTGGTGTGCGTCTTTCGTGAATTAGCGAGGTGCCTCGGTGTGCGTGTGCGTGGCTGTGAAGTCAACTCTGTGCTTCAACATGGTGTTGCAGGATGCCACAAATACATGCAGTTCGTATATTCCGCAAATTCAGTTATCAGGAAAGTATGCACCAATAATTAGGCGAGGGAAGTCATTGGATAGCCAAGCATCACGTAGTAGTTTTCCACTGAGGAGAGCAAGGGGAGAAACTAACATAGATCTTTGGGTCGATGGACGCATGTATCCTGTAGATCCCATCACACAAGAGCCGCCCTCGTTTAGGAGCACAAAAGAATACTTGGAATTTCTTTGTGAGGGTGAGAGTGGAATGCTAGGTTACAAAAAGCGATTGAAATTAGGGGATAATGGTCATGAAATGGAGAGCCTCGTCTCAACGCTGCAGCAACGGATTACGAACTATGGGATAGAAATTCAGCAACTCAAGATTTTGTGTCAGCGGTTTCAGACCGAGGCCAAAAATATGGAGGTTGCTGCAGTACAAGATGCCATAGACCGACAACAGCTACGTTTGGACATAGAGACACTTGAAGCAAGATGCGTTGAAATTGGCAATGCTTTGACGTGTAGCGAACAATTCAATATAGCACAGGATGTCGATCATAGTGAGAAAGTACAGGCAATGGAAGATGAATTGCAGCGGTGCAAAGGCGAACATGAAAAGTTAAAAGAGAAATTGCACTCCATCGTTCGGACTCCCCGAGGCTTCCGCGAAAGGGTTCACGGAAGAAAAATGAAAAGCTTTTGCGAGCTTGCAAGCAGCAGCGGCCATACAAAGCGCCAACGGGCCCTTATAAGAGCTATATTTGCGACTGCAATGAGAAGAAGCGATTGCAACGATAAACAAATCAGGTGGTGGTAAGAAGAGGCTGGCTGGAGATTCAACAACACAAGTGAAAACGGCCACCTGCTTGGCCAATATCCTGAGGCCAACCGAGGCGGCCGCAATGATTGAACAACCAAGAATGGCCCAAGCAAAGGCGACTGTGGTTAAAGAAGTGATCAGAAAAATCGGAGATAGCATAGGCGAGGATAGCATGTTAGATGCATGCGATGGGTCTGGAGTGACTGTAAGAGGTTACGATGCAATTTTCAGGACAATGAAGAATCGCATTGGGCTACTAGCACCTGGTGTTAAAGCAAGTATTTTGCCAGCGCCTCATCGGCTTGCGATGTTGAGGAAAGAAATGAATGCAAAGCTTCCGCAGTTTATCGGTGATTATTATCACATTGACGGGCGCCGGACTATTCCAGAAGTACGAGTCGGCGGAAAGGTGGTCACAGCAGCAAAGGAGGTTGTGCTAGATAGCAAAAACAACTTGTTTGTTGAATTGGAAGTTGTGCAACGTTCAATGGTGATGTTCTATGAAATGACGATTGAAGGTACGATTATCTGATTTCCAATATGTTTCAGGTGAATCTAATAATTTATTTTGTAATCTTAGTGTCGGTAACAACATTGAACAAAATTCATATGTCCATGTTTTGCAGAATGCAACGGAGGGCCTTTGATATTTGTGCTGAAGCTCGATGAAGCAGAGGTGCTACAGGGCAAGAAATTTGAACGAGTGAGTTTGACGCTGATGAACCGAGCATTAGATCCTGACATACAAAAGAACGATGAGATATACTTCTCTGTCCAATCCGAACAGGAGATATGGCCCATAGGTTGCTTCCAGGTTGGTAAAGAGTCCTATGATGTGCTCAACTGGGCGTTCAACCAGACGAACTTCTGTGAGTTAATTGCAGCACAGAATGCAGGCCAACAGCTTGTCGTCGAAGGAGTCGGCAACTTCAATGTGGAATGGCACCTTGCTGCGGATATGAAGACCATTAAATGTATGTATGGGCTTCAGCATGGTCCTACATGCAAGATGACCTGCATCTATTGTGAGCAAATCCATCTCATGTTGAAGTCTTGTACCAGTGCTGCAGCTATGCGTGAGTTCAGACTTCAAGGAAAGGGTAACTGGCAAGGGGGTCTCTTTGCATCACGGATTTCAACACAACCTTGTGATACTAGGACGCATCCACAATGGAAGCCAATTTTACCAATTCCCTTATCAAACGTGCATATTTGTACCCTCCATGCACAAGTGCGAATCATTGAGAAAATTCTACACCTACATTTCATGTTCATATGGAACATGGAAGATGTAGTGAGAAGAGCCGAAGCCATGGATTCCATTGAGAAGACTTTGTCAGCCATAGGTGTAGAGGGGGGCAACTGCCAGCTGAAGCAGGATAAGAAGAAGTCAGGAAGAAACGGTAATGTGGTGATGAAGCCAAGTTTGAGCGGAAAAGTAGCAGCGAGGTTGTTCCGTCCCAGCTCATGGTCCACCTATGATAAGGTCTGGAAAGAGGTGTGTATGTCAGAGCTCAACAACCTCAATGGAGGACATGCTCGGCAAAATCGATGGCGGGTCTGGGAGACACTAGAGGATTTACAACCATATCTTACGGGACTTGTGCTGACGCAGAGACAACGTGATTCCTGTAGAACGAAGATGGATGCTTTTGGAAAAGCCTTCCTCGCAGCGTTTGGCGAAACCCACGTAACACACTATATTGTATGGTTCAATTATTTTGTTCGACCAACATGGGAATGAATGGGCCGGGATAGATGTCAACTGTTGAGGAAATGTCGATTGATATTGATAGATGATGTATGACGTGAAATCTAGTTTTATTACATGTCATGCCGCTAATTTTTCCAATTTCGTCTCTTGGGTGTAGCATGTGCTTCGTGAAGCACGGGCCGTGGTTTGTCGAAAAATATGGAAGTTTGTCTATTTTGGAGTCGTCGAGGATGGAAAAGTCCCACCATGCCGCGCAAAAGCAAAGAACGCAAGGTCACACGCAGACATGGAGGGGGGACAGCAGCGCACAAGCGTCGTTGTGCGCAAAGAAGATCGGTGGTGGTACGGTGCATTCAAAGATCGCTACACGAGGAAGGAGCAAAAGAAGTTGGTCAATCGGGGCATGTATCAAGTCAATCCAAACGCCATTCTTTGGGTGCAAAACGTCGTGAGGCATGGTGGACGTCAAATCTTTGCAGCGACTTCCGGCGAGTGGCGAAGTGGGCGTCGCAGAGAGAGAGGAAGCGCCGGGTGGTTGGAGATACGAGTTCTATAGAGTGGCGTGGACATGGGAGCGAGATAGTGCAAGCTGGCGACATACCAAGCAGATCAAGCAACGGGGCAAGAGAGACACTTAGTTTCCACCCATCTCAAGAGGGGACCTTGGAGGCCGAAGACGGATCTGAGTGGGAAAATGAACATGTCATTTGATATTACTTAGTTTTAGTGTGGAATATACAAAAATTAGACGTTTTCACCTCTGTTTTGGGCTACATGGCCCTCTTTAGTCATTCTGGAGTCTTGCCATAACTGGAGTGTTGCCATTCTTGTGAGAGGCTTCCAACACACTAGTAAACACACGCATGATCGACCGCTGCAGTGCCCAACATGATCCTCCAAATTGAGCCACCCACGGGGCTGCTAGATGAATCGGTGATGAAGCAAGGTGAGGATCCTTGCATTGCTTGCACTTGTAATCTTGACTTGTGATCAGCTCCACCACGCAAGGAGCATGCAAAAAACACCCACAATACCTTGAGAGGGCTTTTGAAATTGTAATTTCGCTTCTTTCAAATTAAATGAATAATGTATCATAAGTTGGTCCTTGCGTTCTCTTAAAGAAAAAAGAATTATTAAAGCCGTGCCATAAAACCGCCATTTTTAAACTAGCCCGATTATGCATTTAGTGCCCACCTTCCAGAATGTCCAATCACACGGATCGGCATAGGCGTTGCCATCGAGTCTTAAGCCGGCGATCTTAAGCCGGGCGTATTAGGGCGTCGACTACTTGCCTCCGTCATCGAAGTTTACTAAATTGCACAAAGAGACGCAGTGATCTCATTTTCACGCAAGCTTTGAGAGTTTAGTTTCGATTTGTGTAATTCAATCGTGAGTGTGGGTGCCGTTTTAGTGCTCTTCTTTGCTACATTCATTTCTTGAAAGGTGCGGTAGCTCCGACTATCATCAGTGAATCTAATTTGCCGCCTTTGTTTGTAGGTGTCCGTCCACAAGACCTTTGGTAGTGTCTTTCAGGGCCTAAGAATGGTTTGAGAGAGTTGTTGATCCGGGGAGAAGAAGAGAGGTTTTGGAAAGGGTAGAAGCCACACTTGACTCATTTTAGATTTCCGGACATTGTTTCGTTATTTCGTGTGTGATTCAAAACAGTGGCCTTGTGAACCCCGAGATGGTTCACTTCATGGAAAAACCTTATCGCAGAGTTTTGACCAAATATACATATTATGTAGTGATTAAACATGCGTATTACCCATTTAGTCTAAAACCCAACATATGTTAGTTGGGATTAGAGTGTTTTGGGATTCTTGTGTATTTCTTTAGGTCTTGAATAATTGAAGTAGTTAATAATTCATAGTTAGAATTGGGGTGTTTAGGAGAGTTGGGTAAATTCAATTTCTCTTATTCCGTATTCGGTTATCATAAGTTTTATGTATTTGTGAGGCTTGGTATTTGGCCCCATTCAAATGCGGTGGTAGTGGATCTCCAGAGTCCCATCTTGCTAATCTAGACTTGTAGGAGTAGTAATTGGCATGGTTTAGGTTAGGGAGTTAGGAGTGTGAAAAGGGGCTAGAAGGGCTGGATGGATGGAAACTAACGGATGAAAAATCATCCTTGCGATGAATAAAGCTTTTAGAGGTTTCCATCACCTATGGCAAGTTAGTTAGAGGAGAGTCTAGGTGTGTGTGGGTGAGAGAGGAAGAAAGTGAGGAAGGAGGTGTAGAGAAAAAATGTTCAATCTAGGTTTAGTTTGGTGATTGATTGTTGTTGGAATGTTGTTGTTGAAGATTTGAGAGATTTGGCGTGAGTTGTGACAAGATAGGAGGGCAGCAGTTGGAGAGTCGACTTTGAAGGACAAGATCTCACGATTTACAAAGAATTGGAAGGCGAGCCTTAGAGATCTGGAAGCGTCGTCGAGTCTCCTTTCCAACAAGACTAGGCGCGCCCTCATTGAAGCAAGGACGAGGAGAAATCGTGATTCTACCAAGGAGACCCTACTGGCGACGGCAGAGTTGGAGGGCCGACTTTGAAGGACGAGATCTCACGATTTACAAAGAATTGGGAGGCGTGACTTAGAGATCTGGAAGCGTCGTCGAGTCTCCTTTCCAACAAGACTAGGCGCGCTCTCATTGAAGCAAGGACGAGGGGGAAATCGCGATTCTACCAAGGAAACCCTACTGGCGACGGCAGAGTTGGAGGGCCGACTTTGAAGGACGAGATCTCACGATTGACAAAGAATTGGG
Organism: Bryum argenteum; assembly: GCA_037043015.1. Taxonomy (NCBI): domain Eukaryota; kingdom Viridiplantae; phylum Streptophyta; class Bryopsida; order Bryales; family Bryaceae; genus Bryum; species Bryum argenteum. The sequence continues at coordinate 10,913,783 of CM073323.1, read as the reverse complement.
AGGCGTGCCTTAGAGATCCAGAAGCGTTGTCGAGTCTCCTTTCCAACGAGACCAAGCTCACTCTCATTGGAGCAAGGACGAGGAGAAATCACTATTCTACCAAGGAGACCCTTTGGTGACGACGACAACAGCTTTTAAGGAGGAGATGCTCCTCCTTCCTTGTTATATTTTTCCTTGTGTGTTTTCTTTTATGCAATGTAGATTTGTAGTATCTTAGATAGTAGACATAACATTATCTTGAAATGGCAACTTAATTGCCCAAAAACATGTGTGGTTCTTTGTTTGATGTGGTGATGATTGTGGTGAGTTCATTCATGAATGGTCTTTCTTTTCTTGATTGAATGAAATTGATTCTTGATTGATTGAATGAAATTGATTCTTGATTGATTGAATGAAATTGGAGTCCGATTCTTGGAAGGCTACTACTTTAGGTTCAGACCCCACCATCTCGACCCAACTTGTGACCTTAAAACAAGAAGAACCGGGACAGGGCCACATAATTAGTGCGTCTGCGGGAGGTGGATCTTTTCTTTTAATTTTTGTTTGATTTTTGTCTCTTTTATAGGTATTGATTTAAAAGAAAAGGACCAAATTTTACTATAAATAGTAAGTTTTGTGATTTTAGGATTGAGCTTAATTCTTTTTGGCCTTTTTCTTTTTGGACGGATTGATTGTGTTTGTGAGAATTGAAAGCTTTGATTCTTCGTTGGTTGGTTTTCTTTGGGTTTTATTATGTTTGAATTGATTGAGTGGTTTGTTTGAGAATCTTGCTTTGAATTAATCTTGAATTGGGCGTGAATTTTGATTGGTTGTTCAACTTGGAAATTTCTAATTGATCCTTGAAGTTTTAATTGAAAACTTATGGGGCTTGTCTTCTTGTGGAATTGAATTAAGTTGAGTTAGATTGATTTGAATTGAATTTGGTCCCACTTTGTAAGTGGATGTTTTGTGGTTTAACCTTCTTGTGGCCTTGTGTGTTGTGAAGGAAGGAGCTTAACTTGAACTGCAAAGAAGAAGCATTCTACTCCTTAAGTTTTGATTATCTTTTCTTTGATTTAATTTTTCTTTTGATTTAAAATTGTTTTGATTTAAAGGTCTTGGTTCATTGTCTATTCTTAATGGAGCTTTGATCTTTCATTGCATTTTGATTTAAGCCCAAGTTGAGTGGATTGTGTAGAAAGAACTCTCAAGGCGGATTACTATTTATAGTAATGTAGTTGAAGGAGAAGGAGTTCATTTTCGTGTGTTGTTCAAATTGATCTTAGTTTTGAGTTATATTAGTTAAAGCTACTTGCTTTGGATAGGAGTTTTGGGTTGTTGTAAGTGTCTTTGGATTGATTGAATTGGTTTTGTTTTAAATTTTGAAGTGGAGGCATGAAGGGCATATTACTAAATATAGTAATCTGTAGAAGTTGGAAGAATTGGAGGAAAGAAACCATGGTTTTTATTAAAACCGGCCTTAAAACTTGAGTGGAGGTGCGATTGTCTTGGCATCAATTAAAGTGGGTTGTTTGTGTAGCCAAGAAGGAGGGCTTTGTAAACTTGTTATTCGCTTTTTGTGGTTTTTCTTTCGTAGGGGGATTGTAAGCTTAGTGAGTGGTGATCCGGACACGAGGTGGGAGTGTTGGCCGTTTAGTAAAGCGCCCATCGGTGTTGTTGGGAACCGTTTATTGTTTTTTTTGTGGTGGGAAGTTTTGGGTTGGCGCGTATTCTGGCAGCAGATTGGGTGTCGAGGGAGTCTTTTCCTTGTCTTTTTGTAGTCTATTGAGAGAGGTAAGCGATTCTAATAATAGTAATCTGCCCCTTCTCACATGACGCCCGGGGTGTGTTTTTAACACATCGTCGCCCTACCCTTGTAGGATGGGGCCCGGTTTAGCTAACTTCATAGGCGCGCCGTGGTTTGTCTTTACCACTTGGGTAAAAAGCTACTTGTGTTTAGTTTTGTGATTTTCCAAACGAAAGTGTAAGTTCACCATTGTTGGGTGACTTTGACATGTGTGTAGTTCTTTATTTTATAGGTTTTTCGTATGTGGTGAGGTCGGGTTAATCACCGGCGGGGACCATTTTCATCGTTGAAATCGAGACCATTGGCGGTGATGCCCCAACGGATTTGAGAGTTTGTTTTTGCGGGTTGAACCCATGAGTTGCCCTTCACCCGTCCATCGAGGTTTTGTGGTCCAACCTTGGTGTTTAAACTTAACCATTTAAAATTTAAACCTCTCGTGGGTCAGGAAGCCCAATCGAAAGTGGGAGTGGACCGGGTGATGCCGCCCATTCAAGAATCCCGCGGGGTTCTTGAGTGGTTACCACTCCCGAGCGTGCACCATTACGGTAAGGGGCGGAGGACCATTCGTTTACAATTGTAGTAAAAAACTCGTGTTAAAATTTACCAAGCCTAAATTGAAGTCTTGTATGTTGCCTTGTTTTTTCCTTGGTCTTTTTAGAGTCTTAGAGGTCCCGGTTCTTGATTTAGGTCGAATCTAGCTTAGTAAGTTTGCGGGGTTTTTAGGCCTCTTAATTCATAACAACTAGACTAGGGGTTAAGGAATTTAGGGGGGACTTGGGAAGTGTGGGACCGAGGAGGATTGGGACATTGGCACGGTACGAACCAATTTTATCCGTTACCTTCACTCCCGCCCATGGGAGGAGTGTGAGTGGAAGAAAAGGGTGTGTGGCTTAAGCTCGACGTGGTGCAAAGTGCACAACCCGGTATCAACGATCACCTTTCCTCTCCGTCTTACCAAATTTGAGTGGCGCGTGGGCTAAAGGCTTCGGCCTTCCCCCGCTTCGCGCAAGACGTGCGCACGGTGACCTAGGGAGATCCGCCCATAGCCGGGAGGAGGTACAAGGTCGCCGATCTCTTCCTTCTTATTTGGGCACTCTTAGAAAGGGTCGAGGATTATCATTTGTCATTTTTACCATGCCCATTCCGGTTACCTTTATCGTGTTATCTCATTTCTAAGCGAGTTAGGGAGTTACACTTAGAGTTGTCTTGCGGCCATTAAGGAACCGATCGATTGGTTTAAGTTCAACAAGGATCGGATTTTCCACCTACTAGTTAGTAGTGTGGTTTATCCCCCCAAGTTCCCATCTACCTAGGTGAATTTCCCATTGATAGGGTGACATCGGCGCTAATTTCTCCGGTAGTCAATATTCAATGACGACAAAGCCGAAAGAATTGCCAATGGTAACACTCCGATCGGGAAGGTCGTACCGTGAATTACCATCACACAAGGGTACGCAAGGTAGATTTAGTCAATTAGTAGGAGTTCAACCTAAGGAATTGGAAGGGGGGGCTCCAGAGGTAGAAAACCCCTCGATTCCGGTCCTGGGTTGGTCCTATTCTCACGGGCGCAACCATTCAACCCGGCGCCCGACACCCCCGGTTGCCCTCGACCCGGCGGATGCAATGATGGCCCCACGAGGGCTTCCAATAGTGATGCCGTGGGGTTAGCGCACCATGCGCATGCCCACGCACCTTCCGAAGTTCTCCGGGATGGGCACGAGGACCCCTCCAATCATATTGAGAGGTATATTGAAACCCTCGTGACCAATGTCATTCCCGAAGAAGACTATTGGTTGGTGTGGTTTTCCACTACCTTAGAGTGAGCGGCATATGAGTGGTACCGCCACACGCCCCGGAACGTTTGTGGATTGGCCGACCATACAAACGGCTTTTCTAAGGCAATTTAGGCCCGAGACGGGCAACAAAATGCCTTGGTGGCCCTCACGGAGATAAGCGCAGGGCCCACCGAGGGTATCACGGAGTATATACGCCGGTTTAATACGGTGGTAACAAGGTTCGTGGGCAACCACTGGACCGATGACACCATCCGGTATTACTTCATCCGCGATTCAACAAACAATCCACAATCCGGGATGTGTTGAACTCCATGCCCGAACGTGGGTGATGCCCAAACCACGCCCGCCGAGTGGAGAGTATCGAAGGAGAATAACCGGATGTGGGCCCGATCGGCCCCTGATTCTTCATTTATCCCCACTCACTACGAACCTCCTCCGGAGGAGGGTCAAAACCCGGGGAGCCATCTAGGCCTATGGCACCATATACCCCCGGTTATGTTCAACCCAACCCGATTGATTCAAGGCCACCGGCTCCTCAACTTCAATGGCACCTCAACCGGAACCTCCTAAGGTGGACCGGTTGGCGGAATTAGACGAACGGTTTAAAAAGGCCAATGATGATCTTAATGTGGATATGATTAACACCATCAAGTCTCTAGGGGACCAATTGACCATGGCCATTAATGCTAAAAGCATGAATGCACCACCACCTGTAAGTGAGACCGGGTACACCGTCTAACCTTTGGTGCACAAATTGCCGGCGATTTGGTCATACTCCCGATTTTGCCCAAGTCCACCTAATCCAAGCCCGTATGTCCCACCACATAGCCGGCCTACACCGCCCAAAACAAACGGGGTTAATCCACCATTACCAAAAGGGACACCGTGCCCTACATGGGCGATTTCACCCCATTGGTCCGGGAAAGTGTTGGGTGGAGACCGGCGTGGTGTGTGACAATTGTGGGGACAACCACCCCACCGAGCGGTGTTTCCGCAAAAAAGGCAAAGCCGGAAACCGCTCCGGGGCTTCAAGCTCCTCAACCCCACCCAAGGCTTCTTCTATGATAAGCGGCAAGACAAGGGTACCTTTTACAAACATACCCGACTCCATGGTATCCAATGGCTCCTACTAGTTATGTTCCACCACCGTCGGACCAAAGTCAAGTGCGGGACCAAGTAATCCCCGGTCCAATATTACATGGGGATGCAACCGGTCCCCTAGCTTTCAACCGCCGGCGGTATACGCCAACCCAACGGTCTCCCAAGACGTCCCGAATAGCGTTGTACCTCCCGGTGGTCCTTCGACCACGGGGTCACCCCAAACGCGGGCCAACCCCTATACATCAAAGTATGCATTTAATCATACATGAGGAGGTGACACCGCGTGGTTGCTATGGTAGTGGAGGAACCGGTTGAACACCATGTGGCGGTCATGACACGGCAACAACGGGCCAATAATCCACCTCTTGATACACTATCCCGAGAGGGTAGTGACTCGGAAGAGGAACCGGATATCCCGGCCGTGAAGGAGTTTTGAGGAGTCAATTGCATGAGTTTTCCCGGACCCACCTTGGACCAACCTCAATGGAGGGTATCCAATTAGAACCTCTTGATGATGAGGTAGAGGACTCTCTATCGGTTTGTAGACACGGCGGAGTCCGACACCGGGATCCCCTAGGGCGGGCGGCTCGGGTACCGGGTGTTCAACCCGGCGGCGGATTATGACCTTTGGACGGATTTGCACCATTAGGGCTAATATATCCATAGCCCAACTTATCCGGGTAGCCCCCTCATTGAGAAAGAGTTCAAAGAAGGGGCGACAATGCCCGGAGATCTCGGAAGGTGGTAATGGCCGCTAAAATGTACACTAGCCCGTTGGTAGATGACGGTGTCTTGAGATTGATGTCTCTATTTTGGATAGAATCATCCCGGGCGCCGTTGTTGACAACGGTAGTGGCATCAACGTCATGTCCTCCATCACGATGGCTAAGCTAGGCTTAGATATTACCGGCCCTTCCCCTTACATTGTCAAGGTGGCGGACCAACGTCCAATTACTCCACTTGGCGAAATCGCCAATTGCCACATGGAAGCGGGAGGGGAAGTCTATCCATTGACTTTCCATGTATTGAAGCTTGAGGCTAGTAAGGCCGCTTATCCCATCCTTTTAGGGAGGGATTGGTTGAGAAGGGCCAACGCCGATGAGCGTTGGTCCATCAATCAATCAACGTTACAATTTGGTCCGCCGGGAAACCGATCAATAGTGACCATCGGGTGCCGGGTACCCACCTCCTTAGGAACACTTGGAGAAGTGCCTAAAACCATGCCATCCACCGATGGTGAACACGTGGACCTTATACACCCCGCGTTGGTCCCGGGAATCAATCCCATCGATTTAGGCCCGATTAGAAACCTTGGGCCGGGACTTTATGATTGGGAGGATGACGGTGAATTTGCCACATGGCTTCGGAATCATCCCGAGGACCTTGAAACCCCTATGTTACAATCGGTGAATGTCATCACTACCATGAGAGTTTTGGAAGAACCGGGTAAACCTATACCCCGGGGTAACAACCTTGGTTGATGAGGTTGATTATGAAGTGGTTTACAACCTCGAGATAGACGGAACCCAAAGCCTCGGTTTTGAAGGGCTAATGGAAGAGGAAGAAATCCTCCTCCTCCCCTTCATTTCCGCAAAACCTCCACTAACTTGGAGGTGGGTTCCGATTTACCTATTTACTTACGCGGTGCCAAGTGATTGGTATCACGGCCCCACCAACCCGGTCACGGTCCCAATCAACGATTGCGTAGATGTGGACGTGTCTCTAAAAAAGGCGAAGAGCCTCGCCCCATCAAAATGGGGGCTCAATTATCCCCGGAAGAAATTGAGCGGTTCAAAGGTCTTGTCCTCGAATTCCGGGATATTTTTGCTTGGTCTTATAAAGACCTCAAGGGCATCCCACCGGAGATTGCCCAACACACAATTCTCCTACTTCCGGGATCCATACCGGTTCGGCAAAAGGAACGCCGAATGAACCCCCGCCTCCAACTCGTGGTCAAAGCCGAGTTGGAAAAGCTCTTAGAGGCGGGTTTCATTAAACCGGTGGAAATCACGGATTGGGTGTCCCCTATGGTGCTTGTGAAGAAGAAAAATGGGAAGTTAAGGGTGTGCATCCACTATCGTCGTTTAAACAAAGCCACCCAAAAGGATCACTTTCCCCTTCCATTTGTGAACCAAATCTTGAATGAGGTGGCGGGGCATGAGCTCTACACCTTCCTAGATGGATACTCGGGATATAACCAAGTATCCATCCATCCCGATGATTATCACAAAACCGCTTTCACAACTCCGTGGGGGACGTTCATCTATGTGGTCATGCCCGCCGGGTTGTGCAACGCACCCCGGCATTCCAAAGAGTCATGACGTCCATCTTTTTGATCTCCTCCATAAGTCTATGTCGGTTTTTCATTGACGATTTTAGCACCCAAACAAGTGCATTGGAACATTACGCAATGTTGCGTGAGTGTTTTGTGCGGTGCCGTCGAAACCGCCTCTCCTTAAATCCCGCCAAGGTGTACCTAGGGGTACAAAAGGGGTATTGTTGGGCTACGTGGTTTCCAAGGCCGGCAAGGAACCGGACCCCGAAAAGGTTGAAGTAATTCTCAACCTTGAACCCCAACCGGTCAAAGGCGTACAACGTCTTTCTTGGCCATTTTGGGTGGTATCGGGACATCATGGCCGATTATGCTACGGCCGCGATACCCTTGACCAACCTCACAAGGAAGGAGGTCAAATTTGAGTGGACCGGGAGTGTCAAGAGGGTTTTGATGCCCTCAAGACCAAATTGACCTCCTATCCATGCCTTGTACCCCCAATTGGGACATCCCATTTCATGTGTCTTGTGATGCATCGGCGGTAGCCGTGGGTTCTACATTGTGTCAACCACACGGACCTAACGGCAAGGACCGCCCCGTGGCATTTGCTAGCCGCCAATTAACCGCCGCGGAAAGGAATTATTCCACCACGGAAAGGGAATGTTTGGCCATGGTGTTTAGTGCCAAAAATTTAGGCATTACTTACTCATGAATCCCGTGGTGTTTTTTGTTGATCATTTAGCGTTACGCTACATGGTTAACAAACCCGACCTTAGCGGTCGGGTGGCACGATGGGTTTTGCTCCTGAGAGGAGCTAGATTATACCGTGGAATACAAACCCGCCGCTTGCATCTTCAAGCGGACCACCTCTCACGGTTGTCCGAAGCAATGGGCATGGTTGACATCGAGGATGAACTTCCCGATGCCAACCTTTTCTCCATCACGCGACACCCACGTGGGACACCTATATTGCGGAGTTTTGAAAGACGCAAAAACTTCCCGATCACCTAGATGCCAATGAGCGGCGCAAGATCCGTGTCAATAGCCGCCACTATGCTATTATAGCAAACCGGTTGTACCGGGGGGCATTGACGGGTCCTACGCCGGTGTGTTAGTGAGCCCGAGGCATCACGCATAATTGCGGCATGCCACGATGACATGTGCGGGCGGGCATTTTTCGGGCCGTCTCACCGCCCAAAAATCCTTAGAGCCGGGTACTTTTGGCCCACCATGTTCGCCGACGCCCACCGGCACGCCACCAAGTGTGACGCGATGCCAACGGTTTTCTTCGGAATGACCTCCACATGGCGTTCCCTTTAATACCCTCGCTACCCTTGCTTCCTTTTGAGAAGTGGGGAATAGACTACGTGGGCCGGTGCACCCCACGTCATCACGCCAAATGGCGACATCATTCTCATGGTCGATTATTTGACCAAATGGGTAGAGGCAAGGCGGTCAAAGTGGCAAATAAGAAACCACGGCACTCTTTTTGTTTGAGAATGTTTTTTTCGTTTTTTGGGGTGCCACGGGTTTTGGTTAGCGATCAGGGGCACCCATTTCCTCAACGACCTCATTGTTGAACTCACCACGACTTACGGGATTGATCACCGTAAACCACCCCTTACCATCCTCAAACCAACGGCCTAGCCGAACGATGTAATCAAACCATCGTGAGGATTTTTGAGAAGACTATCCATGACAACAAACGGGATTGGGATACCAAACTCAATGCCGCTTTGTGGGCATATAGGACCACGTTCAAGGTCACCACAAAGCAAACCCCGTTTGCCTAGTTTATGGGATAGGCGGTTTTACCCATCGAAATCGAGATCCCCTCCTTGCGCATAGCAATCGAGGCTAGATTTCATTTCGGACTCTATCCACGATCGAGTCCTCATGCTTGAAGGGTTGAAGCGAGACCCGCGCGCCTTAGCGCTCAACATATTGAGACAATGGCTCGGCGCGCCGCAAGTTGGCTTTTGACAAGCTTCATAAGAAGCGGGTTTTAGCTCCAGGAGACTTAGTTATGCTCCAAGATGCCACAAGGATGGAATTTCGGGCAAATTTGATGCCATATGGCTAGGCCCATTTGAAGTAAGGGATGTCCGTCCAAACAACACCGTCCAACTTGCGACATTAGATGGCGCTTTTCCCGCCGCACAAATGCCGAGCGGTGTAAGTTGTACCTCGCATGTGACCGTGCGAGCCCAATGGGAGCATTTGCCTACCAAGCGCCGAGGCCGCGAGTCCGTTGCATTTTGGAAAAAATGCATGAGATGGTCGACACCGTGAACCCCGAGATGGTTCACTTCAGCGGTAAAAACCTTATCGCAAGGTTTTGACCAAATATACATATTATGTAGTGATTAAACATGCGTATTACCCATTTAGTCTAAAAACCCAACATATGTTAGTTGGGATTAGAGTGTTTTGGGATTCTTGTGTATTTCTTTAGGTCTTGAATAATTGAAGTAGTTAATAATTCATAGTTAGAATTGGGGGTGTTTAGGAGAGTTGGGTAAATTCCAATTTCTCTTATTCCGTATTCGGTTATCATAAGTTTTATGTATTTGTGAGGCTTGGTATTTGACCTATTCAAATGCGGTGGTAGTGGATCTCCTGTAGAGTCCCATCTTGCTAATCTAGACTTGTAGGAGTAGTAATTGGCATGGTTTAGGTTCTAGGGAGTTAGGAGTGTGAAAGGGGCTAGAAGAAATTTGGATGGATGGAAACTAACGGATGAAAAATCATCCTTGCGATGAATGAAGCTTTTAGAGGTTTCCATCACCTATGGCAACGGTTAGAGGAGGGAGTCTAGGTGTGTGTGGGTGAGAGAGGAAGAAAGTGAGGAAGGAGGTGTAGAGAAAAAATGTTCAATCTAGGTTTAGTTTGGTGATTGATTGTTGTTGGAATGTTGTTGTTGAAGATTTGAGAGATTTGGCGTGAGTTGTGACAAGATAGGAGGGCAGCAGTTGGAGAGTCGACTTTGAAGGACAAGATCTCACGATTTACAAAGAATTGGAAGGCGAGCCTTAGAGATCTGGAAGCGTCGTCGAGTCTCCTTTCCAACAAGACTAGGCGCGCCCTCATTGAAGCAAGGACGAGGGAGAAATCGTGATTCTACCAAGGAGACCCTACTGGCGACGGCAGAGTTGGAGGGCCGACTTTGAAGGACGAGATCTCACGATTTACAAAGAATTGGGAGGCGTGACTTAGAGATCTGGAAGCGTCGTCGAGTCTCCTTTCCAACAAGACTAGGCGCGCTCTCATTGAAGCAAGGACGAGGGGGAAATCGCGATTCTACCAAGGAAACCCTACTGGCGACGGCAGAGTTGGAGGGCCGACTTTGAAGGACGAGATCTCACGATTGACAAAGAATTGGGAGGCGTGCCTTAGAGATCCAGAAGCGTTGTCGAGTCTCCTTTCCAACGAGACCAAGCTCACTCTCATTGGAGCAAGGACGAGGGAGAAATCACTATTCTACCAAGGAGACCCTACTGGTGACGACAGCGCTTTTAAGGAGGGAGATGCTCCTCCTTCCTTGTTATATTTTTTCCTTGTGTGTTTTCTTTTATGCAATGTAGATTTGTAGTATCTTAGATAGTAGACATAACATTATCTTGGAAATGGCAAACTTAATTGCCCAAAAAAACATGTGGTTCTTTGTTTGATGTGGTGATGATTGTGGTGAGTTCATTGCATGAATGGTGCTCTTTTGCTTGATTGAATGAAATTGATTGCTTGATTGATTGAATGAAATTGATTGCTTGATTGATTGAATGAAATTGGAGTCCGTTGCTTGGAAGGCTACTACTTAGGTTGCACCCCACCATCTCGACCCAACTTGTGACCTTAAAACCGGGCAACCGGGATTAGGGCTCACATGACCGATTGACAATATTTTGTGTGAGCAAAAAGTCATATTTTGTAGTGAATTGTGCAGTTGTACCGAGCTGATGGAGTAGCGGACGAGTGTTGCTCCTGCATATTCGCTACCGCTTTATCAAGCTCCTTTCTTTGCAATCCCCAAGTAATGTTGTTCTTTGCCGTCCATCTCTCTGTTCAAAATAGTTCGTATAATGATAGCGTGAAATATTACGGCAATTTCGGGTGACTCTTTTGCGTATTGAGTTCTTTGCCTATCAATCTTTGTCAATCACACTGATTCGTATGAACTTGCTTTTTTATTGAATAGGTCGTCGGCGTCACCACGTCACGCGACGAGAAGAAGCGAAAGTCGTCGTCAGAAGCAGAAAGCACTCCACGTAAATTACAAGTCGAGCCACTCAAGTCTTCCGCGGTCTCTCGGATGGGGAAGAAGGATCACCAGAATCGCGACACCATCCAAAGCGATTCAGAGGATGTCCTCTGGCGGTTGCCGCGTCGGAGTGGGACCGCCATTTCACCTCTCCGAGTCCCGACGCCATTGCTTGATTCTCTCGTATGCGGCGGCTCCAATGCTTCGAGGAGGCAAGCGGTAGTATGACGACGCATTCTTCCAAAGACGTTGTAGGCTTGTGCAATGGCGCCGATGGTGGGACGATGTCGGGAAGGTTTATCCACAAGTTTCGGAGAGTGCGATTAAAGAAGTCTGGAAGGCAGGTGCACAGACAAACCGGTATGAGATTCTGAACTGCAGCGACAAGGAGCAAGCCCGCATGTTTTGTCAGCTCTACTACAAAGTGTATGGCCATCGCCCTGATAATGGATATTTTGCCATGCGCTTCTTGAAGGCTGCCACCGCTACCTTTGTGCATCATTTGGACATCAATTGGGTTGCTGAAGCTCAGGGACGTCGTACTCGGCGTATTGCGAGTGCTTCGAAGAACCCCCACAAGTTAGGTCTTGTAGCATTACGTCCCCAAGTTCAAAGCTTATGCAACATCATCAAGAAATTTGCTACCGGGATGCCTTGGTGCCGTGAATTGGCATGCTCAGTTACACCAATGATCCCTCGTCATTGTCTGCAGCAGAGAAGGCACTAGAGATTGCGGTCGCGGCCGAGGATTCCGCGAGAGAGAGGCCGTGCGCGCTATTCAAGAGAAGCATGGTGAAGGAGATGAAGGCTCATTTGAAATGCTTAGGAGAAGAGATTGCTAAGCTTGAAGCAGAGCATAGTATTGCCTTGGAGGAGCAAAAACGACTCTTCCGCGAGGGGACGCAAATACAGTACAAGGTGCAAGTTGAAGTGTTGCGAGAATGTGCGCACAGGCTTACGACGATGCAAGAGGAGATGATGATGGCACGAGAAACTAAGGGGACAGTTGCTGAGGCACTTAAAAAGGCTTCAGCAGAGCATGATCAAGCGAAGGCAAATCGTGCTACAGCGGAGGCGGCTCTGAAGAAAACCAAGAAAGAGAATTTGCTTCTACGCCCTTGTCAAGTGTTTCCAATTGCAGAGCACGGGTCCTTTCCACCTATCGAAATTGATGGACCACTGAATGAATTATGCCCCATTTGCAACAAGGGATTTGTGTCAAAGGCCGCAATTCTCGGATCATGTAGCTGCATCTTCCATCCCATTTGTGTTGCAGAGATGATCGACTCCAACAAACGGTTTTGCCCTTTCTGCGAGGTTGACATGGATGCACAGTGGGTGGCCCAATGGGACGGTAAACTGACAAAAGAGGACAGTCTGGTCATTCAACATACTGTCGAGAAGCTGGAGAGTCCTACTCACTCCTGGTTCACGTGATGCTTGCTTTTTGAAGAATGTTACTTTAATTAGCTTATCCCTTAAGTTTTGAACTATGCATTCGAGGTATGAACTTCAAGCGTGGGTGGCCAACAGAACTTGTTTTACTTTGTAGGTTTTGCCACTGATTGTGCTTACAGGAACTGACTGAGTCGTGGTATTTACCTTAATCTTGATTACTCGATTGAACTTTCGAAGATTTTGTAACTTTTGACTTCTGTGTTTACTAGAATCGAACTTTTGTTTAGTGTTCGTTTAATTTGAATTTGTGAACTTCGTATTGTTCTCTTTTACCACAACAAACATGGCACTTTGACCGTGATGGAAACAATAACTTCCAAAGTCTAAGCTTAGTGACTCGCTTGGCTTTAAATGTTGTGTGGCCAATCAGTCTGATGGCATCATACATGGTCACCCCATCACGTATGCGAGCATACATGGTCGAGGAAAAGGAAACAATACGAATGTTTATAAAATGAAGTGACTACAACACCACCATGCACTTTCTTGTTATCTGCGGTGACGACGCAGTGTTGACTTTAGACGTGCCGCTTAAGCGAAAAATTTCTTCAAAAATGTGTTTGAGCACAAACCTTCTCTGAGTTCTACATTGCATTGGATATACAAAATGCAAGCTTCTACATATTCGGTACCTCACTATTGAGTTCACATTCTACAATCCCTACTACAGCCTGGACTCAACCTCGAGTGTTGCTGCAGCTAGTGCCGATTGCACAAGTTTCTTCAGGAATTGTTGTAGCGGTGAGTCTTGTTTCTGCTCCAAGTCGATGCCAAATGTGCACGTTTGGAGAGAGGCTCGCTGCCACAAAAATTGTTCACTTCAGGTGGACGTTTCACAGTAGTATTGATGTGAATTGCCTTCTGAATAAGAGAGTTGAGCACCTCCTGTACCGTAGCGAGCGCACTTTTGGGCTCCACCGGCTTCAACAACTCTGCATCATCAATGTCGACTCTACGAGCGGTAATTCCCAGCGGAGAAGTCTGTGTAGGGGTGCATTTCTGTTGCACAGTTTCACTGCTATAAGTGGAGCCTTGATGGCTGGCTTTGAAGGCCTCAGCATGCCCATCCTTGCGTGCATGAGGTCTAGTTTCCATCAGCTGCACAAACCCTCGTTGTCGTGCCGTGAAATCAGATGGCCTAATTGGCAAATCTGCCCGCCTCAACTGTGTTATCGTAGCCTCTCTGTCTGCATAAGCAGCACATAGGTAATGATGGAACAAGTTTATCATTGCCTGAATCTGCTCTCTAAGACAAGGCGGGGTAAGTTTGTGTGGAGTCACAAGCGGATTGTCCATCCGTTTCTTTGCCAAGTCTGCTGCAAAGTCAGCCCAGTTGACTTGCGTCTCGTGTTGGTACTGCAGGACAAGACCCCGAATGAAGTTTGTGCCAACTTCACCATTGTCGGGGTGCGTGCCACCATACACTCTCTGGTGCATGTGTAATGCGTTTCGTCTTTGCATCACGGTCAGTCATGAGCCTCAAAGAGTGGCGATTTCCATTCTTATTCAAGGGATATGTAGCCACCATATCTTCTAGTGGCACTCCACACTCATCCTTCATAAGGCTTTCGAATGGTATTCCTGCAGCACAAAGACCACCAATTGTTTTGAAAAATTGTTTGGTGTATATTGCCTTCTCCGCACCCAAGAGGAAAGGGGCCCGCTTTATCAACTCTACACTGATAGACGGCGGAAGCCTCTCGAGGTTGAAAGCCTCTTGCCAAATGGTCAGGTTGTTGGGATGAACCTCATCTAAGGCTTTTGCTGCCTTCACAGGCTTCACCAGCTCCTGGAATACACCGTCATTGCTATTTGACGATGTTGACTCAGCAGGTCGCTTGCCTGCGGACTTCTCTCTCTGTCTAATAGTGCGGCTCATTGTGGATTCACAAAAAGTATTACGCAAGCAGCATGCACCTCACTTCTAAGCAAGAATTTGCAACAGCAACTCTACAACGTCAAGGAAAGCATGCGCTAGAGGCCACGTGATGTAGTAGACTCCAATCGTGTTGCATTCAATAGTGCTATAATACCGCTAAAACTGAAATTCAGATCAGCCTCTCCTTGGTGAGAGTGTAGCAAAGGGATGCTGAAATTTGTTGCTGTGAACTTGCAGAAGCTCCCACTTACTAGTGCTGGGAGCGGTAATTATCGTTGAAGGTTTTTCATTAAAATAATTTAATGTTGAAGGATGTGTACAAGTCATAATGCTTCATACATGTCTGACGTTTATTTTTTGTTAAGATGATTTTTTGATACACCTCAAGTCAGTCTAGTGCTACAACCTGCAGCGTGTGAGGTGGACTGCGCCGGCGTGAGGTGGTCAATGTTCGTATGAGGTAGTGAACTCGACATCATAGAAGCACAGCATTTGGTACAACGGACACTTAAGTGGTTAAAAAAAAATACAATGCAGAAATAGGCATGCTAGGAAATACAATGCCGTTCTACCTTGAATAAGATGCTCGTTCTACCTTGAATAAAATGCCTCTTCCACTTACCCTTAATAATGTGCCTCTTCCCCCCTTTTTAGGTCACACTCGGATGGTGAACATGTTTGATCTTGAATAAAATGCCTCTTCCACTTACCCTTAATAATGTGCCAATGTGACTTTTCCTTAGCAACTTCAAAGCTTGTGTGATTTCACTCAAGGCTTATCTTCTACTCCTTGAGGGTAGCTTTGAGAGAACCTACTCAGTCATTGTGGGACAAAGGAAGCATCTTTTACCTTTTTCTCATACAAGGTGTAAAGTTTTGTTCAATGATGTTTCATAAAGAATGTAACTATGGAATGTAGAAACCAATTTGTACATGTGGAGTATACCAGATATTAGATTTGGAATCTTCAATAGTTTGTGAGATCAAAATCTATAATAAATGAATAAATAACCCCCTTGCTAAAACAAGTGAATAATAGCATTGTTTTCTAAACCATTTCAAAGTGTAAAACTGTAAATATGCCTTAGGATTGTCAGTCAATTTTTCCTTCTATATGAGTTAGAAATATCCTTACATGATTTTTATGTGTTACATAAAACCCCAAAGAACGTTTGATTTTCACATGGAAATTTGGTGAAACTCATACAAGAAAGCCAATATCAACAATTAAAATGACATGTGGATTACTAAGGTATTGAATATCCAAGTAGTGAAATTATTCCTTGGTATAGGCAATCATTTGTAAATAAAACTTACGACTATCAACTCTCTCTTTAATCTTAACTTTTCTCTCCTCTGGCTTCATATTTTTACACTAAAGTCTAAAATTTGTTTGTTGTAAATGAAACAATATTCCCCTTCTTTTTTATAGTATTTGTCTCATGTGCTAAGGCAATAAGACTATTCAACCCCTAAACGTCACAACCTATTTTAAGCCAAAAACACATTTTCTAGATGAAAATGGAAATAAGCTTTTAAGACCCAATATACGAGCCGAAGAAGTTGACTTTACCCTTATTTTGACAAAAATTCTAAGATGGGTGAATCTTGCTTTTGCAAATTGTATTCAACTTTCAATTGTGCTTGTGACAATTCACATTTGTTACTGTTAGAGCAATTATGGAAGTATTTCTTAGCATTTAACAATTCCTGATTTACAGAAACTTTTGGTTCATTCTATGTTTCTTACTTGATTTTTCACCGCTTTGTGCTAAAAACCTTCAATCTTTTACTCAATGATGTGCGCATTTCACAACCTACTAGCCTTATTATTAATTTTTTGATACCAATATAGGAGTGTGGTGCTAAAGACCCTACATACATTTTAATGTCACATTTTTATCATCTTCTAGACTATATATTTTGAGAAGAAGTTATGCCGAATTGTCATAGAATGTGACCCCTTCTTTAATCCAATATTCAACCTCCAAACTCAATAAGAATAAGATTGTCGCCGTTTTTGACTTTATATTGTATGAAGTTGCAACTTCTACACATTATAGATTATTCACCTATCACCTTTGCAACAAGACCATTCATGCTTCAAAATTCGAAAGACATTACAAAAATATTTACTCTTGAAGCTTAAAAATTGAGGCTATCGAGAACTCCCTGAGACTGCAGTATATGCTCAGAAATAAAATCAGTCTAGAATCAATGAATTGCATAAACTAAAAAAATTTATCAAAAATTGAGACTTTACTTTTATTCAAGTTTTGGTTGAATTTGACATATAAATAAGGTTCTAAAAGATGATTTCATTGAACCTTTATAACCTCAATTCCGTTCAAATGGCATTATTCTATATTCCATTTTGCCAAAACCCTAATGTGCCGTTTTGGCCCGCGTTTCAAAACATGCCATTTTAGAGGCATATTTTTGAAGTGCAAGTATTTGTCAACGGCAATTAAAAAACAACAAAATATCGCCTTTGAGGTCAAAAACATGCCAATAATGCATACTTTTACAACCCATTCCTATTATCATCACTCATATTCTTTAAATAAGACTATTATTTATCAGTAAGGCCTCATATTCATGCTAATATTACTATTTTATCACTTATATATATATATATATATATATATATATATATATATATATATAAGAAATTAGAAATAAAATAACAATATGTGACCCCTTACTTATTGTAAGTTTTAATAAAAAACACTGATTGTTATATACAACCTCAATTTTGTGAAAATGGATTGTTATTCCATGTGCCATTTTGAGGAATGAGATGTGATATTTCGGCCCCTTGTTATTTTAGAGGCACTTTCAATTAAGCTTCTAAAATGGCAAGTTATTTTAATATCACACACTTCTTCCATTACATCAAATAATTTCTGTACTATCACCAAAAATTTCCTAATATCACACATTTTGATAATTTTAAAGTTTGAAGAACACTTCAAGGAAAAATATGTTACAGCGGTCGTTTAGAATAATTTTCCTTCAACAATAGTCTAGGGTCAAAAATCAACAAACACCTATACAGTTACCTATGTCCAAATCAGTGCTAGGATTTCTCCAGGTGTTTATAGTTGAATTAGAACAATTGAGAAATCCTTTCTGTTGTCAATACTTGAAACTCTTTGGTCATATGTGTTCTTGATCTCTAAGATTCACATGAAGCTTAGAATTGAGTTGGAGATTCGCAATTCGACTGATACTGTATGAGAAACAACTGTTACGCAAGTACTAATTAAGTTTCCTAACCTTGTGTCTAATCTTGCCTTCAGAAAGTGATTGTACGAGCATGCTTAAATACATGAGATCAGATACCATTTGAAGCGGAGATGCCCTTTTGATATCTTCAAAAGTGAGATTTAGAGTGAGCATATTGTATGCTTCTCTGACTCATTGTGCTTGTATGGTGGATAATCAATATATGTATATGTCTGAGCCTTTTACGTACTAATCACTTCATAAGTACTTAACAATATGGCAACGCCCAAAAGAAACTATTACTATACACCACAAGAAAACCAGCCCAATGTGATTAAGTTTAGGGTTTAGGGTTTAGATCCGCTTAACCTTTTGACTCCATGTTCGCTAAAATAGGAATATACTTGCAAACTTGAATATTATACAAATGCATGTTGTTTGGCCATGAGACCAATGCATAATCCACTAGTCTTCGTGAAATTCGACTTATATGTGTCCTATAATTATCTTCTCCCAAATATGTATTACAACCTAATTATGGCGTTCTACTTTATGTCAAAAATTTCAACTAATTTCTTTACAAGAAATGAGCGGATCGGGTACTAGTCCATAGTAGCACGTGTAGCATAACATTAAAGTTAGGTGAATATATATTCAATAACTAAATATTTTTTGTAAAACTAGATAAGATATGATATAAAGAAGAAAATAAGAGAAAACCATCATTATCTATCACCAACCAATAATTACCCCTCTCTTTGCACTCAAGTTCTAAATATTTCTTCATAATAACAATTCAAGTGTAAATCCTTTCCCTATATTTGAAATGATTATTATTCAATGAGAAATTGCTTTCAATGTGTTGCTCTTACATACAAAATTGTACAATACATTGGAACACACCAAAAATTACAACATCTCTAGATTATTTAGTTTATCCATACTTTTATCACACTTCTTCTTCAATGCTAATACATTTCACGTTTTTAATCCATTGCAAATTTGAACTAAAATTAATTGGAAACTAAAACTAGTCCCAATCCCTAGTTCCCTACAATAAAACTCCAACTTGATCAGATTACCCAATACCAATTATCACCTGTCACTATGATACACTACATGATATTCAAAGATTCAAAATATAGGCAACCATCTTAATATCAAAATAACCACGGTGAATCAAAAATTAAAAAAAAAGAAAAAAGAACGAAAAAAAAATGAGCTATCTTCCATCATAGCCGATTTAAGAGATTGCAGTTGACCAAAAGAACATCATTCTGTATAATCACCATGAATAATTTCTGAAACGGCCCCTTCTCCAACATGTCACTCTCTATTAAATTTAGGACCATGATACTGATCATAGTCTATGGTGACTATGGTGACTGTCCAATCTCCCCGATCGCCAATGCGCAGTTTGCTTCCTCACCTCCGACTGGCAATTTGCTTCCTCACCTTCGGCAATTTGCTTCCTCACCTTTTGCAATTTTCTTCCTCACCAGCCATCGTCACCTTCACCACGCATCACCGTGCTATTCCTGCAGCTCGAACCACTTGTGCTTCTGTCCACTGCAAAGGTTGAGGTGATTCCATTGGACTTGAAGCTTTGGAAGTTTTTGATTTTGTATTCAGCTCCTTCTTGCTAAATCAGTGTGGCTAATATCGTGCTTTGGTGTCATTTTCAGGTTGATTGTGTCGCCATGGTGCAAGAAAAGAAGCGGAAATCTAGAGCCGAGAGTTCACAAAGCAGGAGATCCAGCCGCAATGTGATCGACTCCAACCATGGCGATAAAGGGGAAGCTGATTTGGTTGAGATTGCCGAAGCGTACGAAGTAGCAAACTTGGAGTGGGATGTTCCATTTGATCTCACGGGAATCCTGTGGTCATTGCAAGCTTCCATGCTTGCGGTAGCTCAGCTTGTTGGCCGCGAAGCGAGTACGATGCTCTCTTTTTTTCGTCGTGAGGTTGGCTTGTGCGACGAGAGAGGTGCCATGGTCGACGACATTGGCATGGCTTACCCGCACATTGTGGAGGGTGAGATCACCAAGATCCGGAGGGTTGGAAATCAACCAAACCGCTTTGAGATTGTCAATTGCACCGACAAGGAGCGGACTCGGTTATTCAAGAACAACGCTCACGAAGTCTATGGACATGACCCGACAACAAGTACTACTCCATGCGATTTTTGAAGGCCGCCACCGCAACATTCGTGCATGGTTTGAGGTGAATGGGTGGGTCAAGCACTTTCGCATTGTCGGAGCGGACGCATCGCAATGGCATTGAAGAACCCCCGCAAGCTTGGCCCCATCGCACTCCGCCGCCAGGTTGAGGGCTTATGCAACGTCATCCGAACCTTGTCCACAGGAACTCCATCTCTACCGACAGTGGAAACCTCAGTGGATACAGCAGAAAAGGAGGCGAAGCTTGCGGCAGCAGCTGAGACATCCGCAGCGGAGAGGCTGCAAGCACTTCAAAAGGAGAAAGATGACGCCGAGGCAGTTCTGGCAATGTGCTCTGCAAAGGACTTAGCGGATGCTGAAGAATCGACCGCCGCAGCTGTGTTGGAGCAGAAAAGGTTGTTCTGCATGGGGACACCAACGGATTACAAGGCTCAAGTAGAAGTGGTTAGGGGGCAATGGTAAGCTTGGGGTATCACTTTTTGGACACACTAATTAGGTTATTTTTATTGAAAGCCTCCAAAGTTTGTCTAATTTAGTCATTTTAATCAAGTAAATAGACCCTAAAATAGAAAATAAAATATCATGCACCTCACTGAAATCAAAGTATATATGCCTATAGATTTTCTTTTAGATTTTTTATTTTTTTTGGATCCATTCATAGATGAGGGAAAAAGTGCTGAATTTGGGGATTTGCAGGCATTATAGTGCACAATGAATTAATTTTTTTATTATTAAATAATTTTTTTTGTATTCTATACAAGAAGATGTAGGTCATATTCAAAAATTATATTAAAATAAAAATGGTTGATATTCCATTTGCTTGATTCAATGGATTTTAGATTATTGGGACATGACTTACTTTTTCAACTAAAAAATCAAATAAAATTACTCCAAAATATTTTTTTTAATTTTTAATTTTTTTTCTTGATACATTATAAGTATAGACAACTAGAACCACATCTAATGAAGTCTTATTGTATTACAGTTTAAAAATGGATATGTTTGTCACACCAGCATAGAGTGCAATTGTTCATGGGACAACCTTTTTGGGTACCCCAACCAGACTATCACCCTAGGGCCAGTTCCAAAAAGTTAGCTGAATTGCAGGAGGCCTTGATGACGGCTCGATTCACCATTGACCATCTTGCAGCTGAGAGTGGGCCACTCGCCATGGCTACCATGGATTTCAAGCAATCCCAGGTGGCACGTGTTGTAGCAGAGGCGGCATTCAAGAAAGCAAGGCAAGAGAATATGGTATTGCGGCCCAAATCCTTGTTCCAGTACCTCCATCAACACTCGGTACCTCCGGTCGGAGGAGTAATCTTGAAGGAATGCTGCCCAATGTGTTCAAAGGGATTCGTAGCTAGGGCGGATCATGTGGTTGCCTTTTCCATAACACATGTGTTGCAGAGATGATTGAATCCAACTGTCACCGTTGCCTCTCTTGCAACGCAGATCTCGACGCAACGTGGGTGGCACAGTGGGGGGGAATCTAACTCCTGAGCAGGATCGTTGGGTTGAGCAAACAGTGGAGATTGTCAAGCGTGTTGGAGCATCGAACCCCAAACTATAGAAGATAGAAACTCCAAGTGATTCAGTAATTTTTAGTTTCTATCTTCTATAATTTGCATGTTGAAATTCAGTGACAAGTGATGCGGTAACTAGGACCAAGCAGAGCCGCTAACCAAAGTTGTGCATGCATAATAAGGCCGAAAACTGGTGAAAATCTCACCTTAAACTGAAGGGGTGAATCCAGAGTTAGACTCTCATACTCTCCACCTTCCCCACTCTTTAGCCATTTACACTCAGTTAAGACAATTTGACGTCCTTCAAATGTGCTTAAGGTTTGAGATAGTAATCAGAAGTGCATGTGCCTAGCTTAATGTACAGGTAAACTATCAAAATAATTCTGCTTTTAAGTATATGTATCAGAATCTCATCGAATTTCGCTACACAAAGGTCTGATTGATACTTCCTCATCTCTGTACTTAAAACTATTAGATCAGTCACGGCCGGTTGAAACTAGAATGACCTCCAATACACAGAAACAATCACCAATTCCATGTAAGCCTCAATGATTGCGAGGTGAACATGTGACTAGTGGTCAACTGTGGTCAACTTTTGGTCAACTGCAATCTCTTAAATGCTATCATCAGGAAACTGGGAGGCGACTAATTATGTATATTTTCTGTACAACTTTCATCCATATGGACTGATGTATGAGTCCCATATGGGGACTGTATCGGAGCTGTACCAAGCCAATACTGAAAACATGCCAATGGTTTCTAACAGTATCAGTTAATAAGGTATCCATATGGGAATTGTCACCTGTATAAGAACCATCATGAAGTTGTATTGCTTTAGAGCTAATATTGCTTTTATATGGGTCTACATCAATATGGTTTGTTTACTTGAGTAGTACTTGCAATGGTTCTAGTATGGTTCTTATATAAAATTAGTATTAATAGTTTGTTGGAGTTACCATATTGATTCAATATAGTTTCTGTCTCAAAGCCATACTAGTTTTTATACTAAACATATATGATTTTTGAGACTAAATTGATACCCAACCATATAGGTTCAAGGCTAAGTAATCTTTTAAGTTAAAATTCTTCTATTCCAGCGGTGTATACTTTAATTCTTGTCCCCCAAATGTGCATGCGATGTACCGCAGTGGATTAGGTGCAAATTGGAAGATTGGGTGCGGGTGGTGCAGCTGAGGGGGTGGTGCAGCTGAGGGCGTGAGAGTGGGATGTTTGAGGTTGAGGGATCGATTCCAAGTGGTGACACGACAGATCCTGGGGGCCAGTTCACTACACAGACTAGCAAAGTTTTTGATGTAATTTACAATTCTAATATATCTTACATCCCCTTAAATATATTAAGATAATGCAGATTTCGTGTAAGATATGAGACAGCTACATTACTACAAACGTAATTGAACCATACGGAAAGTATGCTGAATACCATATAAGAATCCTATTGATTAGCTTGTATGGAAACTATATGGGTCCCGTTGGAAGACAGTTGTAATACAGTTTCTATATGGGAAGTATATATCACTCCGCAGCCGTTTTTTCTATATGGGAAGAGTAGTGATTATATACGGAATACCGCAGTTTCCTGATGATGATGGAAGATAGCTCATTTTTTTTTCTTTTTTTCTTTTTTTTAAAATTTTTGATTCACCGTGGTTATTTTGATATTAAGATGGTTGCCTATATTTTGAATCTTTGAATATCATGTAGTGTATCATAGTGACAGGTGATAACTGGTATTGGGTAATCTGATCAAGTTGGAGTTTTATTGTAGGGAACTAGGGATTGAGACTAGTTTTAGTTTCCAATTACATGTGACATTAATCTTGTCACATTAATCTAGTGAATTTTTTGAAGTAATTTTATTTGATTTTTTAGTTGAAAAAGTCATGTCCCAATAACCTAAAATCCATGGAATCAAGCAAATAGAATATCAACCATTTTTTTTTGGTGTTTTTCTCAACTTGTTTTTTTCAACTTCCGACTGTTTGCTCATTTTAGTACATGAAGAACTAGTAACTTATGGTATGTCAAAGGGTTAGCACTTGGACAACAAAACTATATAACCCCAAACACCATATTCGTTGAATTGGCCAATCCCTGTTATGTTGGCGACGTGAAATAGTGTGTTTAGCATAAACAGTTCAAATTTCTCCTTGTCCGGTGGCCATCAGGACATTAGCATTACGAACGAACATTTCATTCACGCCGGCCCCTTAGAAAGGGGCCGGAGTTTCTATCTATCTATCTATCTTTAGCATAAATGAATAAAATGCCATGTAGATATTTAGATTAAAACTAAGTATAGGAACCAGAAGTATTTCTATTCCATTACCATTGTATTAAGGACCCTCACTATGCTTCTTTTTAGTGCATTTATTTAAATACTGTGCGGCCAAATATAAAGGGGATTAGGCCAATTTAACAAATATGGGGTTCCCGGTAGTCATTCTCAACATAATAATGTGGAATCTACATGCATATAAGATAGTGCCCAATTAACCCCTAAACGTCCCTAGTGTCGAAAAACGACATTTTGGATGAAGGGCAGAAACTTTGAAGAGCCATAACTTCTTCATCCAAACTTCGTTTTTGACGAAATCACTTGGGTTAGGTTACAAATCAAGTCTAGTTTATGTGGTAAAAATTGCAGACTCATAAAATAAAGTATGAATAAATGGCATGGATTTTAGTGAAGGCAGATTTTGTTTTTGGGTTTTCAAACATTTGGCATGTTTTACCATTGCAAGCCAATTATGTGAAATCTAAAATAGTTTTTCATGAATTTTTTTTCATAGGTTTGATATTTAGATGCATCCCAACAACTTTGTAGTTGGAAGTTTTTTGATCTAGATAACTTTGGTATTGGCTTTGCAATGATGTTTCTACAATGAAAAAAGTGAAAAAATGGATGATTTTTGAAGAGCTAGATCTCCTTCATCCACCGTTAGATTTTGACTTTATTTTTTGGGATGGATTCCAATTATAGTTTATTCTTAGTGATAGAAACCTTGACCCAATCGAGGATATATTGAAGAAAAGGCATGGATTTGAGTGCGAGGGGTCTAGTTTTGGACTATTTTTCCTTTGTAAAATTTTTGGCAGTTTTCACGGCTACAAGGCTACTATTTGAGCCAAGATTTGTTTTTGATGAATTTTTTTGGTACAAGAGTGTCTTTGAGATGAAGATGAACAACTTTCTAGTTGTTGATTTTTTGATTGCAAATTTCATGTTGGTAGTATTTTCACTTCAAAGTGGAAATGATGGTATTTTGTAGCCTGTTTTGGGCACTAATATGTTATGATCTCGCAATCTATGAGGTCCCATGAGTCAAGTTTTGGTCCACATGATCTACTACAAGTCTATTACAATTTTGTACGGTTGAGATCTGAATAGCTTATCTTTATTTTCATCTATATCACTTTTTTTGAAAATGAGTTTTTGGCTAAAAATACCCCAAGGACGTTTAGGGGTTAAGATGCTTTACCATTTAAGTTCTTTACCATAATCTTTAAAAGAATTTGTACTTTACTCTTACGAGCCCTCATAATCTAGCCATTGAATAGATTATTTGTCCCAAAATCACATGGTAACATACTATTTAGTCCAATCAGATGAGTTAAAAAATCATCACATATTTCTAAATAGATTTTTGTGAAATAAAGAGAATAATTTAGTTAATTCACAAAAATTAGTGTATTTATTTTTGGACATTGACCAATTTCACGTACACGTAATGGGTTTATAAGGAAAAAGATTTAGTAGGAACTCACAAGGGAATTGCAAGACTTGTTAGAGGGTACTGTACAAATTGTTGTATATGTAAATTTTTCAACCCTACCAAAATCATGATGGATAAAAGCAATGTACCAAATGGTCCGGGAGAGATTATCAAAGTACCCACTAGATTCACTGATTGAATCTACGACATCAAGGGTACATTCAATTGACCCATCTGGATGTCTAAGTTTTAATTATAAAAAACATCTAGACACATGGACTCTTGAAGCCATATTAAGCCCATAAGTGCCGTTCCCCACACTTTTTATTCTCAAATCTCAACCTCTAATCCTTTGTTAATGCACAAGCTTAGGCTCAACTCTTTACATTTGCGTCCTCCATACATTTTTCAGAGAGTGGTCGTGAGAATGGGTAGAACTAAGATACAACAGAGAGTGGCTGTGGCAGAAGTCGATGAAATTTCAGAAGAGATTAGCAGCGATGAAAGTCCTGAGCTCACTTCTGCTTCACAAAGTCCTTCTATTTGGGCTGAGCCTTTTGATTTCGGAGGAATAGGAGAGAATTTGAGGAAGCATTTAACCACTGTAGCTCCATTTTTGCTTGGTGATGCCGCGTGTTACAATATGAACTTCTTCCATGAGATAGGCGGACTTTCGATGAAGGGTGTCCCATTCAAGCGCTTGAAGGAAGAGCATAATCTCCCTGTGGAGGCAATTGCTAGCACCTACCCTTTGAACAGGAATGAGAACCGCCATCCGCTTAAGCTTATGGATGACGAAGTTGCTGCTACAGCACTAAGGATGTATCAACGCGTTTACGGAGGTACATGCCCAGACAATGGGGAATTTGGAACTGCTTTTGCGAGAGGCTTGATGCTTCAATCCAAGAAGTGGAAGATAAATTGGGCTGAGGGTGCGGTTGAGATAGCAAAGGTAAGTTCCATATTTTTGTAGCAGATACCTTGAGCAAAAATAGCTGGTCCACTAAGTATGTGCTTCTTACTTTTACTGATTTTAAATCTCGATCATTGTTAGCTCAAAGTTGTTCATTTGCAGACTTTAAAATACTGTTTGACTTCTGTTGATGCTTGTGTAGAGCCGTCTCAGAAATCCTGGCATCAATCCTGTGAAGTTCACTCCACCATGCTTGCGAGAGCAAATCCAAGCCATATTGCACGTGTTTAGGGGAGTGGTTGACAAGCTCTTACGAGATAGAAATGCAGCAATGAAGACAATATCTGAGGGAACTGGGCCGCGTTCCAACCGTACCATGCGTCAGCACGATGTCACCAAAACTGTGTTCCAAAAATCTTCGTCGAAGCCATCCACTACAGAAGATGTCAACCAAGCGCCGCTCCGCAAATTACCAACGAAGCCTACAATAGTACTTAAGGGTCAAGCTGGAGGACCACTACACCAGACATCACCTAGGCCTGCTGGAGCATCGGCAAATCGTGGGAAGAAGCCCTCTCAAACACAACCAGAGGCGGCACTCGAGAAGTCAACGGTCCGGGGAAGTGCACAATTGATGAAGCAACGTTCAAAGATAGAGGCGGAGCTGCTATCAATCAAAGATCAACTGGAACATGCGAAATGTCGTTGGCGATGGTCCGGACAAGAAACAAGAGTTGGCGCACACCGAGCAAGCCAAGTGGGAGGAGTTTGCAAGGATCCAACAATCTAAGCAAGACATGGTTTTGGATGATCGCTCCAAAAGGTGGTAGATGCACGCTTTCGATCTCTCATGGAGATCTTTATTATTGTGACTACTCAGCTGTCAACTTTGGGCCCACAGATTGAGCACTTTACTGGAGTTACTACCGATTTGCGAGCCCAGTTGCTTTGTCTGCAGGATTCCATCAACAACATTAGCACCAAAATTGACGTCATAATTGTTCAAGAGAGCTGTATCCGCCCACAACAGTTTTATTCAGCATTTCCTGTCAACTGTGAGGAAATGGTACCATTAAAACAACACCTCCCATGCGTAGGATGCGGACGTTATTGGGCTAACATGGCTTTTGCCTGCCTCCCTTGCGGATGTCTTCTTCACCCGATTTGCTTGTTTCAGATTGCTTTATCTACGGAACCTTGATGTCCTGGCTGTGATGTTAAGCCTTCTGGAGGATGGATGGGCCAATGGGGTTTTAAGTCCGACATTGCTTCTGAAGAGGTTGCTGCTGCGACGGTCTACAAAGAAGGATGGGCACCTCCATTAAGTCTCATTGAGACAAAGCTGCAGAATACCAAACGAAAGTTTGAAGTGCCATCTTCTAAATTTTCCTCCTCCAAGCGAGCTTGTCACCCACTACAGAAGGGGGTTGCATCAACGTTGAAGTTGCCAGGCACATTGTTGCGGAAGCTGATAGTCCAACAAGCGTTGCTGTACACGTTGTCAACTTGGGAGCAACGCCTTGCAAGATAGTTAGCCACACCGGGCTTGGTGAAAGTTTGCAACGACGAGCAAGTGGCACTCTGATTGAAGCGGTGTGAGACAGGAGTTGTTCTTTGCGAATGATGTTGTCAAAAATGTATTAGTTGGCGGCGATGTCAAAGCCAATGTGAACTCAACAGCGAGAACGTTAAAAGATCCGCTCAATGCCACCCGATTGTCTGAGAGAGGAGACATAGGAGTTGAAATTTTACGTGAAGTTGGACCTTTAGATTATGAAGAGATCTTGAACATTGCAAGTGCTGTAGCAGCAGAAGCAGATCCCACTTGTGCAACATGAAGGAAACATGTTCATTACTTAAGCTACTTAAACGCCAACAAATATGAACTTAGAATACTTGCTGCAGCTAGGAGATGAATCAACAGTAGAGTGTTTGGCTACTTAGTGTACTGAAATGTGCATATCATGCAAATATCCCCTTAATGAAATAGAAGCGCAAAACACCTTTGTTGACATATTAATGTATGCCATGATTATCAATATTTGTATGCACTTAGCGGTTACTTACAGTGCTTATTTATTGATGACTATTTTGCTTAGTCTTCAATTATTTTGCAGAATCATATAATCGTCTATCACTCTTTTATGGCAAGATTAAAATTTGACATATATTACTTCTGTAATTTCTTCATTTCACATTAATTTCTTTCAAAGATCTAGACCGCACAAATGGTATTTAAGCAATAGAAGATTTCATAATAAAATAAAATGGATGGATGCATGGATGATAGTTGTATGTGGTAAATGGTAAAAATCATCCACCATTAGAATATAGATGTTGGTGCGTGAAAGCGGGTTCAATCAATCAATCAAAGTGATATCCTCTATGCTAGGTCGAGAGTCACTATAGCTAGGCCGAGAGTCACTAAAGCCTCGCTTCAAGAATATTAATAGCTTGATCTATATCCGATCGTATCAAGAAGCGAGATAAAGTTCGTAAGTAGTCATTTGCAATGATCATCACATTTTTCAAAAATCAATGTGAAGGGCAAATGTTATAGTTGACTTTCAATAGAAAAAATTCACTTATATGAAAAACTCATCATTCAGTGCACTAAAAACTCCAAGACATACTATTGCATGTTATTGCATGTCATCGTATTAACCCCTTTAAAACAGATGTTCTGAAATTCTGTTGCATGTCACTTGAGTGTTGAATTATGTACTTAGATTCTCAATGCGGATGTTATTAAACAGAGGCTCAATTTGCAAATCCATGTCCATAATTATCTTATTACATTCTTAAATATTTTTAGTATATCCTTTATATGTCCCAGTTACGTCATTATAGCTTGCTGAAAACACGGATTGTGCTTCAGCACCTCTATGTTTCTCAATTCCCTAGGTAATGTTTATGGATTTTTAGATTGTATCATTGTATAAGAACAACAAAAGTCAAGATTTCTCTAGTCACGATGAATTTTCAAACAAAACAATGAATAACAAATCTCATACACTTGTAAAATCTCACAAAAATAGTAATGTCAATAGTCACTATTTCTGTGATCTAGTGTTAGGTTCGGGCACCACTAACCATAGTCTACAATGGCTCTTTGCTGAAGCATAGCCTAAACCCTTAAATTTCTAGCAAGTTATCTATGCTGGAACAATTTTGAATAGACCATTGCTAGCGAGCACTGCACCAATCACCGTGACCTTTTCATGCCGAGCATTTATCTGCAAAATTAAGCAACACAAAGTTAGCTTTGACTTTGGTCTATCCATTTGCAATGCGCACATCACGATGTTGCAGCCTACAGGAAACAACGTTACACTCCCAAGCGCGTACCTTTGCATCAAGGTGGCCAAGCCGTTGAATGACAAGGTCATACTCCTCCGGAAGAGAGTCTCTTGACACAATGATTGAAATCTCGTTACGTATGTGTGACACAGTATGAGCAATTCAACCCGTAGGAAGAAAAGCCCTAGAGTTGGGCCGGTTGAGAGTGGAGACACCTACCTAGCCCTTCCAAGCAATGGACTCTAAATCCTAACAAGCATTCACAAACACCATGCATCCACCATCACACGATCATCAAGACACGAGATGCAATAAACATCACAAGAAAACCAATGGGGGAAGAAGAAGTACAATTGGGGTCCAACCTCAGCTGGACCCTTGGCCACTAAAATGGCCGTATCTCCCTCGTCCTTGCTCTTCTTGAGGCAAGCTAGGAGTCTACAGAGAGCTAGCTTGATGATGTACTTGAATCCGGAAGCACGTCTCGTGGTTCTTCCTAAAACTTGAGTTATGCGGCCTCAAAGTCAGGCCTTCAATTTGCCCTCCACAGTAGACATGCTTTCACTTAATCGATCACCATTCCTCCGTCCATGATCCAAAAAGAGGAAGCCTAGGCTCTTTGGAAAGCTGGCTTCAAGGCGCTCCTCTCCTCCAAAGGGCTTGCTCAGATTTGTCTCCTACCGATAGAAATCGTTCTTCAAGTCAGCGCCGCCTCTTCTCGCCGTCCGCCGCAAGCCGGTGAAGTCCTCTTGGGAGATCCGCCATAGCTCCCCGTCGCTGCTCCTATGACCGCGCGCTTGGGCTCGTTGGAAAGCTGGCTTCAAGACGCTCCTTTCCTCCAAAGGGCTTGCTCAAACTCGTCTCCAGCCAAACGCTACACCTTCCCAAAGTTGGCAGATCCAGATCTTGGTCGGGAAATCCACTCTCCTATCTTCTACCCTAACCTACCCACACTCACACCCACATCCAACAACTCCACACATTCTACTTGTGTGTTTTCTCCATCTTAGATCACTAACTCCATTCTCCATAGCCACAACCTAGAAGCATCTCAAAACCACACACATACACCAAAAAACAAGAGAGACAAAACTAGCAAACCCTAGCAAAAAGAGAGAGACAAGTAAAAAGAAATGAGAAAGAAAGAAAAGATAAAGGGGAGAGGGGGAAGCATGAGGGAGAAAT
Source organism: Bryum argenteum (assembly GCA_037043015.1). Taxonomy (NCBI): domain Eukaryota; kingdom Viridiplantae; phylum Streptophyta; class Bryopsida; order Bryales; family Bryaceae; genus Bryum; species Bryum argenteum. The sequence goes on along the minus strand of CM073323.1, from coordinate 10,883,167 downwards.
CCTACTCCCTCACCTTCCTTCTTACCTTTCTACTTTCTAAATTGCCTATCTACCTCTAACTCTAATACTACCTCACATCAAATATTCTTCAATTCTAACAATTTAGTTATCCTCCCTAACATAAAATCATGTAATTGTCACTAAATTGCCATACTCAATGCTTTTCTTAATTATTCTAATAACTTCCGAGCCTATTTCTATAAATTCAAATTTAATGCATTTAGCCTATAGGAACCACACAAACTACTATAATCAAATGTATTTTGTATCTAGATATTCAATAACTAATACGTGAGCCATTTGTATGGCTCACAGGTGTCGGCCATCTGCGGGGCATTCGTGAGAATGCAACAGGCCTAGAGTCTTGAAGCCTCGTAGGCAAGAGGCTCCCCATTGGGCAAGCACGGTCACACATGGTATGTCTTGCATCTCTCGCCATTCGTGCGTGTGGGAAAATATGTCCCATCCAATGTTGCCAATTGAATCTGTGTTGTTTGGATACACCTCCATAATCCAATATGGTCCCAACCAAATTGCATCAAGCTTGCTTGGAAATTCAAGCTTCTTACCATCTTGTAACATCACCATGGTCCCGGGGATCAAAGTTCGTTTCTTGTGGGACTTGTCAAATGCGGCCTTCTTCCTCCGTTGAGCCGTCTCTATGTGTTGAGCACTAAATCTCCTTGTTTCATTTAAGCCTTCTAGCATGAGCACCCTATCATGAATTGATTTTGAAACCGCCATCTATCATTGAGGGCAATGCGTAATGAAGGAATTTCAATCTCAATTGGCAAGATGGCTTCCACGCCATAGACCAAAGCAAATGGAGTTTGCTTTGTGGTGACTTGAAGGTAGTACGATATGCCCACAACGCCGCATTAAGTTTAGCATCCCAATCTCTCTTGTTGTCGTATACGGTCTTTCTTAGAATCCTTACAATGGTTTGGTTGACTCTTTCCGCTAAGCCATTGGTTTGTGGGTGATAGGGTGTGGTCTTCCTATGATCAATGCCATAAGCGTTAGTGAGTTCCTCAATAAGGTCATTGAGGAAATGAGTACCACGGTCACTAATCAATATTTTGGGGACTCCAAAGCGAGTGAAAATATGCTCAAACATAAACCTTGCCGTGGTCTTCAGCATGCGATCTTAATCGCCTTGGCTTCTACCCATTTGGTCAAGTAATCCACCGCCAATAGAATGTATGCATTTTGACGTGGTGATGTAGGGTGAACCGGTCCAATATAATCTATGCCCCATTTCTCAAATGGGAGCAAGGGTAAGGAAGGATGAAGTGGAAGTGCCATATGAAGATCATTCCTTGCATATCTTTGGCAAGCATCACATCGAGTGGCATGTCGATGTGCATCGCAAATAAGGTGGGCCAAAAGTAACGGGCGCGAAGAATTTTAAGTGCGAGAAGACGCCCGGAAAAATGTCCTCCACAAGCGCCATCATGACATGCTTCAATGATTTTAGTAGCTTCGGCTCACTCACACATCGACGAAGAACACCATCAATGCCTCGTCGGTACAACCGATTTGCAATGATTGCATAGTGCCGGCTATTCACTCTAATCTTCCTCCTCTCATTAGCGTCCAAGTGCTCGGGAAGCTTTTGAGTACTTAAGAATTCGGATATGTAAGTATCCCATGTAGGAACTACGGTGATGGAAAACAAATTAGCATCGGGAAGCTCATCATCAATCTCCACCATACCCAAGGATTCGAAATTCTAGATAGATGATCCGCTTGTAAGTGTAGACGCCCGGGTTTGTACTCCACCGTATAGTCAAGCTCTTCTAAGAAGAACACCCATCGAGCCACCCGACCACTAAGATCCGGTTTGTTGACCATGTATCTCAATGCCAAATGATCAACAAAAAACACCACCGGATTCATGAGTAGGTAATGGCGGAACTTCTTTGCACTAAAAACCATGGCTAAACATTCCCTATCCGTGGTGGAATAATTCCGCTCACGAAAGTGTCAATTGCCTACTAGCAAAAGCAATAGGACGGTCTTTGTTCTCGGGACCATGAGCTTGACACAATGTAGCTCCAACGGCCACCGCCGATGCATCACAATATACATGGAAGGGCTTCTCCCAATCCGGTGCAACAAGCGCAAGGAAAGGATGTCAACTTGGATTTGAGAGCATCAAAAACCCGCTGACATTCGGGGTCCACACAAACTTAACATCCTTGCGTGTGAGATTGGTGAGTGGAATGGCCGCCGTGGCATAATTTGGCATGATGTCTCTATACCACCCAAAATGTCCTAATGCTCGTTGAATTCCCTTAACCGTAGTTGGAGGCTCAAGATTGAGAATCACTTCTATCTTCTCGGGATCCGGCTCTTTCCTGACCTTAGATACTACATAGCCAAGCAACACTCCTTTTTGTACCCCCATATATACTTTTATTTGGATTTAATGCTAGTTGGTTGCGCCGACACCTCAAAAAACATTCACGCAACATGACATAATGGTCTATTGCTTTGGTTTGGGTGCTAAAATCATCAATGAATACCGACATGGATTTGTGAAGCAAATCAAAGAAGATGGCGGTCATGGCTCTTTGGAAGGTCGATGGAGCATTGCACAATCCAAAAGGCATGACTACATAGATGAAGGTTCCCAAGGTGTGGTGAATGCGGTCTTGTGGTAATCATTTGGATGTATGGACACTTGATTGTAACCCGAGTATCCATCCAAAAATGTGTAGAGTTCATGACCGGCTACCTCATCTAGAATTTGATTGACAAATGGGAGAGGAAAATGGTCCTTTTGAGTGGCCTTGTTCAAGCGCCGATAGTCAATGCACACTCTCAATTTGCCGTTCTTCTTCTTGACAAGGACCATAGGAGACACCCAATCTGTGATCTCTACAGGTTTAATGAACCCCGCTTCAAAAGCTTCTTCTAACTCGCCTTCACAATAAGTTGAAGACGAGGATTCATACGCCTCTCCTTTTGTCGAACCGGTTGAGTACCAGGAAGAAGAGGTATAGTGTGTTGCACTATCTCCGGTGGAATGCCCTTGAGATTCTTATAAGACCAAGCAAAAATGTCTCGAAATTCTAGCACTAGCTCTTTGTACTTTGCTATCTCCTCCTTTGTCAATTGAGCTCCCATTTTGATGAATCGTGCCTCCTCATTCTCCAATGAAACATCCACATCTTGGCAATCATTAATAGGAACCGTAATTGGATTTGTAGGGCCACGATACCAATCACTAGGAACCGCGGGGTATATAGGAGGTCACTTCCAACCTCCAAACTTGTGGAGGTTTTGCGGAAATGAAGTGGTGGTGGTAGAATGTCCTCTTCATTCAACAATCCTTCCATACCATGAGGTTGGGTGCCATCAATCTCAAGATTATACACCGCTTCATACTCCACTTCATCAAGCAAGGTCACCAAACCGGAATCAATGTCAACCTCATGTACTTCTCTCTCCTCGTGGAAATGACATGCACCGCTTGGACTCGAGGTGTCTCATGATCCTCAAGATGCTCTTGAAGCCACGTAGTGAATTCACCATCATCTTCCCAATCATAAAGGCCGGGACCTAAATTCTTAATTGGCCCTAAATCAATAGGATTCTTTCCCACAGTCAACATAGGATGTACATAGCCCACCTTCTCAACACTAAGCTCATCTTTGGTTTTTGGTTTCTCTCCTATGATTGAACTTTGTGAAGTGGTTGGAGTACCCAACGTCACCAAGGCCCGGTTATCAAATGGACCAAATGTCAAGGTGGATGTAGTAATAGACCAACAATCGGAAGCATTGGCCCTCCTCAACCAATCTCGGCCTAAAATAAGAGGATATGCCCCCTCTTTTCATCAACCTCAAAACATGAAAAGTCAATGTGTAGATTTCTCCTCCGGCTTCCATTTGACAATTCACATTTGGCCAAGTGGCTTGATGGAGCGCTCGTCCGCCACCTTCACTATGTATGGTGAAGGACCGGTTAATACCAAACCCAAACTCTCCATTGTAGAAAGTGGCATGATATTAATACCGCTTCCTCCATCTATCAAGGCATGTGGAATCACCTTGTCTAGAATAGAGACATCAATTTCAAAAGCTCCATCATCAATCGCTCTCTCTACATACACCCTTGTAGTCACGATCTTTTGTTTAGGTCTACGAGGCATTGTGGCTCCCTCCTTAAATTCCTTCCTCAAAGAAGGAGCAACTTGGATGAGTTGGGCTATAGAGATATTAGCTTGGAGAGTGCAAAGATCCGACCACAAATCATACTCCTCCGCCGGATTGAATACACACTATGCCCGATTTTTTGACACCCTCTTATCCCGATTGCAAACCTCCATGGGTTCCACAAATTGGTGAAGATCATCTTCCTCATCACTAAGTAGCTCATATAGTGGTGCATCTTCCATGGAGGGATTATCTAAAGGTGGCTCATGAAGAATCTCTCTAGTTTCTTCACCAACAAAATTCTTCATAGCTTGAACATCATGGGCATCTCCTATGCTACTAGTTTCTTTTGAGATGGCATCCAAGGAAGGATTGTTCAGCGTTGTTGCCTTGTCATCACCGCCACATGTTGCATGGGTGGATGGTGACTAGATGAGGTCATGACTTGTGTCTCCAACTCATGAATGATCATATTGGCACTTTGATTTTGCCTTGAATTCCGATTGAGTGGAAGATGTAGGAAATTGAGCCACATTGGGATGAAAAACCACTTCGTTTGAGCATCTTGTGAGACAATTGGAGGTTGATGAGTGACACGCATTGCATATGAGGAGGAGTAGGATGAATTCCCATGTAGTATTGAGAATGCACATGATTAGGGCGCAGGGTTGGCACTTGGTGAACATTTGGTGGTTGGTGAGAATATGATGAGTGTGCCACCATAGGAGGTCCAAGTGGTTGTCCAACACCTTGAGGGTACCATTGGGCGGTTGGGGATTAATGTAATAACCTTGTTGAGTCCCTTGAGGTGGGCGGTTGTAGAACAAATTCGGAGGAGGGTTTGGAGTGGTTGAATTGCCCAAGTTGGGTTCCCTTGGAGGTCTTCTACACCTCTCGGTAGGATGATTGCCTCCGCAATTTCCACATGTTACACCTGATTCTACCCAACAAAGTCCGGGGCCAAGAGGATGCATTCGATGACAAGTGGGGCATGGAATACCTTTGGATTGAGGTTGAGCACCTCTTGGTTGCATAGGTGGATTTGGACGTGGTAAAGGGGCCACATACGGACCTTGAGTCTTTGGCAATTGGCAATGTGTCTCACTATGGCCATATTGGTTGCAATTCCTACACCACATGTTGGTGGGAAAATTTCGGTCTCATTCAAGGAGGAGGCGCATGTGCTGATTTTGCATTGATAGCCATAGCAATTTGGTTCCCAAAGCTCTTAATTGCATCATCAAGCCTTCTCTCCATCTTCTCAAATCGTGAGGACTCCGCTTGTGCATGCCATTGAGTTGAGGAACCGGCAACCTAGAGTCCAAAGGCGCGCGGTTGATTGTTAGGAGGAGTATAAGATTGCTCTCTAGAAGGGACCAAAGGATTTGGAGGGTGTATAGTGTGCAGGAATAAATGCCGGCACCGGTGCTATGGTTCGATTCCACATCCTATCATTTTCCTTCTCAATCCTCTCTACATGTCGGGCAGCCTTTCGCGCATCCTCCAAAGTTCGTGGTCGTGCATTTAAAATCTCTCTCATAGTGGCATGCTTGTTGAAGCCTTGAATGAAGTAATACCGGATGGTCTCATCGGTGAGGTGGTTACCAACAAAGCGGGTTATAACCGTATTGAAACGGCGAATGTATTCAAATTTCTTCGGATAGACCTTGGCGCATTCCGTGAGAGCTACTAAGGCACTTTGTTGTCCGGTCTCGGTCTAAATTGTCTCAAGAATGCGGTTTGAAGAGCTTGCCAATTAGCAAAGGTTTCGGGAGCATGTGATCGGTACCAATTGTAAGCTTGGCCTTCCAATGAGTGGAGAACCAAACTAATCTATAAGTCTCTTCGGATCACGTTTGTAATAAGAGCCTCTATATACCGCTCAATGTGGTGTGAAGGATCCTCATGAGACATTCCCGAAAAACTTAGGCAAGTGTATGGGCGTGGATCGTGGTGCTAAGTTTTGGGGCATTACAATGGGCAATCCACGGGGTGCCATCATGGCATCCGCCGCATTGTTAGGATCCATGGGTGGGAGTAGATTGTCTTCCTCTATCCTATCGTTTGGCTCTATAGTGTAAGTGGATTCCTCTTCTAAGGGTTCGGGAGCAACAACAGAAATTGGTGATGGTTCTCTATTTCTTCCAACTATTGGGCTTGAATGTTTTTCCCTATTAGTCTCTTCTTCTCTATCGTGTAAAGATTGGCGTTGACGGTATTGTGATCGGGTAGTCACCATTCGGGCGTACTATCCATGTCATCCTTAGGATGCTATTTGAGCTACTCCAAGGTTTGACCTAAACTAAGTTTTTGAATCGCGCCAATCCTTTCAACACCGAAGCAAGAAGATGACTACAAGGACTATTTCACCCAAATGTTGAAGAGATGCAATAAACGGTTGGAGGTCCAAAGATACTATATATAGCCAAGTCAAGGTTTCAAGACCTCATGCCTCTACTACCCACTTCATTCAAAGGTGTAACAAATTCTACTCATTCTAATGGTTTCCTAACAAGGTTTAGAATCATCAATCACCACCGGCTCACTTGAATCATATAAGAGTACTTGGGTACAAGGTCCAGATTACTATTAATAGAAAGTCACTCCAAACTCAAAAATAACTATCAATGCAAAATTGTGACTCCTAGACTTGCAATGGAAAGGAGGTAGCAAAGATAGGAGTTAAGGTCCGGGAGTTCGAGTAAAGTGTGCAATTTTGTATCAAAGTTATCTTAATCCAATTAAGTCACGATCATATGTTTTGCAAAATAGAGAAGGAAACGGTAGCCTTGCCTTCTACCCTTGTTTCCTCATAATCACACAACTCTTTTGAAATGATCAACCTTTGTACATCCTCACACACACTACTTGAAGTAAGTGTGCAATTTTGTATCAAAGTTATCTTAATCCAATCAAGTCATGATCATATGTTTTGCAAAATAGAGAAAGAAAACGGTAGCGTTGCCTTCTACCCTTGTTTCCTCATAATCACACAACTCTTTTGAAATGATCAACCTTTGTACAAGCCACACACACCACTTCAAACTCAAGACCCTCCTACCTACCTCCACCTTATAATTGCCTCTAAGTTCCTTTCAAACACCACTCTTACATAAATTTAAGAATAAAAGCAAGCAAGGGAAGTACATCAAGCAAAGGGTGAAATTTTTGAGTCCATTAAAGTGTTTGGATGACTTAAAAGGCCAAAACACACCTCTCTAAGAAAATTTCAGCATGCGAAGTCCATACCTTCCTTCTTGGTGAGTGAAAATTACAACCTAATGCCTTACTACATTCATGAACAAATAATCCTCTACCCTCACCGTATTGGTGCACGTCTTGAAGTGGAATCCAATCAAGAACCTCGTGCGGTTCTTGAATGGGCGGCATCACCCAATCCACTTCCAATTTCCCACTTGGGTTACCGGATCAACGAAAGGTTTACAAGAATTTAATTTATTTATTTTTTTCTTAAGTTCACACATGGATGGACCACAAAAGATGTGATGGACGGGTGAAGGGCAACCTGTATGTTCAACCTGCATCCACAAGCTCTTAGGATCCTTGGGGCATCACTCCCAATTCCCCCAATTTCAAACGACATAAACGGTCCCGCCGGCCACTAATCCGACCTCACCGTCATACAGTAAAACCACGACCTAATAAAGAAAAGCGACTAATACAACACCAAAGGAGCCCCACCCAACAATGGTGGCACAATCCCCTTCACACTCACGACGCAATGTCATGAGCTACTCACAAGGGCAACAACACCCACAAAACGCCCAACCCACAATTGCAATTGAAATGAAAACACAAACACAAACAACACACATGCCTTCAAGCTCCTAGTCCGTACGCATATCCTTCAAAAATCATTTCACACACTTTTACCACAAGTTAGATGACACTCTCTCCCGGCAAACGCACCAAATTCTATGAGCAATTCAACCCGTAGGAAGAAAAGCCCTAGAGTTGGGCCGGTTGAGAGTGGAGACACCTACCTAGCCCTTCCAAGCAATGGACTCTAAATCCTAACAAGCATTCACAAACACCATGCATCCACCATCACACGATCATCAAGACACGAGATGCAATAAACATCACAAGAAAACCAATGGGGGAAGAAGAAGTACAATTGGGGTCCAACCTCAGCTGGACCCTTGGCCACTAAAATGGCCGTATCTCCCTCGTCCTTGCTCTTCTTGAGGCAAGCTAGGAGTCTACAGAGAGCTAGCTTGATGATGTACTTGAATCCGGAAGCACGTCTCGTGGTTCTTCCTAAAACTTGAGTTATGCGGCCTCAAAGTCAGGCCTTCAATTTGCCCTCCACAGTAGACATGCTTTCACTTAATCGATCACCATTCCTCCGTCCATGATCCAAAAAGAGGAAGCCTAGGCTCTTTGGAAAGCTGGCTTCAAGGCGCTCCTCTCCTCCAAAGGGCTTGCTCAGATTTGTCTCCTACCGATAGAAATCGTTCTTCAAGTCAGCGCCGCCTCTTCTCGCCGTCCGCCGCAAGCCGGTGAAGTCCTCTTGGGAGATCCGCCATAGCTCCCCCGTCGCTGCTCCTATGACCGCGCGCTTGGGCTCGTTGGAAAGCTGGCTTCAAGACGCTCCTTTCCTCCAAAGGGCTTGCTCAAACTCGTCTCCAGCCAAACGCTACACCTTCCCAAAGTTGGCAGATCCAGATCTTGGTCGGGAAATCCACTCTCCTATCTTCTACCCTAACCTACCCACACTCACACCCACATCCAACAACTCCACACATTCTACTTGTGTGTTTTCTCCATCTTAGATCACTAACTCCATTCTCCATAGCCACAACCTAGAAGCATCTCAAAAACCACACACATACACCAAAAAACAAGAGAGACAAAACTAGCAAACCCTAGCAAAAAGAGAGAGACAAGTAAAAAGAAATGAGAAAGAAAGAAAAGATAAAGGGGAGAGGGGAAGCATGAGGGAGAAATCCTACTCCCTCACCTTCCTTCTTACCTTTCTACTTTCTAAATTGCCTATCTACCTCTAACTCTAATACTACCTCACATCAAATATTCTTCAATTCTAACAATTTAGTTATCCTCCCTAACATAAAATCATGTAATTGTCACTAAATTGCCATACTCAATGCTTTTCTTAATTATTCTAATAACTTCCGAGCCTATTTCTATAAATTCAAATTTAATGCATTTAGCCTATAGGAACCACACAAACTACTATAATCAAATGTATTTTGTATCTAGATATTCAATAACTAATACGTGAGCCATTTGTATGGCTCACACACAGGCCATGTTCTGCCTACCTCAATTGCCGGGAGCAAAGTGTCTCCAAATATCACTCTAGTCCTTACCATCTCCACTGCATGAGCTTGATCAATGGCTATCCAAGTTTGTCCCTCTACGCGTCTATATCTCACATACTGGAAATTACCATACAGCATCTGCCGCCCCAAATGGTAACGAAATCTTATGCTGCCGCGGTTAACCTCGCACTTCAGGACATCTTGCCCACGTTCATACTTCACGTCCCACCCAGCGTCCATCAAGCTACACATGAGCTTATCAGACGGTTTGTTGAAGATGTACATTGACTTTGTTCTACGTATGCTATCCGCACAAGCAAACAAATCCACCATCACATGGACTGGCATAAACCATTGGACATGGACGGCGCGCTACTCTGTCCCCTCCTTTCATTGCGCAAAGAATGTCGATAGCCAACTTTTTCGCGAAACACTCTCAAGTGTGCATGTCGGGAGAGGCCACTCGAGAATCTGTTAGTTCCTAGAGAGGAAGCATCTCCAAGCCGCCATACAACTCGTTCCTGCATCGAGGCACATACACTGCCCGCAAATAGAAAGTTCCATCCGCCATCAATTCCTTGTATCCTCTCCCGTTCCGAGTTGCCTCGCCAACCTCATGATGCAACACGAATATCACGTCCAAAACTGATGTTGGAGGCACCCAGTCTTCCCAATAAGAGGCATACAAGTAGTTGCATACGTTGGGCTCGCTAGGCTGCAGCCAGTGGGTTCAGTTGAAGCTGTCGGCGCTGGTATGCATGTCGCACCAAAATGGAATCGAGTGTCATCACCACTTTGTCACGAACAGTGCTATAATCCCATCGAAACTCCATGATCTTCGCCTTCCATGCACCCGCGTTGCTTTCATCGCCATACCTCCAAGAATCTCTTGCCCAGGGACCACTTGATGCAGGCTTCAATGTTACCCAACTCCCAACCTCTAATCGCAATGGAATCCACTGACCGTACGCATCTTGATCGTTGAATATGAGAACTGATTGCACCTCCGCCCGTGGCCGACGAACCGTTGCCATTTCAATGAACCTAGAGCGGATAAGCGAAGCGTTGCCCCGAGCGTTGCAATGGGAAGTTATGCGCTGCTGAAGCACTACGACTTCCTGAGCTGACCTCAAAATTTGGCGCTAATGACTTTGCATGTGGTCACCCGCTGACTGTATCCGCTTCAACTGTCTTGTCATCTCCTCTCCCGCGCCTTCACGTCGCTATTCATGCCGACTAGGCTCTTCCGTAAAGCTTAAAATACAATTACGGTTGGATTAAAAAAAGGAATTTCCAACGGCTTTACGTACACTCAATGAATATTTATGCATCCGCCATGGTACATGGTGTACATTAAGCAGATTAAATTTATTCCATGCACCCGTGAGTACGGGAGACTGTGCTTCCACGTAGGTCCTATGCTGGAACAAAAACCGAATCGCCATTGGCCGCACCCATGCATGCAGAATGAGTGGCACCATTGGTAACCACTGCCTAAACCGACATGTCATCCGGGCAGTGTACCACAACAGCTGACCGCAGCATCGTCGTTGGGGCCACTCCTAGACCCCAAAATTCTTCTAATGGTGTGGCCCCTCGGTGGGTGTAGTGAGATTTTTTATGTTACTTGGCTTAAATCCTCCTTTTAGTGTAAATAGAGGATGAATATAAGTCTATTAGCATGTTGAATGTAAATAAGGGAGTGAATGACAAATAGACTTAGAAATACCCTTCATAAAGATAGGAAGAGACCTAGAATATAATGAAAAGTCAATCTTATGGCAAGTAGTTCACTCTAGAGATTCTCAAAGGTGTGACCAATTGTCTCAGGAAGATAAATAGGCTTCTTCCTTGATTCACAACTAGCACATAATATGAACTTCAAGTAGAATATGGAAATATGTGACTCAAATTGCGATAGTGATATTATCTTTCAATGTAAACATCAATTGTAAAAATAGCTTAAATAAAATTGTCTATTTTTGTTTATGTGTTGTGCCACCAGGTGAGTGTGCATTTAGTTGTGATCTAGGAGAGATCATTGTAGTGTGAGTCACTCGGGTAGAGTGCATTAGACAATTAATTTTTAAGCTTGTAGCAATTGGTTGCTAAGTTAAAGATAAGTCTATTTATAGAGAATTGGAAGTGTTGATTGTGTGAGATTGGAATTGGGTAGAAATTCCAAAGTTTGATTGTATTGCAATTGCGGATAGCAATACTTAATGTTTAATATTGTTATAAAATAACACCATCTACAATTGTATTATCTAATTTGAATCTTTTTGACCTTAATGTGACCTTAGTTGCTATAACAATAGTCTTATTTGACCTTCCTCAAGGGAAGTACCCCAACTAAAAGAGTTACTATAGCTTTGTTGCCTTGGGTGGTTCTTTGTCTATACTACAGTGGGTGCCGGGGAGACGTGACCGCGTAGATTTTCCAACCAGCCCCATCTTGCTGGAGTATCAAGATTTCATGAGAGGGATCGACGTTGTGGACCAGCAACGCGGGGAGTACACAGTTCAGCTCCCCACTCACAAGTGGTGGCACCGGCTACTGTTGTGGGCTCTTGACTCAGCTACACTGAATTCGTATCTACTCTACCGTGCAGATTGTGAAAACGCGGGGTTGCCCATATTCTCCCGTGTATTGTCGCACTACACCCTGGCCATGAGTCTCATTGGACCATACCTTCCTGGTGGTCACGTGAGGGGACAGGCGGGTCGCCTGGCTCCTCCAGGATTCCATCGGATTGAAGGCCATTGCTCAGCTCGACGTGCATGTGTTGTGTGCACAAAGGTCACTCGGCGTTTTTGTGGTGGTTGTGCGGGGCAGTTTATGTGCGATGGGGCGTGTTACGTTGCAGTGCATACCCAGCCAGGGTACTTGGCAGGGTGTCGCCGTGCAGAGAGACTTGCAAGTTTTGTTTCTCGTTGACCTCGTAGGTGAGTGACGCATGCGGTCAAGTGCGTCTGCACCTGAGGTGTTGGCTCAAGGTCGAGCCTTGCGGTGTGAGTAGGTCTCACGTTGCTAGTTAGACAGTTTAGTTTGATCAGTGCAACATAGCTCCGATCTGCGGTACGCCTTATTTGTGGCCCGAACCTTGTGTTGCAAATTCAGTTTCGTTGTAATACAAGTGTTGCGCAATTCCACCAGGGGAGCATTCGGAAGTATCTTCCATGAATCAGACTCTACGCATGTATAGTGACTCATGAATTCTGAGTTTGCCGCAAAGTCCCCCCTCCCGCGAGAATCCAGGGAGAATCGGATTGTCAGGTGGGGCAAACAATAAGGCGCGGAAACTACCACACTTGGAGATTCTAACACTCCCGCCATCTCAGACCGTTCCCTCATGCTCCACTCTTTCACATCCTACGTCCGTCAATTGAGCTGTACTACCCCGCGAGCACCCATGTCATCTAAATCCCAAGATTCACAGGGTCACCCTGCATACGAGTTTGTGTCTGTCTACGATCTCAACAACAATCACATAATTCTCACTGTGCGGTTCAAAAACGTTGGATCTTCTCAAAAACTTCAGGGCTCAATGTGTTACGAAACCCCTCTCAATCCATGCGGTCGGATTTTCTGTCCCTCTCCCGCAGTTCACATATTCAGCACCGTATTGACTGCATACCCGGGAGCATCTACGGTTCCCACCAGACGTTTAGGGCTTAAGGCACCACAAGCCTTGAATCTGGTGGTTAGGGCTCATGGCCCCAAGTGAGGAGGTTGTGGGTTGTATTCCCATGTCGGCATAGTGCTCACCACCATAGTTCACCCAACTATTGTTAGACCTAGTTGTATGGGTACCTCAAAGCCCTGCGGGGAGATATCTTGTCACGTATCTATAAGGGACTAGTGGATAGGTAGGAACCAGCCCCATGTGCGCCCCAAGAGGGGTTAGTAATTCCGTCATTGGTGTGATGACATCCGGGCATATATCCAAGGATAGGTCAAACGTACACTCTATTCACGTGGGCCTCTAAATAGGTTGGAGTTTCTCTTCTTTTCTCCCCTTCTTTATAACCATATATCTTACAGTTTGTCTCTAACCAAAAAAGTAGTCACTTTTGTTGAAACAACTTGCGGAAATAATGCAAAGGAGGAGTTGTGACATGGTTCTAGAGGATTGGTGAAACCTCTACACGCGAAAGAGATAGTTGGCCTAGAGGGTTGAAAAAAACTACACGATTAGATTAGCACCATGTGGCTGAGAAGAAAGAAATGAGATAGTTGGCAACAAATGGATGCCAGTGAAATTGGCATCCATTTACGAATTTCAAGGTCAACCCATAAATGTCCCTATCTACTTGTAGTCTTCAAACATCATTTTCTTGAAAGTATCAAAAAAGTAAATGTAAGTAATTTATTCAAAATCCAATTGTACATGTATTAAAACCAAAGTTTCTATGTCATTGATCAATCAAAGTTGCAAGATGCATTCAATGTATGGTGTAATATTTTTACAATGAACTACATTCATCTAAAAGGCCAAAAAACTTCTTTCAAATTTTGTATCAAGTTGTATAAACTCATTTTTTGTTTTAAACATTGCCATACAATAGCTTATGTTAACAAACTTCAAGTTTGTAGTTATACATTCCTTGTTAATTGAATTTATCTCTTAGACCTCAATGTTCAACAAATAGTCATATGTGATACTTCTTTATCTTGTTTTCTATTCAATGGAAAAACTAGTGGTTGATCATGGGTTTGTTTAAAAATTCTCTCAGTGTTTGATATGGTATCTACATTTTAATAATCATTTTTGTCTACAGGTATTTGTGTTTCACACATATACATCTTACAATACTTGTCGCTTACATTTTTAAGCACATTTTGCAAGAGATTATCATGAATATAAAAGACAAATAAAAGAAGTAGGTGTAAGGTGTACATCTAGGTTTGAAATACTCTCTTATATTATATAGTAGTGCTTCTACTCATCGATGTACTTTTAGCATAAAAATAATAATGGTTGTTGATCAATGAAGAATTGATGTAACTTAAAGTCCAACTTTGATGATTTTTCATTACAATGAAGTAAGTTTTATGTGTCCAGTAGGTATGAACAAACTAAATGCTTGACAAGTTGAAGCACAATTTTGAGTACTTTTATATTGAGATTTATGCACAAGTTGTGAGTAGACCTTTAAATGTTGAATGATGTAAAGAAAATATATCGTGACTATCTTGCTTCAAACACTAGGCTATTTGAGTGTACGAAATAATTTTGTTGCCGACTGCCCTACCAACAAACATTTACTAATTAGTATCTTGGAACTATTACAAAGAGTTTTAGAAGAATTACAACATATTGTTTATATCTACATGTGTTCAAAAAATTATTCTCACTTACACATCTATCGATGCAACCCCAATAATCAAAATATTGTCCGGTACAATGTTTCCCTTCTTTACCTTCAACGCGCTTTTCACAAGCCTATTATCATTGAAAATTTTGGGTGTTATGTTTATCTTTTTCACATTTATTAACATGAACGACTCATATATACATAAACTATTAAGATAAAATATTAGGTAATAATCTGACTTTATAATATGAAAATAATCTGACTTTATATATGAAAATAATATGACTTTATATATGATATCATAATATACCCATTATTCTTTTTTGTTATTAGTTGCAAAAGAAGATACATTAAGCTACAATTTATTCATTATAAATTGATGTACTAGGGTTACATATATACTATCCAATTATGCAAAGATGATAGTTGGCATAAAAAACTTACACAAAAACCCTTGTATGTCAAATATAATGACAATGTATCATGGCATTGATTTACCTCATATGCAAGGAGTTGTTTTACACACCGAGGCTTGCATGATGCTTCACACTCTGGTTTTGTATCAACTGGGTCTGATTCTTCATCTTCTTCTTCTTCCTCCTCTTCTTTTTCACCCATCTTACACTAATATGCAAACCTCACTTATGAAAAGAAAAATCTGAAAATAGGAACAATTTGGATAATTTGACCAACACTATATATTGAGACTTGTGAATAAGAAAATAAGAACAATGAGAATACCTAAGACCTAACTTTCAACATCAAAATCACATTAACAAACAATAATTAATTGATTTCATACATACCTATATAATTCATGAATGCTCTATTATCCTGCAAAATATCAAGGGTACAAGTATTTCTCTACACTACAAAAGATTCTATTTTCAACCTCAATATTCTATAACATATTTATTTGGAGTTTATAGCATGTATATTGTTGACAAATAGAAACCACAACCTCAAGTAAATATCAATGATGAGCAATCATGAAAATTTGAATAAGAAATATGGTCACAAATGGATAAATTGATTTATATGTAGTACACTAACTATATGTAGTAAAAAAATCAAACCCTATATATCCTTGTTAGTAGTTAGTTATTTTCTGTCTTTTGAATATTTAAAACTCGTGGTATTCCAAAAACTATTTTATATTATGTTGCATTCAGTAATGTATTTCACTATCTCCTTTGTAATATCATCGTTACTATTTGTTATATTTCTATTATATCTCCTCGTTCGAAAATAAGATAATTTCCATAAACATGCCATTTATATGGGACAATATCATTCTAATGAGATTGGAGTTAGAAAGAGAACCGTGTTTCATGTAGGTTCACTTGATGAATTTTGAAGGAGCTAAAAGAATTTGATCGAAACTAACATCTACATCAGATCTAAGATTTTACGTCTACATTACTTTGAGCTTGGACCAACAAAGAATAAAAATAAGAAAGTGAGAAGGAAAGGGAAAGAAAGAAAATGAAATACAATTGTCTAATAGTTTGTAGTGCTTATTGAATAACTGTAATAATAATCAGATTTTCATTCTTGTAATTTCAACTAAGTGGCACTGCCTGTGCGAAATCACAAATTGGGTTGATTTAAAGGGCTTGTATTAGTTGTATAGAAGGAGGTGCTAAAGAAAGCATGGTAGTAGCTAGGTGTATTGTGCTCTTTTACAAAATGAAATGTTTGGTTAAGTTAGAATGAGGTGTGTAAATATGGCTTGAGGTTTATGAATAATACCAAAGCCATGTAACAAGTGTAATTAATGCACAATAAACATTACCATACACTATACTCAAAAATCCACAAATACTACCACTGAGTCACCTTGTTAATACAATCCCTTCTCCCCTATCTAAAATTCTTAATCTCCACAAAATGTCATTGATGCAAACACACATTTAAAATGATACGGTAACCTCTGTCTCTTTCTTGCATTTTCACCAAATTCAAAACTTCCAACAACCTCTAAGCATGAAAGACCCTAGAGACAACACTACTAGAAAAACAAGGATAGTCATTATCATTAAGTAACTGAAGACCCATTTTTTTACTAAAACCAAGAGGGATCATTTAATGCAGAGGATGAGCTAGCATCTAGTTATAAATGATGGGAATGACCTTCAGACTAGCAAATGTTCACCGTGGATCCAAAGTCTTGAAAGTTACCCAAGTATTCCATGGAAACTGCATGCGAATCACCCAAGTATCACCCAAGTATCACCCAAGTATCACCCCAAGTATCACCCGAGTATCACGCAAGTATCACACATGTATGACCTGAGTATCACACCGGTATCAACCAAGTATCACCCATGTATAACCCGAGTATCACCCATGTATCAATTCAAAATGTGCCAGTGCTATGGATGACAATACAAAGCAGAGGATACTACTGGCTGTACTGTAGCCGGATGATCTCAAAGAAACTTCCCGGACACTGCTCCTCCACTTTTGGCATCGATCGGGAGGTAATGGAGGTACTCATTTGAGTGAACAACTTTTTCTTCTCGTACGATACGGACATTTTTACAAGGACAGTGGAATAATATGCATTGAATTTCCCACTTGTCAGCAACAGGCAGGCTTTTCAGATCTCGCAGTTGAATCATCAGCTTCTGTCCTTCTGGATCTGAAACGACCACCAGCTGTGTGGATAGACATTGAAAAGCCCAAAGAATGGTGAATGTCAAACGAATCGACCTGAATGGACCCTACAGGAACATCAACGCATCATTGAATCTTTCACACTCATTGCGGACATGCCTTATCTCTATTCCATCGTTGACATTGACCCAGTCAATCAATCACCCCATGCAGAATCCAATATATCGCGGATCATAATGCTCTGAATCTATGATGCGAGTAAGCTAGAGCAACATCGTGCTCAAAAAGATGGAATGAGGTGCTTACAATGCAATCCAGCTTATCAATGCAGTAATCGAAGTGCTCGAAGTGTCCCAAGTGATCGATTAGGATGCAGCTCTACTGGCCGCTCGATGTGCTCTTCTCCCCGCAGCAACATGTCTTGCTGGACCAGTATGTGAGCCTGATGGAGGCTCGCATGAGAGACGGCTATAGTATAATAAAACTGCTCGTCTTGATAGCGGTGATGGTGATCACATTCATGGCAGCTGCGGTTTTACAGTCCGGGATACGGAACTGGCCGCTGGTGATGCCGTCACGAGGTGGGTTGCGGATGCCGCCAGGAAGCATGGGGTGGCCGTTTTTCGGCGAGACCGCACAACTGAGAGCGAAAGGACTCGCCTTCTACCTCAAGCGAAGGAGCAAGTAAGCTCTACCTAGATAGACTATCCATGGACCACAGGCTCTGTCATCGATCACCATCCGTGCAATTGACAGTTATTTTTATCGGGCAGGGCAGATACGGAGAGACATTCAAGTCGCATCTATTTGGAAGGGCGTGTGTGGTGACCACGAGCGCGCAGGCGGCGAAGTTTGTGCTCGTCGATCATCCGGAGCTTTTTCGGCAACGAGGGCTTCCGAATGTGGAACGCATGCTGGGTACTCACTTTTTCGGGTACAGTGACCAGCATCGCTTCCATTTGATGCTCCGAAAGCAACTGTATGCTGGACTTATTGCTCATCTTCCCCACCTCATCCCCCACCTTGAGCTTCTGGCACTCAGTTGCATGCACACTTGGCTTGGCGGGCGAGAAGTTCATGTCCTCCAGGAAACCAAGCTTGTAAGTCCCACTCTTGATCTTTCTCTATCTCTTGCTCCCTCATGAATGAGATTCTCACCATGATTGAATTGGCAGTTTGCAGTACGCGCTTCCATTTTTTACGTGCTGGGCTTGCTTCCGAACGAAGTCAACTCCGAGTTGGTTGAGGCCTACGGCAGTATCGTCGATGGATTTGACGCTTGGCGAGTTTACTTGCCTTGGACGAAGTACTACAAAGCATGCCAAGTATGATTGTGAGCTTCAATCAAGCTATATAAGAAGTACTTATGATTACAGTGTGCTTCGATCAAGCGTGCTGATGACAAGTGGTGCATTCTTGAAGATGGTAGGGGCAACGGAAAGCTTCAAAAATCATCAACCAGATCATGAAAGAGAGGCGATCCTCTTCAGAGCCTGGAAGTGCGACCACCAACATCCTGTCGGTGCTGCTGAAGGGAGATTCGAGTGGTCAATTATCGGATCGTGACTTGCGAGAGACCATTCTTACTGTACTGTTCGCTGCCCACGACGCCTCTGCGACTGTGCTCACGTGGGCCATGAAATTCTTGAACGACGATCCGACCTTGCTAGACAGTTTCACGGTAAGTGCCATCATTGAAGAAACTTGCTATGGATCAGAGTTTTCAGAAACTTGCAAAATCGATAACTGAACATGCACTCGTGATTGTGTAGAAAGAACATGACGAAATTGCAAATCAGAAGCGAACTGCGGACGTTTCTCTCTCATTAGAGGACATCAAGAACATGGTAGTAACACAACAGGTGCGATTTAGGTCAAGCTACCTCCTCTCTCTCAGTAAATACATGGCTATGTCGTATTGATCAATATCCAAGTGCCATTCTGCTGCACCAAAACCCTGTATTATTTGGAATTTCACCACCACAATATCAAGATAACAAACCGGAAACATCGTAGCTTCACAAATCTAACCTCCCTAAAGTGTCAGATGTACCGACTATTGTCATAGAAGTTTCACGAATATGCTGCAGGTGATCAAAGAGACATTGCGGATCGCCAGTCCAGTGGACTTTTCCTACAGAGAAGCCGTACGAGACATAGCTTACGATGGTTCGATGCTAAACATCGCTCACTCGATCATTGGGTCCTTGACTGATGAATCGCAAAAGCCTGGAAAACTGACATTGAATGAGCTGATCTGATTTGGCAGGGTTCTTGATACCGAAAGGGTGGATGGTGTTGGTGGTACACAAAACGTTCCATTTCGATCCCCACGTCTGGAGACATCCTCACGACTTCGATGCCGCTCGCTTTCAGGTAAAAAAACAACATAATTATCAACTTGTATCAAATGTACCTCTCATCTGAATTGTGTCTCACAAATGAATAGGAATTTTGTATGATAAGACAACACTAGTAACAAGTGATGATATTTCATTCCTGACATTATTCAGGTGATGCCTCGACCTTTTACATACACGCCATTTGGAAATGGAGCACATGTGTGTCTTGGCAGAGAAGTGGCTCAGCTCGAGATTTTTATCTTCCTCCATCACCTTGCACACAAATTCGGGTATTGGACTCCCCTACTTGGATGCTAATTAACCCTTAAACGCCCATGGGGTCTGAAACGGACAGCCCAAAATTGGATCACAACATCTTTTGGACTTGGGCATCGTGAATAGTGCACTTTTTTGAACTTGGGCATCGTGAATAGTGCACTTTTTTGAACTTGGGCATCGTGAATAGTGCACTTTTTTGAACTTGGCCATCATGAATGATGACCTTGCAACCTCGCACAAGGTCATGTACAACCCCAACATGTCTACCACAATCCTTTCAAAGGACAAAATTGCTCATACAAATTGAGATTTGATTTGTAAAATTTCACTTTTTGAATGCATCACAAGAAGGTGACCAGTTTGACATCAAAATTTAAGTGATAAGTTGAGTATAGTGAGAGCTACAGAGCTGATTATGTTGGAACATGACAGAATTGCAAATCTAAGTGACACATGTATATTGAGGTGCATGACTTGAAATTTGGGTAAAAAAAAGTATTTGAATCACACATGTGTAATGTCCGGAGAGAAATACTTGATGAAGAATTGACAGAAAAGGATGATTTTGGTGTTCTTTCCCGGATACCCCAAGCTTGCCATGGCCATTACACAAAAACAACATTTCTAGTCTTACGACACATTTAACTACTTCTGAACGCAATCCAGAAGTAAGGCAACGGGGATCCCCTATACTCATGTCAATGAGGTACAAGATACACTATGAAAACAAAAATGTAAATCGGGGGATCTTTGGAGAATATAAAGATACCCACATCCCCGATGTAAATTTTCAATTGCTGTAAATATTATTCCACAAAATTGTAATCTCCAAAATTTGCTCAAGTCCATAATTCATGAATGAGTCTGGATTTAGTTAAATGTGGCATTGTTGTAAAGCCCCCCTTTCTTCTAGTAGTAGTGTGAAATGTTGCCATTCTAATGAAATTGCTCATCATTTCGAAGTGTAGTACAACTATATTCGTTAAATCAGTATTTTTTCAATTCTCATTTTAGTTTGATATTGTTGCAAGTAGAAAAGGAGTAAAGGTAAAACACAACAAAAAACTATTCGCACAAAGTAGCATTATACGTCCCAAGAACCTCATATTGTGTCAATTTAACAAATATAGCTGATTTCTAAGCTCGAAGATGAAACTGTACTAGGTGGGAAGAATGCAAATGTGGACATGGTGCAACAACATCGCCGATCCATGAACCGTTGCAGCAGTCAGTTGCAAGAGATTACATGATCAAGCTTCATCCCCGAGAGTCAAGAGTAGAGTTTACTACACATGATACCTATGCATCCGTTGTTGATGAATGGAACGATTGACTTGTATCTTACAAGAATTTGTTTGTAGGAATGAATTTGAGAGCGAGTATTCTTCATGCCTACTCTTACTTGTGGATGAATAAAATTTTGTTGTTTGTTGTGCTTGAATGTCTTGTGTGTCGTGGACCTAATTCGTTACTTATTTCACTTTAGAGTGGATTGTTATAAAGTATTTTTTGGTTTTCAAAATTGAGTTTCGACTTTATTTGTTGATGTTGGATTCCAAAAACTTGTTGTGGAGTTATAAAAGAACATGTAATTTAGGGAAAAGGGTCTAATTATGAACTCTTTTCCCTCTCCTAGGATTTCACTGTTGCAAGGTTATTGTTTGAGTCAAGAGATAATCCTCCAAGTTGTTTTTGTGGTGTTGCAAAGGCTTGTGGTGCCTTGCTTAGCTTATCACCCTCTTCCTCAGTTAACCACCTCCATTACATAAGTGATGTTGAAATGATACACAATTTTATTAATCTAGCTCATTTTAAGGTCAAAATTGAAGCCAATCTATGCATTGAAGTTAAATTATAAAAAGTTGCAAAGAGTGAAGGATAAAATTAGCATAATTCTATTTTGAAATTTATGTCGTTTGATTTCACCTTCTCACCTAATCATAGATGACAAACTAAAACACTTAGGAGGGTTACCCTCTTCATTTGATGTTTGTTCTTGACATTGTATATTAGATTGTATTCCAAGTTAAGTTCATCTATTGCCTTAAAAATCCCAAACAAATTCAATGTGGTATGCATATCCAACATACAATTTTTGCGCAAGGAGCTTAAATATTCTATTTTTACAACATGGGTTTTGCTTTACAACTTTACCAGATTACTAGACTTAATTTGGTATCCAACCCAATTGATAGATTTTGTCAAGAAGAAACAATACATAAAGAAAAATATACCTATTCAAAGTTCCTGCCCAAATAACTTCATTCAACAGTCGCAGCATTTACAAGTTCCGATCCAAACAACTAACATATAATCACATATACAAGTATAAAAAAAACACTTGATGTTTCTAGGCTAAAAAAACCCCTACATTTAGAGGTTATATTTAATATAATAAGAGTCAAGCAAGAATATATCATGATGCTTATTTTCCCAAAATCTTCAAACCTCGTCTTAAGTTCTTTGGAAAGGCACCACAAGCCTTGGCTTGGTGGTTAGGGCTCATATCCCCCGATGAGGAGGTCGTAGGTTCTATTCCCCATGCCGGCGTGGTGCTCACCCCTACAATCCACACAACTATTGTCGAGGTCCTTGGACCTTGTTATATGGGTACCTGAAATTCCTTTGGGAGATACTATGTCAAGTATCTTCAAGGCACTAGTAACTAGCTAGAAACTAGCGTAGTTATAGTGTCCACCCTCGAGAGGGGGAAGTAGTATTGTTCCAAATTCCCTTGTCCGGTGGCCATCAGGATATTAGCATTACGAACGGACACTTCACTTAAAAAGGGACCGGAGTTTCTATCTATGTACTCGAGTAGGAAACCCCAACAAGAATAAAGCAAGGCCACATTCCATTTGTTGGCTTTTCAATTTTCTACTCATTCAGATATATCGCCTTGGCATGATGTGCAATTGTTATTTAGAAAGGGCCCAGCAAAAGAAGAAGGTGGTGTTTTTTCCACATGAAGGAGCTCAGATATTTGATATCCCTTTTAGGTGGGAACAAAATGGCATGTGCGCGGCGAAAGGATCTGGATCTGATAGGAAACCTCATAACGCGCAAAAGGATGAGAAACGGACCTCGTGCCAATAATCGCCAGGGGGCGGGGGGCAGATTGAGGATGAAAATAGCTAGATTCAATGTAATATCAGATGAAATACGTCAGGTCCGGATGATTTTCAGGATATTAGGATGAATGTGGCTCACTGATTGCTAATGGACTACCTGGCAGGCAGAAGATCCAACTAATTGCAGAGCAAAGACCTCCTGAGGGAGGGGTCCACTACCGGCGGACGAACGTTGGAAGTGGGGGACGAAGTGGTGGATCGACGACGAGCGAGCGAGCGTGGAGGACGAACGAAGCGCACGCGGTGGACGAGCGAAACGAACGCGGTGGGACGAGCGAAACGAACGCGGTGGGACGAGCGAAACGAACGCGGCTGGACGGACGAGAAAGCAATCTCCTTGCTCTCCCCTCTTGAGCCTCAAGTGTCTGCGGCATTGACTCTGTTTTGTGCTCGCCTCTCCTCGGAGGGCCGCTCGCGATCACTGCCCCAGTTGCTGCCGTTCCCTTTTCGCTTCGGGGTCTGGATGTGTCACACGGCGCTTTGGTAGCCAGCCTCTTCAGGTCTCCCTCCTCTCAGGTCAGCCACCATCCATTTCGGCTCGAGTTACATCGTACGCACTTGGGTTCCTTCCTTTTCGCTTGCGTGCTTGCTTTGGTCCAGCTCGCTTTTTCCTTCGTGATTTCTAGCGCATCTTAGCTCGATAGTCTAGTTGCGCGCTATTTGAGCCACAGATCCCAGTTGGTGTGCCGCCATTTTGGAGATTTGACTTAGATCTAGCTCAGTGGGTTTCAAACGACGTTCCGGTGAGAATCATTTGAGTCGATGTCGAGATTGAGTCGATGTTGCTTTTGAAGGTAGAACTGGGTTTGAATGTAGCGATGTTTTTAACGGCAGATCCCGCCAGTTCGGACCTTTCACTCAGATCTCGCTCACTTGGTTGCTTCGCGCCGTCTTTCTACGACGTCGCCGTGTGATTTTGGCTGAATCATTCCAGAAGTGGGAGTCGGTTTCGAGGTTCGTCCGTGTCGAAGGTAGAACTGTTCGTTACAATGTAGGGGTGTCAAGGGCTTGTAATTTAGTAAGTAAATCTCGAGAAGATCTAGTCCCGCTTTTTGAGTTACTTCATGTAGATTGATTTCCGCAAGAATCGAATTTCTAGGTTTGAATCTTTACATTCATATACACGCGCTCGTCACTTTCTACGTGAAAATTTGGATGTGAAATCTTCTTGTCTAATGCATTGATGCCACTGGCGGTGGTTGATCGAGTTCCCTCCGTGGACTTTTTACACTTTCTGCACATTTGGATCAGTGGATTGTCCACGGTGAAGTAGATTTCGAAACTCCGCGACTAGATCTGTGTACGTTTCATTCTCACGCAGTTTTTCTCGTATTTTTCAGGATCAAGGATGGGGAAGCCGGGCTCTCCGAAGCTCGTGAGCTTTGACAATGCGAGAAGGCGTCGCATAACGTGGTTGTTCGCCGTTGCTGGTCTCTGCTGTTTCTTTTACATCCTAGGCTCGTGGCAAAACAGTGGCCCGCTTTCGCCTGTGGGCAAAGCAGGCTGTACGACTGGGACCGGGGCCTCCGCACTTGATTTCGGGGCACATCACGGACTAGCAAGCACCAACAGCGATGGGCTCAAAGTTGAGCAGTTTCCTGTTTGCGACATGAAGTACAGTGAGTACACTCCCTGTGAAGACAACAAGCGTGCCCTGACGTTTCCCAGGGAGAAGTTGTTCTACCGTGAGCGCCATTGCCCACCGAAGGATCAGCTTCTGCGATGCCTCATTCCTGCCCCTCCAGGGTACAAGAATCCCATCAAGTGGCCGGAGAGCCGCGACTATGTATGGTACGCCAATACTCCTCACAAGGAGCTCACGGTGGAGAAGGCCATTCAAAAATGGGTGCAGTATCGCGGTGAGAAGCTTTACTTCCCTGGTGGTGGAACGTTCTCCGCTGGTGGCGCTGATAAGTACATCGCCGACATCGCTGCGCTTATTCCCTTGGATGATGGCTCCATTCGAACTGCCATTGATACTGGTTGCGGGGTAAGCTCCAGCATCGCTCTACACCTCGAGAGTTGAACAGTTTACGCACTCGCAGATTTCTGACTGTATTCGATCACTTTCTGCAACAGGTAGCGAGTTGGGGAGCTTACTTGCTGAAGAGGAACATTTTGGCCATGTCATTTGCACCTCGAGATAATCACATCTCTCAAGTCCAGTTCGCTCTCGAGAGGGGAGTGCCTGCTATCCTTGGAATCATGGCCACGATTCGGGAGCCCTATCCCGCACGGTCGTTTGATATGGCACATTGCTCTCGCTGTCTCATTCCCTGGGGCAACTTGGGTAAGCGACTTCTCCTCAAGTCCTTCGATGTTCGCTCTTCGGATACTTACTGTCGCTTCTTTTCTTTCCTAGGTCTTTTGTTCTGAAGGTTCTTGGTTGGTGCAGAGAACATGTACCTTATGGAGGTGGATCGTCTTCTGAGACCTGGTGGTTATTGGATTCTGTCCGGTCCTCCCATCGACTGGAAGACTCACTGGAAGGGTTGGGAGCGCACTCAGGAAGATCTGAAGGCGGAGCAGGACACGATTGAGGAAGCTGCGCAGAAACTGTGCTGGAAGAAGTTGGTCGAGAAGGACAACTTGGCCATCTGGCAGAAGCCTCTGAACCACATGGAGTGCATTGCGGCCCGCAAGAAGAATCCCGATGCCGGTCCCCGCATGTGCAGCAAGTTGGAACACCCTGACCATGCTTGGTGAGTCTCTTTTGATTTTGGTTCATATTCTGTTATCGGTTCGTGATTGGTGATGCTCACTCATCGTGATTGTGTGCAGGTACCGGAAGTTGGAAGCTTGTATCACCCCACTTCCTGAAGTGAAGCACAAGAACGAGTTTGCGGGTGGTGAGCTAGCCAAGTTCCCTGCTCGCGTGCACGCCATTCCCCCAAGAATCGCAAGCGGCAGCGTTCCTCTCATGACAGCTGAGAAGTTCAGAGAGGACACGAAGCTGTGGGAGAAGCGGATCAATTACTACAAAGCTCATCTGATTCCACCACTCACGACTGGCCGCTACAGAAACATCATGGACATGAACGCCGGTCTCGGAGGCTTCGCTGCTGCTCTCGTGAAAGATCCTGTGTGGGTGATGAACGTCATGCCTCCTGAAGCTAAGGTGGATACTCTGGGTGTGATCTACGAGCGTGGTTTCATCGGAACGTACCAAAACTGGTACGCACATCTCCACCTTTCGCTTCTCTCTAGTTTCCTTTTCCCAATACATGGACTGACCAAGTGATTGCTTCAGGTGCGAGGCGTTCTCTACGTACCCACGAACATACGACCTCATTCATGCCGACAACGTGTTCAGCATGTACCAGGACAGGTTTGTCAAGTCTCCTCTTGTGAATCTGATCAATGACTGCTGCCGCTAGCTGATGGATGTATCTATTCGGGTTTGAGGGCTAATCGCGGTGATGGTTTGCAGGTGTGATATCACGTACGTGCTGCTGGAGATGGACAGAATCCTGCGCCCAGAGGGAGCAGTGATTATCCGGGACGAGAGTGATGTGATGACGAAGGTGATGGCCATCACGCAAGGAATGCGGTGGGAGTGCCGACTGGCTGACCATGAGGATGGCCCATACGAGAAGGAGAAGATCTTGGTTTGTGTAAAAACATACTGGGTTGGTGAGGATGCATCTGCCAACTCTACATTAACAGGTTAAAAGAGTGAGGAAGGTTGGATGTTAGGTAGACTTGTATGTGCGGCGGGATTTTAGCCATTTAGTTTTTCAGCTTTTTCTTATCAATCATAGAGCATCGTGTCGTCGTAAACAGATTGATCAATTCAAAAAAGTGATTGTCAACCGCTGGCTCTTGCATGCATTGTATTTGATCTTGTCAATTGCTAGCGATGGAGCCCTGTTCTTCTCGTCGATGCACGTCCTTCATGGATTGCTCCGGCAATCTGGCCTCCTTACGTGAATATTCGCTTTGAGGTTGACAATATTCTGATCATGGAAGAATTCCCTCTTGACTTAATGCAATCAGGGAGATTATCTGAAATCTACCAGATTTGAGATAATCAACTGAACAACTATAACGGGACAGAGCGAGTACCTTACATTCCCTAGGGCATTCGCACACATGCACACCACACCATATCAAAAATGCCTCTTGACTCTCTACTTTGGTATTTCAAGAAATGGCCCTGCAGATCTAAGTTTAGTTGACTAAAACTGATATTCTACCTGTGATTGGTGCATTGACTATTTCACATGCACTTTTGGTGCATGAGGAGCTCTTAATGGTGAGGAGTCTGATTACAAGGGCTCTTTAAATACAAATGAATATTTTTAACGAGTCCCCTTTAGCAAGTATGGGTGGAGATGCCCTTACACACGCAGCATGTGATGAACAGTGGAGAATCTAATGCCCAATCTATTTTTACTTTGAAGTGTATTGGTGTAACTTTGAGGTAGTTTAACTTGAAGTTGTTTTGGATATGCCTATCATTAAATTGCCCTCGTTTTCTGATGAGATCTACACTGAATTTAACTTGTAACAACAAACATCCTCATATATGCAAATACTTTTACTATCTGCAATAATGATTGCTTCTAATGGCACCTACTTTTGAGACATAAGTTGGAACCTAAATTGATGATAATCAATACTATTAACTTCTTTCAACGAAAGCTATTAACTACTTTCAATGAAAGCTAACAGTCTTGTCAACTCGAAAGATTCACCTCTTGTACTCGAATTATGTAACTACGGTGCACAACTACAGATGTATTCCAAAATGATCAACTCGTTTAAGCCCAGTATCGTGTACACTGAAAACATGAACACATAGCTTGGTTCTAAGAACACAAAATCTAGAAGGTGGATTCCATATCTAGAGTATTCTGAGGAACTGCAGCAGATTACTGAAGAAAATAACTGCGCGATGCATCCATGATGGTCGCTAAGAACCAAGTATGGTCAATGATAAACTAATATAACACACCTCAGTGTTCCCGAACTCGAAAGACTTTGCTTACTGTAGCAATCCTTTTGGGATAATTCTCAAAGAAAAATGTAAAAAGAACAAAGAATAAATGATTGTATGATTATTACAAACACTAGCTGCTGCAAAAAAAGGTGCTGGTCATGGTAATCTAAATAACCGCATGCAGCGTACTTACAAAAATAAAAGCTGGACACACAACAAAGCTATGCGAATTAATTACACACGACGTATGCCTTATGACGATCTGTATTCATGTGTTCCACCTGAAAAAAGGAGTGACACTTAGACTTTATCGTCGTGGAACCACCAACGCGTCTCCTTGGGAGATCTACCATTTCGGCAGTTCCTGACGTACCGATCATCATCAGGTGGTCTTGCCTGTTGCAACGATCAGTACGAATCAATCAATACGTATACGTAGCAGAAAGAACCAATCAATATGGAATAGGCTAGACCACAATCTCAGAGTTCGATATACGAATCAGATTAATGGGAACATGATCATACCTTCACCGTGGAACTCGACAACATAGAAAGGATGCTGATGCAGATGGAACTCACAGTCATTGCTGGTGACCATGAGTCATAAAGAATATCTGATGAAACAGTTCAGAAGTATGAATACACTCTACAATATCATATAATGAATTAAAACACGTCGGCAACTAGAATTCAAATCAGGCAGAACAAACTCTTCACAATAAAGCTAAAATTGGACGCACAAACATGTCCTGTTTTATGATGAGGAAGACATTCCGTATTCTAAAAAGTTCCAGACACAAAGACCGCGATTATTTTCTAAGGTGTAAGATGATTCCAGAAGCCAGTATCGATCTCCTCGTATTCATGTGAAATATATTCAGCATGAAGCAAGATTCACTATGAAGAGCAATATATTACGGTGCTTCTGCTTCTGTACTAGGAAAATTAATTCCAAAAGTATATTACAGAAGGCGTCTTAACCTAGAAACACCTAACCACATTATCCCAGCCATGCAGCTCATCACCCCAAGAGTTTTAACAAACAGAGAAGGGAAACCTGTTGTCTTATAACTACCACTCCTAAGGACCCTGGCTGATGTCAAGCAGACAAGCTTCAACAATCTCTGATCTATCACCCCAATTGTGCTCTATCACTCGAAATGGCAGAATTCAGAGTATCCTACGATAGAAAAGATTCAGTACAGGAAGAAAACTTACCGAGACAAATATGGCCGTTGCTGTAGATATGAGGATGCATGGGCGGTACTTGCATGAATATGACCTGCACGTAGAACGTAGTTAGGGATGTAACCACACGAAGAAGATCAATTTTCCAAGCATTACACGATTCAAACCATACCTGAGGGGCCTCCATCGGATAGTGTTCCGGAAAATCAACTTGCAAATGAAACTGTTCGCCCTCGTACAAAGTATTCGCAGCTCCATTCACCTCGATGATCCATCTGAAGTAAAATCAATTTACATATGAGACACTAAACCCTAATAAGCTCCTTCAACAAACAAACAATCAATTCATTGAGTAAATTTACCTTTGCAGACTGTCGGTAACTTTATGCTTAAATCCGCAGGGAGCATTCACCTGCCACTCAGTGAGCTCTTTCTGCAACCGATTCGCAGCAATCCGACTAAGGACCTGCATGCAATTGTACAATCAATTAGCGAAACATCATGCGAAATTAGAAAACCCTAGCGACAACAATAAAATAGAAAAAAAGGACTCATCAAGCGGGAATTCAGCAACGGCTAACCTTCTCCTTTTGGCCGTATCCCGATGAACTCATGATGGAGCCTCAATGGAGCAGAATTGGCGAAAAAGGTGCGGAGAGATCGCGAGAACGAGAGAATGGGCAATAAGACACCAAAATGAGATTCGCAAAATTGGCGAGAGAGGAGATGTTCCGTCAATTGAGAAGTTCCATGGCGAGAGGAGGATGAGAAGTGGCATGAAGTGTCAGCAGGCCTTTGGTTTGCTCGTTTTGCGAGGATCGGAACCCTAGGCCATGGCTACAAACGAACGATTCTCTCTCTCGGAAAGGGGGAAACAGTCAAGCCGTGCGTGGCACTCGGTCCTCCTTTTGTCCATTTGTGAGGGGTTGTAATATCTACGACGTTTGTTCATGTGGCCTGTTTTGACCGGTGTACTGTACCATCCTCTCTTTCTCCCACAACGCCCTATGCATGCGCACTTTGTACCAACTTCCGAGCATTTGCTTCATTTGTACGCACCTAGGTTCTCTAAATTCTAAACTGTTCACATATGTATGATTGGTATTACCAATATTCAGGAGTTTGTAGATTCTACGTTGCAGTTGTTAAGAACTTTGTTATGAT
The DNA here is from genome assembly GCA_037043015.1 of Bryum argenteum. Taxonomy (NCBI): domain Eukaryota; kingdom Viridiplantae; phylum Streptophyta; class Bryopsida; order Bryales; family Bryaceae; genus Bryum; species Bryum argenteum. The sequence goes on along the minus strand of CM073323.1, from coordinate 10,852,714 downwards.
GAGAATACTGACTAAATAAACTTTCATAATCTCATAAACTACATATATGGTCAAGGGACGACTCTATACTCATTCTTTGAAAATCTATAGGTAACATTTGTTGATAATGCTGAATTAAAATTTGGGGAACATCTTTTTGTTTCCCAAGTGTGTATGTAAACATATTTTCAACAAACCCTTTCTACATTCATTAAAAAACCCGATGAATCTTGACATTGCCTTTATTACCCCGGGCAACCCTGGGTTCTTAATATGACCTCAATGGGACTATCATAAAAAATCAATACAATAATTTTCCAATTTACCTTGTGAAGGTAGGTTTTCTAGTGCACATGAGTAAACTTGATGGTCAAATATGTTAGGGTCAAGGAGTTGTTCTTAAATACTTAAATACACACCAAGAAAGAACAAGAAAGAAGAATGTATGGAATTTACATTCATGAATCTTTTATTCACAAAGAAGAAACATGTCAATCAATAATTATCAAAGGTGATATCGCATCCAATTATGAAGTGTGAAGGGCATACTTATGGGCCCTATATCCGTCTCACCCCGCTCAATGATTGATATACATTGGACATATATGGTCAAGGGACGACTCTATACTCATTCTTTGAAAATCTATAGATAACATTTGTTGATAATGTTGAATTAAAATTTGGGGAACATCTTTTTGTTTCCCAAGAGTGTATGTAAACATATTTTAAACAAACCCCTTCTCCATTCATTAAAAAAAATAAAAAATGTAAAGACAACCAAGTAAATTACTAATTAGAATTAACAAAACTCACACGATACCAAGAATAAATAGCAAAAAAGTGATTGTAACATTTGACTAATTGAGGGAAGAGATACTTAAATTACTTTCTCCCTACAACCCATGATTCACTACATCATCACGGGGGTACTCAATAAGGATCAATATAATGCCCAGAAAGACGATATAATCGAAAAGCAACGGTTAATGCAAATGCAAGTTCTACCCCACGACTCTTTAGGAAGGTAATTCATTTTAATCAAGTAGAGCTCCAACATGTGGAGAGAACCAACGATTAATTCAAGCTTTGAACTCAGGAAGTCACGAGGTTCTAAAATGTTTCTACTACGTCACCTTATCCCTCTCTAACTCATGTACCTTATCCCTCTCCAGGTACCAATACATGGAGTAAAAGCAAGTTCTCTCTTTAAGAATAGGTGAAGGACGAGGGTCCATGGCCCCTCCCTCTTTTGTACCCCACCTAAGTTTTAAACCCCCTAAGAGCCCCCATTAACCATTTTATGGTTGATCCCAAATTTTGATCGTTAGGGTTAAGTTTCCTGAGTTTCTTCACAAAATGACAACAACTAACCTAAAAGATTCTCTTGATATTTTGATCTCTTTATATTTTGGATCTCTTGATATTTTGGATGTTCTTGATATTTTTGATGTCCATGACACATGTACAGATTGTAATTTGGCAACAAATGCTTACTTCGCTAATATCTACGACAGAAAGAGGATGTAGGGCTAAAATCTAGCACTTTCTAAGATCTAGCCCAAAGAGCGCAAAAAACTAGAAGGATAGTCAATGTCCATGGCGTGAAATCATGTAATAGATTAATATTCATGTATCTGGACATAAACATCAGCTTACGTATTCTTCGATACCTATCAAAAAGCTTATGAACACGAAGCAAGAATCTAGTGAGTAAAGTGGTGTTTGAGAGCTTTCTTCAGTGATGGATCCAGCGTGCAATGCCGTCATCTTCTCCAACAGCTGCGAGAATCCTCATCGACACATGCAGACTCACCTGCCAAGCAAAGCACATGTAAATCAGATGAAACAAACATGAACAAATAAGAATAAGAAAACAAGAGCTTTTGAACTTACCGAGCGGAATCGACTGTTTGTTAAGTTGCAGTTTTGAATCGTCCGACCTTCCACGAACCAACCTTCCCACACATCAAATGCATGGTTCACAAATACTAGCTCCAGTTTCTTGTTTGCCTGCTTGCATACACCCGCTTGAGTCAGTGAAACTCATGAAGAATCTTCAAACTCATTCCTCTTACCAAAAACGAGATGTTGAAGTGTGCAATTTCGGTGATAATTAAGTTAGTAAGGCCCAAAAACCACCGACGAGTCCTTCGTCAAGAATTAGACCTTTCTACATGCTAAGATATTGTTGAGTCAAGTACTGTATCAGTTAGTGTACTGATGTTCAAAGATAGCCTAAGCTTGTGATCAGGATCAGAGCTTTTCTTTGAGTGATAGTCCGATAGAGCATGGAGACGATCTGGATTGAAGATTGGTTACGTACCTGCAGAAGTTTGCCGCCTGCTGCGAACGATCTCAAGCCGATCCGATCCTGCGACGAAAGAAAGAATGGATGCAATGAGTGAGAGGCTACAGACAAGGGCGTATGTGAGAGGGGATTGATAGAAAGCTGAGCTTACCCGGTTGCGGACAACAAGGAGGAACTGTGAGGCGGGGTCTTCGGGTGTGACATCGGACATGACGTCGAGAACCCATCCGCGGCCAGGACCACGTTGCCGGGCAACGTAGAAGCCACCACCAGACATGCAATGTAACGCAACAACATAGCCTTCCTTGAGCTGATCAATGGCGAGTCCAGTAGTGAGGTGACCGCGTCCCATAGAGACAACGGGATCCATGGAGCCACCCACTTTGGGTTGCGAGTCGCCTTGATCCGGGGAGGCGAATCGGGGCTCGGAGTTGGAAGCGCGCGCGCCATTAGCAGCCACCGCCCAGTCAATCGGAGCAGAGGATGATTCAACCTGGTGTTGCTGTTGCTGCTGCTGCTGGGCTGCTGCTGCGGCCTTTCGGCGCCCGGAGCGTCGCCGCGACTTCTTCCCTGAGCTTCGAGGCTCACTGGTGTTGGCCGGGCTGTCCGCTACCACGGGTGACGAGTCCTGCGCCTCGAAGATCACCTGCTTTTGTCGATACTCTGACCCGCTCGTGCTCTCCACCTCCTCTACCTTGAACAGCTCCTTGCCGAAAACCTCCTTTGGATCTTCCTCCTCCACTGCGAACGCTGTGTAGTAGTCGTCGTCTTCGGAGGTTACGTCGGTGGGGATCATGTTTGTTACTAGATATGAGCAGAGAATCTCTACTGCTTTTGCTCGTATCTCCATCCATGCCTCCTCACTGTAGTCCGCACTCCTCGATGTGATCAACACGTTCGGCATCTCTCTCACCTGCCATAGCCCAGCCCACGACCCGCTAAATAACTCGTACTCCGCACGGAAATTGGAATCTAGAAGATCTTGATGTGGAATTTTCTAGCACAATGTCAGCATGAGATGGGAGATTTTTGTGTGTGTGTGTACCCAGGCTTCGATCCAATGGGGACTCTCAACTCCATCTAATGCGCACCCAGCCACCGTGCCGTCGATGATGGCTTGCTTCAGGGCACAATCGTCGATAAGGTGACTGCTGCTGGTGTTGATAAGAATTGCACCTGCACGGTTAAGAGTGTGTTAAGAGTTGAGAGTTTGAAAGTGATGAATGATTGACTTTGTTTGCTAGAACGGTGACCTCGTTTCATAGAGTGTACAGCTTCCTCGTTGATGAGCTGCACTGTGTCGCTCGTGATGTTGCAATGGAGAGTCACGACGTCACTGATGGCGAGAAGCTCTTGTAGCGTTTCCACCTCCTTGGCCGCTACCGGTAATTTCCTGCGACTCCTGGCGCTGGCCGATCCTCCGCCATTCTGCACATCCACCACTATCCCCGAAGATGTGTAAAGAGCTCGGAGAGAGGAGAGGGATTTGAAAGTGACCGAGTTAGGGTTGCGGGTGATTTGCTGGGCAGCACCATCACCTCGGGATCGAAGAAGACGACGAGCATTCGAAACGCGAGGGAGCGCACGGCGACAGCGCAGGCCGTAGCGGAAGATCCCACGATCCCTACCACGAGGCCTTTGCAGCGGCGCATGCCCTTGCAGACGGAGTGGGCGGGGCCGAGCCAGCCGGCGGCCATGGGCGCGAAACTCTTCTTCGCCAGAACGTGCGTGTGGCGCAGCAGGCCCAGCATGAAGGCCAGCGTGCTGTCCGCCACCTCCTCCACGCGCTTCTTGTCGACATGGACGAGCTGCAGGCCGAGCTCGGCCGCGAGCAACGAATCGGCCGCCTTGTCGGCGCAGCTGAGCGACAGAATGAGCTGCCAAGGCTTCAAGCGTCGTTGCGCGGCAACAGGCAAGTGCACAAGCGATCGCACCACGACCGCCACGGCCTCTTCCACCCTCCCCGACGCCAAGTGCGCCAACCCTACATGGCGAAACTCCGCAATGCCGGCCAACGCCTCTATCTCTAGCCGGCAGTCCTCCAGGCAGTGAATGGCTACCACCAAGGGCGGCGGCACCACCTCCCCCATCGCCATCACCTCCACGCCCTTGCCCATGATCGCACCCCTCCCCTCCCCTCCCCTCCTACCAAAAATTCCTAACCATTTCCCCGCACGTAATACAACTAGATCCCTTGCTCTGACACTCCGTGTACAAAGACCGATCCCTGCCCATCATTGCGAAATGGGTGCTTCCGCCATCGCATCGGAAATCAGAAACAAACCCCGCTCCGTTACAAGCAGAGAATAGGTCGTAGCTCTCGTCACGCTCGCCGAGTCCGTCACAAGCGGGGCCCCCCCTGCGGGTCCTTCGGAACAACCCTCTCAAATGGCAGTGCAGTGCCGCCCGTGCGAATTGATCTTCACTGCCAACGACACATTGATTGATGATCATTGCCCCTGGCAACGGAAATGAGAATCTCTGAATATAAATTTAGTCGCCATCATCGCACAATTGCCACATGTAAAGTTGCACTCATACTTTGCAACTGATGATGCACTCATTCTTTGCAACTGAACCACTTTTTTTGTTTGTTTGTTTGTTGAGATGATATTTGGAAACCACTTGCATTCATTGCATTGAGACAGCCATGGTTGTGAACCCTAATGTGTTCAGATCAGACATGCTTGTGTATTCACAAAGATCTTTATTGCAAAGAATGGATTGCATAAGTATGATGCGTTCAATCGCAAATGGGCGAGCTAGTGATGATATTGTACAAAGCGAGGTGCTACACTAATTAAGCTGGAGCTGCTAGATTAGTTTCTAGAATCTCGGGGGTGGCGGTTTCTTCTGCCGCCGCACTTTTCTCTTCAGCTCGGGCTGCGAGCAATGACTTAGATTCCGTCAAATGTATCTCGAAACTCAGCGTTCCCTGTGGCTCGCCGGATGGCAAGGTAACCTGAAGCACACGAGCACAACAATAAGTCCAGCATCGGAGTTTCCACTTCAATCATGTCGGTATGCAACTTAACCCAACCTTTTCTCGAGGTTCTGTCGGTGTGTGCGTTGTGGATACTATGAAAGTAAGTACTGTACACTGTTAACACTTTGTCGCCACCGAAGAAGGTAGGGCGATCGCCTGGGCTTGTAATACTGAGAGCGGTACGGAAGATTTTTGAAGCATGTGTGAAGCAAGTACAGTAGTGCTACCAATTTGGATTGCTGAAGTGATTCGAATGGCAGTACCTGGTGGACGTCGAAATCTTCCTTGACAGAGTCGCCCGAGGCGCCCTGTAGCATGATGTCGGCAAGGTCGACCTTGATGCTGCCGATGGGTTTGGTGGACAAGAAGCCCAAGCCCAGAAGCTCGAGGTTGAGGATCAAATTCGAACCCAGCAAGCGAGCCGCGAGCGGCACAGTGATGGTACTATTCCACACCGGATTGCTGCCGTTGGTCTTGTCAATAGGACCAGGAACGCGCACACTGGGGTCGATCCAAGCCACTACATAAGCATGCATCTTGCTCTTGTTCACCTTCTTCAAATCCGTCGCCGATTTCAACAATATCTCCAGATTCCTCTCCGCCATAGCTAACTCCAAACCCTATTCAGTCAGTCAGTCCGTCAGTCGATTATCAAGCGCTCAACTCAACGCTTGGTCTCTGGCATACCAACGAATGAGTCGCGGTTACGCGGTCAGACGCGTCAAGCACAGCATATTCGCGATTGCTGCAACCACCAGGCATTCTTCCCGATTCTTGCATGTCTCTTTCGATGCGACCCTTCAGAGTGCTGCAACCATCAAGCAAGCACCCACTGATCCTTACTCGCAACGCGTGGAAAGCGCGAGGCCGACTTGATTGACTTTATTCGAGCCGTACAGATGCCACAGGACATGCTCCGGATCAAGTCCGAAGTTCGAAATTGCGGGCTCGCACATGGGTTGGAATTATGAATGCCCGGGAACTGAAGATGCAGTTTGAAGACCCCCTGCGGACTTCCGGGGGCTGGGGTCTTCCAGACGGTCTTCGACTTCGAGAGGGCCGTTGACCCAGGCGCGCGCGCGGGGTTGACTGGACAGGCTGACGTGTCTTGCTTGTCGAATCCAAATCGGACATCTGGAAAATAACGAACACGTCATCAATTCAATCATATTTCCAACGAATCTTTACTGGCTTACGTGTAAGACTTTCAAATCGATCGACTTTCAAAGGAGCAACTTCCCTTGCTCGAGTGAATTTTTCTTGTTTTTATTCGAAACAATTAATAAAAGTTGTTAGCAAAATTTCCTTCATAAGAAGAAAGTTGTATTAACCCTTAAACGCCCGAGCAAGCCCGAGGGGCTTGATTCCAACAGAATCTTCCCTGTAGCTCTCATTGTACTCAACGTTTCACTTATATTTTGATGTCAAACTGGTCACCTTCTTCTGATGCATTCAAAAAGTGAATTTTCACAATTCAAATCACAATTTGTATGAATGATTTTGTGGTTTGAAAGGATTGTGGTAGGTAGGTTGGGGTGGTACATAACCTTGTAGGAGGTTGCAAGCTCATCATTGATTGGTCCATTCATGATGCCCAAGTTCAAAAAGTGCACTATTCATGATGCCCAAGTCCAAAAGATGCTGTGATCCAATTTTGGGCTGCCCGTTTTAGACCCCAAGGGCGTTTAAGGGTTAAGAATAGTAGAAGAAGAGAAACTCCAACCTGTTTGGAGGCCGGCCTGAATAGAGTGTTCGTTTGACCTATACTTGGATATATGCCATGAGGTCATTACACCAATGGGGGGACTAGTAACCCCTCTCGGGATGAACACAATGACTAAGAATAGTACTTAATGGCTCCTCAAAATTTGAAACAAGAAGCAAGTGCAAAGTTGGTTGTAGGTGTTTGTCTTTAGTGTTGTTAGCAATCAAAATTTTACCTGAAGGTTGTGTGTTTGAGTATGTATATTTTTTCTTTAAAAATAATAATATATTGTAAATATTTATGATGTTTTGAAGTTACAGTCACTTATGTATTTACAAACAATCTACTAGGCACTTTGATTTGAATGAAAACAAAGTAACAACATCAGTAGTATAATGTAATCTTTCAAGAACAAATGCAAATATTAAGAATATTTTTAATATATTTTTAAATTCTGTTAAAGTGGCGTTTTTAGAAATTATTCCTACATAAATAATAATTTCATTAGCGTGTTGAAGACGGAGAGAAGCATTTTCGTAACCATGACTTGCATTTAAATTGTAGTAATTAGAGAAGAGATGTTAGTGACATGTTTTGATGGTCAATTCTATATATTTTTTTGCATGACAACTATTAGTTTCTTATATTGATCATACCATGTTGATTTATCACTCTGCTGAAAGCATATTCTTCATATTGGAACTCAATACCTATATATCTACTCATAGTTGTTTACTTACAAGTGATTACTTTAGTTTTGAATACAACGCTCCCGTTGGATAGGCTTTGCATCAATGGGTTCAATAGCATCTGATTCAATAATGTCAAGTAGATGCTAGTGAATCCATTGTTGTTGTTTTAAAAAAAATTGATGTCTAGTTGTAGTATGCTCCTTTCAACACTTATTTAAGTGTGCCATGACAACTTTGGTTGCGAAGTGGGGCTATACGAGAAGTGAGTCGGGGATGTCAGAAGGGAATTGCAATCGAAAGCAATTTGGCTACTCGAAAAGTTTGAAAATTGAAAGTATACTTTGAACACTATTTATAGTGGGTCACTAATTACACTAATCAATATGGTTTTCTTGTGTGGTATTTTTGCCAACATGGGGCTACAACTCCAATAAATTAAGGAACGATAGGGAAAAACTTTTTGACCTTTTTACTTTTTCATAAACAATGCAGATTTGCCATTGTTAATGCCAACTCAACTTGGTTACTAACAAAAAAATTACTACTTGTAGTCATTCTTTTGTAAGATGACCCAAAAATGGAAAAACCCAACATCCACAATATACAGTATTTGATTGAGACTAAAGGCCCCTTCCCACCTGGCCTTTGATAAGAGCATACATTAAAACTTAAGACCTCCACAATTTTGGGGAAATTCCTTATTCTTAGGGAAGGCCTCATCAATGAGGCTTGGAAAAGTGTCTTGAAAAGTACCCTCAATTACATAATGGCTCCTCAAAGGCCCCATTAACTAAGACCACTCTTAAGTCTTCAAAACTTGAGAATATTTCTAATTGTGGTGCTTCCTTAACACTTGCCTACTAATGCTCAACTATCTTTTGTCCTCCCAAATACTAGCTAATATTTTTTTTGTCCTCCAAGTTTTAGAGTGTGCCATGTGGGCATCCATGTAGGATTGGTAATTACTAAAGAATGTAGGTGTGGACACACACTCTTTTAAGGAGATAAGACCACCTTCTAACACCACCTCTAAGGCCAAGTGGGAACGTACCTTAAGTCAGACATATTCTTAAAATTTATTTGAAACCTTAACCAATGGCTCTCTTACTAGTCATCTTCTTACTAACATGTTTGCCTTCACTTTGTTTTATATTTGTCGATACAATTCTACGTCACCCAAAACATTATGATTGTTCATTATGATTGTGGTTTTAGGGTTAGGGTTTTGGATTCTTCAAGCACAAGGAAAGTAGAACATGATTCGTCAGACATGAATTGGATACGAATCACGCGGCGCGGGTATGGGGATCGATGCTAACGATATACTTGTGCACGGGAAACGAGTGAGGAATGGAGATTTTGACTCACATGAGAATCCCGAGACGGTTTTGCATCCTTGAGAATCTTCTCATCAGATTGCGGTAGAGAATTCGAAGGCTGAATTCGCCAGTGATGAGCAGCGGCACCGGGAAGAAGCCCGCGCGCCATGTCTACAAGACTGGCGCTGCTGGATGCGGTGGCAAAGCGGCTCCGACCTCCGCCAAAAATGCCGGACAGGTAATTGATTGCAACGATCCAATTGCGAAATTGCTTCGATTTCTGATTCAATCAGTATTTCCAGATCAGTTTTTTTATTTCGATCACGAGAGAATGCCTGATCAGCTCGGACATTTTGTAAATGACTCCAATCTCTGTATCTTTGTATCTGAGAGGCGAGTTCATTGTAGCACACAAGGTGACCGTAGTAAAAGAGTCAACCTCGTACAATTCGATTGCTCCATAGGAGCTTCTTCAGTGGCTGTTACTTGAATTGTTGTGTTTTGTGTGTGGCAGCCATTGCCGTGTCCGTTTTGCGACAGAATTTTCAAGCAAGACGGGCGCTTGAAAGAGCATCTGAAAAACAAACATGCTGATGAAGAGAATCAAGAATCGGCAGTCTCGGCGGAGAGTAATCAGACAGAACAAGCACCGGCAAGCACGAGCGAGCCAGTACAGAATCCACAGCGCGACGAGCATGGTTATCCAATTAAGTCTCCGAAGACTCTTCTTCATGAATGGTGTCAAAAAAACAAGAAGCCTCAACCAAAATTCAAGGCCGTGAGTGATTCCATTCTTGTCCGATGCATTGCATTGAAAGTTCAAAATATATGCTGGTTGTATTGCAACATTGCTCATCCTCTCGAGAAGCCATGGGTTAAAGGGTGGACCTGGTCATACGGTCACATGCTTGTGTCCGATGTCTCATAGCAGAGGAACGGCTAGGATGGATTTCAAACCTTTGCTCAAGAGCTTGTTGAAAGCTTCCAAAGTGTGACAAGGAACTTTCCAAGTGTTCACATAAGCTTGGACTTACATGAAGCTCTTCTCATTAGGGCATTAGTGCTGACATCTTACATCCCAACGTACCAAGTCTCATCAATTGTCACTCTTTGGCTCTACTCTTTGAATTTGCAGGTAGAAGTGGAGGGTGGAGGTTTCCAGTGCCGTGTAATTCTACCTGATGACAAGAAAAGTGAAGCTGATGTTATTCTTTGGTATCGAAAGGAACCGACTCGAACATCTATGGAAGCTCAGCATCGTGCTTCTGTCATGGCACTTCATCATGTAATGGGAAATCGCAGGTGAGCTAATGTTTGCCAACCTTCGTCTTCGTCTTGAATAAATTCAATATTATAATGAGTGGCGACAACCTTCCCCATGGATTAACTAAGGCTCTGCGCTCGATGTGGGTCGTTCTGCTTATGACAAAAGTCCGTTTATCAGGTTTTGAGGAATTTACAGTTACAAAATCCTGCATCTTGTTTCAGCTATTTGCATGTTACCTTAAAATTTTTTCTTGATTCAGAAAGCGCGTTAGTAAGGTTGAACTTATAAATTTCACAATTAAGTATCAATATCTTAAACACGACCTGCTTTGAGAGTGCGTTTTTCATGGCTTGGTATATCCATGTCGGAGTAGGCGAGTGTTTTATTTTAGCTTGAGTCTCATCTGTCTTTTGGCGAACCTTGTAGTAACTTTGTAATACTGCTTGCATATTCCAGTAGTGTGGACTTTGTATATGCAAATGCTTCAGAGCAGGGCAATACCTTTACATTGATAGGAACATTGTTATGTCTGTGAATCAGAATCAGTTTCTTGCTGTATTCGATATGTCAATGATTTGATTCATCACGCTCATTCTTTTTGAGCAAGAGAACGAAAGTCAAAATGAGGGTTCAATTGTTGCATGCATAGGTTATGTGGGTGCAGCTGGCATGACTGTGGTGGGGACTTTGGATGTGTACTTACCAGTTGTTCAGAAGCAGTGAAATTTGTGGGTATGTTGCACCTGAGCATAAGATGTATCAGTTTCCCTTCGTTGAAGCTATCTACAAATGTTATAAGATTAATCTGTCACATGTACATTTGGAAAGCACTGCAGAGAAACAGGCTCTCGACCTATTGTGATTTTTTATCGTGTACAATTAATCAATATACTGGAAGTTTGCGACTGGAGCACTGCACATGTAGTTTGCGTTCATGCTTTTTTTCTAGAATCTCGCTGATTGTTAGCGTTTTCAAATATCTAACCTCCTCGTTGATCTTTTCTGCATTATCTCTTATTGGAAAGATGTTCCTTGTTTTGGTAGTACATACCAGCTTTTTTTAGGTATAGCCGAAGGTCACTATGCTCAGTTATTGAGAGCTGTTAACTTGTTCTGATGCGAAGGGCTTTTACCTTTTTGATGCAATTTTATCTAGTTCAAAAGTCAATGCGTTTGCTTCTGTCTGACGGTTTAGTCACGTTATGCAACAGGTTGGATCGTATTCTCGGTGAAGATTACAAGCAGCTATGGTTTGACCTAGATAAAGTTGCTGAAGAGAGAAAAGAGTATCTTAAACGCCATCCACCGCAGCCCAGGCACAAACCTGCTCCAGCACAACGAGAGCTGCACTCGGTATTCATGAGCGAAGGCAATCGGCGTCTTGTAGAGGACATAATCCGTGGCTCAGGCATAAGTGATGATGTCACTTCTAGTTCACACTCTGAACATGAACAAGAGTTGATCGTGGATGACGAAGAGATACCCGAACATCAGAACGAAGGTGCAACCGGTACGTGGGAGGACATAACAGAACCTGGAACAAGCAGTCAGGAGACTGATCATCCTCAGAAGCATGTGTATACAAAGGTGACGATTCACTCTGAGAATGTACTGTCTACTTTCCGTTGTCGTTTAGCTTGTATCTCTCGTTCCTATCTTGTCTTTTGAGAGGACACCTGCTGCTCCAAAGTGAGTAAAATCTCACCATTTTGCTGCGTACAGAGTGTGCCGACCAAGGCACAGTTTAAGGAAAAGCGACCACCGGAAAAGAATTCACTGCGTAGAGCAGCAGATAAGAGATCCGACGATCTGTCACCCAAGGACCGCCTGAGATCTCAGCTTCAGCGATTTGGATTCAAGGCGCACCACATAAATGCAGCCCTTGCTGAACGTGATGAGCTTTCAAGAGCTCTTGATTGGCTGGTTTTACATGTTCCAGAAAATGAGTTACCTCCAAAATTTGCAGCCGAGTCTTCAAAGATGTCTGTCCAAGTACTTGTGAGAGGAAAGCAAGTACCGGACGTGGTGCAGAGAACTTATGCAAGCGAAAGTGTAGGCCATTTGCAAGAATATGGGTACTCAGATGTCGATTGCGTTGAAGCTTTCATGGAGGCCAAGGGTGATGTGGTGGTTGCGTTGGGAATCCTTTTTAGGACGCTTATGGGGAAACAGGATGATGATACGAGGAGAGATGGAGACGATGGCCCCCCAGAATCTATCACAGAGACGAGAGAAGAAGAGCTTCTAGTATTGCAGTCCATTTTTGAAGAGGGGACGGTGATCCTGTCAGAAGATGTAGTAACATTCAACTTGGCTTTAGAAGAAATTGTTGACGCAACCCTGGATATGGAGGTAGCAGAACACTTCTTATCGATGTGCTTCTGTGTCTTTAATCGTTTTATGACTTACAGCTATAGTAACAAGTTTGTATGATGGTTCTGCAGGTAAGGATACCACCAGGATCCCGCTATCCATACGAGATGCCAATAATAGCATTTCGGAGCAGTAAGCTGCCCAGCCCATTTCTACTGGACTTAACAAAGAAAGTAGGGGAGGCTGCCCTGCAGACGAATGGACCCATGCTATATGACCTTTATTCTACCGCTACTGAACTTATACGATCGCTCCTTCCAAAATATTTGAGTTCTGGGGAAGAAGAGGCCACGACTGTTGACGACCCAGACTGGAACCAGTTATCCGAATCTGAGCCCGTGCTTAAAACTGAAATTATTGATAAGACAATCACTGCCATTGAAAATATGGACAACCCTAATAATAAATCTACAGTGTACATACCTCCTGGACTACGGAAGCCTCAAGCTGATGATACAGGTCAAGATGTTAGACCAAATAGCCGAGCTTCACGTAGATCAGGAATGAAGGATCAGCACGGATTAGAGGGCGAAGAATATAAGGTAGATGTTGCTGATGTTCAACGAGAGAGCGAGAGACTGAAAGTAGAGTGGGGGGAATGGCAAAAATCAAGGAAAGATTCGGAGCTTCGTGGTGTTAGAGCCAAATTACCAGCTTATAAGTATCGTTCTGAACTGCTACAAGCAATCAACGGCTCTTTGGTGACTATTGTCTGTGGTCAAACAGGATGCGGCAAGAGTACACAGGTACTCCTCCTTGGAGTGAGAAAGTGATTGTTAATGTGGTTTTCTGTCATTGATTTTTTGCAACTTTTATTGGTTTCTCACAATCAGAAGGTGTGCAGGTGCCTCAATATGTGTTGGAGGATTACATTGAGAGGAATAAAGGAGGTGAGTGCAATATTATATGTACGCAGCCCAGACGAATTTCAGCCATTGGTTTGGCCGATCGCGTGTCGAAGGAAAGAGGGCAGACAGTTGGCACTACTGTAAGTTGACATTTCGTCTTTGCTTCTTATGTTTCATTTAGACACAAGCTATTTTGTAGTAGAGGCTACCTGGTAATCCTTGATTGGTGTGGATTTAGCGCTGCAAGTGTGTCAGTTGGGAGGATCAAGTTTAGTAATATTAAGTGGTTCTTTCTTTCCAGGTGGGCTACTCAGTTCGCTTAGATAGTTGTCGATCAAAGCGAACCAGACTTTTGTTCTGTACAACTGGAATCCTTCTTCGACGGTTGCTATCGGATCCCGAGCTAATAGGTGTAACTCACGTAATAGTTGATGAGGTGCATGAACGTTCGTTGGAGAGCGATCTTTTGCTACTACTCCTTCGACAGTTCCTGTGCAGGTACGCCGGCATGTACCGTTTACGTAACCTCCTCATTTTCTTCTCTCTTCATAGTGGATGCTGTTGATGCCATTTGAGCACCGGCATGGGTTGAGGAATGATGGTCTCAGTCAGAGTAAGTGGTCATCTTCGGTGAGTGATAAGTAGGTGTATTCTATTCTCTGGGAGGGAATTGAATCTGCTCAGAATCAAATTGCCCTTATCTTGGTACGAGAACTAGATCTTACTGTTATCTATTGCACGTGGCCATGGTTGTTAGCGGAAGTTTCTGCATGGGCTCAAGAATTTGATTATCTTGTTATTTTGTCTGTAATATGAAGGCCGCAGAACTCTCTTCGCGTCATACTGATGTCCGCGACGGTGGACGCTGGCCTGTTCGCCAACTACTTCAAGCAAGACAGGGGTTCTGTGCCCCCAGTCATGCATATTCCAGGGTTTACGTTTCCAGTTCGAGAGCTCTACTTGGAGGACGCGTTTGAATTGACTGGTTACCGTGTTGGGCGTAACTCGCGCTATGCCATGCGTAAGAAACCCTCTCCGGAAGAACCTCCTTCGAAACCTCAGACAGCTTCTGTTGTGACCGGAGATTTAGACAGCTGGGAAGATGGGGTGGGGGATAAAGAAGAATCAGACATCGTAGGTATTGAATTTTACAGTGAGTTCACTCAACAGTCGCTGAAGATAGTGGATCAAAGTATTATCAACTTCGAACTTATAGAATCCCTGATATGCTCCATACTCCAGAGCGAGCTAGATCCCCCTACAAAGTATGGGAAGTTAACAGCTTCGGAAGATGAGATGGACAGACGAGTACCATCGACTAATGGGCAGAAGGATGCTGTAGGCGCCATACTGGTGTTTCTTCCTGGTATGCTTGAAATTCGCAAACTACAACAGCGGTTGCAAACTTCCCAGCAAATCTCGGCACTGGGACTCGGGGGATTATGGGTGTTGGCCTTACATGGTTCTCTTTCTGGAGAGGAGCAAAAGCGTGTGTTTAAGAGGCCTCCTTCAGGAGTTCGCAAAGTCGTTCTGGCTACAAATATCGCTGAGACCAGTATCACGATCGATGACGTTGTGTAAGCCCTGTTCCATTCTCCTCGTTTCATCGTTGTAGGCTCTCTGGATCAGCTGAGACTTACAATATTGTCGTGCTCATTTAACAGGTACGTGATTGATAGCGGGCGCCACAAAGAAATGCGGTATGACCATAACAGAGGTCTTTCATGTTTGGAAGACACATGGATATCGAAAGCGAATGCAAAGCAGAGACGTGGACGTGCAGGAAGGGTTCGCCCTGGATGCTGCTTCCGTTTGTTCAGCCGACTACAGTTTGAGAAGTTTGAGGAACAACAACTTCCAGAAATGCTTCGCGTTTCCTTAGAAGGATTGTGTTTGAGGGTAAACCCATTTACCACCCTCATGATCGAAACGCTTTATTTGTAACACTAGGCACTAACACTGGTGTGCAATTGCAGGTCAAGACATTAATGGAAGGGAAAGTAATGGAAGTGGTACCTCAAATGTTGTCACCACCATCGTTCGAAGCAGTTCGGACATCATTGAAAAGCTTAGAAGACTTAAACGCCCTCGACAAGTCAGAGAGGCTGACACCACTAGGGCAGCACTTAGCGCGAATGCCAGTGGATGCAAGGGTAGGCAAAATGCTCATCTTCGGATGCATGTTAAAGTGCCTGGACCCAATTCTTACAATCGCTGCCTCCTTAAGTGGCCGTTCCCCGTTCATGTCACCGATGGAGAAGCGAGACGAAGCAGCAGCTGCACGAGCCAAACTGGCCGGAAACAGCAAGAGCGATCACATGGCAATAGTAGCTGCATACAACGGATGGGCAAGTGCCAAATCCGAGGGACGATCTTCTGAGAGTGATTATTGCCAAGCCAATTTCTTATCGAGGGAGACACTTTCAGGAATCGAGGGAAGCCGAGCTGATTACCTCAACATCTTGGTGGACCTGGGATTCTCAGACTACAATCATCTAAATGCGAACGCCAAAAGCGTCCGTGTAGTGAAAGCTCTGATTTGTGCAGGATTCTACCCGAACATAGTCCGAGTGCTGCATCCCGAGAAGACGTACGTGCAAACAGAGGGAGGAGCAATGGTGAAAACGGCTGCAGCTCACGAGCTTCGATTCTTCACGAAAGAAGATGGGCGCGTGTTTCTGCACCCTTCCAGTGTGAACTTCCCCGTGGGCATCTTCGAGAGCCCCTGGCTTGTGTACACGGAGAAAGTGAAAACCTCCAAGGTGTTCCTGCGAGAGAGTACCATGATCCCGGCCTATGCGTTGTTGCTGTTCGGTGGTGAGATTCGAGTGAAGCATGAGCGGCAGTCCATCACTGTTGACGACTGGCTCCAGTTTGAAGCCCCTGCTCGTATTGCTGTGCTCATTCGTGAGCTTCGCCTCAAAGTTGACTCCATTCTTCTCGATAAGATTCAGCAACCCTCTGTAGATATCTCTGAGAGTCCTGTTGTTACTGCTCTTATTCGATTGCTCACCACGGATGGATTCTAACTTCTCGTAGAATCTCTCCTCCCCCTTCCCCACTTGTAGACCATTATTCTTTTGAGTTCTCACAATTCGAGACTCATTGCATCGCCAATTTATCCTCTGCTTATTTCGTATTTACCGACCAGTGGGTTCTTATCAGACTGTTCGGTTCTTCTTTGGTCGTTCTCTTTCTGGCATGCTCATGCTCATGCTCAAGCAACCAAATGAGCATAACATAGTATATGCTGTTTCTTTTTAGAGAAGCGTGGGATCAGTAATTTGGAGACGAGCAAAAACACAACGGCTATGCCAGTAGAGGAAATCATGTTGAAGTAAACACAATGACAGCTTTTTCGTTCTGCTATTTTGAGCGTAAACAGGATAGCACTTTTGTTGAGGTTTTATTTGTGCATTCTCATGTCACCTTCAAACCCAAAACACAAGTGCTAGTATATGAAGTGGGCACCATGCCAGTGCATACATTTCGAATGTTTCAAAAAATTACCATGGAGTTTTTTTCCTTTTATGAAGAGATAGATAGATAGAAACTCCGGTCCCTTTCTAAGGGGCCGGCGTGAATGAAGTGTCCGTTCGTAATGCTAATATCCCGATGGCCACCGGACAAGGGGAAATTGGAACAATACTACTTCCCCCTCTCGAGGGTGGACACTATAACTACGCTAGTTTCTAGCCTAGTTACTAGTGCCTTGAGGATACTTGACATAGTATCCCCCCAAAGGACTTTGAGGTACCCATACAACAAGGTCCAAGGACCCCCCACAATAGTGGTGAGCACCACGCCGGCATGGGGAATGGAACCCACAACCTCCTCAATGGGGGCCATGAGCCCCAACCACCAAGCCAAGGCTTGTGGTGCCTTTTCCTTTTATGAACAGAAATGCAGATCTACAATCGCGAACAGACCGAACCATATTCTCCGGTATGCAAATTCTGATTACACGATTAGCGGAATGATTTACACCATACTGGTGCTCTAAATAATTTCCACGTCAATAAGTGAAGAACTTGCATATGTTCAAATCTCACATGTACGAAATGATGGGAACAGCTTAATCGTTGAACTTACCAGTGTTCCCATTAAGAAACAACTATATATATCTCGGATTCCAAGAGCAGGTCATTAACATCTGTCAAAGTGCTTATGATCACACGAATGTATCTTCGACTGATCACAAAATCAATCAACTCGAAAGGGAATATAAACAAGCAGAGCCGTCGGACAGTAGTTATGAAAGTAGACTCATTTATATTTACAACACTTGGTTTACAAATGCAATTCAATCGACTCGATCAGCAAAGCCTGTTGCTCATCTAGGTCTACCGGTTCTATGTATGAATATGTATAAATCTGCGGAATGTACACATACTGCAGTAAAATTGATTGAAGCTATCTAACTCTGTTCGAATGCAGGGGTAGCACCGGCGGTAGCCGAGGCGGACTCATCAGTCTTCCGTTGAGCATCATCAGCCGCTTTACTGGCCTCCTCCTTGGTGGAATCCCAGGAGGCCTTTGCAGAGTCTGCTGCTTCAGCACCCTTGTCCTTAACAGCCTGCAGGGCATCGCCAGCTTTGTCCTGGGCGGCTCCTCCCGTTTGCCAAGTCGCATCCGAAGCCTCAGACGCGCGGTCCTGGCCCTCTCCAGCCTTCTGAGCAGCGGCATCCCTAGTCTCTCCGGCCTTCTGGGCAGTGGCATCCTTAGCCTCGCCAGCCTTCTGAGCAGTGGCATCCTTCGCCTCGCCAGCCTTCTGGGCAGTGGCATCCTTCGCCTCGCCAGCCTTCTGGGCAGTGGCATCCTTAACCTCACCAGCCTTCTGGGCAGTGGCATCCTTAACCTCGCCAGCCTTCTGGGCGGCAGCATCCTTGGTATCCAAAGCCTTGTCCTTGGCTGCGGCAGCGTGGTCCTGTGCCGCGCTGCTTGCCTCGTGCGTCTGCGTTTGGGCAGCGCCCAGAAGCTCGCTAGCCTTCTGCTTGATGGCACCCAGCCACCCGCCCGCAGTGGCCTGCGCGCTTCCAGCGGTATCAACTGATCGGTCCTTAGCGGCAACTGCAGTCTCAGATGCCTTCTGCTGGGTCGCGCCCGCGGTGTCTGCAGCGCTCTCTTTCGCGGCACCTGCCTTCTCCTGCGCCACCCCGGTCAAGTCCGCTGCCTTCTGCTTGGTCACGTCCCATGCGCCCATGGCCTGGTCCTGAGCCGCAGCAGTGTAATCCATCACGGTATCCTTCGCAGTCTGGGCCGCCGACGCAGTCGCGTCGTACGCCTGGTCCTTCTTCTGGATCGCGGTCTCCTTCGCCGTCTGCGCCGCGGAGGCCGTCGCATCGTACGCCTGATCCTTCTTCTGGATCGCAGTCTCCTTCGCACTCTGCGCGGTTTGCGCAGTTGCATCATACGCTTGGTCCTTCTTCTGAAGCGTAGTGTCCTTCGCGCTCTGGGCAGTCTGCGCAGTGGTGTCCGCAGCCTTGTTGTAGGTATCCGCAGCACCAGCCTTGGTGCTCTCAGTCTGATCAGCAGCCTTGTTCAAGGCCTGCTGGGAGTAATCCTGGGCACCGATCTTCATGCCCTTGAGCTTGTCCATCGCGGCCTGAGTGTACTGCGACAACGTCTCCGCAACAGTGGCCTTCTTCTGTCCAGCAACGTCCGCAGTCTCCCCAGCCTTCTGCGAGGACGCGTCTTTCGCAGCCTGGTACCGATCCTGAGCGCCCTTGAGGACCGCGCTCCCTTGCTCTTGCGCCGCGCCCCGGGCCTGCCCGATCGCATTCAACGCCGCATCACCGCTCTGCTCGGCCTTCTCAGACGCCGCCTGGTTCCTCGCGCTCACTTCATCCGCCATCGCTGCTGGCTAATACTCTTTACTCTCTCAACCACCCCACTCAAATGCTCGATCGAATGCTATGCTTGCTCGAATCCAAAAAGGGCTCTAGAATCTGGGCTTTGATCGAAATCTGCTAAATTGAATGCAAAGTGGAAGTGCAATGAATGGGATTATGGGCTTGTGGGTTATGGGGTGCACGGCCCGGAGGATTAAAAACTGGTTGGTTTGGGTCGGTGGGGATGTGCCAAGTGTCCAGCATGATAGTGGCGGCCTGCCAGGGGCTGCCACCTGGCTGCAGAGGTGGACGGTCATGGTCTGCCACGTGGACTGGGATGGGGTACCATGAGATGCAGCTTGGGCATCAGTGTTGTTCCCGCGGTGATTCCGAAGCATGCGTGGCACTCCGTGATAGCTTAGGTGGCAGGGGCTGCGGTCCTACGTGGCTCGGCAACCTGATAAGGCGATAACCCCGTGGGTCTCAAGGCAAGATGGATTGAACATGCCTTCTAGAGTGGTCCCCATAATTTTGGAAGATTTTTTAACTCACCCAAGTTTCTATTCTTTTTGGACAATGTACGTTTTTGTGTCGTTTCACATGTAGGAACCATCATTCTTGGGGGCCCCCCAAAGAGCAATCCCTATAGATGCATGCATCCACATGGAAGCTTTATGTATTAGAGTGCACATAAGAAGTTGCTTCTGTAACAAATTTAACAAAAGACACTCATTGATTGGCACTATAATTCACCAAAAGGTGAGTTGTTCTCACTTCTAGGAGGGATCTATGCACACGAAGAGGAGTGTAGGCATTTGAATTTTAAAAATTCACACTTCCTTCATCCCATTATAATTGTCCAGCACGTTCTCTTAAATCTACCCCTATACTTGTGCGCTAATTATGTTCAATAAGATATTATAGTTGGTATTTAGATAGTTACTACCAAAAAACACCCATAAAAGAAATTAACTATTATCATTTGTCATGTTGCAACAAATTCTCTACAAGAATTTAAGGTAAGATAAGGAAGATCCAAGATAGGAGGAAGATAATGCATTCATTTTCTTGCAAGGGTCTAGTGTTGGACTTTATCTCCTTTGTAAAATTTAAGGTAGTTTTCACCATCATTACTGCAAAAATTTTCATGTTTTTTATTTATTATTATTATTATTTTTTTTAAAAAAATTTTTAGAAAAAATATTTTTAATAAAATTACAAAGGCGTTTTTGAGATAAAGGTGAAAAACCCTCTAATTGAAGAATTTTTGATAATTTGTAGGTTTGTTAGTAGCATTTTCACTCTAAAGTGGAATTATGAGATTCTTGTATATTTTATTGAGTAGTATAGAACCTCAATTCTTTTGAGATGTATTATTTTGCTAGATTGATGCATTTTGGGGTGCAAAAGACAAAAAAAATAACATAGGTTTTGCTAGTTTGTGCACATAGGTAAATCTCCTTCATCCACCATTGGATTTTGACTTTAATTTTTGAGATGGATTTCAATCAAAGTCTAGTTTTAGTGAAAGAAGCCTTAACCTTATCTAAGATGTATTGAAGATAGGGCATGGATTTGAGTGCAAATGGTCTTGTTTTGGACTATTTTTCCTTTGTAGATTTTGGAGCTTAAGAAGACGAGAAACTCCAACCTATTTAGAGGCCGGCATGAATAGAGTGTTTATTCAACCTACCCTTGGATGTATGCTTGGAGGTCATAACACAAATGGCAGGACTACTAACCCCTCTTGGGGTGAACTTTATGCTAATTCCTACCTAGCCACTAGTGCATTAGAGATACCCGACATGATATCCCTCAAAGGGCTTTGAGGTACCCATACAACGAGGTCCAAGAACCCCTCACCATAGTTGGGTGGACTAAGGTGGTGAGCATCACGCCGGCATAAGGAGTAGAACTCACGACCTCCTCATTGGGGGCCATGAGCTCCAACCACCAAGCCAAGGCTTGAGGTGCCTATATTTGAGCCTACATCTGTTTTTAATGAGTTTTTTTTTGTACAATTGAGTCCTTGAGATGAAGATGAGGAACTTTCTAGTTGGTGATTTTTTTATTGCAAATTTCATGTTGGTAGTATTTTCACCTCAAAGTGAAAATGATGGTATTTTGGAGCATGTTTTGTGTACTAAAACGTCAGTTACGACCTTGCAATCTATAAGGTCCCATGAGTCAAGTTTTGATCCACAACAAGTCTATTATAAGTTTACTACAAGTTTATTACAATCTATAACAAGTCTATTACAAGTTTGTACGGTTGACATTTAAGTAGCTTATTTTTATTTTTATCTTTGGATTTTTATTTAAAAATGAGTTTTTGGGTGAAGGTACCCCCAAGGACATTTAGAGGCTAGTCAGGGCAATATTGATTAAAAGTCACTCTTTTGCACTCAAGTGTACAGAACTTTGTACATACAACACCTTTGCTAAATTGGAGCGTTTGAGGTGCAAAAACGGAAACAAATAACATAGGTTTTATCTCAAATTTTGACCTTGAAGGACAATGTTTTTGTACTGTAGTTCAAAACCATTATTATTTTACAACAATAAGTTAGGAATAAGTGCCGTTTGTAGGGGCCGTTCATAAATAACAATGTTTTTGAGATGCACTAAAAAATATTGCCCCTTGACCGGTTTTCAAAGGTCAAAAAGCATCAAAATGTGTGATATTATGGAATTTTTGATGATATTGTAGAAATTAGTTAATATTATGAAGGATGTGTGATGTTAAAGAACATGCCATTTTACAAGCATAAATATTTTTGTATTGCAATTCAAGAATATGCCTGTAGAACGACACGTTTTAGATTGTGGACCAAAATGGCACACTAGGGTTTTGGCAACATGACACATATAATAACACCAAATAAAGGAATTTGAGGTTATAATAAATTGCGATTTTGGAATTTTCAGCTTTAAGGAACAAGAGAGATTCTAAGGAGTTGAACAAAAGGTGGATATAAGTGGAAACATAATTTTTAAATAATTTATGCATATATCTTGGAAAACATAGGAGCCTCAACACATGTTGGCAATTATACTCCATTCTTTATAGCATTCGTAATTCTAAGTTATTTTTTGTGGGTTGTGACAATCACTTTGTAGCATATGCAATTTTAAGCTATTTTTCATAGCTTGTAACAATCATCTTGTGTTGTACAAGGGTTACTTGTATTTACCAAATTAGGTATCACAAGTCTCACTTTTTCCAACTATTGCTCACCAATTGTGTCAACTACTCTAATTGTACGTGTCATTTGATTTATCCACAACACTTACAAAGAATAACTTTCAAATTGAGAGCACGCATAATTGAAATCAATAGAAATACTTTCACCTCACATACAAGCAACTAGAGGATTATATGATAAAGTAAACTTGTTCACTACAAACTTCGTTCTCAGCATATCACAAGCCCAATCCAATAGGAATAACACCCTACGCACTCGACTCACTCACTATTTGTACTCCCAACTACTTGCACATTCATCTTCTACATGTCTCAATGTCGTGTCAAAGTACAGAGCTAATGATCTCAATTATGTTGCTTATATATTTATGGCAAAAGTTCTTTTTGGTTAAAAGTGTAATCATATCTTTTCCAATCTGTAGCCCTTCATTATATGAATATCAACTTGCTTAAATCTTCCATACAATGTTTACAAGACATAGAGTAATAACTGAGTGGCCTCTTGAGTCTCCAAATGTTAAAAATCACAAAGTTAGATTATGATGAAAAAAAATGGTGCAAAAAATAGATGTTCTATTAATGATTGGTTACCAAGAAGGAGAGGGGTTTGTTTTCTTCTATTGAGATTTCCCGTCTCCACTAACTCTTTGTTATTAGCAATTATTAATTTCTTTTTACTAATACTCATGCCTCTCATCAAGCAATATATAATATTCTAATAAAGATTTGCTAGAGCAGTTTCATGCTCCGCTTGTATTACGCGCTACTAGAATCACTTTCACGTAAGAAACATAAACTTAGTATAACCTACAATATATAAGCACTTAAAAGTTGGTGATGCCAACATTGATTTGTAGGTTTTACAAGCTCCCACCTTTTCTTCATACTTCTTCCGAAAGAAAATGAGGTAATTATATACCGCATTTGTCATTCCCATCAAAATTAAAATAGTCATTTTTGCTCTACCATTGAGCTTATAAGCGTAAGTTCTTTACCTCCTTGTATTCCGCAATCACTAGTCTCCTTTCACTAATGTAATACTCATGTCTCTCCTCAAACAAATTATGATACTCCTTGTAAAGATTTGCTTCGTCAGCTTTGTACTTTGTATCATGCACCTCCAAACACATCAATTACATAGTAGCTACAAAATGAAGTTAAGATAACATATAATGTTTGGTTACTTAAAAGTTGATACTGCTTACATTAACTTATGATTATTATAAGTACACTCACCTCCTTTTCAAACTCCATCTCTAGAATCTTGATGTATTAATATATAACATTACTGATTTCTTCTATAGTCAAAATAATCATTTCTTCCAATTGCCATCATCCAAATCTCACATCAGTGCAGCTAACAATCTATCACTAATGAAGGTATATCTCATATCTGTTGAATATAAGATTGAAGTTTAAACTAGTTCTCGTCACTAAGACAGAAAAGAAATAAAACTAAATACAAAAATTTACGATATATAAGGTAGCTTCGATAAAAAGAGCTGCATATTGTAAACCTAGAACACGTAATTTGTTATAATGGTAACATTCACTGATTTTGAGGAATGGGGGCTTAGCTCGAGTCGAGCTAAATGTACCTACAGAGTACATCTTTTCAATACCGATTCATATTGGGTGATGTTTCTTGGATGTCGTTGCATGAATTGGGTGCTCCAATCTTCATTTTCGATGTATCCTCGTGATTTATTGACTTGAATCTTAGAAGCCGGCTTATTCCGGTAGACGTTACAACAGAGCCTTATTAAGTCAATAATCTCTCGGAACGAAGCTCTGCAACTATTTTCGTGATCGAGGCGTCAAAGGTTTTAAAGTCAGACATGGTGGCACTTTCCGACGGAGGATCGTTTTAACTGTCCCATGTTCAATTCAATGGGATTCGTTGCGAGAAATTGGTGCAATACGAAGGAATTTTGTCAACCACACGATTATTGCGCACAAGGACATGAAGAGAAAGGATCATGACGGTGTTTTTTCTCTCGTAAACTTAGAAAAAGCACCGTCATCCTCTTTTGTGCTTATGTGATATCCCCAATTTGTGTTGTCTTTTTGCTTTCTTTTCCATTGATTGTGTTTCTTGAATGTTTTCTGATCCACTTTTTCACATCGAACCTGATATTGAAAACTATTTTTTTTGGTGAAGCGGTGGCGAAGTTGCTGGATTCGGATTTAGCCATTTCCAGAAGATAGCAAAAGGCAGAGGTGATCATGCAAAGCTCCCAGCCTTCCGGCGACCGATCTATACTTGTAGAGAACAGGACAGGAATGAAACATGCAGTGAATTCTTAGGCCGGGATGCTTTATATGGGGAGTCAAGGCATTCATGGAGTTTGGGCAAAAATCCTTTCTCGTGTGATTGATCTTTGAAATATTGTTGGAATACAAATAACGTAGAGCCGTTCATATAGAGCCGTTCATATGGAGGCGTTCATACGGCATAAGAAGTTTGTGTAAAATCCTCTCCTCTCGTGTGATTGGTCTGTTAAGGACTCAAATCACTCAATGTGTAATTTGTCACTTAAGGACTGGTGCGATACAAAGAAGGCCGTTAACAATTAAAGTAAGGTTTAGTTTGAATCTTTGTGACTAGAACTTGATTGATATGATTGTATGTGATTTTTTAATATCTTGGGTATGATTATCTTAGTTGAATACTTGGCAGTTAGAAGGACTTAGGGAGTTTTCAAGGATGTAAGGTGTTCATGACTTTTGGCCAACTTGGTTACACAAGAAATTTGGTGTATAGATAATAAATGAGTTTAAGCCATCAAGTTTGAGTTAAGTGTAAGTGGCACTTTACTGCATCCAAAAGACCAAGGCCGAATTAGAAAAATAAATTGAGTTGGTGAGAAGGACTAACGACTAGCTTGAACATGGTACTCTCACTACTAGAAAAGAGGGGGTTTGTAACGTTACAAAGTTTCTTTTTGTGCAAACATTGCTCAAGTTTAGCAAGGTTTTCAAAAGGTACTTTGTGAAGTAGCGTTCTCAACCTCAAATTTATGAAATTATAAGTAATATGCTCGGTGATTAGGTACCTTTGCTCATTTGTTTGAAAACGTTGCTCCAACGAGTTCCAAAAAGTTGCTTTACTAAAGCAACGTATGAGAATGAGAATAAATCCCTGCCCAAATTGTAGTAGTTTCCCAAATTGTACTAGTGTCAATCATCCAAGCATCTCAAACTGGGAAGCAGGGATGTTGCTGAGGTTGGAGCTCCTTTGGAGAATAGGAAAGACTCGAGCACTTTAGACTCTCATTACGAAGTTTCACTACTACAATTTGGTTGCCAGGGGGGCGTTTGCAACATTTTTTCTCGAACATTGTTTAAGTATACTAATAAATTGGAACTTGCTTCAGCAACGTTCTCAAGAAAATAAGCAACATTATTTATAATTTAATAGATTTGAGGTTGAAAACATTGCTTACTTCCATGAGAACAATGCTTAAGAAAGTTCCAAAACGTTACTAAACTTGAGCAATGTTTATACAAAAACAATGTTTCTAACATTGCAAATCCTCGGTCCTCCTTCCTTCAAGCAACATCACCTACTCTTCAAAATCTGATTCTCAAACAACACTTACATCGATGTAAATTGTCTCCTACATCCAAAAGCAAGGAGAAGTGTTTCTCTCTTTTAGTTACTGATCGCCGCTGTTCTTTTCTAATTGTATTTCCTTGAACTTGTTCAGAATACTTCCTTATCCTTGCTCTCGACTAACCATTCCTACACGGAATTAATTTCCTTCTGCACAAGAATCCATTCCTGCACAGCTATTAACGGGTTAACCCCTAAACGACCACGGCCACCGATTCGGCTTTTACGGTCAAGGCCAAAAACAATTTACAGCCAACTTCAAATGTTATGATCTCACATCCACTGATGATCCAACGGTTGAAAATTTTCACACTACTACCTATGGTAGTCTACTTCAAGATCCTACTGTTGAAGTTATCAAAAAATTTCAAAAATATTGGACGTACCCGCATTAGTACATAGTGGTCAGTGTTGGGATTTCAAGCTCCCAAAACATCGTGGATCTTTAGGGGTTAAGAGCATCTATCAAGTTCAGGCAATTGACTGTGCAACAAAACAAAAGTCGTTTACGGCGAGGAGTATTTAGTCTGAGAATTATCACTTGATTCATCCTTCGTTTCGTTTGGTGCGAAATTTTTAAGTGGTTATTGCGTCGTGCGTGATGCGGTCATACCAAGGCTACTACACCAGATCCCATCAAAACTCTGAAATTAAGCGCCTTTGGGCCGGAATAGTCTTGGGATGGGTGACCTCCCGGGAAGTCCTAGTGCTGCATCCATTTTGAAATTACAAACGGACACTTCATTCACGCCGGCCCCTTAAAAAGGGACTGGAGTTTCTATCTATTTTGCGTCGTGCTTGTGGGCACAATCGAACCTTGTCATCCCGAAATTGATCTGTGACATAGACTGCAAGGCAATTCCATAGCATGGAAGGTGAAGTTACTTGTCTTTTCCTGTCTGCAATTAGACGCTCGTGCAAAATTCAAGAGGATAGTATAAACTCGTGCATCATCGCAACCGGGTTTACATCTGTGGCGGCAATGTTGTCTTGTAGACAAAAGTCCTATTGATTTGTCAGACACAATTTAGATGAGGTGTGCATTTGATACATTGATGTCATCTTAGATGTACATCTCATCTAAATTGTGTCTGAGAAATCAATAGGAAATTTGTCTGATAAGACAACTCTGACAACTCTGAGAGGAGGAATATAGTTAGTTAGCGCAATGCAAGAATTCAACAATGATCATCTTAACTCGTTTCTCCTACTGTTTTACCATTTGATTTTACTTCTTAGAATTTCTTTCTTTCTTTTTCCTTTTTCTAGACACGCATGAGCTGTATAGCTCACGGCAGAGGTTCAGAATAGGAGCGTTTGGTTTGTATCGTAATGCTCATACGTCTCATTCCGAAAAACTTTCAAGGATTTGATTCATTAACTTTGTACTTTGTTTGTATCATGTGCCTCTAAACACATCAATCACATAGTAGTTACAAAATCGAAGTTAAGGTGACTTACAATACTTGGGTACTTCAAAGTTGGTAATGCTTAAATTGACTTATGATTGTTATTAGTTGATTCACCTCTTTTTCATATTTCATTTGTGGAGACTTATTATGATCATGTACAACATTTGTCATTTATTCAAGATTCAAGATAACCATTTCTTCCATTCGTCTTTATCCAAATTTTACATGTGTGCATTTAACAACGTATCATTAACAAAGATAGAACTCATATCTTTAGAATATAAGGTAAAAATTTAGAATAGTAACAGTCTCTAGAACAAAAAGAAAGTAAAATTAATACAAAGCATTCAATAATAGGTAGGTTCAATCAGATGAACCGCATATAGTAAATCTAGGGCCCCACACTTGCTATTGTTCTTTTTACCCTACCATTGCAAACAAAAGAGCTTCTAATCTTGCTTAACTTTCATAACTTCTTGGAAGAAGAGAAGTTCACCTCAAAAGTTCAACAAGGCAGAAGCAACAAAGCTGGAGCAATGTTAAAGAAGCAAAATAGTGCAACATAGAGACCTCCAAGTGTAAAGATGAGTGGGAAGGTGCGGATGCAAAGAGGAGAGAGAGAGCGCAATACAAGAGAGGAGAGACAACGTAATGCAAAAAAGGAGAGAGGGCAATGCAAAAGAGAAGAGAGAGCGCAATGCAAAAGAGGAGAGAGAGCACAATGCAAAAGAGGAGAGAGAGCGCAATGCAAAAGAGGAGAGAGAGCGCAATGCAAAATAAAAGAGAGCGCGCAATGCAAAAGAGGAGAGAGGGCACTGCACATGCCTTGAAGCCCGAAGTTGAGCGAGAATGTGCAGAAGCGACTCATAAAAAGGTCACAAAATGATTTAGTAAAGAGTGCAACGGTTGTACAAAGTATATAGAGAGCAATAATGAAAAAGAATATTGTAAATATAATTTCTACTTTCTCTTTTGGCTTTATCCATATACGCTTCATACACTTTCCTACAATTGTTGATTGACCAAAGAAGACATTGTCTTGCAACATATAATCCGCCACAATCACTCACATGACATTCACTCACATCACAAGGACATCACATCCCTCGAACAAAACACTGATAGTAGTCATGGCTACTAGCATGAGGATGATGTTGTAAGAAATATCCTATATGATATTTGCTACCTTAATTATCTCCATCAAAACTTGGAAGATGGATGAACAGCTCGCCAAAAGGCCTACCAACACTACCCTTCAGCTGCAATACTTAAAAACTGGAGCTTCAGGAAACCATATCAATATATCTCACGTGTGCTTCAGCAAAGCATAATCGATATATTTGACGTGTGTTAAATGAAGGTTATGATTCAGCCTGTACTCCTTATGAAGGTTATAGAACAGTTTGTATTCCTCGTGAGCAATCTTAAATGTTTTAAACTAGGCACAAATCACATAGTGTACATGGATCCCATCTATTCCACTATTCCAACTTTATAACTTCCAATGTGGAATTCATAATCCTTGTAATCACCATTGGATTGGTTTTAATAAGAGGGAATGTAACTTTTTAGTTTGTGTTGTACACCGACCTTGTTTCTACATCCACTTGTCATCCGCTTCGTCATCCACTTTGTATACTATCACTTGACGACGTTCTAACAAGTTCAAAGCACCACCAACTGCAAACTTCCCTCTTTATATACTTTTGGCTTCATTTTATTTTATTTTTCAAATTTCATTGTTGATTTGATTATGCCCAAACATTTAAAGCCTTGATTTCATTTTTCTTAGAAACATAGTGCTTATAAATTACAAAATACCCAAACATATAGTAACTGATATTTAAATAAATTAAATTATGGACTACTTTCCAACTTATGGACTTTTTGCAATTTATGAAGAACCTTGGTTTTATCAGCGGCGAGCTTATCCCCATTTTAGCAATTTTCAAAAGGTCATTTAACTCAGTAAAATTTTGTCCAAATCAAACATATGAGGTGTTTTTTGACATCAATTTTTTTTGTAAATATCAAAAAAACACCTCATATGTTTAATTTGGACAAAATTTGACTGAGTTATGACCTTTCAAAGATTACTGATGGAGTCTTAAGGTAATATCGGCGGACACCCGACATTATTTCTGGACTATGAATTTGTCCATAATTAGTTAAACATCAATTCAGTATGTTTGTTTTATTCTTTCAAAACTTATAGTTTGTCAATATACTAAAGACCTCGTTAGTTAATTGATTTTTGTGAGTTCTTTTGTGCTTAAGGTAATTTCTTTTGTACGTGTTGTAGGGTATGACATATCGAAATGACCTCTTTATTGAGGATGAAGGAATCCTCACCCTAGCGGTGTGAAATATAGATGAAAATTATAGCAATCCAGAGGTTGTCAACATGGAGAACTACACCTTGTCATAAAAGAGATAGGTAGGCATACGTACTACTTTTACTGAAACTTGGCAACAAAGCCTAAGCAACATTCATTATCCATAACATTAACAACACATGCAACTCTTGGTAAGAGGGAATATCACCGAGCTTGTGATAGCCAGTAAGAATGAGTGGTGTGATTCTATCAAGATTGTTGCACTATTTCCACATGGGTAGAAAATGGCCACCACCAAGTTCCATGTTTCGTGAAGATTGATAAGAGGAGTTGAGCTCAATTGTTGGCGTTTTGCCAATTAACACAAACATTGCCACATTAACATTTTGTCTAATATTCCTTTAAAACGTCTTGAATGTGCTTCGTATATCCAAAGCGGGTCAGCTCGAGACACAATTGCAATTTTGTATACGAGACACCCTTTGTTTTTATGTGTCGACCTCTCTTCTGCAGTGCAACAATTTGGGGGAAGTTGCTAAAGTCGCATTCTTAAAAAAATAAGCAACATTATTTATAATTTCATAGATTTGAGAGGAAGTACCAAGATGTTGCTTGACTTGAGCAATGATTATAATAAATGTTATAAAAGAACGTTGTCAACTATCCCTCTTCGACTTCAAATACCCCTCATTAGAATAGTTGAAATGCCATATATTGTGGTTATGGCTTTGAAACTCGAGTGAATATTTGTTATGTTTGAATTCTAACTAACGTCTTGAGAAAAAGAAAAGAAATCAGCTATAGAAACAATCTATTGAAAAGAGAAATTTACGGAAGAGAAAAAAATGTCTATATGGGATCCAAACCTATACCAACTAAGTTCTACATAGGTAGTCTTTATTATTTTTTTAATCCCTCCTTGATTCAACCCTTAAGGCCCCTTCCCACCTGGCCTTTGATAAGAGCATACATTAAAACTTAAGACCTCCACAATTTTGGGGAAATTCCTTATTCTTAGGGAAGGCCTCATCAATGAGGCTTGGAAAAGTGTTTTGAAAAGTACCCTCAATTACATAATGGCTCCTCAAAGGCCCCATTAACTAAGACCACTCTTAAGTCTTCAAAACTTGAGAATATTTCTAATTGTGGTGCTTCCTTAACACTTGCCTACTAATGCTCAACTATCTTTTGTCCTCCCAAATACTAGCTAATATTTTTTTTGTCCTCCAAGTTTTAGAGTGTGCCATGTGGGCATCCATGTAGGATTGGTAATTACTAAAGAATGTAGGTGTGGACACACACTCTTTTAAGGAGATAAGACCACCTTCTAACACCACCTCTAAGGCCAACCTCTAAGGCCAAGTGGGAACGTACCTAGGCCACTTGGGTAAAGGCCCCTTCCCACCTGGCCTTTGATAAGAGCATACATTAAAACTTAAGACCTCCACAATTTTGGGGAAATTCCTTATTCTTAGGGAAGGCCTCATCAATGAGGCTTGGAAAAGTGTCTTGAAAAGTACCCTCAATTACATAATGGCTCCTCAAAGGCCCCATTAACTAAGACCACTCTTAAGTCTTCAAAACTTGAGAATATTTCTAATTGTGGTGCTTCCTTAACACTTGCCTACTAATGCTCAACTATCTTTTGTCCTCCCAAATACTAGCTAATATTTTTTTTGTCCTCCAAGTTTTAGAGTGTGCCATGTGGGCATCCATGTAGGATTGGTAATTACTAAAGAATGTAGGTGTGGACACACACTCTTTTAAGGAGATAAGACCACCTTCTAACACCACCTCTAAGGCCAACCTCTAAGGCCAAGTGGGAACGTACCTTAAGCCAACTGGGTTCAAGTAGAATAATCTACTTATCCTCTAACAGAATTCAAATATAATGGTTGTAATGATCAGGATATGTCATTGCATTCCGGAACAAACAGTAACGTTCATCAAAGTCAATTAATTCATTTTTGGTATTCCTGAGTGCTATACGTTTTGGAGTATCATAACAATTGGAGAAACGACAAATGAGCATAGCAAATGAAGGTTCAGAATAGGAGCATTTGACTTCTAGCGAAACGCTCATTTGTCTCCTTCCGAAAAACTGTTCATGTCAGTCGGGTTCCTATCCTCGAGAGAGAGACTTAAACAACCGTGATTGACAAATTTCTCACTGGTAACAGTGCATTGCTCAATCGCACACTTACTTCCATCATCACAGAGCTTCAGTACATTGGCAATATCTTGTGGAGACTAAAAAAAAGGTCGAACACTGGTTACAAGAATAAGTGACTGCAATTTAGCATATAAGAATGTCAACCTCACTCTCACTTTACATGACTCCCCTTAAAAGTGGCAAATGCAAGCGAAACTGAAGTTACAGTTCACCGTACCATCTGATAAAACGATCTAACAAGCAGCTTGTACTGTACTTGTAAACAGACAACTTCTGAAACTTGTACATCGTAACTGTAAGCAAAAACAGCATGGAAAAAGGATGACAAAGAGGTCGCTCTCATTCGCGTTCAAGATTCAGCAGACATTTGAAAAATATCCGTAGAATCAATTATACAGAAGTTCCTAATTCGGAGTGACACAGAATCACTCATATCCGGCTTTTATACTACTGAACAATAGGTTCTGTAGCTAATAAGTGGAGGCGGTGGTTACCGAACCGTATATGTTACATATTGATGTAGCTCTCAAGATTTGAATGGTCCCCCCTCGCATTGCATTGATATCTACCTAATTATTTTCTTTTGCTGAATTTCTAAAGATACAGAGCACTGGCCAAGTAAACTGAAGACATGATGACGAGTAGCAGCAGACCATTGAGAGGTGACTGGTGTGCGGCATTCGATCCTGGACTTGAAGGAGGAGAATTGCCATTCCCCTGCACACATCCAATCAAGTAGATACTGTCAGCTTGATCATACCAATATTGACTTATAATCAATGCAAAGGACGGGACATAACAAAGAATGCGTGCTTCGGGTGTTTTCTGCAAATGCATTGGTAGTATACACAGTCGGAATCAGAATCTGGTGAATTGGTGTCAGTCAAGAGTTGACTTGTGAGCTCACCTGGGCTGTAACCTTGACTTTTTGGCCACCTTGAAGACAGTGTCCAGGAATATTGCATACGAAGTAAAGCGTGGAGTCGGTTGATTTGACGGTATACTGTCGGCCAAGGAAAGCAGACGATATCAGTCACCGATCGAAACTGGCATATCAGGACTTCACTTAAAGCTAAACGGTTGTAAATACGGGTTTCTTACTTTGGTAGGAAATCCGTCGGGAACTTGGACTGCTGATGCAAAGTCGCAATTCGTGAACGCTACCTCGGTGGGGACCAGGAAGACAGTGTGGGAGCCCAATGGGTATTCAAAAGCTGCAGAGTCATCGAACGAGCCCATCAGTTTAGTTTCAGGAACCTCGGAAGACCTAGAAGACCTAGCTTTCTACGACTACGAATGGAAATGGTATCAGTGCATGAATGTGATCGGAGAAGGCAGCTTACTGAGTGTGTCGTCGGCAACAACTGAAATATTATTAGCCCAGCGCTTGTAAGCATCTTCGAGAATGGTGGGCTTCAGCAGACCGTTGACAGTATTAGTCCAAGTGTAACCATTGCTCCCTTCCACGAAGCCCTGTCCCACTGTGTAGTTCGCAGATTGAACCTGATCGATGACGCCTAGTGCCGCGCAGACCACGAGCACGACCATGCGTGACCTCACGGTCATGTTTAATCTCGAAATCATCTTCAGATTATCTTAAATGATCCTCTAGAAGCTGCAAACAATGAAACTTCGGGTCAACATGGATCGATCGAAGCCGCCACATTACTGCCCAGAAACCCTAACCATGGCAATCACAATACTTACATGATGTCGATCGCCTCCGCACCTCAACCCAAAACTGCAAGATCACACTCGGAAACCTCAACAACTGTGGTATTACTAGGCACTGCTGGGCGGTTTGTATAACTCAATCTTAGACGATAAACATAGACGAACTCGTTTTCAACTACGAGAGTATAAGATCGGTATGAAGGAGGAAGAAGCCCTATTTGTTTCCCGATTCAGAGACTGAGATCAAGGAACGGTGCGATCGAGATCGGTGCTGAACTTACATAAAGGCGGATCGGGAGGCAGGGGTGCCTCGAAGTGCACAGGACAAAATAGATCCGCTAGCTTCTAGGCATTAGGACTGATGTCTGCGAGCTACTTCAAATGCAGCACCGGAATCACCTGCGGCTTACAGTCCCAACTTACACGAAGAGGAGAGTCCACAATAGATCGTACGATCGATGAGCAGTCCGCGAAAGGTGCTCGTTCATGCCTGCCGGTGGAAGTTTCAGGTATGTACTTTGCACTACTGTACCACTTGTTCCGTTTATTTCCGGTAACAATGGTCACAGAGATCTGCCTGGTGACCGAACACAGACTATATATACGATCGAGATCGGAGATGTTCCCTTCGTATCAGGACCCGAGGATTCCTGTCATTGGCTGCTGGTGCTCGATCCGCTTCTCAAGGCAAAAGCGGTCACCAGTGCGCAAGCTAAATATGGCCAGGACCTGCAAAAGTTGCAGCGGTTCTCAGTAATATACCCTGCTCTGTCTTTACTTGTTGGAACGTTGAATGTGATCACCTCCGACCGATGCCGGACCCACACTGCTTGCATTTCACCAGCTGGGCTGAAAGTCTGATAATGCCAGAGTTTAAAATGATATTCCACTATTCGAACCATTGTTTGAGAGACACTGTTCAGTCGTTTAAAAAACTATCATGTTCACCGTTTGGTGCAAAACGCAGGTTTTTCTTGTATCTTGGACACGCTTTCAATAATGCTACAGTTTGAGACCGACAGTCAAACTGAAGCAAAAGTCTCCTTTCACCAAGTTCGGTGGAGATCTTAGTGGAACAAGTCATTCAACTTGGTGGAAATCATGGTGGAAGTGTGGAACTAGTGGCATTCACCTTGGTGAGATACCCATATTCGTTTCAAGTGTACATAACATAGGCTAAGGTGGATTGGTCATGAACGGCACGGATTTCAACTTTGGACATTTGCAATGATGGAGTCTTAAATTGAGGATTTTTTTGCACTTGGAAAGTAAGTTGAAGACTAATTTCATGTGAATCATTGATATGAAAGTCTCCTACAATTTGTTAGGAATTTTTTTAATTGGACTTATTGGGTTGCAAAATTGGTGTCCTAGAAGGACACCCTAAAGTCTTCAATAGTGGTATATGGAGAATCTTCACTAGTGGTATATGGAGAATCTTCACTAGTGGTATATGGAGAATCGGACTTCAAAGTCAATGTTAAGTGAAGGAGGTACATCTCAAGGTCCCTGCATATTTCACAATTTCCAACAACATAACGTGTACATCGGAGCATTAGGATGCCTCTCATTATGTGTGACCTATGTGCAATTCATTATATATGTGTCGAAAACCCTACGTATACAACTATAGCCATGTCACCTATAATACCAGGGGGTTGGAATTATTTTTAATATTAATTTTTTAATAAAAAAAAATAGTTCCACAAAATCACACTATTTTTGGAGGAGGTACCCATATCATGCCCTTGCCCATCGTAGTAAATTCCAATACCAAACTTATCCTAGTAAAAAACTTCCGGCTAGAATTTTTGTTAAGATCCATTCTAAAATCATTGCCCTATCGGAAAAATCTGGAAAATTGAATTTGATTCAAATACCTGGCTTCCAATAGAGAAGCATGCACCATGTTTCTGAAAATCCACCAAAAATTGAATCGAATTAAGATCCAACTCAATTCTGTCAAAAGTGAACATCAATAAAGAAAGTTAACTAGTAGTTGGATTCAATCAATAACTCTACATTCAAAATATCAAAAATCAACATTGTAGATGTTTGGAGATTAACTCCTACATGTATATAATGCCAAAATTAAGGGCACTCTATATGGGCCAAGAGACATGATCAAGGAATTCTAAAGTATGTGATTAGAGAGTAAAGTGCTCTTGATCCTGTTTGGATTTATACAACCTTGAAAAAAGGAGATTGGCTACAGACTTTGA
Source organism: Bryum argenteum (assembly GCA_037043015.1). Taxonomy (NCBI): domain Eukaryota; kingdom Viridiplantae; phylum Streptophyta; class Bryopsida; order Bryales; family Bryaceae; genus Bryum; species Bryum argenteum. Next base: position 10,816,768 of record CM073323.1, on the reverse strand, counting down.
GGTCTCCAACATATGTTCAATTTTCCTTAGTGAAGAATGTTTTCATAATTTCTTGAATTAGAGTTGAGTTGAAGCAAATGCCTCGGTTCAACTATAATCTAAGGAACCATGAGGATCAAGAAAAAAAATCATTGATTGGCTAGTGTTCAATTTTTTTTTTTAAAAAGGAGGAAAAAGGGGATGGTAAAATATTTTAGTATATTATTCCTCAAGGAGTTGTGTCTTCCTCATTCCTCAAAACACATACTTTTGAAAAAACCGAGTCTTCCTTATTCCACCAATGGATTTTGATTTTTGATTTTTGTGGTAGAAAAAGAAATAATGGAAGTAGTAGTACACTCTCGTACATTCTATACTTTCAGCCGAAACATTCACTTTATACTTACTAGATGTCACATCTACCTACTTCCAGTTCACAAGTAACACATCACGGGCTCCCTCCATGGCTTTGTGAACAAAATAAAAACCCAATTCAAGAATGCAGAATTGGAGAATTTCCCCAGAATATAAAGATACTCAAATCCCCCAAAGTAAAATTCCAATCAACATAACAGCCATTTCACAAAACTCAAAAATCCAAGATCTTTTTCAGACCAAATTTCATGAATGAGTCGGGCAATGGTTTGTGGCAGCTACCAAGGAGGCACCCTAGAATTTGTGGGGACCTCCCAAGGCCGTTTTTGATAATTTTGAATTCAAATTTGACCCCAAGTTACCCTAGGAAGCCTACTCCTTGGCATTTAATGTCTATACATCAAAAAATTAGGGGCTCATTACCCCTCCTCCATCCATCCTCCTTGGTAGCTGCTACGAACGCTTACCCGAATGAGTCCGGCATCTAGGGACAAAGGTAAGTAACTTCCAAGTAACAACCAAGATCCTACTCCTCCTATTCAATGTACCAAACAACACCAATCATACCATATTGTTCCCTCAAGCATTCCAGTTATTTCGGAAGCGGCAAGAATCAATAACGAAACGTAAAAGAACAGAATCAAATGCCAAACCCGATTTGTAAATCCGGGGGATTTGATGCGATCAGTAAATTGACGAGGGAGCTTCCTGTCAAAACAACAAAAATAAACCATCTCATTCATCGAAGCGAGAGATCACCATAATTTCCAATCGTGGCTGGAAGGATCATCCCTTAAATATAGTTAAACAACTGTTTGGTTTGTATTTGGGGTCCACTGCAGCTGATTTACCTACTCGGAGACTCCTTAATAGCAAATGCGTAGTGTTACCAAATGCTAACACTTCGGAGCAGATGGACAGTTTTAGTTTCGGAGAAGAAAAGGACTCCCTGATTGTTTGTGAAAGTTGCAACTGTTTCGAACGTGGTACTGGAAAGGATGTGTATGTACGTCGAAGTCGGATCTTTCTTGTGGGGGGAGCGCCGGTATTGCAAACTGGGCATGGAAGTCTATTTGCAGAGATGCCAACCAAGCGGTTGATGATCGTCCAACAACATCATGAAAGAGACGATTCACAACATGAAGAGAGGAAGTGGGAGGAGAAGCTCTTGGGAGCCTCGGTGGCTCATTGCCTGTCGTTGAGGATAACAACCGGATTCTTTAACCCTTGAACGCCCATGGGTCTGAAACGGGCAGCCCAAAATTGGATCACAACATCTTTTGGACTTGGGCATCATGAATAGTGCACTTTTTGAACTTGGGCACCATGAATGATGAGCTTGCAACCTCCTACAAGGTTATGTACAACCCCAACCTACCTACCACAATCCTTTCAAACCATAAAATCATACATACAAATTGTTATTTGAATTGTAAAATTTCACTTTTTGAATGCATCACGGTGTCCAGCTTGACATCAAAATATAAGTGAAAAGTTGATTACAGTGAGAGCTTCAGGGAATCAAGCCCCTCGGGCTTGCTTGGGCGATTAAGGGTTAAATTAGAGAGAGGCAAGAGGCAAGGGTGTCCCTAGGCCCTTTATCTGTTTATTGCTTGAACAGGTGCGAAGCAAGCGAAGCGAACAGTGCGAGAAACAAGCAAGCGAAGCAGGGGCTGCGAAAGCGAAGGCAGCGAAAGCGAAGGTTGCGAACAGGTGCAAAGCAAGCGAAGCCGCACAAAGCCGTCACTGGGCCGTTTAGGGTTCGCTTCTATGACTCCATGATACCCTAGTGCAATTCCCTAATTGAGAACCTCTAGGAACCTGAGGGTATCTACTGCATGCCCCGGGTATAAGCCATACTTTCGAACCCTAGACCGGCCAAGATCCGGCATTTTTTTAATCGCACATGCTATAAATCCGATGGTTTATTTCTTACATCGGCTGATTTCCGACAAGTCCATAATTTCATCGGATTGGCATCCGATGGTTTGAAATTTGGACCGGCCAAGAGGCAAAATCCATCGGCTGATAATGAACTAGCCGTCGGTTTTCCCCGATCATTGGTCTTGATCAAACTGAAATCATGCTCAATTCATGCACCAGCCTCGTGACAAGGGTATGGCACTTCGATCACTCCGTACAACAATAGTAGATGAGAAATATGTGAGAAATACCCTGCGCTTTTGCTAGTAACCGACTTCAGAAACTACTTCCAGCACTTCCAGCACTGGCAAGCTGTCCAGTGATCAGAAAACCAGCTCGTTGACACTAAAAAGCAGGGAGCAGGAGAGCCTCAAGACTCATGGTTATGAGGTCCAAAAGGCTTGTTGATACTGATGCGGATGCTCAGGGACGTACTGAGGGGCTTGGATACCATTCTGTCCTGCAAACTGTTGGCTTTGGAGGGAATTATCTTGGGTGGTACTTTGTTGGCCGACATCACCACTTTCTGTGGAGAAAGGCTGCTGCATCATGACTACTCCACCTTGTGGAGAAGGAAAAGCTTCAACCTACGGGGGCCGCAAGAGTGTGGTCAAAAGTACCACCCACAGCAAAAGATGTAACGCTTTCAACAGGCATCAGGCAGGCAGCAGGTAAAACGACTGACTGGCAACGCAGCTTTCAGTAACGCAGCAGGGAAGAAGTAACCTGCTGAGTCTGTTGCTCTTGTTGGGACCACGCATATGCGGGAGACTGCGTCATCCGATAATATGGTTCTTTCAGATCTAGCTTCGCTGTGGAGGTTTGTAATGTTCCAACACGATTTGATCCTGGAATCATAGAGGAAGCTGCAAGCAAGCGTTCAACAGCATAAGCATGAGCATGGATGTAAAACTAAATATTAAAGACGATGCAAAATGAACGATTAACTGGGATTGGAAGTGAATCTTACCTGACATTGATAGGTGAATCGTGTAGCTTTGCGAACTGTGCGCAATCAAATGAAGGCGACCTGTAATGGGTTGGCCTGCTAGTACATAAAGGGGCTGCGATAGTACACATCGAATCTGATACCAGTGTGTGGTGGGAGACCCAGGTGCCGTTGAGAGCCAGCTTTGAACAGTGCTGTGGACAAATCAAAAAAGTAAATTAGGCCCAAAACCAGCACACTCTGGGAATGCGAAAAGAGAAAGCGAGCATTATCGTCCATAATAGGAATATTTAGTCTAATTAATTTAGAACTAAGATATATGTGCAAGAACTTCGCATTACTGAAACACCATATGTATATATAGTATAACAAGGGCATCGACGATGAATGGGTGAAATTCTACCTGCCATCAAATAACACATCGAACCAACACGCCAATCCATGAACACGAGCAGCAACTGCTGACTTGAACTCGAGAGGGACATCAATCTCGTACAGGTCCTCCTCCTGCAAGATACCAAACCGCGAGTCAGCAGGAATTCTTTCCAACCAATCCCAATTTATGATTGTCACTATGACGTATTGAAGAAGGCTTCTCTAACAAGAACTGGTCTTAAAGCCTCAAGATTGCAGAGAACACATAAGTACCTTGGCGGTGAGGAAGTCGATGTTATGGATGATAGGTTGCGCGATGAGTAATCTTGGATCGAATGCGTCTACCACAGGCTGCAGAGCCACATGATGGATTAGAAACTGTAACAACGACCATCGCAGCCGAAACACGCATTCCTGATCTTCTTAAGAACGTACCATCAGACTTTACTAGCCAAGGCCTTGTGATAATCCTGGAGCAGAAAAAAGGTGGAGATGGTGAGAAATTGGTAGAGACGTAATTCCATTCTGTCGGCTCTTTCTTTCAGACACATAAAAGACCTTTGTCTTTACTCTGTGGACCCTCCTTCTGTACGCACCTGCGAGAAATACCCTTGGAAGGCTGTGTCACGCAAGGGGGTGAGATCCACTCCATAGTAGCTTTGTTGCTGCCAGAATAACGCCTGCAATTGATCGAAAACGATCATGTCAACTTCGAACAGAGAAGCAAGCCCCAGAAACAACTCTTGCTAGCAAGCGTACTTGATTGACAAACGTATTTCACGGTAGTCTATTAATATACCTATACTATATTGATTGTTGACCCCTTGATTGTTAACCCATAGCTCAGATGGTGACAATTTGCAGTTTGAATGACATACCTTGTTTGCAATTTCGCCATATAGATACTCATCGCTGAAAGGAGCCATATGTATTCTGCAAGCAGGACGAGGAATCAATTTAAGAAAGTAACGAAGTCTGTCCAATTCATTTCCTTGGTTTTCGAAATTTCTAGCAATTACTCTTGCGCAAGCCTCAACTTGATTGCGTAAAGGTATCCAGATATTTCGTATTTACCTTCCTCTTGAAGGGAACATTTTCCCATTCGGCACAAGGAATCGATCACGGGCAATGATGTAGGACTCCAACATCCGCTCATTCACCAACAATGTCCCTGCACAGAGACATTCATATTCGCTATCAGTAAAATCCTTTAGGCAACTCGTACTGAATCACCTTGTATCAATCCCTTCCCTGGCTTTTATATAGACCAAAGAACTTCTCAGAGGCCAGAGCGCTATGTTCTATCCCATCCAACAGTAGCCTGAATCCCGCACATTTCTCGCCCCCAGTGCAAGAAGCACAGTAGACCACATTTCCGCCCATAATGTACGTACGAGCGTGATTATGTAACCTAAAGGTGATCCCAACTGCTGATATACACTTCAATACTTCACACCAGAAGTGAATTCCCAGAGATTTAACAGTAGCAGCAGGGAGAATTAACCTACACTAACACTCCTTCCCTTAATCTTCCCCACTAGGATCAACAGTTCTTATTGATGACATTATTCGCTTGAGGAAAGTACGCTCATCGCGCACAATTATGGCTAAGCTCTCACCCATAGGCTCTGAAATTAGAATGTCTGCTTTCTCTGGCAGCTCAACCTCCTCAACTTTGCCATGGATAACCTGCAAGAAGAGCAGGCCTCTCAACCCTAGTGCACTAGGTGCTGTGTATTTTACAATGCAAAACCCGTCCACGAAACCTGTTAAACTAACACCTACAATTCATAAAAACTGTGTTTAAACCATACGTGATCACGTTCTCGCCGATTTCCGAAGCATGAACAGCGCCACAAATCTACCCCAATTACCTTTGCTCCAGCGGAAGCACATAAAGCTAATAAACGTAGACTCTTCCCGAACAAGATGAAACAGGAATTCTAGAGGCGGTCACCATTGCCCAGCTTAGGACCCTCCAAACCTACCAGGCAGTTAGACGTTCTACATGCAGGGCAATAAATAACAAGAGCTACTAGGACAATGGAAAACTTCATAATGCCCCAAGGATATCTCTAGGACGAGACATACGAGCAACTTCGCAGAACCAGGAACAGAGGGGATCACAAGTAAATGATACTAAGAGCTATGGTAAAGAGTCATACAGTTATGCGCTGGCTCAAGGGATGATTCCCGGCAATGAGCTTGCGTGCGTAATCTGCCATGCCTGAGGCCTCTACGGCATATACATGTTTCGCTCCTGCCTGTGCAATACCACAATACATTGCACACAGAACCCCAACCAGTCAGTATATGAGTGGAGCAATGTCACATTTTCAAAGAAGCAATCAACAGAAAGAAATTGCAGTATTAAAGGTTCAACAAGAAACTGCCCATCCAGTGCATCCTCAATCGACAGAATTTACCATTAGAAAGTTAGCCTACCTGAGCTGCAAAAAGTGACAAGATGCCACTGCCTGCTCCAACATCGACCACAACTTTACCATGAAAGTCAGCATGGTTCTCGATCACAGCTGCGTAGTACGTGCCTGACAACAAACCAAGAAGGAACGAAGGGTCAAAAAATCGACTCAGTCCGCATCATAGTGGTGAAGAAAGAGTTGTACGAAATAGACACATGTACTGTGATGCATGAAATTTGGGTCCTCAATAGCAAGAGCCATCGGACGACTTCATGGACAGGAGAAAACATACCTGTTCGGACATAGTCCTGCATCATGTTTTGTTGGTGTAACAATTGCCCGTAGTAATGGAAGTACATTTTAGCGGAAGATGACTCTATTTTATTCTCAAACTTGTTCTCCGTTACTTCAGTCATATCACTAGAATTCGACACTTCTGCACAATGACAGAACCTTATGTTACAACTCAAGAGATAAATTATCAGCAAATCTGAAAGCTCAATGCAATAAAGATTACTCTGCTAACCAACGAAATTGTAGTCCAGATTCTTCCGAGTCAGGAAATCATAGAACACTGCTACCAGATTCCCTTTGCTGCGTGATTGGGGTAAGACAGAGCATAGTACCTAGCTTTGAGGCACTGTCCTTGTGCTCCTGAACTGCAGAGTAAAAAGTATCGTTCGCTTTTCCCGAGCTAAATTGTAGGCCAAAAGACGTCGTCTGCAAAAGATTACGTAAGTTAGAGGACAAGACACTTGATCCTAAGCAAAGAGGTCATAAAAGACTAACAATGAAGTACTTTATTAATAGTCGAAAGCTTTACCTGAGTAGGTCCCCCCGCTGAATCATCGACTGCCCACATTTGAAGCTTCGGCCCTACTTTCATGATCTGAAAGCAGTGCAATAGCTCGTCAAATTCAAAAAAATAGAGGTACGTTTTTCTCCACTGAATCATAAATACCAATACTGCCGCATATCTAAGTAAAGTAAGCTTACGGCTCACAGTAAAACCAACTCCGGTTCAGCTATTCAGGTGTCATACTACACCATGCAATGACGACTTGCATTTGACGCGGTATTAAGCTCGCATTAAGCTCAAATTCCATGCCAAGGTACATGAGGCTTACAAGACGATTGCGGGAACACATTTCTACGAAAGATTGTGTGCAGATTGTAGTGGAAATAGAGTGTATAACCAAAAATACAGTGATAACTAGAGAATGAGTAAACGAAGGGGAGAAGACATCTAATAGGTAATGGTGAGTCGAAACGGGTCAACGAACCTGCGACAGCTGCAAATAGCACCTCTTGAAGAGCTCCACCTTCTCTCCTCCATCAGAAGGCTGCATAGTTCTAAAAAGATCCACAAACGATCCTTCTCGATCCTTTTTCAAAATAGCAGAAACAGAGACAGGTCGGCCAAAGGAAGGCCACACTTCAGACGTCCCATCTATGACGGTCTCGGTCAATGGAAATATCGACATGCCATTAAACATCGGAGTCGCCTCGTCCATCTTTATTATCGTGCGTCAAGATCTAGCATCAAAAAGAGAAACATACCGTTCAGTGACTCTTTTCCACAACCACGGCCACACAGACCTAAAAAGTGTTCAACCACATACACAATCCTCAATTCAAAATATAAAATCTGACAAATAAAAATTCTACCGACAAAACACTGGAGCTCGATGGCGGCGTAGGTTCACAACGAAGAGCCTTAACAAAAACCCTAATTCTGGAGGCGCTACCAAAACCCTGCCTAAACCTCAGAAAGCTAACTCGGAGCAGGCTGTGGCACATTAAACTCCGGACATTGCAACAAACGCCGGTTGCGGAGCATGAGCTTCCAAATTTTCTCAAAAGAGCTCGGCAAACGTACCGGACTGGCTTGAAAGTTGCGCGCTGAGAAAAATACGACAATGACAAGTGCAAATGATGTCCGAAAATGGGATGGCGGAAAGGCAGAATGGCGAGAAGAATCGGGAAGTGGGAATTGGAATTTGGACAGGCAGCCGCGCTGGAGTGCGTCCGGGAGGGAAGGTGGACTGTGAATATTGTGCGTGCTTTGTAGATGCTATCCAAGATTCTGAAGATAGTGACCAATGTTCCGTCCGTCTAGATTTTGATCATGTAGGATTCGCTTTGATATTTAGGAGAGTGGATCATTAGAGAAGGAACTATGAATATTGTTGGGATGAGTGATCATGGAAGCTTTTAGAGACCTAGCACATTTCCTGTTCACTTAGGATCTCACCTACTAGAATCATGTAGTTGGACTAGCACTTAAGGTGCACCTCTCTTAACCCTTGAACGCCCATGGGGTCTAAAAGGGACAGCCCAAAATTAAATCACATCATCTTTGGATTTGGGCATCATGAATAGTGCATTTTCTGGACTTGTGCATCATGAATAAACCAATCAATGATGAGCTTGTAACCTCCTACAAGGTTATGTACAACCCCAACCTACCTATCACAATCCTCTCAAAGCACAAGATCACTCATACAAATTGTAATTTCAAAATTTGAATTTCACTTTATAAATGCATCATAAGAAGGTGACCAGTTTAAGATCAAAATGTTAGTGAAAAATTGAGTACAGTGAGAACTACATAGCAGATTCTCTTGGAAACAAGCCCCTTGGGCTTTCTTAGGTGTTTAAAGGTTAAGTACACTACCTATTATACTAATTGTATATAAGCGATCCATCGGGATATTAACATTACGAACAGACACTTCATTCACGTCGGCCCCTTAGAAAGGGATCGGAGTTTCTATCTATCTATATAAGCGACAGCCTTAAAGGTCATCCAACTTCTTTTTGCATTTCTGCTTGTCTCTCTTTCTCAAAGTCTTATCAATACTATCGCTCTTGTTTTTAAGTGCTAGGGTTTGAGTATTCATTTATTTTCCTCTTTTTTTTTTTGTTTTTCTTTTTTTGTTTTTTTCTTTTTGATGTCTTGCTATTGTTGTTTTGTATTCGTGCCGATGAAAACTCTTTCCTTTCTCATGTGTTTTCAAATTCACCACCACCGTTGTCCATAACCTCCTGCTGAATTCTAACTTTCTCCTCTCTCTTGATTTTGTCAACCTCCCTTCTTCCCAATTTTACATGTATCACTCTTTTGCTCATAATTTTCTTGATTTTATCATTTTTCTTGGTTTTATCACCTTCATCTTGCTATTATCAACTTCTTTGTCTCCCCTGTTTGCCAAAATGTAAGCATTTTTTGCCACTGCATGTAGCATCTTCCTACTCGCTAGGCCGATATTGTCCAACCTATTCAACTATTTATCAGGTACGCTTAGCAATCGCAGGTCATATAACTTTTCTTCCAAAGAGTCTTCGCAAAAATCGAAAAGTATTTCATAGTCAATGGAGAATCTTTTCCATTTTGAACATGAACTCAAAAATTGGCAATATTGTAGTAAAAGAAATTGGTGATGGCAAACTCGATTATTCTTCGCCGGCAAAAGCGCGTCAAAAACAAGTAAAGCGTTTAGGCGCAAAGTGGAAACATTAGGCCCAAAGCCGATATTGTCCAACCTATTCAATGACACTCACTGATGATACTTCGACGCCACACGGATGTTTCCCTCTGATAGCAGGATATTCACGTGGACAATCCGATCAAGTTGCGGTTCAAGCCCAATTTCAATACAACGGACACTTGTTTCTTCCACAAGCTAGGATGGATTGGACTAATCTCCTCATCTTCGACTTCCCCACTCTCCAAGCATTCAACATCGAGCTTCACCGATTGTTTGCTCAGCTTCAACTTTGCGGCGAGACGATCCTTGACCCAAAAATGATAGATATGACTCTTTCTACATTTGCTCCCGCTACAACTCTTTTCTCACAGCAATATTCTAACATACACGTAGAACTAATGTCATATGTTCTTTTAGCCACTAGCGTAGTTATAGTGTCCACCCTTGAGAGGGGGGAGTAGTATTGGTCTAATTTCCCCTTATCCGGTGGCCATCGGGATACCAGCATTACGAACAGACACTTCATTCACGCCGGCCCCTTAGAAAGGATCGGAGTTTCTATCTATCTATCTATCTATCTATCTCTGTTCTTTTAGCCAAAAAAAACAATAGCATATCCTTCTTCAGATTGCAAAGTCCCGCCCCACGCGCGAGGTGCACTAGTTTCCGCTCCACCGACATCTGAGAATATGAAATCATAAGAACTTAGAAGTGCTAAGATGATATCTTCCTAATCGAACTGAATTCCCCTCTCTCTTATACACTACTCTACTTTTCTTAATTTTCTGTTTTATATGACACGCCCTGATTGAAACAATCTTCAAATCATTCAAATTCCAAGCATGTCAAGAAGAAACAGGAAGATAAGCTGGTAAATGTCATTGCAAGGCACAATGATGAAACCTGAAACCTGCAGAAGCTAAGGAATTTAAGAGCATGAATAGGGTATTATTAACCTACTGGACGTATAATAAGTGAATCAGCACAATAATTTTACAGTACTGCCCTGCAAGAGAAACTCCGAACGGTCGGAATGTACGAATGAAATTTTCAATGTCCGTATCAATGTCCCACTTTGTCGATTCGCCGCAGCGCTACTGTATTCCTCTTGTTTAGTTGTCACCAGAATTGACATTGACATTGAGCCACTTTCAAGGGCAACATTTCATGATGTATCAGTCATGGGTGTGTCCAGAAGATGTCTTCAGAGTCAAGGATTGAGAGCACGAGTGAGAACTAAGAAGCCATTATTGTCAAAGAATCACAAAACATATCAATATGCATAGGCATGATTGTTGGATGGATTGGAGTTAAATATGTGGTTTTTTCGGATGAGTCAAAATTCACATTGAGCCACTTTTAAGGGCAGCAGTTCATGATATGTCAATCATGGGTGTTCAATTCATTGTGCTCACAAGTTGTGCATCACAAAAATCATCTTTAACAATGAGCATGTATTTCTGGAGACATCTTGTTTTTCTTGTAATTGAGTAAGATTGTTCTTGATTAGCTACAACTTCTCGAAGGGCTCTTGCTGAATGTAAGTTTGTTCTTCATATGCATGAGACAGGGACTATGTACTCAGTGATTTTTGGCATTTCTTGAATTGAAGCACATGCTATGCTACTGTTAGATGTTTACAATGGGAGGTCATTTTGAGAGATGCTTTGTCACAAGGGAGACCTTGAATTCTTTATAAACATGGTGATAGTATGGTTGTAAGGTTGTTGATCACACCAACTAATAATAAAGTTTGGTTGTTAGCATAGAAGTTTCAACTAATTTAGTACCCGCCTTCATCTCCTGACTTGAATCCTATAGAATACCTTTGGAATGAAGTAGATCATCGTACAAGAATGTCGGAGAAGAAACCCCCTAACAAGAAAGATTTGTGAGAGAAATTGCGAAAAATTTGTTATGGCATCGAGGTCGATACAATGAGGAAATCAATCATGTTCATGCCTAAGAGAGCTCCAGATGTTTATCAAGCAAAAGGTGGTTATACACGATGGTAGTCATTATGATTGCACATACAAGTTTTTAAGTAGTCATTATGATTCTACATTCTAGTTTTTAGCTTGATTTTGTAGCTCATGGCTTTGTTTTCAATGTAAATAAATAAGGTTCCACTTCACTTTTTGCAGAAAGAATTGGACACCCACATCATGTATTTCTGTTTTGATTGACATTTTTCATTATCTATATTATGTTACATGTTTGTTGTAACTATATGATTGTATGTTAAAAATTTTACAACTTGAATGTGAGTTGTGTAAGAAAACTAGCAGAGGAAATATTGGAAGAGGAAGCGTCCTGTCCAAATACTTTTGCTAACCACTGTACATGAGGTTACTGCAACTTATAAACTCTTAAGCCAAGGAGCCAGTATTGGAATCATTTTGCCAAAATAGGCGGTGCGAAATTAGCTCCTCACAAAAGTGAAAGATGAGCCAGTGATGCCGCCCTTCATCTGGTAACTACAAAAGACGCTCTCGCAGATAATCAAAACTAATGAGCCGACTTCTACGCATCTGAGCTCTAAAGTGAACCAAGCATAGTATTGTTATCAGCGCAACTCCCTTGAATTCCAATGGGCAAACCATACCTGTCCAGTACAATACTTTCAAACGATCATTGGTCACCGGTTCGTGATCTCGAGGTGTGTCCGCAGACTTCAAGCGTTTCACTGCAAGCAATATCTCAAAGTCAAATATCTCTCACGCTTATAGGAACCTTTGTAATTGACTCCTTTCGACTTAGGACAAAATCCACGTTAGAAATGAAAGTTGCTCAATGGATACTGTTGAGAGAGATCAATGGATACGTACGCAAAAGGAACAAAGGGATTATTAGTATTAGACAGACAGAAGTTTGACATGTAACAAGGAAGGACACTAGAATTACCCCCGCGTTATCCCAATAGAGGTGTTCCCTCAGTCAACGAGTTGCTTCCGAGAGCCATCTAGTTTTTGACCTTCTTTCACTTTTTCTTCACGGTCGCGAATCGCAAGCATGAGCTGCACAAGTACCAAAAGTTCGATGAAAAATACGCGACCCTAAAACCTCTGAACACCACAGTATTTATGATCCTGTGCGAATTTCACTAGCAACTCGAAAATTCTAACCAACTAGGAGCTAAAGAGGTACATGAATAATGTGTCTGAAAGCTTGATGAATCTGGGCTTCCAGACTTTGAGAGGTTTCACCAGAAAATCTTCACAGATATCGTCGTCATATGACCTACCTTTGTACCGACGTAAAAAGAGAATATGATGCCGAGAAGGAGAGGAACATCTGCAGAACTCAGCCAGGTTCATCAGATATCTGTAGGATGACCCATACTTCATTAACCACTTAACGCCAAAGAACTGAAGAAAATGACATCTTTATCTTTACTGAGAAATGTGGCTTCCAGGTCATTCGGAGGTCAAGGTAGAACATCTTGATATAGTAAGATATAAAGAGAATGTGAGGATTCTAGGCCCCATAGAAAGAAAAGGAACGCAAATTCGATAAGAAGGTAGGTGTTACTTACTCTCACGGAGTAGCATACGAGATACCAACAGCTTCATGCCATCTGGACCTACCACAAACCCCACGAGGTTTGCCAGCTGCACAAATGGAACTTTGTTGTGTAAGTTACTTAACCTCAAACACCCAGAATAGTCAATAAGATAGGAACTGGAGTAGAATGACAGAGCAATACATCAAGAGCTCCCTTAAAAGCATGCACAATATGAATAGCGATGGCCCAGGACAAGGATCATGAGGATGAAAGGAGAGCACTATTCTATACATAATAAATATGCGAACATATATACTCATATATGCTACCCACCATTAGGCCAGTGATGTTGAGTGACCCTGCTAATGCATGACACTCCCGGTAAGCAGCTGTCTTCTTAAAGCCTTTCATCTGTTCAGACATTGAAAGAAGAATCAACAGATGTCTAACTCATCCAAAACGACTCTTCGCCGATGCAGAAAGTTGAAGTCAGCAGCCTTTGCTATGGAAATTGAATAGAATACAGCCCGTCCGAGAAGTTACTGAGATACGAGAAGAGATAGATTAACACACTTGAGGTGTCCGCATGATGGATTTCACAAGCAGCTCTGGACCCCATAGTATACATGTGACCCACGCCCATGACAGAAGCTTCCTGCAAACGAAAGCCTTAATATTAGCATCGTAATCCAACAAGCAACTTCATCTAGTTGCGTGGTTCCACTAAGGTATGTCGGAAGACGTGGAAAAGTACAAGAGAGACTCACCACTCAAGATCATGCCAAATCGCAACGAAGGTAAATATAATCCAGACATTGAGGAATCTCCATTGCGATCCTCCGAGAGGTATATACAAGTACCTGCACAATGAAACGGAGAACATGAACCACTAAGAACTGTTCATTAGCCTAAATTGTCATCGCCTAGGATATTGCTCTGTAGTCACTTTTTCAGAAGTATAAACCAACGCTGGAATATTGAGATGTAATACCTTACAAGGTACCGATTGTATGAAGCATGCCAGCTTTTCCAAAAAGTTTCTAAATCGTGGCAATTGTTGAGGCATTTAGTCATGTTCTCTTGAGTTTCAATTCCATCAATCTGCAATAATTGTCCACGTAAAGTGAGGCACATGTAATGAGAGGGAAAATGTAACATTGCAAATAGACAGCAACATACCAGGGCCCAAAATCTGAAGAACCGCCAGATGAGTAGAAATTTAAGCCACATGAAGTTCAGAACCTGCCAGATACCAAAAAGAAAACACAATCAAAAACATCAAGTGAAAGGTTCTTTTGATATCCATCAAAATGAAAAGAATATCCATTAGGCGAAAGCTTTGCATCTATCCAAGATTTGTTCAAATTGTATTGATCAAATGAAGAGAATGTTTAGCGAGTAAAGACACAAGAATACCCCATATCCAATGATGAAAATGTCGACGGGTGATAACATTTGCCAAACTTTACTGCAGCGTGAAAGAGTAGACTTGTTAGCAGCAGTCACGTTCTTCAATAAATACAGTGCAGCACAATGAACATTATTGAAGCGCATTAAAGAGAATACGTAATGTTTGATCTTAGCTATAATAAATAAAAAAATCTCGCTAAGTTCAGAAACTGACCTGATCGCTAAGGCGTTGAAATAGCAGCGATGGGTAAGAAGCTCCATCAATAAAAAGCACAGAAGCCAACGCAAACCGTACATTGCTTTATCTCTTATACTGTAAGCTTTTTGCACATTCTCTAGCTGAAACAACAAACAGTAACAGTACGGAATTAAAATAAAAAATTCGGTAAGCATTGACCAAAATGTCATGTGCAACAATCATGAAGCTATTGTGCCGGTGTCAGGTAAAATAGTGGAGAATGCAAGCTCTTTAACGTAGACGTGATATTAGTCAAGGGATCAGCTCATTTGGAAAGGAAAACCTAAACTGCGAGGCTCTCATTCTCGAGAAAGCTCGCTGAGCGTAGATGCAGGGCAACAAGGGGCAATTTCAGGTTACCAATATAGTATGGAAGCAGGGTTGGGTGAAAACCTGAGAAGCAAACGCGTTGAAGGTGATTATAGGTCCTGCGATATACAAGGGTGCATAGAGGAGATATGCCAAGTAAGTGACAAGATTGTACTGAGCTTCAGGAACGGGCTTTTCCTGAACAGTACAAAATAAATTCCAGATTAGAACCGATACATAACATACTTCTTGATCTATTCCGTTACTGATACCATTTGCACGGTAATCTAAGAGATGACGAGACATCTTTTAGCTGTTTAAGCAGTGACAGGACAACATGCAGTTGCATCGGAGTAAAGTACTTACAACACAATAGAATGCCATAGGCGATCCACTTAAACGACTTACGAGAACACAATAAAGAATTTAATAATCAGACGAAACTGAAGCTCTCGTCCAGAGTGGACGAGGTACCGACTACGCCAAGTTTCAACTTACCTGACGTGATAGATAACATGAAGCGCCCTCAGTTCCAGATACTCCAAGTGAGCACAGTTCACACGTTCGCGTATGATTCTGTTTTTAAGGCCCATAATGCAAGAAAATTTGGTTCAATGCGCGGTAAATAACTGTTGCCCTCAATATATCCCAAGAATGCCGGCTCTTGCACACCGTCGGTGTTGATTCCGAAATTTGGAAAAAGAAACTACTATTGTAAAGCATCCACTGTAAGGAACCTTCGAATCTAACAGTTCGAGATAACAATAGCATGTGAACCCTTAACAACAAACTTCGAACATGGACTCACCTAAGATAGAAAACTTAGATGGGCTAGGTATTAAGAGCCGATTTCTCTTTCAGCTATATAATTTGACTTTCTAAACCAAGCAAAAGAGGGGCACTGCAACCAACCTCCCCAGCTCATGAAAGAGGGACGAAGAGAGGACGGACCTCCCAGTTGACAGTCGAAGGTCGGGATATACGTGCCCAGTGATAGTCAAGACCAAAACTCAACATTCGCAACATCACTGAAAGCACTCAAACCGGCATAATTAGTTCAGAAGGAGCCAGATTTCCAATGAGTTTTGTATCACACAAGAAATGCAAAAACAAACAATTATATCCCTTGTGCGATCGCAACTTGAATATTTAAACAAGTGATAGTCAATCAACAGCGAGAACGGATCTTACCCAAATTGAAACTGATGTGCCAACGCATTTCACCACGGTTTTTATCCAAAAAGGCAAACTGCTCCCTGCAAATATTGATTCCTTAGCTTCATTAAATCCAAGCAGCATGATATGGCGGACATTCTGGAACCATGTGTTAACATCCCAGCATCGGCTCGTGAACTCGGGCGAATAAGAAACAAGTCAACTAGACAAGGTCATGTGGTCAGAAAAATCCTCACCCGAAAGATGCAAACTTATAGCCATCGTACACACGGTTGATTATAAGGAACGTGAGGTTGTATATCCAGAGGAGATAAGGAAAGGCTGATTTTCCTGCACAGGTCTGCTCAACCCTTGGACAGGTCAGTTCCATGTTGAACTTCTACAAACTTCACCTTTTGATTTTCAAATAATAATGTCGACCTGACGTGCTTCGATAACTCTTAAACGATATACATTCTACGGAATCTTGTCGAAGAAACGAACTGTAGAAAGCTAACCGGCGGATAGTGCAAGTACCTTAGTAAGCACGTAGTTACCGATCGCGATTGCTAAAATGAAAAGGACGCTGCCATGCCAAATAAAACGATGAAGATTAGCTCTTAGTAATTACCCTAACTACTTGTGAGATGCTGATCCAGGAATACAGAGAAGTAGAATGCCCGACAACAAGAATTTGATCTCGAACTTACCAATTTCCGTGCAAATATATCACATATACTAATGACGCAAGAAGCCAGAACCTCGCCATCCCTCTACCCTTCACGCCTAGTCCTGCCCTCAGGCCAACTACCAGAAGCGCGAAGGCAGACATAACTTTTGTCAAAGCTGGTAAACCCGAACGAAAGTTTCTCCACTGAGTGTCGGAGAGATCCTGATCCAACAGCAAAGAACTTGTGAGATATTCGAACCATCCCAACAGCGGCGTAAAATGCTCAACACGATAGCTTCACAATTTGCAATCTGTTCAAAATTCACATACAAGCTGCTTGAGAGGAGTCATGTAATTGAGCAGCCTACCATGTAGCGTCCAGCAATCCAACCTGGTCTTAATCCATATAGCCATCCTCTGTTTTTGCCGAATGAGTACTCTGTTAAACGCACAATTCAAACCAATCATAACCTTCCTGTTTTCTCAATATGTGCGATATATAGAACACACAAATTTGTCAATACACAACATAGTGCATGTACATACTGCTGAATAATCTGAAGCTCTAATTGGATATGTTCAAAGAAGCAAAATCGAAGTATTTTGAAAGAAAAAGAAAATGTGAAGGCAGAATCTGACATACGTAGAAGGAACACGGTAAAATGATATGTTCTGAAAAGAATTATACTCTCATCAAGCAATCTTGGTTAAATCGATAATTACTTCACTTAGAACCTGAGCTCTCAAATCAATGAAATCTTTGTGATCAATAAAACCTTCAAAAGCGACGTATCTACAGCATTGTGAGATACATTACCAGTTCGCCATTTTGCAACTACTCATCTATGCCCTACTTAACTTCATATTATGTCACATTACCGGTATCCTACTGTTTGACAATAAGTTTTCTCTTGCTAAGAGTGCTCTGTATTTCACACACTTCGACCTACTCCCATTCAGTGTGCAATTTAATTGCCATATACGTTACTACAGGAAAGAACCACTTGCAAACACGGGAACGAGAAGAAAAATCAACTTTTAAGGAGCAAGTACAAACCGTCGGAGGTAACGGAGCTCCGCCACACAACAAAGCCTTCAAATAGAATTGCATACGCAATGCAAGCGTAGAGCTCCACAGTCCGCCATGAGGACTGTGGCGATTTTCGAGCCTCCACCATCTTGATCCAATCAATCAATCAATCGCTGCTGAGGATCATGAGATA
Organism: Bryum argenteum; assembly: GCA_037043015.1. Taxonomy (NCBI): domain Eukaryota; kingdom Viridiplantae; phylum Streptophyta; class Bryopsida; order Bryales; family Bryaceae; genus Bryum; species Bryum argenteum. Next base: position 10,798,743 of record CM073323.1, on the reverse strand, counting down.
GCAAGCGTGGAATTTAATTTTACTTCAACGCTCGACCTGATCGCCGCAATCTTAGCCCGTGTCACAACTACATTATTTGCTACACCGCCAAAAACTCTTGAGACGAAATGCAGGAAGCTACTGCTCGCCTAATTCTTTCTCTCCGCTCCAATTGTGCAATTGATAAAAACCTGACACAGCTGAAATGCAGTATCTATACCTGAGCTCCTCGATTGCGAACTCAATCTTGCCCTAATCAGTTTCTCATTGTAAAATCTGCAAGAAGAAGAACGGAGGTCGTAGAAGGACAATATCGATCCTGGTTCTGCACAGTATACACTCTATGATCACCAGCAATAGGCACACTTGAAAAGGTTAAGAAAGGTATGAAAGCTTTCGGAAGGATTTCTTGAAGGAATACAAAACTAGGAATAAGCCTATTCCAGAGCATTTAACTTCTAAGAGCCCAATCAACCATTTTATGGTCGATCCTCAATTTTGAGGAGCTGCAGACACCTAAAAAAAGACTTTTACACTTCAAACACAAACATGGTAAGGTTTTTGTAGTGTTGTAAAACTTACTACTGTGTGTAACTAATGGTATTTTGGTTAGTTATTTGTGACCTCTTTTCGTTATGAAGTTTTACCCAAACATATGAAATATGGACTACTAAAAATAGAAATAGTGATTTGAGCCAAGATATTTATTGATGGAAACTGCCAAACATTTTATCTTGCAATGGTGAAAACTGCCAAACATTTTACAAATAATATAGAGTCCAAAACTAGACCCCTTGCAATCAAATCCATGCATTTTCTTTAATACATCTCCAATTGGGTGAAGGTTTCTACCACTAAAACTAGACTATAATTCAAATCCATCCCCAAAATAAAGTCAAGATCTAACCGTGGATGAAGGAGATATAGCTCCTCAAAAATCATCCATTTTCTCACTTTTTTCATTACAAAAACATCATTGCAAATCCAATACCAAAGTTATCGGGGTCAAAAATCTTCCAACTACTAAGTTGTTGTGATGCATTTAAAGATGACACTTATGTAATAAAAATTCATAAAGAACTATTTTTAGTCTCACATGATTGGCTTGCAATGATAAAATATGCCAAATGTTTGAAAGCCCAAAAAGAAAAGTTGCCTTCACTAAAATGCACGTCATTCATTCATACTTAATCGTATAGGTATGCATTAATTAACACAAAAACTTGACTTAATTTGTCACCGAATCCAAGTGATTTCGTCCGAATGAAGAAGTTACAGCTCTCTAAAGTTTATGCCCTTTATCCAAAATGTCGTTTTTTTAACACTAGGGGTGTTTAGGGATTAAACTAATGCTTAAAACTTACAAAAGTCATTATCTAAAATTCAAAACTTGAGGTAAAACTTGAAATTAGTAATTTTTCACACATTATGTCAATTGTCGATTGCTCAACTTAAACTCTCTAATTAAATATAAAGTGTTTCTTATACGGATAAATACGAAGTGCTTGTGCAACAATTTTTTATTGAAAACTGGTAATCTTCGTGCATAACAATGATACCAAATTGTTCATTGTTGTGATTCCAAGCAGATTCTAGTTTAGGAGTGAACAACTATTCTCTCAAGAAGTACTAACATACTCAATGGCAATAAGTGTTGATACGCCTCTTACCTTTGAGATTCCCCGCTCCCAATCTACCCTTATTGTCTCTCTCCAACCTTGAATGTAAAAATAATAGATTCTCTGCTCCCAATCTAACCTTATTATCTCTCACCAACCCTAAATGTAAAAATAATAGATTCTCTGCTCCCAATATACCATTATTTGTCTCACACCAAACCTAAATGTAAACGTAGTACCTATTACCTTTTATTTATAGTTTATATATACACATATATATATTTTGTCTAATTTATATTTTTACCACACAAGATCACATTTGATAGTTTACATCAAGAAGCAAGAAATTGTACCAACAATTTTAAGTAAGATATATGGTCGAAGTACCCATAACCACCAACATAAGAAAATTCGCCCATTTGTAGCTGGTCTATTCATAATGGGTAATATTTTTTTGGGTGGCAAGATACTTTTTAGGAAGGTTTGCAATTTTTTAATATTTTTTTTGTAAAACACACGAATTAATACAAATTTTCAAACAGTAAAGTACTGCAGGACCCGTAATCAACCTATAGGGTATGCAAAAACCACCTTAGCTGGTACAAATTTCCATTCATGATTCGACCCAAAACCACCAGCTTTTTGATTGTTTTGATTGGTCAGTTTGAATTGAGTGTTCTGACAATGCTAGTTCAGGCTAGGTGCGGTTATTGGGAGACCTACATGTTGATAGTGGGGGTGCTGGTGGTTTTAGGTACTTCTACCATAACCATCCTCCTCTTATTTCAAATTAATATTTCAAATTAATATTGTTTCATATAGAAACACCAAATAATCTTGTTAGTGTCAGTCTAATGAGTCAACTGTGAGTCATAAAGCCCCGCAATGAAAGGTCCTTTCCTTTCGAATCTACAAGGGAAGCACATTCTTCACATCTTCGTAATTGAAAATTACGAAGATGTTAAGATGTTGACGTTTGTATCCACGCGAATCGTAGATATGAGGGGAGGGGGGTAGGAAGGAAGTTAGGGCATGGCGTCGAAGGGGTTTCTGGCTATGGAGCTTGCTCGTCAAGTCTCACGTTGATCGCGCATTCTGATGTATCAGCGTTGGAGTTGCCGCTTTCATTCATCGCAGAAATCGCCGGTACCGACTTCCTACTCCGCTTTTTTCCACCTCTTTTCCTCCATTTTCCGCTGAGCAATTGGCGCGGAACGGAAATTGGCTCAAATGCACATTGTCTTTGTATCTGCACTGTATGTCTGTGTCTCAAACGGCGAAGGAAATCAATCTCTGTGACAATGCGATCGAATTTTTCTTTATGATAATTGTGGAACTTTTATTTTCAAGTATGTTGAAGAGGTTTAGCTCAGACCTCTGTAAATCACGAGTAGGCTATGTTTCTCTGTATGGAGAATGTATGTCTGCAAGCGGAAAATACCGACTTGCAGACAGATTTAATCGTACATATATCACCTTACTGCATTTTTAGTGGATATGCCTGCACGCGAAGCTCAAGGTTCCTGTTGCTTAGGTTGATCCTCCATGATTTTAGCGTAGAATTATGCAGAGTTATTACTTGTCAGTCGTTAGAGCAGATTTCGAGGTTAGTGCTGTGGTATGTGGATTTTATGTGGTAACTCGACAGTTTTTCTTTTAGAACTGGTATTAGTCACGAAGCCAGTTTGCTTGAAATTTTGAACGATGCAGTGGATTTCGTAGATATGCAGTTAGGCGGGGTGATTGTGTGTGCGTGGTTTAGGGCAATCATGTAGTTGATGTGCTAGAGACGCAGGAGCTGCGTTGCCTATACATGCTTCGCAGTCTTGCATTGAATGGAGGGTTTAGTGGATCCTGTGCGCAAGTGCCTCTCCGACTTACTTGTTTTTCACTATTTTCGTTGTGTTTTTTCAGGTCTTTCATCTCGAAGGTTTTGCCGAAGCGGAGGATCTAGTTCGTGGTCAAGTAATTGGGTTGTAGCATTGCACAAAACGATCAATTCGCTGACAAATAGCATGTGAACAGAAACTATCTTATTCTTTGAGGAATAGGTGACTGAAATGCTAGTCAGATAAAAATGACGAGAAATGTTTCAAAACGTCGAAGGCGGGAAAATTCAGTTCAATATATATCAGACTCCACCGAGGAAGATGTAGCCCCAGTCGAAAAAGAAAATTTCCACAAGGGAAAGGGAAAAAGGAAAGTCAGTGAAGTAGACAGTGATGAAGATCAGGAAGAAGTGGAGATTAAGGAAGAGCCTCCGGTCACGAAAGAGGAGGAGAAAGTTGTACAAGTATGCGGCATCTGCTTGACAGAGGACGAAGTTGAGAGAGGGAAGCTTGACTGCTGCGATCATTATTTTTGTTTTGGATGTATCATGGAGTGGTCAAAAGTGGAGTCTCGGTGCCCAACCTGTAAGCAACGGTTCGTGACTATCGTTAGGCCCCCAGTCCCTGGTGCCCCTCGCAGCCGGCCTCGTACTTTTCGCATTCCCTTGAGAAATCAGGTACTTTCATCTTCATCCTTCCTTGCATAGATTCATTTATTTATTTCAACTAGCAGGAGGTTTGTGGACCTTCTGACCTGGACCAGGGTTCGGGAAATAATTTCATCCTCACTGGCTAGTATTCTACAGTTCCCTTGTCCAACCTTGTCCTTGTCCTTGTCCACGGTTTTAGGTGAAACTATCCCGGCAACTGTCTCATTTTATACTGAGAATAGAAAATTTCTTGTAATTTTCATCGGTTTTAGTCACACACACCCATCGGCTGATAATGAACTATCATCGGTTTTTTCCGATCATTGGCCTGGACCTGGTTTTTCACATCTGTATGCCCGGCTTAGTTGTTTTGTGTATGTTTAGCCATCTCTTATCGTATGTTTCTATTATAGTACATAAGCAAAACATTCTTCAAGTGGTTTAAATTTATAGGTTCTAATTATGGTCTCCGGATATGGTCTCTAATAATGGTTTGGTTTGTGATGGCAGGTATATGAGCCGTCAGAGGAAGAAATTCGTCTATTTACAGATCCATATCTACATGTGGTTTGCACAGAGTGCCAGGAGGCTGGAGATGAGCGGCTTCTTCTTTTATGCGATGGATGTGATTCAGCAGCACACACCTACTGTGTAGGCCTTGGCCGATCTGTTCCTCGTGGAGACTGGTTTTGCAACCTGTGTTCTATTCAGGTCCAAGGATTCAACAGTGATGAGCACGAACATGATGAAGAAGACAACGGAGAACACGAGGTAGAAGAAGAGGCAGAATCTGACGAAAACGAATCACACCTTGCCATGGTGAATGACTCACGACATCGACACGCCATACTCGTACCTGAAGTGACACCAATTCGGCAAAGGCGACCTCCCCGTCGAGTTCCACCCCCCCGTTTGAATCGTGCTGGTCGCAGGTAGTGCTAGTAGACCCCCTGTTTGCTTGCTTGGGATCTTAATAGCAGTTCTTGTTCTCGAGTCCAGCTTTCATGTTATATGCGTCGGATTGCAGGAGACCGTCAGCTTTTCGAATGCTAGTCTCCTACCTTGCAAATTGGCGCTAGCATGTCAAATTCGATAAATGTATTGATGAAATGTGGGTTAACAGGCACACTCGACTCCACCCAGCTCCTGAATTATCTCAGGAAGCGCAGACCCTGGTAAGTAATGCAGCAAGTCAGTCAAGTTCCATCAGCAGTGATATTGAGTCTACCCCGGGAGCAGCTCGCACCTTATCTACGCAGCGATTGATTCGACAGAGAGTGAACGACTTCCGCAACAATTGGGACCAATTACGAAGCGGAGAGCTTCGGTTTGATTCTATTCAGCGTACACCTCCAAGGACACGTGCATCCCAAGCTCAAGCTAGCGGCGTATCAAATATGTTAAGTCCAGTACCTGAAGTGCCGAGAAATGACCTAACTCAGGCGTGGGCCATGATGGAGCAAGCTCGAGCTTTAGGAGGGGATAGGATAGTTCCAGAACCTACAGGGAGAACGAGGGCCTCCCGAAATAGATCCGGAAGCGTGCCTACTAATGGCATAGAGGCTACTACTGCTCGGCCCACAAGGTTCCCTCAAACCTTGGAACAGAATGCCAGAACAGAAAATGCAAGGAATGGCCATGCATTGGCAGAAAATAATCCCGGACTTCACAATCAAGGGCAGATCTCGAGAAGAGAGGTCAATCGCAGCTCGAGAAGCCAGACAGGTGCGGCTGAAGAGCATGGTTTGAGGAGGGAGGGACAAACCAGCTCAAGAAATCAGGGAGGTGCGGCTGAAGAGCGTGGTTCGAGGAGAGAGGGGCAAATCAGCTCAAGAAATCAGAGAGGTGCGGCTGAAGAACATGGTTCGAGGAGAGAGGGACAAACCAGCTCAAGAAATCAGAGAGGTGCGGCTGAAGAACATGGTTCGAGGAGAGAGGGACAAACCAGCTCAAGAGATTTGAGAGATCGAAGCCAAGAACGGAACGTACGAGGTGGTCGAAGACGGGACAACGACTCTGGCAACGATGTACAGACGAGCAGTTTGCAGGAGTCGAGGATAGGGATAGGTAGGGATGCCATTGAAGGAAACCTTGAAGATATGCCTGGGAGCTCCAGGGAACATGAGAGGCGGCACATGCGTGCTAGGAGAGCACAATCAGAAGATGCGGAAGCTTTGAACAGGACCCGCAGCAGCAGTATAACTTCCAGTGAGCTCAAAGAGATCAAGGAGCAGTTCGCTTCCTATGTGAAAGCCGAGCTGAAGCCGCTCTACAGTCTGGGGCACATCGGTAAGCATGAAACTTTCCATCCACGAGCAATTTTATTTCTTAAAATTGACGCAACCTCAATAGCATTTTTCTCGCTATCCTCTTATCTCATTGGACTTATCCGGTTTGATCAATTGCAGATAAGGACCAACATAAAACCATTGCAAGGTCGGCAACACAGGAGTTACTAACAGTTTTTGGAATCGAGCGTTCGGGACCTGAAACAAGGGGGTTCGGGAGTGGAACCATTGCTTGTACTCACCCATCTTCTCCAAGCACTTCCACTCAATGGCCCAACTACTGCACGCAATGTGTGCGCCAGAACGTCAGTAAAGTGGTAGGTGTTCTGGTCAAAAGAACTGTTGGTATCGCCATTCTGTAGTTTATCATTCAAGGTTTGCTTTTAGCGGCTATTACTCCATTTGGACTGAGAGAAGTGGTTTTTTTTGTATGTGCTATCTCTCAGCATTATTGAAAATATCTGTACAGTTCAGTTTCACAACATCTTATTCTCTAACAACTAATCATCTAACACGTATTGGACGAGTGTCTGAATCCTTGGATCATCCTAGCTTCGGACACTTTGCAGGGAATACCGTGAATATCATGACAATCTTAATCCTCCGCCGAATGTCAGACAACCGAACCTGGAAAATCATTCATTACCAACTCATTCAAAGGTAGACTAGCTTCTATCCATGACAATTAATGCGTTCATGGCTCTGGCAGTTCGAACACATGCTGCATTAAGTGGACAGAGATAGTGGACGTGGTATTCTAGACTGTATTGTATTGGATCTTGTCGAGTGTACAGTACAGTGGGGTACAGAAATAATTCGAACTGAATTGGAAGGCAGTTTTTGAAAAAACTTCGAAATGTGCCTACATACTCAAAAATGATCGGAATTGCAATCCGTAAAGGGTGTTGGAACCACGTTAGAGTGTTTTACACTATCATGGCAAAAAATTGCTTCTTTTTTGTGCAATTGTTCAAAGAACTAAAACTCTACATGTTCCATCCACAATTGACCATTGTCGCTTTGTGCTTCAATTACAATGTTCATTTTCACTTGCAAAATTGATATGAATGCCATAATTTGTTCTTTAGATACTTGAGCTCATTGTTGAATGTTCAAAAATACTTGCTCCCTCTAAACTTTTGAGTTGGAGTAGTTTTGTGATAAATTTCCAATCAACACTTAAGGTGTGAAATTGAACTTTGATTTAAACTCGTGAGAATGCTAAAAGAATTTGAGTTTGGCAATGAGCTTATGAAAGTAAGCACCCTAACTTTATCAAACCATCCTTTAAGTCCTTGTAGGATATTTCTAGTGGTGTGAATGGCTTTAAAGCTTTGAGAAAAATTGAATAGTCACAAGCACATTCTAAGACATTCCTCCTACCCAAGAAGAAAACAAGGAACATATCAATGATTCAATAAGCATGAGCTCAAGTATCTAAAGAACAACTTATGGCACTCATATCAATTTTGCAAGTGAAAATGAACATTGTAATTGAAGCACAAAGCGACAATGGTCAATTGTGGATGGAACATGTAGAGTTTTAGTTCTTTGAACAATTGCACAAAAAAGAAGCAATTTTTTGCCATGATAGTGTAAAACACTCTAACGTGGTTCCAACACCCTTTACGGATTGCAATTCCGATCATTTTTGAGTATGTAGGCACATTTCGAAGTTTTTTCAAAAACTGCCTTCCAATTCAGTTCGAATTATTTCTGTACCCCACTGTACAGTAACAACTTCAGGTGAACACTTTTCAAACGGATTCGTAAAAAGACATCGAATTTACTGTAGTGGACTACATTATTATTTGCCCTCCAGTGGTTTCCAGGTTTTACGCAAGCCTGACATCCCTGAACCTGGATGGGCTCCTGAACTTTTATAGGCTCTTGAACCTGGATGGACTCCTGGAACTTTATGGGCCCTTGAACCTTTATAGGCTCCTGGACCTTGGACTTTCCCTAGATCCATCATTTGTAAAGAGAGGAAAAACAACACATGCCCAAGAAGGCCATCATAACATGTCAATATTTTAGATCATTTTTGCTTATGGGAGTGGGCTCATTTTATAATTATTATTGGTGTCAAATTTTAATGAGAGGCTACTCTTGAAGAGGAATGCCATGTATTGTTACACCTGGTATGGCCACTGACCAAATGTTGCAAGGAGGGAGGAGTATGTTACTTGCATGGGTGCCTAGTTGGCTACCTAATGCATGGTTACCAGAGTACTCTGGAATTTTCTTCGTACTTTCAAATTTTAATTTTGTGATGGAATCATAAAAAAAATCATAGGAAAGTTGCATCTATACGTCATGATTTACTCAAACAAGAAGGAAAGTGGAAGAGAGAGATGTTTTGTGTTTAAAATTGTGTCCATGCATGTGTTTTATACTTGTTCGTGGTTAATTTTTGAATCTTTGTTATGGTTGATAAGGATTAAGAGTCAGTAGGTATAGGGATGGGGAAAATACAAAGAAATAATGGAGAAAAGTTAAGGGAAGTGGTGGGGTCCAGGGGGTTGGGGTAAGTGTAGTTAAGGGGTAGTGAGGTCACTTTTATTTTTTATCGTCGTGGCAGGCGTCGCTCGACTTGGCTGATGGCTGACATCAAGTTTTCCCATAGAAGGCTCACGGCAAGCTGAGGGCTCGTTGATGAGCCCTGTTTGAGACCCATGTGTGCGGCCCATCACTCACTTATAAAACAAACTATTTGGCACCTTGTGTAGTAGATTTGAAGGGTTTTCAAATCAAGAATTACTTTTCAAATTTTCCTTGTTGAAATGCATTCAAAACTATTAATAACTAACACATTAGTACAAAGTTCTATCATCTTCATTTTGGAGTGAAAATACCACCAAAATTGAAACCAATTGCAATCAAAAAATGACCAACTAGAAAGATTTCATACTCGTGTTAACCCTTAAACGCCCAAGCAAGCCCGAGGGGCTTGATTCCAATAGAATCTTCTCTGTAGCTCTCACTATAATCAACTTTTCACTTAATATTTTGATGTCAAACTGGTTACCGTCTTATGATGCATTCAAAAAGTGAAATTTTACAATTCAAATCACAATTTGTATGTATGATTTTATGGTTTGAAAGGATTGTGGTAGGTAGGTTGGGGTTGTACATAACCTTGTAGGAGGTTGCAAGTTCATCATTGATTGATTCATTCATGGTGCCCAAGTTCAAAAAGTGCACTATTCATGATGCCCAAGTCCAAAAGATGTTGTGATCCAATTTTGGGCTGCCCGTTTTAGACCCCATGGGCGTTTAAGGGTTAAGACAATCGTAACAAAAATGTTTAGCAAAATGATTTCTTAGCTCAAACAATATCTTTCTAATTGTGAAAATTGTCAAATTGTTTACAAAGGGAAGATAGTCCAAAATTTAACCTCTTGCACTCAAATCTCTGCTTTACCTTCAAAAAAACTTCAATTGGGTCGATCTTTCTACCACTAAAACTAGACTCTACTTACAATCCATCAAGAATAATTAAAATCAAAATCCAACGGTGGATGAAGGAGATATAGCCCCTCAAAAAAACTTCCTATTTTCACTTTTTTTATTGTAGAAACATCATTGCATATCTAATACCAAAAGTATTTACTAGTTGAATCAAAAGTCTTCAAATTAGAAAGTTGTTGGAAAGATAAAACATATGTAGAAAAAAACTGTGAATTTTCTTCTTTGTAATTTGGAACAAGGGATTGGAACAATGAAACATGTGACATATTTTAAAAAGCAGAATCTTATGTAACCGTCATAATAATTCATGCTGTGAATTTATAACATCTTGAATTTGGAATAAAATTCCCACAAAATAAAACACACTTCATTTGAAATCCAACACAACAAATTTAATAATAATAATAATAATAATAATAATAATAATAATAATAAAACTTGGAAAAGTAAGATCTCAAAGTATGAGGAATTTTCATGCCTTGTTAATAAACAAAACTTGGAAAAAAGTATGATCTCGAAGAATGAGGAATTTTCATGCCTTGGTAAAAAACAAAACTTGGAGAGAAATAAAGTCTCAAAGTATGAAGAATTTTGAACCATGAAATGACTTTTTGGAAAGGTATCTGAAAAAATTGTTTTGATTTTTCAAATACTACGCACATATCATCAAAAGTAGATCAAAGGAACACTCTATTCACACCAACTCCAACAAGGGTCGGTGATCTATTTCAATCTTTTCAGGAGATTGAACAGTTATTTCCAGTATGTACTCAAATCAGTTGATTTTTTTAATACCTGTCAGTTCAGTCTCCAGAATATTCAATGATTCTATTTGGGGGAACGCCAATGCCCTTTCTTAGATCGGATAAAACTTGATGCTGTAGATCTTCCGAAATCTTGACCCATTTCTAAAAAATAAGAAATAAAAAATAATTTTTAAAATTGATTTAGAGAAATAGAAGAAGAACACTAGACTCGTATTGGGTTGGTATGAATGTGCCTTTGGTTTACCTTAGTTTGATTGTATGCCCCGAGGACACAACAATAATGGCAGAGGACTACAAACTCCTCTCAAGGTGGACAGATGAAGAGAAACTCCAACCTATTTAAAGGTCAACGTGAATAGACAGTTTGTTCGACCTATCCTTGGATTTATACCCGGAGGTCATCACACCAATGGCGGGACTACTAATCCCTCTCAGGGTGAACACTATGTCAGGTCCTACCTAGCCACTAGTGCCTTAGAGATACTTGACATGGTATCCCCCCAAACAACTTTGAGGTACGCATACAACAAGGTTCAAGAACCGCCCACCAGTTGGGAGGACTATAGTAGTTCAAGGTGTACATTGTATAACGAGAAACCAATGATCATTAGATTGATTGTATTGGGTGTAGTTTTGTTGTATAAAAGTAGGAGGTTGGTTTTTTTGAGTGTCACATTGTTGACACATGAGGTTGTTTGGAGAAAACATGGTTGTGTTGTTGCGGCCGTCCAGGTTCAATCCTATTTGATACCGTTCAAATGATGTTGAGGAAAATCCAATTCATGAATTGAAGTAGTGAGCTACTTGGCAAGGTGTTGGAAATTCTTCTGGCTATTTCTTTATGGTATAATCTCCTATAGCTAGACCATGCATACAAATATGATGAAACTACACATTAAGTATTTCAATAAACAACGCGAAGGTGCAAGTTAGTTTTCTAGTTTTTTTTTTTTTTTTTTTTTTTTTTTTCCTTTTCACAATCACATCCACAAGATAAAAATTAAGGCAAAAACCAATTCTCAAATTAAACCTTTCAATTCATCATAACAAAACAAAGGAAGAAAAGGGATTAAAGCTCTTTTATAAAGAAGAGATGTAATCTTTGTTCCTATTTATTTGCACCAGAACCACCAAACCATAATAACACTCAAGAGAGATTAATTATTGCAAGAGTTAAACACTCACAACACATTAAAACCGTGCAATCATGAAAAGAGAGAAGTTCACACAAGAATGTAGAAGGTTCCTAGGGCAAGAGCGGAATATGCGCGGTGTTAGGGTCTCGAACCGAAAGCCAAAGTAAGTGACGACATCTCCGAAACCTAGATCCCCGTTTGTAGCACGGTGCCAAACCCCCACTTTAGGAAAGAGGCTGCTCTCTACAATAGGGACCCCGCGCCTCTGCATTCTCCATTCTCCACTTCTTTCTCTGGGTTCCGTTTCTGCTTTGTGACTGCCGAAGAAGAGAGTAGGGTATTGTTGTTATCTCTCCTGTCTCTCTTTTCTTTCGTGCAGCTTTCACAGTAGCAGAAATGGAGCTTACCGTGGAGAAGACGTCGTCCGGGCGCGAGTACAAGGTGCGCGACATGTCGCAGGCGGACTTCGGGCGCCTGGAGCTCGACTTGGCTGAGGTCGAGATGCCCGGACTCATGTCCTGCCGCACTGAGTTCGGCGCCGCGCAACCCTTCAAGGGCGCCAAGATCACCGGCTCCCTGCACATGACCATCCAGACCGCTGTCCTCATCGAGACCCTCACCGCTCTCGGTGCTGAGGTGCGCTGGTGCTCTTGCAACATCTTCTCCACCCAGGACCACGCCGCCGCCGCCATTGCGCGTGACTCTGCGGCCGTGTTCGCGTGGAAGGGTGAGACCCTCCAGGAGTACTGGTGGTGCACGGAGCGTGCCCTCGACTGGGGCCCCGGTGGCGGCCCAGATCTGATCGTTGACGATGGTGGTGACGCTACATTGTTGATCCACGAGGGTGTCAAGGCTGAGATCGCTTACGCCAAGGATGGCACCATGCCTGACCCTGAGTCTACCACCAATGCCGAGTTCAAGATCGTGCTCACCATCTTGAGGTTAGTGCCGTTACCGATCTGTTCTTGGCAGGGTTTTTGCTATGAGGGTTTCTTGGTTGTGTCTGGCGGTTATGGCGGTGATATGGTGAAATGCGGTGGCGGGGCTGATGAGTTTTACTGCATATGGTTTCAGGGATGGCATGAAGGAGAACCCGACTAAGTACCACAAGATGGCTGAGAGGCTCGTGGGTGTGTCTGAGGAGACCACCACCGGAGTGAAGAGGTTGTACCAGATGATGGACAACGGATCCCTCCTGTTCCCCGCCATCAATGTGAACGACTCCGTGACGAAGAGCAAGGTAAGATCTCGTTTTATGGGTGCCATCATGCCTCTATATTGTCATTGTGGTTTGTTATGATATCGAGGGAATGCAGATCTGTACTTCTGAAATGCGGTGAAGGTTGTGTTCATGAAGTTCTTGTCATGGTGCAGTTCGACAACTTGTACGGATGCCGCCACTCGTTGCCCGACGGTCTGATGAGGGCTACCGATGTGATGATCGCCGGAAAGGTTGCAGTCATCTTCGGCTACGGTGATGTCGGAAAGGGTTGCGCCTCGGCAATGAAGGCTGCCGGAGCTCGCGTGATCGTGACCGAGATCGATCCGATCTGCGCGTTGCAGGCACTCATGGAGGGTTACCAGATCCTGACGTTGGACGACTGTGTTGAGTACGCCGATATCTTCTGCACCACCACCGGAAACAAGGACATCATCATGGTGACTGACATGAAGAAGATGAAGAACAACGCCATCGTGTGCAACATCGGCCATTTCGACAACGAGATCGACATGGAGGGTTTGGAGACTTACCCAGGCGTGAAGCGCATCACCATCAAGCCCCAGACCGATCGCTGGGTGTTCCCCGACACCAAGAGGGGTGTGATCATCTTGGCTGAGGGACGTCTGATGAACTTGGGATGCGCCACCGGCCACCCCAGTTTCGTCATGTCGTGCTCGTTCACCAACCAGGTGATTGCCCAGCTCGAGCTCTGGAACGAGCGCAAGAGCGGCAAGTACGAGAACAAGGTGTACGTGCTGCCTAAGCACTTGGACGAGAAGGTGGCTCTTCTGCATTTGGAGAAGCTCGGCGCTCGCCTGACCAAGCTCAGCGACGACCAGGCTTCGTACATCAACGTGCCTGTTGGAGGCCCATACAAGCCCGCCCACTACCGTTACTGAGCATTCTGTAGTTCCGGCTATGTGCGTAGTAGTGAGCAGGTTAGCTTGATAGTCCTCACATCGGTACGCTTTTTTAATGATTGTTTTCTCGAGAGCATCTCACTTGACGCTGTTGCATCTCCCTATTGTTTTGGAGGGAGTGTTCATCGTCAAGGATGACATTTTTTTTTATACATATAAATGCATGGATACAATCCCATGTCAAAATAACGCTGGCACCTTCTTGGAATGGTGACGTTTTCACATTATACTTGATAGTACCACTGCCTGCGGGAATGTGCTATGTGTGCGAGATGTCCGCACAATGCGAATATGACGTCTTGGAATGTGCACCTCAAAAGTGCGTGGATGACGGAGGATTACGGGGGATTTTCTCATTTAGATTTGTCTTGTACACGCTGCGCGCACTACTTCGCATTACTGTGCACAATAATGCATTCAGTTTCGGGAACGTGCTGATCGACATTTCATGCGAAGAAAGGGAGGTGACCGCTATTGTACCTCACTTCTCAGAACCAGCGAGTTGAACTGATGGATCGTCTAGGCGAAGCGCTGAAAAAATTGTGTATCGTGGGGTAGTACAGCGTTTGTGAGATCGGAAGGTTGAAAACTGTGGACGAAGTATTTATCGAACCCTGTGCATTACCTCTCGAGCTTGTGCGACCATGTTCGCAATGCACCAATGAGAAGTGGACCGAGATATTTGCCGTTTACTGTAAACAGTATGTCGCGGATTGGGCGATCGGCAGCAATATCGAAAGCATCTACTTGAGATGCCCATGAATTTGCCATGTCTGCGAGTCTTTTGAAATTTCTCACAATCATTTGCAACTAGTGCACGATCGATTTTCTTTTTATATGGAGCAAATTCATGGCTGCTGCTCCTGCACGTGAGAGTATCACAAATATTCATCTCTCACAAGCTAAGCTGCTCGTATACTCTTCAGAAAAATTACTCTCCGAGCTGTAGAAAGGGGCGTTTACATTAAGAATTACGGTAACCCCTAAAACGCGTAAGAAGCAATCCAGTGACAAAAAAGGAGCCCGTTTACTCTCTCTCCTGGAGCAAGACGCTCCACGCGCATGAAACTCACTTCTCACAGCCAAACCAGCCTCGTCAATTCACGTTGCCGTAGAGAATAGTCGAAGGCAGACTCATTCACTGTTTGAAAGGATGAATAAATGGTCACCAGCTGCTACATCCATCCATACGCCATCCACTGTTTTCAGGATGAATAAATGGTCACCCGCAGGATCATCCATCCACACGTTTGGTGGATGAACAGTTGGTCGCCGCTGGCACACCCATCCACACGTCATCCACTCTTCAGAAGAATGAATGAATAGTCACCCGCAAGATCATTCATCCACGCGTCTTCCACTGTTTTAAGGATCATGGTTAACTGGTAGCCCGCAGGATCAGCCATCCATACGCATGGTGGATGAGCGTTTCATCACCCGCTAGCACATCCATCCACTTGATTTATAAATGAATAGTGGGTCGCCAACAGGATGATCTATCTCTTCAGTGTACATCAAGTGGATGAAATATCACCCGCAGAATCATCCATCTAATTAATATACAACAGGTGGATGACGAATCACCCGTATGGAAATTCATCGTCATTCATCGACTTCAGGATCATCCTTTTACGTTTACGTTCTGTAGTCTTTTACATTAGCGGTCTCTAAACTAAACACCCAGTTAACCACCGCTTACTTTTACTTTTCTTCAGTCTCTCAAGTATAAATGAGAAACCCCGTTGCCTTTTGGGTTTCATTCTTTCATTTCCACTTGTGAGCGCCGTTTGCTCTCTGATCTCTCTTACTGTACCTTTGATTGTTATTGCTTTCCATAATGGCTGAAACCATCGACCCAGTTGCCCCAGTTAAAAAAACCATCAACCCAATTGCCCTTGTTAAAATGTACTATGCTGTAGCTGAGGATTATAAGCCAGGTGAAATCTTAGGACAAGGTGCATATGGTGTGACCGTGAGTGTGACCCACCGCAAGTCCCAAAAGAATTACGCATGCAAAATCATCCCAAAGAGCAAACTCGATACAAAACTTCGACAAGAACGAATGGAACAAGAAAAAGAGATTCTCATAGACATCAAGAAACTCTACGAACCCAACTTGATCTTAGTTAAAGAAGTTCTTGAAGATGATTACCATCACTACATCATCATGGAGCTTTGCAATGGAGGAACCTTGTTGGAGCGTGTGAATAAGTGTGGCCCTTTTAGTGAGAGAGAAGCTGCATCGGTCATCAAGCAGATTATGAAAGCTCTTGAAGTGTGTCACAAGAATGGCATTGTTCATCGTGACATGAAACTTGACAATGTGATGTATGCGATCGACACGAGAAGGTCCAAGATTAGGCTCATCGACTTTGGATTTGCGACGTATTATGAAGAAGGGAAGCCGCTCACGGCGGGTGTTGGAAGTCTCATGTCTAGGGCCCCGGAGATGTTGGTTAAAAATGGTGGATATGGACCAAAAGTGGATATTTGGGGTGTAGGCGTGATGTTGTTTATTATGTTGATTGGAAAGTATCCGCCGTGGAGCTCAAAGAAACCTTCACGAATGATGAGATTCTTCATGAATGAGTTTGCTACATTCCAAATGTTCCCGTTCCCGGAGTTGTCGGAAGGTGCAAGAGATATGCTACGATGCTTGCTTACAGTTGATGTCGAAGATCGGTGGAGTGCAAGCCAAGTGTTGGGGCACCCTTGGATCAAACATATGGAATACTTAGCCTAGACGTTTTTCATGTACAAGCTTGTACTCAGCTTGTACTATCACTGCATATACAGAGCTTTGTACTTATAATTCCAAAATGAAAAAAATAAAAATAAAACCAGCAAAACAGTTCGATGTTTATAAAGTCACATGTTTGAAGTACATCTCATGCTGTGATGACATGATGGTTGAAATCCGGTGCACATTTTTAGACGATTTTTTTTGTCTTTACGTCATTCCATTTATTTTTAATTTATTATTCTTTTGAAGAGATTCAAGTATTAACCCCTAAAGGTCTGAGCGTGCCGTGGTGACCAGTAGAATACGGTGTATTTTGGTTGTATTTGGAGTGAATGCACACCTTTAATGGGTTTGAGTTCAAAGAAGAAGTTGACATTTGAATTAATGCGGTTCTAGTGAGCTATTACAATTCCAGTTTAGAGTTTCTTGTTGGTAGCAAATCCCAATTATACGACAACGTACATACTATCCCCAAGGGACTTTTAAGGGTTAACCCCTAAAGGTCTGAGCGTGCCGTGGCGACCAGTAGAATATGGTGTATTTTGGTGGTATTTGGAGTGAATGCACACCTTTAATGGGTTTGAGTTCAAAGAAGAAGTTGACATTTGAATTAATGCGGTTCTAGTGAGCTATGATGATTCCAGTTTAGAGTTTCTTGTTGGTAGCAAATCCTAATTATACGACAACGTACATACTATCCCCAAGGGACTTTTAGGGGTTAAATATGTAAGTCAATCCATGACCATGCTCGATACTGAAAATTCTAATTTGCCTAGTATCGAGAGCTTAACGGACACTTGTTTTGACATTTTGTGACCTTTTTGTAACCTTTTTGTAACCTTTTTGTGACCTTTTTGTGACCTTTTTGTGACCTTTTTGTGACCTTTTTGTGACCTTTTTGTGACCTTTTTGTGACCTTTTTGTGACCTTTTTGTGACCTTTTTGTGACCTTTTTGTGACCTTTTTGTGACCTTTTTGTGACCTTTTTGTGACCTTTTTGTGACCTTTTTGTGACCTTTTTGTGACCTTTTTGTGACCTTTTTGTGACCTTTTTGTGACCTTTTTGTAACCTTTTGGTAACCCTTTTTGTAACCTTTTTTAATCTTTCGTAACCTTTTATAATGTTGTAACATTTTGTAATATTGTAGTAATACAACATTTTGTAACATCTTGTAACATTCTTATATCATCATTTGACATTTAAATTTCTATTATTTTGTAACAACTTGTAACGTTCTTATAACAACATTTGACATTTAAATTCTATCATTTTGTAACATTTTCAACATGTTCTAACATATTCTAATACACATCATCACCATTAGGACTCATCTTCGAAAAATCTAATTTCCCTCCACACTAATTTCAATAACAAGTCATAGTGGTCAAAAGTCGTTGTTTCAAACTGCCACTCTGGCACTCACACACCTCCTTGTCGGTGAAGAGAAGCAGCTGACCATGCCATCACTCCAAGATTGATTTTTTTTTTTTTTTTGTTCTTCTCCCCAAAAACCCTCACACATTCCATTGCCTTAACCCCTAATTCTCCTTAAAACCCGAAACGGGTTTCGAAGGTTCCCGCAGGAGAAAAACTCAGCCATCTTTGACCATTATAATCTCACAAATGAGGAAGAATGAACGGTTCAAATTTGGTATGTTAGAAGAATGTTAAGTGAACTTTGAGATCTTACGGTTGAATCCTTCAAATAATCCTTAGATTGAGATTTTTTGAGCTTAATCTAAGGGAAGGTCAAATTTTGTGACTTAGACCGTTTTGCAACAAGGAGATTTAGGGGTTAAGCTCCCGATTTAGGGTTAAGCTCAACTCATACTCCATTGCTGCAATGGTACTCTCCGTGAAGCTCACATGAATCACAGGCAATCGATCGAGCTCCAGAAATCGATTCAGTGTTTTGGAGTGCTCACAATGAAGGGCTCTAGATAGTTGCAGAGAAAGTTGAGTTGCCATGGTTTGAAAGAGGAGCATGGGGTTTAGTAGCAATGGCGGTGGAGGAATGCGAGGGGGAAAACCCACTTCGGGCCATGCTAATCACGTCGTCACGCTTTTGTTGCTCATGGTCTCGCTCTTGGATTGCCTCTACATCGCCACCAGGTTCGATCGTCTCTCTCCTTTTTTTCCTTTTCTTTTCGAAGCAATAGTTGAGTTCTTGTTGTTCTTTGCTCTGAGTTACGTTGTGCTATGAAAGGTTATGGGAGGATGCAGCTACCAGGACATATCTTGCCAAAATGTCGCACAAGAGCCAATTGCAGCTGGTATGCTACTTACCCCTGCTTGAAGCTTTAGTTAAGGATTGATCCTTCGACAGTAGATTTTTCGTACTCTTTGTTCACACAATGAGGAATGTAAAAAGTCAGCCTCGTTTCAAGAATGTGTATTCTTGGTGGAGTTCAGGAGATGGACACCTTTCATTCTTCCGTGCAAGATCAACTCACGGCCTTGGACTGCAGGTAAGTTTGCATGCACTATATGAAAAGTGCTCATGGCTCATCCTCGTCAAGTTCTAATATTCGTTCTAGCCTATGAGCAATTTATGATCTACAATGATGTTTACGTAAGAAACAAAGTGCAGATTGGATTGAGCAAAAATGGTGTTCTCTTTGCTGATTTTCATGGACGTTTGTGAGTTTGAGGTTTCTCAATAACGGGCTTCTGCAATCGATTTATGTTCGTGATTGTATTGAGCTTGAGCTAGCTTCTTCCCCTATTGATCCTGTGCATTACCTCTCGAGCTTGTGCGACCATGTTCGCAATGCACCAATGAGAAGTGGACCGAGATATTTGCCGTTTACTGTAAACAGTATGTCGCGGATTGGGCGATCGGCAGCAATATCGAAAGCATCTACTTGAGATGCCCATGAATTTGTCATGTCTGCGAGTCTTTTGAAATTTCTCACAATCATTTGCAACTAGTGCACGATCGATTTTCTTTTTATATGGAGCAAATTCATGGCTGCTGCTCCTGCACGTGAGAGTATCACAAATATTCATCTCTCACAAGCTAAGCTGCTCGTATACTCTTCAGAAAAATTACTCTCCGAGCTGTAGAAAGGGGCGTTTACATTAAGAATTACGGTAACCCCTAAAACGCGTAAGAAGCAATCCAGTGACAAAAAAGGAGCCCGTTTACTCTCTCTCCTGGAGCAAGACGCTCCACGCGCATGAAACTCACTTCTCACAGCCAAACCAGCCTCGTCAATTCACGTTGCCGTAGAGAATAGTCGAAGGCAGACTCATTCACTGTTTGAAAGGATGAATAAATGGTCACCAGTTGCTACATCCATCCACACGCCATCCACTGTTTTCAGGATGAATAAATGGTCACCCGCAGGATCATCCATCCACACGTTTGGTGGATGAACAGTTGGACGCCGCTGGCACATCCAACCACACGTCATCCACTCTTCAAAAGAACTGAATGAATGAATAGTCACCCCAAAGATCATCCATCCACGCGTCTTCCACTGTTTTAAGGTTACTAATGGTTAACTGGTAGCCCGCAGGATCATCCATCCACACCGCTTGGTGGATGAGCATTTCGTCACCCGCTGGCACATCCATCCACTTGATTTATGAATGAATAGTGGGTCGCCAACAGGATGATCTATCTCTTCAGTGTACATCAAGTGGATGAAATATCACCCACAGAATCATCCATCTAATTAATATACAACAGGTGGATGACGAATCACCCGTATGGAGATTCATCCTCATTCATCGACTTCAGGATCATCCTTTTAAGTTTACGTTCTGTTGTCTTTTACATTAGCGGGTCGAACTACCAGTCTCTAAACTAAACACCCAGTTAACCACCGCTTACTTTTACTTTTCTTCAGTCTCCCAAGTATAATTGAGAAACCCCATCGCCTTTTGGGTTTCATTCTTTCATTTTCACTTCTGAGCGCCATTTGCTCTCTGATCTCCCTTACCTTTGATTGTTATTGCTTTCCATAATGGCTGAGACCATCGACCCAGTTGCCCCAGTTAAAAAAACCATCAACCCAGTTACCCTAGTTAAAAAGTACTATGCTGTAGCTGAGGATTATAAGCCAGGTGAAATCTTAGGACAAGGTGCATATGGTGTGACCGTGAGTGTGACCCACCGCAAGTCCCAAAAGAATTACGCATGCAAAATCATCCCAAAGAGCAAACTCGATACAAAACTTCGACAAGAACGAATGGAACAAGAAAAAGAGATTCTCATAGACATCAAGAAACTCTACGAACCCAACTTGATCTCAGTTAACCCCTAAATGGTTTGACTCATTTGTAGTAAAATGAACACATCCTCAAAAGCATTGTCATAGGTGGAGGTAAAAGTGTGTTATCCAAATCTCAACCGTACAATCTTGTCGTAGACATATTGAACATCATGTGGGTCAAATTTTAAGTCATGAGGCTTCATAGATTGCGAGATCATAATGTATTAATACTCAAAAATGATCACATAATTTCGTCATTTTCACTTTAAAGTGAAAATGCTACCATTAGACTTATTGCAATGAAAAAGTCACCAATTAGAATGTTGTTCACCTTCATCTCAGTAGCATCCTTGAACAAAAAAAAAACCATGAGAAAAATTTCTTTGTGCAAATTATGGCCCTGCAATGGTGAAAACTGCCCTAAATTTTACAAAGGAAAAAATGTCTAAAACTAGGCTGCTGTCACTGAAATGCATGCCATTAATTCATACTTCATTGTATGGGTCTGAGATTTTTATGACATGAACTAGACTTGATTTGGGACCCAACCCAAGTGATTTCGTCCAAAACGGAGTCCGGATGAAGAAGTTATGGCTCTCCAAAGTTTCTGTCATCCAGAATGTCGATTTTCGACATTCGGCCCGCTTAAGGGTTAAAGAAGTTCTTGAAGATGATTACCATCACTACATCATCATGGAGCTTTGCAACGGAGGAACCTTGTTGGACCGTGTGGATAAGTGTGGCCCGTTTAGTGAGAGAGAAGCTGCATCGGCCATCAAGCAAATTATGAAAGCCCTTGAAGTGTGTCACAAGAATGGCATTGTTCATCGTGACATGAAACTTGACAATGTGATGTATACAACCGACACGAGAAGGTCCAAGATTAGGCTCATCGACTTTGGATTTGCGACGTATTATGAAGAAGGGAAGCCGCTCACGGCCGGTGTTGGAAGTCTCATGTCTAGGGCCCCCGAAGTGTTGGTTAAAAATGGTGGGTATGGACCGAAAGTGGATATTTGGGGTGTGGGCGTGATGTTGTTCATTATGTTGATTGGAAAGTATCCGCCGTGGAGCTCGAAGAACCTTCACGAATGATGAGATTCTTCATGAATGAGTTTGCTACATTCCAAATGTTCCCGTTCCCGGAGTTGTCGGAAGGTGCAAGAGATATGCTACGATGCTTGCTTACAGTTGATGTCGAAGATCGATGGAGTGCAAGCCAAGTGTTGGAGCACCCTTGGATCAAACATATGGAATACTTAGCCTAAACCTTTTTTATATACTTAGAATTAAATGAGATTAGATCAACTCATGGAATTATAGCCACCTTGATCCACTCTCACTGCATATACAGAGCTTTGTACTTATAATTCAAAAACGATTAAAGTTTGATGTTTATAAATTCACATGTTCGGAGTACATCTCATGTTGTGATGGTTGAAATCTGGTGCACATTTATTGTCTTTTCGTCATGCCATTTTATTATATTATTCCTTTGAAGAGTTCGATACTGCAGCTGTATGGCCAATCGACAGAAATATAGTTGTATTTTGGAGTGTCCATAGTTTTGAGCATTCTATTTATTCATATTATCCTTGAAAAGAAATGTGAACTCTCTTTCTTTTCTTCTTCATTTTATTTATTTCATTTATTTTCTTTATTTTATTTAAGGATAGTATACTACTCCCTTTGTCGCAGTAAAATATCGTGCTTGCAATATTACAAGGAAATAAGATCTATCTTTCAGTACCTCCATATGCAACTTGTATTGCAAATTCATACAACATGAATGGCCCACATATAAATATTATCGAATGGCCTATTGCGCTAACTCTTCGCAGTTCCTTGTTGGATGAAATCACTTGGGTTTGTTTAGGACGAAATCACTCGGGTTGGGTCAATTCATCAAGTCTAGTCTGTGTGGTAAAATTTGCAGACGCGTAATATGAAATATGAATAAATGTCATGCATTTTAGCGAAGGCAGCTCTTCTTTTGAGGTTTCCCAATATGAGACATGTTTTATCACTATAAGGCAACTATGGAAAATCCAAAAAAATGAATTTATTATTTTTCCACTTTTTGTCATAAAGTCATTTTTTCACTATTTTTCACTTTTTGAATCATATTCTCACTTTTTTCACTTTTCACGCTTTTCACACTTTTTCCACTTTTTTCACTTTTTTCACATTTAATGATAGAATCACTATTTTATGATTCTATGATTTATTTTCTTAAAAGTGAAAAAATGGATGATATTTGAAGAGCTATATCTTCTTTGTTCCCGATGGATATTGACTTTCTTTTTTGGAATAAATTCTACTTGAAGTGTACTTTTGGTGGTAGAAACCATGAGCTAATCAAACGTGTTTTGAAGCTAAGGCAAGAATTTGAGTGCAAGGGGTGGAGTTTTGGAGTATTTTTCTTTTGTCAAATTTTTGGGAGTTTTCACTGATGCAAGGCTATCATTTGAGCCAAGAATTTTTTTCAATGTTTTTTTACAGTACAAGAGACTTATTGACATGCAGGCAAACATCTTTCTATTAGGTGAAAATTACATTGCAATTGGTCTATTGGTAGCATTTCCACTTCAAAGTAAAAATGGTGAAATTTTGTAGTATGGTTTCAGGACTCATACGTCACGACCTTGCAAACTATAAGGCTTGATGACTCAAGTTTTGGTCCATATGACCTACAATAAGTCTACTACAGGTTTGTATGGTAATGTTCTAAATATCTCATGTTCACTTACGACACTCTTTTGGCCAAAAATAGCAAGGCACGTTTAGGGTTTCAGGGATAAGGAATAGTACCACAAATGGTCCATTGGGGAAAATTTTGCAGCACCGTAATATCTTTAAATTATGATATTCCATGTGAAAGAAGAGGGACCTACAAGTCTTAGTTTTAAGAATTCAAAAGAAATTCTCAAAGGGTCAAAAAACTATGATTCCAACAAGTCCAGTTTTCTACTTACTTTGACCATGCACATTAATTGCTTGTATAACTAACTTTAGTACATGTTTCTCATCCTAGTATTATTGAATAGGTTACCTTATGTTAAGGTATTTTGATCAATACCCAAATTTTACTAAAATTGGCAAATGAAATGATTATCATAAATCCTCAAGGTATCAAAAAGAATTAATTCCATCGGAATGACGTAATTCCATGCGCCATTTTGGTGGACCATACGTGCCATTTTTGGTGCACCATATGTGCCATTTTGGTGGATCATATGTGCCATTTTGGTGGATCATATGTGCCATTTTGGTTAACCATACGTGTCATTTTGAAAACATGTCTAGTATTGCCTCTAAAATGGCATGCTTCTCTAATATCACTCATGTTCTTCTTATTTTGACATACTCTTGTTGTATAACACTTGGTTTCTATAATATCACCACAAAATCTTAATATCAAATGGCCATTGAGAAATATCGTGAGGTCAAAATGACTATGATAGTCTTGAAGCCTATTTAACAAACATAGGTCACATTAAGGCATGGTTGGTGTCCTCATAAAGCTCGAGCTCACACTAATTGGGTCCAACCATGCAATTTTGTAGCCTTTGGACTTGCAAAAAAACTGCAATGTAGTTTAAAAGCAACACTACTAAAACGGGGGTTGAGGTTTGTAACATTTTTATGAAAAATGTTGTAGAAGTGAAGCAACATCTTGGTACTTGCTCTAAGACGGAGTGTTCTTGACAAAATGAGCAACATCATCAAAAGAAACAATGTCCTCATCTCAAAAAAGAAACGTTTTTCTATCCACAAGCAACACTGTCATCTTCACAAGCAACGTTCTCGTATTTTTTAGTAACATTTTAATTTTGATAAATAGCGTTTTCAATGAGCAACGTTTTGGTCTAAATGACCAAAGTTCTCATGCTCATAAGTAAAGTAACATCATCAGCAACATCATCAAGAGAAGAAACGTTCTCAATTTGATATGGAACGTTCTCATCTTCACAAGTAACTGAAAAAGGAATGTTCGCATCTTCTCAATGAAACACGAAAAGAATGTTCTCAACTTCATAAGTAACATTCTCATCTTCATAAGCACAGTCATTCCAAATTTCATTGTGAGAATAATTATAACAACAACAATTATTAACAATATCAAGGTTTTTCTGCTGCTAACGTGTAAAAACGCCATAGTACCTCCAAAAATTTATTTTTTGCGTAAGTATAGTACCATACAACCAAACATTGCTAAAGTGCAACGACGTCTTGCTACTTGCAATAGCAACATTCTTTTGCCAAACATTGCTCAAGTGTAGTAATATCTTAATGCTTACAATAGTATTGATTTTCCTGCAAAAGGTTGCTTAGTGCCTTAATTGCCGCAACATCGTGGTACTTGGACTAATATTGATTTTCTAGCAAACGTTGCTTAAGTGCATCAATATCTTGGCATCAAATTTTGTCACACATTTCTCAAGTGTAGGAACATTGTGGTACTTGTAATAACTAGGTTTTTATCTTGGGAATTCCTTAACCCTTAAACGTCAGACCCAGCCCGAGGGGTTGGGTTTTTTTTTTAGAGAATCTTGCTCATAACTTACACTCCATTATACCAAATGGAATTTTCAGAATTCCAAACTGAGCACCTTAAAGAGATCTATACTTTCTTAGAATAGAGCTCAAGCAAATTAAAATTAGAATAATGCTAAAAATGGAGTTGAAAAGAGATTTTGGGTGTGGTATCAGGAAAGCATATGACGTTTAAGGGTTAAGTATAACAACATCTCCGTAGTTCCGATAACAACATTCTTGGCAAACTAATGGATGGTATAACATTTGTGACAAAAAATGTTGCAAACACCTATGACTTCTAGTATGCAAACTTAGCTAGGAACGAATAAAAATGGCCTTAAAAAGGAGACAAGGACATAGATAGGGATGGGGACAAAAACTCGGACATGGATAGGCAAATTGCAAGTTATCAAATCTTTTAAGTATTTTTGTGGGTAAGGCGATGTTACAAGGCATGCTAGAATATCTAAAAACATGCATTGCAATAATACCTAAAAAATTCTTGTATTTAGTTTTGATAGTAGACATTATAATGTTCATATCCTCAATTCCGTTAAAATGACATTATGCCGCTAAAATGGCATACCTCAACTTTCTGAACTGCAGTTCAAAAACCATGTGATATAAAAGACTTTGAAGGTGATATTATGGAAAATGAGTGACAATGTATATAAAAGAGTGATATTATCAAATAAAGTGTGATATTACAGAATACACCATTCCATGTGAGCACATATGTAAGATTTGGTGTGACAAAATGGCACATGGCATAGTGCCATTTTCACGGAATTGAGGTTTCATTCAAGAAGACTCAATACTTTGAGGACTGTTGGTGGGATTATTGCATGGTTGGTGTCCCCGGAAAGCTCTCATGCAATTAGAATTTGCTTTACAATCTTGTGATGTAAGGACTTGTAAAAAGAACGAATGTGGATTCCAAAGAGCACCATTAACACTTTTGAAGGAATTTCCAAGAGTCTTTTGCTCAAGTGTAGTAAGATAGATAGATAAGAACTCCAATCTTCAAATCAAAGATTGGCGTGAATACAACGTCTGTTCGTGATGCATTTACCTTGATGGCCACATGACAAAAAGGTAATAGACAAGTGCAGTAACGTCTTCATACTTGCAATTATGAAGGTTCGTGATGAAATAAGCAACATTGTGCTCTTGATAAGCAACCTCATAAAATTTTATTAAATTTGTTTGCATCTTAATAAGCAACGTCTTCATCTTAATAATGAGCATTCTTATCTATCTTTTGATGTGCTTGAAGTGGGTAAACCACGTTTCAATTTTTCAAAGTTGTATGCAAATTAATTAGTGGTTAAGACTTAAGAATTTGCTTGGTTTCCAATGTGCTTGAAGTGAGTAATTGAGGATTAACACCATATTCGATATTTTGGGAGATTTCAAACCTCCCAATCTGTGGGTATAATTTAGTTTTCAACTATTTTTCCTTTGTCAAATTTTTGGGAGTTTTCACTGTTGCAAGGCTACCATTTGAGCCGATAATTTTTTTAATTTGTTTTCTTTGGTACAAGAGTGTTATTGAAACAACTTTCTAGTTGGTGGAATTTTCATTGCAATTGGTCTAATGGTGACATTTCCACTCCAAAGCAGGGTTGTCTTGTTAGACACTGACGGACGTCAGACAGACACGACATGTCAGACAGACATTGAGCCTCAGAATGTCTAATAGAATCTACAGAATCTTTTTTTTACCCTGGATTTACCCTGTCCACGTTGCATCCTACGTGGCTGCCACGTGGTGTGTACAACTCAGCAATACGGTTCGCGACTGCGCCACGTAGGACTGGACCGGCGGTCGCGTCATCTAGACCAGCGGTCGCCTTGGCCGGACCGGCGGTCGCCTTCTTTGGACCGGCGGTCGCCTTAGCGACCGACGATCGCCCAGGTCGACCGACGATCGCCCAGGTCGACCGACGATCGCCCAGGGTCGACCGACGATCGCCCATAAGCGACCGACGATCGCCCCTAGGCGACCACCGATACAACCGATGGGCGAACGTCGCTCAGTAGGGCGACCGCCGATCCAGGTGATGGGCGAACGTAGCTCATAGGGCGACCGGCGGTCTACCCTCTTCGAACGAAGCACATGAACTTTGAAGAGCCATAACTTTTTCATTCGGACTCTGTTTTTGACGAAATCACTTGGGTTGGGTCCCAAATTAAGTCTAGTTTAGGTGGTAAAAATTGCACACTCATACAATTAAGTATAAAAAATGGCATGCATTTTAGTGAAGGGAGTACTTGTTTCTTGGGTTTTTAAACATTTGGCATGTTTTACCATTGCAAGCCTATTATGTGACATCAAAAAGGTTTTTGCATGATGTGTTTTAGACAAGTGTGATCTTTAGATGCATCCCACAATCTTTGTAGTTGGAAGTATTTTGATCCAGATAATTTTAGTATTGGCTTTGCAATGATATTTCTACGATGAAAAAAGTGAAAAAGTGGATGATTTTTGAAGAGATAGATCTCCTTCAACCATTGTTAGATTTTGAATTTTTATTTTAGAATGAATTCCAATTAGAGTATTGTATTGGTGATAGAAACCTCGATTCATTCGAAGATATATTGAAGATAACGTATAATTTGGGTGCTAGGGATCTAGGTTTGGACTATATTAATTACTTTATAGAATATTTGGTAGTTCTTATCATTGCAAGGCTACTATTTGAGCCATAGGGAAGTCCAAGATGTATAGGGAAATAGAGAAGGAGAGTAGTATTTATACTTTGCCTGGACCGGCGGTTTTAGTATGATGAATGAATCAAACTTAGATATCATGACAGTCAAGATATTTTCAACACTTGTATTTACTACTAAGACATTATAGGAACTTGAAATAAGCGTACCTTTACTCTACTTGTCTTAGGCTCACTTTACATTGTGGACCCTCAAGATTGACCATTTGGCTTTACAATACCTTGATGAAAGGAGAATGATCACTAACTTCAAAGTCCCCAAAGTATGCTAATTTATCCATAATGGATAATGATTTTATGGTCTCCTTGATTGTAGTTGAGTGGAAGTAAATGCCTCAACTCAACTACTATCAAGGAGACCATGAGGCTCAAAAATCATTGATTGGCTAGAGTACAATTATTTAAAAAGAAAATGAAGAAAAAGGGGAGTGTAAAGATAGAATGATGAGAATTTTATTTTAAAATTGAGATTAAACTTGTACATGTCTAAATCCATCTTGCACCAGAAGAGTGTGCAAGGCACTCAAAAATTCATTTTTCATTTATCATGCTCTCGAGTCTTGGCCAATAGCCATGACCATGACAATCATTTTCATTTCATTATGGAAAATGTGAAGAAGTGGAGAATATGAAATTTGAAGAAGATGGAGAATGAAAAATGAAGTGAGATTTAAGGGAAATGAGGGGGAACGGAGAAGATGCTTGAAGCGGTGAATTTGAAATTTGAATATGAGGGATTGAGGGATTGCGTAAAAGAGGATCCAAGAGCAAGAGCGGGAGCTCTTGTGCACTCGCCCCTCCAGACTGCCGGTCGCCCCAAACCGCAGTTGCACCAGACCGGCGATCGCCATGCGGGATCGGCGATCGCCATGCAGGACCGGCGGTCGCCCATGCGGGACCTGCAATTGCCCATGAACGTTCTGTGATTGGAATCCATTCTAAAATAAAAATTCAAAATCTAACGATGGTTGAAGGAGATCTATCTCTTCAAAAATCATCCACTTTTTCACTTTTTTCATCGTAGAAATATCATTGCAAAGCCAATACTAAAACTATTTGGATCAAAATACTTCCAACTACAAAGATTGTGGGATGCATCTAAAGATCACACTTGTCTAAAACACATCATGCAAAAACCTTTTTGATGTCACATAATAGGCTTGCAATGGTAAAACATGCCAAATGTTTAAAAACCCAAGAAACAAGTACTCCCTTCACTAAAATGCATGCCATTTTTTTATACTTAATTGTATGGGTCTGCAATTTTTACCACATAAACTAGGATTAATTTGGGACCCAACCCAAGTGATTTCGTCAAAAACGGAGTCTGAATGAAAAAGTTATGGCTCTTCAAAGTTCATGTCCTTCGTTTTTAGAGGGTAGACCGCCGGTCGCCCTATGAGCTACGTTCGCCCATCACCTGGATCGGCGGTCGCCCTACTGAGCGGCGTTCGCGTTTCAGCTGTATCGGCGGTCGCCCAGGGGCGAACGTCCGTCGCTTATGGGCGATCGTCGGTCGCTCATGGGTGATCGTCGGTCGCTCAGGCGACCGCCGGTCCAGGCAAAGTATAAATACTACTCTCCCTCTCTATTTCCCTATACATCTTGGACTTCCCTATGGCTCAAATAGTAGCCTTGCAATGATAAGAACTACCAAATATTCTATAAAGTAATTAATATAGTCCAAACCTAGATCCCTAGCACTCAAATTATACGTTATCTTCAATATATCTTCGAATGAATCGAGGTTTCTATCACCAATACAACACTCTAATTGGAATCCATTCTAAAATAAAAATTCAAAATCTAACGATGGTTGAAGGAGATCTATCTCTTCAAAAATCATCCACTTTTTCACTTTTTTCATCGTAGAAATATCATTGCAAAGCCAATACTAAAACTATTTGGATCAAAATACTTCCAACTACAAAGATTGTGGGATGCATCTAAAGATCACACTTGTCTAAAACACATCATGCAAAAACCTTTTTGATGTCACATAATAGGCTTGCAATGGTAAAACATGCCAAATGTTTAAAAACCCAAGAAACAAGTACTCCCTTCACTAAAATGCATGCCATTTTTTTATACTTAATTGTATGGGTCTGCAATTTTTACCACATAAACTAGGATTAATTTGGGACCCAACCCAAGTGATTTCGTCAAAAACAGAGTCCGAATGAAAAAGTTATGGCTCTTCAAAGTTCATGTCCTTCGTTTCTAGAGGGTAGACCGCCGGTCGCCCTATGAGCTACGTTCGCCCATCACCTGGATCGGCGGTCGCCCCAACAGGAGGGGTCCAGATTGGCTCGCGGACACTTTGTCCTTGCCCCTAAGGTCGCCTACTAGCGGTTGCCAGGGCGACCGCCGGTCTCCATACTGGACCGCCGGTCGCCTTCGCGCGGCAGCCAGGGCGATCGGCGATCGCAGCAGGCGACCAACGTTCGCCCCGGTGCGACCGTCAGTCGCCTAGCGAGGTCGCCCACCCGCGGTCGCCCACTGTGACGTGTACTTTGATTTTCCACGTCATTACCAACCCTACGCCACGTAGGAAAATAGCTTTTTACCTCAAGGTAAATCTCAGCAAGTTTTTTACTATGTAATTTTTGGTACGGTCGACATTTTCGTCTACCGGACGTCTAACAGACATGTCCAATACGACAAATCAGACAGACATTCCGAAAATTGTGTCTAATAAGACAACCCTGCTCCAAAGTGAAAATGGTGAAATTTTGTAGTCCAGTTTAAGGACTAATACGTTATGATCTCGCAATATATGAGGCTTTATGAATTATGACTCAAATTTTGACCCTTATGACCTACAATAAGTCTTCTACACGTGTGTACAGTTAACTTAGTTTTTTGGCTAATATTAGCGAGGCGCTTTTAGAGGTCAAGAGATGAGGAATAGTACCACAAATGGTTCATTGGGGCAAATTTTAAAGGACCACCCTAATAGCTTTAAATGTTGATATTCCATGTAAATATTTTGGAGGGACCTGCAAGTCTCACTTTAAAAACTCAAAACAAATTCTTAAAGGGTCCACAAATTATGATTCCAACAAGTCCAATATTCTACTCACTTTAACCATGCACATTAATTTCTTGTACAACTATCTTTAGTACATGTATCTCATCCTAGTATTATTGAGTAGGTTACCTTATGTCAAGGTATTTTGATTAATACCCAAATAAATTTTGTTGGAGAGATTTTTTACTAAAACTCGCAAATGAAATAATAATTATAAATCTTCAAAGAATCAAGAAGCATTGAACCTTAATTCCCTTGAAATGACATTAGTCCATGTGCCATTATGGTGGCCAATACGTGCCATTATGGTGGCCAATACGTGCCATTTTGGTGAACCATACATGCTATTATGATGGACCATTTGTGCCATTTTGGTGGACCACACGTGTCATTTTGAAAACATGTCTAGTACTCCCTCTAAAACGACATATTTAATATTAGAGAAAATTACCAAAGTTATATAACAAGAATATGTCAAAATGACCAAAGTTCTTCTGTTCATAAGATTAAAATGTTCATCCACCCACGAATTAGGTTTACTTACTCTCGAGGCTAGACATTCATCCCACCCCATAGTATATAAGGAGGTGGCGGACGGTAAGAAACTCTCTTTGTTCTTTGCCGTATTCTCAACTGATGAGTGCGAACTAGTTTTGAGATTTAGCAATGCGAGATTGAGCGCTTTTTAGACACAACCGTGTCTATTATGTCCTCCCTTCTGCTTTCTCGTGTCTTTTTGTTGTGGTTCACTCTTTTGCCTTAACCCTCGCGTAGAGTTGCTTCCTACACCTTCCTCACAATTGCTTTTCACAAGACCCAATTTTTCTCTTTTCTTTTGGCGAGGTTGTTTTGTTACTCAATTTTGTTGTTTGGTCATGTCTTAACACACCTTCAATACCCAAAAGAATACTCAACCCTTGGGGACTAAAAATCCTAAGATTTTCCAAAACCCTAGGTCAACCACATAGCCTTGTGTGTTCCATTCTTTCATTTTCACTTCGGAGGGCCACTTTCTCTCTTATTTTAGTTTTACTGCTTTTAATGATGGCTGAGTCTATCGAGCGAGCTGCCCCAATTAAAAAATATTATGCTATAGGTGAGGATTACACGAAAGGTGAAATCTTAGGACAAGGTTCATTTGGTGTGACCTATAGTGTGACCCATCGCAAGTCCCAAATGAGTTACGCATGCAAAATCATCCCAAAGCGCAAACTCGATACAAAAGCTCGACAAGAACGAATGCAACAAGAAAAAGAGATTCTCATAGACATCAAGAAACTCTACAAACCTACCTTGATCTCAACTAAAGAAGTTCTTGAAGATGATTACCATCACTACATCATCATGGAGCTTTGCCAAGGAGGAACATTGTTGGACCGTGTGAATAAGTGTGGCTCTTTTTATGAGAAAGAAGCTGCATCAGTGATCAAGCAAGTTATGAAAGCCCTTGAAGTTTGTCACAAGAATGGCATTGTTCATCGCGACATGAAACTCGACAATGTGATGTATGAAACCGACACGGGAAGCACCAAGATTCGACTCATTGACTTTGGATTTGCGACATATTATGAAGAAGGGAAGCCGCTCACGGCCGGTGTTGGAAGTCTCATGGCTAGGGCCCCGGAGATGTTGGTTAAAAATGGTGGCTATGGACCGAAAGTGGATATTTGGAGTGTAGGCGTGATGTTGTTTATTATGTTGATTGGAAAGTATCCGCCGTGGAGCTCGAAGAAACCTTCACGAATGATGAGATTCTTCATGAATGAGTTTGCTACATTCCAAATGTTCCCGTTCCCGGAGTTGTCGGAAGGTGCAAGAGATATGCTACGATGCTTGCTTACAGTTGATGTCGAAGATCGGTGGAGTGCAAGCCAAGTGTTGGAGCACCCTTGGATCAAACATATGGAATACTTAGCCTAGAACATTTTTATGTATAAATTTTACTCAGAATCAAATAAGATTGGACCAACTCATGGGATTATAGCCAGCTTAATTTACTCTCAGTACATATACAGAGCATTGTACTTATAATTCAAAAATGGGGTAAAAAAAAAAAAAAAATAAAATAAAAAAAATAAAATAAAAAAAACACGAAAAACGAAACAAAAAAGTTTGATGTTTGTAATTTCAACATGTTTCCAATGGTTGGAATCATGACGATTTAATGTCTTTTCATCATTCCGGTTTTGGCATAGTCATATAGTCCAAAGCAATTAAGAGTAAATGACCGAAAATGAAATTACGACTATTGGTCATCGTCTTAAAACCATGTTCTGAAGGTTCGTAGTCACATGTCATTACATGTGCTAATATGACTACACCCATAATCACAAAACATTGAATTTGTTGTAGTATGTGAAATATGTTGTGAGAGAAGTGTACGTTATGATTTGGATGCTATGCAAATTAGAGTATATGATAATTCATAACTTAAACGCATGGATTCACTAACTTTTATTAGTTGAATCTCTTCAAAGGAATAAAAAGATAAAATAGGATGACGAAAAAACAATAAATCATCCAAAATGTCAAAGTCAATGGAATCACAAAACGACAATAAATTGTTAAAAAGACTATGATAGTCTTGAAGTCTTTTTAACGAACATAGGTCAGATTAGGCATGGTTAGTGTCCTTAGAAAGCCTCACACTAATGAGGTTCGACCATTCAATTTTAGAGATACACCAAGAGGATAACCAAATTTAACCCCTAGAGGCCCAAGAAAGCCAAAATGGCTTTTTGAGGGAATCTAGAGGAAGGGGCTAAAAGTAATGTTTTTGCATAATTTTTTACAGGGTGATTCTTATACTGCATCGTGTATGTGATAAACTTTGCAAAAATGAAGTCCAATTTTCAAACCTTCATCTAGAAATTTTAGGTTTCAAGTCAGAAAAGGGCATTTCCGCCCGGTGTTGAATTTCATGAAACTATTTTTGGAAATATGTTCAAAACCAAATTACTATTTAAGTTTGAGAGTGACCCACGTCAAAACGTTTACCAATTTTACGAGGGCACCTCCAAAAATTTCAAAAAAAATCTTCACAATTCTAAAACTCTGGATGTTATGATTTTTCAAATGATAAACATCCAACGGTTAAGTATTGGAACAACAACTAGAATATTTAAGGTACAAGATTTTACAGTTAGAAGTTTAAAATAGCACTAAGAATTTCAGCCTTACCTCAATCTTTGCTAAGTGGTTAAAAATCTGAAATTTTGAGTTTGGAGGTTAAAAAAGGACTTGGGTGCGTTTATGGGTTGACCGTGAATTGTCTTTGTTTGGCATACTACATATTCCAATATTGATCGTTGGATTCTCAAAACATTTGTTTGGTAGGTGACCAATCTCTGTATGATAACGATTAGAGGAATATTTTTATTTGAAAAAAATCTCTATATATAAAAGAACACGATCAAGGTTTTGTTTGTTTGTCATTGGCGATGCATGGGTCATGGTCATGGTCATCGTCATTTGGTCATGTATACATGGTATGAAGAGTTCTAAAGATTTTGAACGGTTGCAATAAGTGGTATTTGATTGTTATTAAGAGTTTATTATATCTTGAGAATATATAGGAGTCTAAGGGACAAGGAATATGGAACATGAAAATGAGAGCAAAATTAGAAGTCAAGGGGATCAAGGAAACATCGGACGGGATCAAGGAACTGAGAATGGAGGACGAGAAGGGAGGATGAGAATTTAGAACAAATAATGGGAACTAGGAATGAATGATGGAAACCGGGAATGAATGATGGGTACTGGAATCAAATGATAGGAACTGGGAATGAATGATGGGAACCAACAACGAATGATGGAAACCAATAAGGGAAGTTCAGGGATGGGGAACTAGGAACAAAAGATGAGAACTATAAAGGAGAGTTTGGAGGTAAAGAACTAGTAAGAAAAATATAGAGAATGAGAAACCATAATAGAGAACAAGGAACTGAGAACAATGGAAGGAGGGAACGGGGACATGCTACAAATCTTAAAAAACACGGGGAACCAAAAATACAGGAACGGAGGACATGCTATAAATCTTAAACAATGTGGAGAAGTGAAAGGGAGGGAACTTGTATATTGATTGCATATTCCATAATTTCAACATCCTCAAAGACCTCCAACTTCATTTTTTTTTTTGATACCTAGGTCTGGATTTTTTATACATTTTATGAATTTCAATATGCCTTTTTTGATGTCTGTGTGTGGAGGATAAGGGTAAGGACTTTGAAAAATATAAAACAAATCACCAAGCCCTTTTTGGAGTTCGCATGACTTACCTTTGATAATTTGTTATGTATTACTAGTTGCTAAATTTACATAGAAAATAAATGAAATCCAAAATCTCCTCTATTATAGTTTCAAGAACAAGCTACAAATATCTAATTCTTCTTTAAGTAAGAAAAGCATAAATAATCTCTTGAGATTGCATATCTATTATCAAAAAGTTTATTATAGAATTTTTCAAAATTTTAGATGTAATCAAGTTAAAGGAGACTCTTTAAGTCTGTTTCAAATAAAATATTGGTTGTATCCGACTAGTGCCACTACTACAATTTGAGGGTGTTTGCAAGGATTTTTTTCTTAAACATTGCTAAAGTTTAGCAACGTTTTGGAACATTTTGCAGAAAATAAGGAACGTTGATCACCAAGCAACGTTATTTACTAATCTAGTTGAAAACGTTGCATTTCTCTTAAGAATGTCATTCAAGCAAGTTCCAAAACGTTGTTAGACTCGAGCAACATTCACACAAAAGCAACGTTATGTTGCAAACCCCCTTTTTTCTAGTAGTGTGTAACCTTATGCATACATTGTAGAGTTATAAATTATAAATTTTTGTAGATATCTATAAAGTAATAAATATTTGTCGGTATAGGATATGGTTTCTAAGATGTCACTTGTGTTGGGCAACAACGCGCATAATCAAAGTCAGAAATTAAGTGTTATATAGAATTGGATATTGTACAATGGATTTATAAAAATTGCTTTTTATTATGCTAAGATACACTTCAAAATGAAATGTCAAAGTTACTTAAGTCCTTCCCATATACCTTATGTGATTCTCTCCCATATACTTTATTTGATTATCTCCCAAGTATCTTATTTGGGTCCCTCCTAAGTGACTTATATAAGTCTCTTGCAAGTATGTTTGTAAGCTACGTGTGTTACAAGTACGCAAAGTGTTTCAGTTTACAAGCGTACTGGGACTTAAGGTTTGTCATAGAAGTTTGAGTCTTCCATATAGGCATGTGCACAAGGGGGTTTGTACGATTGTATCGCGCAAGGGATTGCACATGAAGGTGGTCAAATGAGGGATTGGACTTGAAGGTTTACACGAGTATATTGGTTTTCAATGAAGGTTGGTGTTAGTATATCTGGTCAAGTGAAGACCAATGATTTGTGTGATACAACGCGTCACGGGTTTGCGGGACTATACAACGCCAAGTAAGAGTTAGGGTTTGCGCAATTGTGTTGGGTTAAGTGAGAGTGAGAGTTTGCACAAGTGAATGAAGGTCGAGTAAGGGTTTGCGCAAGTGTGTTGGGTCGAGTGAGAGTTTGCGCGAGTAAATGAAGGCAGAGTAAGGGTTTGCGCAAGTGTGTTGGGTCAAGTGAGAGTTTGCGCGTGTGAATGAATGTCGAGAAAGGGTTTGCGCAAGATTACTGGTCGAGTGAGAGTTTGGGCAAGTGAATGAAGGTCGAGTAAGGGTTTGCGCAAGTGTGTTGGGTCGAGTGAGAGTTTGCGCGAGTAAATGAAGGCAGAGTAAGGGTTTGCGCAAGTGTGTTGGGTCAAGTGAGAGTTTGCGCGTGTGAATGAATGTCGAGAAAGGGTTTGCGCAAGATTACTGGTCGAGTGAGAGTTTGGGCAAGTGAATGAAGGTCGAGTA
This sequence comes from Bryum argenteum, assembly GCA_037043015.1. Lineage (NCBI taxonomy): Eukaryota > Viridiplantae > Streptophyta > Bryopsida > Bryales > Bryaceae > Bryum > Bryum argenteum. Next base: position 10,761,713 of record CM073323.1, on the reverse strand, counting down.
AGGGTTTGCGCAAGTGTGTTGGGTTGAGTGAGAGTTTGTGCGAGTGTTTGAAGGCCGAGTAAGGGTTTGCACAAGTGTGTTGGGTTGAGTGAGAATTTGCACGATTTGCACGAGTGATTGAAGGTCGAGTAAGAGTTTGCGCAAGTGTGTTGGGTTGAGTGAGAGTTTATGCGAGTGAATGAAGGCCGAGTAAGGGTTTGCAGAAGTGTGTTGATTTGAGTGAGTTTGCACAAGTGAATGAAGGTCAAGTAAAGGTTTGCAAAAGTGTGTTGAATAACTTGGATTGAGTGAGACTTAACGCAAGTGAATCAGGTCAAGTAAGGGTTTGCACCAAGACTTTTGAGCAAACAAAAGTTTTAACGGAATATTTTCCTAAAACTTTAACATATGTCTTTAATAAGTTTTATTCTACCAATTTCCATCCCTACGTTGGCTCATAGCCTACAGTGATCTGGTTATTAGTATCTACAAAAAAACTTCCAATTAATAACTTTACATATAACATCTACAGAGGGCTAATAATTGAATTCAAGGAAGATAGTACTTAAGTTCATGGAACTTAGATATTGCATGGCTATTGTAACCAACCACCTTTTATGATTCCATCTAGTCACAATAAATACTCTAACCTTAACCTACTTATACGAAGAAACACGCCTCCTTTAGAACTTGAATGGTTAAAGGTCTCTATTCAAGATTCTCCACATTGAGGTGCAAAACAATCTTCATTGTGAGTAGGTAAACCATCCCATACAAGTGGCTTTGTGTCTTGTAGGGATATCGGTAAGAATAGGTTGAGTGGAATTTTTATTCACATCATCTCTAATAGACGTTGGCATCTTATCTATCACTAAGAAAATGTGAAAAACTCCAACTCTATTTGAGGATGTATATGTTCGTTTGACCTATTCTTGGATGCATATCTCAAGGACATGACACCAATAATGGCAGTACTACCTCCTCTCGGAGTGAACAATATGCTAGTTCCTACCTAGCCAAGAGTGCCTCAGAAACACAGGAGTAGAACCCACTTTCTCCTCATTGGGGGCCATGAGCTCTAACCATCAAGCAAAGGCTTGTGGTGCCTTATCTTTCTTCTACACCTAAAGAAATGTTGCTAAAAAATCAATGAAAGTAGGATCTTCTTTAGGCTCAGAACTTGGTAGCAAATCCGCATCAGGATAATGGAATTCAACACTTCCTTGGATATGCTCATGCAAATCATGATCAATGTCTCGAGTTTCTTTTGGTGGATCCACACGTTGAACACTTGTGTGGTGCATATTCAATTGTATAGGAGGTTGTGATGCTTCCAAATGACTTTGAGTGGAGATGGTTTGTCCTATGTCTTGTTGTGGACTGCTATTTGTAGCAAGATTTGGTGTCGCAGTTGGAGAGGGAGAAGCTTGGGTAGATCCGGAAGCTTGGAATAAGTCCTGTGCAAATGCCACGATTTAAGTACTTCTGAATCAAACAAGAATTAAATTGGTTAAACATGCCATATTAAGTAAATACTAACACCATATATCATTAGTCGGCACACATTGCAAAATAAATTACACAATCAAATACCAATACGTGAATCAAATATTTGATATGTATATACTTATATGTTGTTTTTTCATGATCAATACGTAAAAAATTACCAAGTTTTTCCTTGCAATAATATAGTGGTCATTTCCTCATCAATCTTAACTGAAGATTATTTATTCAGATTACGTCACCGAGATAATTTTAATTAATATAGTATACCAATTACGAACACATGTATTCATACTATTGCACATACCTCTGGAAACAACATGCCAATTAATTGGTAAGGCTTGTTGGCATCTGAGTGGCCAAGAAAGAGAACTTGTGAAGGAAGCTTGATACCCACACACTGTGTACATATCATATTGTTAATAGGTTTTTTTACAAAATATAGTAATTAAAAAATGAAAAAGTATATTTACAAGATTACAATATATTAGTAAATAGAGACATGTTTCAAAGGCATCATCGTATCTTTTGGCACATAAGTTTTTCTTATAGTAAACCAAGATAAGAAAAAGTCACTGACCATTTGTTTTTTGGCCAAAGCCTCCACAAATGTATTATTCAACGAAGGGATAAATAGTAGAAACTCTGCCAATGCTTGGTATTTCCTATCAAAACCCACAGAGGAAATCATTAATTTCACTTGAAGTTGTCCTTTATGGAAAAAGTTTATATGCTTATAAGTATCATAAACGATTTATTCACTACATGTAGAGAAATTCATAATCTAGTAAATAGTGTAGTTATACTAAAAAATTGACCTATGGGCTTCAATATTTTCATCTAGACTTGATATACTAAAACATTTAGTAATGATGCAATTCTTGTAACTAATCAAAACAGGACTTACGGGTTTTTCATGTATCGTGTGGAAAGAGGCTTCTTCAAAGCAACCATTGTTGACGGCCATTGCGATACCAATCTAAAAACATGTCATATCAAGGCAATGTAATGAAATAAGGAATTAAGGACCACGAGTTTGTATAGATTTAAATGAAACATTTTTGTGACTTGGTTCAAATAACACCTACCAAATAAGGAAGTCTAAGTTCATTTAAATTACAGTAGTCAAAATCAAGTTTATATAACTTACACCTTAAAGTCTTATCAAATTCTATCTTTCTAATAGAAAAAACAAAAGCTTTTCTTATAATTTAAAAGCAATGAAACTTACATCCCACTTGGGCCTCTTTTGTAATGAGCCTGTTCAATCAATATGATGAAAAGAATTAAGTAGTTAAAAATAAATAAATAAAATTAGAAGAATATAAAAACTTTCACTTGATCTACAACAATATGGCTTTATAAATGAAAATGGAAATTTATTGTATCTTGATTCTTTAAGCAACATATAAAGGGAGCTATCACTTACCTTCAATCTGCAAAGGGGGCGATTGTCAGGATTCTCCAACAAGCCCTGCATGTAAAATATTTATAAGAAACAAACAAAGCTCATAATTTGTAAATAGCTTCTCTAATGAAATTATCTACATGTCTCAAAAACACATGTGCTGCTTAATGCAAGTAGGATAAATGATAATTACCTCCCATACTAAAGATAGTAAGTGAGGATTGTCATTTTCTTCAGGAGGTGTAAAATTGCTAATGACACCAAGAGGGTGGCCAAGTGATTGTAGGCGATTTTGTGTAATTGTTGATGTAGAATGCATGTTTTGATCAAGTTTTGCATTTTCCTCTACACATGGCTTTTCATTAGCACGAGGGCTTGGATCTTGTATCCCGTGTCTTCTCATGGTTCTTTCCATTGCTGCAACTCCAAAGTTAATATTAGTAACATTTTGAAACTTTATTAACATGGTCTTCACTACTTTGCATGTGATGTTGTGATGGTTAGAACATAACTTTGTGTGGTAATGGATTTTGGAAATTTGAAGACTCTCATCAACATCCCCAAAAATCAAAATGAAACGAGCCAATGAATGAAGTGAACATTACATGATGCTCTAAGATTGTCGACTAAGCCTACTCCTCATTCTACCCTTGCTTTTTATCCTGCTTATGGTTTTAGGAAAAGCTCTCACCTACTTTTAGCCAAAACCGGAATGAAACAAGCAAAAAAATGAATTGACTTTACCTCGACGCTTTGAGTTTTTTGGCCGAGTCTACTCTAAACACAACCCTAGTATTTTACCGTTGTAATGGATCTTGGAAATCTAAAAGCGCTCACCATCTTCTCAAGAATACCAAAATGAAACCACCAAAAGAAAGAGCTAATATTATCTTCACGCTCCACATTTATCGGTCAAGTCTATTCTAAACAAGAACCCTACCTTTTCACTTTTCTAATGGATCTTAGAAAACTAAAAGCCCTCACCAACTTCTCACAATTACCAAAATAAACAAGCAAATGAATGTAGTGAACATTAGCTTAATGCTGTAAGTTTGTTGACCAAGTCTACTCCAAACACAAGCCTAGCTTTTTACTCTTGTAATGGATCTTGGAAACCTAAAAGCTCTGACCAACTTCTTGCAAAAACCAAATTCAAACAAGGAGATGGATGAAGTGACATCACCTGGGCGCTCTAAATTTGTGAGCGACGTCTACGCCAAATAGATATTCTAATAGATCTTTGAAAATAAAAGCTCCCACCAACTTTTAGCAAAAAGCAGAATGAAACAAGCAAAGGAATGAAGTCACGTTTTCTGGAAGCTCTAAGCTTGTCCCCCAAATCTACGCCAAACACAACCCTAGCTTTTTATCCATATAATGGATCTTGGATATCTAAAAGCTCTGACCAACCCCTCGCAAAAACCAAAATGAAACAAGCAATGAATGAGGTGGACAGTACTTGGACTTTGTAAGTTTTTGGCCAAGACTACTCTCGATAGAACTCTGGTTGATTACCCTTTGATACCAACAACTACTCCTTGCTGAAATACTCATACAAAGGCCTTCAAGTGGTAGTTCGAAGAAATCATGTTTCACATGTGCAAATGCAAAAAGGCATCTAGGCCTTCTCGTATTTTAGGAAGCAAAATTCAACGTAAGTATTGTACGTTTATTTTGCTAGATGACACTACTTTAGTATACTTTTTGCATAAATGAACCCTATGTAAAGATTGTTTAGTTATATGTGAATAAATGTAAATGCAATTAGACTTAAATTAGAAATGAAGTGAATAGTCACCAATTGATGAATTGAATCATATGACAGGGCCCGATGTTCCAAAGATTTCTAAGAGCACCTTGAGAACTTTGTTGCACCTCTTCATAAACTCTATGAGAAAAAGAACTATATTTTTGAATGCATCTCAATAAGGAGATTCTAAATTTTTATTTTTTATTTTTTATTTTTTTATTTTTTTTTTCCTAAAAAAATCTTTGACGTTATTTTTGTAACAAAATTATGAATTTTGCCTTAAATTATCTGAATTATAGAGACTATCAACACTAGAAATAAACAAGAATAATAAGCATTGAATTAATAAATACATGCAATTCTAATTATCAACAAAAGACAAAGTAATTGGATCAAGAAGCTATTATTATCTGAATTCCTAATTATTGTCAATCATTCTTCTATTTGTAACCTTAAAGCAATATTACGATAAAGTTAGACTATGGTGTGTTGTGAAGCGTATGGGCATTTCTAATAGATTGGCTAAATGTAGAGACAAAGGAGGGTTTTCTAAATATAGCATTTCCTTAAATTCACATCATTTCCCATTGGACTCGCTAAATGACCTTATTATAATATGTATGAGTTAAGATTCCTTTCGGGTTAGTATTAAAAACAAGATAAATCAATGGAAAGCCCACAGCAACAAGTTTTCAAGTGCAAGCGAGATCTATCAACACCTGCAAAACCTAAGCTAAATAAAATCAAGCTCATTGAGATACTAGAGCTAATCTCATAAAAAGCGTAAGCTGACTTGGTCGGATTGTGGAGGTAAATAAGCAGACATCCAAAAATTGGCTTGAGCACAAAGGTCTTTTGCACATTGCAATTCCATAGGGAGTTGCTCTTAGTCTTCCTCTCTCACTATCTCACTATTTCAATAGTTGAGCAATGATCTCCTCCGCAAGTGTTCTGCTTCATTTAGGTCATTATTGTATGTGGACATAGGAGGTAGTAGTTGGTATTGTACTTTGGCGTTATGATAAGCTTATATTATGTCTTCTACCACATTATGTCAATAATTCAAAAGTACTCGGAGTCCAAAAGTCCAGAAGTCTATAGGTTACATGAAATTTCCCAAAAGTCAAGCTAACTTGTAGTAAACGACGTGTTTTTGTCGGAGTTGAATGTATTGCTACAGATGTGGCGGGCCACTTCCTCTAGTTGGTCTAGAACGCTTCACTAGCGCGGTGCTAGGCTTAGCATGTTTAAAGTGTTTCTCTGGAGGGCTGCCAAAGATAGGAGGTTGTGTAAGAAGTGCTCCTAGGGGTTGTCAAATAAGCCTCTTGAGATGATATTGTCAAGGTGTTTTTTTATTACTTTTGATGTGCCCTACTTGCGTTAATTTTCTTGTTTCCAAAATTGTCTTATTTTACAAGATATTTTTCTAGAAGGGCTTGTTCGGTTTATAATGTAGATTTGAGCTTTGAATGTTGTTTAATCATTTTCCGATTGAGTTTTGGTTATCTTACTTCAATCATCTATTTGAGAATCCTTCAACTATCTTCAAACTTTACATCACTTTTAAGGTGTTCACTAAGGCACTTAAGCTTGAGCGTGGCCGATTTTGTAGCACTTTGACATCATGCATTTACACCAAGCCAAATCCACAGGTGCAAGATTGACGCTTAGATGCCTTAACACTTCAAAACTATTCTATTGGTTGCTTTTAGAATTTTAATTGACAACCTTTGTAAGTTTAATAAGTCAAACTAAGATTCAAAGTGCTACCATGCAAAAATTAAGAGTAATTTTGAAATTTTCCTTCTACAAGGAAAAAGTAAAGAGAGTCTACTTTCAATCGAAATTTACACAATGTCATATAAATTCATATATTATTTGACATAATCAAGCCTTCAAATAGGGCATGAATTATTTCATATCCACTTTTAGAGGCCGATATACTCACCAATCATGCTCTAGGATTTGGATGAGGGTGTCAGCATGTCAAAGTGCCCTGCATTAAAAAATTTATATAAGGGTAGGAAGGATGTGAAGATTACATTACTCTCATTTCTCCTAATCCAAAAAGGTTATTTTTCTTGAAGTGATGTGTTAAAGAAGGAGTTGAAAATAGATATGGTACTCATGGATAGTTACTTCTAGTTTACTATATGTTAGAGTTGAAGTCAAATAAATGGTCTCTCTGGTAAACTTCATTTTATGCTTGTCAAAATCATTGTCATCTATTTTATTATATGTATCTATGGGATTGAGTTGTTCTGTACATTCCAAGCCTTACAATTGAGAAGACCTTAAATGATTCACAAATGAGTATATGATTGGGTAGGTAATTCTACTGTACAATGTATTCTTAGGATAGGGTGCATGTTTGTCTTTGTATAAAGTCGTACTACTCAAATGAAGTGAGGTGTGTCAAAATTACGGATTCCAAGCCTTCTAAAATAGAAATCTCGTTATTAATGGAAAAACCTACACAACTTACATACTTACATCCTAATAAGCCCGCGCCTTCGGCCCTACACTAAAGATGCATCAAGCATTTTGAGTGCTTCTCACAATTGAATATGTTATGCATGATTGGTATTAATCTTCCGTTAACCATGTGTGGTGAAAAGAACCTTAGTATCTTTGTAGATTTTCTTATAGTCTGTAGTATTATACAATATCCTAGCTTTAATTGTTTTTGACATCATCTAATAAAAACTCTAAAAACTCTAAAAATAGACTTGCTTATTTGAGGGAAAGTTGAAGCTTCCAAAATTCTTTTGCCTTTAGAAGTTGGAGAAGAATTTTCTTATGCTCCTTCATAAGAACTTTATTTGACTTTGACAGTCCTATGCAAACATTTTTTGCATCATGGGTTTCGAATAAAACCAATCTCTACATTGATTCCTATGTCGAGCACCTTTACACCACATTTTAAAAATAGAGAAAATGTATATCATGTGGAAATTGACGTCGCGTTGAAAAGAAGCAAATTATATTTTTATGTTTGAAGAAACATTACAATATGTTTTCCTTGTTTTTGGAAAATTGAAATAATATGGTAGATTGCATGACAACATTCTTCTCAAGAAGCGGAGGAATTTTTCTACAAAAGATTTCAATTTCTCCGGAAGATTTACTTTTCTCAAGATCTCAATTTGCAAAAGTGGTCCTTAGTTCTTGAAAGTTATCATAGTTTTATTACTAGAGGAACCCTTTCTCCTTATATTGTAAACAAGTGTCCATCATGTGTATGAATATTTGAATAAATTTTGAACTTACACAAGCGTGCGTTTCTATAAGCGCAAATAAAATTTGACATCTAAGGCATGTATGTCCAACTTCCTATCCGTCACTCTCTAGCAATAAAATGGCTATAAAAGTTACCATACATGTATGGTGGATAGAAGGTGTATGCCTAACTTCCTATTTGGCTTGTTTAGCGATAGAATGATTTTATAGACTACCATATAGGGGGCTACTATGCGACAAAATGACTTTAGGGTTTACAATACACGTCAATTACCATGCCACAAGATGACTTTAGGGGTACCATACACGTGAATTACCATGCGAAAAAATGACTTCATCATTTACCATAGGTGCGAAGTGGGTCGATACAATACCTAGTAGACTAGCCGAATGTAGAAAACTACATTATAGATGGAAGGCATCAACTTTGACAAGCCAAAACTTTTTCATTTGCGGTATGTTTTGGATGACATCACTTGGAACAGGTCTCAAATCAAGTTTAGTTTGTGTGGTAAGATTTTTAGACTCATACATTAAAGTATGAGTCAATGGCATGTATTCTTGTGAAAACAGCTCTTGGTTTTAGGTTTCAAAGCATGGGGCATGTTTTATTATTGCAGGCCAATAATGTGAAATCAAAGTAGGTTTATCATGAATTTTATTTTCATGATCATGATCTTAACCCCTAAACATCCCTAGTGTCGAAAAGCGACATTTTGGGTGAAGGGCAGAAACTTTGAAGAGCCATAACTTCTTCATCCAAACTCCGTTTTTGAGAATCACTTGGGTTAGTTCACAAATCAAGTCTAGTTTATGTGGTAAAAATCGCAGACTCATAAAATAAAGTATGAATAAATGGCATGGATTTTAGTGAAGGCAGTTTTTGTTTTTGGGTTTTCAAACATTTGGCATGTTTTACCATTGCAAGTCAATTATGTGAAATCTAAAATAGTTTTTCATGACTTTTTTTTCATAGGTTTGATAGTTAGATGCATCCCAACAACTTTGTAGTTGGAAGTTTTTTCATCTAGATAACTTTGGTATTGGCTTTGCAATGATGTTTCTACAATGAAAAAAGTGAAAAAATGGATGATTTTTGAAGAGCTAGATCTCCTTCCTCCACCGTTAGATTTCGACTTTATTTTTTGGGATGGATTCCAATTATAGTCTGTTTTTAGTGGTAGAAACCTTGACCCAATCGAGGATATATTGAAGAAAAGGCATGAATTTGAGTGCGAGGGGTCTAGTTTTGGACTATTTTTCCTTTGTAAAATTTTTGGCAGTTTTCACAACTACAAGGCTACTATTTGAGCCAAGATTTTTTTTTATGATTTTTTTTGGTACAAGAGTGTCTATGAGATGAAGATGAACAACTTTCTAGTTGCCAATTTTTTTATTGCAAATTTCATGTTGGTAGTATTTTCACTTCAAAGTGGAAATGATGGTATTTTGTAGCATGTTTTGTGCACTAATAAGTTGTGATCTCGCAATTTATGAGGTCCCATGAGTTAAGTTTTGGTCCACATGATCTACTACAAGTCTATTACAAGTTTGTACGGTTGAGATGTGAATATCTTATCTTTATTTTCATCTATATCAATTTTTTTGAAAATGAGTTTTTGGCTAAAAATACCCCAAGTACGTTTAGGGGTTAAGGTGATTCTTAGCAACTTTTTAATTAGAAGTTTTCCGATCCAATTACATTTGCTATTAAATTTGCAATGATGTTCTGTCTATGAAATTATTGAAAAAATGGATGATATTTAGGAGTCATATCTCCTTCATCCACAAGTAGCTTTCAACTTTAGTTCTCCTTCATCCACAAGTACCTTTCAACTTTAGTTTTTGGGTTGGCGTTCATGTAGAGTTTATTTTTAGCGGTACAAAGGATGTTGACAGTATCAAGGATGTTTTGAAGATAGATAGATAGATAGAAACTCCAGTTCCTTTCTAAGGGGCCGGCGTGAATGAAGTGTCCGTTCGTAATGCTAATATCCCGATGGCCACCGGGCAAGGGGAAATTAGAACAATACGACTTCCCCCTCTCGAGGGTGGACACTATAACTACGCTAGTTTCTAGCCTAGTTACTAGTGCCTTGAAGATACTTGACGTAGTATCCAATGTTTTGAAGATAAGACATGCATTTGACTGCGATTTGTTTGTTGGTAGAATCTCCAAAGTGAAATGATGAAATTTTGCAGGTTGTTTTTAGTACTAATGTGTTATGATCTCCCGATCCATGAGGCCTCATGACTCAACTTTTGGTTCACATGACCTACAACAAAGTCCATTATAAGTTTGTACGTTTGAGATTGTAATAACTTATCTTCATTTTCTAATATGACACTTTTTTTTAAATGTGTTTGTTGGCTAAAAAAATTGTTGGGAAATTTAGGGGTAATGTTAAATAATCATTTAGAGCTAAGTTTTAACTTTGACATGTACTAGAAATAGGAATTTCCTCTCATGCTCTTTCCACCACAAACAAAAAGTTCATCAAAAATTTCCTTAAACTTCAGATTTTCTAAAGTTCACCCTAACAGATTTTCTTAGAGTTATACTCCGCCAACCCTAACCCTCCCCTTCCTTATAACATATACCATAGTGTATTATAACATATACCATAGTGTAGTCTAAACAAGGACAACATGAACCTATGATACAATGATCGACAATATCATTTCCATTCAACAAGACTCATTGATACTTCTTTCCATTGTCCTATGTTTCACCACCAAATAGTCGGGGAGATCCAAGGACCACTTATTAAGTGAAGAGGCCAATATTTTTACCATGTGATTTAATCGGAGGGATAATAGTTTATCAGAAGGATACTAATTTATCAGAAGGATGATATTCTATCAGAAGGATGATATTTTATCAGAAGGATGATAATTTATCAGAAGGATAATAGCTGAATGCCCTCAGAAACTTCCGAGAGGAGAAAAGCGATGGACTGAAGTAGTTGGAAGAAACTATATAATTTTGAGGACAGAATAGGAACACTTGTTCTAAGAATACAGAATAACAAGTGCCATGAGGATACGCAACAATTTTAGATGCTCGGCCAATACATGGATATGTAAAAATCGACATTCCAATTTCTGCCACATGTAATCTGAGCACTTGAGTTGAATCACGCAATCGTGTTTTACAAATACTTCCAATCATGAAGGTGTACAAATTCACTAGGCATCACGCATGCCAAGGCCTCAGCATAGTGGCAAACTAGTTCGTAAATTCAATTTCGGGGTTCATACATCAATCGTCTCCTGTACATTTCGTAATTTGTTGCCAAATTGAAATACATCTGTTCTATATAAACCTGAAGGCCTCCACGGCAATGACAACCCTCCTCGAAGCTGTTCTGTAACATCAACCGATCTGAGGAACATACTTTCAGTACCGATACAATCACACAACAACGCTGCATGAAGTTCAATAAGGCATGCAAAGAAAGAATCAAACTATACAATACGCGAGAGTTGCATTGCGAAGTCCTTCAAATAACTGCTCCAGTGGTAACACCTACAAGCACGAAAGTGTCATCGATCACATGAACTGAAAGCAAAAGCAAGGTTTCAACATCAGATTACACTGCATAAACAAACACCTGTAAACAATTAGTACCGTTCCATTCCAAAAATCACAACTCACAACCATACTAAACGAAAAGTAGCTCCGAATGTGTTCATAACCAAGGTGGTCGAGGTACAGACAAATGCTGAATGATCAGATTGGTGGATATCACTAGTTTGAGAAGATCTGCACGTAACAAGAAAACCAAACCAAAAAGACTCTAGTCAATCTGATTGCTATTGCACATGTGCAACCATGATACATCATGATAGTGTTCTTAAAACCAGAATCGCACAAGTTTCTCATTTAATTGAAGAAAAAGGTACATTGTGCTAGGGGCTAAATACAAGACTCAGAAAGTGGAAAGGAGAAACGATTGAGCTTCAAGCATCAGTTACGCCCTCAAGGTTCTCGTTCCATATCCACACCTACCTTCGTCGGGCATGCTTGAAGCAAAGTCCATTTGGAGAACTCCAGTCTGAGCTCCTATATTATCGGACAAGCTGTTCATTTACAAGGTGTGTTCTGCAAAAACGTTTCTATAAAGGGTAAGTGAGTCCTCCGAACACACCCTACGACTATATGCATCTACACTAGTATTCTCGACTGAACACGTACATCGTCGACACATTTCGAATCGAATGTCAAAAGGAACAGTGATGAGCACGGATCATCCACGACTTAGATGAACATTTTCAGTTCCGGCCTGCTGTAGATATTCTCGCCTTCGTCTTCCAAAACCGGGTATGCAGCTACTAAACCATCTTGGGCACCGATATACAGCGAGTTGTAGATCTTCCAGTAGACTTCCCGGACTTTTCTCGCAGGGTGGAACAGCCCCTGCAAGCAATAGTTCAACAAGATGGTTGGTCCCAACGCCACTCGCATGCCTTCAATAGCCTCCATCACTGCATTGATGACATGGGGAGATGTCTCGAAGATGTTGGGCCACAAATAGTTCAGCAAGTGAATCAAAGCGTCCTCGCAACCAAGTCCTGCAACTCCTAACGCCATGTGCTTCACAGCTGAAGCTGCTGTTTGCCGATGAACGAGATCCCGATCCATCAATGCGTCTTCCAAAAGTGGAGTCACCGCATAAATGTAGTCCTTGCCCATCTCTCCAATGTACTCGAATAAGAAGGAAAGCGATTTCAGCACACCATTCTGAACATTCAGCTCCGGGACTCGATACTCATTCATAAGTGCCGGGAGCACGGTGAAAGGCGAACACGTTTCTGCCACGATGGCAATAGCCACAGTTGTACACACACGATTCTGCCTTTCCTGTACCTTGAGATTATTAAGCAACGTGGCCAACACATCTTGGGGTCCAATGGCCTTAGCGATGTACCCGAATGTGTTCACAGTTGCACGCCGGATTCCCTTCTTGTGTGCCTTAAGCATCTCCAGTAACTCGAAGCAGATCCTCATCCACTCACGCGCAGGTACGAACTCCGCTCCTCTGTCTGCAATACGACCTACCAAATCGATGCAGTTCTCTTGCACCTTCTCATGTCTGTTTTTGAGGATGGGTGTTAATCGAGGCAACAGATCCTTGATTGGTGGTGTCATTTTCGTCATACCGATAACGTTCACGATTGCCTTCAGAGCCCCTAGAATAGAACCAAGAACTTCAGGATATTCCTCACCCAAATACTCGTACAATACCACTCCAAGATGCCCCATCAACTGCTCTTCGTGGCATTGCTTCATAACGACTGCAATACGGGAGATCAGATCAGCTGCCTGTTGTCGCACTTTAGCGCTCTTATTGTTGAGCCGCCACTTAATGGTTCCACAAATCTGAGGCAGGTATGGTCTAACTCTCTGTCCCAGAGCATTGACAACTGTGCCAAAACCGTTAAGCATCACATTAGCATCATCACTCGTCTGCTCCTGGAACGCATACAAAATTCCATCGATGAGAAGCTCCTCCAGGCGAGCATCGATGTCTGAAGCTCCCAGATTGGCAACCACTTTCTCGATCGTTTCCATCACCATCCGACGGTAAGGCTCACTCTCATCCTTCAGGTCCTCGACTACTCTACCGACGATATCAGCGACGCCCACTTTGACTGCAATCTCAACGGTGGTATCGACCAGCTGCCGGTAGTTCCTGCGATCGAGAGCCATTCTTCGAACCCAGAAGTTGCGGAAAAACTCGGGAAGAATCTCTTGTCTGATGTAGTTTGCTTCCACTCCCTCGGTACTCACACACTGCTTCACGACCTTCAGCACAATCTTCTTCATTTCTTCGTCAGGAGACTGGAACTCCCTGATGAGAATAAACATGACTTCCTTCGTGTAGTAGCTGGCATACATTGCATCCATGAGCGGAATGATGAATCCGATTGCCTTCAAAAAGGCGGCCAACACCTTTCCCCTGTGCGACCGAATGCCCTTCCAGAGCGGCTTCAACACGGAATCGAAACTCTCAATACCGTAAGGAGCTGCTGCCTCAGCAAGCGCCGCAAGAGACAACGCTGTAATGGTCCGCACCTTCTGATTCTCATCACTTAAACCATGCTCAATGATTTCCACCAGTGACTTCAAGTGAGGAAGCACTGCACACCCCATAAGTATAGCAATCTGCTGCACGATTTTAATACCTGTATGTCGAGCCTGCCAAGACTTCTTACTCTGACACACAGCTTTCAGAAACGGCAGCAGCGCAGGAATTCCTAGTGCGGAAGCCACCACACTGAAAGCCCTCGCGGTGGTGTTTCTCACGTACTCGTCGATGTTATCAATATCAGGCCTCATTGCTGCAATCATGGTAGCTAATCCTGCGGCTTTGCTCAGATTAGAAATGATCTCACGACCTTCCACACGAGCATAATAGTCTTCATCGATAAGAAGGGGCTCAATAACGACAAGAATCTTGTGCACGAATGGCCTGACCAACTCGTCCAATTTGTACAGCACCCTGTCAATAACCTTGACAAGCAGATGTCGCTCCTGATCCTCCAGAGTAGGAGACATAAGCAACGGCAGAATCTGGTTAAATAATGGGCCAGCACCAAACTCCCTAGCTTTATCGGTCAGCTGACGCAACGAGGTTTTCCTCTGTGGCGGTGTGCCATTCTTCACCTTCAGCAGAAGCTTCATGATTTTCCGCTCCTTGCTTTCCTCTGCGCTCATCTCCTCCTCTTCTTTCTCACTCAACAACGCTCCAAAGTACTGATAATCCTCGGGCTTCATGAAGGGCAATCCTCCAGCGGCCTCTTTCGGAACATCGTACTGTTGTGTCCGATCCTCTTCAGGAATAGCGTACAACGGAGTGCCTCCCATGGGAGTGGGAGTAGCCAAAAGCTTACGAGCGGGAGTTCGAATAGGTACGTACGAGGCCGGAGGCTCCAAAATCTTGTACCCTTCCATAGGAAACATGGCCTCGAGCTCCTCATCCATCAAAGGCCGATTACGCTCCTCAATGTCTTTCTCCCAGCGCAACATATTGTACTGCTCAGGCGTCATCGGCCCCCGAAGCGCAATCTGCCCTGGTGTTGGCGTGGCGAGCTCGACACCACCAATTGGTGTGACACCAGGGGTGAACATGGATGGTGTAGCTCCTGGCAAAGGAGTTGCACTCCCCATCGTTGCGGGCGTTTCGTCCCATCGAGATCGCTGCTTCTTAGGAGTGGGAGTAGCCATACCTGCGAGCTTTGGAGTTGCATCCCATGTCATTCCTGCTGGAGTCGCTCCCGGCGTAGAGCCTGCACCCGGCGTGGCATCCGCATCCGAAGCTCGCCCTGGTGTAGGCGTTTCGTCCCATCGATTGCGCCTTGAAGCTGCCATGGGAGTGGCATCGAGATTCGCCCGCCCAGGAGTAGGGGTAGCATCCCATCGACTCGGACCAGGTGTGGCATCAGGGCCATCCCACTCGGAAGAAGTTTTAGGCTTCTTTGCCTCCTCTGGCTCCTGATTTTGATCCCATCGGTTCCTTCGCTTAGCGCCGGCACTCGGTGCAGGTGCAGGTGCAGCGGGCGCAGGTTTAGCCGCTGCCTGCTGAGCTTTGGTAGGCGCCAATGACTCCTCGTGACTTCTTCTCTCCGCTTCTTCCTCCTTTTTCTTCGCAATCAACTTCAACGTTTCCTCCTTCGCCCGCCTCGTCTGCTCCTCCTTCATAATATCTGCATACGTCCGAACGCGCTCGTCCGGCGTCATGTCTCCCATGGCGAACGCATCGTTACGTTCCGGAGAGATGATTCGATTAAGTCGCTGACGGCGATAATCATCTTCCCTGTCAATAATCCGCGACGGCTTCTTGAAACCAATCCCATCATCAACAATTTCACCACGGGGAATATCATTCATAATGCCCTTCGGCGCCGTGTACGAAGCCAGCTTCTTCGCGACCTCCCTCTCCGTCGCATCTTGT
The DNA here is from genome assembly GCA_037043015.1 of Bryum argenteum. Taxonomy (NCBI): domain Eukaryota; kingdom Viridiplantae; phylum Streptophyta; class Bryopsida; order Bryales; family Bryaceae; genus Bryum; species Bryum argenteum. The sequence continues at coordinate 10,745,875 of CM073323.1, read as the reverse complement.
GGCTCGTCATCCTCGTCATTGAGCGCAATTGAGCGCTCGTAGCCTTCGAATCTGTTCGAAGCCCCATACAAATCTTTGTCAAAACTCAAGGCGGTCACTTGCGCCAGCTCCGCTTCTTTCTTTCGCCGCTCCTCTTGCACCTTGGCGATCTCCCGGTCCGTCGTCTCGACCTCCATCTTCTCTCCCAAACCCTACGCCCCTCAAACCCTAATTCACTACACCCGCTCGACAACAAAACCTCTCAACAAAAACTGCAGCAAGGCGATTTCTTCTCACGACTAATGCCTATACTTGTCCAGCCGCACCGTAAATCTAAAAACGTAAACCCTCAAATGCGCAAAACCCGTTTGTTTTCCCTCAGAATTCTCCCAGTCAGAAATCGTAGCGAAATCTTCCGTCTACCAGTGCCGAAATGGCTTGCCGTGACTTCTCCTTCCGCTCAAAAGCGAAGCGGCTCCAGAATCGGAATGGAGCGGCAGATGTGGTGGTGGAGCTGTGCGAGCGTCTGTCTTGCAGCTCAAGACAACTTCCTTTGGCTCTCGGCAACGGCCCCCCATAACCCCGCCGAGGCCCCATGACCCCACCAGGACCCCATGACCAAGGGGAGGAAAAGGAGGCAGGAAATTCATTCAATTAAGTATGACATGATTGAGTGACTTAATTTTTAACTTTTTTTTTGAATTACTTCAATTATATTTTAATATTCCACTCAATTTTGAATGTTTAAATGGTGCACATTTGTGTTCTCAAACAAAATCATATGAATTACTGCTGTTCATTTCTTAGGTGAAATATATTTTGATATTTGAGTGGTTGCCAAATGCAATTTTAGTGTTTTATTATAAAATAGGTTACATTACTTTTGCACTCATATATTCATGCACACTATTAACAAGTTTATTTATATGTGAATTGTGGGGCAACAAAAACACTGCTATAAATATCAATGACAAGCAAAAAATCTAGAATCCTAGTTTTGTAAGTGTAAGAACTTCAAATATTTATTATAGAGATATAAATATTTATTATATGGAGATTGTAATGGGTGGACTTGTAAATTGTTGAGTTTAATGAGAAATTGACATATGTCCACACTATACTTTAATTCCATTAAACTATCACTTTCAAGTGCTTTCACTTTTTAAAGTAAAAAATTCAATGATTATTTATGTAAATATAATGTTTAAGATATGTTCATACCTTTGTTCTATCTTTGTGAAATATTCTTATTTAAGTACAAGTATACGCTCGTGTCCTCCGGACACACACAAATATAAGGTGAAATTCAAAACATTCGAGAAGATGTGAAAAATTTATTTGAAAGATACAAAACATCATAAATGCAAATAAAAGAAAACCATCAACTCTTAGCCTTTTCATTAACAATGTTTCCCATAATGCCTAATTCTTAGCACAACCCGGCTTCTAAAATTTCTTAAATATGTGCTAGTGTCGAAGCTCGTGAGAAGGCAACAACATAAAGTTGACTGTGAGTAAACACGTTTTTAGTTAAACAAACTCCAACTTGACTAAGTGTTTGCCCTTGTGCCTTATTAATCGTCATCCCACAAGCCACACATACTAGAATTTTCTTTCGATATTTTCTTCCGATATACAGTGAATCGTAAACTCGTCTTTTCAAAAGACACATTGACCCTAGGAATAAAAGCATGTTGTCCAACACGTTGCAAAACCACCTTAATTAAGACAATGTGTTCAATCCAATATTTTCAAAAAAACAAAAAATGATCTCTCATAGTAATAAGTTGTTAGAATTATGGTGATGGCTTCCGTGCATGCTTACTAGTCAAAATCTCAGCCTCTATCACTCTCCTTCTCACGATTAACTTTTATTCCATTGCATAGGCCATTTGATGATTTGAATTTCGAATCGGCATGATTGGTGCATTTATTTTGGATGTGAATCTATGGAATGGACATCTACTAACTTCGTAGGTGTTTCAAAATTCTTCTCTTCTAAATTTGGTTCCATCTAAGTCAGTGGCTCTATCGGCACTAAGAGAATCTTGGACCTTGCTAAACATTGCCTCTAAGATAGAAATGTTAATTTTTGCAAGAATTGCCCTCCGTGCCAACGACCCACTATCTAGCCATATATTTCGGATGTCACGGTGTATTTCCTCAATCAGACCGGCTGCATCTTGCCTTCTTGCGCGCATGTCTCTGGGACATGTGATATAATCTTTATCCACAACTAGAAGTGAGTTATCTCCAAGTACGAGAAGCCACTCAAAAAACGTTCTTTTTACCAAACTCTAGTACCAGCATATTATTAATTGTTACTCGCATATACTAACCAAGCAACACATTGTAACATGTGTCTCCAAAGCATTGATTCCTTCAACAATGAAAGAACAATCTATTTTCGTGTTGCTTTTGAAATAACACGTGTCAAAAATCTCCGCACATTATAAATGTAATTCCGCCAAATGAAATGTCTTTCTGTAATATGTCATGTAACGTTTTGTCAACAACCTCAAAGTTGAATTTATGCATCATATGCGCTTCATCCTACAAGATTGACTTGCATTCCTCTTCAACTATGTCCGTTCGGCGTTTCAGAATGCATACAGAGGTTGCATCTAGATCTATTGGAATTTTAAATCAACAATGGGTCGTCCCGCCTTTCCATAATAACAATGCAGCTATTCCTGAAGATGTCACCACAAGAGCGACATTTTCAGCCGCACAAATAGATTGAAGCAATAAATTCTCCAAAAATGTCTTTCTTGTCCTTGCTAGACGGTCTAGAAAGAAAATGTTTGGTGATTGTTTAACCCCTAAATGGTTTGACTCATTTGTAGTAAAATGAACACATCCTCAAAAACATTGTCATAGGTGGAGGCAAAAGTGTGTTATCCAAATCTCAACCGTACAATCTTGTCGTAGACATATTGAACATCATGTGGGTCAAATTTTGAGTCATGAGGCTTCATAGATTGCGAGATCATAATGTATTAATACTCAAAAATGATCACATAATTTCATCATTTTCACTTTGAAGTGAAAATGCTACCGTTAGACTTATTGCAATGAAAAAGTCACCAATTAGAATGTTGTTCACCTTCATCTCAGTAGCATCCTTGAACAAAAAAAAAACCATGAGAAAAATTTCTTTGTGCAAATAATGGCCCTGCACTGGTGAAAACTGCCCTAAATTTTACAAAGGAAAAAATGTCTAAAACTAGGCTGCTGTCACTAAAATGCATGCCATTAATTCATACTTCATTGTATGGGTCTAAGATTTTTATGACATAAACTAGACTTGATTTGGGACCCAACCCAAGTGATTTCGTCCAAAACGGAGTCCGGATGAAGAAGTTATGGCTCTCCAAAGTTTCTGTCATCCAAAATGTCGTTTTTCGACATTCGGCCCGCTTAAGGGTTAATCGGATTCTCAATTGAGTGCATCAATATATTGTATGTTTTCAATTGCTCATTGTTGAACATTGCTTTTTCTTTTGTGATTTCTTCTTGGAATTGATCAATGTTGAAATCAAATTGTTCACTTAGTAATTGGTTTACTTGAGTTCATCCATAACGAATGTCTCGTTTGGCAAATGAGAAGTCTCGAAGTGTTTTTTTCGAACTTAAAAAAGCTCAGTACTTATCAAGTTCAAAGCCAAACTCTGTATTTGTTCTTGGCTTGGATTCATGTGCCCTTGGAGTCTGTGCACAATCATCTGAAAGGTTATCACAATGGTCTAATCATATGGCCTTGGGTTGGCCGGCAGACCGTTGAAAAAAATAATCACCTCTCGTACACAATTCCATTCACTGTTGTAAGGTTTTAAAGAAATTACGCCTTCTCTTGTGACCAAAAGTGTTCATAAAAAATAATGTTCACCATCAAGGTTTGTTTATCAGAACGCCTTTTTCACCTCTATGCAAGTAGTTGGGACCCAAGCGACCTCCCTAATTGGCGGACATTAATTTTTGGATGACCGGTTTTGCTTTTAGTCGACTGTGCGTGACGGGGGATATACATCAAGAGAATATGGTATGATCATCAAGTTTTAGAATATTTACGTCTTATAGAAACTTTAAAATATTAATTTATCATTTTATCAAAGTTAGTCTTTACATCTTCTGATCATGCTAATATACTAGTAGGACCATGAAGACAAAATAGGCCATTCCAATAGATATTAAATTAAATAAATGCGAGTGCTACTGTGAGCACAATGTTCTAGAGCCACAATCTATCTCTGTCATGGCGCAAAAATTTCAAGCTGGTGAATGTGTACCTACAGATTTTCGCCGAAGGTTGCCGAAAGCCCTGAAGTACTTAAAGTTGAAAGACCTATGCAGGTGCACGACTGCATAATTAAGAGTGGAATGGATCAAAATGCATATGTTGCAGCATATAACCTCGTGAGCGCAAAAGCCAAGAGAATGCAGGCCTAGTGTTTGATGAATCGGTCACAATCTGGCCCATCATGATTGAAATTCGTTCTAATGATCTGGAGGCTTATAAGTTTCTTGTTTATTACATGAAGAATAGCTTAAACCCTGATGCAGTGACTTATCTGAGCATTCTGAATGCGAGTGCAATCCCAGTTGCTCTCGAGTGCATGGGCACATCTGTGACGGAGGACTAGAATCAGATGTGCATGTGGCCAGTGATCTTGTTCACATGTTTGCAGCAGTGAAGAAGTCTTTGGCAGAATGGAGGAACACAATGTCATAATGATTGAAGTACATGCATGGACACTTCCTCTAAATGATAAGAGGTGGGGGGTGGAAATTTGTGCGGCATTCTCAAAGTTTGTGCAAGCGCAGGTTTTTTGAAGTGGAGTAAGGAGATCTACAGACATTACTGAAATCAGTTGTGTGTATGGTCAATGCTCTTGTTCACATGAATGCAAAGTGTTGGAGCGTCGATGATGCCCAGAAAGTTTTTAACAGACTGGAGAAGTGTGATGTTATCTCCTGGAACATGATGATTGCAGCACTTGCTGAACATGGATGTAGAACGTGAAGCTCTGTATGTCTGATAAGGAATCATTCGTGACAGTGCAATGTAGTCATGCAAATATCATGATCAGAAGTGCATCGGCTTCAATGTTGAATTTAACACAAATTTACAAAGAATTGTTTTCAGAGCAACCTACTTTACTTGGTGAGCATCGACACTCCAACCTCGTCAACGTCTACAACAGAAGAAAGCAAACTTCTTCCGGATCTCATGTGCAATGTTCTAGGGTTTAGGGTTCAAGGCCAGCGTCTTTCATCTACAAGGTAGCAACAGGCTTGAATGCACGATCGAGTCCCCGCGGACATCGACCATGATACAAAGCCTCAGAGGAAGTGTTGAGAAAGCGCACGTCCTCGAAATCACAAGGCGGGTACTCGCCTTGGGTCGGCACCGCCGCTTTCGAGGGCCGGAGCGCACCCCAAGTGGGTACCCCATCTTCATATGAGTTGTGTGTCAGTCTTGTCAACCCAGTGCCATCCACATTGACAACGAAGAGCTCGCCGTAAGGTAAGTACCCGTGGGGCCACGATACCGGCTCTGATGACACTCCCGCTAAGTTCCCTGAAAATGCGATTCTCTTACAATCGGGACTCCAGGAGATGTGATTCGCAAGCCCCCTGTATCCTGTGTCGAACATCAAGCGCAGGTCTGTTCCGTTCGGCCGGATCATGTAGAGGGAATATGATCGCTCACCGGGAACAACTCGATTCGAGGAGAATGCGATCCATTCGCCGTCTGGTGACCAGGCGGGCATGGTGTCCGTCCACGCTCCCTCCGTCAGGCGCTGCAGGTACTTCTCCTCGCCCTCCGCGGCATCCATGATGTACAGATTGTTGTGCCCTGACCGCCCCGATCGGAACACCACGTACTTGCCATCGGGTGACACCGCCGGAAAGGCGTTGTTCCCCGTGCCCTCCTTCGTCAGATACTTCGCTGAGCTGCTTGTCGCATCAGCGTCCAGATCGGCCGTGTAGGCGTTTGAGACGGCTACAATGCGTACGCTGGTGCTTTCGTCGGCGAAAGGCTCCCCAGTTGAGATGTACACGATTCCTTTTCCTGTGGGATCCCAAGCTGTTGCGTAGAGGTCACCCTTGTATATCACTCGTCTCCCTGAGCCGTCCAGCTTCATCACCGCCAGGCTGTTTTGATTGTCGTTGTAGGCTACCAAGGTCCCGTCTGGTGAAATCTCACCAAACTCGCCATGGATTCGAACTAATGTGACACCTGCGAGTGGCGACTTCACGTACTCCACTCGGGGCTCGAGGTTGTGACCATTCTCGGCCCCGCGGCATCTGTGGTATCCAATTTTGTTTGAGCTTGGAGAAACGAAGGGACTGTAGTGGTGCGTCGTTGGGTTGATGCGAGCTGTTAGGGGAATGAACTTCTTCTCTTCCAAATCGAAGATTTCGATGTGCCGTGTCGACGCTCGTCGAGTGGCCACTGCTATCCACTTTCCTGTCGTTGAAGCTGCTGGCGTAAACGCGTGCACTCCTGGAGGAGTTACGCGCTCGGCTTCTACAGGACGATCAGAATCGGATGTCAATACGCCATAGCCGACATTTTGAATCGAAATGATGCAAGTAATTCATCTCTTACCAGTTGCACCGGACGTTACATCGATCTTGAAAATGCTCCACCATCCATCGTGTGCAATGCGGTGGAAATACACCGTCTTGTCGTCCGACCAGGTTGGCCAGCCTGCATTCTTGAGAATCAACCGTCTTTCCGAGCCATCCTCTGCTTTGAAAACATAAAGATCCAATAACAATGCTTCGGTCTCATGTGTCCAGCCACGACCTTCGTTGGACGCCACTGCAACCCATTCACCTGCACACCCAATCTCAATCAGCATCGACCAAGCCTCCAAATTCATTGAGAGCTAGAAACACATTTGTAGGGCAAATCACCTGAAGGAGAGAGTGCCGGACTGTAATCAGTAACCCCGCGAGGACTCAAGCGCTTAACCTCGGACGTCTTGAAGTTCAAGGAGTACACAGCATTCCAAGCTTGAAGCGGAAACCCAAAATCTTCTTCCGTGGAAACAAAAATGACGGTATCGCCATGCATGTGCGGTCGATCCATAAGATAAACCTTCGAAGGAGCATGGTCACGCAGCTTGTGCCGCCTCTTCAAAACCGTTGAACCTGGCACAAATACTCCATTAGATACACTGAAGTCGAAAAACCTCGCTTAATGCAAAACAATAGGTGGAGCCAGACAAACCTTGCAACGGCAAATCAAGATAGAGCTGCGGACTGCCTTCAACTTCGGAGACGTAGACGAGAAAATCCAAATCCGCGTCGGACTCCGATACTCCAAGTCGCTCTCGCAAAGACGCGGACCCTTTCACGAGCTGCGCATTGTAGCTCACGGACTCACCCAGCGTCACCCGAGTTTCCCGAAGACTATCGAGCTCGAGAGTGTACACATCGAAGGCGTAGCTCAATCGGGAGACAGTGGAGAATGCAATGGTGCCCCCGACCTCGGATTGCGCGGCCACCACTCTCACCAGGAACAGGAACGGCAACAGCATCGTCACCGCCATGGCCATTGTGTTCGCGAACAATGATGGATTGCATGGAACTGGGTTTTAGTAGGGGACTGGGATTGTGGCAAGCGCGTGACCCAGGTGCATTGATTGTTCCCTTGCCCTGGTGGTTGTGCCGGATTGTGCGTTCTAGGGGGCATGCTGGCAAGCTTGAGCTCGCACAAGTTTTTCATGGGCTTGAGGAAGCCAGCCAGGGCAGCCGGGCCGGCATCGGCTATGCAAGCTAAAGTGAGGTGCACATGCATGAAAAAGTTCCCTCCTCTGTTCCCGTTCAATTATCAAAAGTGTGATTTTGTAACCCTTGTGGAAGCCTGGTGTTGGGCCACATGCACGATGTTGACCTCTTTCCAGTATTGAGGTTGACTTGCTCTGTATCTTATATTGACTCGTTTCTTACTTTTTGATTAAGATTTCTAAAAGGAAAGCCTTCTTTCGATTTTATTTCACCCATTAGTTTACTATATACTAAAAAAATTATTAATGTATTATCTATAAGATTTAATGTATTAAAATAAATGTATTAATCTATTATCTATTAAAAATACAGTTGTGGCATAGCAATCCATTTGCGTGGAGAAGCAAGTGCAAGTGCAGTAACTTTGTCTGTAGTATCTTGAAGGTGAGGGGAAGGGAGAGGTGCCTTTCGGCAGAAGAGCCCAAGGGGGGTTTGAGGCCTTGAGGGCTATGCCACTCTAGAGAATGATCTCATCTACTTGTGAAAACACTAGTAGGAAGCCACTTGATGCTTATAATCAAATTTTTTTAAATATTTATCATTAGGCTTGGGATATGTGACAAGGAACAATTTATCAATTACTTGGCTTGTATTGTGTTTGGATAGTGTAACCTAGTTTTATGTTGAAGTCAACTTATGTTGATACTCAAATCGAATTCAAGGTTAGTCGAGCTCATAATCATCTGGGTTATCAACTGGGCACAAGCTTTTCATACTAAAATCCTATTCTTGGCGAGTTTGAATTTGTTTGAATAAGCCAAAGTTTTGAATTGGTTCAACTTATCATGGCCATTCAATTTTCAACTTGGACTCAATTTATTGGTGTAAAAAATTTGACAGAAAAACGTCATATCACCAAAAATACGAATTGAACCTACCCCAAATATATAACCTTGTTGTTTGGTTGAGGGCTAATTGAGGATTTTGAGCAAATGTATAAGTTGATTATGAACTTGGACCACCTTCAAATTAGACAGAGTCCTTAATAACTCTCGTGTGACGAAATTTTGTATTCTATAAATAGTGGTTCTAAGGTTATTATTTTTTTTTTTTTCCACTTATTTTCATTGAAATATTATTGGATGCCTACTTTTATTCTAGAGTCATTGCATTTGATGTTGTACATTGCATATACATTCTCATGAGTTGACATGGTGGGTTGCTTCTCATAAGCAATTAGGCCGAGTGTCCTACAACGATAGAGCCAAAGGTTGTTCAAGGCCTCTTTATACAAAGAAACCCCTAATTTAAGTTTGAACCATTTCCAACATCAATCGAATTACAATTGGAACAACCAAATTAAAATTTTCTTAGAACCCTAAATGCAACTATCCACACATAAAAAGTCTATTTCACAGTAAAAATTACACACAGATATAACAAGAATAACTTCCCAAAAATGAAAAGACATGAAAAGAAGCAATGTAGAAATAAGATATTGTGACTGTGCCAAAACTTACTATAAATCATTGCCATTGGACTGATGATCGTGGGGATTGTGTAGTATTCTCCGATGATATTGCTCTGATGGTTGCAGTTGATGTTGGTTTCGTGACAAACACATTAGAAGTGCAAGAATGGTACAACAAAATGAGAAGTTTGGAGGTGGCGGAGTGATGATGTGGGGATGCACAACTTTAAGTGGCCTTAGTGTGATATATAGGATCGAGGGAAGAATGGATTAGTACTTGTATAGACAACTTTTAGTACAAGGATTAATTCATACACTCCATGCATCGGAATTGGGTCTTGCCAACATGATAATGACACGAAACATACATCCAAAAGTGTGGGCCGATGAATAAATTTCCAACAATTTATTGTTTTGAAGTAATTGGAGCAATTCCTAGACTCGAATCCAATCAAACACTTGTGGGAAACTTTAGAACGCCTACTAAACCAATACGAGAGACCTCCCGAAGGAATGTTAGAATTGTGGGAGTGTGTCGAGGATTGTTGAGCTTCAATTACTCCCACTGAGTGCTAGAGTTCATATAGGAGCATGTCTAAATGCAATGCTGTTAGAGCTTGTATAGGAGCATGCCTAAGTGCAATGCAATTGTTATAGTTGCTAAGGGTAGGTGGACAAATTTTTAACTTCATTCCAACTTGTGCGAGCCGGATTGATTTTCAAATTAAATTTTACTTTATTATTGTTAGTATGTACATACTTGTATGTAATAGGCCTCAATTCCATGAAAGTATGACTAATTGCAACGATAACCCTATGCAATTTATATTCCACTTTGGATGCATCCAATTTCCTTACATTGTTTGCTGAATTTCAATATGATGTGCCTGTACTAAGTTTTGGCATTGTATCCTAGACATTTTGTACAAGACGTAAGAGCATCCTCAATGGACACTGAATAAGCTCCCTCTAAAGCAAATTCTATCTTTTGACTGATTTAAAATTAGAAATTAAAATTATCATCATTAAAAGCGCATGTAATTAAACGTGAGATATTTCTCAAGAAAAAAAATTGTGAAATTGGGGCGTAGGTGAAATTCCTTATTGAAAATACCACGTTTTCAAAATTTAGAGGGAGTGCACCAAATCTTGCTTAAAAAGTAGGTGACCCCCCCTTATTCCCTCTATATTTCTAAAATTTAGAGGGAGCGTGTGAGGATCTTCCATTTTTAAGCAAGATTTGGTGCACTCCCTCTAAATTTTGAAAATGTGATGTTTTCAATGAGGGATTTCACCTACGTCCCAATTTCACAATTTTTTTTCTTGAGAAATATCTCACGTTTATTTACATGCGCTTCTAATGATGATAATCTTAATTTCTAATTTTAGATTAGTCAAAAGATAGAATTTGGTTTAGAGGGAGTGTATTCCGTGTCCATTGAGGATGCCCTGAGTACCTCCAAGGGGGTGTCTGTATACAAAGACTCCATTAGATAAAAATCTCCCAAAAATATGCATCCACAATATTCTTGTAGCCTAGTGATTGGTGAGTTCACCATATTATCCGAATCTGACACCTTCGAATCTACGAACCGCGTACATATCGACTTCATCTACTCCTTCACATCGCTCATCGTCTTCCTCGTTTCGACCTCTCCAGTCCAAAAGCTGCATTCAAACTCGGCGATCGATCGATCGATCAACCGTCCTTGACTGGATTTGCAACGATGCGGTGATCACTGCTGTGGAATTCTCAGGTTTCTTGGAAAATGGCGATGGCGGTGGCGATGGCGATGGTTTGGGCAGCAGCGATGGTTGGAGTGGCCGCTGCGGGGGGCACCATCGGGTTCGCCACGCTGGGGCGATTGAGCTACTCGTTCGATGTGTACACTCTGGATCTCGATAGCTTCCGGGAGATTCGTGAGACGTTGGGTGAGTCCGTGAGCTACAACGCGCAGCTGGTGAAGGGTTCCAATTCCCTCAAAGAACGATTCGGCTTGGAATTCGATGTTGCTCCGTCGGAGTTTCTCGTTTACGTCTCCGAAGTCGAAGGCAGCGCGCAGCTGTATCTCGATCTGCCATCTCAAGGTCAGTGTCCCCGCTCCTAATAAAATAATTCAGTGTGTGTTTGTAAGCAGACAGACAAGGGTTCATTTCTTTAAGCTCCGTAAGCATGCTCTGGCAGATTCGGAGGGAAGAATGCTTCGGCCAAGAAGCCAAGGGCGTGTTAAGCTACGTGAGCATGCTCCCCCGAAGGCGTATCTGAATGATCGACCGTCTATGAATGGCGACATGGTGGTGTTTGTTTCCACGGAAGAAGACATTGAGAAGCCGCTTCAAGGATGGAGTGCTGTCTTTTCCTTGAATTTCAGAACGTCGGCCGTCAAGCGCTTGACTCCAGGCGGGGTCACTGATTACAGCCCGGCACTCTCTCCTTCAGGTGATTCCTCACTTACCCTGCAGATAATTTTTCAATATCGACAACATCTCGATCATCATACTCTTACCAAACCCTAAGGAGCGGTGATCATTCATGAAGGGAAACTTTTGAAAATATGTAAGAAGTCCATCTGTTTGCTCAAGGTAATGTAATTTGAGAAGGTTGGTTGCACTTTGTAAGATATCGTGTACTCTGCTTTAGAGAATTTCATGTTAATTGTGTATTTTAAGGACCGTTCATGAGGTTTGGGTGCAGAGTTTGTTTGTCCATCCAGCATACAGTGTAGAAGGTTTCATAGCATACTAAACTGATTTCTTCGCAGAATCACAGTAATTCTGGATATTGGAGTTTGAGGTGTCTGATGTTTTTTGATTGGGTGGACAGGCAAATGGGTTGCAGTGGCTTCAAACGAAGGACGTGGGTGGAACGGAGAGACTGAAGCACTGAATTTGGACCTTTATATTTTCAGAGCAGAGGATGGCTCTCAAAGACGGATGATTGTCAAGAATGCAGGTTGGCCAACCTGGGCGGACGACAGTACAGTGTATTTCCACCGCGTTGCGGAGGATGGATGGTGGAGCATATTCAAAGTCGATGTATCGTCCGATTCAAATGGTAAGGTCTTGAAACTTCGTTGTCGGTATTGCTGCAGTTTCGTTCAAGAAGCATTGCCGTGGTTTTGATACGGAGGATTCAGAATTCGACCTGTCATGATCGCAGAAGCCGAGCGCATAACTCCTCCAGGGGTGCATGCGTTCACGCCAGCAGCGTCAACGACAGGAAAGTGGATAGCAGTGGCTACCCGGCGAGCGTCGATTCGGCACATCGAAATCTTTGATTTGGAAGAGAAGAAGTTCATTCCCGTAACAGCTCGCATCAACCCAACGACGCACCACTACAGTCCCTTCGTGTCGCCAAGCTCAAACAAAATCGGATATCACCGATGCAGAGGACTAGACGAGGATGCCCAGAACCTGGAGCCTCGAGTTGAATACGTGAAGTCACCTCTTGCAGGCGTATCCTTGGTCCGGATTCGTGGCAGTTTTGGAGTGATCTCACCGGACGGTTCGCTGGCTGCGTACATTGAGAGCTGCAAGAACACGGAATGCTTATCCGTGATGAAGCTGGACGGCTCAGGAAGACGCGTAGCTTACAGGGGCTCACTCTTTAGCACTGCCTGGGATCCCACGGGGAAGGGAACAGTGTATGTCGGAGAGGGCACAGGCTTCCAGTCGGTGGACACGAGCGTGCGCATTGTAGCCGTCTCGAACGCCGACACTGCGGATGTTGAGGCTGATGCGTCGAGCAGCTCTTCAAAGTACTTGACAAAGGAGGGCACGGGGAACAACGCGTTTCCATCGGTGTCACCTGATGGCAAGTTCGTGGTGTTTCGATCGGGGCGGTCGGGGCACAATAATCTGTACATCATGGACGCTGCGGACGGGGAGGAGAAGTACCTCCGGCGCCTGACGGAAGGAGCTTGGACGGACACCATGCCCAACTGGTCACCTGACGGCGAATGGATCGCATTTTCATCGAATCGGGTGCATCCTACTGGTACGCAATCCTCTCTCTCATTCTTCCTTTCTCTTCAGATTCAATGTGATTGACAATCGGCATTGAATGGTGTGCAGGTGCGAGGTCATTCTCCCTGTATCTTATCCGTCCGAACGGAACGGACCTTCACAGGCTCTTGGATACAGGAATCGGAGGGCTAGCCAATCACCCCGTTTTTAGTCCCGACAGCCAAAGAATCGCCTTCACAAGTGACTACGCGGGGGTGTCAGCTGAGCCTATAGGCTGGCCGCATGCGTATCAACCATACGGTGAAATCTTCGTCATCAACATCGATGGCTCGGGGCTCACAAGGATGACACACAACGCGTATGAAGATGGGACACCCACGTGGGGGCCGCTCCGGTCTCCCAAATCCAATGCCTACACGAATGGCGAGTACGCTGCTTGTAATTTTGACGACGTGTGGTTCCTCGACGCGCCTGCCAAGCCTGTGCATAATTACGGCCAATGTCAACGACGCCGGGACCCCGTTATGCCTGACGCCACTCATGTCTCAAGCAGCTATCTGTAGCTATCAAGCCGACGACAGTGCACTTTTGCAAAGTAATAGTGAGCATAGAAACTACTGTGATCCATGCATAAGAGCTAGTCATACTAAACATGTAAATGATGACACAACAAATGTAAATGGAGTGGAGAGTATTGTAACATATACAATGGAGACCCTGTATTATAAAATGGCAGCAATGGAAGAACAAAGTATGTTGATATGAGCTTTCTCATGATCATTCTGCAATGGAACTGAAGAGCATTGGAGAGGTCGATCGTCATCTATGAAAGATCCCGAGATACTCATCTATAGCATTCATCACGTCGAGGGGGGATCCAGGTGCGTAGGGCACAAGAGAAGCTAGATCCATGGCTCTCAGCGTTGGTACCAAAGTGGCAGGACTGGTGGCGTAAACGAGATGCTTCCGGCCAGCAAGCTCCTCCGCGAGTTCGCACTGGTGATTGTCCATCAAAAGGTCGTTCACCACCACCACAAGTGGCTTCTTCGCTAGTAACGTCTCAAAGATACTGCCCGAGCCTGTTCAACAACGCAATAGCTTTAGGCCTCGCTCAACGAATCGCTCAACATCACGTAAACCCTCTAAAACAATCACATACCGGCATGGCTGATCACGAGCGCAGACGAGGCGATGAGGTCCTTCAAATTCGATGTAAAATCAAAGTACGACACCTTCAAGCCTCCATCCTTGCCATCAGACTGCGAAAAAACAAGAAACTCTTAAAACCCTAAACCCAGGAAAAGCACTGTAGCGGCAATCGGAGCAATTATGCGCACCTCTCGAGGTGTAAAAGAGCCTTTTCCGCGTTGAATGAGGAGGGAAGAGTATCCGAGATCGGCAAGAGCTTGGAGACATGGCTGCGATGACGCTTCCTTGACCAATGCGTCGAAGAGAGTGGTTCCTACCGTGACTAGCACCTGCCCTGCTTCATGCTTCGCCATCGCTTGTCGCACTTTCCAATCAATTACATCAGAGCATCTCTGCTATGCCTTTGCGTTCAAGCCAGAGTCTGCATCAAAATTGTAGCGGTTACATGGTCTCGATTTCTGGCTAGTTTTCAGTATCAGGCACTTCGCGAGATCTGCAGGAGCATATTCATCGAGGCCAGAGATTAATACGGAGCGATTTCGTACTACAGTGAGGTTTATTGCTGGAGTCTCGAGTTCTTGGGGCTTGAACGGGTCCAGCCGGTCAATGGCGGGTTCCGTGACCGGTCCAGTACCGGGAAAAACAGTGCCGGGGGCGCCACATGCCCACCCTTACCCGGCAAAATGAAAAATAAATGAAGATCAAGACAAAGTAGTCTGCTCGAAAGTACCAAACTGTTCCACTAATCTAAACTTTGCACAAGGTACATAATAGTTTTGAAGGTTGATTTGAATGTATTCATCAAGATTATTTTAGAGTGTGTCATTTCTATTTTTCTACAAGTCTAGCTTCAAAAATTTATAACTATTTAAGGATGGTTCAAAAAGATGGTTTCTATATGAGGCTAAAAATTTCACTGTAACACTATTACAACTTGAGGGGCTTGCAATTGGTTTGCCAATGGTTGTGCTAGTAAAGGAATGTTCCGGAACTTACTTTAGGAACTTCATCAAGAAACATTGAAAACTGAAAAGTATTTTTTTTAGATTTGAAGTTGGAAACGTTGCTAAAACAAGTACTAGGACATTTCTATACTTGAGCAACAACCACAAAATACGTTGCAAAAAACATTGCAAGCCCTCATATTTATTGGTGGTGTAATTCTTTTTTAAATCCCCATTATATTAAAATGGCACGATTGTGCAAAACGACACGTTGTAGGTGTCCAGTAGTCACAATAAATATTTACTTTTTTACCTTCAATGTTCTGAAAGGCTATTCAAATACAGTGTCCTTTGATGTTTGTGAACGGTCATTTAAATAAATTAAAGGGTCAAAACACTTGAAACATGTGATATTAGGAAGGTTTTTGGTACTATTATAATAATTGAGTCATATTATTAGAGAAAAGTGTTGTCATGAAGAACACAAGAAATTTAGAATAAACACATCATTGTATAGGTATAATGAAATATGCCTTTAAATTGGTAATGTTGACTTAAATAGTGCATCTCGGAAATTGGTAAATAGAATGCAAAATTGAGGTTCATGCCAAAATTTGATCAATTGTTGAAGAATTTACCTTCCATAACATCTAAAGAACCAAGGGTGAACCAAGGGTGAACCAAGGGTGATTGTGAGCCTTCAAAACCAAAAACTGCAATTTTTTACCACTTTCTGCAAGTTGAGGTATGATTCAATGTTTTCACTTTTTTGAATTTTTCAATCATAAGTTCTTAAGAATTTCTTGTACTCAAACCATATTTGTTGGATTTTTACCGTTTTTAAGATGGTAACGTTCAAAGTTGATACTAAAGTTTTTTTGCAGCATTTTCAAGCTTTTGCTTCTGTAAAATTTGGACGCTGCCCTTGTAAAATTGGTAAACTTTTTGACTTGGAGAACTTTGGAACTCAAGTAGTGATCTGGTTATGAATTCATTTCCTAGAAAAAGAAATAAAAAGGACCAAATTTGAACGTGCCAGAATTGCTCGTTTTGGACATGAAAACTATATTTTGTGTCAAAAATTTCTTAACTTGGAATTTAACATTGCAAATTCTCACTCACACTTTGTAGTATAGGACGCACTTAGTGTAAATATTAGGGGACAAATTTACTTTTTACACCTTCATCTAAGGTGTCCAAAATCACAAAAACTACTTTTGACATCCTTGGTCCTTTAGGGGTTTAGCACTTGATCTCCTTTCCATGTGTAGTTGAATGCTATTGTTATCCTTTCCATGCCTGTGGTTGAATGCAATTGTTATCGTGTTACCATCTTGAACATTGTCACTATAGGACTAAGTGATTATAAAACCTTAGTACCACTATACCTTTGTAATCACCATACCTCTTCTATCATGCCCCTAACATTGTAACCCCATCACCGTGATTGGTTACAAAAGCTCTAACAAAGAATTTTCCTAAAATCTTAACATATTTCTTTAAAGTTATATTCAGCCAACCCTACCTTGCCTTATAACATATGGTGATCTAGTTATTAGTACCTACAAAACAACTTCCAATGAATAATTTTACATATAACATATACATGAGGGCTAATAATTGAGTGGAAGAAAGATAACGCTCAAGATCATAAAACTTAGATATTGCTTGGCTATTGTAACCAACCACCTTTTATGTATCCCATAAATACTCTAACTATATTCTACTCATAAAAAGAAACACAACTCATTTAGAACCCGAATAGTTAGAGATCTTCATTTAAGATTCTCCATATTGACGTGCAAAAGAACCTTCATTGTAAGTAAGTGAACCATTCCATACAAGTGGCATTATATCTTGTAAGGATATCATCATGAATAGATTGAGTGGAATTTTTATTCACATCATCTCCAATAGACGTTGGCATCTTATCTTTCTCTATGAAAAGAAGAAAAACTCCAACTCTATTTGAGGACGTATAGGTCTGTTCAACCTATCCTTGAATGCATATCTTAAGGACATAACACCAAGAATGGCAATACTATCTCCTCTCGGAGTGAACAATATGCTAGTTCCTACCTAGCCAAAAGTGCCTCAAAAGGGAGGAGAACCCACATTCTCTTCATTGGGGGCCATGAGCGCTTACCATGAAGCCAAGGCTTGTAATGCCTTCTCTTTCTTCTACACCTAAAGAAATGTTCTCAAAAAATCTATAAAAGTAGGATATTCTTTAGGCTCAGAACTTGGTAACAACTCTGCATTAGGATAATGGAATCTAACACTCCCTTGGGTATGCTCATCCAATTCTTGATCAATGTCTCGAGTCTCTTTTGGTGGATCTGCACGTTGAACACTTGTTTGGTGCGTATTCAATTGTTGAGGAGGTTGTGATGCTTCCAAATGACTTTGAGTGTGGATGGTTTGTGCTACGCCTTGTTGTGGACTGCTATTTGTAGCAAAATTTGGTGTCGCAGTTGGAGAGGGAGAAGCTTGGGCAGATCCAGAAGCTTGGGTAGATCCGGAAGCTTGGGTAGATTGGGTAGATCCGGAAGCTTGGAATATGTCTTGTGCAAATGCCACAATTTAAGTACATCTCAATTTAAAAAATATTAAATTGGTTAACAATCTTGGTTAACAATCAGGTAACCATGCCATAGAAATCAACACCATATATTACAAGGCCGCACACATTGCAAAATATATTACACAATACTGATATGTGAATCAAACATTTGATATGTGTATGTTTATTTGATGTTTGGTCATGATCAATATGTAAAAAATTACCAATTTTTCTCTTGCAATGATAAGATAGTCATTTTTCCACTAATTTTTACGACTAAAATTTATTTAGATCTATTTACTAGGATAATTTTTATACAATACGAAATACCAATTACAAACACAAAGTTGTGTACTATTGCACATACCTTTGGAACCAACATGCCATGTAATTTGTAAGGCTTGTTGGGATCTAGGTGGCCAAGAAAGAGATCTTGTGAAGGAAGTCTGATTCTTACACACTGTATACACACCATATTACTAATAGCCGTTGTTTTAAAATATAGTTATTCTGAAAAGAAAAAGTATATTTACAAGATTACAATCATAGAAGTAAATAAAGACATGTTTCAAAAGCATGAATGTATCTTTCGGCACATAAGTTTTTGTTATAGTAAATAACGATAGAAAATGACATAACTCACCATGTGCTTTTGAGCCAAGGTCCGAACAAATGTATTCTTCTTCAACGTAGGTATAAATAGTAGAAACTGTGCCATTGCTTGGTATCTCCTATTAAAACCGAAAAAGTAAATAATGAGTATCACATGTAAGTTATTCTTTATGAATAAGATCTATATACATTTATAAGTATTATAAACAATTCATTCACTTAAGGTTGATATATTCATATTCTAGTAAGTGGTAAAGTTATACTAAAATTTGATCTACGAGCTTCAATATCTTCATCTAGACTTGATATACTAAAATGTTTGATAGTAATGCGATTCTTGTAACTAAATCAAAATAAGACTTACGGGTTTTCCATGTATCGTATGGAAAGAAGCTTGTATGAAGCAACCATTGTTGACGGCCATTGTGATATTGATCTGAAAACATGTCATATCATAACCATGTAGTGAAATTAAGACCATGAGCTTGTGTAGATCCAAATGAAACACTTTTGTGACATGGTTCAAATAACACCTACCAAATGAGGAAGTCTAAAATAGAGTAGTCAGGATCAAGTTCATATAACTAACACCTTAAACTCTTATCGAATCCTATCTTTCTGATATAAAAAGTTTAAGCTTTTCTAATAATATAAAAACCAAGGGAACTCACATCCCACATGGGCCTCTTTCATGATAAGCCTGCTCAAACAATATGATGACAATAATTAGTATAGTTACAAATAAAATGCATAAATTTAGAAGAATATAAAAATTACCAGTTAATCTACTACAACATGTCTTCATAAAACTTCATAAAAAGAAGAAGATACTTTTAAGGAAATGGGCATTAATTGTATCTTGGTTTTCAAGTACCATATGAAGAACCCCATATTCGTTAAATTGGCCCAATCCCTTTTATATTTGGCCGCACACTATTCAAATAAATAGAGTAAAGTGAAACAAAAAAGTTTTAAGATGAGAAAATATATTAATAATTTACTTCAGTCCTCTCAATGCATGTTGATTTTAATGTATTTATCTACATGGCATTGTTTTCATTTGTGCTATATACACTATTTCAAGCGGCCAAAATAATAGGGATTGGCCAATTTAACGAATATGGCGTTGAAGGAAGCTATCACTCACCCTGAATCTGCAAAGGGGGCGTTTGTCATGAGATTCCAATAAACCCTGCATGTAAAATATTTATAAGAAATAAAAAGAATTCATAGCTTAGAAATAGCTTTTCCAAAATACATGCTCATGAAATTATCTATATATCTCAAAAACATCTATGTTGCCTAATGCAAGTAGGATAAGTGATGTTTACCTCCCACACTAAATAGGGTAAGCGAGGATCATGCTCATGAGGTGTAATATTGCTAATTACACCAAGAGGGTGGCCAAGTGGTTGTTGGCAATTTCGTGTAATTGTTGATGTGGAATGCATATTTTCATCAACTTTTGCATTTTCCTCTACACCTGACTCTTTATTAGCAAGAGGGGTTGAATCTTGTATCTCGTGTCTTCTCATTCTTCTTTCTATTCCTGCAACTCCAAAGTTTATATCAGTAACGTTTTGAAACTTTATTAAAATAGTCTTCTATATTTTGCATGTAAAGTTGCCATGGTTAGAACATAACTTTGTGCCGTAATGGATTTTGAAAATCTAAGAACTCCCGACAACTTCTCAGAAAACGGAAATTCGAAGATTGTCTACTGAGTCTACTCCTCATTCTACTCTAGCTTTTTATCCTTGTCTTGGATTAGGAAATCTAGAAGCTTTCACCTACCTTTAGTAAAAAGAAAAACTTTAACAATAAAAAGAATGAACTGATTTGACCTCGATGTTTTAAGTTTTTTGACCAAGTCTAATCTAAGCACAACCCTAGCTTTTTACCCTTGTAATGGAGCTTGGAAATCTAAGAGCTCTCACCACCTTCTTGCAAAACTAAAATGAAAAAAAGAAATAAATGTTGTGAACATAACCTAAACGTGTAAACGCTGTAAGGTTGTTGACCGAGTCTACTCTAAACACAACCCTAGTTTTTCACTCTTGTAATGGATATTAGAAATCTAAAAACTCTCACCAACTCCTTGCAAAAAGAAAAATGAAATAAGCATATAATGACGTTACCTCAATGCTCGAAGTTTCTCGGCCTTGTCTACGCTGGATCCAACCCTAGCTTTTTGTCCTTGTAATGGATCTTGGATATCAAGCTCTTACCAGCTCTTACCAACTTCTCGCCTAAACCAAAATGACACAAGAAAATGAATCAAATGAACATTGTCAGGTCTCTCTAAGTTTGTCAGCCAAGTCAATGTCAAATACAACCCTAGTTTTTCATACTTTTAATGGATCTTAGAGAACTAAAAGCTCTCACCAACTTCTCACAAATATCATAATGAAACAAGCAAATGAATGTAGTGAACCTTACCTAGACGATGTAAGTTTATTGACCAAGTCTACTCCAAACACAACCTTAGCTTTTCACTCTTGTAATGGATCTTCGAGATCTAAAAGCTCTCACCAACTTCTTGCAAAAACCAAAGTGAAACAAGCAAATGAATGAATTACGTCACCTTGATGCTTTAAGTTTGTCGGCCATGTCTATGCTAGACACAAAGATAACTATTTATTCTTGTAATGTATCTAAGATATTTTAAAGCTCTTACCAACTTCTTGCAAAACCCGCACCTGCACGCTCTAAGAATGTCAGCCAAGTCTACGCCATACACAACCCTACCTTTTTATCCTTGTAATCGATCTTGGGTATCTGAAAGCTCTGACCAACTTCTCGCAAAAACCAAAATGAAACAAGCAAATGAGTGAAGTCACGTTACTTGGACACTCTAAGTAAGTCAGCCAAGTCTACCCCAGAGACGACCCTAGCTCTTTATCCTTATAATCAATCTTGGGTATCTAAAAGCTCTGACCAACTTCTCGCAAAAACCAAAATGAAACAAGCAAATGAGTGAAGTCACGTTACTTGGACACTCTAAGTAAGTCAGCCAAGTCTACCCCAGAGACGACCCTAGCTCTTTATCCTTGTAATCAATCTTGGGTATCTAAAAGCTCTGACCAACTTCTCGTAAAAACCAAAATGAAACAAGCAAATGAATCAAATGATTATTACTATGACTCTCTAAGTTTGTTGGCCAAGTCTACTCTAGATAAAAACCTCCCTTTTTACCTTCAATACCAACAATTACTCAATACTGAATACTCATGCAAAGACCTTCAAGTGGTAGTTAGAAGCAATAATGTTTCACATGTGCAAATGGAAAAAGGCATCTAGATCTTCTCGTATTGTAGGAAGCAAAACGCAACGTAATTGTCATACATTTATCTTGCTTCATGACACTACTTTATGATACTTTTGCATAAATCAAGTCTCTATGCAGGTTGTTTAGTTATATGTGTATAAATGTGAATGCAATTAGACTTAAATTAGAAACGAAGTGAAAAGTCACCAAATTAATCCTATGACGAGCTCCGATGTTTTAAAGATTCCTAAGAGCCTCTTTAGAATTATGTTCCACCTCTAAGAATCAGGTATTATAAATTGGATAATAGGAACTATTTAGTTCATCGTGGTCATCACAATACCCCCTACAATAGTATCCCTTTGCCACACGTGATTTACCAAACTTCCTATGGAGTCACCGCCTCCATTTTTTCCTAGCCTTGGCAATGGCGTCACGTCATGTACGGCAACATTGTAATTGAAGGTGCAACACTCATCAAATCGAATTAACAAGGTTCTTGGACCCCACCATATTTGGATGAACATTTTGTCGTAAATAAACTCATATTCTATAACATTTGAACCATTTTTATCAACCAATTTCTAAACTAAATTCTTGTAATATTGTCTTTAATTTACTCGCAAGACCATGTCGAAGAGATTCTTTACATGTGCAAGAATGCAAAATGAAAAGTTGCATGAAAAACGCTCTTTCTAAAAACTTTTGGAGTTTCTCCCTTGCTACATGAGGAATGACCATGAACCTTAAATATGTTAAAATGGCACGTTTTAGAGTGCTTTAAATGAAAAAAAAATAACATTGGTTTTTGTAGATTTTTCACATGATAGGGCATATATTTTGAACCACAGTCCAAAAACAACAATGTGTTTGAACGACCGTTTAGAAATAATGGCCTTTGATCGCGTTCAAAGGTCAAAAACCTCAAAAAGGTGTAATGTTATATAATTTTTGGTGATATCACAGATACCACTTGATATTACAGAGGACGTATATGATATCAAAGAACATGCCATTTTGCGCGCATAAATACTTCTAAACTTGAATTCAAAAATATCCATGTAAAATGACACGTTGCAGAACGCGACCAAAATGATTGAAATTAATGGCTTTGGCATAAGAAATACTGCCATTTTAATGATACCGCCATTTTAATGGACTTGAGGTTGTTAGTGATGACGTCTTGCACGGTAGTACTCAAAGGTGCAACACCCATCAATCATATTAACAAGGTTCTTGGATCCCACCATATTTGGATGATTAATGTTTGGTAAGCACACACTAATATCATATTAAATCTAAACCATTTCATCAACCCAATTTCTCACAAGATCTTCTTTTATGCTCATAACCATAAAAGATTCTACACATAAGCAAGAATGCTAAAAACCCCATATTCGTTAAATTGGCCCAATCCCCTTTATATTTGGCCGCACACTATTCAAATAAATAGAGTAAAGTGAAACAAAAAAGTTTTAAGATGAGAAAATATATTATTAATTTATTTAAGTCCTCTCAATGCATGTTGATTTTAATGTAATTATCTACATGGCATTGTTTTTATTTGTGCTATATACACTATTTCAAGCGGCCAAAATAATAGGGATTGGCCAATTTAACAAATATGGCGTTTAAATAAGAACTTGCATTTCATGAGAAAAAACTCTAAAAGCTTTTGAAGTTTCTCGCTCGCCACGCGAGGATTGGCCGGTCCTCGAACTCACAGATTTTGAAAAGGACCATTTGTTCATGCTACACAGATGGCGGCAGTTGTTTGATCGTTGAGTCTGAACAGAACAAGCAGGTGAAATTTCGCATTGCTTGGCATGTGGAATTTGAATGACGGCTTGTTTTACAGAATTGTATTCATTCGGGACTGAAATGTGACTTTCATTCTTTGCAATGAAAGTAACTTACATTCGCGAAAGAAAAACAATGTGACAGTTCGGTGTGACGACGATGTGCTAGTTCCATCGTGCGGTTCGATCCGTATATAACGAGAGTTTGAAAAAGAAAGACCGGCAAGGGATAGATATACAGATGAAGTTGTAACAGATAAAATGGTGAGATGTTTAGACGACGACGAAGTGTGAGATTGTAACGAACTGATGAATTCGTACCACCAAATATCCCGAGGAAAATGATCTGTAACTGCAAGTTCTCATGAAGAGAAATTTCATGGAAGACGGATCTCCCAAGCGTGACGAGACTTACGTCGGGGTTTGGATCAAACTAGATGTTCACTCTGCTCCGATCGAGCCAGATTTTTTAATTTCATCGAAATCGCTACCCAACGTGATTGGAGTGAACTGTGTATTTTTCCTCGTCGAAAGAAAACCTGCACAGAATCGGATTAGCGAGAATTCCATACGTGCGATGTCGCAAGGATCCATTCTCCGGTCAATTTCGTGGCAGGAACTTGATCGTCGACAAAATCTACGACTCCATGCTCAAGCGGTGCACACGATGAGAATTCTAATGTTCTAAATTTCGGCAACTCTGTCAAAGTCACGGTATCATCCGAAAGTACAGCTCGAAATGGCCACAAGAATAGTGTTCACATTCATCCATTCACACGATATTCGTTGGACACGATGACACCAACAATCAACGCCCAAGCTGCCCCATGGCGCGGAAGTCCGCCACGGGAAAGAGCGACGTCACTCCACCGGTGCTTTTTGCAATTCGTCTGCCTTGCGTATCAAGTATGAATTTGTTAATTCTAATAGAGCTCAATTCCTCGTTCGCATTTTCTGACGGTTCTTGTTCCGTCACCTGATTTTTTCGCACTTGACTCGTCCGTCTTTGGTAAGTATTACTAGAACCTCGCAATCGCCAGCGAACAAAATTCTGATAAAATTTCGAAGCTTGAATTTTAATTGTGTGGCTGATCATTGAGTAACTGTTAGCTTGAACTATCAAATAATAACTCACTGCTCATACATTCACTTTCCTTTCTGTGATTGATTCCGCCGTTGTTGTACGCGACTTTGGCATTACCTCGGGTTTAAGATTTAACATGCTGTAAGGGTAAGAGTTAGAGCTAGGGTTTATACAGTTGTAAATTGGTTGCGAGTTCGAGTGAAAGAACAGGTCGTTGTGTATGTGCATTAAGTGGCCATTGTTTCGAATTTTTGCAGGGAAGTAATCGTTCCTTAGGTCACCATGGGAGAAAATGAAAAGGCGCCGCTTCTGAAGCCTGAGGATCGAGTAATAGAAGTAAGTCACTCGAAAAAGTTTTGAAACAGACCGTGTGTTTTCGATTGCATCAGCTCAATTTAGAATTCATGTGTACAGATTGATAAAGACTTGACTCCTGAGAGAAAACGACCTGGAGCTACGGATCTTGAGCATGGCGATGCAATCAAGGTGAGATTGAACACTCCTGTATTCCCGGGTTGATCACTTCACAATCGAAAGCTCTTTTTGGTGCCAATAGCGGTGGAGTTTTCTCTATCGAATTATGGGAACAGAAGCTTGACACGAGAATCGGGCTTATAGACAAAATATATCGCAATAGTTGTCATTGTTGCGTTTGGTTCGTAACCTGTAACTCTGAGACTTCGAATTTCACAATAAATCTTCATGATTGTAGTTTACCTTATCTTTTGTCTACATGAATAGTCTCCTTGTGAGCTTGTGATGATGCTGAGATGCTTCTGTGGTGGCTTTTGCAGCCTCAAAATGTCGGGTTTGGGCGGATAATGAAATTGGTAAGTGACGAATTTGAGCTTTTTCTTTAGGAATCCGTCAAATAAACAACAGAAGGAGGTCCCATTATGGTATTCGGAGAACAGTAATTTGATGAGTACCTAGGTATACATGTATGTTTTAGAAGAAATTATGTTTCGGTTCGATTCTTTAATGAACATAGTGAATGTTCATTTAAGGGTTTCAGTATTGCTCGGTTTCAGTTGAATAGTATAGTTTCTGCATTGATACTCACTTTTCTTACTCTGGCTGTTTTTACAGGCAAGACCAGAAGCTCATATGCTCGTTCTGGCAACTATTGCCTTGTTTGTATCATCGTTCTCCAATGTCTTATTGGTATGTAACCTACATCATCTTGCTCTTTCGAGATACGCAATTTACTGGGGCTCATCAGTGTGGATGTTCCACTACTGATATTGGTGTATTGTTCGGTTTTGAAGCCCACATTTGCTGGAAGAGTTATTGACATAGTTACATCACGTCCTGACTCCGAGGAAGGTCGTGAGGCTGCCTTGAAGGCTGTCAATCACACCATACTTTTGATTGTTGCCGTCATTCTGATTGGGTAAGCACCGGTCCGTTCTGCATCTTGAAAACTTTCTATATGAAGGCTTTATTGTCATGATCGACACTCTACTAGCTTGTTCTTATGAGTGCTCGGGTGCAGGTCGGTTGCAACAATGATTCGAGCATACCTTTTCTCAGCAGCCAGTGAACGTGTCGTGGCTAGATTGAAAAAAGACTTGTTTAGTCATCTCATTGATCAGGTACGCTTTTCCTTCACATCTTTTCTGGAGTTTGAATTGTCTTTACTTGCATTCTGTTGCATAACCCTCAAGTGCCCAAGGTAGATCAAGTTTTCCACTTCGGGAGCTTACAGTCCACTTCCAATGTATCTATATTCTCGTTCATTTTGGAGGGTGTGTTAGAAGCATAATTAGGTTAATGTCAACTCCTATGTATATGGAAGCCGCTACTGTAGATTCTCTTAGTCAAGCTCGGTGTAGGAACGGAGTTGCTCATTACTCATCTGGTAGGGTTAAGGAGAGCTGGATCCATTTACGTCTATGAACTCATTTCACGATTTCTGTGTGCAGGAAATAGCCTTTTTTGATGTGACAAGAACTGGGGAGTTGCTGAACCGACTGTCAGAGGACACACAGGTGATCAAGAATGCCGCTACGACTAATTTGTCAGAAGCGTTACGGAGCCTGGCGACTGCTATCATCGGCATTGGGTTCATGTTGCAGACCTCACCACGTCTTACTTGTGAGTGCTGTTTCTGCACAATCCTCTTGTCACAGTCATGGCAGCCTTTTCTCGGTGATTATTGTGAGAAATATCAGTCATGTCATAATTTTTACTTTACGGACTAAATACATTTAGGAGAAGATAAAAGTGGATCGATTTATCGTGCAGTTTACATGCAGTTAGTGTTCGAGAATTTATCGAATCAGCTGTAGTAAGTCTATACGATGCAAGGTCTTTCGATATTCTAATGCTCAAATTGATAAAATTACAGTGCTGGCTCTCATAATTGTTCCGGCCATATCGCTCGGCATTCGAGCTTTTGGCAAATATTTGCGCGAGCTGTCACACAAGACTCAGGCTGCTGCTGCTGTAGCAGCGTCCATCGCTGAGGTGGAGCTTACTACTCTAGACTTGCCGATTAATTGATGTTACTAGGCATGTTATATCTGCGAACTTCTTTGTGGTTTGAGTATGTATTTACTTTTGGCTTCTTTTCTGCCAGGAATCTTTTGGTGCAGTAAGAACTGTGCGTTCATTCGCAAATGAATACTACGAACGGGCTCGATATGCAGAGAAAGTGGATGTCACACTGCAATTGGGTCTCAAACAAGCTGTATGTCTCCTTGCAACTTTGACTGCATGTGTAATTTTATTTACAATGGCATGCAAATTCTTTATCAATCCGGACGAGGTCTATATTTATGCGTTCTTCTGTCTTTTCAGATGGTTGTTGGTTTGTTTTCTGGAGGAGTCTCAGCTGCTGCCACACTATCCATTGTGGCTGTTGTGGTGTACGGTGCCCGATTGACTATTTTTGGGGAAATGACGACTGGAACTCTCACTGCTTTCATTCTTTACAGCCTAACAGGTGTGGATGCTCTGCGCATATGGAGTAGTCTTTGAATTGGATTGGTTTGCTCTGCTCTCCTGTGTTTTGTCGTGTTATCAATTGGAGCGTATTTTCACTTACGGTTTTAGTTTGATTCATAGTGTTTAGAATTACACCTAACTTTACTTGAACTTTGTCACAGTTGGTCTTTCGCTTGCTGCTCTTTCTGGACTTTATACAACCGCTATGAAGGCAGCCGGAGCGAGTCGCCGGGTCTTCCAGCTGCTGGATCGAGTCTCTGGCATGTCCAAGGCTGGTGACGCAAAACCGCTTGGGTAAGAAATGTGGTCGTTGTTGGGACTACAGCTCTCTTTCTTGTTTTTCACTAGGTTTGTATAAGTTAGATTTAGTATTGAATTGGGCCATCATTGTAAGCGGGTCATAGAAGCTGCTTGCACGTTTTCTGTTCTCTTGTATGTATGTAGTCCATGTGGTTCTGATCTCCAGCACTTGTACACAGTACAACTCAACATTCGGGTTTTTTATGAACTCCAGGGTAGACGAAGAAGGTGAAGTGAAGCTAGAGAATGTGTGGTTCTCTTATCCTTCACGTCCCAAGGACTTAGTTCTGAAGGTATCGTTCGGGACTTTGAGTTTTACTTCTGAAATTGCATGGACATTATCTTTAGATTGCTGTTGTCTCTTTTAAGTTGTTCTATTATGATGATGCGTAGAATTTTCTACAGAGTTTTTCATTTTTCTTAATAATCTAGTGATATTGTGTACAGGGAGTGAATCTTACATTGAAACCTGGAGCGAAGGTGGCCCTTGTTGGCCCATCTGGAGGTGGGAAGGTATGCCACCTATTTCAATCCCGAACCGTTCCGGAAGTTCCAATTCAGAGGAGTTCAGTTCAGCTGATAGTTTGTGCTTTCTTTGTTTTTGTTCAGACCACTATTGCGAATTTGGTGGAGAGATTTTATGAGCCTGACCAAGGAGTTATCACCCTTAATGGTGTTCCTCTGAACGAGATCAACCATCGCCACCTACATGAGAAGGCATGTACATTTTACCTTTGTGTTCCTTTCAGAGGCGGCTTCTAAAAGCCATTTTGTAGTTCAGTTGCATGTTGCTATGAGGAGTCAATTAGGATACCAATATGTAATTCTTGTCTGTACGAGTATCCTGAGTAATTAGTGGATACCTGACGGTGGTCACCCTGAAGTACCTGCCATTTCTCTGATGTAGATCAATGCCTGTTATTGTTGTTGCAGATAAGCATTGTGAGCCAGGAGCCTACCTTGTTTAATTGCTCGATTGCTGAAAATATCTCGTATGGACTGAAGGACAAAGTGACCCCTGATGATATAGAACGAGTTTCTGTAAGCCCTTCGTACTACCTCGCTTTTAACTTCATGCTCTCACTCATTCAAACTAAAAATTGTGTTTTCGCTCACTATCAATCTAGTGTCTGCGGATGTATTATCAATTTCACCGGTTTTGAAGGCGAATCACGATGTAAACCTGCCATTCTCAAATAGAACTAAAAGCTAATGCGTCTTTCGTGATGTGATCAGAGGATGGCGAATGCCCATGAGTTTGTAGCAAAATTCCCTGAGGGTTATGATACGCAAGTCGGTGAACGCGGAGTGCGTTTATCTGGAGGTCAGAAGCAACGCATTGCCATTGCCCGGGCCCTTCTTATGGATTCAAGAGTTCTCTTATTGGACGAGGCTACAAGCGCTTTGGATGCCGAAAGCGAGTACTTGGTGCAGGTAAATTCAATCTTAGCATATGCCCATCACTTATTCAACCCAATCCTCTCTAGAGGCTCACCTTGGATCCCACTCAAATCTCCTTAAACATATATAAGCGATTTAAGCTCATCTCTCCTTTTGAGGCAGTGCTGTTTCAGAGGACGTACTCAGATTGTGAATTGACAAGCAGCCTCGCTTTGACAAAATGTACAAGAGGCTTGCACCACAGATTTGCAGATCCCTAAGAACCTGGTTCAATGTCCCGGAAAATCTGTACTCATTGGTAAAGAACTTCCACACGTCAAGGAATGAACAGAAGTGAAAGTGCACTTAGAACAGAGTCATCAGAGAGGCAAGCTGCCAGGGGTCAACTTAATTAAACGAGGTTTCGTTCTTCTCCTCGCTGTGTGGAGGACTGCACATTGTCAGGGTACTCATAACGTGGGTGATCATGCATTGGTGGGTGCAGGATGCCATGGACCGTCTAATGAAAGGTCGCACCGTGCTGGTCATAGCTCATCGGCTCTCCACAGTCCAAAGTGCAGACACAGTGGCAGTGATAGCAGAAGGGAAAGTAGCAGAGCAAGGCTCCCATTCTGAGCTTCTACGAAGCAACGGTCTGTATGCAGCGTTGGTGCGGCGTCAGCTTCAAGGAGCTGGAAACTCATCATCTCCTGGATCAAGCTCTGTAGGCAGCGACCTTAACGAGCTCGAATAGATCAATCAATTTCCACTAATAGAGACCGCCCTCCCACTATATAAATATACTGCACTGGCTTATTTTAGTTTAATTACTGACACCACGAAGCTCCTGGGAAGCTGCTGAAAAGCTCACCTATTTTGGACCATTCTTTTGTTTGGAGGAAACGCATCGTCTGCTTTGTAATAGAAAACAGCCTCTTTTCTCAAGATTTAAGAGTTGTTGCACTTTTATGTGAATGGTGAGTGAATGGAGCCATTTTGTGTGTGAAGCTGCGAACCCTAATATTCCGGGAGCTAACATATAAGGCTCGGGAGCCAGAAAGGAATCGTGGGAATCTGCTGTAGGGGAAGGGAAGTGGGGCTGGTCCACCACCGCCCGGCCAGCCAGCCAGCCAGCCAGCAAGAGGGCCATCGCGATAAAGTAATATACAACTGAGAAATGTATAACAAGTCGTCGTCTCTTTGCCCTCGAACGATTCTCCTCCGCTCGCCTCTAACTTAGTTGCAGCGCTTCGATGCGCACCGACCGCCATAGCCAGCAGCTCCGTCACTGCAAACCCTCGCTCTGCTTTCTATGGATGCCGCAGCTTCACTGTGTCGGAATTTAGGCGCGAATTGACGGGCCGCGACGCGGGAAATTACAATTCGTGTGATTGTTGGTAAGTGCGAGGTCCCTGACAGTGGCACTTGAGGCGCGTGTTTTTTGGCGACGAATTTTTCTACGAGACGGCCTCTGTTAGGGCTGCTATTTCTTTTTGACAAAGCGGCAGAGGTTGATTAGGTGCTTTTCTCGGGCTCTCCACAGAGGCGTCTGCAACCCTATGTATCTGCAAACTCGCGGCCTAGACTCCTCGCTCTCCCTCTCCTTAGGCGACGATTTTTTTCTGTCAGTTTTTTTGTTTCGCGATCGGAAGAGAGTTTCATCGCTGGATTTCGCATTCTTAAGCGGCTGTAGACTTCGTTTTATTATGATCGAATTGGCTCGTTGTGAGCCTAGAGCTTTTTGAGAGAGGTTGACAAAGTCAATGAGCGAGCGTTTTAGACACTATTCCTCAGACTACTGTTCCTTACCGACGATGTGGTTGCGAGTGATCACCGCTTTTTGTCTGCAGAGATAATTTAGTCGGGTTGCGTTAGTATAGATTTGGAGTGATTGTCTGCAATTTCGCTTAAGCAATTTGATTGAAAAGCAAATTAGAGGTTTCAACTTCCCGCGCATTTTTTCCAGTGTGATCACCGCGCCATTTGTGCAAGTTCGTTCATAAGTAGCAAAAACGTGTGTTGCAAGGGCGCTGAACAATACCGCTCCGCTCTTTTCAGGTCGTAAGGTTGACTGAAATTTTTGAAAGCAATGCGGTAAACAAGGAACGATTGATAGTGATGGTAGACAATCATGGAGGATGACGAAAGTGGTGGTTCATCACTGAATTCCAGTGATGGAAGGTCTGGGAGCTGGTCGCCGAGTCCTGCTAAAATTGCTACTCAGCAGCAGGTGCCGAACAGGGAAGGTCTGCATTTCCTTCCCTTGAAAACCTGGTCGAGTGGTAAGGCTCTTCTCTGTCCTAGCTCCTGCCGCAACAATGGAAAAAGCAATTCAGACTGAGTAGATTATTCTAAGGTGTCTTGCTCGTCAAGTCACAAATGGTGCTCTCGTTTTCAGGCGCTTAGAAAAGTGGACTTCATGTGGCAGGAGCTTATGGTAGAATGGAGTCGCAACAGCTTTTAAGCAATGATTTTTACACTCGGCAGTTTTCGAGGCCACGGCCAGAGCAGTCAGATGAAGATTTCGATGAGGAGACAGATGAAGAGGGGGTAGAGCAACAGCAAGGACATAATGCAGGAGAGGATGGATCAGAAAGTGAGTACGATGGAGTATACGAAGAAACGCAATTGCTGCAGCAGTATAATGCTGCTCATTATAGCAAAGTGGATCATGAAGAGAAACTTAGATGCCGAGGAACGTATAATCTGCCTCTCGTCGGGGACATTAAGAACAGACACAGATTGGGAGAGACGACACCAGCCTTTGCGGAAACTCAATTGCTGGAGAATTACGATTTAAACTGCTTTGGCAGTGCGCAACAGAAGATGGCCAAGCCAATACACATTCCTCGTGGCGATCACGCAAAAGGTTTGCCCCATGAGTCAAAGTCCCGCTTCTCATTCGCAGCAACCCATTTAATTCAGGGAAAACATATATTCGCCGGCTAATATTTGAAGGCTTTGCCACCGTCTCCGTTTCCGTTTATCCTGAATTCTGAGCTTACCAATGTGCAGACCCGGAAAGCTTACAGCGTGAGAA
Source organism: Bryum argenteum (assembly GCA_037043015.1). Taxonomy (NCBI): domain Eukaryota; kingdom Viridiplantae; phylum Streptophyta; class Bryopsida; order Bryales; family Bryaceae; genus Bryum; species Bryum argenteum. The sequence goes on along the minus strand of CM073323.1, from coordinate 10,713,628 downwards.
AAATAATGGAGATGCGGAAACTGCAGATGAGGCAGAACCAACTGAAGTTCTAGATTCAGACGGTGGCACAGACGATGATGCTACCACTACCTCAAGGCGAGGTGAGTTACAGGGGGCCTTACACTCACGCACGCTTGTTATATAATATATCTTCCACCTGTTATAGTGATTGCAAATGCTCTTCTATCTTGCTCAATTTGCCCTGTGCTTCGTCTTGCTAGACCAGAAGGAAGTGGCATGGAAGGGAAGACCAAAGTCCGAGTTTCGTCAGGAACGGATGTGTGAGTTTGACATGGATCTCAATGTCAGCCTCGAGGAGGAGATGGATTGCGGGTACTATGGAGAACCGATGATCCAGGATACGCAACATATTCCTGTTACTGAGACACAGGTGGTTAGTCAATATCAAGGTGATACACAGTTAATCTCGACCTCGGAGAAGGACATTGTAAAACCGGTGGGTACTGAAGCCATGCCCGGCGATGTCGACTTGAATATATCAAGAGACGTTCCAATGGCACTAGGTGGGATCAAAGCAGCCTCTTCCTCTTTGCTGGAGTTACCGAGTCTCACAACTGAGAGTAGGTTATCAGCAATTCCCTCCGCATCCGAGGCATCAGAGGGGTCACCTATTCAAATCTGTGTTGGCACGGTTCATGCAGAGTCCTTACGAATTGCTGCCATGCAGCCTATAACGTGGCACCCAAAACTGAAACTTGATGATCATAGCTCTCGAAGCCTCCCTTTGACCGGAAAGCAAAAGAGTGTCTACAGGCCTGAGCTTCCTTCTAGTGAGCCAGAGTGGATGCGAGATTATGGATCTAATCAGGAGGAAAGAAGAGGGGCCTCAGGTTTGGGAGTTTATAATATTCCTAAGGATAGCATGGCTCGTCATACAGAAGTTGGTATTTTAACCCCCCCGACCTCTATTTCTGGATTGAAGACCCCGTTTGGAACTTCCTACACGCCTTGTACTCCTTACAATGGCACTCCAACGAGACCGTTGGGAAGTGAGAGTAGGTTCTCGCAAACGAAAACTGCATTACCGCCTCGAAGCTCACTCGGACCAAGATTGCCTTCTCCAACGAGTAGCGCGAACTACTTGGATTCTGTGGTACTTCTTATGCCTACTATACCATCAGTTTTATTCAAAAGTTGGCTAGACGAATATGCAGCATTCAAATGAGTTCTTGTATCGGCATTCACGTACTTTGCATCTGCAGGAACCTGGCGAAGAGGTACAAGCTCAAGCGCTGGACATGGTGGACAAGCTAGTTTGGTTGAACACTGATGCTGCTCCTGCATCACCTCCAAGAAAATATAAGAAGTCTTTTCCTGGCTTACCTCCAGCGACACCAACGATAACTAATCCGGCCTTGCAAGTATTTGAATTCGAGGACACTCCGGTAAAGAAGAACCCTGGCAGTGATTTGAGCTTAATCAAAGAGATACAGGCAGGATGGAAAAAGAAAGCAGAGCAGAATTACCTGTTCCCAGCAACGAGAAAAGGCAAAGAGAAGGGGACACCCTTGTTAAATGAAGGAGAAAGGTTGAGTAAGCTTCTAACGGAGGATGATTTCAACAAAGTAATTGAACCAAAGCGTCTATCAACATACAACGGTGAAGCTGCAGTGACCGTTAAGAGTCCTCCAGTAGTAGCTACTCAGGAAGTTGCAACAACTGATGGTAAAGGTGACCAGGTTGCCAATGAGAAGAAGAGATTTAGAGGGAACGTAGCTGAACCTGCAGAGGTAGCTGACGATGATCTTCTTAATGTTGTGGGGATCGGGTTGCGGAAGCGAACTAATTCAAGAGCGGTACAGCCAGAGGAATTGGAAGAACGTAACAGAGACCAAGAGGTGAAAGTTCCTGATGGAACACTAATTTTGACCAGGAGGAGGTCGCAGGGTACCAGGAACAGGCGCGAACATATTCGTGTACCAGGTGCGTGGAGAATGCTGTCCTCAATCACTTGCACTTTCTACCTAAAAGTTTTCTGTGTCTACCAGGCTTGGATGACCTTTGGCCACATAATTTTTATTATTCAATAGTATAGTCCTCTTTAAGTTCATAGTAAACAATCAAAGATACAAACGTATAATGAAACCCATGTGGTTGTGTCGATAGCAGCTCGTCGTAAATCAAGAAAACGACCTGAAGCACCTGTTACTCAACCAACTAGTAAAGGTAACTTGGTAATAATCAATAAGTATATACATATATTGTGATTGGAATACTTACCAAAGTTACTGGGAATTGAAAGCAGCATCAATTCTTTGATGAAGCTATAAAATGCAGAATAATATTATTTACCATTCTCCAGTTTCTGTATAATACTGAGTGTCATTTTTATGTAGATGCAGTGCTTCAACTAGAAAACCCTTCATCACCTGAGGGGACAACGCGAATGGATATTGAGACGGAGAAGAACCCATCTAATCCTCGGAAAAGGAGGAGTCTTAACATCATGCTCCGAGAGCGAGGCTCCAAGAGAACGAGGCCAGCAGTCGAAGAACCTCCTGAGGATCACAACGAAGCTCATGAGGTCGAGATTGACGCCCACGAGGATCAGAGTGACGCTCATGAAGATGATAATGAAGAAGCCCACGAGGATCAGGATGAAGTGCACGACGAAATGGATATCCTCTCAAGTCCTGGAAGCAGTGGCGCCGATCCCATGGTAAGTGAGGCAACATGCAAAAGTTGTACATACAATCAATAATATCTTGTAACGGCTCATTGAATTGTTGGACGGTTTTGCAGTTTACTGTTCCTAATAGGATCGCAAACAAGCGGCGGAAAGCGACGAATATCGACAACGCAGACAAGGATGAAGGGGGTAAGGCAGTCGTGGAAGCCGAAAAGAATGGTGGGAAGGGGAAGAAGCGAATGAGGCTTACAGAAGCTGCGAAGCTGCTAGAGGCTAGTTTCGTAGGCGATATGCGTAGTGAGGATGGGAGAAAAACTCGAAGTTTGAGGCAATTGCGCAGAAGCGACAACAACCGCCAGGAGCTCGAATCAACGATACCACCGGTGGTCCAGAAGAGGTTACGAAGTGTTCGAAGAGGCTCTGGAAATCTGCAAGGAGCTCCGAAAGCTTCAGTGGTTGATGATGTTGAACAGGATGCTAGTACCAGTACATGGTCTGCAACGTTTCAAGAGGACAGTGGCAACGAGGGTGTGGAGGTGAAAGACGACGTCAGTAGCCCGGAGCAATCAGAGAACGAGGATGAGGAGACCTCGGATCAAGAGAGAGGTGTACCAGTTGAGGATCGGTCAAGGATGAAGCGAACTCGAAGCATCGCAGATGTCTCCAGTCTCACAACTGCGCTCCACTTCCCATTGGTAACCGGCAGAAGAGGTCGGGGTGCAAGTGTGAAGCCAGAAATGGTGGAAGAGCCGACCTTTCTAGTTCCTCCAGCAGGGAAAGGGCTCCGTTTAAGGACTGTACGCAGGAGACGAGATCCTGTAATGTTAGCTCCGCCGTCAGAACACGCTGAGTTCAATCTAGAACGAAGTGCTTCTGTGAGCACAGAAGGGAGCTTGCGTTCTCGTCGAGGAACCCATGTAGTTTCTGTGCTCTTCAGCCATGGCTTGTCAGAAGACACGGTGAAGAAGCAACGCAAGGTTCAGACCACGATCTCTCATGCTGTATATTGTACTTCTGTTTTTGTTGTTGTGGCGCGTATGTATGAATAGTTTGGGTTATTTTGTGTTACAGATAGTTGAGAAGCTCGATGGGAAGACGACAAGGAGGGCGGCGGATTGTACTCACTTCGTAGCTGAGAAGTTTGTGAGAACTGGTAATATGCTGGAAGCTATGGCGGCCGGGAAGTATGTGGTAACTTTTGCATGGCTGGAAAACTGTCAGCTCGCCAACTGTTTTATTGAGGAGAAAAACTTTCTTCTGCAAGATGAAAAGAAGGAGAGGGAGTTGGGTTTTTCAATGCGTTCTACCATTTTGGCTGCCCAACAGAAGCCTTTGTTGCAGGGAATCAGGGTTTTGTTGACTCCAAATATCAGCCCGAAGCCTCATGCGATAGCTGCCATAGTCCAGGCTGCCGGTGGCCAGGTATTAACCTGCTTATCATATCATTCAGTTATGCTTCAGTACTTTTCGGGGAATTGTAAATGATGGATTTCGCCATTGTTCATGTGGAAATGAATACGGTAGTGTTCCGAGTTTATTCAATCAGTAACACTTAGAGCTATCCGGCATTATAATTATCTTTGAAGGCAATTCAGTGTGAGGATAGGAGATCATTCACCACGATTCGTGTATGAATCTTTTTGCAGGTAGTGGAGGAGTACGAGGGTCCAGCATCAGATGCCCAGAATGAAGACCTTTGTCTTGTGATAGCAAATGACGACGACCTTGAAATCTGTGTTTCATTTCTCGATCAAGGTATCACTCTTCACCTTGGAAACGAAATTTGAGGGAACTTGATTCATCACAAGCTGTTCCTTCCATTGAAACAATCCTACGTATGTTTGACCAACAGTTTGTCTGAATTTTTTTTTCCCGTTTTGCAGGAGCTAAGGTGTACAGATCAGAACTTATTCTTAGCGGAATCACCTCTCATCATTTGGATTTCTCGAAGTATCCTCATCATACCTACTACTCTCATCATTTTGATATTCTTTTCCCCTTCCTTGCAATCAGTCTTGATTTGATATGTTGTGAGCAAATTCCTTGACTAATGTACAGACATGAGCTCTTCGAAAACTACCGAGGTGGAAGGCGTCGAGGGTTGACGTCGAAGCAGACCTGAAGGCGGATGATCGACCTTGTACATTGAATTTGGAAATGGTACACACTCATAAAACCCTTGTCATGATTTATATGTCCACTTGAAGGACTGTAAGATATTCACATGCAGTAGTAGGTTTTATAGTAGGAAGCTTGTACAACAGTCAGTTGTTAAACAAGTTCTTCAGGGCAGTTTGAGTTGGGTATCACAGCCATTTATGCGCCTGTGATGTCATGAGTTGGCTTTTAGAGTGTAGGTTGGTTCTTATCTACTTCAACTTTTGTTCTGGAGTGGTGCTGTAGGGCGTCTCCTGGTCTTAAACCCTTTTTATTACCTCGGGTGAATCAATTTAAGTAATACGAGTTTTTATGGTCTTGATGCAAGTGATGAGTAGAACATTCCAGAGGATCCTGGTTGAACTTCCTCTAAGTTGATCTTGAGCTCCTCAAGAAATCATCTGTTGAGGGCAGTGTCTGTCTTTCTGAACTTGCCACCTTAGAAATAAATGTCTACTTCTTGTTCCGCAATGAATGTGTGTAATCCGTATATGCCCAAATGAGTGAATATTTCTTTCTGTAAAGTTTCACTTATTCTTTTAAATGATTGATGATTTCTTTCTGTAAATGTTCAGTCATTCATCAAAATGATTGAAGAAAATTTTCTGTCACTCTACACTCGTCTTATTGTTTTTCATTCAGCAACAAGTATTGTAGGAAGTCCTTTTGTCTACTTTCAAGAGAACCTATTGTGATGTCAAGATTCTAATATATGAGAACATACTAGTGTGTCCTTCATATGTCTAAATTTTTTAATGGGCCTTTGTAATATCACTTTTAGTATGTACTTGTGTCCTCTAAATTCACAACAAAGGAGTGTTTACACAAACATGAGCTCGTGTCCTCTAAATTCACAAAAAAGGAGTGTATACACAAACATGAAGTTATATATTCCCTCCGTCTGAGAAAAACACCATGATTTGGTTCAAATGCTGTAAATACACAAAAAAGGAGTGTATACACGAATGTGAAGTCATATACTCCCTTTGTTTTGAAAAACACCATAATTTGGTTCAAATACTCAGCTTACAATAATACCAAGATTTGATATTAATTAGTAATAGAAATCCTCTCAACCATATCCAACTATATCAATTAGTAATGTAGACCATTAGAAAAATTGACTCTTTTTAGCAAATCATGGTTTTTTTTCTGAGACAAAGGGAGTATCTCACATTGCAATAATACATAATGTAACCTTTGTGATATCATGGTACTGTATCTCATGTCATGTCTGTGGCATCGTGTTGCCTGCCCTCTATAATATCATGTTGCTCGCTTATTGGGTGAGTGACAATAGGCAAAAACAACCATGAAATAGTAAAAAATTTTCAGATAGGATATGGAATTGCAATAGAACATACCCCATGTTCTGCAAAACAAAGTGACAAAAGCTCAAAAACAATAATGACTTTGGACAGCAGTTGAGAATATCTGCCCTTTGAATGCTTTTCCGAAGTAAAGGATTGTCAATATAGGTGATACTAGGGAATTACTAGTGACATTACACAAATATATTGATATTAAGATGAGTGTGATATCAGAAAAATTGTGCCATTTTAGAAGCATAATTAGATGGGCTTAAAAATAACATGTTTTAAAACGTGGGACAAAATGATACATCTGGTTCAACAAAATGACACATGTGGCATATGGCATTTTAAAACGACATAAATGGCATATGGCATATCTAGATCGGCAAAATGGCACACCTAGTGCACCAAAGGTGCACATTTGATTCACCAAAATGGCAAATGGAATAAGGCCATTTTAAGAGAATTGAAGTTCAATGCACTACTGCAGTTGAGTTAAAACATCATAAACCTTAATTCCGGTAAAATGACATTATTTGGTTAAAACGACACGATTTGGGTCCTTTAAAATAAAAAGATAACATTGGTTTTTGTGCCATTCAATAACAACGTTCTAGAACGTGGCCAAAATGGCACAAGGAATATCGTCATTTTAACAGAGTTTGACATTCATATCTTATTTTTGTTATTCCTTAAATCTATCATTGTTTTTGTAGTTGTTCTTCCTCAACTTACAAGCTTTGCCATTCTTGTTCATCATTTGCATCGCTTTGCTATCTTATTATAAGCTTCTCACTCAACCTTAGATATAAGGTCGCTATCTTGTATTGGTTGCTGATAGAGTAAATCGTGTTATGTAGTACTTGGTGTGTAGTATGAAGGTGCATTGTGCGTAAAATTAGGTGCCACTTTGTTGTATGGTATGCTATCTTGAAGATAATATATTTGAACTCCCAATTATTACTATCAAGCAGTGTGTATTTTGTGATGTGTCATGATTTGAATCTTTCACTTACATGATGGGGCAATACTATAGCATTTAGAAGTGTGCATCAAACATGTTTTAGTATTCTTTAGAATCAAAATGGTGAAATGAATTCCTTTCCGTAGGAGACATGATATACATTTCCATTGCCCTAGTTTGATTCTTATCGTATATGTACATCTTTTTTTCTGCCTTACTTAAATATTGAAATTGGTCTCGGTAATACACCAAGTTCTAGCCTTGTTCCTTGTGACGAGCCGTAGAACTTTGGGGTATGCATTTTTTTTCTTAAACATTACTTAAGCGAAGTAACGATTTGGACCTTGCAACACTAGGATAAGCAACATTTTCGAAAAGTTGCAAAGCTTTGAGGTTAACGTTTCTCTAACAAGTATTCAATACATTTCATGTAAGCAAAGCCTGTTAAATATTGTTTGTAAATGTTGCAAACCCGTACCCGCTACCGCAACTCGAGTGAGTCAATTACTATCGTATCGGCACTATGGATGAACATTATCTAGTTCATAATGATATGAATGTGCAAACTGATATTCCTTCCACTGCTATGACACTTGCCTAACTATGATGTTCAAACGTCCTTACTTCATGAGGCACTTGATTTCGACTTGTTATTTCTCCTAACTAAGACTCAAGCACAGATACAACAAACCGCCACACACGTTGCTACTAACACTACGAGAAGCTTTTTTAGAGATGGATATTGCACTAAAAGGTGAATATATCTTTTTCCTGCTTCTAAGATTGAAGTCAATAAATTCAAAAATGAAGAATGGAGCACCCAAGTCATGCAACGACATTCAAGAAACAACACCCGATGTGAATAGGTATTGGAAAGAACTTTTTACAAGTGCACATTACAAGAAAGGTGAACCGAATCCAAGACTACATTTCAATCTAACTTCAAGTAAGAAATCAGGAGCACTTCAAAAGAAGCAGAAACAATGAAATCAAGACAGTGCGATAAACCAGGATCAGCGCTCTGATTCCTAAGAGGAACACAGGAAGCGTGGTGAGAGCGGCGTGCATAAGTGCGTATCGGAGGAGTAGCCGAAGCTTGCATGATAGTTCGATCTTTCTGGCAACACCTCGCTATCCTCGCATACTTCCTCCATGGCGCTACCAGGAACTAAAGGCTGAGGTAGCACATCCTCTGAATCTTGAGCTCCTTTCTCCTGGATCCGTTGCTGCTGAGCACTTTTGTTCTTTGGGAAGGGATGTGGAATTGCTACAGTGCTACTAGGAGATTGCTACATCATCGTTAATAGCGGGGCTGTCTCATTCTGCCTTTTTCACGTCACTGTTAGGTGACAGAATCTGCAGCAAGTTTGAGGAATTCGACGAGGGTGCTGATTCTATTGTGAGAATCGGTCAGTGATATCACATTTATGAAAACATATACACGATTCTTCACATACGCCCTGCTATTAACGCTTGTGAGCGGGCAGGGAGTTGCCTGTTCTGCCGCCCTCGCGGCTCCAGGTCTCGCCCTCCCGGGCTCGCCCTATAGCCGCTTGCTCGGCAGAACAAGCAACTCCCTGCCCGCTCTCTTGTACGGAGAATTAGAAGGTTGCGATGACCCGGTGGCGGTGGCGGAGGTGCTCATAGAGGTGCTGATTCCGCCATTTCCAGAAGATAGAAAAAGGCATAGGTGATCATTCGAAGCTCCAAGCCTTCCCGCGACCGATCAATACTTCTAGAGAGCAACACAGGAATGACACATGCACTGTATCCTTAGATTGGGATGCTTTATAGGGGAGTCAAGGCATCCATGGAGTTTGGTAAGAATTGTTGGGATACGAACAAGGTAGAGCCCTTCACATTGCATAAGAAGTTTGTTAAAAAATTCTTTCCTCTTGTGTGAATGTGTGATTGGTTAAGGACCCAAGTTAAGGACTCAATGTGTGACTTGTCGGCAAAAATCCTCGCTTCTTGTGTGATTGGTCTCGGAAGTATTATTGGGATATGAACAATGTTAAACCGTTCATGATGCCGTTTACTAAGCCGTTTATGATTCCATTTATTAAGCCGTTTATGAAGCCGTTTATAGAGCCGTTTATAGAGCCGTTTATAGAGTTGTTTATAGAGCCGTTTATATGGCATATTAAGAAGTTTGTGCAAAAATACTCCGTTCTAATGGTCCGTTAAGGTATGATTGGTCCGTTAAGTACTTAATGTGTGAATGGTCTATTAAGAACCCAATGAGTGATTGATCTATTAAGGACTCAATGTGTGACTTGTCCATTAAGGACTCGCGCAATATTAACAAGGCCATCATCAACTAAAGCAAGGGTCATGAGGAATCATTGTGACTAGAACTTGATTGATATTATTGGATGTGATTGAACATTTGAATATCTTGAGTATGATTATCGAAGTTAAATTTCTTGGCACTTATAAGGACTTTTAAAGGGAGTTCTTGAGAATTTAAGATGCTCATGAATTTTGGTCAACTTGGTCACACAAGTTGAAGACATTGCTCAAGAAAGTTCCATAACGTTGCTAAGCAAGTTGTATAACATTGCTCAAGCAAGTTCTATAACGTTGCTAAGCTTGAGTAATGTTTGAGAAGAAAACGTTGCAAACTCCCTTAAATTGTAGTACTGATCATAATGAATCCCAACTTGCAAAATTCTAAAAAATCACACCTTAGATTAGTCTTACAAGGGCTTAAGTTCAACCTATGGCCCTTTAAGGATATATAGGATGCTAAAAGACATTAGAGCTAAAAAATCAACCATAATATCTCGTCAAGAAATATTAACCCCTAAAGATCCTTGATTCAAGGGTGCTTAAATTAGAGAAAATGACCTTTGCTTATATATTGCCAAAAGAAGCTCAATCTAAGTATCAATTAGAAAATCCAACCGTAGGATCCTAAAGTGAACTTGCCATAATACTTGCATGCATAATTTGAACCTTTGTTTCTTTTTCATTTGTGAGATTATAATGGTCGAAGTTGGCTGATTTGACTCTCTCTCATAACACCGAAAAGCCATTTCGGCTTTCTTGGATCTTTAGGAGTTAAAGGATTATTGTTCACAATGTTTTTATTTAGAAATTTTTGGACACTCACGGAATACAAGGCTTGTGGTTCTTTGCATCAACTTCGAATTCTTTTGCGACTGTTCCATTCCATGTCCTTTAGAAGTCAGAATTTCATGTCTAATCCACAATGTCAATTGCCATGTTCTTCTACACACTTTATGTAATCCAAATTCATCAATTATCACCCATTCACAGAAATCTCAAACAATTTCAACTATCCAATATGGACTATTAGTGGGACAAAAATCACATTCTAGTCATTGCATCTCTATCCAAAATTCAGAAAAACAATATACAAAATCATACTCCTAGACCGACTCACGACGAAACTCCTTGCTCAAGGTACCGATATAATTCAACCAAACTCCTTGTTGAAGCACTATGTCCTTACCTTCTGCCTTAAGGAATCGTTCCACCATTTTTGGGAAGGGTCGGAGTAGTTAGACTCTGTGGAATCAGTGTCGCTCCCTTCATGAACCCACAAACAATCATAAAACATGAAATTAGTTTAACGAAAACCTTTTACTTAATGACTAATGAGGAGACCACTTATCACATGAACCACTTCTTTCCCACGTCCCTTCACCTCTCATACTAATTGGTTGCATATCATATGATGAGTTCGAGTCCTTCAAACTATGTTTGTATTTCCATCTGGGAACATGGTTACACTAGTGGTAGCAGCTTCCCAACCAGGCTTTATGAGTAGGGGAGCAGGGTTTTCGCTGCCAAACTCCGAAACACTCGAAGCACTAAATAAATTCTCTAACAAGGGCCATAGAAGGGCCATAGAGATGACATCAATCACGCCTTGTCATCATAGAGCCTTGCAATCTTCGTCACATAAAAAGGAGTTGCCACAATAACATTTCCTGGATCATTAACTCTCAACTCTCTCCTTGTTGTTGTCTATTACCAGAGTGTTCTTTGAGTTCCACCGCCGATATGACTCAATACACACGGGAGAGAAGCTTCCCCTCCAGTAAAACATCGCCATCTACCGGGTCTAGCCAAATGGGTTCATGCTCTACCACAGACCACAAAAATTCAGGTTTTTCTCTGTCCGTGTCCAAGTGCCCCATTAAATCTTCCACCAACTCTTTTATTATTTGTGGTGGTTTAGCTCCCCAAAAGGCAACATGGAAATGTAAAAAACATGGACTATAGGCTAGCAAGTAGCAACTTGTATATATGAGTGTTCCAGTTCATTCATTCTTGTGCACACATCATCCACGCAAGTCCATTTTCCATATCCACTACTAGAAAAGAGGGGGGTTTGCAACATTTGTAATGTTGCCTTTGTGTAAACGTTGCACAAGTCTAGCGACGTTTTGGAACTTGCTTGAGCAACGTTCTAAAGAAAACAAGCAATGTTTTCAATTAGATCATAAATACCATTGATTGATATAAATAACGTTGATTGCTAATCTGATAACGTTGCTAAACTTGAGTAACGTTTGAGAAGAAAACGTTGCAAACTCCCTCAAATTGTAGAAGTGATCATTACAAATCCCAACTTGTAAAATTTTAAAAAATCAAACCTTAGATTAGTCTCTTAGGGGCTTAAGTTCAACCTATGGTCCTCTAAGGATATATGAGGATGCTAAAAGGCATGAGAGCTAAAAATCAATCATAATATCTTGTGAAGAAAAATTAGACGATTATTGTGCACAACATTTGATTTTAGTATTTTTGGACACTCACGAAATACAAGACTTGTGGTTCTTTTCATCAATGTGGTTCGAACCAGCAACCATAGTGTACCTCCCAACGGTTTGTACCCTTCTCCGCCTACCTACAATATTTAGTAGGGGTCAAACCCATGATTATAGGGTAATGGATATTCCACACGCCATCCCCGTTAACCATGAGTTGACGCTAAAATGCACGACGGTTGTAGACCGAGAATGCTCTCCAACACCAACTATCCAACACCAATTCTCACAACAATTCTCCCACATCAATTCTGACCACCTTCCCTAGCCTTATTGGCATTGCCTTATTGTCGTATGCAAGAACAGTCGCTTGCGCTCACTGTTCCTCGCCCTCCTGGGAGCTCACGATGCTCCACCAAAAAATTCACAATGCTTAATCGAATTTGGGATTTTGCAAGTTTCCAATATATGCCACACAATTTGTGCAATGGCCCTTCTGATCTTATGATTCTTGGCGTGCAGAACTGGCAACCGTCGCACGCATTTGGTGGATCCAAGCGAGTTTATAGGGTAGGGAAAGATCAGATCACGTTTCGATTGGGCGCTTCTTCTGCGCATTTCATGGTGGTGTAGAGCCCCAGCTTCGCATTGCAGATATCTCTACCCTCTCATGTCGTGATTGACATCATATTTTTTATGATTTGCAAAGAGTAGTAGTGTAATGTCAGGCTGTGCTAACCAACGAACCTCTTCAATCGTAGGTGCAACATATATATTATCACAGTTTCACCAAAAAGACAATGGAGGTCTGGAACGCGCATGAACGTGAATCCGGCACGTCGAAGGAATAGAGCCACCAAAGTGGAAACAGAAGCAACGTATGAGGATGACTCTGAGGATGTCGATCTTCAGGGAGAGGAGAACTTCCTCAATGTCACCGATATTCACTTAAGGATGAATCCCACCGCTTGGAGCTCATGGAGCCAATGCTTTAAGTCTTTCATGCCATGGGGTCTTCGCATTACAATCTTGACGACAATGATAACGATGTCAACAAGTATCTCATGCACAGGTCTTTCCTTCTCAAGATGATTCTACTGCTAAGCTAGTTTCTCAAAGGTGTTTTGATTTATGTTCTTTGTAATGTCAATAGTTGACTAGGAACTAATCTTTTAGTTTAATGATCACCAATTGAGGGATAGGTGAAATGAAGTCTCCCCATGGCTCAATAACTTTTTTCGAGAGGAACAATGTCTTAGGAACCAATTTCAGTGTGCCAGTTTTAAAAAGGAAGATCGAATGGTTCCTTTGGGAGTTTTGAATTCTTTGTTTGATACTCCCAAAGAGCATTCACTACTACAATTTGAGGGAGTTTGCAACGTTTTTTTTTCTCAAACGTTGCTAAAGTTTAAGAATGTTTTGGAACGTGCTTGAGCAATGTTCTCAAAAAAAGAAAATAAGCAATGTTATGTGATCATCAAGCAACGTTATTTATCATCTAGTTGAAAACGTTACTCAAGCAAGTTCTAAAACGTTGCTAGACTTGAGCAACGTTTACTCAAAAGCAACGTTTGTGGCGTTGCAAACCCCCCTCCTTTCTAGTAGTGATTATACCCACAAGTATTCTCCAATCTTGAAGAAAGAGGATGACGTAAGAACTCCTTTAGGATCTTTACACCAAACTATATATCCACAAGGTATATTTATCATACACTGTAATTATCTTTTTTTTTAATGTATTTCTTATCACTTGCGGAAATATTCTGGTTCCAGCTTTATATTTAGGAGGATAGAAAGTGAAATTGAACTTTTCTAAATCTTATCATATTTGTGAACAAGTGCTTCAAACATGCACCCAAAAGTTGTGGTACATCTACACGATCTTGAACAACGTTCACAAAAATTATTTAACTTCAACGGCAACAACAATGGCAATTATTGGAGCACAACATCAACAATCGGCAACATCCCTTGCAACACACCAAGCAACACGCAACACTAAGAGGAGCAACTACTCGCACTCGAGAGCAAGCCACACCCGTATCAGCTCAATATCACAAAGCACTAGTACGAGCTACTAGATATTGTGAGTTTGATGTGATTGAGGGTGTCAATGGAAACTTAGAATTTTATTGTCTCTTTCCCAATTGTTTGTGGGTACTGGTAACCCAACCACTCGAAGGGCTTTCCATAGTCATCGGAAAGCCTTCCATCCAAAGACCAACCATCATCTACCTAGACAAGATTATATTGCAAAGTGGTTTTCCCATGAAAAACCGAGACTTTATAATATGAACGCCAATCATCCACGTAAAATGTCTCATTCCAAGGTGCGAGTGCACGATCAGTTTCCAATTCGAAGGGTACCGTTCATATAAGTGTTATATGAGAACATACTAGTGTGTCTTTCATATGTATAAAGTTTTTAATTTTACCCCTTCCCCTTTGTAGTATCACTCCTCGTATGTACTCATGTCCTCTAAATTCACAAAAAAGGAGTGTAATTATACACAAATATGAAGTTATATACTTCCTACGTCTCAAAAACACCATGTTTCGGTTCGAACACTCGTCTTACAATACTAACAAGATTTGATATCAATGAGTAATGGAAACCATCTTAACCGTCTCCAACTATATCAATTAGTAACCTAGAGCATAAGAAGAAAAAAAACATATTTAGTTAATTATGGCTTTTTAAAACATTTTAATAAATTATAAATACATAATGTGACCTTTGTGATATCATAGTACTGTATTTAATGTCATGTCTATGGCATCCTGTTGCCTTGCCCTCTATAGTATTATGTTGCTCCCCTCTTGGTTGCGTGACAATAGGCAAAAACAACCATGAAATAGTAAAGAATTCCCAAACAAATGATTGAATTGCAATAGAACATACCCCATGTTTTGCATAACAAAGACAAATGCTCAAAGAACAATATTGACTAGGGCTCCGCTTCTCTTCGCCTTACCAGTGACGATCGATATCTTAATTATGATAAATATGTATAGAATTATAGAACAAAGTTGGGAAAGTTATTCATGTATATTGTATATGTAGTATTCATTAGTCCATTATTTGGTTTTCGGGAATGGTATTAGTCTTGATTGTGTGATGCATTCTCTTAAATGATGACTCATATTGGGAATATCATGTATCAATGTTTGAGGATTTATTATGCTAAGTTGCGTATGCTAATGCAAACACTTCACATGATGAATTGTCTTGTTGTTGCAAAACATTTGCATATGTATAGTGAAATGTTACGAAGGGCATGAGTTGTTGAAGTTGTTGAAGTTGTAGAATACTATACTGCCAACAACTAATTTCTATGCATCATCATGATGTGTCTTGATACACACGAAGAATTGTATGGCAAATGTTCAACGTGACCAAGTGCGCTCCAGCTCACACAAATCAGACAACTGAGGAATTCATTTTACAAATATCTTGCTTCCAATGAGAGTATCCCCAAGGAAGGTAAACAAAAGCACCATAGAGAGCACAATAAAGGGAGCATCATGGGTAACATTGTCACATTTCTGGAAGTTATGATGAAAACTTAGGACCTTCTAGTGCGCAATTGGGTTCACAACTATGATTGATGAAACATCCCAAGATGGCCTTTGCTACAGGCATCAATGATCTGAATGAATGAATGAAAATGAACTTTTGTTAGCTGATAATTTTCATTACGCCTTAAGAACACGTTCTTATTGCATACGGGTCGCGATACTGATAATCTCATTACGGCTCAATAAGTGCTCTGGGCATAGGCGGTGTGACCATGGCCACCTCCACCCTCGCCATATCCATGCTGCCCATAGTTACTGCTCTCATCTCGTTCCTGGTAAGACTCATGGCGAGCACCATAATTCGAACCACCATAGGTCTGTCGAGGAGGGGTTCTACCACCATGGCTATGGCCATAGTCATCATCGTGCTCATGCTGGTGCCCATGGCCTACATGTACGTGGTGGTGATGAGCGTGATTGCCATGTTGTTGTTGCCCGCCTCGGGAATTCGAGCTCCCACTGTGCGATGCATATGGGTCGCGATACTGCTGATTGTCCTCCTCTCCTTGCTCATCCCAGTCCCACAGACATAAAAATTCACAATGCTATCGAACATGTTGAGCTCATATTATTTTCTCACTATAACCTCAATTCCGTTAAAATGGCACTATGCCATGTGCCATTTTGTCACACCAAATCTTACATATGTGCTCACATGGAAGGGTGTATTCTATAATCACAATTTTTTAAATAATATCACTCCTTTATATAAATTGTCACTCATTTTCCATAATATCACCTTCAGATTCTATTATATCACATGATTTTTGAACTGCAATTCAGAAAGTTGAGGTGTGCCATTTTAGCAGCATAACGCCATTTTAACGGAATTGGGGATCTATCCTTTTGCAATACTACGGAGTCTATCGATCCAAACGTGAACATTCAGAAGAGTGGTATCAGCCAATTCAAGCACATGGGAGAAAAGCTCAAGTGTGATTGAGGTTCCACCGTCAGTAAGAGTCTCAGGCATCGTCATCAGAGTACAATGCACAATCAACGTTGGTAAAACTCCATAATCACACTATCCAGCATTTTAAACAAACATTTGTACAGATTGCTAGAGAAATGAGGTTAAAACCATTGACACTTCCTGGTCGCTTCGAGACTAAGGATGCAGAGGTCTGAAAAGGTGGTGGCCCTTCGGAAGCCCTCTTCAAGCTTACCCCTTCTATGGAAGCTTAACCAGGCTTCTTGGCTACCTAACCCCTTCTGCTCCAAGTACAATATTAGATTCGCTTGGGCGTCGTCTTCTCCGCCTCCATGCTCTCTAACTGGGCTAGAAAAAAACATAATAATCCCAGCAAATCAAACAATGGAACGTAAACCCAGAATCTAACTCGGTTCCTACTGATTCAGTACCACTACAACAAGCAATCGTTTTGGCCGCCTAGATACTAAATCCCCATGCCTCCATCCTTGAAATACAAGCTTCTAAATTACATGTCCTCAACTGAGGTTGAATACGGAAACCACTTCAGCCTAAATATCAGCCATCCGCTCGAGAAACATCAGTAGTACTCTCTCGAAATAGTATCCACATCCCACCACTAGCATAACTCGAATCTGGAATCTGTTGTGGCCAAACTGAACGAAAGAATCTATAAATTTTAGTAGGCAAGCATGACCTATTAGTAGATTGATTGTGTGCACAAAAATACTAATTGTAGGAATTTATGCGACTAACTTTTCTTATGTGAGATCCTCCTCGTTGACAATGTTGACGCTCGACTCCCCGCCCGACTGAGCTTTCGGATCACCTATCGGCAACTGTTTAGCCAGCCTCACAATCTACACAGGACACCCACAAACGATGATTAAGGTCATGGCACTCTCTTCCACATAACACACTCACCCAAACTGCAAACCCCTTACGTCCACAGCGTTCTATTCAACATGTTCAACAACTGTACTTCGAGTGCACTAACACGAATTTCGAACATAATCTGGCGAAAAAACACCAGACATAACAAAAACTAAATGCGCTCATAGAATATAACGTGAGCCACACTGCTAATCGACACCAGGATGAAGGTGCAAGGGGGAATCTGAGAACGCACTGCTCATAACAATCGTTGTAGCAGTCTTGTGCTGCCTTCAAATCTTCGTCGTACAGATGAACTATGATAGCACTGAGGTAAGCCTGAATTCCACAACACAGGTGAACTTGGCAATCGCGATCATGCATTCAGTAGCGACACCAAAATTTAACTCAGCCACAAGGGTTCAACAGAGTTCAAGTATTTCTCCACACAAATAGAAACTTCTGTTAAGTAAGCAAGAGGATTACTACTCGCAGAATCAAAATGGCACGATAGAGAAAGGTTGAGTTAATACTGATCGCAGAATGAACATCTTAGCCATAATTATGTGTTTTAAAACATTCATATAAGTACAAAGATGGCTACTGCTACTCACTTCACACTGGCTCTGAGTAGCATGGCATTTGTCTGCTGCCTGACCCCATCTCACAAGCACTGCCGCCGCATCCTTATACCTTCAACAATCAAAACCAGTTGTTTTTATGAAAGCCCGGGGATTGAAAAAGTGAGTGAAACAAATCAACAACTTCAGATTGTAACACTACTCATCAGTGCATGTAGAAACAAAAGAAAACCAAACTGGATGAAAAATTCTGGATAAAGCAGACTGCTGCAGTACAAACTCCAATCACCATTGAACAGACCAACCAACATTGCAACCATAAGCAACAGGATGCATGCTGCGCAAACGATGATAGAGCTAATATCTCAATCTATATTATGCGGTAGTAAAATACCTATGAAGCTTGATGTAAAGATTAACTGCTGCACGATAGGTGTCGAAGGCCATCTGCTCGCGACCGTCCTCCTCCAGCATCGCACAAGCATCTAAGTACATCTTCACTGCAACTTCTGGTTTCTCGTCTTCCACTGCCCTGGACAAGGAACGAATATCACCCATCTGATGTAATAAAACGAGCATTAGAGCCAGAGGGGAGATCAGTACCGGGCACCTCTGCCAAGCACATCAGCACTGGGCTGTACTTTCCCACAGGTCACAAAAAGCTCGCTGGCTTTTCTGTAAGAATCAACCGTCTCATCAATGAATCCAAGCTCCTTTGCGACCGACTCCATATGCTTTCCTGCAGCCCACGGTCTAGAAACGATCCAGAAGGTCAAGGGCAAGCTTCCGAAAGAGAAGCTTCCTAAAGTGGCTGTCCACACAGAGCGTTCAGTCTCAGCCTATCTACTGCAGTTCCTTGACTCAATGATCTTTAAATGCAAACTTAGCCGGGATCGAACCTAAAGAAAAAGCCCTAACTTAGTACCATACACAAACTTGCTATTCTTGAAACTGGAAAACAACCGAAATCGCAAGAGGCTAAAAGCGTAGCAGAGGCTCGCAAATTTTGAAGGTCCGATACCTCATCATTTCTGACAAACGGCTGGACAACAAGCTAGACAATCATAATACGCGGAGGTTGTTTTATAACTACACTTCAGATTTCCGCATTAGCTAGAAGCGCTGAATACTATACATACCGCTGTCACCGATCTTGATGAGATGATCGTAATCGGCTCGAGCTCTACCAGCGGCCATCACGACGACAGATCCAACTTACTCCAAAAATTACTCAGCTCTCTGCACACAAAGAGAAACCTCCCGCTCAGTAAACGATCTTCCCTGATACTGTTTTCCAACACTTCATCAAACCTAAGTTTCTTTCAGTACACAAGAAACAAGCGCAATTTGTACGGCGCGTCTTATCAATGCCACATTTATCTCTCCCTGGATTGACGAGATGCCACACCGAGGACTTAGAAGTCCGTAAGCCCTAATTTACTTGCCCGTAGTCCACCTCACCTCACCTGCTTGTTGCTACCGCCGAAGATCGCTTCCGCCAGAGAAAAAAACACAAGAATCCACGAAATCGAAGGCGCAAAAGACAGAAAAACGAGCACCGGCTCAGTGGAGTCGCTGCAGATTCCGGTGCAGAAATGAATGCGCGCTCCTAAACTGTCGCCGTAACTGCCGTTGTGGAATTGTCCTGTAATGTTCAGAACAGTCGTGGTGGCGAGACGATACTGGAATTGTCCTAGTGACGAAATAGAATTGTCATGTCGACGAACGTACCATTCTATGTACGCTAAACCAGCTCCGACCTTGGTCGTCACTGGAATTATAAAGAACAGTTGAGAATATCTCCCCTTCGATTTCTTTTTCAAGGTAAAAATTTGTAAATATGGGTGATATTAGGGAATTATTGGTGATATTACATTAATATATTGATATTAGAACGTGCGTGATATTAAAAAAAAAAGTGCAATTTTAGAAGCATAATGGCTTAAAAATGACATGTTTTAAAAGGTGGGACAAAATGACACATCTGGTTCGACAAATGACACATTTGGTTGACCAAAATGGCATATCTAGTTCGCCAAAATGACACACCTCGTGCACCGAAATAACAGATTTAATTCACCAAAATGGCAAATGGAATAAGGCCATTTTAGGAGAATTGAAATTCAATGCACTACTACAGTTGAGTTGAAACATCATAAACCTTAATTCCGGTCAAATGGCATCATTCGGTTTAAACTTGAAATGGCGTGTTTTGGGGTGTTTAAATGAAAAAATAACATTGGTTTTTGTCAATTTTTGACATCCAAGGGCAAAGATTTCTAAATTTTCATTCAAGAACAACGTTTTAGAACGTGGCCAAAATGGCACAAGGAATACCGCCATTTTAACAGAGTTGACGTTCATCTCTTCTAACACATTTTTCTTCTAAGATCTATCATTGTTTTTGTCGTTGTTCTTCCTAGGCTTACAAGCTTCATCATGTACATCCCTTTGCTCTAATCCTTGTTTAAAGTTTTTCTCCCAATTTCGCAAGAAAACTCAAGTAATGTGCAACAATCATGCTTGATTGTGCATAGAATGCCATAATCATCTTATTATAGTCTTCTCACTCAACCTTAGGAATAAGTTTACTATCAGTTGTTGATAAAAGTAAATCCTGTCATGTAGTATTTGGTGTGTAATATGAAGCTCCATTGTGCATAGAATGAGCTGCAAATTTGTTGTACGGTGTGCTATCTTGTAGTTGAACTCCCTATTATTACCGTCAAGGAGTGCGTACTTTGTGACGTTGTTAGGCTTTTGATGCCATAAAAAAAACATGGGGATGAAAGTGATCCATTTGACATTTGGTTTCAAGTTCAAGAATAGAAGGGGAGGCTCAAATTTGCCAAGGATTTTGCTCCAAAATGACCTCAAACTAGGAAAAGAGAGTGGTGATAAACACCTAATGGTCAATCTTAGAGAGGCACCACAAGCCTTGGCTTGGTGGTTGGGGCTCATGGCCCCCATTGAGGAGGTCGTGGGTTCCATTCCCCATGCCGGCATGGTGCTCACCACTATAGTCCACCCAACTATTGTGGGGGGTCCTTGGACCTTGTTGTATGGGTACCTCAAAGTCCTTTGGGGGGATACTATGTCAAGTATCCTCAAGGCACTAGTAACTAGGCTAGAAACTAGCGTAGTTATAGTGTTCACCCTCGAGAGGGGGAAGTAGTATTGTTCCAATTTCCCCTTGTCCGGTGGCCATCGGGATATTAGCATTACGAACGGACACTTCATTCACGCCGGCCCCTTAGAAAGGGACCGGAGTTTCTATCTATCTATCTATCTATCAATCTTAGAGTAGTCCGTCGGGCTCACTTTCAATATTTAATGCTAGTTTAATACCATACATAAACAATAATTTCACAAAAAGTCTTGTAAGACATTTATCTAGAATTATAATAGCTTTGGTGAAAAGCAGAAGAATTAAATTCATCTCTCTTAATTCTATGGCTTTTAATTTTAAAATTCTTCTTTAAACTTTAGTGGTTGAAAAAGACTGGTCAAATAAAACTTGAATTGCATATGAAAACATTAAAAGCAAACATGCACCTCCTACAAAAACTTGAATTGCATATGAAAACATTAAATGCAAACATGCACCTCCTACAAGAACTTCTTCAGTATTTTAAAGAAGAAAATCGACGAGGATAGTAATAGGCGGGAAAGTTGATAGAGTATGTCTGGAAAACAAAAATAGTTTTCAATATGAGGTTTGATGTGAAAAAAGGGAGTAGAAAACATTCAAGAAACAAAATAATGAAAAAGAAATCAAAAGATAACACAATTTGGGGATATCACATAAGCACAGAGAGGATGGCGGTGCTTTTTCTAATTTTACGGCGGAGAGAGCATTGCCATCCTTCCTCTCCATGTTCTTGTGCGCAATTATCGTGTGGTTGATAAAATTCCTTTGTATCGCACCGACCGATTCTTGCAACAAATTTCTCCGAAAGCCAATTTCACCAACTCAATGGCAAAAAAATTTGACAAAAAAATTACTGAGAATTTCAAGAGTTAAGTACCATAAATAGATACTTAGTTTCCCCTCACTCTTTTCTGGTGGATAAAAAATCTAATATTCCATGAAAAATTCCAAAGCCAATTATTTTTGTCTATTGGAAGATTATATATATATATATATATATATATATATATATATATATATATATATATATATATATATATATATATATATATATATATATATAAAATTTTAATTTTTTTTTTTTTTTTTTTTATTTTTTAACTCTACGTTGAACAAGGCTAAATACCAATGACAAGTTTGTTGAGAGAAACCACATTTTGGGGTTGCCAACTGAGGAATTTTTGTTAGAGACAAGGATTGTCTCTTTACATGTTTAAATAGAACCCCTCATCTATTATTTAAGGCAAGTAGTTATTTTTGGTTGGTTTTGCGTGTGAGGTTTCGATCTTGGGCACTAGCTGGATTGGGGCGCATGAGGTGTTGTTGGAAGCGGGCTTTTTTGTGGAGTTGTAAAAAACCATTGGATTGCGAGCCGCATCAACGGATCCCAAGAAAATGAATTTTCAAGAATTATGGCCCTCAAATCACCAAAAATTACAAAAATGACCTAATGTTTAGTCTAGCAGTAAAAGAAGAGGGGCATTGTCAAATATTCAAGTGAGTGGGTGGAAGGCTGGAAGCACAATAAGGTGGCACACTTACGGACAAGTACTTTGTACTAAAAACTACCAAAAGTCAGCGCCCCTAAATTGCCCAATATTTGTGTGTACTTTAGGTATTGAAAATCTTATTATTTGAATGACATAGAATGTACTAAGAGTACAAAAGAAATACTAAATGTTGAATATCTTGCACTTTTTAGAAGTAGCCTTTTGTGTTGAATAAGCTAAGTTGGTAAAATCCCCCACTTGTGGATTCTATTAATATGGTGGAATGCACAATACTCCAACAAAAAACCCTAATTTCTGTCCAAATTACATTATATCAAAAATTTTGTACTTTGACCAATAACGATATTAAGGAAAGAATGAGTTAATAGAAAGTAATGATGCAAGATGTTCAACATGTAAAGATGCTCTCTCCAACCATATAATTTATTTTGTACTTTGCAACATAATGTTTACCATATTTGAGTAATTGTGAAATTCTTGAGTATGAGAAACGTACTTTTTCGAAAAACAATATGTGAAATTACTATGTGTTTCTAATGATTTTGAAAAAATTGGTCGAATAATTTGCACACGTCCTCACTTCTACCTAAATCTATAGCAAAATGAGTACTTATTACTTAAGGATGTTGAGGAGTCCAAAAACTGAACAAGCAAACTAGACGGCAATATTTTGATCCACCCTATGATTGTGCTTTCACTTGACTATGGCTATGCTGCGAGGGCATAACAAGTTAGTGCAAAGTATGCTCTTACTAAATTACAAATTCTCACAATAAGTTAGTACATTTGAAGTATACAATCGTACTACGTGGCCTAAATGTGGCGCAATGACTCCTCCTAGTTACTTCAAACTCTTTTTGACCAAGAGTTGAATTCTTTAAACAGTCATCAATGGGTGCAAATTGTGAAGTAAAAGCAAATTGACATTGTTTAATCTCCTATACCTCTTAAAATTTTGAAGTTATAAATTATGAATACTATTATTGGTTTTTAAAAATAATTTATTTTTTAAAAATGTCTCGAGGTTGAGATAATAAAAATATTTACACCATTCACTTTCTAAGATGATTGTTTTCATTGAACAATATCATTCCTTAACATGTGTATTCTAAAATTCTAACACCATGTTCTTCCTACATACTTATGGACAAATATTTCTATCAACTCTCATGTACCGAGACTTTAGAAACGGTGTTCTATATTTGAACTTCACAAGCCGTGGTAGAAATTCTCCACCTTGACAAGAAGCAAAGGTCTTTGTTTGATTCAACAACAGAGTAAGGCCTTCGTAGTAAGTTGATTTCTGAAGCTATCAAAACCCACCGAGGTCCATACTTAAAGGTATGTTAAAAATAATAGTTAAAAGAATAAAAAAACTCACCAACATTGACCTACTAAAAGTATCATCTCCAAATTGATATTTAAATAGAGATGGTCTCCCATTGCCAAAATAGACCGTCATCTCAAGCTCAAACAAACCATATAGCAACTAATGAAGACAATAAAGTGGGGGAGAAGAGAAAACTCCGTAACGAATGAAGTTTCATTCTCATTCACAAATGTTTGTCGATGTCACATTTGCAATAGATAAAATTCAATCCGCTTCGTGAGTAGCGCACCTGCATTTTATGAGGCTCACAAAAATCTTCCTTGGGAGTAGTGCACCTATATTGTATATAAGGCTAATGTCAATCCTCCTCATTCTCATAGACACACTTCATCATAGGCTTTTGAAGTACCGAAGAGATAGATAGAACGTGCTAACTCTTTGCTTTTACTTTATCTTTTGGCACCGTGATTACCCTTAAAATCTATAGTAAACTTGATTAGCTCATCCTAGTTGTGTGCAATGGTTCACCGCATGCCCCAAAATGTGATGGATAAAAATATCAATAAACCGGAGAGAAGTGAGCATGAGATTGAGCAAACCAACTCGGAGACGATGTTCCCAGTAGATGATAAAGAGATACTTACGGAGGCGAATCAAAGTGTACAGCCACAGACACGCTTAGAGGACGCAAGCGCACATATGAAGAGAGAGATGGTGTAGAAAATTTTGAATTAAGTAATCCAGAAGAAGATGTAGTATCAAGGGAACCGGAACAAGAAGAAGCGAGTGATTCGAAAGAAGAAGCGAGTGATCTGAAAAAGCAAGTGATCCGAAAGAAGAAGCGAGTGACCTGGAAGAAAAAGCGAGTGATCCAAAAGAAGAAGCAAGTGATCCGAAAGAACAAGCGGAAGAAGAAGTGAGTGATCGAGAAGAAGAAGCGAGTGATCCGGAAGAAGAAGCGGAAGAAGTAGCGGAAGAAGAAGCGGAAGAAGAAGCGGAAGAAGAAGCGAAAGAAGAAGCAAGTGATCCTGAAGAAGAAGTGAAAGAAGAAGCGAGTGATCTGGAAGAAGAAGCGGAAGAAGAAGGAAGTGAACCGGGAAAAAAAGCGAATGATCCGAAAGTGGAACCAAATGATGTAAACGAAGAACAGGTTGATGCAGAAGAAGAGATAGACGGTACTGCTACCATCATATTGAGCGATTCTGATTCAGAAGAGGTTGGTGCACCAAATGATATGGATGAAGAACCGGTTGACGCAGAAGAAGAAATACACGCTAATGTTATCATCATATTGAGCGATTCTGATTGAGAAGAGGTTGCTGCACCACATGATGTAGATGAAGGAACGGTTGATGCGGAAGAAGAGATAGACAGTAATGCTATCATCATATTGAGCGATTCTGATTCAGAAGAGGTTGCTGCACCACATGATGGAGTGGACCTTGACACTAAAAGAGACCAACCTGATGATAATCTTGTGAATAATGGTGTGGTAAGGCCAGGCGAGATGGCCTGGAGTGATGAGATGCTCAACATCGGGGTACCTTATGGTGATGAATACTTTCTATGATGAAAGGGTGTAAGCTTGCAAAATAGGTGGGACATGAGTGATGGTACTAAGTAATACTTAGGAAGTGGTTGCTTCTTAATGTTGAGTAGCTATCTATTTGGCATTTGATCTTGCTCATAATTCAAAGAAAAAAAATGTTCACACATACCGTGAAAATCAAGGTGTTTTGGAGTATGACGCGAAGAAAATGTCTTGAGTTTGAGATTGATGTATAGACGTTATATGAAGACGGTGTAATGGACAGTGAGTAATATAACACCCTTGAGGACCTCTTGTCTTTTGTTTAAGAATCAGAGTGGACGACAACCTCCTACCATTAGACTTAGAAGATAATTTTTTTGGTTAGATGCTTAGTGCCATGTGGTTGTCCTTGTGTCCAAAGAATTGGGAAGTGTGATTCCAAATCTAGACACATCAATTTTACCTCCAAACATTGTTGACGCATGTCTTATCGATGCCCTCATGGCTTATCAACTTTGATTATCTTTCTTGCTCTAAAATGAGCTTATCTTACGTCGAAGGTTCCAAGGATCCATGTTGAAGTCACAATGTTGGCACCATGTAGTTTATATTAGTAACACTGATGTATGAAAAGCTATGTTTTATGAGCACTTGTAGAAGGGTTCCAAATGAAAAAAGCTTTGAAATTTCAGCTTTGACCTAATTTTGTGCCTCTAAGTCGCGTGCGCCAAGTACGAGAAAGTCGGGGCCTTCAAGGTGTAAAAAATCGTAGATGCCTTGTCTATTCTTAGCCCGCATGTGACGTGCAAATTCATGCGCCTAAGTCTTTACAGCTACGAGATCATCGTAAGAACATTCACATGTTGGTCTCCTCGTGCTGCCACTCCATTGCCTTTGATTCAAAGTAGAAATAAATCGCATAAGTCAAGTTGAGCCATCTCACAAAACTACAAAGGATTGATTAAGCTAAGGCCCGCGATGTTGTGCACTAACTTTTCTAGTTCCAAACAATTCTCATGATCACCTTCAATTGCTATAGATAATTATGAAGACTCTCAACGGTTTATTAGAGATTGATACAACCATACTCTGTCACAACTCACAAGGCTTTGTTCCTCCCCTAGACTACTACGGTGTGTGTCAACCGCTGAAAAACGATTTTTATTTCATAAAAATCATGGGATTGATATGACATCATTAGAATGGCGGCATTGAAATGGCACTGTAAAACTGACTGGATTGAAATGACGCCATAAAATGATTATATTGAAATGGCACTATAAAAATGGCAAGTTTGGAAAGACATTATTGAATTGAAAAGGGCCATTATTTGAAATGGCACCATTAAAATGGGTGAAAGATTTCTTGTTGGTTTTCATTTGCTTCTCCTTTTCTCTTCATTTTGTAATTATAACCATTCAATCCAATCCTTAAGGTCTATTAATAGCCCTTTATTCTTTGGTTATCAGCTAAAACTCCGTCACTGTTTGTCAATACAAGCAATGAACACAACAAGCACCACTTGGACACTTGGTCGATTGAAGGCATCTTTAGCCCCTAAGCATCCAATTCATCATTGTGGAGTTAGTGCAAAAATCTCGAGGAGCATGAAAATAATCTTGAATTCTCGTAAAGTGACATTATTTAATGTGCCATTTTGGGCATACCCAAATCTACCATTTCTAACCTAGCCATTTTAGATGTGTGTAGATCTAGTCATGAACTAAAATGGCACATTCTTTAATATCACGCAAATTCTCTATAACATAATTAAGTTTTGCAATTTCACCAAATATTTCCTAATACCATACGTTTTGATGGTTTTTGAACCTTGAAAGGGATCAAAGAGGAGATATTTCTAAATTCCACTTTAAAAACAACGTTATTTTTGAGGGGCAATTTCCCTTTGATGTTATTTAAAGGTCAAAACCTGACAAAAACCTTGATTATCTTCTTCAATTTGAACACCCTAAATGTGCCATTTTAATGGAACAACTCATTTCAACTGAATTTTATTAGAAAATGGCACACCTAAGCTTTCTAAATGGCAGTTCAAAAACCACATGACATTAGAGAATTTAAAGACATGTGGTATTAAAAAATACAAATAATATGATATATAGATACAAGTTCTTGTCCGTGTTTTCCGGACACGGACATCAAAAAGATCATATCGAAATTTAAAACAACATATCAAAACTCAAAAAAACATGTAAAAAATCTATATCTATGTTTGATTTCGATTCCTATCATTCGTTCCTAGTTCCCATCATTCGTCTTTGTTTTTTATTATTTCTTTGTGGTTGCTGTCCTCCATTCGTAGTTTTTATCTTTTGTTTCCAGTTCCTAGTTCCCCTCTATGTTCCCTTCACCTCCCATTTACTCCTTCTTTGCTCGTATTTTCATGTTCCATAGTCCTTGTCCTTTTGACTTGATATATTATCCGGATTTAATAAACTCTTAATAAAAATCAGATACCACTTACGGAAACTCTTCAAAATCTTTAGAACCCTTTATACCATATATACATGACCAAATGATGATGCCCATGATCATGAGCATGCATGTATGGTGGATCACCCAAACAGGGTTCTTTTATATATAGAGATGTGTGAGTGCACATAAAAAAACACGGTTTTGTCTGTTTAACCTCAGCGATGTCATGGACATCATCATTTGGTTATGTATACATGGTATGAAGAGTTTTAAAGAGTTTGAAGAGTTTCCATAAGTGATATTTGGTTGTTATTAAGAGTTTATTAGATTTTAAGAATATAACAAGGAAGCATAGGACAAGGAATATAAAACATGAAGATGGGAGCAAAGAAGAAGTAAAGGGGGGATGAAAATAACTAGGAACGGGGAACAAAGGATAGAAATTGGGAATAGAGAACTAGGAACAAATAATGATGAATTAGGAATGACTGATGGGAACTAGAAATGAAATGAGAACTAGGAATGACTAATGGGAACTAGAAATGAATGATGGGACCGGGAACGAATAATGGAAAAAAATAAGGAAAGTTGTAGGATGGAGAAATGGGAACAAAAGTTGGAAACCATGAATGAGACTTTGGTGGTAGGGAACCAATAAGAAAAAGATGGAGAATGGGGAACAATAATAGAGGACGGGAACAATGGAACGAGGAATAGAAGACATGCTACAAATCTTTAAAAACATGGGGAACCAAAAAGATGAGAACGAAGAATAAGCTTTAAATCTAGAATCGAGAGCAGAGAACTTGCAGATTCATTGCATCTCCCATAATTTCAATATCACTAAAAACCTCCAACTTTGTATTGTTGTTTTATACAAATCTAAGTCTACATTTTTTAGACATTTTATAAATTTCACTATGAAATTTTTGATGTCCGTGTCTAGAGGTAAATTTCAATATAAATTTCAATAAGGTTGTCACAATTAGAAATAAAATCCTTCATAAATACAAAAACTTAATTTTGTGTTGAATTTCTCATATTGGTACTCCATAAGATCTTACCCATAAAAATCCTTGAACCATCTTATAAATTTTTTTTGCAAATCATGAAATAAGCCGTTGGTGTCAGACATTTGCATTTGGTGACTGTTGATTGCAGCAAATTTTTTCTTGGCAAAAAATCGCAAAAAACAAGCCCTTTTCGGGCAGGGCGACTTGCCCCCTGAAAAAATAAAAAAATTTAAACTTCAAATTGCCATATGGCCGTGACGTAGCGCGGGATGTCGCCTTTCCCGCCCCCCACGATCCCACTGCCATCGCCCAACCTGCAGGGCTCCCTTCCATCGTCTTGCCAGCCATTTCGAGCTTCACTTGTTACTTCGCTAGTAGTTTTTTAGAAAGAGCGAGTGCTGTAATTAGCACATTACCAATTGAGAGCCTGCAGCACCGCCCTGTTCGCCAGGAGAGTTGCACGATCCGATCTTGTAGAGTTGCACGATCCGATCTTGTGGAGTTGCACGATCCGATCTTGTGAGCCGGAGAATCGATGAGCGCATGAGTGCCGTAGCCCCTAGGCTTCTTGAAATGAATGGGAGTTTTGCATGGAGCGGACGCCGTAGGGTTTTGGAGATGGCGGAAGGCAAGAGGGCGACATGTAATCTTCAGAACATAAGATCAGGGAGTTTTCTTCTCCTCTTAAGCGTCTCATGCTTTGTTGCTCATGCGTGCCTGATTGCTGTGTGCTTCATCTTGCCATCTCCCACCCGCAGCCCACGTGAGTTGTTCATGCAATTTGTTGCTTGTGCATGTGTGTTTTGAATTACAGTTCATGGCTCTGAAACAAGTAGATCTTTTTAAGTTTCTGTATGGGGACGTGTGAATGTCAGTAGAATTGTAGAACTGAGTGACAGTTTGACGGCCAGCTGTGATCTGGGGCAAGGTGCGGGCACAGACACGTAGGGAGGCGGGTCAGAGAGTTTCGGAGACAACGTCTCTATTGGGACGACAAAACCTGCATTGAGCTCTGATAGCGATGTGCAACTGCTGGACCCTGCAATCGCTAGTCCGTTGGTGGGATATGAGAAGAATCGCCATTTTCAGGATGCATGGGCGGCAAGGTTTCCCTGGGCAGAGTTTGTCCTGAGGAGTGACGGCCGTGTGGCTCAGGTACAGTGTACCGTTTGCTCAGAGGTGGAGGGTAGAGAAAAACTCTTCATTCCAAAGCTCGATTCTGTGGAAGCATTCAGGGAGAAGGTGTGCCATCGTAGATGCAGGTAAGATCAAGAAGGGCTCTTATTTCTTTGTGTCAACATGTGCGCATTTAAAGAATGAAAGAGTCTATTTTGTTAGGGGGGGGAAGCAAAACAGTGGTGCAGTTGATGCAGGAAGGAGCAGCTCCGAAGAACAAAAAAAAAATGGTCCAGCTTCGAGTGATTTTCTCCATACTTAGTCACGGTCGCCCAATGGCTGATTGTGAGGATGAGCGTGTACTGCTGGCTCAGTTGCGAATTCCGGACATGCCCAAAAAACACTGGAGCATGGGCTGCGGGTGAGGGATGACAAACTGCTTGGCCGAAGTGCTAAGTGAGCACAGAAAAAATGTAATCGCAGATGCCCCGTTCCTCTTCATCAGTGCCGATGAGGTTACGACAATTGACCATCAGTCTTGGCTTTCGTTGCATGCTTATGTTTTTGTGGGATTTGGCTGCATTTTGATTTTGCTGGGTTTACAGTGCCTCACCGAAGGCAACGGGGCTGACGCTGTCACAGAAGCGATAGTCGCGCACTTGTTCCATCACGGTAGATTAGATGAACGTTCACTTCCTTCGAAATGTGTTTCTTCTGGGGCAGATGGCGTGTCAGTTTTTCAGGGATCCTGGAGCGGAGTAACGAAGCAACTTCAAACTAAACATGCTCCATGGATGATTGGGATCCACTGCATGGCACACCAAACCAATTTCGCTGTGCAGCCAATCTCTAACCTGCCCATGGTGGGTAAAGTTGAATCTCTTTGTCAGGCAATGTATGTCTACTTTGCAGCATCGCCCAAGAAACATGTAGAGTTTCAAAGACTTGCCAACCTCATGGAAACAGAGGGTCGTTCAATGCTGCGGAATGTGAAGACCCGGTGGATTAGCCTACTCGATCCACTAAGACGCGTTTTTTCGGAGTACAAGACATTGATTGTGAAGATGTGCGAGGACGTTGCTGTGAAGAAGCCGGGGTTGACGGCAAAACAAGCTACCGCAAGGGACTCAGCTCGTGTCAATTACAACCGCTTGGTTGACATCGGCACTCTCCTAGCCCTCCCATGTTTAATGCCTTTGCTCGAATCTGTCAACTTGCTAATGAAGTTTGCCCAAAATGAGCTTGAGATGGTGAACTTCAAACTTATGCTAGATACAAGGTTATTGGATAATTATGCAGACGAGTCTGTTTAAGGTCACAATGCGTTCAAACTCGGCCAGTGCAATGGCCGAACCTTTTGATAATAATCCACTTACAAAAGTGCGGAGAAGAGTTGTTCAAAACGGGCTTATGAGAAGCCGTTTGTCAGAGTTCATTAAACTCTCGAATATTGCACTCACAGCAGTACTTGGCAGCGTGGAGGATGAGAGAACCTTTCTGACTTTGGCATATATTCATGAAATCAAAGGTTTGGAATAGGCTTGAAGGCAACCTTGACACTTGTGTCAAAAAATTTGCCCAACCGTTGTCGTGTTGGAATTACTTCCAACGTGTACACATTTAGTGTTCAGTAGGTTTTATCATAATGTTAGTTAATAAAAAAAAAACACTTATATCATGATTAGAATCACGGTGGTTTGGGTTTAACATCTTTGGTGCTAAACTCTTGTTACATATACAGCTCAGGGGTAGGTAGGCCAATGGTAGATTTCCTGCATCACTAGCGTGCGAAGCCGCGGCCGCCTGATGCACTTAACGGGATTCGAACCCCGGACCGTCGGGACAGCAATTGACCACTGATTCCAACCCACCAAGTCCACGGCTTGGCAACTGAGATCCGCAATCAATAACCCTTATACCTCTTAGATTTCTTCCTGTGATTTCTATTTTCTATTTAGTATATCAATTTTTTTTGTTTACCAAGGCTTTGATAATTGCCTTGTAGTAAATGAAGGCAGTTAGAAGTAAAACTGCCGGCATTTAGATAATGTAGTTGACTTTTATGGTGTTATTAGACTTCTATAGAGAACCTAATTAGGGTATGGTCACTCTTACCCCTTAAGTGGAGAGGAAAGGAAGGAGGAAGAAAGGGGAAAGTAGATTCCGTTTGGAGTTCGTGTCAAGATGGAGTTTTTGGTGTGTAGAAGGAGAGATCTTTTGGAGTGTGCTGATGTTGAGTTGGGAGGAACTTATGAAAAATAAAGTTTGTGATGTTGTTCCTTGTGCAATTATCTTTTTATAGACACCTTTTATGAATGATTTGGACTTGTGAGCAAGAAGTTATGAGAGTTTGAAGTTTCCGAGAATTCAAGGAATTTGTGACTACTCGATTGAGGAGTCAACTTTTCAGGGTTCTTAATTTTCAACTAGTAGCTTGTTTTTGCTCAAATCTTTCAAGGTTTTATAGTTCTTGGAGTCTTTTATCGATAAAGACTTTGCAGTCACGATTTGAAGCAATTTAGAGAGTTTTATAGTTATTTGAAGAAGGAAAGGTCTGCTGTAAACTTACTCTCGGCCTACATCTTTAGAAGCCCATAGTTTGTGGACAGTAGTTTAGATTGTTATGAGATTTTGCAGGAAGTCAGAAGGTGTTGTCACACTTGTTTATTGGACTTGTGAGCTGTTTATGAGAGCCATTTGAAGTTGAAAAGCGTTTCCTTGGAGTTTCGAGCTTGCTCCTTCAAGGGTTTCCTTTGAGGTAGGAGTGAAGGTTGAAAGTTGAAGAAGCAAAACACACCAAGACTTCAAGATCTGAAGAGCCTTTAGGCTCTTCTTTATGTTGTGGCTTGTGGTCCGATTTCCTTCTTGTTATTCCCAGCCGGCTTTGGAGGCTAGTTGCATTTCCTTTCTTGCATTGTAAACCCGTTGCGAGCTTTGTGTTTACACTTAGCTTTTATTTTTTGTTGTGGAAACAAAGTGGGGTTTACGACCCACATGGTTGATCTTATATGTTGTTCCCGCTGGTGAGGGCGCTTCCTGGTCACCGTAGATTTGAAGTTTAGAGTCTATCTTACGAACGGCAGCTCGTGTCTACTGTCCCGTTCTACCCGTCCGAGGACATGTGGTTTTTTATTATCTACCCAACCGAAACCCTTACCTTGTAGAGCCAATCAGAGGATAGGCCAACGGACCCGTGTTTGAAGATTTGAGACTAAAGACAGAAGATTGAAGAACAAAGACAGAAGATTGAAGACTGTTTATCTCTCATCCTCTCACCGACTCATTCCTAGTTGCAGCCAGACACCCCGTGTGTTCACAAAGCGTGCTCCTCTCATACCCGACACTGTGGTGGACGCAGGAGAACTTTACTTATACTACAGGAATTGCAAAGTGGAGTGAGAGCCGGAAAAGATTGGGTGCTGAAATGTAAGAGCACCTCTGTTTCCATGATGTAAGCAATTTTTTTTTGCATTAGTAAAATGTGATAGTTTCTAACTGGGGTGGGGTGGTGGCTTTGGGTGTTGCGTTTGGACAGGGCCTACTTGGCCGAGGTTCAACTTAAGGTCTCATCCTAGTTATAGAAAATTGCCATTACCAAAGTTGAATTTTCTCTCCGGGAGCCAGTTGTTTTAAATTTACAGATTTCGCCAATTTTTTCAGCTGCCCAGTAACCCAGTTAGGTGGGAGCCACTCGCGCCACACCCCCTTACACAGAAAAAATTTGCTGGTTGGTTGTGGGAGGTTCGGGAAGACTCGCAAAGATGGACTGCGGAAGTTCGTCATCATATTTACTATAACTCGAACTTCAAACGTAAGGGTTCATCTAAAGTGCCTCTTTTCGGAAGGGACTATTAACAACAGGCAGGGTCCACACTCCATGCCACACTCCATGCGCACTCGATATCAGATGCTCTCAGTCGTTCTATTCCACGCCCTGAAGTGAGAGTTGGTTTTGACTTAAAACAATACCATTAAGGGTGAACCGTTTTCATATTAGTCAACAAAATTTACTTCCCAGAATGTTGCTTTATCACGCAAGTAACTATGACCCATAAAATGATTATATTTGCTTGAACATGTTATCCATGTGATTAGTTGTTTTTGTATCCTAACTTATCCAAACCCCTCATTCTCCAATTCACCATTTTATTATTGATGCATTGTAAATTTTGAAGGATTGTGACATTTAAAAAGCATGTAATGAAATACTAAAAGCCTTATATGCAGTTCAATGTAAGAGTCGCATACTCACATGCATTTCAAAGAGCCTTAATGCAATTCATAGTTTTTCTTTTACAAAGCTTCATACACAAATAAGCGGGAAGATTTTTATCTTGGAAAAGAATTCCTCAACAAGAAAGTAAACTGATTAGATTGGTGAATTGCCATCAACTTGAAGTTTTTTTTATTTTCTTTTCTTTTTTTTCTTTCCTCGTATTGTAAGGTACATCAAAGGGCCCTTTACATGGGAAGTCAAGTTGTACATGGGGTCAAAAGAGGGCAAAAAACCTTGTTAATGTGATTTGCCCATTCCTTGTAGTTCAAAATAAATCAAGTGCTTTGTGAAATTTTGCCCTCATTCACTCTTTTATATGGCTTGCATCCCAAAGTAATAAGTTATTGTATGCTTCCACCTATTGCAAGTCTAAAAAGTTCTCTAATAAATTTCCAAATATTCTATCATAATAATAATTGATGACTTTTTTTTCTGTACTATTAGATTAAAATTCAAAACCTTAAATAAAGAATTTACAAAGTTATAATTATATAAAGAAGATGAAGTTTGATACTTTGAATATAAATTCAACAATTAATTTTTTCATTTGAACCTCTTGGCAAGACCTTGGGTTCCTAAAGGAATATTTTGATCCGGTAAGTGCTATTCGAAGGGTTCAGAAAAAAAGTTTTACTTTTTAGAGTTTCATGATTAAGAGTTTTTTTCTCATAGACTTTACTAAGAGGTGGAATATAATTTTGAAGTTGCTCTTCGAAATCCTTTGGACCCATGCCGACCAACACGTTCATCTACTATGCTAACATTTATCATCTTCTAATTTTCAAAATTAAAACAACCTTCGAAGGCCAAAAAGCTATGTAACAAACAAGGTTGTAAAGTCATCAAAGACTAGCTTAAAAGGGTATAACCTACCGTAAGTGGTTGAAAGTTTGTTTGTGACAACTAGTGCTCTTTGTCTAACATGCTCTATATGAGACAATCCACACTCTTGCTCTCCAAAATCTACACTATCAAGTATAAATATTGTGTGAAATCACACTCACTTTTTATATTTATCATATATTCTCAAATAAGGTAATAAAATGATTGTTGTGAATATTTGTTTTGATGTGGAATCTATGAATCTTTAAAATCTTCGACTAACCCGTTGAGAGTTTTCTAGGTACAAAAGAAGTGAGCATGTCAACTTCCGTGTGGAGGAAGGACCATTCCTCCGAGCGGAGACCCTGTTGCAGGGATGACGAGCCGTCCGCAAAATCCCCAAAACGCCATGGCCCGAGTCATGGTGAGGGTGGAGGCAATCGGAGAACCAGCCGCTTTGTTGCACGCCATGATGAGCAGCAATCTGTGCACCGACGGGAAGAGAGCGGGGATTCGAGCCGGGAAGTGCACCGGTCTTGGTAGTAAGTTGGTTTCAAAAGCTATCAAAACCCACCGAGGTCCATACTTAGGTATGTTAAAAATAAGAGTTAAAAGAATAAAAAAACTCATCAAGGTTGACCTACTAAAAGTATCATCTGCGAATTGATATTTAAAGGGAGATGGTCTCCCATTGCCAAATAGACCGTCATCGCAAGCTCAAACAAACCATATAGGAACTCATGAAAACAATAACTTGGGGGGAAGAGAAAACTCCATAACGAATGAAGTTCTATTCTCATTCACAAATGTTTGTCGATGTCAATGCTACATTTGCAATCAACAGAATTCAATCCTCCTCGTGAGTAGTGCATTTGCATTACATGAGGCTCACAACAACCTTCCTCGAGAGTAGCGCACCCATATTACACATAAGACTAATGTCAATCCTCCTCATTATCATAAACACACTTCATTATAGGCTTCTAAAGTACGGAAGAGATAGATAGAGCGCCTAACTATTTGCTTTTACTTTTTGTTTTGGTACCGTGATAGCCTTAAAAGTCTATAGTTAGCTTGATTAGCTCATGCTGGTTGTGTGCAATGGTTCAGCCCATGCCTCAAGATGGGATGCATAAAAATATCAATGAATCGGAGAGAAGTGAGCCTGAGATTGAGCTTGACATGGAGGCGAATGAAGGTGTACAGCCCACAGGCGCGCCTAGAGGACGCAAGCGCACATATGAAGAGAGAGATGGTGTAGAAATTATTGAATTGAGTGATTCAGAAGAAGATGTAGTACTGAGGGAACCGAAACACGAAGAAGCGAGTGATCCGGAAGAAGAAGCGGAAGAAGAAGCAGAAGAAGAAGCGAAAGAACGGAAAGAAGAAGCGGAAGAAGAAGCCAAAGAAGCGAGTGATCCGGAAGAAGAAGCGAGTGATTCGAAAGTAGAACCAAAGGATGTGGATGAAGAGCCGATTGATGCAGAAGAAGAGATAGACGGTAATGCTACCATCATATTGAGCAATTCTCATTCAGAAGAGGTTGTTGCACCACACGATGGAGTGCACTAACTTTTCTAGTTCCAAACAATTCTCATGATCACCTTCAATTGCTATAGATAATTATGAAGACTCTCAACGGTTTATTAGAGATTGATACAACCATACTCTGTCACAACTCACAAGGCTTTGTTCCTCCCCTAGACTACTACGGTGTGTGTCAACCGCTGAAAAACGATTTTTATTTCATAAAAATCATGGGATTGATATGACATCATTAGAATGGCGGCATTGAAATGGCACTGTAAAACTGACTGGATTGAAATGACGCCATAAAATAATTATATTGAAATGGCGCTATAAAAATGGCAAATTTGGAAAGGCATTATTGAATTGAAAAGGGTCATTATTGAAATGACACCATTAAAATGGGTGAAAAAGCTCTTGTTGGTTTTTATTTGCTTCTCCTTTTCTCTTCATTTTGTAACTTCAACCATTCAATCCAATCCTTAAGCAGTTTGATCTATTAATAGCCATTTATTCTTTGGTTATCAGCTAAAACTCCGTCACCGTTTGTCAATATAAGCAATGAACACAACAAACAATGATGAGAAAGGAGGACACTTGAGGCTCTTTCTTACAAGGAAGTTGGAATCTATCAACAATAGTAATAGATCGTTCCACGGCATGTGCCTTTCTAACAAGAAATTCATACAAATCAACTAACTCACAAATGCCAAGGTATTTGTGATTAACTATTACTATAATCCTTTACGCAATTGACTCCTAGTTAGTGCCGCCTTATGTAATTGACTTCTGGTATCACAGATCTACGCATACTAACACTTGTAAGTCAAAACAAATTAAATTGCAAAAGTAATAACTTGTCATATGGTCTCAATTTTTTACAAGTATCAAGTCTTGATCCGCAAGTCCCACATATTTTTTGATTAATTATTGGTGCAATCCTTTATGCAAGAATATACCTTTGCCAATTTCAAGCACCACTTGGTCGATTGAAGGCATCTATAGTCCCTAAGCATCCAATTCACCATTGTGTAATTAGTGCAGAAATCTCCAACTGCATAAAAGTAAACTTGAATTCTCGTAAAATGACAATATTCAATGTGCCATTTTGGGCAAACCCAAATCTACCATTTCCAACCTAGCCATTTTAGATGTGTGTAGATTCAATCATGAACTAAAATGGCACATTTCTAAATATCACGCACATTCTCTATAACATAAGTTTTGCAATATCACCAAATATTCCCTAATACCATACATTTTGATGGCTTTTGAACCTTGGAAGGGATCAAAGAAGAGATATTTCTCAATTCTAATTAAAAAACAACGTTTTTTTTGAGGGGCAATTGCCCTCTGATGGTATTTAAAGGTCAAAACCCGACAAAAACCTTTATTATTTTCTTCAATTTGAACACCCTAAATGTGCCATTTTAACCGAATAACTCATTTTAACTGAATTTTAATAAAAATGGCACACCTAAACTTTCTAATTGGCAGTTCAAAAACTACATGACATTACAAAATTTACAGGTGGTATTAAAAAATATGAATGATATGATATATAAATCAGGGTTGTCTTTTTCGACACATTTTCGGAGTTGTCGTGTTCGTCGTGTTTGTCAGGTGTCTGGTACGTTAGACAATTTGGATGAAATATGCTGGAATATCCAAGAATATGTGGGCATATTATAGAATATTCTAAGTATAGTTTAGGAATATAGTATAGTCTCAAACAAAGAATCTGTTGTCCATACCTACGTTTCCAATTCCTATCATTTTTCCTAGTTCCCATCATTCGTTCCTATTTCTTATCATTTCTTTGTGATTGCCATCCTCACATAAAAGATGATATGTTTGGGTGATCCACCATACATGCATGGTCATGATCATGGGCATCATCATTTGGTCATGTATATATGGTATAAAGGGTTCTAAAAATTTTGAAGAGTTTCCGGAAGTGATATAATTTGATTGTTACTAAGAGTTTATTAAATCCCGATAATATATCAAGTCAAAGGGACAAGACTATGGAACATGAAAATAGGGAAGTTTGTAGGCACTTGCTATTTGCGATACATGATCGAGCACCCGCACCGACTTCCATGCACACAGACATTTTCACATGAGCTCCTTGTGCTCCGTGCTTGTGTCGAGTGATTAACTGATTAGCTGCCGAAGTTCGTCATCATATTTACAATAACTCGAACTTCAAACTTAAGGGTTCATCCAAAGTGCCTCTTTTCTTGAAAGGGACTAGTAACAACAGGCAGGGTCCACACTCCATGCGCACTTGATATCAGATGCTGTCAGTAGTTCTATTCCACGCCCTGAAGTGAGAGTTGGTTTGACTTGAAAAGATACTATTAAGGATGAACCATTTTGCATGTTAGTCAACAAAATACTTCCCAGAATATTTCTTATCTCGCAAGTATCCAATCATGATCCTTTCGCCATTCCTAGGGGCCCAAATATTACCATTCCTCGGGGCTCATTACCGTTCCGTTTTGCCCATCACCGGTATCCCCAATTCCATTAAAATGGTGTTATGCCGCTAAAATGGCACACCTCAACTTTGAAAAAAACATCTGATATAACAAATTTGAAGGTGATATTATGGAAAATGAGTGACAATGTACATAAAGGAGTGATATTATTTTAAAAATTGTGATATTACATAATACACCATTTCATGTGAGCACATATGTAAGATTTGGTGTGACAAAATGGCACATGGCCCTAATTGACTTCTTATGAGCCCTAATTGACTTCTTATTCTTTCAAATTGAACTCGCCCAAGGGCTTTTGTAAATATGGCAGCTATCTCCTCACCAGTAGGCACATATTATAGAGTGATTTCTCAGGATAACACTATTTTGTGAATGAAGGGATGTCTCACCTCGAAATGCTTGGTGCGGCCATGAAAGACAAGATTATGCGCCAAGTTCAAGCTACCTTGATTATCGCCAGAAGGAGTTGTCCAAGCTTTGAATGCGCAATTCACCAAGGAGACGGCAGAGCCAAATTGCTTCCTTTGCGCCTTCCGTAATCGCCATGTATTCCGCTTTTGTGGAGGAAAGTGCCACCGTTGGCTGCTTCCTACTGATTCATGTAATAGGAGTAGTGCCAAGGAAAAAAAACAAATCCGCTGGTGGACTTCATGTTGTGGAGGTTGCCCACCGAGTCTGCATCAGTAAATCCACTTAGATGATCCTCGTGTTAGAATTGTTGTAACAATGATAATATATTAAATATGTATATAGTTCAATGTAACTTGCCACCCAACCATATAAAGAGATATTGAATGGAATGGTCCAATCAACTGTATCTCCTTCGCCCTCCAAGCTACTTTATATACCATCAAGACATACGTCGTATGGTGTTCTCACTACAAACGTGTATGGTGCTTCAGCTACCAGAAACTAAAGCGTCTTCGGAAACCCAATTCCAACACTCCCACTTAGTTAGGACCATCACAAAATGTGTATGGCATTCCATTGCTCCCACTTAACCCAATTGGGCCTTCTTGGAGTTAGGAACTTCATGAGTCTCCGATAACTTTCTCAAAACCGATGTTACTAAGTGCACTCCCATACTCTTCTTGCAAAAGTCAAATTTCGCCTTTGGGAGGCTCTTCGTAAAAGTATCTGCAATCATTTTATCTGTCCCGAGATAAATGAACTCCACTTCTTTTAACACAACCTTTGATCTAATAAAATGATATTTTCCTTCAATGTGTTTTGTCCTTCCGTGGAATGCAGGGTTTTTGATCATTGCAATACAACTTTGACTATCACAATATATCTTTGTAGGATTTGTTTGGGAAAACCCCATTTCCTCGAGAATATGCCTTATCCATATTGCTTCAGTCGTAGCGTCCCCTGCAGCATAGTATTATGCTTCTGCACTTGATTGAGCAATACACGTCTGTTTGACGCTATTCCATGTAATAGGTCCATTGCCTAATATAAAGACATAACCACTTTTTGACTTTCTTTCGATCGTGTCTCCCGCCCAGTCTGCATCGCAAAATCCAACCGCCTCTAGGCTTGTATTTCCTTCATAGATTAGACCATCGCTAATTGTACCATTAAGGTATCTAAAAATTCTTTTAACACATGACCAATGGCTTTCACGAGGCTTAGAGCTATACTGTGCCACCATGCTAACCGCATAGGATATGTCGGGCCGAGACGTAATAGCCAAATACATCAATGCTCCCACTGCAGATTTATATGGAATTGTCTTGATTATTTCTTCCTCCTCTTGTGAAATGTCTTTCACACAATCTAATCTGCAATTTACCTCCAACGGCGTAGACATAGTTTTTGCGTAACCTATACTAAATTGTTGTAGTTTCTTTTGTATGTACTTTGCCTGACTCAATGTCAACACCTTCATGTCTCTATCCCTTGTGATATATAAATTAAGTCCAGAAGAGAGATTACCCATGTCTGTCATGTCATATTTGTTGGATAAAGCCAATTTTACCTTCTTTAAAAGGTCGATGTCATTGCTAAATAAGAAGAAATCATCAATGTATAACGCCAACCACAAAAATGCTCCTCCCTTTTGTAGAATATATAGTCGATTGTCCTTAATACTCCTAGTGAATCCCAATTTGGATAAAAAGGACTTGATATTTTCATTCCACATTCGAGGAGATTGCTTCAAACCATAAATTTCTTTGTTGAGTAGACGTACCATATTTTCCCTCTCCTTGCAGATATACCCTTGCGGTTGCTTCATATAGATCACTTCATCCAAATCTCCATTTAGAAATGTCGTTTTCACATCCATTTGTTGAAGTTCCAAATCTAAAATCGCCGATACTGCAAATAATAATCTCATCGTAGCCATTCTAACCACAGGTGAAAAAGTCTCATTATAATCCAAGCCTTCAATTTGATCATATCCTTTAGCCACTAATCTGGCTTTATACTTATCCAATGATCCATCTGCTTTTCTTTTGATTTTAAATACCCATTTACAACCCAGTGGTTGTCCATCCTTAGGTAGTGGTACCAAATCCCATGTTTTCTTGTCCATTAATGAATTGTATTCCATCTTAATCGCTTCCTTCCATTTATCACCATCTGGTCTTGTTAGGGCCT
The DNA here is from genome assembly GCA_037043015.1 of Bryum argenteum. Lineage (NCBI taxonomy): Eukaryota > Viridiplantae > Streptophyta > Bryopsida > Bryales > Bryaceae > Bryum > Bryum argenteum. Next base: position 10,672,014 of record CM073323.1, on the reverse strand, counting down.
CTTTTAACGACAAAGGTTCATGTTCTCCAATAGAATTAATTGACTCAAGAAATCGCCAAGAAGGATCTCTTACCCTACTTCCTCTTCTTACTTGTAATTCTGTATTAGGATGCTCCTCCTCTCCATTAACCCCTAAAAATCCAGGAAAACCGATTCGGTTTTCTGAGATTTCGGGCAGCTCATTTTAAGCATATAAATTGATATTTTTGCCTAAGATTTTTATTGGGTGCTCCCCATACAGTAATGTGTATGTGGTAAAATTTTCAAAGTCAAATTTTAATTTTATAACCTTCACCTCAAAATTTTAGGTTTCAAGTCCAAAACGGGCAGTTTAAAATAATTTTTTTTATTTAATTTTTTTTAAGAAATATGTTCATTACCAAATTACTATTCAAATTCCGAAGTGCCCAAAGTCAAAAAGTTTACCAATTTTACAAGGGCAGCCTCCAAAACTTTCAAAAACAATCTTCACAATTTCTAGTAATTTTTCAATTTTTTCTTTCAAAAATTGCCAAAATTCGAGATTTTGGATTTTTTCCAAGATTTTTTTTTTCAAAATTCACATTATCATAAATGCACCTTCTCACCGTCGAGATTTTTCTCAAACTAAATATATCATACGTGGTGCTTGTTTTACTATATGGTTGTTTTTAGACCTTCTTTCATAAAATATTTTACATTAAGGTCAAAAAGTGGAATCGGTCTCTAAAAATTTGCATGAGCATACCCAACTTGATTACCTACATGAAAAAAAATGAGGGAAAAATATTTGGAATAACAATCATCAAGTTGCCCTTGGCACCATTTAGACAATGCCTCTCACGCAACGGCAAAAAAAAGTGTTGGTCAAACTTTGATTGTTATGATCTCACAAATGACAAACATCCAACGGTTGAAATTTTGACCAGTCCTTTGTATACAAGTTAAGTACAAGATCTTACGGTTCAAAGTCTAAAACCGGAAAAAAAAGTTTTTCCATTTCCCCATTTCCCAACGAAGGTGAAAAATGGCAGTTTTTGGTTCTGGAGGTCGAGGAAACCCCTGGATTTTTAGGGGTTAAGTAGATCTTCTACATGATCTTCGTCGATTCGATTATCTTCTTCAAAGCCATCAATCACCTGATTGTCTCTACACTCAACATCACCATCTTGGACAATTTCTTCTTCCGCTACTTTTTCTTCTCTTCATTGTCGGAAGAATCACCTTCATTTTTATCTTCTTTAAGTTTACACTCATTAGCTTTATGGCCGACTTTCTTACATAGAAAACATTTGCCCTTAAATGCTTTTGTTTTCTTAAAGTTCTCTTTTCTAACGGCTAAAGCTTTAATCGAGTCTTTAGAACTTCCTCCTCCATTTTCATCTTTGATTCTTTGCTCTTCTTGTAGGATCCTCCCAACTAGCATATGCATCGATAAATTTTGTTCGTTTCCATTGATGCTTGTAAAACTTTTCCAAGAATCTGGTAGACTACTCAGAAGAGAATTAGTCTTGTCTCCTTCATCAAGAAGAACACCTACTCCCGCTAAACAATCAATTAAGGACCTAAAAGCAGAAATGGATTTTGCCATCCCATCTTCCTCCTTAGTTTTAAAGGACCAAAACTCCCTTTGTAAGATCCTTTTCGTATTTTGATCTCCTAAAGCGTACATGAAATTTAATTCATCCCATGCTTCTTTCGAAGTTTGACAATTAGCTATCTGTTGTAATGGCTCATCTTTGAGATAAAATGCTATTGTAAAAAGAGCAATAAAATCACGTTCCATCCACTTTGCCATACTACTATTAATAGCAGTTGCATTAGTAGTACCACTTATGGTACCCTCTATGACATTGTCTCCACTCACCCCCTCTTGAACATTACCCTCAATTGGTGTTTGCAAAATTGGTTTTGGTTCCTCACCAACTACCAATTTCCAAAATCCTTCTCTTTTCAAAAGAAAGGACATTCGAAGCTTCCACGCATGAAAGTTCTCACCACCAAACATGTACAAGAACCTAGTCCCCATAGGGCTAGTCATCATCGCAACAAATGCAATGAAACAATGATTTGATTTACAACTCTTATGTAATCAATCCTTTTGAGAGTTGAAGAAAATGACCAATACTTAGGATTTCACTTATAATCAACTAATTGATCATTACCATGCTCAATCTACTACCGACTCAAAATATCTACTAACGATTTAATATATATCAACTAACCTTCGCTCTGATACCATGTTAGAATTGTTGTAACAATGATAATATATTAAATATGTATATAGTTCAATGTAACTTGCCACCCAACCATATAAAGAGATATTGAATGGAATGGTCCAATCAACTGTATCTCCTTCGCCCTCCAAGCTACTTTATATACCATCAAGACATACGTCGTATGGTGTTCTCACTACACACGTGTATGGTGCTTCAGCTACCAGAAACTAAAGCGTCTTCGGAAACCCAATTCCAACACCTCGTCGCCATGCTTGAAAAATAAGGATGAGTCGATTGAGCCTCGCACGTACCGATAGACGTGCTTAACTCCTTGGAGGTGCGGCTCTTGCGGTTGGCACATGATTCTGCTAACAGTACTGTCTGCAAAGGAAATATTCAGCCGAGTGTGCGTGAGAAATATTAGTTTGCCTACCATCTTTTGGTATTGGATAGGATTTACAATGAGCGTTGCTCCCATGTGTGGCTCCAGCTTGGCCTTCTCTACGATGGGTGTCTTCACAAGGCAGCAGTCTCCAAGACCAAATTCGGAGAAAATTCTCCTTACATCGGAGAGAATTTGGAGAGAATTTCGCGGATGTAAATTATGAGAGAATTCTTCTTATTGTTTCATGTTACGCGAATGAAACAATAAGGAGAATTTAAATGTATCACACGTTGAGAAATTTGCAAAGAACTTAAATTAATAATGCCACTTTGAATTAAGTTGACAATATTTTTAAGTAGTAAAAATGTAACCACGCAAATAGTATAGTATTCATGTTTTAGTATTTGTTGTCAAAATTTATATTCTCCTATGTTTTAGATATACATATGTTCACGGATGTAAATTTGGATATTTAGAACAAATAAAATATTTGTAAAAACCAAAACAAATACAATATTAATAATTTATTATTTGTTGTCGCAATTTCTATCATTCTATGTTTTAAATATACGTGTATATAAAAAAAATTGAATACTTGTGTATATAAAACAACTCAAATATTTGCATGAAATATCAAAGTATGTTTTGTTTGATATTTATATTATAACATTGCATACTCAATTATTTAGAAGTTCTTTGAAATATAATTTGTTTATGCTATTCCAGTATATATCAGTTTGGTATACAATCGCCATCACCTTGGTAGTGTGATATATAAATTTTGACAAAAAATACTAAAATATGAATACTATATTATTTGTGTGGCTACGTTTTTACTATTTAAAATTATTGTCAACTTTATTCAAAATAGCATTATTATTTTGAGTTCTTTGCAAATTTCTCAACGTGAGATACATTTAAATTCTCCTTACTGTTTTAAATTCATGCAAAAAACATAATTTGATTAATAAAATAGGTTCAAATATTGGACTACATTTAGATGGAAGGATGGATGTGTTTTACAAGCATGAGAGAGATGGAAGTCTTTTTTAAATCATTATTAAGCTACATTTCCAAGCTTTTGTATTCTAAATTTGAATAAGAGAGGGGGGGGGGTTTACGGTGTCGTAGCTCAAAGTTTGAATAAGAGGGGGAATTAGGATGTAGTAATGAGATTTGAAAAAGTTTGGGGATTGGAAGTTGAAAGGGTTTGAAGAGAAGGGGAAGAAAATAAAAATATAAAATAAAATAAAAATAAATGAATAAATTCACCAGCCCTACGGCCCCTGCCCTTGGAAATCTGGCCTTCACTATGGCACCGCCCTTACCCTCCCAAGAGCCATGGTAAGAGGTCGGCCGAAACTTTCCTCATCTCCCGTGCCCTTCTTCTTCTTTGAACAAGACAAGCGTATTTTTGGAGTGAGCAAATCCAAACATTCTTTCATGAAAAGCGGGACTTCCATTTCCCGTCCATTGTCGAAGAATGTTTGGATTTGCACATGCTAATCCAAAGGCTCTTGTTATTTTGATACAAATCCAAGTTTATGAAGAAGAGACAAGAAGAGAAGGGAGAGTTTGTGCACTCTCCTCCCCTACCCACTCTTAAGACACTCGCCCTTCTGCACTCACCCAACCGGTGGGATACCCCTTTGCCAAATTGGCACTCGCCCTTATATCGATCGGTTCAAACACAATGACCAAAAAGAAATAAAAAATAATATTATTAAATTGAAAAATCCGCACGGTCCGAATGGCACCCGCCCTACCACAACTGTCACTCTCCCTACCACAATTGTCACTTGCCCTATCACAATTGTCACTTGCCCTACCACAATTGTCACCCGCCCTTACATTGACCAGTAAAAAATTTTAAAAAAAAAATAATAATAATAAAAAAAAAACAAATCACCCGCCCTGACGGAATTTTATCCGCCTTGACTGGATTTTACCCACCCTGACAAGATTTCACCCACCGTGACAGGAATTCACTCGACTTGACATAAATTCACTCGCCTTCTCGTTGGTCCCACATGGCAGTCAAGTGGCGAAGTTTTCACCTAAACCCTTGCCACGTTGTTGTTTTTTTACCTCAACTAAAAGTCAACAGTCGTTTGACCATATCGGGCGAGGGAGAGCTCAATTGGGCTGGCAAGTCGGGGGCGGGCGGGCAGCGTGCCTACTCGGTTTGACAACCCTCCCGTGCGGTCTTGGGTTTAAATTCCCGTAACAGTCTAGAGAAATTGCTAGTGAGATATTAGCGGGAAAATATATATTCCGGAACACATAAATAGATACACATATGTTATCAAATTTGGTGCTATCTACACAAGCTACTTAGATTTTTATTACTTCTAATTTACTCCAACATGGATACATGAAATTTTTAGAAATGAGAGGAAGTATTTTAATACCCCACAACTTTCAATAAGAAGAAAAAAATAAGCATTTTTAGAATTTACTATGTACTTAACCCCTAAATGCCCAAGGGGGGGTAAAGCTCCTAACAATTGATAATAATGCTGATTTTTTCAAAAGTGCGTAAAAACAAATAAAAGATGAAAATGGAAAATCCAACCGTAGGATCTTCTTTGGAGCATGGCAATTAGTATGACCTCCAAGTTGCATGTCATTCGGAGCTATGGATTTCAAGATCCATGCAAAAAAGGGATGAAGATCACACCACCAAAACTTTCATGAAAAATTTCTTTCGCCCACTCTCACAAATTGAGGTTCAAGGTTTTTACTATTTATCCAATGAGGGAGTAGAGTAAACCCACCGAGGAGTTGAGCAAAAAAAATGGCGGATGAAAAATCCATGGGATGAAAGCGGGGTTGTGCACCAAAGATGGAGCCTCACATCCAGAATGTTGAAAAACGACATTGTGGGCGCTTAAGGGTTAATACTAGAGTAGAAAAAAGAATAATGTCAAGCTTGTTTTAGAATGAGGGGGCACTAACAAGACGGAGGTGGGGGGGATATGGAGGGAAGGTATTCTTATTTAAAAAACTAGCTAATTAGAACCACATGGATGTTATGGAAGTTTTAACTAAAATATAGAAAAAATAGCTTTGAAAGAGAAGGAAGATTAAATTTCAATAAGAAGAAGATTTATATTTTTATCTTTTTTACTTTTTACATTTACTAACCACTTCATACCAAATCAAAAATGGGGGCGGGAGAATATTCAAAGTATAACTAAGAGGGGGATTGGAGTTAAGTAGCTCAAAGTTGGAAGGGTTGGATCTTCCTCCCTTTCTCCATCATCTCTTTAAGGAACCTGCCCTGCCTATTGGCACCTACCCTTCCATTGATGGGTTCATAGAAGGAAAAAAAAAAAAAAAAAAAAAATAATTCCACCCTGCCCTGGAAAAATCCGCCTTTCACTGTGGCACGCACCTTTACCATCCCAAGAGCCTTCCCAAGAGGTTTGCCAAAACTTTCCTCATCTCCTGATATAACAACCTTGCCACCGACCTCTACAAACATCGTTGCCCAGATGAGAATTGTGTGTATTAATATTTGTATGATGCACTTATAAATTCACTAAGATTATTTCATTGTTGCCTCCAATCTATCAATTTTAAAATAGTTTATTTTTATTTTTTATTTTTTATTTTTTATTTTTTTATTTTTTTATTTAACGCAAGAAGCCCAAAAGAATCATGGAGTAGGAAGATTCAACTTTCTTCCAAAATGAGCAAGTTATTGTATGATTTGCAAAACATTTTACTAGATGGTTTAAGGATTTTTATGAATAAGATCTTGTCGAGTACCAATATGAGAAACTCAACAAAAGAAACTCAAGTTTTTGTTTCTATGAAGATTTTTATCTTTAATTGTGACAACCTTATAAAGTATTATCTTCAATTTTGTTAAAATAGCACTATGGCAACTTGCCATTTTGTTACACCAAACCTTGCATTTATAAATTTACACAATAGTGTACACTATAATATCATAGTTTCAAGTGAACCCACTCATATTTAAATATGATATCATTCATATTTTGAAATATCACCATTGAATTCTATAATGTCACGTGTTTTGATGGTGCCATTTTAATGGTGCCATTTCAATCCTACCATTTTGAATGGCGCCTTTACAAATTAATAATGCCTTCTCAAACCCGCTATTTTTCTGGCACCATTTCAATCCCGCTATTTTAATCCTTCTTTTCTTTCCCGTCTTTTTAATAATGTCATTTTAATCCCACCGTTTTTATGTTATAAAAAATTGGGTTCTAAGCTTCTAGCGGTTGACATACATCGTAGTAGTCTAGGCTAGCGACAAGGCCTCAAGAGTATGATTGTACCAATCTCTCGTAAACCGTTGAGAGTCTTCATAATTCTCTACAACAATTAAAGGTGGTAATGAGAATTGCTATGGACTGGGAAAGTCAGTACACAACTTTGCAGGCCTTAACTTAATTGATTTTATCTAGTTTTGTGTGATGGATCAGCTTAACTTCTCCGATGAATTCATCTCTACTTTGAATCAGAGGCAATGGAGTAGGAACATGAGCAAACCAACGTGTGGGTGATCTTGTTATAATCTAGTAAAGATGTTTGATTGCACGGTGCCAACCAACCTTGTGACTTTGACATGGATTCTTAAAACCTTCTACTTTAAATAAGGTCTTTTTAGGGCAAGGGAGATAATGAAAGTTGATAAGTCAGGAGCGCAGGGATAACGTAGGAAAAATACATCAACAATGCTTGGAGGTAAAATTAGACACAAGGTGATTTTTTTTGTTCTAGGAAGGGAGGAAAGCCAGCATGGCACTAAGCATAGACCAAAACTTTATATCTTATAAGTCCGATGGTAAAAGATTGTCGTCCATTCCAAGTTTAAAACAAAAGACAAGAGGTCCTTAAGGGTGTTATATTACTCAAAGTCCATCCCAACAACTTTCTTCACATCAAACTCAACAACAAGACATTTTATTCACAACAAATTCCAAAACACCTTGATTTTCATGATATGTATGATTTTTTTCTCATTAAATTATGACTTAGATCAATACCAAAAAGACAGTCACTTAACATCAAGAAGCAACTACTTCCTAATATTACTTAGTACCATCACTCATGTCCCACCTATTTTGCAAGCTTACATCCTTTCATCATAGAAAGAATTCATCACCGTAAGGTACCCCCATGTGGAGCATCTCATCACTCCACGCCATCTCGCGTGGCCTTACCACACTATTATTCACAAGATTATCATCAGCTTGGTCTCTTTCAATGTCAAGTTCCACTCCATCATGTGGTGGAGCAACCTCTTCTGAATCGGAATCGCTTAATATGATGGTAGCATTACCGTCTCTCTTTTCTTCTGCATCAATCGGTTCTTCATCATTTGGTTCTTCTTCACTCGCTTCTTCTTCCGGATCACTCGCTTCTTCTTCCGGATTACTCGCTTCTTCTTCCAGATCACTCGCTTCTTCTTCCGGTACCCTCGATACTACATCTTCTTCGGAATCACTTAGTTCGATAATTTCTATACCATCTCTCTCTTCATATGTGCGCTTGCGTCCTCTAGGCGTGTCTGTGGGCTGTACACCTTGATTCGCTTCCCTCTTTGTCTCTTGATTATCTACTTGGAATACCGTCTGCGAGTTGGTTTGCTCAATCTCATGCTCACTTCTCTCCGATGCATCAATATTTTTTTGTAGCACATTTTGGGGCATGCGGTGAACCATTGCACACAACTAGGATGAGCTAATCAAGCTTACTATAGATATTTAGGGCGATCAAGGTGCCAAAAGAAAAAGTAAAAGCAAAGAGTTAGCCGCTCTATCTATCTCTTCGGTACTCCAGAAGCCTATGATGAAGTGTGTCTACGAGAATGAGGAGGATTGACAGTAGCCTTATATATAATATAGGTGCGCTACTCCCAAGGAAGATTGTTGTGAGCCTCATATAATGCGGGTGCGCTACTCACGAGGCGGATTGAATTTTATTGATTGCAGATGTAGCATTGACATCAAGAAACATTTGTGGATGAGAATGGAACTTCATTTGTTATGGAGTTCTCTCTCCCTGCCCAATATCTTGTCTTTATTAATTGGCTACATGCTTTGTTTGAGCGTGCGGTGACACTCTATTTTGGCAATGAGAGACCATCTCTCTTTGAATATTTATTCGCAATTTGCAGATAATACTTTTAGTAGGTCGGTCATCTTTTGTGAGTATTTTTATTCTTTCAACTATTATTTTTAACATACGATAAGTATAGACCTCGGTGGGTTTTCAATTTTTCATACTTAGCTTGTGAAACCACTTACTACCAAGGCCTTACTCTGTTGTTGAATCAAACGGGTGAAAGCACACTAGACCCATGTACTTTGGGGGTCACAAACACAAATTCTGGAAGGTCTCAACTTTGTACTTCAGTTTTGCATATGTAAAACTTATATTTTTTGATATGTTTTGCATGATTTGGGTGACATAATGCTTGAGGATGATTTTCCAACAACCAAAGTCTAAAAATTCCTTAGATTTCTATGTGTACTTAGTAGATTTGTCATTTTGTTTCTGAGGTCACAGTGTAATTAAGAATGCAAATGTACTCACCACGGGCTTGTTAGAACATTAAAGTTGTCAACTGTACTTGTTTTGAAAGCATAATATGAAGCTCTTTTAGATACTTGAAGTTGATATAGGGTGGAGAGCCTTAATATTTGTGGTTTTGCACTTTAAGACCAAAATTCTTCATCAAAGCATAAATGCCTCAAATTTTAACATTTTTTGGTTTTTTAAACTGGAATCCTGCGTACCGGAATGAGTTCTTCTCTGGAACGATGTCAAAATTCTGAAAAAACCATTGTAATGGCAATTCCAGTTTTTGCCGTTCTTGGGCCTGAAAAGTACTGTTGTGTTCACTCAGTACATCATGTACACTATTCTGATGACGTGGCAAACTGCCGTCCGAGTTGTGCAGTAAAGGCGCCCGTCAAGCCGTCACCTGCCACCAAGTCAGGGGCGGCCACCGACGTAGTATTGAATTTGGCGGTTATCTTCTCCAATCCAATGTACGCATGTTTGCTTCGAATTCGTGTTCTACGTTGTTACGGAAAAATTTCTTGTGCACGCATGTTCTCGTTCATGGAGTCGGAGCAAATCATTTGCATGCTTGTACCGATAAGTCCTAGGTAGATTGTCTATCTTCAACGTCGAATACTGTTAGTTGGCCATCAGTTATCTACTTTTCTGCGCTTCTTTTGCGCCTAGGTTGGATCCAGGGCTGGCAGGCCAAAGGCACCCACGTCTTCGGAGGGACAATCGCACGCAGACTTGGCTATGGCTGTAATGAAGTGAAGGGACGATCGATCGACGTGTAAGCTGGTGAGGCGCGTTGCAAGCAAGCCAAGATTCACGAAGCTGACGTGATTGATGCCGCGCGTATTGGGGCTGACCTTTGCCTCTGTCATAATAAGAACGAGAGCTTGACATACGGTCCCGGCTTCGCTTGAGGCGGTTTTCTACCTTCGAAGTGAGCGTGCACTTCGGCTGTTGCGCTGTGTTGTCGTAGCAAGGCTCAGCTGAGTTTGGTTTGGCCGAAAGTGACCCGCAGCCAGGTCTTTGGCTCTTTGCGCTGCCAATCTCGCGGTCGGCAGTCGATGTGCCCCTGCCCTTCCGTTTCGCTCGGCTCTGCACTCTCCGTAGTCACACAGTACACGCAGGCTACTTCTAAACCCATCCATTCTGAAATTTGCTTACGTTTTGTAATGGGTGATATTGCAAAGAGACGCCGCGTGCGTGAGGGAGTGTCTCGTCCAGGTCCCGCCCAAAGACTTGCAGAATGTGCAGAACGTGAGGCGCGTAGAGTAGAAGTTGCTGAAGCAGCTCGAGAGAGGAAGCGTAAACACAGGTTATGTGATAAGGAGAGAAAAGAGTTCCTTACTGATTCACCAGAACATGCTGCGATTTCACCCCTCTCTGTAAGAAACTCATATAGGATTGCAAAGAGCGTTTCCAATGCGATTGTAGACCTTCTTAGTACATGTCCTGATCTCATTAGCAAGAAACAAGTTATGGAAAGGGTCTTGGATCACCAGCTAGTTTCCGGATTTTTGCCTGATTGTTACCACCCTCCTCAGGAAGCACGTGCTAGGGATGCGTTCATAGAGAGCTTTAGGCATGAGTTTTCAATCGTGAAAGTTGCAAACTCCCATGATCTACTAGCTAGAAAATCAGCGTTGTTAGATGCAGCTGTGAGTAGTGGTTTTTCAGGAGTTGTTGCTTTGTCCAAAGTAGTAGGATCTACTCGAGAAAGTATTTCTATTGCTTACAAGAGAAGGATTCAAGAAGTCGTACAGGATGGTTCAGTTCCATCAATTCCAAAGTTACGTTTGTGTAGGCTAAAAAGAGAAGGCATTTCTGACTATGTCAAAGATTGTGTAGTGGCTTGGTGGACATTGCAAACCAAGGTTTCTCCTAACAAGAAGGATGTTGTGAGACACAGAGTAGGAAGGAACGACTGCCTTCCCCCGCACCCTACTCACTATCTCTGTGAGACCCAGGTATTTCGACTTAAACTTGTTGCAAGTGTATTTGGCGTTTACTGCAAGGTTTGCCTGCAGATGTCGATTTGAAGGAAGTAGGGTTTATGTGAGTTTTACGTTTATGTAAGTTTCTGTTTTGAGGTTTCATTCAATAAATCGGAAGTGTAGTAACTACTTGTGCTATGTACGAGTTCATATTAGTATAAAGTTTTCACACTCTTGTAGTATCTATGCGTTACTTAGTGTGTACTTGCCTAGTAATTCAGTATTGTGTCCTCATACTTCATTACCGTCTCGTGAACTTTCGATGTGAATCTCTGCACTACAGTGATTTACATCAGTACTTTTGTTTTGAAGCACTGGCCTAAATGTCCTTTATATCATGTTTTAGTACATGTTGTAGTTGGAGTTCATCGTTATATACACTTAGGTGTCATCTGACCTATGAATTTGTACATTTGTAGTTTTATCAGTAGTGTTGCTGTGAACTATAAGAAAGAGTACAGTTTGTGTAAGGGTTTTGTACAGTTTGTAGTGGATGAACTACAGTCTGTAGATGATTGACTACATTCAATAGCAATGCAGTTAGTCTTGTACTTGGTGTCTTAGTTCTTGTAGCTCATGCGGTACTTCTTGTAGTTCATGGATAGATATTGTATAGAAGTAGGTACTCTTGTTGTGAACATTGTTGTTGTGTACGTGAGGTTTGTGTTTATTAATGTGTATACATGTAATCAGTAACTACTTTCATTGCATGTTGGATGTAGGCGAGGTAAAGGTGCCCTGATCAGTGTGTACTCTGTCTTGTACTTTTGCAGACATCGTTTTTTCAGCGGTTTATGGAGGCACATCCGGAATGTAAAATTAGGTTAAGAGCTTTTGAGAAATTGAAACCATGGTGGGTGAAGAAGTTGAAAGAGCGGAACACGTGCTGCTGTATCTACCACGTGGAAATGGACATGATGAAGATTGGTTTGACCAATCTTAGAGATAAGTTGAGGGGATTCCATTCTACAACAAATTGTGCTTGTAGTTGTTTGGTATGTGCAGGGCAAGAGCATGACGATGGTTGTCAAGCACATGATCGAGTGTACAAGCATATTACTCTTATGTGGGAAAGTTGTATGTGCCCGAAAGGAGAATTTGATAGGTTCCACAAATTAGATTGTCTAGTGGGTCTGTGTCCCGATTGTGGTTTTCGTAACTTTGATATTTGTCCTCGTGAAGTAACTGATGAATCGTTCTTATTGAAGTGGAAATGTTTTGATTACTACATAGTTGGAAACCATGCTGAAACAGGTCAACCAAAGAAACGCCTTCGAGAGGCATTTAGGGAGACTCTAGTCCTAGATTTTTTGGCTTACATGGAGAAGACGGTGACTAAATTCATTGGTCACAATTTCAGAGCTAGGTGGCAAGATGAGCAATCTTGCGGATAATGATGAAGAACATACCTGAAGGAGTACTTGTTTCTCATATTGATTACGCTGAGAATTATACATTTGCTATTCAGAATGAAGTACAGAGTATGTATTACTTCAGTACATCTGTGACTATTCTTGTGCACATTTCGATGTTCAGAGAAGGTGACGTTGTACATAAGAGTACACACTACTACATTTCTGACGACAAATGTCACGATTCTGCATTTGTTCAACATTGTTTACTGAAACATTGGAAGTGGGCTGAAAGTTTAGGTGTTCCATTCCAAGAGCATTGGGTGTTTTCAGATGGGTGCAGTTCGCAATTCAAGTGTGCCACAACGATGTATTTTGTGGCGAGGTTCCCTTATTTAACTGGGGGTTGTTTGATGCGATGGAATTACTTCGAATCCGCTCACGGGAAGGGCGAGTGGGATGGTGCAGTCTTTGTCGTTAAAGGGCACTACGGCAAGAACAGATTCAAAATCCTGGGAGGCCTCTCCAGAATGCAGCCCAAGTTGTGGAATTCCTCAGAGAAAATTACTCTAACCGTGTAGTCACACACTACACGCAAGCTACTTCTAAACCCATCCATCGTGAATTTTGGCATGTTGAATCAAATGAAGTCAATCATGCGGACAACACTGTGAAATGTCGTACACTCTTGGGATCTAAGAGTTTGTATTCCATCATGGGTTTCTCAATGACTAATCCAACTCTACTGAAAACTCGTGAGTTATCATGTTTCTGTGTTTCGTGTGTAGATTGTGATTGGAATAACTGTGAGAACAAGTTCCATGTGAAGGAGTGGAAAGTAGAACGTCTGAACCCCTTTATTGCAGGGACACTACCTATACAAGTTGCACACGATGATGATGAAGTTAACTGGCAGAATGATGGGTTGTGTGAAGACCAGGGTTCCTTGCTGAGTGTTGGGGACAATTTCATGGTGCCTGCTGAAGTGGACAACGATGAAGGTGTCGATTACCACATCCTGCAATGTCACCGTGAGAAGCATGTCTTGGAGGAAGATCATACTTGCCCGTGGGGAAACGTTTTCAGTGCGGGAGATGAAGTCGTGGTTGGGAAGTACTACAAGAAACGCGGAACAAGTGATAAGACGTATGTGCTTTGTAATAAAGCCGTTGTTGCAACCCTGGATGCCAATCTGGTAAGGGTTATTAAATTCCCTATGATACTTGCATCTTACAGAAGTAAGGGATCACCAGTGTATCAAATCACAGCCGACGCGAAAAGGCTATGTGAGAACGCGATGAGCGACTGGTGGGCCTTTAATTCGGTATGAATCATGGAGTATAAGTTTGTACATTCAGTATAAGTTGTACATTGAGTATAAGTTTGTACATTGAGTACATTATGTTTATGTTATGTTCAGTTGATGCATTAAGAAATTTTATGGAAAGTAATTCAAGTTTCGATATAATGTAGTACTGAAAAGGTTAATCAACTATAGAAGAGTAAAAGTCATCTACCTAATTGTATATGTAGTATGCATGTGAATGGTGTATACTAGATATACAACATGTAGTTCTTATTGACTAGTACTTGTCACGGACCCCTGCAAGACGGACTTTTGCACTTGCAACCGAATGTAGGCACGTCTGGGTCATGTGTTAAAAAGTCGGTTTTATAGTCCCACGTGAGTTCTTCATTGGGCTCAATTTCACGTAGGGTAAAAAAGGCAATCCGGTAGAAGCTCCTATTACTCCTCCCTACCAACACTGGGATGTCAATCAAATTTGCATCTTCACACCTGTGCACACATTGAATTTTCACAATATCTATTAGCTGTGGTGGTGGAAATACTTACCATAGTGCAAAACAATGAATCCAAAAGTCCACATGGGCACAGCATGGAGCCTTACCGGTGGTTTACGAACCTCGCTACATTTCCAAACCTAGTTGCATCCAGACATAAGGCAGAGTTGTCATCCGCACTTGTCTCCAATATCCAATCAGCATCACAGTGTACACTGTAACCCGAGACCCCACCGTTTTCCTCGTTTCTCTCCATCTGCTCGGCATTTGTCAATATCTCCCCAGTCATTTCAAATACAAATGCAGCCTTGGTCGAACACCCCACCCTTTCTCCTCAGTAAGGAATACCTCCACTCGATATGTCATCCCTCGTTGCACAATTCGATTTCCACACATCTTATGAGACCCGCACTTGATATTACACTCAGCTATAAACGTTGGGCGCACAACCGAGTCACACAGCAAACCCGTCCCAAAATGGGCCTTGTTGAAACAGTAGCACTCCTCGGATCCATCGGGCTTTCGCTCCTTCTGTTTGGCCTTGAGAAATGAATTGCGGAGTATTCCTCCGTGAGTGTAAGCAAACCGGCCACTTGGGTCTAAGGTCGCACACTCACAATAAAACTTCATGAGGCAATCTCCCTCAGGAGGGCACTTACAGTATGCACCCTCGTCAATCTCAGAAAGCACCTCGTTCACCTTAGCGTCTTTGTGTACTACGCTTGTAGTTACATATTGGAATACGGGAAATGGAGTATCTGAAACCACAACGGGAATTGGGAAATTCTCAAGTCCTCTGGAAATGTCTTCAATCATGTATTTGGGCTGGTCTGGATCTATTTCCTATTGTTACAGCCCACACACGAACAAGATGAGATCCCCCCCCTCAAACCCAATCATCTGCATTTACCAAGACAAGTCAAATATACAGAAAATAATGCATTCTTAGATATGAACTCGGTGTACAGTAAGTGTCCATATTGTACAAGGTACTGTCCACTGTGTACCAAATGATTACATACAATATGGACACTTACTGTACAGTATGGACACTTATGTTCGCCAAGAATTGGCTGCCAGACTACAAGTACCGAAAATGAAGGCAATACCGTGCTCCGACTCCAATAGTAGTGAAGAGAACTCAAAGAGAAAACGAGCTCTTAATTCAGTTGGAACCCATTACATCCATGGACACCCTTAATATGGCCCATGTCACAACTACGCAATTCAAAAACCTCTGGCATGTGTACACGCCAGAAAAAACATGGACACACTGAATGTCTCCCATGTCACAACTACGCAATTCAAAAACCTCTAGCATGTGTACACGCCAGAAAAAATGGATCTCCTCAACGCTCATCGAAATCTAACACCTAGGCCGAGTGCACATAATGGATAGTGCACACACAAACTTCTAAATATGCTAACTCTTTGACTTCCTTGTACTACGACCACGACTCGTATTGGCGCCTTTGGATTTGACAGTAGGAATTACCTTGCGCTTCTTCTTATGATATTTTTGTTTCGGTGAAGGTGATTCTGAATTGCCTCCACCTTCGTTGTTCACCTTCCTACGACCTCGCTTATTTGGCCCTGAGGATGGTGACTCGCATCTCCTAGAATCTGGCCCAGCCGAAGTTGCTAAATCAGATAGGGACTTGTAATTTTGGCCCACCGAATGTAGGTTCTCCACCGCTATGTCCTCGTCAGACTCCAACATCGGGTCATCAGGGATTGACTTCCCCTTTCCGCCACTCAGCTCTGTCTCCTTCTTGCGCGGCACAACGACGAAATTTTCCGCTGCATTCGCCATCACTTGATCCATTCTGACCTCCTCGGGCTCCACTCCTTGAGGTACCGGGGTTTGCACTTCGGGTTCATCAGCCTCAGGTACCGCGGTTTCCACTCCGGGTTCATCAGCCACCGCAGCCACAGTGTTCTTTTGCAACAACGACTTCTCTAACACTCTTGGCTTCCCTAAACTCCAAATCCAAGATTAAGTCAATACATTACAACATGCACGAAAGCTACAAGGCAATTTTGGTTTCAATTTGTACCTGCGGTTTTGGGTGAGGCTTCATTTCGGCATGCTCGAGGAGAAGATTTCCGCTGCCCTAGAGGGGTTGTAGCTGCTCCGGGTTTTTGCTGACCCGTTTGGCTGCCTGCTGCGGTTTTACTTGGGCTAATGGCTGCAATCGCGTGCACCACAACTCCGGGCTTTGGGGCTGACCGGGGCTGCACCTCAGGGTTCGGGGTCGGGGCTGACGGGGGCTGCACCTCAGTCCTTGGTGCCGGGGTCGGGGCTGACGGGGGCTGCACCTCAGTCCTTGGTGCTTGGACGGTCGCTGCAGGGGGTTGTACAGACTTCGGTGCAGCAAGAGGTTCCGCTTCTGCCACGGCGGGGTTCGGGGTTGGGGCTGACCGGGGCTGCTCCGAAGTCGTGGGTGCTTCGACGATGGCTGCAGGGGATTTACGGCAATTTGCTGGAGCAAGAGGTTGCGCTTCTCCCAGGGCGGATTTGAGGTGCACAAGTACTCCGGGTTGTACATTGGTGACGGCGGGGACGTCATCCTCCTCTGCGTCAGACTCCTCCTCTTCACCGGATCCCGCTTCTTCCTCACTGCCCCCCTCTTCTTCGTCTGATTCCTCCCCTTCTTTCTCAGACTCCTCACCCTTGCTTGCTTTAACCTCGTTCTCTTGGACGGTGGTGGGTGTGCCCTCTGCCTCCTCAGAATTGCCCTGCTCTACGCCGCTACTCGGTGCAGGACCATCTAGCGACCTGTGCTCGAAGGGCTCAGGGCTTTGAGCAATTGCAGCGTCGCCCTCGTCAGAGTCGATACTGTCTCCCGAGGTGGATGGCAATTCACAAGGCATCTCCGGATCTGGCGCGTCATCATCTAAATCCTCGTCCTCGTCACTACCTAAAATGGGCTCTTCTCCTACCGGCTTCTTCAAAGACTCTGGCTGTAAGCATTCGAAGACGGCAGGCTCCACTCTCTTGCGCTTGTCTACACTCGAGGACGGCAAAGCAGCAATTGCAAGAGTTGTGTCGGATTGCTTGACTGCAGTCAGTGTAGTAGCAGGTGCGGGAAGCGTGGAATTCAGGACATCTGAAACACACAACAACCATCACAATGTACACAAATTAGGTCCAAAATGTATGCGGATGTACTGAAGCAGTTTGCAAAGTGAAGGTAAGATTGCTCAGAAGTACCTCTTACGCCTATTCAGTACTACTGGAATTGACCGATTCGTATCCTGCAAAGGAGTATTACTATGATTGATGTAGCTAATATACACTTTTGTATTGTTAGTAGTAGCCATTGCACACTCTGTAGTGTACAGAACGTAAGTACCCATTGCACACTCTGTAGTTCAACGAGACGAGAAAATGACACTAGTACAACTTCTCTCCTTCTTGTAGAGCTGGCTACTACACAATAGAAGTACTGGACCACAAATTACAAACACTATGTACCTGTAGTACCTATATTTTACTTATCATGTTGTATGTTGTATACTTATAGTAGCAAACCAGTGTAGAACAAGTAGACGGGTAATATGCCATTGTACACACCCGGATACTCAGGTACACTATAATCCGTGAACTACTAGTTTTACAGTTATCCTCATACACACTCCGACGTTAGCTAAGTACTGAACTCGTAAAATGTGCATGCTACACGATAACAATACTACTGAACTGCTTAGTGACCGCCATGCATGTCGTGGACAAGACTACTCTTGTAGTGGCAAGAGTAAAATTCATCTGTACTTCTAGTACAAAACCGGCAGCACATAGACATCAGTAGGCTAAAATTGCAGCATGTATCCTAACTACGCAATTACTAACTTGCAATGAGCTTGAAGTGCACACACCTTCATGTACTGTGAATAAAAAGTACATTCACACACAGTAAATGGAGAATGTGCATGAAGATTATTTTGATGTTTACCATGATAAAGTAGCACAATCTCACCAGCATTGAGAGGCAGGAACGTTCTTGCTCGATTCGCCCTTGCATGAAGAACCTTCCCTCGCTCCTCAGCTAATCCCAGGGCTATCGAACGCTCCTTCACCTGGGCGCTTGGCTCACCCCAACCGAAACTCCTAAACCAATTTGGGTGGGGCAACTCGCCACATCTATCTGCCTTACATTTGTGTCCATTTCCAAAAACCATCCAAGCACAATACGGATGGTATGCATGTCTACAGCTAGAAAGGACAACGTCTAAATCAGGAAAAGGAAACAAACAGAAACTACAAGTCCTGAAATCGATTGTCAGCTCCGAGGAATTGTCGTCTTCGTACACCATGGGGATCGGCCACACCGTTGAGTTGGTCTTCCCTCTCTTGATCTGAAACACCTCGTTTGTCATTGAATCAAATTGCCTCTCCCGAGCTGCACTCAACAACCGGACCTCCTCAAGCTCAAGGTCCACGAGACTCAATTCAGCCCTCTCCTTGCAAGTTTTTTTCTGTGCCCTTGCCAATTGTTCTTGAGAGCCCTCCAACTTGATCACCTCCTTGTGTGTATCTGCCCCCGTCGCCTTCAACCGGTCAATTTCCTCCTTTCTTTCTTCAACGTCCTCCTTGAAATTCTCCACCAAGTCCTGCAGCCGATCGAGTCTCTTCTTCACACCTTCTCTTCTCTCAGTGATCTCAGCCCTCCTGTGCTGCAAACCCTTGCATTCGAGGTGAACAACTTCGAGCAACCCCTGCAAATCAGCAACCCTCTCTCCGCTTGCATCCTTCTTCCAACCTTGCAGATCACCCTCCTGATAAAGGGAGGCTCCCTGCACACAAACGGCGGACCCCAGCCCGCTCTCCGTTTTGCATTCGAACCTGCCTCCTTCCGTTTCGCCGTACTGCGAAATGACGATTACTTCGCAATCGGTCTCCTTCCCCTTCTTGCGAGGGTATGTCACCTTCCTGTCGATCGATCCCTTCACAGGCTGCACAACCAAACTTCGCCATTCCTGGCCACAAACGTCGTGCTCGAGTTTCCGCTCCACTACCGACCGCAATGCCTGCAGCTTTGCCAGGTCGTCGAAGTAGCGCTTTCGCTGCCGCTCGTTCGTCAATTCGCCGAACTCACACCAGTTGACTTGACCCTCCTTCTCCAAATCACGCACCACTCCCTCGGCGAACTTGACCTTGATCTGCGCTGGAATTTTCTGATTGGGGCAAGAGTACACAATGGGGTGTAGGAACTTCACCCTCGCAATTACGTCCTTGTTGGTGCAGCTGCTCCACACGAAGCCGTTCCGTCCGCAATCGCCAATGCGCTGCCCAAAGAGTTTCTTCATCTTGTCGTAGTGGAAGTCCTTCGGCGCTAGTTTGTGAGGATTCACTCTGTGTCGCTCAACTCCGGCCACTCCTCTTAAAATCAGCATTTGTCATCTTCTCGGTGGCGGCTTCAAACGTCGGATCTCGGCGTCAACATCCCGCGGGGAGGTGTAAACCTTCTCTCGGCTTAGTTGATCTCCTCACGTATGGCCGCTTGGATTTTTGCTGCGACCTCCTCCGCTCTATCCGAATCGCTCTCCTCTACTACTGTCACGGACTTCGAGGCAGCAATACGGCGATCGGAAGTAGTCGCCTTCCGCTTAGTCGCCCTGCCCTTTTTGCCATCCGCAAACGCAAAAGCAAACCCGATAAACGATCCGACCAAACCCTAACAATCGAGCGAGTAACGAAATGGAGACAACGATCACAAACTAACTACGGCGACTAACTACGGTGAACTCCAGTAGCTCTCACCCTACACCTAAAAGCCCCCTCTCTAAACTCACACACTCACCGCACGAAAGGCTTTCCTCGCTCTACGTGAGATGACGAGTTCTAAACTACATCAATCGAACTCTCTCAACGAAACTCAAAAATCGAAACTCAAAAACTCAAAAACGAAACTCAACTCCGGTCTCCAAAACTCTCCCTATCGACCTTTGTGCAACTAAGCTCACACACTCACGGCGCAATGCGAGAACGCTCTCAATCGGCTACGACGCGATCAACAAACGGGCGGGGAAGAGAAAGTCGACGCGTGGCGGCGGGAAAGAAGGTGCGGAACAAAACAAAGAACGAGGCGCGCTCCGCCCTCTCCCGCCAAACAACTCGCTCAATGCTGCGAGACGATGACGGTGGTCACCGGTCATCCACGTTCGGGACCGGTGATCACGTTTTTGATAGAACACGCTCCAAATGAAGACCGGCTATCAACGGTGCTTGATTTATTGTAATCTTCACCCACTCAATTGCAAATCCAATGAAATTAATACATGCAACCCTAGTATGTCAAATCCTAAATGTTCATCATTGTAGTATGAATTTACCTAATTAAGAATTTACCTAATTTTGTACCCATTAATCCTAGTTATGAATTTACCTAATTTTTTACCCATTAATCCTAGTTATGAATTTACCTAATTTTGTACCCATTAATCCTAGTTATGAATTTACCTAATTTTGTACCCATTAATCCTAGTTATGAATTTACCTGATTTTGTACCCCGTAATACTAGTTATGAATTTACCTAATTTTATACCTATTTTAGTATAAAGTAAACATATAAATACTTTTAGTGTAATCGCACATTTACTGATTAAACACTATTATTTCTTAATGTAGATTTGTTAATAAAGAAGATCAGGTCTGGCACATTTACTATTTACACACTATTATTTCTTAATTTAGATTTGTGCGTAAAGAAGATTACGAGTGGCACATTTACTATTTAAACACTATTATTTCTTATCATAGATTTGTTAGTAAAGAAAATCAAGTGTGGCACATTTACCATGATTTGAATACTATTATTTCTCAATTTAGATTTGTCCTTAACCCTTAAGCGCCCACAGTGTCGTTTTCCGACATTCTGGATGTGAGGCTCCGTCTTTGGTGCACAACCCCGCTTTCATCCCATCAATTTTTCATCCGCCGTTTTTTTTGCTCAACTCCTCGGTGGGTTTACTCTACTCCCTCCTTGGATAAATAGTAAAAACCTTGATCCTCAATTTGTGAGAATGGGCGAAAGAGATTTTTCATGAAAGTTTTGGTGGTGTGATTTTCAACCCTTTTTTGCATGGATCTTGAAATCCATACCTCCAAATGGCATGCAACTTGCAAGTCTTACTAATTTCCATGTTCCAAAGAAGATCCTACGGTTGGATTTTCCATTTTCATCTTTTATTTGTTTTTACGCAGTTTTGAAAAAATCAGCATTGTTACGAATTGTTAGGAGCTTTACCCCCCCTTGGGCGTTTAGGGGTTAAAGAAGATCAAGTGTGGCACATTTACTATGATTTGAACACTATTATTTCTCAATTTAGATTTGTCCTTAAAGAAGATCAAGTGTGGCACATTTACTATAATTTGAGCACTATTATTTCTTATTTTAGATTTGTTAGTAAAGAAGATCAAGTGTGACTAGTGAGATTTTTAGTCTAACTCGTGAACTTCTATGGTAGTTTGATGTTCAAGTACGTTTCTATGATTTATTCTCTGAATTCATTCTTATAAGTATTGTAATTTCATTCAAATTGCATACAACAAATATGTGATTCCCACATCTCCAAAATTTAGTATTCAATTAATGCACCAAGATTGAACACATACACTATCATGTATTTTCTAAATAAACTGAAATTTTGAGATAATTTATTCTTTATATCCATATGGAAAAGTCTAAGTAGTACAACTTTTCAATAAATATTTGGGTTTACATCAAAACATGTCTACACTCTACACTTACTAAGTATGATATATAATATTTAGTCTTCAATAATTACTCATTATTGGTTTCCTAAACTTGCACATCACTACATGAATTTTGGTTTGAAATACATATTTGATATCTACATAAAATTATGTATGATGTCAATAAAGTAGATATAAAACCAGATGTCCACGTTCATTTCTTGAAACCGCCAGATATATCATATCCAATAATATAAAATAGAATACAGTACTACACTTTTGATAAGATATTATATTTGTACGAGGGTTATTCAACATGAGTCATATATAAACCCTACTTATAACAATTGTATAGATTAATGCATAAATATGCCTTTATACTTCCAATTTGGCTAAAATTCCCAAACCATCACCTCATCATTCATGATTCATCTTAACCCCTACACTATGAATTTCTAGAGTAGTCTAAAGAATGGCCATTATAAGTATCAATTGTAAAAAAAATAATTAAAAATGACATTAAACAATAGCCACACAATTATTACATATGCATTGTTCAAAATTTATGTATGATTAAAATCCACGTTCTAAGCTCATGTTATGAATGCAAACAATGAATATTCAATTATTCAAATGCCTTCTTAGAGTAGATGTATGTGTTCTATGTAATCCTTCCTACAATTTAGGTATGAGAATAAGTGATCATAAATATACATCCTTCGTTCACCCATATTAATCTTATACATCCAGGGAGTTGAAGAGTTTTACATACGCAAACAATTCACATGCATTTTTGAAAGGAGGTTCATTCTCTAGGCACGTGGCAGAAAAAAGTGTTTCATCATCATCTGTATTATGTATAAATTGAGTGTTTGTTCATAGCTTTCAAGACCTTATATTTGCTACCTAAAAGTCCCTATATACTAGGTAATTAGGGTTTTGGAATACATATTTATCATTTAGATAAAATTCTGAATGATGTAGCTAATAAAGTAGATATAAAAACATCCACGCTCATTTCAAACCTCCAAATATATCATATCCAATAATATAAAATAGAATACAATACTCAATTTTTGATAAGATATTAAAATTGTATGAGGGTTATTCAACATGAGTCATATCTAAACCCTAATTATAACAAATGTACTAAAATTAATGCATGAACATGCCCTTATACTTCAATTTCGCTACAATTCCCATACCATGACCTCCTCATTCATGATTCATCTTAACCCCTACACTATGAATTACTAGAGTAGTCTAAAGAATGGCCATTATAAGTGTTGTAGAAAAAATAATTAAAAATGACATTAAACAATAGCCACAAAATTATTACATATGCATGGTTCAACATTTATATATGATTAAAATCCACATTCTAAGCCCATGTTATGAATGCAAACAATGAACATTCAATTATTCAAATGCCTTTTTAGAGTAAATGTATGTGTTCTATGTATTCCTTCCTACAAATTATGTATGAGAATAAGTGATCATAAATATTCATCCTTCATTCATCCATATTAATCTTATGCATCGTAGAAAAGCATAGGTTTATCTATGCAAACAATTCATATGCATTCTTGAAAGGATGAAGTTCATTCTCTAGTCACGTGGCTAAAAAGGTCCATTGGATCCATTCCCTCTCTTCAACTTGCCACCAAGACATTCCTTTCTTTAATGTCCAAATTTAATACTTGACAGGGAATCTTCTCCAAATTGATTTGGAACTTTGCACAATGTCAGACTACGTGGCGCACTAAGAGTGAATCACCCCAACACAATCAATCGGGACCCTTCAAATTCGGGAGCATTTATTGCCCTAATCCGACGGCTGCAGGTACTCTTGCATGTGTACTCCCTGTACACAATGACAGAAATGTACTAAAGTGTACTGGACGGATCTGCAAAAAACTGCATGGGTCTAGCATGCTTTCACCCAAACAGAGGTTGCTTCTTGTCAAGATGAAGAATCCTTACCAGGGTTTGTGAAGTTCAACTATAGAACACTATTTCTAAAGTCTTGGTATATTCATTCATGACTATGTATGTAAAAAATAGAGTTAGAATTTTAGGATACAAATGATAGATGATAGATAGATAGAAACTCCGGTCCCGTTCCAAGGGGCCGGCGTGAATGAAGTGCCCGTTTTAGAATACACATGTTAAGAAATGATATTGTTTGATGCAAAAATTCATCTTAGAAAGTGAATGGTATAAATATTTTTGTTATCTCAACCTAGAGACATTTAAAATAAATACATTATTTTTAAAATTTATAAGCATTCATAAATTATGACTTCAAAATTTTAACAAAATAGGAGATTATACAATGTCAAGTTGCTTTAACTTCAAAGTTCAAACCCATTGATGATGGTTTAAAGAATTTAACTCTTAGTCAAAACGAGTTTAAAGTAACTGGTAGGAGTCATTGCGCCGCGTTTGAGCCATGTAGTACAATCATATACTTTGTACTAACTTATTGTGAGATTTGTAATTTTGTAGTTATTAATATGCCCTCGCGGCATGGCCATGCTCAAGTGAAAGCACAATAGGGTGGATCAAAATATAATTTACGCCCTCTAATTTGCTTGTTCAGTGACTGTTCTTGAACTCTTCCACATCCTTGAGTAATAAGTACTAATATTTTTTAAGATTTAGGTAGAAGGGGTGAAGTGTGCAAATTACTCGACCAATTTTTTCAAAATCATTAGGAACTTACACATAGTAACTTCACTTCTTGTTTTTCAAAACAATGCGTTTCTCATACTCAAAAATGTCACAATTACTCAAATTCAATAAAAATTAAGTTGCAAAGTACAAAAAAATAAAAATGGTTAGAGAGAGCATCTTTACATGTTGAACATGTTGCATCATTACTTTCCATTAACTCATTCTTCCTTAATATTGTTATCGGTCAAAGTCGAGAATCTTTGATATAATGTAATTTAGACAAAAATCAGAGTTTTTTGTTGGAGTTTTGTGCACTCCACCATATTGATAATATCCACAAGTGGGAGATTTTACCAACTTAGCTTGTTCGACACAAAAGGCTACTTCTGAAAAGTGCAAGATATTCAACATTTAGTACTTTTTTTGTATTCTTAGTACTAATTTAAATTTTTTTTGATGGAGGTAGTCACGTGGTACAATCATTGTGATTTTTATCGTTAATTGAAAATTGCAAATAGAATTTCCCTTACTGTTCACTCTTATTCCCATTTGATGTCAATGTAAAAGATTAGATTTTCAATACCTAAAGCACACAACAACATCAAGCAATTTAGGGGCATTGACTTTGGTAATTCATAGTAAGAAGTACTTGTCAATAAGTGTGCCACCCTAGTGTGCTTCTACCCGCTCACTTAAATACTTGACAATGCCTCTCTTGTTTGTCTATTAGACTTAAAATTAGGTCATTTTTGTAATTTTTGGTGATTTTTGGGCCATAAGTACTGGGAAATTCAATATCTGGGGATCCGTTTACCCGGCTAGCGATCCAATTGTTTTCTACAACTCTACAAAAAGCCCACATCCCACAACACCTCATGCCCCCCGATCCGACCGGTGCCCGAGATCGTAACGTCACACGCAAAAACAAACAAAAAAACTACTTGCCTTGGATGAGGGGTTTTTTTAAACATGTAGAGAGAAACTGTTTCTCTCACAAATATACCTTGGCAACTGTTCAATTGTTGTTTCCCTCAACAAACTAGTTATTGGTATTTATCCTTGTTCGATGTAGATAATTAAGATTTCACCAATAAGAAAGTTGTTCACCTTCATCTCAAAAAAACTCTTGAATTGAAAAAACACTAAAAATAAATCTTGGCTCAAATAATAGCCTTGCAATGGTGAAAGTTGCCTCATATTTCACAAAAGAAGAATGGTCTAATTCTAAATTTCTTGCACCAAAATCTCTGCCATACCTTCATAACGTACGGGATGACATTAAGATTTTTAGAGAAAAAACTAAATTTGAATTGGATTTCAACCCAAAAATTAAAATTCATATCCAATGGTGGATATAGGAGAGAAAACTTTTCCGAGACCATGCATTTTTTGGGTCCACTTTTCGGACCTAGGGACGCTAAGGGGTCAAAACAAATAGTGCCTAAATGTGAAAGAATCATATGTGGATTAGACTACACAAAAAAGATGCAACTTCCAATTTGACTGTTGGGATTCATTATACCTATGTATGTCAAGACAACATCCTTTATTGAGAGTCATACTCATGGAAACAAGAACACACATTCCGGAAACTACCAAAGGTGATTTAATACATGTTTCTCAATGAAGAAATAAAAAAATTTCTAATCAAGAATATGTGCGCTATGTAGAATTTGCATTTGATCACATGTTTTGCTTTGCTCTCTCACTCCACATATGCCAGTGCTCCCATAATGTCACCAAAAGTATGACCGTAACATGATCTGCCGATACATTAGAGCTTCATCTCCTTCTAAAAAATCTCAAAGCACTTGCTTGTATTCGGTCCAAATTGACCTCAAATGTCAAAACCACCAAAAGAATGTTGTAGCACCTTCAATGCTTTGCTTTAAAATCTCCTACCAATTCATGCTATTGTAATCCTAACCTTCACATGTACTCTTAGATAAGAGCATACAAACAAACAAGACTGCACAAACATCAAACTATCTATAAGTTAGAGTTATATTTGAGTTCAGTAAAAAAAAAAAAGTAAACTACTTAGATACTGGCCGACTGGATTGCGAGTTTGCTGGCCAGTGTGGCCCCAGCATCAATCAATGATCGATTTCATCCACTCTCTATGAGAAGGCGGAGGTGAATGAAGGTGAACAATCCACTCCCTTTGAGGAGATGACAGTCAAGGGAGATCCCAGCTGCAGATACATTGTTCGAAATCGTCTCCGAATATGGTAAACAGACAATCTTTATTGGGGACTTCATCTTCTTCCTCAGTCTCTTCTCTCAATCTGAGTCCGGTAGCGTCCTCGAAAATCTTCCTTGCCCACCTGAAAGTTCGTATAGCCTCCTTGCCAGTGACAGCGGCCATTAGAAATGGTAAATCTGAGCACCCATCCGAAATTTCGACGCTCTTCTCCATCCCATTCATTAAACGGCGACACTCACTTCGATCGAGACTCCAAAAACTCGAGTTATTGACTTCGTGCTGCTGCCTTTCTGAGCTCAGCTTCTGATGGGCCATCGATGGTTGCTCTGGAGTCATTGATTTGAGCCTCATAGTCTCCTGTTCTCTCATCATGGTAGCTTCTTGCTGATGCCTGTTCGAGCTCTGTTCTTGATTGGTGGTTGATGGCTGTTCTTGCTTTGATTCATCTTCTGGAGTCACGGATTTGTACCCAATCGTCTCGTTTTTCCTCACGTTAGTTTCATGCTGCTGCCTTTCCGAGCTCAGTTTTTGATAGGCCATCGATGGTTGCTCTGGAGTCACGGATTCGAGCCTCATAGTCTCCTGTTCTCTCATGGTAGCTTCATGCTGCTACATGTCCGAGCTCTGTTCTTGATGGGTGGCTGATGACTGTTCCTGCTTCGATTCATTCTCTGGAGTCACGGATTCGTACCTAATAGTCTCGTTTTCCCTTACGTTGGTTTCATGCTGCTGCCTGTTTGATTTCTGTACTTGATAGGCGATCAATGGCACCTCCTCCACCGATACATGCACTGGAGTCTCGGGTTCGACCCAGATAGTCTGGTGTTGCCAAATCGCTTGTCGCTCCAAGCTCGGCGTTAATGGGTGTGACGTTCTCGATTGGTGTGGCTGGGTCACTCGTCGCTCCGAGCTCGATGCATTCCCGTGTGCCCTGCTCGATTGGTGTGGCTCGATCGCCCGGCGATCCAAGCTCAATTCATCTCGGTGCGCCCTGCTCGACTTGTGTGGCTTGGTCGGTCGTCGCTCTAAGCTCAGCTCCCTTAGGTGCACCCTGATCGACTGG
Source organism: Bryum argenteum (assembly GCA_037043015.1). Lineage (NCBI taxonomy): Eukaryota > Viridiplantae > Streptophyta > Bryopsida > Bryales > Bryaceae > Bryum > Bryum argenteum. The sequence goes on along the minus strand of CM073323.1, from coordinate 10,644,079 downwards.
TATGTCCCGGTCGCCTGTCCCTCCCAGCTTATAGCCCTCGGCTGTGATCGTTCTCCGGTAATCGAACGCTGCTTTTCCATGCTCGACTGGCGTGACCCGCTTGCTTGTCGCTTCCAGCTTCGCTCCCTCGACTGGTGTGGTCCGATCCATGGCTTCTCCTTCTTGCACCAACTGATTGAACGCTTTTCGGTAATCGAATGCTTTTCGGTGAATGAATGCTGCTTTTGCGTGCTCGACTTCCGTGGCTCGGTCGTTTGTTGCTCCTGCTGCTCACCCGATCGTCCATGTGCGTCTGTACAATACTCCCAATAAGAAGTGTAACGCTCGCAAATGCTATGGCCACCTTGACGTTGTAGCCTCTCCCCCGACCCCGACCTCTCACTCCTCCGCCACCTCCTTCCCCTGTCCGTGTCCGTGTCACGCTGGCGGTGCACTTCCTGGCTCGCATCCCCGCGCACTTCCAGCCGGTGCACAGATTGCTGCTCGTCACGGCGTGCAACAAAGCGGCTGGTGCTCCAATTGCCGTCACCCTCGCCATGACTCGGGCCATGGCGTCTTGGGAATTTCGCGGACGGTTCGTCATCCCTGCAACACGGTCTCCGCTCGGAGGAATGGTCCTTCTCCGACCCGGATGTTGACATGCTCACTTCTTTTGTACCTGGAAAACTCTCAACGGGTTGGTCAAAGATTTAAAAGATTCCACACCAAATAAAATATTTACAAACAATCATTTTATTACCTCATATTTGAGAAATGTCTGATAAGTATCCAAAGTGAGTGTGATGTCACATAGTATTTACACTTGATAGTGTAGATTTTGGAGGGTGTGGATTGTCTCATATAGAGCATGTTAGACAATGAGCACTAGTTGTCACGAACAAACTGTCAACCACTTCATGTAGGTTACATCCTTTTATGCTAGTTTTTGATCATGACTTTATGACCTTACTTGTAACTCAAGTTTTTGGCCTTTGAAGGTTGCTGGAGGCCTCCCCATTAATAGAAGTATAAAATTCAATTATCTACCATCTTCTTTTCATCTTAGGATATTTGGAGATATATTTATAAACATTTAAGACTTGCGATGGGTGAAAGCATACAATAACTTATTACTTTGGTATGCAAGCCATATAAAAGAGTGAATGAGAGCAAAATATTTCTCAATGCACTTTCAAGAATTATTTCGAACTAGAGAGTATGGACAAATCACATTAACAAGATTTTTGCCCTCCTTTGACCCCATGCACAACTTGACTCCCCACGTAAAGCCCTCTTTGATGTACCTTACAAAACGACAAAAAAAAAAAAAAAAAAAAAAAAAAAAAAAAAAACACTCCAAGTTGATGGCATTGCACCAATCTAATTGGTTTACATCCAGGATAAAAATCTTTCCTTATTTGTGTAAAAGAAAGCTTTGTATAAGAAAAACTATGAATTGCATTGAGCCTCTTTGAAATGCATGTGAGTATGTGACTCTAACTTGAAGTCTTGAACTGCATATAAGGCTTCTAGTATTTTTTTTACATGCTTTTTAAAATTCCCAAATGAATCCTTCAAAATTACAATGCATCAATATTTATAAAATGACCGATTGGATGATGAGGGGTTTGGAACTTTGAATATTGAGTTAGGATACAAAAACAACCAATCACATGGATAACATGTTCTAGCAGTAAAGTGCCAATTACACATCCCTCAAACTTGATCACTTGAAATAACTTATTTTCTACATGGCCAAATTTCTTGTGTGACCAAGTTGGCCAAAAGTCATGAACATCTTACATTCTCAAGAATTCCCTAACTCCTTTTAAGTGCCAAGAATTTGATGTTATTGGCTTCTTAAACAGCTTTACATTGTTCATATCCCAATAATACTTCCGAGACGAATTACATAAGAAGAGAGGATTTTTGCCCATTCAAACTCCATGAATGCCTTGACTCCCCATGTCACAAGTAAATAATTTACCTCAGAGTAAATAATTTACCATGATATCTCAAAGACATTGATATGACAAATTGTCACCATTTCACAAACATTCAAATGACGGTTTTGAGTGGGAACCTTGACATCTAAAATAGTAAAATATCACCATATTAATGATTGTAAATTTCTCATGTACGTGATAATGATGAAAAGTTTCTGTTTGCCAGATATGATGAATTTATTGGCATGAACACTATGATCAAAATGCTTGTTGAAATTACTTTCATTATAAATGAACAGTGAACCTCCTACTTTGTTCCAAAGTTATTGTTGCACAAAATGTTGAAGGCAGACAATCACATGCTGACTTACAGAAGCTCACAGCTCTCAGACACTTCTAATCACCATCGATCACTAATACGCTATACTCATGTGCATTGTTTCCAATGTTGTTATTCAATCACTTTCGTAAGGGGGATCATTGCTTCCCACAGAGCTGCGAGGCGAAGGTGATCTCGGAGGTGTCCTCGTCTCGGCCAAAACCGCCCTCAGGTGCACAAACCGCCTAGCAGTCCTTTCTGATTCCTCTCTCCATATCCTCACCAGCCTCTGAATTCTCTCTATCTCGGCATCAGCACCCAGTGGTGTGGCCGTATCTTCCTGTGAATCATCTTCCTCTGAATCGCTTGAATCTTCCAGTTCGATAACAGGGATACCGTTTCTCTCCCGGACCTCAACTTGTTCCTGTGCTGTGACCCTCTCCCGAACTAGTCTTCGCCGTGTGCGACGCACGTAAGTGGGCTGCCTCTGAAACTGTAGCAAGGTTCTGCGAAGGTTCCTTGGTGCAGGAACTCGCGGATACTGTCTGTTGTTGAGTTGTCCACGATCAGCACGCACCTCACGTGAAACTACATTGGCCTCAGGTCTTGTAGCCACAGGACTTTCAGGAGATTCTAAAGACACTGGCTTGCTGGTCTGCTCATACTCCTGCTCGCTTCCATCTGACTCAGAGTAGAGATGATTCGAGTCGGCAATTCTGGGCGACTGCTGATCCATTGCACAGAACTAGGAGAGAATGATCTAGTCAAGCCCCGTTATCCTCTGTAGGCACTAACTCGACCAATGCAAACAAAAAGCAACTCGCTCTATCTGTTCCTGGCTGTGGATCACCCGGGCTTATGCGAAATTCGAAACTGAAATGCATTTCTGAGAATAAGCATACAAGCTTTTATAGGACTGGTAGGATGCCTCATCAGTGGGTTTCTACATGGAAGCCTCGGGAGTCAGTGGGCTTCTACATGGAAGCCTGGGGAGTCAGTGAGGTTCTAATAGAGAACAAGGGCGGGTGATTGGGTGACTAGCCGATGCATTCTCCTCATCCAAAAATGTCTTTCAACCTGTCGTCGATAAACCAGATTCACATGAAAAAGATTCTTCCTCTGTCAGTCTACAATCTATAATAATGTACAAATTGAACAACAAACTCACTGTCGTTCAGACCTGAACCACAAATGATTTCTGAACTGAAACAATGCGAGATCCACATCTATATAGCCAGCTCTAACTACATATACGGGCGGCCACATCAATACAGATCCTTTTAGACTAGTCTTCAACTTTTTATGCTCTTTCTTACACAGTTCAAATGTCAATCATTCTGATAAGTGGGGACCTACCACTTAATCTCAGAGTGTTTGTACAAATATTATTCTTCATGATTACAAACAGTTTTAAGGTTAGATACTTAGATTACGTCACACTATGCACACAAGCCTTCATTATTTTATCAAGGTTGAGATGTTCTCTGCACCATCTTCTAGTATGAACACGATTTGTATCAATAACGAATTCCATTTAATATAACGGTTTCGAAATGTATTAGAGGAAGACAACTTACAAGGTGAGTGAGCCCATTTTTTGTAGCATGAGCGGCTCTCCCCCATGACTAGATTCCGGAAGCTCTCACAAGAAAGAGTATCTCTGTGCCTCCCACATGTATGTACCACGATATAAATCTCATTATCTAGAGACACAACTCCATGCACGTTATAGAGGTAACATCCTGCATCCTTGCCCAACGAGAATCTCAGGTTTGAGAGCTCTGAATCTCGTTAATTTGGAATGAAACGATCTAAAACGGGGTGAATTTCGTACCAGCTCGTGGTCCATATCGTAGTCAGACGCTGTGTATTTTTAAGAGGTCGTCCTTAATTGTTTACCTCAAAGCCAAATACTTCGTGTCGAAGGCCCCTGCACATTCAATGACTTTCAATCAGTTGGAGAAACAAGTATCATATATATTAGATCATTCGCACTGTATAGACTATCCATAATCAATGCGGTTTCAAGAAGGGAGAATACATAAGACGAACTAACGTCAGTATATGTCAGTATAAGCGCCTTGATCTGTCCTGACTCGGATCCCTGGAAGAAAGTTACAACACAAAAGTGTGTCCAGGCACGTTCTATTATGCAGAAGTTTCAAACAAACAGAAGAAATCTGACGTGATCTGCTCTCCCAGCTATTGATTTTCAACTCTTTCTGCCTTCAGATATAAATGAACTTCAGTCATTTTTAGGGAAAGCACGTAGTCGTTGTTTGAAGAGAAACATACCTTACCCAAAATCCCCAATTTGTTGGTTTTACGACAATGATGCACATGCAATTTCTGACTGGACTCGTGCGCCATTTCTACACCGTCTAGAATTCTAGTCGATACAGGAGCTTTCCTTAGGCACCCGAGGAAAGTTCTTCTTCTTATTCCTGCAAAAACGAACTCTACAAACTCAACATATCACCACCTGCAAAAAAGAGCTTGAAAAAGCGCACCCTAATCCCAGAAAATCAGCCTGAGCCATCTCGTTCGAAAAGTTATCTCCAGCCGGAAACTGTATCACTGTCCGGTGTCAGGACATGAGCTTGAAAAAGCACATCTTAACCAAGAAAATTTCAGTCCTACTTCTCGCAGCTGTCGAAAAAGAATCTACAGTTAACAAAAATACCTTAATATCTTTCAGGATCCAAGATAAACATGCACGATACATCGAAAAGAGTAAATAAGTATACTAAGGGTGAAGAGTAAAGTAGAGTAAAGATTAAATATTCGCAAGTGAACTGCTACACATGATATCGTCTATTTGATAGAACTAGCGACCTTCGTCCTTCATACTTGATCGGTTCAACACAAAGAATGCTGGTAAAACAATGGCCGTGCAACTATGCCTCAAGTTACAAATTGTACAGCGGCTGAATGCGGGTCAAAGGTGATGTCAAGTTTTGGAACCCGAGACCTCAAACCCTCAACCTCGATCATCCTTCACTGATCGTCAAACACCACAACGCTAGAAAATGAGTACCAACAAGCGTAGATTTCTTCTCCGTGATTCACAAGCGTTACGCTATGTTGCTGGTGGTGTTGCGCGACTCCGTTCGTGCAAGGGAGAGAGTGGTGGTGGGAGAGGTAGGACGAGTGGTGCTGTCGGTTCCCGATTGCATGAAGCTTTCATTCGTCGTTAATCGCTGCTTCTACTGCCTAACTATCTTCTACCCTAAGTACTGGAAATACGTGATCAAGCTCCTTTACGAAATAGGACAACACTGAAAAAGCATTCTGCTGGATCAGAGAACAAAAACGCACGGTACGTGAAATTAGAAGGCTATTCATAACTGGCCGCCAGAGAAGATGTTGTGCGGTTGACAAAACCTGCTCTTCAGCTCATCAACCGAACTCGATCATTTACAGTCGATCGATCATACGATATGAATGCAGGAAACAGTGGCCGGAGATCGCTGTAACTGCAATTTCTACAGTAGGTGGATTCGAAGAAAGCATCAAGCTGATAAATACAAAATGTCCAACCCTCAACCTCGATCATCCTTCAAGATCCCGGCAAACAGCACAATACAAGCAAGATACTCACCTAGAAATGCAGTATAATGAATTCCCCTGAGCGGAACAAGGACGCCAAGGACGCCGTCAAGTTGTGTTGCTGATGGTGTTGTCCATTCGAGGAACAGAGAAGAGAGAAGGGTTATGACAAGCAGAGTGCTGGTCCACGGGTGCATGGAGGTTATACTCCTAATTCTTCGTTGACTGCTATCTGACTATCCTCTGTCGTACGTGACCAAGATCAATCTCCTATACGGCACTTTCACTCACTTCGACTTTCTTCACAAGGGCTGCTCTTGTGCTCCGAATATGGTGTGCATGTGTCGGGGCGATTACTGCTGGAGATCGTCATACTGATTCGAATATCATTCACAGTTACTCAGTTCGGAAGGGACTAACCACTGCTTACGGTCAATGCAAGCTTGATATCAGATGCTGAAACTACTGCAGGAGTGCAGGTCCTGTTCAAGTGATATTAACTAAAAGATAATGTTACATCGGGGACGAACCGTTCTGCATGAAAGTGGACTACTGTTGCCTAAGAGACATGTTCATTTTAGCATCAATGGCCATATTAGTTACATTGAGACAATATGTGCACTTCGAGACTTTGAGCATACTTTAGGTCTGTTGGAATTATCCCGGGTGGGGATAAAACTTGAATGCAACCTTTGGGCACTAGAGGTATTCATGTGTATTGCTATATAAAAGTCTCAAATAATAGAACATTTCAATATTGAAGATGTTGAACGGTTTTTCTTTATCCCCGGATCAAATATGAGACTCCAAATCGTCTCAATATAACGAATATCGCCTGGTTCACATTTGTATTCATCCTTGTATGAGTTTTTGGGGCCTTACATCATCATTGTTATAATAACATCATCTATATATATAAAAGAACACGATAACCTGCTAGCGATTCTTTGCAGGTTGCCCGACCTGATGCAGCCGGTTTTCTCTATTTGCCCTTGGTGATCCTTCCCGGTAGTAGGGTGGTTTGCCCATGAGAGTATACACGGTATGAAGAGTTTTAAAGATTTTGAAGGATTTCCGTAGGTGGTACTTGATTGTTATTAAGAATTTATTAAATCTCATCAACATAACAAGAGTCGAAGGGACAAAGAATGTGGAACATGTAAAATGGAGCAAAGTAAGGAGTAAAGAGGAGATCAACGGAACATGGAACACGAACTAGGAATTGGGTACGGAGAATGGGAACAAAAACAGATAATGAGAACCACATGTCAATGTATGATAGGAACTGGGAACAAATTATGGAAATCGGGAACAAATGATGAAACCAAGAAGGGAAATTGGGGGATGGCCGGATGGGGGAGCCGGAATCGGGAACAAAGGATGGAAACCACGAATGGGAAATTAGAGGTTGGGAGTGATTAGTAAAATTAAAGAGAATGGGGAACCAGAATAGAACAGAAGACAACTGCGAAGTAGGGATCCATGGAATGAAGGATATCCTAAAATTCTTATAAAGCAAGGAGATACAATCAACAAGAGAATCAAGGATAGGGGTCAGTTTTTGAGGAGCACCAAATAAAAAGCTCATCCATCGGGATGAGGGGGAGAAATTAATCAAAGACATGCATGGTCATGGCCATTATCAGTTGGTCATGTATACACGACATGAAGAGTAATTGTTCTAAAGATTTTGAAGAGTTCTCTAAATGGTATGTGGTTGTTATTAAGATTTTATTAGATCCCAATAATAAAAATACAAGGAGTTAAAGAGACAAGGAATATGGAACATAAAAATGGGAGCAAAGAAAGAGTCACTTGAGGGGAGATCAAGGGAACATCGGAGGGGAACCAGGAATCGAGATTAAAGGATAAGAATTACGAAAGGAGGATGAGAACTACTAACAAATAATGAGAACCAAGAATGAATGATGGGAACTACATACAAATGATGGAAACTAGGAACAAATGACGGAAACCAAAAAGGAAAGTTGTTGAAACACAAAAGAAATGATGAGAACGGGGAACGGGCTAAAGCATGGGTAATCAGAAAAAGGGAACGCAGGACATGCTATAAATCTTAAAAAGTAGGAAGACCATTTATGAGGAAACCGAGGATAGGGTGTAGTTTTTGAAGAGCACCAAATAAAGTGCTTACCCATGGGACGAGGGGAACTTACTCACTAATCAATTGAATACTTTTTTTTTTTTTTTTTTTTTTTTTTTGTCCAAAGGACATCGATATATAGAAGTTCTAACCTATATCCTTCGGACTAGGACATCAAAAAGGGCCGATCAATTTATTTTTTTGAAACACGTAACAAACTAAAAATTTAAACTCGGGTTTAAAAAGAAATACGTAGTTGGAGGATTCTCAATAGGGTATAATTATTTTTTATACCTAGGTGTGAATTTTTTACATGTTTTAATAAATTTCGATCTTACCTTTTTGATGTCCGTGTCCGGAGGACACGGGTTAGGACTTGTTGTTATAATAAAAAGAGAAAGTTAAAATATACAAATTGCTCTTAAATATGTTAAAATTGACCTATTTAGAGTGCCACTTGTCATGTCACAATAGTCATCACATCGTGCTTACAAGATGGCAACTTCTGTTTCAAGGTTAATGAATCCCCCATTTGGTCCCTTGTAAGTGATTTGAGGGGTTTTATGAATATACTTAAAATGTTCTTGGACATAATTCCCAAAAGTCTCACTTTAATTGTACAATCCTTGGGATTCTCAAACGTAGAATGTTCTTGACTCTTTGCCAATCAACCGATCACAATCTTATTACTTCGGAAGATCCAAATCTTATTACTTTTAATACCCTCTTAATATTGAAATTTGAGCTGCTACATTCCACTCCCCTTCCCTCTTATTTAATATAATTAAAATAAGAAAGCTTGGAAATGTTGCTTAATAACAATGCTTTAAAAGAGACTTCAATCCCTACTATGCTAAAAAAACACATCTCGTGACTGCATCCAAATGTAGCTCAATTTTTGTTTCTTGCATAACCTTGAAAGAATACGGAGAATTGAATTGTAGAATTTAAAATAAGAACGCTTCTTTGAATTTAGTTCACACTTACCAAATTATAACAATAATATGAAATTGTAAATACAAAGTCAATATATAATTAATTTAGTAATTCTAATGTGGGTGAAAGCATGCTAGGGTGTCATAGTTTTGGACAAGTACTTCTACCAAAAGAGTACCAAAAGTCAAGAAACATGGTGAGCCTCTGCAAAGTGGAGTACATTGGGTACTAGTTACTAAAATTGGTATTTTGACACCTGTACAATGGGCGCTGAGTGCGACCTTTACGGCCCACTAATAATCAATGATTATATTTGGATTTTCTAAGATTGTGCACTTGATGTGTGGTGCGGAAGCACCGGTGACCACCTGTAAGGAATCTCCTGCGACCGGTGACAGCCGGTGGTCCAATAGGGAACCCTGATCTGCTGACCGGGAGGGCCGGTGTCTACCTGCATCGTCTCGCACCTTGAGCCGTTTGTTGTTTTTTGAAGTTTTTTCTTGCGCGCTCCCGCCTTGCAGTTTTTGAAAGTTATGGTGCTGATACGAGAGTGCATGCGTGTTGCACGAGTGGTTTCGGTGTGAGTCGTGCTCGTGTTCTGTGAGTGTTTGAGTAGTCGCGTTCTTCGTGTAGATCAGGGTGCTCGAGAGTTTGTGAGTTTTTGAGTTTGTGGGTTCTACAGGAGTGAGTGAGTTTTAGTGCTTTGAGTCGTTCCAAGCTTCGTTCCAAGCTTCGTTCCAAGTGTAGACTTCTGACATGCGGAGGTGAGAGTGAGCGGGTTTGAAAATCCGGTTATAGGGAAGGCTGGACCGCTGGAGGTGTTTAGGGTTTAGGGACCGGTGTTTGAAGCTCGATGGCGAAGACGAAGTTCACTGATGAACACGGGAGGGTACGTCCGGCTCCGTCGCGGTCCAAAGGTGGGGTGCCGAAGGCTGCTGCAACAAAAGCGGCCTCATCGAAGGGTGTTACGAAGCGAGGAGAGGCCCGGGCAAAAGCCAACGACGCTGCCGAGAGAGGAACTTCCTCGCAAGCTGCGGGAGAGAAGGACCATGAACAGGAGGGTTCCGATTTTGATGAGGATGACGAAGACTTAGATTTGGAGATGGTAGACGTTGAGTCTGAGCTGAAGAAATGTAGACCGCCACCATCGAAACTCTTGGTGGCCGATTGGGTAAACGAATACGGCTTGGTTGGGACTGGTAAGAATCCCAAGAGCTGGTACAAGGGTTACAAGAAGGACGAGGAGATGATTCCCATCTTCGGCAAGCGATATGGGGACAGGGGCTGTGCAGGGTACAAGTGGCAAGATTGTGCTCACAAAGAGATCTTGGCTAGGGTTTTGGAATTGCATCCAATCATCTACATGCACGACAAGGATCACATGCCGCCCTATTTGAAGGTGAGGTTCGCTGAGGGTATCGTCTATGAGCATGAGAATGGTGTGGGCTCGGTGAATTGGGCCGCGTACGCCCAGCAAGTCAACAAGACGCAGCGGACTAGGCGGACTGATAAACGAAAGCGGTTGGAAATCTGCAAGGAGCGAGGCGTTGAGAAGATTGCTGCTGCTGATATGGCACAGATCGAGGTTGACGTTGAGCCGAGTTGTGTGGAGCCAGCATCGACTTCAAAGAAGGTATGCACTGTTCTTGATGTATGCAAGTTTTCATGAAGGAAGATGGTGACAGAAATCTTTGAGTGACGACCGGGAGTGTGTTGTGTGCAATGTAGGATGTTTCGGAGGTTTTTGCATCGAGGGTACCCACCAAGCAGGAGGATGATCAACGTACCTCAACCAAGGAAAGAATTGTCCGGCTGGGTGACCACGCGAGAATCTTGGAGTTGGAGATTGCGGCCTCAAAGACTGCGCTTGCCGCTGCGACGAAGAAGGTCCGGGAAGTTAAAGACGAAGTGAGGGCGATGTCGTCAAACCTTGAGCAACTTGACGACGACCTGAACGAGTTGAGTGCACAAGTGGCTTCGGAGGAAGACGTGGATGCAAAGTGGTCTTACAAAGCCACAGAGAGGTTGAAGATAAAAGCCACAGTAAAGTTTGAGACTGCTGCTGCCATGGCCATTGTAGTTGAGAAGGAAGTTGAGGAGATCGAGGCCAAAACGAAGGCACAGCAACGACAGCTTGTCGCGGTCACAGAGGAAGCCATGCACCTGAAGTTTGGAGGGCGCCCGTCTGGTTTACATCCGTGGCCAATGTTTTACCCATTGGTGCATGGCGAGGATGTACAGGTCACAATTGTAGCTGTTAGGAATTGCACATTATATAGTTTTCCGTTTTCAAACCATGATATCATTGTAGCACCATGTATGCACGTCTACCATCCGTGGTGTGCTTTTGTTGTGTTTGGAAAGGGTAGCCGGTGTGTATTAAGAAGTTGTCAAGCTGCTGTGCATCCAAGTTGGCATCAGAGCTTCGGGTGGGGCAATCTTTCTGAAGACATCGTGAAGGATGCCAGGAAGATTAATATGGATGGCGAAATGAAGTTGCTAATGGAGGATCAAGAGGGCAGGGTGAAGGATGCATCCGAATTGGGTACGTTTTCTGATTCTGGAGTTTAAGCTTGTAGTGGGTTGGGAGAACCTGCTGATGATGATGTTGCTCATTTTGCTTGGAATTTGCAATTTAGGATCTGCATGTCATTGCTTCAGTGCTTTCTGAGTGCATTCTGCAACATGAGAATGTGTTAAGTGGTGGAATGTGTGATTGGGTAGGGTGGTGTACTCTGGCTACATTCGGTAGCTTGAAATGCTGTACTTACTTTGTGTTAGTATACTGTCTTACAGTATATATGTAATGTGAGTACTGAGTTCTGAGTGACGTGCGTAGTGAGAGTAGTGGCGAAAGTACTCTTTAGGTAGAATTAGTGATCATTTTAGTAGACAAAGGTAGCGAGAGTACTGGCAAGTAGTCTGCATGTAAGTTTGGTACTGCGGTTTAGGGTGAAATGTAGAGAGTGTACTATGAGAGTAGTCAGCATGTAGAGTTAGTACTGACTATTGGTAGTTAGAATGTCGACTAGATAACTTTGGTACTTTGAGGTTTAGTAAATGTAGAATGTGTACAAGTTGGATATTATATGTACAATGCGAATATATTTAGGTACTGCATGAGTACTGGTGAGATGTAGATTACCTTGAAGTACTTTTTCGCTTTGGTGATAAACCATGGATGATTTCTGCTTTGGTCTCTTACTGTTTGTTACTGTACTAAGTCCTGAAATTGTGAGCACAGCATTAGCACTACCAGGAGAGACCAGCAGCCCAGACAAGGCACCTACACGGATGGTGGACATCAGTGAGAAGAGGAAGGCACATGAGCAGCCAGAAATGGAGGCACCCACAATTACATACAGCAAAGTAGATTGTGGCGAGAAGAATAAAGAGACTGAGATTGGTAGCGCACCAGCGAGTGTCAGCCCAGGTGTACCAATACCTGCTTTTGTCCCACCTAAGCCGGTCCCCAAACCAATTTTACGCGTTTCAGGCGTTCAATGCACCAGCAAGAAACAGAAGAGCAGCCCTCCCAAGCCATACGATAATACAGGTCTGATCAAGAATAATGATACTTTGCATTATGTTGGACATGTTTAAGTATTTCTCTGTCAAACTAAATTGTGTGTGCTTTTTGGTGCATGCCAGGTTTACTGAAGGGCATTCCTCGGCAAGATTCGGAATCAGATGAAGATATTGCTTCATCAAAGCGGGACGAGGGATCCGATTGTGACGGCGAGGAGCAAGATGGGGGAGATTCACCGGCTGCCATGAACCACCAGAGCGCATTCTCTCCGATCGAATTAGAGGTGGGCGAGGGTTTAGAGGAGGTCTTCAGGTGGTGACGAGAGAGCCCAGCGCCACTACAGCCGTCAACGACAGGGTGGAAGGGGCAGCCGACTGTGGTGCTTGCACATTGGCAGACATGGTCCTGGAGTTAGCAAGGATTGCGGAGGACGTGAAGGAATCAGGCACCAAGAAAACAAATGAAGTCGCTAAATTGGGTGATACCCCGTTATCCGGTTTAGTGTCTGTGAGTGATCGGCCTGTGATAGAGCAGAGCTTGCCCAAAACCTTGAATTTTACCGTGGAAGCAGAGGAGGAGGAGACAGGTGCAGATGGGACAGCTGCCCCTCAACTGCAGGTGGAAGGGGGGTCACCAAAGCCCACGCTTGAGGAGGAGGTCCTCGAAGAGGTTCAGACCGATTCACCACCTTCCTCTCCCATCAAGAAAGTCCCGCAACGAAGGAAGACGCGTCGAAACTCAACACCGTTGGATGAGCAGCCACGAACGGAGGATAAAGAGGACGGGACGGCTCGAAGAACAAGAGGAAAAAAGAAGGACGTTGAGCATTTCTCGGGGCCAATGGATTCTGACGAGGAGCCGCAGCGGGGCAAACGTAAAAAAATGAAGCTCGTGGATGAAGTTGACAAGGAAGCAGTCGATACTGAGAAGGTTGACAATGAAGCAGCCGACAGTGAGAAGGTCATAGCGAAGCAAGTGAAGAAAAAGTCTAAGGGCAAGCGATAGGTTTGCATGTGAATGTGTGTGAGATATGTAGTATTCAATAGTTTTGTACTCGATGATAAGTTGTGAACTTATTGTCCATTTTTTATAGATAATGCGGCCAGTTTTACTTTTATTCGTGTCACTCGTAGGTGACTTGGTTTGATCCACTTGATTTATCTAGGGGAATGGAGCCTATGCCAATTACAGTTGATGTGCCTGTGGAAGGCACATGCCCCATGGACCTGTTTGTGTACGTGAAAGATACTATTCTATCTACGGAGAGTGTTGTTGACAATGAACGCGAGAGCAGTTGTAGGTGTTATGGGCAAGATTGCTCATTAAACCCGGGTTAGTGTGAGTGCATAATGAAAAATGGTGGTGAATGTGTCTATAACGACCAGGGTCTCTTACAGGATCACGACAAATCCGGAGAACCCAAGGTACGAACCAAGTACTCTTCGTACTGTTTTTGTAACATGTGTAGCAAGTTTGCTTAAGCAATTCATGTGGTATTATCTTGTTTGTTTAGGTACCCCAATTTCAATATTGTCAACCGGGCGAGAGATGTTACGTAGACGAGATGACAACTACCTGGCATCCGCTTGACGGGAGTAGTGTTTGCAGTGGACATTATATAAGGAATTTTATCTTTGAATGTAACATTACGTGTTTGTGTCGAGCTACTTGTACTAATAGGCAAGTCCAGAAAGGTTTAAGCTTAAAACTGAATGTTTTTTGGACTGGAGATCGGGGGTGGGGACTAAGGACGCTCGAACCCATTGCAAAGGGTCAGTTTGTTGTTGAGTATCGTGGGGAAATTTGTAAAAATTTAGAAACCATGAACAGGACCGCGAGGAGAGCTAGCGCCGGGATGTATGCAGTGTGCCTAGACGGAGACTGGAAGGCGGAGGCGGCCTGCAACGATGATACGGCATTGAACTTGGACGGGTTTCGATACGGCAATGTTGCACGTGTTATCAACCACCGGTGCGAAAATGCCAACCTTTTTGATCGGCCAGTGAGGATATCGCATGGTGACCCGCGGCTATACCATGTGGCTTTTTTTGCGAATAGTAATATCCAGCCACTTACTGAACTTACATGGGTAAGCGCCATGCTATTTGGTCTGCAAGTGGTTGATTTCATTTGATGTATAAGTATCTCTCATTAGGATGCCGTTCTAATTGTATGTTTGTGATTGCTCGTAGGACTACGGTGACATATACCAGGGTTCAGGGACGCTGAATGGCCCATGCCTATGCGGAAGTATGCATTGTAGAAATCCACCCGGAGTATAGTATTACATAGCGTAGTGAAGTTCCCATGTACCCAGTGTCTCAGTGCACACCATTTCCCTGGAAGTTCCAGTGTTTTTCTTTCTGGTGCATGATAAAGACTAGATGAAAGAAAAAATCGAGTTGTTTCCATGTCATTCTAAATGAACGAAATAAATCAGTAGATACAGTAAGTACCACTGGATACTAACGAGTACAAGTCAGGTATTAGACCAGCCACACTATGACTACATATTTAGGGTTTATATGTACCAAACAATTACTCAGAAGGCATCAGTGACACATGAATCTCTGAATAACTCCTTTTAAGTCAAAATCAGACTAAGAAGGTACCAAGAAAAATACAAGTACTAAGAAGGTACCAAAAAATACTCTCATGTTGACTAATGGAATCTGTGTGATATTGCCCTCCCTAAAATTCAACTACCTGCATCATCTCCATCCCACCAAGTAGACAGGACCTGCTGGATCATTCCATGGTCTCTGGTGTCATCTTATACACAGCATTATTGCCCCTAACAGTATGAGGAGCAAGTATCATTGGGAACTTCACTGCCCTTATGTGTCTAGCATGAACATGGGCCCTTTTAGATCTATCTAGTAAAACATAAGTGTTGGAGCCTGTTCCATACTTTTGGTAGTATGTGGCAACCACGGCAAAATCTCCCTTGAGAAATACTTCTCCCCATGGACACTGGAAGTCTTCTAACACCTTGAACTTGGCCTTCTCACATTGAAGCACATAAAACTCCACCCCTTCGTCATTGCCCTCGGGGGCCGGAATCATGAAATTGTCGCCAACCTGGACAAGAGTCGGATTAGTTAACAATCATACCAAAAAGTACTAAATCAAGTTCAAGTACCTGAATAAACTATACCAAAAGGGTACCAAAAGAGTACCTGGACAAGGGCTAAATTGCAATCTTCCATCCCCCCTTGTAGCCAAATCTCGGGATCATCATGTGTTTCGATTTGCTCCTCCACAGCTGCCACATTTGAAGGTCGGAGCCTCACAACCCGCCAATCGCCAACGTGTGACTTTTGCTTACAACTCCCCCACTCCTGGTTGATGCACGGAGCACAAAAGCATGACAAATCACGAACAAGCAGTAGAGTAGGGTCCGTCAATGAGCATCCAAAAATGCTATGGAGTTGCCTAGAACCCGGAATAGTTTTGCACTTCCATTCGTTGGCTCTATCCACTTCCTCAAGCCCAACATGCCAAAATACTCTTGATATTGGCACTTCCTTCGAAACATCGGAGGAACTTACAACACGATGAGAAAACTTAGACTTCAAAAAGTCTACGCATTGCTGTGCATTGGCTAACTCATCCTCTGGATGCTTTATCTGATGAGCCCTCAATGCTCGCTTCGCCACGGCTCCAGCACCATCCCGTTCTCATGTAAACAAGAGTACAGTTGAGGTACTCAGAAGTACGAATGGATACTCGGTATAGAAAGTATAATAACTGTACTCATATTGTACTAGACTGTATTCAGATTGTACTCTGTATGTACCGAGCATGTACAGATTGTAGCAGCATAATTTTGGACTTAAGCGTTCTCAGCGGTCTAATTAAATCCTATCAAAGAGTAATCCACCTAAACCCAAAACTCCAGCAGCAGCCACAGCATGTGCTACATCAAGAATTGCAATTTGTTTTGTACCTTTCCCATGTCCACTGCCAAAAAAATTCCAACGCATGGTGCACCCTCCTGTGAGACCTGGATATCGCGCCACAAAGAACATAGCTTTTGCCCCCTTGAATTGTGCAGCGCAGCCATCACTATACACCCAGTGCTCGGACGGCTTCATACCTGCGTCCAACAACCACTTCCAATGCAAAAGCAAACAATGTTGCACAAATAACGAATCATGTTTCTTGTCATCGCTAATGTAATAGTGGGTGTGTTTGATCAAATCACCTTCCTCACCTTCACTTGAGGGTGCCTTAAACAAAGTGATATGCACAAGAATGGTTATCGAGGTGCTAAACCAGTGCATGCTTTGCACCTCGTTCTGAATGGCAAAGGTATAATTCTCTGCAAAGTCTATGTGAGAAATTAAAACACCTGGAGGAACATTCTGCATCATCTTTCGACACTCACCATCTTGCCAGCTAGCAATAAAATTATGAGTGACAAATTGTTGCACCTTTTTTTTGAAGTATGTCACAAACTCACCAGGGGTTGTTTCCTTAAACACTTCTGTGATCCGCTTCTTTTCGTAACCTGATTCTTCATTCACACCAATAACTTTCTGCTCAAAACACCTCCACTTCACCAACTGATTAGTAGCAAGAGACATCTCTTGTGGGCAAAATTTCACCTTTTTCACCCCACAAGCTGAGCACTTACCCATTAGACAACCAAGTTTATGGAATTTGTCCAGTTCACCCTTGGGACATACACATGCTTCCCACACTGAAGTTAGTCGTTTAAATGTACTATTGATTGCAACACAACCATCAATTCCTAATCCACATACGTGACAGTCACAAATGCAACTAGAATGACATCCATTTCCCTTCGAGGTATCTCTAAATGTGTTCAATGCTTCCCTTAGCAAATCCACTTCCACATGATAGACACAACAGCAGCTATTCTGGTCTTTTAGTGTTTTCACGTACCAGGGTTTGAGAATCTCAAAAGACTGTTGTTTAATGCGACACTCAGGATGTGCCTCCTTGAAAGCTAAAAACAATTCAGCCTGGATTCCACTTCGACAGATCACTGTTAGTACACGACAATACACAATTCGTATAATCATCCTACCTACATTGTACCAACGTGTACCTACAGTACATGGTTTTATACTCTATATACTAAACCTCTGTTTGCACTGTACCATGAGTACTCTGACTTCACAATACTTATACTCTAAGAGTAAACAGAGTACCTATTGTATCTAAAGACGACCACGCATAATACCTCACTACTACATCTGTACCCATACTACATCAATAACAAATTACCAGGTACACACAATACTCACTATACCCATAAATGCTACATTACTTTTTATCAGTACTTGCATATCAGCAAGGGAGTATAGCGATTACCATAATGCAGTACTACAACCACCTAAATCACTCAGTTACAACAATGACAGTACACATCACACCGCATATGTACAATGATATGCAGAAATTAGAATACAACGAACTCTCACTACCCATTCAGTACTGAGTCACATGGAAAAAATTCAAACCTGAGTATCTGTCAGGTAATGAGTTGCGTGCACAATGTATTCATTCCTCCCTAAACGTCGCCGTGTAACATCCTTCTTATTTGGACTAACACGTGATCTCCCATGCCACCATGCTCGCACAGTCTCCTTCACATAATCTGACAAACCCACACGCTTGGCTCGTTCCAACAGTTTGTAATTCTCTTGGACATCAGCACAAACCCTTTTTCTTTCCATTGCATTCAGAATGTTCCTCGGGTGGACCTGCAATGAGCACAAACAACTTTGTGAACAGAGTATGCAACCTTGATCATGAGTATAGACCCCCCATCACTCCATCAGCCATCTACTGTTCCAAATGCATCCACCTAAGCACAGCACGCAAGTAGTGAAGCAGACTTCGAGTTGCTAAAAACCATCTCATGTATTCAGCAACCCATACAATAGAGTAACAAGTTGTGTAATTTGGGGACAATGGAGAAGAAAGGATGATTGAGGAGCTGCCTCAAATTGCACCTATCAGAGTCCGACTATCAAGACTGAGCGACCTCCAGCCTTATAGAGACCACGATGAAGAAATGACAAGGAGCTGTATCGAACTGGCCGGAATGGTGAGAGATCAACTATCAAGATCTGACCAACCTCCAGCCCTACAGAGATCACGACGAAGAAATGACAAGAAGCTGCTTCGAACTGGCTAGGAAGATCAGAGATCGACATTCAAGATCTGAGCGACCTCCAGCCCAATACATAAAACGATGAAGTTACCCCCTAAAACCTTAAGATCTCAGGTTGTGCCTAGACTGCGCACAAGACATGATTCCCTCAACCACTAACTACCATCCATCAACGAAGCAGAGACATCTTCATGCTCTTCTTCGTCCCTAAACGCCATCATCCACTACTGGACTAGATCTGAGATACTGTAAATCACAAACGCAAATACACAACTGGAAAGAGGGTTGCTTTAAGTGTACCTGTAACACTCTTGATAGGCTTGCAACCCTCGTTCGACGAATACCTTCACTCACAGCCGCGTCTAAAAGAACTCCCTTTCTCGCCAAGAATTCTCTAGAATGAGCGCCCTTCACAGCTTGTAACTCGTTCCGGTAACTCTTCAAAAAAGCAGAGATCGACATTGCCTCAGACGGCCACGGGTAGTACTCTGGAAGCAGTGGCCAGATCCCGCTGTGGTTCAACACCTTTTCCACGACGGTGCTCTTACAAGCCGCTGTCTCACAATCTTCAAGCTCTTCCAAGATACATGCCGCCAACTTGCTGGACTTCCTACTAGTTACTCGCTCCCCCATTCCAGTGGTTTCTACCGAACCTTGCGCAGACTGCCGAGCGGTTTGGAGGTTGAGATTTCGGGCTGCTAGTCTCTCCCGATATGCCCGCATCCGCAATCTTGAACCTTCTCTTGCAGCCGCTCGTTTAAGTTCAAAGAATGCGCAATGCCGCTTTCGACCTTCGGGGCCAGGACGTTTGATTCCAAGTCGAGTCCGCTCACGATTGCGCGTGTTACCCATCCTACCCTACTCCTCAAAGAACCTAAACGTAAGAGGACAACAACACAGCGACAGCAATGAAGTTCAACCCTAAGCTGGATGCAAGAATGCTGTGCGCGAAGACAGTGATCGAAGCCCACTTCCGAAACCCTAATCCCGCAACAGAATTTTTCTTCAAGCCAAGCAAGGTAAGCAAGCCATGGAATCTGAACATTGTCGCTGTCGTCCTTGGAGATCACGACCGTAACACTCGGAGGAAGACGATGCCAGGCCATCGGATCCATTCTAAAATCGGCTAATCTCTGCAAAAGCTTGCAACGCAATGAAGGAGCCATGCAATCCAAGAGGAGTCAGGTGCTAAAGCCCTGAATTTCGCGTCCACTCCCTCATATCTTTCTAAAACGAGCCGGCGGAGAGTACTCTTGGTACCTCACTGTACATATCTTTGAAAATCCCGCACTTCCTGCAGGCGGGCTTTGGCGCCAGAAAATTGATCCCGCTACCCCTCCCCAGCAAGGCATCCCCATCCTCTCTAGGATTCCATCAAGAATTACCAAAAAAAATAAATTTTTGACAACATTATACCATGTCAAAGTTATGGCACTTTGACCGTTAATTATTGTAATTAAAAACAAAGTTTTTGGGAAGTAGCAATGCAAAATGTTGAACATTAGAAGGTGCTCTTTCCAACCATTATATAATTATTTTAGTACTTTGCACCTTAATTTTAACTTAAAATGAGTACTTTGTGTGTTTTTTTGACTGCAACCCAGATTTATCCTTGACAAAAAGTGGTGTTTGCTATATGTTCCACATGTTATTGGAATAAATGGACCACAGATTTGCAAACTCCATCACTCCCTTCACCTCAATCCATCATAACTTTGGTACTTGAGGATATATGGAGTAAAAGAAGCGCCTTTGAAGAACCAAATTTACAGGAATTACAGGCCGTAACGTACATATGTAGACACCCTAGCATGCTTTCACCCATGTAGTATCTTTTGTCCAACTATTGATCTAAGTTATATGCTTTAGTTATAGTATTATATGTATATCTAAACAATTAAATACTTGTATACCTAAAAAACTCAAATACTTGTATAAATGATAAATCCAAAGAAATTAAATGCTTTTAAATTTTTATTGGGAAGTATGATAATTTAGTTCATAAAAACTAAAAGATTGTCATTTAAAAAATTCACATACACGTGGTAATTACAACTTTTTGCACAAATGTTAACAGCGATTCTCCATAAGATTTTATTTATAATTCTATCATTTTTAAAGGGTTATGAATAGAGGTAAAAGAAGTGGTGAAATTTCAAGTGATCAAAGAATCAAAAAACAACCTTGTGTAAACAAGACCTCAACTTGGTAAGTAACTACATGAGTGAAATGGACATAATATCAAACATAGGTCACACTCTAACAACTTCTTGTGCCCCCATTCCCCCAACATAAGGTATTTGACGTTCTTATTTATATATGAAAAGCATTCATATACTAACATAAAGTGCATGAACAATCACACTTTTAAAAGCAACTAGCTCCCAATTCCCAACACCATCACTCAAATTGTATACCCACTCCTCTACAGAGATTCATGTCCCGGCAAAGCTAGCCTCGAGGGCAAGCGTGAACGTGTCCTCAGCTCCGCACGAATCGCCTCAAGGGGCATATCCAGCTCCGCATCAAACACTATAAGGTGCATCAACCGCCTTTCCGGATTCTCCCTAAGTCCCCTCAGCAGCCTCTCAACGCTCTCCACCAATGCAAGCTTCTCGTGGGCTAGCCATGTCTTCCTGTGAATCGATCAGTTCGATAACTGGAACACCGTCTCTCTCCTGGACTGTACCCACATCCCGAGCTGACTGATTGCGTCTGCGGCGTCGCCTGTGCGTGGGCTGCCTCTGGAACTCTGGCAAGTTCTCGCGACTGTCCCGGGCTGCAAGAACTCGCAGATACTCTGTTGTTGCGTCTTCCTTGCTCAGCATGCACCTCTTGTAAAACTCTATAATTCTGCGACCTGGTAGCCACAGGAATATCACTAGACCCTGAGGACTGGGGCTTGTGGGTAATTCTGGGCGACTGCTGATCCATTGCACAACACGAGACTATGAGAGGAGAATGATCCAATCGAAGTCCGGTAAAAAGCACTGTGTGCACTTACTCTACCAATCCAAATAGAAAGCAAAAAGCCACTCGTATTCTCCGTCTCCTGCTGTAAACTGACACTGCGTATGCAAAAGTTCGAGAACGAAATGCGTTTCTGAGAGGAAGAATACGAGCATTTATAGGACTGGCATGATGCCTCATCAGGAGGGTTCTTCTTGGAGCCTCGAGAGTCTCTTGTCAGCACTTCGTCTCGGGAATAGCTCGCTGTGTTTACGTGCATGTCCTGGTTGGGTTCAACAAGATCCAGTAGATGCAGCTATCCAGTTGAGGCTTGAATCATAACGGTATAGACAGGAAACCACTTCCTTTCCATCTCTCGCAAGCACATATCGCTTGGCGCCTCACCAATATACTTCATATCTCACAGCAAGTAACAGCAATAATCCAGATACACCGTTTCAGGGCATTAGAGCATATAATGAGTTCGTCAGTGTTTGCATTGGACTACTGGAGGTGAAGCACACGCAGCTGCACTTCAGATAAGTGGTTCCATAAGTAGATTTTCACAGTTAATAGGTCTAAGCAGCTCAGCACGAAGACCTTGGGCAGTCTCAATCTCCCAAGGCATTAGATGACAATGTGGGAAAGATGATTGTGAAAGTCAGAAGTACTTACAGCATCTCCTACAACGTTGGAGTCAGAAAGCGAGCAATATACACGTGAGGGATCTTTATAAAGCATGCAACATGCGATCATGAAATGGAGATATGCAGCACCGTATTCAATATGCTCAACATAATGGTAGGTGATCAACTTGTAATGGACGTACTCTTTGAGCTCTTCATTACTGAAAGCTAGCTTTTCTACGAGCTTCTTACCTGAGCCATTAGGTAGGTTGCCCTTAGCATGCTCCCCATCTAAAAATTTCTTCCAACCTCTCGTCGATGAACCAAGATTCACACGAAAAAGATTCCAGTCACCTCTGTCAGTCTACAATCTGTATGTAGATACTGTACAACAAACTCACTGTCGTTGAACCACAATGTCTGAACCGAAACAATGCGAGATCAACATCTATACAGCCAGCTCTACCTACATATACGGGCTTCCACATCAATACAGATTCTTTAACACTAGTCTTAAACTCTTTGTGCTCTTTCTTACACATTATCGCAGTTCCAACGTCAATCATTCTGATAAGTTTGGACCTGCCATTTAATCTCACAGTGTTTGTACAAATATTATTCTTCATGATTGCAAACAGTTTTAAGGTTAGATTACGTCAGAGAATGGAGACAAGCCTTCATTTATCAAGATTGAGATGTTTTCACCACCACATTCTAGTTTAACCACAATTTGTATCAAAAACGAATTCCATTTAACATAACGGTTCCGAAATGTTTGAGAGGAAGACAACTTACAGGGTGAGGGAGCCCATTTTTTGTAGCATGGGCTCTCCCCCACGAGAAGTTTTCGGAAGCTCTCACAAGAAAGAGTCTGTTTCCCACAAGTATATCATGATTAACATCTCATTATCTAGAGTCACAACTCCATGCACGTTATCGAGGGAACATTTTGCATCCTTGCACAACTAGAATCTCAGGCTTGAGAGCTCTGAAAAAATGCATCATTCTTGTTAATTTGAAATGAAAAGGTCTTAAACGGAGTGAATTTCATACCAGCCTCTGGTCCATATCGTAGTCAGACGTTTTGAAATTCAATCCTCCGGAGTTTCTCATATCTAATTTGAGGGGGTTAATGAATATATTCAAAATTTGCTTGGACATACTTCCCTACAGTGCATATTCGTTATATTGGGACAATCTGCAGTCTCATTTTATTTGTACAGTTCCTGGGATTCTCGGAGTCTCGGACGGAGATGTTCTAGATGAGGTTGATTTCAACAAAACAATTCTAAGAGATATTCACCATTTTTCACATGGAATAAACCCCAAAATTGTTAAATTGGCACTATCATATAAAATGGTGGAATTAGACGGTGAACCAAAGAGTTCAGACTATTAAGTTCAAATTTGATAAGAAAATGAAATTAAAATTTACCAAACACATACAAAAACATGTGACTTTGGGACAAAACTACATTATTTTTCTAGATAACAATCTAAGAATGAGGGTATATTATAAAGGGATGAAGTGATTATATTGAAAGTAAAAAGTATTACTTAGAGTGGCCATGATATTTCAAGAAGATTGATATGACAATTTAACTCCACCATTTTACATAAACTCAAATGAAGGTTCTGAGATGAAGGTTCTGAGATGGTTACGTGACAATCATCTAGAATAGTAAATTATCACCAATTTAATGAAATCTCTCATGTTAAAAGAAATGAAATATGAAAAAATCTATAATAATGAGAAAATTTTCTGATGAGCAAGATATGATGAATTTTTGGCATGAACACTATGATCAAAATACTTGTTGAAATTGTTTTCATGATGAATGAAGAGTGAACCTCCTACTTCGTTCCAAACTTTCTGTTGCAGAACTTGTTGAAGGTAGACAATGACATACTGACTTACACAAGGGTGATGGTCTGGTTGGGGTACCCAAAAAGGTTGTCCCATGAACAATTGCACTCTATGCTGGTGTGTCAAACATATCCATTTTTAAACTGTAATACAATAAGACTTCATTAGATGTGGTTTTAGTTGTCTATACTTATAATGTATCAAGAAAAAAAATTAAAAATTAAAAAAAATATTTTGAAGTAATTTTATTTGATTTTTTAGTTGAAAAAGTAAGTCATGTCCCAATAACCTAAAATCCATAGAACCAAGCAAATGGAATATCAACCATTTTTATTTTAATATGATTTTTGAATATGACCTACATCTTCTTGTATAGAATACAAAATAATTTATTTAATTATAAAAAAATTAATTCATTGTGCACTATAATGCCTGCAAATCCCCAAATTCAGCACTTTTTCCCTCATCTATGAATGGATCCAAAAAAAATAAAAAATCTAAGAGAAAATCTATAGGCATATATACTTTGATTTCAGTGAGGTGCATGATATTTTATTTTCTATTTTAGGGTCTTTTTACTTGATTAAAATGAATAAATTAGACAAACTTTGGAGGCTTTCAATAATAATAACCTAATTAGTGTGTCCAAAAAGTGATACCCCAAGCTTACCATTGCCCACAAGCAACTAGCTCTCACTTCTAAGCACCATTCATCACTCATATGCTATACTCATGTGCATAGTTTCATGTGTTGTACAATTCAATCACTTTCGTAAATGGGATCATTGCTTCCCACTGAGCTGCAAGGGGAAGGTGATCTCGGAGGTGTCCTCGTCTTGGCCAAAACCGCCCTCAGGTGCACAAACCGCCTAGCAGTCCTTTCTGACTCCTTTCTCCATATCCTCACCCGCCCCAATCTGAAGTCTCTCGATCTCGGCATCAGCAGCCACTAAGGCGGCTGTATCTTCCTGTAAATAGCTTGAATCTTCCAGTTCGATAACAGGGATAACGTTTCTCTCCTGGACCTCAACTTGTTCTTGTGCTGTGACCCTCTCCCGAACTAATCTACGACGTGTGCGACGCACGTAAGTGGGCTGCCTCTGGAACTGTAGCAAGGTCCTGCGAAGGTCCCTTGGTGCAGGAACTCGCGGGTACTCTCTGTTGTTGAGTTGTGCACGATCAGGCTGCCTCTGAAACTGTAGCAAGGTCCTGCGAAGGTTTCTGGGTGCAGGGACTCGCGGATACTGTCTGTCGTTGAGTTGTCCACGATCAGCACGCACCTCATGTGAAACTTCATTGGCCTCAGGTCTTGTAGCCACCGGAATTTCAGGAGATTCTGAAGACAGTGGCTTGCTGGTCTGCTCATACTCCTGCTCGCTTCCCTGTGACTCGTAGTAGAGATGATTCGAGTCGGTAATTCTGGGCGACTGCTGATCCATCGCACAGAACTAGGAGAGAATGATCTGGTCAAGCCCCGTTATCCTCTGTAGGCACTAAGTCGACCAATGCAAACAAAAAGCAACTCGCCCTATCTGTCTCTCGCTGTAGATCACCTCTGCTTATGCGAAATTCGAACATGAAATGCCTCTGAGAATGAGCATACAAGCTTTTATAGGACTGGTATGATGCCTCGTCTGTGGGGTTCTACATGGAAGCCTCGGGAGTCAGTCGGGTTCTAATAGAGAACAAGGGTTCTAATAGAGAACAAGGGCGGGTGATTGGGTGACTAGCCGATGGAGCAATCTCAAGGGCCACAGGGATGGCTTTCAGCCATCGATAATGTGCCCAGTTAGACTTCCAAGATCCTCCCGCCCATTCACAAATGTGATCAAAGCTTAGAAATCACATTCAAGTAACAAATTATCTTCGTTCTTGACACTCTGTCATTAAATTAAACACTAATCTCAATGTGCAAGAAATAGCATGCAATCGTGGTTTGAAAGAAATCTAAAGAACTCACGTGATCCACACCCTCACTTGTGGGTTTTACGAAATTGATGCACGTGGGAAATTTGGTTGGACTCGTGCGCCAATTCCATTTCCTATTTCCGCACAATCTAGAATTCAAGTCGAAAGCTTTCCTTCACCGCAGAAAGTCTCTATTACAAACCCCTACACATTCAAGAGAACTCTGTAAATTTGACACACCATGAATTGAAAAGAAGTGCGTGAAAAAACAACACCCTAACTCAAGAAAAACAGCCCCCTCTAGCACTGCGGTCGACTAAACTCTTTAGCAGATAAAAATGATTAGGCAGTATGCTCGATTGTAGAAAGCAATGTAGGATAAGAGTATCCACAAAGTGCACTGCAACATAAGAAAGCTTCTTGTTGGAAGGACTAGCTGCGCGAGGCATTGACTTCGAAGACGGCCACACTGATCACGGGTCAGTGGCCCATGCACGCTTGATATCAGATGCTAAAAGTCTACTCCTGCCAGTTCCTGAAATGGCATTGTTGTATTGGAGATGAATCGTTCCGAATGTAAATCAACAAAATAATGATAGGATCACATTTGTATTCATCGTTGGAAGGGTTTTGTATGCTTTCTAAAAAATTAAGAACTTACATCATTATTCTTATGATCATAAGAAATCAAGTTTATGCAAGTTAAATTAAATGTCATCGTCTCATTGAAATGGCAAAGATTGTTTCAAGTGTCATTTGTCCTTCTAAAATAGTCATCACGTTATGCTCAAGACATGGCAATTTCTTTTACCAAATTCTTAGACCCTCCATATGGCCCTAGTAAGTAGTAAGTGGTATATAGGGTCTTGATTCTTAATATATTCAAGATGTCTTTGGGTGTAATCTTCAATACTTAGCAACTAAAAAGCTCATTAATTGACCCTTTTTGTAAATCTCAAACCTCATTGGCTCTCACTCATGTACTCCCTTTAGGAAGGAGACCTCATAACTAACTTATACCAACCAAGAATCGATTGAGGTCACTAATTTTTGTCATAACCATCTTCAATATTTCATTTGTCGAAAGTAAAGCCATTTCACTCAAAATGACTTCAATTTTGATGAAGCTTAAGCTCTTTATCACATAGAATAAAACCCCAATGTTGGTCAGAAGAAGGCAGTGTCATATACTATGATGGATTTAGATAATTGGAAGAAAGATTTTAGAGTTTTGAAGAAAACTAAATAGTAAACAAAATTCAAATTTACCAAAAACATGCAAAACCATCAGAAAAGTGAATCTCGGCCAAAACTTGATCTCATTTTGATACAAGGTTATTTTATTGTAAAAGGCTTCAATGACCTTATAAAACTAGAAGATATTGCATAACTTTAGTGGCAATGATATCTCATAAAGACTCATGTTACAAAACGCCATCAATTTACAAACACTCAAGTGCAAGTTTTGGCCTTTTGGGTGGGAGAATTGACACTTGAAATATCAAGAATTTTTTGGAAAATCAAGAATATTGTAGAGTGACAGATTAAAATACTAAGTAAACCAACCAACTATTCAGAACATTGTTCATTGGAGGTACTTGATAAACTCTAAAAAGAAGTGGTGAAGCATCAATTGATTACGGAAACAAGCTTGTGTAAACAAGAGGTCAAATAATAAGAAGCATCAACTTGGTAAGTAACTACATGAGTGAAATGGACATAACATCAAACATAGGTCACACTGACATAATAACTTCTTTGTGCCATCAACAAAAGGTTTTTGTCTTTTCAACAAACTTCTTTATTTACTAAAAGCATTCATGTACTAACATTAATTGCATGGACAATCACACACTTACATAAGCAACCTAGCTCACAATTCTGAGCACCATCGATCAATCATATACCTATTGCTCCTCTACATAGACACATGTATTCAATCGCTTTCGTAAATGGGATCATTGCTTCCCACAGAGCTGCAAGGCGAAGGTGGAGGTGAACGAAGAGACTCCGCACAAATTCGTGCCTCCTCACAAAGCGCCTGAAAGTGCATATCCATCTCTGCATTAAACGCATCAAGGTGCATCATCCGCACCTCATTCATTTCCGGATTCTCTCTAAGTACCCTCAGCAGCCTCTCAAAGCTCTCAAACAATGCATCATCTTGTAGGCTAGCCATATCTTCCTGTGAATCGTTCAGCTCGATAACTTCGATAACTGGAAAACCGTCTCTCTCCTGGACCGCAACTCGTTCCTGGACTCCAACCACCTCCGGCGCTGGCTGATTTCGTCTGCGGCGCCGCCTGTAAGTGGGCTGCCTCTGAAACTGTGGCAAGTTCCTCCGACGGTCCCGGGTTGCACGAACTCGCAGATACTCTCTATTGTTGCGACTTCCTTGCACCTCTTGTAAAACCCTATAATTCTGCGACCTGGTAGCCACAGGACTATCACTAGACCCTGAGGACTGGGGCTCGTGGGTAATTCTGGGCGACCGCTGATCCATTCCCCAAAACGAGAGGAGAATGATCCAATCGAGTCCGGTAAAGCTATGTGTGCACTTACTCTACCAATCCGAACAAAAACAAAGAGCAACTTGTGTTCTCCGTCTCCTGCTGTAACCTGACACTGTGCGTATGCAAAAGTTCAAGAACGAAATGCGTTTCTGAGAGGAAAAATACGAGCATTTTTAGGACTGGCATGATGCCTCACCAGGTGGGTTCTAATTTGAAGCCTCGAGAGCCGATTTCATCTCGGGAGTAGCTCGCTGTGTTTACGTGCATGTCCTGGTTGGATTCAACAAGATCCTGGAGATGCAACTATCCGGTTACGGTATAGACAGGAAACCACTTCCTTCCTATCTCTCCCAGGCACATATCGCTTTGGGCTCCACCAATATATTTCACATCATAGAGCAAGTAACAGCAATAATCTAGATACAGCGTTTCAGGGCATGAGAGCATAGAATAAGTTCGTCAGTGTTCGCATTGGACTACATAAGTGGTTTAGTTTGTAGATTCTCACCATGGAAAGGTCTAAGCAGCTCATCACTTGAACCTTGAGCAGTCTCAATATTGCAAGGCATCAGAATGATGACAATGTGGAAAAGATTGTGATCCATTCATGAATTCTTTCAGACTAGTAGAGTACGAGGGCGAGTGACTCACAGATGAAGCAATCTCTGGGGCCACAGGGAAGGCTTGCAGCGATCGATCATGCGCATGTGCAGTTAAGCTTTCAAGAGTCCCTCGCTCATTTAGAAGATGTGCTTAGTATTGACGTACCAAACTCAGCTGTACTGAACGCATAACACAATATGCATAGCTGAATGGATCGCGACTATGCACCTGTTATTGAGGAGAAAAACAAGAAAGACATACAAAGCGTGTCGTATCTCCACTGTAAGTACAATCCATATGTACATACTGAACAACAAACTCAAGGTCGTTCAGACCTGAACTACAATGTCTGAACCGAAACTATGCGAGATCAACATCTATACACCCCGCCCAGCTCTACCTACATGTACGGGCGTCCACATCAATTATACAGATCCTTTAACACTAGTTTAAACTCTTTGTGCTCTTTCTTACACTTTATCGCAGTTTTAACTTCAATCATTCTGATAAGTGTGACTGTAGGTCTGCCATTTAATCTCAGAGTGTTTGTACAAATATTATTCTTCATGATTGCAAACAGTTTAAAAGTTAGATTACGTCAGACAGATCACACTAGCCTAAATGTACGAAGGTTGAGATGATCTCTGCACCATCTTCTAGTATGACTCCAATTTGGATACAGTACAAATATCATTTAACATAACCGTTTCGAAATACTTGAGAGGAAGGCAAACTTACAGGGTGAGGGAGCCGAATTTTTGTGACATGAGCGGCTCTCCCCCATGAGAAGTTTCCCATGAGAAGCTCTCACAAGAAAGAGTATATCTCTGCTTCCCACAAGTATACCACGATTAACATCTCATTATCTAGGGACACAACTCCTTGCACGTGATCGACGACACATCCTGCATCCTTGCACAACTAGAATCTCAGGCTTGAGAGCTCTGAACAAATGCATCTTATGAATTTGAAATGAAACGATCTCAAACGGAGTGAAATTTCATACCAGCTCCTCGTCCATATCGTAGTCAGAGTGACGCTTTAAAATTCGATCTCTGGATTGAACTTGAGATTTGTACGATCTTGGGCCCTCCAAGATTCAAGCACTGTTTCAATTAGTCATCATTCACTCACTTTTTCCGAAACTAGAGTATCTATGACTGTCTAGAAATGATACAACCTACAGGCATACTGGCTTAACAGAGGTCGTCCTTAATTGATTACCGCTATGCCAAATACTTCGTATCGTAGGCCCCTGCACATTCAATGACTTTTAATCAGTTAGAGAAACATGTTGTCATACACATCATGATCATTCGCATTGTATAGACTATCTGTAATGAATGCGGTTTCAACAAGGGAGAATACATTAGACGAACTTACCGCAGTATAAGCGCCTCTGTCCTGCTGGGCGACTCGGATCCCTGCAAGAAAGATGTAACACAGAAGTGTGTCCTGGCACGTTTTACTGTGAGGAGATTTCAAATAAAAGAACGAGCTGATGTGATCTGCTCTCCGGGCTTATGCTTTTCAACTCTTTCCGCCATCAGGTTTAAACGACCTTCAGTACCTTTTAGGGAAGTTCGATCAGTCCTTTACCGGAAATACAATGCCGTGCAGGACCGCTTCAAGGTCGATCTCTAGGGTCGATGCGGATTCGAAGGCGGTGTCAAGACCTCCAACCCGCAACCCCAAGTATCCTGGAAGGATCGTAAAACAACAATGCAAGCAAAAAGCAGGTTACTCGTCCGTGGACTAACTTACGGCTTCTCTATTGTTGGAGTAGTTCGTGTTCCAGAGTGAGTTTCTCCATCTAAGCCGGAGAGACGGGGGCAGAACAGGTAGGGGGTGCATATTGATCGGTTCGTCATTGATTACATGAAGGTGGTGAATCCTTCATTCGTCGTTGACTACTGTCTACGACTGACAATATACACGTTTTTCAAGCCAACCCCACAAGGGTTTGACATTCTTATTTATTTATAAGAAATATTCATACAACAAAGGAATGTACATTATTCCGTACATTAGTTGCGGAGACATCACACACACAGACATAAAGAAGCAACTAGCTCTCAATTCTCAGCACCATCGATCACTCATAAACCTATGGTCTCCTCTACATAGACTAATGTCTCGTCATTCAATCACTTTCGTAAACAGGATCATTGCTTCTCACAGAGCTGCAAAGCGAAGCAGACCTCGAGAGCGGAGCTGAAGGCTAGGTGTCCTCATCTCCACATGAACAAGCTGAAGGTGCATCACCATCGCCGCATTAAACGCCATAAGGTGCATCAACCGCACTTTCATCCCTTTCCGGGTTCACATCAAGTGCCCTAAGCAGCCTCTCAGTTGTCTCCACCAATGCATCATCTTGTGGGCTAGCCATGACTTCCTGTGAATCGATCAGTTCGATATCAGGAATATCGTCTCTCTCCTGGACCTCAGACATATCTTCCTGTGAGTCTATCAGTTCGATAACAGGAATACCGTCTCTCCCCTGGACCTCAGCCATATCTTCCTGTAAGTCGATCAGTTCGATAACAGGAATAACGTCTCTCTCCTGGACCTCAGCCATGTCTTCCTGCGAGTCGATCAATTCGATAACTGGAATACCGTCTCTCTCCTGGACCTCAACTTGTTCCGGGACTCTAACCACCTCCAACCGAGCTGAAGCTGGCTGATTGCGTCTCCGGCGCCTCTGGAACTGCACCGGCCAGTTCTGGCGACGGTCCAGGGGTACACGGACTTGGAACTGCACTGGCAAGTTCTGACGGTCCCCGGGTGCACGGACTCGCAGAGACTCCCTCACTGTTGCTGCGTCTTCCATGCTCAGCACGCACCTCCTGTAAAACTTCATACTTCTGCGTCCTTGTAGCAACCGGACTATCACTAGAACCTGAGGACTGGGGCTCGCGGGTAATTGTGGGCGAACGCTGATCCACTGCACAAAACGAGAGGGAGAATACAAGCTTAAGAGGGAGAATACAAGCTTTTTATAGGTATGGCATGGTGCCTCATTAGTAGGGTTCTACTTTGAAGCCTAGGGGGTTGCACTCCATCATTCTCGGTAGTAGCATGCTTCTGATTAATTAGGGTTGCTTCACACTATGGCCGTCCAAGTCGAGAGGTCGTGGGATTGAAAGTCCAAACTTTGTTGAGAGTTTAAAGAAATTTACTGAGAAGAGTCATTAAAATATTGTAATTAAACCCTTTGGTCAGGCATAGTGTGAAGCCCCCAAAGGTCAAGCCCAAAGTCCAAAACTTTGGCCATGAACTCCCATGGCCTCTCAACCGGTCGTAGTGTGAAGCCTCCAAAGGCCAAGCCCAAACCCATACCACTTTATTCCTTGTCCAATGCATCCTTTTGATCTAACGGCCAAGATCTTGTCAATTTTTAAATTTCTATGAATAAAATCTCACAGCCTCTCGACCATAGTTTGGGTTTTTCAAAATGCAAGACCCAAACAAATGCCGAGAGGCCGTCGCCTTGGTCAAAAATCGTTGCCACATAGGTCATTTGGAGAGCGACGGCCGGTGGACTTTGGCTTTTAGTGTGAAGGCTCGAGAGGCCGAAACTATGATTCCTTGCTATTTGATTGGCTCAAATCGACGGCCTCTCAACCTTCGGCCATAGTGTGAAGCGACCCTTATAGTTTCGTCTTGTGGAGTAAAAAATAATTGCGGAGAAAGGTACTTGAGGGAAGAATAGTTCTTGAAGGGAAATTAGACGTGTGGCAACTATAATACTTGTAGGAAAATAATGGTTACAAGTAGAAAAAATAAGAATTTTAGTAGGAAAATATTACTTGTCAGTTATTCGACAGAATTTTGGATACTTTATACATGTAAAAAGAAGATACTTATGAAAAAATAATTATTTTGAGAATGGAAAAATTATTCTATAATACCCGTGGAAACTGAATATTTATTATAAGATAATACTTGTGGAAAAGAAAGACAAATTCTGGAAAAAATAGTGTTACTTGTGAGAAAAGTACATAATTGAACTTCACTGTTGGTAGACTCCGGTTCCCCCAGCCCCAAAGGAATATTGACTTGGTAAATGTCATCTGTTCATCACAATTTGAAGGGTTTAGAAAATAAAAAATTCTTTTTAAAATCTCATTGTTGAGATGCATTCACGACCATACTCATTTTTTCCTTATTGAGTTATGAAGAGGTGCAATATAATTTTGAAGTTGTTGTTGGGAATAAATGGGACCCTTGGGCGCTGCGATTCA
This sequence comes from Bryum argenteum, assembly GCA_037043015.1. Taxonomy (NCBI): domain Eukaryota; kingdom Viridiplantae; phylum Streptophyta; class Bryopsida; order Bryales; family Bryaceae; genus Bryum; species Bryum argenteum. The sequence goes on along the minus strand of CM073323.1, from coordinate 10,610,859 downwards.
TTTGTAGAAACATTACACTTGTGGAAAATAAAGTCAATACTTGTGGAAAGAAATACTTCTTTCTTGAAAAAGTAGTGTTTTTGGTGAAAAACCTTTCTTGGAAAAATTATATTCATGAGGATATCATGTATGTTCAAATATAATATTTGTAGAAATGAAAAATTAGATAAAATACTATTGTAGGAATCAAACATAACTTGTGGGTAAAACCGTAAAAGCAATGCATGTAAATTAATAACAATACCTGCTCAATAGGAATAAATAAACAAGTCTTGTGCAAATATAAACAACACTTGTGAAATAAAAACATATTTGTGAGAAAAAATCAATTAGCAAAAAACATTTGTGAAAAATGATCGATTATTTAGGAGGCAAGGCTCCTCATGCAAGCCAGCTAGATACCTTATTTGCACATAAATAAGTAAATTAAGGGAGAGCATTACAAAAATACAAGACCTTCATTTCATCATGAATTCTTATTTCTCAAACTTAAATTTCATATATTTACTCAAAAAAATCAATATTTTACCATTTGCATATTACTTTGTATTGACGGATTACGATATAATTATAAGAAATACAAAATATTCTAAGGCTTTTAATTTCTTGGAATATGTTGATTGGAACCTTATTTGAGGTTGGAGGAACTAAGAGTTTTCAAATTATTGATTTATAGTAATATTTTTAAGAGGTATTACAAGACAAATAAAGAAAAGGAGAAATTTTTCAAATTAAGTTCTTTAGTTATCATGTAAAGATTTTACTGCCTTTGAATCCCCTAAGGCATTCTTGCCTTCTTGGTTTAAGAATGGGCCTGAAACTCCAAGTCACCTAGAATCTTATAAGTCTAATACCTACATCAACCCTAAGCCAGTCGCAATATGACCCGTGTCAACTTATTTTTTAACTCATCAAATTGAGACTGTTGCAATCTCTTTTTGGTTCTCGGCAATAAAAATATAATCAAAAACAATTTTGTTGTCTTGAGACAATTGTGAGTTTTAAGTTTTAAACTTTGGAAATCTCATTTAGAATTACAACAACTTTGAAATTTGCAAATCTCATTATTTCTTGATCCTCGCAAGTGAGTTTGACTTTTGACGAGAAGAAAAGCAAGCAAACACGTGGCTGAATAGCCTCTCCTAAATTGATCTCAACCAAAAATGTCCTTGTTGGCAAGTGAGCGCTTGCCATTTGGTACAAACCAACATAGAAGGGGAAAATGTTTTATTGATTCTAGAACAAAAAAAGTCTCAATTTGTGCATAAAGTTGAAAATTTTTTAGAATGTTGCACATGTTTGATAACTAAACCATCCGTATTATTACAATATTTATCATTGTGTGTATCTAATTTCTACTCTCCTAATAGATATTACAATTTTTTACAAAAATCTTTTAAGTTCGCTAACATTTACTTATAACATATTGTTCTTTCAATCCTTATTTAAAAATATTGATTATTTGTTTTTGAATATTTTTATCTTGGAATAATCATTATTTTATTGTATGCGCATTCAAAATAATTGTGTCAAACGTTACATTCATTACACATAGACTTCTACAAGTCACAATTTTAATTTAACCCCTCAAGTTTTGTGTTGCAAATTTGTTAATTATCCGAATTGACTCATAATATTCTAAGGCATTAATGTCTTAGTTATAAGACTAAGTTGAAGAATATTTATATAAAGATTGAAACGTTTACTCTTGACCTGAGTTTCTAATCTTATTCAATTTCTGAATTGTCAAGTCTTTTTGTACTATAAGATCTCAATGTTCAAAGTGGGGTGAATAGTGGGCTCTTCAAAACCCTTACGGACTAACTAAAGGTTAAATTTTAGAATAAATACGTTCTCACACGAAGAATACCTTCCTTATTATTACTTTCTCTACATCAACAATACCTCCCATATTATTAATTTCTCTACACCAGAACTTTCAAGGTGTTATATGGTCCAAATTTTTCAACAGTGAAAGTCTGAACAATTGCAAGTTAACGCCAGCCAAAGAACTATTTTTCTAAATATATCCTTCCACCAAGAATCAATGTCTCATATTAACCCAAAATTTCCTTCAAGTAAATGTGATCATAGTATTTATTTGCATTACTACTATAAGAGTTCGATCTTGGTATACATGAACCCCTCGGTATTGGCAATCACTTTGGTCGCAGCACTGAGAAAATTGCACAATTTTGAAAAAATACATTTCACCTCGAGTCGAGCTAAATAATACACACCGATTGGATATTTCACTTGAAACTGGACAAAACTTCAAATCATCAGCATTTTCAAATGGCCGTTACTTACTCAAAATTTGTCCAAATTGGGCCTATGAAGTGTTTTTTGACATCTACTCATTTTGAGTAAGTAGTGACCATTTGAAAATGCTGATGATTGAAAGTTTTGTCTAGTTTTAGAGGAGTACCCAATCGATGTGTACAATTCGACTCGAGCTAAACTGTCATCGGAAGTTGGAAATATTCCAAATGGTGTTTTTGGTGTACCTGTCTTCGTTGAAATGAACAAGATCCGGTGAATGAAGCTCATAAGCCTGATCGGTAATTGAGGCTTAGACTCATGTCAGTTCAAAGAGGAGACCACTTCGCTTCCTCTTCTCACAAGCACACATTTGCTCTAGGCCTCTTCATATACGCCAAATCTCAGAGCACGTTAGAGCAATTACATTACATCTTTGTTCAACGTTTCAGGGCATAGATTGAGTTTGTGAGTGATTGCATTGCACTCACAGCTGCAGTTTGAATGAACTAGTTTACCGTCTTAAAGCTTTTGATCACCTTGGAAAGGTCTGAGCAGCAGCATGACGATCTTGAGCAGTCTCAAGCTCCCACGGCATCACATGATAATGTGAGGCGAACAAAGTGAAGAGGAAAGGTTGCGCTACATTCAAGGGTTAATTCGAACGAGTAGGACGCAACGGCAACGAGTGACTCGCCGATCGAGCAATCTGCTTGGGGTATTGCGGCGATCGATCATGCGCACAATTAGACGTCCAAGAGTCCCTCACCCATCTCCAGAGGTGCAGAGAGCTCGGGATGACGATGAGGTCCTCGACATCGCCTTCGTTGCTATTGGATGGCAGCAGCCAGTGGAACAGAACGACTCGGACGATGATTTTGGTGGAGTTGTAGCAGAAATACGTTTGCCGCTTGTAGAAATGGAAGACGACAAGGCCGAGGTTGACGACTTCATTGAGATTGATGAACGTCACCCAGTATGGCAGGATCGAGCGGAACATCCCCACGAGAGTGACAGGGACGATGGTTTCCCTGGCATCTTAAAACGAAATACTTTCGCGAATGGAAGAGGAAGACGGGAGAGAGCTTGACACAGATACCGTTGAGGTTGAGGAACGTCACCCTGCTGGATGGCAACATCGAGTGGAACATCCTCACCTGAGCGTTCACAGAAAAGATCCTTTTGGTAGCATTTTAGAGGTATTGAGTGCGGCTATGGAAGAGAGAGACAGACGAGGTTCATGAGAGCTTCGAAAGACACCGAAAGAAGAGTAAGAGTTCTAAACGAAGCGGAAGATAGATTGAAGGTGAATATCGTGAATCAAGACAATGAAGATAAAGAGACAAAAAGGCTTTTACTACTTTGGTTATATTTGAGTAAATACAATCACTAAAAAGTGGACTGAACTTAACATTGATAATACAGAACTGATACAGCATCCGTAGACTACGAATTAAAAACTAACCCAAATGAGTAACAAACTGCTTCAGGCACATGGTTATGACCACAAAGTGAACTACTATCTTCTTACTCGACTTAGATACAAAAGCAATCCTAACTACAGCCCCCCTCAAAGTTTAAGTAGAATAGAAAAGTTAACGTGATAATGGTGCACCAAAAGTAGACTCAGAATTGTGCAAATGGACTCAAAACTGGCGGCTCTTCAATTCTCGGCAGGCTTGCGATCTCTACATCACTATCATCCTTGGATGTTGATAGCATCGGGCGCATTAGCCAGTTTTTTGCTAATGCAGCTCAGGAGCCCTACCGCAAAAGCGATGGCGCAGGGATGGACTGTCGGTGGCTCTACTTCTTTCTCCGATGAATTTCGAAATGAATCAACTAGAACTAGAATTACATACAAAGCTCAATTCTACAAGGAAGTGATCTCACATTGTGTACAGTAATAGTGTCACATGCGCCGCGAGTACCCGGAACCTTTACAAGTCTTGCAAAGAATTAGGCCTGCCAAACCCCAACCTCCATCAGCATTTCAGTTTCAACTCCTCACATTGCCGAATTCACAATGGATTTCTTCGTCTTTCAGTGTATAGCCAAGATCATGAATTATGGCATTTAAGATCGTTATGGCCTTGAACTCTATAGCAGAATTTCAAGCGATTGGCAGAAGCGGTAGGTTGAAATTCAAGAGAGTTTCTAGGATAAGAGTGACACTCATACCTGCTCCTCTGCAGACACGGCAATCCGCGAGTCCATTTTCGGTCTTCATTTTCCCGTCTTGACAGAATACACACTTTGTACCTCCTGGTTCCAGAGACTATATCATGAGGTTCCAGATTCAGAGAAGCGAAAATTCAAGTAGCTCGACGAGAGGACTTACCGTTTCCACCACATTTTGCACATGTCACGGGCTCACCCTGCATTGCATTGCATCACCTGGTGAGTTGATCAATTACAGTGAGGAGCTAGTGATTTGGACGGGGGTAGTCAAATTCGAATGAGAGGAAGGCGGGAAGGGAGTTTGCCTTAAGTCCGTAGTAGAGAGAAGCCGAAGTGGCGGCTAAGACGCTAGCGCCGATGATTAAGTTCTGCAAATTCTCGGGATCGACCATGTCGGCGGCCACCAGGAGTCCGCGCTCAATGAAGCTGGCTCGGCAGGGGCAGGATTGGGAGCGCTTTCTCCTTCGGGCGAGCTCGAATGTGAGGAGCGGGCGAGCGGTGCTGCCAGAAGGCCATGCGGGCAGAATACTGAACCGAATTTGGAATTTGAGAGATGATTGGTGAGAGGTAGAGGTGCCGGAGGTGGAGGGCGAGGAATGAGAGGGTGATCGATGCCGGTGTTGAAGGCAGGGGCGTGAGACGACGAGCGCGGAGCTGGACGCCATAGCTGCCTTCCTGTTTGCTGCTGCTGCGGCCCAGAACGGATTCAATTCCGAGCCTCGAACTTTTGTCGTAACGATATCCGGAACTTCAGTTGGGGACGTCAATTGAGATCTCGGTCAATCTTTTCATGGTCCATTAACTCCATTTACAACTTGGCGTTTTAATTTCTGGTGGACATTTTGATACTGTAGTTATTCCCATGCAAAAATTTCATAGTAGTTCACATGGAATTTTCGATAACAAATAGAATTCAAACTCCAAATGCAAAATGATTAGTCTCGCATGTTGAAGAGAGCTTATACATATTGTTCAGAACTAAATTCACAGTTTAATAGGACAGTGCTGATAGTCTATTTGCATTAATTTGGTAATTGTTAACACATACTTTACATTTGTATTGATTGTGTGGATTTGATTCGAGCACAACCAATATATCGAAACGTAGATAAAAAAACCCCATGTCTACAGTTAAGATACTCATACTAGGATGATATCATTCGATGAAAGAACTTCCTCAGGCAACAAGCAACAATTAAGCTAGAAATGACTGCTTACGCTCAGAGGTTTTCTCCCTCCAATCCTTTCTTTACGATCTTCCATATTTGCAGTTCACTTTCGAAGAATTAACATTTCCGTCTCATGAGGTACCATGCTCATCAAATTTCTTGGCTCCAACAACATTTATAACACCGAATTGTTACGGTTTTATCAATCTTTCAACTCATCAATGGTCAGTGAGTTCCTGCACTGAATGTGCACAAATCATATCATCACATCACCAGTTTCCCCTGAATCGAAACTGTTTCCATCATTCAAAAGAAACACCCCAATACGTAAATAATCTCAAACGAAGTAAGCAAGGAGATTGGCGTGTTCACGGAAACAAATAAGGTGGTGGTCGTTCACATCCAAATCCATTTGTACCAACACAATCAGGAGCAAAGAGCACGTTTCTAATGTCAAGAAAGAAGCACAGCATTACCAGAATGAAGCAGGAAACATCGAGCTTAAAATAATGTAGTCGATCGAAAAACTCATATTGATCCAAGAGAAAATGCTTCTAACGCAAGCTGCTGTCACTCATAAATGGTGGACTTGGACAAATTGAATCAGTAACATCTACTTCTTGATTCCTACATTTTACAAGAATAACATGAGATAATTGATGTAATAGGCCATGACAATGACCAGTCACAGGCTAAACTACAAAAGCCTGAACCTCCCTCATCTTCTGCACGCACGACCTCTTGCAACGGGAAGAAGAGGCATAAACAAAGCCCAACTTGAAACCTGATGGTGGTGGTAGCTTAGTCAGCTCGGGACTGTCCAGCACGGGACGACAGGATGATGCCCACAATCAATCCGTAGAGCGCAAGCGCCTCAGCGAAAATCAGAATCAAGATCATGCCCACGAAAAGCTTGGGCTGCTGAGCGTTGGCCCTGCAACACCACCACCATGTTCACAATTGCTCAGATACGAAACGTGACCTCTTTAACAAAATCCAGATTGCTGCAATTGAGAGAAAGTACGAATTCTGTACCTGACACCAGCATCTCCGACAACACCGATGGCCATGCCTGCCGACAGACCAGCCAAACCGCAAGACAAACCGGACGACAGATGCGCGAACCCATCGAAGACGTAGTAGGGCTTAGACTTGGGGTTGATGCCCGTGCTGATGATGACAGCAATAATGAGGCCGTAGATACCCAACACTCCCGCCATGACCACTGGCACGATGGACTTCATCACCAGCTCCGGTCGCATCACTCCCATGGACGCCACTCCCACTCCACTCTTCGCAGTTCCATACGCCGCGCCCATGCCTGCACATCAGTCCAAATTCGCAATAAATAAACATCAACGGCACGCTCACATTCAATACACCTCCTCTATGGAATCTTCAAGAGCGAAAAGGCTACTAAAAATTTAATCTCATAATCAACACCAATACGCCGTACTAAATGTAAAACAGAGTACCTACCATAACTTACAAATAGACACCGGAAGCAACTGATACAAAGAAATCCTAAAGCATAACCATCACGGCACGCTAATTGTACAAGAATGAAACTGTCAAAACTCAACACGGCAGATCCCCCGAAGAAACAGCATTAGGGTTTGAAAGACAGTCTAAAAAAATCCTCAGATCCATAATTTCAAATAAATGAGCTTTGTGGATTTTGATCCTACAAGCACACCCACAAACTCTCCACGATCCCTAACATTTTTAAAATACCCTAAGCTTCAAAAATCAGGCCCCTGGTCAAGCAGAGCAAAACAAAGGCAAGAAGGAGAAGCAGATCGGGCGCATACATGAGAAGATGAGGGCGGAAGCGGCTCCAAGGAATCCGAAGAAGGGCGCGATCTCATCGCCACTGAAAACCGCGGTGGACGCCATAGCTCCTGCTGCTGCTGCTCGCTCGATCTAGAAGGGAGAATGAAGTGTTCGAAGCAAAAAGAGCAGATGAGCAGAGAGATCTGATGAGCAGCGGTGAGGAAGCGGCAACAAGAGAGGAGCAAGCAAGGAAGGCTATGAAATGGCTCAAGGAACACTCAAGCATCTCAAAGCTTCCTTCCGCCACGACGCGGATGGCGTCGCCCTCGCCATCTGTCCATCTCCTTCCTTCCGGACACCGTTCACCTCCTTATTATCACCCTCCCTTATATCGCATTTGTTACGGCGATTACTCTTTCCGGGAACTGGGGAATGACTTGCTCACGTTACCGTGTCGTAGAACCATTTTATAGACCTATGAATTTGAACGAAGGTGGTGTACTTAGAAATTGGCTAATTCATGTTACAATGTCGTAGAAGAACTTCAACTAATTTAGAGGTTGGTATAAATAGAGTGTTTGTTCGACCTATTCTTGGAATTTTGCCCAGAGGTCATCATAGCAATGGAGAACACTATGCTAGTTCATAGTGAGCCATTAGTACCTTAGAGATACCCGACATGGTATCCCCGGAAGGACTTTGAGATGCACATACAACAAGGTTCAAGAACCCCTCATCACAAGGGGTGAGCATCATGCCGGCATGAGGAGTGGAACCCACAACCTCCTTATTGGGGTCAACCACCAACCAATGCAAATGTTGCCTACCATTTTACACACTTATGAATTTGAACAAAGTTGGTGTATTAAGAATATTAGAAGAGGCGTTGGGTTGGTTTGCGATTTTAAGGGAGATAAATATAAATCATATTATAAACATTTCATATTCTAAGAATTAATTTCATTAAAATTTTCAATATCTTTATAAGGTTATGGGGACGGACCAGGATATGAGTTTTGAATTCCTTAGTATGTGGGATGTCATAATCTAAAATGCAACAATTTAAAGTATAGAAAATCTAGATTCACTTTATAACAATGAGCATATGCCGTTGAGGAAAGGGTAGAAGAAAGTGTTTGTTAAGAGGTTGTCTCGAGTCTATTCCAGATAAATGAATTCAAGACACCTTCTAGACGAGTAGAAACCCATATGAAAGCTTGTAATTGGTATAATTACAATTGTTCTAGGTAAAGCTTTGACCTCTAAAAGACTTCGAGATATCTTTATCTATTTTGAAGCAAATTTGAAACTAACAATACAGTCTCAAAAATGCGAATCAAATTTGAATCCGTGAGGATGTTATATGTTGAAAGTCATTTGATAATGAGAATTGATTCCACAATTTCATCAAATGCAATTACATACATACTTACAAAGGATCACTCATTATTTTCCCATGAGGTAGCAACGATGCCAAATATTGCACTCCCTTCCGAGTGTTTTTCCCACAAGGAAACAACAACGACAGCTATATCTGTAATCTATTCCGGAGGAACAAACAGTGTAATCGCTTTTGCTGCAAACTCGTCATTCGTGTGCTCCTCCAGTGGTACAATATTCAGCTGTGGAATTCCAACCTCGAAGGAAAGTACTGATATTGCTCAGTCTACCATGTTTATTGCTGCAGTCTCTCTGCATAAGTGCTCCTAGAGATTAGTGTAACTGAAATCTTTATCCATATGTGTGGTCCCAATCCTCGAAGAAAAATACTCATTAAGCTTCCAATCTACCATGGTTGTATATGGTTCTGCTAGCCCCTGATTCCACCAATAAATGCTTCATTAACATGATACTGACCCAGATGAGTAGTATTCTTCAACGGCTAGTGTATATTGCGAGCATTCTTGACCCTCAGTCACACAAGCAAAAGACAACTGTGACCAAGGCAGAGGTTCTAAGAGATGCCGCTTAAGCATTCACTAATTAAAATACTGATGAAGCAAAACATACCTCGGCCATCGATGAGCGAACTACCGTAATACAAGGACAAAACTCGTCCTTACAGAAAATTGATTGTAAATCTTCGTAAATAAAAATGAAGTAACATTACAATCACAGATCTACACATAAAAAGATTCAGTCTCCACGGAAGGACTTGTATCGGCCACTGTCACTTCTCCTTGGATCCAATCTTCACGCTTTCAAACAGACGAGATGATTACAGCAGAGCTTCCAGCAATCCATCACATGGAGATGCTGCAATAGTCTTGGTTCTCTGCTGCATTTACGTCGATCTGTTAATCGAGCAAGATGATGAGACGTTAGGTGCGAGAGCATATGCTCTGGCTCCGATACTTGAATGTGAGAGCGGGACTCCACTCTGCTATGTACAAAACAAAAGAAGGTGACTTTAATGATCAGCACGATCAGCAGCGTCCGCGCCGAAATACTCCGACCAAACCCGAGGATCAGCAAATCCTGAAGCGGGTGCCCAAGAGACGTCGCCCGTAGATTCTCGGCATGAGAGAGAAGGCGTGAAGGGCGTGGTCGGGCCAACGTCGTCCTCGTTCACTTCATTGCACTTCTGCTTCTTCCGAAACTTCGACTTCGCCTTTCTGAAGTTTCGAATGACGACAATGGAGGGCAGCTTGATGCAAGCAAGCGCTAAAAGGTGGAGAAGTGACAGGGGGCAGCAACACACGGCTGTACAATCGGCTGCTGCTCCCGCCATGCACTTGCACATTCCCGATTTCTTTCTTGTGGTGCTAGTTCCCCATTCTTCATCGTCCCATTGGTGATTGCCCTCGAATCTGCAGGCACTGTTAAAGTCTGTGCTTGGCTTGTTGGGCGACTTGCTGGACGCAGGACCGGATATCACGCTCTTCGGCCGACTACCAGGCGTGTCTGCTATCAGATGCTTCTTGGAGTCGCTATGTTGCACTGACCTGTGCCGAGCGTGAGTCCTGGTTTGGTCTGATCTCGGAGTGCGATGAAACTGTCCGTCCATCTCATTTTGAAAGGACTCCTGCACATTATTCAAGCCACTCTCAGTTTCATTGAAAACACTAAGAGGTTCTTCCATGCAGCATCGACCATTTTGCAATAGCACCAGAAACCAGCGACAGCTTTCCCACGCTTCGTACAAGATATAGCACGACATTTATCATCACAAGCGAAGCCTTAAACTGCCGATGCATACGTGTATTTATAGCTTCTGTAAGCTTACAACAGCCACAGAAGTGCAGCCTCAAAACTGAGCAAAACGAGGAATTCTAAGCTAAAACGACACGAAAGCAACAACCAAGCAAAACCTGCGCAAGAAATGCCCTGCATGAGCTGTAACCGACATTGCAACGCGCAGCTTTGAAAAGAAACTTCAGGCACGTGCGGACTAATCCAACCCTAACAAACGAGACGTACGCCACGACCACCTGAGAACTGGTCTAAGACAGAGTCGCATTCAAAAAATTCAGATGGTAAAGGCTACCAACATATTTCTGATCAAGAAGAAAGAAATGCTGTCGTTTCTATCAACGGTCAGTTCCGTATCACGCAAACCGACGATATCGCAGACAAAGGCGTAGAACCTCAATGGTGCTCGCCTCAAAACAGAGAAAAATAAATGCGACGTTCCTGCCGTACACAAAAATTCACAAAAACCTACCTCTGGCCAGTCATGTCCAACAGTGACCTCCGAAGAAAGCACACGCGAGATAGCCTTCACTTCCAAAAACGGATCCTCACCACTTAAGGTGGGCGCCAACTTCATAGCCATAGTGATCAATCACGCTTCGACACCAATCATTACAACGTCCAAAAACCTAAAAGAAACTGCTCAACGTCTGCAACAAAAAATATCTCGCAGTGCAAATCAAATAGACTCCGCGGCCGCAATGCGCTTCAATCGCCCACGACGGAAAGCACCGACGTGACAATCGAAAAACTGCTGGCAAGAGTTTCTAAGGAAAGCAAGTTCCTTCACGGGATTCTTCCACCGCCTACTGTAACTTCCAACACCAGAAACTGCAGTTGTCTCGCACAATCTGGGGAGGGGGACAAGTAAACAGAGATCGAGAGCTGCGAGGAAGGTGACCCACAAGGAGGGGGGCGTCGCGGGTCGAAACAGAAATAGCGACCTACCAGGTGGGTCCGGCCGGGGGGGATCCCCCTGCCGCCGGATCGGGACGTGGTCCACTGGCCGGCCCGCCACCTGCGCACTCCTGGGAACGAGTCGTTCGCCTCGTTCCCGGGTCGCTGCACCTCTCCGAACGGTTCTCTCCTGGAGTTCCCCATTTGTTCCCTACGTTCCCTGCCCCTCTTGGGGTGCGTGTTGATGTGCTTGATTGTTCAGACGGTTGTCGTTTCTTTCAAGGTAGAGGATTCTTTTTGAAAAAATAAAAAGGAATTTATAAAATGAAAGGTTTTTAAATTATTCTTTTTGAAATTTTTCGAATCGGACAATTTTAGAACACCTAATACTGTCGAGGCTTATTAATTTTCAGGGACACCCATTTTCTTATTTTGGGTGAGAAATTGTCCAATTACTATTTTAAGAGTAAAGCTTGTGACTTGAGGGGTCCTTAGAATTAGTGGTTATTCTTGAAAGTTGAAATTTCATGAAGGTCTTTTGTGGCTCGGGAACAAAGTATATATGAAAGATATTCCTTGTACCAAAGTGTGCACATGAGCTTAATGTGTGGTTTTTGTACAAAGAGAAAATCACACTCTATCTTACGCTAACCATGTTGGTCTATTTTAGGGAACACTTAAATTTCATGTGTGCATATATTGACAATGCAATGAAATTAGCTTCTTTGAAAAAGAATTGAAAAATCACAAAAGTTACAATGAGAAAAAGAAGTTTGAGATTTCTGATCACGGGACATATGAAATGACAAATCTCCTCGTTGCTCTAACTTTGTTGAGTTCATGTAATCATATTCGTCTTCATTCTTTCATTTATTTCCTAATACTTGTTGGCGGTATCCCATAGGGGTTTTGTGATTTGGTAGTTGCCATCACTTTGTCACTATTCAAAAAGTTTGGGCTTCATATTTTGCACTTTCGATCATGCATACAAGCAATTTTTTTTCCCAATTGAGTTGATGAAGAGGTCAAATTGAAATCTTGAAGTTGACGTAAAGTTCATTTGGTACCTAGGGCCCCAACATATGGTTCATTTTCCCCTTCTATTATCTCTTTCAATCCATGGTTGTTGGGTCACCAAAATATTCTCATACCTTCAAATTTTGATTACGTACTCATGCCTCGGATTATATCTACTTGGAACATTTTTCTTCGTACTTACAATCACAATAGTTCAAATGCTAAAGTAGGAAGAAAAATGTGTTATCGTACAAGTGCAAGAAATTCCATTTCACTTGCAATCTTGCTCCACAAACTCGGATCACTCTAAATCAGAGCTACGAGCGGTTTCTTGGGGGCAACGGAGGGGGAGGGGTAAAGAGCCCCCTAAATTTTTCAATGTATAGGCTTAAAATGCCAAGAAGTAGTCTTCTAGAGTAATTGGGGCCCCAAGTCTCATTTATGAATTCAAAATTATCAAAAATTGTCGTTGGGGGGTCCAAATCGAAAATTCCAAGGATTCTAAAGAAAAAATCCCAATGGCTGATGGGGGCTCCAAGAAACGCTGGTAGCACTCTTTAACATGCGCCCCAAAAACTCAAACGCAAGCACTATTTGAAAAATTCTAATATCAGTGAGCGGTTTGAGTCTAAGAATATCACATATGTTGCAATAGATTGTAGAACACAGGTTCCATTGACACCCAACAATGAAAAGAATCTAGGAATTTCTCGAAGGTTCCAAACGAATATAGTTGTAGATTCTTCAGGACTAAATGTACTCCCTCTGTCCCATTATAATTGTATAGTAGATTCTTTCAAATCTACCTCAAGAGATAGATTTGAGAGAACCTACTGGACAATTAGAATGGGACAGAGGGAGTATTGTCATAATACACTGATTTAGAAAATAATAATAAATTAAAGGCCATGGATTGTGTGCCGGGTGTGAAACAGGCCAGCCATCAAGGGCGAATAGTAAGTTACTAGGGATGATTGGCCGGCAGGCAAGTAGACAGATGCAAGTGTGTGGACCACCACTAACTTATTCCACATTCAACACATACTTCAATTGGTTTACTTTCCCTAACCAATTGGGTTCAATCCCCTTTTTTCACGAGCTTCCTTCTTATCCAAGAAAACAAGCAACACTTGTGTGTGGAATCGGAGAATGCAAAAGGCTACTACACACACTAGGGTGAAGAATGTTCAACAATTGGATGTGATGTGATGCTTGTTTTGGGTGGTTTTGTACTTGAGTTAGGTTTAAGTCATGTCGAATAAGTACATAAAAGAAGGGTGCTTGTAAAAGAGTGCTACCAACGTTTCTCAGAGCCCCCATCAGCCGATGGGAGTTTTTTTTTAGAATCATTGGAATCTTCAATTTGGACCCCCTGATGTCCGTTTTTGATCATTTTGACTTCCAAAATGGGACGTGGGGCCTAGATGCTTACTCCTTGGGATCTAATGCCTATACATTAAAAATTTAGGGGCTCTTTATTCCTCCCCTCCCTTGCCCTCAAGAAATTACACTCGGAGCATTGATTTACCATGATCCAAGAATGTTCAACAATTGGTTGTGATGCTTGTTTTAGGTGGGTTTGTACTTGAGTTAGGTTTAAGTCATGTCTAGTAAGTACACACAAGAGGCTTAGATTTTGGTCCACTTGCCTTGGCTAGAGTGAAAAAGGCCCAACCTTGATTGATGTTCCTTTGATGGAACGTTATGATATTATTCTGATGTTTAAGAGTGAAAAGAGCTTAGGGTTGTTAACATCGAGTGACAAGAAGATTTCAAACTAAGGGGTTGAACTTTCAACCCTATGGCAATAACAAACTTTAGGTGCGGTATTGTGCTTAAAACCATAAAATTTTCAAATTGGCAAATTATTGTAGGGGTGGGGCGAACGGAACCAAGTTTGGAAAATACGTAAAATATTTTAGTAGTTGGAATCTTAAATTTTGAATTTAGCTTGAATCGATTGTAGATTTTGGAAGTAGAAAACCTATGTTCCGTTAAATGGCGTTAATCCATGTGCCATTTTGGTGGAGTAAATGTGCCATTTTGGTGGAGTAAATGTGCCATTTTGGCCCACGTGCCCGTTTAGAAGTATATCTAGTTATGCCTCTAAAATGGCATGTTTCCTAGTATCACACTTCTCCCGTTTGTATTTATACAAGTTTTTGTAACATCACAAGAAAAATCCATAAATATGATATTATTTGAAAGTTGAATGTTTCTCAAGGGCCATTGAGAAAGATTCGACCTTTAGATTACATGAGGTATTGTTGTTCGTATGTTTCTCAATGGCCGTTGAGTAACACCTGACCTTCATAAACACGCAAAACCTTATGACATTTTTGACTTTACGTACCCCTAAAAATAAGCTAGTTCGGAAAATAATGCAATTTATATGGAATCAAAGTTGGAAGTTCTAGGTGTATCTTATTTACACACTCTAAAATGAAAAATCATGAGTACATGATGTTTTGAGGTTAGATGTTCCTATCGTGGTATATTTAAGCATGCACATTTTTTATCTTTAATACATAAATAGAAGAGTTCATGGCGTGAAGTTGCATCAAGTGGTAGGAAATTCCACAAGGAGGAATCGAACCCATAATCTTGAGACATTGAAAGGTTTGAGGGTAACATAGTTCTTTTCTTTGCTAGTTTATTGAGCCCTATACAACAAAGAGTTCTTTTTACCTCGAAAATCAGAACCTCCAATTTTTTACCAACTTGTTAAAAATGAGACACGGTCAAATTTTTAATGTAGGATCTCAAACCGTTCTACAATTTGTACTACCATTTAATATATTGTCCGACGGATCTTTACCATTTTTTAGATCGTAACAGTCAAAGTTGATGCAAAACATTTTTTGGGCAATCTTTGGGAGACATAATTTAGTTTGTGCAAAGAGGGATTTGATGATTGTTATCCCAAACATTTCCCCCGTGTTCTTGTCCATGTAGATGACCAAGTTGAGCATGCCTATGCAAAATTTTAAAGACTAATTTGGATTTTGAACTTTCATGCACTTTATTTTCTAGTAGAATGTATAAAACAGTGATTCTAAAAAACATGCAATATGCTCATCGTAAATAATTCAAAGAGAAAGTGAATGGTGAGTGTGTTCCTCAAGAATTATTTGATGTCTAGGTGGAATTAATCATGTGAGATTGCAAGATTTCAAAATTTGACGATTTTTGAAAGATAAATAATGTAAAACTACAAAAAATCTATGCAGCTTGCTCTTGTAAATTTTGGAGGTTGTCCTTATAAAATTGGTAAGAGTTTTAACATGGGTCATTTGGAAAGTTGAGTAGTGATTCCGATATGAAGATATTATGGATTTTCTATTTTATTTTTTTAAAGGCTAAAATTGAGCTACGTGTTTTGGATGGAAAAACAAACATTTACATTTTAAGATTCTTTTTAATGTATTGGAATTTAATCTTGTATATTTTTCTATGTGCATATTCCAATGTAGAAAAAACCCAAGTAATATCTTAATTCCAACCCCTTTATCTTAGACTCCTCAAAACCGAAAAGAACCATTTCCAGTTTCTTGGATTTTTAAGAGTTACTCCTAAAGGTCCAAGGGGGTAGGAAGCTCCGAGGTTTTCAAAAAATGAGCAAGTTATCGAATGCGGCTTTTTAGATTTTGCACACGATGGTCAAAGAAATTCTAACCACGAGATCTTCTAGAGTATTCTTATGAGAAGTATTATAAACATTTTCAAAAATTCCATCTGATGGATTCATAGATCCAAGCATGTAATAGATAAAGGGTACTTGAAAATTAACCTTTAAACGACCACAGCCACCAATTTGGCTACTTGCAATTTTAGGCAGCCTATATGAAGGAAGTAAAAGTAACACTTTTGCCTAACTGGGTGCTCCTTCTACCACACAAAGTGTAATTATATAGCAAACTTTGCAAAGCTAAGTTCCAATTTTTAAACCTTCATATGATAATTTTAAGTTCCAAGTCCAAAAAGGGTAGAATAAATTCAGTCTTTCTTTATTTTTATGGAAATATGATTTTACTCAATCACTATTTAAGTTCCAAAGGGCCCAAGTCAAAAAGTTAACCAATTTCAAAAGGGCAACCTCCAAGAGTTTCAAAAACAGTCTTTGCAATGCCAGAAAAAAAACTTGGGAGACAAACTTTGAAGGTTATGATTCCCCAAATGGTAACCATCCAACCGTCTATATTCAAAACATTAACTTAAAAATCCCATGACAACTTGTTCCCTACATTTGCACCCTCGGATTAATTTTTAAATAAAAGGGGGGAAAATTAGAATAGCTTAATCCCGCGCATTATATTCAATTGGAACGTTAGGGAACATTAAAATAGAACAATGGGAAATAGCATAGCCTGCTATAGCCTCACCAATTGGATGAATGATAATACGACCCCGGGTGATAGCGACACCTTTCATCCAAAACGTGAGTATCGTGCTGATCTATTCGATGGCTCCACAGCTGAACGAGGGCACTCCGAATGCTCAAGAATTGCTTGCGCAACAACCATGGCGTTCCTCACCGGTACGCATTCTTGCCTACTCTCTTCTTATTGCAACCTCAGTCACTTTCCTTGAATTTTTTTGCCAGTTTAAGTATTTTGCAATGGGCTATTTTTTACGACAAATCAGCAATGCATCGCGTCTCTCTGTGGTAACGCGCTCTCTTTATCGATTATCTTTTACTCATAGATCGGGTGCCATCTACTTACACCATCCGTGATTGTGTGCACTACATCGTTTTTCAAAAGACTGGCATGAGTTTGGAAGAATCAGTGAGGAAAATATGTCTCGCGATCTATCGTTGAGTCTATGTCTTTAGGTGATGAAGAATCTGAAATAAAATTTTCCTTTGTACGATAAATTGTCCAGATCTTTCTTAACGCAGGGAGAGATATTGGATTTGTACGCATGAATGTGGCGATTCGAAGTTGTGGTTTATTTGAACATCCACGTACAGTAGTTGAGAAATTAAGGATTTCGGAAATAATGAAATAAGAACATTTTCCCATGAATCTCCAACAAGAATTGTTGGAGGACTGGTATACACTCTTAAGGATTAAACTGAGAAGACTAATTTGCACATAACCTTTGATTCTCCATATAAATTTTGTACAATGTCAATAATTCGTTCTAATCGCTGCAAGTGTCTTTCAGACAGTTGCATCTGCAGGCACAGCTTCATACAAGGCTTCTTTCAGAGGATCGACAGGTTTGGTCTCCTTGGGCTTCTCCACCTTGATGAAGCAGATGGACACCAGAGTGATAAGCGATCCCACAAGTTGAAGCCCAGTTAACATTTCGTTTCTGAACATGTACCTGCCATGGATGAAAGGATCCAAATAAGCAAGGATCGGCACCGTTTTGAATTCAGCAATCAGAGAAGGGAAGTGCGCAGCTCACCCGAAAAATGACGCGAACAGTGGTGTGAGCAATGTGAGCGCACTGAGCTCAGTCAAACTTCCTGCATCATTCGTAAAGGTGAGTAGCCGAATACAGAGCTTTGAAAACTAAAAACACATTTCGTGGTCTGCCAATTTGTACCTCGAGTTGCATTGTAGAAGAACAGACCAGTGGCCACTGCGCTCCCGAACACGGCGACGTAGGCAAGTCTGGCCCAGTCCGCAAGGCTCAGATCGTGCAGATGTCCACTCACTGCTGGCTCCTGCTTCCAATATGATAGCGCTAGAATTGGAATGCCGCCTAACACCATGTGCTGGCCAAACAGAATTCAATGCAAGCAGTGAGAAATGGCTTCAAAATTGAGCATGGGTGGTGCTTGGAGGGTTTCGTGAGTTACCCAGCCGATGACCATGAGAGGGTCCGAGAATTTGGAGACCCAACGCATGAGAACTGTCCCGACGGCCATGGTTTGAGCAGCTATCAACATCCACCACTCTCCTTTATCCCAGATTCTCCCTACGTGGGTTAAATTTTGAGGTGGCGCAATTCTATGAGGATACAGCTCTGAAATAGGTACCTACAATCACGTCACCGCATAGATTTTAGAACTCAGTTCGCCTTTGAAACCACGAATCCAATCCATGGAATGTAAAAAACCCTAATGCAGGTAGGGTTCAGGGTCTCCCGTCCTTGTTTATGAATTCGAGAAGAAGGCTAACTGTACCTCGATTATGATAAGACCGAGAATGCCGAACACCATCGCTATTATGGATTTAGACCCCACTATCTCCCCGTAGAAAATGGTGGCCAGGATAGCCACTGTGATTGGCTGTGAATCGATTATCACCTGGTCACCGACATCCTTGTTAGGGTTGAATGTCAACATGCATCGAACCTCTCGCAACGGAGAGTTCTGGAATTCAAAGTGGGGCTCGAATTTTGAATGCAGCTACAAGAATTTGGAGTGAACAACTCACACTACCGAGGCCAGCAGTGGTGCGCGCCAGCCCTTCTACCAAACAGCTCTGGAATAGAGTACCATTGATGAGGGCGAAGACGGCGATGGACAACCAAGCTTGCGTTCCTGATGGGAATTTCTTCCCTCTCAAACTGCAAATCACATAATTCAATCATCTCAGTATCAGGAGGTACCCACTCTAATAAGAAAGATCAGATAAGATGGTACTGACCTTGCGAAGGTGAGAATTAGAGCGCCCCCCGGTATCAATCGTGTGACTGCCATAAACAACGTTCCTGTCCTGGGCATGAGGTCTTCCATGGCCACCATGTTGGAGCCCCATAAGAAGAACGGGAGCCCCAGCATTACGGCGTTGAGGAGCTTCTCCATCGCCGCGCCTACTACTCCACAAGCATGGGGGATTTGGAAGAGGATTCAATGAGTGACTATGGCTCCTGATGTGTGGGATTTGGGAGCGAATTCGATGAGTGACTCTGGCTCTTGATGTGCACCGCTCCCTACTTGACAAGATACTTTAAAAAGTGACTGTCGTAAAGGTTATCTTTAGTACTAAAGTAACCTGTTTGACGTTGCATGATCCGTGACTCTACATTGGCTCTACGTGGACTCAATTGAGAACAATGACAAGGACTGCTGTACTGTACAAACATACTAATGGTTTACTTGCATTGTCGAGGCAACCAAATTTGTTGCAAGAATCTGCTGTTTCGAATCATCCTGAGATTCATTTCACATCAAATTCACCGCCGAGGAATATTTTCTGCTGTCGTGCAGGAGAAATCAGATAGTGTTGCAAGTCAAATAGTGTTGTGAGAAGACAACCAGATATTTGTTTGTAAGGAAAGGTTATGCCAATTTTATTGGACGAAGCAGAATCCTTCTATGTATAGTTACAGGGACAATTGTGTGTTGGGACGACATTCCAACACAAATCGTTCGGGCGGTGGTATATGGAACAATTCTCGAGTCCTGCACTCGCGGACTAATAAAATATACAACGTGGAACCGGAATCCAAGCTCTCTACCGTCACCCACATGATCTAGCTTCAGAGAAGATATGAACTGCGATGCAGGGCGGGCAGAGAAATAGCAGTGAAAGGATTATAGTGCTAGTTCTCATGTGAGAATCTGCTGCAGGGATTGAGCATTAGAAGTAGTTGACGGCGCCACGACCTTCCACGCTGATCTTGGATGCCTGCATGCTCTTCTTGGTCGTCTTCAGTTGCTGCAGCTTCTTGTTCATCTTCATTCGCTTCTCATCTTGACGCTGCTGCCGTGCCCTGTTCTGGAATTCGTTCGGGTCCACCTTCGACTCGGGGCGCCGGACAAAATCAAGGGCAAGGGCTTCGGGTCTTGAAGCGTGTTGTCGGTACCCTGGATCGCCCCGCTTCAGTTCCCTCTGACCTTGCAGCATGTCGAGGTCGTCTCCCTTGTCCATACGCTTCACTGGAGGTTTCTTCGCGGGCGTCCTCCGGGGCAATGGTCGATCCTCATCGTAGGTTCGCAAGTCTTCGTAACGCGTGCTCTTCTGAAAGATTGGCCTGCTCCACTTGTCCACCAGGTCTCTCGCCAGCTTCTTGTTAGCAGGCGTCTCCTCTGGCAGGCGAGACAGAAACATGACCACCTTCCCAAGCCCGCTTTTCTTCAGCTGCTCCCGCCGCTCGAATTGCTCCACGTCGATAGGAAGATCCGTGAGGAGCTGCAACAGTGTCGTTCGAATGTTCATGTTTGGCAAGGAGCCATCGGGAAGCGGCTCTAGCCAATCCTTCAGGGACGACAAAACACCTCGGTCCAAAAACTCCATCTGCAATTGTCGCTTCTGCAGCACGCTCCAAAGCTCTGAAAGCATCTTCAGCTTCTCGATTGCAGGCTTCGAGTTCCGGTTCAGGTCGGCGTCGGTCTCAGCAGCGACATCCAGTTTCGCCATGAACTGCTCCACGAACATGGCAATCTCCTCTGGCGTCCGCTCCTGCTTTTTCTTCTTCTTCCCCTTCCCGAACAGCCTCCCGTCCTCATCCTCTTCCTCAGCCTCCTCGGCCTCAGGGTGGCGCCGGTCCCGATCCGATCCCTCGCCATCGCTATACACAACGCGGTCCTCTTCCGGCACGCCTTCATCGTCAATGAACCGATCGTCGTCCCCGGAATCATTGCCATCGCCGGCAACAGAATCCCACATCTCGTTCATTTCCTTCTCTCCCTTCTTCCCTCTAATGCTTCCCTTCCCTGCCTTGGCACTCTTCTCCCTGTACGCATCCCTACCTCTCTCCTCCCTTCGCGGCTTCTTCGAGCTCCTACGCTCAACGGGCTCCTCCTCTTCCTCCTCCGACTCCACCTGACGCCGGCCCCTCCCCACGTCCCGGTCCTCATCGTCGGATTCTTCCACCACAGCCTTCTTCACCAATCGTTTCCGACCTCGCCCGGTCTTGGGATCCTCCCTCTCCGCGGGCTCTGCTTCAACTTCCTCCTCCACTGGGGGCCGAATCAAGCCTTCTTCCTCCTCAGAATCGTCCTCCACAGGCCTGGGCGCCCGACCGCTGCCATTGCCATCCCCAGCGGAGTACGCAGAGTCCGGCGATCCCTCCCTCGAGTCGCCCATTCTCACCAAACCCTCGCTTCCCCTGTCAGCCTGCAACAATTGCTCGAGCAGGAAACCTAAACGAATTCAGATGCACAGAGCTTCTAGAGCCCGGCTGTGACGAGAAAGGGGAACTAACGATGCGAGTCTCCTCTAAAGGGGGTCACCCACCAATCAAGCTGGTGCCAATCGTTCAATGGTGTGGGCTCGCTAGTAGATCTTCCAGGGGAGAGTCAATTAGGGTTTCAAGACCGACGATACCATTTTCCACGACTGGAGAAGATGACCCACCACGAACTAGAGTGCATTACCTAAGAAGTTCCGTCTCTCTACTTAAAATAAAAATCAAATCAGTATACATGTCCCTTCGTCTTTCTACTTATATCAAGTTATGCAAAATTTCATAAAGTAAAAGTATGAAAAGTAAAAGTATACAAAGGGTGACAAACAATAACATAGAGGGTAAAATGAGCATACTTCCATTGTCCTAAAAACAAGTTCGTATAGAGCACGTCATTGACCCTTTGATCACCTCACTAAAATACAATCTATGAAATCCTTTTATCACCACATTAAAATTCTATTCTACTTGTTCTACCTCCATGCTTATCATGCACAATTTGTATATGTAAAAATGAACTTTCATGCTAATCCACATTTGTTATTGTCATTGAAGAGTTTATTTTTCAAAGTTTAATTTTTAATACCCTTACGCCTAAATGGTGAAAATGACATGTATTTATGCTTAAGAGATTTCTTGAGTCCTCACACCTCTCATTATTGTCAATTGTCACTATTTTCAATTTTCACACCATACTAGAAGAATGACACATGACCATGTTTAAACTCTAGATGGTATATAAATAATTCATGGCAGAGCTCTTTTAAATTTAAATTTGAAGAAGATATAATTCGAGAAAAATCGTTCGGAGATCTCCTAACGATGTAAAACTACTGGCATTACATAACGTTTTAAGTTCATTTTACAAAATCATAAGTCTCTCATCTCTCAATAGAATACGTTCTTGCAAATTTCCATTCTTTGTGAGCCAATATAAAAGCCGAAATTTACCAAAAAATATTTTAAAAATGTGGCAAAAAAGCTAACAAGGGCATGAAGAGTTTTAAAGATTTTGAAGAGTTTCGGTAAGTGGTATTTTATTGTTATGAAGAGTTCATTAGATTAATAATATTGAACTATAGTATCGTTGTTGCTCAAGCATATTTCAAAATGTTGCTAAAGTTGAGCAACGTTTTAGAAAAAAACGTTGCAAACCCCCTCAAATTGTAGTAGTGCAATTAGTCCACATAGAGCATGATACCCTAATTTATATTAATATTCTCATCATTGGGACATCCTTATGCTGTAGACTTAATTTTATCCGAGCTCATTTAATCTCTTCGGAGTTTGGGTCGATTAAGTTAGCCATTACATATTGAAACTAGCTAGTGAAAATAAGGCTTTTACACAAGGCTCACGAAGCGTGTGTACTAAGCGTGTGTACACTGTACACCAGCTTTGGTGAGGGTGTATGCCTTTGCTTGCTACACGATTTTGTCATTGTCTTTGCAAGCTTATCATTCAGGAAGCTTGCTCATTCAATTCTTCGTGCGGCTGTCCATTAGACAAAGCTCATAGGGTGTCCTCGCGGAGCTATGATGACCAAAGATAATTATCTCATATGTGGATATAATGAAAGGTTGTCATCTACCTACGCTTTTATTAACTTTGAAGTAGTCATTATGACCATGTTTTGCGATACTTGTGAAAGAGGGTTAATTAAAGTAGAAGGGGGTCAATAGAATTGTTTGGGCATGAAATTTTTGAATGAGGTGGTTATTAAAAGTCAAAGCACTAGTGACAAATAAAATAATCTATGACTACATTAAACAATATGAATGATTTTTTACAAATCTTAACTCCTAAAGGTCCAAGAAAGTCGAAATGGTTTTCTAGGGTCCCCGTAGAATTAAAATTCGGCCAACTTTAACCACTATAATCCCACAGATGAAGAAAAATCAACGGTTCAAATTTAGCTTGTGAGTAAAACGTCACAATGAATTTCACATCCTAAAATTGGATCTTTTGTAAGATGCTTATTTTTGGAACCTGAAGTAGAAAGAGGTCATCTTTGATACTTTAGGCAATTTTGCATCATGGATCTTTAGGGGTTGATAAAACACATTGTGAGGGCCAGTTTACACTACGATGAAGAAGACCACATTTTATTTTCAACCAATCACATTTTCATGAGTCTCACTAACAACCATTCAAAATTGAGAATCTTTACTTAATTTATTGACCAATGGACTTTTTCACCGTAGTATTAACCGGCCCTAAAATATGTATTATCCTTGACTTTGTTTACAAGGAAAATGAATGACTAAATTATGTGAATGTCTATACTTGTTTAGTAAGAATTACATCATCAATATCCATATTTAAAAAGAAAATTGCATCATCAATTTTGATAAAGATTGATAGGAATACAGAAATACCTAATGAAGAAATTTTCATATGCATGATGAGTACATGAGGAGTGAACATATAGTCATGATAGCAGATGTTTATTGCGACGAGCGAGCGGGAACCGACAGCCGCCATTTCGAGCGTCAGGCTATTCAATTTCCGTGATTAAGCAACAGTGACAATGGCTTCTAGTACAGAGAGAGCTCGAATTAATCCTACGTTGTCGTTGGGTACGGTTCTTATATGGGTACCACTAAGACGCGTCTCATTATGTGTGACCTATGTTTAATTCATCAAATATGTGCCAAAAAATCCTTTTTTAACTACATGTATACAACTATAGCCATGTCACCTATAATACCATCTAGTTAGAATAATTTTTCAATATTGATTGTTTATCAAAAAAGTAGTTTCAAAAAAATTACACTATTTAGGAGGGGGTACCCATATCAGAACCGCACCCCGTTCGGAAGAATTGCTGGTTGATTTACGAGGTCGATTAGCTGCTCTCTGCTCCGAACCAGGTATGGAAGTAAAGTTTGTAAAAAATCTTGCGTTCTCCTTCAGCCGTATGTCAGGTTCGTGTTTCTTGAAGATATGTCTGCTCGGAGTCATGTTGCTTCCAGAACTGCAGTTTTAGTCTGTAAGAAGTGTTCAAATTAGTAATGTGTTGAAGACTGCAGGTAGTTTCTTATCGAGACGAACACAATGTCGAAGGCGAGCACAAGAGTCGCGCTTGTGAGGTGAGAATTTCTTTGTTGCTAGTCTCCAGTGTCATCTTACTGTAAATCTTGCATCGCCGTGGCTGCTTGTTTAGGTTCTTTCAAGAATTGACTCGTGAAGGCTATTTCTTTACATTTCATGTAATGTTATTCTGATATGTCGTTTTATTCTAGCATGCAATTTAATGTCTTCGTATTGTCGATCACGTGTGGTATACGAGGTCTGAAATTCACTTCTACACACCGTCTTTGAGATAGTGTCATGGTTTACTAACCGTTATCATGCGGGAATCAGCTGTCCCGTACTCGAAAGGTTGTCGTGAAGACATTCAAAGGGAAGGTGTTCGTAGACATCAGAGAGTATTATGACAAGGATGGCCAGGATATGCCGAGGAAAAAAGGTTCTGACATCCAACCTCGCGGTGCATTGGATTTATTTGAGCAAGCTCTATTAGTAGTATCAGAAAGACGTTGTAAAGAACCGGTAACGGCCAACTCAACCAGTAAGCCATCGCACTGCTAGCTGGGATTCCGGTTGGCTAGAGCAGCAGGGCAGGTTCTGATGTTAAGAGCGTACCGTCGTTTCAATTTGTACGGTAACATCATTTTATCGACATTATTGATCCTTATGCATTCTTTGAATCCACCGTTGTCTTTGTATTCCAGGTATCTTACTTCCTCTGAATCAGGTACGGCTTCACCCTTCTGTGGAAACTTTGTTTTTTGATATCTGAAGCATTGTACTTATTGTGACAAAGTCTGTCAGTTAGAAGTTCCAAGGGGGTTCATTTATACATCTACAATTGCTAACAAGTGGATGTTGTGCAGTGGGAGATGCTCACATCGCAGTTCAAAGGTATTCAGAGGTTGATTAAGAGAGCTCGCAGTGAAGGAATTACTTTCATCCATCTAGGGTTTAGTCAGCACCCTAATAGCCTATTACCGCGTATATCTCCCAGTACTTAACCGTATCGCATGTACTCAATTCTCTCTCTCATTCTGAGCTCACTTAATACCAACATGGTATCAGAGCACTCTATGACACACAGAAACTGATCCGATCAGCTATCCAATATGGATTCCCTGTTCAGAGAGATGACTGAATCTACGAAGCTAGATGGCCAAACGAACTACATGCTTTGGAGCTATCGCGTCAAGTTGCTGTTCATGCAGGAAAACTTGTGGCGATTCTTCTCTCCCTCAACGACGCCACCAGACGCTGGAAGCTCAAGCAACAACTCATCGATAGTTACGGGCTCCGCCACAGGCGTCGCAGGCGCGACTCACTCCACCACAGGAGCAACAGGCAGCGACGCAGAGTTGAAGATTCGCGCGTGCCGCATCCTGATCTCTACGGTAAAAGACCACATTCTCCTTCACATTATGCATCTTACCGAACCAGTAGAAATTTGGGACACTTTGAAGCGCATGTACGATATTCAAAGCCCCTCTCGCAGACTAGCGCTAAAGGAGAAGTTCTACTCGTTAAGAATGTCAGAAGGTAGAATAGTAGATTCGCACCTTCAAGAGATGAACTCTCTCATTACTCAACTATCCAGTCTTGGAGTCACCATCTCTGACGAAGATCTAGTCGATCAACTTCTAGCCAGTCTCCCCAGATCCTGGGCCACGTTCAAAGCTATCCAAAAGGGAAGAGAACGCAGCCCTACCTTTCCTGAATTGCAGGGCTTACTATTACACGAGGAGAGCTCGAAGCTGCTTGACAGAAGCCACGACACCGATGAAGCTCTCTTCACGAAGACCGCAGATCGCTTCCACCGACCACCTCAACAGCGAGACTGGCGCGGTGGTGGCCGTTCCAACAGAGCGAATCGTGGAGGTAGCGGCAGATCCCAATCTCAGTATCGTCCCTGCAGATCATGCGGCCAGTACGGTCACAACGACAACAACTGCGAGGTCACCAAAATGGAGAATCAGATCAAAGAACTCCAAGCTCAGCTAGTGAAACTCAAGACTCAAGGCACATCATACGTCGCCGTTGCAGACAACTCAGAAGCCGACCTGTACGAAGAACATGAGGACTTCGACGACAATGAAGCTGCGCTGAACGCCTGTATTGCGGCCTTCACAACCGACGAAGATCCATGGTTCATGGATTCTGGCGCTAGTTCTCACGTTACTGGCAACGCCAGCGCTCTATCAGACATCTCCGCATCCTCAGTTACTAGTATCCGTACTGCCGCTGGGCAAGTACTTCCCGTCCAAAATAAAGGAACGGTTGTCTTCTCTCACCCAGAAATAAAGCCTATCACCGATGTTCTCTACGTTCCTCAAGTTAATACTAACCTGATCTCAGTGGGCTCGCTTGCCGATTTAGGGCACATCATCGTATTTACCGCCAAGCACTGCTTAGTCCTCAACAGCTCTTGCCGCAAACTACTCCTGAAGGCCGAACGTGACCCCCGCTCACGACTTTACAAACTCTCAGCTCCACAAACGGCTTCTCCATCCCCAGTCTTCTCAGCCACGCAGCACCCACAAGTCTCGGTTGAGACTGTCGAACTGTGGCATAAGCGTCTGGCGCACGTAAATCAACAGTCACTTTACCACATGACAAATCGACATCTTGTGAATGGGGTACCTCGAATTCCTTACTTGAAGAAACACTGTGACAGTTGCATCCTGGGCAAATCACACCGACAATCATTCCCAAAGCTGCGCTCAACACTCACCAAGGCACCACTGCAGCTCATCCACAATGACATATGTGGACCTCTACCAACTTCCACGCGCACACATTGTCGGTATATCCTCACCTTCATTGACGATTTCTCTCGCAAATCGTGGCTCTACTTTCTCACTAACAAAGATCAAACTTTTTCATATTTCATTAAGTTTAAAAACTTAGTTGAAACACCTACCCTCAAGATCCAGGCATTACGGACTGATCGCGGTGGAGAGTACCTTTCTGGAGAGTTTCAAGACTTCTGCGACAGGCATGGGATTCACCACCAACCGACCACGGTACTCCCCCACAAAGAAACGGAATTGCCGTAAGAAGAAACCGGTATCTTCTTGAAGGCATCCGCAGCGTCGTAGCCGGAACACGCGTACCTCGATTCCTGTGGGACGAAATCGCTCGCAGCGTTAACTATGTGCAGAACCGCCTCCCATGCCGCGCCCTGAAACTACAAACACCAGAGGAGGCATTCTCAGGTATCAAACCCAACCTGTCACATCTTAGAGTCATTGGATGCATAGCCTTTTGCCATATACCACCAGAGAAACGAAACAAGTTAGATCCCAAAGCATTCCCTACCTTGTTTCTCGGCTATGATGAACAATCCAAGGCTTACCGCTGTTACAACCCCGTCTCTAGAAAGATAGTAATAAGCCGTGACGTAACCTTCAATGAACAAAGCTTTACATTTCCCCACCCATCATCTACCCAGCCATATGACCTGCTACAGGACATGTCGCTCGCTGAACCAGTCCCCGCAGCCATTCCAGTTAATACCGAGCCTCCTCCCGATGCCCTTTTCCCTCCCGCCAGCGACACCGATCTCCCTCAGCAGGATTTCCATCAAACCAACGACAGCTCCCCACCGATCAGTCCACCCTGTAGTCGCCTCACTGTTCACTCCCCTGAACCTACTGTTCCCTCTCCCGAACCTGCACATTTACAAAACCAGTTAGTAGAGCCCGACTCAATCCACCACTTACCTGAGCAACCGCGTCGCAGCTCCAGAACTCGAGCACCAAGCATCCGCCTTGGTGATTACTATGTATTCATGACTAGCGAGTCTCCGGACTGCTGCCCTATCTCGGCCTTCTCACGTACAGGTTCTGAGCACTTCGAAACACCACAGCCCACATTCTCTCAGGCAATCCAAAACACTGACTGGCGGAAGGCGATGCAAAAGGAGATGCAGAGCATCCACGACAACAACACCTGGATTCTAGAAGACTTACCCACGGGCTTCAAACCAATCACCTGCCGCTGGGTATTTAGAGAGAAGCCCAGTCTTCCAGGGACTCCTGCTACAAAGAAGGCTCGCCTCGTTGCCCGTGGTTTTGAACAGAAGGCCGGCATAGACTACGACGAAACCTTTGCCCCGGTCATCAAGTGGGTGACAATCCGCACTACCGTGGCTCTTGCAGCATCCCACCAATGGCAACTCCATCACATGGATGTACGAACGGCATTTTTACATGGGACACTAAAGGAGCGGGTATACATGACTCAGCCCCCTGGTTTTGAGCAACCAGGACAGGAGGATAAAGTCTGTCGTTTACTACGATCGCTCTATGGACTTAAACAGTCCCCAAGGGCTTGGTACGATAGAATTGACTCAGCCCTTCGAGACATTGGACTCCACAGAAGCTCCTACGATCCTAACGTTTACTACCTGCACCGCAATGATCAAATCCTGATCGTGATGCTATACGTTGACGACCTCTTCATAACTGGAAGCTGCCTCACCTTGATTCAATGGATCAAGAAGTTCCTGCGCAGCACCTACGACATGACCGACCTTGGTCAACTCCAAAAGTATCTCGGGATATTGTTCGAGTACCTGCCAAGCGGTATTCTCCTGCACCAACGAGATTACACCAATTGCATTCTCAACGAATTCCTATCTTCAAACCAGTATACCTCCAAAGTGCCACTACCTGCCGGCCACTCCCTCACCTCCAGTACAGGTACGCCACCAGTAGATGCCACTTCCTACTCTCAATTAGTTGGGAAATTAATCTTCCTAACCATTACCAGACCGGACATTGCCTACGCCGTGAACCGAATTGCAAGCTTCATGTCTGCACCCCAGCAACTCCACCTTGATGCCGCCCTACACATTCTTCGCTACCTCAAAAGCAATCCCGACACTGGTCTCTTCTATCAACACAACACGCCATTCAACATCACAGGTTACACAGACGCCGACTGGGGCACCTGCCCAGAGACGAGGCGCAGCATTGGCGCTTACCTGTTTACAGCAGCAGGCGCTCCCATCAGCTGGCAAAGCAAAAGGCAAGTCACTGTCTCCAGATCGTCAACAGAGTCGGAATACCGCGCCCTCAGCGATGGGGTGCAGGAAGCCGTATGGCTCACTCGTCTTCTGCAAGAACTCCAGGTTCACCCTTCCATACCTGTCCAAATTTCACACACTAACGACACACTTAGCTCCTCCCTCTCACCTTTCATCACTATGCATTGTGATAACCAGAGCGCACTAAAGTTAGCCCGTAATCCGGTATTTCACGCAAGAACAAAGCACATTGATATACACTATCACTTTGTGCACGAGCGAGCCTTAGAGGGGGAAGTCAATCTTCAATTCATTAATACAGCGAAACAACCCGCTGATCTGCTGACAAAGGCGCTCGGACGCACCAAGTTCGAGTTTCATAGAACTAACCTAAACTTGATTAGCCTCTCCTACCTCCAGAAAAAGGAGCTAATCTCTCAGATACTCCTCTGCCTCCGCTAACGATTTGAACGCCTTGAATTCACTACCACTAAAACCTAAAACTAACTTTCTGCAATCCTCCCAACTTCTCACTATTCCTACCCTCCTGCCCTGCCTTATTGCATAGAACTTCGACTTAACATTCTCCAACTTCCGCCTTCTACTAACCTCTCTTGATTCCATCCATGCCGTCTCTGATTCACTAACACTGCAGAGACCCTCTTCCGCATAGCAGCCACACTGCTGCGAACAACCACCTGCAAAACACCACAACAGCAATCAACAACGCCTCCAAGTTAACCTAACTACGCCCTGCTTACGGAGGCATTAAAACAATTGGCCGTGTCACAAACCCTACCGCAGCAAGACCGTCGCCGACGACAACCCTCAAACATGTCACCTCTCGGAGAATGCTCGTCTCGCTCTCTCAGCCAATTGCGCTCCTGCGGACG
Source organism: Bryum argenteum (assembly GCA_037043015.1). Taxonomy (NCBI): domain Eukaryota; kingdom Viridiplantae; phylum Streptophyta; class Bryopsida; order Bryales; family Bryaceae; genus Bryum; species Bryum argenteum. The sequence continues at coordinate 10,580,326 of CM073323.1, read as the reverse complement.
CACAATTAAGGTCTCGACACTCCTCACAATCTGATCGCAAAGCTCCTGCAACACTGCTGCTACCACCAACACGAACAACAGACAAGCCCGCAAGAATCGATCACAGCTCCGGTCGACCATCTTCGCTGCACATCAACTACCACGCCAGCGGACAACACGATACTATGCCAGCAAGCACATTTGCAAACTGAGAGTCTACACCTTCAGTTTGAGAGGGGGTGAAGGAATTACTTTCATCCATCTAGGGTTTAGTCAGCACCCTAATAGCCTATTACCGCGTATATCTCCCAGTACTTAACCGTATCGCATGTACTCAATTCTCTCTCTCATTCTGAGCTCACTTAATACCAACACGCAGGCGTTCAGACGTTGATGATGAAGACTGAGCTTTAGTTGAGACTCAATCCTACCAAGTTCTATACGACTTTTCTACCGAGCTCTTTAGCCAAATATAGTCTATCGTAGTTTTGACTCACCACAAGAATATATGAATATATCGTGAATGATTCGTGTTTTGTGGATCTTTCCAGCCACTCCGTGACTCCGGAGACATTCTAGAATGAAGGTAGTGCAAGGAAAGTTGTCAAGGGACAGAGGCAAGCTAGAAATTTGAAGTAAATTCTTTCTGTAATCAGAACTGTAACTGTTCATATTTGAAAAATACTCTGTAAAGCTACCTTTCATCGTAATTATTAGCACAATCAGTATCAGTAGTACATACTTACATGTCCTCTTATCGCCATTTTCTCTTGCAGGCACAATACTGAATCGACAAGATACTTTCAGAGCAACTAGCTATCAAGCCTACAAATGTTTACAGAATTCATGTGAAACTTTGAAATTATCCAAAAAAATATGTAGGGCAGATCCAAGCTACTTTGCTGGGAACACCTTGATTGACCACCTAGCACATGTAATATGCCTGAGGTGCTGAATTTGCATTTGCATTTATGATTTGCATCACACGAGTAGAACTCGAATTGTAGAGAAATTTTCATATATGGGAACACTTCTGTAAAATATTTTCCAACATGGGAATAATGTCAAAGTATCAGTGAAGAGAGTGAAGAGGGGAAGGTAAAATTAAATCTTCTAGTGTTGCTTCAAAAGCAAATGAAGAAGCTCTAGAATCTTAGCTTCAATGTGCTAAGATTACAATCTTTTTTCATATTTAGCTAAAATATGGTATCTAGTGATGGAAAATTGAAATTAAAAAAATAATTTTGTTTCCTCTTCACAAACCATTCCCCTACATGAAAATTCCCCTAAATTGTGACTACTGCATTACACACAATGGTAAACCTCAAAACCTTTCATGTTCTTCATGTTCCTTATGTTCTTTTAGTGGATGGAAACACATTGGAGAAAAAAAAAACAATGCTACAAATCATACATTGATTAAAACATCTCAGGCATTTAAGATCTATTATATACTTGTACTTCTAGTTTGTTTGTTTTGCCCTTCTCACTGCCAATGATCAAAAAACTAGATAAGAAAATATCCAGCATCCAGAAAACGATATGTGGTCTACCTAAATGTACAGCAAATGTTATAGCACAATTACCACACAAAGACTTTGGTCTTGAAGCATTTTCCCTTAAAAATGCTTACCTTAGAAACTAACTAACAAATGCACTAAATGATAAAGGCGAACTTGGCCCAATTTATCAAGGCCTTACCCAACACATTTTAGCCAAATTTGGTAGATCCAAAGACATTCCCCAAATAAAATATCACGACTGTATACACTCTCCAATCACCAGAACGCTCTTCTTACTAAGAGAATCTGGTGGAATCCACCTACAAAGCACACTAGACAACTTCCAACTAGAAGCCACTGAATTAGAAACACAATGGATGTCCCAAGCATCAAACCTTCTACCTCACCTCGATCCCAAACTATCCCTCAAATTATTACATAAATTGCTACGGCACAAAATATACAAAATAAAGCACCTCACACTTCCAAATGGTACCACCCTCATGTCACCCATAGACTTCAGAACATATTATAAAAACCCTACAAAATTAGAACAAAGTGTCCTAAATCTAGCACAACAACTCTTTCGCCAGAATAATTGCACTCCTGAATGTTCACATCCGTGCAACACACACCCACCATCCCATCTTCTATACAACAAATATATCACACATAATCACGAAATATCTCCCCATACCCCTCTACCTCCAGCACACCCATCTCTCCTACCAATGACACCAACAATACCGCCACCCAAACAAATCATCAACGACCCGATTAACTTTCCCATACACCATATCTCTGCACACAAACTAGTTACCAAAACAGACAAATACAAAATAAGACACTCCTCTAACATGCACATATGTCATTGGGAAATAAACAACCAACCCACATACTACACTTGGCTCTCTCCTAGAGAGTTATTTCCCCCAAACCGCCTGACAGCCATAAGGCATAATCTTAACCTTTTATTTGATTACTACACACAACAAAAACACAAACTATATAAACACATCATCAATACCTCTTTTACACCACCACAATTAAAAGACACCCGCTTCATCCCACCTCCAACAAACATACCTCTCACACAAATTCATCTCCAAGATTGCAACCCAAACAAAGATATCCTCACAAACTCCCCCACCATACAAGTCCTAAATCATACATCACATTTATTCGATAATACCGGTCATTTCCTCCTCACCATCCCCACCTCAAGACTCACATGGCTATGGAAGCAATACCACTCATGCCTTAACACCAACCACGGGCTAACCCCCCCCACCCAATCATTTGAAACTGAAATAACTCTCCTATATAAACGCTACAACCACACTCTCTCCAAACGTAATCCCAAAACAACAAACCATCACACGCTCCCAACTGCCATAATTGACACACTTATCACAACTTTCCAAATTACACACACATACTTCTCTTCCCCAGTAACCTGCCTACTTCAAATTACAAAATATTATTCTATATTCCCCCGTGATAGAATATTTGGCTCCAGTGGGCTTGCCTTTCAATATAAATGGCAAGGCATTGGTTACGTCCACCCCCACAACAACGAAACCGCTCAACAAACCATACACTGGGCCAGATTAGCTGCGCAACAAAATCAAAATGCCACAACCATTGTTGTCCTGCCAGACATACAGTGGTTCCACAATCCAACCCCATACTCCACGGAGTTCCCAGATACGCACGTTTTAGCACATTTTGCTGCTGACACAATAACATACGAAGAACCCACAATACCCGCTAATCACTCTAAACCCCGCACAGACCCAAACACGATCCAAATCCTCTGCATTCACCACAAACGACATAATCTCACCACCCCAACAGATATACAAAACCTTACAACCACACTTAGAAACCTCTCTATCACGCAATTTCAGCTCCAAGAAATCCCCTCTACCCCAGAAAATACTACGGTCAACAAAAACAAAAAATGGACAAAACTACTATACCCTCCAATCTATACATTTAATTCCTCAAACACACCCCCACTTCCACAATACAATACACATCTTCCCATCAAATTCCCACCACAATATAGCTACTACACGGACGGCTCTTTTATACCCCCCCCAAGAAACAACCTCTGGCCATTGGCTACCTGAAACAACTGGTTATGGAATTTACAATCCAACCAAATCAGATATACAAATCTCCAAAAGATTACCGGGACTCCAAACAATCTTCCGAGCAGAACTTATGGCCATATACAAAACACTCAAAATACATAGACGAACCTGCACATATTTTTACTGATTGCATAAACTGTTTGTACGTTCTACAAGCACATTTAACACACCCTACTCTACAAAATAACCACCCTGACCAAAACACCCTCATTGATATCACCAACATGCTAAAAATACGCACACAACCCACCACATTCCACAAAGTACGAACCCACATTAACATCTCTGGAAATGAAAAAGTAGACAAACTCGTGAAAGTAGGAAACGAGAAAAACCATAAATTCGCCCGTAAACACCACGAATTTGCACACATCACCCTTTTCTATTACCAAAAAGATATATGGCCGGGACCACACCATAGACCGGATAAAGGTCCTGTCAAAAACCTCCACACATACCTTGGCAAATATGACCGTGAAAACAACCTTAAAAAACTTGCAGAAGACTTTTCTAACACAAACAGATGGACCTCCAATCTGGATATACATGCAAAATCTTCAAATGCCTTCTGGAAAAATCCAACAATTACAGACTCTCAAATCACTAGCATACTAAAATTCTGAACAGGACAATACATGGGACACGCACGAAAACAACTATTCTTTCGACATGTAAGGTTCCCATCAAAGACATGCCCTATCTGCAACTCCACAGACGTAGACACGTGGCTACACATCCTACTCAAATGCCCCCAACCAAATATACACGCACTGAGAGTTACCAGGCACAATCATGCAGTTAAAACCATCAAACAACTCATCATGTCAAACACCAAATCTAAATACTACACACTCATAAATGCAGGAAAACACCTCAACGCATCTCCTGATAACACAGTTCCAAGCTGGCTTCTTCCTTGCACTTGCGACACACGTAAATGTCACTGCAATGCACGATTTAGTCCTGACTTACTATGCGTAATAGGTCTCCCACACCAAGGCACACCCCCACAACATCCCAACGACAACATTGTCATCCAATACGTTGAATTCACATTTTGTAACGATAGATTTCCGCAAGAAACCATTACAAATAAATTCAACAAATATCAACCACTACTAGACTCAATAGTTTCTCGTGGGTGGAAAGTCAACCCTCTCATAGTCATCACCCCAGGCGCCAGAGGCACAACTCACACACCCTCCATGACTTCATTAGAAACCACATTTAAACTAACCAAAAAACAAATGAAACACACATTCAAATCAATAAACACAATAGCTATAAGACGCGCCGCATTAATCCTTCTACATAAACGAAAACTAGAAAACCACCAAACCCTCCCCACCAATTTCGAGCCACCATGACAAACAAAAGGGCGGGTAGCGGTGCAAACCACTATTGTTAGCAGTGCACTGCTTCAGTCTCAGCTTCTCGGGTAGGGGCCGGGTGGTTGATAATATTTTCCTGCCATATACTCATAGACAGCCCCAAGCCATGCGTACTGCTCAAACGAGCCCATCAGGGTTCGAACTTGGACCAGCATAATTACAAACGTCCCACACCTAAACCACCCTAGGACTGCACGGCTTGGGGACCACAAACCCACCTAAATCCCACTTAAAGCACCTATTACATTGCCAAAACACTCACATCTCAAATAGCTTTGTCTTTATTACTTTAGTTTAATTTTATCTCGGTTACTATAGTTCAGTTCAATTTCGTATAGTTTAGTGTCTATTCCCGTAAGGGGTGAGTAGTTATGTTCTATTACCTTCTTTGTTCTGTGGCCATTGAGGTAAAGACATTACGAACAGACGCTGTATTCACGCCAATCTTCGATTTGAAGATTGGAGTTCTTATCTATCTATCTATCTATCTATCTATCTATCTATCTATCTATCTATCTATCTATCTATCTATCTATCTATCTATCTATCTATCTATCTATCTATCTATCTATCTATCTATCTATCTATCTATCTATCTATCTATCTATCTATCTATCTATCTATCTATCTATCTATCTATCTATCTATCTATCTATCTATCTATCTATCTATCTATCTATCTATCTATCTATCTATCTATCTATCTATCTATCTATCTATCTATCTATCTATCTATCTATCTATCTATCTATCTATCTATCTATCTATCTATCTATCTATCTATCTATCTATCTATCTATCTATCTATCTATCTATCTATCTATCTATCTATCTATCTATCTATCTATCTATCTATCTATCTATCTATCTATCTATCTATCTATCTATCTATCTATCTATCTATCTATCTATCTATCTATCTATCTATCTATCTATCTATCTATCTATCTATCTATCTATCTATCTATCTATCTATCTATCTATCTATCTATCTATCTATCTATCTATCTATCTATCTATCTATCTATCTATCTATCTATCTATCTATCTATCTATCTATCTATCTATCTATCTATCTATCTATCTATCTATCTATCTATCTATCTATCTATCTATCTATCTATCTATCTATCTATCTATCTATCTATCTATCTATCTATCTATCTATCTATCTATCTATCTATCTATCTATCTATCTATCTATCTATCTATCTATCTATCTATCTATCTATCTATCTATCTATCTATCTATCTATCTATCTATCTATCTATCTATCTATCTATCTATCTATCTATCTATCTATCTATCTATCTATCTATCTATCTATCTATCTATCTATCTATCTATCTATCTATCTATCTATCTATCTATCTATCTATCTATCTATCTATCTATCTATCTATCTATCTATCTATCTATCTATCTATCTATCTATCTATCTATCTATCTATCTATCTATCTATCTATCTATCTATCTATCTATCTATCTATCTATCTATCTATCTATCTATCTATCTATCTATCTATCTATCTATCTATCTATCTATCTATCTATCTATCTATCTATCTATCTATCTATCTATCTATCTATCTATCTATCTATCTATCTATCTATCTATCTATCTATCTATCTATCTATCTATCTATCTATCTATCTATCTATCTATCTATCTATCTATCTATCTATCTATCTATCTATCTATCTATCTATCTATCTATCTATCTATCTATCTATCTATCTATCTATCTATCTATCTATCTATCTATCTATCTATCTATCTATCTATCTATCTATCTATCTATCTATCTATCTATCTATCTATCTATCTATCTATCTATCTATCTATCTATCTATCTATCTATCTATCTATCTATCTATCTATCTATCTATCTATCTATCTATCTATCTATCTATCTATCTATCTATCTATCTATCTATCTATCTATCTATCTATCTATCTATCTATCTATCTATCTATCTATCTATCTATCTATCTATCTATCTATCTATCTATCTATCTATCTATCTATCTATCTATCTATCTATATCTATCTATCTATCTATCTATCTATCTATCTATCTATCTATCTATCTATCTATCTATCTATCTATCTATCTATCTATCTATCTATCTATCTATCTATCTATCTATCTATCTATCTATCTATCTATCTATCTATCTATCTATCTATCTATCTATCTATCTATCTATCTATCTATCTATCTATCTATCTATCTATCTATCTATCTATCTATCTATCTATCTATCTATCTATCTATCTATCTATCTATATCTATCTATCTATCTATCTATCTATCTATCTATCTATCTATCTATCTATCTATCTATCTATCTATCTATCTATCTATCTATCATTACTACGTGGCGTTGGAGATGATGTTGGAAGCTCATATTTTTATTCTTCCACGACTACTAATTGAATTGTAAATGCAACAAATGAATCAATACTGTTGAAATCTTCAAGTTTTTATAGTCTCATTTATCACCGAAACTAAAAAAATGCTTTATTTTTGAAAGAGCGAGAGATCATATAAAAATTCAAACACCCCCACACAAATTAACTCCTAACCGTCCTTAAAATCCGAAACGGAATTCAAAGGTCTTGGTCAAGCGAGTTAAAGGTGTTAGAATTAATATTTTTTGCTGAAATTTTTATAGTGGGTGCATATTTCTATTATCTAAGTGTGGTAAAAATTTTGAGTTCAAATTTGTAATTTTGCAATTTTTATGGCACATTCAATTTTACTGTGCACAAAAGGGCAGCTCGGGCTAGCCTCTGCACCAGTGGCAACAAAGCTCAAATTTTGGGCAGACTTTCGGGTAAGCAAGGATAGTTAGTCGGGGGCAGTGGGTTTGGAGAGGGGTTTTGGATAACCCATGATCTCACAAAGGAGATTGGCGGCTCTCTTGAAGAGGTGGCGGGATTGAGATGGACCGAGGCGGGACAGCCAGGAGGAGTGGATTTCAAGCTATGGGAAGCAAGGTGGAGCGGCTGGGGCTTTTCACTGGCTGCCGAGGCCCTAAAGGCAGTTGAGATGGAGCTAATGTTGGCCACAAGGTTGCTCAGTTGGCGTCGAATGTAGAGTAGGGAGCACATGTATAGGGAAATTATTATTGGGTCATCTTATCAATTTTTATAAAATCTTTACTGGAGACCTATAATGCCATAACCTCCTTTTGTTTATGTCAAATATTACAGTATTATTGTTATTCAATTTTAGAGATTTATTAGTTTATCACCAAAAAAAGAAAAAAACTTCAAACCTTTAGAAGACTAAAGTGAATAGAGTGTTTGTTCAAACTCGGGCCCAACGGTGCGTCTAAGGTCCCCAAGTAGTGTGTCTAGGGCCCCCGAGTAGTGCGTCTTGGGCCCCCGAGCAGTGTCTCTGGGGCCCCTGAGCAATGTGACTTGGGCCCCCGAGTAGTACGTTTGGGATACTTATACTTTTAATTTGAAATTTTTTATTTACAATTTTTTAAAAAAAATTATATTTTTTAAATTTAGTTTTAATAATTTTTCATATTTTTGGTACACTTTTACTTTTTATTTATAGTTATAATTCTATTTTTAATAAATCTTTAAGAAAAGTGTTTGTATATAAAGGTAAGTTGTTATAATTAACCCCTAAACGTCCCAGCCTATTTTTAGCAGAAAAACACATTTCCATAAAAATCGTCATAGATGAAAATGAAGAGAAGCTAATAAGATCTCAACCGTACAAACTTGTAATAGAATTATCCAAGATCATGTGGACCAAAATTTGAGTCATGAGGCCTTATAGATCGGGAGATCATAATATATTAATACTAAAAAAAAACTGCAAAATTTCATCATTTTCACTTTGAGGTGGAAATGCTACCAATATACCTATTGCAATGAAAAAGTCACCAACTAGATAGATGTTCACCTTCATCTTAATAAGTCCTTTACCCAACAAAAATTCATCAAAAAAAATTCTTGGCTCAAATAAAAGCCATGCAATGGTAAAAACTGCCGAAAAATTTACAAAGGAAAAATAGTCCAAAACTAGACCCTTTGCATTCAATTTCATGCCTTATGTTCAAAACATCTTCAATCTTGTTAAGGTTTCTACCACTTAGACTAGACTCTAATTGGAGGCCATTCCAAAAAATTAAGTTGAAATCCAACGGTGGATGAAGGAGATATAGCTCCTCAAATATCATCCATTTTCTCACTTTTTCTGTTGACAAAACATCATTGCAAAACCAATAGCAAAATCATTTGGATCAAAAAACTTCTCACTACAAAGTTGTTAAGAATCACCTTAAAATCATGACCATGAAAAAAAATTCATGGAAAACTATTTTTAATTTCACATAATTGGCTTGCAATGGTAATACATGCCCCATGATTGGAAACTCAAAAACAAGAGCTATCTTCACTAAAGTGCATTCCATTAATTCATACTTTATTGTATGGGCTTGCAAATTTTACGACACAAACTAGACTTGATTTGGAACCCAACACAAGTGATTTCATCCAAAACGGAGTTTGGATGAAAGCGTTATGGCTCTTCAAAGTTTCTGCCCTCCATCCAAAATGTAGAAAAACGACATTGGGGACGTTTAGGGGTTAAAGATCATATTGTTTTGATTTTGGGAGATAGTATATAGTTGCCTTTTTGGAGCGTAGGCTTGCAATATTTATAACATGGCAAAAACACGTGCTCAAACACCTAAAATGTCTGTTAAAACCAGTTTAGTGGCTGCCAAATTTTGACTCCGTTTTAGTTGATGCGTCCCAAAGCATTTATTTCCATACTCCCTTTTACCATATTTTGCAGGCGCATTCATTGTATTCCTTCCCACCACTTACTAATTTAGAGTTGTAGTTATTACTACAATCATACCAATTTATAATTGTTGCAATGGACCCGGGCAAAAGAACAAGACTTCCAATATACCATGGCTGCCCAGGGCTCTCAGAATTTGGCCAATTTTTTGCACTAATCCTTTGAGATTTTTGAATTTTCAAAAAAAATTGTGCCTAAAATTCATAAACTCATAAAGGCACGATCTCACTGTTCAATTTTCAAATTTTTGAAATACTCAAATAGAAATGTGAATTTGGCCATTTTGAGGGACAAAGTGCCAATTCTTACCTCCGTATAAGAAAAAAATTAGATGAAAGTTCAGAATTTGAATGAGTGTCTAAAATTTTGCATGCGTATGCACAACTTAATTACCTACATGGAAAAAAATACGGGCAAAATTTTTGGGGTAATAATCATCAACTTGCCCTTGGGACCATGTAGACTATGCATCCCGGGCAAGGGCAAAAAAAAGTTTAGCTTCAACTTTGAACGTTACGATCTCACAAATGGATAAGATCCAACGGTTCAAATTTAGATCAACACTTTCAAATAGGTTGGCTACAAGATCTTACGGTTGGAAATTTAAAATTAGTTAAAGAAATTGGACCATACCCTCGAGAGTGCATAATGGTTGAAAATCGCAGTTTTCTACTTTCAAGCTCCCAAAAACACACAGACTGTTAGGGGTTAAACAACTTCAAAATAAGATATGGAAGGAGTTAGTTAACAACTCAACTCCAATTAAGGAATGCTTTACACATGAAGTGGAGCCGTACATGGGGCGGAAGGAGGGCAAAAAATTTCTCAATGTGATTGGTCCATTTTTTGTAGTTTTAAGAATGAACCAAACATGTTGAGAGAAATTTGGTCCTCCATAAGTCCCATGAATCGCTTGACTCCTCATGTAAATGTCAAATGACTTACAATCTATTAACAAGATCTACTTTTTGAGATAAAATGTAAGAAAAAGGAGAGTGATCTCAATCAAATGGAGAAAAAGAAAACTATAAGAATGAGAGCAAAGATTGGGACAAGAGTAGGAATGGGTACAAAGAGGAGCACAAGGACATATATGGAGAGTAGAGATATACGGGTGTGGCAATAGGACAGGCCATACTAGTGCAAAGATTGAATCTTATACTATTGTATTAGGAACACGACGTAACTCCAATCTATGAGTATCATTTGATTTTTATATCCCAAAGTTTGAAGATTACAAACTAATATGGGTAAAATATGATGTTTGATATATTTTTCACTGCATCAATTATATGCTAAAAAGAATAATCAAGCCCAATAACATTAGAAAGTATTTTTCTATATATATATATATATATATATTTTAGAGTTTTAATTTACACCAAATTAGAAGAATGATATATACAACTTTTGAAGATAAAAAAATACCTATGACTAAATCAAACATATTCTACTATGAATATTGTTTACAGATTCTAATGAAACATATTCTAATGTAACTATAATATTTTGCTTTACAAATTTAAAATTTTTAGATAAGAATGATTAAACCTATGTGTAAGATATGCACTATCGACACCAAGATCGATAAAGAAATATCTAATGAAAAAATAAATCTCATGTGCATGATGAGTACACGAGTGAACATATGATCATGATAGCCAATGTTTATTGCACGCGGGAACCGATAGCAGCCGCCATTTCGAGCGTCACCCTATTCAAATTCCCTCATAAAAGCAACAGTAACAATTGCTTCTAATTCTGAGAGAGCTCGAATCATCACGGCATTGTCGCCCGGAGGAATTGCCAGTAGATTTACGAGCTCGATAAGCTGCCCTCTGTTTCGAATCAGGTGTGGATTTTAAGACTGACTGTTACAATTCCTTCTGAAAAATATAGTCGGAGCTTGAAGTTTGATATTGTGCGCATTGCAAGAAAGAAATGTGAATTGTAGTGTTTCGTTCTCCGCGTTTTATGTGAATACGATTTGACCTACTTTGAAGCTTTTAAGAGATTTGTATTTCAATGAATATGGAAAGTCCGGTTTGTATGGACTTGTGGTTGCCGAGTGGATTAGAATTTCATTCTGGTGGAGTTTGTGGTGTTACTTTCTGGTGAAATTAGCTGAGGCTACGAGATTTTGTGTGCCATGTACTGCGCTTGTGCGCCTCTGTTTTGGAAAAAAATGTCTGCGTCTTGATTACATGCAACTGGTTAGGTGTAGGCATGATTGCAAGAAGTTAGGTAGTGATGTGCTGGAATTCGTGTGGAAGTACTTGTTGCAGTCTGAGATCGAAAGGTTGATGATCGCTTGGGTGTGTAATCTGATACTGCTTGCTTAAGAAGTGTTCTCTTGTGCTTCTTTAGCGAGCTTGTAATTTTTTCTGCATAGTCTGTAATTTATCAGGTTTGTGTCCTCTGCAGATTTGTCTGCCTAGAGTCTTGTTGCTTGCAGAAACGTGCTTTTAGTCTGCACAAAGTGTTGAAATAAGTAATTTATTGGAGACTGCAGGTTAGAAAACAGTAGTTTCTTATCGAGGTGAGCACAATGCCGAAGAGGAAGGCAGAGGTTGCGTCAGATGCTTCCGAGGATGAGAAAAGTTCCAAGGGCAAGAAGAAGACGGTTACTGGAGTTGAAAATAGTGTAGTTGCTTGTGAGGTGAGATTTTCTTTGTTGACAGTCTCCAGTGTCATTCTACTGTGGATCTTGCATCACTGTGGCCGCTTGTTTAGGTTCTCTTTAGCATTATTGCAATGTTTTTCTGAATTGGCGTTTTATTCCGTCATGCAATTTTATGTTTTCGTTTTATTTGGATGTGGTTTACGACGTCTAGACATCACTTATACACACCGTCTTTGGGACAAAGTTTCATGGTACATTAACACTTGTCATGGAATCAGCTATCCCGTACTCGAAAGGTTGTCGTGAAGAAATTCAAAGGGAAGGTGTTCGTAGACATCAGAGAGTATTATGACAAGGATGGCCAGGATATGCCGGGGAAAAAAGGTTCTGACATCCAACCTCGCTGTGTATTTGCTGTATTTGAGCAAGCTCTATTAGTAGTATCAGAAAGACATTGTAAAGAACCGGTAAAGGTCAACTCGAACAGAAATCCATCAAATCTTTCATCACTATTATCTGACTCTAGTCTTGGATACGAAATTCCACTGACAGCTGGGATTAAGGTTGGATAGAGAAGCAGGGCAGGGCAGGTTCTGATGTTAAGAAGAGCTTACTGTCGTTTCATTTCATACAATAACATCATTTTATTGTCATTATCGGCCTTATGCATTCTTTGAACCAACCGATGTCTTTGTATGCCAGGCATCTCACTTCCTCTGGATCAGGTACGGCTTCACCCTTCTGTGATTACTCAATATCTGAGGCATTGTCGTGACAGAGTTTATGAGTCCGAAGTTTCAACAGGTTCAATTGTACATTCACGATTGCTAACTGGTTGATGTTGTGTGTAGTGGGAGATGCTCAAATCGCAATTCGAAGGTGTACAAGCTTTGATTGAGAGCTTTACTTGACACTCAATCCTGCGTGGTGGTCGTTAAAGTACATATGCAGCAGCTATCAAGTATCTCTCGAGTTTCAAGTAGTATCGACTTTTCGGCCGAATGTAGTCTATCGTAGTTTTCACACACCACAAGGATATTTCGTGTATTGTGGATTTTTCCAGTCCTTATGTGACTTCGGAGAAACTTCTAGAGTGGAGGTAGTGCAAGGAAAATTGGCAAGGGGCGGAGGCAATCTAGAAATGTAAAGCAATGATTGATTACAGAACTGTAAATTGCTCCATTTTTGAAAAATACTCTTGACAGCTCCTTTCATGGCTTGAGCACAATCAGTATCAATAGTACGACATGTATATGTCTTCCTATCGCAATAGTATATGTCTTCCTATCGCCATTTTCTGTTGCAGGCACAATACTGAGATGTTAAGCTACTAGGCCGTTGGTAGCTTTGCTAAACAAAGCAAATGGCAATCAGCCTAAGAATGTTCACAGAATTCATGTAAAAAATTGAATCTATCTAAAAAAACTATGTGAGGCGGATCCACGCTGCTTTGCCAGGCACGCCTTGATTGACCACCCAGCACATGTAATACGCCTGAGGTGCTAATTTCGCATTTGGTGGAGCAGTGACTGTCACCTCAAAAGAGCTCCCAACAGCCTTCTGACCAGTTGTCTGCAACTTGAGCATTCGAAGGCCTTGCGAATACGAGTGTGTGGAGAACGGAGAATTGTTGATGACGACATCTACATTCCGAATCACTGTACTCGGATCCGGGACTGAAAACTTCAACAAGAATGTAGATCCCAGCTTCGCAGACGGTGGGGAGAACGTGATCGTTGGTCTTTTAGGGTTCAGAGAAGCTGCCAAGTATGGAGGAGAGAACGCATCCAGGGCTAGCTCTGTTGGGAAGGGGACCTTGGTGTACTTGTGCACTCGGTTGGAGTTGCTTCCAGCAGGCATCACTCGTCCGTCCTGAGACACAAAGGACGTACTGTAAGTACTCCAGGTAATCTATATGAAGCTTCTGAACGTTCGCAAACTGGGATAGGCATTAAGGTCAGTCGGTTGTTCATACCGGTAGAAGATTGGCGGTCGAGTGGTACATGCGAGCAATTGTTGACTTTGCCATTGTAATAAATCTGGGTTTTGCATTATTCGTTTGGTATAGTACTGGAGAAAAGACTGGAGTGATCGCTCGGCCCTCGCTTTGTGATCCTACGAAACAAAGAGTAAAACAGCAATACAACAGTGCATCAATACCCACAACAAGTGTTCAAAATAAGACTTCTCAAACATGGTACGTACTACAAGTTTGTTGTTTTCTTTGGTTGAGATCAAGAAGGATCATGTAAGATAGATTTGTTTCTTCTCATCAGTTGCTGCAGTTGAAAGGAAATGCTCGGACCCTGCTGTAGAATGTAATGTGAGAGAAGTTACATTAGCAAGAACATTGGGGTTGTGTCCGGGTTAAACTCACCGGCCTCGGCACCGTTGATGATGAGAACGTTCATGTCAGGCAAGAGGAGCATGTCACCCATGCATCGCTTCATAGGCATGGTCTCCACAGTCCAGGTGGGCGCGGGGTCGGTGACCTTCATGCGTCCACAAGTCTGTTGACAAGGGATGAAGTTCCTGCGTCCTTCGGCAATCGTGAACGCACTCTTAGCCGCTCCTCCGCAAACGAGGACCTCTGCGGACTTGAATAGATCCACAAAGCTGAGAGGGAGCATGACCGACGACCCACCCGAAGGGTAGTTGCGAGGTCCGCCTGGGAGATCCGGATATGTCTTCTCCACTTTGTTGGTGATGTAGTTCAACTTGATCGATTTCGTGTTGGCGAAGATGAACAGAGTGCCATCCGGCAGGAGGTGTACATACGGATACCAGTTATCTGCTTGGCCATTGTTCGCAGTTAGAGTTTCTTTCAGAAGAGCAAGAGGTATGACCTTGGTATTTCCTGCAGGTATGAATTCGTAGCTGGGCACGTTTCTTCCACCAATAACCATGACGCGCTGGTCGGGTAGGATTTGCGAAGTTGAGTACCATCGATCGACTTGTGTTCTTGTGGCTGTTTCTACCCAATCACAGGTGCCAGTTGCTGGACATGGCGTAAATGTTCTGCAAGACAAGCAATAGATCAACCCCTACACCTGGCTGGACATATCACCATAGTGAATTTACAAACACTTTTGGCGAACAGTTTTCGACGAAAGTGAGGCCATACCTGACCACTCTGATGCCATTATTATTTCCACCGATCTGTTTCAGCGTTCCATCGGCCATAAACTGACCCGCTGAGCATTGCGTATCGGTGAGGATCATCAGCGGCCTGATTGCGTTATTGGCCAGATTCATCACAGACGAATGTGCGTAGCAGTCCTTCTTCAAGTAATGATCAGTGGGGTCGTCTCTGCACTTCCCACCTGCAAACATTGTCAAAGCAACCGTGTTCAACACTCCAGAAATCAATGCGAGCGAGAAAGCAGTACTTGACCCGACAGATTCGGGCCGAGAGATTCATAACAGTGGTGCAAGTTTGCGTTGTGCTTCTTGAGCTGTGAACAGAGAATGACTCCGAAGTTCAGAGCGTGAATCTGTCGACTTGAACGGAGCGGAAATGTACACACCTGGCAGAAGCAAACTGGTTGCTCCTTGGTTGGTTCTCTCGAGAAACACAACCGTGTTCAAATGCGTCACCACAGTGTGCATGGATGACAGTCCCGAGTTTTTCACCATCAGTTGCCAGCTTCCGCCCTGGCCAAGGATTACCTGTGCTTGATGAAACAGTACGACCAGCGCCAGGAGCGCAGCAGCGAGCCCTCTCGTCATGCTTGTTCGCAAACCTGATCTAAAAGCTGCCTGATGAGGCACCTGCATTCTGACAAATGCTTCACATACCCACGCTGGGTACTCCTGGTGAAAATGCTAAGGACTGTCTACTCCATGTACGAAAACCCTCGAAATGAACTGCCTCCTGAACTGGGGACGCCAACTACTTCAACAATCAACAAAGAAATTTGTCAACGAGGTTGCGGGCTCCACCAAAACCTTAGCTCGTGCCACTTGCCACCGAATAAACACATTGTGGCGGTGATGGAAAGCAACAAACATCCAAGAATACGGCAGCGGAGGGAAGAGGATATCTTGCCTCAACGAAGTGCTCCCCAAGCAGGTAAATAAACTCGTGATCCATCCACGTCATTTTGTCATTCAAGCTGCGTACTGTTCATACTTTTATCCACAACCAGGTTGCGACTAGATTTTGTAGCTCTCATGCGAATGAAATCTTCAGAGAATTGATCTGTGCTTTCAAGTTGAAGACAGAAAACTCGTTGAGAACAATGTCAACACTGTACTGTAGACCGCTGAGCGGGAATGGCACGAGCGCAGTGAAGTGTAGGCCTTTTTATAGACGTAGGACCTAAAGAAAGCGAAACGTATTTACGCACATGCCGGCGGAGCTTCCACCTTCTTACGCTTCCTCGCCTCTTCCTCGCTTTTCGTCTTCTATTCAAATCTATGCTTATCGATGGATGTGTTACTATTGCTACTACTTCTGGTGAAGTGGATTCAAGCGATGCCATCTCCAGTTTTTGTAGAAAAGGACCTCCGGTTGACGATATATTATTGCTTGCAATACATGAGGTGCTGTTTGTGCTCGTGTCCAACATTTGAGGGCATAGTAGAACTCAATGTGTGATGAACCGCCGATTCCGAATAGTGGCAAAAAAGTCGATTGGATTCCACAAAACCTGAACACATTTAAAACCTGGAACAATTTACTTGTACTATTTAAGATGCCGCAAATAATTGACATCATGAATGCGGAACATCAGTCCCAACTCTTCTACACATACAATAAAAGAAACTGCAGAAGCTCTATATGATCGCTTTCAAGTGATTGATCACACAACGAGCTCCTATTCACACTATCTGAGCACGCCGCTATTGTAGCTTAATCAGCTCGGGACTGTCCAGCACGGGACGACAGGATGATGCCCACAATCAATCCGTAGAGCGCAAGCGCCTCAGCGAAAATCAGAATCAAGATCATGCCCACGAAAAGCTTGGGCTGCTGAGCGTTGGCCCTGCAACACCACCACCACGGTCACAATTGCTCAATCATCCGCTGCTTAATCAGTTCAACAGAATCGAGGGTTGCTGCAATTGAGAGAGAAGAAAACGTGAAGAGAGCAGAGATGAGTATGATTATTCTACCTGACACCAGCATCTCCGACGACGCCAATGGCCATGCCTGCCGACAGACCAGCCAAACCGCAAGACAAACCGGACGACAGATGCGCGAAGCCATCGAAGACGTAGTAGGGCTTCGACTTGGGGTTAATGCCCGTGCTGATGATGACAGCAATAATGAGGCCGTAGATACCCAACACTCCCGCCATGACCACTGGCACGATGGACTTCATCACCAGCTCCGGTCGCATCACTCCCATGGACGCCACTCCTACTCCACTCTTCGCCGTTCCATAGGCCGCGCCCATGCCTGCATATAAAAATTGTCATTCATCGCAACAGAATCACAAACAAATAAGGGCTCCTGCAAGACTCCCAAATCCATCCAGATAAAATGAATTTCACACTATCTCAAATTTGATGGACTATGATTGCTTTGCACTGTACAGGATAACAGAACAGAGAAATACTACCGTAAGTACACTCTAAAGATCCTCAGCTTCTGCTTTCATAGATTGCTTAAGCCAGCAAGCTACAGAAAGTGGTACGGGTGTCCAACCTCCATGATCCGAAGATCTACGAGCGAATGGCACTCAACGACGAATATGCTGACGAGCGTACGCAACAACAAGCGATCGCACAAAGACTAAAACGACACTGAACTGCCTCACAGACTTCTCGCACGGCAGATCCTCATTGTTGACAGCATTAGGGTTTGAGTGACACTCCAGATCAGATGAATCTACTCAATTTCGATACTAGGGTTTCACGCATCACTGCTCAGAAGCAGAAATTCAAATGGCACATCTGATAATTCTAAAGCGATCACTATTCTTAATCCGGATACGTCACCACATACATCGGTGCGAAATTTCAGCTTCCTCGAGAGAGATTATTATTAATGCACCGGAAGGAAAGGGAGGAGGAAGGAGAGAAATTCCGTACAAGAGAAGATGAGCGCAGATGCGGCGCCGAGGAAGCCGAAGAAAGGCGCAATCTCATCTCCACTGAACACTGCGGATGACGCCATAGCTTTAACGTTTCGAAACAGCGATCGTAAGAATAAGAAAAATTGAGCGTGATGTTGTGGTATCGAGGAATCGGAGCTTCACAAACGAGATCCAAGCCCTCGACGGTGTACGCGAGCGCGAGAGAGACGATGGACCGCACAAAGCAGCAACCGAGAGTTCGCGTTCGGCCAACACATGTGTGCTCCTGCTGAGAGCCTATAACTGAGATTTGCCTATGACCGGGACCCAGCCTATGACCACGACGTGTTCTGTTCCCAAGAAAAGTTAACCCTTACCCCGCAGACTTCAATGAAATTTTGAAGAGCCATAACTTCTTCATCCAAGTTTATTTTTGACTTAATTTGTTTTGTTGAATTTCAAATGATAAAAATCGCATAATTATTTGAAGTGATATCAATTATGTATATTAGTGAAGGCAGCTTTTGCATGAGTTTGCAAATATGGGACATGTTTTATTATTGCAAGCTGATTACGCAAAATTAAATTTAGCTTCTCATGATTTTTTACTACGTAAGTATGGGCTTAAGATAATTTTTAACAACTTAATAGTTGGAGGATTTTGATAAGGTATTTTTTGGTATCGGATTTGCAATACGTGGATTTTAGTATTCTCTTTGTCTTGTGTCCAAGTAGGCTACGGTCGGGACACTGTATTGAGTTGGGAGTCTCTCCTATTGTGAGAGACTCATCTTGCATCGAGAATCTTTAAACATAGGTGATCTAGAGACAACTAGGACTAGATGTTTGCACCAACTTTGAAGCATGCCTATATTGAATACCTTCCCTCAAATAGGTTACTAATGTACATACAACTTTCAGCATACACAAAACTGAATTTAGGGATTCTTTGACTTATTTAAGGTAAACTAAATGCCATAAATGACGTTATTATTATGACTTCTTCAGGCACATGCCCATTTTTCTAGACTATGGCTGGCCAAATTAGAAAATAAATAAATTAGATAAAGAAAACATGTCTAATTCCTCTATGATCCTCTCAATCTTTTGTGCTTTTAAGACAAAGAAATTGATTCATTCAATAGATAGAAAACAAAGGGGTAGATAACAACAACAAAGGGGATAAGAATACATGGTCCTCTTGATAAAAAACATGTCACATAGATGGGCCAATTTCATTAAATTGAGACTTTTCGGCTCATTTGAGACTCTTGTACAAAAATCCCCAAGCTCTTTTTTTCTTCTTGTGTGCCTTTTGATGCGAGGTGTAAACGGTTGAGTGGCCACACATTCTTTAGTATTGAGGCTAGATGTGAGAAGTTCATTGGCTCAAATACACATGCTAGTGCAACACATTAATGGACCGAGGATTCAACTTTTGAGCAAAGTCTTCATAAATGAGATTTCTAAGAGTCTCATAATAACGAAATTATTCGTACATGTGATTCATAATAATTGTTGAGAGAGTTGTTGGACATACTATTTCTCATTAATTTCAAGGGCCCCTCTTAAGTTTAACAATCATCCACAAGAATGATGCACTCCAAAATAATATTAACTTAAGATAATTAATATGAGTCTACATTTATGAATTCATTAAGAATTGAGATTACATACTACATGCATGTAGAATAGGAACAGTTGTATTCAACTTGAACTTTTCAATTCCACTTGAAGCATATAGAGCTGCTACCGAGAACGAGATGGAGTAGGAGTCTCGAGAACAAATTCGATTTTGTAGAGTTCAAACCTCCTATTGAGGCATCATTTGATGCCCTATATAAGGCGTGCTACCTCCTCTAAGTATTTCATTCTAAAGTCTTAGCACAGTTACAAGTGACACATAGATATAGAGACATAGAGCGCATTGCTTTTTGGTTCGAACGGACTCTTGAAGTTACTGCACCTAGAGCTACACTGAGCTCGATTAGAGCCACTCTTCTATTTCTTTGCAATGGCTCCACGTTCGCCAAGAATCTACGATGCAATTCACCTCTATTTTGAGTTGGACACAATCGAGCACGAGTTGAAGCAGACTGGGATGTTGTTAAAAGCAGGCATGGAATTTGGTGATAGTCCGTTGGCAGTGAGGACTCAGGCTCATCAAATTGTAAGACCTGCATGTGGACGAGACATCCATCTTGGGGTTTGCAAGAACCATGGTTCTCGTGGTGGTGCTTGCAAGATTCCGAGACGCACTCGGCCATCTCGGGAGGTGGTTAGAGTGGAGGAAGCGGTTGATGTGAAGGTCACCGTCAATATCTCTGCTATGGAGCTGAGCTTTCTAGAGGAAGAGGGTGTTAGGCCAGCGCATGAAGTGGAACCTAGCATTGAAACATTGAACGACCTAGCCAGTTATGGTGAAAGGATTCAGTCACTTACAGAGGAGGAAGTTAGGACATGGTTGCAGTTGGTGCAAGAGACGATGGAGATGAAGACACCTAGTTTGCCTTCCAACTTAGTTGGAAGCAATGATCCCGTCAGTATGGAGAGGGACAACGGGCCGAGTGATGTTCAAATATTGAATTATTTGGATAGCTTTGTAGCTCAACATGCTAGAAATGTGCCCCGAGCTATAGTGACCAATGAAGGTGCTTTGGAGTACGAGGTGGACAAAATCTTGGATTCACGATTCTTTGGGAGATGGAGAAAATTACAGTACCTAGTTTTGTGGAAAGGATACGGGCTGGATGAAAATTCTTGAGAACCTGTTGATAATTTGGAGAATGCTAGTGATGTTGTGGATTTTCACAACTCCAATCCTAAGGCGCCACGAGACAATAAAAAGGGGTGATGTTTCAAAAATCGGATGGAGTACGAGCATACCACCAATACTTTGCAGTTAAGTCAATATGTATAGAATGAGCATTTATGTTGCAAAGTGCCATGGTTATTAAAAATCGATGATGAGAAACTTGGATAGAAATTTATTACGATAGTGGATTCCAAAGTAGAAAGTGATTTGACAACCAAACTCCTTGTGGCATTTTTAGTTTTGAATCATTAATTCTTCAAAAGTGAAGATTGTGGATTCTCCAAAAGTGAAGATTGTTGATGCAAATGATGATGAGCTATTGAGATATCAATTGCACAATTTTGAATTTTGATCTTAGATTACATGATCACGTCGCAGCTGAATACAAGATAATATTGTCTTAGCTCTTGGACACATTTTATTTTGATATGAAATACAATTCAAACTATGATAACAAAAGGAAACCTTCTAACAAAATATTTATTCACCTTTGTGTTAAGGATTACCAACTGAGTATATTCCAAAATAATGATAATAGGCTATTTCTTTCTCTTGTGTGCAATGAGGCCTCGCAAAGGAGGTTGCAAGCTTTGGACACGTCTATGTCCCTTCTCATCCTTTTGGATGATGATCTCATCATTTTATGCTAAGCACCAATGTTTTTTTTTCATGGTTTGAAGTGTGTACAAGCGGTGACTTTGTAGGCTTTCACATTAATTTTTGGGAAAGAAGAAGTGGTTTTTTTTATGATTACCAAAATGCACCACATGATTGCTCATTTATATAGTACTTGTGAATGCACAAGATGTAGAGATTTATTATTTGTAGCAAATATGGAATTGGGTTTTTTCTTGAAAGTAGTTTGAGAAGTTTAAGTTGTTGCTTGTGCTTATTTATTTATTGTCGGAATTTCACTCTCGGAATAACTGCGAGGGAGAGAAGACTCTTCATTTGAGTGGTAAGTGACTAGTATATATGTAGATACTAAGGTTGGTTCTTCTAACACTAGGGGGAGAGCAATGACACATTTGTAAATAGAAGTCACAAATCCTACACAACAAAGTGGATTTTCCTACTCATGCATACTCAATAAGAGAACATAATTAGAAACCATGTAGGAAGACCCTCGTTATGAGCGAAGTGAGAATGGATAAACAAGCAACTCTTACATAGTAGTGAGGGATAAATGTAGACGACACGGTCTGATTGATTGTTAGATCCATCTAGTCAAAATCATGATGGTAAAATTAGTCGACTTGAGCCAAGTCGGGTGTCCGAAATGAGTGGATTTTAAGTTTTTAACTAGGATCCGGATGATGATTTTGGTATTATATTTGTCACGTATCCTTAATTTTTTTACGATCTATTGGAGTGTGGGATGCTTATTACAACCAAAATAAATCTAAGAAGACTCAGTGACAAATATCAGAATTTATTTTGACATTATTAAAAGCACAATTAAAATTGACACTTTGTGTCAGTCATTCTGGTCAAGTCATTACAACCGTCGATTTTTTGCCATTTTTTACTAGTGATGTCGACGTGTCTCTCACGAGAGATCGTCATCGTGGTCTTCATCTGATTCCGCGTCCATCCGCGAAAATATTTCCTCTAGAACGCTTCCGAAATCATCGACCGGATCCTCGTCAACTTGGTCAATTTGATCCGCTTCCGCTCCCAAATAGAGTATCTCGTAAGTGCCGCCGTGACCATCGTCGTAGCGGGAGTGTGTCGATGTATGTGTCCAACCATCGTCGAAGTCGAAGGGAGACTGTGCCAATGTATGTTGCCACAATGGAGCCATTGTGAATCCACTCGAAGTCAACATGTGGGTGTAGTGCTCTCCCTCACGGACCGAGCTGGCTTCATGTGGACGCTGATATATCTCCTCCACCTGTGCAGCACTGGCAACTCCATCACCACCGTTGACCTCGTAAGGATCTCCAACTGGATTCTGCAGCCCTCCAGTCATTTCATGTTGATCGAAAGCAACGTTGTCATTGTGGAGCTCCCTCTCTTGGACCTCGTCGGCTCCGGCTACCGTAAGAGAAGAAATTACCCCCGTAATGTTGCCGCCGAAGCCGCTTGGATGAGATTGTGGCAGTCGATGCAGCCATGGAGCAGATGTAAATCCATGAGAAGCAAACATGTCGGTCTCACGGACATCGTACCACGGAATCAGAATCAGTTCCTCTGTAGAACGGGCAACTCCATGATCCAAGTTGCTCTCGTAAAGATTATCGACTTGATGATGATGACCTGCGGCCACTTCAGGTCGATCAGAAGCAACCGTTTCATTGTCGAGCTCTACCTCGAGGACCTCGTCTTCGTTACTTCGTCCCCCCACACCCATGGAGGCTTGCGAATGAATCTGCTGTACAGACCGATCCATTGTAGAAATCGATACGATGATGAACCAGTGAAGGATAATTGTAGCTCCAGAAGCAGTAATCCCAAAAGCACAGTGCAAACAATAAGCTACTGAACCTTCCCCTCGGCACACCAGCTGGAACTACCTTGACTAACTCTACTTGCCCCAACTTGCTATGAGATATGGAAGATGTCCGAGAAGATCAGGGCGATGTGTAATTGTGAGAGGAGATAAAACTGGACACATATTTAAACCTGTCGAAAGCCGGTCCTCGACAGTTGTGCGATAAAGCCTCGAAAGTAAGGCTGTAAGTTTTGGAAGCCTCGGTCAGGAGTGAGTTTTAATAAAAACTTAATTTATGTTTATGTCCAAAACACTTCATATGCCCATTCAATTTTGGAAAAATATTGAGTAAGTTATGATCATTTGAAAATGCCAATGATTGGTTGTTTTGTCTAGTTTCAGTGAGGTATTTATTCTATTCTGTGGGTACATTTAGCTTGACTCAAGGTAAACTGTATTTTTTCAAAATCATTAAACATTCCCATTATAACGAAATACGCGTTACAATTTGGAGAATTAATTTTGAGTATGAAAATATCCTTATCGAATACTCTTATGAAGAATTCATAATTACAAAAAATTACTTTTACACAATTCATTAGTAGAATTGTGCACAAAAAGTGACAGTATTTGCTTAAGTAACATAATTTCAAAATTGAAATTTCGACGAGCATCGTTTTTGGGCGAGGAAAACAAAGGTAAAGAGTAAAGGCAGTATTTTGAGCAATTTTGCTTTTTAAGCAAAATTCCTATTTATTTGTCAAAGAGAATTTAGATGAGGTGTATATTTGATACATTGAAGACGTCTTAAATGTACATCTCATCTAATTTGTGTTTGACAAATGAATATGAATTTTGTTTGATGAGACAACCCTTGTCGCAAGTGATAGATTTGTCAAAGGTGACTTGTCCCATTAACTATTTTGTACAAATTGTCACTTACAACAAGTAATAACCAGAATGATAGAAATTCTAGTCTTTCTCGACTTCACTTTTTTGCATTTTTCTTGTAGTGCTTCATGGTTTAGGATCAATCCATTAAAGATTTAATTGAAGAAACATACTTCTCAATTGCTATGCAATTGAATTAATTGTTTGTGTGACTTGTTTACACATATTTTGAACTATATAGCTAAGTTGTAGAATCGTTAAATCTATTTAGGAGCAATCTCAGTAACTTATGCCTATCTGAAAATGGTGGCGTGCCCAATCTGTGGGTACAATTTTGCTCGACTCGAACTAAACTTTCATAAAATTCAGAGGTTAGAAATCTCCCAAAATACTGAACATGGTGTTCTTTGGGGACGAGTACATCATATGGGCTCATCATATCTTCCTATAAATTGTCAAAAACCTCTTCGATAGTAAGAGACGATGGGCTCCCTGGATCGTGTCCCATGAATTCATCCAATTCGTCAAAACCCTCTTCGATAGTAAGAGGGGGAATAACTGCTGCTTCGGACAGAAGTATCATCATCTTCTGAATAGTAACACACTTTCCAATTTCGGGCCTGTCCATTTGATGGGAGCTCTCGTCCCATAATGCCCGCTCTAGAGAGGGGACTACAGTATTACACACCTTACGGAAAAAAACCCAGGTAGCCAAAACCAGAAAGTGTGTTACGTCGCACGAGCCCCCGACGGTTGGGTATTCCGCCCGAAGATACACCTTCCGTCGGGGCTCCTGCTATACATCATTGGTTGGGTCTATGGGGACGAGTACATCGCATGGGCTTAGTCTTGGATCTTGTCCGATGAAACCATCAAAAACTTCTTCGATAGTAATAAGCGAGATCATTGCCTCCAAAAGATCTATCTCGATAAATCCCTTAGTCATATAATCACCATGGACCAGGTCTATGAGTTCGATTATGGCATCTCGCCGTATCTTCCTCTGAGTCGTTCAGTTCGATAAGAGGGATACCCTCTTTCTCGATGGCATCTCCTTCATCGTCTGAATCCCTTAACTTGATCATGTAAGAGATACCCTCTCTCTTATATCTCAGAGTGTTCCATGCCTAGAAGTTGGAATTTTTTTGATGTTTTTATATATGGTAGAAATTTGGTGCGTTTGGTTTAATTTCTATTTTACAATTTAACTTTATTTATTTGTTGAAGGCCTTTGAACACTATAAACATGGCAATTGAGGTTTCTTTATGGACAATTGGAGGCTAAATAATGAACCAATCAGATATTAGTATTGATAACTTACCACTCCAAATGTTTAACATTAAAATCTTTAGAGAGTTATTCAATTTTCAAAATTCTTGATAAAAACAAGATAGTTGTGTATAATGATGAGTCAAAGAAGTCAAAAATTTGTAAGTAAATTTTTTTAATAATTGAGACAAGTTTGAAATAAGGTCACCTTTGAGTAACTTTTCATGTAACATTTACTTTAACCTTTACATTGAGGTAATAAACTCAGCTCTCAACACACTTGGAATTAACTAAATGGATCATAGGTGACTCTACATCCTCTTTACTCTTGTAAACTTGTATTGATATAGGACATTAGGAATAAAGAACTACCTAGAACCAAAGTTGAATTTTGATTTATTTATGATTCGACCTCCAAACTACCCATGGGAATATCTTGCTTTGTTTACGTTTGGAGGTTAGTGACAAGGAATTACAAACCTAAATATAGGTTTGTAAAATGCGTGTTGGAATTAGATACTAAGTTTCAACTTTACAAGGGAAAACGAAATCTCAATAATATCAAATTTTAGGCATGTAAACCTTTTCCATTTGTAGTCGACACAAAGATGATCCTTTGGGACTTACAATTGACCCAAGAATCCTTGAAGGGTTATTACAATCAACCGGACGTCATTGGTCCCGTTAAACAGCACAAAAGTAACATATTCTGGAATACTGGGAAAGTGACCAAAAATATCAGAAAAGGACCTTATCAATTCCTACACTGCAATGTTTCAAGACAGAATATGAGTCTACGAGACAATAATGAGAATCTGAATGAATAATAGGTTAATGAATAGGTTTGGAAGAAAATGTAGTTAATTCGATAGGTATATATGCATGCATTTTTGCCTTTTGACCTTAGACAAGTGTTACTGGTCCATCAAAGTCAAAATGATTCGCCAGTACTTCCACCGGAGTTCCTGCCAAGATTTTTCGTAAAATATGGCTAAACCCTGAACCCTATGGACCCTAAACCCTGTGAGGCATTGCTAATGGAACACTACAAGGCCAAGTCCACTGAAGAGCTGCAAGATTACAGCAAAGATTCGATGGTTCAGTTCACAGCCTCATGACAACCTCAGGCATTTGATGTACAGAATAACAGCTGAAGAGATGATACTGATACAATAATCTCATTGCCAGAAAGTACCGGATGCTTCAAAACTCGACAAGAACTTCAGAAACTAAAAAAGCCTGAAACAAGATAATAATCGCACTGTCTAGAACATCGCATTCAAGCTTAGCCCCCAAGAAGAATCTTATGAAGCGTTGTGAATAGAACACTAGAGGGCCAAGTCCACTAAGGAGCTGCAAGACTACAGCACAAGGTTCAGTAAATCAGTTCAGAGCCTCACGCATTTGATGTACAGAATACCAGCTGGAGTGATAATATTGATACAATAATTCCATTGCCAAAATGGACCAGACGCTTCAAAACTTAACAAGAACTCTGAGGACTAAAAAACCTGGAAAAAGATGATGACCGCAATTTCTCGAACAGCACATCCCACATGTGGGCCTCCTCTCTACATAGAAATCCTGCATTCCCCAGAGGCACCACTGCACTATGTTAAATTGAATTTCTCTGCGACAAGTTCTACGACAAAGGAAGAGTGCTCGAATATAGAGCAGTACGGATGATGATACAGTACAGCTTCCCAATCCAATTTCCATGTACACACAGAAAAACCGAAAACATCATAGGGTACCATTTTAGGATACCGTTTTAGAAAGACCTACGAGTTCAAAATTCATAGTAGATTGTAGAAGAGCAAAAAATGATGATGATACTCGGTTTATCCTTCCACTTACTTTGCCCATGCACAGGAACTGCTTGCACTGCTTACACTGTTAACTTCACTACGGATTTGCATGCTGTAAACTTCACTGCAGATTTAAAGGTTTACAGATTTACATGCTGAAAAATACACTACAGATTTGCACTGTTGGTCAGCTCACCTTAGGGCTGGAAAAAATTAAAACTTGCTGAAAGAAGCGGAGCTGCATCATCCCTTGCCGCCCATGAAAGAAGGCAAGAAGCTTCGTTTGTGAGGAGCTTCCTCGATGAGAACCGCTTTCATGCTGTCCTTCTCCACTAACCTCCAGGCCATCTGCTCCAGGGCCAAACCTGCCAGAGTCGGTGGGTTCTTGAGCACCAACGGATAACCCCTGTTGGTGGATTTGATCACCTCCGAATCCTCAGGGATGACGCCGAGCAATGGCAAGCCTAGCATTTCTTGCACATCCAGCACCGACATCATATCTTCGCCTTTGATCATGTCACTCCTCACTCTGTTCACCACCATCTTGATATCCTTAATTCCATCACACTCCAGAAGGCCCGTCACTCGATCGGCGTCTCGCAAGCTCGTGATGTCCGGGGTGGTCACAAGAATGGCTTCTTGCGCCGGCGTGATCGCAGTAATAAACCCCGCGTCAATGCCGGCCGGGCAATCAATCAAAATGAAATCCGGTTGACCCTCGGGTCGTCTCTTGAGCGCATCCACTAGCCAGGTGAGCGCCTTCCCGCCGAACCCTAGCGGCATCTTATACCTCGGTTTGTTAATACAGAGGAGCTCGAAATTCGTCCAACGCTTGTCCCGAATCAACGCCTGGTCCAACCGGCACTCGCCATTCAAAACCTCCATCGCCGTGTAATTGACGCGATTCTCAAGGCCGAGGAGTAGGTCAAGATTTCGAAGGCCGACGTCGGCGTCGATAGCAACCACTTTAAAGTTCAAACGCGCCAGACACATTCCAAGGTTCGCTGTGGTCGTCGTCTTTCCTACGCCTCCTTTTCCCGAGGTGATCACCACCACGCGCGGAACTTCCCCCGCGAGCTCTGGCCGTCTATTCCATTGCAACATGGCTGTTGTTGCCGCTCTCCGACTACACTTCTTCCCGAACCCCGATTGCTGCCTCCCAAGATCATTGTGCCCTATGCGGCTCCCACGGAAAGCGGAGATTAGACTTACTTGAGCTCGGGACGTGCCGGAACACGAAGCGGTGGAGGGCGCAGCTGCCATAGCTCCTCGCTCCATGCCATTGCTGCAGTACCCTTGCAATGCAGCTGAAGGTCCCGATACAAGCCTCATGGTCCCCCTCCGCCCTTTTCTTCACTTCCCAAATCTATGTCTGCATTACAAATCCAAGCAAATGCTCCAAAAAATTCTATTCCGCTCCCCCTCGCACAAATTTCTCTTGCAAGCTCGCGCTACGGGAGTCTGTTTCAAAACTGGCGCAGTACCGAAAATGGCCATTTAGGGTAAACCTACTGCTCGGGGAATATGATAGCTTTGAAGGCTGATTATGAATGTACTCGGTATGAACATTGTAGACTCCGTCATTTTGACAACAACACCTCTTGAGTTCAACTTCAAATATTCGCATCTAATTTTTAAGAAGTTCATATATGATGAGTTTAGTAGGTCTAATCTTCATATCACTTTCGAATGGACATTGCACAGCCAACTCCACTGCAGATAAATAAGTGATAAAGGTCATAAAAAAATCATAGTAAGACTTCGTGAAATTAAATTACTCTTTTGTCAATATCATCCAACATTTAAGCATATATTCTAATTAATATATAATTAATCTCTACACTAACAAAGTAATTTTACAAACACTCGAAAATATCTAGGTAAAACGTGAATGTATATAAAAAAATAGCATAATACTCTTTCAAGAAAAGGTCCTAAGTATGGTTTCATATAGAAACTAGATGAATAGACCATATGAGATTGATTATAAGTTCAGTTCTTAAAGTGGTTTGAGAGGAAGTCTACAACACAATTGTAGCACAAGCCTCGACGAATAGAGGTCTCGGATCAGCTACTCACCATATCATATTGTAACAAGTAATAAGCAAAAGCCACCCAAATAAGCCTGGAAGAATACAGGTCTCAGAGTAGCTAATCCCTATATCATATAGCTTGCATGATCTCCTTCTTGACGACCTTGTGAATGTCGAGCAATGTTGGGATAAGTGCGAACAAACGACCCGTGCATTTTACAATTGAAATGTCCACCTCATGGGAATACATGAGTTTTTGAGGAATGTGAGAAAGGTTGTGGAATTCGAGTGATGAGTGATGGACTCCGAACGAGGTCCATTTCCATTTGATTACATGTTGCCCTTCCTCTTTAAAAACAAAGGCCATTGAAACGAAGGAGGAAGTAGTTGTGCTCGACATGTTGTCAAACATCATCGTTTTCCATGCTTCGTTGATGCAACTGTATCGCGCAAGCTCAAGGGTTGTATAAGTTTCACTGTGAATGTGTTTGAACACAGGACCAACAATTGGTGGATCTTTGATGATGTTGTAGGGTGAACAATGTGAACAATGACATATCCAAACAAAGGTGAGTTGCACTCCTTTGAGGCTAGAAATCTTTTCATGCAGGTCTCTGTAGGAAAGTGATCATTGCAATAGCACAATAACCTTGCAAACCTTTTAAACTCAACCTTCAATAATACTTTGCAATTGACAAGAGATGGTAGAATAAGTACAATTGAAAAAAACTATGATAGAGGTTATTGAAGCAAATTTCCCTATGATATGCATGCTAACAACACTTTACAAAGATCTATACAATTACAATCGAAAAGCTTTGATTGTCCACCGGAGGTTATTGGACGGATAAAGGAAGACAAAAACCTCACAATAAAGATTTAGACCAAGCTAGCATCTCATGCTTCCTGTGAATCGCTTCCTCGTTTTAAGTCAGTAAGGAAAGGTTGTGGTTCCTGAAGGCAAATGACTGACATTAATGTTGATCTTTCTGGCAGATCTTCAGGAGCGGATCATTCGGCCCACTGAAGCTGCTCCTGCTGCCAAGAGTTGCTAAAAGTGCAATAAGAGGACGAAGCTTCTCGACTTACACCGTGAGCATGATGCTTCGAGCACAGGATCATGTGATGAGTAAGTAACTGAAATTTTCATTTTCATTCTCAGACAAGTAGAGCTTGAACTTTCCTGTCATAAAGCTTACAATTACATTCGAATTTCTTTAGTGATTGTGTAAAGCTCTTTGACAACGGTGAAAATATTGCTGGAAGTGCAGTCTAAACGATGAGGCCGAGGAGTCTGCAACGGCCCTGATTCTGATCAAAATGGGGTTGAGGACCGAGTGAGAATGATCGGCTAAGTCGGGAATTTTATTACACTAATGTGTATCTATAGAGTGTTGTGCGTGTGGGATAGAGGAACCACATAATATTGTGGTATGTTGGGTTTCCTCGATGTAGGTTTGATGTGTTCTAATTTACAAACGATGGTATGTGTATTTTGTATGATTCAAATAATATTATGATGTGAATTTATCTGATCGAGTATGTATAATCAATATTTCATTCCTCAACACTAAGCACATCTCTAAATGGGCGAGGAACTCTTGAGAGTCTAACTGCACATGCGCATGCATGAGGATCGCTGCAAGCCTTCCCTGTAGCCCCAGAGATTGCTTCACTCGCCCTCGTACTCTACTAGTTCGAAAAACTTCTTGAATGGACCACATTAATCTTTCCCACATTGTCATCTAATGCCTTGGGAGATTGAGACTGCCCAACGTCTTCATGCTCAGCTGCTTATAGACATACCCATGGTGAAAATCTACATATGGAAACACTTATTTGAAGTGCAGCTGCGTGTGCTTCACTTGTCCAATGCAAACACTGACAAACTCATTATATGCTCTAATGCCCTGAAACGCTCACAAGGAACCTGTACAGCACTACCACATGTGAAAACAATATGTTTTACCCCGTGGATCCCTCCAAAATATAGAGCATCAGTGAAATGTCACGCATGTGAGAAACTTAGGACTTTTCCTCATGATGAATCCTTCATGACTATAGAAGAGAGCAAAAGAATTGAAATTAGCATGTTATGAAAGCTAATTGAATTCCACATGTATCTTGAGAAAAATAGGGATGTTCATCACATGGTAAAGTATTAGACATCTTGGCCTCATTGTGGAACGGATGGAGTCTATATGAGAAAGTCTACAAGAATTCTTATTCTAATTTGCCTCTCAAACTAATTTCTACTAAAGTTTCTTGATGTTATCTAAAAAGAGTAGTTGTGGCCCATCACTGAAAGGTGGAGCATTGATGATGCCCACTTTGAATTCCTTCAAAGCCCACACCACCACCAAATCAAGGTATTGCAATCTCCTCCGAAGATCAATTTCTTCCTTCCTAGTGTTGATGAAGAATTCAGGAAATATCTTGCTTGCAAATCCACAAACCGCAGAAAGTACTTTATGGGTCTTCCCAAGTCCCATGACCACCATGGCAATTGCTTCTTGGAGCTTTCTGGAAGAGTTTTCATTTGAATCCCTTGAAATGATTCAAGGGCAAGAGACATATCATAAAGATATGATACAATAACTTTTGAAATCAACAAAAACAAAACGTTTCTCCTTTACCTGAAATTGCATATCCAAGTCTCTAGCAAGTGATGCATTCAAAAGTTTGTCTCCATCGTCAATGGATTTTTTGGCCTTTGGTTTAACGGCCTTCGTTGTAGTATCACAGATAGCTTCTACCACTTTCAGAGTTTCGATCCTCTTTCGTTTGAGGCTATTTGAAGCAACCTGCCAATGCATGATTATAAGACATGCTATATAATCAGTAAGATCAAGACACTAGGAAACAGGTAAGTTTACATACTGAAATCTGATACAAAGAAGTAGCGATCGCAATCAAAGCAAGGATATTAAGATCAAATTTCACAACAATACACTCTGTCAATCAATATCTCAATCTTAGCACACACACCCAACTTCAAAGATACAATCACTACAGTGACCAATAAAGACCAAATATGGTAAGTGAAGACTAAACGACCAATCCATATTACCTAATCAAGGTAAACCAATCCTTTATTTTCCTAATGCTTACCTTGATTTGTGGAAAGAGTTCCAGCATCTTTGTATTATTCTCCAATACTCTTTTATTCCTCAATCACTCATATTCGTTACTTTCATTTGAGCTTTCTTCTTGCACCTTGTTACTTTCATGTGAGTTTTCTTTTTGTACCTCTCTGTTTTTGTTCTTTTCGCCTTCTCTGACCTTACATGATATATTTTGAGATAAAGCTTTACCTGCACATGATGTCCAACACAAGGCAATTTATCAATTTACTTATCAATTTATCAAGGCAACACATTCGTGAAAGAATGATCTACAAAATGCAAGAGTATTGCACAAACCTTGAGCAATATTAATCTCATTATGTTCTTGATGAATGCCATCCGGTTCTTGAAACCTCATGTTCATAGAGTGTAAAGCCTCAGTGTTTTTTGGTTGTATCACGCTCTTGAGAGCCTCCATGTTGTCTGGTTGTACCAGGCTCCTGAGAAAAGAGCAATTGCATAAACTTCATCATACAAATTGCAACTAAATTCATGCTACAAAAATTCAAAGATTTCAAAAGCTCAAAATTTTCAAGAATGTAAGCTTTTTAATACCTGGTTTTTCTTGGTTTAGCGCCAAAATAGTGCTTGTGCCCCTTAAACCATTCGTAAATTTCATCCACTTGCCAACGAATAAGCAACAAACTTCCACTTGACTGAAAAAGTAAAGCAGAAAGAGAAGGCTCCTTGGTTTTGATGTAATCTTTCACTTTCTCCACCATAGCTTGTTGATTTCTCAGATTGCTCTTCAGAAATGTAGCAATATCAGAAACGTCTTCATCGTAAAACCAAGATCGCACCATACTCACATTTTGCTTGTAGACTTTCCACTGCAAGGGGTGATATTCACGCAAGAAGTTTCTCCCCCATAAAAGCCCCATCATGTTGCTTGGCGCCTTCTTGAAGATGCGATCGTACAACTCTTGTTGGCTGTAAGTGCCTGGGCGATAAGAATCTTTCACTCCGGACTGGGCAAGTACTCCTTGCTGACTTATACATCTTGTTTCCTTATTCACCTCTTTTTGCACTAAGCGTCCAGGCTCCAAGTTTCCTTGTTTGGCCGAGTCCCCTTCATTGCTTGTAGAGTACGGAAGGGCAACACTAGAATATGGCACAAGAGAAAACATGTAAGTCGCTCCAGCATCAAAAGTATCCATGCTTAGGCCATCATCATCTGCTTCAAGAATGCATCCGTCTTGCATAATTGCCATTTTTGAGTTCAAACACGCAATGATGTTCGCCACCTTCACACGCTTCTTGTCTAGCCCAAAAAGATTTACTTTCAAGATTTGTGATTTGTTGTCTCTATTGACGAAAGTTACTTTCGCTGCCATCGCCTGGAGACAAAAATACGAGTGGTTAGATTGTAAAGGCAATCGTTAGAGTGTAAAATGGACTCGTACAGGGGAGGTAACAAGCTTCTGAAAGACCATACTCACAATTACAGGAAATCTTTGGCATGAAGTGAAGTACCTGGACCACCTTCGTCTTCTCCACCGCCAAGTTTAGTATTCTTGAGTACGAATCCTACAAGATAGGCAGAACCACTTCTCACAACAGGCTGCGGAAAATTTTGATCATTTTCAGTCGAAATGATTGAAATAGTGGCCAGACACAAAATAATGAGCATCACCAAAAACTACAATTTAGACTAAACAAAGAATATGATCGGGTCGCCTACCTATCTCTGAACTACCATACGGAGTCTCAACATTCAACTGAAATGGTTTACAGCTAAACTAGTGAGAGCCTGAGCAATATATTAGTGAGAACAAACCAGGTCCAAGTCAATTCATAGGAGCTTCCATGGTGATTGGAATATCTGGAAGATGAACCATTCAATAAAACAGGCCAGGAGGTGCTGTAACAGCTCGTCACAATCGAAAGTATACATGCTAGAAAAGTAAATAATACATTATCGCACAAGAGAGAAAACTTCACAATTAACGGTAACAACAATTTCAATCGTAAAGCATCACCTATTTCACGTTTCTTTACTCAATTTTGACTTTTTGAATTGCTATTCAATTATAGCACTGCGTACTGCGTACATAGAACGATAAAGCAAGAAAATGTTCAAATGCTTGATACTAAAAGCACTCCTCAAATAAAGAGCTCGACATACTCATTTTGAGTTCAAATCAGAGCTACATACCGACTCAGACTTGCCGAAGATGCGCGACACCGTCTTGAAAGAGTAGCTACAAACCGCTCCTCAAACACTTGTTTTACCTCAGGAAACGTTAGTTTTAAGCGCAAGCGGTGGCTGTTCCGCATTAATCTCCTGCCTCGCGCCTCCAGATTGCATCGATTGCACTCTTCTCTCGCATGTAAGCTTGCGATGTTTGCGATTTGGAAGTACTCTCTCAATACAAAATGCAAGCGCGCTTTCTCGAAGGCGATCTCACGATCTGAGGATTCATGAACCTGTCCAATCATGAGTGATCAACCTGTCCATTCACAAATAATCATCCAATCACAAAGAATCATCCATCCATTCAATTACTTTCCATCCATTCTCAATACTAAGGCACTGGCAAGCCTACAGTTCACGCGCAGGATTGATTAAAGTTACCGTTAATGACCGCACCGTAGTTGCGTACGTCGGCTTGCTTGTAGTGCAATACTTGTCAAGGCCTGCCGAGGCCTGCCGCTCAACGTGCATGGTCGATTCATGCTCGGTAAGCAGTGCAAGATTGTTAGGTTTCTTACCGAGTATCGAGTAGGTTTCTTACATTGATTAAAATTCAAGTAATAGTTGCATACGTCTGCTTGCTTGTGGTGCGATACATGTCAAGACCTGCCGCTCAATGTGAATAGTCGAATCATGCTTGGTAAACAGTGCAAGATTGTTAGGTTTCTTACCGAGTACCGAGTAGGTTTCTTACATTCATATCACTTACAGTTAAATGCTCACATAATTGATATTTTTTCTACGATGTGGGTAGGTATTGTAAATGGAAGATGCCTTATAATCCCGACGATTTGATTGTTCGATGTGAGAATTGCAAGGATTGGTACGATCATGCCTTCTCATTCTTGTTTCCACGTTCTAGGCAGGTTCATTCAACAATCAATTGTGTACCTAATTATTACTTATACAAGAGATGGAGAAATCAAACTTTAACCCTGCATTTGTAAACTTGAGGTTAACGTTGCATTCGTATAGTTCAGGTTAACGTTGTTTATGGTTGATGCTCTGTACCATTAACGAGCTCTTTGTCGGACCATTGGTACTTATTCACAGTCATGTGTGTTATACTGTAATATGCAGTCAACAAGAACCACAGAGAAGAAGCTCCTTGTTACTCTTGAAGAAAGTTTTTGGATAAGGAGGGAGTCAATATGGAGCAAGGAGCATCAAGTAGTAAACAACTAATGCAGTGTTTCTGTATTATATGTCGAGGGTTGAAATGGTGGAGCAAAAGTACTGTATACAAGCATTTGAGTAACCAAGTTATAGATGCTGCTCCACATGATCCATCAACTAATACAGAACCATGCAGGATGGAATTTACAGGAGACACACATGTGCAAGATAGTTCAAGTTCTTGTCGAGAAGGGAGCTCCTGTTCTAGTGAACCAGAAGACATACATATGCATGAAGGGAAGGACACAGATGTGGGACATTGTCCAAGTTCTGGTCCAGAAGGAAGCCCTTATTCTAGTGAACCAGTAAGACTTGCACCCCAAGCATTGACCTTGCAAAAAGCAATTACATGTCGCATGATAGAACTTCAAAGTATGTGGGATGATGCTCATGTACCAATCAAATTACAAGATCATATGTTGCATGAGCTCTTCGGATGTCTTGAAGAAGAGCCTAAAGTATTTGAAGATGGTCGCATTGATCATACTGGGTTAACTTTGGGAAAACTATTAACACTTGCTGGTCCAACTTGGAGAGGAGAATTAGAAGAATTTGATGCTCCAAGCTCTTAGGGGGATTTGAAGAAGTTTTATTCTTCAATTGGTTTAATAGAGGCAGAAAGATGGAGATTGTGTACAGGATCTAAAGAAGTGCCACATTCACCAGAGCTTCTACAGCCAAATGAAGAAGACATTTACAAGGGTGCTGAGATGGTGCAATGTCAATGTGTGCCAAGCCAGAAGAAGTACAAACGTGATTGTGTAGAGTGTTCAGAGAAATGCCCTATTTGTCAGAAAATGAGGAAAACTATTTTAGCATTTGAGTACATGCCGGTTGGTCAAGTACTAAAGAGTCTTTGTAAAAGTAGGTCTATATGCCATAAACTTTTGACCACTTGGAGAAGCAAAGGAAGGTGGTTGGGAAGGGATCCTTCAGTAATACCAGATAAGATTGAAGAGAACTTTGACGGAGCAAAATTTCGAGAACTTCAAGCATTTTTTGATCCTGAAGGGGAGTGGGAAGCACCAGTCATATGCCCAAACACGTTTTGTTTACATGCATACAAAGCATTTCCAACAAGGTGTGAGGAGTTGCTTACAAACTGGAATGAAGCGTCCAAAAAATATTTGTTTCCATGTACTGAGTGTTCAACCCGAATTTCTGCTCCAAAAAAACTAAAAAAGGTAAGCTTTTTGTATCTTTGTTTATACTATAGTACATTGCTTTTGAAATCTATGCTTATAATGCATTGCTGCAGCATATTTCCAACTTGATTTTGATATGCATGTATTATTGATGTTTGCATCATTTATTCTGTGGAATATACAGGGAGATCCTCGAAATTTCTCCTTGATGCTACACTGGGACGGCTTTTCAACTGCGAAGACAAGCTCAAAAAGTTGTTGGGCAGTAAATCTAGTTGTACTGAATGCTGGAAAAATAGAGCCTGTAGGTCCTATACCCATTCTATTCATTCCTACGAGTTCTGAAAAACTGATAAAAAGTGGTGATGGAGTGTTGATGTCATTTATACAACCACTGATTACAGATCTGGAGGCCATATTTGTAAATGGATTTAGAGTGGTTTATAATTATCCAGTGGAATTGATATCTGATAAACTGCCCAAAGTATATATCAGTGAACCTATTGAATGTCGGGCCATACTATCAATTTGGACTGGGGACCATCCAGACCAAACTAAGATTGGTGGGTGGAAACTTGGAGGTTATTCTGCATGTAGACGGCACAAGATTCCATCAAGATGGCGAGGAACACCAAATACAAAGAAAGGCCTAGTGGAATATTACGATAGTCGGCAACAATTTAGAACCCCTCCCCCTATTCGCACAGCTGAGAGCACTGCTTCAGCATTGGAAGTTTGGCGTGAATTACCTCATGGAAGAGAAAGAGACATGGTTGGGCGTGAAGGAGGTACGTTTTTGGTTTTTAATTTGTTGAAATCGTTGAGATGTTTGTGGTTTTTTCTATTAGCATTTATCATTAGTAGAACTAAATTATTGTAAAAAATTTAGAAGAATTTGAAAAGTCTCTCACAGTTACAAACACATTTTGTTTTTGAAACAGGCATTTCAGGGTATTCAAGTCTGTGGAGGCTGTATAATTTGTACGGTTTTGACCTTGTAAGAGACTTGGTCTATGATGTCATGCATGTTTTGTCACTATGCATATTCAAGAAGTATGTTCTTCTTCTTATAAAGTATGCTGAGGAGATTGGAAAGACCAGGGATATTGACTTGGCAATGGCTACTGTGAAGAAGCTTCGGCCTGTTGGATTTGGAGCAAGGTGGCCTCGAAATTTAGCATCTATAGGCTATTATAAAGCTGAAGAATATCATATTTTTATTATGTGGTGCTTGCCGCACATTTTAGACCATTTGAATCTTGGGCCTGGATCCATTTTGGGTGCTTCAGGAATGTTGCTAACAGAAATTGGCCGCCTTTTTTACATTCATAGTAGAAAACATGGGTGGACATTCCAAGGAATGCAGAATGCAAAACAATTCCTAGCTGCTTGGCACATTATGATGGAGGAGAGTGTCGGTCCCAATTCTTCTATATTGGAGCATGTAGCAGGTATCACATTTCTCTTTTCTTTTTTATGTGCTTTTCCTTTAATAACTTTGAATATAAAGAAGTGATTATGTGCTCGTTTTGATAATTTTATAATTACATATGCCTAATCAATGTGATGTTATAATTTTATAACTATTTTGTAGGTAGTGGAGAGCTCTTGGATGATATTCTAAGGCACGGTGGTCATGACATCTTTTGGTGTTACTCTTTTGAGAGGGAGGTTTCGAATATCATCAACATCCCATCGAATCAAGTCAATAGTGAAGTAACCTACAGCAACTATTTTTCAAGGTACTGGTTTACAAAGATTTACAAGAGTATACAAGTCGATGATGATGGCTTATTTCCAGGATGTAGGGCTCTTGTACAGGTACATAAATATCTTCAGCCCTCAACTAATGTGCAACGGATTGAGCTTTTATGTTCAAGTTTGGTATGTGAACAATGGCATGCATCATGCGTTATTGTTACACCTTCTCAAGATGTTGCAAGAGCTCTTTGGAAGCTGATACCGACAATGAGACCGTGTTTTTGTAAAGAGCTCATGAAGAAGAAAGGAATCCTTATAGGTCGAAAGAAAGGCTTGGACTCCAGACTTTTGGAGACAGAAAGGTTATATCTGCAATCATATTGGAGTCTCCATGCAGGGTTCAATGAAGATCTTTTACCTTTCTTTAGTGCATCTATTCAAGTCTTTCCTTCTCTACTGCTGCATGGACAAGTATATAGAGTAAATGACTTGGTAGTCATTGAACCTGATGGGGCATCTTCCAACCATTCATGGACTTGGAAAGCAAAAGTCAAAAAATTCTTCATTCATGAGTTCCAGGGCTTAAAGGAAGCATTTTTTGAAGGAGAATATTATGTCACTATTCCAAGTTCTATTTCAGTGGCCATGGCTTTGGAGCATGACTTGACAGGGATGCAGGTGGTTCAAAGAGATCATTTGCAAGAATGGTGTGATTTTAATATTAGGCTCGTAGAACAGATCATGTTCAAATTTATTCCTTTGCCCATATGTGGCCAAAATGTCCCTGTATTTGTGGCCTATGAACTTGAAGATATAGCACCTCGAGACCATTTGCTTGCAATTGGAAAGCCAGGTTGCGTACCAACTTATCCCAAGGTTGGAGATGTGGTCTTGGCAAGAGGCCTTGAGTGGCAACGAAATCGACCTATGTTCTCAATTGCAGTGGTGAGAAGTGTGACAAAACAAAAGTACTTACTTGATGAGCCTGTGGAAGAGCTTGAAAGGAGAAAAGATATTGCTGCAGGTTCCCTCGAAGAACAAGATTATTTTGTTGGCACTGTGGATTTGGAGTGGTTGCAGACTTGTGAACAATCGACTGGAAGCCATTCTCAAAAATACATATGCTCTGGCAATGTGTGTACAAGATCATGGCATTGTTTGGTGAAAGAGCTCTTGAACTTTAGAATCACTAGAACTTGTTCTGGTGAACCCATAGAGTGGATAAGTACCAATTGATCACGTTCTCCTCTAAAGACAAGTGAAACATGGTGCGTTACATAAGTTGGTGCATGGTTGTGGCAAGTAATTGTTTGATGTTCAAATTTTGTGTTGTTTTCATGAGTTAAAGTGTATTTCTTAAGGTATCTCAACTTTATAGAAACAACTGTATTATGGGTGTGCAGGTGGATTCAGCTTTGAAGAAATTGGAAGATGTAGCAGTCACAAACTTCAAGTAATGGCTTCACCTTCTTAGGTGCACATACACTCATGCTATATGTCGAGAAGAATTGTTGCTTCAAAGTTTTTGTGTGACAAATGGCACGACATTTTGGTATTTACTAATATAATTGTTACACGATATCATTGAGGGTTCTTTTTTGGCTAATTTTCTCTGAATGGATCAATGTGAGAGCCAAGAAAGGTACTTCTGAACATTGCTCGATATTCTCAATTTCGAGACGTTTGTCTTTTTGCCGAGAGATTTGGTGTTAGAAAGTTGTTGCAGTTGAGTGCAGTAAATTTATATGATGATATTATGGGAGAAGGCATTTGTATGAAAAGTTGAGAAAGTGACAATTTCGGTTTCAATACTGGTCCCAATGCCAATGCAGGTTGAGTTTGTGAATGAAACAGGCTTGTTGTTTTGATGTTTTTTTCTTTTTTGGTGAGATCTTTTATATGAGTTCTGCATCGATGTAGGAATTACATTCATAAGTACGTGAGGCGGCGTGTTTTTTATACTCTCGAAGGTTGTGATGAGTACATGTTTCCGTTACATGAAGTTTCATCATGTTTGATTGTTTGGCTGTGTTTCTGGTTGGTTGTGTTTGGGCTTTGTTATGTTTTTGAATAGGTATTTTCATGAGTATTCACGTGCTATTAAATTGCATTCCTTTCGCATTCACTGGTTTTGTTACATGGTCCAATTGTTCTGTGGCAGTACCCAATTTGTGCCTGTTATGGTATGATTTGATTCTAACCTACTTAATCATGCTTTGCTTGTTCGTAGGTCCGTCCTTTTTCAAACAGGCAAGTTTTTGAAAGATCTACTCTCCATTCGCATCCATTAATCGCCTTATAGTTTGGAGATAAATAAATAACATCAAGCCCTTCTGGGGTTTGTGTGAATAACATGTCTCTTTGACCTACCCTTGATGAAATGCCAGTAGAATATTACTATAGTTTGGAAATACTAAGTGGCCACTTTGATCAATTACTTCTTTGATAGTGTAAGAAGAATGAAACACAATTTGTAATTTTCTTCACATTCCTGTTGTTTCTATTGAGTATAGACGCAATGTATAGAATGATGAAAGATCAAACAAACATAGAGAGAATGGTTAATTTTCCAAAATATCACTCACCAAAATATACTTGAAATCCTTCTGCATTCATGTGGTTCTTTTAGGAGTATTGTAGTCATATTACTTTGATTGGTTTCTAATACCAAACCTCTTCATATCAAACAATTCCAACTAGGAAGTTATTGATCTTCATTCTTAACTCTCTTATTTCATGTTTGACAAACTAAAACTTTTCAAGCCGAAAAAGGATGTATGGCATGAAAATTTATACCATATTCGATTGAGTTAGCCTTTTAAGGCGGGGGAGCTTCAATGTGGGTCGATTCAAGTGTTTCAACTAAATTCTATCATAGTCATTACAAACTAATCTTTAAGGTATTCATAAGGGATGTGCCAAATCGTATATGAGCAAGTTTTTGATAATATAATCATAATTTGGAGTTGTATAACTCTTGAAATAGTTGAGAATACAACACATTATACATTACACATACTAGAATACAATAAAAATATTGAATAGCATACAACATACTTTGTTGTATTTCACACACATGGAGATTGATTTCACACACATGGAGATAGTCATCTTGATCAAACTTTGTTATGAATACATTCTTCATTGTTTGGTGATTCTTGATCTCTCTCCTCACATTCAAAATTTCCTATTTAGTCTTGCATAATTGCATAAACATTTTCACACACATTCAAGTACATTGATGCAAAATGGTCATCAATGATTGTGTACAAAGCTTCGTTTCACATATGGTAGGAAGTACTATAAGAAATTTGATTGTAGAGCTTTGGATCGTTAGAATGTATCACAAGGTTACACTTGTGAAAATTTTACCTTCCATTAGCTTAGGCTAGATAAGTAGCACATCTCTTCTAGATAGTAGGCTAAATAATATTTTTGAAATGAGAGGCCTTCGCTTGTTTACAATCTTATGAGTATGCTTCATGTGAATACGTATGTTTTTTGCACAACTCAAACCTTACATTCTTATAAACCATGTGGCATTTTGTCTAGTTTTCTCTTGATGGATTCAATTTCATTACAATTGCAGTGTCTTTTTACATGATGCTTGAAGTTTCCTTCAAGGATGACAAACTAATAAGGTATAGTGATCTGTTTTGACTTGTGAACCTTCAGGTAAAATTCACAGGCCCCTTGTGGCTGTATCTGGATTATTGCTGTTACTTGCTGTGAGATCTGAAGTATATTGGTGAGGCCCAAAGCGATATGTGCTTGCTAGAGATGGGAAGGAAGTGGCTTCATGTCTATACCGTTAGGATTCAAGCCTCAACTGAATAGCTGCATCTACTGGATCTTGTTGAACCCAACCAGGACATGCACGTACACACAGCGAGCTACTCCCGAGACGAAGTGCTGGCAAGAGACTCTCGAGGCTTCAAAGTAGAACCCTCCTGGTGAGGCATCATGCCAGTCCTATAAATGCTCGTATTCTTCCTCTCAGAAACGCATTTCGTTCTCGAACTTTTGCATACGCACAGTGTCAGGTTACAGCAGGAGACGGAGAACAGGAGTTGCTTTTTGTTTTTTGTTTGGATTGGTAGAGTGAGTGCACACATTGCTTTACCGGACTCGATTGGATCATTCTCCTCCAGGTTTGGGGAATGGATCAGCGGTCGCCCAGAATTACCCACGAGCCCCAGTCCTCAGGGTCTAGTGATAGTCCTGTGGCTACCAGGTCGCAGAATCATAGAGTTTTACAAGAGGTGCATGCTGAGCAAGGAAGACGCGGGAACTTGCCACAGTTCCAGAGGCGGCGCCGCAGACGCAATCAGCCAGCTGGGGATGTGGGTAGAGTCGAGGAACAAGTTGAGGTCGAGGAGAGAGACGGTGTTCCAGTTATCGAACTGATCGATTCACTGGAAGACATGGCTAGCTCACAAGAAGCTGCAGTGGTGGAGAGCGCTGAGAGGCTGATGAGGGCACTTAAGGAGGATCCGGAAAGGCGGTTGATGCACCTTATAGTGTTTGATGCGGAGATGGATATGCACCTTGAGGCAATTCGTGCGGAGTTGAGGACACGTTCACGTGCGCCCTCGAGATGAGCTTTGCCGGGAAGCAATGATCCCGTTTAGGAAAGTGATTGAGTTACGGGACATGAATCTCTGTAGAGGACTGGGTATACTAGTTTTGAGAATTGAGAGCTAGTTGCTTTTGAAAGTGTGATTGTTCATGCGATTCATGTTAGTATATGAAATTATGAATGCTTTTCCATTAATAAATAAAAATGTCAAAAAGCTTTTGTTGAGGGCAG
Source organism: Bryum argenteum (assembly GCA_037043015.1). Classification (NCBI taxonomy): domain Eukaryota; kingdom Viridiplantae; phylum Streptophyta; class Bryopsida; order Bryales; family Bryaceae; genus Bryum; species Bryum argenteum. Next base: position 10,536,409 of record CM073323.1, on the reverse strand, counting down.
AAAAAAGTTGTTACAATGTGACCTATGTTGGATGTTATGTCCATTTCACTCATATAGTAAGTTACCAAGTTGATGTCTCGTTGATATTTGAGGTCTTGTTTACACAAGGTTGTTATTTGATTCTTTGATCAATTGATACTTCACCACTAATTAGAACCCTATAAAAATGATGGAATTATAGATAAAATCTTATGGACAATTGCATTGTTCTTTCATCATTAGTGCAAAAAGATAAAATTACCACGTGTGTGTGAATTATTTAAATGATAATTTTTTAATTTTTATGAACTTTGGTTACTTCCCAATACTACTTCATAAAAATTTAATTTCTTTGGGTTAATACATATATTTGATTTTTTTGAAATATACAAGTATTTGATTGTTTAGATACACGTATAACATTATAACTAAAGCATATGAAGATAGATAGTTTGACAACAAATAATTCATTGAAAATACTATACTATATATCAGCTAAGTTTTTACAATTTCATATTAATGTCAGAATTTGGTAAATTCGAAGTAGCGTTATTATTTTTAATTCTTTCGTATGCAAGAAAGAGAAATTGAACTACATGGATGCAATCACGAGATGTGTTTTTTTTAGCATGGGAGGGATTGAAGTCTCTTTGATATTATTGTTAAGCAACATTTCCAAGCTTTCATATACTCTTTATGTTCACTTAAAGCAGAATTTATTAATAAAAAATCTAAACATAGGTAAAAAATTGTGTTTATAATTTTATTATGATATCCTAAACCCTTACAAGCTCCTATATTTTAATTGACATACAACTCAAAACCACACACCCGTGAAATTATGCCTTGTGACTACAATTATGTTCTAGTTTAGTGTACATTTACCTATAAAACAAAAGAGTCACATATTATGTTCTAGTTTAGTGTACATTTACCCAGAAACGAAAGAAGAACTTACTGTAGTACAAGCGCTTTTGTCCTGTTAGACGTCTGTGCTGACTAGAAGGCAAGCAAACCACAGAATCATATCAACGTTTTAAGCATTTCAACGTTTTGATGCGTTGTTAAAGAAGTTACAAACAGAAATTGTTATTGTAACCTGCTCTCTTGTAACGTGGGATTTCTGTTCAGAAAACCGTAGCACATAGGAAATTTGGTTGGACTCGTGCCCCATTTCCACACTGTCAAGTCGCAAGAAATCTTTCCTTCAAAGCATCTCACTATAATCTAGACAGGAGCTGGTATGCGTATCATTGTGTTTGAGAACATTTTGTTCGATGTCATAATCATATTACTATTTTCCATATTTAGATTTACTTATGATTAGAGCTATGGCATACATGTACATACCACATTCCTCGCCGAGTTTTCCGAGTAAAGCAATTATTTGAAGCCATTTATGATTCTGTAAGACTCCGGCAAGAGTGTGAGCGGAGCAAGCAGCAGCTCATCCAGGTGTTGGAAGCATCCAAGGATGGTCCGGTGCCAACAAGGGCTCACGATCGAGAGAGCACAACCCAATTAACCCTTAACCCTTAAACGCCCTTGGGGTCTAAAACGGGCAGCCCGAAATTGGATCACAGCATCTCTTGGACTTGGGCATCATGAATAGTGCACTTTTTGAACTTGGGCATCATGAATGGACCAATCAATGATGAGCTTGCAACCTCCTACAAGGTTATGTACAACCCCAACCTACCTACCACAATCCTTTCAAAGCACAAAGTCATTCATACAAATTGTTATTTGAATTGTAAAATTTCACTTTTTGAATGCATCACAAGAAGGTGACCAGTTTGACATCAAAATATAAGTGAAAAGTTGAGTACATTGAGAGCTACAGGGAAGATTCTGTTGGAATCATGCCCCTCGGGCTTGCTCGGGCGTTTAAGGGTTGAAGGTCCTTCCGGTTCTCAATGGGCAGCCCGAAATTGGATCTCAGCATCTTTTGGACTTTGGCAACTTGAATAGTGCACTTTTTGAACTTTGGCAGCATGAATGAACCAATCAATGATGAGTTTGCAACCTCCTACAAGGTTTTGTGCAATCCCAACCTACCTACCACAATCCTTTCAAAGCACAAATCACTCATACAAATTGCGATTTGAATTGTAGGATTTCACTTTGTAAATGCATCACAAGAAGGTGACCAGAATGATATAAAACAATAAGTGAAAATTTGAGAATCAAAAGAGCTACAGGAAAGATTCGGTTGAAAAACAGCCCGAGGGGCTGACAGGCGCCTTTAAGGGTTAAGTGATAGAAACTTTCAACCGGGTTCTAAAACCAAGTAGTGAGCAGCCATGGAGTTAGATTTGCGCAAGCGTAGTGAGGCATCATGTTATCATTAGTGGTTGCTTCTGTGAAAATTTGAATGTTGAATTTGGAAATTTTGAATAGTACTCCCTCTGTCCCATTATGATTTTCCAGTAGGTTCTCTCAAATCTACCTTTGGAGGTAGATTTGAGAGAACCTACTGGAAAATCATAATGGGACAGAGGGAGTAATATGATTATGATATTTATTCATAAGCAATATACAAATGATGCATTTCATTTTCCTTCCCACAACTTGACTCTTGATCACAAAAAATGTGAAGTGACTAGTGCCATTGAGGTATGTCTCTTGGTTGTGTGCTTTGTGTAAACTCTTTTTCAAATACATGATTCCTTAAGGATCATTAATTTGATATCAGAGGGCCATTTTATACGGATTGAGATCCTTTATCTTGTTTCTTATCAACCTTTTGAGATTCTATAACTTTTTTGGTAAATTATTATTTGCACTGACCCTTTAGTTTCCCAAAACGTGTGATGTTGGATTTTAACCTCTAAAGGCCCGAGGGGTTTGATTGTTTGAAGAAAACTTAGATGTATTATAAATTATGGGTTCAATAACCCTTATGAAGTAGCGCTCCAAAGATAGTATGAAGACCTTAAACCCTAAATCAGATCTATACAGTTGAATTTCCTAAAATAAATAAGATTTGTTTCATAATTAATTGAAGAGAGTAAAACTTTGAAATTCAATATAAAATGTAGTTTATATTATTAGTAATTGGAAATTGCTATGATTGGCTAAAATCACATCTACTTCTATAATAAAATACTATAATAAAATGTTGTTTGGCAATCCTTCCTACCCACCAATGTACCAACCTACCAACCTACCAACTTACCAACCTACCTACCTTCTTTTATGTAGTAAAAAAATATAAATAAAGAGAGAGAGAAAGGGAGAAAAAAACCGTTTGAGGAAATAGTAGACACGGGATACTTTTTTAAAAGTACCATGTAAAAATCTTTCCTGTAGAGACGACGGGAATCATACTAGTATTATATGATAAAATAGAGAGAGGCCACAAGTAACCTATGAGGAACCTTATTAGTTTCCCAAAATAGTAAGTTTTCTTACACTAAGAAAACTTTGCAATGTTTGTGTTTGAAGGCTTATTTTAAACAATCCATGAATCCAAATATGGTTTTGTAAATTTGATGTTTTTCCCAACTTACCAAACTTCAGGAATGTTAAAAAAGATTCAAAAAAATCTATTTTTATCTAGGTACAGCTCCTCAAAATTCGGGATCACCACAAAATGGTTGATTGGGCTCTTGGGGGTTAAAGTAGAAATATCGAAGTTCGTTCACAAATCAATCACGTGGCCCTAAATATTTTACTTCAAACTACTTCTTCTATTGTTCATTCATATAAAATATTAATTATAAAAGAAGAAAATAGAACAAAGATACTAAATACTCTAAGCATCTTGAGGTGAGTGCCCAAAAGGCACATGCATTATCAGACTTCATTTAGTAAAAACCACTTCGGCATTGGACATGAGCTAATAAAAGGTTCACTTGTCGCTAAGTAAAAACCCTTTGGTATTAAAGGTTCACTTGTCGGTAAGTGAAAACCCTTTGGTATTTTGGTAACACTTCCTCATGTTCTAACAGCATAAAGAGTTGAACTTGCTCGATGGCCTAGGCGGCATGATTGTTAATTGAACTTAACTATATCTGAAGGCCTAAATCCATGGTAGCGGGGAGGTAAAATCACATTTACAGAATAAGCCCATTGACAAAGAGACACCATGGCACATTACTGTTACTATAGACTATATGGTGTCAATATTGTGACCGACATTGGTCCTTAGAATTTTCTACTTGAAATAAGCTCTTTTTAGGACAAGAAAGATAATAAAAATCAATAAGCCATGAGAGCATGGATGATTTAGGAGATATAGAATAACAATCTTTGGTGGTAAAACATGCGCGGTTGATATTACACTTCCCAATACCTTGAACACAAGGTAATTTGTTTTGTTCTATGAGAGGAAAAAAGCCGGAATAGCAACAGCGCTCTACTACAAATTTCTATCTTGTAAGAAGATGTCGTGTACTCCGATCTTTAAACAAAAGACACAAGGTCCTCAAGGATATCACAACACTCAGAGTCCATCCTAGGAGACTTATATCACATTAAATCTTGAATGTTGTAAGACATTGGCTTTAGCGATATGAGTTAACTTTGTTTTCATTCAATTGTGAGCAACATCCATCTCGGACACATCAATGTAAGAAACACACAAAAGCAACTACATCTCATTACTTAGCACCATCACTCATGTGTCGTCTATTTTGCATACTTACACACTCTATTATAGGAAGAACTCATCACCATATGCTACCCCCATATGTTGCATCTCATAGCTCCACGCTATCTCGCATGGTCTTACCACACCATTTGTCACAAGATTATCATCTACTTATTCTCTCTCAACCCTAGAATGCACTTGATCACGTAGTCGCGGTCTCTCTCAACGATAGAATCCCACTTGATCACATAGTCAAGCATCATCATCTGAATCCGAATCGCTCAAATTTATCACAACATTACCATCTATCTCTTCTTCTCTATTACTCGCTTCTTCTCCATGACTTGATTCTTCTTTTGGATCACTTACTTCATGTTCTTCTTTCGGGTTGCTGTATACTACATCTTCTTCTGAATCGCTCAATTCGATGATTTCTTTACCCTCTCTCTCAATCATAATCTCTTCATACGTGCGCTTACGTCCTCTTAACGCCGTGGGTTGTACGCCTTGATTCTCCTTGGTCGTTGTCACTTGACCATCTACGTGGAACAACGACTGCAGCTTAGTTTGCTCATTCTCATGCTCACTACTCTCCAGTTCATCGAAATTTGTAACAATCACATCTACGGGCGTAAAGTACACCATTGCCCACTACTAGTATGAGCTACTCAATCTTACTATAAAATTTCACGGCAATCAAGGTACTAAAACAAAAAGTAAAAGCAAAGCGTAAGCTCCTCTATCTATCTTTTCAGTACTCTAAAAGCCCGTGATGAAGTATGTTTATGAGAATGAGGAGGATTGAAGTGAATTTTATAGAATATGGGTGCGCTACTTACGAGAAGGATTCACTCGTTTAGATTGCAAATTTGGAAATAAAGATGTAGCATTCACAAATACTTGTGGATGAGAATCAAACTTCATTCATTAGGGAACTCTCTCTTCCCGCCTAATTTCATGTCTTCAACAGTTGCTTCATGCATTGTATAAGCTTTACTTATTTTCGCCACGGAAATTAAGCAGCTCATTAGGCAGGCTCAATTAATTAGGTTGCCAAAAGATGGTTGCTATTCTTGAGACTTGGATGTTATTGCTCGATGAGGAAATTTTTCTCAGTTGATTTCAAGAAAATATGTTGGTGCCTCCAAAATAAGGAGAACTTTTTGGTGGTATGAAGAATTGCTTTAAAAAATTATGCATTATTTGGACCATATTGAGAAAGAACCAAGGAGCAAAATTTATCAAATTAAAATGAAGATAAAATTTATACACACTATTTTACTAGTGTGAAGAATTATGTTTTATTTCTTAAAAGCATGCTTCATATAAATTTTGATTAGATTTTTTAGTTGATTGGTACTTTAGTGCTGACCCTTAAACACACATTCAAATATTTTGACAGTCAATGGTTTGAATTGACGTACCTACAAAGGTGATAGACATTCTAAGCACTTCCTTATATGTCCAAGAACATGAGCGTGGCCCTTGATGAACCATGGTTCTTTAACTTCTATGTGCCTCCTCAGCATTTTTTTCTTCTTGTTTTTGGTCGTTTACAGTCCATCATGCATAGTATTGTTAGAACACTCTTGTTTTGCAGATATATTAATAATTTGTTTTTGATGATTGGAAGTTGCAGTAAATGAATATCTTACATCAACCTCTAATATTCATTCATTAATTTTAATTTTCTAATTATTTTTCTTAACGGCCTCAAGGTAATCATTTTGGGCCTTGAGATACTCAGTTTAAGCCTCAAGGCATTTCAGTGCTTCAATCTTGCACAACAAGGTTGTAGGGGTTTTCTCGTGCTTCAAGAAGAGCTTGGACATCTAAAAGTTACTTGGTGAGAAACAATGTACTCTAGATTATTTTTTATTTTTTATTTTTTATTTTTTTATAAATAAAAATTCAAGAAATTGGAACTACTACCTAGATAACCTTATTCATATCAAGCTTGTTTGTCAAGGTTGTATTCCAACACAAAATTCTACTTTTATTAAAGAAACGAGTACATAAGTGAAACCATAATTGTAAATATGACAATTGAATTGGTTGATTTGATGTCACAAGAGACAAGTATTTAATAAACTTCATGATGTATTGTTTTGGACGGTTGATGGCAAAGAGTTTTTTAGGCTCAATTTCGAGAGGGTTTTTGGTTTATGAGAATTTGATCAATTATGAATAATAACAAAGGCTATAACACGATTATAATTGTATATATGTAGTTTTACATAATTAGGCCTTACACGCTCAAGCAATCATGTTTTGATCAAGCACAAGTCTGAGGCTTGAAACTACATGGTGAATGCACATTGAGTTGATGGAAGCTAAAAATTATATTTTTGTTTTTTTGAGAGAGGAAGCACTCATGGGCACTACCTCAAACTTTTCAAACATCAATGTGGCGTCACTAAACCAAGCTTCTACTACTTATGGTTGCCCATTGGACTTGAAGTTTTCTAATTCGGTTGCCCAACATTCTACGATTGACCATGCATTGTAGTTTTAAAACACTCTTAGTTACCAAATTCATCAATGACTTGATTGGTGACGATTATGATTTTGGAATTGCAATCATTGTACACCTTACATGAACCTGTACATTGAGTAGGTAAAAATGAATTCTTGACAATTGTCAAGCACTCTTTTTGTGCCTCAAATTCTCAAAACCATGCCTACTTGCTTTAGTCAACCCCCAAGTATGCGTAATCAACTCTTACAATCTTGCAAAATAAAGAATTCTCAAACCGGCCAATTTAATGACATAATTAAAAGAGTTCACTCTAAGATATTACAATTTGGAGTTTATATCTTGAGTTCCTTTACCAAATTTAGACATGTAGGCTTTAAGAGCCTCTTGAGTGACTCAAAAGGGCATGGGAATTTGAGCATAAAGTAAAAGATGGAAGATAGGGAGTTCTCTAAAAGGTTGAGGGAAAATGCTACATGAAACCCCTACACCAACCACTCGAATAATATTTACAATGGTAAGATGGGTGTAAGAATCACTTTTAATCTTCTTATGCAAATACCCTAGCCAAACAAGGTTATTTCATCAACATGTATTGTGTTACAAGTCCTAACCCGTGTCCTCCGGACACGGACATCAAAAAGGTAAGATCAAAATTTATGAAAAAATGTAAAAAATCCAGACCTAGGTATAAAAAATAATCATACCCTATTGAGAATCCTCCAACTACGTATTTCTTTTTATACCTGAGTTTAAATTTTTAGTGTTTTACGTGTTTTAAAAAAATAAATTGATCGGCCCTTTTTGATGTCCTAGTCCGAAGGATATAGGTTAGGACTTCTATATACCGATGTCCTTTGGAAAAAGAATAAAGTAAAAATAGTATTCAATTAATTGGTAAGTTCCCCTCGTCCCATGGGTAAGCACTTTATTTGGTGCTCTTCAAAAACTACACCCTATCCTCGGTTCCCTCGTAAATGGTCTTCCTACTTTTTAAGATTTATAGCATGTCCTACGTTCCCTTTTTCTGGGTTACCCATGCTTTGGCCTGTTCCCTGTTCTCATCATTTCTTTTGTGTTTCAACAACTTTCCTTTTTGGTTTCCGTCATTTGTTCCTAGTTTCCATCATTTGTATGTAGTTCCCATCATTCGTTCTTGGTTCTCATTATTTGTTAGTAGTTCTCATGCTCCTTTCGTAATTCTTATCCTTTAATCTCGATTCCTGGTTCCCCTCCAATGTTCCCTTGATCTCCCCTCAAGTAACTCTTTCTTTGCTCCCATTTTTATGTTCCATATTCCTTGTCTCTTTAACTCCTTGTATTTTTATTATTGGGATCTAATAAACTCTTAATAACAACCACATACCATTTAGAGAACTCTTCAAAATTTTTAGAACAATTACTCTTCATGTCGTGTATACATGACCAACTGATAATGGCCATGACCATGCATGTCTTTGAATAATTTCTCCCCCTCATCCCGATGGATGAGCTTTTCATTTGGTGCTCCTCAAGAACTGACCCCTATCCTTGATTCTCTTGTTGATTTATCTCCTTGCTTTATAAGAATTTTAGGATATCCTTCATTCCATGGATCCCTACTTCCCAGCTGTCCTCTGTTCTATTCTGGTTCCCCATTCTCTTTTTCTTTACTAATCACTCCCAACCTCTAATTTCCCATTCGTGGTTTCCATCCTTTGTTCCCGATTCCGGCTCCCCCATCCGGCCATCCCCCAATTTCCCTTCTTGGTTTCATCATTTGTTCCCGATTTCCATAATTTGTTCCCAGTTCCTATCATACATTCATGGTTCTCATTATTTTTTTTTTGTTCCATTCTCCGTGCCCAATTCCTAGTTCTTGTTCCATGGTTCCAATTTCCCCTTGTCCGGTGGCCATCGGGATATTAGCATTACGAACGGACACTTCATTCACGCCGGCCCCTTAGACAGGGACCGAAGTTTCTATCTATCTTCTTGTTCCATGTTCCGTTGATCTCCTCTTTACTACTTACTTTGCTCCATTTTACATGTTCGACATTCCTTGTCCCTTCGACTCTTGTTATGTTAATGAGATTTGATAAATTCTTAATAACAATCAAGTACCACCTACGGAAATCCTTCAAAATCTTTAAAACTCTTCATACCGTGTATACTCTCATGGGCAAACCACCCTACTACCGGGAAGGATCACCAAGGGCAAACAGAGAAAACCGGCTGCATCAGGGTGGGCAACCTGCAAAGGATAGCTAGCAGGTAATCGTGTTCTTTTATATATATAGATATAAGGAGTTGAAACTGAAAATTATACTTTTTAGATGGTTGGTATTTAGTCTAGTGTGTGTTAATGTGAAAGTTAAATCAAGGAATTCTCACATCAAAACTTTATTTACTCACTCCAAAATTGATCATGTTTTGATATTTCGTGTGTAGTGTTAAGTTTTTGTATACCTTATTACAAACTTGCCCAAATGATTTTGTATACCCAAGATTACTCTATGATGAACAAGAGAACTATATTATAAGTAACTCTATTATGCAACTTATTCTTAAAAGAGGCGCTACATTTACTTTATATGAAGCCATAATACTTGCTTGAAATCAACTCACAAATAAAAAAAATCAAATTGCAAGCGTCCTATCAAATGAACGGATTTCCCTATTTGTGTCAGAATATTTATAATTTTTTGTAGGAATTCTCATTCTAATACTGTGCAAAATCCTCCAATTTATCACATAATTTTATGAAACCTACAAAACTCATATATTGACCCAAGAAAGTTAACGCTTCCTTTGGGCATTTATGGGTTACAAGACTTTTAAGTGACTTGAAAAGGTCTCAACTTTTATTTATTATTTAAGGTAGGTAAGTATTTTGTTTTGTTTTTTTTTGTTTTGGAGGTGACATAACGATCTTGGGAACCACCTCTGATGAGAAGACATAAGGTTCGTTGAAGGCAAGTTATTTTTGTAGAATTGTTGAAAACAATCGATTTGCTAAATGGTTTGGCGGATGCTCTTGAACTTTCAAGTAATTATGGTTGCCAAATCACCAAAAATTACAAAAATCACCTTAAATTATACTCAGCAGAAGTACAAGAGGGGCTTGGTCAAAGTATACAAGTGGGTGTGGCAACACCACTAGGGCATACTAGTTACAAGTTGATATATGAAATAAATTATCATAATATAACAATATGGAGCTTTATATTGTAAAAAATGATATAAAGAAAACGAGGGAAATTACTGATTTCCATGATTTCGTGGAAGGTCAAATTGTGCATAAACTTTCCAAAGAGGATTAAACAACATCATATCACGCACTTATATTTATATCCTCAAGCTCCAAGTCAGACACTCTACTCTGCATCATTGTATGAGACCCAAAGCAATTTCACAAGATCATCACAAGTGACGTCAACACCGAGCTTGTGGACGTCTACATTTATCCAAATGTGTATTAAGTACTATCTCCAAGTAACTTCATCCAAGTTACTTCATGTAACATCCAAGAAAGGATAAAATTAGCAACTAGACCAATACCACTTAGTCCACTCTATATAACACTCTATTTGAGAGAACAAAAACACCACTCGTGTTGCCTAAAAGTACATAGTAGAGAAAATGGTGCCCAAGAGGAAATTTGGAGCCAATGTGGAATCATGATCATATCAACATTACATTGCCCTTGCAACTTAGATCGGCACCTCCTAATCCACAACCAAATTCCAAAAGGACAGAAACCACCAGCTAGTTCAATGGATTGTTCTTGCCTCTCTTCATGAGGTAAATTGCAATATCCCATTCTCCTCAACAAGCTAAATTTGAGCCCAAACTCTAATGCGAGCTCCTTAGCAAATAATCTAGAACAACCTAAGATACCAAGCCACATGCAATTGCACAAAAACGATTTAATATCACTAAAGATCAATTACAACAATGGATATTATAGCTTTGCATGTGCTAAATTCATACAAATATATGCCTACGCGATACTATATATGTTGTCAAAGGAATATACATGAACAATTCTCAGTACTTTACTTAGCACTCCTCACAACATATTTTGAATCTAAGAAAGATACGTTCAAAACAACATGTACAGAATTGTATAGCATTCAAGCACATGCTTTAAGCGCTCTCCTCAGGTTTCATGTAAAAGGATTTTTTGGTATGCGACTCCAACTTTGTGTTTCATTTGAAGATGCAAGGGAAGGATCTCCGTCTTGTTCTTTCTCGTCAAGACGTCGTACTCCAAAAGGTAGTCTTCTATGGTCACCCAGATGACGCTTCCCTTGACTTAGTGTCCAAATCTCCAATCAACTTCAACATAATGAAAGAAAGTAAAATAGTTCCATGTTGCTAGAAGATTTTCATAAATTTAGGAGGATTTTGCCATTGTACATGTGATTGATTCCGGATGCTGCATGTGAGCAACATGTTTAAAGAATGAGATTCAAAAATTCATGTTGTGCATCCTTTCACAAATATTGAAAACTTTCAAATAAAGAAGTGTCTTTCTTGCAAAGATTGAAATCAACTTAAATTTTGAACTCTCTAAGATTTTTGAACTCATCATTCAATATAGAAATTTATTGCATCATAAGTTTTAAATTGTCTACATGTGTACTCCCTGTATTCCATTGAATCTGGCACATAGATTCTATCAAATTCACTTCTTGAGGTAAATTTGAGAAAACCTATGAAATAAATGCATTTTTATTTGGTTCATGCCCTTGCTCTTTTTCAATTCGTTAATACTCCCTCCGTCCCATTTATATTGTTCAATAGGTTCTCTCAAATCTACATTGGGAGGTAGATTTGAGAGAACCTACTGGACAATATAAATGGGACAAAGGGAGTAATTAGTTAATGTATTTTTGAAAGAGTAACTCTCTTTTGCTTTTACCCAAACATTCAGTAGGATATAGTATACAGTACCGTATATACATACAAGCCGGCCTTCAGGTAACAGCACATTCGGAGATTCCGAGGTGAGGCCCCAAATTTAGCCCTGGCCAGTGGCACCCCCGCACGAGGCGAGACGATCCCTGCCGCCGCGCGAAATTCCTCCCACTTCGCAGGAACAAACTCCACACTTCATCATCTCCCGCCTTTTCCCTTGCAGCCCCCTCATGTTGTTCCTTGTTGTATCCGGATTATAGCTTACAGGGTAGAAAGAAAGAATTGTCGAAACCCCATAGTGGGGGTTTGGCCGTAGCCATGGTAGAGCCGGCCGGTAATGGAGCTTCGAACGGCAGCAGCAGCAAGAAGCTGCATCAAGAGGAGCAGTACACGCATGGCGGAGTGAAGAAGACAAAATTTGAACCCAAGGTGCCGACTCGCCGCGCGAAGAAGCTGCCACCCTCCTCAACATCCAAGAGCGAGCAACCCCAACCTCCAACCGCGGACTCCAATAGTCTCCCCAAGGAGCTTCATCGCCTCTTACAGCAACAAACCTCTTCGAACGATCATGGCCGCGGCAGAGAGCGCACTTCCAGAGTCGCTTTCGGGTTCGGAAACAGCAGCACCCAGTCCGAAAGCAAACCCAGTTCTAGAGTCATCGCAAGTGTTCCACGCCCTTCCTCCTCAAGTGCTACTACTGCAGTGTCACGGCCCAGTCGAGTAGTGGAAAAGCAGGAGTTTCTGCACGCGAGCGAGCCAAAACCCGAGCGCAATGTTGAGGTTTTTGATCACGAGAAATACTATCCCGTGACGCTCCCGTTGCGGAAACCCATACCCGGGGTTGATACGCGCTCTTTGGACGATAAGGAATTTGTTGAGGATGATGAGGTGGTTGAGGACGAGGAGGATGAGGATGGGGCTGAGGCGGCAGAAGAGCTCGGATTGAAGGTTCAGAAAGAGCAAGACTCGATGTTCTTTTTCCAGTTCCCGAAAGGCCTGCCGCTCTCGCTGAATGCGACTGGGAAGGAGAAGGAGCCCCTGCGGGCAGCGAGACTGGAGGATTTGGGGAAGGGCGGAGCTATGGGCAAGCTCTTGGTTTACGAAAGCGGCGCCGTGAAATTGAAGATTGGCGATGTCGTCTTTGATGCTCTGCCTGGAACCGAGTGCACATTCGCTCAAGAAGTGGCTGCCGTCAATACCACCACCAAGCAGTGCAGCTTTGTCGGTGAAGTTCATCAACGAGTCGTTCTCACTCCTGATATCATCGACGTGCTGCCGGATTTAACCGATTTGAGAACGAAGCGCTAAACCCTAAACTTCATCCATCTCTTTAAATCTCTTCATCCCTTCGCCTCCATCTCAGAGGCACAGATTTCAGTGTATATATAGAAAACGAAAGGTCGATGAGAGCTTGTTTCTCGTAACGAACCCTACTGTGCGTAGGGTTTGTGATCACGAGGCATGGTTTTGTGATTTTCGAAGATCTTGGGCATCAGCGAATGACTTCGTCCAGCTAATTTTAGCCCAAAGCATCGACAGAGCAACTTGCAAACTGCCAAAGGACATCATGAATCGATTATGCAGGTGAACTCCATACTGCCAATTTCGTTCGATCAAAACCATTAGGTATTCTGCTCAATACCTGACTGAATTTTGTTGTGGAGAATCCCTGAAAAGCACAAAATTCTATGATATCAGATGAAATCATACACATCTCAAACTGAACATCCTAGTTTATCATCAAAAGAGTAGCTCTCTCTTATATTGGGATTCGTAGATGAAGAGCTACATCCTTCTTCTTGGTTGAATACAAAGGCTGTTCAGTTTCTCGTGCTGTTCGAATACCTTATGCAGGGAATGGAGATGCTCGACATGAGGGTTTGGCTGATGCTGAAGCTGGTTGAATTGCAGACTAAGCAAACATTGGGGAGAGACCATGGGCGTTCAAAAGCAGACATCATGCTGAATTCAACAAGTAGCCACCGACAGATTAGCTACTTTTCATGTGAGTTTCGCATGTTTGGTTATTTAATCTGGACTCGGCCCATTGTAGCATGCTGTAGCGATTGCTTCAGACCTTTTATGCAGTACTGTAATTCTATGGGAGGTGGATTTGAGCAACTGAAATAATACTCGTGTTTGTAATTCTGGTGAAAGATGTAAATTTTCAATGTAAAAAGAGTCGGGATGTATCTACTGGACAGTAGACCTCCGAGGTTTTGTAATGTTCAAACTTCGGTTAGTATTTAGAACTGTTTTGTGGCAGGGGTTTTAGAGCTCTTGCATAAATTATTATGGGAAAATTAATAGCAGTGGAGAATTGAGAAACCTTTGGATGTAGTTTCAGTTTTTGTTGAAGAGAGGTTTTGCGGGTGGGAGCTATGCATATTGGATTTCTCAGTTCTTGTTGGTTCTAATCGTTTTAGGAGTTTGTTCTAGAAGGTCGAATCATCTCCCATGCATAAGAGATGAATAAGTAAGATGTATATGTATATACTGTCATAAGTCCTGCAATCAGAAGTTAAGAGTCATATTTGTGTCACTTCCTCTTGACCTTAATATCGTGTCAAGGTTGTTCTTGGTGTTGAAAATGAACAATTTGGAATCATCAATTTGGATGACAAGTTGAAACTTCGAAGAGCCAATACTTCTTTATTTGAAGTCTCTTTATTGCTGAAATTCAATCATAAGTTAAGAGTCATTTCTGTTGTATACTTCCTCTTTACCTTATCCCTCAAGGTTCTTGGTGATGAAAATCAACATCTTGGATAATAAGTTGAAACTTTGAAGAGCCAATACTTCTTCATTTCAAGTCTCGTTTTTGCTTGCTGAAGTTTGTTGGATTGAATCGAGAATATTGGGTTCTGTGTAGTTAATATTGGACATATCGTCCAAGATAGTATGAATTTGAGACATGCATTTCAGTGAGGGCAACTTTGTTTTGTGGTTTTCAGATTTGGGGCATGTTTTATCATTGCAAACCAATGATGTGAAATTATGAATTTCTCATATAAGTATGACCTTAAGATGAAGCTTAACAATTTTGTAATTGGAGGGTTTTGGATTTGCAATGATATTTCTACTTTGCGAAAACTTCTGGTACATGGTTCTTGCTCTTGCGGAGCTACATCTCATTTATTCATCATTGAAGTTCAACTTTATTGGTTGAATTGATTTCTCTTTTAATTTGGTTTTTGTGGTAAGGAGCTTAGTTCAATCCAAAAGGTTTTGAAGACATGAAATTCAATTTAGTGTCAGAGGTCTAATTAGTTATGGACACTATCTCCATAAATTTTTGGGGCAAATGAGTTAAGAATAAAATGAATAATCGGAGATTTAATTCCAAAATTAGTTCGATAAAAAATCTTCCAACTAAAAAGTTAACGGAATTCACCTTGTATACGTACTTATTTAAAAAACATCCATAAAGAACTTATTTCAACTTCAAATAATTGTCTTGCATTAGTAAAATTTACCCCATGTTTTGAAATCCTGAGTAAAAACTGCCTTCACTAGAATGCATGCCTTAATTTCATACAATATCGACGGCAATAGTGAATGCATGCCTTAATTTCATACAATATCGACGGATAGGACGTTGCTACCGTGTGAGCGGTGAGCGGTGAGCGGTAAGATTTTTGATTTTTTAGGGCTGACGTTGTATTTTTAGTAACTAAGTTTCTAAAAATAGTATTTTAAAAAAATTCGAGAATAAATTTCGAATATTCTCGAGAATATTCGAATATTCTTGACTTATTACCGTGGATTTAGTGACCCAAACCCGTGGAAAATATGGCTTAAATTCCTTGTAATTGGTTAGACTTGAGCTACAAAACTCGACATTACATCTCAAATCCTAAATGTCAATTGGTTTCTAAGGTAATATTACTAAGTGATTAGTACTCCAAGTTAGACAAAGTGGCAATGTTTGTTGTACATGTAGGTACTGGTATAATTATATTTAATAAGTTGTGAAAAAATATCACATACACCCAATCATGGGACTTACATATGGCGTACGTAAATGAGTAGATTTAAGGCATTCTAATCTGTAGCATGGTCTAGGATTCCTCCGTCTAAAATCTTCTCTACCTCATTGAAACTAAGAGTGGCCGCGTGGACGAAGAGGTCTGCATCCGGATCAAATTTGCAAACCAATACCGTGATGTAGTATAGGTGCTTGCAAGGTCGGTATGGATCTCTCCGTCCTAACGAAGAGATTGTTTTCTTGAACACTCGGCATGAGCAATCCGGGAATTTACTAATAGAAAGTCTATAAACTGCATCCGAATCCGACTCCAAGTCTATGATACATCCAAAATCAGGCTGCGGGATCATGGTCACCTTCAGAATTTTGGCCTGCATTGAGGTGGCAGACTCAATATTCTTCATGTGCTTTGAAGTCATAGCTGGAATGCGTTTCATGTTCTTCGATCTTCTTGACCTAGGGAACACGTCCGGCTTCTCCGGGACGGGAATATGGGACAAGTCTCTTGGTGGGGCAGCATTATTGAAAGTGCGGTTCGTAGGAAGCTGTTCTTTTTGTGGTAGTCGAAAGCCCGCATTCTCCAACGCTTCCATTTCATCACGTGTGAGGTTAGTCCCTATCTTTACAGGCCATACTGAAGGAATAGGGGGTCTGTCTTGGCTTAGAGAGAATGGCTCAATCCACTTGCGACGATGACCCTTCACACACCTCTCAATATCATCTGCACAAAACAAGAACTGATCAATTTTTCTTGGCCCCTCTTGAGGGCGTTGCCATACTCCGGTGTAAGTTGGAGCTGCGGTCGCCTTCCCCTTCTGAATAATTCGTGAGTCACATCTTTTTTTACTCTTTTGCATGATACCCCAACAAGCCTTGGCAGAATTCTCCCTCAAACGAGCAATGTGCCAGAGCCTCTCGTCTACTTTAGTCTCCTGAACAGCGGTCACACGTTCAATACTAGGTCCAGCAAAAGTGGATGGTATTGTCAATGGCTCCTCAACTTCATCCACTTCATGAATAGTACTCAGATTTTCAGCACAAGCTCGGGTAACCCTTCTCCCAATTCGCGGACGTGAGTAGCTCACGGTGTCAGGTCTGTGCGTTTCATCATCAACTCCAATTGGAACATCGGCCTTACGTTTCTTGGATCCGAACACCTCGGCCCCCTCAAGGTGGGCGTCTCGGGTACAAATATTTTCAGCTCCTGGATATTCAGAAACTGCCTTTGTGAGGCCTGATGGATCGCCGGTACGTTGAGCTTTATGGGCAACACGAAGTAATAGTTCTTCGGATGTTGGTCCATTACCACCCTTACCACCTCCGTTGAAGTCGTGGTAACCTACAACTTGGAGGAAAGCACGAACATAATCATCAACAGCTGCAACGTACAAGTCTCCACCCTTGTTGCCGGACGCTTGCAACCATTTGTTGTGGATAGATTCCGCAAGGTTACATGAAGGCATCTCCGCCAGCTCCTTCCTAGAATATTTATTTTCCTGCAAGGTGCAAAGACATTTGACTTAGTAACAAAAGAAGTTGATCACGAGGTCTGGAGCGGGTTAGACTTGCTGTACCGCAAGTCTGATCTAAAAATAGAAATTTTTTTCAAATTTTTTAAAAAATAATTCTTACTGAAAAGAATCCTAAAAGCTGAATATTCTATAGTAGAAAAGTAAATGGATTTTAAAGAGTTAGTAGACATACATGCACGTGTAAGAAAATGCTGTAGCGACTGTGGACTCACCAATTCCATGAAGCCACCCCACTGCCTGTATCGGAAGTGCCAGAAAGCAAGCCAGTGTTCGAGGTGACCTAATCCAACGTCAGAGGTGGCCTGCGCGGACGCCCACCATGCTCGGATCGCCCAATATCTTGTCTCTGCCTCAGCCATGGTGCGTGCATCTTTGTATTGCTTACAAAGATGTCGATGTTGATCCTGCAACTCATGCACGATGTATTGTTTGGTGTGTTTCTCTAGTGATTGCGTCCAATGGAAGTAGCAAGTCCGCTCGCGGCCTTCCATGGGCACTTTAGGGTCTCGGAGCCGTAAATGATCCCACAGCGTTCGGTTGGCTTGCGCACTGTCGGCCATGAACCCTTGAAACTATGGCGCTTCCACTCCGTTTCTGCCCATGACGTGGTTTAGGTTCTTCCAGAAGACGATTTGAGCTTCTCCGTCTTCCGACTGGAAATCACAGCATGCAATAGTTAGAATGCGATGATTTTTTGAGTCATAAACGTGGCATGCCATGGTGGTCCAGTTCTTGACACGCTTGACGTGGTCGAACATCAACCACGCGCGTGGGATGTGTCGCCTCCGGGCTGCATACGACGAACAAGGTCAACACCGCTTCCGGGGCCGACCTCAGACATCTTGAAAATGAACACTTTGTCACTTTCATCTCCTTGGCCCGGGAATTGGTTGCGTTGGATGTAAGCCCAGTTGCTGAGGCCTCGAAGCTTGGTGATCCCATCAAGAACACCGTATCTGCGCAAGTGCTTAAAAGTGGTAATACGATTCCTGACGCTCGGAGAGTTCAGCTCTTTACACTGATCGAAGATAGGTTCTAGCTCTTGGAGGGTGAGCTTGGAGGTTACAGGGTCACCTTCTTCACGGAGAAGTAGGTTTCCGAGTAAGTCCTTGCTTGCCTCCATGACTATTTTGGACGTGGTAGCTTGTGGGTTACGTTCTACGTGCTCCTCTATTAATTCATCAATTATTCTACGTGCACATCTGTAATCACCGACCTTAACAGGATGTTCGTGGGTACCGATATGCACACACGCCCGCTCTTGACTGTCCTCTCCGAATACGTAGAATATTTTAGAAGGACATATAGCAACACAAACGGGAGGTTCTTTGCAGATCTTACAGACAAGTGTTGAAGAAGGAGGAGGCGCGTGGCCGACAGAGAAGGGGTCCTTGGTAATGCCCTCGAACTCCACTTCATTGACTTGTGCTCTGCGGTCAGGTCGAAGCAAGAAGCGGCACTTGTCATTGTGGCATTGAAGATGTCCTACACAGTTAGAGTAGCGGAAAGACAAACCGAGGTTGTTGCTGATGTTAGTAGTCATTGTCCTGGTCCACACATGGCCGTCGTATCTTTTGTCCATCCCTTCCATAGATTTGGCTACCTTAACAGTATTAGTTGGTAGAATGGGAGGGAGAATGTACAAGACATCACCGTTGAAAATGGGAGGCAAGAAAGAGACGTTGAGGGTACGAATGGAATGGAAATATATTTTTTTGAGTATAGTTTTGTTGCGAGACATACTACCCAGTCTACGGAGTGAGGGAAGAATGTTTTTGGGTTTTACAACTTTGGAGGCAGGAAGAGAAGAAGGGGTGGTTACGAGACTCTCGCAACTGCAGGAGGGGGAGGCGGTCGATGCTAGTCGACGGGACCGGATGGACGATTTCCTTTCATCGTCGGATGAATCAGAAATATCAATTCGGACCTCGAGTCCGGGTTCAACCTTGACATGAGCAAGAACTGGAACAACTGTGGAGATGGTAGAAGAACTACGAGGAGTGAGGAGGACAGTGGAGGCGTTCATTACGGACTCTGTCAAGCCGAACAATCGATCTGCCTCAGCCGTAGCTTATACATCTTACAATTGCTCACTTGGTCGACTGGTTCGACTAGGACGGAGTACTGGACAAGATTAGTCTTAGGATCTAAGACATGTTTCTCTAACCAGAGAGAGGACTCATCAAACCCGAATCGAATTGCTAGCCAAGACGGTGTGACTTGACCACTCCATCCATCCCCGGAGGAATGCGATTGGGGGACTTAAGGCTTGAGACCTAATGGCAATGACGTGCAGGGGGAGGAAGCGGAGCGGAGGATGCCATGATAGACGGAGGCGAGAAAGAGAACATCAACTAGTGCGCGAGAGAAAGAGAGTTTGAGGTGCGTCTCGAATGTTCAAATACGAGAATTTGGTGTAGGGTGTTTGCATTGGTGTTGAATACTTACTAAACGTAATGTCTTATAATAAAACGTACATATACTCGATACTAATCGTGAGCAAGATCATTTGAAAGCACAGTACTTGTAATACTTAAAATATGAGGATTGACAAAATTGCATTAAGTAGTCACGATTAAAAATATGAGATTCGTCCATAAATTAAGTAGGTGGAGAAGGAAAAGTGACGGCGGCAGTCACTGTCAGAGATTTAGTTGGATAATAGTTGCATTCAAAAGTAAGCTTATTTTGGATTGTCAGACACGGTGAGAGCGGCATGTTAGAGAATATGCGTTGGCTGATTAGGGTTTCTTAGCCGCATGGGGGAACTTATATAATGGAGATCAAAATCATAGTTCAACCTCTTCATTTGCAGTGAGAACACTTGTACAACTCGTTCAGTGGAACGTGTGAAAAGTTATCTCATTGCCAGCATCATGGACGAAACCGGTAGCGGTAGTGAGAGAGGGAAGGAGTTAAGTCAGAGAAAAAAGAAGCGGAGGGGCGGTACGAAGTTCACTAATTCTAAAGCACAGAGGCGTAGTGCTTTGCGGAAGCGCGATGGGAGAAGCTCTAGCGGCGATGATCAGGAACCAGATGGGTACGATATCTTGATCGACGATGATGTGCTACCGCCATTTAGGCGGACTATCAAAATGCGGTCCCTCAACCTCGACAGTGTCCCGGAAAGTGTCGAGACTGATGAAGCTGAAGAAGAGGAGGAGGAAGGGAGTAGAGGGCAGTTAATGACGTTTAGCCAAGCTGTTTGCGCAGATGGGGATGACGATGGAGGTGTGGACTCTACACATGAGGTAACGAAGTAGTAAATGTTTCGAATATGTTGATATTTATAAAGGTTAAACTATTCTCGAATACAAGTATGGATTAATATGAACATGTGTTGTTATCAGGTTTGTAGAGGATTAGAAGAAGAAGACGACCAAACAGGAGAAGAAACAGCAATGTATGAGGAGAAAAGAATCACTGATGTGGAGAAGACAACGGAAGCATCTATACATCAGGAATCACAGAATGATGGAGCAGAAGAAGTTGACACAAGCGCTGATGAATTTGAGGAGGAGGTACATGAGAAACCCTACTTCCTGGTTTACTGGGAGGACTTAGGGTTGATTAAGTACACAATGAACGGGAGTCTTTTCTTCGGTTCGATGTAGTGTTGAATTTTGACATCATATGGTTCCATGATAGATGTAGACTAAAGTCAAAGTAATATATTTCGTAGTGATTATCAAGTGAAAACCTTGTTTGATTTTTGGAAAATGTAAATAAAATAAAACAAATACTTTTATTTGTTTAATTGTCATTTACGGGTCTAAAGTTCATATTTCTGGTACTTCTGGTACTTCTACAACTCAGAGGTTCAATAGGACGATACATGGAGTGTAGGACTGGCCGGGTAGGTGCGGGCCAGAAAGGTAAATAGTGACGGGTTAAGCTAGGGTAAGCGTTCGTAGCAGCTACCAAGGAGGATGGAGGAGGGGTAATGAGCCCCCTAATTTTTTGATGTATAGATTATTAACCCCTAAAGGCCCTTGATACAAAATTGTCTAAATTATCACAAAGGACCCTCTTCTACTTCAGGCCCATAAAAATTCAATCTAAGCATTCATTAGAAGATCCAACCGTAGGATCTTGAAGTGAACTTGACCCTATACTCATATGTCAAATTTGAGCCGTTAAATTTTTTCCAATTTTGAGATTATAAAGGTCAAAGTTAGCTGACTTTTTTTCCTGCGGAAACCCCAAAAAGCCATTACGGCTTTCTTGGGCCTTTAGGGGTTAAATGCAAAGGAGTAGACTTACAAGGGTAATTTGGGGTCGTAGACCTCAAATTTGAATTCAAAATTATAGAAAACAGCCTTGGGAGGTCTCCATGGATTCTAGGGTGCCTCCTTGGTTAATGCTACGAACCATTGCCAATTGGGCTAAACGGGCCACGTAGGTGCGGGCCAGGTAGGTAGACGACGATGGGCTGGGGTGGACCGTACGGGCAGGAAGGGAGAACCGGGTACTTGTATGTGCTGTAGGGATAGGCCGGGTATCGAGGGTAAGGAGGCGGATCCGGGTATGCCCGGTAAGCAGGTCAGCAGCAGCGGAATGAATTGGTCAGCAGGGGTATCATTTCGTACGAGCGGAATCAACTGAAAAGGTCGGGCTCGGCATCGCAGGCTCGCAGCTGCGCGGCGTCGCTGCTACGGCGGAAGTGCCGGACCGAGCTCCGGATCTTGGAGGGAATGACAACCCTAACAGGCTGTGTGCACCGAATTTGGATTGCTCAGAGGCGCGACAGCGAGGCCATGTTGAACAGAGATGAAGAATCTATGTTGAGGCTTTGAGAAACGCCAAATTTGAAAAAGAGAGTAGGAATCGCAAAGTCGAGTATTTGAGAATAGATGTGTCAGAGAGGTAGCTGTATTTAGCAGTTGGCATTTTGTGGACGTCATCAATGATAATGAAAACGATGATCTTTGAATGCCCCCCTTTTGCTTTTGAACTGTGCGTGATTCTTCAATGTCCAGTTAGGGTTGGAGGAAGGAGCTTTGTTTTCGCAAGTAGAGGGAGAAATGGCGAGTCTGGAGGAACAAGCTGAAGTGACGAAAAGGCCAGAAGAAGAGAATGTCAAGTTTGATCTGCAGAATGTGAGTCCACAGACGTCCGAGTCCAGCATGTTTGCAGAGTTTTATGCGGAGTATTACAAATCACATTGTTCACAACCACGGGCAACCAAAACGCGCGCCGAATTGGAAGCATTCTACTTAAAACGAAACGGCTTCAAGGTCAGTATTGATTTCCTTAAAAGGCAACTCATATTTGTTGTTTTGACTGTGGAGGGTGAGTGCTGCAAAGCTGCGGCACCGAGGTAAGCTCCTGTGAGGGCTGTGCACAGGAACTGAAGGGCCTCGTGGTCGTGATTTCCGGTGTCTTCGTCGTGCTCGTCCTGCTCGTCGTGTTTGGGATTTGGAGGTGGATGCTGGCATCGAGGTAAGCTCCTGCGCGGGGTGTCCAGAGCCACTGAAGGGCCCTCGTGGTCGTCACCCTCGTGGTGTCCTCGTCCTGCTCGTCGTGTTTGCGATTGGGGAGTGGGTGATGGCACCGAAGGTTACCCCTGTGTGGGGCTGTGTACAGCAGCTGATGGCCCTCGTGGTCGTGACCCTCGTGGTGTCCTCGTCCTGCTCGTCGTGTTTGGGATTGGGGTGTGGGTGATGGCACCGAGGTAACTTCCTGTGAGGGCTATGCACAGCAGCTGAAGGCCCTCGTGGTGTCCTCGTCCTGCTCGTCGTGTTTGGGAGGGGGGGTGCTGCAGGTAACCTGCGGCACCGAAGGTTACCCCTGTGTGGGGCTGTGCACAGCAGCGAAGGCCCTCGTGGTCGTGACCCTCGTGGTGTCCTCGTCCTGCTCGTCGTGTTTGGGATTGGGGTGTGGGTGATGGCACCGAAGGTTACCCCTGTGTGGGGCTGTGCACAGCAGCTGAAGGCCCTCGTGGTGTCCTCGTCCTGCTCGTCGTGTTTGGGAGGGGGGGTGCTGCAGGTAACCTACGGCACCGAAGGTTACCCCTGTGTGAAATTTGTCTTGCGGCAGCGAAGGCCCTCGTGGTCGTGACCCTCGTGGTGTCCTCGTCCTGCTCGTCGTGTTTGGGATTGGGGTGTGGGTGATGGCACCGAGGTAACCTCCTGTGAGGGCTATGCACAGGAGCTGAAGGCCCTCGTGGTCGTGACCCTCGTGGTGTCCTCGTCCTGCTCGTCGTGTTTGGGATTGGGGAGTGGGTGATGGCACCGAAGGTTACCCCTGTGAGGGCTATGCACAGCAGCTGAAGGCCCTCGTGGTCGTGACCCTCGTGGTGTCCTCGTCCTGCTCGTCGTGATTGGGATTGGGGGGGGTGCTGCAGGTAACCTGCGGCACCGAAGGTTACCCCTGTGGGGATCTAAATTTTTTGTGTGTAGGGTGTGTGAGCTCTGCTTTATTGGGAATCGTCTTCACTGACTTGTTCGTGGAGTCCTTGATTGTCGTGCCCCTCATGCTAGTGTGAATTCCTTGGCACGATCAAGCGTGCTCACCCTGTTTCTTTGCCATTGCCTACTGATGCAATTCTTCAATTGTATTGATTATTTTTTTTCTTCCTTGCATGGCCCTGTTATCTTATTCGGTGTTTAATGTTTAATTAGTGGTTATATTTGCTTGGTTGTTGTTGCTATGTTCTGGTGTTTAGTATTATTTTCTGAGTGTGTTCACTGTGTATGAATTGTTGTTGATACTTATCTTGAGTGTTCTACGTGGTAATGCAGGACCCATTGATACTAAATGATGTCCCTGAGGACGAGGCTTCTAATGCCGATAGCGATTTAGGCCATGAGAATGAATGTCATGGCTCTTGTAGAGTCTCGACGGTTAAATATTCCATTGTCGTCGGTTCCGGAAACTCCGCCTCTTGCCTTACCTGTCAGTCACACTTCACGTGATGACTTTGATCGGTTTGCACGAGCGGTTAACATGCGTATAAAAAAAAATGAGGCCAAAGCCAGACGTATCGAAGAAAAAGCTTTAGCTAGACTTGCACCTAGACGTTCTCCTCGACTTGCCGCGAAGTTCAAATCCATTTAGTTATATGGCTTGTTACTTGATACTTATAACATTTCTCTATATTGTGAACGACTTTATGTTTGGATTAATATTTTACTACACATTTGATTTATTCTTATTTGTTTATTCCGATGTTGTATTTTGTTTTCTTATTTCTCAGATGAGAATTTCCGACTTAGGGTCTACTCAAGACGAAGAAGATGCTGTACTGCCTCTGAACTCTCCATCTGCTCTAGTTCCTCATGTACATGATATCGTTCTTGAAGCACAAGAAAATGTAGAAGGCATGTCCTCTGCAATTCCGCGCGATAGTCCTACCGAATCCGAAGCTCTACCGGAAGCCATGGAAGAACCCGATGAACACGAGTCTCCTTCAAATGACGAACACTCTCCTCTGCCTGGAAGTGTCAATGTGGGCATCGTTCACATGCCCCCACATCTTCAAAACAAAGACGGGGAAACCACCGGTGTGAGCGTTGAGCGGTGAGCGGTGAGCGGTGAGCGGTAAACTTTGAGCGGTAAGTAGAAAAAAATGTAAACGTTAATGGCCCTATTACCATGGAATCGATGGTTCTGAAATTTTGAAATGGTTAAATTTAGGCATAAAATTACCCAAAACCGTGGATATAGGTCCTTTATGGACTTCGTTACATGGTATTGGGGTCCTACAACATTTCGTAAACAATCCACATTTGTAAGTTTAAATAAGATTTAAATAAATTAGGGTAAACATCATCATATGTAACCCATACATTTCAAATCATGTACTGGCCTCGTTCACTCACAAATACGAAACTTAAACCGAAATCATAGAGGGCCCATTAGGACATCAATAGATTTACTTTTAGTATTTTAAAATGTATAGTATAATTAGGGCTGACGTCATCAACTTCCTATTATACTAAGCAAACTTATATGTAAATACTTCGGTATATATAAGAAAAGGTTTATCACTTCAAGTCGTCTTTCCGTGTTTACTTGTAAGGTGTACAGAAAGACATTCACGTAGCATTGTAGTGGTCCGAGTTCGATTCTCCTCGGGCTCGTTTGAGCGTTGCCGTGCGTCGTAAAGCAGCTATCCTGAGCTAGACAAACACTGAACTAGAGCCCCTACCAGCATTGGCTAGATTCAATCACTCCAATTGGAAAAAAAAAGTTTTGAAACTTTTAATTTGCATTGAGTTTAAAACTTAAACATTTGAATATTAATTAAGAATGCATTAAACGTTCATGAGTAATGGGTAAACGTCATATATAGATATAAAAAAATATAATAAGACCACACGTATGACCAATGCCGTAGGACAACTATATGACCTTACGTAATCCAAACCAAACTAGGAAAATAAAAACACCTAGGATGCGATGGTGAACGACCATTAAAGTGTTGGTCACATCGATCGACCTCGTGCGTCTATAAACGCAAGCACTCTCGAGCTAAGGCGTCGACGTCTACTACTGTCTGATAAGACGGGAGAAGGGGCAGCGACAAATTCTTGAGCTATCCGCTCCGCATAAGATGGTAGGGTGAAGGTTTGCGGAGGACTGCTGTAGAGACTACCGTTGCCAATCAAGCGTCGATTGGAACCTGCGATCCTAAAAGTACAGAAAGAGTCAATACCAATGAATTATTACCAAGTGAAGGTGACAATAGAAGGGCGAGAAAGTAAGAGATGAGTACGCACAAAATGTTGGGCGTTGCTTCTTCTTTTGCGGTTCAGAAGTGTCACTGTCGTAGTCATAATCCGGAATCGAATCGCCGCTTTCTTCCTCAAAAGCGGTACCATCCACGTATGCCGATAAAAGACCGTCAAATATCTCTTCATCTGCTTCAACAGCAATGAGATGGCGGTTCGATCGTGCGCAGGAAATCACGGAAGCACCTACATACCAGCAACCCCCATCAGAACTACAATATTGAATACTTTGAATGACAGTTCGTATTAGCAACAACTAACATGTACTAGGGCTCCAGTCAAAGACAATTCCCCGATCGTTAGTAGGAGAATCAATAAAACATTGGATGAAGGAGGGATCCTTCTCTCGCGAGCCACGCCACGGAGTACCATCTTCCTTCTTACGAATGGAATCATTGCTCGCAAAATTGAAGACATGGTCCTCCTCGTCGGGAAGAATGGGCACACCTGCGTACTCTTTCGCAACCTGTCTTATGGAGAATCTGGTGGCAAAAGACTTCCGAACGAAGACCTTAATGTGGAAGTTGTGAGTCTGCAAAATTCAGTACATGAGAAAGATATAAAAAAACGTTGTAAACAAACATGAAATATGATTTGATTGCAGATTGAACATCATACCGTTTTCACGTGAGGGTTCGTCGAGGCCATTGGCATGGGATTATATCCCCACCAATCTCGCACCATTCGGAATTCGAAAGCCTTTGACTCGGCATCGAGAGCTTTTTCGACTCGACGGTCCTTGGGATGCATAACAAGTATCGCACCCTCGTCTGTCAAGTTGTAGAAAGCAAAAAAGAACACACTCCTGAAGTAACTTTTCTCTCTCTTGTTCCATGAAGGGATTTCGACAGGCGACACGTCAGGAACGGGTAAGTTCTCGGGAACGTCTGCGTAGATGAGATCAATGCCGGGATGCGGGTGTTTCGTGCCCATTTCCTTACATGGGTACTTCCTGTCCTTGCCGATCTTTGGAAATCACAAAAAGTTAGCCATATTGTAAGCGTTGTGTTCCAATCAATATTTCATAAAGAAAATAATGTAGTAAAAGATTTAAGACATAATACCTTTCTGATGTGGTTGATGATGTCCATAACTTGCGTGTCCCAGTCTTTTGTTTCATGAGCTGCCTTTTGAACAGAAGCACCGATATCTCCTTTTTCCAAGTACATTGGTAGAGAAATAGTAATCTCAGAAGACAAGCACTCTCCAACATGCTTTGGCTCAAGAAATGGGAGTGAAGCAAACTTTTTTCTGGAGTCGTGGTCGACAGTGAAAGATTGAGGAGGGGACTCCGCAATGGTTAGAGCGCCTGCAGATATCTGAGTCAATTGTCGACCGCGTCTTCGTGCATTGTTGGTCGCTCCATCTGAAGCTTGCGTCAAATCAGCATCTTCTGATCCTGCAATGTCTCGTTGGAGCGGAGCAATTTCATCGGGATCTTGTTCAAGATCAACGACAGGTTCCGCCTCACCGTTGCGTCGCTTTTTGTTCGCTCGGGATCTGGGCGGTGCAACTGGTGAAGGAGGTTCCGACGGTGAGAGAGGTACGTTTGGCAAAATGGAGACGTCTTCGTCGTCATCGTCATCGATCTCCATAGGTGCAGTGCCTGGTGCGTTAGAATTGAGGTTGCGAAGCAGATGTCTCTCTTCCTTGTGCACAAAGTTATCGTTGCACTCAAGGAACCAACTACCGGTCAGCAACTGTGAGTTGGAGAACCGTCTTTGTTGGGATTCGGAGAAGATGCTGGATGGATCATTCGAGACGGTAACGTCCTCGAGCTCAGCTGGAATGGACCATGAAGCCAGGACTCCTTTGCTAAGAAGCTCTTGTTTCAAGTACCTACAATCAAGAAAACGTATTACAATGACAAAATTTTTGTATACAGTACAGATTTTGGTACTCACGAAATTGAGTACGAAAAAGAAAAGTTAAATGAATGTGTACCGGAATAAGAGACGTTTAATAGTAACCTTCCCACCACTAATCTTCTGAATATCGGATCCTTTGATGAACTTGGGGCTGGCATTTTGAGCGAGGTAGTTGCCAAAGGCCTTTTCCCATAGCAGCAATCTCCATTTCTCAACATACGCGGATGGCGTTAGTACCGAATCCGACCACTGAATGTGGATTTTGCCATCCTTCAGAAGTTGTTGTATTTCACTTTCGAGGGATTGTTGTAACTGCAAGAAAGTAGAGCCTCTTAGAATAAGTGTATAGTCGATGATGGAAGTTCAATAATAATAAAAGTTTAGTACAAAGATACCCGAGCCCGGAGAGAGAAGCGCGGTGCGTAAATGCTAGCAACGTTTTATCCTTCATAGGGCGCTCTCTTTGGGAAGTGGACGGATCGACGAACATCATTTGGCGCATTCCACCATTGCAGCCACTTTCCTTTAAAATCGAAATGGACATTGGTGGTGGCTACCATGTGCAACCGTTCGATTGTCATGTCGGGCTTCAGGTTGTGGCTATAGTGAGAATAGATCTACACATAGAAGAAATCGAAGTACTTTATTTCAGTATTACTCAATTACAGTATTGTGTCAAAGTAGAAAAGGAGAAAAGTGATTTGTATACCTCCTTAGGGAATACTTTCCCAAGTTTGGTGCTGGCCAGAGCAACCATCTTATTGAACTGTTTGTCACGAATCGATTTGATTTCGGCTTTGATGGCGTTATCCATGGCACTCCAAACTCCTGGCCCTGTTTGCTTTTCTTTAGGAGTAGTGGCGTAGTAAGAAGCTTCAGCATTATCAGATGCTTTCGCCAACCTCCTCTACATGGCACAGAAGTAGTAGTAAGAAATTGTTATGAAATGAGTCCAAGATAGAAGTGTTTACTTTGTATTGATAAGTCTTACCGCGTATAAGAATTTGACGAAGACGTCCACTGTGACAGGATACCATGTTTCTTTTTTAGCTTTAGCGTTTTGGCAAATTTGGTAATCCTCTGGAGTGATGAGATCCTTGAAATCTTCAAGTTTCAACTTTCCGAACTTCCGCATGCGTTGCAGCTTTGCACATAAACTTTCTTCAACGTGGTCATGTTCGGTGGACCTATATAGTGGAAAGGTAGACCTATATATGAGAATACGTCGAGATTACAAAAACTTGAAATAAGATTAATCGACAAAATGTTTGAAGTACTTACCAATTTATGTCATTCATGGCGTCAAGAAGGAGATTGGTTTGTCCGCGAGCATCGAGTACGATGCAATCAACTAAGATGTACCATGATGGATCCTCCAGGTGGTACCGTTCAATATGACGCATCCACGCCGTCAAACGGTGATTTCCTTCGTATACGTAGAAGTATTTGCCACTTAGATAATGAAGATCAGGATCCGACATCAAAGTCTTCTCGAACTCATCATTAGCATCTCTCCATAGCGGATTTTCCCACACACCGTCTCCTGCTTCAACGTTTTTGTCTCTTCCTTTTCTATCAAATGGAGATACATACATTACCCGATCTCCTTCTCGGTACCCTTTATTGAACTCGTTCTCGAGTTTCCGAACGTCTTGTTCGGAGATAGGCCGAACCTTTGGATAACACACCAAACGACACAAGGGAATTAGCATTCGAGACTTTTTCACAGGTTTGAAACGGAACCTGTTTATGATTGCAATAGAATCACTTTTATGAATCAACCGCATCTCCTTCGCACTCCAATCAGGATCTTTGTTCTGGAGATGGAGTGGCATGTGAACGATGCCGACGTTCACACTTCCAGGCAGAGGAGAGTCTTCGTCATCCGATGGGGACTCGTGTCCATCGTGATCTTGCAAAGCCTCCGGAGAAGGTTCGATTTCGATTGGAGTATCACACGGAATCGGAGAAGAAATGTGTTCCACAATTGCTTGTGGTATGAGTGTGCTATCATCTTCTCCAGGAACAGGACTTGACTCAAAGATTTGAAGGGAGATGTCTTCTTCGTCTTGGAGAGATGGAAGCTCAGATAATCTCATCTGACAAATCAAAAAACAAAATACAACAGCGCACTTAAACCATAAGAATAAATCAAAAAAGCAATAATATATTAATTCAAATATGATGCCGTTCATATTGTACGAAAATGTTATAAGTATCAAGTAATGTTCGCATAAAACTATATGGATTTCAACTTCGCTGCAAGTCGCGGGGAGCGTCTGGGTGCAAGTCTAGCTATAGCTTTCGCTTCGATACGTTTAGCTTTGGCCTCAGTCTTTTTAATGCGCATGTTAACCGCTCGTGCAACCTGATCATCAACTACACTTGAATTGTAACGGACAAGAGGGGTAGGAGGCGGAGTTTCGGGAACCGAAGACATTGCAACTACTAGACGCCGGGACTCTACTACATCCAAGACATGATCTTTCAAAGCCGATAAGTCACTGTCGGCATCGGATTCCTCCTCGTGTGGGACACCATGAACTGTCAATGGATTCTGCATTACAACATTGAACATTTAAGGTTAAAATGAGCAACACATAACAAACCACTAACATAAATAATTTGATTCTACAGAACATCAAGAAGCATTGTCGCATATGAAAACAAAGTCAAGGAAATACATATCCATTATCTCCATCAGAAAAAGCTATGAGAATCGTGCCGGCCTTTGCTAACAGAACGTTAATGAATATCAATCCAGGGAGCAAAGGAGCCGAAAATGCGTTGCAGCAGTTCTAAGCTCTATACAAGAAAGATCGACATCACACAAAAACCAAACTACGTTGACACGACACCTCGCGTGCCAAACACCATAGAGTTCGTCCAAACATGACCGGCATCACCACAGTACGACCAAGACCACGTCGACATGACGCAGAGGGTGCTTGACCGGCGTCAAAACAGAGAATGCCCTTCCAGGATCCCCTATACAATAAGCCTCGTGCTGAACTGCGGTGCCGCCGTTCAAAAATCCAGCCATGTAATCACCAAAAAAACGCACAGGAAGGACGTCCATCCAACTCCTCCGGAACACGAACAGTACAACTGAACCTACGGTGGCATCCAGCAGAGGGTGCTGGTATCGGGGATTCCTCCCTCAAAATTCATGAATCACGTTTGAGACCGACGAGCCCGAGAAGCCATCAAGAGACATGCGGTGCCGCCGTTCAAGATGCAAGCAACTCACGAATGTCAAACCAAAAAACAAAAAAACTAAAGCAACGAGGGCTCCGTCCACAGGGGTCCAGCGTCACCAACACAGCACTCACAGGAGGCTGAAACGAGGATGCGTTGGCCGGACTTCAAGCCTCCGACGTCAATACAGCGAAATCCCTTTCGAGATCTGCTATACACTCAGCCTTGGGCTTAGCTGCGGTGCCGCCGTTCAAACATTCAAGCCAGTTATGACAAAAAAACTCACAGGAAGGACCTCCATCCATCACGTCCGGAGCACGAGCACTACAACTGCACCCACGTTGGCATCAAGCAGAGGGCTGGTAGCGGGGATTCCGCCCTCACAACTCATGAATCTCAGTCGAGACTTACGAGCCCGAGAAGCCATCAATAGACATGCGGTGCCGCCGTTCAAGATGCAAGCCACAGAGTCACGAAAGTCAAACCAAAACATGAAATAACTTAAGCAACGAGGGCTCCGTCCACAGGGGTCCAGCGTCACCAACACAGCACTCACGGGAGGCTGAAACGAGGATGCGTTGGCCGGACTTCAAGCCTCCGACGTCAATACAGCGAAATCCCTTTCGAGATCTGCTATACACTCAGCCTTGGGCTTAGCTGCGGTGCCGCCGTTCAAACATTCAAGCCAGTTATGACAAAAAAACTCACAGGAAGGACCTCCATCCAT
Organism: Bryum argenteum; assembly: GCA_037043015.1. NCBI lineage: Eukaryota > Viridiplantae > Streptophyta > Bryopsida > Bryales > Bryaceae > Bryum > Bryum argenteum. Next base: position 10,504,410 of record CM073323.1, on the reverse strand, counting down.
CACGTCCGGAGCACGAGCACTACAACTGCACCCACGTTGGCATCAAGCAGAGGGCTGGTAGCGGGGATTCCGCCCTCACAACTCATGAATCTCAGTCGAGACTTACGAGCCCGAGAAGCCATCAATAGACATGCGGTGCCGCCGTTCAAGATGCAAGCCACAGAGTCACGAAAGTCAAACCAAAACATGAAATAACTTAAGCAACGAGGGCTCCGTCCACGGGGGTCAGCGTCACCAACACAAAGACTCACGGGGGAGGTCAAACGAGGATGCGTTGGCGGACTTCAAGCCTTCGACGTCAATACAGCGAAATCCCTTTCGAGATCTGCTATACACTCAGCCTTGGGCTTAGCTGCGGTGCCGCCGTTCAAACATTCAAGCCAGTTATGACAAAAAAACTCACAGGAAGGACCTCCATCCATCACGTCCGGAGCACGAGCACTACAACTGCACCCACGTTGGCATCAAGCGGAGGGGGTCAGTAGGGATTCCGCCCTCACAACTCATGAATCTCGCCGAGACTTACGAGCCCGAGAAGCCATCAATAGACATGCGGTGCCGCCGTTCAAGATGCAAGCCACGAGTCACGAAAGTCAAACCAAAACATGAAATAACTTAAGCAACGAGGGCTCCGTCCACGGGGGTCCAGCGTCACCAACACAAAGACTCGGGGGGAGGTCAAACGAGGATGCGTTGGCCGGACTTCAAGCCTCCGACGTCAATACAAATGAAATCCCTTTCGAGATCTCGCTATACACTCGGCCTTGGGCTTTAGCTTGCAGTGCCGCCGTTCAAACATTCAAGCCGATTATGACAAAAAAAACTCACGGAAGGACCTCCATCCATCACGCCCCGAGCACGAGCACTACAACCGCACCCACGTTGGCATCAAGCGGAGGGGTGGTAGCGGGATTCCGCCTCACAACTCATGAATCTCGGCCGAGACTTACGAGCCCGAGAAGCCATCAATAGACATGCGGTGCCGCCGTTCAAGATGCAAGCCACAAAGTCACGAAAGTCAAACCAAAACATGAAATAACTTAAGCAACGAGGGCTCCGTCCACAGGGGTCCAGCGTCACCAACACAGCACTCGCGGGAGGCTGAAACGAGGATGCGTTGGCCGGACTTCAAGCCTTCGACGTCAATACAGCGAAATCCCTTTCGAGATCTGCTATACACTCAGCCTTGGGCTTAGCTGCGGTGCCGCCGTTCAAGAATCCAAGCCAGTTATGACAAAAACCAAACACAGGAAGGACCCCGTTCCGACACCTCCGGAACACGAACAGTACAACTGAACCGCCGTTGGCATCAAGCAGAGGGCTAAGGAGAGGGCTGGTAGCGGGGATTCCGCCCTCACAACTCATGAATCTCAGTCGAGACCTACGAGCCCGAGAAGCCATCAATAGACATGCGGTGCCGCCGTTCAAGATTCAAGCCACAGAATCACGAAAGTCAAACCAAAACATGAAATAACTTAAGCAAAGAGGGCTCGGTCCCAAGGGGTCCAGCGTCACCAACACAGCACTCACAGGAGGCTTAAACGAGGATGCGTTGGTCGGACTTCAAGCCTCCGACGACAATACAGCATCCCATTCGAGAAATGCTATACACTTAGCCTTGGGCTTAACTGCGGTGCCGCCGATCAAACATTCAAGCCAGCTATTCACAAATAGAACGCAAAGGAAGGACCTCAATCCAACACGTCCGGAACACGAACAGTACAACTGAACCCACGTTAGCATCAAGCAGAGGGTGCTGGTAGCGGGGATTCCGCCCTCACAACTCAAGACTGCCATTTGAGACATACGAGCCCGAGAAGCCATCAAGAGACTTGCGGTGCCGCTGTTCAAGTTGCAAGCCTCAGAATCAGGAATCTCATTCCAAAACATAGCAATACTCAAACAACGAGGGCTCCGTCGAGAGAGGTCCAGCGTCACCAACAATACCCTGAAAGGAGGCTGACATGACGATGCGTTGGCCGGACATCAAGCTTTCGGCCTCGATACAGCAGAACCCCTTCCGAGATCTGCTATACACTCAGCCTTGTGCTTAAGTGCGGTTTTAGGGATCAAACATCCAGGCCAGTTATCACCAAAAAAACTCACAAGAAGGACGCCGAACACGTCTGGACCACGAACAGTACAACTGAACCCACGTTGGCATCAATCAGAGGGTGCTGGTAGCGGGGATTCCGCCCTCACATCTCATGAATCTCATTCGAGACCTACAAGCCAAACAAGCCATCAAGAGACTTGCGGTCCCGCAGTGCAAGATGCAAGCCACAGAATCAGGAATGTCATACCAAAAACTAACAAAAATCAACCAACGATGGCTCCGTCCAAAGGGGTCCAGCGTTACCACCGATGCAGTGAAAGGAGGCTGACACGACGATGCGCTGGCCGGACTACAGCGGAACCCCTTCCGAGAACTGCTATACACTCAGCCTTGGGCTTCATTGCGGTGCCGCCGTTTACACATCCAAGCGAGCTTCTCACAAATAAAAACACACAGGATGGACCTCCATCCAACACGTCCGGCAACAGCTTACGACAGGACCGATTCGACAGCACGGAGACGCTGAGTGGTATTGATATACCGGCCATCACAAGGCACTAATCTCGTCTGAGATCGGCGAGACCTTACAGACCGTCGCAGACTTCCGGTGCCATTTCAATGGTGCAAGCACCAGAGACTCGAGAATTCACAATTTCAAACTAAAATCTAGCACAACGGCTGAATAAGTATGTGATGAGAGAGAAGATGCTCACCTTCCAACCCTTCGAATAACACGCCTCCAATTCTGCCCGTGTCTTGATTTTCTCTCCCGGGGCGTATCTGTGAGCTCTGTAAAATTCGGCAAATAAACTGGAACTGGAATCTGACCCGGCACTCACATTCTCCAAATTCGTGTCGACGTCCTCGCCTCCTTGGACCATTGCCACCTCTTGCTCCCCTAAGCTCGCCATAACTTCTTCGTCTTCCGTATTCGCGTCTCCTTGCTACAAATTGCACGGAATAACGGTGGTTTACAAAACCTAGGCATTTCACACATTCCTTATCTTCCATTGCGGCGTTCGCCATACTATTCTGAAAGCTGACAGCTTCTCTCATAATATCCTGTCGGCGAAACCTACTCTCCTTTTCCAAATTCAAAGTCTGTCAAAGCAACGTAAATTCCTCAGAGCTGAACAACATGGCCAATCTGTCGCGCCCGTCGTGCATTTCAAACTCGGAGTACTGACAGCCTATTAGGGTTTCCATCATCCGCCCACATGCACCCTAATCGAGGAGCTCTGGCTGACAGAGCCGTAAGCATCCGATGATCGAAGCTCTGGCTGGCAGGTCCTCCGCAGCTGAGATGCCGCGCAGAGGCTGCGCCGAGCCCCCCCCCTTCCGTCCCGGTTGTTAGACGACCTGCTCCGTTCGTTGCCTGCCCACGACCTGCTCCGTTCGTCCAAGACCGACCATACCCGGATCCACATCTATATCCCCCTAACCCTGCTTAACCATACCCGCCTCCAAAGTACCCGACCGATTCCTACCCGGCCCGTCCTCCCAATTCCTACTATGAACCTAACCGGCGTGCACCTACCCGGCCCGTCCTATACGGATTTTCACTTCATGAATAGTATAAATACTAGAAGTACTTGAAGTACCCGATGTACAAACGTACAAATGTGAAAGCATTAGTTTCATTTTATTTTCGCTTTTCCACAAATCGAAGTTCTCTGTCATACAATCGTAGAAACCTGTTTTAACATTCACAGGGGATCAAAAGACACTACATTTTATTTTCCCATAAAACCCTTACATTGACATCATTGTCTTCAATTTTTGAATACTGATGTTACAAATAAATCATAACACTATCAAAACAATGTTTGCACTACAAAAACACTATAAATTATATTACTCTCTCTTACGTCCATATATATCATGACACTATATCATGTCAATACTCAAGACTACATCGAATTGAAGAAAGGACTCTCGTTGATTCTATACTTAACCAACCCTAGGTCCTCCCAATAAACCACGAAGTAGGGTTTCTCGTGTACCTCCTCCAATTCTTCATCGCTTGCCTCGACTCCATCCGGTACATCGTTCTGTGTTTCCTGATCGAAATGGGCTTCCGCCGTCTCGCCCACATCAGTGACTCTTTTCTCCTCAATCATTGTTGCTTCATCTTCTGATCGATCGTTTTCCTCTTCCAATCGTATGCGATCCTGAAGAAAACACATGATGATATTAATCCATACTCGTGTTTGGCAATATTTAGACCATTAGAAAAATCAACAAATTCCTAAGTCTTAACATAAACCAGTTCATTACCTCATGTGTAGAGTCCACACCTCCATCGTCATCTCCATCCACGCAAAGAGTCTCGCTAGACGTCCTGAAGTGCGCTCTACTCCCTTCCTCTTCCTCTAGTTTAGCTTCGTCCGTCCCAACACTCTCAGGGACACTGTCGAGGTTGAGAGATCGCATTTTGATAGTCCGCCTGAATGGCGGTAGCACATCATCGTTGACCAAAATGTCGTATCCGTCTGGTTCCCGATCATCGCCGCTACAGCTCCTCCCGCCGCGCTTTTGCAAAGCACTACGCCTCTGTGCTTTAGAATTAGTGAACTTCGTTCTACCTCTCCGCTTCTTCTTTCTCTGACCTATCTCCTTTCCTCTCTCACTACCGCTAGCGGATTCGTCCATGCCGTTTGCAAGGAGATATCTCACGATCCACCTAACGATTCCAAATGTTCACAGTGCAAATGAAAAGGTTGAACTATGAATTTCAACTCCATTACATAAGTTCCCCCCCTGCGGCTAGGAAACCCTAATCAGCCAATGCGTATTCCCTATCATCCCGCTATCACCGTGTCTGCCAATCCAAAATAAGCTAACTTCTGAACGCATCTATTACCAAACTAAATCTCTGACAATGACTGCCGCCGTCACTTTAACTTCAACACCTACTTATTTTATCGACGAATCTCATATTTTTAATCGTGACTACTAAATGCAATTATGTCAGTTCAGTTCTTCTAAGTATTATAAGTACTGTCATTTTAAATGATCCTGCCACGATGTAGAGTATCGATACATGTACGTTTTATTATAACAAATTACGTTTAATAAGTATTCAATACGTATGCAATCACCCTACAACAATTTCTCCTATTTGAACATTGGAAACGCACCTCAGACTCTCTTTCTCTGTGCACTTGTTGATGTTGTCTTCTTCACCTCCGAGTATCATGGCATCCTCCGCTCTCCAACCCCCCCCTGCAGACGTCATTGCCATTAGGTCCGAAGACTTAAGCCCTCCCATCTGCATTCCTTCGGGGGTCGATGGATTGGCAGAAGTCACTCCCTCTTGGCTTGCAATTCGTTTCGGGTTTGATGAGTCCTCTCTTTGGTTAGAAAACCAAGTCTTAGATCCAAACACTAATCTTGTCGAGTACTCTGTCCTTGTCGAACCAGTCGATGTAGAGAGTAACTGTAAAATGTATAAGTTACGACCCAGACAATATCGACTGTTCGGCTTGACAGAGTCCGTCATGAATGCCTCGACCGTCCTCCTCACTCCTCGTAGTTCTTCAACCATCTCCACTGTTCATCCAGTTCTTGCTCGTGTGAAGGTCGAACCCGGACTGGAAGTCCGAATTGATATTTCTGATTCCTCCGACGACGAAAGAAAAGCGTCCATCCAGTCCCGTCCACTATCATCGAATCTGCATCCCCCGTTGTCTGGTTCTGATCATAGTCTTAGAACTAACCCCTGTTCTCTTCCCGCGTCAAAAGTTGTAAAATCCAAAAACATTCTTTCCTCGCTCCGTAGACTAGGTAGTATGTCTCGCAACAAAACTATACTGAAAAAATTTGATTTCCATACCATTCGTACTCACAGCGTCTCTTTCTTGCCTCCCACTTTCAATGGTGATGTCGTGTACATTGTCCCTTCTGTCCTACCAACTTCTGCTGTCAAGGTAGCCAAATCTATGGAAGGGATGGACAAAAGATACGACGGTCATGTGTGGACCAGGACAATGACTACAAACATCAGTAACAACCTCGGTCTGTCGTTCCGCTACTCTAATTGTGTAGGTCATCTTCAATGCCACAATGAAAAGTGCGGCTTCTTGCTTCGACCTGACCGCAGAGCACAAGTCAATGAGGTGGAGTTCGAGGGCTTTACCAAGGACCCCTTCTCTGTCGCCGACCCGCCCCCTCCTTCCTCAACACTGGTCTGTAAGATCTGCAAAGAACCTCCCGTTTGTGTTGCTCTATGCCCTTCTAAAATATTTTACGTATTCGGAGAGGAGGGTCAAGAGCGAGCGTGTGTGCATATCGGTACCCACGAACATCCTGTCAAGGTCGGAGACTACAGATGTGCACGTAAAATAATTGATGAGTTAATAGAGGAGCACGTAGAACGTAACCCACAAGCTACCACGTCCAAAATAGTCATGGAGGCAAGCAAGGACTTACTCGGAAACCTACTTCTCCGTGAAGAAGGTGACCCTGTAACCTCCAAGCTCACCCTCCAAGAGCTAGAACCTATCTTCGATCAGTGTAAAGAGCTGAACTCTCCGAGCGTCAGGAATCGTATTACCACTTTTAAGCACTTGCGCAGATACGGTGTTCTTGATGGGATCACCAAGCTTCGAGGCCTCAGCAACTGGGCTTACATCCAACGTAACCAGTTCCCGGGCCAGGGAGATGAAAGTGACAAAGTGTTCATTTTCAAGATGTCCGAGGTCGGCCCCGGAAGTGGTGTTGACCTTGTTCGTCGTATGCAGCCCGGAGGTGACTTGTCACATGCGTGGATGATGTTCGACCACGTCAAGCGTGTCAAGAACTGGACGACCATGGCATGCCACGTTTATGACTCAAAAATCTGCCGCATTCTAACTATTGCATGCTGTGATTTCCAGTCGGAAGACGGAGATGCTCAAATCGTCTTCTGGAAGAACCTAAACCACGTCATGGGCAGGAACGGAGTGGAAGCGCCGCAGTTTCAAGGGTTTTTGGCCGATAGTGCGCAAGCCAACTGGAACGCTGTGCGGATCATTTACGGCTCCGGAGACCCTAAAGAGCCTATGGAAGGCCGCGAGCGGACTTGCTATTTCCATTGGACGCAGTCCCTAGAGAAACACACCAAACAATACATCGTGCACGAGCTGCAGGATCAACATCGACATCTTTGTAAGCAATACAAAGATGCACGCACCATGGCTGAGGCGGAGACAAGATACTGGGCGATCCGAGCGTGGTGGGCGTCGGCGCAGGCCACCTCTGAAGTTGGATTAGGTCACCTCGAACACTGGCTTGCATTCTGGCATTTCCGATATAGGCAGTGGGGTGGCTTCATGGAATTGGTGAGTCCATAGTCACTGTAGCAAATATGGACACGTGATCTGATATCTAGTAAATATGTAAAATATATTTACTTTTCTAGTATAGAATATTCTGCTTTTTGGATTTTTTTCAGTAACAATTAATTTTTAAAAAATTTCAAAAAATATATATTTTTAGACTAGCCTTGCGGTGCAGCAAGTCTAACCTGCTCTAGACATCGTGATCAACTTCTTTTGTTACTAAGTCAAAAGTCTTTGCACTTTGCAGGAAAATAAATATTTTGCTGAGGAGCTGGCGGAGATGCCTTCATGTAACCTTGCGGAATCTATCCATAACAAATGGTTGCAAGCGTCCGGCAACAAGGGTGGAGACTTGTACGTTGCAGCAGTTGATGATTATGTTCGTGCTTTTCTCCAAGTTGAGGGTTACCAAGACTTCAACGGAGGAGGCAAGGGTGGTAGTGGACCAACATCCAAAGAGCTATTGCTTCGTGTTGCCCATAAAGCTCAACGAACCGGCGATCCATCAGGCCTCACAAAGGCAGTTTCAGACTATCCAGGAGCTGAAAAGATTTGTACCCGAGACGCCCACCTTGAGGGGGCCGAGGTGTTCGGTTCCAAGAAACGTAAGGCTGATGTTCCGATTGGAGCTGATGATGAAACGCACAGACCTGACACCTTGAGCTACTCACGTCCTCGAATTGGAAGAAGGGTTACCCGAGCTTGTACTGAAAATCTGAGTACTATCCATGAAGATGATGAAGTTGAGGAGCTACCGACAATACCATCCACTTTTGCTGGACCTAGTATTGAACGTGTGACCGCTGTTCAGGAGACTAAAGTAGACGAGAGTGTGAGCCAAAAAACCACTTTGGGGTGGCAATTGGTCACAAGGATCAAGATCACAAGAGAAATGAAGAAGGGAAGAAGGGAAACAAGGAGAGGATGAAGAACAAGGGAAAGAACAAGAAGAAACCACCGGCCGGATGCATTTTTAAGTACCCTTCAGATTCTAGGCCGCCATTTCTCCATCCTAGCTCGGAATTGGGCGTGCATTAGCTTTTTAGAAAGCCAACTTAATTGTGCATCTACCCTGAAAATCTCAAAAGCATAGGACAAAAAACCTAGGACTGATTGCCATTTGACTGGGCCTTGTTTTTATACCATCCGGCCGAGAACACCTTCAACACTACTGACTTTGGGAGGTGATTTCTCCCTCCCTACAGATCGGAATTGGACGAGCCATATACCAAAAGAAAGCTACTGAGGAGATCTACCAGCATCCTAAATCTCAATCGATTTGGACTAAAACCGAGGGACTGATGGCTATTTGACTGAGAGGCACTTCCAAGGAGATGAGCAAATGACAACAATCTACAAGGAAGAGCAAAAACAAGGAAAAGGGGAGCAAGAAGAGAGAGAAGGAGGCCCATGGCCTTCCTCCTCTTCACTAACTAAGCATTAGAAGAGGGAGAGGAGAACACCAACATGAATCAATGAACAAAGGGGAATGGATTGATTGATTGATTATAGCTTGAAAACAAGCTCTTAAGTACAAATGGAGGAGCCGCCAAAGAGGCGGCTCACCCTAACCCTAAGGCCCTAATCTAAGGCCTCCATGGATGAATGACGCTCCATCGCATGGCGCTCCATCCTCCATGGCCCTCCACCTGAAGAACCCCTACAAACGAATGTAACTCACAATTGCCACCACAAAGTCAATTGGACAAGACCAAAACAATCAAGTCTCAAACACAAATATGAACACCCGAGGTTAATTGTGCAAGGCCAATGGTAAAACATCTAACTCTTAATCAAGCAACTAACCCTATTTCTAATTAAGGATCCACTAGGGGGATTCATTCCTCCTCTAGTCCTTCCCCATCAAACTATGGATCCACTAGGGGGATTCATTCCTCCTCTAGCCCTTCCACACTAAATCTAATCTAAAGCTTAAATAAATGCCAAACATCCTATCCAAGGCCTTACAACAACCATCCTCAAACATGCATATTGTATTCAAAACTTAATTATCTTAATTTCACCAATCTACTTCAAAATGACATTTGCTAATTAACAATTCATTCATAAAAGTAACAAATAAACAATAACATCAAAAGAGAGCAATAACATGCTCTCACAGAGAGGCTCTGGCACATTGCTCGTTTGAGGGAAAATTCTGCCAAGGCATGTTGGGGTATCATGCGAAAGAGTAAAAAAAGATGTGACTCACGAATTATTCAGAAGGGAAAGGCGACCGCAGCTCCAACTTACACCGGAGTATGGCAACGCCCTCAAGAGGGGCCAAGAAAAATTGATCAGTTCTTTTTTTGTGCAGATGATATTGAGAGGTGTGTGAAGGGTCATCGTCGCAAGTGGATTGAGCCATTCTCTCTAAGCCAAGACAGACCCCCTATTCCTTCAGTATGGCCTGTAAAGATAGGGACTAACCTCACACGTGATGAAATGGAAGCGTTGGAGAATGCGGGCTTTCGACTACCACAAAAAGAACAGCTTCCTACGAACCGCACTTTCAATAATGCTGCCCCACCAAGAGACTTTTCCCATATTCCCGTCCCGGAGAAGCCGGACGTGTTCCCTAGGTCAAGAAGATCGAAGAACATGAAACGCATTCCAGCTATGACTTCAAAGCACATGAAGAATATTGAGTCTGCCACCTCAATGCAGGCCAAAATTCTGAAAGTGACCATGATCCCGCAGCCTGGTTTTGGATGTATCGTAGACTTGGAGTCGGATTCGGATGCAGTTTATAGACTTTCTATTAGTAAATTCCCGGATTGCTCATGCCGAGTGTTCAAGAAAACAATTTCTATGTTAGGAAGGAGAGATCCATATCGACCGTGCAAGCACCTATACTTCTTCACGGTATTGGTTTGCAAATTTGATCCGGATGCTGACCTCTTCATCCACGCCGCCACTCTTAGTTTCAATGAGGTGAAGAAGATTCTGGAAGGAGGAATCCTAGACCATGCTACAGATTAGAATGTCTTATATCTCCTCATCTACATACGCTATGTGTTAGTCTTATGATTGGGTCCTCTACACTGTATGTGATATTTTTTCACAACTTATTAAAAATTATTATACTAGTTACTAGTACCTACATGTACACCAAACCTTGCCGATTTGTCTAACTCGGAGTACTATTCACTTAGAAATATTACCTTAGAAACCTCTTGACATTTGAAAATTTGTGATTTACTGTAGAGTTTTGTAGCTCAAGTCTCACAAATTCAGGAAATTTAAGCCTTATTTCCATGGGTTTGGGTCACTAAATCCACGGTTATAAGTCTAGAATATTCGAATATTCTTGAGAATATTCGAAAATTATTCTCAAATTTTATTTTAAAATCTATTTTTAGAAATATTTTTACTAAAAATACAAATTCAGCCCTAAAAATTCTAAATCTTACCGCTCACCGCTCAACGCTCACACGGTAGCAACGTCCAAACAAAGACCCGGATTGGAGTGCCAACGAGATGCGAATGATTCACAAAAGTGATTCAATTTCAATCATAAACAGGTTTCGTTTAAAACCTGTTAAGAAGTCCCGAATGCTCATTCCATTGTGCCGTTTGGTGTGTTACCCAAAGGTTCGACCTATCTCCGAACAAGATGTCCGGAAACTTGAAAACAAGTTCAATAAAGGTTACCGTGAAGGAGATTGGGTAATGTATGTATCTCCATTCGATAGGAAAGGAAGAGAAAAAAAAGTTGATGCAGGAGATGCTGTGTGGGAGAATTCGTTATGGAGAGATGCAAATGAAGAGTTCGAGAAGACTTTGATGTCGGACCCTGATCTTCATCAACTCAGTGGCAAATACTTCTATGTATACGAAGGTAATCACCGTTTGACGGCGTGGATGCGTCACATTGAGAGGTACCACCAACTCGATCCAACATGGTACATCTCAGTTGATTGCATCTTACTCGATGCTCGCGGAGAAAGCAATCTTCTTTTTGATGCCATGAACGACATCAATTGGTAAGTACTTGAAACTTTATTCTTATTCATTTCATTCGAATTTTCTGTAACCTATACGTTTTCTCATCTTTGTTGGTGCTCAATAGGTCTACTGAACATGACCATGTCGAAGATAGTATATGTGCAAAGCTGCAACGCATGCGAAAGTTTGGTAAGTTGAAACTTGAAGATTTCAAGGATCTCATTACTCCGGAAGATTACCAAGTTTGCTTAAAAGCTAAAGCAAGAAAAGAGACATGGTATCCCGTAACAGTGGACGTCTTCGTCAAGTTCTTATATGCGGTAAGACTTCTTAATACGTAGTAAACACTGCTATCTCGAACACGTTTTATTTCAATTTCTTACTACTACTTCTGTGCCATGTAGAGGAGGTTAGCGAAAGCATCGGATAATGCCGAAGCTACTTATTACTCCACTACTCCCAAAGAAAAGCAAACGGGGCCAGGAGTTTGGAGTGCCATGGATAACGCCATCAAGGCGGAAATCAAATCTATCCGTCGCAAACAGTTCGACAAGATGGTTGCTGTGGCCAATAACCAACTTGGCAAAGTATTCCCGAAAGAGGTAAATATTTCTGTCTACTTAGTGTGTAAGGAGACTCAATACTATATTTGATTTATACTGAAATTAACTACTTCAATTTGTTCTATGAGCAGATCTATTCTCACTACAGTCAACATCTGAAGCCTGACATGACAATCGAACGATTGCACATGGTTGCCACCACCAATGTCCATTTCGACTTTAAGGGAAAGTGGCTTCAATGGTGGAATGCGTCAGATGATGTTCGCCGATCTGTCCACTTTCCAGTAGAGCGCCCTATGAAGGATAAAACATTGCTAGCATTTCTGCCTCGCGCTTCTCTCTGGGCTCAGGTATATAATACTGACTTCTTTCATTACCGTACTCCCATCATCAACTATGTACTTCATCCTAACGGTGTCTACTTTATTGCAGTTACAACAATCCCTCGAAAGTGAAATAGAGCAACTTCTGGAGGATGGCAAAATCCACATTCAGTGGTCGGATGCGGTACTCACGCCGTCTGCGTACGTTGAGAAATGGAGATTGCTTTTATGGGAAAAGGCCTTTGGCAACTACCTCGCTCAGAATGCCATCCCGAAGTTCTTAAAAGGATCCGATATTCGTAAGATTAGTGGTGGCAAGGTTACTATTAAACGGCTCTTATTCCGGTATGTATTCACTTAGTTTATCATTTTCCTAGTCAATATGCGGAGTACCAAAATCAATAGTGTATACTACATTCTTATAATATGATTTCTTATCTCTAGGTACTTGAAGCAAGAGCTTCTCAGCAAAGGAGCCTTGGCTTCGTGGTCCATTCCGGCTGAGCTCGAGGACGTAAACGTCTCAAATGATCCATCCAAGATCTTCTCCGAAGCCCAACGGAGACGGTTCTCCAACTCACAATTGCTGACCGGTGGATGGTTCCTTGAGTGCAACGATAATTTTGTACACAAGGAAGAGAGGCATCTGCTTCGGAACCTTAGTTCAAACGCACCAGGCCATGCACCTATGGAGATCGATGACGATGACGACGAAGACGTCTCCATTATACCAAACGCACCTGTCTCACTATCGGAACCTTCTTCACCGGTTGTACAGCCCAGTACCCGAGCAAACAGAAAGCGTCGCAACGGTGCTGCGGAGCCTGTAGTTGATCTTGAACAAGAACCTGATGAAATCGCTCCGCTCCGTGAAGACATTGCAGCTCTAGAAGAAGCTGATTTGACTCAGGCCTCACATGGAGCGACCAACAATGCACGTAGACGCGGTCTACAGTTGACTCAGATTTCTGCAGGCGCTCTTACAAATGCGGGGTCCCCTCCTCAATCGGTCACAGTCGATCACAGCTCCGGAAAGAAGTTCGCTTCGCTCCCATTTCTTGAACCGAAGCATGTTGGACAGTGCTTGTCTTCTAAGATTACGATTTCTCTCCCAATGTACTTGGAAAAAGGGGACATTGGAGCCTCTGTTCAAAAGGCAGCTCACGAAACAAAAGACTGGGACACGCAAGTCCTGGACATTATCAGCCACATCAGAAAGGTATTATGTCTTGAATCTTTTATTACATTATTTTCTTTCTGAAATTCAAACTGGAACACACCGCTTACAACGTCTCTAACATTCTGTGATTTTCAAAGATTGGCAAGGACAGAAAGTATCCATGTAAGGAGATGGGCACGAAGCACCCGCATCCCGGCATAGATCTCATCTACGCAGACGTTCCCGAGAACTTAGCCGTGCCTGACGTGTCACCAGTCGAAATCCCTTCATGGAACAAGCGAGAGAAAAGCTACTTCGAGAGTGTGTTTTTTTTTGCTTTCTACAACTTGACAGACGAGGGTGCGATACTTTTTATGCATCCCAAGGACCGTCGAGTCGAGAAAGCTCTGGATGCCGAGTCGAAGGCTTTCGAATTCCGAATGGTGCGAGATTGGTGGGGATATAATCCCATGCCAATGGCCTCGACGAACCCCCACGTGAAAACGGTATGGTCTTCATTCTACATTCAAATCATCATTCATGATTATTTACAACATTTTTTAGAATCTCTCTCATGTATTGAATTTTGCAGACTCACAACTTCCACATTAAGGTCTTTGTTCGGAAGTCTTTTGCCACGAGATTCTCCATAAGACAGGTTGCGAAAGAGTACGCAGGTGTGCCCATTCTTCCCGACGAGGAGGACCATGTATTCAATTTGCGAGCAATTACTCCATTCGCAAGAGGGAAGATGGTACCCCGTGGCGCGGCTCGCGAGAGAAGGACCCCTCCTTCATCCAATGTTTTATTGATTCTCTCACATACGAGCGTGGAATCGTCTTTGACTGGAGCCCTAGTACAGGTGAGTTGTTGTTAATACCAACTCTCATTCAACTTATTCAATATTGTAGTTTTGATGTTGGTTGTTGGTATGTAGGTGCTTCTGTGATTGCCTGTGCGCGATCGAACTGTCATCTCATTGCTGTTGAAGCTGATGAAGAGATATTTGAGGAACTTTTATCGGCATACGTGGATGGTTCCGCTTTTGAGGAGGAAAGCGGCGATTCAATTCCAGTTTATGACTACGACAGTGACACTTCTGAACCGCTTCAGAAGAAGCAACGACCAACATTTTGTGCGTACTTATCTCTTACTTTCCCCCGTTCAATTGTCACTTTCACTTGCTAATATTTTCTTGGTATTGACTTTTTCTGTACTTTTAGGATCGCAGGTTCCAATCGACGCTTGATTGGCGACGGTAGTCTCTACAGCAGTCCTCCACAAACCTTCACACTGCCCTCTTATGCGGAGCGGATAGCTCAGGAATTTGTCGCTGCCCCTTCTCCTGTCTTATCGGACAGTAGTAGACGTCGACGCTTTAGCTCGAGAGTGCTTGCGTTTATAGACGATGAGGCTGATCAGTGTGACCAACACTTTAATGGTCGTTCACCATCAGCTTCCTAGGTGTTTTTATTTTCTTAGTTTTGGTTTGGACCATGTAGGGTCATATATCTATAGTTGGCCTACGGCATTGGTCATACGTGTGGTTTTGCTATACTATTTTATATATATATATGACGTTTACCTATTACTTATCAACGTTTTACAATTTCTTAATTCATGAAAATGTTAAACTTTTTATCTCAATGCAAACTAAAAGTTTCAAAACGTTTCTTTATTTTCAATTGGAATTTTTTGAATCTTGCCAATGATGGTAGGGGTTCTAGTCCAGTATTTGTATAGCTCAGGATAGCTGCTTTAGGACGCAGTGCAACACTCAAACGAGGCCGAGGAGAATCGAACTCGGACCACTACAATGCCACGCGAAATCGTGAATGTCTTTCTGTTCACCTTTCAAGGAGACATGGAAAGACGACCTGTAGTTATAAATTTCAGATTATATACACTGAAGCATTTACATATAATTCTAACATGTCTAATAGAAAATTGATGACGTCAGCCCTAATTAGTCTCTAAATCTTAAGATCGATAAATGAAACTTATTGATGACCTAAAGGGCCATCCCAAATTTTGGTATAGATTTTGTATTTGATTTGAATTGAATTAGTTACACATGATGATGCGAGCCCAAAATTTCAATTGACTTTTATTTAAATTTGCAAATGTGGATTAATTATGAAATATTGTAGGACCCCATTACCATATATCGAAATAGATAAAGGACCTATGTCCACGGTTTTGGGTACTTTTATGCCTAAAAATAACCATTTCAAAATTTCAGAACCACCCATTCCATGGTAATAGGGCCATTAACTCTTTTTTTTTTTTTTTTTTTCTTACCGCTCAAACTTTACCGCTCACCGCTCACCGCTCACCGCTCAACGCTCACACCGGTGGTTTCCCCTCGACGGATATTGCGATTCCTATGAGAACCAAATGTAGTCTGACATCTAACTTAATAACAAATTGATGATAAACCATATCTTCTTTGTGAAAAAGAACTTCAAACGAAGAAATTACAACTCTTCAAAGATTTGGTTACCCATCCATAATATCAAATTCTAATAATTGCACGAAAAAGGGTAACAATTAAGATCTTGGATTAGGAATAGTTTCATAAAATGGAATAACTTCCTATAACCATGAGCCCAAAAAGGAAGAACACACACACATTTATGCTGAGCTCATTGAGTGAGTTTTACAAAGAAATCCAAGCTAATTTTCATTCTTTTGAAAATTGCTCAAAATTTTTGGTTTTCCTCATGTTCCTTATTCATGTCCATGTCCACATACTATGAACCAATAAAAAGAGAATGTACCACCACCTACATGCAAATCCATCTCAAAAGTCAAGTCAAGCATTCTAGTGTTGGCAAATGTTATGTCACCGAATAAAGTGAAGGGGTGCCATGTCTCTAAGAGTTTGGATTCGTTTTGGAGTCTAGAGGAAAGTGAATGAGAATGTGCATTACCATTGTAAAGTGAACAAAAGAGAAGGAGGAAGGTGTGGAAGAAAGCATACTGACCAATTATGGCACGATGGCTGCCACAAAGTAGCACAAAGCAGAATGATCTATAGTCAGTCAGGTGTTCAATAATGGCTCAATTTTTGCGGCACGGGGAATCTACGGGGAAGTTACTTGTGCAAGCAATTTTTGTGCAGGTGGGAAAATTAGTAGAAAACTGAAGCGAGTAGAAATTTTTAGTTTTGGACTCTTCATCAGTGAGTTGTGAATTTTTGAAGTTGGAAACATAGATGTTTCTAAAATGAAGGTGGAAAGTGATACCTCACAATGGTTGCAGTGAGAGCATGGTACTCTTGTTACTAGTGCAAGCAATTTTTGTGTAGGTGGGAAAATTAGTAGAAACCTAAAGTAAGTAGAAATCGTCATTTCTGGACACTTCAACATTGAGTTGTGAATTTTTGAAGTTGGAATTTTAGGTGTTTCTAAAATGATGGTGGAAAGTGATACCCTATAATGGTTTCAGTGTGAACATGGTACTCTCGTATGAATAGGCTATAGTATACTTGTGAGTGAAGATTAACTAGAGCTTTGTTATGGGACGTGCTCCATTTTAGACCACTCTAGTATACTTGTGTGAGCCATTTTAACCCCTAAAGATTCAAGAGGACTAAATCGGGCTTTTGCTATTTGGGCAGCCTAGATGAATAGGTTATAAATAAAATTTGTGCCTAATTTTTTTAATGGGTGCTCCGTATAATGCAAAGTGTATGTGGTAAAATTTGCAAGGCCAAATTCCAAATTTTGAGTCTTCTACGACAATTCTTGCTTTGCGAGCCGAACTGGGGCAGTTTAAATTTAGTATTTTTTTGAGATTTTTTTTTTTGGAAATATGTTCATGTCCAAATCACTACTTAAGTTCCAAAGGGCCCCAAGTCATAAAGAGTACCAATTTTACAAGGGCAACCTCCAAAAGTGTCAGAATTAATCTCAACAATGCCCAAAAAAACTTCGTAGACAAACTTTGGATGTTATGATCTCTCAAACGGTAAACATCCAAAGGTCAATTTTTAAATCAGATACTAAAAATTGGCTTAGGTACAAGATCTTATGGTTGGAAGTTAAAAAAAGAATAAAAAAATTGTTTCGCACCCCTTGAAGTGCATAGAGGTAGAGAATTGGAATTTTGAGGTTTCAAGCTCCCAAAAACACACAAGGATCTTTAGGGGTTAAAAAGAGAATGACAACTCATGCCATGGCCACAATAGTCTTGGAAATTGAGCTTGTCTAGAAGATATTTAATTATCAGGGTCGATCTTAGTATGATACTAATTACCATGGGCACATGAGGCATATGGCTAGGCAATTTGCTTGGCTCGATGAGCATGACGGGCCCCACATGGAGGCTTGTGGCACGCCATGGGAGACAGAAAAATTCACTATAAGGAGAAAGGGGTAGGTAGTTTGGCTGCCCAACGAAGCTGCTCGGAAGCTCTTCTCTCTCTCTTCACACATCGTAGAGAGGCACTCACTCCTGTAGAACCGTGTGCAAACAATCTCAATTCACACTTGTAAGCAAGGGTGCTGATGTGCACGTGAATATTTATTTACTGATTTAGTCTCACAGGTGATTGGTTGCACGAGTTAAGGAGCAATAAACACACGGCAAACAAACGGCAATGGTACCCGAATGTCGGACTCCTCCTTGTGTTCGAGCAGACCCGTGAAGGTCAAAGGTCCATATATGCCTTTACATGGTTCCGTTTGCCTCATATACGCACGCTAAGTGTTGGTTGGTTATTACTCTCCACCTACAACCAACATACATGCAACCGATACGCATGAAAGAGTTGAAGGTGTAAAGAAGATAGAGGTCATTTTGAGATTTAGGTTCAAAATAATTAAGAAAGAAAGGAAAAATAAAATTAATTCTTAGGAAAAAGTTGCATGGCTTTCTGTAAGAATCATTAGTATAAACAACCATTCTTATAATTATGATCTCAATGTGATTATTTTTTGGCCTGTGTGAGCAGGTTACTAGCCCCTAAACGTCCCAGCCTATTTTTAGCAGAAAAGCACATTTCCATAGAAATCGTCATAGATGAAAATGAAGAGAAGCTAATAAAATCTCAACCGTACAAACTTGTAATAGACTTATCGAAGATTATGTGGACCAAAATTTGAGTCATGAGGCCTTATACTGTAAATCGGGAGATCATAACATATTAATACTAAAAACAAACTGCAAAATTTCATCATTTTCACTTTGAGGTGGAAATGCTACCAATATACCTATTGCAATGAAAAAGTCACCAACTAGGAAGATGTTCACCTTCATCTTAACAAGTCCTTTACCCAACAAAAATTCATCAAAAAAATTTCTTGGCTCAAATAAAAGCCATGCAATGGTAAAAACTGCCGAAAAATTTACAAAGGAAAAATAGTCCAAAACTAGACCCTTTGCATTCAATTTCATGCCTTATCTTCAAAACATCTTCGATCTTGTTAAGGTTTCTACCACTTAGACTAGACTCTAATTGGAGGCCATCCCAAAAAATTAAGTTGAAAACTAACGGTGGATGAGGGAGATATAGCTCCTCAAATATCATCCATTTTCTCACTTTTTCTGTTGACAAAACATCATTGCAAATCCAATAGCAAAATCATTTGGATCAAAAAACTTCTCAATACAAAGTTGTTAAGAATCACCTTAAAATCATGACCATGAAAAAAAAAATCATGAAAAACTATTTTTAATTCACATAATTGGCTTGCAATGGTAATACATGCCCCATGCTTGGAAACCCAAAAACAAGAGCTGTCTTCACTAAAGTGCATTCCATTAATTCATACTTTATTGTATGGGCTTGCAAATTTTACAACACAAACTAGACTTGATTTGGAACCCAACACAAGTGATTTCATCCAAAACGGAGTTTGGATGAAGGCGTTATGGCTCTTCAAAGTTTCTGCCCTGCATCCAAAATGTAGAAAAACGACATTGGGGACGTTTAGAGGCTAGTATCCCCTGATTTCAGTTCAGTATTTGGAACTTCACACTTTTCATTCTAGAAGTAATCGACGTGTAATCAATGAACATTCTTTTGTTGATAAGTGCAAATATATTGTTGTTTGCAAGGAGGAGACCGTAATGATGCTACAATGTTAAAATTCCCATGGAATAATGGGCAACGTCTCTGTACAATGTCCAAGTCAGCCTTAAATATACCCACGTTAAAGTATGAATTTCAAGGAATAAAATAAGAACACTAGACCCGTGTGGGGTTGGCGTGAATACAATGCATGTTCGACTTAGTACCCTTGATGATATGCGCAGGGGACATAACAACAATTTCAAGAAAAAAATCATTAGAATGTGATTGTAGTATTTCATTCAATGGTTTGGAATAGAAAGAGTTTCGAGACACTATTTTCATTTGTAATATATATAACCATGATTATTAGTGAAAGAAAATTTAAGGTCAAGTAGTGCATTATAAAATTCTTGACTTAAGTAGAGCTTATTGATTGTATTTATATTGTGGTAAATAAACATACTTGGTATTGACTTATATACTTATTTATTACACTATGTTCGTATATCATATCAATCTTATATGAAGCAGTTGTCGGACTCCAAGGTCCTAAAGATTCCCGAGAATAATTTCGAATTCACATTGCACCCCTGCATAAACTCTATGAGAAAACATAACTTTATTTTAGAATGCATCTCAACGAGGAGATTATCAATTTTTCATTTCATTTCATCAAAACTCTAAGACACTGAGATGGCATTTACCAAAATGGAATATTCCTATGGAAATAGTAAGAGTTCCCGCCAACAAGTTCATATTTACTATTCAAGGTAGGTAGTTTGTTTGTATGTGAGTGAGTAACATTATGATCTTGGGCACCGACGGTCCGATCAGGTTGCATGAGGTGTTGTTGGAAGCGGGAATTTTTATAGAGGTGCAGCCAACAATCAGATTGTGATTCGGGCTAACGATATTGAGTTTCCAAGTATTTATTACCACATGAATATTGGAAATTATTTGTATGAGCGATGGCAATACTGCGGAGGCATATCAATCATAAAAATAACGGAATAACAATTAAATTTGATATATTCATTCCAACTCCTCTACTTTTGCACATGAACACATCTCAGAATGAGGGCGTCGCCAGACTAACAACAGTGAGCAGGCAGCGGCCGCAGCGATTGGCGGAAAGGAGAGGGGCAGTACCACACCAGAGGCAGTTTCAGCAAAGGCAACGTGACCTGTCCTGCCAGATCGCAGGAGAAAACTACCGGGCGGAAGAGCCTGGAAATCTTGCATTTCCGGTCCATGTCATCGGCCAAGTCCGCACCGGGCCCACAATTTACGATTGACACTCGAAGCTCGAAGCTAGCTCAAAGCTTGGGCAAGGCTCTGAAGCCCTAAAACTGCCGCTCCGTGGGAGTGTGGTACCGTGCTCTGGCAGTTGATGACCTGGCCGAGCCTTCCTAGCCCTAAACCTAGCCACCACAGGTCAGCGAGTTGCCGGTAGTCTAGCAAGGCTCTGAAACCCCCATGTTTGGACATTTTCAAGATCGAACTATGAACTTTCCACGTCAGCGTTAGAATCTAGTAAGTACTAACACATTGACTTCAATGAACAAGTTATTGCTGAGGCCTCACTTCCATTGTCCCGTTGGGGAATCGTCCCGCCATGACTCTGACTCAGATCACACGTGGCAGGTGACGCTGCAGGTCCAGTCAGCTGCCACGTATGCCCACATGGAACACAGTGCAGCACATTGTAAAGGAGAAAAGGAGGCCTCAACAACACCCACCACCACGTCAGGTCGATGTGGACTCCCCAACCGCCATGTCAGGCTGCCACGCTGGACGACGGTATTGTCAAGGAAGGGAGCGGGTAGACATGCATGGAATCAACCCTGCATTTCATTTGCTCCTTTACATACCGTACTTTCTTTCGAGTATGGTGAAATCACCCTACCTAAAGGCGGGCACCCAAGATTCTTGCATTTATAAAGATTTGACCTCCCTTGCATGTACCTTATGTGTACATTTTTAGGGTGTCCGACTTTAGGCTTCTATTTCTTAAATTTGTATTTAATTATGTGTGTGTTTTCCTAAACTAAAAAAATAAGAAAAGTTCGTCTTTTACTATTCCTTATTCCTAAAAAATAATAAAAGGTGGTTTCTCCTTCTCTTAAATGCAGGACATTAGGTGGTTTCACCATAGAGCATTCCACTTTAGGTTGGGAGCATAGTTGCTCTATGGATGTTCATAAATGTACAAAATGAATGGTGTTTGGAAGTGGGAATTTTGAGTTAGGGTTTTGAGAGTCTCGGATATTACGAATAAGGTTATAATCGATACATAACTCGGACATATCGGCAAACTTTAGTCTCCGATTTTCATGTACAAGTGCATTGACGAAGTTGAATTGGAAAGCTAAGTTTCTTGTAAGGGTGTATTTGAAGGTGGCCGATAAGTTTTTTGCTATGTGATTTTGCTTGTCTGAGCTTGTTACAATGATTGAAGATATGCAAAGATATCATAATAAGGTTCTTAGTAATTTGGGAATATTGTGTTAAAAAGTTTTTTTGAGTAAAAAATAATATGTTATGAAACATCTCGAAACAATTTTCAACATTTTGGAACCCTTCACTTTTTCAAAACTCTTTTATGCCCTGTATGCATGACGGAGGGACCTTGTGACCATGCTTAAGTCATAAATTATACGCAATTATGGTATGTATGGATAGGCTCAAAGAGATATTGGAAAATATGAAGATTTTTTTTGTATTTTTATGTTCTATCCAAGTTGACGTAACTATTATCATGATAAGTATAAGTAAAGCATTTTTGCAATTGCAGTGTAAAACACTTCTAGAAAGCTTTGTTAGAATGTTCTTGATCCTTCACTCTATTGTATTCAAGCCAACCTTTCACTATTTTCAACAATATTATGTTCAAATTCAAAATATGCTAAGAGTTTAAATTTAGTTATACGCGGTCATTTTAAAAATGATGTCGATAGGCTCCACGGACGGCTTAATTAAGTCCACGTGGTTCTTTGTCAAAAAATGTTAATAATTGACTATATGTTGTGGTTCTCTAATGAGTCGTCAATAAATGACTCTAGTGTTTAATTGGATCTAGTGCTTAAATTGCTCCACGTAGTCGCTTTGTATTGGGTTGTTGATAATTGGCTCTATTGGCTCTAGATGGTGGTTTTATATTGCCTGGTTCCTTAATAATTGACTCCATTGTTTCATTAGGGTAAGAGAACCCAAATCCAAAGAGTCCCCCACAATCAGAGAACCCAAAATGAAGTTTTAGGGCCACAATTATACAATTCAAAATGAAACTGAATCAAGATTTCTTTGGATAGTAAGTTCCTCATATGTACATGCAATATGATGAACGACTATAGGTGTACCTATATTAGTCATTTTTATAATAGTTACATATATAATTGCTTACATGTAATTAAATATGTAAGTGCTCATAAATACCACAAAAATAGGAAAACTTTGTCTTTTGTATTTTCTAATCACTAAAAAATAGTAAATCACATATGTGATTATTCTAAGTATTATGAATGGCTTAAGGGTTGGTTTACACTACGGTGGAGAAGGCCTCCGGTCGGTCAAGAATGCTTGGGCCAAGACATGGTTATATAAAGCAAGTGGTGAATGTGCCGGAGAAGAATTAAAGGCAATAAAATATTTTTGAAGGAGTCTTGACCGGTTGTAGTCTAAACACCTAAAGGAGAAGTTTCACCGGAGAAGTCCACCGGAGAAGTCCATCGGAGAAGTCCACCGGAGAAGTCCATCGGAGAAGTCCACCGGTGAAGAGAAGTTTCCCAAATGGTGGAAGTTAGCTATGATAAGAAAAACTACATGTACATTGTTAAAAAAATTTGGTCAAGATTTGTGTTCATGAAAAATTGAAATATATATGTATGACAATTTGATTCAACTTTTTTTTTCAAATTGCATATCAATCGTGCCATAAATAACAAGTTTTTGATACATCATTACTCTCAAATACTAAGATGACATCACATAGTAATATTGTGTTCAAGTTTATACAATTTTTTTTAAAAAAATTTCCAAAAAATTTGTCAATTTTAAACTTGTGTAGGAAACAAATGTTTTTTGGGATGTTAACCCCCAAATGGTTTGACTCATTTGTAGCAAAAAGAACACATTCTCAAAAAAAGCGTCCTAAATGAGAAAAAAATTTAAGTTTCTCAAATATCAACCGTACAAGTTTGTAGTAGAAATATTGTACATCATGTGGGTAAGTTTTTTAGTCATGAGACCTCATATATTGAAAGCTCATAATGTATTAAAAAAAATCCATGAGAAAATTTTGTTTGCAGAAATGACTTCACAATGGTGAAAATTGCTTTAAAAATTTACAAAGGAAAAAATGTTCACAAATACGCCCCTTGCACAAAAATGAGATCTATAACTTCCTTACATCTTGGATATTATTAAGGTTTCTATTATAAAAAGTAGATCGAAATTGGTCCCAACTAAAACATTAGAATCCATTAGTGGACTAGATATAAACTTTGCCTCAAAAACCATAAAACTTTTAAGAACGAAACGGAATCCTATCAATTAGAAATTCAACTGCATATTGGTAATTTATTGTAAAATTTCAATTATCCATTACAAAACCATGAGGTGAAGTAAACATTACTTTTAATTGAAACCCCATTCTTTCTACAAACAAGAACATACATTCAATTAGGAATGTATTAAGAATATAAAACATAAGTTACTAATTTCACTTATATTTTAAATAAATAAAATTCACAAAGATGGAGATGAAAAAGAAATGATCATGTACTTATTAAATGGTTCAACACAAATGATATTTGTATGGTCATGAAGTGCAACAGCATGCGCATGGGGCATCATGAGGTGAAAAAAAATACAAACAATCATGCTTGGATTGGGTATATTTTATACTCTCAAAATAGTGATGTCCTTGAAATCCGACTTTATTCCTTCTCTATAGTGTTCATCTTCTTATAATGACTCTTCCCTCTTTAGTGAATGTGCTTTTAATACATATTTTAAAATTTCAATTGGTGTTCTCCGGAACAGTGAATTCTTGTCCGGCCTCTTAAGGCCGGACAAGAAACTCCACCTCCGGAGAACTCTTTCTTCAAAAAGTGCCGGCACATAGGCGGCCATGTCATTTTATCATCCATGAGAAATGTTCACCACCTTTGCTCTCTTCACCTAGTGTAAACACCCACCGGTCAAGAAGGACGCTTTCAACCAATCACAATCAAGAATTTTCCTTCTTTTCATGACCGGTGAACTTCTCCACCGTAGTGTAAACCGGCCCTAAGTGTCCAAGCTCGATTACTTAATTGGCTCCACCCCTTCATTGACTCCACGGCTTAAATGACACAATCGCTTAATCAATTCCACCACTTAATTGGCTCCACATGGTAGTTGGAATAAAAGCACAACAACCTATTTACTACCGACCACTTTTTAAAAGGGTGAGTCTTAAAAACTAAACCCACTTGCAAAAAAATAAAAAATAGAATGGCGATTGATAAAATTACAAACAAATATTATATTAAAAGCATAGAAATCAAAAGTCAATATTATGGTAAAATGGTATATTAATGATCACTCATCCACCCCGTTCAGTCAGGGTGACTTTACTAGTAACCTTACTAAAACGAGTCATGGCGGGCTCGTGACAGAGACGAGACGAGCGAGCGAGCGATGGCGTCCGTCATGTGATGGCCAAAAGACTCTTGACTGCATTTCTGGAAGCCGCGCAAGAACCTCACGGAAGCCTGCTCTCAGATTTCTCACTAGTAATGTAGACCCACATCGAGGCGAGGAACTTTTCAGTATATTACAGTCTGTAGAGACGAGGCGGCTCCTCACATTCTCTATTCTCATTCGCTCGCCTCGGTCCATGCGCTCCCCTGCATGCAGAGTTTTTTTTTGCCTCAGTTTTTCTCACTTCGAGTTGCGGTGTAGATCATTGACCTGTGGGAGCTTCAGCGGCGGAAGTCGACCTGTCGTTTGGGTGGGTTCCTGCTTCCTTGGTCTTGTTTGGGGTGATTATAGAATCGATCGTCTTGGTAGTCAGTTTCCGGTTGAAAAATCTGAGAGGGGTTGAGGATTGCGCTCGACTGATCGTGGGTCGAAATTCTCCTTGTATGGGGGTGCTGATATTGTCGATTGTCTTGGTAATCGGTTTCTGAAGAGTAGAAAAGGATTGTTGTGGTAATTGGAGTGGCTATGGTGGCGCGGTTTTCTTGAAGCTTTTTTGTGTAGCCGTGAGTGTTGAGAGACGGTGAGGTTCGTGGTGCATGCGTTTCTTGGAATTGTCGGTCGGGTAGAGGGAAGGAGGGTTCTTCGTCTTTCCGCTTATTTCCTTTTTTGGATGGTCGTTACTGGTCGTTACGTCGTTATCAGCAGTAAATTCTTGATGCAATTATTCTTGTTTTTGTTTGAGAGGTCAGTCTGTGTTTTTTTTGCGGAGTTCGGGTTGCTGTACTTCTGCGCCAGAGAGGCACTGATTTAAAGTAGTCCACCGATTCACGGGATGCTGCACCTTGATCGTGACATTCCACTTTGTTCAGGAGAGCGACGTCGTGGTTGTCGAGTTGAAAGGGAGTGGTGGGTACAATTGTCGGGCTGCATTGCTTGTAAGCTCATTCTCATTCTGCTGTGTAGGGATGACCGAGGCTTAGTTCGTGCTGATTGAGTTTCGATTCGCTTGATCGTTCCGCGATGGAGATGACGAATGGGATAGTTGGGCAGAAGCGAATGCGGGCGGAGGACGAAGGGAAGGTTAACTGCGAGGTGCTGCGGAAATGGATGGATCCCGTGCAGGGTTTGGCGAACATTCGCCGCGAGTTTGGAGAGCATGGGGGCGTAAACATGTCGATCGAAGCGTCCACCACGTTCACAGTGTTGGAACCGGAGACGATGGGGAAGTTGTTTACGGGGTCGCTGGGTCCAGAGGCCGATTTCTACGTCTACAGCAGGTCTGCCTTTCGACACTAAATCGTGCCATATCCTTCTCGTAGGGTTGCATGATCGGACCTAATATGGAGTTCCATGCAGGCATTACAACCCGACGGTGCTGAACTTGTCGAGGCAAATGGCGGCGATGGAAGGAACGCAGGCTGCGTATTGCACAGCCAGTGGGATGTCCGCCATAGCCGCCGTGCTCATGCAACTCTGCAGCTCCGGTGACCATATTGTGGCCTCCAATCGCTTGTACGGCGGTTCGCATTGTTACTTGGCCCGGTTCTTACCAAGATCGTCCAACATCACGACCACCTTCGTTGATATCACAGATCACGATGCTGTGAAGGCCGCGATCAAGCCTTCTACCAAGGTGCTGTACTTCGAGTCGGTATCGAACCCGCAGTTGTGTGTGGCCAATATTCCAGTCTTAGCAGGTAACTAGACGATATTTTCTATGAGTTTGTTCCTTCTTTCGCGTTGTTGCGTTTCCTGATTTGATGTTTCGTGTTCCTGCAGATATTGCTCATGAGCAAGGTGTGACGGTCGTGGTTGACAACACATTCGCGCCCATCATACTCTCCCCGGCTCGCCACGGCGCGGACGTGGTGGTACACAGCATGACGAAGTTCATTAGCGGCTCCAGCGACATCATCGCAGGCGCAGTCTGTGGCACAAGGGATCTCATCGCCTCGATGATGGGCTTGCTTAACGGCGCGCTCATGCTGATGGGGCCGACGATGAACCCGCAGGTCGCATTCCAGCTTTCAATGCGGCTTCCACACCTGGACTTGCGCATGAAGGAGCATTGCGACCGGGCCATGCTCTTCTCCAAGAGGATGAAGAAGCTCGGCCTGGAAGTAATCTACCCCGGCCTGGAGGATCACCCGCAACACGACCTCATGAAGAAGCTTCTGAACGAAGGCTACGGCTTCGGCGGGATGCTGTGCGTGGATCTGAAAACCGAGGAGAGAGCGAACGACCTTTTGCGACACTTGCAGAACGTGTCTATCTTCGGATTGATTGCGGTGAGTCTCGGCTACCACGACACGCTCATGTCGAATTCGGGGAATAGCACCAGCAGCGAGCTCTCAAAGGAGGAGCAGAACACCGCGGGCATCTCGGCAGGCCTTGTTCGGTTATCCATTGGCTTCACTGATAAAGTGGAGAAGCGTTGGTCGCAGCTCTTAGATGGTCTCAAAGCGCTCAAACTCGTTCCAGAGAATGCGTCGTGAACAGGATGTGCAGGAGTATTTGATTCTGTGCAGATAAGGTTGTACATAGCAGCGAAAGGAACTGAAGATCACTCGTCTCGAGAGGATCACTGTCCTTCGCATTCCAGATGACGATGAAATAGCATCGACACAGGCATTTTGTTGCAATTTCTTACGTACAAGATATGATTCAATGAGACAATTGTACAAGGATTTGCAGTTAGCCGGTAATAAACCTTATTGTGTACATCACTGTGTGCGGATTCTTTGCGAACTTTCTACTTTCTGCTCGAAATACAAGAGTGCTTGAACTGCTCGTCGTTGCAGTCATCGTCTATGGCCAATTCTTTAACATCGTACAGAGAATGTTTATTTGGTTCGAGCCTTCGCTTCAGCCGAATAGAGCGTCTTTGGTCCAGAGGAGCCAACCGAGGACTCGAATCACCAGATTGCGGAGCACGCCCTTGACGCCAGTCGCGTGTTTCGTGTCTGAGCCTCGATTTGATTGTTTGATTGCTTCGAAGCCGCGTTTGATCATCTTCTCCTCGTACTCCGCCAACGCCAGCCATTGCGCTTCCACATGCGTCAGCGCTTGCGCCAAGTTGGCCGAGTCTGCAAACGCAGTGTTTGCGCCTAGGCCTTTGTGTGGGGTCATGGCGTGGGCGGCGTCGCCCAACAATGTCACGCGCGACGTCTTGCCCATTGGGTTCCCTTCTACCGGCACCACCGCTCGCAGATAGTGGGTCGCCTCCAGTATATAATTGTCCGTTGGGGTCCCTCGTATGAAACTCGAGAGCTCTTCCCCAAGATGCGTGGAATGAGAATCTATCGCCTGCACAGAAATTGTCACCCTCGACAATTGTCTCTTGCAATGAATGCCCGTTTGAACGAGGCAATCTAGGGTTCAGATTGGAGTTTTGGCTGACCTGTTTGAGTTCCAGGAGGTTGATGGTCTGTTTTGGCTCGTCGGAGTTGATGGTCGCTGGGAATGAGAAAGCCCAAAGGAGGCGGGGCGCACCATCCTGCGACTCGAACTCCATCCACATCGCAGAGTGCCCCGCCGGAGCGAGAGCTCGGTTCACGTGCGCTTTCTCCGTCAGTTGCATCATCGTCGGAAACTTCTCTCGAACGCTTGCCGTCACAGCGACGGAACCCGCAGTGTTGAGAACTGGCATCTGCCGCAGCTGCAGTGCAGGACATCGCTGGTCCCGCACCCGCGACTTCACCCCGTCAGCGCCGATCAGCAAGTCGCCGCGCACCTCCGAGCCGTCGTCGAAATGTGCCACAACGTGCGTCTCGAATTCCTCGTATCGGATGAATCGCTTGCCCCACTCGATCTCCAGTCCCTCCGCCAGCGCGTTTCGGACCTTCCACCGATTGACGAGTCCTACCATGAATCCATCACATCATCAGTATCTAGAATCTCCAGTCTGTCGATATCATCTGGTCGAATGATTTATACCTGCGACCCCATTAGCTCCGGGGGCGTGCTGGAGCTGCATATTGATGTTGAGGTCGCCATCGAGCAGATTCGCCATGTAGTCCTTGGACTTGATTTCATTGAACACAGACGAGATGTGGGGGATGGTGGAAATGCTCGACAATCCGGCGTTGTTGATAGCGATCATGTAGCCTTGTCCGCGATGTGTCGGCGTCACATCTCGCTCAAAAATGCGGACTTTGTAAGTGTCGGCGACGAGAGAGTGGCGGAGAATCTGAGCGAACGCTAAACCTCCAAGTCCGCCTCCGATCACTAGAATCGTTTCAGGACGCCCCATATCCATCTCCAACTCTATGGCAAATCTCAAGCACCCACAAGCGTGAGCTTGATCAAATCACTATCAGGAGGACATGGGTATGAATTTTAGTCGAGAAATTTATACGCTGATGACTGCCGCAGTCATGCACACCCATGATTTAAAGAGAATGTGCCACATTTCCATTGCAAAGAAATCGTTAGATATACAAAACGTGCCAATAAGAAGTCCAAGTCCGCTCCGCAGAGTGGAGGCGAAGGAGTGAGGGAGCTGCTTAACTTGAATGTGGCCCGCGAAGAGCTTCCAAGACCACCTTCAGGAGTGCTTGCCAAGCCACACTGGTTCCAAAAGCTATGTTAAAGCTGACAGGTCAATGCCTCCCACTATTGCTATAGCTGATACTTCATTGTTTAGATTTCACATTTCAGATTTTACCATTTTTTGTCAACCTCCACTTCAGGAGCAAATGGTGAACTCACTTAGTTTTAAGTTTTGATCATTTTGAAGTGGCGAGCAAGTACGAACTTGCATTGTTGGTTTGTGGAAAGCTGAAGCTCCCTCATGATGGAAATTGCGAGGAACGTTTCATTGATGTGTGCTAAGCATGTGCATATTCGTGGAATTCCACCACAAATCTAGTCCAGTTTCACGTTTTTGCTCACAGACCAACGACAACAAAGCTCTCGTCTTCCATGATAGGCTTCATAATCTCCAGTATAATTGCCCTGAAGCAACGCACTCAACATGCGAGATAAGAACCTTGCACACAAAAAATACTCAGTGTGTTCAATCGATTAGAAATCTTCGAGCCGTGTTCATAATACCTCAAATGCTTCTGAAGTGAGTGTTGAAAGAGAAAACTTACTTGTTATCGGCTCTTGTTCTAGCAAGAATCCCTCTCACAACTTCATCCACCTCCATGAGCCTGCATCTCAATGTGAAAAACCCGTGAGTTCCAACGCCCAAAAACTGCAATCTATGAATACATGTAGTCTGTCACTATTGTTTGTAATTGGTCAAGAAGCCCACCTCTTCAACTTCGAGGAGGCGGTTCGAGGATCACTTTCTTCTTCTTTTCTGAGGGTGGCTTTGACGGGTCTCGTTTCCGGTTTGTACACAAAAACAGGAGGCTTCAACAAGCCTACTTCCATCACCTTGGCGTGATCGGATAGTATGCTCTCCTCAGCAGGCACATTGGGACATTTTGATGAAAGCATTTCAGCGGAGGAGGGTTTCTCTAGTGTCGTTTTGAGGTGTTGGATCGCAGCTGCGAGCTCGGCTTCTGTGACGCCAGTCAGGTCGAGGTGATCGAAGGGCGAAGAGTGCGAGAGCTCTTCATGGGCGACGCTCTCCATCCACTTCCACAACAACGCTTCGTGCTTCCGGCATGATTCAGTCTCCTCTTCGATCGCAGTCGCCGCTGCAATCGCCTCGCAATGGGAGTCCAGCTTCTTCGGGTGCTGCAAAAGGTGCAGCTCGTACGGACTGTGCGGGTGTCGCACCCCGGCCGCCAACTGGGCTACCTCCAGATCATGAAGTTTCTTCACCTTGCTCTCTCGGAGTGCCGCAATCGCGTTTTGGCTTGCGCGCACCTGGCAAAACCCGAAACCCTCAACTTCATTGCTGCTAAGGATTACTCGGAGACTGTTCGGACTATGCCTTACCTGGCCGTATAACATCAGGGCCTGGTCGACTCGCATTTCCGTTTTCACAGCCTCGTCGTGCACTCGGTCGGTGGCGGCGACCATGCGCTGCACGTAGTTTCGAGCTCCGGATTCAGCATCCCTCGCCCTGACCACAGCCTCGCAGCTAGAGCCCATGTCGAGAGGGAAATCATCGGGCAATGGCGCGCCGTTTCGAGCGTCCAGCAAGGGTTGCAGCCTGCGAGTCAGTCCCTTGGCAATCAGATTGCAGTGCGAGATCATCCATCCGAGAGCCAGCAGAAAATGCCTGCTGCTGCAGTGCCGCGTGAACAAGGGCGAGTGGGGCGGGTATCCCCACAACGCCAGATTGAATTTTACAAATCCGAGAATCTCTTCATCTTCCCACACTTGTGGCTGAGGGTTTGCGGCGGAAGCGAGAGTGGCTATGTCGTGCAATGCGAGCAGCAGGCATCGAGGCGACTCTAGTTTGTTGAACTTGGCTAACCTGAGAGCCTCTGGTGTGATACCCGTCACTCCTAAACTGGTGATAAGCTCACAGATGTACTTGATGCTCTCCTTCACGGAGACTCGACCGCCACTCTGATCCTGGCTCTCCATTTTCTCCACAGCATGTGAACACAGACCTCATTGCAACATCGTGCAGATAGGAAAACGCAAAATAACTCTGCATCTTGGCAATTGCAGCCGATCACTTCTTGGCCGGATACATACATGCTTAATATTATCTCTCCAAACCCTCGGTCGAACCTCTCGCAGATTGCACGCATCCATTCGAGACCTGTCTAACGATCACATTCTGTTTCAAAAGAATAACATGAAACATCATTGAAATCGTAGAACAGCAATTCCATAATCTTTTCGTCCAGCGACTTCCACCTCATGCTTAGAGAATTGGCCACTTTGAATTCATGGCATGATTGCTCTTCTCATCAGGTTGCTCTCCAAGAGATGTAACAAGAACCTTTGCGCGAACCCGGGGGGTTCTCACCCCTTGCCGGAGTCAAAGTCGAGGATAGGATCCAATCATTCATGAATCCTACATCCATGGACACGGTCACGGCAGGTGTTCGTCAGCAACAACAGGTGTCTTGAGCGAACTTACAGCAGACTTAACTGTGGCAAGATAGATCACGAGAAGACGAGGCAAGATGCGTCGTGATGAAGTGTGGTAACTTTGGTGCCATATGAATGAATTTACATATGGAGCATTGAAGTAAGCTTCTCTTTGTGGCTTTAACCCTTAAACGTCATATGCTTTCCTGATACCACACCCAAAATCTCTTTTAAACTCCATTTTTAGCATTATTCTATTTTTAATTTGCTTGAGCTCTATTTTAAGAAAGTATAGATCTCTTTAAGGTGCTCAGTTTGGAATTCTAAAAATTCCATTTGGTATAATGGAGTGTACGTTATGAGCAAGATTCTCTCAAAAAAAAACCCAACCCCTCGGGCTGGGTCTGACGTTTAAGGGTTAAGCACAAGTGCAAAAACTATAATAAATACTTTTAGTAGCACTTTGCAACAATTCGAAATAAGTTAAAAATTGTTACCCTCATAACAAGGATATGACGAGAAAATACTTTCAATCTTTCTAAACCTTTATTTTTGTTACCCTATATTGCTTAGACACTCATCTTCAATTTACCCAGAATGTCAACATTTTATATCTCCATTATGATTGCAACTTCCATCACCATTGCTTGGTGTAGGCACGGGTTCACCTTTCACTTGGGGTTTCACACGTTTGTTTGATTCTTTGGTCAAGGACTTTGAAGAGCCGTTGTGATCATGACTTCCACCACCACTACTTGGTGCACCCTTAACTTAGCACGGGTGAACCCTTAACTTGCTCAAACTTCACATGTTTGTTTAATTCTTTGGTCAAGCATTTTAGGGAGGCGTTGTAACCACAACTTCTACCACCACGAGCACTCAAGCACATTGTGTCCACAACTTTCATTACCCTGTGGGGGCGTATGTTCGTGCTTACCTTGGGGTTGATATTGGACTAGGTTGTGCTCTTTTGAGGCATGAGGCAAGTAGGTGCTCCTACAACAACGAATAAAAACTACAAGCTCAACATTGTTAAGACAATTCTCATAGCTCGATTCTTGCCAACGTCATGCGCCTTTGACCCACATGCAACCACACCACGCAATGTATAAATTTTTGCATAATGGAATCACAATTATAAAGATTAATTCATTTCTATAGTACTATTGAAATGCTTTTAGAAAAAAAGTAAAATTTAGTGATAGTCAAAGCTTAGAGAATTCGGAGAAATTGGAAAAAGTCTGCAAAAATATCATATCAACTTGATGATTCGGAAAGCTTGAATACTATTTAAATAAGGTGATCCCTATATAGATTGTGGATCAATCCTGCTATTACTATATGATATTGACAATACAAACAATGTATTCTATCTCCAGATTCATCAATCTCTTAGTATACTTGTTTTGCGTTACTTTTGTAGAAATTAAATGTCATAAGCTTAACTCCTTATGGTTAATTGAAAAAGACGTGCTAAAAAATTGACCTCTCAAATAAATTTATATTTTCATCTATGATTTCTAATGAAGAGATTCAAATTAGTTCTCTGAAAGTAAACATAATTTATAATTTGAAATTGATTTGTAGCTAATTGAAATCAATCCAATAAGAAACTAAGTTACATTCTCTCAAGAAAGGTTTAATGTTTCTATCTTTATTTTACATTTGCCAGAGACCTATTTTAATTCCTAAAGTTTTGCATTGATTTGGACTTACCAAGTCCAAAGTTGAAAAAATAGATAAAAAACCCTTGGTCTACACTGTCTCTACACGAGCTATGTAAAGTTTCTTTTCAATATTTTTACTTTCTACACATAAATATGTAGTACATTAACACTATTATGAGTAGTGTACCAACTCTTAGGTGTTATTTTTCATTCAAGAAATTATTTCATTCAAATAAAGACAAAAATAATTTCAGGATCATAAAATAGATAGAGTTATTTTTAGTATTTTCTTTTTGCACACATTTGATAGTTGAGAGCATAATACAACAACTATGGCCAATAATCTTGACTTTAGGACCTCTATGAATTTTTTATTACCAAGAGGTACAAAATATTAGCTTCTAACTTTTGTAATGTGCTGAAAATTCATAGAGAGAAGAACTTATGATTAAGATTAAAGACCGTGAGTAGATATATATTTATATTTGTGGCGAGCTTAAAAGTTAAAGGTAAAAGCTCTACATATTTTTAAGCTCTAGAAAAAAAAAAAAACATAAAAAATAGAGATTCTTAGCCATGGGCAGCATATAATTGATAAATTTCACTTTATTCTCCTTCACATGCCACAATATGAATAGAAAGGATATGACTTTTTCTCATAAAGAGTTTGAAGTGACTCTACTACACCATGTTGCTTGGTTGTGTGCTTGCAAGTGTTAAATATCTATGCTTATTATATTTTTAACAACAATAATTTTATTTCCTATGAAATAATAAACCTTTTGGTCCTTCCTCATTTTCCTGCACAACCTCTTGGAGTACCTATTTTCGTCTAAAGTAAGAATGTTGAATTAATCTCATTAAATAAAAACATCTGGTTTTGGAAATTTCATCACAAAAAGTATTTTGTTCATATCACTAGTAGGAAATTACGTTCCTTTGATTAGAAAATGTAGTCATGTTGTTCAAAATGACTAAATCTATATGAGTAGGAATTTGACTCTTCGTAGTCATTTGAAGTACGTGCCATGAGTGTATTTAATCCCATAACTAGAACTATGATTATAGATAATCATAAAATTCACTTCAAATGACTACTAAGAGTCAAATTCCTTGTCATATAGATTTAGTCACTTTGAACAACATGACTTCATTCCCTAATTAAAAAAAAAAAAAAAAAAAAACCGTGTGTTTCTACTAGTATATTTCACCTATGGTAAAAAATGGGAGGAATTCCCAATGCATAGTGTTGAGCACTTAATGCTTACTCCAAGTAGAATTTTCTTTTATTTAATTTTTATTTAATTTTTTTTGAAGGAAGGGGTTATTGGCAAACTTCAAAAAGTAAAAAAATATAGTAATATATAGCCCTACTTTTGCAAAAAAAAGAAATTATTATCAAAGTTTATGAGATCCCTCACCCTAAACCTCAAACCATCTATTGAGTAATCAATACCCCTACAATCAAGCAATCAACCAACAATAAACAAAATTCTGCTGAGATAAGTTGTTCTGTACTAAGCGATACACCCTAGTGTACTTTGATCCACATACTTACAAGCTTGTTCCAAATTGTCAAAAGAGCCTCATATCGATGCTCCATATTTCAAAGATCTTGTGTCAAAATCTAGTGTCCATTTTAGCATTAAATCATCATGTAGTCTTTCTATTTACAAACAAGTAACCCTGTCGATTTATTGATTTAGTGATTGATAACTAATCTGATACAAGTAAAAACCACTTAACACATATTTCGTTATAATTATGGTAATATTCACTAATTTTGAGAGATTAGAGTTTAGCTCGAGTCGAGCTAAATGTACCCATAGAGTACATTTGGCTCAACTCAAGCTCACTTGTCATCCATTTGATAATTTGAATATTCTCATTATAACGAAATAGGTGTTACTTAGTCAAAGAAAAATTAATATTGAAATGTGAAATTCTCGCAAAAATAAACCTAATAAATAATTAATATCTGGGAACTAGTCAAACTTAAAAAACTCCAATTGAAAATGACTTGCATACATAATTGTCAACATCTATCATAATAGGGTTTTACTTGAAAAACACCAACCACTACAATCTTCCAAAACCTCAACTGAAGCCAATTAACCAACTCACATACATGTAAAAAAAAAGAAAACTTGGCAAATATTTTGAAAACATGAATGGTGCAATCAATGACTATCCACTTAGTAACCTCGAGCCTCATGAAAACATAGTCACTAGACTTTGAAGATTCAAATATTGCATTACATCTTTAAATGAAACCAAATATAAAGTTAACATGAATTCAACAAGATTATTCCATAATCTTTCAACAATTGATCAAAAGTTTCACATAGTTATTTACATGGGACACTTATCGTACCGGCGACCTCAAGTGGCCATCACCGGATGATACATGGGTGACCAAACATCATCCACCGATGGACCCTCATCCTCACCACTCCTCGTCCATCGTGGGTGCTCCAATCATCGTCCTCACATACTCCATCCACCCTCTTCATTCACTCCATCTGTGGATCACCCGGTGAAGTCACAGGTGGAGGTCCACTACTACATCCTACGTAACTCTTCGTAATATAGCATGTAACAGTCTTCGTGTTGCTACAATCGAAGGGCTGGTTTGATAGTCACGATCAATCGACTGACCATGGAGATTCGAAATTCAACCTCCTCACGAGACGGACCCTACGACCCCTCCGACCGAGAGAGATCAAGACGAGAGACTTTCGAGATCGATGATATGCCTGACTATAATTAAGGTGAGAACTGCACTAAGTGTTTCTTCACTTGCTAGTTGCCCGTCCGCTTGTTAAATATAATCTTTTGTATACAGAGATTGAAAAGCTTATCACAGCTTTTCGTGACTGCTTTTCGTGGTATCTTCGTTTGGTTAGACTTCGGCCCAGACATGGCAGACATAGAAGCTCTCGATCCTCCGAAGTCCGTGGTCGAATCAGCTGGAGCCTCATCAGACATGGCAGACATCGAAGCTCTCGATCCTCCGAAGTCCGTGGTCGAATCAGCTGGAGCCTCATCAGACATGACAGACATCGAAGCTCTCGATCCTCCGAAGTCCGTGGTCGAATCAGGAGCCTCATCGTCTGCGGCACTTCCAATTCCAAAAAGGCATCTGAATCCAGTCATTCCACCAGTCATTCCAGTGGGTTTGGATAACCTAAATAACACATGCTATCTCAATAGTGTGCTGCAATGTTTACGGTACACTCCCCAACTTGCTGTGTACTGCCTAGGGCGGGAGCATTCAACCACATGTACGTCTCCAATTCTAGCAACCTCGCACTTGTGCTTTTGATCTATTCTTTTGGTGTTTTTACGTCTCCGATCCTTCTAGCAATCTCGCTCTTGTGCTTCTGATCTTTTCTTTCGGTGCTTGAGGAGACATGTTCCGAAGTTAGATTTAGTACGAACTGTTCAGACTAAGGCTTTCAAGGCTTTCAATCTGGAGTCGACAACGCTGAATATTCATGATAAGTTTCTACGATTGTTGTAACACTTGGTGATTGTCTGATTCATGCAGGCGAGCGTCATGATAAGTTTCTACGATTGTTGTAACACTTGATGATTGTCTATTCATGCAGGCGATGTACATTCTGCATCATGGAGTATACAATTTGTTCGTTGTTTGACTCAAAGAAACGAGTCGAAGCGCCTTTGATGCTCTACAAGCGACTGCTGGCCAACTCCACGATCTTCCAACCGGGACGTCAAGAGGATGTGCATGAGCTTTTGCATTTTCTGATCAACGACTGTGGGGATGGATTCCCTTCAAGGAAGAAGTCGGCACCCCAGATCATTTTCGGCGGTGAAATGCAACGAGACATCGAATGTCGATCGTGTGGAAAAGTATCGACCAGCAGAGAGGACATGTTGGGTTTCAGCCTGAACATTGCCGGATTAACCACCGTCTCCGAAGCATTCGCTGCTTTCTTTGAACCTGAGGTTCTAGATGGAGAGAATCAATACAAGTGCGATGGGTAAGGCTCAGACACTGTCTAACAAAGTTCCATCTATGGCTCTTCATATGTGCATTACAGAATGCTTGAATGGTGCACCTTTGTTTGTGCAGGTGCAACAACCTTTCGGATGCCGATATGAGAATGTCGATTCGTGAAGCACCGGAAGTGCTCACCATCCAGTTGAAGAGGTTCGATCCCTTGACTGGGAGAAAGTTAAACAATTACGTCGAAATCAAGGGACACCTTGACCTTGACGAGCACATGACAGATGAGAGCGATGAACTTCCGGTAAGCGTCACTCAGTCATCGTTGCTATTTTTTTGTGCAAACTCAACCTCAACAGAGAGATTAAGTCTTCTGATGCTTGGAATTTGAATCCTTTTTAATTAGTGCGCATCTAACCTCAATTTCGTTAAGATGGCACTATGTCTTGACTGTGCCATTTTGTCACACCACATCTTACATTTGTGCTCATACACAATGCTGTAATATCACATTTTTTTTTGTAATATCACTCCTCTATGTACATTTCCTAATATCACCTTCAAATTCCATTATATCACTTGGTTTTTGATATGCACTTCAGAAAGTTGAGGTGTGCCATTTTAACGGATTATTGCTATTTTAACGGAATTGGGGTAATCTATAAAATGTTGTTAATTAGATCATTTGTTTGTTTAGGCTAAGTATTATC
Organism: Bryum argenteum; assembly: GCA_037043015.1. Classification (NCBI taxonomy): domain Eukaryota; kingdom Viridiplantae; phylum Streptophyta; class Bryopsida; order Bryales; family Bryaceae; genus Bryum; species Bryum argenteum. The sequence continues at coordinate 10,466,038 of CM073323.1, read as the reverse complement.
TCTATGGAGTAATCGTACATGAAGGTAGCTCCTTGTTCTATGGACACTACTACGCATATGTGAAGGTACACCTTCTTACCATTTGATTGATGGTTCTATGCTTTTAGCAAAATAATACGTAATTCGTTATAATGGGAAAATTCAAATTATCAAATTGATGACAATTGAGCTTGATTTGAGCCAAATGTGCTGTGTGGGTACATTTAGCTCGCCTCGAGCTAAACCCACATTTCTCAAAATCGGTAAATACTACCATTATAACGAATTACGTGTTAAATGTTTTATATATTTTCCTTACTAGGATTTGGGGACCGGATTTTCAATGTTCTTCTGTCAAAATGCTCAAGTAAAGCAACATCATGTATGTGCTTCTTACAATCTTATGCAAAGTTATCAATTTTATAAGTGACATGATCATTTAAAATAAGGTTGAACATAATGCTAGAGTAAGTACCAAGATGTTGCTTCACTTTAACAATGTTCGTATAAAATGTTGCAGATCATCTTGTGAACATTTGTAATAAGTCATACTAATGTATAAGTCACACTAATGTATAAGTAGTCTTCTTGCAATTGAGGAAATATATCGTACTCATACGTCATAAGAATTGATTTGATTGAAAAAGTGAATATGAGATAATATGGGATACAACTAATATTTTGTCAATTATCCATTGCAATGCAGGAGCCAAGAGGGCAGTGGCACAAGTGTGATGATGACTGCGTGAGTGAAGTGAGCGATGAGGAAGTCTTGGCATCTCCCGCTTATCTTCTTTTCTACACATGAGACTAGAGGACGTGAACACCGTAGTAGCAAGTTTAAATTAGTTCTGGCTTTGAATTGTGAAATTTGAATTATAGTATCTTAAGGAAATTGATTACTTCCAACAATTGTGGGCTTGTAGCCTTATGGGATATATCAAAGAGGGTTGTCTCACATGACACACTTTTTGTATTGTGTGTCTAAGTGTTCGACATGTCTAACTTGTGAGTTTGAGAGGAATGTTCGACTATAGAAAATGCATAGTAAAACCATGAACATCTGCCTCTTCGATGTCGTCAACCTCCTCCGAGGGCGAATGTTGGTCTGTGTGTCATGTTGACAATGTCGCACAAGGCAACCCTAATATCAACTATAGAAACTATAACCTCAATTCCGTTAAAATGGCACTATGCCATGATGTGCCATTTTGTCACACCAAATCTTACATACAGTGACCTTCAAAAGTGTCCCAATGTTTATAATTTGAAAGTTTGGTGAGTCACCACATAGTGATTGCATGCTAGACTGACATGGCATCAATTTAGTTACATACTATCATTAGTAAGGTAATCAAGGAGCAAGGCTTACCACTTGTCTCTACATGTATGTGCATGAATTGAAGCTCTAGATATTTTCTCTTCATTGGGACAGTTTTGAAAGTACATATGAGTGAATCTTGTATGCATAGCAAGTGAAGTGTACATGCATTGTGAATTGCTTGGTTTGTGTTCTGTTGTGTGTATTTGTTCTTCTTGCGTCATATATTTGTTTCTTTCGTGTTTAGCTTCACAAGTGAAAATGGTGAGACCATTGTCCGGGGGAAGCAACAAGGTATACTCTCTTTGCTTCAAAAAGGTTGTAGTGTGAGAGAGATAGCAAATTCTTTGCATGTTGGTAAATCAAGTGTACAGAGGCTCCGTAAGAAGCATTTTCCAGATGCAAAGCTTTTAGTTGGAGGTAGACCACGCAAGTTGACAAGTGCAATGGAGCGGTCTTGTGTAACTAGTATAACAAGAGGGAAGGTGTCTCGCAAGAGAAGCTACTAAACATGTGCAAGAAGTTTTTGGAGTACAAGTCGGTGAAGTTTCTTGTCGCCGTGGACTTTGTAGAGCAGGTTTGCAATCGCATGTGAAAGAAAAGAAACCACATTTGTCACGCAGTAATATTAGGGCTCGCTTAGAATTTTCCAGAAAGTATCAGCACTATACTATTGATGACTGGAGTCATGTGATATTCTCAGATGAGACTAAAATTAACAGATTTTCTTCAGATGGGAGAGTTTGGTGTTGGGTTCGTGATCCACGGGAACTTTCGAGAGCGGACCGTTATTCCGATCATTAAGCATGGTGGTGGTTACGTGATGATATGGGGATGTATGTGTATACATGGACCTGGCATGATGTGTAGAATTGAAGGTCGCCTCAATCAGCATGGTTATCAAAAAATCTTGGAGGAGCATCTCCATGGTACAATTCAAAAATATAATTTAGATCCATCGGGAGTCATATTTCAACATGATAATGCACCTATACATACCAGTAATAGTATGAAACAATGGTTTTCTAGGCAACCTTTTGGTGTCTTATCTTGGCCTGCTCAGTCTCCAGATTTGAATCCTATAGAAAATCTATGGGCAATTTTGAAAAGGAGATTGAATCGATATGACACACCACCAAAAGGGATACTTGAATTATGGTTTCGTGTGGAAGAAACCTTCCCTTCTATCACTGTTGATGATTGCAAGAGACTTATAGAATCAATGCCCAGACGAATAGCAGCTGTATTAAAATCCAGAGGAAAATGGACAAAGTGGTGAGGAATTTCCATGTTGGACGTTCAAAAGTGTACCAATGTACAGAGTAGCTTTAGGTTTTTTTCTTTTCTCATTGAGCGCTTCAATTTTGTTGGAATTTTTGTAATCAATTAGTACATTGTATGTACTATTTCAATAAATTTACTACATTCCATTCCATGAGTTTCTCTTACCTACATTATTTTTTGAATGTAACATGTACAAACATTGGGACAGTTTTGAAGGTCACTGTATGTGCTCACACGGAATGGTGTATTCTGTAATATCACAATTTTTAAAAATAATATCAATCAGGACTTCATATATATGGTCACTCATTTTCCATAATATCACCTTCAAATTCTGTTATATCACATGGTTTTTGAGCTACAGTTCAGAAAGTTGAGGTGTGCCGTTTTAGCAGCATAGCGCCATTTTAACGGAATTGGGGATCTATGTAATATAGGATGTTTAGTATTGGCATGAGTGAAGTAAGAGAATGTAATTGAATGATAAGATTAAATCAATATTATTTTCATAAAAATCAAGTTTTGACTTAGCTATATTGTGAATTGCAAGGTTCGTGTCTTTGAGGACAAAGCGAATGGCATGCAACCTTCTCTCTAATTGTAAGGGAACCATATCAAGCTCTAGTATCCACACTAATATCTAATTTGAACCTTCACAGTGTACTTTATCATCTTAATTATATGATCACAAGTATATCATCATTATCATTATATGATGGATCAAAACAAATTTTTTGTGAGTTGATAAAGAATTTACGATGAGGAGTATGGAAAAATCATTTGGTTGTTCTATTTCATTGTATTTGGTACAATAATTATCCAAAATGTTCATAGTGTTGTAAAAGGGAGGAAAGATGGTCAATCATAGACTAAGAAGTAAGCAAAGAAAATATTGTAAATTATGGTGTCACTCTTAGCAAAAGGCTTCACCGTCATATCTTCAACTCACATTGGTTTTTCAAATGTGTCATAAGCTAAACCTCACTCTCTTTAAGATTTACGTGCAATCTCTGATGGAGCTATGCATTCCACTCGTAACACTTAATTCGTTATAATGGTATTATTCACTCTTTTTGAGAAATGTGAGTTTAGCTCGAGTCGAGCTAAATGTACCCACATAGTACATTTGGCTCAACTCAAGCTCAATTGTCATCAATTTGATAATCTCAATATTCCCATTATAAGGAATTACATGTTTCGTATCGGTTTCTCACATGTGTCGCAATAAACCCTTAAAGGTCTAAGCGTGCCGCTCCACCAAATATATCGTGTTTCTTGCGTATTTGCATGTCTTCAGATCTGTAACTTGGAGTTTACCCTCAAAGGAAGTTTGTATTCAAACAAATAGCTTACTATTGATACATTGGTTGCACACTTGCACCATTCTGTGACATACCTTGTGATTTGCAAGGATTTAATTGTGGAAATAAATACGGGATATGGAAATACAAATACGTTTGTAGAACCAAACGCAAATTGCAATCAATTGGCTCATAGATTTGCTCGGCATTTTATTTGAGGCATGCACATCATAAATACACTTATGAGCACCGTTGGGATTGAGTTGTGGTGTCACGGATTTTTTTTTTTTTTTTTTTTTTTTTTTAAATATCAAGAGTATGGAACAGATGTCAACTCACTGTCCTGTGGTTTCTTTTCATGCAATCTCACACAGACCCTAGGATTAATAACCTCCAATAGATGCATATGTATGATTCCCGAGGTTAGGATAGGATCTCAGAATTAGAGGGAATTATGTGTGAACTACTTTTCCTTTTCAACTTTGTCATTTCAACTATTTTTCACTTAATTTTGTGAAAAAAGACATGTTGGAAATGACAAGGTTATTGTTCACAAGAATGCGTGTAACTTTCAACATCGTACACAAAATGCATAACACAGATACTTGCAAAGAAAGTGCAGTGATTGTAGTTTCGTAAGGATGTAAGCGGAGACGAAGAAAGAGCCTCGATACGAGATTCTGGAATTCATAAGGCTGCAGTACATCAATCAATGGGCTCGATAACCATCGGAAAGCTTCCATCGACATAGGGTCAATGGTGCACTTGCTGAACAAACTTCTTCTCTCCCTACACTCTAAACAACAACGGCCATCTCTGAGACTAAAAAAATGAAACGAAAAAAATGAAACTAAAAAAATGAAATGACAACTATTTCTCAAACTGATTGAACAGCAATGTCCAGTCATCTCGAACTCTACTGAACCCAATCAGAGACCGTACTAGGAACTGATCCACTCCGCAGCATAACAGGCATGCACTAAGTGCTGAAAATTGCTTGCTACACACTTACCAGCTCCTACATTGACTGGTGACTGGTGGACATTAATCGAATGTCCACATCCTATTCTTCAAGGTCGACTTCGGTATCAGATTCCATCACTGAATGGATGGATTGCCTCGCCAATTTGCTGCATGTCGGTTTCTCCTTCGAGCTATCGTACTTCCCGGCAGCCCCTGAAGGGCTTCGTTTTCTAGTTCCAGGTTCGTCTTTCTTCTCCACGGCAGCTATTGAAAGCTTCAGCTTCTTCGGCATCAGCTTCGCCGCCGCCAGCTCTTGAAACTCTGCGGTGGTGTACAGGCTTGGCTTGAAATTAGTGATGACATGCTGCAATTTATAAGTGACATGTTCCTTCCGATTTAAAAAGAGCAATGCTTTGTCGTAAGCTCGGGCAGCTTCCTCCGCCGTGCCAAATCTTCCCAGAGAGCACTCATCTTTCTGGTCGCCAGTGACAGAAATCTTCGCTTCGAACCTCTTCTTTCTCTCGCCTACGCCTCTATAGCCCACTTTACCTCTTGCGAAACAGCCGGCCGATCGTTTGAGGTCCCACACGAAGTCCCTCATTGACCACTTCCCGACATCCGCCATGTAATCCGCTTGCGTAGACTCGGGAAAGTTGAGAGTGTAGGGTGATCCATCTTGGGCAGTCTTCTTGAACTTGATGGCTGCTCTGTCGTGCACATGCTGCGCCTGCTCCTTGGTTTTGAAGGTCCCGAAGAAAATCTGTACGCCCTTCTTGTCGCTGTTGGGCACCTTCGTGTTGTTGACCCACAAGTACGCCTCATACATATCCCCCCTAGGACTGACCCCGATCATCTTATTGCCACCTTGCTCTAACACATAGAACGAATCCTGCTCTTCATCTTTCTTTTCCTCTTTATTCAGGTTCTCAAATATAGCTGGATCGTCTATGGTAAAGTTGTGAAGCTCCTCTTTCCATTCGTCCCATTGCTGCTGAAGTTTCAGATGGTCTCCATGAGCATCGACCAAGTTAGAAGGCGGGGCGAGCTCCTGACTATCATCATGCACAGGAGTTGCAACATCTCCGACCGCCTCATCCGAAGCACCAGCCTCATCCGATTCACCAGCCTCATCCGATTCACCAGCCTCGTCCGAAGCTCCGGCCTCCGCATTCGGATCATACATTTGGTAGTTGTCCGGATTTGTAGGGGAGTTATTGCCGACATCATCATGCATGATGTGATCAAGTATCTCCTGAAAAGTATAATTTTTCATGCTTTCCCAAAAACGAGCCTCAGGATTGTCAGAACTGGGATTGTTTGCTTGGATACTCGCGTAAAGCTCTTGACGAATTTGTTGACGAATTGCGACGCTCCTCCTTTGATGATCCACAAGTTAGTTTTACACTTCCGACGGTCTCAAGAAATTTTAGGCGACAGAACTCACGAACATTTATTTACAATCAGTAGAAGACAGTTGGACATCATAGTTTTACAATGCAAGTCTAAGCTCAGGAAGTAAAACAACTATAATCTTGTTTGACAGCAGGGTTGTCTTGTACGATAGTAGTGAATGTCAGATACACACAAAAGACACACACGACACAAGACACACACGACAAGAAGATACATACGACAGAAGAGCTCTTGAACGTCAGAAAGAAAAGGAGATAGACATTCGCCCTCGGAGGAGGTAGACGGGATAGACGACATCGAAGTTAGAAGCAAATGTTCCTATTTTTACTAAGCATTTTCTAATAAGGTCCCACATTCCCATTGAACTCGACGTCGACGAATATGTTGAACACGACAATTTAGACACACATTACGAAAACACATTACAAAAAGTGTGTCATGTAAGACAACCCAAGGTTCGACAGACGCAAACGGCTACCACTGAAAAGCACATAAACAAGTTAGGGTTTGTGTTTGTAAAGTTGTCATTGTTTTACAATGCAATTCTGAGCTCTGAGACGTACCACAACCATCTAAAGCATTGAATATGATGAACACCAACTACTGAAAGACCAAAAGAAGGTCTGCAACTATTGTAAAATTTTGTCTTCTTTTTGCAATACAAGTCTAAGCGAGGAGAAGTAATACAGTAAATTAGAGCGTCGATATTCTACTTGAACAAAAACTACTCAAAAAAATCTATGTCGGAGAATGAACAAGGCATGTTGCAGCATCAAAGTTTCACATTGCAAGTCTAAGCAGAGAAAGTAATACAACAATATGATGCACCAATATCTCAAAAATTGCAAGTCTAAGCAGAGAAAGTAATACAGCAATATGATGCACCAATATCCCAAAAAACGAGCGGGCTGAAAAGCAGCAACTATGTGGCAAACGACCGAAGCTAAGCTTGAAAGACCGTAACCTCTTTCTCATCATGAGGAGCATGAACAAAACTATGAATGATACTCGACACTGCAATTAGATTGACATTAGACATTAGTGCTATAACATACCTGCCGTATGCCACAGCCGCCAACTCTGACATATCGCTTGCTTGATTAGGAGTTCTCATCGCTCAAACAAAACGAGTGACCTGCTTCGTTTCTAATCATGAGTCCCCGCAATCTATCTCAATCTATGCCAGAGAGCGTAGACATACTCTTGATATATACTAAGTATAACAATTTTCTAGAAAGGAAAAGGAGTCCGAGTGGCAGGAAGCGCAACAAAGAAGGTGCAGACAGGAACTTGAAAGGGTCCGGACTCTGGAAAAAAAATGGAAAAGTAAATACCTATATGTACCTATGAAGTGTTTGCACGACTAAACTTCAACAAAAGAAATCTATTAATCTCAAGAATTATTCATAACCAAAGGACAAACTTGTGATTTTCACCGACTTTATATTATTATGAGTAATAATTTAATCTTACACCAATCTTTAATGTCTCTTGGACGACCACATTAAGTCTCTATGTTAACCTTAAAATGACATATGATATAGTTTTCTCGAGGAGAGTTCAAACCATGTACAGTTTGACACTTGATTTAGTAAGAATATTCTATGACTGATAATAACTCTATTAGTCTATTTGTATTGTGCACAATTTCGAATTGATGAATTTGCCAACGGTCCCTAAATCCTTATTACAAAATTGTCTAAATTCTCAAAAATGACCTTATTCTTCACGACCAAAATAAATCAATCTAAGCATTATTTAGAAACTTTGATCGCAAGATCAGTCTCAAAGATAGCTTGACCTTCTACTCACCATAAAAATTGAACCCTTTGATTCTTCTTTATTTGTCAGATTAATGGTCAAAGTTGGCTCAATCCTTAAAACTCACAATTGGTCTTAAGGATCTTTAGTGACTTATAATGTACTTATAGTTACTGTATCTTATTTATTATCATTTGACTAATAGATATTAACATAATGTAAATTAGGCATGTAATTAAAATTTCTCAAAGAAAAAAAAAAATGAACTAATCAGGGCATTGTTAACGAACTCGCTACATGTAGCACCCTTTCGAATGCACACCCTTCCACATTGGTCCTTCTAAATGACCTTGCTATAATTTGCCTTCCACCACATCACGACAAAAATTCAAAAATTTCCAATAGAATCGTCCAAAGGTCAAGTTAACTAATAGTAAATAACGCGCGTTTAAATTGTAGGAGTGCGGGAGTTGGATGGATGGAGTAGGTACAGGCCTCCAAAGGTCCAGACACTCACAAATTTGTACTACCAAAGAATCATGGTTGATGAAATCAAAGGCAAGAATCGATTACTGAATTGCAATCGTGGGCATAAACAAAACTTAAGCCTTGGGAAACATGAAAAAATTGGACCTATGTGCGATCATATACACTTGAATTTTAGTAACTTTTCAAATATCCCGGGTTTACTTCTAGTCTACAAGTAACATTTCTTTTCAGAGATATCATTAAAACCAACAAAAATAACTTATTCCAGAATAATCTTGTAACAGGTTTATCTTGAATGTAAGAACTCAATCTTCATGGTGCCACCTCTCTATTATCATGCTTCCGTTATTTCAAAATGATTTTTTTATTGTCCTCTGCAAGTATTTCTAAACAATGTGTCTCATATAGTCATAGACTGGGTTGTGAATCTAGGTATTAAGTTGTTTACAAGACAACCAGTTGTTAAATTAATGAATTGCACGGCCTGTAAAAAGAACCTTTGAATGCATAGAACATTGTTGTGCTTGTATGTTTCCATGACTTACTGAAATCTCTGATGATGCATATCCACTATAAATTTTTTTACCGTGGAACCCGATTAAAAGATGTTTATGGATTGAAAAGTTACGTTTGAAACATTGCGATATAGTTTTGATCCTTCAAAACAGTGATTTGAAGTTACTTTGGTTGCAACTATAGTTGCAGCACCGGGAGGATGAAGTTAGAGCTCTCGCACTCTTCGCCCTTCAATCACCCTGGAACTGACCGGCCGTGCTCTCACCATCGATTCAACACCCCCAAAACGATAGTAGAACAAATCGAGACAGTCACCCTCCTCCACTGAGATGCATCTAACATCATCGATCAACTTACAGTGAATGCTGAAAGAGAGCAACCTACCTGAACAAGCCATGGAGAATGAAGATGGCTTATGAAGGCGTCGTGTTTATCAAAGCCACTGTTAGAGACTGAGGATGAAAAGGTCGATTCTTCACTGCATCACGGTAGACATTCTTCACGCCTTCTCGTACTTAAATTGGACCAACTTCGACGAATCATCAAGCACTGAAGGGAGTCAATGAAGTCTACTATCACAAGGAGAATGCTGCAGATAAGTAAACATTTCGAGACTTCATATTGAGTTAAAATGAATAGAGAAGAAAAGCAATAGGCCACGTGCAAGGAGGTGGTCTAGATGTTTTCGAAGATATCCTCTCAATCATCAGAGGTTTACAGCATGGTAGGGAATAACATTGTCCAATTTTTTTTAGATATTTTATAGTTCTAGCTCAAGGAGGAGAATTTGTGGAGATGATATCTTATATCAATGGCAGAATTGTCGCTAAATATCGAATACATGTGAGTGACTCTATTGTAACTGTTTGATACAATGCTGTTGTATATATAATTATCTTCCAAACGCCACGGCACGCCAAGAAATATGGTTTGTGTGCAAAATGCAGTATGGGCTTGGATTGCAGAATTTGTACATCAGTTGCTTGCCCTGGACGAGCTCTGTCATGGCAGGTTGAGGAAGAAGCAAGAGTCACTCTTAGAAGTGCACCAGCTAGAATTCATGTTCCACAGTCGACCTTCACCACCGAGGATTCAGGATCGTTGCCTACCGAGGCAAGAATCACTCACTGTCGAGGAATCATGGTTGAGGCTGACGCCTCGGCAGGCATGAACAAATTAGACGTATAAATTGGATCATATGCAGGTAGACAGATTCATTCGAGAGTCTGTGCCTTCAAGCGTGATTGCTTTAGTGCCAGTGTTGTGAGAGTGCTAATTAGAACTGCATCGTATAGTTTTGGGAGGAGTAAGAAGTGATGGGGATCTACGAGGAAGAGCATGTGGTCGTGCGGAAAGCTTCGAAGCCCGGGGACGTGACGGAGATTACTATCAATTGTGCCGACAAAGTGGGCCTGGCTTGCGACCTCACCCGCATTGTATTTGAGTTCGGCCTCCATGTAACCAAAGGAGGTACGTACATTGTTCACTCTTCTGCTTAGAATTCTAGAATAGCCTCAATCTCTGCTTTACAAGGCTTAGATGTTGTAGTTGATGCCATCCTTTATCGATCGGTTGATTTGTGTGTATGCCGAGGCAATTGTTCCATGCACAATGTTCGTCCCGGAGTGACGTAGGGAGCTCACAACGTTTCTTTCCTCGATGCTGTGCAGATATAGTAACGGAGGGGAACTGGTGTTTCGTGGTGCTGTGGGTGAAACCGTTTGCCTGTGAGTCGAATGTGCATTGGCCGGCGCTGAAACAGCTTCTAGAAGGCATGTGCCCGGCTGCTTTGGCTCAGTGCTGGTCACCTCCAAAAGCTTCTCCTCTCCAGCTCGTTACATGTGCCGATCATGTGTACGAGGACTTGAATTGCTCAGCGATAATAAATGACGACCCAACAACTTTCACTCGAAAGAAACAAGTTCACGATCCTGTTGTTGTGAGTGTGGACAACAGCACGAGCCCCGTTCACAGCCTGCTCCACGTCTCGTGCAAGAACCGGAAAGGCTTGTTGTACGACTGCCTCCGGGTAGTGAAGGACTTCAACCTAAAGGTGGCACATGGGCAGCTTCCGGATGTTGATTCGAAAGGCAACACCGAGCTCTGTCTGTTCTTGCTAAATTCATACGACCACAAAATCAGTCACGATCAAGTGACGGCTTTGGTGCAACGCATCGAAGAGGAGATTGTAGATCCTGTTCGGATGAAGGTGGGGCGAAGTGGAGACCACATGAAGCTGCTAGTTGCCACTCCCATTACTAGCAGCTCGGGTAAAGGTCGTCCTGGAGTGGCGAACGACGTCACTCAAGCTCTGAACAATCTGGGCATCAGGATTTTTATGGTAAACCTTGCTCACTCACTGATAGTGTATCAGTTGTAGCCATACTTAGGCAGTTATCATTTATGCATGAAGAATGCAATGTGATAGAGTGGCATCTGATTGTGTGGCAGGCTTGTGCATGGAGGCATGAACAGAGAGGGAAGTGGTGGGAGATGTACGAGTTTCTGCTGGTGGACAATGGCGAGCCATTTGTGATTTGCAGCAATCGTATTATGGATCAAGTGCGAGAGAGTTTGTTGAGCATTCAAGGTCAGCAACAATTGAAAATTGAAGTCAACTACGACAGCCTTGGAAAAAGTTTCTGGGATAATCTTGGATCGCAATTTAAAAAGCTTTGGATGGAATGAAGTTGGTTCGTTCCAAGGCTGTTCTACTTCATAGATTTTGATATTAATGAGCATACATTGTATGATCTTCTTGATCATACACTTGAATGAATTTTAGTCACTCTTTAAGTATCCCGGTCGCTTTACTTCTGGTTTTGTTTTAGGGTTAATGCCGTCGGAGACCCTTCAAAAGCTTCTGTATAACCCTAAAGGTGAGCGTAACCCTCTAAATTACTATTTATAAATCATAGGAAGTTGAAACCTTCTAGAGGTTGTCCTAGGGGTTTTTCATACTTTTTCAAATAGTCATCTCATGATTCAAAATTCCGTATAATTTAGAAGATATTCGTGGTCAATTTTGAAAGCACTATTTGAAATACGCTCAAAATTGCCCAGAGTGTAGTATATGCTCATTTAATCTCATAATCTGCCCAAAATTGATTTAAACGCAGAATCTTCAAAAGATTCACCAAAGATTGAGATTCTACCTTTTTTCAAGGATTGATATTATTATTATTATTATTTTAATTATTTATTTTATTTTACGTGTAGAAAAGGTAGTAAGGCATTATCTTATCGTTTGGATTTTCGATCTAATAATTTTTGCATGTCTATTTAATTGTTGAAAATAGGCATTTGTATTTGAAATTCAGCATACCTCCATGTAAATAATCAAGCATTTCCATAGGTTTTATAGGTCACATGAAGGTAGAAATTGCATAAACATGTTTTGGACTCACTTAGGAACAAGAATTTGAAGAGCCTCATATCAAATTTTGTACCACAAATGGTTCTTATCGCCCCCAAATCATAACTTTGCCATCCTACAACTTGAAAGAAAACCTTCTTAAGTTTCCAACTTTGAGCATTATGATTCCACAAATGGTGAGGAATTTGAACGTAAGATTTATTACACATGTACTAGTTAGATACGAGATCCTACGGTTATGTACTTACAAACTTTGTCAATAGTCAAAAATATACATCTTGCATTAAAAAAAATAGCAAATTTGAGGGTTTTTGGCTGCTCACCTTTAAGGAGTTAAGTTCAAAGAATTCGCTGGAAAAAAGAAACCTTTCAGAATTGAGGCGCCAGAACCCACCTTGCATCGAACTTGCATCGCATTTTCCACCACAGCAGCTTCAACTTTCCACGAACTCACAATTATAAACATTAAACAGCTTGCCCACCACTCCAAGAATATTCCACTCAACCTTAGAAACCGCATTCTCTTCACTACTTCACCTCCACTCCTCCGTCTATTCTTACAAGCTACTGTGCAGATAAATCATTCAAATGAGCTTCAAGCTCAAAGGACTCACAAGTTACTTTCCCTTTCTGAAAAGTGTCACAGACAGAGCTCGTTACTGCAATAGTCTTAAGTTTATGTGCTGCACTAAAATGGAAGCAGTCATATAAAAGTCGGGGCGGCAGTCATCAGCATTATCACCCGTTCTCGATCAAATCTTTACTCGTGTCCATTTGTCCATTAGCTTCTCAATCGGTTGAGCTGATCTATTTAGTTTTTGAATCGGGGATGCGAAGTTGATAGAGTAGGAGATGGATATGGCACGCCCTCAAACGATTCTGGTGATCGGAGGCGGACTTGGAGGTTTAGCTTTCGCTCAGATTCTTCGCCACTCTCTCGCTGCCGACACGTACAAAGTTATCATCTTTGAGCGAGATGCGACGCCGACACATCGCGGACAAGGCTACCTAATCGGCATCAACGAGCCCGGAATGTCGAGCATTTCCACCATCCCCCACATCTCATCGGTGTTCGATGAGATTAAGCCCAAGGACTACGCGGTGAACATGCTCGATAACGATCTCAACCTCATGTTGCAGCTCAAGCATGGACCCGGACCTCACGGACTCGCAGGTAGAACCCGTTCGATCAGATGATGTTGACAGACTCAAGTTTCTAGATGCTGATGATGATTTTGGTCGATCCATGGTAGGGCTCGTCAATCGGTGGAAACTACGGAACGCGCTGGCGGAGGGGCTGGATATCGAGTGGGGCAAGCGATTCGTCCGATACGAGGAGTTCGAGACGCACGTTGTGGCGCATTTCGACGACGGCTCGGAGGTGCGCGGCGACTTGCTGATCGGCGCGGACGGGGTGAAGTCGCGAGTACGGGAGCAGCGATGCCCTGCACTCCAACTGCGGCAGAGACCAGTGCTCAATATCGCAGGCATTGTACCTGTGACGCCAAGCGTACGAGAGAGAATTCCAACGGTCGTGCGACTGGCGGAGAAAGCGTACCTGAACCGAGCTCTTGGTGCGGAGGGGCACTCGCTAATGTGGATGGAGTTCGACTCTCCGGATGGCGCGCCCCGCCTCCTTTGGTCCTTCTCCTTCCCTGCGACCATCGACTCCAACGCGCCCAAGGACCCTCTGGAATTCAAACAGGTGAGCCAAAATCTCAATCCAAAACCCTAGTGTACCTAGTTCAATCGGGCACTCTTTCTGACAACTCCTGTACAGGTCATGGATTCTCATGCCAGGCATCTTGGAAAAGTGCTCGCGAGCTTCGTACAAGGAACCTCACCGGACGATTATGTACTGGAAGCGACCCACTATCTCCGAGCCGTGGTGCCCGTGGAAGGGAACCCGATGGGCAGGACGTCGCGCGTGACGTTGCTTGGCGACGCCGCGCACGCCATGACCACGCACCGCGGCCTCGGTGCCAACACTGCGTTCGCAGACGCGGCCGACCTGGCGCAAGCGCTGACGCATGTGGAAGCGCCATGGCCGGCGTTGGCGGAGTACGAAGAAAAGATGATCAAACGCGGCTTCCAAGCAATCAAGGAATCCACTCAAGGCTCAGACATGATCCACTTGGTCGGCTTCAAAAGCGTGCTCCGCGATCTGTTCATTCGAGTCCTCGGTTGGGTCCTCTGGGCCAAGCACGCTCTCATCGGCTGAAGACTTATCGAGACCCCAAATTGATTGAGCACTTGCGATTTTCCTACAGGTATCCTAAAGAATTGGTCAAGACTAAAGACTATTACTGCTCAGTTCAAGCAATTTTGAGATTCTAATAGAAAATAGAGAGTAGAATCACGCGTAAAACTCGTAGTTGGTGATGAACACTTCTCTGTACAGTACATTTGTCTCATTGAAACAGAACTCATACGTAAGAAATTGCTACAAAATGCCTGCGAATTGTCAACGTCGATGCAAACTCATCGTCATTTAGAATGAATGGAGACTCTGCAAAGGAGTGAGTGATCTTCAAAACCTTTTGTTGCTGTGACTTCAATTCAGCCACTGTCATGTGTCACTTTGTCGCAGCAAAACTTGCATTTGCATGTCTACACAAGATATTATCAAGTTCGAGTACGTGGATAAATCTTGGGAATCTGCGACCAGTGCTAGCATGAACCTCATCAAAAATGCCCGCCGTGACAATCAAAACTTTTATTTGTACTTTCCATTGTTCGACATGTTTGAACATAAAATAAATGTAGTTTCGTTGAAGATGCACTAATCCACATAGAGCTTTGCGAGCTCCCTCCTTTGGCCTATCTACCAACCCCAATTGCTTCTAATGTTAACAGTAGTATTTGCAAAGCTTTTCGGAAGGAGATAGTTTATTTTGTCAGGGTGAGCTTCGGTGGCCTTCTTCTCGTTGAGACGGTGATGCCATTATGGTACAAGAAATGCTCCCCGTATCGTATCGCTTCAACGATATCATCTGGCCATCTTTGATGGTGACCAACCCACTTACAAAGTTGTTTAAAGTTATCGTATCGCTTCAACGATATCATCTGGCCATCTTTGATGGTGACCAACCCACTTACAAAGTTGTTTAAAGTACTTTCAGTAGACGATGGGGAACATGATTTTAAGAGATACAAGAAGTGGACTTCCACCACGACTTCTTGTTTACAACTTCGATTCTAAGAAATGCAAAGAATCTGTACAACCTTCGTTGGGGTGTTGAGGATCCAATTTTTTTGGACAATTCGCAAAATACCACTGTATGCTACCGTGGAAAGCTCTATTTGGGGACTTACAAGCGCCCTCTCCCACGGTGACCGAAACATACCATCTACGGCAGGCGGCTTTTTGGAACTGGGCATAAGATTTTGAGCACTGAGATTCCTCTTCTTCAAGAATACAACCTTGGAGTCCAAATCGAAGCTATTGACTTCTCACCCGGAACTTGGCGTTGGTAGAGTGCAGGAACTTGGCGTTGGTAGAGTGCATGGGTCGTTTGTATGCAGCACCTCTTAAAAAAGAGGTGCATCAGCCAAATAGAAAATTGAGTTCGACGGAAATAGAAAATTGAGTTCGACGGAATGTGTGGGAAAATGCGACTAGGATGGGCTTGACATACATGCCTCTTCAATTTTATATCTTCTCGTTGGAAGGAGATGTTGGAATTAAGGAACATGGGGTCTTACGCATCCAGTTTAAGACAAGGAAGGAAGAACTTTAAGTATATTGGACGTAAATATCATTGACCTGGTAATCCACAGGTTAGTTAGTTTTTGCCTTTTATGGTTTGGTTGTGAATTACCAGGTGCGAATCTAAGTTGAAAGATCATGTAACGTTGATATCATTGTGATTCCACATTGGCTCTAAATTTTCGCTTGGAGCGGCACCATTTTAGTCTCCACATAGTCTACCGAATAACAAAGCTCTTACAAGTGGGGGCTTTGTTTTATCAAGTAAAGTGTCTTGATTTTACTACTAATATTAATCAAGATTTCCTAGAATATAATAATTATTTTAATGAGGTTGAAATAAAGGCTTGCCGTCGGAATTCCTTACTTCAACTTCACACCAGCATATACATACTGAACCAAAAAGTGACCATTCATAAATATCATTTTAAATTTCAACTCCTTATGCAAGATAATTGTTGTTGATAGAAGAAGTCAACCTTATTTAGCTAGAAGTATTTGAGCGTAACTAAGAAAATTGCAAGTGATTCTCAAACCTATCTTGCTATTGTGAATAATATTCCAATGGTTTGTAGAGGTTTTATGAAGCCTTTTCCTTTAGCCTTTTAGAATACCTACAATTCCCTATCTTGCCCTCTAAATGAATGTTCTTCCTTTTTGAATCAAGATATTAGCGATATCACAATGTTCATGAGTGACCATAACCTCAATTTTGTTACAATGGCAATATTCCGTGTGCCATTTTGCCAAATCTCCTATGAGCCATTTTGCTCGCATTCTAAAACGTGCCATTTTACAAGCATACTTTTGAACTGTAGTTCAAAAATATTTATGTTTATAATATCACACATTTTTTATGGTTTTTGACCTCTGGACATAGTCAAAGGGCAATATTTATAAGTTCATGATTTTACATAGGAAATGGAAAGTGAGTTTTAGTCGGCAATCTTTTAAATGATTTTCCTCTCATTGTTTCCGCTTCTATGCCACTCGCCCTTTGTATCTGCTAACAATAGAATCAAAGTTCCTAAACTTTCGAAAGAAAAACTTAAATTACCAAAAGTTACTTGAAAAGTACTAAAACTTATTGAAAGCTTGTAGTTAAGATTACTTGTGTAAATATCACGATAATTAATTATTGGGTTCAATGGGTTGTCAAACGATCCTTCATATTGTCATTATCATAATATGTGAAAAACACAATAATGAGTGAAAATAAAGGTCGTTTAAATATCACAATATTATATTATTGTGTTGCCAAATGTAGCCTAGAGTGTTTCACAACTACAATGCATGGTAGATTGTTGGGCAACCAAAATAAAAACTTTTAGCCCAATAGGCACCCATAAGTAATAGGAGCTTGGTTTCGTGAGGGCCACCTTAGTGTTTGGGAACATTTAAGGTAGTGCCCAAAAGGGCTCGCTCTCTCAAAAATACAAAAATTTAATTTTTAGCTTCATTAAGTCAATGTGTATTTACCATGTAGTTTTTAGGCCTCAAACTTGTACATTGGTCAAAAAATGATTGCTTGGGGGTGTCAGGCTTGATTATGTAAAACTACATACAATTATAATCATGTTATCACATTTGTTTTATCCATGATATTTCAAATTGTCATGAACCAAAAAACCCTGTAAAACTTGAGTATAAAAACCTCTTCGTAATAAAGTGTCAAAAAAACTCGACGGCTTTAATTAATTCATGTCTCTTATCAAATCAACCAATATGTTATATTTACATTTATAGTTTCACTTATGTATTATTTTGTGCTATAGAAGTAAGAATTGAGTTAGAATACAACCTTATTATTTAAATTGTTATTTTGTGAGGCACTTTTACGCCATATTGGACAAAAATTTGTGTAAACCTTTTCTAGTAGTGGACTCACAGACTCCTACATAGTTCCAAATTTGCTATATCAAAGTTAACATCCACAATTCCTATCCGTATGATAAACATCTATTTAGGGAGCTTGATATGAATAAGGTCAACTAGGTAGTAGTTCCAATTTCTTAGATTGTTATGTATAAAATAAAAGAATAGAACCTTTATAATGATTTATTTCTCACCAATTAAATTGTAAATGTTTAAGCTCTTGTAAGGCACCAAAAGTCCCCTTACAACCTTGTTGTAGAAGATTGAAGCACTGAGTACCTTGAGGCCTAAAATGAGTATCCTAAAGCTCAAAATGAGTATTTTAAGGCTCAAATAAGATCTTTTGACTGTTAAGAAAAAAAAGGGAAAAAAAGAAACTTAATTAATGAATATTAGAGGTTGATGTAAGATATGCATTGCAATTCCCATATTAAGATTGTCACCAATGAATTGTTGATATATCTCCAAACCAAGAGTGTTTTGAGAATTCAATGCATGGTGGACGGTTAAACAACCAAAATTGAGACAAAAAAAATAAAATGTTAGAGGTAAACATGCACATACTTAGAAGTTAAAGAAACAGTACATGAAGGGCCACGTTGATGTTTTTGGACACTCAAAGAAGTGCCTAGAATGCCTAGATCACCTTTGAAGATACGTGAATTTAAACCATAAATCGTACAAATAACTAATTGAATGTGTGTTAATACAAAAGGAACCATGAGAATTCCTACCAAAATCTACATGATGTATACTTTTAAGAGAGAAAAAATGATTCTTCACAATTTATATAAATAATATGGTGTTTATAACTTCTATCTTCATTCATTTATAGTGGACTTTTGCTCCTTGGTTCCTTTCCAATATGGTCTAAATAATGCATGAATAGTTTAAAGCAACTCCACATACGACAAAAATCTCATCCTTCTTTTCTAGGCACTTTAGGAATGAGCTGAATGAAATTTTC
Organism: Bryum argenteum; assembly: GCA_037043015.1. Classification (NCBI taxonomy): domain Eukaryota; kingdom Viridiplantae; phylum Streptophyta; class Bryopsida; order Bryales; family Bryaceae; genus Bryum; species Bryum argenteum. The sequence goes on along the minus strand of CM073323.1, from coordinate 10,447,084 downwards.
CTCAGCAAATAATAATATCCCAGTCCCAAGAATAGGAACCATCTTTTGGCAACCTTATTAACTCAACATAATCACAAACATCTAAGAAGTTAACTTGAACATTCATCATTTCGATCCCACACCTTGTAATTAATATCCAAAAAATTATCAATGGAAACAATAATATATTGTATTGAAAATTTTCATAAGCAGCGTGAAGTACAAGAGCAATTTCTATACATCATCTTTTAATAAAAATATAAATTTTGAGATTGTGCAAACACAACGTCAGCCTTTAAAGATTTTCTCTATGGAATCCACATTTTTTATTGCCGCATCAAAAGACCTCCTCGCTGCTTTAGTTTGCTTGATGAAATCTAACTTCATGCTCCGAAGTTGCTTGAGAATTTTGAATGCTCGATTGGGCTGAGGCTCTTCGTGAGTCGTTGTTGCTGCCGGACCATCACGAGAGTTTGTGCGTGCTTCGACCATCACTTGCTCATCATTCTCCTCCCGGATCCTGGCCAACTGAAACTGGGTATGAATCGCAGCAAACATTCGGCGCGGAGGGTGATCCATTGCAAAGAAGATGATCAACCAAGAAAAGCACTGCGCGCAGTAGCGTGTGTGCAATCGAAGAGAAAAGCACTGATAAGGAAGTAACTGTTGCTCTATGCGTCTTGTGTACTCTCATTCAAGTCTAAGAATAGAGTGTGTTTCGAAAAGGAAGAACTTGGGGTGTTTTATAGTTGGACTTCACAAGCCTCGGTAGGTAAGCTTTGGATGCTAAGATACTCGCGAGGCTCTTCAAAACCCAGTATGTCTTCGCGGGTAATCTTTGGATGCTAACATACTCTCGAGGCTCTTCAAGCCGTGAAGATGTTTCGAGCATCTGGAGGAAGAACAACAACCGAATAGTTTGGAAGAAGAATCCAGTGATCTCGAAGAAGAAGCAAGTAATATTAAAGAAGAGATAGACAGTGATGTTATCATCGAATTGATATAATTATCTCATTTTTGATATATCAGCAAAAAATTCTATAATATCACAGATTCTGAAAGTTTTAACCTTTGAAAGTGGTGAAAGGGCAAGTATTTATTTGTAAATATTGTTGAAAATTACTTCATGATGGCAAATACTTTTCAATGGCTCTAAAAGGCATTGGATAAAAAGGGTATAAGTGTTGATATGTGGGTGATTGCAGAATAGGGTTGTACTGAAAAGAGTAACAATATTAGATTGTTTGGATTTAAAGTGACGTGGATTGCATACAATTATAAAGTAGGTGATTGAAAAGTGTTAATTAAAGTACTATTGATGTTATGTACATGATACACTCCATTTGGCAATGATTGTGATACATAATGCCTAAACATAAGCAAAATTATTACTTTGTAATTCACAAAGCAGCTTTAGCACTCCAAAATTTTCTTCAAGTACAACGTTTTGCACTTAATTTTGGGTTTGCGTCCACAAGCTCCTTAATTTTGACTTTGCAATTTTCTTAAAGATATTGAGATGAAGTCAAAGTTTGAGGTGGATAAGGACATGGTTGAATATTCTCCATTAACCTTTTTCCCAAATCTTATGAGCTTCAAACTAGATAATTTTTCATAGAGATAAGCAAACATGGCATAAGAATCAAGATGTAGTTTGAACGTAGTTGTCTCTATAGAAATTTCCCATACAACTATCTTACTTTTAATGAGAGGTGCTCATCTTTTTCTTCTGTCTTTTATATAAGATATATAGTTTCTTTGTTTGTTTTGTTTGTTTGTTTTTTTCTTGTAACGATATGATTTAGGGTGCAAGGTTGGATTGGATTGTTTGAAGTGTTGTTGGAAGGAGGACTTTTTACAGTCGTGCGGACAACAACCGGATTGTGAATCCGACCTCCACATCAAAACATTTTGAAATATTCGGTAAAAGTGGCCATCTTGGCTTGGTGGACAAGGCTCATGGCGCCCAATGAGGAGGTCGTGGGTTCTATTCCCCATCCTGGTGTAGTGCTCACCACCATAGTCCACCCAACTATAGTAGGGGGTTCTTGGACCTTGTTGTATGGGTACCTCAAAGTCCTTTGGGGGATACCATGTCGGGTATCTCTAAAACACTCGTAACTAGGTAGAAACTAGCATTGTGTTCACTCTGAAAGGTTAGTAATCCCATCAGTGGTGTGATGACCTCCGGGCATGCAAGAATTGGTTTATCAAACACTCTATTCAGGCCGGCGTCTAAATAGCTTGGAGTTTCTCTTCTATGGAAACGCAGGTTTGCTACTCTAGAACGGACCCAGAACCTTTGGGAACGGACGAGCGAGGATTGGGAACCGAGGGTGGGATCGTCTCGCACAGTTGGATAAGGCGCTACTTCTGCTGAATCCCGTATCGCCTTCTCCCCTGAAGAATTTCTCAACGAATTGTTGTTGCATCACCTGCATTGCCTGGGGATCGATCACGCCTGCATTTGAGGCTAAAGCTCAGTAGCCATGGCTATGGCTACGGCGACCACGGCGTCGCTGTCCCTGCGCAGCTCCCCCTTCACGGAATTCAACGGCTTGGCTGCTGCCGCGCCCTCATCCTCATTCCGCCCTTCCCTGGCGCCTTCCACTCGCTCAGGTCAGTCTCAATCATGAACATCCTCGATTTTTCACCGTTCACAATCATCTCCTGATTCTGGATATATCTTCTTGCAATAGTGGCATTGACGGTAGAAGCTTCGAAGGAGCCAACTCGGAGGGAAACTATCAAAACTCGTCATCGCCGAGTGAGAAAGAAGGTAATCTAATCAAGTTTCCTCTGGACAGGCTCTCGATATTTTAGTGGTACGGAATCCTCAATTTCTTGTCGTAAGTAACGGATTCTCAATTAGAAGAAAATTCCAGTGATAGCATCAGATAGGGTTTAGCAAGTCCCCTCTTATATGAATACATCTTGTGAATTTGAGTAGTCTATCATCTAGGGTTTCATGACCTGACTGCAGCTGAGTGGCACCACTGAGAGGCCTCGACTGGCTGTGTTCCGGTCAAACCAACACATGTACGCGCAAGTGATTGACGACACGAAGCAACACACTCTGGCAGCAGCATCCACTCTGTCCAAGGACCTTCGTGAGGCCATTGAAGACACCGCAGGCCCGACTATCGTAAGCTCATTCCTTGCTCTTGTATATGATGAATTAGAATGGTGACACTTCCAATCTCTGTAATGTCATCCCTCCTCCGACCTGCGAATTCTCACCCACTGCTCTGTAATACCACCCCTTCTCATTCATTCTGGAATGTCATCCCTCCAACCCTGCCACTGTGAGAGCCTCTCACCATGAGATCCCGTTAACCTGGTCGTGTTCCACTATGTTATTAGCTCGTGTTACGAAGCTTACGGTTTATGAATGTTTGAAATTGTGGATGCAGGAGGCTGCAAGGAAAGTTGGAGAGGCGATAGGAAAGCTCTGTATAGAGAGAGGCATCAGCAAGGTGGCCTTCGACAGGGGAGGTTTTGTGTACCACGGGCGCATCAAGGCGTTGGCAGATGCAGCTCGTGAAGCTGGTTTGGACTTTTAGAGGTTAGAATGCATTCTTTTTGGCAGTAGTCTGTAATCCATGGTTTCCCATGAGTAGCTGTGCTTCATTGTGGTGGTACTGGCTCTACATTTTTTATGCAATTCGGTGATATTACTCCGCTTCGGAGGTTATGTTCAATAATCGATACAATGAATCCACGTTGTAGATTAGGGTTTTCATTCTCTTTTGCTATTAAAGTGTGATGCAGCATGTGCAATTGTTGTATCCAGTTTTAAAATGCATTCGATTGGAATGACTTTGTAAAGAAAATGATGTGGAATATGTTGAGGGATTGCATTATACTTTCATAGCATCAGGTGCACTCTGGTAGCCACTTCCTATGCGAAGGTTATGTCCCATCACCAACATACAATCAAAGTATCAAACACAACTTGACGATTGTTGATATTGTCATTATTATTCTTGCAGTAGAAATTACACTGAGCTTAAAAACAAAAATAATAAATGACTCAATGACGCTACGACACGCAACGCATCAATAAACACCACTGTACACACTCAAGAAGTAAGAAAGATCTTCTATTACACATTGTTTTGCAAGCAATCTCAAAGAAACGCTTTACTATACTTATTATGCATAATATAGTGAGAGCTCTTCACATGACTGTACCAAAGCTAGATGCTCTAGCTAACATGACACATAGAACACACACCCACTAACGAGAGACTAGAAGATGCTTGAACAATCATCATGTTCATCACTTCTTATGCATAACCTTCTCATAATTGTTTGTACTGGTTTTCAAGGTCCACCGGTATGAGCCACGTGTTGACTTGAGTGTGTTGTTATGAAGTTCTCCAATAAAAAACTATTTGTGATCAGGCATCCTTACTCTAACATCTCTTTATTACCTTGAGCATCTTATCACTTCTTTAATCTTCTTGTCAAACATCTACTATAAAGATTTGGGAGTTGTATGAGATTCCACATGGAGAAGTTAATTTCTATAAAATGGCCGAGTGCATCATTTGGAAAGAGATTGCAAGCTTGCCGGAGACCCATTTGATTGAATTTGTGATTCTTTGTTTTTTCTTGTATTTTCTAAAACCCCTTTGAAGCCATAGTGGTGTCTCAAATCATTCACCCTAGATGTTTATCTTGAATACAATCAAATCATGCAAGTGAAACATAAAATGTACCTCTTGAGTTTACAATGTAGGAGTCGGGTTTTGGCTTCACTTGGATTTTGATACTCCCATCTTACAAGCATGCTCTTCACACTTTCATTCACAAATTCTACATTATGTTTACTATAAGTAGCAAAAGGATTTACATTTGAATTGCCAAATGACTTCAAATGTGCCAACCATACAAAATAGAAATTTTCAAGGCACCCCACTTTTGGAATGTCACCAATATTAATTGTTCATTGTTTTACATTATTTATTAGTTACTAAAAAAGAAGGGCTTGATTCGGGTCGATGTGCTTAAAAAAGATAACAAAAACCGAAACTTTGACTCAATGAATCTCAAAATTTGTACGGGTAAATTTGATAAAACTTTGTTGGATAAACCAATTAGACAATTCTCAACAAAATCTTATAGTTGAATTTCCCAAATCGAAGTCAATTTTACATTTTTCATGGATATCAAATATGACCGTTTGAGGTCACTATTAATCTTCCTCTATAGAGTTAATTTTTACACCGATGTATTGTAATATAGAAACATCGTTACATGTTGGGTTATTTTTAACTAGGATCATTCTCTTTTGGAAAAGTTCCTTCTTTAGGAGAAGGAAGATAGAATACAGAAAATCAACAAGAAGAAATTGGAATGAGCGAAGAGCTCCATTCCACCGTGTATATATATTGTACAAATACAACCACTTAATCACAAGTTAATTGAAGTGAAGTAATACATATACTATCTTGATAAGGACAAGAAATTAACTTACATACTAGTAGGTGTTAGAAAGAATGGATATTATCTCAACACTCCCCCTCAAACAATGATCTTCCTCATTAAAAACACCTCATGATGCTTTGAAGTGAAAAAGTAAAGTCATTGTCCAAAATTTAACCAAATATGTAAGAGCTGAGATGCTTGATTTTGTCCGCCATCATGAATGATGATAACACTATTGAAACGCTCAAAGTTCTCTCTTTCATCTTCTTCTCAACACGTTATCAGCACCACTGATAACGTGTTGAGAAGGAGATGGAGGAGAAAACACAAGAAATGAATAGGAAGGAATTGGAATGAGCGAAGAGCTCCATTCCACCATGTATATATATTGTACGAATACAACGAGTTAACGAGATAGTTAAGCAAAGTGAAGTAATACATATTCTATCTAGATAAGGACTAGAAAAGTAGATACTAGTAGAATTAAGAGAGAATGGATAATATCCCATCAAAAACATAGAGGGTGAGCTTAAACTCACCCAGCGAGCTGGTCACGGAGCTTTGTGGGCAGGGCGAGGTCGCTCGGGCAGGGCGAGGTCGCTCGGGCAGGGCGACGCATTTGCGTCCCCTTTCATCCAACACTGTTCACTGTTCACTGTTCGTGACCTGAACCCTAGAGAGCCGCTGGTATCCTCCTCTCCCAGCCGCCGCACTGTGCACCGATCAAGCCGCTCGTATCCTCCGACGGAAGCTCGCAAACGAGCTTCTGCATCATCGTCAATCCTGTTCCCGCTCCCGAACTCGGCCGAGCATGCTCAACGTCGACGCTACTGATGGCTTAAGCCATGAAGAGGATCAACGCAGGTGTTTTTCGGTTTTGAGTTTCATTGTGCAGGACGACCCAAAGGAATGACATTGAGTCGGTGACGGCCTACTTCTCCAAAACGTGCGCGGCTTCAGCAACGCGAGCCACAAGCGTCTGCACAGGGTGCAAGACGATCACGGTGAGCATAAGCTCAACGTGTAATCAGCCAGGGGTTGCCGAGCATGTGGCTTTTGAATTATACTCTGATCTTCGAGGATATGGAACTCGGAATCGTTCTCTGCTTCGCGCGAATCTATTGAATGTTTGTATGACCTTAATCAGGATACTCGTTGATGCAGATTGCTGGCACCATCACTGCTGCAGGCCTTCATTAAACTCTTAAGATTTCCACACTATCAACCTGCAATTCTTCAGGTAAGGTATGAGCATTTGGATGGCTTTGATTTTGTCCGCTGTAATAAAGGAATTTCACCGTATGCAGTTGATTGATAATTGTTTCACCGTATGCAGTTGATTGATTTTCCATTGTTAATCTTCCTTCATTATTGCAAGCGCTTCGATCAACTGATTACGTTCATGAAGGCATGAAATGCAACACACGCGATGGTTTTTACTTTCACACCACCGATTTTTGAGACTTCGATGTATCCAAAAAGCAGAAGAGACTGTTCAAGCATGTGAGGCAGGCCTGATCAAATTAAAGTCTTGCTTCATAAAAGCATGTATTGCAACACACGCCAAATGGTTTACTTTCACACCCCCAAAGCTACAACATTCGATCAATCCAAAAGCAAATGAACGACTACTCCGATTCACGCAATAAGCAGCAAGTAGACATTCAAAAGGACGATACTCACTCGGTCCACTTAGGGAAAAACCACTGACTAATGAGGACGAGAGAAAATCATACATCACCTATCATGAGAGAATAAAGGTTGATCCACACTTGCATCAAAGACAAGTCATTGTAAGGATGATGAAATGAGTTAAAAAAGTGGGTGTTTACATTCAAAGATAACAACCTTTGCTTTAGATTTGAAGAGAAGTTTAGCATTGCATGTATACCATTTAATATGGAAAGTTTATGTGAAAATTTTATAGAATCATAAGATATGGTTATATTTTGTACAGATATATTTTCGGATGCAGAATTCTTCAAATCAGGTCTTCAAAAAATACACCACAACCAATCAATAAAGGACACGTATATTTCATCAAATGAAATCACTTTTCTAATTTCTAATGAAATCAACAAATACACTTACACTAAATTCTACTTACACACTTCAAATTGCTTGCACCTAAATTAGAATCTCTCTAAGAATGACTTCCTACGCTTCAAGCTATTGTCTCCTTCATTGGGCTGGAACATAACTTGTGAACTAGGATGTTGGGTTCCTGGTTCTTCTGCTATGATATCAAGAATTTTCCCTTTGGTGTATCTAGCATGATAGAGTGCATGATTTAATAACTGATCATCATCAGTTACTAATTCTTGAATCTCTTCATGCAAAGTTTGTAATGCTCTTGTTTTATCAGATGTGGTCATAGGGATCTCAAGAGCAGGTTCTCCTATCAAATCCTTTTCACCATCACTTTCTTCATTAACTTGAACAACATCAGAGATACTTGTAATGTTTTTTGCTGCGATAGTGCCACATAGAGTTCCCTTTTGTCTAATAATATTGGTGTCACTTACATCCGGATGTAATAACTTCAACACCTTTATGACATGCTTACATATATTCCCTCTATCAGCCCATGCACAATCGCATTGTGCATAATCTTCACCAGGAGCAAGTACAGTATACACTTGTGGATAATTCTTGATTGATACAACAAATGCTATATCTTCTCCACCTGGATGTAACTTCACCATATAATCAGGAATCTCCCTTGCCCGCAAAACCGCACTTGCAACAACTTGTTCAGTTTTCTTATTGGCAATAAATCCATATATTTTGCATTGAACCGCATACCAATAATGCGTCAAAACATCTCCAACTAGTTGATAAATCAACCAATCAATACGCCTTCCCAGAAACCTTGATTTTGTACTAGAGAGGATGGATTTCATATTGGCATGATAAGATTCAACTGCTGCATTCGTATCTTGTACAGCATGAGGAATATTTCTGTAACCTGTAACCCACATCTCCATTTTTCCAATCCATTGTTTCTCGAAGTAATCAAAAAAATCTTGGCACTGTGGAAATTGAAGTTTTAAACTATCAAACTTTTCTTTTGCATACAACACTGCCGCCATACCCTTATTTGTACCATTGTTGTACATCAAACTTGCAATTCCTTTGAGAACCTCCACACGTACTTCAGGGCTTGCAATTTTCTTCACAACATTCTCTGCCCAAGCCTTTCTAACATGCCATAGGCATAGCATAATTCTGGAATCTGGGAACACCTTCCTGCAAAAAAATCAAATATATAACTTTAAATATGATTTGAAGTGATTAATATTTAAATTGACATCATATTTGCTAATGAATACCCAATAAAAATAAAGAAAAAACAACTTACGCAATCTGATTCAATTGGCTTGAGCACAATCCACAATGATTGCATTTGGCCTCCAATCGATTTGAATGCTATAACTCTATCTCGCAGTTTAGTCATCCAAGGTAATATGTCTCCTTCTGCACACTTGCTCGTAATAATATATGCCACTGGTATTCCATTATACCAATCATCAAAAACCATGATTGTATAAAGAGGATACTGCACAAGAAATAAATTAGTGAGTATGATATATCAATAGATAGAATACAATGTGAAATGCCAAGTTAAAAATCAAATGGTAATGTTGACTTACCCTAGCCATGTTGGTACCAAACGTTGCATCACATGATAGAGCTTTTTGATGCCCATGTTGTGCCATCATTTCAAGTTGCCATTTGGTTTGAAATGCTAGTGTATAAGTACACTCATTTTTGGGATCATCATTTAGATCAAGAACGTCATGTTGTTGATAAAAAAAAACCAAGTCAGGATTTTCTCTAACCCACATTTCTACACTCAAAGCATCTATTCTATGCCTCTCCCATGTCTCTTGGGCCTTTTTCTTTGAAATATTCTGAATATCAGTTGGCAAAATGAAAGTATCTCTAGTAGGTTGAACGCCTTGTAATGCACAATCCAAAATATGCCTTTGATGTTTCATCATCACTTGTTGCACTGTCAATCCTTGTCTGATGCAATTTTCAATCCATTCTAGAGTTGTTTTTGACAATCTAGCTCCCAAACTATGTCTAAAACCCGTACACGTCTTTCCATGCGCATCTTCTCCACGAACATTAGTATGATTCCAACAATGATATTGTAGCTCACATAAGCTGGTGTCTACATATAGTTGCTTTGCAGTGAAAAAACATTGGCATCCCCTTTTCATACCTAGACCTTGAGTTATTTTTCCGACTCTTCTCGCTCTCTTCTCCACAATATTGGTGCTTGTTCCAATCGAAATTGATTCTTGATCTCTTGGCTTCGGAAGTTTAACACCTCTTTTCTTAGATGCCCTTGTTTCTTGTCTTGCTTTATGAGGATCAAAAGCATTGGCAAATAAGACTTCCAAGTCTTTGATAGCATGATGTGTATAATCATGTGGCCCATACTCACAATGAAAGCTGCATAAAACATTTATATAAAGATCAAAATTATGCAAAGATTCAAACATAGAAGCATATAATATAAATGAACTTAGAGGTTTAAGAGAAAATAAACACTACCTTATTTTTTGAGTTGATGATGAACACCGAACTTGAGATAGTGATCCAAGTTCAACAACCTTGTCTTTTGACCTGTTAAATCTACAAGGATAGTCTCTTTGGTTAGATTCTCCATCAATAAAATCTTCCAATCTGTCCCAGGGAATAATCGCTACTTGAACAGTTTTTGTTTGCCCATTACCACCACTATTGATCTTGAGATCCCATTTGAGATCTGAATGATCAAAAGAACCAGGTGGAGGTAATTGTAATTTTCCCCGTTGTTGTTCAAGTGGAGAGATTCTCCCCTTGCGTTTTCTACATGGCTTCAAAGCTGTGGAATTTGTATCGAGAGATGGATCTTGTCCTTCATCTAATTTTGAATGGTTCTCCATCTTGATATTAACACATAATTTTCTGCAAAATAAAAATAGTAAACAATAAGTTGTATGATCAAGAAATCAATCATTGAAAAACATGCGAGGATGACATGAGCGGCCACAAAGAACATGCGGCTACAAATCCAACACACACTCATTCATACTTCTGTCACAAAAAAAAGAAAAAAAAAATCAAGAACGAAAAGTCAGAATGTTAAAACCGTTCTAATATACTAACACACATCATTTCTATTACCTGGTTTTTTTGTTTCTACTTAACAAACCAAAGAAGTACAAGGAAGCACGCAATAATACAAACCAACTGCACCATTTCCAATAAATTCTTCCAATAGCGAGAAAGTGTACATGCTCTCACATTTAGTGTTACAGTTTGACAATTGGTGTTGTAACACTATGGTGACATGTGACATTTAGTGTTAGGAATTGTAATTAACATTTGTAACATTGATTAATAACTCTTCTATAATGAAAATATTTAGCGAGCTAGTCCAGGAGATTATAAACACAATATCCTCTTTGCTAGAAATGCTCACCAAAGCTTCAAGCTTAGCCGAATAGTCTAGGGTGACATCATCCTGGTACTCTGGCACCTCCTTTTCAAGAGCTGCAATATCAAGACAACCACCATCAGTTTCTGGTACGTCAAACGTATTGCTTAAACGGAATGCCTTCAAGACAGAATTGTTGTAATGCAGTTTTTCGATGACTTCACTATCGAACTGTCGTTTGTTTTTTCGTTCTTGTGCAGATAGTCATTGGGCGAACTGGAAGTGAAATGCTCACGAATGAAGCTGGAGAAGTGACCAGGTGAGAGATTTTGCGTTTCTTAGTCTCCCGAACGAATTAGAGGTTTAAGGTTCATTGACACGAGAGCAGCTTCCAACAACCTGTAGAAAAGAGTGTGATACAGAATTTTGCATTTTTGACCACGAAGCTCAAGTTTCATATCGAGATGCATCAGGTTTAACCTGGTGAGTCTTTCAACACCTTCAGATCAAGCTGTTTTTGAACACGGGGAATCAACCTCCACAAACACAAGAATTCAGGGATGTCTAGATTAGTAATTGATCCTGAGCGACGTAACTTCGCATGAATTTATCATAAGAAAAGCATCAGTTGAGCTCCAGTTTGATGTGAGACACGTCGTTGATGTTTACTGACCTTTATGATCTGGACTGTTGTTTTTAGCCACCTTCTGGGCTTGTTCAATCGGACAATTCGAGTTGTAGAGGCCGGTCTAATCCTCTATACTTCGATCCACAACCTATTGGAAGCCATCAGCAGCGTCGACGTTAAGCATGCTTGGTTGCTGCCAGAACGGTTCCTAGTCGGCCGAGTTCGGGAGCAGGGACAGGATCGAGCAGCTCCACTTGGAGCTTGGAGCAGCTCGGATGATACGGTAGAAGTCGAGCTCGAGTTACCGAACGAACTCGAACGATGACGACGATTCCAATGCAATGCAAATGGGCTTCAACGTGTACGTCTTGGCAGCTGTGTCAATGAAACCCCCCTCGAACACACCAAATTGCTGCAGCTCATGCGTTGATCCTCTTCATGGCTTAAGCCATCAGTAGCGTCGACGTTGAGCATGCTCGGCCGAGTTCGGGAGCGGGAACAGGATTGACGATGATGCAGAAGCTCGTTTGCGAGCTTCCGTCGAAGGATACGAGCGGCTTGATCGGTGCACAGTGCGGCGGCTGGGAGAGGAGGATACCAGCGGCTCTCTAGGGTTCAGGTCACGAACAGTGAACAGTGAACAATGTTGGATGAAAGGGGACGCAAATGCGTCGCCCTGCCCGAGCGACCTCGCCCTGCCCACAAAGCTCCGTGACCAGCTCGCTGGGTGAGTTTAAGCTCACCCAAACAGGGTGACCAATTTTACTGTGCATTCAAAAAGAAAAAGTAGAAAGTAGAAACGTTGTCTGCAGTTTGGATTCGGTTGGTACTGTGCACGGCACCTTCCGCAGGAGCCAAATTTGGTTGGATAACGGAATCCAATCAATTAGGGTAGAATCCTGATTCCCATCTCGTCTTCCGAAGGCGACATGGCGTCGTGCCCGTTGCAAGGAAGACGATGTGACTGGAAGCTCCTCGAAACGGTCGGTTAGGATATGGCCCTTGCTCGCAAACTCATACCCAAAGACTCTTTCCCTCACAATTGCATTGTTGGAAACGGCTAGGGTTTGGCGACCATGAGTGATTCGAGAGAGGGATCCCCGTACTCCGCAGGGGAGGGCAATGGCAGCCCTCAGGCACCCGATTTTGAGGAGGAGGAGGAAGAAGTCATTCGCCCTCCGGTCGAGGTCGACGAGGAAGTAGAACCGGAAGCCGAAGCGGAGCCCGTAGAGAAGGCGCGAGGGCGGAAACGGTTGGTGAAGAAGGCTGTGGTGGAAGAATCCGACGATGAGGACCGGGGACTTGAGTCGGAGGAGGAAGAGGAAGAAGAAGAAGAGGAGGAGCCCGTTCAGCGTTCGAAGAAACCACGACGGGAAGAAAGAGTGTACAGGGAGAAGGGGAGAATTAGAGGTAAGAAGGGCGAGAAGGAAATGAAGGAGATGTGGGACTCGGTAGCCGGTGATGGGAATGACGATGATGACGATGATCGGTTTATTGACGATGAAGGCGTGCCGGAGGAGGATCGCGTTGTGTACAGCGATGGCGAGGGAGATGACCAGGACCGGCGTCACCCTGAAGCCGAGGAGGCTGAGGAGGAGGAAGACGAGGGCAGGCTGTTCGGCAAGGGGAAGAAGAAGAAAAAACCGGAGCGCACGCCGGAGGAAATTGCCATGTTCGTGGAGCAGTTCATGGCCAAGCTGGACGTCGCGGCAGAGACCGACGCCGACTTGAACCGAAACTCGAAGCCTGCAATTGAGAAGCTAAAAATGCTGCCGGAGCTTGTGAGCGTTCTGCAGAAGCGGCAACTACAGATGGAGTTTCTGGACCGAGGCGTTTTGTCGTCCCTGAAGGACTGGCTGGAGCCTCTTCCTGACGGCTCTCTGCCCAACATGAACATTCGGGCGACGCTGTTGCAGCTCCTCACGGATCTTCCCATCGACGTGGAGCAATTCGAGCGGCGGGAGCAGCTGAAGAAGAGCGGGCTTGGGAAGGTGGTCATGTTCCTGTCTCGCTTGCCGGAGGAGACACCGGCCAACAAGAAGCTGGCGAGAGACCTGGTGGACAAGTGGAGCAGGCCAATCTTTCAGAAGAGCACGCGGTACGAAGATTTACGAGTGTACGATGAGGATCGACCGTTGCCGAGAAGGACGCCCGCGAAGAAGCCTCCTGTGAAGCGTATGGACAAGGGAGACGACCTCGACATGCTGCAAGGGCAGAAGGAACTGAAGCGGGGCGATCCAGGGTACCGGCAACACGCTTCGAGACCCGAAGCCCTTCCCCTGGACTTCGTCCGGCGCCCCGAGTCGAAGGTGGACCCGAACGATTTTCAGAACAGGGCACGGCAGCAGCGTCAAGACGAGAAGCGAATGAAGATGAACAAGAAGCTGCAGCAATTGAAGACGACGAAGAAGAGCATGCAGGCATCCAAGATCAGCGTGGAAGGTCGTGGCGCTGTCCACTACTTCTAATGCCCACCTCCCGCAGCAGGATCTTACATCGAAACTGGCACCGATTTTTGTTCTCTACCCCCATTGCAGATCATGTAACCTCTGACGAAGCTAAATTCCGCAGAGAGCTCGGATTCCGGTTCGAGGTTGTACATTTTAATAGTCACTGAGTGCAGGAGTCGAAGATTGTTGCATACACAGAAGGATTCCATTACCTCTAGTGGACTATGCACAGGTGAAACCTCTGTCTACCCCAAACGGATTATTGTACATCTTCATCTTTATGTGAGTCGTCTCCGTTGTAGTTGCAAGTGCACCTCACGGTTTCTTCAACGTTAACTTGTGAATGGAAGTGCAAGAGACCTTTTAGGTGTTCAAAGTCTGAATTCCTCGGATAAAATTGTGAATTTTTAACTCCCAGATAAAATTGTGGGAATCCCAAATATAGCTTTCTTTCGTTGCTTTTCATTATTCTCGTCTGCACGTTAACAACTCTCTCATTCTCTCAAGCGCTGAAATCCACATTTATTGTTACCCACGAAATTACATAATTGCATACTCAAACTTCACAATCTCGTCCGGGAGATCAAACTTCCTGTAGAGAAGTTGAATATACTTAGATACTACTATGATAGAATGTAAATCACCATCTTTCGGAAGAAGATCAAGTGAATCACTTATGGCTTGCTTTTTTATCACCATTTTTTGATGAGCTAAGGTTGCTCATTTTTTATTGCCATTTTTTGATAAGCTAAGGTTGCTCATCACGAACTGCTCCTCATGTTTTAGAACTCCTAAAATTAAAATTTAAATAAAATTTTGACTTCATAATTTAACTTCAAATAGAATAATATTAAAATAAATAATATAGAAAAACTAAGTGGTGAAAATTACAGCACTTGGATAATTCGTATCATTCACTTAATGAAAAAAAAAAAAAAAAAAAAAAAAAATTATGGAAGATTGTTATGTGTGTTGAAGTCAAGCCTACTCCAACTGAGCAGGCTTTACATGGGAAGTCAAGGTTAATTTCTTGAAATTATATTTTTATGGGTGAGGGACAAGTTATAACATGGCCTAAGCTCCAAAAGTTGGAAGATACAAGAATGGAAAGCCAATTTATGGCCTTAGAGTCGTTTCTTGATTTCATTACAAGCTTATTATTTTACTAAAATATTTTATTGCGAACAAATTAAAAGCAAGGAATGTAATAGAAAATACTAAGTGACCCCATAGCCTTGTAAATTGGCCCCATGACCTTGCTACACTAAAAATTATATTTAGTGTTGGCAACACTAAACACGAACAACAACACCAATTGTCAACAAGGGTAGAATTGTAGCAACTCTAATTGTCAATTCCAACACCAATTGTGAACAATAGTAAGAATTAAAGAATTGAAAAATGAAGAAGTTGACATTTAGTGTTAGATTTTGGTTTGGTGTTAACCAACTTGCAACTTTGGTGACTAAAAGGGAGGCTCCCATTAAGATATGGTGGCCCCCCAGTACACTAATTGTTCACAAGTTGACTAATAGTGTTGGAACATGATGGTGGGTACTACACTAATTGTCATCCAACATTAAATATAATTTTTAGTGTAGTTGTTCTACAAAGTGGCCCCATGGGCTTTACACATGATTGAGAAAATGCTCCTTACTTTATATATCTACCAATGTATTTTTCAAACGCCCATTGAGCTAATTGGGCTGAAAATGTCAGTCAATTGGGTTGGAGATTTGTTGAGCTCAATTCCGTGTACAAACTATCCCTAAAGTGACAATATTCCTTCAGGACCTTTTAAATTAGTGGAAGTTTCACCTAACAATTCTCTTATTCCCTTTTACGTGGAATAATCAAGAAGCTCCACACAATACTTTTATGGAAAACAAGGCACATCAACTTCATATTCACATGAAAATTTTACTCAAAATTGACCAAGAGCCATTCAAGAATGTTGCCAGTTAATTTTTTAAAAGAAAATCTATAAGCACTTGTTGTAGGTCATGTAGACCAAAACTTGACTCATGAGACCTCATAGGTTGTGAGATTATAACGTAATAGTGTGCAAAATATGCTACAAAATTCCATCATTTTCACCTTGAACTGAAAATACTACTAATAAAAACAATAGTGAGATAGTAAAATGTAGAATTAAAAATCACAAACTAGAAAGTTGTTAATTTTCATCTCAAAAATTACCTCTCAAAAATTAAAGTCAATTGTAACGGTGGATGAAGGAGATTTGGCTCTTCAAAAATCATCCACTTTTTCACTTTTTTCATTGTAAAAACATCATTGCAAAGCGAATGCCAAAGTTATTTGGATCGAAAAGCTTCCAACTAGAGAGTTGTTAGAATGCATCTTAAGATTGTAGTTATGTAAAAGCATTCTTGAAAAACTATTCTTGACTTTACATAATTTGCTTGCAATAGTAAAACATGTTCCATGTTTTGAATCCCAAAAACAAAAGCTGCCTCCACTAAAATGCTTGCCATTATTTCAGAGTTTATTATATGGGTTCTGAAATTTCTATCACATAAACTAGACTTGGTTTGCGACTCAACCCAAGTAAATATGTCAGAAATGGAATTTGATTGAAGACTTCTATGGTCATAGGATTTATAGTCTTTTATGGTCATAGGATGTATTTCTAATACTCAAGTACCTTATATTTCCACCCTAACCGGTTCTACAACTAACTTTTCCAACTCTTGTACTACTCAACAATTGTCCTCTAAACTGTAATAGAAAGCTATTTTTATATATTTATAACTTCTGCATAGTTTCTTCGTTTTGTAAAGTAGTTAGTGGAGATGACATATTAATGAATATTCTTTCTAATATATAATACTTGAATGTTTAATTCATTAAGTATATATTATACCTCCTCAAAAAAGGCCAATTTTTTTTATTTACAGCTTTTAGTTCTTCTTACATTTTTTCTACGTAATTAGAGATTTGATGTTATCAAGTTCTTATTAAGTCAAATCAATTGGTAGTTTCTCCAGACTTGTGCACTCACCAATATTCAATTTCATCAAGACTTTGATCCCATTTAAGTTCATCAAAGGAAAACAATAAGAAGCATTAAGGTCTTCTAATTGTTGCAGTTGATTTGAATCATTTGCTAATTCCTGCACTTGTAAGGCAATCAAAGCTTTAATGTCTCCTAAACTCTTTAAATTAAAACATGGAGAAGCACCAAGCTCCTTTAAGTATTGCAATTAATTCAAACCACATAGGAGCTTATCCAAACTTGAGAAGTTATTGATATTCAACTTCTTCAAGGCAATCGAGTATTTAAAGTCACCTAATTTCTTCAACCTATAACAATGAAGGTCCTCCAGTTTTTGCAATTGGTCTAAATCACTTAGTATTTCTTCAAACTTGAGCAATATAAAGTATTTGACTTTTTCAAGGCAATCAAGCCTTCAATATCATATGTGTTCTTCAAACCAAAACATTAAACACCATCAAGGATCCTTCAATTGTTACAATTCACTCAAATCACTTGCTAGTGTGTCGAATCTTTTGCGATAATAAATCTACAACTTCTTCAAGGCAATCTAGTCTTCAATGTCATCTAAGTTCTTCAAGTTAGAACATTCTGAAACATGAAGGTTCTCCAAGTGCTGCAATCGACTCCAATCACTTGAAAGTTTCTTCAAACTTCGACAATACCGAATATTCAACTTCTTCAAGGCACTCAAGTCCTTAATGCCATTTAAGTTCTTCAAAGCAGAACAACCTGAAGCATCAAGGTTCTCCAAGTGTTGCAATCGACTCAAATCACTTGGAAGTTTCTCCAAACTTATGCACAGTCGGATATTCAACTTCTTCAAGGCACTCAAGTCCTTAATACCATCTAGATTCTTCAAAGCAGAACAACCAGAAGCATCAAGGTCCTCCAAGTGTTCCAATCGACTCAAATCACTTGGAAGTTTCTCCAAACTTCTACACATACGAATATTTAACTTCTTCAAGGCAATCAAGTCTTTAAGGCCATCTAAGTTCTTCAAATCAAAACAACCTGAAGCATCAAGGTCCTCCAGGTGTTGCAATTGACTCAAATTATTTGGAAGTTTCTCCAAACTTTTGCAGTGCCGAATATTCAACTTCTTCAAGGCAATCAAGTCTTTTATGCCATCTAAGTTCTTCAAATCAGAACATTCTAAAGCATCAATGTTCTCCAAGTGTTGCAATCGACTCAAATCACTTGGAAGTTTCATCAATCTTCGGCAGTACGAAATATTCAACTTCTTCAAGGCAGTCAAGTCCTTAATGCCATTTAAGTTCTTCAAAGCAGAACAACCTGATGCATCAAGGTCCTCCAAGTGTAGCAGTCGACTCAAATCATTAGGAAGTTTGTCCAAACGTTTGCAGTCGCAAATATTCAGCTTCTTCAAGGCAATCAAGTCTTTAATGCCATCTAAGTTTTTCAAATAAAAACAACATGAAGCATTAAGGTCCTCCAAGTGTTGCAATCGACTCAAATCACTTGGAAGTTTCATCAATCTTCGGCAGTACGAAATATTCAACGTCTTCACGGCACTCAAGTCTTTAATGCCATCTAAGTTCTTCAAAGCAGAACAATCTGAAGCATCAAGATCCTCCAAGTGTTGCAATCGACTCAAATCACTTGGAAGTTCCTTCAAACTTCGGCAGTACCGAATATTCAACTTCTTCAACGCACTCAAGTCCTTAATGCCATTTAAGTTTTTCAAAGCAGAACAACTTGATGCATCAAGGTCCTCCAAGTGTTGCAATCGACTCAAATTATTTGGAAGTTCCTTCAAACTTCGGCAGTACCAAATATTCAACTTCTTCAACGCACTCAAGTCCTTAATGCCATTTAAGTTTTTCAAAGCAGAACAACTTGATGCATCAAGGTCCTCCAAGTGTTCCAATCTACTCAAATCACTTGGAAGTTCTTTCAAACTTTTGCAATACTTGATATTCAACTTCTTCAAGACAATCAAGTCTTCAATGCCATCCAAGTTCTTCAAATTTGAACAATCTGAAGCATAAATTTTCTCCAAGTGTTGCAATTGACTAAACTCACTTGGAAGTTTCTCCAAACTTTTACACAGACCAATATCTAACTTCTTCAAGGCACTCAAATCTTTAAGGCCATCTAAGTTCTTCAAATCAAGACAACCTGAAGCATTAAGGTCCTCCAAGTGTTGCAATCGATTCAAATCACTTGGAAGTTTCTCCAAACTTCGACAATACCAGATATTCAACTTCTTCAAGGCAATCAAGTCTTTAATGCCATCTAGGTTCTTCAAAGCGGAACAATTTGAAGCATCAAGGTCCTCCAAGTGCTGCAGTCGACTCAAATCACTTGGAAGTTTCTCCAAACTTTCGCAGTGGCAAATATTCAAATATTTCAAGGCAATCAAGTCTTTAATGGCATCTAAGTTCTTCAAATCAGAACATACTGAAACATCAAGGTTCTCTAAGTGTTGCAATCGACTCAAATCACTTGAAAGTTTCTTCAAATTTGGGGAGTACCGAATATTCAACTTCTTCAAACCAGCCAAGTCTCCGATACCACCTAAATTCATCAAATCTTTGCAAAGGTTCACATTGACTTCCTTCAAGTCTTGCAATGCACTCATGCTCCTTGGTAGCTCTATCAAATCTTGACAGTCAACTATATTCAATCTTTTCAAAGCGGTTAAAGCTTCAAGGCCACCTAAGTTCATGGAGGTTCGAGAGCTTATTATCGAAATGAACATGAGATTCTCTAACTTCTCGAACTTGAATGTACTAAAGTCAAGCTTCTGACATCCATGGACGTTCATGCTTCTCAGATTTTCTAATTTGTGAACATCAAATTTGATGAGCTTTTTACAGTTAACTAAGCACAATACTTCTACATTTGAGCATAAATGCAATTTTCCTTTTACGAGGCTTTTGACTTCACTATTGATAATAATAAGCCTCTCCAAGCATGGCCAAGAGTTTCCGAATGGATTTTTCAATAGATCAGAAGGCACATCGAATCCATCTTCGTCAATTAAAAAACGCCTTGCCACCATTGGTCCTTTCTGAGCTTCATCCTTAGCAAATTCAATGTACAAATCGTGAATTGTATACTCCACTCCATCTACAACAAGAAGCCCATTCCGCATACACGAACTAACCTACATCACAAGCACTAAGACTATTAGATTTCCAAAAGGTTTACAATTGTATTAAGTGACTCAAAATTGGACTAATTCACCATGTCATTCTACATACATTGACTTCCTTTATAAATTTAATTTCAGATATTCACATGACTTGTTAACCTTGTTCAATCTTTGGAGATTCATCTTAGCCTCTAGAAACTCTTGATGCAAAATTGTTTAGATCATGAATTCTGACCTTGTACCATAGGTCTAAATAGACTATATCTACGCATCACTTAAATAATATAGTCGTACAATCTCAAAGTTCACTTATCTTTTTTCATTTTTCTTCTTTTCAATCAATCAATATATTTATCAATTGAAAATTACATCTAATCTATAGTTTGTAAAAATTCTTTTATGTCCATATTCATACAAAATTAAAATTTGAACCATTTATTCTTCTTCATTTATAAGAACCTAATGAGAAGTTGGCTAAAACTGTATTCTATGAGAATTTCAAAAAGCCATTTTGACTATCTTAAATATTTAGGGTGTTAAAAAGCCCAAGCATTCATTTAAATATATTAATACAATTTTACATTGCCAATGTTCAATATTCCATTATTGTCCTTATTTTCAATTGAAACCTTGTATTACTCGAATGTTGTAACTTTACACATAATTCTCTACATTTGGCACATAAGAAAATTTAAACTAGTACCCACACAAGGTATTTAAACAAGGTTAGCTTTAGAAGCAAGCCTAATATTGAACATTTACGCTCCGCATTACCACAAATATCATCCATCTATTTCTAATCTTAATTACACATCGACTTACAGATTCTTTCATATCAACTTCTTTTCTCCGATGGATACCACACATCCAACTCCACATGTCACTTGAATCAAATCGTCCATATTGCAATTGAGATGTCCATAAGATTGCCAAGTCCAAAAATATAAGTTGATCCTCATGACACAAAGCATCATAACCAAGCCGTAAGACAGAAAATATAGGATGTTTTCCTTCCTTCATGAGGTTGAATTTTTCACTTTTCACTTTTTCCAAAAATTCCTCCAAATACTTCTCCAAGTCCATCTTCTCATTTCCTAATTTTCTTTGCAATTGCGTTCCCAAGACCTTCAGTGCTAACGGAAGATAATGCTTTTTGGATTTCTCTCCACAATACAAACCCACAGTATTTTTCTCCTCAAAACAACATTCATTAACATACTTTTTGATAATGTCGTTGTTGATTACCTTTGGCTTAAGGTAGTAAAAGAAAACATCACTCACACTATTTTCATCTAATTGTGTCATTTGATGACAATCACATCTTCTGACATAAAGATCTTGAAGTAGAAGTGCTTGAGCTCGTGAGGTAATAACTACCGTACTCTCTACTGTCACCCCCAAAACCTTCAAATACTCCATAACTTCTTCAACGTCAAGGCTTCTAACATTATCAAGTACAAGAAATATCTTCTGGTTCATCAATCTAGACTTCAAAAGATCAAAAAGCTGTTACATGCCACATACACATTCATTAATTTTAATGAATGATTACAATATACCACAATTTGACACGAATTTGACAACTCACTTTCATAATGAATATAACTTCAATCTAACTTTTAAAAATATGTGTGAGTACACATTACACCACACTAAAATTTATTTGTAACCAATTGCAAATCAAAATTTAATTTAGTTACACATTCAAAAAAGATGAGTTGCATTTACCTTGCCATCGTATGTATTCAATATTGTTGCATCAACTTGAGCCAAATCCGTAAGTACCACCTTTCGCAACTCCTCATAACCTTTAATGCCAAATTCAATATGACATGCTTTTCCTCCATACTCCTTGAATTTTTCGTTACAAATAGCTTTTGAAATGGTTGTCTTTCCAATTCCTCCAACTCCATACAAACCCAGTATGGACACTTTGAACCTTGGAGATGGTTTTAGCTTTTCCAAATTCAATAATATTGGCTGTCACAAGAAACATAGAACATGTCAGAACTATTGACATCTTCCATTCAATACTATTGATGTATCTGAAAACAACATTAAGTGTGTTACGGGTTAAACTTTTATCTTTGATAAAAAGGAAGTTTAAGTTTCACAAAAGTTTACACCATACTCAACAAGTGATAAGTGAAAATCACGACTACTTACCTTGCATAACTGTTGAAATGATTCATTGTAAGGCACATCGTACTTGGCCTCTGGTCTTACCAACTTGCATATTTCTTCCACAACATTTTTAATGAAAGATGGCTCTCCCTCATTCTCATAGTTCATAGCACCATACTTTTTAATTTCAGACAATGCTTTCTCCCATTCGTCCAACTTGATTCTTGGATCATCTTTTGCCCATAGTTCCCACTTCATCATCCACTTTTTGTTCTTTCTATTATCATCAAAATCCTTAAATGACATCTTCAAGAATAATGGCATTATCTTAGCATTTGGATTCTTTGTGAACTCATTGAGTTCAATCATTGGCCACTTTGTCTTTGAAAAAAAATCATCTGATATCACCAATATGGCGAGCCGGCACTCTCGTGCAGCTGTCATCAAAGAAGGGAACCACTTCTCACCTTTCTTCAAACTGTCTGAATTCACATCTAAAAATGGTGTATGACGGACATCTTTGAGACGCTCACATAAATGTCTCGTGAAGTCCTTTTGTGCTCCGCTATGGCTCAAGAAAATATTATGCTTGGGCTCCCAATGCACATCATTAACAACAATATTACTTGGCCCTGGCACTTTGGAAACAATATTACTTGGCCCTGGCACTTTAGAAACAATATTACTTGGCCCTGGCACTTTGGAAACAATATTACTTGGCCCTGGCACTTTGGAAACAATATTACTTGGCCCTGGCACTTTGGAAACAATATTACTTGGCCCTGGCACTTTGGAAACAATATTACTTGGCCCAGGCACTCCCTTGATCGATAAAGCACTCAAATCTTCACGAACATATATATTACTCCACCCTAGCACTTTCTCAATGGATAAAACACTCAAATCTTCGGGAGCAATATCACTCGGCCCTGGCGCTTCTTCGATTTGCCAATACCACCTCTTTTCGCGCAACTCCTTTTTGTTTTCGCTTACTTGTTCTTTCTAATTTGTATCTTTCTAATTTGTAGGCATTCTTCGAGCACTCCTTGAGGAGAAGCCACAAAAGCACCAGTACAAGCACAAACAGGCCAACAGCCAAGCGCACCAACCACAATTCTCCGATCAAACCAAAAACCAAATGTGCTACCCACAAATCGCCCATCGATCAATACTCCAAACCTACAGTAATCACCCTCTCCTCTTCAAGATCTACTTCACCTGCCACAATAAGCAAACAATCACCTTCTCAGCCATGCTTATCTAGATCTTCCTCAGCTACATACCACTAAAACTGTGGGTTTAACACTGGGTTTAGACGATTAACGATCCATAATCGAGACATCGAGCCAGGGTCCCATCACATCCATCCAGGTAGAAAGAAAAGTGGGAAGACTAAGTGTTTGTTCAGAAGACTATTTATTCACGTCTCACAGACGGGATTAGACACCCCCAAAACCCAAACCCGTAACTACTTTTTCTTCAACAAATCCACATACATCGATATGATGAGACCCAAGCCAACCGATAGACTCAATGAATGAGTCCTACGCAACCAAGCTTTTCCATGTAAACTTGAAATCTCTTGAAAGGGACGAAGATGGTTTACATGCAAACGATCTGGTTAGTGCAAAACAGGGGTCTTTCAGGCATGAAACTCAACCATACCTTCGTCGAATCACAGCTCCGAGTCGTTCACATACACCTTCGGAGCGATTTGCCACCGTTGAAGGTCAAGTAAAGAGTGAGCTTCACAATACGTGATTGAAGCCGTGTTCTACAAGTAAAGAGTGAGCTTCACACTACATATTACAAGGCTCGTCGTCCTTTGAGATTGATCAAGGAGCCTCTGCATTCCTGTCACTAACTTTCAAACTCTCTGGATCTGAGACTGATTCTCAGAGCTCGTGATGATAAGACTACTCGTTGTGATTCCAAACCTAGTATGCACTGTAGACAATGAACTACTAGTGAACTATACCTAGACAAGGAACAGGGTTCCGACTCCTGACACCGGCCCCTTCGAACACGCATAAAACGAAAACGGCCGCTGATCCTAAGTGACTCAAACAAGCACGAGCTTAACAGCACGAGACGGCCAGAGCTCGAATCGCCGTACTCAGGGTTTACTCCAGCACTCTAAGCGCTTCCCAAGCAACAGATCCTGTGCCCGCATACATAGCAACAAGCTTAACGATCTTACGAAACTCTAGCGCCGACGCTGAGCTACCGACAAAAGCAGCAACTACCCTGGAGGACCTTCACCATCCACTCAAAATTCTGACAAATGATCTCCTCACTTGGTCAAAACAGCTTCATTGCTTGAAACCTGGTCAACCTGGTCAAAATTAGGTCAAGTGGATGGCTGTTTAGGTTTTGTAACAATCGGTTCAAAAATCGAGTGGGCGAAGTGGCTTCTTCTATTTCGCAGACTCGGGAATGTGTGGAAGAGACATTAGTGGCAAAAGACAAACACGTCATTGCAACCCTAACACAAGCTTACAGATGAATTTGAACTCGTTCTCGTGTTTCCTTGTTCGATGTTCTGTTGCAACACTATACTATTTGTGTTGTAAATTACCTTCTAGCATCGACAGATCGACACTTAACCCTAAATTTAGATCGAGTGTATGACGTTTTAGTTTTCGTAACAATCGCTTGCTTCATATTGGATTGAGCGGAGTAACTTTTTCCACTTCAACAGTATCTGTTCGAGAATGTATGGAAGGAATTGATCGGATGGAAAGAGAGATACTCGCCACTGCAATCCTAACACAAGCAACCGGATAAGTCTAATTTCATTCTCGTGTTTGATTGTTCGTCTGTTGCAGTGACGATTGTGGTTTATCGTCTACGGTCACAACAGTAACAACAATTGTCAAAACAGCTCAAAAGCTTGAAACCCAAATTAGTTCAAGTCTGGGTTTCATACCAATCGCTTCAGAAATGGAATGAGTAAAGTGAACTCTTCCGTTTTGTTCGCAAATTCAAGAATATGTAAAAAGAAATGATCAGACAAACACGCCATTGCAACCCTAATTCACAAGCTACCAGATGAATCTAATTTCGTTCTCATGTTTGATTGGTCGATGTTATGTAGCAAGACTGTTGCAATGGCAATTGAATTGATACTTTACGGTCAGAACAGCTCAATTGAAAAATTAGGTGAAGTAAGTGACTTTCTAGGCTTCGTAACCAAGGCTTCAAGAATGGAGTGAACAGAGACAATTCTTCCATTTCAAGAACAGCTGTTAGCGAATTAGAGAAAGTGTGGAAAGAAATAATTGGCTGGCAAGTCACATGCACGTCATGCAACCCTAACACAGGTGGATTTATAGTTTTCTCGTGTTTCCTTGACCGATGTTATGTTGTACTGTCAGTGATTTACCTGTTTCGACAGATCAATACTTAAAACCCTATATCGCTTCAAATTGGAGTACTCGAAGTGGCTTCTCCCATTTCAACGACAGCTGATCGCATATTTGAGAATGTGTGGAAAGAGATGATCGGACGCCAAAAGAGACACACGCCCTTGCACTTCTAACACAAGCTGTCAGAAGAATCTAAATACGGTCTCGTTTTTTATTTTTCGACTGTTGCAATAACGATTGTGATTTATCTTCTACGGTCAAAACAGTAACGACAATTGTCAAAACAGCTCAAAAGCTTGAAACCTAAATGAGGACTAGCGCATAACTTTCTGGGTTCCGTACCAATCGCTTCAAAAACAGAATGATTAAAGTGAATTCCTTAATTCTATTCGCGAATTCAAGAATATGTAGAAAGAAAATGATCGGACAAACACGCCATTGCAACCCAAACCCAACCTGTCAGATGAATCTGAATTCGTTCTCGTGATTGATTGTCCGATATTTCTTAGATAGAGTTTGATAGTTCGATAGTTTGATTCTTCGATCAAGAAAATTAGGTCAAGTGCAAGACTTCTTAGGTTTCGTCAAAATCGATTCAATTAGTTCGGGGATGTTTCATATGTTTCTGGAAGTGGCATCAGCCTTAACTGTTCGTAGCTATTTTCATGACTACAGTGCTCAAGCTCACGGATACTTACGTTGAAAGATGCGAATACCATGGCTGACGCGACACCCTCACCACGACAAGTACGTCCTTTACATCATACTCGCGGGAGGGGTCACTAAGTAACCCTACTGGAGCTTTCCCCCTGACAACCCATATGGGACTAACCCCCCTTCTGTAGCCATCCCCTCTGCACGAGAGAACATTCTGATCAAGGATGGCGGAGGCGCATTTGTTCGAGGAATTCAGCACATGGCGTGCGGCCCCCATCCGCACTCCGATCCTCGTGAAGGATTCCGATGACTTTTCGAACTTCCGCCTACAAAGGTCCAAGAACTTTCTCCATTTCTCCATTCTTGGCAAGCTAATGTGGGAGCCTTAATGTGTGTTAATCCGTGCAGGGAAGGAGGCCATACTCGCGCTGTTTGGAACAATCTCTTATCCGCATTTCTTCCCGAGGCAAGCTATCAATCATATGCATTTATGCAACATTCACTACTCTGGTTCCGTTGATGAGCATTTTGTTTTGTGACATTTTGCAGGGCTATCCTCACAGTGTCACACCAGATTACCTCCCCTTCCAAACATGGGACACATTACAGGTTAGCATTCTCGTTGACAAAGTGATTAGATTTCAAGAGCTTTCGCGGTCCATTCTTATTGAAGTGCGCATTTTTTGACCCACAGGGCTTGTCTACATACATCCGCAGCATACTTTCGACGCAAGTAAGATCGCGTTTCTTCGTGAATCATGTAGAATAGGAGTTAAGTATAGTATGATATTTGTGTTTGGGTGATTATTTTGTTTGGATTTGGAGTACATGAGCTTGAACAGGTCTAGGGTTTGCACCACAGGTGCTCTTGGGCGGCGGCCCTGAACAGTCCCCTCGAGATGATATACGAATGAAGGCCAGGGACTTTAGGAGATCCATATCTGCACGAAGTTTTGAGTCCGGGACTTGCCAAAATAAGGTCCCTGTAAATGATCCCAAAATCGTGAGCTGTGCCATAACATCGGGAGATTTATTAATGGTAAGTCTCAGAATCATACTTGTCTTCATCGCCATTATCATGCAGGGTTGAACAAGCTCGGGTTTCCTAGAACATCTCTTTGGTAAGGGGAGGGACCTATCGACTTGAAGACCATTGCAACATATAGAAAAGCTTTTATGTGAATATTTCCCTGTAGTGATTGAGCTCCTGAACAGTCCCCTCGAGATGATATACGAATTCTGGATTGAGGGACGCAACTATGAAAATCACCCTTTCTCTTATACATGATCCTAGCCGAAAACTGTGAAGTAATCACAATGGAGTATGCTATAATGTAATCAGACTTTGCAACAATTCCATGTTCAACATTCTCATATTTTCCAGGCCTTTGTATCATATTCTTTCTCCTCTTTTCTGGTTTTCTAATTGTCAAGAGCAAGGTGCCCGATTGGTGGATATGGGTATACTACATCAGCCCTCTTCAATGGGCCATCACCGCCATAGTCTGCAATGAGTTTCTCTCAGACAGATATAGTGAAGTAAGTGGATTCTCGCCCAAAAAACGTCGAGAAATAGTATGCCATATAACAGTATTAAGTTCTGAGATTTGCTTATAATAGACATATCACAGTCGATAAGTAGGTATTCAATTCAAACTGCCACGAGGCTGGC
Organism: Bryum argenteum; assembly: GCA_037043015.1. Lineage (NCBI taxonomy): Eukaryota > Viridiplantae > Streptophyta > Bryopsida > Bryales > Bryaceae > Bryum > Bryum argenteum. Next base: position 10,419,202 of record CM073323.1, on the reverse strand, counting down.
CGTAAGGGAGGCTCGAAGGCCGATGACTGACGAGCGAGCGCCTGCCGGAAGGGAACGCCGGGAGCCGGGCTCGGGAACGACGTCGTGGGGAACGCCGGGGTCGGGGACGAGTTTACTGCGGGCGGGCTGAGAGGTTCGGGCTGCGGCTCATCGGGCGGGCTGAGAAGTCCGGGCGGGCGGGCTGTGGAGCTCGGGCTGCTGCTCATCGGGCGGGCTGCGGCTGGCTGCCGCCCCGGCAATAATCGGCAGACGCTGGGACAGGCGACGGCGCCGATCCCACGCGCCGTTAGAGCCGAGGTTGGGCGGCCTTGGGGTTGGAGAAACAACTGCTACAGCAGTAGGCGCCACTTTCCAGGTACATTGATGCATGGACTTTGTTGCATGGGTGCCCTCAAAGTTCTTTGGAATGACATGTCCGTTGTCTTCTAGGCAAATATTGTTGATTGTAGTTCTTAATCAGTGGTGTTATGTCGGCATAAACATGAAAGAATAGGTGAAACGAATGCTTCATTTATGACATTTTGAGGCATGGAGTTCGTCTTCTTCCTCGTTGAGCGGGGGTCAGTGGAACGATGTGCTGAGGATCTTATGCTTGAATGTGGCAGTGGTTTTTGCGGGACTTCACTGGCATGTTGGGGAGTATTCTCTTCACGCTACATCAAGTACGTGAAGAACTAAGCATTTGCACTCTGGCTTGATATCGGTTTGCCGGCATTCCTTAGTGCCGTTGCAAGCGGATGTTGGACTTGCAGGAATCCAACTTAGCAGCAGATCTACTGCATGACGTTGGTAAGTTGCACTTTCTCTTACTCACGTTCAAGCACGATGTTGCTACGTACACCTTCATAAAAATTACATTTCCTTTCTTGTGCAGGAATGTTGATGGATCTCGTATCGCCACTATTTCCAGGCGCCTTTGTGACGATTCTGTGCATCGGCAGCATGGTCAGATCAGTTAGTAAGTTTACCTCCGCCTCCCGCATTTCGTATGTTGTTCGATGTTCACTTCTGAAATTGGAAAGTGTCAATGCAGCTGGGGTTGCAAGTGGAGCAACACGAGCTGCGTTGACTCAACACTTCGCTTTACGGAAGAATGCTGCAGATGTTTCTGCGAAGGTAAGAGCTCGTCAACTCAAAGTCTCCACAAAAACCATTTGTCATCATAGTTGCATTGCCTTCGAGGATCTGTTCTTAGTGAAGAGCACTAGTTCTCTTTCGATGAGAATATTGATTTAGATGAATGAAACTCAATGTGATTTGCAGGAGGGGAGTCAAGAGACTGCTACAACCATGATTGGGATGCTATTAGGCATGGTTTTAGCTCGCTGAGCAGCAGGAAATGTGGTTGCTGCACAGACAATCTAGCCAGGGCTGCGATCAGCTGCGAGCCCTGTCCATGTCGATCAGAGCCCGGTCCAAAGAGTCCATATTGATCAGAGCTGGGATCAAGGTACGTCATGTGTTGTCGATACCGGCTGGGATGGTGAGCAGCTAGCATCGATCGATCGATCGGGAATGGGATGGATGATCGGGGAGCAGGCTAGCCAGAAAGCGAGAGATGTAGATAGAATTGTCAGGGAGGACGAGCTCCGGAAAATATCTTGGATGGAAGGAGAGGGGCGAATCTGCATGGGGCGTGAGCGGAGTGAGATGATGAGGCGATGAAAAGATGGTATTCTTTTCGTTGTGGCAAAAAGGCATCCAAAAGGTCGCTCGCTTTGGTGGGATATTTTCAACGTGGCCCACTCGTGGAGCTTCCGTTTGCTGATATTTTTCCTTCACTCACTGTTCCCCCTTATCGCCTTTGCATGCATTTCCCCATCTTCTCGGATTTCAGGGCCACTTTATATTATTTGTTTGTGCCCATTTGGAGTTGAGCCCATCTGAAGTAGAAGTAGGCCTTAGCTCAAGTCCTAATTTACAAAGTGGGTCGTGAAATTGGCCTCACAATATAAAGTCCATAGGCCCACTTGGAAGTGGCTCAAATCGGAACTATTACTTTGAGTTGGGCTTTCCATGGGGGCCTAAGTGACTTGATATTAGGGCTCATTTCCAAAACTTAGCATTCACCAATGAGAGTGCCTGAATTGCCCAAATGGGCTTAAGAGGGGGAGTGGGTCGTCATCCCAATACTTTGGCTTGATCCCATAACTTTCCCTCCATAATGCTACCATATCACGCGCCAGATAAGCTTTGTGAGAAGTGAACCGACTCTCAATGTAAAGCTTAAGGGCCCATTTGTGGGCAATCTAAGCACTCTCATTGGTTGCTATCTAGGGTTTGGAAATAGGCCCTTGAAATGGGCCTTAATATAAAGTGGCCTTATACACAGGGGCAGATTGGCTAAGGGATTTGTAGAATCTCAAATTATTGCAGTTTTTTTTTACCAACCTATTTGAGAAGAATACAATAAGAGCCCAAAGTACCAGAATAGAAAATCAAAAATTTTACAAATAGGATTTTGAGAGATTGACTTTACCTTTGGCAAATTTCAAGAAAATAAGGGTCGTTTCTATTTATTTCCAAAAAATATATTCCTGCTAAACCTGATCAGTGCGTAGGGTATGAAAAATTTAACTATACTGAGAAAAATTTAACTATTTTAATGGTGTGAGTTGATCTTAGTATATAGGCAAAGATAAAGACATTTTAGATTGGCAAGCCCATTGCAGAGTGGCCAAGGCAATTGAAACAACTTTGGAAGATGTGCAAATTATGTGGAAGATTGGACTAATTGGAATTATAAAGTTTGGAATTTTATCTTAAATAAGTTATGAATTTTATAAGTGGAATCCAAAGTTGTACTTAAAACCAATCACTCTAAAATGTACACCATGAATACATTAACATATGAACTTAACCGCTATATATAAGGAACCTCTTGCTTAGTTACCTCTAGTGAGTAGTTTTTGAAGTTATGAAAATCATTAGCCACTTATCTTAGACCAAGTAAAATCATCAATTTTGAACTTTTATGCGATGTACTATTAACTATAAAGTAAGACTTGTAGGTGTTTCTAAAATAATATCCTAAAATCTTCATTCAAAGTACACTTAAAATGATACTTAAACTATAATATGCCTATGAGAGTTTGAGTAATTAATCCTAAATACCCCATGCTACTAATATCTAAAATCACATTAATGAATGCAAATACTTGCTTGATCAGTAAACCTTATGATTTCATAACCAATCCTAACACATAACAACTACAAGATAAAACAAAATCATAGAACCTAGTGAACAACAGTAAGAGAGAGACTCACAAAATTGTCATGAGTACTAAAAGAAAGAGACGCTCTAAAACGACCCAAACTCATATGGGGCGCAATTAGGGTTAGAATAAAAAGTAGGTTGCCTACACTAACTTCCAACCCCTAAACTAAATGTTATCAAAGTTGAAGTCCAAGCTAATAACACCAAACTCTACCCACATTTTTTAGTGTTTTGTTGACTCCTTCATGTTTTGTCTTTTCTCGTCCACACTATTTTGGTACAACTAGACCCACAATAATGACCATACTATATACCATACCCATCATATATGTAGCACCTAACTTGTCTTGAAACCCAGATCAGTTTTTTGCAAGAAACATAGCCTAGATATATAGCTGCATTTTAGTAGTTTGGGCTATGATTTGGTGTAAGTGTGGTAATACTTACAAGGAATATGCGGTAAAATTTGCAAATCCAAATACCAATTCTACAAAGGTAGGATCCAAAATTACAAAAAAATCTTCAAAGTTTTAATTTTTAATTAAATTTTTTCAAAATTTGTTGAAATTTGAGATTTTGGATTCTAATAAACAAAGTTACTTGAAAATCACAAACTTATGAAGAAACCTACTCATTGTGCACGTCTCAACAAACTCAAAGCATGAGAGGATTACTAGAAACACACCTCATTCTTTTCAAGATAGTAAAGAACATGAGACCGAAACTCCAAAAAGTGACACTAAAGAAAGAGAACCTAAGAAACGGCCTCAATAAGTATTTGCAGCACAGTTAGGGTTAGAGTAGAAATAGGTCCCGCAACTAGCTCGACGAGCAAGCAACGTTCTATTGCTCAGCAGTGAGTTCCACCAGGACACTGGTTTCTCTCCAACCTCATATGCATCTAGCGTGCTGCTGCAAAAGACCAACGTAAATGACTACTTCAACTCATACTTCATCCAAATGTTTGAAATCTAGACTAGTGTACAAGTGGAAGTGTTGGACAAGGCATAATGAAAGTGGACATGGACACGAGGATGAAGAACAATTGGTCACTATAAGCTACTTTCCAGATAGGGTGAAAGAAACCCGGGAAAGTAGAGAGTGGGAGTTCTTCGTTGAGAGAATCTAAATCGGTTGTAGATACGTTATCATGGTCACAAATAAAAACAATATTCGGAAATTAAATTATATTTGCTTCCTTTGCTTAAGTACAATTCCTTTTAGCAAGATTAGTACCCCCTTTATTTTCTTGATATAAGTGCCAATTGTCCAATTTCATAATCAAATTAATTCTTTTCTATAGTCTTTGGATATCCAACAACCAAGGCATAACACACATATTTTTCTAATTCAATGTGAGCAATGAGGCTTGCAATTTATTATCACTTTCCAAATATGATCATAGCTTTGCAATACAACTTTTACTTGGTGTACTTTTATGAAATATAGTCTCACACAATTGCAAAGCCAAACATGAACTTGTTTGCACAATTTTATATGAATCATATATATTGAAATATAATTTGTTGTTAGTACATCAACTGTTTTACATAGAAATTCAACACAAAGCAAAACTATTCAAACACGGACACACATTCTCTTTATGTGTTCTAAAAGAAATGAGCTTTGTTTTCCTACTTGTATCTCCAACTTTTCTTTTAGAATTTTTCAACTACCCATATCTTTTCGTTTCTTACCTTTTCACTTAATTTCTCATTCAACCTTATTTACACTCACATTCACACTTTACAAGGCAAATGAAATGGAAAATGAATTTTAATGGAAAATGAAATTTACTTACACTAAAAAGTAAAATAGTATAGTGTAAAAAAAAGAAAAAAAGAAAAAAAGAAAAATCTTACTAAATGACTCTTATCAATGAAACAAGGTGTTCATAAAGAGACATGAAACAATGTTACATGTAATCGTCTCTTTCTAAATCCCTCTATTTTTGTGAAATATTAAATAACACTAAGCATTGGCTTTGAACGCGTTGTCGGTACTATAACACTCTTGCATAGTGCAAAGCCGGTATCCGCTTCAAAAATCTTACATAAGAAAGTTATATAATTATTAACAAAAAGATGACTATACTATTGACTTTTTAGTAGTACATTTCTAGTATAAACTAAATTTTACCACAATATTTCTATTCAAATACAAATATTATTACCACCAACATTTTGGTACCACTTTTTTAATAATAACTAAACTAGTACGGTCCCCGTTGTCCCAAAGTGAAAGTTCTTTATATGATACTCTAAAAAAGTATCTCCTGTCTACCATTTCCTCAAACAGTATCATGTTTATCATGTTTTTGATATTTTTACTTTTTTTTCTTCTTTTTTTTTGGTTTTTTTTAGATAGAATCCAAAAAACATAAAAGAAGGTAGGTAGGTAGGTAGGTAGGTAGGTTAGTTGGTAATTTTGTAAGTTGGTAGGTTGGTACTTTGGTGGATAGGAAGGATCGTTGGACAACCTAGTTTTGTTATTATACAGATTATAACTGAACATTTCTATTGGTGTATTCTTTAGGTGTAAGTTTGGTAATACTGACGAGGTATATGTGGTAAAATCTGTAAAGCTAAATTCCAATTTTACAAGGGTAGCCTCCAAAAATTACAATCTTCAAAGTTTTTGGTAACTTTTTTGGATAGTTTCTTTCAAAATTTGTCAAGATTTAAGATTTTGGATTTTTGAAAACAAATTCACTTTATAGTCACAAACCAATGAAGGTATCTACTTACCGTTCATTTTTTTCTTACAAAAGATTAATAAATCATTGTGATTTATGTTTAATTCTATTGTAGTTTTTCTACTGTCTAATAGAAGATAATCTGCATGAAAGTCCAGAAAGCATAATGACTCTCTAAAATATTGCATGAGTATATCTAATTTAATTATCTACAAATGGTAAACATCTAAAGGTCATATTCTGGAACGATAACTATAGATTGGCTTAGATACAAGATCTTATGGTTGGAAGTTTAAAAAAAATAAAAAGGGATTGGTTCACACCCTTGGAAATGCATAATTGGAAGTGCACCCTTGGAAGGTAATTAATTTTGCTTATTATCTCTAGGTAGATAACGAAGTTGGAAATCTACACTTGGAAATTTTTAGAGACTCAAGATGCTCTTTGAATCGTTATGCAAGTTATTTCCAAAGAAAAGGTACAAAAACAATGATATAGTAAAATATGCAAAACATCAAAAATATTTGGTCTTGGAAAAATTAAATGATGAGAAGGAATTTTTATATGTTTGAAAATTTTGAACAAATCTTTTTGTTTGAATATTCCAGAATCACAAGTTTTGACAAATTCGAAAGAAATGAATACAAATTTAATGAACTCTTTGAAACTTGCTCTTGTGGAACCTCCTAAAAATTAAATTCAAGCCACTTTAAAGCTTGAAAAATAATCTTCTTATTAAAATTCTGAAAAAAGATCTGAAGAAAATATTAAGTATAATTATTTTTCTTCCTACCCCATTTCTTATATATAAAAGAGAAGTATTTGTTATAAAACTGAAAATTTTGAATTTGGCTTTGCAAATTTTATCACAAACACCTCGTATGTATTACTACATTCACATTAAATTATAGCCCAACATGCTAAAATTTGACTCTTTGTTTAGATTGCTCAAATCAACAAAAAGCTGTATTTAGCTTATAAGAAACTTTAGGTGTTAAAGTCCACGCCTATACTATTTGTCGTATGAAAACTACACTAATTTATTGATCTAAATTTTCACTAATTACCCATATTGTGTAACACTCCAAAACACAAATCTCTCTCACCCACACTAATATCAGACCCCTGAGCCTCCAAAAGCTTATGTTAGTTAGAAAGCCACACTAATTTCACCAAATCCCACCCGTACTATTATTTTCACCCACACTATTTTTGGTTCATCTACAACCATGATAATTGCCGTACAAACTTGTCTATCCTATTTTCCAAACCCCCCGAGTACACTAATTACTGGAATCAAAAATATCAAAAATAATTTTATCAGCCTAAATCTACTCTCAATACCCAAGTTTTCTCCTCCAAAAAACAGGTCACTATTGCCCATACTAATATCGGCCCTGAACCTACACTAATGTATGTGCTACCGGCTAATCCACTACCGGCCCTAAGCTTATCCTATTTAAATGCACCCACACTATTTGAACAATCCAGCCAGACCATACTAAATTGATTGAGAAAATAACCCACACTAAAAGCACAAAAATCCACTACACTAAATAGGTAGATTAATCTTAGATTTTTATAAGATTTGAAAATACTATAAGTTTTTACTACTGAGAAAAATAATTACCAAGAGCATTGATTCCTGTACTGTGAAAGGATCCCCATCTTGGTCGATACATAGGGTAAAAATATTGACCAACAATAAAAACTTATAACATCTTCATGTAAATTAGTGTATCTAACACTAATCTACCTATTTAGTGTACCAGCTCCGAGCTCATACAATTTAAGATGCACCCACACTAAGCTTCATTTAGTCTTTCTTTCCACGATATGTCGCGTGTGACTAGCAAAATTGTAGCTGCGGCAATTGCATCGTGCTAGGATACTGAAATTCTAGATTCAGTTCGAGGACTATATTATCTGGTTCGATAGCTACTACAATGGATAATGGGCAAGATAAATTCGTCATGCACTTTTGTACAAATGTAGCTAATCTCTCCTCAAACCTAACAACGATCTTGACCTGATTATTCCATTCTTGCCGTCGCAGTCGTTGCTAGAGCTCAAGACCCACGAACTGCTCCAAGTTCTAATCGGTACCGAACCGGAATTTATTGGGTAGAGAATACAAAAGTTAGCACCCCGAGCTTCGTAGATAATCATCTCGTTGGCAAACGACGAGTCTGCTTCCGACTCTGGAGACGTTTGTCAATGCGTGACGCCATTGCTATCTATTTGTGGAACATGCGCGAGTGAGTCTCTACAGTAATTATCGAATCAAGTTTCTGTGCGGATAAAACCTCGCCACAAGATAGGACTCATTCCAATCGAGTTGTATCGGGTACTTGTTGACAGTAAAGATGAACGTTGTTACAACTCTTGTCTGACAAGACTTTGCGATGCGGTCTTTAGGGGTACTTCATCAATTGATATCCCCATACACATTGGTTATCCTTTCCAAAAATCACTATAATTCTCGAGCAAGTCGTGCTACATACACCACGTGCCTTGCGAAATTGACACGGCCCAATTTTGCGCCGACCTCGTCATGTACAATAGAGCAAACACAATTTTATCCTCATTCAAATGTTACACGTGTGGCTTCCCTTGAAATACAAGCCTAAGTTGCACAAACCAACGGTACACCTTGTTGCCCTTCTTTGCTCAGAACCTCTCAAGTGCAACTACCTTTGACTCATCGACTCCATCCTCGAGCATGCTGTACCTTCTTTTCTCTTGAGCACCCACGTTGACCCTTAAACGCCCAAGCAAGCCCGAGGGGCTTGATTCCAAGAGAATCTTCCGTGTAGCTCTCACTGTACTCAACTTTTCACTTATATTTTGATGCCAAACTAGTCACCTTCTTGTGATGCATTCAAAAAGTGAAATTTTACAATTCAGATCACAATCTGTATGCATGATTTTGTGCTTTGAAAGGATTGTGGTAGGTAGGTTGGGGTTGTACATAACCTTGTAGGAGGTTGCAAGCTCATCATTGATTGGTTCATTCATGATGCCCAAGTTCAAAAAGTGCACTATTCATGATGCCCAAGTCCAAAAGATGTTGTGATCCAATTTTGGGCTGCCCGTTTTAGACCCCATAGCCTAGCCTACTCCAACTGTTGCACCAGATGGTACAATAAATACTAGAGCAGGCTCAATTGCTGAGTGGGAAAGAAAAGACGAAGATGCAACATAAATTTTAATTGAAAATGTGAAAAATATTTGTCTTGGACATCTCACACGATCATCAACACATGAAAATTGGTCAGAACTGAGAAAGTCTTCCAAACAAAACAAGGATGTTATGAATAAATGATATTTATGCAGAAAACATGTTAGGATTTCAAATTGTTGATGGTAAAAAATATCATAATTCATATTCACTCTTTTATGCTGTTGCTAGAAGAATTAGCAATAGATAGAGGAGTTGACTGTGAGGAAGACAAGGTAGAGACACTACATGCTAGTCTTTATTGGAGTAAGGAAGACAAGGTAGAGACACTACTTGCTAGTTTACTAGAATCATATGACTCAAATTTCAATCGTTAACCAATATAGCAGCACTTAGTGTAGAGGATATAATATCAAAATATTACATAAAGATTTGAGGCGGAAGAAAATGAATACGCTCCCAAACTGTAATTGCAGCCACCATGTGACAACGATGAGTCACTTTTTTTGGACTAGTCACATTTTTTGTGACTAAGAATTCAAGTAACTAAAAAAAACATCCTACTCACAAATATGGTCTTTTTCTAGTGGTATTAGTTGTTGTAAATTTAAGCTTCGAGTGCGAGAGCTTGGAAGTTCATTTAATCTTTCTTTCCACGATTAGTTGCGTGTGACTTACAAAATTGTAGTTGCGATAGTTTGGATTGTCTTAGGATCCAAAAATTCTTGATTCGGTCATTTGAGACTCTATCCTCTAGTCTATCGCTACTACAATGGATAATGGGAAAGATTGGTTCGTCAAGCACTTTTGTATGAATGTAGCTAATCTCTCCACAAACCTAACAACGATCTTCACGTATTCCATTATTGTCGCAGTAGTTGTCGTGAGAGCTCAAGACCCACGAATTGCTCCAAGTTCTAATTGGTACCGTACAAATTAAAGTTAGCACCCTAAGGTTCTTGGAATAATCATCTCGGTTGGCAAATGATGAGTGTGCTTCCAACTTCAAAAACGTTCGTCAATGCGTGACGCCATCGCTATCTATTCGTGTAATGGGCGCGAGTGAGTCTCTATGGTAGTTATCGAATTACGTATCTTGTCTTTCCGTCTGGATCAAAACTTTGCAACAAGAACGGACTCATTCCGATCAAGTTGTATCGAATACTTGTTGATAGTAAAGATGTATGTTGTTACCACTCTTGTCTAATGAGACTTTGCGATGCAGTCGTCATCCGTACTTCAAGAATTGATATCCCCATACACATTGGTAATCCTTTCCGAAAAGCACTATAATTCTCGAGCAAGTCGTGCTTCATTCATCACACCCATTTTTGCACCGACCTCGTCATGTACAAAAGAGCAAACAAATTCGTATCCTCATCCAATTGGTACATGCAATTATGCATGACTTCCCTTGAAATACAAGCCTAAGTTGAGCAAACCAACTGTACACCTTGTGACTTATCGCCCTTCTTTCCCGAGAACCTCTCAAGTGCGACTACGTTGGACTCATTAACTCTATCCTCAAGCATGTTGTACCTTCTTATCTCTCGAGAACCCATGTAAACTCCAATGGTTGAGCTTCTAGGAGATACAAGAGTATGTCTAGCACCTGCCTGATGAACAACTTGTATGATGTGAAGGAGTGTCGCTTGAAGCACACTTTGCACCTGCTATTGAATGAAAGGTGCCCAATCTGGCACAACATCTTCAAGCAACCATAGACTTTCCGGTTCTATTGCATCCGCTTGATCATCGTCAAAGAGGGGCCTTTGAAGTTTAATTTTAGCATGCCTCCATGTGAAAGTTTTTTTAGGTTTCATAGGTTGCATGAGGGTAAAAATTGCATAGACATGTTTGTAACTTACTTACAAACAAGAATGTGAAGAGCCACAATTCAAATATACTCTCGAAGTTGGTTTTTTGGGTAAAGAAAAACTTCAAACCCATTTCGCAAGAAGGGATTTTTTTAAACTTTTTTTCAACTTTGACTGTTATGATCTCACAATTGGTAAAGAATTTGAAACTAAGTTATGGTACACACATACATGGACAAGTTAGTTATAAGATCTTACAGTTACATACTTGAAATAATGTCAAAAGTCAAAAAATTTCATCTTGCATTGAAAGAGTGGTTTTGAGAAGTTTTGACAGTTTTGGGGACTTTCAACTTTCAACTTTTTAATCTATGACCGCCATATCTATAATCGGAATGAAACATTATTGATTGTGTGATCTAGTATCTTGTTAGGAACTGATATTTGAATGCTTGTGTTTTAATTGTTATTTCATTGAACAGGTTTAACTCAAATGGATACATTCTAAGATTGTACGTGTGCAAGTGGAAAAAATGATTAGAAGGTTAAATATTTTCATAAATTGTGAAAAAAACACGTCATAGGACAACACAAACACTCCCTTTGTCCCATTATAATTGTACAGTAGGTTCTCTCAAATCTACCTTAGGAGATGGATTTGAGAGAACCTATTGGACAATAAAAATGGGACAGAGGGAGTACCAGATAAGGAATAGCATTCTTACAATAGCTCTATATTTCGGTTGCTGAAAGTGCATCATGGGTTGTAACTACTGCTAAGTCCAGCTGTTAAGACTCATTAGTTGGATGTTGCCCAATTCTTTGTATTGATACTTGCTACATATAACTTTTTCAAGACTTTGAGTAGTCCACAAGTAACACACCAACTTTGGTAAAATTATTTCACAAAATCCTCAAGAATGTAAAAGTGATCATATTCCCAACTTCAATCTTGAATTGTGATAATAATCATATTTCTTAAATAAAAAAAATTCATAACTAATTTCAGTCCAAATTTTGTGGATGAGTCCAAATTTTGTTGAATATGATATACACTATGATTTGATACAAAAGTTGCAAGTTTTTGATCACCTTCTTTGATTACAACCCTCACGAATGCTTGTGTATGAATCTGATTATTATGAAACTTTATAAAGTGGTAGGTAACCCTATTTACTCATGAATGTTGAAGAGAGGCTGCGAATCTGGCGTTTTTTGCTACCATAGTGTTTGCTTAGAGTCCAGTGCTCAAAAACTTTGAGCACAGGATTTTCATTGAATACATGGATTTTCCAATCTGCATAGTGAAGTAAATTAGAAATTTTTGGTAGAGCTTTTTATATCTTTAACTTCAGAGATATTATAGTTGCATATCATTTTTGTAATAAACTGAAAATCTACAAATTGACTTGCTCACATTTGAAAAAGGTTAGAGATTGCTAACTCCTTAGGCATTTAGGGGTTTATATTTACTTCACCGTTAGAAAGGATGCTTCATTTTTTGAGAGTGTGAGGGCCGCTCTCTACTAGAGGCCAAGTCATTTATAGAGCCAATTCATGGCAAAATCCTCTCATGTGATTGGTTCATTCCTTGTAATTGGCTCCAAGGGCTTTACATGGGAAGTCAAGGTTAATTTCTTGAAATTATATTTTTATGGGTGAGGGACAAGTTATAACACGACTTGAGCTACAAAAGTTGGAAGATACAAGAATGGAGAGCCGATTTATGGCTTGAGAGTCGTTTCTTGATTTCATTACAAGATTATTATATTACTAAAATATTTTATTGCGAACAAATAAAAAACACGGAATGTAATAGAAAATACAAAGTGACCCCATAGCCTTGTAAATTGGCTCCATGACCTTTCTATTTGTTCTACAATGCGGCCCCATGGGCTTTACAAATGGGGAATTCACTCCTACTTTAATTATATATCTACTAATGTATTCTTCAAACGTCCCATTGAGCCAATTGGGCTCAAAATGTGAGTGAATTGGGTTGGAGATTTGTTAACCTCAGTTTTGCGTAGAAACCATCCCTAAGGTGGAAAGATTCCTTCAGGATATTTTAAATTGGTGGAAGTTTCACCTAACAACTCTATTCTTCCTCTTTTACGTGGAATATTCAAGAAGCTCCACACAATACTTTTATGGTGAACAAGGTACATCAACTTAATAATCACATAGAAATTTTACTCAAAATTGACCAAAAGCCATTCTACCCCTTCATTTGTTAGGCAGCCGAAGAATGTCGCCGATTAATTTTTTTTAAATAAAACTACGAGCACTTTTGTTAGCTCAAAAATAATCAACTATCAAGAAGGTGCTCATATAACCTTTAACCCTAAACATCCTTGAGGTATTTTAAGGCAAAGACACATTCTCTAAAAAAGGGCCATAGATGAAAAAGGAAGCAAGTAATTAAGATCTCAACCGTACAAACTTGTGGGAGACTTGTTATAGGTCATGTAGACCAAAACTTGACTCATGATACTTCATACATTGCGAGATTATAACGTAATAGTGTGCAAAATATGCTACAAAATTCTATCATTTTCACTTTGAAGTGAAAATACTACTAACAAAAAAGCTGCAATAATAAAATCACAAACTAGAAAGTTGTTTTTTTCATCTCAAAAAACAATTTTGTACCATAATATTCATCACAAAAATATCTTCACTCAAATAGTAGCCTTCCAATGGTAAAAACTGCCACAAAATTTACAAAGAAAGAATAGTCCAATGAAAAAAGAAAAAAAGTGGATGATTGCTAAAGAGCTAGATCTCCTTTTGCAAATCCAATACCAAAATAGTCAAACTAGGATTTTCTACTTCTATGCACTTTTGTGAGTATGGACGAGATTAAAGTATCTTCTTTACACTTCCACTTACAAGGGACGTGTTCATGAGCCAATTTGGAAGTTAGTACTATTCCAAATTTCAACTATTGGATGTTCACCATTGTAAATTACAACATTCAAAGATCAAGCAAAAGATTTTTGAGACTTTGTCAAAAGTAAATTGCCTTCATCGTGCAAAGGGAGACCTGATGATTGTTACTATAAACATATTACCTATATAAGTAACTAAATTTAGTATGCCCATTAAATTTAAGAGACTCATTACAATTTTCAAGCTTTTGTAGATATAATTTACAAGAAGGTATGAAAATAATGATTTGGTAAGACACACGTTATGTTATTTGCATTTGGCTTGAGGACACGATGAACAAATCATTAGTTATGTCTATAAGTAATAAATTTTAGGCGAAACTATTTTTTGAAAAATTCTTAAATTTCTAATTTTAGAACTTTTTGAAAGAAAAAAAATGTAAACTTAGAAATCTTTTTCGAGCTTTATAAATCTAGAAGGGTGCTCTTGTAAATTTTAAGGATGCCCTTAGGTGAGTCAAAATCCACCATGGAGGGGACAATTGGTCACAAGGAGTTGGATGTTGAGGAAACTACAAGAAAGAAGGTACAAGGGAGTAGAAGAGACAAGAAGAGGATGAAAGAAAACAAGAAGAGATTGAGTTGAAGTTGCCCCTCCAGATCACCTTGAAAGTGACCCCTAGTCTTTTGATTTTCATTTCTTTGTCCTAGCTTCGTCTGGGGCATGCGATAGCTTTTTGGAAAGCTAAGCCAATTGTGCATCTACTATTAAATCTCATAAACTTAAGATCAAAATCCTAGGATTGATTGCTAAAAGGCAATGGCCTACTTTTCTACTGCCCGCAAGAAACTTCCTTACAACACCCCCTAACTTCGTAGGAGTGTTTTTCACTCCCTATAACTTGAATTTGTACATGCTTACTACCATTAGAAAACCCAAAAAAATTCTACCTCCTTGTCAAATCTTACTCTACTTGAACAACAATCAAGAAAATACTAGAGGAAACAATGGAGGACTATCCATAAAGTAAAAAATTAAACACCATCTAACATGAAGCCAATTTGAGTAATAATAGAATGATAGAAAGAATCAAGAAGAGTAAGAAGAAGGCCCATCGCCTATTTTCTTTAACAACTAACCATTACAAGTAGAAGAGAAAGAGAGAGAAAATCAATATAGATTGAGAGGGCTTGAAAAAAGCTTGAAAACAAGCTCTTCTAAACAATACAAGAGGTGGCTAAGGGCGGCTCAAACTAAATCTAGGGTGGCTTGCCCTAACAAATCTAAATCTAAGATGCCCTAACCACTTGAAACTCCACAAATGAACGCGCTCCACCAATGATTGTAACTCAAAATGCAATTTTTAACACCACCGCAAGGTTAAAGAACAAAACCAAGACACTCTAATTCAAATTGTTAACACAAACATGAAAACTTAATGACAAGTTTGTCGGAATCAGTGACAAATTATGTTATTTGAATCCAAGGGACTATGATTCCTCTTTCTACTTTGGATTCACTAGGGGGATATTTTCTCCTCTAGACCTTCTTCATCATTTATTCTTTAAATTCACTAGAGCGATTTTTTCCTCCTCTAGTCTTTCTATTCTAAATGTCATAGTTTTCATAATTTGGGAAAACTACTAAGTGATTACAATGACTTTCAAATCTATAGTTTTCCCAAATTAATAATAAAAAATTATATGGGGATCTCAAGGCAGTTATGCCTTCTAAGCCATCCAATCTCATTTAGTTATAACAACCTGAAACATCAAGGTCCTCCGATTGCTTTAATCAACCCAAGTTACTTGCTATTTTGTTTAACCTCTAAAAATCCAGGAAATTCGATTTGGTTTTTTGAGATTTCCAGCAGCTGATTTTAAGAAAATAAATTGATATTTTTGCCTAAGATTTTTACTAGGTGCTCCCCATAATGTAATGTGTATGTGGTAAAATTTGCAAAGCTAAATTTTAATTTTAAAACCTTCATCTAGAAATTTTAGGTTTCAAGTCCAAAACAGGCAATTTAAATTTAGCTTTTTTGAAGTATTCTTTTTTGGAAATATGTTCATTACCAAATTATTATTCAAATTCCAAAGTGTCCGAATTCAAAAAATTTACCAATTTTACAAGGGCAGCCTCCAAAACTTTCAAAAATAATCTTCACAATTTCTAGTAATTTTACAGTTTTTTCTTTCAAAAATTGCCAAAAGAATTTGGGGATTTTGGGGTTTTTTCAAGATTTTCTTTTTTCAAAATTCATATACTCATTAAGGCACCTACTCACCGTCCAAATTTTTCTTAAAATTAATACATCATATGTGGTGCTTGTTTTACTATATTGTTGTTTTTTGACCTTCTTTCATAAAATAATGTACATTGAGGTCAAAAAGTGGAATGAGTCTTCAAAATTTTGCTTGAGTGTACCCAACTTGATTACCTACATGGAAGAAAATAAGGGAGAAATGTTTGGAGTAACAATCATCAAGTTGCCCTTGGCACCATTTAGACAATGCCTCTCGAGCAAGTAACGGCAAAAAAAAATGTTGGACAAACTTTTATTGTTATTTTCCACAAATGACAAACATCTAACGGTTGGAATTTTAACTAGTCCTTTATATACAAGTTAGGTACAAGGTCTTACGGTTTGAAGTCTAAAACAAAAAAAAAATGTTTCTCCATTTCCCCATTTCCCAATAGAGGTGAAAAATGGCAGTTTTGGTTTTGGAGGTTGAGGAAACGCTTGGATTTTTAGGGGTTAAACTTCTACACCGAAATATCTCCAACTTCTTTAACACAATTAAGAATTCAATACCATCTATGTCCTTTCATGAAGACCAATTAAATTATAAAATAGCCCCTACCAGATTTTGGCAGTCAAATACTTTATTATTTTCTAAAAAAAAATCTTCAAAATTTCGATCAATAAAAACCCAGATCTTTCAAAATTACATGTGATTAAATTTCAGCATTTTTTGTGGCTTTATCATCTTTTGAAGCTTCTTATCTCTACTTTTTTTAAATTTTTTGTATAAAAACCGAAAATAAAATTATATATATATGTATATATATATATATGAAATAAAAAAAATAAAAAATAAAATAAAATCTAAAAACAATGTGATGAAAATCAGAATGTGAAAATAATAATGAATTTGTTTCCACAAAAGCAAAATCTAGTAAAGGTTACAAGGTTAACCCCTAAATCTCCTTGTTGCAAAACGGTCTAAGTCACAAAATTTGACCTTCCTTTAGATTAAGCTCAAAATCTCAACCTAAGCATTATTTGAAAGAGTCAACCGTAAGATCTCAAAGTTCACTTAACATTCTTCTCACAAACTAAACTTGAACCGTTCATTCTTCTTCATTTGTGAGATTATAATGGTCAAAGTTCGTTGAGTTTATCTCCTGAGGGAACCTCCAAAACCCGTTTCGGGTTTTATGGAGAGTTAGGGGTTAAGGTCATCAAAATTATTTAATTTTACCACAATCACTTTTTAGTTTCTCCACATTTCTAGAAAAATTCCACTTCTTCCACGCAATCAAGGCTTTGATCAAATCTCTTGAAACTTACACATTGCTTAGCATTAAGGTCTTCTAATTGTTGCAATTGACCCAAACGACTTGGTAGATTCTCGAGATTTTTAAACCATAATGTTGTAAATTGATGATATCTTTGTAGGTGCATTTGTTGTTGCAAGAGATGTGTAGTAAAATTAGATCTTGAAGTTTTGTAGACTATTGAAATTCATTGCAAGTTGTTGTGGACCCTTTGTTGTCGAAGTAGAAATGAATTGGTTGTTGTATCAACTTTGTTGTAGAAGAAATTTATTGATGAGAAGTGTGGTATTACAAATTTTGGAAACTCTTTATAATCTTCTATGGTCATAGCCTCATAGAGTGTATTTCTACTCCCTAAGTACCTTATATTTCCACCCTAACCACTTGTACAACTAACTTTTTCAACTTTTGTACTACTCTACAATTGTCTTCAAAACTGTAATTAAAAGCTATTTTTATATATTTATAACTTTTGCATATTTTCTTCAAATAGTGAAGTAGTTAGTGGAGATGACAAATCAATGTATATTCTTTTCAGTAATATATATTACTTGAATATCTAATTTTTTAGGTATATATATTATGCCTCCTCAAAATAGGTCAAAAAATATTATTTACTGCTTTTAGTTCTTTTTACATTTCTCCTACGTAATTAGAGATTTGAAGTTATCAAGTTCTTATCAAGTCAAATCAATTGGTAGTTTCTCAAGACTTGTGCACTCACCAGTATTCATTTTCATCAAGTCAATCAAGACTTTGATCCCATTTAAGTTCTTCAAATAGAAACAACAAGAAGCATTAATATTCTCTAATTGTTGCACTTGATCTCAATCTTTTGCTACTTCATCCAAACTTGTAAGGCAATCAAAGCTTTAATGTCTCCTAAACTCATTCAGTCAAAACACTGTAAAGCACCAAGCTCCCCTAAGAATTGCAATTAATTCAAACCACATAGGAGCTTATCGAAACTTGAGAAGTTATCAATATTCAACTTCTTCAAAGCAATTGACTCTTCAATGTCACTTAAGTTCTTCAACCTACAACAAAGAAAGTCCTCCAATTTTTGCTTATCCAAATCACTTCGTAGTTCTTCAAACTTGAGCAATACAAAATATTTGATTTCTTCAGGGCAATCCAGTCTTCAATTTCATCCGTGTTCTTCAATCCAAAATAGTAAACAACATTAAGGATCCTCGATTTGTTGCAATCCACTCAAATCACTTGCTAGTTTCTTGAATCTTTAGCGATAACAAATCTAAAACTTCTTCTAAAACAATCAAGGATTCAATGCCATCCATGCTCTTCTCACCATAACAATATTAAGCATCAAGGTATTCCCAAACGCTGCCATCGACTCAAATCACTTGGAAGTTTCTCCAAACTTCTACACATACGAATGTTCACTTTCTTCAAGGCACTCAAGTCTTTAATGCCATCTAAGTTCTTCAAATAAAAACAACCTGAAGCATCAAGGTCCTCCAAGTGTTGCAATAGACTCAAATCACTTGGAAGTTTCTCCAAACTTCTACACAAACGAATATTCAACTTCTTCAGGGCACTCAAGTCTTTAATGCCATCTAAGTTCTTCAAATCAGAACAACCTGAAGCATCAAGGTCCTCCAAGTGTTGCAATCGACCCAACTCACTTGGAAGTTTCTCCAAACTTCTACACAAACGAATATTCAACTTCTTCAAAGCACTCAAGTCTTTGATGCCATCTAAGTTCTTCAAACCATAACAACCTCGAGCATCAAGGTCCTCCAAGTGTTGCAATCGGCTCAAATCACTTGGAAGTTTCTCCAAACTTCTACACAAACAAATATTCAACTTTTTTAAGGCAATCAAGTCTTTGATGCCATCTAAGTTCTTCAAATTATAACAAAAAGAAGCATCAAGGTCCTCCAAGTGTTGCAATCGACTCAACTCACTTGGAAACTTCTCCAAACTTTTGCAGTTGCAAATATTCAACTTCTTCAATGCACTCAAGTCTTTAATGCCATCTAAGTTCTTCAAACCATAACAACCTCGAGCATCAAGGTCCTCCAAGTGTTGCAATCGGCTCAAATCACTTGGAAGTTTCTCCAAACTTTTAGAGTAGCAAATATTCAACTTTTTTAAGGCAATCAAGTCTTTGATGCCATCCAAGTTCTTCAAACCATAATAACAAAAAGAAACATCAAGGTCCTTCAAGTGTTGCAATCGGCTCAAATCACTTGGAGGTTTCTTCAAACTTCTATTCAACTTTTTTAAGGCAATCGAGTCTCTAATGCCATCTAAGATCTTCGAATAAAAACAACCTGAAGCATCAAGGTTCTCCAAGTGTTGCAATCGACTCAACTCACTAGGAAACTTCTCCAAACTATCGCAGCTGCAAATATTCAACTTCTTCAAAGCACTCAAGTCTTTGATGCCATCTAAGTTCTTCAAATCATAACAATTTGAAACATCAAGGTCCTCCAAGTGTTGCAATCGACTCAAATCGCTTGGAAACTTCTCCAAACTTCTACAAAATTGAATATTCAACTTCTTTAAGGCAATCAAGTCTTTGATGCCATCTAAGTTCTTCAAACCATAACAACCTCGAGCATCAAGGTCCTCCAAGTGTTGCAATCGACTCAACTCACTTGGAAACTTCTCCAAACTTTCGCAGTTGCAAATATTCAACTTCTTTAAGGCAATCAAGTCTTTGATGCCATCTAAGTTCTTCAAACCATAACAACCTCGAGCATCAAGGTCCTCCAAGTGTTGCAATCGACTCAACTCACTTGGAAACTTCTCCAAACTTTCGCAGTTGCAAATATTCAACTTCTTTAAGGCACCCAAGTCTTTAATGCAATCTAAATTTTTCAAGTGATTGCAAAGGTTCACGTTGACTTCCTTTAAGTCTTGCAATGCACTCAAGCTCCTTGGTAGCTCTATCAAATCTTGACAGTCGACTACATTCAATTTCTTCAAAGCGGTTAGAGCTTCAAGGCCAGCTAGATTCATGGAGGTACCAGAGCTTATTAAGGAAATATATATGAGATTCTCTAACTTCTCAAACTTGAATGTATTGAAATCGAGCTTCCCACATCCATAGACGTCCATGCTTCTCAGATTTTCTAATTTGTGAACATCAAATTTGATGAGTTTTTTACAATTAAATAAGCACAATACTTCTACATTCGAGCAAGTATGCAATTTTCCTTTTTGGAGGCTATTGACTTCGCTATTGATAATAATAAGCCTCTCCAAGCATGGCCAAGAGTTTCCAAATGGATTTTTGAGTAGTTCAAAAGGCACATCGAATCCATCTTCGTCAATTAAAAAACGCCTTCCCTCCATTGGTCCTTTTTGAGCTTCAGCCTTAGCAAATTCAATGTACAAATCGTGAATTGTATACTCCAATCCATCTAAATCAAGAAGCCCATTTCGCATACACGAACTAACCTACATCACAAGCACTAAAAATATTAAATTTTCCAAAAGGTTTACAATTCTATGAAGTGACTCAAAATTGGACTAATCCACCATGCTATTCCACCATTTGATCTGAGATATTCATTCACATGAATCGTTAACCTTGTTCGATCTTCCAAGATTCATCTTAGCTCTTAGAAACTCTTGATGCAAAATTGTTTAGATTATAAATTCCGACCTTGTACTTTAGGTCTGAATAGACTATATCTACGCATCACGTAGGTAATGTAGTCGTACAATCTCAAAGTTCAATTATCTTTCTTCATTTTTATTTTTTTTGAATTAATCAATGTATTTATCAATTGAAAAATACATTTAATGTATAGATTGTATAAGTTAACTTATCTTCATATACATATAAAATTAAAAATTGAACCTATTATTCTTCTTTATTCATGAGATCCAAACGAGAAGTTGGCTAAAACTGTATTCTACAGGAATCTTTAAAAGCTATATTGACTATCTTAAATGTTTATTTAAAAAGCCCAAACATTCATTTCAATCTATTAATACTTGCATATTTTACATTGCCAATGTTCAATATTTTATTAATGACTTTATATTCAATTCAAACCTTGTATTACTCGGATGTTGTAACTTTACACATACTTTTCTATATTTTGCACATATAAAAATTTAAACTAGTACCCACACAAGGTATTTAAACAAGGTTAGCTTTACAAGCAAGCCCAATATTAAACATTTACGCTCTACATCATCATATTTATCATCCATCTATTTTTGATCTTATTTACACATCAACTTACAGATTCTTTCATATCAACTGCTTTTCTCCGATGGATATCACACATCCAACTCCACATGTCACTTAAATCGAACCGTCCATGTCGCAATTGAGATGTCCACAAGATTGCCAAGTCTAAAAATATAAGTTGATCCTCATGACACAAAGCATCATAACCAAGCCGTAAAACAGAAAATATAGGATGTTTTCCTTCCCTCGTGATGTTGAACTTCTCACTTTTCACTTTTTCCAAAAATTCCTCCAAAAACTTCTCCAAGTCCATATCTTCTTTTCCCGATTTTCTTTGCAATTGCGTTCCCAAGACCTTGAGTGCTAACGGAAGATAATGCTTTTTGGATTTCTCTCCATAATACGAACCCACACTATTTTTCTCCTCAAAACAGCATTCATTGACATACTGTTTGATAATGTCTTTCTTGATTCCCTTTGGCACACTAAGGTAGTAAAAGAAAACATCATTGACACCATTCTCATCTAATTCTGTCATTTGATAACAATCACATTTTCTCATAGAAAGATCTTGAAGTAGAAGTGATTGAGCTCGTGAGGTAACAACTATCGTACTCTCTACTGTAACCTCCACAACCTTTAAATATTCAATAACCTCTTCAACGTCAAGGCTTCTAACATTATCAAGTACAAGAAATATCTTCTGGTTCATCAATCTAGACTTCAAAAGATCAAAAAGCTGTTACATGCCACATACACATTCATTAATTTTAATGAATGATTACAATATACCACAATTTGACACGAATTTGACAACTCACTTTCATAATGAATATAACTTCAATCTAACTTTTAAAAATATGTGTGAGTACACATTACACCACACTAAAATTTATTTGCAACCGATTGCAAATTAAGATTTGATTTACTTACAAATTCAGAAAAGATGAGTTGCATTTACCTTGCCATCGTATGTATTCAATATTGTTGCATCAACTTGAGCCAAATCCGTAAGTACTACCTTTCGCAACTCCTCATAACTTTTAATGCCAAATTCAATATGACATGCTTTTCCTCCATACTCCTTATATTTTTCGTTACAAATGGCTTTTGAAATGGTTGTCTTCCCAATTCCTCCAACTCCATACAAACCCAATACGGATACTTTGAACCTTGGAGATGGTGTTAGCTTTTCCAAATTCAATAATATTGGCTGTCGCAAGAAATATAGAACATGTCAAAACCATTAACATCTTCTATTCAATATTATTGATGTATGTGGAAACAACATTTAGTGTGTTATGGATTAAACTTTTATCTTCTATGAAAGAGAAGTTTAAGTTCTACAAAAGTTTACACCATGCTCAACAAGTGATAAGTGAAAATCACAACCACATACCTTGCACAACTGTTGAAATGATTCATTGTAAGGCACATCATACTTGGCCTCCGGTCTTACCAACTTGCAAATTTCTTCCACAACTTTTTTAATGAAAGATGGCTCTCCCTCATTCTCATAGCTCATAGCACCATACTTTTTGATTTCACACAATGCTTTCTCCCATTCCTCCAACTTGATTCTTGGATCATCTTCTGCCCATAGCTCCCACTTCTTCATCCACTTTCTGTTCTTTCTATTATCATCAAAATCCTTAAATGACATCTTCAAGAATAATGGCATTATCTTAGCATTTAGATTCTTTGTGAACTCATTGAGTTCAATCATTGGCCACTTCGTCTTTGAAAAAAAATCATCTGATATCACCAATACTGCAAGCCGGCACTCTTGCGCAGCTCTCATCAAAGAAGGGAACCACTTCTCACCTTTCTTCAAACTGTCTGAATTCACATCTAAAAATGGTGTATGACGGACCTCTTTGAGACGCTCACATAAATGTCTCGTGAAGTCCTTTTGCACTCCGCTATGGCTCAAAAAAATATTATGCTTGGGCTCCCAATACACATCGTCAGGAACGATATTACTCGGCCCCGACACTTCCTCGATCGGTAAAACACTCGAATCTTTAGGAGCAATAACACTCGGTCCTGGCACTTCCTCCATCAGTAAAGAACTCGAATCTGCCAATACCTCCTGTTTTCGTGCAATTCCTTTTTGTTTTCTCGTACCTTTTGTTTCTAATTTGTTGGCATTCTTCGAGCACTCCTTGAGGAGGAGCCACAAAAGCACCAGTACAAGCACGAACAGGCCGAAAGCCAAGCGCACCAACCACAATTCTCCGATCAGACCAATAACCAAATGTGCTACCCCCAAGTCACCCATCATGAGCAAGGTCGATCAATACTCCAAAAGTACAGTAATAACCCTCTCCTCTTCAAGATCTACTTCACCTGCAAGCAAACAATCACCTTCTCAGCCATGCTCATCTAGATCTTCCTCGACCACATACTACTAACATTGTGGGTTTAGATGATTAGCGATTGATAAATAGCCGGTGTGCATTTCGACATCGATGGTTGATAGATAACAGAAGCGCTTAAGACATCCAGCCAGGGTAGAAAGAAAAGTGGGAACACTACGTGTTTGTTCAGAAGACTACAATTCACTTTATAATCTAACAAACGGGATGAAACACCCCCAAAGTATTTCTAACCCAAAACCCAAAAAACAGACCCATAACTATTTTTTGTTTAACAAAATCCACTTACCTGGATATGATGAGACCCAAGCCAACCAATAGACTCAATGAATGAGACCTGTACAACCAAGCTTTTCCATGTAAACTTGAAATCTCTTGAAAAGGACGAAGATAGTTTACATGCAAACGATCTGGTCAGTGCAAAACAGGGGTCTTTCAGGCTTGAAACTCAACCATACCTCTGTCAGTCACAACTCCGAATTGTTCACATACACCTTCGGAGCGATTTGCCACCGTTGAAGGTCACTGAATCGCCAAATAAAGAGTGAGATTCACACTTCGTTATACAAGGCTCGTCTTCCTCTGAGATTGATCAAGGAGCCTCTGCATTCCTGTCACTAACTTTCGAACGCTCTGGATCTGACACTGATTCTCACAGCTCGTGATGATAAGACTACTCGTTGTGATTCCAAACCTAGTATGCACTGTAGACAATGAACTACCAGTGAAGTATACCTAGACAAGGAACCCTCGGACTCCTCACACCGGCCCCTTCGAACACGCATAAAACGGCCGCTGATCCTAAGCGACTCAAACAAGCGCGAGCTTAACAGCACTAGACGGCCAGAGCTCGAATCGCCGTACTCAGGGTTTACTCCAGCACTCTAAGTACGCTTCCCAAGCAACTGATCCTGTGCCCGCATACACAGCAACAAGCTTAACGTTCTTACGAAACTCCAGCGCCGAAGCTGAGCTACCGACATCAGCAGCAACGACCCTGGAAGACCTTCACCATCCACTCAAAAATCTGACAAATGATCTCCTCACTTGGTCAAAACAGCTTCATTGCTTGAAACCTGGTCAACCTGGTCAAAATTAGGTCAAGTGGCTGGCTGTCTAGGTTTTGTAACAATCAGTTAAAAAGTGGAGTGGGCAAAGTGGCTTTTTCTATTTCGCAGACTCGAGAATGTGTGGGAAAGAGATTAGTGGCAAGAGACAAACACGTCATTGCAACCCTAACACAAGCTTACAGATGAATTTGAACTCGTTCTCGTGTTTCCTTCTTCGATGTTCTGTTGCAATACTATACTACAGTATTGTTTTTGCTTGTAAATTACCTTCTAGCATCGACAGATCTACACTTGAACCCTAAATTAGAACAAGTGTATGACATTTTAGTGTTCGTAACAATGGCTTCATATCGGAGTGAGCAGAGTAACTTTGTCCATTTCAACGATATCTGTTCGAGAATGTCTGGAAGGAATTGATCGGATGGAAAGAGAGATACTTGCCACTGCAATCCTAAACCGGATAAATCTAATTTCATTCTCGTGTTTGATTGTTCGACTGTTGCAGTGACGATTGTGGTTTATCGTCTACGGTCAAAACAGTAACAACAATTGTCAAAACAGCTCAAAAGCTTGAAACCCAAATTAGGTCTAGTCTGGTTACATACCAATCGCTTCAGAAATGGAATGAGTAAAGTGAACTCTTCCATTTTCTTCGCAAATTCAAGAATACGTAAAAAGAAATGTTCAGACAAACACGCCATTGCAATCCTGATTCACAAGCTACCGGATGAATCTAAATTCGTTCTCATATTTGATTGTTCGATGTTACGTAGCAAGACTGTTGCAATGGCAATTGAATTGATATTTTACGAACAAGTCAACAAAAAAAAATTGGGTGAAGTAAGTGCCTTTCTAGGGCTCGTAACAATGGCTTCAAAAATGGAGTGAACACAGACACTTATTCCATTTCAAGAACAGATGTTAGCGAATTCGAGAAAGTGTGAAAAGAAATAATCGGCTAGCAAGTCACAAACACGTCATGCAACCCTAACACAGATGGATTCGACTTTCTTCTCGTGTTTCCTTGACCGATGATGAGATGTTGTAATGTTAGTGATTTACCTTCGTACTCCGACAGATCAATACTTTGAACCCTAAATCTGGTTCTCGTAAGAATCGCTTCAAATTAGAGTACTCGAAGTGGCTTCTCCCACTTCAACGACAGCTGATCGCATATTTGAAAATGTGTGGAAAGAGACGATCGGACGGCAAGAGACACACACGCCGTTGCACTTCTAACACAAGCTGACAGATGTATCTAACACAGACATCTAAACCTTGCCTCGATGAAACATTTGATTCTACAAATCAAACCCTAATGACCAGATTGAGTGTTTAGGGTTCATCGTGAGCTTCTAAGGTATTTCAAGACTAAAGGATTTGTATACATGATAAAATTCTTTCAATACAAATCTAGAAAATGAAGACTCATATGTAGATTACAAATTTCTTTAGACTCATAGTGTTTTTATGTGGGGCTTCAAACACTAGTTGTGTTTTTGAGCAATTATTTGGAGAAATGAGAATCAATTAAATTCGTGCATTGCCATTACATCAATATGAATTTAAAATTCCCTTCTTCTTAAGTCATAGTATAAGAAGGACATGTATCAAAGAATGGGTTTTCACATGAATAATGTTGGGTGTCGGAAAGTGGATTTAAGAAGAATAAACAAACACCAAAATTGAGGGCCTCAATTCAAACTTGAAAGTTTCTAATGATATTGCTATCTAAACAATAAATTTTTCATGGAAATAAAAGTATTTTCTATGTATAGATTGTTTAGTTTAGTTTGTACATTTTTGATTTCAACAAAAATATGTTTAATGAGAGAAATGTCTTGTCGTTTAATGAGACAATGTTCCATATAATAGAATTCATATATATATTTCAATACAATATAAATACGGTTGTTGGACTCACACTCAAATTGTTAAGAAGGAACAATTAAGTGCATATATTTTTCATCACAAGAAAAATATTATATATCAAACAAAATTGTAGATGTTTGAGAAGGTAACCATCTACCCATATTTTTTGATGCAACCATTAAGTTAGACTTTGTAAATTTATGTGATGAGTATGTCATCTATTTGACTTTTCTAAGTTTAAGATGATGAAGGAGACAATCGGGAACGCTATCGACAAAAGTTTGTTTTTTACCATAGGAAATTTGTGTAGTTGACTTGACCTGACAAATGTATACTTGATGGTTGAGAAATGTACGTTGATTTCTGTGAAAAATTACATATGTTAAATGTAAAATGTACATTTTGCATTTAGTTGCAATTGTTCAAGTTGAAAAATGAAAGTTTATTATCGTTAACAAGACAATTGTTATTTGACAATTGACACTAGTATGTTTTAAAGGACGAATCTATTTAATAGGACAACAGTGTCTGGTGGGACAATTGTATTTAAGAAAACAACAATGTTTTGTAAATCAACTAAATATAAGGAGACAACGTCGTTTTATGGAACGACCTTGGTTTATGGGTTAATTGTGGTATAAGGACCAAGAGTACTTTATGAGCCATAAAGAACATGAATATATTTGAATAATTACCTGCTAATAAAGATCATCATATCTGCATCCGGAATCAATGAACAATATCTTAAGCCGAAGTGAATACCTCGGATTAGGCAACGAGAATCCAATCAAGCCAAGTAGAGCATTTGAAATATTTAGAGTTCGCCAAAGACGCTAAGTTACCTATCAATCAGAGATGGCCGTAGCCATCCCATTGAGAAGAACCAAGCTTGGAAGAGATGAACTGTACCTAATTGTTGAATGGCAATTCACTCCTTTATGAATGTTTATGATTACAGTGCACTTGCAAATCACTCATTTATGGTGGTTTCTTATTACACTGGAGAGGGTAATGGCCGCGTTTTCTTATTACATTGGAGAGGGTAATTATGCACTACTAGAAAAGAGAGGGGTTTGCAGAAAAGTTATTTTTGTATAATATTGCTCAAGTTTAGCAATGTTTTGGAACTTGCGTGAGCAACGTTCTCAAGAAAATAAGCAATATTCCAACTATGTTATAAACAACGTAAATTAAAAATAATGTTTTGTGAAACATGGTTGTTAATTGTGAGTTTCAGTTTTTAGTGTTACGTGCATCTTCTCTCGAATTAATGGTGTATATGGGTATATGGGTATATGGGTATATGTGCTTGGTGATTGTGGTATTGATTATCTTTGGCTAGTTTCATAATTTTCACTGTATGGTTTGTTACGAAGAGGTAATCCTTCACCCTATTTACGTAGTTTACCATTTCATGATCAACTTAAACCTACTTATATATCACTTTATAGTATTGGAATTAGACCATGGCATGTGCACTATAACTATTTGAAGTCTCCTTTGTGAGCACAATTTCACTCTCCAAGTGATTATGAGCTATTTCACACATGCCTTAGGCAAACACTAAAATTCATATTATTAACTATTTATATCATGTGTTTGTGACGAAGAGCATTCTATAACTTTGCTTGTGGTAGGCTAAAAAAAAAACAGTGGTAAATATTAGCATCCATCTAGTGAACATATTGCAAGGTTTTAGAAATGGTGTTTTCAATTGTATGTTGTAACTATGGCTTGAGCCAATCTCACATATTGTATTCTTTTGCTGATTATTGAGAATTATAATAATACTTGATAAGTATATCTGGTAAGTTGTAATGTTGAAATGAAGAATCTGATAAACACGAGCATGCCCTGTGATGTTGTCACACCTATATAAACATTAATGATTTAGATGTCTTCAACCCTAATTGTCTCACGTAAATACTTGTTATCGTGAGATTGTCATTCTCATAAGTTTGTGTCTCCATTACCATCTTTGTGTCCAAGTCACCGTGCACCATTACCATTCGTCCATCAATGTCCGCGTTACACCATCACCGTCCATGTCTTTGTTACCCACATAAACATGTTTGGGTCCCCACGTTTCCGCTCGTGTCCTCGTTACCCATGTAAACGTGTTTGTGTCCCTATGCGACACACTTTACGGTTGTCAAATTGGAACACTTTTAAGTGCAAAAGGAGTTTTTAGAGTTTCTAAAAGAAGAGCAAACTTTGTATATTATTTAAAGGGTATTGTACCGTACAAAAACATCCTTAAGTTTGCACTTCAGATTTCACTCCCTTACTCATACTACATAATCTATGTACTTTGAGATTATTTTGAAACTTATGATTTTTATAGTGTAAGTTTGGTACATGAAATAGAGTAGAGTCGGCTACCATCCGATGACGACTTCCTCTTCAAAAGGATTTGTTTTCAAAAGTTTGAAATTTCATTGTGAACTCAAAAACAATCAAATTTGATAATCGTAAAGTGATTTCAATTGGAATCAAATTAGAGTATTCTAGGATGTCATGGTAAATGATTGATTCTATTTTGTACAGGTAAGCAACAATTGGAATCACATTAAAGTAACATATCTGTACTTGCTTAAGTAACATTTTCAGCAAACCAAACAATGATCTCACTAAATTTCAAAGATTTGAAGTTAAAATGTTGTTGAAGCAAGTATCAAAACGTTGCTTCACTTGAGCAATGTTTATATAAAATTTGCAAAATAAAGTTCCAAACCCCCCTCCCAAGCCGCCGCACACATCACCAATCACGTAGAATCACCAATCGCGCTACCGCACGTGCTCCTCAACCTTCACAACAATTTTCACCAATAGAATCTATGTCACCACGTGGCAAACCTCCATTGCTTATAGGGAACACTAACATGCTAAAGAAGACACGGGAAAACTTGAAGATTTTATGGGCTAGAATTTAGGAAACTCCAACCCCATTGATCAGGTTAGAGGGTTGTTGCATGGAGATGGTGTCTGCCTTAGTGTCCCATGAAGAGAAAGCCTGATGCTACTTCATCGCTAGATTCTAGAATAGAGGTGTAGATTATTGAAGCTCTATTTCAGAGGTGCATGTGAGAAGATCAGTGCATCGCGACACTGCCTCCCTCGCCATGCCGGTTAACATCGTCTGGCTGTCTGTCTATCCGCCAAATGACGGTGGGCAGGCCAGCCATACTTGTGAACAGATCGATCATTCTGCTGTAAAGACGTTGTCTACATACGAAGATCGTGTTTTTCCTTTCGTCTAGAATCGCAGAGGTTTTCCGTCAATCTGTCAGGCAGATGACTCTAGAACTGCCATTGTATACGTGACACACTCGGATGTACTTATATCTGAAACCTCAAATGTCGAGAGTCTTGGGCTTTTCATTCCTTTTTCTATTTCCTCTCATCCCCTTCTCTTTTCTTTTGTTCGCTTCACTTCTCTTTTCTGTTCCTGGCGTGTGCTCGGAGCCCCAGCCGGCCTGCCCGACCAGCTCCCGTTCAAAAGCAATACTCGCGCAGAATATTATTTTTCGCAGTTAACGCTGAGGAAGAGTGGATTTCATTGCAGGAAAGTCGTGTGCACGCTCCTATCCTATCAGAAAATGTCCAGAGCTGAAAGCTTGGCAAGCAAAGTGCAGGCTCCTATCGGAAAATGTCCAGGGCTGAGCGCTGGGGCCAGGGTCGCGTCCAGGTAAGAAAAAATGTGAATACGCAGAGTGGGTAGGTATACCATTCTCTTCTTAATTTTGAGGTTCAGAAATGGGCCACAGATTTCCAATTACCGAAAACCCATGACTAAAACCCCATAACTACACCCCCCTGACCCCTTTTTTTCTAATCCCCACTTACCAGGTGCGATGAGACCTCGGCCGAGAGCTCGGAAAATTGTTGAAGCAATACTCGCGCGTTTCCTTCTTTTTCTGTAATTCCCAGTAAACCACCCCACTTACCCAGGTGCATTGAGACCTCGGCCGAAAGCTAGGGGAATTGTTGAAGCAATACTCGCGCGTTTCCTTCTTGCAGGGGCTTAGAATTGTGCCATGTGGCTGACGGCGCGCCCACCTGGCTTACAAAGAGGACAGGGAGGTGTGCTCCAAAATCTGGCTCACAAGGGGAAAATCCAGGCTAACTTACGGCCGGCTCAATGAGGCAGAAAGCACCCGGAGGGTGGGGGAAGGGGGTAGGAGGAAGGGGGGGGGGGGGGAGGCAGAGAGCACCCGGGGGTGGGGGAGGGGGGTAGGAGGAAGGGGGAGCGGGGGGGGGGAGGGATGCATTCTGTATATAATGCCAGTCAAAGCTTCCATTCTCTGCAAAAGTTGTTGTGCATTCTTTGCATTAGAGGTCTTCATCGCCTTCTACCTGTTTTGAGTTTTGCATCGAGGGCGCGTGAGAAGTTAGTGTGGGGGATTTGCTACTGCTGCTTGGGGAGGTTTGGGAAGACTCGCAACAAAGATGGGCTATGAGGACGCTGACCGACTGAGCAAGTACAATCCGCCTCTGCCAATCCCTCCGCCTGCTCCCATTCCTACAGCTGGTGGTCGTCCTGTGACTACTGGGAGTGGCTGAGAGAGCCGCCGTCACCAGAGATGGACGTCGCGCGCGCAAGCTTTATCATTCTCGGCGTCCAGGAGCTTGATCGGCATACAATTGTCGATGAGGCTACATACATGCATCTGTGTTATCGGTGTCGATGTAGATACTGCGAGAAAACGACACCGCTTGTCAAAAGGAGCAACCCCAAGTATGGTTTCAAGCATTCTGGAATGACCGGCACAGCGATCGCAGCCACTCGAAGGACCTGACGGAGGAAGTGGGAGCTGGTGGCAATTTTCCTGTCTCTACTCTCTCGTCCTCTAGTTTCTTCTGGATTGAGAAGGTCCTGTATAGAATGGTTGCTGTTGGGTGCTAGGATGTATTCTACGACAGAGGTATAGACAATTGGAGCTCTAATTCATATGTTGATCGTTGTCATTTTCCTGTAAATCCATACTCTATAAATAAAGTGAGAAACTTCCTCTTCCTATGAGAAAGAGCAGAGTCCTTCCGTCACTTGTTTGGCAATTAGAAACAGAGAGTATAACCATAGCCACCCCACAATCTACGACGTTCTGACGGTCGTGCCCACCTACGAATTGTTGATGTTCCTACCAGAGCCACCGAGGGCCATGTCTAAGAACCTTTTAATTCTCATGATGTCACCAGCATTCGCCAATCGAGAAAGAGATTCTCTCTTCTCAATCAAGCTCACCGAAATTTCCCTCCAATGAGACTAGAGCAAAGACCCTAACCCTACTAACTCAATTTTGTCGAGATCTCCCATTGGTATGGCAATCGTCCTCACCGTCCTGAACGGTGCGATGTCGCAGACCTTACGACACTGAATTAGAGCGATCGGTCACTAAAACGTGGACACAGCAAGATTGAAAGAGTTCGAGTAGCGAGGCGCGTCAACAACCCAGAAAAAGGAAACCACTGCCGCGGTGATGGGGAGTGAATGCCCCCATATCCGCGGCGAAGTGCGCAAACATCACGACAATATTGCAAGAGTGTGTGTGCTCAGACCTTGTTTCCTCCGCCGGTGGAAACGTAGCCGCAAGGTTGCCGATGTGCGCTACCTTCCCCTCCTCGCGCCCCCTTGCTCCACCTCTCGCTTCCCCCCTTCCCCCCGCTTCCCCCCGCTTCCCCCTCGCTTCCCCCTCGCGCCCCCTTGCTCTCCCCTCGCTACCCCTCCCTGCCTCAGGTCCCTCTCTCCCGTCCTCGCCCATTTGCCCTAACTGAAAACTGTCATTCGTTTCCAGTGAAGTGGCCCACACACCACTTGTGTGTCAGGGTGGGCATCACCATTGTACCTTTTTTGATACGACGGGAAGCTGACTGGCTTCCGAGCGGCCGAGAGAGAGGATGATTTTCAACATTCATCCAGTTCTCTGTTGGACTTTCATCTTAACACATCCAAACCTTAGAAACACCGTTCAGCCAACCTTGAAAAAGATGTGTCAATCCTTTGATTGGTTTAGAGAAAGGTTTGACTATTTGCGATAAGAAATGTTTGCTTCGACCCTCATTAAGAAATGTCGAAGTTTGACAATTTGAATGAAGAATTGAAATGGAAAAGAGTTATGATTATTTATCTTTGGCTTAATTCATTGTGTCAAACCCAAATCGGGTCTAGTTTTTGTGGTGATTATTGGAAATCGAGCCAAGATGATGTGACTTTAATATGATACGCACTTTAGTGCAAGTAGGTTCTATTCTAGGGTTTTGGAAAGTGGGGATTGTTTTGCCGTTGAATTTTTCTTTCTCATAGATATTTTCTATAAATAAGTGGTTTAAGGATGAAGTTCATCAACTTAATAATTGGAAATTTTTAAGATTGATTTAATTTTGGTATTAGCTAAGCAATAACATTTCTATACTAAAATTATAAGGGAGGGATAAGATTGGAATGAGCAAGGAATCGTTAACCCTTAAAAGTCCTTCCGCTCCTCCATGGGCAGCCCGTAATTGGATCTCAGCATCTTTTGGACTTGGGCAACATGAATAGTGCACATTTTTGAACTTGGGCAACATGAATGAACCAATCAATGATGAGTTTGCAACCTCCTACAAGGTTTTGTGCAATCCCAACCTACCTACCACAATCCTTTCAAAGCACAAATCACTCATACAAATTGCGATTTGAATTGTAGGATTTCACTTTGTAGATGCATCACAAAAAGGTGACCAGAATGATATAAAAAAATAAGTGAAAAATTGAGAAAAGTAAGAGCTACAGGCAAGATTTTGTTGGAAAACAGCCTGAGGGCTGACAGGCGCCTTTAAGGGTTAAAGCATGGGGTATAGTTTAACTCCTATATTTCCTTGTGTTTTTGGCAACTGGCAGATCTTGAACTAAATCCTATTTTTAGGTATTTTACCAAAGATTGACTAGTAGATGTTTATCATTTGTGAGATCGTAGCGTTCAAAGTTGGAGCAAAAGGTTTTTTGAGTATTGCAAGAGATGTGTGCTTTCAATGGTGCAAAGGGTAAGTTGTTGATTGTTGTTCCAAACATTTTGCTCATAACAATCTTTGAATTTGAAAAAAAGTGAAAGGCCATTAGGTGACTTAATGAATTTCTGATTTTTGGAAGTAATATTCAAAAATTATTAAAACCTATAGAGATTGTTTTTGTAACTTTTGGAGGCTGCCTTTGTAGAATCGGTAAGTTTTTGATTTGGGCCACTTTGGAATTTGAGTAATGACTCGGTTTTGAATATAATTAAAAAAGAAAAAATTCAAAAAAAAACTTAATCTAAACTGCCACATCTCGGATTGCATCCAAAGAATTGTCCTAGAATATTCAAAAATTTGAATTTGACTGTGCAATTTGTTGCACACACACCTTATACTATAAAGAACATCCGATAAAAATCTTAGTCAAGAATATCAATTTTATCTCAAACCTAGGCTACCCAAGAATTGCAAAAGATGGATTCATATTTTAAGAATGCCTAGGGATTAAAGCATGGAATCCCCAGGGAAGGGGTTGGTATAGGTGTGACACCACCACAAGGGCATGCTTATATCTTATTTTTTGATCTAAATGCGTATTATAGAAATTCTAAGTACTTAACCACTATTTACCTTTCCCATGGTTAAGCTTAACATTATTCCAACCTTTGAACTATTTGTTCTTCAATAAATCTCTTTTTTTTTTTTTTTTTTTTTTTTTTTTTTTTTTTTCCTACAAATTCCATTAAGTGTCTTTGGTTGCAATGTCTATTACACACATTTGATAAAGTGTTTATGGATGCTATTCAAGGTTGATATAAGAACTTGCATATGACATGTACTTGAAAACGAAAAAATTGAAGAATGCTATGATAACTTCTTGTTCCAAAAGAGAGTAACAAGTTCAAGATCAAGCAATAAATGCAAGTGTTCTTGTAACACTCAATTTCCTCATAAAAATCAACATACATATTATAGTCACAACAATTTGCAATCATGAATATAATTGCAGATCTACTCGATAAACAATCAATCTTGAACCTATTACTCTTTATCTTTTCCAAGAACTCAATGGGCATAAAATAGAAATTCAACTAAAAAAGAAAGGTTTGCAACAGGTTTTGAGTTGAAGCATTCCATTCATTCAAGTTGTGTCCATTCATTCAAGTTACATGTGCACATTTATTCAACGTCAAAAACATAGATTACCTTGTCATCCATGTTCATAGTCATGTAAAGTCAATACTGCAGGTGCAGAGAAGGGGTTTGCAATATTTTCTTCGAAAAGTTACTCAAGTGAAGCAACGATCGTATTACGTTTTCAAGAAAATAGTCTATGTCATCAAGACGTCAAGAGTTGCAGGTCTATGACTTTTCAAACATCTCTTCCAAGGCTCGGAGAACAAACAATAGCAACTAACAGAAATTAACTTTCTTCATTAACGGCCAGATGACTCAAATGAAATACTTGTTTGGCCCCATCTAGACCAAGCTTCCGCACGGTGAAATGTACTGCATACATGTTGAGTATATAGAAGTACTTGTACTCCTAAATGTTTCGATTAGTTTGTCGATTTTCAAACTCTCTCCACACTTTACAAAGGTACTCTTCTAATACTACTGCAGATGCATTCATTTGACATAAACATTGACAACTATCATGATCGTACGACATAATAAAACCCTTCGGCATCAAGAAACGATTAAACATGAAAGAATGATTCACAATACAATGTATAGAGGTTTTTTACAATCAGAAATTATACGAGAAGTCCAAAGGTTTTAAGGCTACAAGCAAACGAAATCGAGTTGCTTCGGGCAGATGTTCACCGGGAGTTTTGGCATTAGAGGTGGACGGCAAGCTTGACTTGTTGGTGGATGCTTCAATTGAATGCTTCCTAATCGCTCCACTTCCTTGGTTGTATCTGCATGAGTCGCTCCAATGTAGCTCCTCTCGGCGGCCTTAACTTCTACAATTTGAGTGGGTTTGTAACGTTTTCTTCTCAAATGTTGCTCAAGTTTAGCAACGTTTTGGAAATTGCATGAGCCACGTTTTCAAGAAAATAAGCAAAGTGATAGAGATCACCAAGAAACATTATTTATGATATGGTTGAAAACGTTGAATGTTTATTTTCTTGGAGAACGTTGCTCAAGCAAGCTCTAAAACATTGCTAGACTTGAGCAACGTTTACACAAAAGCAACGTTGGTAACATTGCAAACCACCTCTTTTCTAGTACAAGTTTATGGCTTACGAGTTCCTCCTAATGGCCCCACCTTGGCTCCCAACCGACTATGCTCAGTGGGTAAGACTCTTTTACCACTCGAGGATCCGATTGTGGCAAACGAGTCGGAAAATAAGTGTGGAAATGACTTTGACTGGGTTCAACATATGATGGAGATAGGAGGCAACAGTTACTTGGTCGTGGTCGAGGCGATCGATTGCGTTTCCACTCCTCCACGTCTTTAAGAAGCGCAGCTCCAATCGGGATGGGCATGCTATCGATGACGTCCTTAGACGGAAGATACATTATGGCCTCAAAGTTCGGGTTCCACAACATGTTCTTCGACATCATCGAATCCTTCTTCTCTTCATTTCTGAGGCTCGACTTTTGGTCCATTGTTGTGGTTGTGTACCGAGCACATGCAAATGACTACTGAATTTCAATGCACGACCTGCATGAATAACATTAAAGCTTTTATTAATACTCCTGCCAAAAGCCAACTACATTAGAAGCACGTTGTCTCTAGAGCTTTTTAACTCTCGTGATCTTACACAAGAATTGAATTGTTGAACCTATAAGTGCGAGAGATAGGAACAAAGAAATTCCTTTAAAATCCACACCCAATCAATGAACTCTTTAACAAGTGATTGCCGGAATCGGAGAACGTTTGACCCTAAAAGCCATAGACGCGGAACCCCAAAAAAACACCTTCATGAGAGCCCAATACATTTCATCTTTGTTTGATTTTTCATACTTGACCATTGTTGTGGTTGTATGTACAAGAATAATCAATTTCAATTGAAGACTGCAAACAAAAAATATTAAAGTTTAGATTAGTACTCCAACCCAAAAGCCAACTATCCTTGGGCAATTAAGGGTTTGAGCTTTTTAACCCTTAAACGCCCAAAGCTTCAAATCTAAAAAGAGCAAGCAATATACTAGGGCGATTCATAAGGAGAAATTAGAATCAATTAGAATCGATTCATTAGAAATCTCTACTCCTTAATACTTAGGTAGAGTTGGGACGGATTCAAGAGTCACTTCTGATTTTTCTATTGGATTCTAATATTCTCATGTCGATAGAATTAAGAATGTTCTTTCAAATATTTTGAGAGAAGTTAAAGAAACGCTAGTCCACTTTCTATCTTTCTACAAAGCATTACAACAAACAATCCAAAAGTTTCTTGCTTCCTCATTTTGGCAAGTGCTCTTATTTTGAGATTTTTGGATTCTAAGCACCCATATTTTGGACAATGTACAATTATGCATTTAAATTGACATTCTCTTATCCTATTGATTTTCACATTTAAATTGTAGCAGGGTGGCTCCTTTCATGGAGATAACGAGCATTGAAATTTTTTACCTATTTCAAATTTGAGATTTCAACAAATAAAGAGATGGTTTTTTGAAATTAAGCAATCTAAATTTAATACAGCCCTCGCGTGACTACAATGTGATTTGATATTTAGGAATTAATTTACAAGAGTTTAATTTAAGCAAGGACCATCAAGACTAAAAAATATCACTATTAGAAAGAGGGGGTTTGGCGGTTGCAACATCACAAACATTGCATTTGTGGAAATGTTGCTAAAACCTAGCAACGTTTAAAACCTTCTTAAGCAACGTTTTTAAGAAAATAAGCAACGTTTTCAACCTCAAATCTACTATGTTATAAAAAAGTTGCTTGGTGATTTATTAACCTTAGTTTTTTCTTCTTGAGAATGTTGCTGAAGCAAGTTCTAAAACATTACTTTACTTACGTTAGAGAAAAATCGTTAAACTCCTAAATCAAATTAGTGTAACCTCAATTCCGTTAAAATGGCAGAATTCCTTGTGCCATACTGCCAAAGCCATGTTGTGCCAATTTGGTCGCATTTCTGAAACGTGCCATTTTACCGGCATATTTTTGAACTCAAAATCTCAACGATTTATGCTTGCAAAATGGCACGTTTTTTAATATCACCCACATCTTCCATTATATCAACAAATTTCTGTAATATCATCAAAAATTCCATAATATCACACTATTTGATGAATTTTGACCTTCAAATTCTGTCGAAGGGCAGTTTTTTCTCAACGGCCGCTCAGAAATATCTTTAGTTTTGAGCGGCCGCTCAAAAAAATTTGCTCTATTATGTCAAAATATGACAAAAACGAGTGCTGTTTTTTCCATTTTTTCCACCTTAAATCGTGCCATTTTACCAGAATATTGCCAAATTAACGGAATTGTGGTTGTGTGTAATATCTGATATGACAAGTTACTCTAAAGTATCTAATTGATGCTTTGATGTGTTGAGGGTCGATTGCTAGAAGTTGATCGACATTTGAAACTTCAATAAATAATTCTTAGATTGAGAGTTTTTAGGCCTCAAGTAAGGGAATGTCCATTTTTACAATTTTTACCTTAGGGGTTAATATTAAAATAGGTTAACCCCATGCTATTGGGTTACTTACACTTCATTTCTGTTACAACTTTAATCATTCAAGCTATGACAATTTGAATCAATGTGTAGTTTTAATGATTTATTTCTACCATTGTTAAGGTGTTTTTATGATTAGCTTGTATTCAATCTCATTCTTGGACATTCATACCTAGCATGTCCTTGAGCGTGAGTACTACGGTAGGTCTTTGATTCTAATGTTAGGTCTAGCATTGTTCTTGTGGAGTCATCATTCGGCGAGACGAACAGTTGGCAATGGCATTGGAGCTCAGGCACAAGTTCCTTAAGAAGATATTCAAGGAGAAGTTCCTTGAGAAAATATTCAAGGAGAAGTTTCTTGAGAAAATATTCAAGGAGAAGGTCTTAAAAAGGATATTCAAGAATATGGTCGAGAGGGGGTTAAAACTAGTGTCTTAAAGTTAGGACTTAGCTACCATCCGAGTATTTGAATTTCATTCCATTGACACTTACGGGGGCATGCTCACTTCAATTGAAAATGTTAAATTTAGTCTAAAGAAGAAGGTCCCAAAGAAGTTGAAACAAGTGTCGTGGAACCCTAACTTGGAGACCGAATTTGAAATCCCTCCCCGGTGCCTCACAGTGAGCCACACATTGTCCCTAAGAACAGGTGGAAGAGTTTGATGCCTTTTATTTTCAGTAGAATATCTATTTATTTAATCTTGAAACTGAACCCACATAGGAAAATGGAAGAAGATGGAGACTATTCATGATTCATGTCATCTTAATGACATGCATTCTAAAATAGAAAATGTAAAGATTACATATGAACAAGAATATCTATTCAAACTCCAAATCGCTATTATATCTTGACATGTTTCTCATTTTAAGACTTACTCCATTGTCTACTAAGTACTAACAATGCATATTCATGATCCAAACATAATACAATCGGTGGCTCCTCAAGCCTCAATATGATCCTTGGGCCTTATTTTTTGCATTAAAAGCCTCGATAGTTGAGGAAGCCTCAAGTGGACTGCGCGCCTCGACAGTCAAAACTAGAAGCGCTATATAAATGGGGAGGAAACTCTCTTTAAATCAATTGAATCCTCTCATCCTTGGTTGGTGTCTGGCTGAGTCTTGTGCTTTTAACGACTTAGCTTTGTTTGTTCCATACTTTGAGTAGCTTACATTACGACCGGGCATACGATCGACAGTGGCAATGGAGTCCAACCAGGAGACTTTCAAGGACAAGTCACCGAAGAAGGCTTTGAAGCCGAAGGTCTTGAAGGAGGTCCCAAGGAAGTTGTCTACGCAGCAGGAATTAATGAACTTGGGTCTTAGAGCTGTCAAGGCGTTCTTGAAAGAGGAGGAGCTCACGAAGGTCCAAGAGAGGTCATATGAGTCATTGACTGAGGATTTAGTGACCATCCCTGTATTAGAATACCTTCCGGCCCATGGGTGTAGGTCCACCCCAACGATTGAAGCTTTGAGGTCGTTCCTCATGGAGCATCCGATTAAGCTTCCGAAGAGGTCGACAACTAAGTTACCTTTACAAGCCTTGAAGTGTCGTCTTCGGCGATGTGTTTCAATTTAAATAGAAATGGTGAAAAGAAGGAAAATTGGGACTAGATCATGTCATGCTTATGGTATTTGTTCAACACCCTAAAACAAAAACTAGGTTACTCAACACAAATGCATGTCATAATTTCATACCATCTTGACTGGATACCACAATCTTTATTACAAAAATTAGTCTTTATATGGAATTCACCCTCGTCAATAAACTTTGCTAAAATCAAAGTTGAGATTGAATGATGAAGTTATGGCTTTTAAAAGTTCTAGCTTTTCATCTAGTGCTTGAATATCAAGTGTGGCACTTGGCACCTATCGCCCAGGTTGACAATGAATTATGACCATATACTATTAATGTATAGTGTGCCATAATATTTGGTTACACATATACATTGTATATATTGAATGAAAACAAGAACAACTGGAAAGCTTACGGAATAAACAAAAATAAAAATGGTATATTACTTATAAAGAATTAACATTATAATTACTACCTTGTATAGTCCATGCTCTTGATTGCTTGATATTCACATAGTTAGAATCTGTTTGTGTTTACTTAAATTACAAGAATATGTAAAAGTTAGAAAGGTCATGATTTCTTAAATAGTTCTCAAACGACCCTCAAGTTCAGAAATCTTCTTGAATTGATGCCTATGTTATACAGTATTGACACTCTCTTGTTGTTTTGGAATAACGAAGTCAAAGTATAAAGAATATACACATGAATTATCAAGTGACTCTTATCAGGTGACTCTTATCAAGAGACAACTTTTAGTCTGAACTAACAAGGAGATCTTTAAAAAGTTTACTTTTTGCAACAAACTACATTAAAGAGTTTGTTTTTTTGCAACAAACTACTATAAAAAGTTTGCTTTTTTGCAACAAACTACAATATACGAAAATATCGACATTGTAATATTACAGGTGTTGTCTAAAACTCAAGAAACCTTGTTACAGACAAGTAAAGACGACCTTTCTTGAAAACCGGCAATTCTTGATACAGTAAAGGCATAAATAGTTGTTGATGATATCTCTAAACGGAAAGCTAGTCTAAAGAGGTGAACCATCTTTGTAATGGAAGAATAACAATTATTGTTCTTAAGGATGCCAAGTCTTGGTTTGCTAGTCTTGAGAATTAAAATTCTAATTGTAGTAAGTACACTGATTTTTACGAAACTGAGAACCTCTGGCTCCTAGCAAACGAGTATGTTCGAGTCACTCCAGTCGGCAGAGGCAAGCTCGTATCACATGAATGAGCTCAAAATATTTGAGAATCACCTCCAAAATTTTCAGAACTTGCTCCAGAGTGATCACAATCAATGCTTCAATTGACATGGGCATGCATCTACAGTCGTGCCTGGAATGATTAACGCCTAACTTTCCTTAAAACCCGAAACGGGTTTTGGAGGTTCCCGCAGGAGAAAATCTCAGCCAACTTTGACCATTATAATCTCACAAATGAGGAAGAGTGAACGGTTCAAATTTGGTATGTGAGAACAATGTCAAGTGAACTTTGAGATCTTACGGTTGAATTCTCTAAAAAATGCTTAGATTGAGATATTTTGAGCTTAATCTAGAGGAAGGTCAAATCTTGTGACTTATACCGTTTTGCAACAAGGAAATTTAGGGGTTAAAAACTCAAAACAAATTCTTAAAGGGTCCACAAATTATGATTCCAACAAGTCCTAATGTGGATTCAATTTTATTAATATGTTTTCGACTTTTACTGACGTGGTTTCGACTTTTATTGACGTGGTTTCAAATTTTATTTATGTGGTTTTGATTTTTATTGGTGTGGTTCCGACTTCTTAGTGATGTGGTTTCTATATCTAATGATGTGGTTTCCGATTGTAAAAAAGGAGAGAAAGGTACATGGATGCATCCAAAGCTTACAACCTTCTTTCCGAGGCCTCACTGCACACAAGAGAAAGAAACAGACTGTTATCATTATTTTGGAGTATACTCAATTAGTTATTCTTAAAACAAAAGGTGGATCAATCTTTTGTTCGAGGTTTTTCTTTCTTATAATAGTTTGAAAAAGTATTTCTTATAAAAAATAAAATGATTGTATCTAAGAGCTAAGACACTATTATCTTATACTTAGCTGCGACGTGAGCATGTAAAACTCTAATCCAATTTATGTAATACAAGATCAAAATTCTAAATTGTACAATTGATATTTCAATAGCTCAATCATCATCATTTGCATCCACAATCTACACTTTTGAAGAATTAATGATTCTAAACTAGAAATGCCATAAGAAGTTTGGTTGTCACTCACTTTCTACTTTGAAATCCACAATCTTTATTTCTATTGAAGTTTCCCATTGTCGCTTTTTAATAACTATGCTACATTGCAACATAAGTGCTCATACTAATAAAATTGACCTAACAAATTGCTGGCGAATGGTCCATTCATACTCCATGTGGATTATTGTAACATTGCCCTGTTCTTTTTGTCTCGTGGTGCATGAGGATAAGACTTGTGAAAATCTATGACAACATCAAGAGCATTCTCTAGATTATCAACAGATTCCCAAGTATTTTCATCCGGCTCGTATCCTTTCCACGAAACTAAGTATTGTAATTTTCTCCATCACCCAAAGAATCGTGAATCCAAGATTCTATCCACCTCGTATTCCAAAGCACCCTTACGATTCATGTCAATAGCTCGGGGCACATTATTTTGTAGGTTGTCGACCTAGAATGGCATCCAAATACTTCCCTACAATATTACTCGGCGTCTTCTCCATCTCCATACCTCACGGGATCATTGCCTC
Source organism: Bryum argenteum (assembly GCA_037043015.1). Lineage (NCBI taxonomy): Eukaryota > Viridiplantae > Streptophyta > Bryopsida > Bryales > Bryaceae > Bryum > Bryum argenteum. The sequence goes on along the minus strand of CM073323.1, from coordinate 10,376,378 downwards.
TAACAAAAATAGAAGGCAAACTAGGTGACTGTCCTCATCTCCATTGACTCCTCCACGCACTGTAGCCATGCCCTTACTTCCTTTTGTGTAAGTGACTGAATCCTTTCACTATAAGTGGCTATATTGTCTCTTTCAAGGCTAGCTAGGTTCTACTTCATGCCCTTGTGTAGCAATCTCTTCTTCAGGAAAACCCAATTCTGGCAAACTAGGTGCCCTCATCTCCATCGACTCCTCCACCCACTGCCATGCCCTTCCTTCCTCCTTTCTAAGTGATTGAATTTTTTCACCATAAATAGCTCTATCATCTCTTTCAATGCTAGTTCAGTTTTATGCGTTTGGACTCCACAAATCGAAGTGCTACTCCATCTCGTTCTCGGTAGTAGCTCTATATATGCTTCGAGTCGAATTGAAAAGTTGAAGGTGGAAACATTTAATGTTACTATTCTACATGCATATAGTATTTTTTCTCAATTCTTGATAAAATCTCCATATATTAACCAAATCTAGACTCATTTACAATATCAAAAGTGCAAAAAATAAATTGAGTTTTTCATTCTTGTGCAAGATTGTTAAACTTCAAAATCAAGGGATGTAAGTATCTATACATGTTTCTCTTTTAGAAATTCTCTGATGATTGCATTTGTACATTCTTTATAAAGAATCTTACAACGGTTTTAGTCTTTTCTGCTAATGCAACAAAAGACTATTACAATCATTTCAATCGCAAGACTATTACAGGCTTCCAAGAGTCTTAGCCTCCATCACCTACATCTGTGAGTATTCTACCATCCTCGCACCCAGACAACCTCGTCAACATCACTATGACTAGCTTTCACCGGATGTTGTTAGTACTAGTGGTAGCAAGAGCCCGGATAATCTCAATATTTGCATTCACGGCCAATGAATATGTACCACTCGCACGTTTCGACCATCCTTGGCTTGCCTGGCCACAGGCGGACGAGATGCAGTTGTGGTTGCTGAGACAGGCATGCGAGATGGTTCGATTGGCTCCAGCCTCTTATCATCCTCACCTCCAGATGCTACAGGCCGACTCGATCCAGTTTCTTGGGGCAATTGCAGGTGTTCACCGAGAGTTCTCGCACTAGACCTGGACGGCACGCTTGACTCACTTGTTGGTGGCTGCAATTGAATGCTGCCCAGTCGCTCCAGCTCCTTAATTGCATCTGAGTGTGACAATGGCATGAGTCGCTCCAGTGTAGCTCTTTGCAGCGGCGTTCCTCGAACTGGCTCCGCCTTAACTCCTGACGGACCATGTCCAACCGGTGCCACTTTTTTACCACTCTTGGATCCAGTTGTGGCTACCTCTCGGGGCAAACAAACTTGTTCAACCTCCTCTTTTCCTTTGCCATGGCTGCTGCCTCCAGTCGCACCAGATGGCCTGATTGCTGCGTGCAAGGGCAAACGAGTCGGAAAACAAGTCTGGGTATGACTTTACAGTCGAGGTTCAACATCTGACGGAGATGGCAGGCTACACTTACTTGGTGGTGGTCGAGGCGACCGATTGCGTTTCCACTTCTCCACGTCCTTAAGAATCGCCGCTCCAATCGAGATGGGCATGGTATCGATGACACCCTTGGAGGGGAGATACCTTATGGCCTCCAAGTTCGGGTTCCACGACACATTCTTCGACATCATCGGATCTTTCTTCTTTCGATTTGTGAGGTTCGACTTTCGGTCCATTGTTGTGGTTGTATACCGAGCACTCATGCAAACGACTCCTCAATTTTAAAGCAAGACCTGCAAAGAAATAACAATAAAGTTTTGATTAGTACTCCACCCCAAAAGCAAACAACCTTTGAATTTAGAAGCTCGTTGTCTCTAGAGCTTTTTAACTCTCATGATCTTGCACAAGAATTGAATTGTAGAACTTACAAGTGCTAGAGATAGGAACGAAGATATTCACTTGAAACGCGCACCCAATCTATGAACTCTTTAACAAGTGATTGTCAGAAGCGGAGAACGTCTAACCCTAAAAGCTAAATACGCAAAACCGCAAAAACACGCTTTCGTGAGAGCCCCATTCATTTCATCTTTGCTATCTAATTTGCAATAGAATCAACTAAAGTCGCTAATTATCAATCATGAAACTTGCATGAGCATATGAATTTGTGACTTACTGGCATATGACTCTAGTACCGTAGTAGGAAGGCAGGGTCGGCACTTTTGTGTCGAATAATTAATTAAAGTTCAAAAAATAGGGGTCGGCACATTCAAAAACAATTCTTGGAAATTCGGCTTCTAAAAGCCATTGTTTATTTTCTTCCGGCGGATGTTCATGAAGTGATAATAGTAATAAATCTCCTTGCTATTTCACTTAAGAAAAGTTGTGTCAGGGGTGCATGCATTACTTTAAGCAATTCATAAAGCTCAATCCTTCTGACATGCCTGATTTCCGACATTTGATTGAGCTTTTTATATATGGAATTGAGCTTTTTATATATGGAACTGAGCTTTTTATATATGGAATTGAGCTTTTTATATATGAAATTTCTGACATGCCCACTCACAGAGTCACAGTATGATAGTACCCTCCTTAATTGGGGGCAATTTAATTTTAGTGTAAATTTTGTCTTGATTGTCATTCTTTCATTTATTTTCGGCTTTTTGTTGCCTTAATTTTTGTTGATTCCGACAAAATACCTAGATAATTTATTTATTTTTTCAACAATTTTTTAGCGAATTATTTTTTGCCGACCCTGCCTTCCTACTACAGTATGCTTCAACCATAGTTTTCTGCAATTGAAAGGTACTAAACACAATAAAGGTGGAGATTAAAAATAGGTGATACTGCATCACGTACTCCAAAAACAACACTATCTACCCTTGTACCATGCACAGCTCACATAAAAAATAAAAATAGAGTCCAACTTGTCTTTATGAATACTTTCAATCGAGTAAGTTAAACCCTAAAGGTCCAATCGACCATATTCCCGATGATCCTATATTTTAGAATGTAATTGACACTAAAAGTACTACTAAACTTTTGAAAAAGTAATTTTTTTAGAAACTAAGTTTAGTCAGTGAAGAGGCATCAAATATATAATAGCATGGGCCAAAAAGAAGACAAAAAATTTCTTTACAAAGACCACCAAGCTTCAAGTGTTGAAAAAGTATCACTATTATAGTGTTGAAAATAGTGGGGTTTGCAATGTCACAAACATTGCTTTTGTGGAAATGTTGCTCAAGGCTATGAACAATTTGGAGCTTGCTTCAATGTCATGAAAAAATAATGAGTGTTTTCAACCTCAAATTTACTTAGTTATAAACAACGTTTCTTAGTGATTTGATAACATTGCTAATTTCCTTAAGAACTTTGCAGAGTCAAGTTCCAAAATCTTGGTTCACTTAAGGAGCATTTGAGAAAAGAACTTTGCAAATCCCCCCAAATCGTAGTAATTAATTCATATAATTTGATGGCTTATGAAAAAAGATTTACTCTCAAGGAGCTTATTGATGCTTTAAGGTCCACCGAGTGAGGGTCAATAGCAAGAAGATGATGGACATTTGAAAATTCTTTAAAACCTCTAAAAATTAGTTTAGTAAGTATTAGATCAATCAAGTCTCGGTAGTGCTTATTGCTTAGTTACGCCTGAGCAGCAAAAATTAAAACCCCTCGCTATAAAGGAGACTTTTGCCTTATAATCTCCTACATTTCAACTCTTTTACGCCTTATAATCTCGCTACATTGCTTTCAGGTAGGTATGTAACTATATTTTGATATAAAATAGGTTACCATCATGGGTATATTCAATTCTCATACTCTTTTATTTCAGAGTAATTTTCTCAATATATTAGCTTACCTTCATGGGTACAATTCTATTATTCCAAGGTCTCACACTTTTCAACATTAGGTGCAAAATGGGGTCTGGAAAAGGCCGTGTAAGCGGCACGTGAGAGAAAAAAACGAGCGCTGCCCGCGTGCTTTTTGACATGGCACCGCACATGCCACCGTGGTGCCAGCAACCGCCACGGGGGCTCGAACCAATGACCTCCCCACGAGGCGTGTGGAGGGCACATCTACAGTGCCGGGCTGGCAGCGGACTGGCGGAGCAAGGACCGGATCCCGAGCCGGCCTGCTCATGTCAGCAAAGTTTCTGCCAACACTTTGAACGAGGAAATTACGAGTCCGACCACCTACCTCCTCCACCGACGATGAGTGAGTGCCGAAGTTTTTGAAATTCGTAGGGAGAGTGAGTGCAGCCAGCAGGTGTTCGGCGCTACGGGAGAAGCGACGCACTTGGGAAATTGGTTGCAGCCAGCGGGAGTTGGGGCTGAGAGGAATCCAGCTGATTTGGGAGAGTGGGTGCGGGTTAGTGTGAAGGGAGAAACACGTGATTGTGGAAATTCGGTGCCGGCAGCAAGACTTGGCACTTGCTGGGAGTTGACCAGGTGATTTGGGGTTGTGGGTGTTGTTCATGTAGCGAATTGTGCTCGAGTAGTTACTTGCTGAATCAAGGTGGAAGTGCGGCTTTCTTCGCTGTCAACTCAATGTGCCGTTTGCTGCCAGCGAGCTACAAAACTAGGTAACTTTTTTTTCATATCGATCAATTCCCTGTCTTGACATGATCCAAGCTTTTCTGCCTCCTGGGGGCAACGTTGTGACTAGGCATGAATTCCTCAAACTTCATCTCTGAATACGAACTCAGGATTTTGCTCTCCTCAAGTGCTCAAACTATGCAAATTTGATTTTTGTTGTGCTGGCAGCATGTTCCCTCGCCTTGGTTGGTACGAAAGGGAGATGTTATAGTTCATTTCTGTGTCTCCCAATACCTTGGGGTTTAGGGAAGCATGGCTAGACGGCCAAAATCGATAGTTCAGAGCGTAATTCTGCACAACTATCAAGATGTCCATGGCAATTGGATCCCAATGAGGCTGGACCGGGATTCGTGGGTTCTGCTGCAACCAAAGTCGGAAGGGCCTTGGGGTAGAGAGGCAAGGCGGCATGGTGGAGATAATTTTCGAGGGGCCTTCAAGGCTCAGATCGTGGATTTCTCATGGACACCTGGTGTGCGTGGAGCAAGCAACCTAGATAAGGTGCTTGTGCGGCATGCGTATCAGCCTCGCCAATTAAGCTTGGATCCCGCTGTGGCAGCAAGTAGGCAATGCACGGCAAACTACCTATACTCCTCGCACTTTGATGATTGGGTGCACCCCACGTCTATCATGAGTCCCATTCTTGTGCTCCATGCAGAGATTGGGGAGGCGACGCGGAATGGTCGAAGCCATACAGACTTGTTGGACACGGGTACATTCTTCCTTGGTGGCGTATATTTTCCCCCGGTAGAGCCTACGTTGTACGGGAGGATAGAACCAATCCCGCTCCCTGGTTTCAACGACGTGGAGTGGCCTTTGCCAGACATGCACACCTCCGAAGCCTTCAGGACAAAGCTGACAGCAGATTTTTCGAATGCGATGAAAGCGTCCACTGGCAGTAGTTTCGCCCATGAGCAATGGTTTATGCCTGTCCACGTTATGGTGGACTTGTTTGCGATCGCATGTGACAGCATTCGGCGGACTCCTACACTCTTCGTTCTACACTCTCCGTCAGAGGCACTCCTAAGTAGTGTGATGAATTCTGGATGGGCTGAGAAGTTTCACATTGGCCAGGATGTTATCAAGTGCGTTGTGAATAGGTCCAGCATTGTCTTCCGGTACCATGTGGGCAGACAAACACTATACACCAGGTTCCAGTATACAAGGTTTCGGGGTGCTGCCAACAACAGATGGGATGCGATTGACCATCTACCAGAGGTGGAGATGGTAGAAGTCTGTTGTACATTTAGAGGGAGACCAATGCCAGCATTTGAAGTGGGCAAGGACTGGCCTGTATCCCACTTGCGCCATGAAATTGCAATGACGCTCGGAGACGATGATCCCAAAGAGTACAACATGGTTTTGGTGGAAGCAGACGGTTCACGTGAAAAAAAGGTACATGTAAGCAACATCACCCCATTGGTTTTAGATACGCAAGGTGCTGCTACTTGGTATCAGCATAATTGTACTAACGCATTTTGTTGGAGGCATTGATGTAGATCAACATACGTAATGAGAGGCGTGTACTTCTTGGTGAGGTGGCGGCTCCCAAAACCATCAAGATAGTGGAGGTGTAGGACAACAACGTTTTCACCACGGCATTAAGGTGATCTATTAGTGTCTTCACAAGTCTGCCTACAGTATTTGAGATGACTCCATGTTTCACTAAACCAATGCCAGAATGATTCTTTAAACTTGTAAGGGACTATGCTTTGTGCTTGACACATCATGTATGGTTAAATATATGGTCAATCATGTAACCTTCCCCCTTGATGAATGAAAGTCTTCTTCTAGAACATGTTGCTGTCAGCACACATTAGGGTTCACGACCAATGTGGCAGCCACATGTACAAGATAGAAATAAAAGAGGATAACATTCATCATAAGTGTCGAAAAAAAATGAGGTTCGGTTTTTTTAAAGTCTGACCCCAACCCCCCCCCCAATCGGAACTACTTACACACTGCTGCCAGCAACTACTTGCTGGCACCGCAGCTGTGAACATAGAGTCAAAAATCAGGGCAGCAAATGCAAATGCAACGTGGCACAAAGTAAATGCCACTAATACTAATCCGCTATGGCACTATCAACCAAAAAAAACAACAGACTCTAAGCCTCTACTGAGCTCGCGATGGCATCAACCAGCTTCTCCAGGGCAGCTCCAGCCGGGTCTTGAGATGTCCCCTCGGACTCGGTGGTACTGGAGCTGAGTCCACCACCATGAGTGGCTGTGTCCTCGGCCTCCTGGCGTGGAGGGGCTTGTGTCTCCCGCTGGAAGCTCAGGTCATCTGACTTCTGGGTGCTGGCAACACCATCGCCATCCCCTCCATCTGCTGGCAGCAAGTCCGCGGATACCAGGGGCTGAGCGGAGATCTTGGCGATGACAAGCGGACCCGAAGACTCCGACTCCTCTTGAAAGCGAGTCTTCTTCTTGACTTGGTTTTCCTCCCCCAAAGGAGGAGAAGAGCGCTCAGCGGCCCTCTTGCTGCCAGCAACGGGGCTCTGGAGGTCTGGTGCTCCCACCTCGGACTTGAGAACCTCCTGGAGGTGCTGGAGCTCCGCTTGAGCCGACTCATGCAGTGGAAATCCCCATTGCCCAAGCCACCCCCCACTCAAGGAGCGGCAGCAACGGCTACACTTGGCGTCAATGGAGAAGACAACCTCAAACATGCAATGTGGGTGTGCCAAGCAGCCGCAGTTCAAGGGTACACAAGCGGCGTCAACAAAGTACCGTGCACAGAAGGGACAAGGGTCGGAAACCTGAATGGGGAGGGCTCGGAACTCGGATGGCAGGTGTGGGAGCACACTCTTCGGGCGAATGAATGCCGCTGCCAGCTCCAGGGTCATGATCTCCACGCTAAGAGCACCAACCTCGGCCTTGCACCTCTCTATGTCCCCCATCAATGCCTCCATCTGCTTCTCCTTGTTGTCAATGCGAAGCTGGGCTTCTTCGGCAGCCTTGCTCGCATTGGCCATCTGATCACCACCTTGACGGGCCAGAGCATCCAATCGCTTCTTCTCTGCCTTGTTGCCAGCGGCCCCGGCTAGCCTGCTGGCAGCACGGTGGGCAGCAATCTCCTCATAGAACCGGCCCTCCTCATCCTCCTTCTCCTTCGAAAAGGTCTTTTGGTTCTTGATATCTCTAAGAAACAACTCCCTCTGAGCCTCCTTCTTTGTGAGGTCGGCCTGAGCTCTCGCCTTCTTGGCCCTGGCCTGGTCCAGCTTCACCTTTGGATCCGTGCTGGGTCGGTCTTCATCCTTGCTGTCAGCAAGTGAAGACTTGGGCACGTTGTCCTCCTCAGTGATCAAGGGCGCCTTCGACCTGAGCTGGCTTCGAGTGCGACCCCGAGCTCCCTTTGCTGCAGGCGCTCCCTTGCTGCTGCTCCCCGTAACAAGGACCCCGTGGCTAGGTCCAATGCCGACTCCCTCAATGGCCAAGGATGAGTTGCCAGCAGAGGGTCTGTCGTCGATGTGGCCAGCGAGCACGTCGATGAGGGCCTCGATCTGCTCTCTGAAGGCTGGGGGTGTGAGCTTCAGAGGGTTGCGGGCATCTTTCTTATCACGTGCCTTCTGCAAGGTCGCGGCTTTCTCTGCCCAGTTGACGTCTTGGCCCAACTCGAACGTCAGATGACAGCCTCGAAGGAAGGAGGTACCAAATGTCCCGTTGTCAGGGCTTTCACCTCCATACACCTTCGCATGTTGGAGTGTGTAAGCCTCGATAGCCTGGTTGTCAGTGCAATCAGCAATGTGGTGCCGCCCTCCTTGTCGTTCCGGCCAACTCTTAATGAACAACGATTTCTTGCATACCTTGTCACTGCTGAGCTCGGTGAAGGATATCCCTTCCTTGCAGAGGCCAAGTGTACGGTGGAAGAAATCGACGTCGTAGTTTGCACTCTTCCTACCAAGAAGAAAGGGCGCAATCACCACGACCTTGTCCGCCACATCCTGCGGTAGAGCCTTCAGGTCGAAAGGGAGGTTCCACTGCGTGAAAACACCGTCGTCCTTGCTGCCAGCAACCATGGCTGCAACACAACATAGAATTGTTAGTGCATTCTTGCATACAGTTCACTCCGAATCCTCACTCCGAATCCTCACTCCGAATCCTCACTCCGAATCCTCATAAAAAATCTGACACACCCATCTACAAAACAGTTTACCTTGACTACCCCTTGCATACTGAGCTCAACTCAGTTGGGAACCTTCACTCAATGCAAGAATAAAAAAAAACCCAAGTAGAGAAGACTGTCCCTTACTTGACTATGACTCCGCCATTGCCGCTTCGCTGCTGCTTTGTCATGCGCGCGCACTCCTCGCACGTCCTCCGTGGTGATCTCCCGACCTCCTCCTCCTCGCTTGCTGCTCGCGCGCGTGACTCTCGCACGTCCTCCCGCGGTGATCTCCCGACCTCCTCCTCTGCAGCACCCTCTGCGCCTCCCTCCCTTTCCTCCTGGCGATGTCGCGCCGCACCTCTCTTCCGCTCCTTCGCTGTCTACACCTCCTTCCCCGCACCTTTCCTCCTATCTGCGCCTCCCTCCCCGCACCTTTCCTCCTATCTACGCCTCCCTCCCCGCACCTTTCCCCCTTCGCTCCTCTTCGGCCCGCTATATTTCATTCGCTCCTCGCCTTCCCCCTCTTCGCTGCTGCCCCAAAAGTCACCTTGCTTCAGCACAGCTCCGAGCACGGCGTTGCTCCGAGCTGTTGGCAGCAACGACGATACGAGAGGGGGGAAGGGGGGCGCTCCTCCCCCTCTACCCTGCGCGGGAATGGGCGCCACGGTCACAGGGGCTTGACAGGCGCCCATCATAAGGCAGCCTCCTCTACAGTCCCATCACATTAAAATTATTTGGGAAAAAAAAAAAAAAAAAAAAAAGGTAAAAATGTAAACAGAACAAAACCTTAAATAATGAAAGATAAGAGAGCTATCTAAAAATTATAACCAAATCAAACCAAATCAAATTATAACCTAATCAAATTGTAACCAAATCAAACCAAATCAAATTATAAAATTTTCATCTGTTCTACTCTCCTCCAAACTTTCTTCTGGAACACATTGAGAAGCATAAAATTTAAAAATTAAAAATAAGAAAATTCAATTAAGAAGTGATGCAACTTAATGGCACCTAGGGTCTCGTAAAAATCTCTAAGAAATATTAAATGTAAATACTTATTAACTAAGATATATGATCAAAAATTAAGAGAACTAAATTTGAAAGCAAGATTACTTTACAAGAGAACATGATTCAAAGGGGAAACATTTGGCTTTTTGTAATATTTATTTCTATAAACAACATTCATATTTTCTAAAATTTAAATATGATATCGCGAATGTGAGATCATGTAGTTAAAAAAATTCCAGTCTAATTTGCCTGAGTATGGACGATGTTTCCTTGACTATGTATTCGCACATCTCCTAAATTTTGAAAGTGAACTATTTGAGTTTTTTAATTTTTTCATATTTTATTAAATGAAAGTGTACATTTGAAGACAATTTAAGCGTTCATGTAACTACTCGCTTCACTATCCTATCTATAGAATACAGTATCTTTGAAAGGTATTACTTCTCTATAACATTACCCTTCTACAAAACATTGTATATCAAAAAAAACTCCATGACTCTGAGCCCCCTAGTCGCTGTCAGCATGTGCAATGTCGACATCGGGGGCAATATCCTCCCCGGCACCCCTGTTGCCAGCATCCGCGATGTCCTCATCGTTGTTAGCAGCGTCCCTCTATTCATCTTTCTCGCCCCCACTGCCAACCATGTCACCGTTGGCATTCCATTCCGGCTCTTCTTCCATCATGCCATCTCCTTCGCCCTCCACGACTTCTTCAAGAACATATGCTCCTCCAACACGCCTCCTCCTTGACCTCCACTCCTTGGAGGCGATGGCAGCGTTTGATTGTTGCCACCGCTCGCGTCTCCTGGATGCCGCTAGGGCCCGTGCTCCAGCGTCCGGGTCAGGTTCACCTCCCTGGAGCTCCATTTTTTTCCTATATCGATGTTGTATGTTTCGGTACCAATGCTGGAACTGCTGGAGAATCGCACTAGTACGTGCTTTCCCACCACCATGGGCTGTATGTGCTTGATGTGCCGCCTTTGCTTGGTGGTGTGATTTCTCCATGCCTTGGCAGCTCCAGACTCCAAGGCTCTCATAGTGTTCCACAAACCAAGTGGAGTGCCGTACAATAACGTGCTGTCAACAAGAAGAAGGAAGTTAAAAGCCAGATATTTAGGTCAAGTAGACGGTTCACTGAAGAAAGACCAAAAGCAACAACAGACAGAGCCGTGGGCATACCATATAATGGGTAACATGCTCCTCTCCGAAGGCCTTTAAGTATGCCTTTCCCCACTTGTGTATCTTCTGCTTGAACTACATCCGTTGCTCTGCTGTCAACACCAATCCTGTCAAATATGGTACGACCTCTTCGTAGGCTTGCCACATCTGATACTTTGCAATGCGGTCAGCTCCACTTCTAGCATTATTATTCTCAGCTTGACATATATCCTTCCAGGCCGTATCATTGCCAGACCAAACGCTTGGCCTAAAAAGCCAGCTGGCAACGGTACCACTCAAAGAGGGTTTTTGCGGCACGTTTCCAGTGTTGCCACTGAGCTTGGGGTCCCTCTTAATCTCCACGTTTCCACCATGAGCCCCAATCGCGGACAACGACTTCTCCATTTGTTCAATTGCAGTAGCCCTCAGTCTCTGATTCTGTATGTTCCAAACATACATGATATGCATGTGCACAATCTTCTCCGTCAATCGAACCAAGGCATGCAATGTACAAATGTGCACTCTGGACAAAGGAATCGGCAGGATAGGCCTCCACCTACTAGATGTTGTCATGTCACAAGGTTCCTCAGGTACGCTGCTGGAAAATAGCCCCCCCACCCAGTTTGCTTTACCACGGCTCTTGATGGCAGCGTTTGCCTGGCTTGCTGTCCCCACAGTGGGCTTTATCCTCTTCTGGTCGCAGTATATGCAGTTCATTGCACACGACGGCCCCGACTGAAGCCCGTACATACACTTGATCGTCTTCATGTCCGCAGCAAGATGCCACTCCACCTGGAATTCTCCAACTTCAAAGACCGTGAGTTTCTCGCCACTTGACTGTGCTGCAATCACAGCCGGGATGTTCGACTTTCCAAATATCCAGGAGAGAACATCGTAGGACTCCTTCTTGACCTGAAACGTGGCAACTGGCCAAATCTCCTGCTTTGATTGTACTGAGAAGTACCTCTCGTGGTCCACCTGAATGTTTGTGTCCAAAGCCCGATTCATCAACGTGATGCTAACACGTTCAAATTTCTTCCCGTTAATAATCTCTGCCTCATCCAGCTTGAGGACAAATATCAACGGAGCCCCTTTCAACTCTGCAAGAATATCCTCACGTGAGAATGTTTCTGTAATGCAATCAAATTAGCCTCCTTTGTTAAAGACACACAATGCAGTTGCTGGCAGCAAACGGACATTCACCATTGCTGTCAACAAGAGAAGCAGAGGATGCATACCTGATTCCGTGATGCCATAAAAGATCACCATGCTCTGCTGGACCACCTCAAGGTCCGTGAATAGCGAGTTTTTTTCATCTAAGACCACCTCCTTCCGCTGCTCCTCGGATTTCTTGGTTTTCTTTGACACTGCTGGCAGCTCCATCCTTCCCTCAGCGTGGTAGTACTGGCCAATGAATTGTGGCAAGTTCGCATTTAGCTCCTGCCGAAGCCTTCTGACGTGGTAGGGACTAGGTAGTATGTTGGATTTGCCATCCTTGGTCAAATCCCGAAGTGGAGCCTTCACGGCTTCGTAGATTGCACCATAGCCGCGATAAGACACCCCTGCTTGGTCGCAGGCAGCAAGAATATTACTGGGCCCTACCCTTTTTCCAATTGCCTTGAGGACGTTACTAGCAATCTTTTTCTTAACATGCTCCATAGATGGCTGAGTTGCGAGGGTGAGACCTTCATGCCTAGACAATATCTTTGCTAACGCTATAGCAGTTACTGTTTGGAAAGCTTTATCCCCATGAAGTCGCTGCTTCTCATGGTTGACCCGGTTGTTGTCGTTGACAGCATCCACGAGATGAGGTTGCAAATGCATCCTAACGAGCTTCACTCTGCGTTTTGCCCACCCTGATCCATGATTCAACTCATGAATCCCCCTGAGCGATCGAGCCCTACGTCGCATCCCCATAGGCGTGTCCTTCAAAGGGCTAGGCCCCTCCTGTACGCGCTCACTTGCTTGCTGCCAGCGACGAACCTCGGTCTCCAAGCCCTGCACCGTCACTCTATGATTTCTCTCCATGCTGCTCATCTCGGTTCGAATAGTCTCCAATTCAATCCGCAATTGCATGCATGTATCCTCAATGTCCCTATTATGGTCGAGCCTTTTCTCGCCGCCAAAGAAGGTCGTCTCTCACCTTGCCGAGTTCTTCTTCTAAATGTCGGCACTGCATTTCCATCTCACGCCGTGTAGGTCCTCCTCCATCAACGAGACCCAATCTGCGTGCATATCCATACAGACCTTGCTCTCCATGACATATGAATTCCAGGCAATGTCGAAGAGTTTTGAATGGAGGTGGCCTCCCTGTTCCTGGATCAACCGGGTAAATGCTGCCATCGATCCACAAATCAATGTTTGTATCCCCGGCTGCCCTCCGTCCAGGAAATGTTGATGGGCAGGGTTGCTCGGATCTCATTGAACCTCTTCTAACAAGTGGTGCGTAGCGTGCATCAAGCAAAACTGAGAAACGGTAGCTTGAAGACTCTGCCACTCCTGCTGCCATCGTGAGTCCAGAATTCCGAAGTAGTGCTTCAAGCTCTCAATGCCCCGGGTCGGCCTGGAAGTATGTAGATAAACGTTTTTAAGATTGCCAAATACCCAAAACTGCAGAGTTCACAACAACCAAACCCTATACCATAGCCACTCAAGGAAATTGCAGGATCAAATGAATAGCATGCAATGTACAAATGCACGACCCAAACTTGTCATAGAGAAATCGACACTTACACAACCTCTTCAGTCCACGGTAGTAGGTGTTGCAAGAACACCCTTCGAATGCTTGCTGCTCAAATTTGTGACTGCTTCACGCTGCTGCCAGCGCGTATCTGACAATCATGCTCACTGGTTTAGTTGTCACAATTTCCCTTGACTCTCTCGAATTCCACCTGCAAATTGGGTCGTTGGTCCTGCAACACCCAAATTCTACGCACCCAACTTCTATTCTCCCCATTCCCAGGTGGGAAGACCAACCTAGTGTCGACCGAGCTCCATGGCTTCTTCCCGTTGTGGCAGCAAACTTTGAATCTTGTAACGGTTGACACCAATCTCCCGTCATCTCTCCTTCGAATCGTGCTTCATGGGCAGTCAATGCGAGAAGGCGTGGTTCACCAAACAAGGCAGCCACCTCGGCGCCACTAGGCACACCGACCCCACCCCGCAACCCCATCTCGAGACCATTAAACCGCCCTATTAACTCTGCGGGCAGCGATCCTGGCACCCGCTGCCAGCGACAGTGCCGCATTTGGGCAGGATGTTCACCTAGAAAGGGCAGGCTTACACGGCCTTTTCGAGACCCCATTTTGCACCTAATGTGTTGTTTGTCTAACAATGCTTGTATTTAATCTCCATCCGATACATTCATATCTAAAATGTCCTTGAAGGTGAGGACTGAGGTGAGTCTTTGATTCTAATGTGGGTCAAAGATAGTTCTTGTGGAGTCATAGATCGAGAGAGGAACAATTGACAATGGTTGTGGAGCTCAAGCAAAGTTCCTTATTTAAGAAGATATTCAAGGAGAAGGAGGATATTCAAGAATAAGTTACCAAAGGGATTAGAAGGAGTGTATCACAACCACGACTTAGCGACCATCCCCGTGCTCAAATTCCACCACTTTTGAAGAGTTTAATGCCTTTTAGTTCCCGTAGAATCCCTCGATTTACTTTTAATTACTTAATTCTCAGTGACATAACTAGAAATGAATTGCAATCATAAACAACAACAACGTACAAAAGTTTCAGAGGTTATAATTTGTTAAATTTCTCTCAAAAGATCGTCAACTATATAAATCTTCTTGAATTGACATATGTTATACAATAATTATTGACACTCTCTTGTTATTTGAGATAATAAAGTCAACGTGTAAATAATATACACATGAATTATCCAACGACTTTCTATCAAGAGACATCTTATTGACTAAACAAACAATGTAGAGCTTTATAAAAAAATGGATTTTTTGCAACAAACAAATAGTATTTTGAATAATTTTAGAATTGACATTATTGGACTTACTTAGAAACAAAAGGTGTGATCTAAAGCTAAAAAAACCTTACTATTACAAGTAAGCGAGGACGACTTTTCTTGAAGATGGGCAATTTTTCTCAAAAAGCATGATTGAACAGTTGAGCTGCTTAAGAAGAAATCTAATCTTTAGTAGTGGAATATCTTTGATGATGAAAAGCCGAAAAAAGATGAACATTGTTCTTAAGAACTTAAAAAGGTTGCCGATTAAGGTACTTATATGAACCAAGCATGGAGAGTTATGTAAGCATGGAGGGTTATATAAGCAGGGAGAGTTATATGAAGCACAACAGAGGGTAAAGCTCTCCTCTTGTGGCAATCAAAGGGCTTCGATTGCCACCACACAGAGTCCCCGGGGAGAGGTTGAAGCTAGCCTTGTAGAGTATATTGATACTATTGAACTTAGAATTGAACTTGATTAACTTTGTTAATTATTTTAACTCAGAGATTGGAAGAAAATCAAGACTACCGGATTTCTACTTCGAATCGTGCATCTCAAAGCTTCTCTAAAAACGACAGTCTATGTGACGACTTGAGATTCTCGTTGGTGTTGCGAAAATAACAAAATGGCGGATTGAATAGAAGGAAAGATGGTGGACTTTAAATTCAAAAATGTCCAAGGGAAGGGATTCTGACAAGATAAAGTAGTATATTTTAGCATGGGAAAAGAAAAACCATTTGTAGTATATGTGATTTCATGTAATATGACATCTCAGATTCACACATGAAATACATCCAATTTGATAGAATAAAAAATAGCACCAAATTTCAACATAGAATAGAATCAAGACACTTAGCATCAACTATTAGATTTAGCCCATCTTCAAAGTGGTGGAATGTAAATAAGAGTAGTGAATAAAACATGGTTGAGTTTTGTACTAAGTAATTTGTCACAAGTCCTAGGTCGTGTTTGAATGTGGACCAAGTAATTTGATATTATGCAATAGAATAATGAGTATTTTGACGATCTCAATCTTAATTCTTACTCTCAAGAATAAGCAACAAATATTTCAACTTTTGATAAAATAATAAGAATAAAATTTAACAACATGCAGAAGGTTTGCAAAGAAACTGTGTGCCGCAATTCTATCCTGAAGCAATTTTATCTTGAGATATATCCTAAGCATGACATCGATAGTCCCTACTTTTCTTCGACTTTCAAATAACGGGGAATCCCAATTTTCTGCCATAATTTCTCTATTCTTTATCGAATCCTCAAATGAATTGAGGCACTCTACCGACACGACGAGGTTTGGACATTGCAGGAGTCCTTGGCCTCTTCGGAACCTTGAAGGTTTGGACACTGCGGGAGTCCTCGGCCTCTACGGAACCTTGTGTTGCGGTTGCTCCTTGAGAAACAACCTCATTGCTGCTAGAAGTGAGGTGGGCATGCACCCATGGTTGTGACTGGGAAGAAAATTCGAGTACTGGTGGGACGGTCACTAAATCCTCAGACCATGATGTTTTCGACATCTTCGGAACCTTCATGAGCTGCTCCCCCTTCAAAAACGACTTCACAACTTCAAGACCCAAGCTTACTAAGTCTTGCTTCATAGCAAGTTTCGATATCCTTGGGACCTTCTCCTTGAGCACCTTCTCCTTCAGGACGTTCTCCCTTAAGACCTTTGTTTTGAGGGCCTTCTTCTTTGGAGACTTTTCTTTCAGGACCTTCTCCTTGAGGACCTTCTCCCTTAAAACCTTCGTTTTTTGGGCCTTCTTCTTCGGGGACTTTTCCTTGACCTCCTGGGTGACCGCCTGGGTGACCTCCTGGGTGACCTCCTGGGTGACCTCCTGGGTGACCTCCAACGCCATTGTCATTTGCGTGGTCGTAGAGTAAGCGACTCAAATTATGCAATGAACAAAGCTACGAGATTAGTCAAAGTACAAGAGCGCGCAAAGGGACCAACCAAGCATGCCAAAGTTGACTTGAGTTCGTTTCACGGCATCTCTCTCCTGTTTACATAGAGACAGACTTGTAATCTTCACTCTGACTAGTCCGATTGAGGCTTTAGGAACTACCGAGGCCTGATCCAAAGTCTAAATGGTGAAGGTATTCACGAATGAGACCTCAGAAACTCATCGAGGCTTTGGGAGGCCACATATATATACATTTCAAATCATAAATTGCCCTGAGTTTTCATTAAAAGTAAAAGCTCAAACGTTTACTTTAGTAACTGCGGTGCAGTCCCCCGGTCGCTTTTGAAAGTGGAACTTAGACTGAGTTTATTAACCCAAAAGACCAACTTTTACTTTAGAAACTATGTGAATGTTCCATCGGTAGTGAAGCCCCTCAAACGAGAGCTCTGCCTTGTTGTGAGCTAAACGTATATTAAACTCTTCCATGCTCCGTCGGCTTGAATAAGTAACTTAATTGAACTTGTGTGTTCATCATTCAGTAATGTTTGCTTGCATCACTACCAAACAGACATACACAGCTATTTGGAGAATCATCACAAGGTCGCCGAAATGTCTGCCCTGCACCCCGGAGTTGTCGACCATTTCTGAAGAACGAGTCGAATCACATTCCAAGCACGCTCATAGATGCAAACCTATGTCGATTGAAGGTTTGGTTGTGATGATTCTGGAGCAAGTTTTGAAGATTTTGGAGGGTAGTTCTGAGATGTCTTGACCGTATTCATGTGCCCCAGGCACCAACATCTGAATCTGACTTGCCGCTAAAAGACTTGAGCGACTCCAGAGCAGTGGGACCTAAAGAACGTCGTGAAAATGGCAAAATGGAAAAGTCGATAGAACTGAAAATTGATGGATTCAAGTGACTCAAGGAAAATCCACACTTGGTCACATATATAGAATGGCTTGAATGGATGTGAATTGGCATAAAGACAGCAGTCTGAGACTTGCATTGTAAAATTCAAACTTCTCAATCAAAAGGTGATTCATGACTCAAAAATATCTGCCTATCAGTGTATCCTGAAACTACGATATATACATGGATTCGTCAACAATCTTACTTTTCTATAAATAACTGTCATTTCTATACAGTATTTACATACGGGACAATTGCTCTTCATAATTCTACATCATTCATTCCAATGCTTCAAATATTCAGAACAACAAATGTGCAAATTACACACAAGCATGTATCGAGATTTCAAGCCGCAATCAAATCCGGAATACTAGTTCTTAGTATCTACTTGGATCTCAGAAACTCTACAACATTGGCTTCACCAGTTTTGATGCAATCATATACATGACAAACGTAATCAGTAATCAGTAATCAAATGTGCTTGTCACTGTTACATATGTACACAATTGTGTGCTGAGCATCAAAAAGTTGTCTTTTCAGTGCAGGTCTGTCCAATACAATTCTCGACTCTGAAAGTGCACGTTCCGTGTTAGTGCCTTCGGTGTACTGGTTACGGATCCTTTGCACCTTAGTACTTATCGACAAGATACATGACCACCAAAAACGGACGATTACTGTCTCAGCCTTGGACCAACAATAAACTTAAGCCCTAATGTAAACGCAGTCCTTGTATTCGGAGGTTGAGGTGATGCAACATATCTCTTAAATCACTACGGCATCATACGATGGAAAGATCTCCTGCCACAAATTTTTGAACTGCAACTTCCAGTAGGGGAAAGACTCTACAGATCCCAGAACAACAATGCAAGACATTTGGTTCAGGCACATGTACGGGATATCGACGAAGCGCAGATCATCACCTAATCGACCATATGGGATTCTGCAGAGTTCATTCACAAACTTCAGTCGGAAATAGAAAGGGGTTTGTCGAGCCCCCGGTGCAAGCGGCTTTCCGCCAGATAAGATGTAATGCACCAAACTCTGCCCTGGAGTCCTTCCAGGCATGGTGTGGCCATGGAAGCCTCTCATCAGATGCCGTATCCAAGCAGTCGCAGCTACGATGATCACGTACAAGCTATGGACAAAAGCGATAAGGGGTATTGCAACTACAAAGGTAAGCACAGAACTGAAATCTGCGAAGACACCGCATGCGAATAAGCAGATGAAACTCGCCAGAAGTGCAAGAGTAGACACGACCGCCAGCAGGACATGAATGAGGCTCCATACACACGCACCAAAAGGCCGCGGCAACCTGCCAGCCAGAAGGAAGAACCGAAGAAAGTTGTAGACATTGGTGGCTTCTACATAATGGACCTCGATCTCATAGTCCTCCTCTTGCAACTCCGCCCTGCAAACCTCCATGAATTGATGCCACTTTGACCCTACCGACAATCGACCACACTCTCAAGCAGCACTCACGGCTTCAGTTGCTCAGACCATCTGCAAGCAGCAATCTGCTTCGGTGAACAAATAAACTCAGTCTGCCGGGCATGCACCAGATGAACCCATTCATGCGATTGCAGACAGCCTCGTTACCAGGCATTTCATGTATGATGCGAATCTTCTGCCGACATTTGACACAGTGAAAATGATTGCCGTGTAGAGTATGGCTATGGCTACATTCGCTCAATGGTGTGTAGATTTGTAATGGGGTAGGGTAAGAGAACCTAAATCCGGACGGCAAACATGAATGAAGATTTTCGTGAAGAATATGTTCCTCATATGTACAAGCGGTAGGGTGAATGACAGTAGGTATTCCTAAATAAGTTACTTGTTACATCGTAGTTAAATATGTAAGTGGTTAAAATTACCACACAAACAGAGAAAGCTTGTCTTTTCTATTTGCTAATCATTGAAATAAAACGTGTCATCACTCATAATATGGTAAATTGCTCAAGTCTTTGAATATTGGTGTATTTACCCTAACTGTGTGGGCCATTTTGGTGCACGGACAAAGTAAGTAGGATACTACATTAGACTATTGAAGTGGAAATATTAATTTACGATTAGTTATGAATTTTGAAGTTGAATTTCTAGGTCGAACATGGTGCCAAGATTGGCTAAAGGCATGATCAAAGAGAATGAACCCAAAGCATGTGGACTCTAAAGGACTAAGGAAGGAATATTCCCTAGAATATGTAGCGTGAGACAGAACTGAATAGCTATAGCGTGAATATGAATGGTATTTGGCATGGAAAAGTGCAATCGGCACTTGCATTGAAAAATATTTACCTGATTCGTACTCATCGAAGAATAATATAATCAGAGTCAAGAATATCTGCGTATTTCGAGTCCGAGATACAAAGCATGATTGTGAGACTTCTCAAAAATTAATGATTAAGAAGGGGTGTTCGATGCATAAAACGATTCCCATACCAAGAAACTGCTCATATATAAAACTGATGAATCTTCATGATTCGACATCAATCCGACACATTCAGAAAGTCCATGATCATCAAAAAGATTTAAACGAAAGGTGATAAATATTCAGATTTCGAAATAGTAATAATCAGACTCACCCTCGAAGATCTACCAAGGAT
Source organism: Bryum argenteum (assembly GCA_037043015.1). NCBI lineage: Eukaryota > Viridiplantae > Streptophyta > Bryopsida > Bryales > Bryaceae > Bryum > Bryum argenteum. The sequence continues at coordinate 10,356,158 of CM073323.1, read as the reverse complement.
ACGCATGTCTGCAAGCCCATGATCAAAAACTCCCGAAACCTCAGCTATTAGCCTCGGTGGTCTCGGATTTTGTGTACTCTCGGCAGTGAAGATCGGAAGCTTTTCCCTGGCTTACAAACGATAGACCCTTGTGAATTGATCTGCTCATGTTCGATGAAGATGATAGAGCCTTCTAAATTGGTTTGTTCATGATCAACTTCTTCATGCTTGGATACTACCTTGCGTTTTGACGGATTGCCAAGCTTCGAGTCGCTTATATTCGGTAACGGCAACGGAGTGCAAGAAGATCCGGAAGAGGCGAAAACGTGAGTCGTGGAGACCGGAGATGCCGAATACGCACAAATTGTTTGAAGTCTAGGATGCCAGATACTGATTCATCTATCCAATCATGTGCTTTCTCGGTCTTCGTACATCATTCACAATCATCTGGATCAGAAAGAAGTGATCAAGCTGAACGTGATGGAAATTTTCACCCATAGTCTCTTCATAATCAACCACAGCGTTCTCAGACATTGACTTCACCAATTTGATCGCAATCATATACAGGACAATTGTAATCAGTATTGGTGCTTGTGATCAATATTGATGCTCGTCACTGTTACATGTGTCCACAAATTGTGGTCATCAAAAAGTTGTTTTCTGAGACCCCAAAGAAGAATTCAGTGCAGTTCTGCACAAAAGAATTCTCTCCGTCGTGACTGCACATCCTGTGTCAGTGCCTTGCGTGTTCTGATTACGGATCCTTTGCACCGCACTTCTTACCGACAAAATACATGACCACCAATAACGGACGATTACTGTCTCAGCCTTGGACAAACAGTAACATTAATCCCTAATGAGAAAAAGCAGTCCTTGTATTCAGAGGTTGTAGTGATGCAAAATATCTCTTAAATCGCTACGACATTGTACAACGGAAAGATCTCCTGCCACAAATTTTGGAACTGCAACCTCCAGTAGGGAAAAGAATCTTCGACTACATACCTAACAACCGTGCAAGTCACTAGCCTCATGCACCAATTCAGATACTCCAGTCGGAAATAGAAAGGGGTTTGTCGAGCCCCCGGTTCGAGCGGTATTCCGCCACAGAAGATGTAATGGACCAAACTCTGCCCTGGAGCCCTTCCAGGCATGGTGTGGCCATGGAAGCATCTGATCATATGCCGTATCCAAGCAGCCGCAGGAACGATGATCACGTACAAGCTATGAACAAGAATGAGAACGAGTATGCCCGGTAACTGGCTACACAACACAATCCATGTTAGTAACATGTAGGAATACAGTATAGTATACTTATTCGAATCAGTGAATAGTCATGTCTGTAGGAAGAGATGTGACTCCTAGTGAAACTATTTCTTCATGAAATATGTGTAATCAATTGTGATTAATATAATGATATAGATTATCATAACTCTAACATGGTATCAGAGCGAAATAGCAATCTTTAGACTCAATTTCCTACATTGAGCTAAAATGAGTTATACTTTAACTCATGTAGCAAAATGTTTATTAAACATAAAAACACACAATTTCATGAAAATTGATGAAGTACAAATTAAATTACATCAGATTTACTTCGTCAATAAAATATTCCAAATACTGGTAAAAACAACAGTTTGTTAGAAAAATGTCACAAAAGGTGGACATTAGCCATGTTCCAAAATTTGATGGAACATATTATAGTATCTGGAAACATAGATTGACATTGATTTTCAAGACAGACAAGTTATGGTCTATAACTAGTGGTGTTGAACCTAAACCGGTAGCACCCACTGCAGCAGAAATTGTTGGAGGATCCCAAGCTTTGCCTACAACAGGTGAAGGTAGTATTATTCATTGGGAGGAAAGAGATTCATTATCTCTTACGATCATAAACAATTGTCTAGAAAACAATATCATTTCACATATTCAATCTTGCACAACTGCAAATCAAGCATGGCAAGAATTAGAAAGAATTTTTGAATCACAAGATGCAGTCACCCGAATGCATCTAAAAGATAAATTACATACCTTAAAAATGAGAGAAAATGATAGTGTTATCAAACACATTCATCTGTTCAGATCCCACTTGCAGAACTTAGCTGCAGCAGGGTCTCCAATTGCAGATGAAGAAGCCATATTGGCCTTAATGCGCAGCTTACCTGCAAATTACAAAATATTCATTAGTTCTTTAAGAAGGCAACCTGGAATTACGTTGCAATCATTAATTACAGATTTAATTCAAGAAGAAACACTCATGAAAGACATGAGTTGGAATAATGAATCCCAATCAGCTCTTTATACAAAAAGAAAATTTAATAATAATAATTTTAAGAAACACTTCTCCAAGTCAAATTTTCAAAAGAATGAAAATTTTAAGAAGTATGAAAGCAAAAATGAAACTATTAATAACAAATATTGCTTTTATTGCAAAAAGCCAGGTCATTTAATTAGAGACTGCAGAATTCGAATATCTGCAGATAAGAAGCATTATAATAGAAAACAAAGTAATGCTATTACTAAGCCTGATAGACTCTATGTAGTCACTGCCTTAGTAACAAAAGGAGAGTCCACATCGAGTTGGTATGTTGATAGTGGAGCTACTCAACATATGTGTCATCAACCCTGAAGCTTTCACCAATTTCAATGTGCAAAGAGAAAAACAAGAAGTTTATTTAGGTGACGATACTACATCCTATACAATTGAAGGATATGGAGATGTTACCATTAGACTAATCAATGGTATTGAAAAGATCATCCCTGATGTACTTCTTGTTCCTGGACTTGCTAAAAACTTATTCTCTGCAAAGCAATTAGACAAGGCAGGTGGAGAAATAAGAATAAAATCAGGACAAATGGCATTAATCAACAAATTTGGTCAAACAATCGCTAATTGTCAATTAAATCCTGACCTTTACGAATTAGGTCATACAATTATACCAAACAAAAATATCATGGCAATTCCCGCACTTACAAGTGCAAATAAAGCTGATCTTTGGCACCTTAGAATGGGCCATATTAACAAACATAGACTTAAACAATTACTTACAATGTCCAAAGGAATGGATAATTTTAATGAGAATGACATGACATTTTGTGAATCATGCTCTATTGGAAAGCAACATAAACAAAAGATTCCAAAAAGTAGTACAACTAGAGCCACTCAACTATTAGAACTAATTCACTCAGACATATGTGGTCCAATGCAAGTTGGAACACACTCTGCTGGATCTAGATATTTCATAACTTTTATAGATGATTTATCAAGATTTAGTTTTGTCTACTTAATGAAATATAAATCAGAAGCACTCAATAAATTTATTCACTATAAGAATTATGTGGAAAAACAAACAAATCATAAAATTAAAATATTAAGATCTCGATCGGGAGGAGAATACTTATCGATGAATTCAAACACCTTTGTTCACAAGAAGGGATAAAGAGAGAATATACTACAGCCTATACACCACAACAAAACGGTGTTTCAGAAAGAAAGAACAGAACTTTAGTTGGAGCAGTTTTGACCATGCTATCTTATGCAAAGTTACCTAAAGTATTTTGGGGAGAAGCTCTTTTGACAGCTAATTATTTGCAAAATAGAAGCCCAACCAAATCAGTGAGTTCACACAAGACTCCATTTGAAATTTGGTTTGGAAGACAACCTAATTTATCTTACTTGAAAATATTTGGGAGTCAAGCTCAAGTTCTTGTACAAAAAGAAAACAGAAGGAAATTAGACTCACATTCAAGAAATGCAATTTTATTAGGCTATAGTGAAGAATCAAAAGCCTACAGATTATTAGATACAGAAAAACAAACTATAATTATATCACGTGATGTCATATTTAATGAAAATTTTGATAAATATCAAAACAATAATAGAGACAAAAATGAAGAAAAAGAAGAGGAACTCATAGATCCTCATTTGTTTTCCATTCCTCCTGTACAATTAAATAAGCCATCACCAATAGTTACTTCAGCACATCCTCAATTAGCACAAGAACCACAAATAAGTATTCCTAATGTGAGCAGTTATCAAAATTCACCTTCTCAGAATGATGTCTTGCAACAATTCTCACAATTTTCTTTAGAAAGTGAAAGTATTCCTCATATAGAAGAGGAAGTTACTTCAAGTTTGCAAGCTCCTAATCCACCCCTTAGCTCCTTAAGACCTAGAAGAAACATTCAACCAACAAAAAGATATCTTGAGTATGTTCAAAGTCAAAATTCACCAAAGAAAAATAAACCTTGTCATACTCATAGATCACATCAAGCAAATATAGTTCATGTTTCTTTAATACCCCCAAACACTATAAAAGAAGCTTTAGCAAGGCCTGATAGCAAAGAATGGCAAGATGCAATACAAGCTGAATTACATTCATTAGAGAAAAATAAAACTTGGATAATGACATCTCTTCCACCAAATCGAACACCAATCACTTCTAGATGGATTTTTAAGCTTAAAACTCATGCTGATGGTACAATTGACAAATACAAAGCTAGATTGGTTGCAAGAGGATTTACTCAAATCCATGGTATTGACTATTACGAGACATTCTCTCCGGTTGTAAAATTAAATTCCATTAAACTTTTAATAGCATTAGCAACTCAATATGACCTTGAGATACATCAATTAGATGTGAAAACAGCATTTTTGAACGGTTATATAGAAGAAGACATATATATGACTATACCAGAAGGCTTGCCCTCAAATTCAAACTTAGTGTGCAAATTAGTGAAATCCTTATATGGACTCAAACAATCCTCGAGGGCCTGGTATATGAGATTTGATTCATATCTAACCTTACAAGGATATCGACGATTAGAAGCAGATGCCAATATTTATATTAAAAATGAAGACAAAGGATTTACAATAATAACAGTATATGTCGATGATTGCTTAGTAATTAGCAATAAACTATCTTATATTCAAGAGGTTAAAAATACTCTTCAAAAAGAATTTGAAATGACAGATGAAGGTGATCTGCATTACATACTTGGAAATGTTATCCTTAGAAATAGAAAAGAACATTGGACAATACTACATCAAAAGCCTTACTTAACTTCAAAACTTGAAGAATTCAACATGCTTAATTGTAATTCTTTGAGTACACCAATACAATCTGGAGTAAGACTCAGTAAAGAAGATCCCCCTTCTTCTCAAGATGACAAACAAATAATAAATGATTATCCTTATTCACAAATAGTAGGCAGTTTGATGCATGCCCAAGTAAACTCTAGACCAGATTGTGCATACCCAATAAATACTTTAGCACAATATCTTTCAAATTATGGCTTATCCCATATTCAGACTCTGAAGAGAACGATGAGATACATTAAAGGCACAATAAATTATGGTATAAAATATCAACAAACTCCACATGGAGAAATTCTTCATGGTTTTTGAGATCTTGACAAGGTGGAGATAAGGATACGCGAAGATCAACATCTGGTTATTGTTTTCTACTTGCTAAAGGCGTTATATCTTGGGGTAGTAAGAAGCAACAAAGTGTCGCATTATCATCTACAGAATCAGAGTACATGGCTTTAGCAAAAGCCACATCTGAAGCTGTTTGGTTAAGAAGACTATTAAGTGAGCTAGGTTTTCCACAACTTAATCCTACAATTATTTACTCAGACAGCCAAAGTGCAATTTCCTTGGCAGAAAATCCCAAGTTCCATTCACGAAGCAAACATGTTGATACTCAGTATCATTTCACCAGAGAAAAACTTCTTTCCAAAGACATTGATTTCTGAAGACATACCAACCAGGTGATATGATCACGACATTTTAACCAAATCTTTGCCCAAACTCAAACATATGGAATGTATGCACAAACTGGGTATGTGTTTAATACCAAACTCCAAGGTTCAAGCTTTAGTTACCCACACTACGCATGATTTATTTTCCAACCAGCCATCTCATTTATGTGGGAGTAATTCTCAACCTTGTATTTATGGTTGTCCATTTGAGTTGCCTTGGAGTGGGAGATATCAACATCCACAAGATAGATATTCCAAGACTCCTCAAATTTCCAATCAATTACAATTAACTAAACGAAATTGGTCAAGAATCTATTATTTGAAATATTAGAAGTAAAACCGTAACTTAGTTCTAATTCAACAAAGGCATATAAAACACTTCATCGTCAACAATTACAAGCTGGACAAAGCAAAAAGAAATTTAATACAAAAATATCAAACTACAACAATAATATGAATAGGTATAAACAACCTACTTTGAGACATTTTTGTCAAAGTTGTAGCTTTCAGAAAAGCCAAGCTCAACAAATGAAGATGCAATCTTCATCAAGCCAGCATCCTTGTAAAGAAAAATCTGAAGTAAACGATAAAAACATAAGATATTTACTCAAAGATATTAATACTGAGCTTAATCAGATCATTTATAAAACAAAAATTTTAACTACCTATCTAGGACTGAAAGAAGAATGGAATAGACATACAAACGAACATGCTTCAAAACAACAAATTCAAAACAACTTACCTACTTATAGACGAGCAGCTGTAGAAACTGAAGTGCCAGGTGTTGAAAGAAAAGCAATGTGGTCCCGACATCAAAGAAGAAACCGCGGGCGTCAAGAACGTCTTCATCAAGCAGGGTCTGTACACACAGAAAGAGCCAATGCCACGACGAACATAGCCCTCTATCCCCCTTTGAAGCGCGACTTCAATGCAGCGTCGAAATTCTTAAGAAACTCCTTAAGCAATCACGGATATCACACAGGAATCAACTCACAAGAGACGAGCAATCTGAGACAAGAAAGAAGCATGCGTGAAAGAGATAAGAAGAGTGGAGCGCTATCCAGTTAAAAACCCTACTTCAGCCGCCACTTACTCAAAACCCTAAAGCCAGGCTGGAGATCAAACGGGAAACTCACAGTGAATTCTTATATAGTATACTAGTGGGAGTGTTAGTAACATGTAGGAATACAGTATAGTATACTTATTCGAATCAGTGAATAGTCATGTCTGTAGGAAGAGATGTGACTCCTAGTGAAACTATTTCTTCATGAAATATGTGTAATCAATTGTGATTAATATAATGATATAGATTATCATAACTCTAACAATCCATACATCGAGGAAGACCGTACCTACGAATATGACGATGAACATCGCCAGAAGTGCGAGAGTATAAACGATCGCCAGCAGTACTTGGATGAGGCTCCATACGCACGCACCAAAAGGCCGCGGCAACCACTTGCCAGCGAGAAGGAAGAACCGAAGAGAATTGTAGACATTGATGGCTCCCACAATATGGATCTCGATCTCATAGTCCTCCTCTTCCAACCCCGCCCTGCAAACCTCCATTAATTGATGCCACTTTGACCCTACCGACAATCGACCACACTCTCAAGCAGCACTCACGGCTTCAGTTGCTCAGACCATCTGCAAGCACCAATCTGCTTCGGTGATCAAATAAACTCAGTCTGCCGGGCATGCACCATATGAACTTATTCATGCGATTGCAGAAAGCTTCGTTACCAGGCATTTCAAGTACGATGCGAATCTTCTGCCGACATTCGACACAGTGAAAATGTTCGCCGCATAAATAATGGCTATGGCTACATTCGCTCAATGGTGCAAACTTCATTTTGGTAGATTTGGTATGGGGTAGGGTAAGTGAACGTAAATTTGGACGGCAAACATGAATGAAGATTTTCGTGAAGAGTATGTTCCTCATATAATCATATATACAAGCGGTAGAGCGAATGACTATAGGTATACCTATATAAGTTACTTGTTAAATCTGTAGTTAAATATGTAAGTGGTTAAAATTACCACACAAACAGAGGATCCTTGTCTTTCCTATTTGCTAATCATTGAAATAAAACGTGTCATCACTCATAATATGGTGAAGTGCTCAAGTGTTTGAATATTTGTGCTTACCCTAACTCTGTGGGCAATTTTGGTACAGAGACAAAGTAAGTGGGATGCTACTATAGACTATTCAAGTGGATATATCGATTCGTTATGTATAAGTTGAACTTGTAGGTTGAACATGGTGCCATGATTGGCTAAAGGCATGATCAAAGAGAATGGATCCAAAGCCGGTGGATTCTAAAGGACTCAGGAAGGAATGGTCTCTAAAATATGTAACGTGAGACATAACTGAATAGCTACACCTAGACTTTGAATGATATTTGGCATGGAAAAGTGCAATCGGCACTTGCATTGTTAATGATTGAACTGATTCGTGCTCATTGAAGAATAATACAATCCAAGGTAAGAATATCTTTGTACTTTGAGTGTGCGATACAGAGCATGATTGTGAGACTTCTCAAAATGATTATGAAGGAGTGTTCGATTCATAAAACGAATCTTCACATACCAAGAAATTGCTCGTATATAAAACTCATGAATTTTCATGATTTGACATCAATGCTTCAAACATTCAGAAAGTCCATGATCATCAGAACGATTTAAACAAAATGATCACATGCAAGGATATGTGCCTTAGATGTAGTCGTTGCACCACAATAATTTGAGGGGTGCTTGCAATGTATTTTTCTCAAATGTTGTTCAAGTTTAGCAATGATTTGGAACTTGTTTGAGCAACGTCTTCAACGAATTATGTAACGTTGTCCGATCACCAAGAAGGGGTTCAAAGCTATTTATGATCTAGTCGAAAACGTTGCTTAGTTTCTTGAGAACGTTCCGCAAGCAAGTTCCAAAAAGATATTAGATTTGAGCAACATTGGCACAGAAGCAACGTTTGAAGTGTTGCAAACCCCCTCTTTTCCAGTAGTGATGTACCTGAGACTTCTAAAAACTTATGAATCACTTGCATTTGTTGTATTGGTACATGCAGTGCATAAAATTGTTTGAGACACGAAATCCAATAAAATCACAGTTGAAGAGCTGCCAATCTATGAAATCAATGAAGTTTGCATTCCAAGGCTTAGGTACTGCTTATACAAGACAAGCAACCACAGCAATGAAGCTGCATCGTAAGGTGCCAAAAAAGACAAAACGTGTGTCTTGCAACCCGGCGTTACCAACCACTCATTACCTCAATTTTGCTATTAAAATAAATTTATCTAAGATGGCACCATGCCATGTGCCATTTCATGGCTCCATATCTTACATTTTGTGCTCATACAAAGTGGTGTATTCAGTAATATCATGATTCATCTTTGTAATATCACTCATTTATATACATTGTCACTCATTTCCCATAATATGATCACCTTCACATTAGGGTTTCCACCGGAATAATGCCATTTTAACGGAATTGGGGTTTCATGAAGAATGGGCCCGCCCGATTCTTATTCCAGACACACCTGTGGATGCACGCCCATGTCGATTGAAGGTTTTGGCTGTGATAATTCTGGAGCTAATTCTCAAGATTTCGGAGCTACTTCTGAAATATCTTGAAAGTTTTCACTTGCCCCCATCGTCAACTAGCTTGATGCCTCTACCGACTGTCTGAGCTAGAAATGTTGAGCAGTCACTAAATGTAAACCATTCCCTAAGTGGATTACTGTAACTAAAGATAGTGAAAGAAAAGTGGTAGAATTTTGAGTAGCTTGTGATTCTGTTATGAAATAATGAGAATTTCAACAATCTCAAAATAATCTTGGGTCTTGATCTCAAGAATAAGCAACACAACGTCCCATTCTAAAGTGATAATGCTGGGAAGTGTTTTCGCACGTTCACACAATCTTCAATGGGTCATTTTAATATGTAAGAATATGATAGTAGTTCTCTCAATCCAAATCTTCTTCTCTCTGCTCAGCTAGTCGCTCTAGCATAGTTTCCAATTTCTGCGGTCATCATTGCCTGTGAAATCCACTACAATGCCTCCATTTCAGTGCAAGTGGTAGATCTAGTTGAATGTTGTCACTCTGGTACAATTGAGATTGATGAATTTTGAAACTTTCATGAGTTGCTATATGTGACCTTCTTTCAGAAGGTGTGATTGGTCAACCTTTTAAGAGCCGTGAGCAGGGTTGTCTTATTAGACACTCTTTTCGGAATGTCTGTCTGAATTGTCGTATTTGACATGTTTGTCTAACGTCCGATTCGACGAGAATGTCAACCGTACGTGAAATTGCATAGTAAAAACTTGTTGAGGGTTTTGGAAATTGACATTGAGGTAAAAAGCTATTTTTATACGTGGCGTAGGGTCGATAATGACGTGGAAATAAAAATACACGTCACTCTAAGAGACTACAGGTGTGGGCAACCGTGGGTCCCGCATGGGCGATCGTCGGTCCGCTGCAACATCGGTCCGGGGCGAGTGTGCAAGAGCTCCCGCTCTTACGCTTGGATCCTCTTTTACGCAATCCGTCAATCCCTTATATTCAAATTTCGAATTCCCCGCTTCAAGCATCTTCCTCGTTCCCCCTCAATTCCCTTAAATCTCCCTTCATTTCTCATTCCCCCTCTTCTTCAAATTTCATATTCCCCGCTTCTTCACATTTCCCATCCCCACAAGAAAATGATTGTCGTGGTCATGGCTTGTGGCCAAGACCCGTGACCATGATAAATGAGAAATGAATTTTTGAGTGCCTTGGACACTCTTCTGGTGCAAGATGGATTTAGACCCGTACAAGTTTAATCTCGTTTTTAAAATAAAATTCTCATCATTCTCTCTTTTACCCTCCCTTTTTTCCTCCTTTCCTTTTAAATAATTGTACTCTAGCCAATCAATGATTTTTGAGCCTCATGGTCTCCTTGATAGCAGGGATGTCACGGCGTCCGGACGTCCGAACGTCCGGTGGAAGTCCGAACGTCCGGTGGAAGTCCGAACGTCCGGTGGAAGTCCGTCGGACATCCGCAGGGGGTTAAGGGAACGTCCGTGAATTAGAGATTCTGGACTTTTTACTTAAGTTAAATGGGGCGACCGGCCTCTACGATGGCCGTCGGCCTGAGCGACCGGCCCCCAGAATGACCGTCAGCCCGGGCAACCGGCCTGCCGACCGGCCCGACTCGGGGCAACCGCCATGCCGACCGGTAGCCCAGTAGCCGTCCGATTGATCGCCGCAGCCTCCTATCGTTGGATCTATCGCGGCCAACCGATCGGTCGGCCCGACCGGAATTTAAGGAAAAAATATTTTTATTTTTTTTAAAAAAAATAAAAAAAAAAATAAAAAAAAATAAAAAAAAAATAAAAAAAATTGGCTGATGGCCTGGCCGTCTGAGCGGTCGCTGGCCGACCGATCGGTCGGCCGGAGCAACCGGATTCTAATTTTGGGATTTTTTTAAATTATTATTTTTTTATTTTTTTAAATTTTTTTTTCCCGACGGCTTGGGCGTCCGAAGCCGCCTTGGTGGGTAGCTAAGAATGGCGGCCACTCCTCTTAACCCTAACCCTATTCTAATTTATTCCAACAACCATTTTGAATTTCTTAACAACTCCCCCCCTAAAGTTTTTCAAGATCCAAATTACACTATTTGGGGTTCCCGCGCAAATAAGATTCTCCTTGCTTTGAGCATTACGATCTCACTAATGGAAAAAAATCTACGGTTTAAATTTTACAAGTGACAAAAAACTCAGGTGAACTTTAAAATTCTATGATTGGATCTTCTAAACATTGCTTCAATTGAGGCTTTACAAGCATGGAGAATTTAGGCAATTTCGCATGACGGATATCTAGGGATTAAGATCTCTTTATTTTATCTAAAATTTCAACCATACTTAAGTTACTTCTGCGAATTGATTGATGATTCATTTAATCTTATTATCATGGTCCGGAAGATGTTACTTACTTCGTAGTACGTATGACATGTTGATGTTTAACAACTTAAAAGAGAAAATAGGATGATGTTCATGTGTTTTTTAGTTTAAATTATGTATTTTTCTTCAATTCTCAAATTGCAAACTTTAGGAATAAGCCTAATGTCTTAATTCACTGTGAATGGGCATTTGGTATTTTGGGGATGTAAGTTCTTAATGTCATTTGCCAAAAACACATAGCATCATAATGATCAAATAAGATTAAATAAAAAATCTTTACTTGAGGATAAGAAGACGCTTCCACAAAGATTACTTTTATTCAATACAAATTTTATTGCCATATAAATTAATATCATCAAATCGCATCTTAAAATCATATATCATTGTATATTTGATCATGTAGTATTATGAATTTATATAATAAGATATTGAAGATACATCACTTTCTACAAAAACCAAAAATAATATACGCCATAAACGTGGACATGACTCATATTTATTCAGGAGTTATGAACATCTACCAAGATCAATTAAATGAAAAATCTATATTTACACATTACCACTACGTAACTTGTTAAATGATTAGGAACATCTTATAGCATATAATCTTTATACTCGCACATACACTTGAAAGACAAATATTAGCACATACTACTTTGTACCCATGTTATTCTAAATTTGGGTTGCATGAATTTGTATTGCAAGTTTTATGTTATATGTCTTTTTCCTTCACATATTTATATAATTATATGATGCTAATAGCCTTTCAATATAGTACATGATTGGATATTCACTCTAACTCTCAACCACTGAAGGCCCAATCAACCATTTTGTGCTCTATTCCGAATTCTGACAAGATGTATCTGATTTAAAAAGGATTCTTGTTGGACTTATTTTTTACCTCCGAGATGTAAGATGGGTTGAAAACCTCATTTACATTACAAAACCTAGTTTGGAATCATGTATTGTTCACACCAACCCTTCAATCACAAACATAACAAGGTTTGCATAATAATGAATAACTTATCATAAAAGGAAACTAGTAGTATTCTTCATAGATAAGTATTGGCCTTTATCATATAAGATAAAATTTAAGGAAACCATACAAAAAAATATTTACTAAGAAGCGAAATGAGAATTTTATTTTGCTATTGAAAGATTTGGTGTCTTTAATCTATTACAAGAGAATTATTAACTATTATGAGGATTTTAATTATAAAAATTTAATTTAAGCATTAAGGTTTTTATATTGTCTTTGGGGAGAAAGTTCACAAGAGTTAGAAAACTCACATTTCTTAACACATTTATTTTTCGGTCCATTGGTCGGTCGCTCGGTCAACCGAGCAACCGGTCGACATCAATCGACATCCCGGTCGGTGTCTTGCCCTTCTCTCTTCCTCTCTCACTCACCAACACTCCCTCATCTTCTCACTTCTCACTTCTTCTTCCTCCTCTTGCTTGCATTTAAGAATTGTCTATTTTTAGGTACCTGACATTGTACCTACAACCTAAATCAGGGCATTAATCCACATGCCGATTTTGTCAGGGGAATGTCGGGAAGATCTTCTTTTCATAGAAGGGAATGTTTTACTCAAAAGATCTTATGGGCTTGGACACACATGAAAAATAGAACTTATTATGAATAACCCCTCATTGTTCATATATTCACATTGACTTATGATAATGAAAAATATTATAGTTACTAACCATTTACGGATCTAAGTATTTAAGCAAATTTTATTTGAGTCCAAATGGGTGGTTGTTTATTTAACCCCTAAAAGTTAGGGGGGCCAGCGACCGCTCAGATAGCCAGGCCATCAGCCTCTTCTTTCTTTTCTTTCTTTCTCTTCTTCTTCTTTTTTTTTTTTTTTTTTTTTTTTTCCCCTTAAATTCCGGTCCAGCCGGTGACCGGTGAGACCGCGTCCGACCGATTGGTCGACCGCCGATTGATCGGTTGGCCGGTGACCGCTTAGACCGCGTCCGACCGATCTTTTGGCCATTATCGATCTGACGGTTGTGGACCTCTAAATTTGATCTAATGGTCACCACGACCTTCGGTCGCCTCGACCGGGGGCCGGTCGGAGCGAATTTTGCCGATCGCTTTAAAGAAGATCAGATTTGAACGGCTGAGATGCGAGCTTGAAAAAGATCTAATGGTTGAAAATTTTACTATTGTCGTAGTAATTTCAATTTACCCCCCAGGACGGACGTCCGTCCGACCAAAAAAACTCAAAAGACGTCCGAATTGACATCCCTGCTTGATAGTAGTTGAGTTGAGGCATTTACTTCCACGCAACTACAATCAAGGAGACCATGTTAAAATCATTATCCATTATGGATAAATTAGCATACTTTGGGGACTTTGAAGTTAGTGATCATTCTCCTTTCATCAAGGTATTGTAAAGCCAAATGGTCAATCTTGAGGGTCCACAGTGTAAAGTGAGCCTAAGACAAGTAGAGTAAAGGTATGCTTATTTCAAGTTCCTATAATGTCTTAGTAGTGAATACAAGTGTTGAAAATATTTTGACTTACCTGATATCTAATTTTGATTTATTCATCATAATATGGGCAAGGGGTATCAAATACTTGCACGTCATTCACAAATAATGGGTTAAATATTACTATGAGTAATTGGTTCATTAGAATGTTTGTAAATGGTTATTGTTGTTGACTTATAATATTTACCTTCATACGGTGGTCACTCAATTTTTTGCCAAAAATATAATATGTTATATATCACCTTTAATTTGACAAGCAACTTTTTCCCTCACTCGTTACTGTTACTGAGCTATATGCACTAACCCCTTACTCTTAATTGTATTAGAAGGCGTTAATACTCAACCCTCCAAAATTTTCAAATGCCTCCCCCAAATCATTTTAACCAATGTTATAATGTTATGGGGCCATAAACTCATTGCAAGGATAATCTATTAGCATATATATACTCGGATATTGTATATGGAGAAGTTATAATTTATTAAAGGCTCCACTGATCTAAAAAGAAACTAAAATTTGTTCTTGAATGTGATGTTAGAATATATGGTGAAGTTTTGCTGCTAAGATAGTATCTTATCTAAATGCTAGAAATTGATTGACATGATTCAATTCTAAGATTGTAGATATTAAAGTGTTTGATGCATTAAAGAGGCTAAGACTCTGTAAATTAATACACATTTTATCAATTATTTTATATGGTTAGGCACAATAGATATACACCATATAGTAAAATATATACCATGTCATGCCTACCAAGAGGACAAGAAAGTGTCACCCCATCCTCCCTCCCATTCATTATTTCCAATTTAGAGTTTTAGACCTCTCATGTCCATTTTTTATGAACTTGAAGATCATGAATTGGGAATTATGGGACCAACGATCCCAAACTACTAGCATGTGCCTACTCCTTGTTAATTTAAACTAATACATAAAAAACTACAGGGCACTTCTACCCCTCCCCATCCAATGTTCATCCTCATCTCATCATCCGAGGAGCTGCTACAAACCCTCATGGACTCGCATGCAACATAGCTGGGAGAAATCCCGATTGCAAAAAGGGCGACCGACGACGGAGATAGAGCGACCATCGCTGCAGATTGGGCGACCACCGCGCCCCACGACGACCGTCAATCGTAAAACAAATCATGAAAAAACCATGGGCGATCGACGGTCGCCTAAGGGCGATGGATGCTCGCCTGTGGGCGATGGACGCTTGCCTGTGGGCGATGGACGCTCGCCTATGGGCAATGGACGCTCGCCTACTAGCGACCGACTGTTGCTCCTAGACGACCGCCGGTGGCCCTGTAGACCGCCGGTCGCCCATGAACATTTTGGACAAAGGACATGAACTTTGAAGAGCCATAACTTTTTCATTTGGACTCTGTTTTTGATGAAATCACTTGGGTTGGGTCCCAAATTAAGTCTAGTTTGCGTGGTAAAAATTGCAGACCCATACACTTAAGTATGAAAAAATGGCATGCATTTTAGTGAAGGGAGTATTTGTTTTTGGGTTTTTTAACATTTGGCGTGTTTTACCATTGCAAGCCTATTATGTGACATCCAAAATGTTTTTTCATGATTTGTTTGACACAAGTGTGATCTTTAGATGCATCTCACAATCTTTGTAGTTGGAAGTTTTTTGATCCGGATAATTTTAGTATTGGCTTTGCAATGATATTTCTACGATGAAAAAAGTGAAAAAATGGATGATTTTTGAAGAGATAGATCTCCTTCAACCACAGTTAGATTTTGAATTTATTTTTTAGAATGGATTCCAATTACAGTCTTGTATTGGTGATAGAATACTCGATTCATTCGAAGATATATTGAAGATAAGGCATAATTTGAGTGCAAGGGGTCTTGGTTTGAAATATATTAATTATTTTGTAAAATATTTGGCATTTTTTTATCATTGCAAGGCTACTATTTGAGCCAAGGGGAAGTGCAAGATGTATAGGGAAATAGAGAGGGAGAGTAGTATTTATACTTTTTCTATGTAATTTATATGAAACTTGATCAGAAGTTTTGGACTATAAGAGGAAGGTAAGTAGTTTCTGTTAAATACCTGAGAGGTTCTTGATGCAAACTTGTAAAAATGGACATTTCCTTACTCTAGGCCTAAAAACTCTCAATCTAAGAATTATTTGGAAGATCCAACCGTAGGATCTTGAAGTTAACTTAACCTTCCTCTCACTTACCAAAATTGAACCGTTGATATTTCTTCGTTTGTGAGATTATAATGGTCAAAGTTGGCTGATATTTGGACTCAAAAAAGCAATTTTTGCTTTCCTAGACCTTTAGGAGTTAATTAAATTTGTTGAAACGGGGGTGTGTGTATAAAAGGAGGGAAGAGATGATCCAATACTTGGTTATGGAATATGTCATGATTTACTTGAACCTTTAATAAATTTGAATAAGAGCGGGAATAAAGCGTGTCCGAATGGAACTTCTGTACATGAGGGCGACCTCCGGTCCAAGGCGACAGTCGGTCGCCAGCAGGCAACCGTCGATCGCCCACAGTCACGTCATCGTGCGCGACTGTCGGTTCAGGGCGACCGTCCCTCAAGTGTGGTTGGAGCAACAAATCTATATGATATGGTCAATTATACTTGTAAGTATTATAAAACAAAAGACCTATGAAAATGGGGGAAAATAGGTAAAAAGGAGGGGACGATTTTAACACTTGGGTTACATAATTATTAGCCTATGAAAATGAACGTGACATTTAAATTGTTGTGGGAATAATGTATCTGTATGTCAATTATTTATGTACACTCACCAAAATCTTCAGTAAGGGGGAAGGGAAATAAAAGTGTAAGGAGACAAGGACAAGTCTATAGACGATGAATAGTACGAGAATCACGTAAGAATATAGAATGTGCAGTGGGGGACAAGACCCCCCCACTGGCCATATATAGGAAGTTGGTGGCGGTTAAATACCCGCCAAGCCCGACTGTCCGCCGCCGGGGCTATGGGTCCTTAGGCCCTGATACTCGTAACATTACCCCCCCTTCTAGGTCCAGTTAGTGGCCGGGGGGCATTCGGGTGTAAGTGATGAAATTCGCGAACCCGAAGAGGCGCATTCTGAAGATGGCTAGCAGGTTCCCAAGAGTCTTCTTCCGGTCCATAACCTTCCCAAGAAACCAAATACTGTAGCTACCGTCGTCGTCCAGAGACTCGGGAGTTGAGTATCCGACAAACCTCCCACTCCATGTTGCCCGCCGGGGTAATGACTGGTGCGGGAGGAGTTTTCTTTTGTCCCGGGATGGTATCGGGCCGGTATGGTTCCAGAATTGCTACGTGGAAGACATCATGAATACGGAGGGTACTTGGCAACTTGAGGCGATATACCAAGTCCGAAAACTTGGAGATGATTCGGAAAGGCCCTAAAAACTTGGGTCCTAACTTCCTTGACGGGGACGTTGTAGCGATGTGCTCACCTCGTAGAAGGACGTAATCACCGACTTTGTACGTAGGCGCTTCCTGGACTTGTCGATCGTAGTATTTCTTCGCGTGTTCCCCAGCAATTTGAATCATGGTCTTGATTTCTTCCTGCACACGATGTAGCAACTGCACTCGCTCCTCCGCCGCCGGAACCGTTGAAGTTGTGGGTGGGGTGAACGACAGGGTCGGATGATAACCATAAGTTGCATAGAACGGTGAGTACCCAGTAGCGGAATGGAGGGAGTTGTTGTAGGCGAACTCTGCCACCGGAAGGAGGTCGGCCCAATCGTCCTCGAGTTTTGTTGTAAACATGCGAAGAATCTGCTCCAGATGTTGATTCACCCTTTCGGTCTGGCCATCGGACTGGGGGGGAAACGCTGTAGTTGGAGCCGGGTGAATGGGCAGGAGTTCGTACAGGCGACGCATAAATTTTGATACGAAAACGGATCCGCGATCAGAAATCACCTCCGAAGGGGTCCCGTGAAGTTTCCAGACGTGTTGTAAATAGAGTGCTGCGACCCCTGCTGAGTCAGTAGCTTCTGTAGTTGGAATAAAATGTGCCAACTTGGTATTCTTGTCCACCACAACCATGATCGTGTCGAAACCAGCGCTGAGTGGAAGCTTCACTATAAAATCTGTAGTCACCTTTTTCCACGGTGCGTCTCCCGCAGAAATAGGTTGCAGCAACCCATAACGGGGATGACGAGTCGGCTTGGAGCGCTGACAGACGTCGCAGCCGTCCACGTAACGATAAACATACTTGGTAAGGGTCGGCCAGTAAAACGTACGAGAGACCAGCTCTACCGTCTTTGTGTGTCCCAAATGTCCTGCCGCCGGGGCGTCATGGCGGGATCGGAGGATTTGTCGACGGAGCTCCTCGTCGTTTGGAACCATCATTGTGTCCTTGAAGAGAATCACGCCATCACGAAGTGAATAATCATGTAGTTGACTTCGTATATGACTGGGGGCCTCCCCCACACCACTCATCAGAAATGTACGTACCGGTGCCAACGTTGGGTCCAGCAGGGTCGCTTCTTGGAGTCGTTGTATAATACGGCTGTCGTTCCAAACTGGTTCCACAGCCTCCAACATCGCTAATTGAAGTAGCGGCCGTACATTCCGACTGCTGTCATTATCTCTATCGAAACGGCGGGAGAGCATGTCCGCCCGTGCGTTAAGCACTCCAGGTCGATGCTCGATAACAAAGTTATATGATGAGAGAAATTCTGACCACCTTGCTTGACGGCGGTTGAGGATCTTGGTTGTCAGGAACTGTTCCAAGTTCTTGTGATCAGAGATCACTCGAATCTGATGGGGAGATTCTTCCAAGTACACCCGCCAGTCCTGGAATGCGAGTACAATGCTGAGAAGCTCTTTGTCATATATATCATAGTTCTGCTCCGCAGCAGACATCTTGGAACTACGATACGCACATGGATGTAACTGGCCGTCGGGCCCATACTGGGAGAGTACACCCCCAGTGGCGGTGTCGGAAGTGTCTGTCTCAACTACAAATGGCTGGTCGAAAACCGGGTGTAGTAGGACCGGGGCCTCCGTGAACCTCCGAGGCTCCGACGGAGCTCATTGAAAGCTTCTTCCGCTTGTGTAGACCACGTGAACGGTTGATGCTTTCGTGTCAGCTGAATGAGGGGAACGGCCACATGAGAGTAATCTGCAATTAATCGCCTGTAGAAGTTGGCGAAGCCCAGAAACGCTTGTACCTCCCGAAGGTTTTTGGGGCGTGGCCAATCTTTGAGGGCGGAGACTTTGTCGGGGCACATCTCCAGACCGCGGCCCGAAACAATTAAGCCCAGGAATTCCACGGACGGACGGTGGAACTCGCACTTGGATAGCTTGGCGTAGAGACCGTGCTGGTGAAGGCGCCGCAGTACTTCCCGAACAACTTGGCGGTGTTCCTCAAGCGTCTTGGAGAAGATGAGGATGTCATCCAAGTAGATCACGATGGAAATATCGAGTAAATCGCCAAATATTGTCTGCATATGGGCCTGAAACTGGGCCGGAGCATTCGTGAGGCCAAAAGGCATAACGAGGTACTCGTAGAGGCCATAACAGGTCTTAAACGCTGTCTTGTACTCATGTCCTGCCACCATTCGCACCCGATGGTAGGCCTGTCGGACGTCAAGTTTAGAAAAGATCGTGGCTCCAACTAGCCGGTCCGTCAACTCCGGAATGAGAGGAAGCGGGTATCTGTTCCGAATTGTAACTTGGTTAAGGTTCCGATAATCAATGCAGACGCGGAGGGTTCCGTCTTTCTTCTTTGCGAACACAATTGGGGCCGACACCGGCGACTGAGACCGCCGAATCCAACCCTTTCCTAAGTGTTCATCCAAGTAGCGGCGCAGCTCCTCCAACTCCGCAGGTGACATAGGTCGCAGCCCCATATTACGAGGTTCCTGGCCGTCCTTGAATTCGATCTTCATGTCCGAGGGCCCGTGAATGGAAAGCTCGTTGGACGCCTCTTCACTGAAAGCGCCCTCCAAATCGGTGTATTCCGGTGGGATCGTTGTGGTGGCAGGCGGCACCTCGTCTGACACTTCAAAAATTTCCATCATGTATAACTCCACCCCCTTGGTGGTTTGTCGGAATGTCGGCTGGGACACCAAAATGGGTCGGCTGGAAAGCGAACCAGACCCCTTGTAGGAGGCTGTGTTCGGTCGCTTCGGAGCTTTGCCATGGGAGATGCAATGAGCTTGACAATAAGCAGAATTGAACTGCACTTTCTCGGTGGCCCAACGAATATCCGGGTCGTGGCGTGATAGCCACGGAGTCCCGAGAATACAGTCATACCGGCCGGTGTTCGTAAGATCCGCCGTAAGAGTCTCAATGTGATTGTCAATCACCAACTGGAACGTCGCTTCATGTGTTACCAGCCCGGTGTTGATGACCCGTCCATCGATCACCCGTACCTCCCGAGGTGTCGCTTTGACTGCAATTGTGGCTCCGCTGGAAGCGGCAAATATTGGGTGGACAAAGACACCTATTGCCCCTGAGTCCACCATTAAGGTAGCGGGCCGACCATTGGCGAGTCCCGCCAACGTCAAGTGAGTACTGGCGTCGGTGGTGGCACGGAGGTACAGCGGCCCTCCCTCAAAGACACTTGTGGCCACGGTTGCTTGTTTATAGGTCATAGTCCTTGCTGGTTGCGGTGGGCCCGGGTACTGATCGGAGGGTGTCAGTCCCGAACTGTGTCTTTTCCCGGGCTTGTAAGATCCGCTTCCGACGTGGCAGAGAACGATAATGGTCTGGAAGGGTTTGTCGGGCACCTCGCACGAGGGTGGCCCAACTGCCCACAGCCCCAACACTTCCCTTGGCGTTGATACTCCAAGCGTTCGGCTGAGGTCTTGGCCATTGCCGTGGATTTGCGAGGGACGGGTCCGAATGCGTCTAACTCCATAGGGACAGGACCCGGAGAGGGGGAAGGTCCTAGAAACCTCCGCCCATGGTGAGCCGGCGCGAAGGTGGGCCGTCCTGCTTGCTTACGCAGCGCCCATATCCGTTCGTCAATTCGCGAAGCCCGTGCCATCCATCCTTGGAGCATCGTAAGAGGCTCATCCCCGGTAGCCACCGGATAGAGGATATCGTTCTTGAGTCCATGACGAAATCTCGATATGAGGGCTTCTTCGCACCAGATGACTTGAGACGCGAGCTCACTGAAAGTTGCGATATAGGCTGCCACGCCCGCCGTTTGTCGCAACTCTTGTAAGCGATCCTGGGCATTCCCTTTGCGGTCGATCTCTCCGAAAACAGAGACAATCGCGTCGCGAAAAGCGTCGTATGACTCGAGCAATGGATGATCCTGGCGCTTTTCCAGGGCTTGGCAGATAGGCATCGCCCACCCTTGTGCCGCTCCGGTCAGGTACGAAAGGGCGCAGTTGATCTTCTGGCGCTCCGTCCTGTAGCCCTCTGGGTCAGCCTCAAACTGGAGGCGGAATTGAGCTATCCAACGATACACTTCTCCCCCCTTCTTGCCTGCGAAGTCCTTAGGACGAGCTACTCGTCCAGCCCTGGTGGGGGGTGTATTCCCACCCAATGCTCCTCCATTTGAGGTCGAGGCGGGAGCCGAAAATGGTTGGGCATGCCGTTCTCCCGACTCCTGAGTCCGATACTCTTGAATGATCATGGGGATGGCCGCATGTAATCCGGATTGTAATTGTTGTTGCAGACTCGTCTGCATCTGCTGAAGCTACTGCTGGAGATAGGCTGCCCAATCGCCTCCTGAAGTGGCTGCTGCCACCGGGTCCTGAAGCGGGCCGCCGCTGTGTTCCATGTATTTTCCCCTGGCCCAGTCGTCCAACCTTTCCCGGAGTGCCGCCCACTTGCGCGACCTATGTGCTGAAGCGTCGTAATTGCATGTGGCGGAGAATCATCCGCAGTTGACTACTTTGGTTTGTAGGCACACTTCATTCATTCTCTTCTGGGGTAATCTCTATCGGCAAGGGTAAGCCATACAAGTTGACAAAACGTCTCGGTCCCACCGTCGTTGGGTCAATTTTTCCCAAACTCATGAATTTGTCTTTGGCGGACCAAAATGCAGACGAATTATAAAACCCTTACAGCCGCGCCGGCGCCTGTGGAAGCAATCCGTCCAGAGAGCAACGTGTAACGGTAACACCTGTAGCTCCCGTTAGCGTGGTCAGCTGACTCCTTGTTGGCGGAACAGGTCTCCTTAACTCCCCGTCCGTTTCCTGCCACGTTTGACTACCCAATGCCGGATCCAGGGCCGTTGACTGCGGTCAACTGAACCACGTCTCGTTAGCTCCCCGTCCGTCCCCTGCCGCGTGGAGTCCCCGATGCCGGTTTGGAAACCGAGTGATTGGAAAGAAACAAACCCCCAGGCTGCCAGCAGTGCCGGCATGCAAGCGGGGCGCTGCCACCGGCAAATGTGCTCCCTGTCCGACTCCGACAACTCCGGCTCTGGCTCCCTGCGACAGTGCTGACCGCCGGCATGCAAGCGCGGCGCTGCTTCCGGCTCCCCGCAAATGTGATGGATCTGTCAGCACCGTCCAAGATGGTTGACAGCGGATCTGTCAACGTCTCTGCGAATGTGATTGCCAGCGCCCTCTCCGTGCTGGCACCGCCGAGCCCCCCTTTTCCGTGCGGACACCGCCGCTGTAGGCGCTGTTTCAGCCCGTTCTCGCAGTAGCGAGTCCGTATCACTTGGCTGTTGGAGACCTCTATTATCAATCACACAGCCGAGGCTGGATTTCCGCCACCAACAACTGCATAGTCCGGAGGAAGTGGTCCAGAGGTGAAAATTCCTCTTCGTAGTCTGTGCCAAAATGCTCACTGAAATTATAGTCCACAGTGCGCTCTTCCTCCATTCGCTGCAACTCTGTTTTAAACATGCGCAATTCCGCTAGCGTAGTGCTCCCCTCAATCATTGATTGCGCAATACCGCAGTAGTAATTTCTGTACCAATATTTAGTTAGCTTGCCGGTGGCTTCACGAACTTGTGCCCGTAGAAGAGCCCTCCTGAATGCTACTTTGAGTTCCGTGATTGTCAATCGCCGGCCCGGCATCGCCCCTGCCACTCACTGATGTACTGTAATGTTGTATCCAGGAAAACGGTCACGGGAGAGTTGTGGAGTTCTCGGATCCAATCTGTTGAAAGATTGGTGGCGCCCGCCTCTCTCTCACCGCGGTGTCGCTGTAATTCCTCCAGGATCATGCTTGCATCCGCAGAGTCACGACAATCCCGCACCACCGACCGCGCAAAGTGAAGATCCTCGGAGTCATATCGTGACAGTCTTCCTTCAACCTCGGCGATGGTGGCCCTGATGAGCGCAGCCCGGAGGTTTAGTCGTCGATGGTAGATGCTGAGGCGCCGCCCCGACATGCGACGTCGTGGTAGTGCGGAAGAAGTGAGCTCATGTGAGACCACAGGCGAAAGTCTTCCCCGAAGCAGAACAGACTCCCGATGCTGCTGGCGGGTCAGAATGCATCTTTCGAATGAGCGTCTCCCGATGCTGCTGGCGGGTCAGAATGCATCTTTCGAATGAGCGTCTGAGGCTCCTCGGCAAAGCAGGCTCCGATGAGCGTCTGAGGCTTCCCGGCAGAACAGGCTCCGATGAGCGTCTGAGGCTCCTCGGCAGAGCAGGCTCCCCAATTCGAAGCAGATCAGGCTCATTGAGTGTCTGAGGCTCCTTGGCAGAGCAGGCCCTGAATTCGAAAACGGAACAGGCTCCGCTCGTGTTCCGAGCAC
Organism: Bryum argenteum; assembly: GCA_037043015.1. Taxonomy (NCBI): domain Eukaryota; kingdom Viridiplantae; phylum Streptophyta; class Bryopsida; order Bryales; family Bryaceae; genus Bryum; species Bryum argenteum. Next base: position 10,332,314 of record CM073323.1, on the reverse strand, counting down.
GTGACACACATCAGCCAAGATGCTGGCTGGTCATGGGCTCTGCGATCCAGTGCGAGGAACCTGGTCTAGGCCTGGAATCGAGAAGGTCATGAAACCCAAGCGCCATGCCCCCTCGAGAGATCATGATCTCAATGTGATGAGATTTGCGCCACAGCATCCACGTTTCATGTCGATCTGCGAAATTATGGTCTGCGAAACCGCTTGCCTCCGCATCCAGCTTCTGTAACAATTTCACCGCATGCTTCCGAAATGCGTCACCTACCCAATGAAAGTGTCGCACCGTCCTCCTGTGAATGTGTCGTTGTTGCACCGATCTGGCACCTCAACCTTGCACCATCTTGCACTGGCATCCTCCCACCGTGTTGCGATCTTCACTGTCTTCCACAGGTTCGAAACATCACGACCCAACAATCTACCGATCACGTTGAGTCATTCCGAGCTGTTACAGAACCATGTAACCTGCAGAATACTATTCATCGAAAAAGACTTCAAGGACTGCACATTATGTAAGGAGACAAGGACAAGTCTATAGACGATGAATAGTACGAGAATCACGTAAGAATATAGAATGTGCAATGGGGGACAAGACCCCCCCACTGGCCATATATAGGAAGTTGGTGGCGGTTAAATACCCGCCAAGCCCAACTGTCCGCCGCCGGGGCTATGGGTCCTTAGGCCCTCGTACTCGTAACAAAAAGGGGTGGAAACTGGAAAGGTGGTCTTCACATTTGTACCATGTAATCATGACCCTATGAATGTGATGGAAGTGTCGAAAATTCTATTCATGACCCTAGGGAAATAAATATGTGCTTGGGAATAATTGGGCATATTTGAACTCGACAAGATTTAGCGAATGGGGTGAGTGCAAATATGTGGATAATAGGGGAGTAAAAGGGATGCTAATACTTTTCATAGTCATTTATACCCTGCAAAAAGTGGTAAAAAATTTAGGACCACAAGAGGAAGGGAAGTATTTTTCTTGGGTAACCTCAGATTAATTAGACTTGTTCTAAGAAGGGGTGGACGCATATATTTGGATAAAAGAGGGAAGAAGGTGGTTAAACATTTGGAGTAGCTAGTAATAACTTTCGTAAACGTAACTGGAATTACCAAATAAATCATAGGAAAATTACAACTACTTTTCCCAAATTACTTGCAAGTATTTGGAGTGAGCAGAACTTTAAATTATTAGTAGAAAATAGGTAGAAGGGGAAGAAAAATATTGCTATGATTGGAGTAGCTTATAACCCTATGAAAATTATAGTGATATTTAAAGATTGTGGGAATAACGTATGTAAATGTCACTATTTACTTGCAAGTGTTTTATGTAAGCATAACCTTGAATCATAAAGGGAAAATAGAGAAGAGAGGAGGAATAAAGATTTTGACAATTCTACTATCTGATAAGGACCTCGTAAGAGTGATGGAACCATCAAAAAATTTATACGAAAACGCATGTATGTGTCATGATTTATGTGGATCATTTAGAATTTGAATGAAGGGTGTACATAAGTTGAATGAAAGGGGTGGGATGGTGGTCTTAACATTTAAGTAGCAAATTAGGACCCTTTGAAAATGGTGGAAGTGCTAAAATATCCATAGGCAAAAGGGAACCATATGTTTGTCAGTATAAGTGGGCATAATTGAACCCAATACGATTGGAACCAAGGGGGTGATTAGCCACTATACGTCCTTGGGGTATTTTTAGCCAATAACACATTTTCAAAGAAAGTGTCATAGATGAAGATTAGAACTAGCTATTTAGACCTCAATCGGACAAACTTGATCACGATATACTTGTTTTAGATCATGTGGACAAAAACTTGACTCATGGACATCATAGATTGCAATATCATAACGTTTTAGTGCGCAAAACAAATCTACAAGCTACGATCAATTTCACTTTGAAGTGAAAATACTACCAACATGAAATTTGCAATCGAAACATGACCAACTAGAACGTTGTTCATCTTGATATCAAACACACTCCCGTACCAAAAAAATTCTAAAAAAAAAATACCTTGGCTCAAATAATAGCCTTGCAATGATAAAAAGTGCCAAATATTTTACAAAATAATTAATATAGTTCAAAACTAGACCCCTTGCACTCAAATTATGCCTTATCTTCAATATATCTTCGAATGAATCGAGTATTCTATCACCAATACAAGATTGTCTATCTCTTCAAAAATCATCCATTTTTTCACTTTTTTCATCGTAGAAATATCATTGCAAAGCCAATACTAAAATTATCCGGATCAAAAAACTTCCAACTACAAAGATTGTGAGATGCATCTAAAGATCACACTTGTGTCAAACAAATCATGAAAAAACATTTTGGATGTCACATAATAGGCTTGCAATGGTAAAACACGCCAAATGTTAAAAAACCCAAAAACAAATACTCCCTTCACTAAAATGCATGCCATTTTTTCATACTTAAGTGTATGGGTCTGCAATTTTTACCACGCAAACTAGACTTAATTTGGGACCCAACCCAAGTGATTTCATCAAAAACAGAGTCCAAATGAAAAAGTTATGGCTCTTCAAAGTTCATGTCCTTCGTCCAAAATGTTCATGGCTTGCCGACCGGTGTTCATGCCGACCGGTGTGTCGGTAGCTCGGGGGCGAACGTCGGTTGCTAATTGGCGACCGGCGATCGCCTCGACTCGCTGTAAACGAGGCGACCGCCGGTCCAGTCCTACGTGGCGCAGTCGCTCATTGTATTGCTGAGTTGTACAGTCCATGTGGCAGCCACGTAGGATTCAACGTGGACACAGTAAATCAAGGGTAACTTTTCTGTAAAAAAAGATTCCTGTAGATTCTATTAGACATTCTGAGGCTCAATGTCTGTCTGACATGTCGTGTCTGTCTGACGTTCGACAGTGTCTCATAAGACAACCCTGGCCGTGAGTAACTGAAGTCTTTGATTTAATAAATGGGATTTACAGAGACTTGCACTTGCAATCACCCCGATTGGTCTTGGCACACTTGTTTCCTTATCACTTCGCATCGTGAGGTTTCATCAAGGCACATTTGGCTCTTTCATTACTCCTTTATGACGGTTTCTTAGCAACATTACCAAGGTAAGATCATTGTAATCGAGGCTCAATTGGTAGAGCTCTTAATGCCTCATGTTTGAGGCTCAAAAGACAAGGAATTAAGGCGTCAGAATCAACAAAAATAAAATTGCTTAGAGCATTTATTAACTATTAAAAATGACTAGTACGTTCTAATGCTCGTTGGTCCAAGTTTCCGCATGGAGAATTGTACTGCACCCACTCCTCATTACGCACCCCTCATTACGTTGAGCATGTTGAAAAACTTATAGATCAAAGGATTGTTTTGAGATTGATAAAGATCAAATCATAGATTTTCAACCCCTGCTATGTAGTACTCCCTCTGTCCCATTTATATCGTCCAGTAGGTTCCCTTAAAATCTACCTCCCAGTGTAGATTTGAGAGAACCTATTGGACAATATAAATGGGACGGAGGGAGTACTATTCTTGCAACGTTATTCACTTTGTGATTTGTAATAAACATTGGCACTTATCAATCTTTAAATCCGTAAATGAGGATTGACATCATAGCTCTTTCAACCAAAGAGTACAAAGTCAATCTCAAAAATATCGTTAAGAAGAAAATCATGTATCACAAAACCATGAAAATTTAATGAGCCTTATCACAAGCTTATGTTTCTAAGATTGTGAGAGACGTCCAATTGAAAGTCTGTTCTCTATCAGAAGCCTCAGCTGTGATTCTACTAGATTTCAATTTCAGTTTCTAGTACATGCAAGCCCTAGTACATGCGCTAAAACAACACAGAAGATATACAAGCTTCCACCAGTCTGCATCACCTACATCGAAGACGTGAGTATTCTACCATCCTTTGCACCCAGCCAAACTCGTCGGCATCACCATAGCTAGTATTCCACAGGATGTCGTTGGCACTAGTGATAAAAAGAGCCCGGATAATCTCAATAATCTCATTGCATTCAGGGCCAATGAACATGTACCACTCGCACGTTTCGACCGTCCTTAGCTTGCCTGGCCACAGGCGGACGAGATGCAGATCCAGTTGTGGTTGCTGAAACAGGCATGCGAGATGGTTCGATTGGCTCCACCCTCTTATCATCCTCACCTCCAAATGCTACAGGCCGACTCGATTCGGTTTCTTGGGGCAATCGCAGGTGTTCACCGAGAGTTCTCGCACTAGACCTGGACGGCACGCTTGACTCACTTGTTGGTGGCTGCAATTGAATGCTTCCTAGTCGCTCCAGCTCCTTAATTGCATCTGAGTGTGACAATGGCATGAGTCGCTCCAGTGTAGCTCTTTTCGGCTGCGTTCCCCCAACTGGCTCCGCCTTAACTCCCGACTGACCATGTCCAACCGTTGCCACTTTTTTACCAGGCACTCTTGGATCCGGTTATGGCTGCTACTTGGGGCAAACAAAATTGTTCAACCCCCTCTTTTCCTTTGCCATGGCTGTTGCCTCCAGTCGCACAAGAGGGCCTGATTGCTGCGTGCAAGAGCAAACGAGTCGGAAAACAAGACATTGCAGAAATGACTTTGTCTGGGTTCAACATCTGACGGATATGACAGGCTACACTTACTTGGTGGTGGTCGAGGCGATCGATTGCGTTTCCACTCCTCCACGTCCTTAAGAAGCGCAACCCATCCGAGATGGGCATGCTACGATGACGTCCTTGGAGGGAAGATACCTTATGGCCTCCAAGTTCGGGTCCCACAACACATTCTTCGACATCATGGGGTCTTTCTTCTTTTCATTTGTCAGGCTCGACTTCTGGTCCATTGTTGTGGTTGTATACCGAACACTCATGCAAAGAACTACTCAATTTCAATGCAAGACCAGCAAAAGAAATAACATGAAAGTTTTGATTTGTACTCCACCTCAAAAGTAAACAACCTTTGAATTTAGAAGCTCGTTTTCTCTAGTGCTTTTTAAATCTCATGATCTTGCACAGGAATTGAATTGTTGAACTTACAAGTGCAAAAGATAGGAACGAAGATATTCCCTTAAAACGCGCACCCAATCTATGAACTCTTTAACAAGTGATTGCCGGAAGCGGAGAAGGTCTAACCCTAAAAGCCAACGCCGCAAAACCGCAACAAAAACACCTTCATGAGAACCCCATTCATTTCATCTTCACTATTGAATTTGAAAAAGAATCAACTAATTAAAGTCGCTAATTATCAATCATGAAACTTGCATAAGCATATGAATTTGTGACTTTGCAGCATATGAATCTAGTATGCTTCAACCATAGCTTTTGGAGTTGAAAGGTAAACACAACAAAGATAAATAAGGATAGAGATTGAAGATAGGTGACTGGTACTCCATCACGTACTGCAAAAACAACACTATCTATCCTTGCACCATGCAGAGCATATGTACATAAAAAATAGAAATAGAGTCCGGCTTGACTTTATGAATACTTTCAATTCAGTGAGTTAAACCCTAAAGGTCCAATCGACCATATTCGCATTGATGGTCTATTGTAGGAAGTAATTGACACTAAAATAAAAGTATAGTGAACTTATGAAAAAATATAAACTTTTTAAGGTTTGGTGAGTCAATTCAAGCCTCAATGATAAACATTTGAAACTTCAACAAAGCACTAAAAATGAGTTGATTAGGTCAATCAAGCCTTGGCCAATCCTTACTCATAATGAAGCCTCGGTAGTGAAGATTAAAACTCCTTGCTATAAAGGAGACTTTTGCCTTATAATCTCCTACACTTCAACTCTTTTATACCTAATTTGTCTCCCGACCGTACCTTAGATATTGGCTACATTGCCTATCTTTCAGGTAGGTATGTAACTTTATTTTGATATAAAGTAGGTTTCAATCATCGGGATATTCATTTATGATACTCTTTTGTTTTGGAGTTATTTTCTAAATATATTAGTTTACCTTCATAGGTACAATTCAATCCTAGCTATACAATTTGACACATTCTATCATTCCAAGGTCTCACACTTTTCAATGTTCTTTGTCTAACAATGCTTGTTTTCAATCTTCACTCTGGTACATTCATATCTACCATGTGCTTTGAATGTGAGGAGTGAAGTGGGTCTTTGATTCTAATGTAGGTCAAGCATTGTTCTTGTGGAGTCACCGATCGAAGAGTTGAACAATTAACAATGGCAGTGGAGCTCAAGCAAGAAGTTCCTTAAGAAGATAGTGAAGGAGAAGTTCCTTGAGAAGATATTCAAGCAAAAGGTCCTTAGAAGGATATTTAGGAATAAGGTCCCAAGGGGGTCGAAACTAGTGTCTTGGAGCCACGACTTAGCAACCATCCGAGTGCTCAAATTCCATGATATTGATGCCTATGGATGCATACCCACTTCAAATGAAGATGTTGAATCGAGTCTGAAAGAAAAGAAGCAACACCACAAGGTCCCGAAGAGGTTGAAACAAGTGTCGTGGAACCCCAACTTGGAGACCATATTTGAAATCCCATGTAGGCCTTGCAAATAGCCGCACATGGTCCCCGGAAGAGGTTTGGTCCTAGGAAGAGGTTGAAAAAGTAGATACTCAATGATCTTGGAAAAATATAGTTTGGCTCAAGTGGAGCTCAACTATCATTGAATTATTAATTTGAAAACTCTTACTATAACCAAATATTTACGTGTTTGGAAGAGTTTAATGCCTTTTAGTTTCGGTAGAATCCCTCGATTTACCCGATCCTAAATGGAACTTGAAAAAAACGGGTGATTATTCATGCTCATAATACAATTTAAAATATACAATGTATAAACAAGAAAATATATTTGAATACCAAGTCCTACTTGGGTTCATGTTTTGGTAGATTATGAAGTGAGTCTACCAAAAATTATTCACCATTTGGATTAAAAGCCCTGGTAGTTGGGAAAGCCTCAAGTAGACCCTGCCCCTTGAGAGTGAATAAACCCCATATTCGTTATATTTGGAACATTTTTATCTCCCAAATTAAAACAAGACAACGGATGATGCAAAAACCAACATTCAGAGGGGTTTCACCGTATGCATATTTACTCGGAATTTACTAATTTCCATTATATTTGGAGATGATATGAGACCTCTTGCATCTTAGAAAATATGTTTATCTTGAAAAACGTTTCCAACCATACAAATATTTGATAAGGTACATGTCAAGATTAACATACCAACAAAAAATAATTTTCTTTCAATTGATAATAATGATAGAGTCAACTTAAACAATCTTCTTATACAGAATAGATATATTGAATATGGATAGTAAATAGTACAAATATAATACTCTATATTCTAAATATCAAAGTAATATATATGTCAATACCAAGTTTAAGTACTATCACACCTACTTTCATAATAAATACTATATACTAGAAGACTACTCTTGAGAAGATGAAGCAAGCTCCCGTAAAGAAGCCTTGATGATTTCGACCTGCTTCTTGGGTATTGTAATAGTAGCGTCTATACCTTCACTGCTGTCTTCGTCAGAATGCGTAATTCTTGATTTCCAAGCAGTGAAAATAGCATCTGTAGGTTGCGAACATACATCTACACCTTTCTCAACAGTCCATCGAAGCTTTCTATTTGTATCCCAATCTGTGTAATACCTTAGAATTTCTTTGGAGCGTGACATTGGACGGAAGAACTGGATGTCGACCGTATTGGGTAGGTCTGGGTTTGAATTTGGATCAGACATTGCTCGCCCGAGCCAGAAAGGTCGGCCATCGGTGCCGCATGGACGTAGTGCAACAAAATAACCCTTATAAAGATCACGTCCAACTCGAAATGACGGAGCAGGACGATCACGTCTCTGACCGACGAAATGATCATCATCGTCGTACTCTTCGCGTACATTCCCTTCTAAAGTAAACTCATCTTCAATAGCATGTGCAAGTCGAGTTGATGGCCAAAATCCATGTTGTAACGGTAATGGTTCCTCCAAACTTGACGGAATCCCATTTTGCGACGATGCAAGTACATCCATGGGTATACAGAGAGCATCTTTAACGCCGCTCCAGTAATATGAGAGAGGCTCGTACAATCTCCGCGATTCAATTGACTCATGTGATAATCGTTCCCAATGATCAACAAATCCTGAAATCCCTTTCACCACCTCTGGCAAATGGCGCATCTCGTTTGGACGCATTGCATCCGGTTCACCACGTGGCCATAATGATCTGCCTTGAGAATCCTCCTTCCACAATTTGATACCACCGTGATCACCTCTAGGAAGCCATTCTTCATCGTGACAGAAAATCTTGTACTTCATTACAGGGCATCCACTTGGATCCATGTAAAACTTGAATTGATGTGCCTTCGTATGCCCTACCAATGCTTCATCGCCAACTAACATCCACTCTTCAATGAATTTCTTGAAGTCCGGAACCTCTTGAACGAGGTGTGGAATAACAGGAAGTTTCTCAATCCTCATAAAAGATTTCATGAGAAGAGGGATGGTAGGATAATCCTCCTTTCGCAACGCCATGCTCCAACGCCCAAATAACGCATCTATGTCATCATGAGTGTGTCCGACGAGCATAAAATTTACATATATCTCTCGGAATACTCGTTTTGCTACCAAAAGAGACCAGAAACTGAAAACGAATCTATTCTTGTTGTCACTCACAGCATTATCCATTTGGACATTCAAAATGGGAGGTAGAGACTTTGCTGGAACTAGGATGTCAGGAATCGGGCCTAATGGATCCATACACACCTCTGAACCTCGTAAAAGAGCAGTATACAGTGGATGTGATGGGGGCTCTGTAAAGAGCTGCCTAGATGAGGATTTAGGTGCAGCTTCGAGATCCCGCAGAAGTTTTGCAAACGAGCCGACCGTATAATTGGCATCATGTGAGTAAACATCTAGTCCATAATGAGCGTATCGCTGGTCTACATGACCATGAGCGAGAATTCCCGTAACTGCAAGAGGTAACTTCATGAGCCCGTCTAAGTTCTTCACCTTATGAGACAAGGCAGGTGATGCTGTCTTAGAGTGGTCCATCTTGTCATGCATTATGGTCAAAACATCTTGAGGGGACTCCTTAGACCTAAAGCGGTTGAGGTAGTATAAGTCTCGGTGCGCATATGCGGAATCTAAGTGCACATTCAACTTCCTCGACCATATAAGCGATGATTGTGTCCCGGGAAGAGTGAGCTTCATCAGCGATTGTAACTCATCACATTTGGAACAACGAGCGAAATTGTCCCCCGATCTTTTGGCATAATATTCTGGGTAGCTGAGGCGGCGAATCTTACTAAGGTTTGAAGTTGACACCGGCGGGAGCCCACACTCCTGAAGGTGATGATCAAGAAGAGGAATTTGGTCCTTCCACTTAAAACTTGAAGGAAGTACCTTGGCAACGACCTTCTCCCCTGATGGAAGGCTCCGGGACTTGTGAGGCATGTGATCGGCATGCCTATCAAGTATTGCCCCTAGGACGGCAGAAGCAACAATCGTATGTCTCCTAGGCTTTCGCAAACCCGTGTTCCCGTGTAATTGGGCCTCATGCCCATCAGCTGCACTTTGGGCGTTGCGATAAAACGTACCGTTGCTCACGCCCATGATCTTCATCCACGCAATCGGACATACGTCAATACCCTCTAAAGTGACTACATTTCGCCTTTCAGCATTTCTGTGAAACTGCCTGTGCACATCGAGTTTGACGTGATTCTTGAACTGCACAGTTGTCTTGTCGTACATGCGACACCTGAGAACCTTAATCTTCTCCCTTGGGTATAGTTGAACACAGTTGTGCTTACAGCAGGTATTACATGCGACCGCATTGATTGACTCCGCTGTCATCAGAAACTGTGCTTTGCGCGAGACTGGAGTAGACTCATTCCTTGAAGAATTATCATACGATCGAGTTCGAGATGACCCCTGTCGCCGAGTACGTTCCCGGACCCATCTGTTGTAAACATCTTGCTGACTATGGTCAAAAAGAGTAACACCGTCTAGGAGGACTTGTTGAATGGGCCACGACTTGAAGGAGTATATCCAGTCGTCTGGATCCTCGACCTCAACAAACAAAGTTGAAACTTGCACCACAACTCGGGAATCACCGAGTAGGCCGTTACAACCCGGTACAGCGCCAGATCGTAGGTTTCGAAGTAAACCCTCAGCGATTCTGAGACCATCGGAATCAAGCATTGCAACGGTCCTCCCTGTCCAGAGCCGAGGTGGAACAACTTGACCAGCAAGTAAACCAGGATTCACAGGTGCATCGCCAAAAGTGTCATCCTCTGAAGAGGATTCCATCCTGCAATATGACCTCACAAGGTTAGAAATTAATAAGTAAAAAGCATGGTCACAACCCCAGGAATGTATGAGACGAACTAGTGCAGTTTAGCTCGACTCGAGTTAAACTCGAGGAGTTCATCTCGAGTCGAGCTAAGCTTCCTAAGAGGATACGAGTCGAGCTATACTGCATTATGTATTCGATCAATCAGTTTAACTCGATGAGATTTAAACTGATTCTCCGAAACAATCAGCAGTAAAGAATGACTCGAGCAGAAGGGGGAGTATTGTCCCGCGCTATTGATTAGCGCAACACATAGTAAACAATTTTACGAGATATATGCTACAGTTTAGCTCGACTCGAGCTAAACTGTCCGACAAGATGCATACAGCAGTTTAGCTCGACTCGAGCTAAACTGCAGATACGAATGACTATTATAGTTAAGCTCTAGTCGTCTGAACTGCAGGAACAAGAATGCAATACAGTTTAGCTCGAGTCGAGCTAAACTGTCTTGCATACATGCTCATGCAGTTTAGCTCGAGTCGAGCTAAACTGTATTCGACCAATTTTGTGCAGTTTAGCTCGAGTCGAGCTAAACTGCACGTATATTCACTCATGCAGTTTAGCTCGAGTCGAGCTAAACTGAAACCGCGCACGTTCTCGCAGTTTAGCTCGGCCCGAGCTAAACTGCACGAATGAATGTATATGCAGTTTAGCTCGACTCGAGCTAAACTGCACAAAATTGGTCGAATACAGTTTAGCTCGAGTCGAGCTAAACTGCATGAGCATGTATGCAAGACAGTTTAGCTCGACTCGAGCTAAACTGCAAATATATTCACTAATGCAGTTTAGCTCGAGTCGAGCTAAACTGTCATTGATGCATGTTCCTGCAGTTTAGCTCGAGTCGAGCTAAACTGCATGGCAAAGTACCATACATGTCCCGGAATTTCCGGCGGATTTCACGGGATGATTATGCACTCCAAAATACCGTTACAGCCAGCGCTCCCCCATTCTAAGGTCACACGCACGACGCAACATATACTCCTGTACCAACGTAATCGTCAAATCAAAGTAATATGTCAACAACAACGACTCCGAATGCACAATGCTGAAGTACAAGTCATTAGAACACAATCATTAAACTGGAATTGTCAAGTACTACTACTGAAGATCAGGAGAAAACTATGAAGAATAAGGAATCTAACAATGCGAGAAGCTCTGCAAAGCAAACTGAACGACAAACAATCATGCACATATGCAATCGGGAAACACGTACGCGAAGGTAGAGGGCGAGTTGGAGGAAGCGCGGAGAACTCAAGTACGTCGAGGGAGTTCAAAAACCTGAGAGATTGAGAAAAGAATCATTCCATCCTGGATTTCGAAGGTCATTGCGTAGCGCAATGCCGTTTTCGCGGCAAGCCAGGAATAGGAAATGGGAGGGAATTGACTTTCAGAAATTGAAAATTGGCGGGAACTGAAGTCTCGACAGATGAAGTGTCAACCGTTAATAATGGGCGGGAAGAAACGGGCCGCCATTTGGAAATTGGCGGGAATGGGGTTATAGGGTTTAGGGTTTAGGGTTTAGGGTTTAGGGTGTAGGGTTTAGGATTTAGGGTTTCTATTATAGGTGTGTGATAATTGTTATTGGCAAAGAAATGTTAATCTTTATACAACATACTGTGAGGAATACTATGTTAGCAAACACTCAATGACACAATAAAATTTTAGTATAATTACTTATAAGCAATACAATATATTCAACTTTCAATTTGATATTTTTGTGAGTCGTGTATTCTTAACTTTAAACCTTTCTTTCTAAATAAAGTTCCTATACAATGAATTCGATGCAATATTTACCTTAAGGTGAAGTATGACATATTTAACTAAATATACACAGTCCACTATCTACAATTAAGAACAATACGCAAAATGATTTCTATATTTTAGGTTCCATGAAGATGCTCTTCAAATATGTAGATTTTAAGGTAATGGATGGAGGGATCCCGCTATGTTTTAAAGTCCATAATAAGCCCAAAGTCCATATTTAATGGAATGATGTATAAGTCTTATTAAGTATTAAGCTAATACATATCTTATCTATAAGTTTAATACTACTAACGTTTTTGTGTATATGCTCTTGCTAACAATTTTCAATTGAATGTTTATTATTAAACACTTTTGATTAATTCTATCCTATGCAATATGTCGTTAAAAATGTACGAGTAAACATATCTTTTATTAAATATTGTTTGCTTCTTCGTATATACATAATATATTTGAGAAATATATATAACTTAATACAGTAAATGATATTTATTACATACTATATTATATACTATTTATCTATAAATGAAAAATATAATATTCGAATTGTACATTCATACAATGTAAAATAATATAATCTTAGTATATTATGTTAAGTATAAAATTGATTCAGCTATAAACTGTACCGATGAAATCAAATATTTTAACTTTTAATTTTAAATGAAATCTTGAAGGTTATCAACGATAAAATATTTATACTATTTCAAAAATAAGTTTGTAAATCTTGTTGAATACACTTTGGTATATTTAATGAACGAAGTTTTAATCTACATAAAATTCTATATTTAAACTTAAATTCCTTGTATAGATGCTCAATAGTATATATGTCATTTAATTCTTTGTAACATAAACCTTACCAAATAAAATTACTTTTGAATGTTTTAATTTCGTTTGTACATGTTTATCGTTACAATTGGATTATGTATTGAAATGTTCAAAATCATTTGCAAATATAGACATTTTTCGATTGAACAACGCATTTATCAAATACATTCAATACATTCATCAATTTTTAAATTTGAAATTAAATTTTGTAAATTTGAGTAACTATCAAGTTATAAATTATGTATCTTACCTCTCAAATTTTAATTGGATCCTTACTGATCGTCTAACAAATAAAGACTTCAGCATATAGCTAGATTAGCATTTGGGATGTTACCATCCAAGCGCTCCTTACTTATAACATTCGCGCGAGATAAAGTAACCACCATGCAGTGCTCCGCCTCTGTTTTAGCATTTAGACATCCTTAAACGAAAGAGTGGTATTTTAAGATTGGTGTTGACGTTGCACGTCACTACCGTTGAATGATCTATCCTACACATTCAATCAAGGGTGTCACTGGAAAGCTATAAAGGTTGTCACTGGTGAATCATAAACATATGAAACTCTGTACACTTTATTATGATGTATTCCACCCAATATAATATAATTTATATTTATTTTAAGTATTGTACTTAATCTTTGACATTTCTTTTTTAAAAACATGTTCGTACTTAAAATTAAGGATTGTAAAAATTATTTACGTACATTGTATCTATACTTTTAAAAGAATAAGCTTTTCTATAAGACTATTTTACAGTACTCAGTTTACAATAAAACATTAGGCATTAATGAACCCAGACTGCAATGTACATTTATATTTATCTATACTTTATTAAAATATAATATATAAAGAAGCAGCATTATGTAAAATTTATTTACAATTTTACAAGCATGATATCAATCATTCTTTCGTAGCAATTGTATCACGTCAAGAGTTGTACAGTTTTTAAATCTTGCATCATCTATGGTCATGTGTGGCCATTGTAAACCTAGGAATAAGAATATCAACTCATTATTGCTAATCTACCCATGTACTCAACACTCTATTGCCAAATTCACCTGTTTTGAATGCCGCTTGTAATGTAGAAAAGACTCAGCCTCATTGTGAGCTTTCCAGCCTTAGCAATGCCTTCAAAACGTAGTGTATTCAGCGTTTTAGCCGCAGGGCTTCATACTGCGACGAATTGGCTTGATGTAGAGTGACTACTAACTCTCTTTTAGAATTGTGTAGCTATGGTATCGACTTTCGTGAGTTTCAAATTATGGCAAGCAACGTCCGACGCGACATCCTTTGAAATATCGATTGCGAACACAAAAATCGATGGATTGATAATTAAATTCGAAACGAATGAATTCGAATTTGCACTTCTTCGAACATTCAATTTTTTTACATAATTAATTATATTTATAAATATCTTATTCTCAAATTTTGAAATCTAAAATAATATTCAAAGTACTAATGCAGATATTAATTTTTTTGTCACATACTCTATTTAACGAAGTATCAGATATTAATAATATTATATTTCATAATAGTCTGTATATAAATTAATGTAATTTACCTTAACAGTATTCAATATCAGTTTATTTTCAATGAACAAGTGTAGAACATATGTATTAATAATTTATTCGTAATCTTATTTCAAGTAATCTATTATATAAAAGTGTATTTAATAATGTCATAAACCTACATATAGTATTTTTTTAAGCAGTATAATTATTAAAATCCCTATTTATTAGTCTTATGATGTCAATAAATATAATAATTGAATGTTTCAAATAATGTATTTATTAACGGACTGTTCTCAAATACTATATTCATAAATCATGTATTGCTTGCGTATAGATTCACTAAATTATATAAATATATAGTTATATTAGAATATTTAGTAAAAGTTCTAGTCAGTAATCCCTAATTTCAATTTATATTCATTAAAATGTTTATTAACAGTTAGTTTTCTGAATACTATATTTATAGGATACAATATCTTATGCTAATCAATTTATAAAAATTATGAATAATTATTTATTTATTTATTTACATTAGCATATTTATGAAAAGTCTATAGAATATCCATTGGTTCACGATTTAAATGTCTATTAAATAATCTCTTCATCAATACTTATATAATCCAATAAAAAATTCATGAAAGAAATTGATTATTAACGACTAATACCAAAATAACTTATTTATTAAAAACTTATATTCTTTATTTTTTTAATTTTTTCAAATTAATATTTATTATTATTATTTTATTTTTGACATATAGAATAGGTATTGATACATGATGAACATTTAGATTTCTTATCATTTGTCAAAATCATGTGTATAAACTTAGCGTATGGACTTGTAAATACCCATCATTAGGAAATACTACATACTTTAGAAGAAGGAGAAATTAATATGAATGAGACAATTCATGGTAAAAATACAGTATACTCGTTTTGCTCTGATGATAAAAAAATTAGACATGCATTACAAAGTGAAGAGCCCCTTTGACTCCAAGTTCACCGACTTCGACCACGTAAAAGAGAAGAAAGTCATAGCAACGTGCGGAACCTTCAAGGAGAATTATTTTAACTCCAAAATGGAAACTCATGTATGCATACAATAGAGGATAAAACCAAAAAATGACACACTTGTTGTTTACAAATAATAGGGTACAATGTACTCTCTAAATTTTGTGTTTTAAACTAAGAATTTAGATTACTAAATTTAGTCACAATTTAATGCAGAATTCCATTAATAACCTAGACATTTACTTAGTCAAAATTTGTACAAAACTTGGACACAAACATAGACAAATCTTAGTCTAAATTAAGCCAAGAATTAGTGAAAGAATTAGTCAAAACATAAGTTAAACGGGAAAATTTTTATTTAGAAAAAACAATAGAGAAAAAGTAAATTAATTTAAAAAAAGCAAAGGGAAAAAAAAACATTTTTTTTTAAAAATAAAAATAATTTTTTTTTATAAAAAAAACAACATCAAAAAAACATAAAAAAAAATAAAAAAAAATAAAAAAAAAAGAAAAGCGGCCGATGATGGGACCCCGACGTCCCACCACCGCCGGCATTGCAGGGGGGCCCATCCATCCACTCATTGGGTACGGATCACCCCCACTACCCATCCCCCCCTACGCGCATTTCCTCCTCGCACTTCAATGCATTTTGCACTGCTTGTTTCGTCTGCTGTTTTGTCATTTTGCTGCTGAAAAACCGCCCCCAGTTTTTTGTCTTTTAGCGTTTGCTGTTGCGCTCGTTTTGCTGCTGAAAAACCGCTCCCTGCATTTTGTCTTTTAGCGTTGCTCCCAGCGTTTTGTCTTTTAGCTTTTGCTCGCAGCGTTTTGGCTTTTGGCGCGAAGTTTTTTGATTTTCTGCGAGAGTGGAGAGCAGCGAGAGGAGGAGGGTTTCTTTTTCTTCCGAGAGGCCCATTTTTTCTGAGGAGGAGGCGACTTCGGAGGAGGAGACTGCGGTTTTAGAAACGGCGGTTTACTGTTGCGAAGGAGGAGATCAAGACATCTGCGGAGGAGACTGCGCGAATTGGAAACTTGGGCGGAGTTTGCAGCGGACGAGACTGCGCGGAAAATCTTCGGCGGAGGTTGCAGAGGAGGAGACTGCACGGCGCGAAATTTCGGCGGAGGTATTGATTCACCTTTTTTTTTTAATTACAAGAGGTCGAATTTGTTGTTTGTTTCTGCGCGCCGTCTCTCTGCTTTGGCTGGGAAGAACGGTCGTCGTCCCCTCCATCCTTATCAACCCTAACTGCTCGAAACTTTTGAAATGGAATTGTGCACTGTGAACTATGAACGAGTTGTGAATCGGTGTGTCTGAGCACACACTGCCTTGGTTGCGTCCTTGATTGGGGGCATTTTCTGTTCTTCCATTAGTGTAAAATTTCTGAAACCCTAATTGCATCTTCTCTTTTCTGATTTTCATAGCAATGTTCCTTTTGTCCATTTGTAGTCAGGGATGCTTAGATGAAAACGTTCATGGGTACAATTATAGATCCCTCGTTTCAGTAGGATTGTTTGTTAAAGACCTCTAGCGACCCTATGCGGATTGTTGAATTGAAGGCATCTTGGAATTTGCAGTCGGTGTGTTGAGCAGTGGGTTCGAATTCTAGTGCTTTTCAGGAATCGATGTGCACCGACAGTGTGAAACTTGTATTGGAAATGCTTGTAGTTAATTTTTGTGCTTTCATTCGTCGACACTGTGGAAATTCTCAAAGCTAATTTCAACCCTGAAGTCTAGCAAGTGTATTGTAAATGAAATCTATCAAGGTCCTTTCATTCGCTTCTTCACATTCTCTGTATGATGTAAAGCTTCCCCTCTAATGCGAATGTCCATCCATCTGAAAGTGCAGATACAATTGTGAGAGATATATTTGCTGAAGATCGGGTTCGAGATACAACTTCTTCGAAATTGGAGATAGTCGTATTTGAAGAATATTATCAAGGTAAGGTGACAGAAAGTTTGTGTTTGAATCAATCAGCCAGGACTTTGTTATGCTTTTTTGTATTTTGTATTCTCGCTGTCACTGTTGCATTGTTCATAGCACTTCCATTCCAAACTAAATGCTGATGCTATGGCTTGAAACACGTAAATGTTTTAGTTTCATTTCAGGTGCAGAATATAATGCTGGATTGCGTAGTATTGCTCAAAGAAAGCTTGCTTCACTTCCACCAAAGACATCAATAGCCTCTGATTCAAACTACATTTGTATCTACAACACTCCAAATCATACACAACAAACGCTCATAAACAGACCCCCCCAATCCATAACCATCACATGCTTGTGCATGTAAAGCACGATCGAAGAGCATCCCAGAAGTCCTTCGCCAGTACATACAAGAACAATGGCCGACAGGTGATCATCGACAACAGCACATGGATTTAAGTTATCAATTAAAAATGTAGTTCAACTCTAGGATACATAGAATCTGCTACAGTTTAGCTCGAGTCGAGCTAAACTGTAGTTGACAGCAGCCCCTACAGTTTAGCTCGAGTCGAGCTAAACTGTAGAGGCTTCTGTCATTTACAGTTTAGCTCGACTCGAGCTAAACTGTAAATATATGCAGCCCCTACAGTTTAGCTCGAGTCGAGCTAAACTGTGGAGACCATAGTGGAATGCAGTTTAGCTCGACTCGAGCTAAACTGCATTCCACTGCGGTCTCTACAGTTTAGCTCGACTCGAGCTAAACTGTAGTGGCTGCTGTCTTTTACAGTTTAGCTCGACTCGAGCTAAACTGTAGTTGACAGTTGGGTAACTATGATATGAAATAACGAGTCACCCTAAGCCGCTGCGAAAATAAAAGAAGTATGGTCAAAACGATAAACAACGTAAAACGTAAATAAATTACAAGTATACCTAAAAAAACATATATACTACACACCGGACAACAGCAAACACAGTTTAGCTCGACTCGAGCTAAACTGTTGCTGGCACATGTCTGTACAGTTTAGCTCGACTCGAGCTAAACTGTTGCTGGCACATGTCTGTCCAGTTTAGCTCGACTCGAGCTAAACTGTAGAGGCATAGGACAGCAACAGTTTAGCTCGAGTCGAGCTAAACTGTCGCCAATGTAAATAATAAAAATCAACTAAGACGTCCTAAGTAAATTAAGGGATGTCCCCGAAAAAGACAAAGCATATACCATACAGTTTAGCTCGAGTCGAGCTAAACTGTCGCGGACAAAGTTCTAAACAGTTTAGCTCGACTCGAGCTAAACTACTTGTACATGGATGTAAGTACTCTACAGAGGAACGAGAACCTACAGAATGAGCTAACGCAACCTCTGTATTCACAGTCAGGAGAGGGCACGAGTTCAAGAATCGCTCCAACACTTCTTCAAACTTAGGCCGCTGGACGTTGACGGAGACGAAGGAGACGACACGAAGCAGTTGGACTGCTGGGAGTTCAAAGACCCATCGAAAGTGCTTTCATGGTCTGCGAGGTGGATCCCATACACAGCGTTCCTCACCCTTGTAGTCACATACGAAGGAGACGTCGAAGATCCCATGTGCGTTGACATTGACTCGAAGATCGCTGACATTGACCACGAATCAGAGAAAGAAGTCATAGCGACGTGTCAAACGTTCAAGGAGAATGACAAGGAGTTTGCCTACAACTATGCCATACTCATCGATATCAAGGCAACTCGTTTCGACTTGGGGCAGCTGGTGGAGAGCTTAGAGGCGTCCAGTTTCGACGACATCAAAACAACACTGAAACAGGATATGCTGACTAAAGCATGGCAGACCAAACAGGGGGGAGCTCTCAAAGCCAAGCAGCTTGCAATAAAACTGCGATCTGTAGTGTCGGCGTTGACTCACGCTGACATGGCGGCGAAGACAATACACCTCAAAGGAAAAGCTCCACTAGAGAGCTCTGGGCTGACTGCAACAGGGAGCGGCGTTCAGAGCAGGACACCATCTCGCCCCCAACGTGCGTCAAGGCCGGTCCCAACAATTACAACGACGTCTGACTCACCCGTACAGAGGAGAGAAGCTCCTGTGAAGAAGTCTGCAGACGCGAAGAAGAAAAAGAGCATGCTCATCCCTGAAGAGGATGCCTTGACGGCTTTGAACGATGCTATACAATGCATCCCAAAGAACGTCAATACCGTGGAGGAAATTGACTTCGAGAACGTCAACCTCATTTATCAGAAGTTCTTCACGGACTGTCAGGACTGCTTCGTCTTCCCAAAACCTGACACGAAAATGGAGATCGACACAATGAAGATGATCGAGTCCCCCCCACAATGGACAATTCGGGCGTTCGAGAAGAGGGGAAAGACGGACTTGATGAACTTCCTCATCAATATGCCCGACAGGTCGCAGAAGCAAACGCTCTGCGTCATGCCAAAATTGGATGTCAAACCAAACGGCATTGAGGATATGCAGGACTGCGAGTTCTGGATAATCAACGGCCAGCACAGTGTTGCTGCATCAAAGCAGATGTTTGAGTCCAAAGTCCCAGAAACCATTCGTAAGGACTTCAGGGTGTGGTCTGCTTTCGTGGTGTGGACGAAGGATGAAGCCAAGTTGCGCAAAATATCGGCTTTCTATAACAGAGTGAACCATTTCACACCGTTTAAGCCGACATGGGCATCGAATATCCTTGCCGCCCGCACCGTCTGGGAGAACTACGGGCGCCCAGCCAACAGACATGCAGCAGCTGGAGTGGCAGACAAACGAGTACAGGCAAAGCGCGTCCTGTCACAATTCGCGAATTTTGACGTAAGTATTTCCTTACTCCGCATGTCAATTCTTCCTTCTTCACAAGCAATTACGTTATCCTCGCAGTTTAGCTCGACTCGAGCTAAACTGTAAATGCTAATTGTCATTGCAGTTTAGCTCGACTCGAGCTAAACTGTAAATGCTAATTGTCATTGCAGTTTAGCTCGACTCGAGCTAAACTGCCACTGCAGTTTCAAGAAGCCTGATATCCCTGCATCTGAATTTCAGTCGCGCACATTCAATCAAAATTCTTACATATCTCTGTGCATTGCAGAAATTCGTTGACTCTATTCGGCATAGGTTCGCCATGATCGACGTTGCCAAGACCCAAACAGAGGTGAAGAACAAGGTCTTGTCTCTAACGAACGAGCTAAAGATCATCACCTTCCCCGATGATCTCTGGAATTTATGGGCGGAGTTGATCGGAAGTGTCGCGCAGGGAACCCTAATCGACCCCTACTCCTTGAGGCGGCTGTGTGACAAGCCAGGGTTCAAACCCGATAACGATCAAACCCTGTCGAGAGAATTTTTTAAAAACCTGGGGAACCTTTCAGAGTCGGACCACAGGAAACTGTGTACCCATATGCTCAATCGGTCAGGTCCGTCGCGGAAGCTGGAATACCCGAAGGTGACATTGAAGCAACCAGCTACCCTTCTTGAAGATTGCTACTCCGTCAAGGAGTACGTTGAGCGGTTGAAGCGAAAGGCGACCGCCCAGCTTCAGATCCACAAGATCAGACCACAACTCGGAATCTTCAAGAACAACGAGTTCGACGTGGAGGCGTGGAAGAAGTTTAAAACGGACTTCCACGTCACGAAGGCTTCCAAGCGCGCACTTCTTGAATGGGGGATCCCTGACAAGTACTATGCAGACCAGAGACAGACCCAACACAGGAATACCAGTTGCGAGGATCTCTCTCCGTACGCGAAGAGATTCTTCGAGGTTTTTCTGGAAAAGCGCGAGAAGTTCGTCGGCCCTACCGGTAGTGTCATTTTCCGGTCCTTCCACCGCAGAACACCACAGAGGCTTGGCGATTGGCCTGATAACAAATGGCCGGCGGTTGCTCCTGAGATGAACGTTGGAATCATTGATTTCAGATTGATTCCGGGTAGTAGTAGCACCTCCTCAGATTCCTCGCCTGAACACCCTTTCTTCGAAATGTTCATGGCGATCTTCTCGTCTCAGAACAAGCCAGCTCTCAAAGATGTACCTTGCTGGTTCTTCATTTGCGGGGACGACAATGATTACCTGCAAGTCGAGGCGTTCGCGAAAAATCCTGCCTACTTCCAAGCGGGAAAATATAAGCTGATTCCATCGATGTACTATCCATCCCCTCACGAACGGATTGCTGGATTTAATGCGAAAGCCAAGCAGGCCTCGCAGCCCGTTCGTCTTCTTTTCATGATCAGGGAAGACATCTCACTTGCAAGAATGCCAGAGACCGAGTACCGGGCTCCGAAGCACGCGCTTTATGAGAAGCCGCGGAAGTACAACGAGTCCCGGTATCACATGTACCCAATCGAGTTGAGGATGGATTTTTACTTGCAGGTCATTCAGCTATTTTGCCAGGAACAGGAGAATATTTTACTGGTCTACGCCGGCGGAAAGGCAGCCTGCGCAAGCGTGGTATGCTTCCTCACATGTAACGTGCTCAATTTCGCTAATTTGTTTCTCTACAGTTTAGCTCGAGTCGAGCTAAACTGTATTGCAGTTTAGCTCGACTCGAGCTAAACTGCAAGGCACTTCAATTGTATTTTACTTCAACTGTACTACCATCGAATGTTCTTGCAATTGAGCTAAACTGTCATGCTTGTTCGCTCCAACTTCAGCTTAACTTGTAGTCTAAGTCGCACCTTTTTTGTAGATGTTGTCTCTCGATGCCTACTCCATCTTCGATGCGGAAGACAAAGAGGACATCGACCAAGCATACAACGATGGGCTTACGCTTGATCCCACTGACTTCTCCGTGAACGGCTATTTCGTCAACAAAGTCGAATATCCGGAGGTTGGGGCCATGCTCTTGAAGGGCAAACGCAAAGCTGTAGCGTCTTTGGATGACGAGGCTTTCGACGATGAGGCGGACGCCCCTGACCGGGAGGACTCTGGATCAAGCGGAAGACAACTTCACGGCGAAGGCAGCACTTACAGCCTCGGATCCGGTGGAGACGACGAAGAGCAGGACATGGAAATTGACACGACCCCTCGCACACCGCAGGAGTCGCGTACCGCTCCTGGGCGAGGAGGCGGCAGAGGGAGTGCAAAGCGAAAACGTAATCCCCTGTCGAGGGACTCACCCTCAAGTAGGTTCAAGGCGGAGAAGAGTGCTGAATTGGCAGCACTACAGCGCAAGGTTGAGGAGGAGATGGCACACCGGAAGAAGTTGGAAGACCTCCTCACACAGCAGAACCTTGAGCAGCGGGAACGCGAAAAGAGGGAACAAGAACGCCATGACACTTTGATGCAGATGTTTGAGAGTTTAACTGCTGGCCACGCGTTATCTTCGGTGCGGGCAATGGCAACCACTGCTACCCGTGCTGATCCTGCATCCCTGCCACCACTTCCGTCTCTGCCGCCTCCAACTACCGAGCCTCCCGCACCTACGCCTTCCTCTCCCGTACCTGAAAGAGGACCAGTGGGTGACGAAGAAGAAGAATCTCCAGGTCCTCCTTCAACTTAGTTTTTGGATCGAGTGTTTAGTATTTAAGCTGTAAATGCCGGAAAACACATATACATGTGAAATTTTGTATCAAACTCAGACATTTTTTTGTAATTAATACAGGCCTTTACTATTCTGCAGTTTAGCTCGACTCGAGCTAAACTGTCGCCCTTTTTCCTATATGCTTCTTGCTGGCTCCCCTATTCTATTTCCCCCATCTTACTGTTTCCTGATTCCATGAATTCGTATTGCGTGCCAGATGTTAATTTGGATGACGAAGCAATCGATGTTCCAGTTATGGATGATGTCACGCTTGACTGTTATCACCATGAGCAGGTTCCACCGGTGGAGGAACCACTTAAAATGCATGATGTCTCACATACTGAGAATATTGTTGCTGTCCGTGATGAGATAGATTGCAATGAGCAGTCACTCGGGTCAATGGGTGTTCAAGTTGAATTAGAGGAGAGCAATTATGATAATCAGGTATTTTCTGTTCCACATACACTGCTCTCACCCGTGCCATCGTTGCGATGTATTTTATGTTTCTGACCTTGAATTCATCGCACCAGTGACGAAAGCTCCCCAGTAATTTTGTCGTGGTGCGCCGTTTTCATTTCAGGTCATCGAAGCATCGGTCAATGATTTAATTTCTAGAGAAGACATAGGTCAGGTTCCAAGCAAATCATCCGGTTCTTGGTTAAATGTTGTTCTCGACCTCAATGGTATCCTCTGCAGTTGTTCCCCATTTTGGGAAGCTAAAGAGTACAGAAATCGTGACTACCGTATTCACTCAGCCACGTTGCCAACCGAGGTGGGGAAGAAGCTTGTATGGGTGAGGCCCAACTGTAAGGACTTCCTCTCTCGGGTGGCATCGTTTGCTACCATCACGGTTTGGAGTTCGATGATGAGAACAACCACTGAAGCCATTTGTGATTTTCTCTTCGGTCCAATTAACCCTATAAGGCCGCTACGAATTCTTGGTCAAGAGGACTGTGACATGATTCCGTTGAAATCTGGTGGGAGCCGGCCATTGTTCATGAAGGAACCTGGAACTCAAAAGTCTATCTTCCTTAAGACCTTGTCAGCTCATCTCTTCAACAGCTTTAATGGTTTTTATACAGAGGCTAATACGCTCATCATAGATGATAGTCCGGTTAAGCACGTGCTTAATCAACGGGAAAATGTTCTTTTACTACCATCTTGGTCTCACAAGGACAATAGGGCACACGAAGATTCTATTTTGTTAGATGAGGTTTTGCCGTATCTGTTAGAGCTTCATGAGTTTGACGGTTCCCTTAGCAAGTTTCGGTCATCGTTACCATTTGGACGTGCCATGATATATGATGATCGTGCATCATTAGATCTGTATAATGATATACAAAAAGCATTAATAGAATGAAAAATTAGTTTACATTCTGTGAAAAGCATTGTAGGACTTTTCATTGCATGAGCTTTATGTACTTTGGATAAGTGATGATTTGTTTGGAAAATTGTGGAAATAGATTACGCAGGGTGATTGTCATGCTTCTGTGGATTCTTTGATGAATGCTGCGGATTTTGGGCCTTCACTTCGGAGTAGAGGGCGATTATTGCAGTCTGCTGAAACGGCTCAATCTACCATGGATTTTTCGACAATGGCAGTGGAAGATGGAGTAGTAAACAGCCCTGTCACTAAGTCATCACCTCCAAAGGTGTTGCAATCGGCTTCCCCAGTGTCGCCTCCAACAATAAATCATAATGGTTCTCTTCAAATTTCATGTACTCCTACAAAACGTATGTTATACGACGTGGACGTGGATATTTTTGAAGAAGATTTTGTGAAGGTTTGTTCCACAGTCTGCATTTAATGCGTTTGAGTCTAGTGTTTGCAAGAACGAATAACTATTTGTAGATCTCCTTTATGCACTCTTATACTTTACACAATACTTAGACATAGTATTGATACGCTACCTATTGCATGTATGTATTTATTCGCTCGTTCACTTATAAGATATGCCATTGTTTTATTTGTTCAGAATCGTGTTTTGGAGAGTCCAAATGCATGTCCTTCGAAGTCTACAGAACAGGGAGCAATCAAGCCTTTGTCAGAAATCCGCCGCCACTCGCTACCTAAGTCAAGCATTGAGGACCGGCGACGCGAAAGACTTCAACGCCTTCTTGATAGTCCATTGATGCAAGACAATGATTGTAGTTGGACACGTCGGCGTCAACGAGCATTCATCCAATCTCGTATTGTCGCTTATGGTGGAACTCCGTAGTAGTTACATTTATTAGTTACAGAATTAATTATGTACAGATTTGATAGTCATCACTCATATGACATATTCTGTGAACCAAGATTGATATTTACAAGCGAATAAATGGAATATTCTTTTATTCCCATCCTTTTTCTATTGGACATATTAAAGCTATGTCTCTTTTTACATAATTTCATAACTTGTTTGCAGCATGATCTAGTACTTTATGCTTAACTTTGATAGATATTTTAGATGATTCTCTACTCTGGAAACTCCCAAAGTCCTGCATATTTCCCAATATAACGAATATGGGGTTAATACTAGAACTTCAAGCGCTATATAAATGGGGAAGGATTTGTCTTGAAATCAATTAAACTCTCTCATACCTCGTTGGTGCCTTCCTCGTGCTTTTGACGGATCTCTTAGCTTTGTTCATTTCATAATTTGAGTCGCTTACATTACGGCCGAAAAGTCGATTTACAATAGCAACGGAGTCCAACTAGAAGGCTATCAAGGACAAGTTACCAAAGAAGAAGCCTCTGAAGCCAAAGGTCTTGAAGCAAAAGCTTACAAGGAGGTTGTATGTGCAACAAGACTTGATAAACTTGGGTCATGAAGCTATCAAGGCGTTCTTGAGGAGGAGCACCTCATGAAGGTCTCGGAGGTCAAAATTAAGTCATCGGTTGAGGATTTAGTGACAGTCTTGGTATTAGAATTCCTTCCCACCCGAGCCCATGGGTGCATGCCCACCTCAATACTTGAGGTCGTTCGTGACGGACCAACAACATAAGTTCCGAAAGAGGTCAACGACTAAGTTACGTGAAAAAGCCTTGAAGTGTTGTCTTCGGCGATGTGCTCCAATTTAATACAAATGGAAAAAGGAGGAAAGATAGGAATAGATCATGTCATGCTTATAATATTTCTTTAACACCCTAAATCAAAAACTACGTTTTTAAGCCAAATGCATGTGGTAATTTCATATCCTCTTGAATGATTACCAAACTCTTTGGTTGTAAACAATGAATTATGACCATACACTAAGTCATTTAATTTTTATTTTTTCCATTTTATTACACATATACATTGTATATACTAAAAACATACAACAACATATGGAAAACTCCTGGGATAAAAAAAACCAAGATTGGTCTCTAAATAATTACAAGAAATTAACATTGTAACTACTAGCTTACTTTTAACTGCTTGATAATCACTTACATAATTAGAAAGTGGTTGTCTTTACTTAAACAACAAAATCATACAAAAGACCGTCTAGTATATAAAGTTTTTGGAATTGACAAATGTTATACAATAATTATTGATACTCTCTTGTAGTTTGAGATAACAAAGTCAAAGTATGAATGAATATATAAATAAAGTATCTAGTGATTCTATCAAGAGACAACTTATTGACTAAACAAACAAGTAGAGCTTCTTTAAAAATTGCATTTTTGCAACAAACTATGATACACTAAATATTTTTAGAATTCACATTATTGAACTTAGAGACAAAACTAAGACACTCTATTCACGCGAGTCTCTAAATAGATTAGACTTTCTCTTTTTTTTTAAAAAAAATTTTCAAAGTAAAAGTTGACCTTTTACCTCTAAAAACTTAGCGCATGCTCTAATTTGAAGTGTATGTAGGTGACTCCCTAAGCCTTTATAGACCTCTCAGGCTCTCACCCTCCTAACAACAATTCTTTGTCCTTAACAGTGAGGATCATAATCGTCTAGCTATATAAGCGGGACGGATTTGCCTTGAAATCATTTCAACACTTCTATACTTCGTTGGTGCCTTGCTCAATCTTCTGCTTTTTGCCAGCTCTTGTAGTTTTGTGCATTCCATACATTGAGTCGCTAATACTACGACCAAGCAGATGACAATGGCAATGAGGTTCAACCACAATGGCAATGAGGTTCAACACGATGGCAATGAGGTTCAACGAGAAGGCTCTCAAGAAAAATGCCTTGAAGCAAAAGGCCCTAAAGACAAAGATCATGAAGGAGAAGGTCCCAAGGAGGTCTTGGAGGCAAGACTTTCTGACCATAGATTTTGAAGCTGTGAAGTCGTTTTTGGAGGAGGAGCATCTTAAAGGCCCCGAAGAGATCCAAATCTCTGTCATGGAGCCACGGCTTAGTGACCATCCCTGCACACGCCAATGGATGCATGCCTACATCGATTGAAGCTTTCAAGACGCAACAACAACACTAGTTTGTGCCTTCAAGGCAACTGAAGACTTAGTGAGTTTGGGCCTTGAAGCTGTGAAGTCGTTCTTGAAGGTGGAGCATCTTAAGATCCTCAAGAGGGCGAAACGAGTGTCGTGGAACTTCAACTTGGTAACCGTATTTGACATCTCTCCCAGGCCCGGAAATCCGCCACACAGAGTCCCCGAGAAGAGGTCGAAGCTAGCCTTGTCTGTCGGTAGAGTATCTCAATACTTTTAAACTTAGAACTGAACTTAATTAACTTTGCAATTTATTTTAACCGAGAGATCTGAAGAAAATTAGGACTACTGGATTTCATTCTTTCAACTTCGAATCAAGCTGCCTCTCTAAAGACTAGAGTTTGTCAAACGACTTGAGATTCTTGTTGGTGTTGCGAAAATAACAAAATGGATCAGAATAAAATTAGGACTACTGGATTTCAACTTCGAATCCAGCTACCTCTCTAAAGACTAGAATCTGACTGACGACTTGAGATTCTCGATGGTGTTGCGAAAATAACAAAATGGCGGATTGAGTGGTAGGAAAGATGGTGGATCTTAGATTCAAAAATGTCCAAAGGAAGGAATTTTGACAAGATAGAGAAGTATTTTTTAGCATGGGAAAAGAAAAACCATTTGCAATATATGTGATTTCATGTAATATGACATGTAAAATGACATGTGCATGAAATTCATCCAATTTGATAGAATAAAAAATAGCACCAATTTTCAACTTAGAATAGAATTAAGACACTTTGCATCAAATATTAGATGTAGCCCATCTACAAAGTGGTGGAATGTAAATAAAAGTAGTGAATAAAACATGGTTGAGTTTTGTATTAAGTAATTTGTCCCAAGTCCTAAGTACAATTTGAATCTGGACCAAGTAATTTGATATCATGCAATAGTATAATGAGTATTTTGACGATCTCAATCTTAATTCTTACTCGCAAGAATAAGCAAAAAAGTTTTTAATTATTGATAAATTAATAAGATTAAAATTTAACACATGCAGAAGGTTTGCTAGAAACTTTGTGCCGCAATTCTATCCTGAAGCAATTTTATCTTGAGATATATCCTAAGCATGACATCGATAGTCCCTACTTTTCTTCGACTTTCAGATAACCGGGATTCTCAATTTTCTGCCATAATTTCCCTATTCTTTATTTAATCCTAAAACAAATTGAGACACTTCTTCGACACGACGGGCCTTAGACACTCTGGGAGTCCTCGGCCTCTTCGGAACGTTGTGGTGCGGCTGCTCCTTGAGAAACATTGGTGCTGGAAGTGAGGTGGGCATGCACTCATGGGCGTGACTCGGAAGAAGTTCTTGTTCTGGGACGGTCACTAAATCCTTAGTCCATGATGTTTTCGACATCTTTTGGACCTCGAGCTGCTCCCCCTTCAAAAACGACTTCACAACTTCAAGACCCAAGCTCACTAAGTCTTGCCTCATCGCAAGTTTCGATATCCTTGGGACCTTCTCCTTCACCACCTTCTCCTTCAGGACCTTCTCCGTTAACACCTTCGTTTTCAGGGCCTTCTTTTTCGGAGACTTTTCTTTCATGACCTTCGGCTTAAGGACCTTCGCCCTTAAGACCTTCGTTTTCTGGGCCTTCTTCTTCGAGGGCTTTTCCTTGGCGACCTCCTGGGTGACCTCATGTGTAACCTTCTGGGTAACCTCCTGTGTAACCTCCTGGTTGACCTCCAATGCCAATGCCATTGTCATTTGCGTAGTCGTAGAGTAAGCGACTTAAATTATGCAATGAATGAAGCTACGAGATTCGTCAGAAAGTACAAGAGCAGGCAAGGAACCAAACAAGCATACCAGAGTTGACTTCGTTTCACGGCAACTCTCTCCTGTTTACATACATACAGACTTGTAATCTTCACTCTGACTAGTCCGATTGAGGCTTCGGGAACTACCGAGGCTTGATCGAAAGTCTAAATGGTGAAGAAATTCACGAATGAGACCTCAGGCACCCATCGAGTCTTTGGGAGGCCACATTTATATACATTTCAAATCATAAATTGCACTGAGTTTTCATTAAAAGTAAAAGCTCAAACGTTTACTTTAGTAACTGCGGTGCAGCCCCCGGCCGCTTTTGAAAGGAACTTACACTGAGTTTATCAACCCAAAAGACCAACTTTTACTTTAGAAATTATGTGAATGTTCCATCGGTAGTGAAGCCCCTCAAACGAGAGCTCTGCCTTGTTGTGAGCTAAACGTATATTAAACTCTTCCATGCTCCGTCGGCTTGAAAAAGTAACTTACTGGAGAACCTTTTCCTCGTTTTGTAATTGAACATGTGTATTCATCAGTAATGTTTGCTTGCATCACTACCAAACAGACATACACAGCTATATGGAGAACCATCACAAGGTCGCCGAAATGTCTGCCCTGCACCCCGGAGTTGTCGACCACTTGTGAAGAACGAGTCGAATCCCATTCCAAGCACGCTCATAGATGCAAACCTTTGTCAATTGAAGGTTTGGTTGTGATGATTCGGGAGCAAGTTCTGAAGATTTTGGAGGGTAGTTCTGAGATGTGTTGACCGTATTCATGTGCCCCCAGTCACCAACAACTGAATCTGGCTTGCCGCTAAAAGACTTGAGCGACTCCAGAGCAGTGGGACCTAAAGAACGTCGTGAAATAGCAGAATGGAAAAGTCGATCGAACTGAAAATTGATGGATTCAAGTGACTCAAGGAAAATCCACACTTGGTCACATATATATAATAGCTGGAATGGATGTGAATTGGCATGGAGAAAGCACAGCCACTTGCATTATAGAATTTATATTTCTCGATCAGAAATGATTTATGACTCAAAATATCTGTGTTTTAGTGTATCCTGAAACACAGAATGATATATACATGGATTCGTCATCATTTTTACTTTTCTTTAAAGAGCTGTCCGTCCCTTAAAGTAATTACATACGGACCAATTGCTCTTCATAATTCCACATCATTCATTCCAATGCATCAAGTATTCAGAAAGTCACTGCGATCATCAAAACAACAAATGAGAAATTTACACACAAGCATATATCGAGATTTCAAGCCCCAAACAAGTCCAGAATACTAATTCTTGGTGTCTTACTTGGATCTCAGAAACTCTACAAACATTGGCTTCACCAGTTTTGATGCAATCATGAATATACATGACAAACGTAATCAGTAATCAGAAGTGCTTGTCACTGTTACATATGTACACAATTGTGTGCTGGGCAACAAAAGGTTGTCTTTTCTGTGCAGGTCTGTACAAAACAATTCACGACTCTGAAAGTGCACGTTCCGTGTCAGTGCCTTCGGTGTCCTGGATACGGATCCTTTGCACCTCACTACTTATCGACAAGATACATGACCACCAAAAACGGACGATTACTGTCTCAGCCTTGGACCAACATTATCATTAATCCCTAATGAGACAAGCAGTCCTCGTATTCAGAGGTTGTAGTGATGCAGCATATCTCTTAAATCACTACGGCATCGTACGATGGAAAGATCTCCTGCCACAAATTTTTGAACTGCAACCACAAGTACGATAAAGATCCCCCAACTAATTTGCAAGACAGTTGGTTCAGGCAGAGGTACGGGATATCGACAAAGCGTAGATCATCACCTAATCGAACATAAGGAAAGCAGCATCCATGTAGAAACTTCAGTCGGAAATAGAAAGGGATTTGTCGAGCCCCTGGTGCAAGCGGCTTTCCGCCAGAGAAGATGTAATGGACCAAACTCTGCCCTGGAGCCCTTCCAGGTATGGTGTGGCCATGGAAGCATCTGATCAGATGCCATATCCAAGCAGCCGCAGCTGTGACGATCACGTACAAGCTATGGACAGGAGCGATAAGGGGTATTGCAAATACAAAGCAAAGCACACTACAGAAATCTATCCAGCCATACACTGCGATAAAGTAGATGAACGTCGCCGAAAACGCGAGAGTACACACGACCGCCAGCAGTACTTGGATGAGGCTCCATACACACGCACCAAAAGGCCGCGGCAACCACTTGCCAGCCAGAAGGAAGAACCGAAGAGAATTGTAGACATTGGTGGCTTCTACAAAGTGGACCTCGATCTCATAGTCCTCCTCTTGCAACTCCGCTCTGCAAACCTCCATGAATTGATGCCACTTTGACCCTACCGACAATCGACCACACTCTCAAGCAGCACTCACGGCTTCAGCTCCTCAGACCATCCGCAAGCAGCAATCTGCTTCGGTGAACAAATAAACTCAGTCTGCCGGGCATGCACCAGATGAACCCATTCATGCGATTGCAGACAGCCTCGTTACCAGGCAATTCATGTACGATGCGAACCTTCTGCCGACATATGGCTAAGTGAAAATGTTCGCTGTATAAAGTATGGCTATGGCTACATTCGCTCAATGGTGTAAACTTCATTTTGGTAGATTTGTAATGGGGTAGGTTAAGAGAACCTAAATCCGGACGGCCCCATGTGAATGATTATAGGTGTACCTATATAAGGCAATTTTAAAATCTGTAGTTAACAATGTAAGTGCTTAAAATTTCCTCAAAAACAAGGAAACCTTGTCTTTTTTATTTGCTACTCATTGAAAATAGTGAATCACACATGTCATCACTCAGAGTATGGTGAATGGTTCAAGTGTCGATTATAGGTATACTTACCCTAACTGTCTGGGCAATTTTGGTACGTGGACAAAGTAAGTGGGACGCTACAATAGACTATTCAAGTGGAAATATCAATTTGTTATGAATAAGTTGAACTTGTAGGTTGAACATGGTGCCAAATTTGGCCGAAGGCATGATCAAAGAGAATGAATCCAAAGCATGTGGATTCTAAAGGACTAAGGAAGGAATGTTCCCAAGAATATGTAAAGTGAGACATAACTGAATAGCTATAGCGTGAATATGAATGGTATTTGGCATGGAAAAGTGCAATCGGCACTTGCATTTAAAAATATTTACCTCATTCGTACTCATCGAAGAATAATATAATCTGAGTCAAGAATATCTGCGTATTTTGAGTCCGAGATACAAAGCATGATTGTGAGACTTCTCAAAAATTAATGATTAAGAAGGGGTGTTCGATGCATAAAACGATTCCCATACCAAGAAACTGCTCATATATAAAACTGATGAATCTTCTGTGAGAGTAAACAAATCAATTGATTGACTCTTACATACTCAGAACTTAACCATGAATCTGTTCTCGATATATTGAGTCATACAACAGAGTGTCAACCACAATGCATCCTTACATAGGACAATGGCTTTTCACAGCCATTACTCACGCTCTCTCTCCTCACAGTCCAACGCTATAATCTCAACAACACTATCGAAGAGAAGGAAAAAAGGGAGGTCCTAGGAGATCAACCGGTGCCTTAATACTAAGGAGAGGTTGAGCGGGAAAGGACTCATGATGGTTTTATCTGCTGGATTCAAACAGTTGCCATGCTATCATGATATCCAGTGAACCTCACCCGCACACTAATGATAGGCTGTACTACCTCTACCAAGGTAACATCATATCATATTTCTTACACTCCCACTCGGGGGATGTTCACTGGTCTCGGCCACTCCGCCAAGCAAAGTCTCGGAGAGACCGATTTGGCCACGGAGACGAACAAACTTGTCACGTGGAAGGGGTTTAGTCAGAATATCGGCCAACTGACTATCTGTCGAGATGTACTGAGGAAGGAGCTGCTCTTTGTGAACCTCTTCACGGATCTTGTGATATCGAATATCAATGTGCTTGGTTCTCTGATGAAATTCCGGGTTGAGAATCAAGCGAACGGCGGCTTGATTGTCACTGTGTAGAACTGTAGGCCGGGGCTGGGGTTGACCAAGATCAGCAAGCAACTGGCGGATAAATACAATCTCCCGGCTAGCATGATGAGCAGCGACGTACTCGGACTCCGTTGTGCTCGTGGCCGTGCAGGTCTGCTTCTTGCTACCCCAAGCAATAGGTCCGCCGTTCAGCATGAGAATGTATCCCGATCGAGATTTTCGATCGTCGACGTCAGCTGCAAAATCTGCATCGCAGTAGGCAATCAACTCGTTGGTTTGTGAGCCTCCGCCAAAATAAGTGATGCGCATGTTGGGGGTGCCACGCAGGTACTTCAGAACCCTTTTCACCGCATTGATGTGAGGAACGTTGGCATCTTGGAGAAATTTTCCTGCATGGCTCACGGAGTAGGTAATGTCGAGACGCGTACCTTGGCTTGCAAATTGCAAGCTACCAACAGCTGGTCGGTATGGAAACTTATCTGTTGAAGACGGATGTGGATCGGTTGGATCGGCTTGATCGGCTGTAGCACGCCAATTCGGTATACTGCATGGGTCGGCTGGGACGGCGCTGGGATTTGCATTGTCAAAGCCATATTGCTTGAGAAGGCGAGCAACGTACTGACTTTGATCAATCTGCAAGGTACGAGATGCGCGATGACGGGTGATCCGGAGACCAACATATACTTCAGGGTGACCTTGTTTGATCATGAATACACCACCCATATAGTTGATGGCATGCACAATGCGCTGTAGACTTGCACATACGATGATGCCGTCATCAACAAAGATGAGCAGGATAAGTCGAGGTTCGTTGTGGCTCACATAGACACATGGGTCAACTGAGGATGGACGTAGCCGGGGTGTGAGCGGTGAGCGTAGAGCGGTGAGCGGTGATTCCAGAAATTTTGATTTTAGAGCGGCGATTTCGTATTTTTAGTAAGGAAATGTAAAAAACTTTAATTTTTAAAATGTTTTATAAGAATATTCCTCAGAATATTCGAATATTCTTCACTTATTACCGTGGATATTGTACCCTAAACCCGCGGAATTGGGAGACTGAATTTTACAATTATGCATGCTTGAGATGCACGTAGAGCCGCTTTTTACCCAAACGCCCTCACAAAATTACATGTGCATGATACCTACTTACAAGCATAGAATCTGATAAATAGAAACATATGGTTTAGAAACATGTATAATTATATATATTGATTTTCACTAAATTGTGAAATCATAGTACATACGATAGAAAAGACACAAATTTATAGTAGAACATATAGAGTATGTGTTGGATGTCCTCTAGTCTCTGGCATGGTCTAGGACACCACACTCTAGAATCCTTTTCACCTCATTGAAACTGAACGTAGGCGCGTGGATAAAAAGGTCGCTATCAGCATCAAGATTACAGACCCTAACAAAGATATAGTAAAGGTGCTTACAGGGTCTATATGGACATCCTTTTCTACCCAACTTAGCAAGTGTGTCTTTCATCACTGGGCAAGTACAATTAAGCAATGCACTTATTGAAACTTGATAAACAGACCCCGAATCCGACTCCAAGTCAACAATACAACCAAAACCAGGCTGCGGTATCATGGTCACCTTGAGTATGGTGGCTTGCAAAGCCCGAGCCGAATCAACTCCCTTCATCAACTTCGGTGTTGCAGAAGTGACTCGACGGAGATTCTTCGATTTTCGAGATTTGGGGAAAACGTTCGCATCGTCCGGCACCGGGATGTGTGACAAGTCCCGTGGAGGGATAATGTTATTGAATGTCCGGTTTATAGGAACGCGCTCTTTCTGTGGGAGTTGGAATCCTGCATTCTCGAAGGCCTCGATTTCACTACGTGTCAGATTTGTCCCTATTTTGACAGGCCACACTGAAGGGATAGGTGGTCGATCTTGGGTCCGAGAGAACTGCTCAATCCATCTCCGACGATAACCCTTTACGCATCTCTCAATATCGTCTGCACAGAAAAAGAATTGTTCTTCAACTTTGCGACGCTGAGGAGGCTTCCAGATTCCAGTGTAAGTTGGAGCCGGGGTAGCCTTCCCGTTCTGCACTATGCGTGATGTACATTTCTTCTTAGTCACTGCCATATTTGCCCAACAAGCCTTGGAGGAGTTGCCGTTGAGTCGAGAAATGTGCCACAACCTCTCGTTCACCTTAGTCTCTTGAACCGCGGTCACGCGTTGGATACTCGGTCCCGGAGAGGTAGATGGTTTCTGAGGGCATTCTTGAACTTCTTCTTCCTCGTAGATAGTACCCAAACTCACAGCACAAGCTCGGGTAACTCTTCTCCCGATTTGAGGACGTGAAAAGCTCACGGTGTCAGGACGATGTGTTTCTTCTTCCGCTCCAATTGGAACATTTGCCTTCCGTTTCTTTGTACCAAAGACCTCAGCTCCTTCCAAGTGGGCGTCGCGAGTACAGAAAACTTGAGCTTCAGGAAAATTCAGTACTGCCTTGTTGATATCTAATGGATCTCCTGTTCGATGAGCCTTGCGTTGAGCGGTACGAAGAGCTTTGCGTCGAGCTGCGCGAAGTTGAAGTTCCTCTGTAGATGGACCACAACCACCTTCGCCACCCTTGTTGAATTGATGATAAGCCACTACTTGGAGGAATGCGCGAACATAATCGTCAACAGCGGCGACGTAGAGGTCCCCTCCCTTATTGCCGGACGCTTGTAACCATTTGTTGTGTACAGTCTCAGCAAGGTTACAGGACGGCATCTCCGCTAACTCTTCGGGAGAGTATTTTTTTTCCTGCATTGTATTTCCCATCACAGTTTAATACATGCTTCAACAACTTTGTTTTCCCTAACTCTATGAATGGTATATCCGTGGCAGAACATTAACTTTTGAAATCCAGATTAAAGAAATAGAATCATTTACCTATGTAATGAAAATATTAAAATATGATATCATAATTACATAATAAAAAGTGTAGGTAAGGAAACTCACTAATTCCATAAATCCACCCCATTGTCTGTAGCGGAAATGCCAGTAGGCA
Organism: Bryum argenteum; assembly: GCA_037043015.1. NCBI lineage: Eukaryota > Viridiplantae > Streptophyta > Bryopsida > Bryales > Bryaceae > Bryum > Bryum argenteum. The sequence continues at coordinate 10,296,292 of CM073323.1, read as the reverse complement.
AGCCAATGGCCTAAGTGTTGGAGCCCACTTTCGGAAGTGGCGTTCGATGACGACCACCACGCTCTGATGGCCCAGTAGCGAGTCTCAGCCTCTTCCATCGTGCGGGCGTCTTTGTACTGCTTACAAAGAACCTTGTGTTGATCTTGTAGTTCGTGAACGATGTACTGTTTCGTGTGTTTCTCAAGGGATTGCGTCCAATGGAAGTAACACGTTCGTTCACGGCCTTCCATGGGGACGGTAGGGTTCCCCGACCCATAAATGATGCGCACAGCATTCCAATTTGCTTGAGCACTATCAGCCATAAATCCTTGGAACTCTGGCTTTGGTACTCCGTGCCTAGCCATAACATGGTTTAGGTTCTTCCAAAATACGAGTTGAGCTTCTCTATCCTCGGACTGGAAATCGCAACAAGCAATAGTTAGAATGCGTTGGTATCGGGAATCGTACACGTGGCACGCCATTGTGGTCCAGTTCTTGACTCGTTTGACGTGGTCGAACATCATCCAAGCGTGGGAGAGGTTGCCGCCAGGTTGCATTCGGCGTACAAGGTCAACACCGCTAGCAGGGCCGACCTCCGACATCTTGAAAATGAAGACTTTGTCGGAGTCGTCTCCTTGGCCGGGGAACATGTTTCGTTGCACGAAGGCCCAGTTGCTAAGGCCCCTGAGTTTGGTGATTCCATCCAGAACTCCATACCTGCGCAAATATCTGAAAGTGTAGACACGGTGCCGTATGGCAGGAGAGTTCAACTCTTTACATTGTTCGAAAACTGGCTCTAGCTCTTGGAGAGAAAGCTGCGAGGTTATAGGATCACCTTCATCACGGAGTAGGATATTTCCTAAGAGATCTTTGCTAGTTTCCATAACGATTTTGGATACTGTTGCTTCCGGATTTCGGTCGACATGCTCCTCTAATAGCTCATCTATCTTCTTCTTTGTGCATCTATACACTCCGACCTTGACAGGGTGTTCGTGGGTACCAAGATGAATACAAGCACGCTCCTGATCATCCTTCCCAAAGACATAGAAGATTCTAGCGGAGCACTGAGCAACACAGACTGGAGGTTCTTTGCAAATCTTACAGACAATGGTAGAGGATGGTGGATGTTCTTCGCCAACCGCGAACGGATCTTTGGTAATGCCTTCAAACTCCACCTCGTTTACTCCTGCACTCCGATCCGGTCATTCCAGAAAATCACAATTTTGATTGTGGCACTGCAAATGACCCACACAACTTGAAAAGCGAAAGGATAAGCCAAGGGTGTTGCTGATGTTTGTGGTCATTGTTCTCGTCCACACGTGGCCATCGAAGCGCTTGTCCATACCTTCCATGGACTTAGCATTCCTGTGAACAGATGATGGGGTGACAGGAGGTAGAATGTATAGAACATCTCCATTGAAGGACGGAGGAAGTGATGGGGTGCAGACAGTACGGATGGTTCCAAAGTTGATTTTCTTCAAGATAGTTTTGCTACCTGACATGGAACTAAGTTTCAGGAGAGATGGAAGAATTTTTTTGGGTTTTGTAGCCTGTGACGGTGTGAAGGGCGAAGGACTGAAATCGACAGTAGGGACCGAAACAGAACTTGGAGAAGGGAGTTTTGTCGCAGGGCGATCGGTTTGAATGGGAGACGTTTTTTCTTCGCTAGACGAATCTGACAAATCTATCCTAACGCGAAGGCCTGGTTCAATTTTCACACGAGCTAGGAGTGGAGCTGCATTCGAGATAGTAGAAGAAGTACGCGGGGTTAAGAGAACAGTACTTGCGTTCATGACGGACTCCGTGATACCATAGAGGCGATATTTGCCCGGTCTAAGCTTCCAAATTCTGCTGTTGTTATCGTGTAGCACAGGTGCCTCAAACTCGGAGTACTGAAGAAGAAGAGTAATTGGGTCTAGTACCTCGCGTTCTAACCATAAGGAAGTCTCATCGTATCCAAATCGAAGGGCAAGCCATTGAGCAGTGACAACAGCCACGCCATCAGGCCCAGGTGGAATGCGTGTAGGAGCGGACGAAATGCAGGAACTAATCTCTACAACGTTGAGAATGGAATCCATTGTGCTAGATCGCAAGCACCAGCAGATGTGATTTGTGAAGGTGAGAGAAACTGAAACCATATGATTGAGTGTATTTATAATATAGAGAAGAGTCTAGTGGGAGTCTTTATTTGGTAGAATATGACGGTAGTGTTAGTAAGTTATAATTCACTGGTACATGAAGTGAATTAAATTATCTAGTAGGTTTCTTTCTTGAAAGTAGATGATGTCAGGAAATGGCCAAGATTAAAGAGGATCATTAAATTGTGCAGTCTTTAATTTTGGGAAAGCGACGGCGGCCGTCTTTGTCAGGGTTGTCAGATGTATATTTTAAAATCAGATTAGCATAAGCCGTCAGATACTGTCATATATGGCGCTCTGCGAGCCGTCATTGCAGTTGCTATAATTAATGATCAAATTATGGTACTAGGTCCGTTGCAGGGTAGTCGAAAGTGTTTAAATAGAGGGAGGACGACGATATCGACCCTTACATTGTCTCTTGTGTTTTAGGTGATTCAGGATTTGGGTCCATTTCCGTTCGGTGTGATTCTGTCTGAGGTCATGGATGCAGTGAGCCACGGATCTGAGAGATCAAACGAGAGTATGCCTAAGAGAAAGAAAAGGAGGGGTGGGACAAGGTTCAGTAATACAAAGGCGCTGAAGAGGAGCGCTTTGCGTAAGGGGGGAGTGTCTCGGTCAAGTGGAGACGAGCGTGGTCTTGCAGATATCGACGGAGACGATGAAGAGGTTGGGCCACAGTTTAGGCGGAGTGTGAAGATGCGGTCTATCAATCTTGACACGGTTGTGGACATCGCAGAGACGGAGAAATCTCAAGGACTGTCGGAGTGGAAGAGCATAGTCGATGAGCTAGAGCGTGAGAGACGTACGTCAATGTCGAGCGAGTCTTTGAGTTATTACATTGGTGATGATGGTGTTGGGGTCGATTCCGAGAGACAGGTTCGTTGATATCTCAAAGTTTGAACGACGTAAAGTGTGTACTTTAAGTTAATTGACATTTTTCTTTTAAATACTAGGATGATGCAGATAGGACTTACAGAGATGATGGGGATGAAAATGTAAGCGTTGGCGATGATGAGGAGGATGGTAAAGATAGACCCGATGACAAAGAGCTATTAGATCCATTGACGGATCTCACCGATTTGGAGAAGGAGATGGACAAGGACCATGGAGTTTTAGAGGAGGAGGTAACTTATATGTCTTTTTTCCTAAGTGTCATGAATGAAACTGGACCTATCTTAGCCTTCACATCCTTAGTCTAGACAATACGTTCAACGTACTTCTATGCAATCTACCGATGGAATGCAATGGCCACCGATGCCCTCTTTAACTATTAGAACTGGCCATATTTGCCCACTGGAAACCGTTAAAGTCACTTGCGGGTACAAAGTCATAAAAAAGTTTATCAATCTTATTACCTGATTTTTTTCCCTTCTCTTAATATACATGGCAACAGCGGGTTTCATGAAAATTTCCGAAAAACAATTTGAAACTGGTTTTCCCTCGTCTCTTGCCTATAAAGCAGCCAAGGGTTCCATGAAAGAATTCAAGAAGACATTCATAACTCATTTTTCCTTAAGGTTGTTTTTATTTTACATTTTTTTTATAAATTCTTTTCCCTTATATCCTGTAAATATTCAGGTGTGCATCCGAAAAAAATTTACTAAAATAAAAGATAATAAGAACAAATTAGAGCAGGCCGTTAAAGCATATTGGCGGGGAGGGGGGCCGGTAAAACAGGGCCGGTAACCCTGGGGATAAGGGCTGGCCGGGGCTGATGCTGCCACGTGGGCTCGGTGGTTTGCTTGCTGGGGGGGTCACTTGCTCGCTGGGTCGCCGACTCGGTGGGTTGCCGGATCGCCGAGGATGACGCGGGCTCAGCGGGCATGCTCGTAAATTGAAACCCTAGCTTGAGATCCCTGCCGAAACCCTAGCGCCTCCCTGGGTAGCGCAGTAGATGGCTTGTCCTCGGCATCAAATTTTTGGAGTATAGTTAGATGTAGCACTGACACAAGAATATGCCGGTAGAAAATAGTATGGAGAATTCAAATGTCTGTCTTCTAGCGGAATTTGTGAGAGAAAATGTTTGTCTACTTCATCGAATACAAGAGCGGAATGTAGGGCGGAGTAGCGATTTCAGAAGAAGGAGAAATGGCGAACGGAATTGAGGAGGAGGATGGAGTGCAAAGCGGGGGAGAGAACATTCAAACAGATCTGCAGAATGTGAGTACCAGTTCAGAATCGAGAGTTTGGAATGAGTTCTATAGAAATCGTCGTAATGCTCTTGGAGAACCGTCTAAATCTCGTGCGGAGCTCGAGGATTGGAACTCAAGCAATTTCCAGGTGTGTTTTGCTCTCCTCAAACTTGAATGTACTCAGTTTGTTGATAAAATGAGGTGCCCCACAAAGCTGCATCGTTAATCTGCTGCTGGTCGATGTCGACCGAGGCCGAGGAATTTGATTTTTAAATTTTCACGCCTCCCTCGAGGCTGCTGTTTTCATGAAGCTCGCCTTCTCGTACCCACTGGCACAGGTTAAGGATGCCTGTTTCGTGACCTCCTCGTGTTGATAGCTCGCTGCTCGTGCTGGTTGATCCTTGCTCGTCCCGCGCACCGCTCGTTTTGAACTCCGCTAGTCCTGCTATTCCGTCGTCCTGCTCCCTGCTCGACCCTGCATGCTCGGGGGTTTTTTATTTGATTCACTTCCTTTGATGCTCTCATGTTTACTGTGAACTGAGCAGGTCCTCGTTGCAGAGGATGCACTGGTTTCGTGGCCTCCTCGTCGTAAATAGAAGGTTCAGTTTGGAGAGAATGGGCTGAATTGCTCCTGAAGGTCACAGCCTTGCGTGGACGCAAGGCTGACCTCAGAGGGGACGTTGCTACCGTGTGAGCGTTGAGCGGTGAGCGGTGAGCGGTGAGCGGTAATATTTCAAATTTTTTTGACCGAATTTGTATTTTAAGAAAAAAAAATCTAAAAATAGATAAAATTTTGATTTGAGGGAATATTTTTGGAATATTCTCAAGAATATTCGAATATTCTGGACTTATAACCGTGGATTTATTGACCCAAACCCGTGGAAATAAGGCTTAAATTCTCTGAATTTGGTTGGACTTGAGCTACAAAACTCCACAGTAAATGACATTTTGTTAATGTCAATAACTTTCTAAGGTAATAATTCTAAATGATTAGCACTCCAAGTTAGACAAATTGGCGAGGTTTGTTGTACATGTTGGAATTGATATAATTATATTTAATAAGTTGTGAAATAATATCACGTAAACAGTGAAGCACACAATCATAAGACTAACATATACCGTATGTAGATGAGGAGATATAAGGCATTCTAATGTGTAGCATGGTCTAGGATTCCTCCCTCCAGAATCTTCTTCACCTCATTGAAACTAAGAGTCGCTGCGTGGATGAAGAGGTCAGCATCCGGATCAAATTTGCAAACCAAAACTGTGATGAAGTATAGGTGCTTGCACGGACGGTATGGATCTCTCCGACCTAACGTAGAAATGGTTTTCTTGAACACTGGGCATGAGCAATCCGGGAATTTACTAATTGAGAGTCTATAAACTGCATCCGAATCCGACTCCAAGTCCACGATACATCCAAAACCAGGCTGCGGGATCATGGTCACCTTCAGAATTTTGGCCCGCATTGAGGTGGCAGACTCAATATTCTTCATGTGCTTTGAAGTCATTGCTGGAATGCGTTTCATGTTCTTCGATCTTCTTGACCTAGGGAACACGTCCGGCTTCTCCGGGACTGGAATATGGGACAAGTCTCTTGGTGGGGCAGCATTATTGAAAGTGCGATGCGTAGGAAGCTGTTCTTTTTGGGGTAGTCGGAAGCCCGCATTCTCCAACGCCTCCATTTCATCACGTGTGAGGTTAGTCCCTATCTTAACAGGCCATACTGAAGGAATAGGAGGTCTTTCCTCGCGTAGAGAGAATGGCTCAATCCACTTGCGACGATGACCCTTCACACACCTGTCAATATCATCCGCACAAAAAAAGAACTGATCGATTTTTCGTGGCCCCTCTTGAGGCCGTTGCCATTCTCCGGTGTAAGTTGGAGCTGCGGTCGCCTTCCCCTTCTGAATAATTCGTGAGTCGCATCTTTTTTTACTCTTTCGCATGATACCCCAACAAGCCTTGGAGGAATTCTCCCTCAAACGGGCAATGTGCCACAACCTCTCGTCCACTTTAGTCTCCTGAACAGCGGTCACACGTTCAATACTAGGTCCAGCAAAAGAAGATGGTAATGTCTGTAGCTCCTCAAGTTCATCCTCTTCATGGATAGTACTCAGATCTTCAGCAAGGGCTCGGGTAACCCTTCTCCCAATTCGGGGACGTGAGTAGCTCACGGTGTCAGGTCTGTGCGTTTCATCATCAGCTCCAATCGGAACATCAGCCTTACGTTTCTTGGAACCGAACACCTCAGCCCCCTCAAGGTGGGCGTCTCGGGTACATATCTTTTCAGCTCCTGGAAAGTCAGAAACCGCCCTTGTGAGGCTAGATGGATCGCCGGTTCGTCGAGCTTTATGAGCAACACGAAGTAATAGTTCTTCGGATGTTGGTCCACTACCACCTTTGCCACCCCCGTTGAAGTCGTGGTAACCCACCACTTGGAGGAAAGCACGAACGTAATCATCGACAGCAGCGACGTACAAGTCCCCACCCTTGTTGCCGGACGCTTGCAACCATTTGTTATGGATAGATTCAGCAAGGTTACATGATGGCATCTCCGCGAGCTCCTCTGCAGAATATTTATTTTCCTGCAATGTGTAAAGACATTTGACTTAATTAAAAAAAAAATTGATCACAATATCCAGAGCGGGTTAGCCTTTCGTCACCGAAAGTCTGATCTAAAAATAGAAATTTTTAAAATTCAAATATTTTAAGATGTTATTCATGCAATTGTGAAAAAGAAAAAATAAATGATAAAAAAGTAATTAAAAGTTACGGATTTACTTGACATAAAAGCACGGTACGTAATTGCTACAGAGGTTGCGGACTCACCAGTTCCATGAAGCCACCCCATTGCCTGTATCGGAAGTGCCAGAATGCAAGCCAGTGTTCCAGGTGACCTAATCCAACCTCGGAGGTGGCCTGCGCCGACGCCCACCACGCTCGGATCGCCCAGTACCTTGTCTCCGCCTCTGCCATGGTGCGTGCGTCTTTGTATTGCTTACAAAGATGTCGATGTTGATCCTGCAGCTTGTGCACGATGTATTGTTTGGTGTGTTTCTCTAGTGATTGCGTCCAATGGAAGTAGCAAGTTCGTTCGCGGCCTTCCATAGGCACTTTCGGGTCACCGGAGCCGTAAATGATCCGCACAGCATTCTAGTTGGCTTGCGCACTGTCGGCCATGAACCCTTGAAACTGCGGCGCTTCCACTCCGTTTCTGCCCATGACGTGGTTTAGGTTCTTCCAGAAGACGATTTGAGCTTCTCCATCTTCAGACTGGAAATCACAGCATGCAATAGTTAGAATTCGGCAGATTTTCGAGTCATAAACGTGGCACGCCATGGTGGTCCAGTTCTTGACACGCTTGACATGGTCGAACATCATCCACGCGTGGGACAGGTCGCCTGTGGGCTGCATACGACGAACAAGGTCAACGCCGCTTCCGGGACCGACCTCGGACATCTTGAAAATGAACACTTTGTCACTTTCATCTCCTTGCCCTGGGAATTGGTTACGTTGGATGTAAGCCCAGTTGCTGAGGCCTCAAAGCTTGGTGATCCCATCAAGAACACCGTATCTGCGCAAGTGCTTAAAAGTGGTAATACGATTCCTGACGCTCGGAGAGTTCAGTTCTTTACACTGATCGAAGATAGGTTCTAGTTCCTGGAGGGTGAGCTTGGAGGTTATAGGGTCACCTTCTTCACGGAGAAGTAAGTTTCCAAGCAAGTCCTTACTTGCCTCCATGACTATTTTAGACGTGGTAGCTTGTGGGTTACGTTCTACATGCTCCTCTATTAGCTCATCAATGATTTTACGTGCACATCTGTAGTCCCCGACTTTGACAGGATGTTCGTGGGTACCGATGTGCACACACGCTCGCTCTTGACTCTCCTCTCCGAATACGTAAAAGATTTTAGAAGGGCATAGAGCAACACAAACGGGAGGTTCTTTGCAGATCTTACAGAGCAGTGTTGAAGAAGGAGGAGGCTCTTGGCCAACCGAGAATGGGTCCTTAGTGAAGCCTTCGAACTCCACCTCATTCACCTCAGCTCTACGGTCAGGACGTAGTAAGAAGCCGCAGTTCCCATTGTGGCATTGAAGATAGCCTACACAGTTAGAGTAGCGGAAAGACAACCCGAGGTTGTTACTGATGTTAGTAGTCATTGTCCTGGTCCACACATGACCATCGTATCTTTTGTCCATCCCTTCCATAGATTTTGCTACCTTGACAGCGGTAGTTGGCAAAACGGGAGGGAGAATGTAGAGGACATCACCGTTGAAAGTGGGAGGCAGGAAAGAGACGTTGTAAGTACGAATGGAATGGAAATCGATTTTTTTGAGTATAGTTTTGTTGCGAGACATACTACCTAGTCTACGGAGGGAAGAAAGAATGTTTTTGGGTTTTACGACTTTAGAGGCGAGAAAAGAGTTGGGGGTGGTTCTGAGACTGTGTTCAGAACCAGACGAGGGGGGGAGCTGATTTGATGATAGTCCACGAGACTGCATAGATGCTTTTCTTTCATCGTCAGATGAATCAGAAATATCGATTCGAACTTCGAGTCCGGGTTCGACCTTGACACGACGAAAGAAGGGAACTTGAGTGGAGATGGTAGAAGAACTACGAGGAGTGAGAAGGACGGTGGTGGCGTTCATGACGGACTTCTGTCATGCCGAGCGACCGATATTGTCCCCTTTTGTAGCTTATACATTCTCGATTAATGTCTAAGTCGACTGGTTCGACAAGCACGGAATACTGGACAAGATTAGTGTTTGGATCCAAGACATGTTTCTCTAACCAAATTGAGGACTCATCAAAACCGAAACGAATTGCTAGCCAAGATGGAGTGACTTCAGCCACTCCACCGTCCCCAGGAGAAATGCAGACGGGAGGACTTAAGTCTTCAGACCTAATGGCAATGACGTCAGAAGCAGGAGGTAAGGGTGTGGAGGATGCCATGATAGACGTAGGCGAGGAAATCAACATCAACAAGTGCGCAGAGAAAGACAATCTCAGGTGGGTTTCGAATGTTCAAATACGAGATTTTGGTGTACAGTGTTGGCATAGGTATAGAATACCTATTAGACGTAATTATTATAATAAGACATACAGCTACCGGATTTATTAAATTGTGAGCATGGCGGTTCAAATGCGCAGAACCAATAATAACAACATTGTCTGGACGGACAAATTGCCATTAAGTAGTTAGGATTAAATATAGTGGAGCCGTCAAAAAAATAAGTATCGGTAATGTGTAAAGTGACGGCGGCCGTCGTTGTCAGATATTTACTAAGATAATAGATGCGATTAAGAGTTAACTTAGTTTGGATTGTCAGAAACATTTACAGCGAGATTTTAGGGAATTCGCAGTGTAAGATTAGGGTTTCTTTCCGCGTGGGGAACCTATATAATGGAGTTCTTACTCATAGTTCGACCTCTTCATTTGCAGAGGCAACACTTGGACTCGAAACATTGTACGTGTCTAAGTTATCTTAGTGGAAGCAGTATGGACGAATCTGCTAGCGGTAGTGAGAGAGGAAAGGAGCTAGGCCAGAGAAAGAAGAAGCGTCGGGGAGGTACAAAGTTTACTAATTCTAAAGCGCAGAGGCGGAGCGCTTTGCGTAAGCGCGATGGGACAAGCTGTAGCGGCGATGATCGGGAGCCTGACGCATACGATCTACTGATCAACGATGATGTGCTTCCGCCATTTAGGCGGACTATCAAGATGCGCTCGCTGAACCTCGACAGTGTGCCAGAGAGTGTGGGGACGGACGAAGGTGAAGAAGATGAGGACGAAGAACGTAGCAGGCAATTCAAGACGTCTAGCGAGACTCCTTGCGTGGGAAGGCATGAAGATGGAGGTGTGGACCTTACACATGAGGTAATAAAGAAGTCTATGATCTGATTATGTGTGTTTTTCTAAATGTACGCATATTCTTGACTACGTATATGGCTTAGTAACAGAATCGGTTGTATTTAGGATCGAAAAGGATCGGAAGAGGAAGACGATGCAGCGTCAGATAAAGCAGCAACTTCTGAAGAAAAAAGGGTCATCGATATTGGCGATAGAGCAGAAGACTCTTCTCTGCCGGTGACAGAAGATGAGTTAGCGGATGGATTTGAGACAAGCGTCGAAGATTTAGAGGAGGTACATGAGAAACCCTACTTCCTCGTTCTTCGGGAGGACTTGGGGTGATCAAGTATCGTGAACGAGACTTCTTCTTTCGCAATATAAGCATACAATGCGAGTAATATATCCATAGATTGCAAACATGGTCTTGATAGTGGACTGAATTTTGCGTGACATGCGTATGGAAATGTATGAGAGTAGGATTCGATTATATGTGTTTATTGGAAATTTTTAAACGAGATTCTGATGATTTGTATTAGAATGTTAAAATCAATGAGCATTCGCTTGCTTTGTTGTCATACGTAGAATTCATCGTAATGTCGTTCGCACTACCTTAGTGCGGTAATAAATAATGGATACATTGTATCCTAAAATTAATCGCAAAGTAAGTAATGTAAAATTGAACTAAATAATGGATCTAGTAGTGTAAGTTGCCGAATCATGGCCGTCCGATGGCGACACCATGGCGGCAGGATGCCGGCCCCATGGCGACTTTTTAGCCCTCCGATGGCGGCGCAATGGCCCAATGAAATCGGCCAATGAATTTTTGGCGGTGTGCCTTTAATAATCGGGCGAGGTGCGGCCAAAGCTGCGCCTTCTTTATTTGCAGTGAGTGTCGTGGGACGCCCTCCATCCGCCGAATGGCGGTCCGATCAGTCGGGTACATTCGCCGAGCTTCTCTCCGATGAAGTTATCGGCATCTTTCTCGGACGAATGCGGGGCACATCGGAGCTTCGCCTGGCCATGGATTCGCACGATCCAAACTAGCGCCGCCCCTTGCTCGCACCGACATTATGCACTACCCGCCGTGTTGGATGGATCCGCGTAGTTTAGAGCTCGGCAACATTGTATTTTTAGGAATTGTCGGTGGGCGACAAAAAGTGTTGCGGAGAGATTGTCTCACTCGAGAATAGAATGGAAAGTGAAGATGCTATGACTTGTTTTTTGTGGTCGACTTTTGATGTAGAGAAATCTTATCGGTTCTAGTTCATCCCGGGCCTCGATTTGCTTCTCAAGTGTTAGTGATTTTTGAATTTTGATTCGGGTTGGAGGAAGGAGGACCGCAATTGCTCAAGTGCGGAAGGAGATGGCGAGATTGGGAGAAGCGGGGACGATGTTACGAATCGGTTAGAAGAAGAGAACGTCGAGGTTGATCTTGAGAATGTGAGTACGCAATCCTCCGAGTCCAGCTTGTTCGCGGAGTTCTACACGGAATATTACAGAGCCTCTCGTTGTCCATCCAAACGAGATTCAATCAAAACTCGCGCCGAATTGGAGGCATTCTACTTCAATAGGTTTGGTGAGTATGACATCTATGAACGCGCAAAACTTCTTACTCTTTGTGGTGGTGACTTTGGAACTTCGGGCCATCTCTCGATCGGCATGTTCGTGCTCATGGTGGCCGTGTTCATCGTCTATTCGTCATCGTGGTGGCCATGTTCATCGTTTTGGATCCGCTTTTGATTGTGTTCCTCGAAGGTCTGCACGCACATGGTATCGAAGTGGCACCGATTCGGTGCCTCGTTACCATCTACGATCCGCACGTTCTTCCTCGTGGTGGCAATGTCCATCATCTGTTCGTCATCGTGCTGGCCATGATCATCGTTGTTGGTCCTGATTTTGATTGTGTTGCTCGAAGGTCTGCACTCACAAGGTTACAGAAGTTGCACCAGGTCGGTGCCTCGTTGCCATCTCTGATCCGCATGTTCGTCCTCGTGGTGGCAATGTTCATCGTCTGTTCGTCCTCGTGGTGGCCATGTTCAACGTTGTTAGTCCTGCTATTGCTTGTGTTGCTGGAAGGGGAGCCCTGTGTGCACTCACATGGTGACAGAAGTGGAACAAGGACGGAGCCTTGGAGCCCAGTGAGATCAGCATATTCGTCCTCCTGGTGTGCATGTTCAACGTATGTTCGTCCTCGTGTTGGCCATGTTTATTGTTGTTGATCCTGCATTTGATGGTGATGCTCGAAGGGGAGCCCTGTCTGCAGTCACATGGTAACAGAAAAGGCACCATGAGGGAGGCTTGGGGCCCCGTGTGATCAGCATGCTCGTCGCGTGGTGGCCTTGTGCATGGTCTGTTCGTCCTCGTGGTGGTCATTTTTATCGGTGTTGGTCCTGGTTTTGAGTGTGTTGATCACAGGGGAGCACTCTGGCATCGAAGTGGAGTGCTGCCTGCCAGCCTCGCGGTGACGAAAGGCTGGGGGGGCGCTGCCTCTGTATTGATTTTGAATTTGAAATGCACGAGTTGGTGGCCGTGTTCCTCCTTTTTTTGTTATGCTGTTCGCTATCTTCGTGGAAGTGAGGCCCTCCTGGTGGCCATGTTCATCGTCTACTCGTCCTCGTGGTGGCCATGTTCAACGTTGTTAGTCCTGCTATTGCTTGTGTTGCTGGAAGGGGAGCCCTGTGTGCACTCACATGGTGACAGAAGTGGAACAAGGACGGAGCCTTGGAGCCCAGTGAGATCAGCATGTTCGTCCTCCTGGTGTGCATGTTCAACGTATGTTCGTCCTCGTGTTGGCCATGTTTATTGTTGTTGATCCTGCATTTGATGGTGATGCTCGAAAGGGAGCCCTGTCTGCAGTCACATAGTAACAGAAAAGGCACCATGAGGGAGGCTTGGGGCCCCGTGTGATCAGCATGCTCGTCATCGTGGTGGCCTTGTGCATGGTCTGTTCGTCCTCGTGGTGGTCATTTTTATCGGTGCTGGTCCTGGTTTTGAGTGTGTTGATCACAGGGGAGCACTCTGGCCCCGAAGTGGAGTGCTGCCTGCCAGCCTCGCGGTGACGAAAGGCTGGGGGGGCGCTGCCTCTGTATTGATTTTGAGTCTGAAATGCACGAGTTGGTGGCCGTGTTCCTCCTTTTTTTTGTCATCATGTTCGTTATCTTCGTGGAAGTGAGGCCCTCCTGGTGGCCATGTTCATCGTCTACTCGTCCTCGTGGTTGCCATGTTCATCGTTGTTCGTCCTGGTCTTGATGGTGATGCTCGAAGGGGAGCCCTGTCTGCACTGACATGGGAACAGAAGTGACACCATGAGGGTGGCTTGGGGCCCCGTGTGATCAGCATGCTCGTCATCGTGGTGGCCTTGTGCATGGTCTGTTCGTCCTCGTGGTGGTCATTTCTATCGGTGTTGGTCCTGGTTTTGAGTGTGTTGATCACAGGGGAGCACTCTGGCCTCGAAGTGGAGTGCTGCCTGCCAGCCTCGCGGTGACGAAAGGCTGGGGGGGCGCTGCCTCTGTATTGATTTTGAGTTTGAAATGCACGAGTTGGTGGCCGTGTTCCTCCTTTTTTTTTGTCATCATGTTCGTTATCTTCGTGGAAGTGAGGCCCTCCTGGTGGCCATGTTCATCGTCTACTCGTCCTCGTGGTTGCCATGTTCATCGTTGTTCGTCCTGGTCTTGATGGTGATGCTCAAAGGGGAGCCCTGTCTGCACTGACATGGGAACAGAAGTCACACCATGAGGGTGGCTTGAGGCCCCGTGTGATCAGCATGTTCGTCATCGTGGTGGCCTTGTGCATGGTCTGTTCGTCCTCGTGGTGGTCATTTCTATCGGTGTTGGTCCTGGTTTTGAGTGTGTTGATCACAGGGGAGCACTCACATCGTAATTTGAGAGGGCTGGATGTCTGTTATTGGAACTGGTGGTAGTGATTTTGGGGGAGAAATGAGCCTTGCATGGCACTCTGGCATCGAAGTGGAGTGCTGCTTGCCTGCCTTTCGTCCACGCAAGGCTGGGGGAAGCTAGCTCGTTTGTGATTTTCGTTATTGCTTTTTGGCACTTTTGTGAAGTTCGTGCAGCACATTTTACGGGGTTGAACATTGAAAGTTAGAAGTTCGGCTAAGTTGAGCCCCGATCTTGGTTTTCTTTGTGGATGTAGTGCTTTGTTTTTTGTTTTTGGGGTTGAAGTGGAGCGTTGTTCCTGGTTTGCTTGGTTCAAGTGTTGCCATCATTTTCTTTTTCTAGTTTGGAATTTCATACTCATTGTTCCATTACATATAACTACTTGGTATATGAAAGTTAATGTTGAATATTGGTGTTCGCTCACTGGGATATTACTTACCTTTGATTTTTTGAGGTTTTGCAGGATCCGTTGAAGCGACAGAAAGTTCATCGTGAGGAGGATTCTGATGCTGAGAGCGATTTGTCAACTCTAAGAGATCATGTCATGGCTGTAGTAGAGTCTCGTCGTTTAGTGATACCTTTGTCTTCTGTACCCGAAACTCCTCCTCCGTCCTCCCTTGTCCGCCTCACTTCACGTGTTGACGTTGATCGGGTTGCACGAGCGGTTAACATGCAAAGTAACCAAAATGAGGCCAAAGCTAGACGTACTCACGCAAATGCATTAGCAAGAGTTACCCCAAGACGCTCTCCCCGGCTTGCCGCAAAATTGCGCTCAACTTAATTGTATTGTCAGATGATTTTATGACTTTATCATGAACTTAATTATAAAGTCGTTGTGTTTCTTATATCTTGTCGCTTTGTTAACTTGACACATTCTTATATTTTTGCGTGTTGTGTTGTACTTGGTTTCTATAATGCCAGATGAACATAGCTCAAGTCCATACCGATGAAGATGACAATACCACCCCGCCTCTTCCTCCTTCTCCACGAGCTCTCTCGTGCGTTAGAGATGAACACGATCGTGAATCTCTCCCAAATGATGGTAACCTTTGCGGTGGAGTCCCGGAAGAGTGTCCTTCTGAAATTCACCGTCATCCTCAAGCGTTGCAAGAACATGATGGACTGGACACTATTTCCGAAGATGAAGACACTCCGTTGCCTGGGAGTGTCAATGTTGGAATCGTCCATATGCCAACTCATCTTCAAGATAAAGATCCCGATTGGAGTGCAAATGAAATGAGAATGATTCACAAAAGTGACTCCATTGCGATCATTAACAGGTTTCGATTCAAACCTGTTAAAAAGTCTCGCATGCTAATTCCTTTGTGTCGTCTCGTGTGTTATCCTAAGGTTCGTCCTATATCGGAACAAGACGTGAGGAAGCTGGAGAACGAGTTCAGCAAAGGCTATCGGGAAGGGGATCGGGTGATGTACGTTTCTCCCTTTGATAGGAAAGGGAGAGAGAAAACGGTTGGTGCCGATGATGCAGTGTGGTCGAATCCTCTCTGGAAAGCTGCAAATGACGAGTTCGAGGCGATGCTCGAGTCTGATCCCGATCTCCAACATCTCAGTGGCAAGTATTATTATGTGTACGAAGGTAACCACCGTGTGACTGCCTGGATGCGTCACATTGAAAGGTACCACAAGATGGATCCATCTTGGTATATCTCAGTCGACTGCATCGTTCTCGATGCTCGTGGAGAGAGCAATCTCCTTTTAGACGCCATGAACGACATAAATTGGTAAGTACTTGCATCATTCATTCGAATAACTCCATTTCTATACTTTCACTTCGCTATTTCTAAATTCTGATTCCGCTTTGTAGGTCTACCGAGCATGACCATGTCGAAGACGGTCTGTGCGCAAAATTACAACGCATGAGAAAATTTGGAAAATTGAAACTCGAGGACTTCAAGGACCTTATCTCCCCCGAGGATTACAGAATCTGCAAAAACGCTAAAGCCAAAAAAGAAACTTGGTATCCGGTTACACTTGACGTTTTCGTCAAATTCTTGTATGCGGTAGGTTGATTTTCATGTGCTTTGTCGTATTTATTTTTGTTTGGGTCTTCGCACCTTCTAACTACTTCTGAAATTTTATACAGAGGAGGTTAGCGAAAGCATCGGACGAGGCGGAAGCATCTTACTACGCCAGTGTCCCTAAGGATAAACAAACAGGGCCGGGAGTCTGGAGTGCCATGGATAACGCCATCAAATCAGAAATTAAATCGATTCGTGGCAAGAATTTTGACAAAATGGTCGCTGTCGCCAACAACAAACTTGGGAAAGTATTCCCAAAAGAGGTTTACTTCGCTTTCTACTCGATTACAATATTAGCGTAATGGTCTTTTAGTCCTATATCACAATTGAAATTTGTCAATCTCCTTCACGTGCAGATTTACTCTCACTACAGCAATAACCAGAAACCGGATATGACGATTGATCGTTTGCAAATGGTAGCGACCACAAACGTTCACTTCGATTTCAAGGGAAAGTGGCTACAATGGTGGAACTCATCATCTGAAGTTCGTCGATCTGTGCATTTTCCAGAAGAACGTCCAATGAAAGATAAAACATTGCTTGCTTTCCTACATCGCGCATCTCTTTGGGCTTAGGTAACTTAAAGGATTTTCCTGTTTTTTGTATAATATTGTCGTTACAATATTTTTCATTCTAACATAATTTCTTCTTTTCCAGCTAGAGCAATCCCTTTCATCTGAATTGCTGAAACTAGTCGAGAATGACAATCTCAACATTCAATGGAATGATTCCGTCTTAAAACCATCCGCGTACGTTGAGAAGTGGAGGTTGCTTTTATGGGAGAAGGCGTTTGGGAACTACCTTTCTCTTGATGCTAGCCCGAGGTTCATGAAAGGCTCCGATCTTCAAAAGATTGGTGGTGGCAAAGTTACAATAAAACGTCTTTTATTCCGGTATGTATTTCGACCATCTTTTCAATGTCACATATTTTTTTAAAAACATTCAATTATGTCATTCTAATTTATTCTCGTAAATGTAGGTATTTGAAACAAGAGCTTCTTGCGAAAGGAGCACTAGCTTCTTGGGCCATTCCGGTCGAGTTCGATGACGTTTCCGTGTCCAACGATCCCTCCACCTTCTTCTCTGGTGATCAACAGAAACGGTTTTCCACAACACAGTTACTGACTGGTGGTTGGTTTCTAGAGTGCCAGGATAACTACGTTCATAAGGAGGAGAAGCATCTGATTCGAAACCTCCGTACAAGCGCTGCTGGCACCGCACCTATGGAGATAGACAACGATGACGACGATGAGGACCTCTCAATATTGCCAGCCGCACCTGCCCCTCTCTCTTCACCTCCTTCTGCTCAACCGCTCAAACGTCGTGCCAACAAAAAACGACGCAACGGTGTAGCGGAGCCTGTAGTTGATCTTCAGGAAGAATCCGAAGAAATGGCTCCCCTCGCTGAAGACATTCAAGGTCCAGAAGAAGCTGATTTGACTCAGGCATCAGAAGGAGCAACCAACAATGCAAGTAGACGCGGTCGACAACTGACTCAGCTTTCTGCAGGCGCTCTTACAAATGCAGGGTCCCCTCCTCAATCTGTCACAGCCGACCACAACTCCGGAAAGAAGTTTGCTTCACTCCCATTTCTTGAACCGAAGCATGTTGGTGAGTGTTTGTCTTCAGAGATTACTATTTCTCTTCCAATGTACTTGGAAAAGGGGGACATCGGAGCTTCTGTTCAAAGGGCAGCTCATGAAACAAAACATTGGGACACACAAGTCATGGACATCATCAACCACATCAGAAAGGTATTGAGTCTTAAATTTTTTATTATATGCGTTTCTTGCCTAAGTTCTGATGGGAACTCATCGCTTATAACATGTGTAAGTTTTTGTGGTTTCTAAAGATTGGCAAGGACAGGAAGTACCCATGTAAGGAGATGGGTACGAAACACCCGCATCCCGGCATTGATCTCCTCTATGCAGACGTTCCCGAGAACTTACCCGTGCCTGACGTGTCGCCCGTCGAAATCCCTTCATGGAACAAGCGAGAGAAAAGCTACTTCGAGAGTGTGTTCTTTTTTGCTTTCTACAACTTGACAGATGACGGTGCGATACTTGTTATGCATCCCAAGGACCGTCGAGTCGAGAAAGCTCTGGATGCCGAGTCAAAGGCTTTCGAATTCCGAATGGTGCGAGATTGGTGGGGATATAATCCCATGCCAATGGCCTCGACGAACCCCCACGTGAAAACGGTATGGTCTTCATACTGCATTCAGATCATCATTCATCATTATTTACAATGCTTTTTTAAATCACTCTCATGAATTGAATTTTGCAGACTCACAACTTCCACATAAAGGTATTTGTTCGGAAGTCTTTTGCCACCAGATTCTCCATACGACAGGTTGCAAAAGAGTACACAGGTGTCCCGATTCTTCCCGATGAGGAGGATCATGTTTTTAATTTTGCGAGCAATGACTCCATTCGTAAGAAGGAAGATGGTACTGCGTAGCGTGGCTCGCGAGAGAAGGACCCCTCCTTCATCCAATGTTTCATTGATTCTCTCACCGACGAGCGGGGAATCGTCTTTGACTGGAGCCCTAGTACAGGTTAGTTGTTGCTTATACGAACTCTCATTTAACTCATTCAATGTTGTAGTTCTGATGTTGGTTTCTGGTATGTAGGTGCTTCCGTGATTGCGTGCGCGCGATCGAACCGTCATCTCATTGCTGTTGAAGCAGATGAAGAGATATTTGATGGACTTCTATCGGCATACGTGGATGGTACTGCTTTCGAGGAAGAAAGCGGCGATTCGGATCCAGTTTATAACTACGACAGCGACACTTCTGAACCGCTTCAGAAGAAGCAACGCCCAACATTTTGTGCGTACTTATATCTTACTTTTTCCCCTTCTATTGTTACCTTCACTTGCTAATAATTCATTGGTATTGACTTTTTCTGTACTTTTAGGATCGCAGGTTCCAATCGACGCTTGATTGGCGACGCTAGTCTCTACAACAGTCCTTCGCAAACTTTCACCCTACCATCTTATGCGGAGCAGATAGCTCAGGAATTTGTGGCTGCCCCTTCTCCCGTCTTATCGGACAGTAGTAGACGTCGACGCTTTAGCTCGAGAGTGCTTGCGTTTATAGACGATGAGGCTGATCAGTTTGACCATCACTTTAATGGTCGTTCACCATCAACTTCTTAGTAGTTTTTATTTTCCTGGTTTGGTTCGGACTACGTAGGGATATAGTCCTACGGCATTGGTCATACATGTGGTTTTATTATACGTTTTTATATCTATATATGATGTTTACCTATTACTCATGGAAGTTTAACGCTTTCTTAATTTATATCTAAATGTTCAAGTTCTAAACTCAATGCAAACTAAAAGTTTCTGAACGTTTCTTTATTTTCAATTGAAGTGATTGAGTCTAGCCAATGTTGGTAGGGGCTCTAGTTCACTGTTTGTATAGCTCAGGATAGCTGCCTTACGACGCACTGCAACGCTCAAACGACACCGAGGAGAATCGAACTCGGACCACTACAATGCCACGTGAATGTCTTTTTGTACACCTTACAAGGAGATACGGAAAGACGACTTGAATTTATAAATTTCACATTATAAATACAGAAAAAAATTTACATATAATTTTTATTAGTGCCATAGGAAATTGATGACGTCAGCCCTAATGATACTATACATATTATAATAATTATAGTAAATTTTTTGATATCCTAATGGGCCCTCCCCGATTTTGGTTAAAGTTTTGTATTTGAGAGTGAACGAGGCTAGTATATGCTTTGAATTGTACGGGTTACATATGATGATGTAAACATTAATTTAATTAACTTCTACTTAAACTTACAAATGTTGAATATTTATGGATTATTGTAGGACCTCATTACCATGCAAAGAAATGCATGAAGGACCTATATCCACGGTTTTGGGTACTTTTATGCCTAAAAATAACCATTTTAAAATTTCAAGACCACCCATTCCATGGTAATAGGGCCATTAACATTTGAATTATTTTTTTCTCACCGCTCAAACTTTACCGCTCACCGCTCACCGCTCACCGCTCAACGCTCACACCGGTGGTTTCCCCACCTCAGAGGGCCGAAATTCTTGTTTTTTTTTTCATTTGAACCCCTCTTCTGCATGCCATCATGTTGGCTGTAATCGCACATGGTTTTTGTTTCGTGACCTGGTCGTGTTGCTTCCTCCTTGCTGGTCCTGGGTACCCCCTCTTCCCTGCTAGACCTGCTCCCAGCTTGTCCTCCTAGCTCCTCGACCTTGTCCATGCTCGTCGTGATTGGTCCCTGCTTGTCCCGCTAGTCTTGGATTCGTGGCCTCCTCGTGTTGAGTTGGAGGTTCAGTTTGGGAAGAATTGCCTGTAATGCTCCGGGGAGTGACAGCCATGCATTGAAGCAAGGTTGACCTCGGAGGACCCGAGTCTGTTATTTTCAAGTTTGATTCTCTTTCCTTAATGCTCTCATGCTGAGTTTGAGCTCAGCTGGTCCTCGTTGCAGAGGATGTACCTGGGTTTGTGGCCTCCTCGTTCTGATTGGGAGGTTCAGGTTGGGAGGACGGCCTGAAATGCTCCAGGGATTGACAGCCTTGCGTGGACGCAAGGCTGACCCCGGAGGGCCCAAATTCTTGATTATTTTTCATTTCAATCCCTCTTCTGCATGCAATCATGTTGACTGTGATCGCAGATGGTGTTCGTTTCATGACTTCCTCGTGTTGCTTCCTCCTTGTTGGACATGGTTGCTCCCTCTTCCCTGCTCGTCCTGCTTCCAGCTCGTCCCGCTTCATCCTCGACCTGGCCCATGCTCGTCGTGATTGTTCTCTGCCCATCCCGCTCGTCCAAGTTTCGTGGTCAAAATTGATTGTTTTTTTAATTTGATTCTCTTCTCTTCAAGCTTTCATGCTCAAATTGAGCTGAGCTGGTCCTCGTTGCAGAGGGTGTTCCTGGATTCGTGGCATTCACGTGGTGTTTGGGAGGGTGACTGTCATCACAGATGGTGTTCGTTTCGTGACCTGCTCGTGTTGCTTCCTCCTTGCTGGACCTGGGTGCTCCGTCTTTCCTGCTCGTCCTGCTCTGTTAACTTCTTGCTTGCTACTCGACCTTGTCCATGCTCGTCGTGATTGGTCCCTGCACGTCCCGCTCGTCCTAGTTTCGTGGCCGCCTTGTGTTCAGTTGGAGGTTCAGATTGGGAGAACGGCCTGAATTGCTTCGGGGCGTGACAGCCTTGCGTGGACGCAAGGCTGACCCCGGGGGGCCAAAATTTTGTATTTTTGAATTTGATTCTCTTTTCTTGATGCTCTCATGCTGAGTTTGAGCTCAGCTCGTCCTCGTTACAGAAGATGTACCTGGATTCGTGGCCTCTTCGTGGCGTTTGGGAGGTTCAGGTTGGGAGAATGGCCTAAAATGCTCCGGGGAGTGACAGCCTTGCGTGGACGCAAGGCTGACCTCGGAGGGCCCAAATTCTTGTTCTCTTTTCATTTCAATCCCTCTTCTGCATGCCATCAGGGTGACTGTCATCGCAGATGGTGTTCGTTTCGTGACCTGCTCGTGTTGCTTCCTCCTTGCTGATCCTGGGTGCTCCGTCTTCCCTGCTCGTCCTGCTCTGTTAACTTCCTGCTTGCTACTCGACCTTGTCCATGCTCGTCGTGATTGGTCCCTGCACGTCCCGCTCGTCCTAGTTTCGTGGCCGCCTTGTGTTCAGTTGGAGGTTCAGATTGGGAGAACGGCCTGAATTGCTCCGGGGCGTGACAGCCTTGCGTGGACGCAAGGCTGACCTCGGAGGGGCCCAGTTTTTTATCTCTGTCATTGATTCTCTTTCGTTGACGCTCTCATGCCCAGTTTCGGCTCAGCTGGTCCTCGTTGCAGACGATGTACTTATGATTCGTGCCCTTCTAGTGGTGATTGGGAGGTTCAGGCAGGGAGAACGGCCTGAAATGATCCGGGGAGTGACAGCCTTGCGTGGACGCAAGGCTGACCCCGGAGGGCCCAATTTTATATTTTTAAAGTTTGATTCTCTTTCCTTGATGCTCTTCTACTGAGTTTGAGCTCAGCTGGTCCTCGTTGCAGAGGATGTACCTGGAATCCTGGCCTCTTCGTGGCGTTTGGGAGGTTCAGGTTGGGATAACGGCCTGAATTGCTCCGGGAAGTGACAGCCTTGCGTGGACGCAAGGCTGACCCCGGAGGGCCCAAGTTTTGTATGTTTAAAGTTTGATTCTCTTTTCATGATGCTCTCATGCTGAGTTTGAGCTCAGCTCGTCCTCGTTACAGAGGATTTACCTGGATTCGTGGCCTTTTCGTGGCGTTTGGGAGGTTCAGGTTGAGAGAACGGCCTAAAATGCCCCGGAAAGTGACAGCCTTGGTCCTGGGTGCTCCGTCTTCCCTGCTCGTCCTGCACTGAAATCTTCCTGCTTGCTACTCGACCTTGTCCATGCTCGTCGTGATTGGTCCCTGCACGTCCCGCTCGTCCTAGTTTCGTGGCCGCCTTGTGTTCAGTTGGAGGTTCAGATTGGGAGAACGGCCTGAATTGCTCCGGGGAGTGACAGCCTTGCGTGGACGCAAGGCTGACCTCGGAGGGGCCCAGTTTTTTATCTCTTTCATTGATTCCCATTCGTTGATGCTCTCATGCCCAGTTTCGGCTCAGCTGGTCCTCGTTGCAGAGGATGTTCTTGAATTCGTGCCCTTCTAGTGGTGTTTGGGAGGTTCAGATTGGGAGAACGGCCTGAAATGCTCCGGGGAGTGACAGCCTTGCGTGGACGCAAGGCTGACCCCGGAGGGCCCAAAATTTGAATTTTTAAAGTTTGATTCTCTTTCCTTGATGCTCTCATGCTGAGTTTGAGCTCAGCTGGTCCTCGTTGCGGAGGATGTACCTGGATTCGTGGCCTCTTCGTGGCGTTTGGGAGGTTGAGGTTGGCACAACGCCTGAAAGTCTCCGGAGAGTGACAGCCTTGCGTGGACGCAAGGCTGATCTCTGAGGGCCCGATTTTGTTTTTATTCTCTTTCCTTGATGCTACCTCGTGTTGAGTTGGAGGTTCAGTTCGGAAAGAATAGCCTGAAATGCTCCGGGGAGTGACAGCCTTGCGTGGACGCAAGGCTGACCTCGGAGGGCCAATTCTTTTTTTTATTCTCTTTCCTTCATGCTTTCATGCTGAGTTTGAAGCTTTGAGCTAAGCTGGTCCTCGTTGCAGAAGATGTACCTGGATTCGCTTGTCCTGCTACCTCCTCGACCTGACCCATGCTCGTAGTGATTCGTCCCTGCTGGTCCCACTCGTCCAAGTTTCGTAGGCTCCTCGTGTTGAGTTGGAGGTTCAGTTTGGGAAGAGTTGCCTGAATTGCTTCGGGGAGTGACAGCCTTGCGTGGACGCAAGGCTGACCTCAGAGTGCTTAATTTTATTTTTCTTGAAGTTTGATCCTGTTCCTTGATGCTCTCATGTTTCGTTTGAGCCCAGCTCGACCTCGTTGCAGGGAATGTACATGCGATTCGTGGCCTCCTCCTCGTGAATGGAAGGTTCAGTTTGGGGTGAATAGCTTGAATTGCTCCGGGGAGTGACAGCCTTGCGTGGACGCAAGGCTGACCTCGGAGGGCCCAAATTTTTGCTTTTTTGATCAGCCAATCCCTCTTCTGCATGCAATCATGTTGACTGTGATCGCAGATGGTGCCCGTTTCATGACCTGCTCGTGTTACTTCGTCCTTGTTGGTCCTGTTGCTCCCTCTTCCCTGCTCGACCTGCTCGTCCTGCTAGCTCCTTGACCTTGTCCATGCTCGTCGTGATTGGTCCCTGCTGGTCCCGCTCGTCCAAGTTTTGTAGGCTCCTCGTGTTGAGTTGGAGGTTCAGTTTGAGAAGAATTGCCTGAACTGCTTCGGGGAGTGACAGCCTTGCGTGGACGCAAGGCTGAGTTCGGAGTGCCCAATTTTATATTTCTTTAAGTTTGATCCTGTTCCTTGATGCTCTCATGTTTCGTTTGAGCCCAGCTCGACCTCGTTGCAGGGAATGTACATGCGTTCGACCTCGTTGCAGGGAATGTACATGCGTTTCGTGGCCTCCTCCTCGTGAATGGAAGGTTCAGTTTGGGGTGAATAGCTTGAATTGCTCCGGGGAGTGACAGCCTTGCGTGGACGCAAGGCTGACCTCGGAGGGCCCAAATTTTTGCTTTTTTGATCAGCCAATCCCTCTTCAGCATGCAATCATGTTGACTGTGATCGCAGATGGTGCCCGTTTCATGACCTGCTCGTGTTACTTCGTCCTTGTTGGTCCTGGTCCTCCCTCTTCCCTGCTCGACCTGCTCGTCCTGCTAGCTCCTTGACCTTGTCCATGCTCGTCGTGATTGGTCCCTGCTGGTCCCGCTCGTCCAAGTTTTGTAGGCTCCTCGTGTTGAGTTGGAGGTTCAGTTTGAGAAGAATTGCCTGAACTGCTTCGGGGAGTGACAGCCTTGCGTGGACGCAAGGCTGAGTTCGGAGTGCCCAATTTTATATTTCTTTAAGTTTGATCCTGTTCCTTGATGCTCTCATGTTTCGTTTGAGCCCAGCTCGACCTCGTTGCAGGGAATGTACATGCGTTCGACCTCGTTGCAGGGAATGTACATGCGTTTCGTGGCCTCCTCCTCGTGAATGGAAGGTTCAGTTTGGGGTGAATAGCTTGAATTGCTCCGGGGTGAGTGACCTTGCGTGGGACGCAAGGCGACCTCGGAGGGCCCAAATTTTGCTTTTTGATCGCCCAATCCTCTTCAAAGATGCAATCATGTTGATTGTGATCGTGAGATGGTGCCCGTTTCATGACCTGCTTTCGTGTTACTTCGTCCTTGTTGGTCTGGTCCTCCTCTTCCCCTCGCTCGACCTGCTCGTCTGCTAGCTCCTTGACCTTGTCCATGCTCGTCGTGATTGGTCCCTGCTGGTCCCGCTCGTCCAAGTTTTGTAGGCTCCTCGTGTTGAGTTGGAGGTTCAGTTTGAGAAGAATTGCCTGAACTGCTTCGGGGAGTG
Source organism: Bryum argenteum (assembly GCA_037043015.1). Lineage (NCBI taxonomy): Eukaryota > Viridiplantae > Streptophyta > Bryopsida > Bryales > Bryaceae > Bryum > Bryum argenteum. Next base: position 10,271,302 of record CM073323.1, on the reverse strand, counting down.
ACAGCCTTGCGTGGACGCAAGGCTGAGTTCGGAGTGCCCAATTTTATATTTCTTTAAGTTTGATCCTGTTCCTTGATGCTCTCATGTTTCGTTTGAGCCCAGCTCGACCTCGTTGCAGGGAATGTACATGCGTTCGACCTCGTTGCAGGGAATGTACATGCGTTCGACCTCGTTGCAGGGAATGTACATGCGTTCGACCTCGTTGCAGGGAATGTACATGCGTTTCGTGGCCTCCTCCTCGTGAATGGAAGGTTCAGTTTGGGGTGAATAGCTTGAATTGCTCCGGGGAGTGACAGCCTTGCGTGGACGCAAGGCTGACCTCGGAGGGCCCAAATTTTTGCTTTTTTGATCAGCCAATCCCTCTTCAGCATGCAATCATGTTGACTGTGATCGCAGATGGTGCCCGTTTCATGACCTGCTCGTGTTACTTCGTCCTTGTTGGTCCTGGTCCTCCCTCTTCCCTGCTCGACCTGCTCGTCCTGCTAGCTCCTTGAGCTTGTCCACATGTGCTCGTCGTGATTGGTCCCTGCTCGTCCCGCTCGTCAGTTTCGTGGCCTTCCCGTGTTGGGTTGGAGGTTCAGTTCGGGAAGAATGGCCTGAATTGCTCTGGGGAATGCCAGCCTTGCGTGGACGCAAGGCTGGCCCCGGAGGACTCAATTTTTATTTTTAAAAATTCGATTCTCTTCCCTTGATGCTCTCATGTTCAGTGTGAGATCAGCTGGTCCTCGTTGCAGAGGATGTACATGCGTTTCGTGGCCTCATGCTCGTGAATGGGTGGTTCAGTTTGGGGAGGCTAATATCAATCATACTCTTGTACTGCGTTTTTGGGGTAGGTTATTCTTTACATGTTTGTTTTTATTTCTCCTTTCTAAATGTTTGTACGTGGGATTGCAGGATCCTAAAAACGTTCTCAAGAAGATTGCCGTTGGGGAGGAAGAAGATTCTGACGCTGATAGTGACTTATCACAGCTTAGAGTTCATGTACAGAAAGTAGTTGAGTCTCGACGTTTGGTTGTAGCATTGTCGTCGGTTCCAGTAACGCCCCCCCCTGCTTCTCCTGTCCGTCAAACTTCAAGTGACGTTGATCGGGTTGCACGGGCAAGTTACATGCGAACATATTATGCACAAGCAAAAGCACGTCGTCTGAAAGCAAAGGCATTGGCTAGAGTTGCTCCACGACGTTCTCCACGACTTGCAGCAAAGTCCAAGACGGAATAGATCTTTATTCGATTTATATCATACTTTATTGTTAACTTCATCATATAACAATTTTGTGATTGAATCCATATTTTACTTTCATCTCGACATATTCTTCTTATGTAGTTGCATTGTTGTACTTGTTTTTTTTCTTGACAGATGGCATTATCACCAGCCTCTCCAGTCGACGTCGATGAGGATGTTCAACCTCCTCTTACTGATCAAAATGATAACATCATTGGTGATGACGAAATCATTCAACAACAACAACGACTAGAAGGCTCGAGCGATGCGGTCCTTCATGAAAGTCCATCGGAAGTTGCCCATCAAACATTCGATGCTGATGACGGAGAGGTTTCTCTTAGCGATGATGAGGAACCTGCATTGCCGGGAAGTGTCAATGTCGGGATTGTCCACATGCCACCTCATCTCCAAAACAAAGATCCGGACTGGAGTGCAAATGAGATGCGAATGATTCACAAGAGTGATTCAATCGCCATCATCAACAGGTTGCGATACAAACCTGTGAAGAAGTCTCGCATGCTAATTCCTTTGTGTCGTCTTATTTGTTATCCTAAGGTTCGACCAATCTCGGAACAAGACGTCAGAAAATTGGAGAATGAGTTCAACAAAGGGTATCGCGAGGGCGACCGAGTCATGTACGTTTCTCCTTTCGATAGGAAGGGGAGAGAAAAACTTGTTGATGCCGGAGATGATGTGTTCACTGATACGCTTTGGAAAGAGGCGAATGACGAGTTTGACAAGACGTTGCGCTCGGATCCAGATCTCCATCAACTCATCGGCAAGTACTTCTACGTTTATGAAGGTAACCATCGTGTTACGGCGTGGATGCGGCACATCGAAAGGTACCACAAGCTTGATGCTTCGTGGCATATCTTGGTCGACTGTATCATCCTTGATGCTCGGGGAGAAAGCAGTTTGCTCCTCGACGTCATGAATGACATCAACTGGTAAGAGGGAATTTCATTTTCTTCTTCAATTTCAATTTGTTATATATTTTATCGTCCTACAACGTTACTTATGTCTGATTCCGCTATATAGGTCTACAGAACATGACCATGTTGAAGATAGCCTATGTGCTAAACTTCAACGCATGAGGAAATTCGGTAAGCTGAAACTGCATGATTTCAAAGATCTCATAAGTCCGGAGGACTACAGAATTTGCAAGAACGCCAAGGCGAAAAAAGAAACTTGGTACCCAGTCACCCTAGACGTATTCGTTAAGTTTTTGTATTCGGTAAGTACTCGTTACATGTGTTTGTCTATTGTACGTAATATTTAAGTTTTCGCATTTTCTTAATATTGGATTGTCCTTTGTACAGAGGAGGTTAGCCAAAGCCTCGGACGATGCTGAGACTGCTTACTATGCCAGTGTCCCGAAAGAGAAGCAATCGGGGCCGGGAGTCTGGAGTGCCATGGATAATGCGATCAAAGCAGAAATAAAAGCAATCCGTGGCAAAAATTTCGACAAGATGGTAGCAGTGGCGAATTACAATCTTGGGAGAGCGTTCCCAAAAGAGGTGTGTATGTCAATTTGTTAAGCTTCCTTTTGCGCCTATACATGATTGCTTTCTAATCCTAAATTCTGTAATCGAATCCGTTTTGTGTACAGATTTATGCACACTACAGCAAAAATCTTAAACCGGATATGACAATCGATCGCTTGCACATGGTAGCAACTACCAATGTTCACTTCGATTTCAAAGCGAAGTGGTTGCAATGGTGGAACTCCTCGAACGATGTTCGTCGATCAGTCCACTTCCCGGAGGACCGCCCTATGAAGGATAAGAGTTTGATTACTTTTCTCCATCGCGCTTCTCTATGGGCACAGGTAATTTGGTCTCTACTTTTGTGTATGCCTTACTATTGCCATCTGAATAATTCATTTTTTAACGAGCTCTATGTATTTGCAGTTAGAGAAATCTCTTGAAAGTGAATTGGAGAAGCTTATCGAGAAACATAATCTCAACATTCAGTGGTCGGAGGCCGTCCTCAAGCCATCCGCCTATGTTGAGAAGTGGAGGTTGCTGTACTGGGAGAAGGCATTTGCCAACTACCTTGCTCCAAATGCCAGCCCAAAATTCATCAAAGGCACGGATATTCATAAGATTGGGGGTGGCAAAGTCACCATCAAACGATTGTTATTCCGGTATGCCATCTGCTACCTATTTTCTACTAACAATTTCTGTTTCACATATGCAATTCCAATGTTCTAATTTGCTCATTTGTTTGTAGGTATTTGAAGCAAGAGCTGCTTGCTAAGGGAGCATTAGCTTCATGGTCCATTCCTTTGGAGTTGGAAGACGTTGCGGTCACAAACGATCCCTCGAGCTTCTTCTCTGAATCCCAACAGAGGCAATTCACTAACGCACAGTTGCAGACAGGGGGTTGGTTCCTTGAATGTCAGGCTAACTTCGTGCACAAGGAGGAGAAAGAACTTGTTCGAAATCTGGGTTCACTTGGAGCTGACGATGCACCCATGGAGATCGATGATGATGAGGACAACGACGTCTCGATTCTACCAACCGCACCGGTCTCAAGTTCTCCACCACCGTCTCCTAAAGCTCGAGGAAAGAAGAAGCGACGCAACGCTGGTGCGGACCCTCTAGAAGATCTTCAACAACATTCCGGTGACATTGCTCCTCTCCAACTGGAAGGTCCCTAGGAACCTGATCTTACTCAAACTTCACATGGTGCGACAGTCAATGTCGTTCGACGTGGTGCACGATTGACCCAGGTTTCTGGAGGTGGACTTACGAATGCGGGATCCCCTCCCGTGTCCTTTACCGTTGATCACAACTCTCCGCAGTCGCCTCGCCGCCTCAGTCAGCCAAAATTCGCCAAACGCCCTCTTCCGAAACCCAATCACATTGGTAGCAGCTCGTCGTCGAAAATTACAGTGACTCTGCCTATGTACCTCGAGAAGGGCAACATTGGAGAATTGGTTCATCAATCGTCGAAGACTGCAAAATGGGATTCGCAAATCCTCGATATCATTGAGCACATCAAGAAGGTATTATTTCATTAATTGGTCATTTATAATCTTCATATTTACGTTTCGTATTTCTCAATATATATGCCACTATCTAATTATTGCCTTGTATTTCAGATTGGAAAAGACCGAAAGTACCCGTGTTCGGCGATGGAGTATGATCCCAAGCATCCTGGGATTGATCTCATTTTTGCAGACGCTCCCGAGAACTTGCCAGTACCGGGTGTGTCTCCAACAGAAGTTCCTTTCTGGAACCGGCGCGATAAAAACTACTTTGAGAGCCTTTTTATCTTCGCCGCATACCACTTGACAGACGTTGGAGCGATTCTTCTGATGCATCCCAAATGTCGTAGAATCGAGCGTACTCTCGACTCCGAATCCCATACATATGGTTTTCGTGTTGTTCGAGATTGGTGGGGATATAATCCACTCCCAATGGCCTCTACCGTACCGCACCCAAAAGAGGTACGGAGCAGTTTGTAGTTTCCATTCTCACAATTTATGTTTAATGTCTTATATGCTTGTATGTTAATATTTATATTCTTGTGTTCTGCAGACTCACTGCTTCCATATCAAAGTTTATGTTCGGAAAGATTATGTGTCGAAGTTCCACACTCGGCAAGTGGCACACGCATATGCGGGTGTAGCAATTATTCCGGATGAGGAAGAGCACCTCTCGAACTTTGCAGACAAAGATACATTGCGTACTCGTCCGGACGGTACGCCATGGCGAGGCTCTAGAGAGAAGGACCCGTCCTTCATTCAATGTTTCGTAGATTGTCTCACGGACGACGGGGGTATAGTCTTCGACTGGAGCGCAAGTACAGGTAACGTATTCGTAAACGCATTTTTAGAAATCGTTTATACATTTTGCATTTCTAACGTGGCTTTTGATTTTTTAGGTGCCTCTGTAATTGCTTGCGCGCGCTCAAACCGACACCTCATCGCCATGGAACCTGACGAAGAAATCTTTGATGGTGTACTAGCGGATTACAAGAGTGGTCCTCCCGGTGATGAAGAAAGTGGAGAATCGGCCCCACCTGCAGATTATGACTCTGACGAACCGCCCGTCAAGAAGCCACGGAAGTTTATTGGTGCGTTGTAACTTAATCTATTTTTTTCTCATTATCTCTATTCTGTTCTTACAAGTATATTGTACTGACTTTCTATGTGATTTTAGCATCGCAGGTCTGAAAGAGCGCTTGACTCGCAACGCTCATCTCTACAATAGCCCTCCGTCAACGTTCACCCTACCTTCCTATGCTGAGCGTCTTGCACAAGAGTTTGTTGAAGCTCCATCCCCCATCTTGTCTGACACTACGCGTCAACGTTATCGTAGTAGTGTGCTGAAGTATATAGACTTCGAGGCTGATGAGTGTGACCTGCACTTCAATGGTACAACACCTTCAGCGTAGTATGTGCTTTGTTTTCCGATAGGTGCTAGACTTCGTAGCGCCATGTATTCGTGATTGCCTTAATATACTATTCATTTATATGTTTTTGAATTCGGTATTGAATTATTACCTTTCGTGATTATCGTTGATATCTAAACATACATTAACTTGTTCACGAAAGAAAATACATTGTAATGGAAATGATGACGTCAGCCCTAATTCTAATGTACAAATCACTTCTCCAAATTAAATGTCAGTAATGAAAATATAATCTAAAAACCGCAATTCAAATAAAAGTGAGTAAAATATATTAAATCATATTGAGAGACATGGGTGACCCCCAATTTCATATTATTTGGGAACGATGACATCAGCCCTAATTTCTATACGACAGTAAAAAACGGGGCCAAAATTCCCTCCTTAATGATCTATAAAAAAGAGCGTTGATCACATTCACATGGAGATAGGATCTAAATCCACGGATTTGGGGTACTCAATTGGACAAAATTAGTCCTTACAATTTTTGAAAACGCTTAAATCAATGGTCATAGGGTCCCTATCTTTCACAGAAATTTTTAAAAATGTTCAAGTCCGCCCATGCCATCTTGGACCTCACCGCTCACCGCTCTACGCTCACCGCTCACACCTCTACATTCCCCAACTGAGGATGGTACAAGCTCATATTTGATGAGGAAGTCGTGGAATTTGTGATTCCACACGCGGCTTGATTGCTTGAGGCCATATAACGCCTTCTGCAACTTGCAAACTTTGCCTGGCTCGCACTTGTCCTCAAAGCCGAGTGGAAAGGCCATGTAGATGTCTTCAGTAATATCTCCATACAAAAATGCAGTCTGTACATCGAACTGTGCCATCTCAAGGTCTTCCGCAGCTGCAATCGACAATACGGTGCGAATAGAGTCAAATTTGACAACTGGGCTGAATGTCTCTTGATAATCAATGCCGGCTTTTTGTGTAAAACCCTTCGCCACCAGTCGAGCCTTGTATCTCTCCACTGCTCCATGCTGGTTGTATTTGACTTTAAAAACCCATTTGTTTCTGATGAGCTTACGGCCAGCTGGCAAAGGACACATCAACCAAGTTTTGTTCGCTATTAGGGAGTTATACTCATCCTCCATGGCGGCTTTCCACGAGTTCCATTCCGGACTCTCCATAGCTTCCTCAATGGTAAGGGGTTCGGCATGACAAGTGACGTCGTCCACAAGCATTGCCGGTTCCTCGGGGTTAGCAAAGTCGGCGTTGCATTGTGTTGCATCTGCAGCAACGTAAGCCCATTCGTCAGCATATTTGGTGGACGGCCGCCGGCTTCGACCTTCATACGGAGCACGCTCTTCAATGAAGCTCATGTCTTGTGGAGGCTCAGTGATGACCGGGTTCTCATCTTCAACTGCGGCCACGCTATCAGACGGGAGTTGGGTGACTGGAGTGCGCCACTCTGGAAGTGCAGTGTCACTCAAAGTTATATCCGTCCATTGAGCTAAGGTGGTATTAGCTTCCGGCTCTGATCCTTTGTCATTTAAGCAAGGTTCGCTAGTCCGATCATCATTCCCAGAGTCAGGATCGATGATAGGATAGCTCGGGAGGTCTTGACTGCTTTGCTGGAGAGGCACTGTCACAACATCAGATTGGTCAAAGGAAAAGGTGAACGGTTGCTCTAGAGGTTGAAGTATTGTCAACTTCGGTGGGGCCTCGTCACGTGGTGGACTCGTCATGGAGACTTGGAAGATAGACTGCTCGTCAAAGATAACGTCACGACTCTCGTGGATCTTCTTATCATCGTTACACCAAATCCGATATGCCTTGCTAATAAGACTGTAGCCCATGAAAATGCCCTTCTTAGCTTTTGGATCCAACTTCTTTCGAAGTTCTTTGGGCACATGAAGATACGCTGTAGCACCAAAAATGCGTAGGTGAGAAACAGATGGGCGCTCACCGTGCCATGCTTCAAAGGGGGTGATGTTGGGCAGTGTCGAAGTGCCGCATCGATTGAGTGTGTAGACGGCAGTATGAACTGCCTCTCCCCAAAACTTTGGATGGACGTTGCTGGAGCTGATCATGCTCCGCACTGCCTCCATGATGGTTCTATTTTCTCTCTCGGCAACGCCATTTTGCTCCGGTGTGTAAGGCGTCGTATGTTGTTGTTCAATGTTCTGCCCTTCAAGCCATTCACGCATGGTTGTGCCTGTGTACTCTCCTCCTTGGTCTGATCGAATGGCTCGAATAACCTGTCTTGTCTCACGAGTAAGCACTGCAGAGTACTTCTTGAGACAATCAAGAACGTCTGATTTTTTCTTGATGCAGTAAGCCACGGTGTATCTCGTAAAATCATCTTTGAACAAGACAAAGTATAAGCATCCTCCCACTGTTGGTGTCGACATGCTGCCACAAACATCAGTGTGGATGAGTTGCCCTGCTACCGTCGATCTTACATGGTTTGGAGAAGTAGGAAACGCATGTCGCTTACTCTTTCCGAACACACACCCTTCACAGAAGCTATTCTGATCACTATTGATCTCAAGCCCATTGACCATGTGTCCATTCGCCATCTTACGAACCATAGCAGGATGTATGTGACAAAGCCTGTGATGCCACACATCTAAACTCTGCTTCGATGCATGTGCGGTTTCGGTGCCAAATGTGTTTGCAACACATGCTACAGAAGTCTTGAGAGGTTGTGCTTCGATCAACAACTTATACATTGTTCCCTCCATAACGCCTTCAATCAACGTTTCATCATTTGACACGAGCTTGCAACCGTCCTTTGTATGAATCGTGTTGATATTGAGGAGAGCAGCTCGCCATACTGAGAAGAGGTTTCGGCCTAAATTTTGGACGTGTAACACATCTTTCAAAATAGCCGTCTCCCACTTGTGACCGTTGTATGTCCGAATGTTTATGCTACCTACGCCCATAACTGGTAGCTTGATTCCCCCAATCCCTTCAACCTTGCGTCCTTGAGATGAGATATCTCGGTAGGTGGCAAACCAATGCTCTTGATCTGTCATATGTTCAGTACATCCACTATCGGCAATCCAAGTATTTGAAGCGACAGGCTTCAAAGATGCCATATAAGCTCGGTGATTGGGCGCGTTACCAGTTGTGCCCTGTTTAGGAGCCGACGTGCTGCTCTCTTTCTTGGACTGTTCACTGCAATCCCGATGGTAGTGACCGGTCTTCCCACACTTCCAGCATTCGGCGTTCTTCTTACGCTCCTCCAGTTCTTTCCTCCTTGTTTGCCGCTGCTCGTATGTAAGTGGTGGCCGGTTTGCTCCTTCTCCTCGTTTAGCATTTGCCAAGTATGCTGAGGTAGGTGTAGATAAGGCTTCGCGCTCTTTTATCTCCTTCATTCGGGTTTCTTCACGGATCAATCTGATGAGGAGATTATTGAGGGTCTTCTCTGCTGAGGCGGTGCTATCCCAAGACGAGTGGAAATATGCGTACTCATCAGGCAAATTGCCGAGTACCTTCGCCATCACACTTTTATCCGTAATACTTGTCTCTCCCATGCGGATTAGCTGGCTCTTCAATAGCTCAATCCTTCCAAGAAACGAAGCAATAGTGTCATCGGGCTCCATCTTCGCACCAAAGAACTTCACTGTGAGATTGTGAACATTCTCATTGGCTCGTTGGTCATGCACTGTCTTCAAAATCTCCCATATCGCATTCGATGTTGTGCAACTCATCACCAACTCCAAGCGCTTGATGTCTAATGCTTGTGAAAGAAGAAAGTAGCCCTGATTGTCTTTCTTGACCCAAGCTGCCACTGCCATAGGATCGGTTTCGTCAGGCTTTGGTTCTGAACCATCGACTACTCCCATAATTTCTTTTCCACGAAACAAAGCTTTCATCTGAAATGACCATATATGGTAATTGTCCCCATTGAAGGCATAAATGTGACTAGCCTCGCTACGACCACCCTGCTCAGACATTTTGCTTAAGACTCTTACTGCAAAAAAAAACAAACCTCCCACTGCTCCCACTGCTCCCACTGCTAACAAGAGTGTGTCCTGGAATAACTTTAGCAGGGCGTCTAACGGTAAAGATTCGTGCAGTAGTACTTCCACTCTAACAAGTAGTACTCTCCACTAGCACTCGCAATCTCGACCACTTCTTGAACAAGTGAAATCTCTCACTTAACAAAAAAAATCCTCTCTCGCTCAGTAGTACTTCCGCTGATAAGAGCAGGGTGATAGTCTGGTTGGGGTACCCAAAAAGGTTGTCCCATGAACAATTGCACTCTATGCTGGTGTGACAAACATATCCATTTTTAAACTGTAATACAATAAGACTTCATTAGATGTGGTTTTAGTTGTCTATACTTATAATGTATCAAGAAAAAAAATTTAAAATTTAAAAAAATATTTTGAAGTAATTTTATTTGATTTTTTAGTTGAAAAAGTAAGTCATGTCCCAATAATCTAAAATCCATTGAATCAAGCAAATGGAATATCAACCATTTTTATTTTAATATAATTTTTGAATATGACCTACATCTTCTTGTATAGAATACAAAATAATTTATTTAATAATAAAAAAATTAATTCATTGTGCACTATAATGCCTGCAAATCCCCAAATTCAACACTTTTTCCCTCATCTATGAATGGATCCAAAAAAAATAAAAAATCTAAAAGAAAATCTATAGGCATATATACTTTGATTTCAGTGAGGTGCATGATATTTTATTTTCTATTTTAGGGTCTTTTTACTTGATTAAAATGACTAAATTAGACAAACTTTGGAGGCTTTCAATAAAAATAACCTAATTAGTGTGTCCAAAAAGTGATACCCCAAGCTTACCATTGCCCAGCAGTACTCTCCACTCAGATAAGGATGCTTTCAAAGACAGTTATTCAAACTAAGAGAACAGAAAGCCTCTCTCGGAAGCTAGAGGCGTGGGCCCATAACCTGTGAGAGTAAACAAATCAACTGATTGACTCTTACATACTCAGAACTTAACCATGAATCTGTTCTCGATATATTGAGTCATACAACAGAGTGTCAACCACAATGCATCCTTACATAGGACAATGGCTTTTCACAGCCATTACTCACGCTCTCTCTCCTCACAGTCCAACGCTATAATCTCAACAACACTATCGAAGAGAAGGAAAAAAGGGAGGTCCTAGGAGATCAACCGGTGCCTTAATACTAAGGAGAGGTTGAGCGGGAAAGGACTCATGATGGTTTTATCTGCTGGATTCAAACAGTTGCCATGCTATCATGATATCCAGTGAACCTCACCCGCACACTAATGATAGGCTGTACTACCTCTACCGAGGTAACATCATATCATATTTCTTACATCTTCATGATTCGACATCAATGCTTCACACATTCAGAAAGTCCATGATCATCAAAAAGATTTAAACGAAAGGTGATGTTCAGATTTCGAAATAGTAATAATCAGACTCACCCTCGAAGATCTACCAAGGATACGCATGTCTGCAAGCCCATGATCAAAAACTCCCGAAACCTCAGCTACGAGCCTCGGTGGTCTCGGATTTTGTGAACTCTCGGCAGTGAAGATCGGAAGCTTTTCCCTGGCTTATAAACGATAGACCCTTGTGAATTGATCTGCTCATGTTCGATGAAGATGATAGAAACACCATATTCGCTTAATTGGGACTATTCCTTAAATTTGGGACTAAATTTATATTGAAATTCATAGTAAAAGAGTTATAAAATTGCTAGCTGTTCGAACTCTCACCCTATAAAATGCGACATTGTCAATACTTATCTAGTTACTATTATGATTCGGAAATTTAAACCGGAAACCGTAAAACAAAAATAAAGTCGATGTGCGTTCGCGCTTGTAATTCCACCACAGGGCTTTTCGCAGTAACCATGTGTAGGGTTTAACTCAACATTTGCAACGCGCGGTACCTACCTCCCTTTAGACAATTTCAGGCATGATTGATATGGGGCCAATAAACGTTCTCCCAAAAACTGCTCTTGCAATTGGGCACCCTTGCAACGAAAATAACTTAAAAGGCGATATTTGTTACATTGAGACGATTTGGAGTCATATTCGATTTGGGGATAAAGAAAAAAGGTTCAACATGTTCAATATATAGTGCACATATTGTCTCAATGTAACGAATATGACCATTTAAAGTGTACAAAAGCTACTCTTTCCAATGACATTGCAGAAGATGAAGTTGATAATACATTGATTGGTGCAATAAAATTTAATGTAAAAGTTCAAGGTACTTCCACATGAGTTTGAAGGTTACCGTGGGCTGATGGTGAGATGGAAATATGACAACACGTTTTTGTAGTAGACTTCCTATCCTCTTTATTCTAGATGTGAGCCTAATACTTATGTTTTTGATGTATTGTTCTACCAGAATGTGTTTCAGAAGATTGAGTTCATGTATCAAGTTGCACTCAAACATGAGGTCTGATTCTTTTAGTTCCGTATAAAGATGTCTACTCTACAAAGGTAGAGCCAATTTAAGGAATATCTAACTAATTATGGACTAATTAGAAAATAGTATCAACGCAGTGCTTGAGTCTCAGCTTCTGGGTAAGACGCTAGTGGTTGCGTACTGGTGAAACGAGTCCGTTGGGGTTCGAACGTGGACCAGCACGACTACAAACGTGTCACACCTTAACCACCGTAGGACTGAACGGCGTGATGACGACGTATCCACCAATATCACATTTATACACCCATTGAACAAATCGCACCACAAATGGATAGTATATCTTGGTTTCTATAGTTAAGTTACAGTTACGTGTAGAGTTTGTGTCTATATCCGAAAGGGATGAGTAGTTTTTTTTCTTAAACATCTTTGTCTTGTGGCCATTGAGGTAAATACATTACGAACAGATATAGAAGAGCCGATCTTTGATTTGGATACTGGAGTTCTTATCCATTGATACATCTGCAGACTTTTGAAAACGATATCATCTTGGTTCATTCGGAGTTTATTACTATTGTATTGGTTGCCGACATATACTCATAGCATACGAAGACTTCCAATCAATTTCAAGAATAGATTTATACAAATCATAGTTTCCGTAATTGTACATTGCTATGTGAATTTCTTTCTTATTGGAAGATTCTCACTGTCTTTTCACTGAATCTTTGTGAGCTGTAGATTTTGTGGTCTTAGTATGACACAAATTTGTATTTTTTTCAAATCCGTATTAATAGGCCTTTCTTCTCAACTATTATTTTATGATACACCAGCACTATATAGTACAGTCTACCCTCTATTGTTACCTCTCGAGAATAGATCAAAGTTAACATAATTATATAGAGGTTATTAGTTGATAGCTATAAAAGTACTTTTTTGAGCAATTTACAAATATTAATATTTATAAATTCATGCGTTTGTGAAGAGTTCATGTGAGAATTCCATTGAGGATGTAGTTTTGTAGGATGTCTTTCATTATTAACATTTAGAGTCAAATTTACAAAGAAGGGAGGAATCTCCTGTTAATAGTCAACATTCATAATGTGCAATATGTGGGGAGTAGAAGAAATTTAACGTTTACAAACAGTTTATATGGTACTTGTGAAAAATCTTATAATTATAATATTGGACTAAATCATAGCAGAAGTGTTGTTAATTACTGTAACGTGGAGACTAGTGGTCAACACCGAAAGTGACTGATTACACTGTAGTATCTCTAGGAACTCTCATGAGTAGTATTCGCTTTTGGTTCCCATTGCAGTCACTGAGACTTGTCTTCTCATCAAGATACAGATAGGTCCATTTTCTGTAAATTCTTTCTCAAGAAAATGCGTAATATACATTATTCTGAAATCAAATATGCCAACTATACCTGTCTTTTGTAACAATTCTTATGTGGTAATTGTTTGTCAAATGATGATGGTTCAATCATTATGACATAGAGCGGGAATGATTATTAGGGAATGTGGGCCTGGCGAAGGCCGGGTATAGTGAAGTTCTTGCACCTTTGTTCATAGTAAACTGTAGTTCATGAACTTAGCAAGAAAATTAAGATTTTTAGTAGCTCTAAATCACCTGTGTTAGTGTAGTACCATAAACGGTTTTTGGCATGTATGATGTCAAAAAATGTTCTATAACTTCTTATTTAAATCAATTCCCAAAGGGATACATTATACAGCAGAATGCCAGATGGTCTACATGTATACTCGTATTGTAATGCACTACCCAAATCTTGAGACGAATGGATCTAAAATTTCTTACACTAAACTGAAGATGATAAATTTCATGTAATTTGTATATATTATTAAATCTAGTACAATAAATCTACAGTTCTATACTAAGGGAGTGCGCAATATTCTCACTTATTGATTCTACAACTTATTAGTACATTTATTTTAAATTCTGTATCGTGGGAGTCGCTAAGAATGTCCACTGCTCTTCATGGTTGACTTCTGCATGTACGATGATTGACAAGCATGTACAGCTCTACGACGATGACTCCATGTCTGAGATATATCTAATGACCTTGCGCTTGCGACGTTTATGCATTACCCAAACGTCAGGATTGGGTTTTACACGCTGCATATATGCAATCCACAGTCATGCAATGCAAGTCAAACACCAGTGTAATGTTTTTCACCATATCACATCATAAACCTCAACTTTGTACACAGAAATTACAAAAGTAGACTGCAGTTAAAGAGTTAACTACAGTTTTTTTTCTACTTTACCTTGCGATGATGGTACCGTTCATCGTCATCAGCTCTATGGCCCTGAGCATTGCAAATAATATAATCATTATTAGTGTCCACTACATGTTCCATATTTCCCTCACGGAAATGTTTGGTTCATGTGACCCATTCCACGGTCTTGTCTGTCTTCAAAAATATTCCTCATTATTTTTCAACAAAGAGAAACCCAAAGAAAATATAAAATTATAAGTCCGCAAAAAATGTTTTATCGGGTAAAGTCCAGTACTATAAAGTGACTACCCTCTATTCACATATGCTATGAATAGCTCAAATACGCTATAAAAGGCTATGGGTATACGCGATCTTCATAGTCTTTGAGGGCTGTCCATGACTTCATAAGACGATCGGGTTGAAGTTTTTCAATTTTCTCAGAGGCGACCCCACCCTTTCATTTAATGTGGGCAACATGACTCGAGAACAATGAGAACGTGTGGTTAAGGCGAGTAAATGAGGGATATGGTAATGGAACTAACCTCGGGGACATTTCTCGCATTGATGAGTCATCTCGTCCCCGTAGTATGGATTCTGTCATTTCACGAGTTGTTTTCTAAGTTACATTGCTACAATGAGGATATAAAGAAAATTTCACATGTAAAAACTGAACGCACCTGGGTACATGGAATAACCTCTTCTGCAGCTGGTCGAATTCTCGGTGGGCATACCTCGGACCCCGACAACTCTGGTGCCGATGCAATGGAGGTGGTGGCTTGGCCCGGAAGTGGAGTAGACGGGGTGTCAGTATACTCTCCCCTACTGATGACGTGACTCAACCCAAAGACTCGATAGTTTTCTCCGCTTCCTCGAGCTCCTTACCTCGTTTCAACTCAAGCTCCCGCATCGGTTTTCGCTCGCATCTCAAGCTCACGGCTTTTCAGGCGGTTAGCTCTGTTCACGGCGAGCTTCTTCTTGCTAATTGCCCTCAGTTGAATCCTCAAAGCTTTATCCTGCGACAACTTCTTATCACTGCCTGTCGATATTGTATCATCAGCAGCACCTTCCGACAACTCCGAAGACTGGTCCGTGGGATATTCCACAACTGTCTTCTTATAATGAAGATCATCCTCGTCACTATCGATTAAGATGGGATTCTCAATATTGGAAGGTTTCGGGCCAGAAATCTCCTCCTTTACTGCCCGTAGTGCAGGTAATGGTCTTTGCTTCACGGCGTCAACAGGTACAGTGTTATCCTGGGTTACCGAGGATGGAATGCTTTACGAGCTCATCGAGAGTCTGTGGATAGAAGAACGTGAATAAATGGGTGGCCGGTTAAACTTGGTAAGCGAATGGCCACAGAGGCGACTTTCTAGGAGTGAGGAAGTCTTTCTAAGTCAATGGCAGCACTGTTAGCTGCCTTGGAGGCGGGCAGAAGGTGAACCGGTTACCGTGGGGAACCTCTGGTTACGAGCGGGACCGGTGAGGTACCGTGGACATGGAGCCTGGGCGGTGGGTATGGCCTACGAGGCTCGGATGTCGAGCACAGGAGACCTAACCGAACTTGCAGCTACCGCGGAGTCTCGGTGTCCTCGTTGACAGTGTAGGAGTTTGGGGGAAGGAGGACGGCGTTAGGCATTCATGGCGTCCCTGCAGTCATCGTTAGCCGCACAAGTGAAATGCCGAGTGAGAGGAAGACACAGAAATGAGAGAGAGTGTAGGCTCGGTGACCTTTGTATTCATCAGATAACAAATGTAATACAATGGAGGGTGATGTTTCCACCAAGGGTTCGCTTCTACGGTGACTACAGAGAGTCCTCTCCCCTATTTTCTACTACTTTAAATACTACGGCACTCCTATGAATCTGGCGGTGCCCTTATCCTGGCTAGCGTGGTCAGCATCGGTCTTCTGCCTCGGTTGCCTTGATCTCCTAGTTCGGCCGCTATCTCCTCCGTTGAGTGTGCCGCGGTGGTCCAGTGGCTGCTGTGGTTCCTGCTTGGTCTCCGAAGTTACCCTGTGACGTCAGCGGTAACATACAGCCAACTGGACAATGGCACAATCTTGTTCGATAGGAGCCTGAAAACCTTGTGGAATGGAGAGCTGGGTCTCCGGAATACGATGGTCTTCACCCTGCAATCCTGCATTCTCTGCCACTGGGCAATTGACCACTGCCAAATTTGGGTGCCCTTCAGCGCCCGACGTGTTCAAATGGCTGCTGCCACTGGGCGAAGGATCATCGGTGGGCGTAGGAACGGCATCTTGTTCGATAGGAGCCTGAACACCTTCTGGAATGGAGATCTGGGTCTCCAGAATACGATGGTCTTCTCCCTGCAATCCTGCATTCTCTGCCACTGGGCAATCGACCACTGCCAAATTTGGGTGCCCTTCAGCGCCCAACGTGTTCAAATGGCTGTTGCCACTGGGCGAAGGATCATCGGTGGGCGTAGGAACGGCAGCAACGTCATCGGCTGTAGGAACGGCAGAGGTGATTTCAGCAAACGATTGATCGACTGGGTCAACCAAGCTCCCTTCAATAGGTTGAAGCCTTGGAAAGCCAAAAGACGGAGTTCCATCCGTTGAAGTTTCACATGCCGGCGTTGGGACCACTGGGATATCAAATGACGTCGTCGCTGCGACTGGGACCCCACCAATTAGCGGTTCAGAGCCATCCGGAGACCGTCCCTGACGAACATGACCTTCCTGAGATGCAGTCTTATAATCGGAACCTACAAAATCCCGACTTTCAGTTACCGGATCTCCATGATTATATCCATCATCACAAGAGCAAACCGCTACGCCAAAGTTCTCCGGCTGCGCTGGTGCTGGAATCAGAGGCGCATTTGGGAGAAAACAACGAAGAAAATCACCTGAGCCACGAATGCGTCCCATCATCAGAGAGGACCTTTCCGCCACTGCCATCTCCGTGGCCGTCCTATGCCCATCCGCAATGTCTGGCAGGATATTCTTCGAACTCTCGAGCAATGCTGCAAACCTCTCCGGATATGCGAGATCTCCTTCGAAGACTGAAGTCACTTTAGTCGCAGGTGAATACTCGGCAGAGTCTTTGCCGTCCTCACCTTCATCCGCATCGTCCTCATCTTCGCCTTTACATTCACGAATGAGTGAGTATACTTAGGTAAGCAGAAGAACTTAAACTTAAAGCAACAGAAGAGCATAATCATAGAAATCGAAATATGAAGTGGGAAATACTACCAGACTCTGAACATATATCCTCGAATGTTTGGTGCACTTCATCATCTGCACATTCGCCTTCTGCAGCTTCGGCGTCCTCCCTAGCCAAATTACCAGCATCGAAATTTGTCGTGATGTCTTCGTGGCAACCAGCTGAGGCACTCTCATCCAAGTTCTCGGGATTCAATTCTGTACCTTTAGATTTCCAACTCAGGCCACGATGATCTGAGACATCGGCAGTTGATTTTCCGGGGTGGAAAAGGTGCGCAAACCCTGTTAAGTTACATCCGAACTTGTAACTGAAGGCTAACATATCAAGCGAATCTCCCTGCAGAGCGACAGCTATAGGTTTCAAACCATTCATCTGCCCAAAACAAAAAACCGGTTAGTGTAGGAATCCCTGCCACTGGGCCATAGCCCCCTGGAATTTACAACTGTTCGAACCATAATAATACAAATAGGACTCGCAACTGCAAACCGATATATGTCAAGACTCCCCGACAGTGGGCAATTGCCTAGTGGATCTACAAACTGAAATAAAAAATGTGTGCAGCCCTCACCACTGCAGCGATCATCGCCTTTCGACCCGCAGCAATGCAGATAATCTTCACAGGGGGGATGTCATCTTCAGGAGTTCGTTGAAGCTGCTCAATGAAGTCTAGGTAGACCTCCATGCGCAGCTCATCCTCGTGAGATGGGTACTCTCGCACAGAGCCAATCTTCTTGAACTTCTCTTCACTACGGAGAACTTCTTTCCAAGCCAAGGGTTGGCAACCGTTCTTCGAATAGATGAGCACAACAACCCCATTTCCCTTCTTGATCGTGTTGTTCAAGAAAAAATATTTCTCCGCCGTTCCGCTATGTATTGAGATTCTTGCACTGTATAGTTCGGAAAATACGCTGTCATCGCGCGTTGCACTTCCTTTGATTTGTTACAGTGCGAGATCACCAACCAGTGTGACGGGGGATGTAACAAATCTGCTGGCTTCAGTAGCACGTACAAGATGGATTTGTAACTGCGCCCACTCATAGCATCAAACTCGAAATCCTCCTCTTCCAGGAATTCGTCGATGGGACGGAAGTCTAAAATGCCACCCGCGATGTTCGATGACAGTTCGGTTTGCCAATCCTCCTGATGTACTTCACCCCATACGTCTTGGTTTTCCACATGGATAACCTTCGAGAACTTCGTGAAATTCCGAGATTTCTCCAATACGCCATACAGGGGTGCAACGTCGGGTCGAAGAACGGGTTTCTTTTTCAGAACACGACTGATCTCCGCTAAAAACCCAAGCGGAGGGCTCTCTTGCTCGCGCCTCGGGTTGTCACTGGCTTTCATGAACTTTGCCAGGTAGAGCTTAGTACCCCTCCGGATCAACTCGTCCATGTGGGCGGAGTTGAAACCTATCTCCGTCTTGAAGCGTTGCCACGCCTCCGGATTTACGTCATCATCTACCCAAAGCATAGCCGGGTAGTACTTGTTTATCCAGCGAATCACGGCGTTCTTCTGCTTCTTTCTGTCAGTCCACTCCTTCAGACTGTAGCAGAATTTGTTCTTAGGTCTGTTCGACCCAATGTATACTTTGGGCGGAAGAACTACTTCTTCATTTTCCGGCGTTGGCGTCTGCTCACCGTTAATCTCAAGGCCCTGTGTTATTCGTGCTACAAGCTCGGTCAAACTATACGTTCCCATACCACGGATACACTTGAACGCCAGACGCGCGACGGTGTGTTTGCGTTCCCATGGCTTGACATCTTCCTTCCATTTGTTCCCCATGTCCGGATTAATAAGATCGCCACTTTCGTACCAGTGGAAGGCATCCATAATCTGATTGTGCAGCACATCAGGCGCACAAATAACTCGAAACTCGCCCGGATACTCTTTTGCAGTCTTGTTCGCATTCCTCACTGTCATTGCGTTTAAAGTCTCCACTGCTTTCAATTGGAACTCCTACACAAGCAATAGCAACGAAGATGATCCTCAATTATTAACGTTGATATACACCTTAGCCAGTGGGCAATTGCCTACTGGATTGCAAACCTTAATCCAATAACGAACAAGAAAATGATAGATGACATACCTTCCAGTTTGACTTGGATTTGCCATCGGAAGTTGGGTTACCGTAGTGCACCCATAGGTCCCGCGCGTACTGAATGTGGAGGAGGTACTCTGGGGAGTCCCAGTGGAAGAGATTTGTGTTGTTCACCCTTCTTGAAAGCTCTGACAATAAGAGGTTGTCATCCGTCCATACAAAATCGCATGTCCACGTTCTGTATATGTCCTTCACAGTTGAATCGACGTCCTTACTGCGCCAAGAGTCCGGACTTGTTGCCCACGAATCTTTGCCCGTTGATGATATAAAACGCGATTCAAAGCAAACAGACGCTTCCGGTTTCTCATTACAAATGGGCATAAGTGTAAGTGTCTGCTTCCGTGGGTGTACAGACGTCAAGAAGACTTGGAACAAGCTGTCTACCAGAGTGCTGTGAAATGGGCGGTACTTCATTTCCTTCGGTGCGAGTCTCATACGTTTCACGTCCACTTCGGCCGTGAAAGATTGTCCCCAAATGTACATGGGCTTGACTCGGTCCTTGAACTCAATCAGCTCCTCCCCGAAAGTTTTCACGTCTATCTCCTTGCCTTCGGGTACTTTCGTGGGGTGTTTCTTTGGATTCTTTTTTGTCTTCCTCTTCGGCTTCTTTGGTTTAGTTTCCTCTTGTACCTCCGCTGATGAACCGCTTTCTTCCCGAACTTGCTTCTCGGACTTCTTCATGACGCTTGGTCCGGTCCACTTCCTTTTGGTTTTCGGAGTTGCTTTCTTCTGGCCTTTGGAATGTTTGGTTGAGACGACCTCCTCTACCTCCTCTTCCTCACTATTCTCAGTGGGCAATTGACCACCGGGCGCATTATCACCTTCAGCACTAAGAGGCTTGGTCGTATCTTCACGGACTTCGTCTTCATCATCCTCCATCGCCACTTCTTCTCCTTTTAGACCGCTGCCCACAACTTGGCTGTCGACAACGACAATGCTAGGTTCCGCCTCTGCTTCTTGTTCCTCATCTATTCTTTTTTGTTTGTCCTTCTTCTTGCGGCTGCCTGCTGGAGGACAGGCAATCGTTGGTGCGGAGGGCCTTTTTCGACTTCGGGGTGTGGCTTCAGCAGTGGCTTTCAGGATTACCGCCTTGTTGATTTCAGCAATTCTTCTCAGCAATGCTTCTAGTGTCCTCTTCCTCTGTAATGCTGACTGATTCAAAGCCCGCGTTTCGTCCTGGGGTAGAATAGGACCGCGGTGAAACTCGGATATTCCCTCGCCGTGGACTAAAAGGCTGTCTAAAAGTGGCCGCGGCTCAAACTTGTCTTCCTTGAAGAAATAGAGGTTGGCAACGCTACCAGATGCATTGACCAGCCATACAATGAGGTTGTCGCCATGCACTTTTACATCCGTCACAGTTACGGACGCCATTGTCGTATACGCCACTTCAAGATCTTGGAGGCAAAGATGTCTTTATTCACCACAACTCGTAGAGCACTCCATCGTCCTTGGGCATCTTCTGCAGCTCCATCGACCATTGCCGAAGAGTGGCTAAAGCCTGCTTCAGTTGGTACTTCTTGCCCACATTGCAGTCTCCACGGACATTCACATCTCTAACTACATCGAACAACTTCTTCAGGGCACCTGTGTATGGAATGTCAGGCACCCTCTCCGTCTCCTTTCGCTTCTTCATCCCCTGTTACAGAGATACTTGAAGTCACTAACAATGTCGCAAGTTCCAGTGGGCAATTGCCCACTGGGTGCAGTATCTTGTCCTATCTACCTCTAACAAAAAGTTAATTTCGAGCTATTAATTAATCTACTTCCCAACAAGAAGTTATGACCAGTGGGCAATTGCCCACTGGTCTGATGGAATTTTCATTCCAGTATAGGAATATTCGCACATTAAGTAGCACTAAATGTCGCAAGTTCCAGTGGGCAATTGCCCTCGGGATGCAGTTTCAGACTGAACTTGAATTCTGTGCACCACACACTAGTGCGACCCAATCACTTTAGTCTTCTTAAACGCCCTTCTCAGTAGTCAATTGCTAACTGGCTCCCTCCACACACTAGTGCGACCTAATCACCCTCATCTTCGTAGACGCCCTTCCGAGTACTCAATTACTAAATTGCTGACTCGCTCCCTCCCTGAGTCAGGCCGACCAATAACCATGATACTAAGAAACGCTATGGCCTACGAGACTAATCTGCACCAGAACTCCTTCGTGCTGCAAATTCCTCACTGCCCGAACTAATTCTGGATTAGTCATATGCATCACATACAAGTGCTGCCCGGTCAGTCGATTTTTTCTAAACGCCCTTCCCAGTGGTCAATTGCCCACTGGAAGTGTACGAATTTTGTACAATTTGTACTATACGACGTCGAATTCAATACACTGAATTAATTATACATTTAGAATACAGTGTATAAAAATACTTACACCAAAAGAAATACGAGCTCGTGAACAATGTACGCTTCAAAAGAAAGCACTCACCGTTGCAATTAGGTCTTCACACATGTAAAAGAAGATATAAGAATACGTCGCTTGCAACTGGCAGGCTTCAACACACCGCTGATACGGACCGGTTCAAGTCACGGAACCACTGCATGCAAGCACAGATTCATTCTCAGACAAGAAAACAGCTTTTCCTCGGTCACAAGGAAAACAACTACTCAATCCAATAAACCTTTTAGTAATCATCATCAAAGGACAATTATAAAACGAATGTACGAGCTTTCAATGGGAGTAGTGTATTACCTTTTCAAACTTGCAAAGATCCAACAGATGCAGACGCTTGTTTCGAATCCACAAAACAATATACAAGTCGAAAAGATCCTTGGCATTCACTCCTTTTTGTATCCTGGAAACGACAACCACCATGATAAGATTTCTTTCTTCGTGCAGTTAGTCGACCTTCATAAACTCATGAATAAAAAGTGTAACCTTATCTACACGATCTGGTGCTTACGACAGCCTTCGAAGGCATTGCAAGGTGTCTGTACACGACTCACGCGAAGTCCATACCACTCATCTTCAAAGCATATAAAAAACTGATCTCCTTTCTTGAAATCAGTACAAAAAATCAAGATGTGGTGGAATCGATGGACTAAGAATATACCAACACATGTAGCCTAAAGTACACGATCTGATGCATCACCGACAGGCTTCTGAAACTAAGCATACTACTCAGGTTTGACAACAGCATACTTATACCTCTTAGAAACCTTGAAAGAGTTCAATCATTATCCTTTATGGTTCAGTAGCCTTCGTAGTATACAAATTTATTTAGTAGCCATCTGGTGTATGTGAGCAGGTGGGAGCGCAAAGTGTGACGAGGAGCATGCAAGATGCTTTGCCTATTACAAACTGGGCATCATCTCCACACAAAGCATTTTCCGACTGGTGCACCACTAAGAAATAACCTCCTTACAGTCTCCTATACTTTTACAATCATCGACCATCTAACTGCGAGATCAATTTTTATTCAACCTGAATCATTAGCTAAAGAGAAAAAGAAAGTACGAAAGGGAAAACGATTACAGAATAGAACATCGATGAAGTAGTCTCTGGCGAGCCAAATAATTATTTTAGAAGAAAAAGCTCCTGTCGTCTATGAATCAATATTAATCGTATTTCTGACACAAAGCTGGTTCGGAAAGCATGTTCTTAGTAATTTTACAGTAATGGTGAGCATCATCATTATCTAAAGGAAGTGAGATTTGTAAACTATCACAAACCGTTGCAGCTGAGCTAATACTGGCAGTGTACAACCTGGGAGCATGTCTCTACTGCACGTACTTGAGTAAAGTCGTAAGACATGCTTCCCATACACTCTTTGATGAGATTAAAAGTGTGTATGTAATCTAGGTGCATTCCAAATCAATTACCGTCTTCACAAAAGTGACATCATCCGAAAACTGAAAATGGTTCATCGACAGTAAAAGCTAGATTGCAACTGTCAGGGTATGTGATTTCCTGGCGCACTCACATACATTACATCAGCTGAAATCGTTACAAAAGGGAAATCACACGAAAACTGAAAAGACTTTTGAGGACAAGAAAAGTTAGTTTCCGTTTGAAAGATAGCAAGTATGTCTGTGATTTCGTTGCCGAGTCAGGTGTATTACTACACTACAGCAATCTCCTAACTGTGATTAACGTGCGCAAATCAGACCAAGCAAGTGCTACAATTATCGAGTGGCAACACACACGCAAAGATATGAGGAAGTCCGCAATCAAATTCAAAACTCATGCAACGACGATGATGGGCAGCCACATACCAGTTCTTGAGATTCACGTTGGCATTGTTTTTAATGTCGGCGTTCACTTGCTATTGACGTCGCCGCCCTGTTCTGTCGTCCCCGACGAGCAAGCGCCACGGAAAAACTCCAGCCGCAAGCGCTCCGGAACAACCCCACCAGCAAGCGCAAAGGAAAAACTCCACCAGCAACCGAGACGGAAAAACTCTAAGCGCCACGGAAAAACCCCAGCGGCAAGCGCTCCGGAACAACCCCACCAGCAAGCACCACGGAAAAACCCGAGCAGCAAGCGCCCCGGAACAACCCCACCAACAAGCGCAAAGGAAAAACTCCACCAGCAACCGAGACGGAAAAACTCTACACTGTCACGACATAGAAAGCAACGACACGGAAAAACACGAGAACTTCAGTACTTCACAACGAAACCCTGGAAATCGAAATGGGAGGGGAGAGAAGGTGCGCCACCAAAACACGTCGGGCCAGGTGATACCCGCGCCCACGCCCACTTGATACCCGTCGCCCACGCCCAGGTGATACCCTCGCCCACGCCCAGGTGATACCCGTCGCCCACGCCTAGGTGATACCCATCGCCCACGCCCGCATGATACCCATCGCCCACGCCCGCATGATACCCATCGCCCACGCCCGCATGATACCCATCGCCCACGCCTAGGTGATACCCGCGCGCAGGTGGTACCCGCGCCCAAGTGGTACCCGCTTTCTACAACATGTGGCATGGTTCACTAATTCATGCGCTTAATTTGAATGAAGAAATTTTTCCGGGAATCCCTTATATTCCACGATTGCAATATATGGATGTTATGCAAAAACTTTCTAGTTGTAAGCACTAATTCACTTTCTATTTTTGCACCCAAACATTCTACGTAAGTCTCGACAATCTATGCCAACTCGTATCTGAAATTTTGGTCCAAATGGTTAATGATATGTCTATTACACTCTGCACCCTTTATTGTCACACCTTGGGTGACCAAAATGCATGTGATAGTGAAGAGGTCTCTAGTGTTAATTTCGATCTGTGATTGTAAAGAATTAATTGTAAGTGTGATATTATGGAAGTGTTTAGAAATGTAATGAAGAATACTTTTAGCATGCATAGGTATAGAATATGAGATTTACTAAAAAAAAATTCACTACACTTTCAATCTCTTCAGACTCATATGCTCAAGTTTCTTATGTATGTGCCAATCATCACCATCTAAATGGTATAAGAACATGGACTGTTGACATCAAGGTAAAGAGTCACATGCCAATATTCTAACATGTGATAAGACAACAATAAATCGAGCTCTAATCATATTCTCGTATCCTCTTTGTTACAACTTTTTCGAGGAATAGATCACCTCTCATATGTCTTGAAGTGACAACAATCTAACTCGCATCATCATGCACGAGATCAAATAAAACTCTTCTAGTACATTTTGTTGTGAGGTAAACTTCTTCGATGCTTGTTGGGTGTGATGCTCTTGCATTCACCATGAACCCTTCCAAAGTGGATTGCATATTTCGTTATACTTCAAACTCCTACATAACAAGAAAAAAATCAATCAACACTGTAGTCATTTGCCAAACTTATCATATTTCCTCCTAGCCTTCCAAGGAAAAAACATAAGTTAGCACTTAACTACCAGAGAGCATATTAGAACTCATACTTTCCAATTAATTGTCTATTGAACCTAATAAGTAGAATATAAATTGGAATAGCAAACTCAAATCAATGTTACAAGTTGCAACCTTTACAATGATGAATATAGAAGCAAAATGATAGAAAGACTTACCTTACTTGCGAGCCCTATTGAGTTTCAATCATTTAGCATAAAACTTCTGATATCAGATGACTTTGTACAAGTCACATGTGCAACACACAACTTAGAGAACTTGTCACAAATTCGTTCCATCTGCAACAACTCTGCACAGGTAAAACTTGAGGATCCCTCTCCTATCATATAATCCAAACACTTCTGGGCAGCAACACGAGCTTCAACCACTTGAATTGTTGAGCGCTCCATGTTGTTTTTATCAACTGCTTCATCTTCATGATCTTCTTCTTGGTGGTTCTCCAACACTGGTGATGATATTTCACCATTCTCTACTAACTCTATAATTTCTGAAGTAGAGTATTCACCTTCGGTATTGTCTTCAGCAACCATAGCAATGTAATCAGAAGCTGAAAGCTTCTGGATAAGATTGCCATCCTTCGATTTGCCAAGATCCAAACTTCCAATAAGCTTTTCAAGTTCACCAATTTCAGTTCTATCCTGTTCTTCACCTTTTCTTGTAAGTTGATGATATCCGCATTCCAATCTCGAGGCAAAGTATTGGAGATACTCCAAGCATTACGAAATGTTTCACCATCAAGCTCACTCCATGCTCCAACAATCCATACCATGGAATGCAACAGGTCCGTATGGGTAGATCCCAAATCTTGTGTTACATCGGTAGCAGAATATTGCTCTATTGTCCAAGCCACCAGCTTCCTTTTATAACGCAATTTCAAGGAAGCTATAATCCCTTGATCCAATGGTTGGACTACCAAAGTCACATTTACTGGAAAAAATAAAAGGGTAATATTGGAGAAAACATATGCCTCAAACTCACCAATCAATGTCTTTTGGATGCCTTCAACTTGATGGCTAGGAGCGTTGTCCAATAAAATCAAGATTTTCCTCCCTTGTGCATGCATCCTCATATTTTCATACATCACCGAGTTTGTAAAAATGTCTTTCGTCATCCATGCTGTGCTATTGCTGTAGTAGTGCACAAAGACATTAGGATCAAAAGTTTTAGGGAAACACCTTGGCCGAGCAGATTTGTGAATAAATACCATCTTGAACTGCTCCTTTCCAGAAATGTTAGCACACAGCCCCAGAGTGATACGATCCTTTGATTTCTTCATTCCCCTTGGACGACCTACATTCAAGGTTTTTGAAGGGAGAGCCCTATAAAACAAACTTGTTTCATCAAAATTAAAAACATCCTCCATGTCATAAGTTCCAATTATTGCAAACAATTTGTGTTGAGAAACACAAACACCATGAGCATCCGCATCGCTAGATTCACCATGAAGGTTATGACATGCAATTCCATGCCTTAACTTGGATTTCCACAACCACCCAGGAGAAAGCTTGAAGTCTTCTGCAGAGATGCCAAAAGCATCTCTGAATTCTGCTCCTTTCTCATAAAGCATTGCATCATTTAGAATTCCTCTTCTCGCTCAAATCTGTGCAAACCATAGCATCAAAGCTTTCTCTAGTTGAGGATACTTAGAATGCCTAGACCTCTTTCTTTCACCTTGATGAATTTCGGGTTCAAACTCAAGCCATTTCTCTGAATGCTCCAAAATTTTGGTGATTGTAGTTCGATTCACCAATCTAAAACCATGATGTTCCACCATATGCTGTGCAAGCTCAGAATGTGTCAAAGAAGGAAATTTTTGATGAACTTCACAAATCTTTCTTTTCTCAGATCCACTCAAATCCACACGATGTCTTGTTTTTGAAGAACTAGACATGTTTGAAGTAAGTGGTGTACCTACACGTACAAATTATTCTCATTAGTATTCGAAGGGAAACTACTAATAGCAAGAATGAGACAAACACATCACAATCAATATCACCGCACACAAATGACATGTGTTTTTTGCACTCTATCTTGAACGGAGAGAAATGAGAATGGTTATACATATTGTATGGAACACTTTGCACCCTTTATTGTCATATTCTCGGTATTGACAAGGTTTGGGTTGCTAAGAGACAGTTCAAGCGCGGAATAAGAAACGGCGTTGGAGTGATATATGATCATGAAGAGAGAATAATAGACTTACAAAGTTGGCAAATTGCGTGTCCGCCACTCCAGCGACGTTCGGTACTTGTTCAAATCCTGCGCTCAAGGAAGTGGTGCTTGAGAGAGCAAACGCCGTAAGAGGAAGCACTACATTCAATGTGAGTCGGCTAATTAAGACACAGTGACGGCGCTTCTTTATTAGCACATTTGAACAGAAGTGCTTGTGACATTATCGGAAGTGATAGTGACAGTTCGGAAGGAATTAAAGTCTATATGAAGACAATATGCCTCTTCAATGTTTTGGGTTGTCATCCAATATTATCAACTTAATATTTGGTGTGCTTAGATGTTAACTCTCAAATTTATTAGTTGGATTAGATTCCATTTAAAATTTTGTAATTTTGAAGAATAACTTAACTTTATCTTCAATGTCGTTAAGAGAGAACATTTATTTTGGTGAAAGGGTCTATTTTTCTTTATTTTTTGCAAGTTTTGGGGTTCCACCATTGCAAGGCAATTATTGAATTAAGAGAGTTGTTTATTTTTTTCTTGGTAGAAAAGCATGTTAGAAAAAAATACACACCTTTCTTGTTTGGTATTATTTGATTGCACTGAGAATAAGGGACCGTTTACATGAGCGTCAAGCCGAGCATGGGGCCAAAGGAGGACAAAAATCATCTCAATGCGGTTAGTCTACTACTCGTAGTTCAAAAATGGACCAATTGCATTGATAAGAGTTTTGCTTTCCATCGAACCCATAGATAGTTTGACTCCCCATGTAAGGCGGTTCTAAGGGAGACTGCTCAAAACTAGAGCGACACCAACAATGCAGCACTAGGCTTTTTTACTCAGAGACACATAATAGCTTCTTCACTTAGAGATATGCAATAACTTCTTCACTGAGAAATACATAATAGCATCCTTACTCAAAGATACATAATCTTCTTCACTTAGAAATGCATGATAGCTTCTTCACTCAGCAGTAGCATGCACTCACAATGAACATTATAGGATGCAAAATTAGGGGACCATTTCAGAAACACATATGAGCCTTCAAAAATTCATGAATCTACTTTCATTTATTTTCTGCATGCACGAAAATTGCTTACACTAGGTACTTCACCATAGATTGTGAAATCTGAAATTCGAGCTATATTCAATCTCTCCCTTCTATGAGCCTGATTGAGGATGTTGAATTATTATTTTTGCCACCAACCAGATTGCTCAAAGAGGAAGGGCACAGTACGTGCTGGGGGAATAGGTGGCATGGCAGACTGCCTTCTTTTTTATTTTTTTTATCCTATATACGCATTTGAGAACACGTTTGAATCCTGTCAGTCATGGATGTATAAACATGTGAATTTCATCCGCACGTTCTGTCCGTTGACAGTTGGAATCGAGTTGAGGAATCAAGGGTTCCATTTTTCAACCCTTTTTTCGAGCATGCCCATCTCTTATTTTACTACTTTGTGGTGGGGACTTCATATTTCGATGGGATTTTTAAATTTTAATTTTTTTTTTTCAAACTATGTTTATTGACTACCAAATACTAGATCCACCGTTGGGATTTTGAAAATTTCATAGTTATGTGTGAATAATATGGAGTCAAAAGCGTGCCTTTGTATGGATGTTTTTTCTTACCTCCTTCAACTCAATTTCACATTTAATACACTTAAGATTTTATAAAAATTCCAAATTTTTTTAAGCTTACTCGAAACTCAAGTAGTAACCTGGATCCGCAGAGCCTCATCCAAAAATAAATAGATAAATAAAAATAAAAAAATAAATTGATTTTGACCCTCTAAAATTTATTTTCTCAAATAATAGCCTTGCAATGGTGAATCAAATCAAATATCTGCACATGAAAAAAGTCCTAATTAAAATCCTAACTACAAAAAAAAAATTTAAAAAATCCAACAGTAAATGAACGAGATATAGGTCTTTAATAAACAACCATTTTTTCATTGTTTTCATCATGGTGTACATCATTGCAAATCTAATACCAGAAGTATTTGGTTAAAAAATCTTCTAACTAGAGAGTTGTTAGATTTCAAAAAAACCTTTTTGATATTGACATTTATTTCAAATTTTTTTTCCACTAACATGTTAACATCTTCACACTAATATTCCTGAATTGGGTGATGGTCTGGTTGGGGTACCCAAAAAGGTTGTCCCATGAACAATTGCACTCTATGTTGGTGTGACAAACATATCCATTTTTAAACTGTAATACAATAAGACTACATTAGATGTGGTTTTAGTTGTCTATACTTATAATGTATCAAGAAAAAAAATTAAAAATAAAAAAAATTATTTTGAAGTAATTTTATTTGATTTTTTAGTTGAAAAAGTAAGTCATGTCCCAATAACCTAAAATCCATAGAATCAAGCAAATGGAATATCAACCATTTTTATTTTAATATAATTTTTGAATATGACCTACATCTTCTTGTATAGAATACAAAATAATTTATTTAATTTTAAAAAAATTAATTCATTGTGCACTATAATGCCTGCAAATCCCCAAATTCAACACTTTTTCCCTCATCTATGAATGGATCCAAAAAAAATAAAAAATCTAAAAGAAAATCTATAGGCATATATACTTTGATTTCAGTGAGGTGCATGATATTTTATTTTCTATTTTAGGGTCTTTTTACTTGATTAAAATGACTAAATTAGACAAACTTTGGAGGTTTTCAATAAAAATAACCTAATTAGTGTGTCCAAAAAGTGATACCCCAAGCTTACCATTGCCCAATTACCCAAGTTGATTGATTTATGTAATTAACGAGGGTAGCCTCTAAATTTTTTCAGAGCAAGGGCTTCAGAGTTTTGAGTAATTCTTCATATTATTCATTCAAAATTTATCAAAATTTGTGATTTTTTAATTAAGTTTTTATAAATTAATTGTGTGCTAATTGGTAACCTTGCGTTGGTAAAAATACCCCCAAATTTTTAGATTAAGAAAAATCAAAACTAGATTACTTGCACCAAAATTATTATAAATCTGGTATTCAATGGTTGATTGAGCAAAAATCTACCCTAAATCTAAATTCAAATTGAAATCCATCTTCACAAAAAATTGATATGTAACAATTGGTAAAGAGAATATGGCTCTTCAAGAAACATGTCATTCAATAATTATTTTGGTGTAAAAACATCATTGCAAATCACATACCAAAACTATTAGAATCAAAAACCTTCCAATTAGAAAGTTGTTGGAATTCAACTTCCGTTCATATAAATGTATCAATAATCATGATAAAGGAATTTGAAATTCAGATAATTAGCTTGCAAAGGTAAAACCTACCTTGACTAAAATGTATGCTAAATAATCCTTCATACTTGTTTGGAAAAGTCTCAATTTTAACAACACAAAGTAGACTTAGTTTGTAATAACAATAAAAAATATTGGCAAAAACAAAGATAGATAGATAGAAACTTCGGTCCTTTCTAAGGGGGCCGGCGTGAATGAAGTGTCCGTTCGTAATGCTAATATTCTCGATGGCCACTAGACTTTACCATAAGATCTTATAAAAATCACCTGAACGAAGTTTTCAAATTATCCATTCAGTTTGAAAGACTAGTTTTATTCCGACTTATATTCTAAATATTACCAAAGTATCACATGTATATTACCCAATTACCATGCAAGAATCAAATAGAATTACCGAATAAGTTTATGAAGAAGGGTAAACTAGCTAGATTCTCATCAAAAAACTTCCCGAACAACAATTCTTAATTAGGAGAAGTTACATCATGGTAATTTCATGAGTAGAAACGTAAATTCCAACTTCCAATCAAAGCGCAGCCGATTTCGAAATTAAGGAGCTGGGATGACGTGGGCCGGCGGCGCATTGGCGGTGGTTGCACTCACTGTCACCACTCTTCCTCATTCTGTCGTTCTCGAGCATTTACGATGTGCCGATGTGGAGCTCGCAATCGCCTACGAGCGTTTCTCGTGGCGTTTCCTCCACCTGCACCGTCGCCACCCATTGCCGACCTCATGTTGTCGATTGCCGACTACTTTGAGGTCTTTGCAGCGACAGCGTTTTATTATTGTCAACGGCAGCGGCGGTTCGTATTGCAATTGACTCTTTGTATTTAGGAGCATTCTTGCGGAACTTCTACATTAGCCCATCTTCCTGTGGCGCACGATCTGCACCGACTTGATAAATTCGTTGTGCCTGTGAGTACACCTCTCCATCTGATACCATGTGCTGTATGTAAGCTCCATCGTACTGTCTCTGATTTTCATGTGCAAGGTCTTGTCGAGGGGTTAGAGAGGTTGCCGTGTTGATGTGCACGTCATTGATTGCGAGGGTGGACCATGATTCACCCGGGTCGGGGTGGCTGTCAGTATTGTGTCGTAGAACTACTGCTGATGGTCAATGAGGTCCCGAACTCGGGAATGATCATCATAAACTTACTTTCGGGCATCTGCCTTCATACGATCTCCATTCTTTCGATCTCCATTGTTGGGGGTACGTGCGCTGCAACAAATGCTCAATATGTAGTACTCTGCTTTGTATGAAGGTTACCAATTCAGAAAACCATTTTCAGTTTTCGAATGATGTCACTTTTGTGAAGACGGTAACTGATTTAGGCTACATGTTTTGGTGTTTTCGTAGTCCATCGACTCCACCACATCTTGATTTTGTGTACTGATTTTAAGAAAGGAGTTCAGTTTTTAATATGCTTTGAAGATGAGTGGTATGCGAGCATCTTGCTTCGCTTTGTCAGTGAGCGTGAGATCGTGTGGTTGAGGTTATACCTTGTATTTATGTGTTGGTGTAATCTTAACCCACCACATGGTGATTCTGTGTGTACTGATTTCAACTGCGGAGAGTGGTTACGAGGTAGGGAGGACGACATCATTATACACGGAAAGTATAATAAAACAGATCTTATCATGGTGGTTGTGGTTTCCAGGACACAAAAAGGAGTGAATGCCAAGGATCTTTTCGACTTGTATATTGTTTTGTGGATTCGAAACAAGCGCATCTGTTGGATCTTTGCAAGTTTGAAAAGGTAATACACTATTCCCATTGAAAGCTCGTACATTCGTTTTATGATTGTCCTTTGATGATGATTACTAAAAGGTTTATTGGATTGAGTAGTTGTTTTCCTTGTGACCGAGGAAAAGCTGTTTTCTTGTCTGAGAATGAATCTGTGCTTGCATGCAGTGGTTCCGTGACTTGAACCGGTCCGTATCAACGGTGTGTTGAAGCGTGCCAGTTGCAAGTGACGTATTCTTTTATCTTCTTTTACATGTGTGAAGACCTAATTGCAACGGTGAGTGCTTTCTTTTGAAGCGTACATTGTTCGTCTTTGAGTTCACGAGCTCGTATTTCTTTTGGTGTAAGTATTTTTATACACTGTATTCTAGTTATATAATTATGGTATAAACGATTAAATTTGACGTCGTATAGTACAGCTTGCACAAAATTCGTACATGGCCAGTGGGCAATTGCCCACTGGGAAGGGCGTTTAGAAAAAATCGGCCGACCGGGCAGCACTTGTATGTGATGCATGACTAGTCCAGAATTAGTTTGGGCAGTTTCAGATATAATTCATCAGGTTGTTAAGAGTTTGTGAAGGAAATAAGAAACAAATTGTCTTGAGTCGGAATAGATTTCATCTTTGGTAGCTTCAAGTAAAAACGACCACTAGCCATGAATATTTGATTGTCCAATAAACGAATGTTGATTGTTTGTTGTTTCATAAGTGGTAGTGGACAATTGCCCATGGCATTTGTCTCCAACGGACATTAACTAGAGTGTCTTCATTTGTAAGGAGGCGTAAGAGCTGACCTCAGACGTTAGATCTCGAATATTGAGGAGAGTTGTTTGAATTTTACGCTTAAGTGAGAAACTCGTTTCTAATATCTGACCACAACTCACATGTTAAACACTAGGTAATTGATTAATTGAACAAGGTTGACAAGTTAGAAGCACTGAGGAATTTGCAGCATGAAGGAGTTATGGTGCAGATTAGTCTCGTAGGCCATAGCGTTTCTTAGTATCATGGTTATTGGTCGGCCTGAGTCAGGGAGGGAGCCAGTTAGCAGTTGACTACTGGGAAGGGCGTTTAGGAAGATTAGAGTGATGGGGTCGCACTAGTGTGTGGTGCTGAGAATTCAAGAAGTTCAGTCTGAAACTGCCTGGTCGTAACTAAGTATTATGAGTTTGTCAAATGCCGGAAGTATTTAGGAGACAAATACTCTAGAGTCGGAACAGCTTCCGCCTTCAGTTTCTTCAAATACATGACTAGTACACGTTTTTAGATATGATCATTATTTTAGGGATTTAAATGAGAGTATAATCTTTGAAGTGCCATTGGGAAACTGCCCACTGGATTTGTCTCGTGGACAAGTCTGTGAAAATGAAAGTGTGTAATAGCTGATCTTTAATGTCAGTTGCCAAATACTCATGAGGCGTTTGAATACTACGTTTGTTTTTAGTGAAACTTGTTCTGCAGTTCTAAGCAGAGCGCTGCAGTGGGCATATTAGATTGTAGGCAATTGATCAATTGACAAGGCTGATTAGTTAGGAGCACTGAGGAAATTGCAACATCAAATTACGACTACATAGGACAGAATTGAAGTAATTATTCTAGTTAAGAATAAGTAGTATAGAAAAAATTGATTGAATAGAGACTTCACTTGGGATGTATTAGTATTGTTATACTTTAATCTTGTAATATAGTACTTAGGAACAACATTGATAGTGTAATATCATGCCCTATGTAGGTTAACATCGGGCTCTGTGAAGATACCGGAGAGCGGATTAGAACTGAGACCTGCTGCATCCTCACCATTTCCAGAGGTGCGTTGTCTGCTTGAACTCTTGATAATAGGTATGCTTCTACTAGTAACCTCTGAGTTATAATTAATCTTGTACAAAAATAGGAGTATAAATGAAAATGACTGACTAGAGCAATCACTGATGTTGAATTACAGAAGTCCACTGGAATTGGGTAAAAACGTTGAGTATCGAAGAAGTGAAAGTAGGGTGCCAGTACCGAGCTTACGACCAGTGGGCAATTGCCCACTGGATCGGTAACAAGTGAGAGTAATGCATCTTTGGAGACTTACTACACCTAAATTATGTGAAGAAAACCGTATTGATGCATGTAGAGGTGTTACATGTGGCCCCTTTTGAAAATGCCAATATGGTTGTTCAATATGTATAGTGTAGAGAATGGTAGAGGTTGCAATGAAAAGCGGAGTAAAGTTCCAGTAGGCACTTACCTACTGGTGAACTACCCATGTATGCCAATCCAATTTTGTGCATACTTATTCCTCTAAATTCATTATCGGGTAGGATACTCGGGCACCGAATAGTAAGTGTACTCATAAAAGCTTGCTATGTTCTTCTCTACGACGGGCGCAGTGGAGGAATCGCAAGCGGTTTACGACCAACCCCTACTGCCTTCGTAGATCTTTTTATATGCAGAGGTGCGACGACAAACTTCGAGCTTAATAATAGGATGCGTGTTATCAACACTTTGAGTTCTGAAGTAATTTACTTGAGGAATCATGATTATCATTATTTTATTATTACATTATTGAGTACTAAGTAAGAATAGTGTCATTGGTAAGCATAACAGAGACATTTGGCAATTGCCCACTGCATTCGTGACTTAACTCGTCCATGTAATGCACACTTTGAAACATGGTAAAAGTAAATCATGAAGGAAACGATGTTGATGTATAGGACGCTGTTAGAAGTGGCACATTCTAATAATGTCAAAATTGTAGAATATGTATAATATAAGAATCGTTGAATCTGCAATCACATAGAAGTTCCAAAGGCAGTTGCCCATTGGAAGGAAGACCCAAGTATACCAATCCAACTGTGAACATAGCGGTCATGCATTCTATCTCTGAATTCGTTAACGTCCGGGACTGGGAAAAATTGCTTGCTGGAATCATGAGTCAGAAGATGGTGATTTTTGAAGAATGTGCAGAGAACGTGGTTGTGGAGCATAAACAATACAAAATCAGTCAAGCAATTATGGAGAGTGATGCATCTGCAAGCGACATTGTGAGATTGTAGTCAAAGATTATGACTACTTTCAATGTCAATGTATACCCATATTTGCTTAAATGATGATGTATCCAATATTTGGATCGGGATCTCTGAAATCTACCAGTGGTATTGATATAAATTTGGATTTGAAAATGATAAGAATGTGCTTTGGATAATTAGGAATAATAAACTAAAGCCGCACTGTTATACCGGATCCCTTACTCAAATTATTTGGATTGAATTGCAGGGAAAACAGTCAGATTCAGATGATGCTAATGCCGTGTATCACATCGGCGACGAAGAGAGGCGGATCCCCATTTGCATCGGGATTGGTAGAGATGATTGGTGTAAAAAAGAAGTATCACTTATAGACGAGAAGGGATTGGTGGTGGGGTATGCGTTTGTAGAGTTTTCAAAAGAGTGGCAGTCTATAAACGGTCGAACAGAACTCGGAAAGGAGTATGTGGGAGTTGTCGTATGTGAAGTTGCTGAAATGCAAACAACATTAACACCTCGTACACTTCAGCGGTGGCCTACAAGACGTGTACTTTACGAAGGAGTCAGTCTTTACGACCATGAGCGTAAATACAACGAAGGTCTAGATACACGAGCAGCTCGCCTGGGCGATCGTCGAGGAAGTCGACAGTATTTCTCTGTTCGTAATACTTCATGTCCTCCCAACAAGAAGCGAAAGGATGTTCTCATTGACAAAAAGTCGATTGTAGATACATTGACGAAGTCTTGCTGCAAGCGAGAATGCATAACGCAGTTTAGCCCAGCTCTTGTTGAGACATTGCGCTACGAGTTGCACCACGTAGACAGTAAGTCAAAAGATAGTATTAAATTGGCGGTTCATAAAAACTTCCACTATATACCAAACACATCAAAGAAAGTATGTGTTATAGAAGGGAAGGTCATCTGCATGGGTGCATGGCGAATGATCCACGGTGTGTCCAAGTCAGATTTCTATAGGTATCGTGCATACGCGGCGAGTGGGCGCCGTGCACAATATCATGGATTGTCAGGTAGACGGAAGACTTCGAGTAGCACAGCTCAAGCAGTGCAGACAATGTCAATGATATTGACAAATACAGCTGAGTCGATGCCACACAAGACACGGACTAAAACAGCAGGGTTAACGAAAGGTGAGAAGGTGGTTCAGAGAATTCTTCCAACCGGTACAAAGTGGAAGAATATACTAGAGGACATTAATAAGGTATGTTTCCATAAGTATCATCATTTTCCGAGAATAATGAAGTTGCTAGAAAACAAAGGGTTATAATGTGAGGTTGCGTATGAAAAAAAAGAAGTGAGTGGATTATGTAGGATGAATTTAAACTATCCGATATTTGATCCTATTATAAAATCGTTTGGGTATATTGGGAACATGAAATATAGCACTGAATTAGATGATGTGAGTAAGTTGTGGACAGTTGGTAGCTTTATCATGACATATATCTCCATTTGGACGAAAATGGTAAGTTCGAATATGAGACATTGATGGATTACAATTCTAAAACAATGGGGACTGTGTTGCAGATACAAAAAGAATGTGGTCAGAAACCCATATCGCAGTCCAGTTGTAGTAAGATTCGCAAAGAACACTTTTCGGAGTACCAAATTAAGCGACGAGGTGATAATTTTGCGCGGTGTGGGAGGTGTGACGAACTAACTGCATTGCGTAATGTCCACGCTCATGGTTCCCCTGGGTACAAACATGCGAACCAACTTCTCACATTTCACCTTCGGGAACAAGAAGCCTCGCGTGCGCACTACTATTTTAGTCGAGCTTTATCATGCTATCGCCCTGAACAAGTGTTGTGTATTATGCATGACAAAGTGGACCATTCAAAAACAGCATCTCCATGTTTTGCGGCAAAGAACAAAGCTGTGGATGGACTTATGAAGCTTCCGATTTCAGTGACAGGAATGTTGGCGCATGGACATGGAGACAAGAAATACGCTCACTATGCTTTGGACTTGTATCCAGCAGATAGCAATCAAACAATTGGGTCTATCGCGAAGCTACTCCGCGATCTCGAAAACCCGCCAAAGTCATCACAACCAGAATCTTTATTTTTGGGTGCAGGTACGACCGAGTTATACGAAGCAATACTTGGAGGTTCAGAGCAATGTGTTAGATCCATATTGAAAAAACCTTTCACTGCAACTTCGATCCGGTCGTTACCTCCCATCTTACACGTACAGCTTGACAATTGTTGGAAAGACAACAAAAGTCGACATATCAAATGCTTTTGGTCACTGCTGGTTGGCAAAGGTATTTTTGAGGAAATTCAAGTATCGTTTTTATTGGTTGGACATACTCATGACGATGTTGATGCATCATTTGGACGGTGGAGCATGAAACTACGGGAGAATGATTATCCAACAATTCCCCTCCTGATGAAATCGTATATGGATTTAGATGACGAACCGTTTGTACCTGCCCTCATCGAAGAAGTTCCAGATTTTAAATCCTTCATTGATGGATATATAAGCGATGACGAACTCATCGGACATTCCAAGGGGCGACAATTTCGGTTTTGAGGATGGTAGTGGATGGCCTCACGATGCAATATAAGCTGCGATGTCGCGATGAGAAATGGTGCCCTGCCGAAGGTATCAAGTTATGGAAAGCAGACCATGAAGGGAAGCCCAAGTTGCCGCCGGGCACCCCACGTGCAGTGTTACCTCGTGGTATGAAGGGGCAAGACGACATTGTGAGAGGCATTAAAGGCTTCATACAACATTGGAAAACAGTAGGTGATGCAGACAAATCGGGAGAGTATACGCGAAAATTTGCTCACGTTGTGGAGTACTGGAGTAGAGTGAATGAAGCATTGAAAGAACCAGAAATGGAAGCGGTGGATGTACTTTGCATGGGATTTTGGCCACGAACTAGACAATCATTTGAGGTACAAACATTATACAATGCAAATGGTGAGCTGCGTGACGAATTTGCGGAGGACGATCACTATATCGGACCAAGAAGCCTTAAACCAAAACCATCATTTCGGGTAGAACACGTAATTCGTTATAATGGGAATATATACTGATTTTGGTAATTTGGGAGGCTTCCATTTAGGTCGATTTTGACCTGATTATTTACCAAATCATCAGGTTATTAGTGATAATGATGAATTTTCTCAATATAAAAGACAATAAGAGAAAGGAAATTATAATCCAAGCTAAGAAATATGTTCCCCCAAGAGAAATTTTTTTTTTATATGAAAGCACAAATACAATTTATTGGTGTAATTGTAGACCTCCAACAGGTAGGCATTATATTATCTACCAATCACGACGTGGCGAAGAGGAGGTATCACCACTAGAATCTTTTCTAGTGAATACAGGTTCCTCACTACGTGTGTATTTAGAGAATGCAGGCTCGTCTATCTCCATAAGCGCACTACTTCTACGACGCTCCAATGTACATCTCCGTAATAGACGGTGAGTCTCGGACGATAATCGTGCAGGATGAACACGAGAGTTTGCCCCAAAAGACAAAGAGCAATGAGCCTAAGTATTTGACAAGGGACTATTTAGATCGAATCGAGCTAAATAGGCACGGCCATCTACCACGGAGTTGCAAAACACACCTTCACCTTGAGGTGCGGTTGCAACCGAGGTCATCACACCGATTCGATTATGGCGGATTGCAATACTTGGTTGAGTCTGAATAGGGGGACTGTCTACTACACCGTACTCGTCATTATCCACGTCCTCCTTCGTGTAATCTACAGCCGACGCGTCGTCCGGAGCACAGTAGATCAAGCGTCTCCGCCTTCGTTCCGAAAAAGTTTTCGAGTCCTCACTTGTAATAGAAGCATCTGACACCGTTGAAGGACCAATTACAAGATTTGCTTGCAAAGCACATGATGGAAGTAGAGAGAGCTGACGTCCAACGGCAGCAACCTGGTTTATAAACACACCCACTTTAGAAAGTGAGTCCATGGCACTAAGTGCGATGAAAAAAGTACACAATATAACAACGCATGTAATCACGTATGTCGAGGGGGATTCACCAATCGATCCACAATATATCTCCATCTAAGCAACCGATAAACATAAGGTTCCTAGGGTAAAAATCAGAATAATACCAATGATGAAAGTATTCAAGGCAAATTCTTCCCACTGATTCGGTCCTGATTCCACAAATATGGAAGATTACGGCTCAGGAGCATATACAACTCTGAGTCCTTCGACAGTTCATTATGCGTGGGTCTACGATGGCGCATAGTCTCGTGAAAATTCTCATGACCGTTCAAATGCACAGCAAGACATATGTCGCCTATTCTTTTTAATAACTCGGTCTTTGGCTCCTCCGGACAGGAATGGTTCCACGGAACATTGAAAAGTGTGTTCTTCGTGGGAACCGCAATGCAAGTCTCAGGCTTGGAATCGACAATGAGCAAGTTATCATCATTGAAATTGGCACCCTTCCTTGGATACAACCGACGCCGAGGATATTTTAAGAGAATGGGATTTGTCGTGTCGGGGTACTTCGCGAATGCGTAATTCTTCAATAACAAGTTATCGCATTGGTTGGAAGCCAAGACAAGTCCAGGGGCAGCGTTTGACTTCGAGAACAAAAAGGAGCAGAGTCCATGGACAACCTTAGGATCTAGGGTACTCCAAACGTGGGTGTGGCAAAACAAACTTAGTAAACGAAGGAACCCGGTCAACCCGGGACGACAGTAGACGACCCTTTCGGCGACTAAGGTTGGGACGGTGGAGGAAAACACCGGAGGATTATTGGAATCCGGAAAAGATAGGCACTCCGCAGGCGTTGGGGTTGACACAGAGGCCATCGAACATAGAACCCCGTCCAACTCCAACACCACATTCAACCACTTGGGCTTGGATCGTAAAAGACTGCGGGAGATATGCGTAATGAGTAGCTCGGGCGGGATACGTTGTTTGGGATGTTTGGACAGTCGTGCCTGCAGCGAGGGAACACGTAACAATGGCAAATGGTATTAAAACAAGAGGGTGTGTACCTTGCAAAATGCTGCAGTATGCAAAGAACTGCCAGCACTGATTTGGTATTGAACCGCGACACCCAGAGGTAACATCAGGTGGTTGGTGGGGATTTTGAAGCAATCGGACGGAACAAGGTATTCAGAAGGGAGGCCTGGAAGAAAAGGACGATGTTTAGGGCCTTGTGATGAGAAGGACGGAGACTCACTCAAGACAAAAAGTGATGTACAAGAAAAGAGTCTCAATTTTAATGAATGATGTTTCAGTAAGTACAACGTTTATAAGTTTACTATGTACAAAAAGCGAAATAGCATCCAATAATTCGGAGACTACTCATCAACCTACTTGCCGCCATCGTTGCTGGACTCCTGTCAAACAAGGAGCGTCGGCTTTAAGATTACTAAATGCGAAAACTTCAAGTCCAGAGGGAATAGCAAAGCAACTGCCATCGCCAGCAACAATCACAAAGACAAAAAGAAGAAAGGATAGTAACTAACCTCAAGATTTATTGGTGAAGTTCAAAGCGTCTTGATAGCAGCCACGGGAGAGTCACGGGAAGGGACAACCTCTTAATGCTCCCCCACATCCAATCCTACTGCAGTTGTATAACGCCTTCACCAACAACTTTCCCTGTATCGTTGAGAAGGGTTACAAATTTCGTAACCCATTTACTTCTGGGTATTCCGAAGCAATCTTTTAAATGGTCCGGAAAAACAACCTCGGAAGGAACATCCAAGTTGTATGAAATTACAAACAAAGAAGAATTAGTACCAATGAATAAAATCAAGACAAAAATATATTGAGCAAAATTAGTGAGTCCACTACCTCACAAAAAAGACGCTGAAAATCACCGTCGCCATCGGATTCACTCAATTCCATGATTACCTGAATGCGAGCAATAAACACACAACATGAGAGAAATCCTTTGGTAAATTCATATACCTACAATCGAAATGTGTAGGACCATTAAGAAAATTGTATGACCATTTAGCTCGAGTCGAGCTAAATGCGCA
Source organism: Bryum argenteum (assembly GCA_037043015.1). Lineage (NCBI taxonomy): Eukaryota > Viridiplantae > Streptophyta > Bryopsida > Bryales > Bryaceae > Bryum > Bryum argenteum. The sequence goes on along the minus strand of CM073323.1, from coordinate 10,229,756 downwards.
AGAAGAAGATATTAGTTCATCAAGCTAGCCTCGAAGTAATTGTATGTCGATGACTATTTAGCTCGAGTCGAGCTAAATGGTCATCGAGCTACAAATGCCTCGGGGTTTGTTGATGAACAAATATCTTGATGCCCATTTAGCTCGACTCGAGCTAAATGGTCATCAAGATTTTTGTTTATCACGCTAACCTCGAAGCATTTTTAAAAGGATGACCATTTAGCTCGACTCGAGCTAAATGGGCATCAAGATAACTGTTCACCAACAAGCCCCGAAGCAAATGTATCTCGTGACCATTTAGCTCGATTCGAGCTAAATGGTCTCCCTTTTACATATGCTTCAAGCTGAGCGTGATGAAAGCTTGATGCCCATTTAGCTTGAGTTAAATGTCGAGCTAAATGGTCATCAAGCTGTTCACGCTCACCTTTGTATCTAGATGACCATTTAGCTCGAGTCTAGCTAAATGGTCATCAAGCTGTTCACGCTCACCTTTGTATCTAGATGACCATTTAGCTCGACTCGAGCTAAATGGTCTTCCTTTAGAAAGGCTACGGGTTTGTTGGTGAACAAGTTATTTGATGACCATTTAGCTCGACTCGAGCTAAATGGTCTTCCTTTAGAAAGGCTACGGGTTTGTTGGTGAACAAGTTATTTGATGACCATTTAGCTCGACTCGAGCTAAATGGTCTTCCTTTAGAAAGGCTACGGGTTTGTTGGTGAACGATTATTTGATGACCATTTAGCTCGACTCGAGCTAAATGGTCTTCCTTTAGAAAGGCTACGGGTTTGTTGGTGAACGATTATTTGATGACCATTTAGCTCGACTCGAGCTAAATGGGCATCAAGATAATGATTTTCCAACAAGCCCCAAGCAAAATAATGTATCTCGATGACCATTTAGCTCGACTCGAGCTAAATGGTCTCCCTTTAACATATGCTTCGAGTTGAGCGTGATGAACAGTTATGTTGATGTCCATTTAGCTCGAGTCGAGCTAAATGGTCATCAAGCTGTTCACGCTTACCTCGAAGAGTTGTATTTAGATGACCATTTAGCTCGACTCGAGCTAAATGGTCTTCTTTTACAAGTGCTTCGGGGTTAGTTGATGAACAGTTTTCTTGAAGACCATTTAGCTCGACTCGAGCTAAATGGGCATCAAGGAAACAGTTCGTCACGCTCTCCCTGAAGCATGTGAAAAAAGAAGACCATTTAGCTCGAGTCAAGCTAAATGATCCTCCTACAATCATCTCCCAAGAAAACTCGAATAATTCTAGGTGGATGACCATTTAGCTCGAGTCGAGCTAAATGGTCTTCCTATGAATCATCCAAGTACTCGAACTCGTGAACTCAAAGCATTTGGATGTGGATGCCCATTTAGCTCGACTCGAGCTAAATGAACTTGTTCATATTAAATGCATTCGAACTAAGAAACTGCCTCGATATTCGTGCACAGTAATTTCTGAGAATGATTCTTGGGAACTGTGCACAAGTAAAATAGTATATTTGCCTCGATTTCCGTGTACACCTAGTCCGACGAAATCCACTTTGCCATCAAGAATGCACCACGATGAAGCCAACATATGACCAATCAACAACAAATTCTTGTTACACATTGAAATTGAGGTTATTGATCGAACTCACCCTCATGCCGCGCCCGACAATTTTGCAATAATTTAACGAAAGCCCCTGCGCATCCTCAAAAGCAAAAGACGCGCATCAACCTCGAGCTACTAAGAGTCCCAAACCCTAATCAAAATCTACTAAACCGGAAGCACAAATGGGAAACGGAGTATAGGCGAAATGGAGTATAGTGAGACGAAGGGCGAGGAGAGGTGCGGAGTGCGGAGGTGAGGCCAAGGGCAAATGTGTGAAAGTACGAAGGTGCGGAGGAGCGAAGGGAGCAGAGGAGCGGAGCGGCGAGAGAGAGCGGAGGAGCGAGGATAGTGCGCAATGAGAAAAAGAGCGAGCAACACCAAGCGGGAAGAGAAATGGCGCCAAAAAAGGCCACTAACGGTCGAGAGAATTTTAAGTAAAAGCGTGTGGTTGGAAACTTCGGGAGGAACGGGAACTTCACGAGGAACGGGACATCTTGGGAACTTCGGGAGGAACGGGGACATCTTGGGGGAGTAAAAATCAATTGAAGTTAAGTCACCGAGAAATCCGGAATATTTCTAAAAATAGAAACTACATAATTGTAATAAAAAAAACCGGATTCGCGAGGAAAGTGGATAACCCAAACTCAAATTAACAAAATAATCACATATTGGGCACTAGAATGTTAACCCCTAAATGCGCCGAATGTCGAAAAACGACATTTTGGATGGAAGGCAGAACTTTGAATAGCCATATCTTCTTCATCCGAGGTCCGTTTTGGATGAAATCACTTGGGTTATGCTCCAAATCAAGTCTAGTTTGTATTGTAAAATTTGCAATAAAGTATGAAATAATGGAATGCACTTTAGTGAAGACAGCTATTCTATTTTATTGGAACTCCAAGCATGGGGCATGTATTATCATTGCAAGCCAACTATGTGAAATTAAAAACAGTTTTTCATGATTTGCTTTTTCATGGTCATAATCTTTAAGTGATTCTTAACAACTTTGTAGTGACAAGTTTACTGATCATAATGATTTTGCTATTCGATTTGCAACTATGTTTGGTCAACATAAAAAGTGACAAAGTGGATGATATTTGAGGAGCTATATCTCCTTCATCCACCGTTGGATTTCAACTTAATTTTTTGGGATGGCCTATAATTAGAGTCTAGTCTAAGTGATAGAAACCTTAACTAGATCTAAGATGTTTTGAAGATAAGGCATGAAATTTAATGCAAATGATCTAGTTTTCGACTATTTTTCCTTTGTAAAATTTACGGTAGTTTTTACCAAGGCATTCATTTACATGGCTTTTATTTGAGCCAAGAATTTCGAGCAACTAATTTTTGTGGCAAGTTAATGTATGGCGAGTCAATGTATTATTAGTAAAGAAATTAGTCAAGTTTACATCAAACCATAAAACCGTAATGAAAAACTCCAAACCCTAGACCATAACTAACTTAACATTTGATATTTTAAAAACCGATAACTCTAATAATAAAACTTTTACGATTGCTGCAAACATTTTTTACCACAATTCATCCGACTACACAAAGAACAAAAGACACTTCTAGTTGTTAAAGAGATAGTGTCATTTGTTATTTGAACCTTTACAAGATTACCTTAAATAGAGTATAGTGAGAAAAACATGAAAATATTTAATTACATGAAACTTATACTTAATAAATGTACAAAGGGAAAACAAATTGCTCTCGTCGTGTACCTTAAATTGATGTAGTCTTGACTCATTTTATTTTATATCATACTAAATTAAGTACGCAGAACTTCGAAGAGTTTCATAGAGCTACGATAGAGTATGAAATGGAGAGTAGAATTATAGAGTAATTATGTGAATCTATTTGCTTTACTTCCATATTTCAATCCTAACAATTGTTAGGTTTATTTTAGTGAATTAGCATGTGAAATGGACGACGCTATTATTTAACATTTGCTAAGCCATTATGCCTAGCGTTTATGCTCAATTTATCAAAATCAACAGGGGATGTGAAGTATTGTAAGATTCGTATTTACTAAAATACGTGTAATATTAAGACATTAATACTTTGTACATTAAAACAATTATAGTAAATAAAATATTGAATTTATTTAAATGTCATTCTATAAAATTAGTTGAACAACTTCCAATAATTCGGAGACTACTCGTCAACCTACTCGCCGCCATCGGTGCCGGACTCCTGTCAAATAAGGAGCGCCGCCTTTAAGATTACTAAATGCGAAAACTTCAAGACCTGAGGAAATAGCAGAGCAACTCCCATCACCAGCAATGATCACAATGACAAAGGGAAGGAAAGGATAGTAACTAACCTCAGGATTTAGCGGTGAAGTCTTAGGCGTCTTGATAGCAGCCACGGGAGAGTCACGGGAAGGGACAACCTCTTGTAATGTTAGTTTTTTGTAATCCATGACTATTTAGCCATGGGTGTGTAAATGGAGTTATCTAATTGCATTATTTCCATTAGTAAGGTGTGAAGTAGTTAAATAGTTGTATAGAAGTCCAAATTGCACTTTGTACAGACATGAAAGCAACAAGTTGATAAGATATGGAAGGGTCAAGGTGTCTTTACGCACTTTGAGGAAAGAGTTGTCTTTACCAATTTTTAGGACTATAAGTCCAGGTCTAACAATTTAGTTTTTAGTCCATGTTGAGTTGTATATGGCTCACTTGCATAGAAACTATTTGTATTGTTGATCTCTTTCAAATTGTAATAATAACCTTTGTAATTGAATTGTAGATTGACTTGCAATTTGTTTGTATTATTGTGTGATTGTCCGGGTAGGACTATCTAATTGAGTGCAAGTTAAATTATTTTATGTTTGGTTGCAAGTAGCACGGGTAGTGCAAGTGACTTATATGAAAAGTGAAAGAGAAATTAAATTTTCAATTTAATATTATTGAAAGAGAGAAATAACAATTAGAGCGGGTAGACTAATTGAGGATATTGAAAGCTAGCTACATAAGCAAGGCCTAGCAAATGAGTAAAGTGAGTCAAGTTGCTATTCTGTAAGTGAATTTATATGGAATGAGAATGTTGGGCTAATTGGAAAGTTGATTGTGTGAGTATTGCAAGTGAATAAGTGTATTTCAAATTGCATTGTTTTTATATGATTTAAAAGTTGATGATGGCTTAAATAATTTTTCAATTTCATGACTTCTCTTACCTATTCCATTACAAAATTCCTAGAGAACGAACCCCTTCCACTATAGTACAAGAAAAGTGACAATCTTCCTTGGATTGTTACTTTTTGATTCAACATTTTGGCGCCGCTGCCGGGGAATTTTAAGATGGAAAGGTATGAGATGTTTGATCAATTTATTAGGTTGCAAAGTTAAGTATTACAAGCCGATAACATATAGCAATGAAAAATTATACGTCTAGTAGTCGTGAATATGAGAGATTTTCCACCGCAAGCAATAATTATGGAAGCCAATCGCATTACCTTTGTCAATCTAAAAAGAATTTAGTATATCAGCTTCAAGAGAAAGATATAGAAATCAAAAACCTTATAGAATCATGTGATATTCATTTTAAGTGTGGAAAGGAAGAATATGAGAAGGTGTGTATAGCAGAGAATCATATTAAGTACTTGACAGAATGCTTTGAAGAATCCAATAATGAAAAAGATTTTTTGACACAACAACTTTATGAATCTAGAGCCAAATTTGATGCATATGGTGAACAGCAAGCAAAGGTGTCCAAAGAAAATGATTCTTTACATGCATTGTTAGAGACTATTAAGCAAGAGCGTAAGAGTCTTATTGCTGAAATTACATGCCTTAAGAATTTTATATCCGTAAAGGAAAAAGAGCACAAAGTTGAAGTTGATACAATTAAGAAAGATTTTTCAAATGTATTGAAGGACTTTACTATTGTTTCAGAAGACAATGAGAGATTTGTTGCTTTTGATGTACTACAGAAACAAAAGATTCAGAGGCTTGAAGCAAAAATACAATTGCAATACAGACATCAAATTATGCTTGAGAAACAAAATTATGCAGTTATCCAAGAAAAAGGGGCTCTTATTATAGAAAATGAAAAATTTATGCTAGAGATTGCATCACTATCAAATGACAAAAGATTTCTTTCTGCGAAGTTAGACAAATACATGAATGTGAAGATTTTCCCACTCACAAGTAAGTTGTTTGATGCATTGAATGAAAAAAACCAGGCATTTACACAGATTAATTATCTTAAAGATGAACTAAAGAAGTTCAGAACCAAAATGAATCTGCTAAATGATCAAAAAACTAATTCTGCAAATGAAAATGCCCTTTTGGTACAAGAAAATGTGCTTTTAAAAGAACAGGGTGAGATATTTCTCAATGTATCAAATATCAAGGCTAAAGATGAAAGTAGGAGACTTAATGTACAATTGCTAATATATATTTGTTTCACCTTGATAGTTGTATTTGCAAATAAAAAAACAACTCACAATCAAAGAAATATAGATATCTTGAAAGAAAAAGAAACTCTATTAGATGAAGAAAATAAATGCAATGATCATAAAATAAAAGTTGTTAAGAAAAATTATATAATATTGCCACATCATGAAGTTTATAGTGTAAAGTGCAATATGTTTCTTACATATGTACTTCCATTAAGAAGTGAAAAATGTCTTTCTTCTTCAAATGTTGTATACCAATTAAAAAGTGAGTTTAACAAAAATGCGGCTATAATTATAAAAGAAAATGATATAGATGACTTGTTTTTTAAATTCAAATTGATTAAAGCTATCTTGGCTTGTATCATAAAACAAAAATGCATTGAGCTCTACATATTAATATCAAATCTTATAGAAGATGAAAAGAGTTTGATAAAAATATTGGTTACAATATATAAGATTCAAAAGAAAATGTGGGACCCTGGTGGATTGCATCATTATTTTTATTGGCATATAGAAGGAAGATAACAATAATAAAGTCAAGTTTATAAATTATAACTGAAGTCTAATTGAACCAAATTCAGTAGTGAAAGTTCAAGATTATATAAATATTCATATTCAGTCAGTAAAATAATAAAATTAAAAATCTCAAATAACACATAGAAAATTAAGAGTGAAATAAATACTTGGAGTTGGAATGAAGTCAAAACTAGCTATTATACTAAATCAATTATAAGTTAAGATTCACTGCTAGCCTTTGGAGATAAGAAGAGTTTTATGAAGACTTATGGATGGAAGCTTATAAGGCAATATTCTTAACCCAAGTGAATATTATATAAATCACTGCACATATGCCTATATGCAGTTGGAGTAAAACAAGAAAGAATCAACAGATGCACCAAGTAGTTATGCAACAATACAAAAGAGATTCAATGTTTGATTGACGAGGACGTCAATCGAGCTAACTAAGGGGCTATGTAATGTTAGTTTTTTGTAATCCATGACTATTTAGCCATGGGTGTGTAAATGGAGTTATCTAATTGCATTATTTCCATTAGTAAGGTGTGAAGTAGTTAAATAGTTGTATAGAAGTCCAAATTGCACTTTGTACAGACATGAAAGCAACAAGTTGATAAGATATGGAAGGGTCAAGGTGTCTTTACGCACTTTGAGGAAAGAGTTGTCTTTACCAATTTTTAGGACTATAAGTCCAGGTCTAACAATTTAGTTTTTAGTCCATGTTGAGTTGTATATGGCTCACTTGCATAGAAACTATTTGTATTGTTGATCTCTTTCAAATTGTAATAATAACCTTTGTAATTGAATTGTAGATTGACTTGCAATTTGTTTGTATTATTGTGTGATTGTCCGGGTAGGACTATCTAATTGAGTGCAAGTTAAATTATTTTATGTTTGGTTGCAAGTAGCACGGGTAGTGCAAGTGACTTATATGAAAAGTGAAAGAGAAATTAAATTTTCAATTTAATATTATTGAAAGAGAGAAATAACAATTAGAGCGGGTAGACTAATTGAGGATATTGAAAGCTAGCTACATAAGCAAGGCCTAGCAAATGAGTAAAGTGAGTCAAGTTGCTATTCTGTAAGTGAATTTATATGGAATGAGAATGTTGGGCTAATTGGAAAGTTGATTGTGTGAGTATTGCAAGTGAATAAGTGTATTTCAAATTGCATTGTTTTTATATGATTTAAAAGTTGATGATGGCTTAAATAATTTTTCAATTTCATGACTTCTCTTACCTATTCCATTACAAAATTCCTAGAGAACGAACCCCTTCCACTATAGTACAAGAAAAGTGACAATCTTCCTTGGATTGTTACTTTTTGATTCAACACCTCTTCATGCTCCCCCACATCCAATGCTACTGCAGTGGTGTGATGCCTTCACCAACAAATTTGATAAAAAATTGCTGTAGATCAATGCGAGAGTACAAAATGACTTGATCATGAGGCGATACGCAGGAGGAACTTATTAACAATTGTGATCGTAGAAGCTGGTTTCAAAGATCATGCAGAGAATTGGTCAAGAGACTATTAGGCTGAAAACGACATTGTTTTTTATCGATTACGGAAGTTCTGGTTCTCATTAATATGTACACGTCTTACATGTTCTTTGGTGGCAAATCAACCTACCCCGTCTAGTTTAGTAAATGCTTTCACAATGTATGTGGAGATGACTTCCTCTTACTATTGTCATGTAAAGAATAATCTTCGGCATTAAACTTTTGGTTATATATTTTTGTCTAAAATCTTGTGACTTTAGTTTGTTTTGTATTAGTTGTAGGCATAAGAATTATGTTCAGAAATAGTATATAACTTCAATCATAAGGTTCAATTGCTAAACGCCTTACCTCATATTAGTTTTAATCTAGTTTAATAAATGATAAATTTTTATTTAACATTGTCTAATTTTATTTTTTTTACATATGGTTTTTATTCTTTATTCTGTAAAACAATTTAATGTTTGTATTCTTAGAAAAATTTACGTAATACAAAAAAATACCTTTAACTAGTTTTCCTCAAAAATTATCTAGTGTTTGACGGACGAATTCTAAAATTTGTGTTTTTCGATACTTTTCCATAATTACGGATTAGAGTTCAAAGTAACTACCAAGTTTAAAATATTTTACAGTGTAGTAGTTATGATTCAAGGTTAAGTGTTTAGGGTTAAGGGTTTAGTATAGGGTTTACTGTATAGAATTTAGGCTATAAAGTTTAGGAATTAAGGTTTTGGTTATAGGGTTAAGTGTTTAGGATTAAAGGTTGATTATTTTTGAAGTTAAAGATTTAGAATTGAAAAGTAAAGATAAAAGTTAGATAGCAACTTTATGGAAGAAAGCGTAAATGCGGATACATTCTAAATTTTGAAAATAGGTTAATAATACCATAATACAACATTCATCTTAGCATAAGAATTGAAGTAAAACTAAATATTATTATGTTTAAATATCTCACATAGAATACTTAAGAATTGAAGTAAAACTAAATATTACTATGTTTGAATATCTCACATAGAATACTAAACATGTAAAATATATTTACTCACTAAATTTTAACAAGACTTAATTCTAAATCAATAATATTATACTTTAAATATCATATATGGAAAAACCACACTTACAAATAGTAAGTAATAAACTTATAATTCCTCAACTTATTCTCTATCTAAATACTTATAAAAAAGTATCTCACATAAATATATTGAATATGACGTTCATAATATCCATTTGAAGAATACCACATCCAACATAATTGAACATCATACTTAATATACCACACCTACTTAAGTAGAAACTAATTTTATAGAATGACATTTAAATAAATTCAATATTTTATTTACTATAATTGTTTTAATGTACAAAGTATTAATGTCTTAATATTACACGTATTTTAGTAAATACGAATCTTACAATACTTCACATCCCCTGTTGATTTTGATAAATTGAGCATAAACGCTAGGCATAATGGCTTAGCAAATGTTAAATAATAGCGTCGTCCATTTCACATGCTAATTCACTAAAATAAACCTAACAATTGTTAGGATTGAAATATGGAAGTAAAGCAAATAGATTCACATAATTACTCTATAATTCTACTCTCCATTTCATACTCTATCGTAGCTCTATGAAACTCTTCGAAGTTCTGCGTACTTAATTTAGTATGATATAAAATAAAATGAGTCAAGACTACATCAATTTAAGGTACACGACGAGAGCAATTTGTTTTCCTTTGTACATTTATTAAGTATAAGTTTCATGTAATTAAATATTTTCATGTTTTTCTCACTATACTCTATTTAAGGTAATCTTGTAAAGGTTCAAATAACAAATGACACTATCTCTTTAACAACTAGAAGTGTCTTTTGTTCTTTGTGTAGTCGGATGAATTGTGGTAAAAAATGTTTGCAGCAATCGTAAAAGTTTTATTATTAGAGTTATCGGTTTTTAAAATATCAAATGTTAAGTTAGTTATGGTCTAGGGTTTGGAGTTTTTCATTACGGTTTTATGGTTTGATGTAAACTTGACTAATTTCTTTACTAATAATACATTGACTCGCCATACATTAACTTGCCACAAAAATTAGTTGCTCGAAATTCTTGGCTCAAATAAAAGCCATGTAAATGAATGCCTTGGTAAAAACTACCGTAAATTTTACAAAGGAAAAATAGTCGAAAACTAGATCATTTGCATTAAATTTCATGCCTTATCTTCAAAACATCTTAGATCTAGTTAAGGTTTCTATCACTTAGACTAGACTCTAATTATAGGCCATCCCAAAAAATTAAGTTGAAATCCAACGGTGGATGAAGGAGATATAGCTCCTCAAATATCATCCACTTTGTCACTTTTTATGTTGACCAAACATAGTTGCAAATCGAATAGCAAAATCATTATGATCATAAACTTGTCACTACAAAGTTGTTAAGAATCACTTAAAGATTATGACCATGAAAAAGCAAATCATGAAAAACTGTTTTTAATTTCACATAGTTGGCTTGCAATGATAATACATGCCCCATGCTTGGAGTTCCAATAAAATAGAATAGCTGTCTTCACTAAAGTGCATTCCATTATTTCATACTTTATTGCAAATTTTACAATACAAACTAGACTTGATTTGGAGCATAACCCAAGTGATTTCATCCAAAACGGACCTCGGATGAAGAAGATATGGCTATTCAAAGTTCTGCCTTCCATCCAAAATGTCGTTTTTCGACATTCGGCGCATTTAGGGGTTAACATTCTAGTGCCCAATATGTGATTATTTTGTTAATTTGAGTTTGGGTTATCCACTTTCCTCGCGAATCCGGTTTTTTTTATTACAATTATGTAGTTTCTATTTTTAGAAATATTCCGGATTTCTCGGTGACTTAACTTCAATTGATTTTTACTCCCCCAAGATGTCCCCGTTCCTCCCGAAGTTCCCAAGATGTCCCCGTTCCTCGTGAAGTTCCCCGTTCCTCCCGAAGTTTCCAACCACATCGCTTTTACTTAAAATTCTCTGACCGTTAGTGGCCTTTTTTGGCGCCATTTCTCTTCCCGCTTGGTGTTGCTCGCTCTTTTTTCTCATTGCGCACTATCCTGCTCCTCCGCTCCTCTGCTGCTCCGCTCCTCTGCTCCTTCGCTCCTCCGCACCTTCGTACTTTCACACATTTGCCCTTGGCCTCACCTCCGCACCTCCGCACCTCTGCCCTTCGTCTCACTATACTCCATTTCGCCTATACTCCGTTTCCCATTTGTGCTTCCGGTTTAGTAGATTTTGATTAGGGTTTGGGACTCTTAGTAGCTCTGGAGTTGATGCGCGTGCTGCTTTTGAGGATGCGCAGGGCCTTCGTTAAATTATTGCAGCTGTCGGGCACGGCATGAGGGTGAGTTCGATCAATAACCTCAATTTCAATGTGTAACAAGAATTTGTTGTTGATTGGTCATATGTTGGCTTCATCGTGGTGCATTCTTGATGGCAAAGTGGATTTCGTCGGACTAGGTGTACACGGAAATCGAGGCAAATATACTATTTTACTTGTGCACAGTTCCCAAGAATCATTCTCAGAAATTACTGTGCACGAATATCGAGGCAGTTTCTTAGTTCGAATGCATTTAATATGAACAAGTTCATTTAGCTCGAGTCGAGCTAAATGGGCATCCACATCCAAATGCTTTGAGTTCACGAGTTCGAGTACTTGGATGATTCATAGGAAGACCATTTAGCTCGACTCGAGCTAAATGGTCATCCACCTAGAATTATTCGAGTTTTCTTGGGAGATGATTGTAGGAGGATCATTTAGCTTGACTCGAGCTAAATGGTCTTCTTTTTTCACATGCTTGGGGGAGCGATTTGAATGTTTTTCTTGATGCCCATTTAGCTCGAGTCGAGCTAAATGGTCTTCAAGAAAACTGTTCATCAACTAACCCCGAAGCACTTGTAAAAGAAGACCATTTAGCTCGAGTCGAGCTAAATGGTCATCTAAATACAACTCTTCGAGGTAAGCGTGAACAGCTTGATGACCATTTAGCTCGACTCGAGCTAAATGGACATCAACATAACTGTTCATCACGCTCAACTCGAAGCATATGTTAAAGGGAGACCATTTAGCTCGAGTCGAGCTAAATGGTCATCGAGATACATTATTTTGCTTCGGGGCTTGTTGGAAAACTGTTATCTTGATGCCCATTTAGCTCGAGTCGAGCTAAATGGTCATCGAAATAACTGTTCACCAACAAACCCGTAGCCTTTCTAAAAGGAAGACCATTTAGCTCGAGTCGAGCTAAATGGTCATCGAAATAACTGTTCACCAACAAACCCGTAGCCTTTCTAAAAGGAAGACCATTTAGCTCGAGTCGAGCTAAATGGTCATCGAAATAACTGTTCACCAACAAACCCGTAGCCTTTCTAAAGGAAGACCATTTTAGCTCGAGTCGAGCTAAATGGTCATCAAATAATTGTTCACCAACAAACCCGTAGCCTTTCTAAAAGGAAGACCATTTAGCTCGAGTCGAGCTAAATGGTCATCGAAATAACTGTTCACCAACAAACCCGTAGCCTTTCTAAAAGGAAGACCATTTAGCTCGAGTCGAGCTAAATGGTCATCTAGATACAAAGGTGAGCGTGAACAGCTTGATGACCATTTAGCTAGACTCGAGCTAAATGGTCATCTAGATACAAAGGTGAGCATGAACAGCTTGATGACCATTTAGCTCGACTCGAGCTAAATGGTCATCTAGATACAAAGGTGAGCGTGAACAGCTTGATGACCATTTAGCTCGACATTTAACTCAAGCTAAATGGGCATCAAGCTTTCATCACGCTCAGCTTGAAGCATATGTAAAAGGGAGACCATTTAGCTCGAATCGAGCTAAATGGTCACGAGATACATTTGCTTCGGGGCTTGTTGGTGAACAGTTATCTTGATGCCCATTTAGCTCGAGTCGAGCTAAATGGTCATCCTTTTAAAAATGCTTCGAGGTTAGCGTGATAAACAAAAATCTTGATGACCATTTAGCTCGAGTCGAGCTAAATGGGCATCAAGATATTTGTTCATCAACAAACCCCGAGGCATTTGTAGCTCGATGACCATTTAGCTCGACTCGAGCTAAATAGTCATCGACATACAATTACTTCGAGGCTAGCTTGATGAACTAATATCTTGCTGCGCATTTAGCTCGACTCGAGCTAAATGGTCATACAATTTTCTTAATGGTCCTACACATTTCTGATTGTAGGTATATGAATTTACCAGTGATTTCTCATGACTGTGTGTTTATTGCTCGCATTCAGGTAATCATGGAATTGAGTGAATCCGATGGCGACGGTGATTTTCAGCATCTTTTTTGTGAGGTAGTGGACTCACTAATTTTGCTCAATATATTTTTGTCTTGATTTTATTCATTGGTACTAATTCTTCTTTGTTTGTAATTTCATACAACTTGGATGTTCCTTCCGAGGTTGTTTTTCCGGACCATTTAAAAGATTGCTTCGGAATACCCAGAAGTAAATGGGTTACGAAATTTGTAACCCTTCTCAACGATACAGGGAAAGTTGTTGGTGAAGGCATTTGTCAAGACTCTGGATGCTGATAGAATGTTACAGAGTAATGACGAGCCTATTTGTGAAGATCAAGTAGTTGTGCAGATCGTGAAGTGCTTGAATTTCGACTTCGTACTTGCTGAGACCATATATGGAACTAGGAGTTGGAAGCTTAGCCATGCTATCCATGAGGGTTGATCACTGCTTCATCATTTACGAGTTGATCAATTTAACGTCGCTGTTTATGCCCGCAATCATCCAAAGAGAAAGGTGGTGCGACCGTATGAGTTGGGACAACGGAACTCACGACTCTTAAGGACCAAGAGAGAAGAGAAGCTCCTGACGTTAGATTTAGTCAACTTGGTTGCAAGCAAGATTTGCTGCAGCAAGAACTGTTGCCAATCTGTTGACAAAATTATGGCTCTCCGAAACCAGATGTACGAGGCGTCGGGTTTTAAATTTAAGTCACACTTCAAGATAGATATTCATAATTGTTTTCATGAGGCACGAGACGACACGATGATGGTAACCACTGAAGGCATCGACGTTTGCGCGCGTGCATGGCACCATATAAGTGGAGTTCCGATTTTAACATTCTACACGAGGAAGGCAGAAGCTGCAGCTGGACTACGTGCTCGCCACCATGGCAATGTTGGACAAAAGAAACCACAATTGTATGTTAAGCAAGTTGTAGCTACTCTGAAGACTTTCATTGACAATGCTGCTGATCATATGCCTCACAGGACGAAGATGTTGACATCTGGTGAAAAGGTTGTGTCACAGTCCTTGCCGTCAAATCCTGAGGATGGAAGGATGCCATACCTGGTATTAATGACATCAATGAGAGGTTGGGCTTGAAGTCTGTTTCTCAGAGCACACTTAGCAGGATTAGTAGGTCAAAAGTTTCTAAGCATTCCAAGAAGGTGCCGGGGGACAACTTTGCTCGTTGCTCAACCTCTGACAGGATGGAGACAATGATCAAGTCAATGGTCCATGATTCATGTGAGAAGAATATGTGGATCAAGAAGCTGGAGGAGCATTTGCACCATCAAAAAACGCATCGTGAGTATTATTACTCAAATCGTTCTCTTTCTATTCAGAAGCCGAGAGATGTACTTTGTATAATACATGACAAAATGAATCATGCAAAGACCGCGTGTCTGTATTTTCACATAAAACAATGGAAATGATGCATTTATGAAGCTTCCAATTGCTGTGACTGGCATGATTGCGCACGGGCATAGCGATGTCCGGTATGCTCATTATGGGCTTGATATTTATCCAAGTGATTGCAATCACACTGTTGGATCAATATTAAAGCTTTTACGAGATCTAGAAAGTGTTCCGATCTCGTATTCGAAATCATTATTCGCAAATTCGGGGTCGCTCCCTTTATTTGAAGCTGTATTGTTTGGAAAAGAAGGGTGTTTAAACTCTCTTCTTCCTGAAAGTGAAGTTTCTGGGGTGGCGGAGCCTCTACCTCCTGTCCTGCATGTGCAAGTGGACAACACAACTTCTGACAACAAGAATAAATTTATGTTTTGCTTTTGGTCTCTTTTGTGTGTTCCGTGAAGTGTATGTCAATTTTTTGTTAGTTGGACATACCCACGTAGATATTGACGCCCTCTATGGAGGTTGGAGTATAAATCTCAAAGAGAATGACTTTCTCACACTTTCTCAGATGATGAAGTCATTTATGGATGCAGATTCTTTGCCGGTTATTCCTCATTTGATAGAGGAAACACCTGACTCCAAGGGTTATATCAAAGACTACATTCGAAGACTTTCAAATGGACATTTGAGGACACTCACATTCCGGAATGGGTTCATGCTGATGCTATTTTTACGTCATGGAAATCAAGTGCAAAACTTGGCTCTCGGCGTCCGATTATTTCATTATCGAAGCGTCAAATCGACATCATCAAACAAAGTATTGAGCGGTCCGACGGTGGAGAGGAGTAACCTGACATCCCTAGTTTATTTGGGCATGCCAATTTAGCTCTAGTCGAGCTAAATGACCTCAGTGCAATTTGAGCTATCAATTTATCGTGTCGTGACTTTTTGCCAATAGAATCATCTTAGAAATGCACGTAGAAGTTCTATTTCTTATCTTTGCTAGCGGTTGATATCCGTAGTTAAGTATTGGTAGAATCGTTGTGCCTTAAAGGTCAACGATTCAAGTGTTTGTATTTTTTCGGAGTTGATTGTCGATTCCCAGTTTAATTGAGTTTATCGTTTTATTGTGCTCTTTTTGCAAATTGCTGTCGGAATGCATTTTGCGTTTGCTACTTTCATCATCTTATGTTTTCTTTTTAGCTCTACAACACGCGCTTTTAGCTCGATACATATGTTGGAATTTAGGTCGATTGGTTTTTGAGAGTTTGAATATTACCATTATAACGAATTACGTGTTGTAGCCCGAGATTGTCGGGCTGGATATCTGTTGCTTGTACGCGCAGCTGTAGACAGTGATGCACCTATATGGCTAGGAGAAGCTCGTTCAGACCCAATACTTACATTCGGTGATGTGAATGAGAGGATGATAAAAGTGCAGTGGTACAAGCCTTGCAAACGGCGAGGGAAAGAGTCATGTCCTTATGACAATTGGGACACTGCGGTAAATTTCAAATGGGAGATTGATGAGACATACGAGGAGCAAATGACTAGTGTCATTTCTATATTAACAGCGTGGATGCCGAAACGAGCAGAAGGATCAACAAGTGTGACCGTTCCAAAGCGTCACATTCTTCAAGCTTTAGCTAGAATAGCTCTTAGCATCAGAGCGTCCCCAAATGCTCCCGAAGTAGCTAGCTCGTCAGATAGTGAATAGGCTTATATGAATGGTTACTTATTAGTATGTTTAACGTGAAGACAATCGTACTTGTTAACGTACTACATTATGTATTGAAAAACTCTGCTTATAAAAAAATATATATGTACATGGAAAATCAATAGTTTCATAACTGTTCTCTTTAATGACATTAATTACCATTGAATATCCAATTCCGTCAATTGGTATTTCATGTTCTATGAATATACTCACACTGTAACATTCAGAGGTAGTACAAAAGATTAGTGTGGAGTATACAATGTATCATACTAACTATAATAAACAAAATTAAATTTGGACACAAACTACGTTACGATGTTCTTAAAAACACATGAACATTGTCACGGAGGTGGTATACAATACAAACAACTAAAACAACTTTATCATAAATACTCGATTACAAAATGTATGACTTCTCAACCTTATCCGAGATTAGCAGTGAGAACATGGTACAAACCTCAATAGTGTATGAATTTATCAAATGATGTGCGTAGAGATCATTGCGTTTATAGTTACGAGTGCCAATAAGTGAAATCAAATAATACATATATTTGTTTATGTGACATTGGTACATGAAGTTAATGCAAAAAATAATCAAAAGTACATTTGTCAAAAGAATATGGTAAGAGAGTGAATGCATAAATAGATATAGCATGAATGTGTTCATTATATTGATTGTCGGAACTGAATTTTGTATATGCCAAATATTGGAAACAACAATAAGCCGAGACTAGAAAAAAAAAACTAGACTGTATAGTTACGAACTCGCTCTCTATATATTATAAAAAATACTGCAGTTTATCTAGGATGGAACGTCACATACATGAAGAAAATAATATCATAGCAGAAGACCAATCATGTCACACATTCACAAATTTCTTAAAGTAGTTATACGATTTACCTCGCTACAAGAGAGCCAGGTTAATAAAAATTTTTAAAAATGTAATAAAGAAATCCATGAGTTTCCTATTTTTGAGGGAAGCTTGGACTTCACTGTAGAGCATAAGAGCATGATACAGCATTGTTAATTTTTTGCAACTCTTTCCAAAGTAACCTCTATTATAAAATAGTGTTACCAAATTCAAGTATATAAATGTCCAACTTCCGTAACTTCCATAACCTGTGACTACATTTACAAATGAAAACTTGGACGTTGGATTTTGATAGCGGGATTTTTCCTCCTGAAAACTTCAAAACCTTTACGTACACACAACCAAAATAGTCCCCAATTAAAGGAATAGTCCCAATTAAGCGAATATGGTGTTTAGAGCTTTATAAATTGGTTTGTTCATGATCAACTTCTTCATGCTTGGATACCACCTTGCTTTTTGACGGATTGCCAAGCTTCGAGTCGCTTATATTCGGTAACGGCAACGGAGTGCAAGAAGATCCGGAAGAGGCGAAAACGTGAGTCGTGGAGACCGGAGATGCCGAATACGCACAAATTGTTTGAAGTCTAGGATGCCAGATACTGATTCATCTATCCAATCATGTGCTTTCTCGGTCTTCGTACATCATTCACAATCATCTGGATCAGAAAGAAGTGATCAAGCTGAACGTGATGGAAATTTTCACCCATAGTCTCTTCACAATCAACCACAGCGTTCTCAGACATTGACTTCACCAATTTTGATTGCAATCATATACAGGACAATTGTAATCAGTATTGGTGCTTGTGATCAATATTGATGCTTGTCACTGTTACATGTGTCAACAAATTGTGGTCATCAAAAAGTTGTCTTCTGAGACCCCAAAGTAGAATTCAGTGCAGTTCTGCACAAAAGAATTCTCTCCGTCGTGACTGCACATCCTGTGTCAGTGCCTTGCGTGTTCTGATTACGGATCCTTTGCACCTCACTTCTTACCGACAAAATACATGACCACCAATAACGGACGATTACTGTCTCAGCCTTGGACCAACAGTAACATTAATCCCTAATGAGAAAAAGCAGTCCTTGTATTCAGAGGTTGTAGTGATGCAACATATCTCTTAAATCGCTACGGCATCGTACAACGGAAAGATCTCGTGCCACAAATTTTTGAACTGCAACCTCCAGTAGGGGAAAGAATCTACAACTACATGCCTAACAAGCGTGCAAGACACTAGCCTCATGCACCAATTCAGATACTCCAGTCGGAAATAGAAAGGGGTTTGTCGAGCCCCCGGTTCGAGCGGTATTCCGCCAGAGAAGATGTAATGGACCAAACTCTGCCCTGGAGCCCTTCCAGGCATGGTGTGGCCATGGAAGCATCTGATCATATGCCGTATCCAAGCAGCCGCAGGAACGATGATCACGTACAAGCTATGAACAAGAATGAGAACGAGTATGCCCGGTAATTGGCTACACAACACAATATATACATCGAGGAAGACCGTACCTACAAATAAGACGATGAACATCGCCAGAAGTGCGAGAGTATACACGATCGCCAGCAGTACTTGGATGAGGCTCCATACGCACGCACCAAAAGGCCGCGGCAACCACTTGTCAGCCAGAAGGAAGAACCTAAGAAAATCATAGACATGCGTGGCTTCTACAATATGGATCTCGATCTCATAGTCCTCCTCTTGCAACTCCGCCCTGCAAACCTCCATGAATTGATGCCACTTTGACCCTACCGACAATCGACCACACTCTCAAGCAGCACTCACGGCTTCAGTTGCTCAGACCATCTGCAAGCACCAATCTGCTTCGGTGAACAAATAAACTCAGTCTGCCGGGCATGCACCATATGAACCCATTCATGCGATTGCAGACAGCTTCGTTACCAGGCACTTCATGTACGATGCGAATCTTCTGCCGACATTTGACACAGTGAAAATATTGCAATATGAAGTAAGTACTACTTACTTATTCTTAATGTCACTCTAGATCTACTAAAGATGCATGTGTCTGTATATGACAGCCCAAATGCGTACGAACACGCATTTTTTCTTTGCTTATTGCAGTTTGGGTGGTGCATTGTTTTTGAGGCAGTTCATGAAGCCGCTGTTAGCCTCCGCCAACAAAGCACGGGCATCGTTGGCTTGGTCGTCGTCCTCAACGCTCGGGAGGCTCTCATCTTGCTTTAGGAGCAAACGCTTCATTCTTGAAACCCATTCCCGAATATGCCCAGTACCGCAAATCCGTTGAAGCCCTCGCTCAACATTGGCTCAATGTCCTCCATCTCTCAACCTCTCATATCATTTAGGGTTTCGGGTTTATCACGTTGTCAATTGAATCTGTTATTTCTCTTTGTTTTAGGTTTGTCAAAATGGCGAAACATTGAGAAGTGGATTCAGTGTGGGCTAGTAGAGGAGTTGATTGTGCAAGCCAAACATGAGCTGCGGCTCATTCCCAAGATGGTTGGAAGGTTCCTGAGTGTTACAAGGTAGAGGTAATTGGGAAAGATGACTCGATCTAACGCATGTTCCCATCGACAAGTCGTTGTTGACGATGCACAAAGTTTGTAGTCCTGTCTCCATTGAGGTCATCCTGTTCATTTTTGTGTAGAAGTAAGTGCAATTTCTATCAGCTCGCAGATTTGAGCTGGATCAGGTTTTTAGGGTTTTGCGATGCTCTTGTGTGCAGAAGTTGATTACGATAAGGTTACGATAATCCCCAAGAGAATGACGACTGATTGTATTCCATAAAGTGATTACATGGTTACAAAATTGGTAGTGTTTTAATACAAAAAGTCAAGGAATTATCATCTTCACTTTGATGCTTTACATGATATTCAACAAAGCAACAAATCTGAAGATGACAATCAAAGAAGAACAAATTTCGGAGTCCAAGATCGAATTGGGTGAAATTGTCGAGAGTCTCATGCATTCCGATCGGATCGGCCTTGATGGGATCCTCGAGCTTGTGTGTTAGTTTCAAAACGGCCGTGGATTCAATTTGTTCATTTTTTAATCCGCTCCATGATGGATGAATTCTCGCACCACATCACAGAATAGCAAATACGAAACTAAAAAAGGCGAACGTACATACTGAGGATTAATAATCCTCGTACAGTAGCGAATTGCCCTGACAAACCGGAAATTGAGGAATGCCCCATAAACATTTTCCAGATGCCAATTTATTTCAAGCAACTTGCTATTGCTAAATTTGGGACACTTTTTTTATTATACAATCTAGAAGCTACCAAGTTCATGATGCAAACATGATGTCAGAAGTTCGATTGGTGCATGGATCGAGTCCCCGGGCCTCGGCTGTTAGTTGCATCAGCATCTTTCAACATTGCTTTAAACGCAAAAATTCTATCAGATCCTTGGCATCTTTCGGATCCTCAGTACAAAGGTGCAGGAGCTGCTCCGATCAGACCCTCGAGCTTCCAGCAGATCCTGGCTCCGGTGGTTAGTTGCAGAGGCTTTCGATCAAGCCTCGTAGTGTGGTATGTGAAGCCTCGATCGGAAGTGAGTGCACCCTTGGTAGTGGCCTCTACATCGATTAGTACAGAGGAGAGATTTGCCACATCATATTCGTTTAGTCTGTGTGCGAGGAAGGGCTTGAGCGATGAATTACCGGACATTATGGATCTGAAGCAGCAGCAGCAGTGTCTCCCGAAGAGCCCGAAACGTGTGTCGTGGAGTCCGGAATTGGTGACCATAGCCGAAGACAGTGGAATCAAGCCCACAGCAAAAGCAGCAGTAGTGGTGAAGAAACTCGAGCGACTGAGACGAATTCAATTGCCTCCACCATCATCAAGTGAATCTGAGCAGCCGCCCATGTTCGATGCCAGAAGATTAGTGCGGGCCGGACGATCGCGTTTGCCCCGAACAGCAACCACTGAAGCTAAAAAACTGATGCGACTCGGACGAATTAGAATGGACAAGGATAGATGTAGTGATGATGAATCTACGTGAAAACCTCCAACTTTTGAATCACTCACATGGATTTGAAATGTTTCACTTGGTTAAATGCATGGATTTCTTCAAATTCATTACGAGCCCCATTTTCTGAAATGGACAGTATCATGTGGAAGATTCGGCGGTTTCAGAGGACTCTGAATGGCTGTGTCCAGAAGTACTACGGGAGCACCGGTTGACGGGTCTCTCCCAGCAGATTCTCCAGCGTAAGCGGTTTTGGGAACGTTATACAGGGGTACTTGGATTAGATAAATGTTTTCGGACAGACAAAAACAAAAGCGTTGATCTTGTCCAAGTGTTGACCATAACAAAAGAATGCCTCTTTGCCTCTTTGGACCAAAAGGGACAGGAACAACATTCTTAACTAAACGTTGTCTGATCTTAACGAGGTACCACTGTAAATGCAAAATGGATGAATTCTTGGTAGAATTGGTAAAAGAGCAAAGTTTGTGTTTTTGATTTACCTAGGCAACATGCAACCAAGTCCTGCATTTAAGGTATTTAAGGTTGGGTCGGTGTCTTATCACATCAAGGGAAGAACAAAAAAGTGAAAATGTATAGTGTTTATTTGGAAGGGTAAACTATGTCTTTTCAAATTTTAACAATGGCATATTAAATTTTACATCTCACAATGGCATATATAATTTTACCAACTTTACGGAATCGAGATTTAATCCTTCATCACTCAAGATGCATAGAAGCTTGAATTATAGAATTTATCAAAATAAGTAATCAATATTATACTTTTTGAATCACTATCACAAAATTAATCAAATTTTACTTGGTTCAAGTTACATAACAAATATTCAAGAATGTTCTTGAACTTTTGGCACTTACATGAAACAAAGAAACATTGCGGTTCTAATACAATTTGTAGTGAAAAACTTTAGAAGCTTTTACTAAATTTAATCTCATTATCTTTATTTTCCATAATAGGCTACTTGAAAGTGCAAGATTGTGCACTAGAGCATCTCCCGCTCGTCTTCCGTATCCTTCTTTGGATGAAAACGTTACTCTAGGGAAGTCCTCTCTTCAAACGGTATTTTCTATCTCTAAAATTTGGAAAAAGAGGCTTTCAATTCCTCATGTGAAGATTCTAGATATAAAACTCTAAAACGTATCTTCGTGAAGAGTTTCACCCGAAGATCTTTGTCCACGACTAATCAAATGGAATTTTTTAATCCCCATCTATTTAGATAAAGAAAGCGAATATGAAATGATGTAGATAAGCAATTATTATTGTGAATGCTCATTAAAAGAGAAAAGTTGTTTCTACGTATTTAAAATATGTTTCCTCATTTCCCTCCTTCACCATGGATCCCGATGCCCAGCCGGATGCCCAACGTGACGTCGTGCTTCCTACAAGTAACATGAAAAGGTGCTTCCTACAAGGAACATGAAAAGGTGAATTCCGTTAAGCGAGGTAAGTTACGGAGGATGCCTTCTCCTTGTGCATGTTACTGCATGTGATTATGCTTGTTGTGTGTGTCTTGCATTACTTTTTCATTTATTTTGTGTTGAGTGCTTGATTTTTAGCTTCACGAAGAGCAAGCTTTTTGATTATCTCAAATCTACTATCTACGTGTAACATTTGAACACGCATTGTAACATTTGATGTATTGGATTTAATATGATGTGACATTTGAGAGATTTCACACACCTCAACATTTGACTCACTCTAACAAACTATAATATGTTTGATACAATGCAACATTTGCAATACTTTTGTCTGTGTCAATGTCATTTCCATTAGCCACGCCTCTGAATTATATGACAAATTAGAGAATCTCACAAGGACTTGACCATGTTTCATGCTTTGAATGACTTTGCGACAAAAAACATGCAACTATAGCCTCATCCAAATCTTCGAGTTTGTCGTCAACACTATTGTTGTGGTCCTAACACAAGTCCAATTTCAACTCAAGATCAAAATTCAAATTGGCCACATTGAAAATGAATGAGCTCTTGTACTCGTTTTATAACAATGGTGTCTTCATATATGACATTATGGCCATTAAAGGCTTCACTCTTCTAATTAGGGTTCATGTTACCTTCACAATGAGTGAAGCCGTCATCTTGTATGGAACTTCTTAAACAAGAAGACATTTAATAAATAATTATGACCACCAATGAATTGTGCACCCTATAAAATTCTATGAGCAAAATTGATGATTTATCAATGTTGGTAATGAAGAGTGACAAATGCATGCTACAAAAGCAGCATAGACAAGTATGTAAACTACTAAATCACTCTAGTTTGTGTGAGTAAAAGATAAAAGCCACTACTATTTTGTAGTGTGCTACAACAACTCCACAAAGGGCGACCCATTGTCGCCCTTCGCTCAACCTCGGTTGCCCCACACCTTCGATTGAGCTCAGTGGGCGACCGCACATAGACAAAGAGCTAGGGTGACTGCAGTCGCGCTTTGTCGAGTTGTCAAAAAAGACAACGCTACTTTCCACCTAATTCACCCCGTTCACCCTGACCTTGTTCTCTCTTGTCCACACTCACTAGTCCTCCTCGAGTCCCTGAGCTTCATCGTGTTTCTTCATTTCCCTCCCTCACCATGCCTCCTGATGCCAAACAGGAAATGGCAAACTCCGTTGAGCGAGATAAGTTACCGAGGATGCCTTCTCCTTGTACATTTTATTGCATGTGATTATGCTCATTGTGTGTGTCTTGCAATACATTTTCATTTCACACATTGTAACCTTTAATGCATTGGATTTAATATGATGTGACATTTGAGAATATTCGCACACCTCAACATTTGACACGCTCTAACAAACTGTAATATGTAATATGTGCTTCAATGTAACATTTGGCCTAATTTTGATATAGAAAAAAATTTAACATCTGACACAGTGTAACATTTGAGTGATTTAACACATTTTAACTTCCAACATTAGAAAGAAATTAGTGATACGTAGTTTCATGATATTCTTAGTTTATCTTCTTAAATCTCAACCGTGACCATGGAAGTGCACACGAGGGGCTGAACTGGCTTAACCCTTAAATGCCCATGGAGTCTGAAACGGGCAGCCCAAAATTGGATCACAACATCTTTTGGACTTGGGCATCATGAATAGTGCACTTTTTGAACTTGGGCATCATGAATAGTGCACTTTTTGAACTTGGGCATCATGAATAGGCCAATCAATGATGAGCTTGCAACCTCCTACAAGGTTATGTACCACCCCAACCTACCTACCACAATCCTTTCAAAGCACAAAATTATTCATACAAATTGTGATTTGAATTGTGAAATTTCACTTTTTGAATGCATCAGAAGAAGGTGACCAGTTTGACATCAAAATATGAGTGAAATGTTGAGTACAGTGAGAGCTACAGGGAAGATTCTGTTGGAATCATGCCCCTCGGGCTTGCTTGGGCGTTTAAGGGTTAACAAAATTGCACTTTACTTGGTTGGACACTATTTCAATTTACTTGGTTCCACTATTCAACTCCATTTGGCTTTAGGATATTGCAAGAAAGATCGTCATTACTACTAACCTCAAATAACAATATTCATTGTGCCATTTTGGTCATGTTCTAAAAGATGCCATTTATCAAGCATATTTTGGCACTCAAATTAAGGAATATTTATTCCTCAAAAATGGCGCGTTTTTTGATATCACACATGCCCTCCGTAAAATCACCAAAAATTCCATGATATTACACTTTATAATGGTTGTCCACCTTTTAATGCGGGCAAAGGCCAATAATTTTGAGGTGCAGTTGAAAAACATTGCTCTTTTCAGACGGACATTCACAAATATTTTGTCAAAAGGCAAAGGCAAATATAATTTTGAACAAGTGTTTAACCCTTAAAAGTCCCTTGGGGATAGTATGTACGCTGTCGTATAATTAGGATTTGCTACCAACAAGAAACTCCAAACTAGAATCGTAATAGCTCACTAGAACCGCATTAATTCAAATGTCAACTTCTTCTTTGAACTCAAACCCATTACAGGTGTGCATTCACTCCAAATACAACCAAAATACACCGTATTCTACTGGTCGCCACGGCACTCTCAGACCTTTAAGGGTTAAAACCATTTTTGTTTGTCAATGGTAGTTTGATATTTGCACTTTGATGTCAATATTCGATAAAAGCAATGTTATTTTTTCATTTCAGGCATCCTAAAACACACCATTTTACTTTAATAATGTCATTTTAATGGAATTGTGGTTTACCTCATAAATTTCTATTTCAGAAGGATATACCATAACTCTTGTTCTGTCTCTCTTGAGTGTTTTCGTGCATTATGGTAGAAGTATCTAAAACCACCAGCACCCCAACTATCAACATGTAGGTCTCCCAATAACCGCACCTAGCCTGAACTAGCATTGTCAGAACACTCAATTTAAACTGACCAATCAAAACAATCAAAAAGCACCAGCTAAGGTGGTTTTTGCATACCCTATAGGTTGATTACGGGTCCTGCAGTACTTTACTGTTTGAAAATTTGTATTAATTCGTGTGTTTTACAAAAAAATATAAAAAAATTGCAAACCTTCCTAAAAAGTATCTTGCCACCCACAAAAAATACCCATTATAAATAGACTAGCTACAAATGGGCAAATTTTCTTATGTTGGTGGTTATCGGTACTTCGACCATAAAGTCCTCTACTTGCTTCTCTTTCTGGCAAAACAAATGAAAAGTAGTGCTGAACGCATGCATCGAGCATAATTACTCACATGAAGTAACATGCACAAGGACAATGCATCATGAGTAACTTACCTTGCTCAACTCAATTCGCCTTTCCGTGTTCCTTGTAGGAAGCACGGAGTTAGTAATAGGGGTATGAGAAAATACCTAGGTTATATGAAAGAATAGGGAGAAGAGATTTATTATTGTGAATGCTCGTAACTAGGGGTAAGAGAAAATACCTAGATTATGTACTACATGATATAAGATAAAAAGCTTCACCGCTGAGATCTGGTAAGAAAGAAACATAAACAATCACTTATGGAAGGTGGCTCAAACCCCACACATCACCTCAAACCGCTCATGGGCCAATTCAAGCTAGGAGGCACATTGAAAACCTATAGGTACATAATAGCTTCTTCACTCAACAATAGCAAGTACTCACGGCAAACACTATAGGGTGCAAAATTAGGGCACCATTTTAGTAATACCTGTAAGACTGCCTTCAAGTATTCATGACAAATTGTGAACGAGTCCAAACATTATGAATCCACTATGACTGTCATTCCACTTATTTTCCCCATGCAAGAAAATTACTTCCAGATTGGGAAATCTGAAATTTGAGCCATTTTTTAGCACTCTCCGTTGATTACTTGGCCACTTGCCAATGAGCTTACAGATCTAAAAATAGAGCAGTTTCTGTGCCACTTACTATAACTCCATTCAAAACAGCACGTTAAACACATGGCATCATGCCAATTGGCGAGTATGTATCTCCGCAGCTTATGATATGCAAACATGACGGTGATTCGATCGGTGGCTCCCAAACGCCTCGATCCGATGATCGGGCCGCGCTTCCGGTTAGTTGCAGAATCTTTCAACATAGAAGCAAGCGGCGGTGGTTCGGGCACTCGGCCGGGAGTTGCAAGAGTTGGGGATCAAGACATAGCCGTCTCCGAAGCATCGTCGATCAGACCCTGCTGGGTGGTTCAACCCCGCCTCGATTAGAGCGAGTAAGATTCACAGCCAGCCACTGACATTGCTTCAATCGGACCCAGCTGCAAAGAATGCCCATCAAGCTTCGGCCGGTGATCCGCAGAGCTTCCAATAGATCTGCAGAGCTTCCAATAGATCCGCAGTGGAAGCCCAGGCTCGTTCGCTGTAAAACAGAGGTTTTTACTTGCAATCTGACACAGTTTAACTCTTCAGCGTGCCGATAATTGTAAGTTTTGGCCTTGAGAATTTTCTTCTTTTCAAGTGGTAGCATTGAAGTTTTGGAGTGGAGGTGCACAAGGTCCGGAAGATGTCGAATCGGGTGTCCTGGACCCCGGAGTTGCCAACCATTTCCGAGGGAGTTTCAGTTTTGAAGAAACTGGAGCGATTGGGGCGCATAACACGTGAATCTAGCTTGCCGCCCTCGACGGATGCGAGGAAATTGGAGCGAGGAGGACGGACTGGTTTGCCTCGAGCGGCTACCACAAGTGAGTTCAGTCAGTCTTTGGACGACGGGAGAAAATTGGAACGAGGAGGACGAACCCGAGTTAAATGGAGCCCTACTCTCACTGCTGGAGCAGAGTGTGCGAAGAGATTGAAGTGACTTGGTCGATTTAGAATTGCTTGAATAGACGTAGTGAAGATGGCGAAGCCTTCCAGATGTAAATGTGGTGTCGGTGGACTGCCCTCAAAACTCAATCTGGAGAAATTAGGGACTCATCTGCATGCTCTTTGTACATTTTAATTAGGATAGACATGGTGAGTCACCATGAATGATTTCAGATATACAATCCTCAAAAGGTATAGCACCACTGAAGTTCATGACCGTCAATTTTGTCAAAGCGGTGCCGATAAAACCCAAGGTAGATAAGGAAGAAAAGAAAAGATGGTAGAAGTTGAAATTGAAAGTTCAGCAAATCAATTTCTTGATGTAATGTTTTGTGACACAAATGTAGAATTGAGTAGTTCTTTAGTGTACGAATAAAAACAAAATTGCCAAAAGTCTCACTTTGTTGAAAACTTCTGTTCCACAAAGCATTCACTACAGAACAATATGCTCTTTACATATTGAGGTTCATTCTCATATCGAGTATATCGGCACGGTGTTTAACAGAAAGACAATCATAAACGGTACATTCTAATAAGCATAAACGTCGGAGTCGAAGCCAAATTCAAGTCAGAATGCTAACTTTCAAAGTATCTCATTAAACTAGAATCGACCCCGATGCAAATTTATTTAGGCCCTTGATGCAGTTCAATTGCTGGCCGCAATGCCTCAACAGCATTCGGGCACCAGTTTTAAGTTACAGATTACTTTATCAAGCCTCGGCAGTGAAGTTAAGAAGGCTGTCGCTGTGTAATCGGGAGGGATCAATTTGCTCTCGTTCAACTCTTTGATGCTCGGTCTTGTGCTTTTCGACGAATCTAGTACTTTTCGATGAATCTAGTAGATTCGTTCATTTTATACTTTGAGTCGATTACATTACGACCAGGCAAACGACAATGGCGATGGAGTTGCCGACCATACCCGAGGAAGGTGAAGCATTCCATTCCAGCCACGCATCCTGATGCATGCCGGAATCAATTAAAGCTTTAGTTATGAGGATCCTTGATTGATTCATACGCTATCAATCAACAAGTGAGTCTAGCATGCCGTCAATATCTGATTCCTATTACTGGAGCAATCAATACTGCGTGTAGCAACTGGAGCCAGCGATGGAAGAAAACTGGAGCGACTCCGACGAACTCGTGTGGGCTCATCTCGACAACTGACTCTATTTCGCTTGTCGCTACTGGAGCCGAGGCGGATAGAAAACCCGGACAAATTGCTCCAACATGAGCAACAAGTAAATTGCTATCCGATCAGTGCGCTATGGCGATATGAGAAATTTCAAACATCGAAAGAGGTGAAAAAATCATCGAATAATCGACAAAACAACTTCTGTGCTGAAAATGGACAATGCGTCCAATATATTTGTATTAGGCACAACCCAATGGGGGTATAAGTGCTTCATGATATGTACATACAAAGTCACATTTTGTGACTCAAAAAATGTGCCTGACACAAGTGAGGGACCCTCTACGATACAACTGAATGGATTCTAAGAGCCTACATGTGTGAAGTTGTAAGAGTCTATTGGGGAAAGCGCCCAGGTGCTCCATTCCATCCTTGCACACATTCCAAAAGAGGCTTGATCAACTTCCCCTCCGACATCGCCTCGAACACCTTCGATATCTCA
This sequence comes from Bryum argenteum, assembly GCA_037043015.1. Classification (NCBI taxonomy): domain Eukaryota; kingdom Viridiplantae; phylum Streptophyta; class Bryopsida; order Bryales; family Bryaceae; genus Bryum; species Bryum argenteum. Next base: position 10,200,650 of record CM073323.1, on the reverse strand, counting down.
GTCCCCGGCGATACCGTCCGCAACCCCGATAACAACTGTGTTCCAAGCTCCGATCTCACGAACTTGTACAACGGATACGTCCTGCACGCTTCTATCCTGTTGCTCACCGCCGACAGCCCCTTGTTGTCATACGCTTCCCGCACCAGTGGCACCACGATCCGCAACTTCTCTTGCACTTGTGCCTCGAAGATCGGGATCTGCTCAAACACCGACCGGCTGGGGTCCTTCAGGGCGTGGCTCACCAGCACTGAGCGCAGCTTCTCCATCAGTGGGTACGATTCTGAGGATGCATCGTCGATGTATGTGAACACGGGTTGCCGCTCCACCACCAGGAGGAGGTCCTTCTCGCAGAATCGAGATGGCAGCAGCGTCCCGTCCTTGCTCGCGAACAGCGTCTTCTTCGCCGCCTGCAGCACCACTTGCTTCACTGCGCTCTGCATCGTCTCCTCCACGTGCCGGAGGTCGATGGCTTGGCACAACCCCACCAGAAACGTCGAGCTCATCAGCTTCAGAATCTCCACTGCCTCCTCTGTTTTTCGTGCTGACACTAAGCCAAGTGAGTTCACGTCCTGGTTGTGCTGCTCCGCACTCTGCACGTGGGTTGTCACGGGGTTGGCCAGGTAATTCAGCTCCGACAGATATGAGGCCATGGCGATCTCCGCGCCCTTCATGCCATAGTCCAGGCTTGGGTTCGGTCCCCCGCTCAGATTCGAAGGCAGTCCATTGTTGTAGTAGTCGTTCACGAGCTCAGAGAATTGCGCGAACATCAGTTTCCCAATCGCTGCTACCGCCAGCCGCATGTTGTCCATGGACACTCCGATGGGCGTGCCCTGGAAATTCCCCCCGTGGAGCGCAATCCCCCTCGCGGCATCGATGATGGGGTTGTCGTTCACGCTGTTGATCTCGCGCTCGATGGCGTGCGTGGCGGTTCGGATCACTTCGATTTGGGGACCCAACCACTGCGGGGACGTTCGGAGCGCGTACCGGTCCTGCTTTGGCTTCTTCAGTGGGTCAGTCTCGTTCAGCTTCGCGGCTGCCTTCATGAAGTCGCTGCCTTCCAACAGCCACTCCATCACTGCCGCAGCCTCCATTTGACCAGGGTGGTGCTTCAGCTTGTGGGTCAGAGGGTCGGCGAACTCCGGCTTCCCCTGCATTACTTCGCAGAACAATGCCGAGAGTACCTCGGCGAGGAGAGCCAAGACGTTGGCGTCAAAGCACACCGTGGAAGCCAACGCAGATCCCACCGCAGTGCCGTTCACGAGCGCCAGGCCCTCCTTGGGCTGAAGCTCGAACGGCTTCTCCACCCCTGCGAGTTTCAGCCCCTCAAGCGCGGACACCTCGCGGCCATCTTCAGTGACGGCCCTGGAGTTCGGTCGGGCGGTGAGCAGCCCCGCGATGTAAGACAACGGCACCAGGTCGCCGGACGCCGTGACGGTTCCGCGCAGCGGCAGCTTGGGGGTGACATTGGCATTGAGCAGCTTCTCCATGGCCTCCAGGATCGACCACCGGATGCCGGAGTAGCCCTGCATCAGCGTGTTGGTCCGTACCAGCATGGCGGCGCGAGTGGTCTCGGCGGGCAGGCTGTGGCCCTTGACGACCACGCCGGCGTTGAGGAAGCGGATGAGCTCGCGCTGGAGCTCGATGCCCTGCTGTGTGCGGCGGTGCGAGGTGGCCCCAAAGCCGGTGGTGACGCCGTAGATGTCACCGCCGTTCATGATCTTGGTGAGCACCCAGTTGGAGGACTCGTCCACTCTGGCCTTGGCGTTGGCAGCGTCGAGCACGACGGCAACATCGGGGCGACGAGCGACGGCCGTGACCTGACCGACAGTGAGGTTGACGCCCTCGATGGCCACTTCGGTGGCGCCGAAGTAGGTGTCCACCATAGCCTTGATCTCGTCGAGATGATTCCCTTGCAGCTTGGCTGCAGTCTTAGCCCAGTTGAGCGGATCCGGCGACACTCCATTGCAGAAGGGAGCCAAAGACTCAGCGGACTTCGCTCCGCTGAAGGCCATGACGTGGGCCGTGGGTATGTCGAGGTTGCGATGCGCGTTTACCAGCCCGCTTGGTCGGCAGAAGCTAAGTTACTCCTTCAAGCACACGGCGTGCAATTCAGCTGTCGAACAGCCTCGACAGAGATGCAAATGAATGCTTTGAGATGTGCAAGAATTGGTAGGTCTGTCAGCATTTGAAATGAATTCGGTGATTCTCGTAGCAAGTGCAGCCTTCAAAGCAACTCTGATGGCAGGATTGCTATAAGTAGCTGGACCTGAAATGATGAAGTGAGAGGTTTGAAGTATGTATTTGTATACCAATGAGAGTGGCAGACAATAGAACAGTGAGCATGTGACGATTGCATTGACTACGAACGATAGGCGTCGTCCATGTTCTCGGACGACCAGGAATAAGTGTACTTGAAGGAGCCTTTTCAACGTTTTACGACGAGGCACACACTGTGTTTGAAAATATTGGTTGAAAGTAGTGCACTGTTCACTTGATCAGAGGCCCTGGTGTTGAAGATTGCTTGAAGTGGGGCCATTTGAAGTCTTTATTGTTGACCATGTCGGTATTCTGATTACAGAGGCTGCTTATTCTGAGAAATTCCTGAATCTCGTCCATGCACTTCAGTGTCCTACATTCGAATTAACTGTAGGAGCGTTTCACACATGACGAAAGGACCAAATTTTATTGACGTCTCAGATAGATAGATAGAAACTCTGGTCCTTTTTAAGGGGCCGGCGTGTTCAATGAAGTGTCCGTTCGTAATGCTAATATCCCAATGACCACCGGACAGAAGGAAATTAGAACAATACTACTTCCCCTCAGGAGGGTGGACACTATAACTACGCTAGTTTCTAGCCTAGTTACTAGTGCCTTGAAGACTAGTGCCTTGACATAGTATCCCTCAAAGGGCTTTGAGGTACCCATACAACAAGGTTCAAGGACCTCCCACTATAGTTGGGTGGACTATGGTGGTGAGCGCCAAGCCGGCATGGGGAATAGAACCCACGACCTCCTCCTTTGATGTCTCAATAATGCCTAAGAGGCGTTAGTCGAACATGCATTTTATCATGCCAACTCCACAAGGGTATGGTGTTCTTATTTATTTATTGCCCACATGTCATGTTTGTTGGGAGTTAGAATTGAAAAGTAAATTATTTAGACTTTTTTATTATGATATTTTAAAGCAAAAAAATGTACCAATTGTTTAAGAAATACATCGAGAACGTTGATGAAGTTGATGAAATAGCTTTCCCGACTAAGAGAATCATTCAAATTACCAAATTATGGTCTTTTTGGACTGAAGGTAGAAAGGTAGGCCTTGCTCTTTCGTTGTAAATTGCCAAATAAAGTATCAAATTATATGTCAAGTTCCTAATGATAATAATTATATGTGTGAGAAAATATTAGAGATGTTAACATGTCAATAATGATGACATGTTTAAAATCAAGAAGGGATAAGATCCAACACTTTGCTAATGTTGAACACAACATACACTCCTTTATATGACTTCCTTCCTATATAAACATAACCAATGTTCCTTTAAATTTGTACAAATCTAAAAAGTAAGGCGAAACATGAAATGAGAATGTGACACGTGTTTTCTTGTAATTACTATAAATTGATGTGGACCCTTGAATATTCAACTTGAAAATTAAACCTTGAAATCGCTTTGTTGAACCACAAGACTCATATAGCACACATAACATGGATGAACCACAATACGGTAAGATGCTCAATAATACCTCAATTTTCAATAGGGGCAATCTACAGTTCAAGCAATTTTTGTCCATGAGGAAATTTAGTAGAAAGACAAACCAAGTGGATTTATCATTTCTAAACTCCTTCACAATTAGTCATGAATTTTTGAAAGTGGAATTATACGTGTTTCTAAATGGTGCCTAATTTGAAAACCTCTGATGTTAGGGATGCGTACATAATACTCTTGGATTTGGAAGCTATTATGTGTATATGAGTGAAGATTACAAAAGTTCCATTGTTGAACTTGCTCAATTTTAGATCACTGTACTATATGTCACTTGAGAAACCTGTCCTCAAGTAAATGGGTGGCAAGTTCTTTAATGTCAAAAAGCCTCAACCAAGTTCAACTTTCACAGTGTCAACAAAATCACACGCATAGCATCTTGGACGCCTGCCGACCTCCATTCCAGACACCCTAGTGGGCCATTCCGACAGTCTGTTCAACGCTGCTTTGGCTCAAGACCCTGACCTCGTGCTGCTTGCAGCCTACAGAATAAAACAGCCAAACCACAAATCTTGTCATACATTCGACCATCATCTCTTCGATCAGGAAGAAGGCTAGCAATCTGCTCATCTCTCTTCACAATCATCGCCCTCTTGTTTCAAGGATTTCAAATCAGTTCGTAGACGTTTCAGTTTCGAAGCTCAAGCGCTAGCTATGGCCCAGGATCAAATTGCTGCCACCCCTGTGGTGTTCCGTGGCCAACCGCGTGCTGATGGGCCGGCGTGTGTTTTGGGCATCGGCACTGCTGTGCCCCCCACTGAGTTCCTTCAATCAGAGTACCCGGATTTCTTCTTCAACATCACCAATTGTGGTGACAAGGAAGCTCTCAAGGCCAAGTTCAAGCGTATCTGTGACAAGTCTGGGATTCGCAAGCGTCACATGTTTCTGACGGAGGAGGTGCTCAAGGCCAACCCTGGCATCTGCACCTACATGGAGCCATCGCTGAACGTGCGCCACGACATTGTGGTGGTGCAGGTGCCCAAGCTCGCGGCCGAGGCAGCCGTAAAAGCAATCAAGGAGTGGGGCGGGCGCAAGTCCGACATCACCCACATTGTGTTCGCCACCACGAGCGGCGTCAACATGCCGGGCGCGGACCACGCGCTGGCGAAGCTGCTGGGCCTCAAGCCGAGCGTGAAGCGCGTGATGATGTACCAGACGGGATGCTTCGGCGGGGCGTCCGTGCTGCGAGTGGCCAAGGATCTGGCAGAGAATAACAAGGGCGCGCGCGTGCTTGCGGTTTGCAGCGAGGTCACGGCCGTCACGTACCGAGCCCCGAGCGAGAATCACTTGGACGGGCTTGTTGGGTCCGCTCTCTTCGGGGATGGCGCGGGCGTGTACGTGGTGGGATCGGACCCTAAACCGGAGGTGGAGAAACCCCTGTTCGAGGTTCACTGGGCTGGTGAAACCATCCTTCCTGAGAGTGATGGTGCCATTGATGGGCATCTGACGGAGGCAGGGCTGATCTTCCACTTGATGAAGGACGTGCCCGGGCTGATCTCGAAGAACATCGAGAAATTCCTGACCGAGGCGCGCAAGTGCGTGGGGTCGCCGGAGTGGAACGAGATGTTCTGGGCTGTGCACCCCGGAGGCCCTGCCATCCTGGACCAGGTGGAGGCGAAGCTGAAGCTGACGAAGGACAAGATGCAGGGCAGCCGCGACATTCTATCAGAGTACGGAAACATGTCGAGCTCATCGGTGTTGTTTGTGCTTGATCAGATCAGGAAGAACTCGATCAAGGCAGGTGCAAGCACTTTGGGTGGGGGTAGCGAGTTCGGGTTCTTTATCGGCTTCGGACCAGGGCTGACGCTGGAGGTTCTTGTACTCCGGGCCGCAGGAAATGCAACAGCTTAGAATTCTGACATGGTGCAGACTAGAATAGGACTCAAATCATTTATTATTACTAGCCAGGGCAGTTGCATTCTTTTCCCGCTGCGCATTGTGGTATTAAATCGTTTCCTAGCCGCAGCTGGGAACATGTACAATTTTACGGTAATTACTTGTTTTTATTGCTGCAACTGCAGCGAGCACATCAAATTGCCGTTTCATCCTGATTCGCTTAGTCTGTACATTTTAAGAGTGGTTCAAATTACAGAAAGGTAGAAGATGCAATGATATGAGCTGGATCCCAAGAAGTACAAATTCATGTAGGAGAGGTTCGCAACGATTAAACGTAACTCGAGGAAGTATGTATGCCGAAGTTGGAAGTGAGCGAGTAATGACGAGTACTCTGAATTATGTTAATCATGGCAGACTAAGATTTGACATAGAATTGAGGAACCAGTCTCATTCTGAATCGCACATGTAACATTGCCAAATTAAGGGAATGGAGATTATCCGTATTCTCACTGATGAAATAATGTATTCTCTTATTCAATCCCATGATGAGCAAAATAAAAAAATTACTCTTTTATAATGACATTCCGCTGAAGAATCTTTCAGGTATGTTCACAATTTGAATGTTTCAAAAGTCGACACTGAAGAAACCTGCTGAGATCGCAGCAGAAATACGATATATTCAGGTCCCAATCAAACTCGGAATGCTAAATCTTCGACTCGATCATCTAGGCTGTACTTCGACTGCAAGCCCATGATCTAAGCCTGCTGAATTTAGAGATTTAGGGAACAATTTCTTTTAAATTCTTTAAATGCGCATTAACTTCTGGAGTAAGCACTTCTCAACAACTTCATGATTGATCATGAATCTCAATTAGTGTATAGTTGCAACCGAAATATGAGAAAGATCTACTATAGGCATGCCAAGCATATAAGGTTTGTCCAAGTGTGTTTGTAACTCTTAAACGCGCATGGGGCCTAAAACGGGCAACCCAAAATTGGATCAGAGCATCTTTTGGACTTGGGCATCATGAATAGTGCACTTTTTGATGTTGGGCATCATGAATGAACCAATCAATGATGAGCTTGCAACCTCCTACAAGGTTATGTACTACCTCAACCATTGTCATTGTCGCCATTGTCGTCTACTTGGTAATAATGATAGCGACTCTCGTATGGAATGTATGAAGCTTAGAGATTTGTTGAGAAACTGATGAGCAAGCATAGTACAGTTAAATTGGGTGCAAAGCAAACTTAAGGTTCTCTTTCTAATCTTCATTGCATAGGCTTGATACAAAGAAAAATTGAAAAATCTTGTCTGGCTCGAGGTTGTTATTGAGGCTTGTTGTGATCTTGAGTTTCTCAGTTAGTTAGTTGGTTTTTTTTTTTTTTTTTTTTTTTTTTTTTTTTTTTTACTATATGCAACCTCTGAAGTTCGAGGTAAAGAAGGCTCTATCATTGCCTTGCATTCTAGCGAATTTAAACTGACATGTAAGTTTTATCATTTAAAAAAAAACACATGTGCATTTTTTGAATTAAATCTTCATGAAAAAAATAAAAATTAAAAGCTCTATTTGAAATCACTTGCGCGCTTAAACCTCAAAGTACTTTTTAATTCTTGGTTTCTTGTGTTTGTCTAAAGTGCTGCTCTTCTTTTTTTTCTTCTTTGACTTTTTCTTTTAAAGCAACCAATTTTGACTGCGTCCGCAATATGTGGTCCTAGATCTGATGCTATACAAGAGTTGTTGATTAATGTTACAACTTACTGTTGAAACTGTAACACTAAATGTCATACATGATCATAGTGTTGTATCGATATCTATCACTAATTGTGAGAGCATGCAAACTTTCTTGCAAGTAAAGAAATCCAAAAAATTAACCGCTAATCCAATAGTATATTAAGGTTTCGATGCTCAACACAATTGTAAATGTAGTATCTACAAAATTCTAGTTCCATCACATGAAGTTGCTTTGTAATCATTTGATCACTTAACCTCTAAAGCTTTGAGGAAGCAAATTTGGTTGTTTGACTTTAGTGAGCCCTTTATCCACTATATTTAGTGCATGTGATGCTCATAACTTTTGCAAATCAAGAAATTTTTCGTACCTTCCCAACAAGACCATTTATGCTTCATACTTTTAAAACCTTACGAGAAATTTACTTTTAAAGTTTTTAAACACCATTGAGACATGTTTAAATTTGCCCAAAAGTGCCGTGTATGCTCAAATATTCTCAAAATTATGTCTGAAAACAATTCAATTGCAGTAAGTTCAAAAATTCACTAAAAAATGAAATTTCACTTTTTACTTCTTATTTTTTTATTGATATAATGTTTAAAAGCGTTCAAATGCATGTTATCACAGTTTGAATTTACTATGTGATAATTCTTCACATGTCATTTTACTCATCAAAAATAGGCCTTTGTATTTGAATTTCCGCATATCCTCATGTAGAAATCGATGCTTTTTAATGGATTTTATATATCGAATGAGGATAAAAGTTAGATGAACTTGTACTAACTTGCCTACAAAGATGAATTTGAAGAGCCTTATATCAAATCCACCTTTAAAATGGTTCAATTGGGCTTCAAAGTAGTGATTTCTTTTCTGTGAATAGGGCAAAAATCAAAATTTTCAACTTTGAATATCACTATTTCACAAATGGCGAAGAATTTTAATTTGAGATTTGGTGTAAGTAATCATGTACAAGTTAAATTCCAAATCTTACGAGTACAATCTTAATATCACATTTCAAAATGAAAAATCTTGACTTGCATTGAAAGAGGACAATTTTGAGGCAATGTTGAAATGACGCTCGTAACTTCAGGTGTTAATCCCTAATGTCAAAATGAGCCCAAATTGGAACATTTTAAGTTCATTCATTGTTTCATACACTGTAATTAGATAGTATGCAGTTGAAACCTTTTGCAAGTTGTAAAGTTTCACATACCTTTCCAAAATGACCATTTATGCTCCAAATATCTCATACTTTAAGAGCTATTTACAATCAAAATTTGAAAAAATCATTAGGCTATGGTGAAATCTGCCCAAAAGGGCAATATATACTCATTTATTCTCTAAATTTGTTCAAAATCAATTAGATTATAGTAGCTTCAAAAATATACCAAAAACCAAGTGTTTGATTTTTATTTGTTATTTTTATTTTTTTAATCATTGGTTTTTGTACAGATAAATAAGGCTCTAAGGCATTATCACACCGTTCCATATTTTCTATCCAATACTTCTTGACATGCTTTTTTTATTGTCAAAGATTGGTCTTTGTATTTAAATTTCAGCATACCTATATGTGGAAAACGAAACATTTCTGTAGGTTTTATAGGTCCTATGAGGGTAAAAAAAGTTTATAGTCGTAATACTAACACACTTTAAAACAAGGTATTGAAGAAATACATTCAAATTGACTCTTGAAACTAGTTTTTTTGGCTCGCAAAACTCTTCAAACCGAGTATGGAGCAAGGGAAAGAAACTTTTCTTAAAACTTTAAACATTACAATCGATCTCAGCAATGGTAAGGAATTTGAATCTAAGATCTGGGGTACATATACATGTACAAGTTAGGTACAAGATCTTATGGTTACATACTCAAAAACATATCAAAAGTTAAAAATTTGCACCTTGCAGCGAAAGAGAGCACTTTGGAGGGTTTTTTGCAATTTTAAGGCCACAAACAATTCAACTCCAAAAAGTTTTGGCTATGGATCTTGGACACAAGTGAATTAAGCTCGCCGCTCATTTCTGATGCTAGAAAAATGGAGCGACTGGGACGTATACAGTACTTGCCCTGCTGAAGATTATACCGGTGATACATGACTGTATATAATTAGCCTTTGTAGAGGTTCTGCTCATTACTCTTGGCTCAGTGAACTGTTCTCAAAGTGGTGTGAAGATTGACTAGTTTCACTCGCCTCCTTTAAATGCAGGAGTTGTTGATTACTCTGTCATTGAGAAGACGCAATTTGAAGGCGATCTTAATTCTACTCGTCAAGATACTGTCCAAAGCGCTTACTTCACTCGGTTAGCTCAAACTAAGGCCCCCGAAAGCTGCGGTGAAGCCCATGCATTGAACGTCAAAATGTAAGCTATTCCACTTGCACAGTATGGTTCAGCATCAAGCTCCGACTACAGCACTGGCATTCTCAATATTCCGTACTCAAATTGCGGTCAGAAATGGATTCTTACAACTTGGCCGGATGTCAGCCCACTCTTCTTTGTACACAAGAGCGTCTTCAGCGCGAGCATCGACACAACTCAACTTTGTATAAATATTCTCACAGGCTCCCAAACTTGTGACAGATCGACTCTGGATTTGGTAACACGCGCAAGGTAGCTTCTTGAAACCACCCAACTGACAGACTTAAGGATCATCGAGCTATAAGAAGCTTAGAACATCAAGATAAGTGCGACACTCGAACGAAACAACTTCTGTGTTGAGGAATGTGGACAATACGCCCAAAGAATTTCTATTAAGCACTGCCCAATGTGGAACTTTGTGCTTCATGGTATGTACATACAATGTCACTTCCTGTGACACCAAAATTGTCTCAGAGATCCTCTAGATATTGGTACAAAATTGAATGAATTGTAAGAGTCTACTGGGGGAAGGGACCGGGGGCTCCATTCCATCCTTGCACGCATTCCAAAAGAGGCTTGATCAACTTCCCCTCCGACATCGCCTCGAACACCTTCGATATCTCAGTCCCCGGCGACACCGTCCTCAACCCCGATAACAACTGTGTTCCAAGCTCCGATCTCACGAACTTGTACAGCGGATACGTCCTGCACGCCTCTATCCTGTTGCTCACCGCCGACAGCCCCTTGTTGTCATACGCTTCCCGCACCAGTGGCACCACGATCCGCAACTTCTCTTGCACTTGTGCCTCGAAGATCGGAATCTGCTCAAACACCGACCGGCTGGGGTCCTTCAGGGCGTGGCTCACCAGCACTGAGCGCAGCTTCTCCATCAGTGGGTACGATTCTGAGGATGCATCGTCGATGTATGTGAACACGGGTTGCCGCTCCACCACCAGGAGGAGGTCCTTCTCGCAGAATCTAGATGGCAGCAGCGTCCCGTCCTTGCTCGCGAACAGCGTCTTCTTTGCCGCCTGCAGCACCACCTGCTTCACTGCGCTCTGCATCGTCTCTTCGACATGGCGGAGGTCGATGGCTTGGCACAACCCCACCAGAAACGTCGAGCTCATCAGCTTCAGAATCTCCACTGCCTCCTCTGTTTTTCGTGCTGACACTAAGCCAAGTGAGTTCACGTCCTGGTTGTGCTGCTCCGCACTCTGCACATGGGTTGTCACGGGGTTGGCCAGGTAATTCAGCTCCGACAAATATGAGGCCATGGCGATCTCCGCGCCCTTCATGCCGTAGTCTACGCTCGGGTTCGGACCCCCGCTCAGATTCGAAGGCAGTCCATTGTTGTAGTAGTCGTTCACGAGCTCAGAGAATTGCGCGAACATCAGTTTCCCAATCGCTGCTACCGCCAGCCGCATGTTGTCCATAGACACTCCAATGGGCGTGCCCTGGAAGTTGCCACCGTGGAGCGCGATCCCCCTTGCGGCGTCGATGATGGGGTTGTCGTTCACGCTGTTGATCTCGCGCTCGATGGCGTGCGTGGCGGTCCGGATCACTTCGATTTGGGGACCCAACCACTGGGGGGACGTTCGGAGCGCGTATCGGTCCTGCTTTGGCTTCTTCAGTGGGTCAGTCTCGTTCAGCTTCGCGGCTGCCTTCATGAAGTCGCTGCCTTCCAACAGCCACTCCATCACCGCCGCAGCTTCCATTTGACCAGGGTGGTGCTTCAGCTTGTGAGTCAAAGGGTCGGCGAATTCCGGCTTCCCCTGCATTACTTCGCAGAACAGTGCGGATAGAACCTCCGCAAGCAGAGCCAGCACATTGACGTCGAAGCAGACAGTGGAAGCCAACGCAGAACCCACCGCGGTGCCATTTACGAGCGCCAGGCCCTCCTTGGGCTGAAGCTCGAACGGCTTCTCCACCCCTGCGAGTTTCAGCCCCTCAAGCGCGGACACCTCGCGGCCATCTTCAGTGACGGCCCTGGAGTTCGGTCGGGCGGTGAGCAGCCCCGCGATGTAAGACAACGGCACCAGGTCGCCGGACGCCGTGACGGTTCCGCGCAGCGGCAGCTTGGGGGTGACATTGGCATTGAGCAGCTTCTCCATGGCTTCCAGGATCGACCACCGGATGCCGGAGTAGCCCTGCATCAGCGTGTTGGTGCGCACCAGCATGGCGGCGCGGGTGGTCTCGGCGGGCAGGCTGTGGCCCTTGACGACCACGCCGGCGTTGAGGAAGCGGATGAGCTCGCGCTGGAGCTCGACGCCCTGCTGCGTGCGGCGGTGCGAGGTGGCGCCGAAGCCGGTGGTGACGCCGTAGATGTCACCGCCGTTCATGATCTTGGTGAGCACCCAGTTGGAGGACTCGTCCACTCTGGCCTTAGCGTTGGCTGCATCCAGGACAACGGCAACATCGGGGCGACGAGCGACGGCCGTGACCTGACCGACAGTGAGGTTGACGCCCTCGATGGCCACTTCGGTGGCGCCGAAGTAGGTGTTCACCATAGCCTTGATCTCATCGAGATGATTACCTTGCAACTTGGCTGCAGTCTTAGCCCAGTTGAGCGGATCCGGCGACACTCCATTGCAGAAGGGAGTCAAAGACTCAGCGGACTCCACTCCGCTGAAGGCCATGACGTCGGCCATGGATGTGTCGAGGTTGCAATGGGCTCTTACTAGCCACTTGTTCGCCACAAGCTCAGTTACTCCTTCTGTCCAGTACGCGGCGTGCAGTGCAGCAGTCTTAATAACTTCTACAGAAATGCAATGGTTGAAGATGTGTAAGAGTGGGTAGGTCTGTCAGCATATGAAATGAATTTGGTGAATCTATTGTCAAGTGCAGTTCTTGATTGCAGGACTGCTGTAAACAGCTGGACCTGAATTGATGAAATAAGAGCGGCTGTGGCCTGTATTTGTATGGCGATGAGAGCAGCAGGCACTGGAGCAGTGAGCTTGCATTGACTACGAGCGATTGTCGAAGTCCATCTTTTCGGCCGACCAGGAATAAGTGTCCGTGTAGGAGGCTATTCAACGTTTCGCGTCCAGACAAATACTGTGTTTGAAAAAAGGGTTGAAAGTCGTGCGCTGTTCATCTGATTAGGGGCCTACAGTTGACGGTGGCCTTGAAGTGGGTCCATTTGAAGGCATCATCGTTGACCATGTCGGTATTATGATGAATGAGGCGGCTCCTTCTGTGAAATTCCTGAGTTTCGTGCCCTGGCCCTAGCCGATGAGAGCATGCCCAGCCCGCATGTGGGCTGGAGGGTGGAGCCAAATTTGGAGTGTGAGGAACCCGAGCCCACACACCATCCTGTACACACTATCATGTACATAACGCGGTCAAGAGGGTTGAGGTCTCCTAAATTCTAGAACACCATAACTCCAAGGTATCATGTGCCTTCATTCACATTTTAGTGTCTCCATCAACCAAGCAAGAGTGCCACATGGTAAAGAGTTTATTGGGAAAGAATATTTTTTATTATAATCTGCTCGTCAGCAAATATGACTATTGAGAGGCCTTTTTGTGGTATAAGGTGGGGGTGCTACGCCCGGCCGTGCGGCACCTGTCGGGTTTTCAATACACATGGCCGGGCATGCTCTGAGGGCATGTATCAGGGCTAGACTACACAAGGAGTTGAGGGCCATTGAGATAGAGATCCCTCATTGGTGTAGGAGATAAGGCTAACCACAAGGATTTTACATTAAGAGTGTGGGCTAGTATTATTTGAAGATGTTTGTTTTCCACCAAATTAGTTTTGAATGAGCAATTAAATGCCATTGACATGGTCCCAAACCTCTAAACAGAGATGTGGGTTTCTTTCATCTTCTTGGAGGACATGTCAATTGGCCCTGGCTCTAGCCTCTAGGGTAAACCCACCCTCATTGTATTGTACCTTTTGGTACCTTTTGGAATGACGTTATCGTAAATTTCATCCATGCACTACAATATTTTACATACGGATCGATTGTAGGAGTGTTTCAAGCACGAAGGGAGGAACAAAATCTCATTGAAGTCCCAAAGATGTTCAAAGATCATGTTATGGAGCTGGAGATGGAAACTTGAACATTCATATTCTCGAGTTTGGGCTCGAGTGTGAAGGCAGGAAGGTTGGGCTTGAGCTTGGACTTCGTAGGCTGTGAAATGTTATATGAAGTAGCAAATTTGTGTTCACTTTGTTGAAAGTTCCGTAACCTTTTTCCAATATGTGCTAGAGAATAATTGCAGGAGTCATTTCTAATTGTTGATTTGTTGATTATTGTAAACTCAAAGAAGAAACAATACATAACATTGTGGTTATGTGGAACAAAATCTTTTAAAAATCTCTTATTCTTAAAAGTCTCATACCTCTTATACATACCTCATGTTCCTTTTAATTTTGAATATATTTACTTTCTCTTTTAATTGTGACATATGTCCTTTTGTAATTTGTTTAGAGTGACATGGAACCCTAAAAAATGTAACTAAAAAGACCAAAATTAAACTTCATCATTTTAGTTTTTTTTTTTATTTTTATTTTATTTTTTGAAACAAGTATATGAACAAATCACTAATCAAGTTCCAAGGTGACTCAAGTCAAAGACTTTACTACTTTTACAAAAGCAACCTTTAGAATTTCAAAATCAATCTGCACAACTCCCAAAAAATACTGGGGAGTTGGAAGACACTCTTTGAATGTTATAATTTTCAAATAGTAAACATCCAATGGCCAAATTTTGATAAAGTAACGAAAAAAAGTCTTCAGTACAAGATTTTACACTTGGAAATTCTCGAAAGGGGAAAAAAATTGGTTCCCATCCCTAGAGGTAAGAATTTACAATTTTGAGGTTTCAAGCTACCAAAAGGTTGTATAGCTGTTAAACTTTAGAAGTAGTATTTCATTGAGATGAGAAGCCTTTTCTGATGTATAGATGTACTTGTGCAATGTGCAGATGGGAGGCAAGTTCTTTAGTGTCAAAAAGCCTCAACTCAGTCCAACTTTCACAGTGTCAACAAAACACGCATAGAATCGTGAGTATTTGACCTCCATTCCAGACACCCTGGTCGACCATTCCAATCGACAGTCTGTTCAACGCTGCTTGTGCTCAAGACTCTGACCTCGTTCTGCTCGCAGGCTCCACATTAAAACAGCCAAACCACAAATCCTGTCATACATTCGACCACTCCATCTTAGACTTCGAAGCATCTCTTCAATCAGGAAGAAGTCTGGGAATCTGTGCATCTCAGGACTATCAGCGCTCTCTCGTTCCAAAGATTTCGAATCAAGCAGAAGACGTTCTCGTCCCAAAGCTCAACCACTGCTAGCCATGGCCCAGGATCAAATTGCTGCCACCCCTGTGGTGTTCCGTGGCCAACCGCGTGCTGATGGGCCGGCGTGTGTTTTGGGCATCGGCACTGCTGTGCCCCCCACTGAGTTCCTTCAATCGGACTACCCGGATTTCTTCTTCAACATCACCAATTGTGGTGACAAGGAAGCTCTCAAGGCCAAGTTCAAGCGTATCTGTGACAAGTCTGGGATTCGCAAGCGTCACATGTTTCTGACGGAGGAGGTGCTCAAGGCCAACCCTGGCATCTGCACCTACATGGAGCCATCGCTGAACGTGCGCCACGACATTGTGGTAGTCCAGGTGCCCAAGCTCGCGGCCGAGGCAGCCGTGAAGGCCATCAAGGAGTGGGGCGGGCGCAAGTCCGACATCACCCACATCGTTTTCGCCACCACGAGCGGCGTCAACATGCCGGGCGCGGACCACGCGCTGGCGAAGCTGCTGGGCCTCAAGCCGAGCGTGAAGCGCGTGATGATGTACCAGACGGGATGCTTCGGCGGGGCGTCCGTGCTGCGAGTGGCCAAGGATCTGGCAGAGAATAACAAGGGCGCGCGCGTGCTTGCGGTTTGCAGCGAGGTCACGGCCGTCACGTACCGAGCCCCGAGCGAGAATCACTTGGACGGGCTTGTTGGGTCCGCTCTCTTCGGGGATGGCGCGGGCGTGTACGTGGTGGGATCGGACCCTAAACCGGAGGTGGAGAAACCCCTGTTCGAGGTTCACTGGGCTGGTGAAACCATCCTTCCCGAGAGTGATGGTGCCATAGATGGGCATTTGACGGAGGCGGGGCTGATCTTCCACTTGATGAAGGACGTGCCCGGGCTGATCTCGAAGAACATCGAGAAATTCCTGACCGAGGCCCGGAAGTGCGTGGGGTCGCCGGAGTGGAACGAGATGTTCTGGGCTGTGCACCCGGGAGGCCCGGCCATTCTGGACCAGGTGGAGGCGAAGCTGAAGCTGACGAAGGACAAGATGCAGGGCAGCCGCGACATTTTGTCAGAGTATGGGAACATGTCGAGCTCATCGGTGTTGTTTGTGCTTGATCAGATCAGGAAGAACTCGATCAAGGCAGGTGCAAGCACTTTGGGTGGGGGTAGCGAGTTCGGATTCTTCATTGGCTTCGGACCAGGGCTGACGCTGGAGGTTCTTGTACTCCGGGCCGCAGGAAATGCTACAGCTTAGAATTCTGACCTGGTTCTCACCACTACAATCTTCTTAAGACAAGTTTAGGACTCAAATCGTTGATTATTAAGTACTAGCCAGGGCAGTTGCAGTGTCTGCAACTCCAGACAAATTTTTTTCCTCTGCGCGAATTCTAGCTGCAGCTGGAGACATGTACAAATCACATCGATTACTTGTAGTTTTATTTGCTGCAACTGCAGCCAGCACAACAATTTGCCGTTTCAACCTGTTTGCATTTTAAAAGTTGAGTACAAATGACAGGAAGGTTTTCAGATGCAAGCCTTTGAGCTGGATCTCAAGAAGTATCAATCCATGTTGGAGATGCTCGCGAGGATCAGGCTAATTCCGGGAGGGCGTGAGTTCTAAATGAGTTGGGGTCTCAGTACTGGTAATGGCTTCATCTCTTCTCTGACATCAATTTCGCGCTTCATCATGCACTGAATGAAGAGATGATGTAACCCGGAGTAGTAAGTGAGCGAGTCCGGTAATGACGACTGCTTCAAAACATGTGAATCATGGCAGAATTGATCAGCGTACAATGTGGGGAATTGGGGAACCAGTCGATGTCCAAATCGCATCGCCATTTAAGCGATTGGTGAATATCAGTATTCTTACTATCATGGAAAAGTGTATTCTCCAACTGAATCATACGATGACGAGAAATAGCTCGCTAATAAAACCATTCAATTGAGGAATCTTTATGTATAAGCTTTAATTATTTGAATGATTCAAAAGTCAACATTCATGAAAACAACTGTTGAGATCGCAGACAAACTCGAATGATCAAACTCGGATGCTAATATTTCTTAGACTCGATCATCTCGAATCTATGAAGTATGCATATTCTTGCAAACCCATGAGCCGACTAAGCATGGTGCACTCTACTAGGTGGATCCTATTGCCTCTTTAGGAACCTCGAGCCTCAGTTCTCACGTGCAAATTCCATCGCTGTTTCCTTCAAATCAAGCCCCAGTGATCAAGGATTCTCCGATGGAAGCTACTCGCTATATAAACGGAGGTCATTTCAATTTCCTTGTAACTAGTTTCCAAGTCACGATGTCAAGAGTCAGAATGCTGATTTCTGAACTCACTCTGAAATCTACTAAGATGCAACTTCGACTGCAAACCCAAGATCAAGCCTGCTGTCCAATGGGCCTGGATGGCAACATCGAGCCACGCAATTTCCTTGTTTCAAGCCTCCGCAGAGAAAACTAACGCACCTCGCTATGTTAACAGGAGCTTTGACATGCATCCCATGCAACACTAATGCTTGCTCATCAAATTCCCGACGAATCTCCTGGCGTCATTCATTCCAAAGAGTCGATAAGCAGACAACAATAACAATGGAGTTAAAGCACAGAAGGTCCTCAAAAGATTCAGAAGCCCAAACCAGCCGAGCATGCTGCCGAATTCCATCGTCAATAAATGGATGTCAGCGTCAATGGAAGCTTTGGTTGTGAAGAACTTCGAGCGACTGGAACTTATTCGGGGTGCAATACTCGACAAAAAAGCAACTGTGCTAAAATTCTGGACAATGCGTCCAAAGTATTTGTATTAAGCACTGCCCAATGTGGAACTTTGTGCTTCAACATATGTACATACAATGTCACTTCCTGTGACTCCAAGAATGTGCTTCAGATCCTCTATATATTAATACAAAACTGAATGCATACTAACAGTCTACTGGGGGAAGGGACCGGGGGCTCCATTCCATCCTTGCACGCATTCCAAAAGAGGCTTGATCAACTTCCCCCCCGACATCGCCTCGAACACCTTCGATATCTCAGTCCCGGGCGACACCGTCCTCAACCCCGATAACAACTGTGTTCCAAGCTCCGATCTCACGAACTTGTACAGCGGATACGTCCTGCACGCCTCTATCCTGTTGCTCACCGCCGACAGCCCCTTGTTGTCATACGCTTCCCGCACCAGTGGCACCACGATCCGCAACTTCTCTTGCACTTGTGCCTCGAAGATCGGAATCTGCTCAAACACCGACCGGCTGGGGTCCTTCAGGGCGTGGCTCACCAGCACTGAGCGCAGCTTCTCCATCAGTGGGTACGATTCTGATGATGCATCGTCGATGTATGTGAACACGGGTTGCCGCTCCACCACCAGGAGGAGGTCCTTCTCGCAGAATCGAGATGGCAGCAGCGTCCCGTCCTTGCTCGCGAACAGCGTCTTCTTTGCCGCCTGCAGCACCACCTGCTTCACTGCGCTCTGCATCGTCTCTTCGACATGGCGGAGGTCGATGGCTTGGCACAACCCCACCAGAAACGTCGAGCTCATCAGCTTCAGAATCTCCACTGCCTCCTCTGTTTTTCGTGCTGACACTAAGCCAAGTGAGTTCACGTCCTGGTTGTGCTGCTCCGCGCTCTGCACATGGGTCGTCACGGGGTTGGCCAGGTAATTCAGCTCCGACAGATATGAGGCCATGGCGATCTCCGCGCCCTTCATGCCGTAGTCCAGGCTCGGGTTCGGTCCCCCGCTCAGATTCGACGGCAGTCCATTGTTGTAGTAGTCGTTCACGAGCTCGGAGAATTGCGCGAACATCAGTTTCCCAATCGCTGCTACCGCCAGCCGCATGTTGTCCATAGACACTCCAATGGGCGTGCCCTGGAAATTGCCACCGTGGAGCGCGATCCCCCTTGCGGCGTCGATGATGGGGTTGTCGTTCACGCTGTTGATCTCGCGCTCGATGGCGTGCGTGGCGGTTCGGATCACTTCGATTTGGGGACCCAACCACTGGGGGGACGTTCGGAGCGCGTATCGGTCCTGCTTTGGCTTCTTCAGTGGGTCAGTCTCGTTCAGCTTCGCGGCTGCCTTCATGAAGTCGCTGCCTTCCAACAGCCACTCCATCACCGCCGCAGCTTCCATTTGACCAGGGTGGTGCTTCAGCTTGTGAGTCAAACGGTCGGCGAATTCCGGCTTCCCCTGCATTACTTCGCAGAACAGTGCGGATAGAACCTCCGCAAGCAGAGCCAGCACATTGGCGTCGAAGCAGACAGTGGAAGCCAACGCAGAACCCACCGCGGTGCCATTTACGAGCGCCAGGCCCTCCTTGGGCTGAAGCTCGAACGGCTTCTCCACCCCTGCGAGTTTCAGCCCCTCAAGCGCGGACACCTCGCGGCCATCTTCAGTGACGGCCCTGGAGTTCGGTCGGGCGGTGAGCAGCCCCGCAATGTAAGACAACGGCACCAGGTCGCCGGACGCCGTGACGGTTCCGCGCAGCGGCAGCTTGGGGGTGACATTGGCATTGAGCAGCTTCTCCATGGCTTCCAGGATCGACCACCGGATGCCGGAGTAGCCCTGCATCAGCGTGTTGGTGCGCACCAGCATGGCGGCGCGGGTGGTCTCGGCGGGCAGGCTGTGGCCCTTGACGACCACGCCGGCGTTGAGGAAGCGGATGAGCTCGCGCTGGAGCTCGACGCCCTGCTGCGTGCGGCGGTGCGAGGTGGCGCCGAAGCCGGTGGTGACGCCGTAGATGTCACCGCCGTTCATGATCTTGGTGAGCACCCAGTTGGAGGACTCGTCCACTCTGGCCTTAGCGTTGGCTGCATCCAGGACAACGGCAACATCGGGGCGACGAGCGACGGCCGTGACCTGACCGACAGTGAGGTTGACGCCCTCGATGGCCACTTCGGTGGCGCCGAAGTAGGTGTTCACCATAGCCTTGATCTCGTCGAGATGATTACCTTGCAACTTGGCTGCAGTCTTAGCCCAGTTGAGCGGATCCGGCGACACTCCATTGCAGAAGGGAGGCAAAGACTCAGCGGACTCCACTCCGCTGAAGGCCATGACGTTGGCCATGGATGTGTCGAGGTTGCAATGGGCTCTTACTAGCCACTTGTTCGCCACAAGCTCAGTTACTCCTTCTGTCAAGTACGCGGCGTGCAGTGCAATCTTAACAACTTCTACAGAAATGCAATGGTTGAAGACGTGTAAGAATCGGTAGGTCTGTCAGCTTTGTAACGAATGCGATAATTCTTGTACCAAGTGCAGGCTAGGGCTTGATGGCAGGACCGCTGTAAGTAGCTGACCTGAATTGTTGAAGTGAGAGGGTTGAGGTGTGTATTTGTATGGGGATGAGAGTTGGCATATAGTGGAACAGTGAGCTTGCATGGACTGCGAGCGATCGTCGTCGGCCATCTTTTCGGCCGACCAGGACTAAGTGGGCGTGAAGGAGGCTTTTCAACGTGTTACGACGAGACACACACTGTGTTTGAAAATATTGGTTGAAAGTAGTGCACTGTTCAGTTGATCAGGCCCCTGGTGCTGAAGATGGCATGAAGTGGGTCCATTTGATGTCTTCATTTGTTGACCATGTCGGTATTCTGATAATTGCGACTGCTTGTTCTGAGAAATTCCGGAACTGCATCCATGCACTACAGTGTTGTATATTCGGAATGAATTTATGAGAAGGACCAAATTTTATTGATTTCCCAATTTTTTCCGGAGGTCATATTTCGGATTTCCGAGTTAGAAGTGAAATGGAATAGCGTAATTGCATACTATCTATCTTCGTTTTAGGGTGATTGCACACTATCTATCAAGTTTGAGTGACATCATTCATTTCTACACAATTCTTAATTTAATCAATGTAGTCTTGGCAGAAGAGGACCTTTTTACTCCTTTCTTCCACAAGCCTAGAGTACATCACTTAATAGAATACATCTCGTGTATCTTGATTGGGTTTGGTTATGTAAAGTGTGGTTATGTAAAGTCAAAAAGGTTGGGGTTGATTTCTAATTGAGAAATATCAAAATAGTACCAAGTTTATGTCTAGTTTTTTGGAAGCTCTATAATTATCTCCCAATATGTGTGAGAATCAAAGTGTTTGATTGGATTGTCCCCAATTGATTTTAACATGTGAATAGTTACAAGAGACTAAAATGAATGGATGCAAGCTATCACTTTAACCTTTGATGCCAAATAGAGCCTTGTGAGAGCGTGTAAATGCGCTCTTGTTAAAATATAATTATTTAATGTGGTTTTTATCAATGAAAAGTCAGCAAACCATGTCATTTGGAAGTAAATTGATGCAATTAGGATAATTTAATTATGGATGTAATATGTATGTTAGAAGTTAGTTGTTGGAAGGCCTTCGTTAGATTGTTTGGCGCGAAATTAAGCTTTAGGTTAGGATTAGTGGAGAAGGACTAGAGGAGGGAAAATCTCCCTAGTGAATCCAATGAATGATGGGGAAGTACTAGAGCAGGGAAAATCCCCCCTAGTGAACCCAAAAAGTAGAAATAGGCTACTTACTTAAATTAGCATCAGACATGTTATTGTCGGCCTTTCACCTCTAACCTTTGATGTCTATGTTAGTATTTATGATTGATTGTCTTGATTTTATTCACTTAACTTTCGGTTGTATGTGTGATTTACTTGCATTAATGTAACCGGTGATAGATTGAATGCTTGAAGGATGGAGCGCGTGAAGTAGTGATGACATTCATCCAAGAAGACCTTAAGTAATGCTTTGAGCCTTGATTGGGGTTAGGGTGAGCCGCCGCTTTGGCAACTCCATTTTTTGTACTTAAGAGCTTGTTTTCAAGCTAATTGCAAGCCTCTCTTTGTGTCTATCTATCTCTTCTTTTGTAATGATTAGTTAGTAGGAGAAAGAAGGCCATGGGTGTCGCGACCCTAATTACTCCAACTCATTTTTTTTTCTTAGTGAGCCTTACTTGGTAGCAGAATCCCGGCTCACTTAGTTGGTAGCAACCGGCCACGACTTTGCTAACACTTGCATGTGCCCACACACAATGTAAGCACCATTCTAAGTCAAGGTGTTCAACCCACCTTGACTCCATAACTCATTACCGGATACTCATTACCTGAAACTCCCACCAACACATGGGCATGCCACTTGGTGGCACGAGGCGGTCTTCCACAAATGTCCAAGCTCCCAAGGGTGCTATTAATCACCCCCGGAGCTAACCGCCCTTATCCATTGTCCAACTTCCCACTAGTCCCCCTTCCACTCTTGTTTCTCACCCCATTCGGGACTTTGCCGGAAATCCTCTCGGAATCCGGCACTAGTTTTTCCGGGGACTAGTTTGGAGCGGGACTTTTTCCAACCCAATGTTGCGGGATGCTCCAGAGCATCCTACAATGCCCAAGGTGTAAGAGTGAGGCTTCTTTTCCATGCCTCACCCTTTTAAGCCATTCTCGGTTACTCCCGGGAACCGGCACTACTTATCACGGGGACTAACTTGGAGAGGGACACTTCCCAACCTCATGTTTGAAGATGCTCCAAAGCACTCTCCATTTTCCACAAGGTGCGGGAGTGAGGCCCCATCCCAAGCCTCACCCCTTGGAGCCACCCCGGCTCCTCATGGCACCATGTGTAAGTGAGGAGGGAGACCACCCCTCCTCATAGTACTCTCTGGAGTCTTCGGTAGCCCCCCCCCCTCTTGTGTTGAGGGGCCTTCTATGACACACTTTCTTTTTGGAAGACCACCAGTTTTTGCCTTAGTCTCAAAAACGGGCCGTAACTTCTCCTTGGGCTAGCTCCTAGCTCAGATATCCAACTAGGACGTGCGAGCCCATTTTGACATCTACTCTTTGATTGAATATCGATGCACTACATACTTGGCTCAATCGGGTATGTCCCAAGGGAGATATGCCCCTTTGAACATTCGGTGTCCCGGGAGGCAACATTCTCGAGTCCCGAAGTCCCGACCACTTTGAGGAGCCATATCTCCTAAACTATTGCTTTGTTCATCATGAGCCTTAGCATTCTAGAAAGCCCTTGTCATTAGCTTTCCAGCAACATGCAACATGCCGCCCTCCACGAAGGTCGACACATTGAGTCCCGAAAGGCAACACTCCCAAGTCCCAGAGTGTCCCGGAACGCGTTCCAACCTTTGGAGAGTCATATCTCATGACTCACACCTCCAAATCGCGCGTTCTTTGGACCTATGGGTGCGCGCTTGAACAAGGTTTACAACCATGTAAGGCACCCCACCAAGTTCGTCCCGAGCACGACGCTTTTTTGTGCTGTTTGCTTGGGACTCTCCTTGGTCACCTCACCTTGTCTCTTGCCAAGTCCGGGGCGTCACTCACGAGGTCCTCTTGGCTCACCACGGTGTTCGGGCATCCTTTAGAAAGGGATGTGACAATGGGCCTCTTTCTCTCACTTCTTGTCCTTCTTTGTTCATCTTGATCTCTCTTATGATGTCTAGGATTTAGAAGAAGGAAGGCCTTGCGCCTCCTTCTTAATTCTTGTTTCTCCGCCTCTTCCTCTTGTAATGCTTGATAAATAGAAGAAGGAAGGTATTGGCCTCCTTCTCACTCACCTTGACCTCCTTTTCTATTAGGTTAGGAGTTGCATTGAATTCAAGAGTTTTTGGTCAATCTCCATTCAAGGTCGTTCGGTCAAATGTCCATCAGTCACTCGATTTTAGTCCAAGTTCAATGAAATTTGACATGATTGTAGATCTCTAGTAGAGATTTCCAATGGTGGTAAGCACATTCAAATTGGAGTTATAGGGAGTGAGATATTGCCTCTCAAAGTCAAGGGTATTGGAAGAGTTTTCCCCCGGCGATAAACAAGTCTGCTGCAATAATTCAGCAATCTGTCACACAGTTTTGGGTGTATGATTCTAAGATTTATAGGGTGAATAGAGCGTCAGTAGAACTTTTCAATGATATATGGCATGCTCAATTCCAATACGTAGGGAAGGAGA
The DNA here is from genome assembly GCA_037043015.1 of Bryum argenteum. Classification (NCBI taxonomy): domain Eukaryota; kingdom Viridiplantae; phylum Streptophyta; class Bryopsida; order Bryales; family Bryaceae; genus Bryum; species Bryum argenteum. The sequence goes on along the minus strand of CM073323.1, from coordinate 10,176,767 downwards.
AATGACCTCTCAAAGTCGGGGGTGTTGAAAGAGTTTTCCTCCCCGGCGGTTTTCTTCTTCTTCTCTTCTTTGCTTTTTGTTTTCTCTTTGTCTTCTCTTGTCTATTCCTCTTCTCTTCATGTTATCTTGTTCCTTAATGCCCTTGTGAGCAATTGTTACCTCCTTGGTGGTTTTTTGGCTCACAAGCCCAAAACAGTTGGTTTGGGTCTCGTCGGCCCTTTATTTACTGTACTTAGCTTGTATAAAATGGAAAGCTTTCGGAGGTTGTAGAGATTTTTCCATACCTTTTTGAAAAGTCATTTCATGCCTTAGAATTCATCATAATTTAGGAGATATTCAAGATCAAAGTTTCAAAGCACTCTATGAAATCTACCTAAAAGTGCCCAAATTGGAGTATGTGCTTGTTTGTATTCAAAATTTGCCAAAAATAAACAAGATCGTAAGAATGTCAACTATAACCCCAATTCCGTTAAAATGGCATTATTCCGGTAAAATGGCACACCTCAACTTTCTGAACTGTAGTTCAAAAACCATGTGATATAACAGAACTTTAAGGTGATATTAGGGAAAATGAGTGACAATGTATATAAAGAAGTGATATCACAAAAGAGTTTGTGATATTACAGAATATACCATTTTATATGAGCACAAATGTAAGATCTAGTGTGACAAAATGGCACATGGCATAGTGCCATTTTAACGGAATTGGGGTTCTATTCACCAAAATTTGAGATTTTAATTTTTTTTTCTGTGCTTGGAAATAAGGTTCTAAAACATCATCTCATTGTTTGGATCCTCTAAAGGCACCACAAGCCTTGGCTTGGTGGTTAGGGCTTAGGCCCCCAATGAGGAGGTCGTGGGTTCTATTCCCCGTGCCGGCGTGGTGCTCACTACTATAGTCCACCCAACTATTGTGGAAGGTCATTGGACCTTGTTGTATGGGTACCTCAAAGCCCTTTGGGAGGATACTATGTCAAGTATCTTCAAAGCACTAGTAACTAGGCTAGAAACTAGTGTAGTTATAGTGTCCACCCTCGAGAGGGGGAAGTAGTACTGTTCTAATTTTCCCTTGTTCGGTGGCCATCGAGATATTAGCATTACGAACGGACACTTCATTCACGCCGGCCCCTTAGAAAGGACCGGAGTTTCTATCTATCTATCTATCTATCTGGAATTAAAGAGAGGCCTTTGAAGTTGAATTTCAGCATACCTCCGTGTTAAAATTGAAGCACTTTTTAGATTTATAGGTCGCATGAGGGTAAAAGTTGCATAGACATGTCTCTAACTCACTTAGGAAGGAGAATTTGAAGGGCCAAAGTTCAAATTTACTCTTCAATTTAGTTTTTTGGGCTCACAAAAACTTTGAACACATTTTATTTTGAACAAAAATTTGTAAGGAATTTGGAACTAAATTTTGGTACACACACGCATGGACAAGTTTGGTATTAAAATCTTACGGTTACATACTTGAGATTACGTCAAAAGTTGAAAATTTTCACCTTGCATTCAAAGGGGGTGGTTTTGAGGATTTTTGGCAGTTTTGGAGGCTTTCCACTTTAGGGGTTAAACACAACCCTATTTATGATTTTCCTACCTTTTCATACGTACTCTATGTTCCTCACTTTTGGACAAATTTTTAAAAATGACCTTAAATCTGAAAGAAGAGTAATACACAAGTTCTCTTGTAATCAAATTAGAGTGATGTGGGCCCCTAAATACTCAACCCCGAAATTATATTTTGACACTAACTTGTTGAACCAAATGACCCTTATGGTACTCATGAATGAACCACAATATCTCACTTGAACTTTGGTAAAAGTGTTTCTTTCGTCCGGATGAGAGAATTTTCCTCGCGTACTTGGCAGGCAACTTCTTTAGTGTCCAAAAGCCTCAGCTTTCACAGTGTCAACAAATGACACCCATATTATCAGTACACTTACCGGAAAAAAGAAAAACAGTAGTTTTACGCGTGGAATCTCGAATACCTCCATCGCAGACACCCTGGTGGGACATTCCAACAGTCTGTTCAACGCTGCTTGGTAGAAGACTCTGACCTCGTGCTGCTCGCAGGCTCCACAATAAAACAGCCAGGCCTCAAATTCTGTCATACATTCGACCACTCCATCTCAGACTTCGAAGCATCTATTCGATCAGGAAGCAGGCTTCTAATTCGCGCAGCTCTTTTAACGACCAGCACTCTCTCGTTTCACAGATTTTAAATCGGTTCCAAAGCCCAAGCGCTAGCTATGGCGCAGGATCAAATTGCTGCCACCCCTGTGGTTTTCCGTGGCCAACCGCGTGCTGATGGGCCGGCGTGTGTTTTGGGCATCGGCACTGCTGTGCCTCCCACCGAGTTCCTTCAATCAGAGTATCCGGATTTCTTCTTCAACATCACCAATTGCGGTGACAAGGAAGCTCTCAAGGCCAAGTTCAAGCGTATCTGTGACAAGTCTGGGATTCGCAAGCGTCACATGTTTCTGACGGAGGAGGTGCTCAAGGCCAACCCTGGCATCTGCACCTACATGGAGCCGTCGCTGAACGTGCGCCACGACATTGTGGTAGTCCAGGTGCCCAAGCTCGCGGCCGAGGCAGCCGTGAAAGCAATCAAGGAGTGGGGCGGCCGCAAGTCCGACATCACCCACATTGTGTTCGCCACCACGAGCGGCGTCAACATGCCGGGCGCGGACCACGCGCTGGCGAAGCTGCTGGGCCTCAAGCCGAGCGTGAAGCGCGTGATGATGTACCAGACGGGATGCTTCGGCGGGGCGTCCGTGCTGCGAGTGGCTAAGGATCTGGCAGAGAACAACAAGGGCGCGCGCGTGCTGGCGGTCTGCAGCGAGGTCACGGCCGTCACGTACCGAGCCCCGAGCGAGAATCACTTGGACGGGCTTGTTGGGTCCGCTCTCTTCGGGGATGGCGCGGGCGTGTACGTGGTGGGATCGGACCCTAAACCGGAGGTGGAGAAACCCCTGTTCGAGGTTCACTGGGCTGGTGAAACCATCCTTCCTGAGAGTGATGGTGCCATTGATGGGCATCTGACGGAGGCGGGGCTGATCTTCCACTTGATGAAGGACGTGCCCGGGCTGATCTCGAAGAACATCGAGAAATTCCTGACCGAGGCCCGGAAGTGCGTGGGGTCGCCGGAGTGGAACGAGATGTTCTGGGCTGTGCACCCGGGAGGCCCGGCCATTCTGGACCAGGTGGAGGCGAAGCTGAAGCTGACGAAGGACAAGATGCAGGGCAGCCGCGACATTCTGTCAGAGTACGGAAACATGTCGAGCTCATCGGTGTTGTTTGTGCTTGATCAGATCAGGAAGAACTCGATCAAGGCAGGGGCAAGCACTTTGGGTGGGGGTAGCGAGTTCGGATTCTTCATTGGCTTCGGACCAGGTCTGACGCTGGAGGTTCTTGTACTCCGGGCCGCTGGAAATGCAACAGCTTAGTATTCTGACCTAATGCAGACTAGTATAGGACTCAATCATTCATTCTTATTAGCCAGGTTAGTTGCAGGGTCTGCAACTCCAGGCCATTCTTTTCCCGCTGCGCATTGTGATATTGGAACGAATCCTTGCCATAGCTGGCGACATGTACAATTTACAGAACTTAGTTCAGCTTTTTTTGCTGCAACTGCAGCCAGCATATCAATTTGCCGCTTGCTGCATTCGATTGGGCTGTATCTATCAAGTTGAGGACAAATTACAGGAAGATTTGAGATGCAACTATAGAAGCTGGATGTCCAGAAGTTTGATCATATGTCAGAGAGGTCAGCTAGGTTTAGGTAAAATTCGGAAGCGAGTAAGTTATGATTGAGTTGGGGTCTCAGCCGTGGTAATATCATCTCTATCTTCAATTTCGTTAAAATTCGCAATGAGGAAGGAAGAAAGATGCTGTAATCTGGAGTAGTAAGTAAGAGATGCTTACTTACTACTCACATCCAGCAAGAGTGTTGAGTACTTAATATAATGAGAATCATGGCAAAGTTGAGCAGACTATGAATTGATTCAGAAATGGAGAAATAAACTCAATCCAACTGCAACTAATTCCTACATGCAATTCCGCCAATTCAAGCGGTTGGAGATTTTCAGAAAATTCCTACCGTGATGAAAGTATACATTCTCTAACTCAATCACATGATGACGAATATTTGCTTCTTTATGTTGAGGTTCAGTTTTTGAATCTTAATGTACAGTACAATACATTCATGAATTGACTGTTGAGAAGAAAACAACATTCGCTGAGATCGCAGATGAACACCAAATGTTTCAGAGCCCATTTAACTCAAAATGCTAGTATATAGACTCGATCGTCTGTAATCTAAGAAAGATGTATATTTCTGCAAGCTCATGAGCCAAGCACTCTACTCGGTGGATCCGATAGCCTCTGTAGGAACCTCAAGCCTCGGGTCTTATATGCAAAATTCGTCAATATTTGCTTTGAAAAAAAGCCGGGGTGATCTTGGATCTTAGGAAGGAAGATCCACTACTAGAAATAGAGGGGTTTGCAAAGTCACAAACGTTGTTTTTGTGTAAACATTGCTCAACTTTACCAATGTTTTGGAATTTGCTTGAGCAATGTTCTTAAGAAAATAAGCAATGTTTTTACAAAGATGAGAAATAACGTTGCTTGTTGATGTGATAACCTTCCTTATCATCTTCAAAAGGTTGCTCAAGTAAGTTCCAAAACGTTGCTACACTTGAGCAACATTGAGAAGAAAATGTTGCAAACCCCCTCAAATTGTAGTAGTGAGACACCCGCTACATAAACGGATGTGATTTCGATTGCCTTGTGACTTCATTTCAAGTCCCAGTGTCAAGAGTTCGAATGCTGCTTGTCTTAGTGTCAAGAGTTAGAGTGCAGCTTTCAGAGTCACTCTGAAATCTACCAAGATGCAACTTTGACTACAAGCCCATGATCTAAAAATGCTGTCTGATGGGCCTCTACAGCAACCTCGAGCTTCCGCAGAGAATATTAGAAAGAGGAGTTTTGCCTTGAATTTACTTCAACTCTACTATGCTTGCTCATCCGTTTTTCAACGGATCTCATAGCTTCGTCTATTCCATATCAGAATCGCTAACCTTGCGACCAAGCAGATGACGATAGCAATGGAGTTTAAGCAGCCAAAGTTCTTCAAGAACTCCTAAAGCTCAAACCTGCCCACCAAACTGACGACATCATACAACTCATGATTTGGTAACACGCCCAAGATAGCTTGCTGAAACTGTCTCCAACTACGTTGGTTAAAATTTATCATGCTATGAGAAGAGAGGACAAGTATGGTGCAAAACTCCACGAAAAAACTTCTGTGCTAAAATTCTGGACAATGCGTCCAAAGTATTTGTATTAAGCACTGCCCAATGTGAAAATTTGTGCTTCAACATATGTACATACAATGTCACTTCCTGTGACTCCGAGAATGTGCTTCAGATCCTCTATATATTGATACAAAACTGAATGCATACTAACAGTCTACTGGGGGAAGGGACCGGGGGCTCCATTCCATCCTTGCACGCATTCCAGAAGAGGCTTGATCAACTTCCCCTCCGACATCGCCTCGAACACCTTCGATATCTCAGTCCCCGGCGACACCGTCCTCAACCCCGATAACAACTGTGTTCCAAGCTCCGATCTCACGAACTTGTACAGCGGATACGTCCTGCACGCCTCTATCCTGTTGCTCACCGCCGACAGCCCCTTGTTGTCATACGCTTCCCGCACCAGTGGCACCACGATCCGCAACTTCTCTTGCACTTGTGCCTCGAAGATCGGAATCTGCTCAAACACCGACCGGCTGGGGTCCTTCAGGGCGTGGCTCACCAGCACTGAGCGCAGCTTCTCCATCAGTGGGTACGATTCTGAGGATGCATCGTCGATGTATGTGAACACGGGTTGCCGCTCCACCACCAGGAGGAGGTCCTTCTCGCAGAATCTAGATGGCAGCAGCGTCCCGTCCTTGCTCGCGAACAGCGTCTTCTTTGCCGCCTGCAGCACCACCTGCTTCACTGCGCTCTGCATCGTCTCTTCGACATGGCGGAGGTCGATGGCTTGGCACAACCCCACCAGAAACGTCGAGCTCATCAGCTTCAGAATCTCCACTGCCTCCTCTGTTTTTCGTGCTGACACTAAGCCAAGCGAGTTCACGTCCTGGTTGTGCTGCTCCGCGCTCTGCACGTGGGTCGTCACGGGGTTGGCCAGGTAATTCAGCTCCGACAGATATGAGGCCATGGCGATCTCCGCGCCCTTCATGCCGTAGTCCAGGCTCGGGTTCGGACCCCCGCTCAGATTCGAAGGCAGTCCATTGTTGTAGTAGTCGTTCACGAGCTCAGAGAATTGCGCGAACATCAGTTTCCCAATCGCTGCTACCGCCAGCCGCATGTTGTCCATGGACACTCCAATGGGCGTGCCCTGGAAGTTGCCACCGTGGAGCGCGATCCCCCTTGCGGCGTCGATGATGGGGTTGTCGTTCACGCTGTTGATCTCGCGCTCGATGGCGTGCGTGGCGGTCCGGATCACTTCGATTTGGGGACCCAACCACTGCGGGGACGTTCGGAGCGCGTACCGGTCCTGCTTTGGCTTCTTCAGCGGGTCAGTCTCGTTCAGCTTCGCGGCTGCCTTCATGAAGTCGCTGCCTTCCAACAGCCACTCCATCACTGCCGCAGCCTCCATTTGACCAGGGTGGTGCTTCAGCTTGTGGGTCAGAGGGTCGGCGAACTCCGGCTTCCCCTGCATTACTTCGCAGAACAATGCCGAGAGTACCTCGGCGAGGAGAGCCAAGACGTTGGCGTCGAAGCACACCGTGGACGCCAGCGCAGAACCCACCGCAGTGCCGTTCACGAGCGCCAGGCCCTCCTTGGGCTGAAGCTCGAACGGCTTCTCCACACCCGCCAGTCTTAACCCCTCCAGCGCGGACACCTCACGGCCATCTTCAGTGACGGCCCTGGAGTTCGGTCGGGCGGTGAGCAGCCCCGCGATGTAAGACAACGGCACCAGGTCGCCGGACGCCGTGACGGTTCCGCGCAGCGGCAGCTTGGGGGTGACATTGGCATTGAGCAGCTTCTCCATGGCCTCCAGGATCGACCACCGGATGCCGGAGTAGCCCTGCATCAGCGTGTTGGTGCGCACCAGCATGGCGGCGCGAGTGGTCTCGGCGGGCATGCTGTGGCCCTTGACGACCACGCCGGCGTTGAGGAAGCGGATGAGCTCGCGCTGGAGCTCGATGCCCTGCTGTGTGCGGCGGTGCGAGGTGGCCCCAAAGCCGGTGGTAACGCCGTAGATGTCACCGCCGTTCATGATCTTGGTGAGCACCCAGTTGGAGGACTCGTCCACTCTGGCCTTGGCGTTGGCAGCGTCGAGCACGACGGCAACATCGGGGCGACGAGCGACGGCCGTGACCTGACCGACAGTGAGGTTGACGCCCTCGATGGCCACTTCGGTGGCGCCGAAGTAGGTGTCCACCATAGCCTTGATCTCATCGAGATGATTACCTTGCAACTTGGCTGCAGTCTTAGCCCAGTTGAGCGGATCCGGCGACACTCCAATGCAGAATGGCGCCAAAGACTCAACGGACTCCACTCCGCTGAAGGCCATGACGTGGGCAGTGGGTATGTCGAGCTTGCAAGCGCGCTTAGCAGCCACTTGTTCGCCACAAGCTCAGTTACTCGTTTTGTCAAGTATGCGGCGTGCAGTGCAGCAGTCTTACAACTTCGACAGAAATGCACTAGTGTAAGGTGTGTGAGAATCGGTAGGTCTGTCAGCTTTGCAACGAATGCGATAATTCTTGTACCAAGTGCAGGTCTTGATGGCAGGACCGCTGTAAGTAGCTGGACCTGAATTGTTGAAGTGAGAGGGTTGAGGTGTGTATTTGTATGGCGATGAGAGTTGGCAGACAATGAAACAGTGAGCTTGCATTGACTGTCGTCGTCCATGTTTTCGGCCGACGAGGAATAAGTGTACGTGAAGAAGGCTTTTCAACGTGTTACGACGAGACTCACACTGTGTTTGAAAATGGGGTTGAAAGTAGTGCACTGTTCAGTTGATCAGGGCCCTGGTGTTGAAGATGGCATGAAGTGGGTCCATTCGAAGTCTTCGTTTGTTGACCATGTCGGTATTCTGATTTGAGACTGCTTGTTCGGAGAAATTCCTGAATCTCATCGTATATTCGAATTTGTTGAAGGAACTTTTTACTCAGGAAGGAAGGATGATAGCTCAATGACGTCCCAATTATGCGGAGAGGTCAGATTTCGAAGTTGGAAGTAGAATGACACATTCAAATTCTCGAGTTTGAGTTTTGCAATGTGAAGTTGGACATGGTCTTCCATTGTGAATTACCAAATAAAGTACTGATTTTATGTCCACTTTGTTGAAGTCTCCAATTACCAACATGTGTTTGAAAGTAGTTGTGGGGTTCATCCCCAATTGTTAGCATATGTGCAAGTGATTATCATAGTTTTTAAAAAAGGGATGAAATCAAATACTTTGATAATGTCGAACACAACCTACATCCTTTTCATAGTTGAACTCCTTTCGAAACCAACCCTACTTTCTATCACTTTTGTGCAAATTTTTAAAAGTATAATTAAAAGTGAAATGAGAATGTGACATGGGCTCGTGTGTAATGATGTGGACCCTAATATTACAATTTTACACTACACTCTTGAAACACAAGATTCCTCTAGTAGATATACAGTAAAGTGTTGAATAATGACTCAGATTCCTTTAGTAGATATACAGTAAGGTGTTCAATAATGACTCAACTTTGAGCACAAGTAATCTACAAAGATGTTACTGGTGCAAGCAATTTTTGTGCATGGGGGAAATTGGTGGAATTAAAGATAGAGCAAGTGGGATCATCATTATTAAACTCTTTTACGATGAGTTATAAATTTTTGAAAATGGAAATATAGGTGTTTCTAAAATGGTGCCCTAAAGTGACACCTTATAATGTTGTTCGTGAGTACAAGATTCTATTGCATGAGGAAGCTTTTATATACATGTGAGTAAAGATTACTAGAACTCCATTATGGAACATGCTCCACTTTAGACCACTCTACTTCAAGCGTGGATGAACCACAACATGTCACTCGAACTCTGATAGAAGTGTTGTATTCGTTTGGATGATACAGTTGTCCTCAAGTGCTTGGGAGGCAATTTCTTTTGTGTTGAAAAGCCTCTGTCAACTCAGTTCAACTTTCACAGTGTCAACAGAATGACACGCATAGAATCTTGGACCTGCCGACCTCCATTGCAACACCCTGGTGACCACTCCAATCAACAGTCTGTTCAACGCTGCTTGTGCTCAAGACTCTGACCCCGTGCTGCTCGCAGGCTCCACAATAAAACAGCCAAACCACAAATCCTGTCATACAATCAACCACTCCATCTCAGACTTCAAATCATCTCTCGACCAGGAAGAAGACTAGCAATCTGCTCATCTCTCCCACGATCAGCACCCTCTCCTTTCACGGATCTCAAATCGGTTGAAAGAGTTTCTAGTTCCGAAACACAGCCGCTAGCTATGGCCCAGGATCAAATTGCTGCCACCCCTGTGGTATTCCGGGGCCAGCCGCGTGCTGATGGGCCGGCGTGTGTCTTGGGCATCGGCACTGCTGTGCCTCCCACCGAGTTCCTTCAATCAGAGTATCCGGATTTCTTCTTCAACATCACCAATTGCGGTGACAAGGAAGCTCTTAAGGCCAAGTTCAAGCGTATCTGTGACAAGTCGGGGATTCGCAAGCGTCACATGTTTCTGACGGAGGAGGTGCTCAAGGCCAACCCTGGCATCTGCACCTACATGGAGCCGTCGCTGAACGTGCGCCACGACATTGTGGTAGTCCAGGTGCCCAAGCTCGCGGCCGAGGCAGCCGTGAAAGCAATCAGGGAGTGGGGCGGGCGCAAGTCCGACATCACCCACATCGTTTTCGCCACCACGAGCGGCGTCAACATGCCGGGCGCGGACCACGCGCTGGCGAAGCTGCTGGGCCTCAAGCCGAGCGTGAAGCGCGTGATGATGTACCAGACGGGATGCTTCGGCGGGGCGTCCGTGCTGCGAGTGGCCAAGGATCTGGCAGAGAATAACAAGGGCGCGCGCGTGCTGGCGGTCTGCAGCGAGGTCACGGCCGTGACATACCGAGCCCCGAGCGAGAATCACTTGGACGGGCTTGTTGGGTCCGCTCTCTTCGGGGATGGCGCGGGCGTGTACGTGGTGGGATCGGACCCTAAACCGGAGGTGGAGAAACCCCTGTTCGAGGTTCACTGGGCTGGTGAAACCATCCTTCCCGAGAGTGATGGTGCAATAGATGGGCATCTGACGGAGGCGGGGCTGATCTTCCACTTGATGAAGGACGTGCCCGGGCTGATCTCGAAGAACATCGAGAAATTCCTGACCGAGGCCCGGAAGTGCGTGGGGTCGCCGGAGTGGAACGAGATGTTCTGGGCTGTGCACCCGGGAGGCCCGGCCATTCTGGACCAGGTGGAGGCGAAGCTGAAGCTGACGAAGGACAAGATGCAGGGCAGCCGCGACATTCTATCAGAGTACGGAAACATGTCGAGCTCATCGGTGTTGTTTGTGCTTGATCAGATCAGGAAGAACTCGATCAAGGCAGGTGCAAGCACTTTGGGTGGGGGTAGCGAGTTCGGGTTCTTTATCGGCTTCGGACCAGGGCTGACGCTGGAGGTTCTTGTGCTCCGGGCCGCAGGAAATGCAACAGCTTAAATATTCTGACCTAGTGCTCACCACATGTTCTTTCTATGACTAGTGTAGGACTCAATCATTCATTATTACCAGCCAGGTCATTTGCAGTGTCTGCAATTCCAGGCCATTTTTGCCCGCTGTGCAAATCCTAGCTGCAGCTGGACTGCTGGAGACATGTACAATTACATTGATTACTTTTAGTTTTATTGCTGCAACTGCAGCCAGCATATCAAATTTGCCTTTCCAACCTGTTTGCTGCGTTCGCTTGGGCTGAGTGTGCCATTCTGAGTCGATTACAAATTACAGGATGGTTTAATTTGCAAGTGGGAGAGCGTAGGTTTTCTATTGAGTTGGGGATCTCAGTCATGGTGATGATACCATCACCATCTTCGTGGTTCATCACGCACTAATAGAAAGGAAAATTGATGTAATTCGAGTGGCATGTGAGCGAATGATAACGAGCACTTTTAAAGTATGTGATTCGTGGCAAGAGTGAGCAGACTTAGACTTTATACAGAAAAGAAGAACCATTCTCATTCTACTTCTCACATGTGATAAGATGTTTGGAGACTATCGGCATCCTCACTATGATGAAAAACTGCTAACTGAATCACATGATGACGAGCACAAAATTATTACTTTTCCACAATAAAACTCGTGTGAATCATGGTGCACTCGATCCTAAAGCCTGTGTAGGAACCTGTTGTTAATTAGTTGCAAAATCCATAGATATTTCCTTCGGTTCAAGCCGAGTGGTCTTGGATCCCAGGAGGAAGTTGCCAGTGCTACTCCGTCGGCAGTGTCGAAAGCTCCTCGCAATAGCTTTGTTATTGTTTTTTCAGTTCCCAATTTTAAGAGTAAGAATGCTGGTTTTCAGAACTCACTTTAATATCTACCAAGATGCAAAGCCCATAATTCGAAGCATTCTGCAGTCCGATCGGCCTCGATGCCATGGAGAATCCTTTCTATCAAGCCTCGGCAGTAAAGTTAGAAAGCTCCTCGAGCGCTATATAAACGAGAGAGCTTTTCCTTGCAAACCTGATTAAATTGCTAAGTCATGTGCTTTTCGACAGTCAAATCTTCTAGCTTCGTTCATGCATTCCATACCAGAGTTGCTTCAGCGGCAATGGAGTTGACGCAGCACAAGGTCTTCAAGAGGTCCTGGACCCCAAACCTGCCGACTATACCCGAAGAAGCCGTCGTATTCCATCCCAGGCACACCTACGGATGCACGGAAGCTTACATTGTAAAGAACATGGAGCGACTGGGAATTCTTCAATCGCCCCCACCAACAAGTGAGTCTTGCTCGCCACCCAGAAAAGTAGAGCTACTCGGATGCATTCAATTGCCCCGAGCAGCAGCAACAACGATTCCACTTCCTTCAACTGGAGCCACATGTGGTAGAGGGCTGGAGCGATTTCGACGAATTCGTGTGGGCTCATCACGACAATTCGTATGGGCTCGCCCGCGTGCTGGAAAACTGGGATGAATTCTTTTTTGCTTGAGGGTGAGCAAGCAAAGAAGGTGCACTAAATAGTGTATTTAGTGAGAGGCACTGTATTTGCAAACATCACTCTAAATATCATATAAACCTATTTTTGTAGAAACACTAAATGTAAATCCTAACACTATCTATTAAGAATTATAGTAGATTTTTGACATTGTGATCTTTTGAAAAAGAGATATATTAGTGTTAGTAAGGAAATGGAATTTGAGATAGAAATTTAAAATTATGGAAAAACTAAAATTTAAAATTGGAAAGTTGTTCATCAAGACTTGGTGCTAAGATAACTTAGTTATGTTCCAATGATTCGATTTGTTGGCATGACTTGGTGTCAATGTCATCCACTTATTATTCATAGTAATAAATGTTTATATTGTTTGGTGTTATGTATTCTATAGTTACCAGACCTAAATTCTATGTTTTATGTGATGTAAACTTTTCTTGTTCCATGAATATCTTTAGTATCATAAAAGAAGGATTTAGCACCTAAAGTGATCATGTAAACCAAATTCTACATTCTACATTCAAATGGAAGAAGGTGAGTGCATGTGATGTCCTACTTCTCATCTAATTATCTACTTCTATGGGTTGGAGTTCTTGCGAGCGACTAGGTAGGTATACACGGCGGGAGCATTATAATAAACTCAGGTTTTATCCTCAACATTAAAATTACATATTGAAACCTATTGCCTTGTGCTTTTGATTGAATTGGATTTTGCAATATCTTCAACGATATTATGGTAGTAGACCTCCTTCAGTTGCTGCTACTTGTTTACCTATGATGAGTTACAATTTTTCACTTTTAACAATGTGACAAAAAAAAAAATGTGACCCCTAAAGACTTTTCTAGACCTAAATTTCATAAATTATCTCAACGTATCGTGAACTTTCCAGGTCCATGACAAATCTTTCAAGATTATAAAAGTAAGAATTAACACCTCATTTGTACATATAATTAAATCTTACATTCCGTACCGTTTGACAAAAACAATAATCAACAAAAGTTGAACACGTTGGACATGTTTGACAAAGACAAAAATCAACAAACACTGAACATTGAACACGACAAAGACAACAATCAACAAACGTTGAACACGTTGAAAATGTACGTTGATTTGAGAGTCTATCGATTTGAGAGTTTATCGTACATGCACATGTGAACTAAAACTTCCATTCAAATTCCCTATTGTTTGTGGTCTCATAATGTTCAAAGTTACTCCAAAAGTTTTGTAAAAAGGAAAAAAAGTATTTCACAGACCAAGAATACCACTTAAGAGAAAAATTTGCCATAAGACTCTAATATAAGTTTTTTTCTTCCTATGTGAGTTGAGAATTTAAGTACTTAATTTTTACTCTCAAAGGACCAACCATTTGGGAATTGATTACTAGTTTAAATTATCAACCTTTACCAAACAACTGATTGAAGCTTGAATCACAAATAAATTTAAAATTACAAGAAGATACTTCTTTTGTATGAATGAACTCCTAAACAACCACGGCCAACTCCTAAACGACCACAGCCACCGATTTGGCATTCGATATTTAAGTGAAGGGGTTAAAAGCAATATTGTTTCATGAGATTTTTGTTGGGCGCTCCGTATACTGCAAGTGTATGTGGGAAACTTTGCAAGGCCAAATTCCAATTCTAAAAACCTTCATCTAGAAATTTTTTGTTTCAAGTCCAGGAAGAAGTTTAAATTTAGTATTTCTTTAAATTTTAGTTTGGAAATATATTCATAACCTTGTTGTTGATTTACAAAATACAAAGCACGTTGTACGTTTTGACCTCAAGCCAATGCGCCATCGGCTCACTTATCATAAGTAGTTAACGTTTAGTCGTTGTGAAATATATACTACATTGTTTTGTTTCATCCTTAATGCTTTCACGCGAATGAACCCTTCGTATTTTGTTTACAATTTTGCAGTGCTATTTCTTACCACTCGGTTGTCGAGTCTCACGTTTATACAGGGGCTAAATGAGATATGGGCAGAACACATATCTAAAATTATGAGTAGGGCCTGATTGTGATGTGTAAGGACAAAGGGCGTGATGTTGATTGTAGGAATTTCGTAATATATAATAATTGGTAGTTATTCAAATAGTGCGATAGATGCTCCACAATTTGATTGCAAAGACAGATTGAAAGCATCCTTCCACAATTTGATTCCAAAGAACTCGCCAAGCTTGAGCTTATACCTTGAGCTTATGCAACTTCAAGTTCTCACGTAATCAATTCGCTGCTTTTTATTTGAGAAATAGATCACTGATTACGGAATTGTATTGCAAGTCAATCATAAGAACACCGTGGTTGGTGTCAAATAGTCTGGGAGAGAGAGAGCCAGTGTTTGAAACAAGGAGACGAGATGAAGTCCGACGTAAATGCCAGCTGCATATTACAAAATATTGTGTTGTGTCATGTGTTCTCTTGATCATGTTGAGCATCATCTTCTACAACTGTGTTACTTAGTCACTACTACAATTTGAGGGGGTTTGCAACGTTTTCTTTTTTTCAAACGTTGCTCAAATTTAGCAATGTTTGGGAACTTTCTTTAACAACGTTTTCAAGAAAATAAGCAACCGTATCGCATCATCAACAACCTTCTTCTCAAGCATTGCTCAAGTTTAGCAACATTTGCTTTGGAACTTCTTTGAGCAATGTTTTCAAAAAAATACGCAATGTTACGGCATCACCAAGCAACGTTATTTATAATCGAGTTGAAAACGTGGCTTATTTTCTTGAGAACGTTGCTCAAGCAAGTTCCAAACGTTGCTAAACTTGAGCAAAATATACACAAAAGCATCATTCGTAACGTTGCAACCTCCCTCTTTTTTAATAGTGAGTGAAGGTCTGACAATGTGTTGAGCTTCACATTTTGTTCTACAACGACTCGTTCTACAGTGATTCGTTCTACAATGACGTAATTGCACATCAAAAAATATTGTGTTGTGTGATGTGTTCTGTCGATCATGTGGAGCATCACCTTCTACAACTATGATAGTGAAGGTGTGACAATGTGTTGAGCTTCACACTTCTGTCATGTGAAGCTGAAACCAAGAATTTATTAACAAGATGGCTACTTGTTATTCAAGTCGATCAATGGTTTCTAAACCTCACCGGCTTGATTCTAGTTGATGAGGCCATGGAGTTCCAATTTTCACATTCCTTGACTTTCCACAGTGATTCGTTCTACAATGACAATACCTCTACGAATGACGCATTTCTAAGGGACTTCACTATAGAGCGTTGTCAATGTGGAAAATTCAGGAGTGTTATGCAACCACAGTTACACAAAAGCGAAAATGGCTGAATGTTCAAGCACACGGGTCCACAGTTGGTTTCTCCTACTTTTATACACTAACAAAACTTGATATGTAAATAGCCTTCACACTAACTTCATCCATCTCTCGTGATGACAGTTAAGGAGCTTGTATATAATTAGCTCTGCACATGAGTTGATTGTTTGTGCATATTCGATCTTCGATTTAGTGCTCCTGACTGTTACTGAATTTGAAACGCTTTGTAATGTCCATCTTAAACTTTTATTTTGCTCCATTGAAGCAGATCCGGAAAGGATGCATGCTTATTTAGTATAAAGCACAATGTGGTATTCTCGTTCTCTCGAAGCCTTCACTTTCAGTTGTGCGTGTGGAAACATTTCGCTCTGACTGTAATTGTAACTTCAATATAAAGCTCAAAGAACATGCAAATGAATCTGAGAGCGGAGCTCAATAAACTTAATGAATGACTTATTATGTCTACTTATCGAGGTTTATCTCATTTTTTTTTACGCAGCGATGGAAAGAATGCTAAAGCTTGCAAAACGTTGACCTTGCAAAACGTTTAGGTTACAAATTGTTGAGTTTGCAAAGCTTGTTCTAAACGTTTACCTGTAAAAAAATAAGTTTGAATAAAAAGCAAGAATTCATGATGGTCATAAGAACACCCCGAGTTGCTGATATACTAAATAGGAAGTACGTTCACGTTTTGACCTCAAGCCAATGCGCCATCGCCTCGCTTATTGTAAATATTTGACGTATAGTCGACGTGAAATACGTATTGCGATGTTTGATCCTTAATGATTTCACGCAAATGAACCCTCTGAATTTTGTTTACAAATTATGCGGTGTTGTGCGGTGATGCTTGAAATCTTGTAGGGATTTTGTAACATAGGATTATTAATAGTCATTCAGTTAGTGCAGATTGAGAGCATCCTCCCAGGAGATGATTGCAAGGAACTCGTCAAGCTTGAGCTTATCCTTGCAATTTCAGATTCTCATGTGATCAATTTGCTGCTCTTTATTTGAGAAATAGATCACTCATTACAAAATCGTACTGCAAGTCAATTATATGAACACCGTGGTTGGTGTCACAATATAAGATGTATTAAACTATTTACTTCTTGGTAGGTTGGTGAACAAAACTCAATAGAACAATCATCTGTAAAACTCCCAAATTGTACTTCTTAATAAAAGAGAGTAAAATTTTTAAAAGTGCACTATTCCAACTGTCATTTGTATGCCTACACAATGGTATACTATGTAATATCACACTTTTTAGTGTAGTATGATCACTCTTCTTTAATATAATAACATTCAAATTTTGTAATATTGCATTTAAATCTTGTAATGTAATGTGATTTCTCAACAACCGTTCAAAGAGTTGAGGAGCATCATCTTATTATATAATGTCAATTTAATAGTGGGCCATAACACTATAAAAATATGAAGTTTCATCGATAAGGTGTATTGGAGTATTGACTTTTTACAAGAAATTAAATTTTGCTTACGAAATTCCTGTGAAGTTGTATATCAAATCTCCACACAGTGCGCATAAGTATTTTAAATCTATCACCTCTCTATTTGCTCTGAGTAGAAAGGATTTGTTGACAACAATACTTCTGCTCATCTAACCTCAACTTGACCAATTTCAAGTAAATAGTGTATCATTCAAAGAATAGATTATGGACGATGGTCCTTTTTGGATGGTCCTTTTTGATATCCTTGGAAAGGTTATTATTTGATATTATAGAAATAGCAATAGCAAGAAGCATTATTTTTCTTCTACTAGAAATAAAAATAGCAATTCCAATGGAAAGGTACAAATACGTTTCCTCTGCTGACTCTCAAGGAAAGATTCAATCACTTGGATGCTTTGTATATGTCACAGCTGGAGACTGTTTCATTTAAGGCTGCCGGGGAGCCCACATTCATTTAATTGAATGCAACCTCCTATCTGCAAATCTATTGACACCTGTTTCATTGAAGGTTGTCGGGAAGCCCACATGTATGTGATTCAATGCAACCTCCTACCTGCAAGTCTATTGCCAGATCTGGTAATAAGGAAGACGTGTATGGTGAAGAATCTGGTCAATCAAAAAACAATCAATCATGTTGAGCACTGCGAGAATATGAATATAAATGAATGAAGCTCGAAGAACATGCAAATTAATGGATTTGAGAGGGGAGGAATACAATACGAAACCCCCCTCTCAAAGAACGAGTTGTGCAATGTAGAAATCCTAACAAAAAAACGCTGAGGAAAGCTGACAACATGAGGATTGGGATTCATGTATTTTTAGTATGTGTGCGCTGCATTTCCAGGCCAACATAAATACTTCAAGTATTGCTCAATTTAAGAATAGGTCATTTGAGTATTTCCCGTAATTTTTGAAACCATAAATACTTCAAAATATCTCATAGTTCACATGCTTGATCTACAATCAAAACATTGCTCACAACTTTACCAGAATATCGGCTTACAACGACACCTCAACCCGATTCTGCCTACAAAAATACACCGTTACAAAAATATCTAATATCTGCTTCCAACGACGCTTCGATCCGATCATTGCTTACAACTTTACAACTACTGCAACTAGTGATATTGGCTTGCCTCCAAAATTGGGGCTGGGACATACTCATCTGCTAAGAGTATCATCCATGCCAAATAGAAGTGACCACGGTTGTCTTGGAACAGGAAATACTGACAACAAAAAACTAGAGAGACTCGGACAAACTTGTTTGCCTCGACTTGCAGCAACCACCACTAACACTTCTCTTGTGACTAGGAATTCTTAGCATCGAAAGCTGGAGAGAATGGGACAAACTCATTTCTCTAGAGTTGCAATTATAAGTGCATCAATTGCAACGTACTTACTATAATTATGCTACATTTTTGAATTGCATGCATGTGAGCAACAGGTTGTGATCAATTCAAAGTAGTAATCACAGCCAATTCAGTTTAAGCCTTTCAAACAAAGGCAAAATTTCTAAAGTTCCATTTGGGGGACCGAGATGACAATATTCATTTGATAGCCCTTGAAAGATTTGAGATGACAATATTCATTTGGTAGCCCTTGAAAGATTTGAGACTTCTGAACCAACTGGAAATGCCTGAAGAAACTCGTGAGCATTCGAAGGAACTGAGATGACTAATTAATTGATTAGTCCTGTTTGTAGTCTCAGATTTTTAAATAGATAGTTTTCATTGGCTAAAGGTGTTGGCTCAGTTCACATAAAATTATGTCACAAACTTTTTGTCATCGACGGATGATTGTTAATATCAAGTCTGGATTTCAAGAATGATAAAGAGATTCATTTCCTACATTCATTTTAGTATCATCAGAATGGTAATATTGGACATATGTTACATTCTGGTTAAGAAATTTCAAATGTAATAATTTTGAGTTCAAGATGA
Organism: Bryum argenteum; assembly: GCA_037043015.1. Lineage (NCBI taxonomy): Eukaryota > Viridiplantae > Streptophyta > Bryopsida > Bryales > Bryaceae > Bryum > Bryum argenteum. The sequence goes on along the minus strand of CM073323.1, from coordinate 10,157,878 downwards.
TTGATTCTTACCTCAAGTGACCCCATGAACATTTTCACTCACTCATCATGTTCTTAAACTCACTTATAGCGCCTCAAATTCAGATAACGCACCACACAAATCTCATGTATAACCAGAAGTCCCAGGCTCCCAGCACCAATACCAACTTGAAGCACATATTGTGTATAAATTCAACAACAAACTTCAGTCATCTTCACCTTCTGAAAGCCACCTTTATCTATATGCATAGGGTTCACTAGAGACGGGAATAGAAGAAGCTTTTCGAGTGGTGCAATCACCCTTTCTCCCAACACACTTCTAACGTTAGATAAAAGAGAAGAAATTGAGCTGCATCATGACTTCATTGGAACAACACGAAGTGATGAAGACCAACATGGCAATTACCATAACAAGACTGGTAATCACCACTTCCTGTGGTGGTAAAGCAGCAGTAATTACTGTAGTCTCCTACCGTAGTCTAGAAGTTACTTAGTTTGGAATTCAATAAGAGAAGAGTACTCAAATGATCATATATCAGAATGACAAAGATTGCACGTGGTCAGCAGCTCAACATGTAACTAGCACCGAAGTTTTAGTTTGTGCACATACCCCTTGTATCAATATTACAGAGAGATCTGTAACATCAGAAAGGCTTCGAGCGCCATATCTTTGTTCAGCCTTCGCGTCCTTGTTCATAATGTTCACATCATGGTTGAGATGAGAGAGCTGCATTGTGCTTCTTCTTTTATTGAACGGCCAAGTCAAGAGGTGATAAAACTAAAAATTGGCACGATAGGCAACTTGGGCATGAAATATCGTATCAAAAAATGCTACCACGTCATTTCTGACAAGATATAGGTCCATAAATCCGGAAGGAAAACTTCCATAAAAGGAGTCCTTCTTAAAAAATCTATTAGAGAAGAAAATTACCACAGGTCCCAAGGTTCACTCAATGTTCAATTAAAAGAACAAATCACCACGGAATTGGAATTTAATAGCTGTCTACTTCATTTCATGTTAAATGCCATGTATACATTCAGCATCAATAATACCTGAATTAGATCCTCGGAAGGAATTCGGTCTCCACAGTCTATCATATGTGGACTATTGCCCTAAGTGCCGCAGTTAACTATTGGTTAAGAAAAAAAGTAAAAGCTAAAAGTAAAAGCTCAAGCCTGAAAGCCTCCACTATATAAGAGAGCCTCGCAATCCTATCTAGCTCATTTCAACTCTTTCATTCCAACATACCTATGCGCTCCATGTACCGACACTTGTTTCATTGCTACCCATTAAACCATCAAAATCAATCACTAGTACTTGCATTCACAACAGAAGTTACTAAGTTACAGAATCAATGGATCCAAACCAACACCAAGCCAGGAGACATCGGACTCTGGACTTGCCTACCATTTCGGAGCTTTGCATGGACTTTCATTCCATGGGTGGGGGCATTCTATTGCCTTCGACAACAACTGAAAATGGCTTGCTTCCAAAACTGGAGCGACTCGGACATACTCATTTGCTCAGAGTAGCAACCGCAAGTACAACGGACCATTCTCTGCTTCTGACTACCGGAAGTCTTGACAACAGAAAACTCGAGAGACTTGGACAGACTCATTTGCCTAGATTCGCAACTACACCTCAGGCGGCTTCACATGTGAACCATGGATCTGATGAGAATCCAAAATTGGAGAGGATGGGACGAACTCATTTCTCTAGAGTTGCAATTATAAGTGCATTAACTGCAACGTACTAGGATGCTACAAATCTCACATGCACGTACATGAATGAGAATTTGAATTTCATGGGGATGATAGTTATCCTAATCTAGAAAAATTACAGCCAAGCCAGTTGTTAACTTCAAACTTATTGTACATTCTTTACCTCAAAAATTCATAAAAGTCAACATTCAATCATAATTACCAAGTCGATCTGATCACCATCTTTTTCACAACTTCATGCACCGAACAATAGCTTTGACATTGCTACAAACAAACATTAGCATTTCTTTGCATCAGCACAAGTCTGAAAAGAGTAGCTCCAACACCAGACTTCTGTCAGTGTTTTTATTCACATCATGTTTTTAGACAAAACAAACGCAGCTATTTATCACATATTTCTGAGACTCCTCCCAAATCACGGTGCATACAGAAAATAAAAACCATTCATCCATGGAGTGATTACTGTCGAGCTCTGTATTTGTGAAGTTGCACACTGAATCATGCTGTGAGTGGAGTTATTTTCAGTGCCATTTCGGACAAGGCTGATATATTATTCCCTTCTAGACCATCGCTAGCTGCCATTTCTTTTCATATGGTGCAATTGGCTTTGAATTTATGAATATGGTGCAACTAACTATCAAGGGTGCGTGCTCTTGAAGAAAATAACCCCAAACCATGTTTCCAATGTGAGATTCAAATCAGGGTAACAATCGTTAGAGGGCTATATTGAAATCAGAATATATAAAATATGGTTCATTGAATCCAAATTCATCTTGTCTTTGGAATCGACAGAAAATGCAAATGTCCGCAAGTTCATGAAAGCTTGGATGGGTCCTTGCTTGAATCATCCACAGTTCTTTAGCCTTGGTGGTTAATTGGGAAAGATCCTCGGAAGTAAGTTGTGAAACAAGCCTCGACGGTCTCCACAGCCTCTCATCACATAAACAGGACAGAGCTTTCCCTTGCAATCACTTCAACTATTCCATGCTCACTCTCCTGCAGCTTTTTAACTATCTCCTAGCTTCGATCGTTCTTTCCAGAACTTGATGCCATCTCTCTCTTGAATGTGCATCGGCTCTTTTTTGGAAAGAGGGTGGTCCGTTGCACATTCCAATCAGTGCTACGATCGCATCATTGGAAAGGATGCTGCAGGAACGTGACCGGTGGAGACCGGAGCTACCGACCGTTCGCGAGGACTGGGTCGAGCTGCATCCTAGGCACGCTTACAGCCATGGATTGGCCACATCCATTGCAGCGTTAGTGAGAAAGAACCGGGAGCGACTGGAATGCAAGCAATCGCCCCTGATATCGACAAGTGAGTCTGAGTGTGATTCTAGCGTGACGCCGCTTCCGCAAGATAATCGAAAATTGCAGCGGGTGGGACAATCTCGTCTACCTCGAGCAGCAACAACTGACGATATCCCCTCGTGCCAGAGTGGAGGGATCGGTCATGGTAGAAAAGTGAAGAACCGACTTGGACGAATGCTTTTGTGTGATCATGAGAAACGAGGTGATGATTGTTGTGACTATCGCTAGGCCAACTGGACCTGATTCCAATTTCTGAATTCCATGTAACCTGTTCAGGTTTGCTTGGAACCTTCAAAGAAATTAACCCTGTTGTCGAAAAGTCAAGTGAACATATTTAAAGTGGGTACAGTCCTTTGAGTGATTGCCCCTTTTTGGAGTCTCGAAATTAAGTATTGAGAACGAAGCATTTATCAATCAAAGCATATGTTGCGCTTGTTGCTTGGAACAAATTAACTTCCTAAATAAGTTATGATGTTCTGTCCTTGTTACTTGACACAAAGCACTTATCTAAACCGCAAGTTATGTTATCCATGTTACTCTGAGCAAAGCAAGTATCAAAATCGCATTTCAAGTACGTGCTTATGTGCATCACGAAGTAGTTACAAGTAGGCTGGAACTCAAGAGTGACTTCGTTTCACATTCTAAAAGATTAATTTTACAAAACTCTTATAAAAAGCAAACGATAGTTTCAGAATACGAGATGAATGAAGCGTATCTCCACTCCACAAGCCTCTCATGCACAAATGGAATCAAAAGTAATCTGGGCCTCTTGAATTTCTGTGAAGTGGATACAATGATAGGCTCCGACGATACCATGCTACTCCATATGCATGCTGAGTATTTCTTAAATACAAGGAGACTGAATACAGCTGAACACACTTACAGAAAAATGTACATCTGGAGTGGGAAGGCCTGAATGATCTAGAAGGGCTTGTTGTAAATGAAAGACTCGAACAAGTGAAGAGCACGGGCGGGCTGAGTGTAGGGCACCATGTGGCCCGCGCCTCGCACCGTTGTGAACGTCAGTTTGTCGTACACCGTCACGTACCCTCCCACCTGAACATCCACACACGCATTCAAATAATCAGTAATCTCGTCAATTATGGCACACTGAAGTAGAAACTATGTGTACCTGATGAAGTTGCGTACTTTCTGAATGGCTAATCGATGAAGGATATGTACCTGATTATCGATAGTCCACGGCCTCCAGGGCTCGGTGATGTTCAATGGCAACAAGCTCAGCCATGCACGGGTTCCAGTCACAGGTACGATGGCATCGATGTCGCCACTGTATATAATGATAAAACGTCGTCAGAATACTTGATGACAGAAAGCAAACAGCATAACAGTTACCTACGGAAGGGCTGGATTGCAGTACCTGAATATGAGAATTTTGATGCCGGAGTGTAACAAAGTGGGGTAGAGAGGAAGCACGCTCGACAATAGATCCTCGAACAGGCCAGGACGTCGCTGCAGAAGAAGAAAACGACAACATGATGAGTACTAAGACTGTGAAACCGATAGATACTACTACTAAGTGCATCCATACTACGAAAAAGTATTAAATCTGGTAGGTTCATAAGTATTCTAGGCTTTTCTGTTAAACCATACTACGGCATAGCAGATGTACGTATCCAATGAACGGAATAGCTGCTGATTCAAACTAGGAATCTCCTGATGAAACTACCGGAAATAACATTAAATCAAACCTGCAATTAGTCCACAGCCAAAGGTAGGTTCGTGGTGTTGGCATGCAACGTTTTTTCCTCCTTCAACAAAGGTCGAGTGGACAGGCCACCATGTCGAGTACGCCATAGCTGCACAATTGAAAATCTTTTTGCAATTGAAGCTAAGCTCAATCAGTAAACAAAAGCTTCTGCTTCACCTGCTTAAGCGAAATAGCGTGTCTGAAATTGAGCAGATACAGCCACACAGATTTCTACATATCTGTCGTAGATGTTGATGGTACCCTGCAACCACAAACAAAACACACCCTCAGAAATCACTAACTGAAAAAGTGTACTCCGAAGAGAGTTTGAATTCACCAGCTTACAGTATTTGCAGTATGATAAGTCGTTCGCAGCCGAAGCTTTAAGTTGAAATATGTGCTTGAAAAAGATTGTGAGAATGTATCAGTTTTAGTGCAAAGTGAATAATTATTCTATTCGCTACCGTGTTGCAATAAAAATCATAAACTATGAAGTTGTTCACCTTCATCTCAATAACATCATTGTACTATATTCTAATAATAAAAAATTGCTCAAAAAAAGAAAGAATGATTAAAATACATGTGTAGTTTTTGGGTGACAAGTAACCAACTAATAATCAACTGTAAAGAGTGCCCACCAGGCTCCATGGTGACTTGTAATTGCACAACAGTCCATGTTTTGGGACTCTGGTTACCTCATCTCCATGTCACATTCTGAGTGATGTTCGTCGTGCTTTTTTTTTTTTTTTAAAAAAAAAATTATGTAAATTTATTTTATTTCTATTTTTATTTTATTTTATTTTATTAATCAGAGTTATTGAGTGGGTTCGTATTGTGATTATATGATTATATTGAGGTCATACTATCAATGGTACTTCACTAAATAGGTAGATTTAGTGTTGTAAACACTAGTAGCCGACAAAAATGCTAATTGTCAATTGTTTACACAATATTAGAACTCTAAATGTCAACTCTAACACCAATTGTAACAAGTAGTGACTTTTAATACTCATGTATAAGCGCATTTAGTGTTAGATGAGATTTTTTGTAAAACTTTGAAGGAGAAACTGAAGTAAGAACATAGCCAAAGAAGGAAGATAGATAGATATGAAGCTTAAGTCCAACTCATTTGAAGATGATGCAAACAAGTAGTTGATGCAAATAGAGTGTCGCACTAAGTCGCACTAGGTTGATGCAAACAGAATGTTGGGGAGCACACTAGGTTGATGCAAACAAAGTGTTGGGGAGCAAGCATGTCGCACTGAAAGTTAACCCCTAACTCTCCTTGTTGCAAAACGGTCTAAGTCACAAAATGTGACCTTCCTTTGGATTAAGCTCAAAAAATCTCAATCCAAGCATTCTTCAAAAGATTCAACCGTAAGATCTCAAAGTTCACTTGACATTCTTCTCACATACCAAATTTGAACCGTTCATTCTTCCTCATTTGTAAGATTATAATGGTCAAAGTTGGCTGATTTTTTCTCCTGCGGGAACCTCCAAACCCGATTCGGGTTTTAAGGAGAGTTAGGGGTTAACACATATAGCGGCTTATGTGAGCATTCAGGTGAGACATAGGCGTATTGAAGCAAGCAAGTAGCTTTGACTATCAACGCAATAGTCGTTGCAAGCTCCTTGTAAGCTACAAGTATTAAAAGGAATTGATTTTAACTATCAAAGCAAGTTCAAAATTTAAATGGAATTGAAAAATACCAAGTTGTAGAGGTTGCTCAAAATTGCTAACTCTAAGTCAATACCTCATACAAAAGTTACTACAGAAGATTTTGATTAGTGTTATTTACTAAGAATCAAGCATTACATTTTCAAATTAATCTTGAATTTGGACCACCATTGCAATCAATGCTCTTTGTTTTTCCATTAATGAACACTAACTGCACCAATTCCAATAAAATCTTCCGGGCCTTACCAAGGAATTTCCCATGCTCTCACATTTAGTGTTTTGTTTTACATTCTACTGTTGTAACACTAAGTTGACGTGCAATTTAGTATTTTGTTTCGCAAAATAACGCAAATAATGTACGTAACCCCAATCAACTACCATTGTGTAGTGCCTAAAAAGTGAACCTATACATCACCCCCTCAAGGACTTTGAGGTACCCATACCATGAGTTTCACGAACCCTCATCATGATTGGGTGAACCAAGGTGATGAACATCATGCCAGCATAGAGATTGGGCTTCACAACCTCCTCAAACACAAGCTTCATGCAATCATCAAATCCCAAGCAGCATTGTCTTATCACAACAAATTCCTATTCATTCGTCAAACACAATTTAGATGAGATGTACATTGGATACACTGAAAACGTCTTAGATGTACATTATGTTTAACAATGAATAGGAGCATATGACAACCCCGATCCCAAGAGGCTATTGACTGAGTCCCATGAAAATTGCTAAAAAGAAAAATGTAGGCCACAAGACTTGTGCAAGCTCTTATTGACAAGTTGCCGAACTATCTGAACTCTTGAATGATTCATATCAGAGTGCTTGCACAACGTTCAATGTTTTCTGGGCCCTGATTACCTCATCTCTCTGTCACTGTCTAAAAATTCTCTCAAATTCCATTGCTTTGGTTATTCTTTGGAGAATGTCAACATCATGTGCGTTGACTGACTTCAGATTTAGAAAACAGTTCTTTTGAAGCTATGCTAGATTCTATATAAGAGCATGCCCAATCAGCTCCCTGTAAAGCGCCCTCCAAACGTGCTGTAACGGGACTCACGCTGACGGAACATGCGGTGCATTTCGAAATTGACTAGCTCCTGATCCAACCCACGCCCGTCAAACGTTCCACGCGATCCTCTTCCAGGGCTTTGTGGGCAGCCACATCAAGCACAAAAATGCTGCCACGGATGCAGTGGCTGGGTCTGGGAGGAACGAAACAGACATTGCTGCTCTCGAATCAAATGTTGCAAGGAGGAGCAAGCGCTCACGGCAAAGAGGAAAAAATTGCCAAGACCGGGAGAGTTATAGAGAGACACGGGAGATTGGAGGGAGCCACGCAGTGCGCGTTGGAGCTTGCCGAGACTCCCGGGCCCGTGAGTTGCCGTTACAGGGAGCCGTTACCGTTTCGATTGGGCATGCTCTAAGCACCAAAGGATTTAAGGGACGCTTTACCTGGGGAGTCAAGGCCAACAAATTTTCGAGCCAATTCGTTCACATTTTGAGCCCAGTTGGCTCCATGGGCCACTTGGAGAACACATTAGAACAATTAAGAAAGTGGGGACCGATTCCCCCATGCGTAAAGTCCTTAGTGCCGATTTCATTAGAGAGAGAATCCGATTTTGAGGGTATATGTACCGTTGGGTTAAAAGGTCTAGTAAGCCAATTATTGATATTGAGTCGATTTTGAGCAATCTATCAGCTTGGGCCACTGGACCATGTGCATGCGTTGACAAGTGCTAGGCATTACAAAAACTTTGAAGTGCCAACAAAGCCTTTTCTTGATTGTTAATGATCCCACTTAAGTTTTTGAGTTGTGTAAGGATGAATATAAGAATGTAGTATATATACAAATATAGCTGGAGATTTTGAATTAGCCAAATAATAATTATTGTTGTTGTAAAACCTTATTAAAGTTGAAAAACTCCAATTATGGTGTACATGAAAGATTGTTTCATTGAAGTCTTTGACCTTACCAATACCGAAAACAATTGAATTGTAAGTACATAATATTCTAGTGAACATAGTAAAACAAAGAATTTACAATGTATTAATTAATACATCACAACATCATTGAAATCATTATGTCTTGATTGACATAATGGAAACCAGTTAAAAATCACCAACAATGTAAATATTCTACGGTAAATTATTCATGTTAGCTAGAGCTCTTAATAAACTTTACCTAAACTTGACAACCAAATTATACATCATATTCTTCTTCATTTCCTCTATGTCACTTGCTCCTTTCACAAAGTAAATCACGTCCCAATCCCTCGAGAAAAGAAAGGCAAAGTTTATATTTGACTAAAACTTGGAAAGCATCGAGTTCTTCCTTTCCGTTTTTCACTGCACAGAGATTCCTGCAGTTGATTTTCCAGGCAGAGGTTCTGTTATGGAACAAATGTAATTGTTTTTCAACTGATGATACATTGATTGCTTATAGAAAAACCAAATAAAATAAAATAAAAGCGCGAAAAAAGCACGAAATGAATGCATCGCACATCAGCACAAAAGTAGCCCAATATGGAAGCATGGCAAAGCAGTACAAAAGTAGCACAAGTTGACAGCATTGCTCACTCAAAAGTAGCACAAGTTGAAAGCATTGCACACTCAAAAGTAGCACAAGTTGAAAGCATGGAAAACCAGCACTGACAAAAGTAGCACAATTTTGCAAACCAGCACAAAAGTAATGGTAACAAGTTGAGAGCATTGCAAACCAGCACGAAACAAATCACATCGCACACTGGTCAAGAGAGATATTAAGTTAACATAATAATTATCCATAATCAGCTCAGGAGCAAGAAATGTGGAAAAAAACCCGTTTCGTAACATTGATCTTTGTTTAATATACATACATTACACTAAAAATTGTTGTACATGGCCACACCAGAGTCGGCACTTTCGCTCCAAAGCTCAACAATGGCAACCAAATTCTAATGGAGCCCAGCGTGACTAATTGATCGAAGCTTTCAGTGTGCGAGCGATCAGAGCTTTCGGTGGCAAGCGGCCATTTGGGCTTGCTCAATCTCCTCATCATCTCTAGCAGATCGCATGGAGGCCAAGGTGGCCATGCTGGGGTAGTCTACTTGGCCAGTGGAGCAGCCGTAGACGGCCGACACGCCCGTCATGTCGGCACCGAGCGCCATGTCGTTCATCAGTCTAACGTATCCGTCCCGCAGGCGCGTCAACAAGCCCTTGCGCTTGAATCTCCGCTGATTGTTACATTCCTTGCTTGGTTTCCGTGGAGCCTCGTCTAGTTTCGAAACACTGTCTTCTTGCACTGGCTCCAGAGGATAACACTTCTGTTGCCGAAGTTGACACTTCCTCACCGCCCCCGCCATGCTTGCTAGCTCTGATCGAACCTCTCCGGACCCAGCCACAGTCACATGTATCGACGACTGCCCCTGCTCGAACTTTCTCCGGACCCAGACTGTCACATTGATCGCTCGCTCGACAACTGCCCCTGCTCGAATCGGGTCGACTAGCTTGCAAATGGTTGCTACAATCCTTCGAGTGTACTAGATTGCAAAACCTTGCTACGATCTTTTCGACACAATACGAACCCTTCTACAGGCACTCGAGTCTACCAACTTGCAGAAACCGTGGTCCCTCAACTCCCCCTGCTCGATTGCAAAACCTTACTGCAACTGACACTTCTGGCAATCGAAACCTTAGTACTCTGGCTTCTGCAACTCTATCTGACACTTCGCCTGCTCGAGTCTAGCTAGTTCAATATTCTTACTGCAACTGTGTTCTCTGACACTTCTACTGCTGGAGATTAATAGCTTGCAACACGCTCTAACACTTCTACGGATAGACTCCACGTTTGCAGAACCTCGGATCAAAGACGGAGCATGCTTGAGGTTGGGATGCTGGTACCTTATAGAGACCGAGTGGAGATATGGGGGTGGAGGTTCGGTATATAAAGTCGGGGAGTTTGGAGCCCTGCCTGGGTCGTCGGTGACGAGGGTGTGATGGGAGAGTGATGCGGGCGAGGGTGCCCTGGAAATGGGGGTTAGAGCGCGGTCACCACCGTGGTGGGTCAAACACGCGATTCGCCGGGACCACGCTTACCGCGCTCCCGAGTCGTATCCGCGGCCGTGTTTTTGGCAACCATAGGCCTTCACTTCCTCTTACCAATTCCTCTTGTTTGAGACCCCACTTTGAAAAATATGGAAGAATTTGCGGGCTATAACTAATTTTTATGCTTTCAGTTTGGATAGGTATGTTCACTTCCCCAAATTTATTCTTTTGTGTATTGTTGGTCTTAGTTTTCAAGATTAAAGGTTGTAGTAAGTTGTTGATGAACTAATTCCTTTGCTTTGACTTTGTTGTCAATTTGTTCTATGGTATCAGGACTTTGGTTTTGTTATCTTTGTTTGAGACCCCACTTTGAAAAATATGGAGGAAATTGTAGGCTATAACTAATTTCTATGCTTTCAGTTAAGATAGGTGCGTTCACTCTCCCAAATTTATTCTTTTGTGTGTTGTTGGTCTAGTTTGTTTCTAGTGCGTTGTTAGTCTTATTTTATTTGTTCAAGATCAAGGTTGAAGTAAGTTGTTGATGAACTAATTCCTTTGCTTTGACTTTGTTATCAATTGTAGTATGGTATCACGACTTCAAATGGTTTTGTTATCTTTGTTTGAGACCCCACTTTGTAGTTTGGAGTAAGATGCACGCTAGCTTTGACTTTGTAATCCATAAGCTTACAATAAAGTGTTTGTTTTTATTGCTTGCATGTGGATAACTTACAGGTGGAGTTGGGGTACTTTGGAGGTACTACATGTCATAGTGGTAATGGAAGCGTGATGTTCAAAACTAAGTTTAGGTATTTTTTGGAGAGAGAGAGAGATTAGAATCTTACGTAGGTACTTACAGGAAGCGGGTATAGAAATTTAGGAGAAATATTTACCCTCGTCAAGCACTAAGCCACCAACTTTCACTATTGAAAGAATATGTTCCCGCAACAAAATTGCCGTCACACATCTTGATAACTAACACGTCATTTGCACATTGTTAATTCTAAACTGTCGAAGCAGACACAAAGCGTCTTATGAATGAATTTGAAATATGATACTAGATGGTAGCCAACGTTTCTTCATCCAAAATCATCTTCCCAACTTCCTCATCCTCCACATTCATGGGCTCTCTCGTTTTAAAGTCAAGCGCAGGGGCACACCTCTATCTCACCCTCATGGTAGGGACCTTAGAGTCTAAAACACCCTCAAGTGAATGCCTTTGACTATACAACATGCACTGCTATTGGTCAATATTTATATAAATTGCTCAGTTCTAGTATTTTATTTTTTTTAACAATTGGGATCATGATAGTTCTTGAATATGGGTATGTAAAATTTACTTGTGGATTGTAGGTTTGGTATTAATTTGCATTCAAAATACTTCTTCTCTTGAAACAAATTTCTAATTCCACATTATCCTAGTATTGAATTCAAATGAATATGTTTTCACTTGGCATCTTCATAAATTTATTGGAATCATGTAGTTAACATATGCTTCAAAGTTGTTCTTGACATGAGATTCATAGGAAGTACACAAGAGTTGTTGATTAGTGTTACATGAAAATCATCATCCTTTACCAAAACTTACCCATTACACTATTTGTCAACTCTTAGTGTTCACTTTGGGTTGCCTTTACAATCGATGCTCCTTGTCTCTTCTTCAAGCCACCAATTGTACCTGCAAAAAACTTTACATTCTCTCACATCTAGTGTTCTATTCTAGTGAAAATTACTGTTGTAACACGTAACACTTAGTATTATTGTTCACAATTAACCCTTAAAGGTCCTTGTAAGCAAGAGGGGCTTTTTTCCAACAAAATATGCCTAGTAGCTCTCATTGTACTTAACTTTTCACGTATACTTTGATGTCAAATTGGCTACCTTCTTATGATGCATTCAAGAAGTGAAATTTTACAATTCAAATCACAATTTGTATGAGTGATTTTGTGGTTCAAATGAAAGGATTGTGGTAGGTAGGTTGGGGTTGTACATAACCTTGTAGGAGGTTGCAAACTCATCATTGATTGGTCCATTCATGATGCCCAAGTTTTAAAAGTGCACAATTTATGATGCCCAAGTCCAAAAGATGATGTGATCCAATTTTGGGCTGCCCGTTTCAGACCCCAAGGACCTTTAACCCTTAAAGGTCCTACCACTCCTCAATAAGCAGCCTGAAATTGTATCTCAACATTTTTTGGACTTGGGCAACATGAATAGTGCACTTTTTGAACTTGGGCAACATAAATGAACCAATCAATGATGAGTTTGCAACCTCCTACAAGGTTTTGTGTAATCCCAACCTACCTACCACAATCCTTTCAAAGCACAAATCACTCATACAAATTGCAAATTGAATTGTAGGATTTCACTTTGTAGATGCATCACAAAAAGGTGACCAGAATGATATAAAAAAATAAGTGAAAATTTCAGAATAAAAATAGCTACATGCAATATTCTGTTGGAAAACAGCCCGAGGGGCTGACAGGCGCCTTTAAGGGTTAACGTTATACACAATGGATGAACACGAATACGGTTGGACTACTAAAAAGCGCCAGGGGACCTAAAATGGCGCTGTACCTCATTTGTAGATTGTGAAAATATAGATGTACCTCATTTGTATATAACGCAATGGGGTCAAATCTTACTTAGCACTTTGGAATTTTGTATAAAATTCACAAATGCGAATTACATGTTGCAAATTTTTGCAATCCTCCTGAAAACCTATTTCAAATGTGGTCATAATTTTATTTTGAGTTTACTAGTGCTAAAAATAGGTCAGATCCCTTAAGTTGGTGCTTATAGGACACTCAACCTTAGGACATTGAATATACTGTTGATTTTGAACCAATTTTTTAAAAAAACTGGTTCTTCTGAAAACCTCACAAATATTCTGCATAGTTGACAAAATTGATGATAAAAAACAATAAAAATAACAGCTGGTTGGCAAGTTGGTGAGAGTATTTCAATCACAAAGTTAGAAAGTTGCAATTGAGATAGCCTCCCTGCTTTTCAGGACCCTGTAAGTTACTGTCATCATTTGATAGCAGGCTTTTGTATTATTATTCTTCTGACATGAAATACCGACTATTCAAAGGACCCAACAAATTGCCAAACATGAACTAATACTTGCTTCGCTTCAATTTGAGCATATCTCAAATTCTGTTACACTAGAAGCTAAAATCATTACACAAAGAGTTGTTGATTAGTGTTACAAACGTTAATTGCAAGCCTTAATACTAAATTTCAAAGTGTTAGCTCTTTTACCTCTTTGTCATGTGGCCATCGAGGTAAAGACATTATGAACAGACACTGTATTCACGCCAATCTTTAAAATTGAAGATTGGAGTTCTTATCTATCTATCTATCTATCTATTCAAAGTGTTACAACACTAATCGTCAAACCATAACATTGAATGTGAGAGCCTGCGCACTTTCTTGCAAGTGGAAACTGGTGCAACTGGTGGCTTGAGGAAAAGACAAGGGACTTTGATTGCAATGGTTGAGAGTTGAGAAATAGTGTTATTTTACCAAAAGTGACTTGTTACACGAATCTCGGTCCATGTAACACTAATTAACAACTCTTGTGATTTAGAGAAAACATGGTCGGTATAAAAAAAATTTACACTAAGCTGAAAACTACCTACAATACTCAAAAAGGGGACAAACTTGTGAACACAAGTAGTAAATTCTTTGATCAAAAGTAAAAAATTGTCGCAGTTATATATCAATTAGTGCAAACAACATTTAGTGTTGCTTATCATTGATGCACTATCAACATGTCCAAGTGCAGAATGTGCACTATTCATCATGCCCAAGTTCTTACATCCCATATTCTGTCTGCCCAGAGGAAAAACCTAATAAATAATAATGAATTATTTTGTGACCCACAAGTGCTGATTTTGAGCTTTTTATGATAACACGAGGAAAATGTGCATTGAAGAAGTGGGCTAAATTTAAACCAATCGTGCACACTATGCATGTGGCATGAGATTTAGAAAACAATCTACAAAAGTTTAAAGAAATGGTTTGCATGTAATCACGAACTCAAAAAGTGTATATAAGTCATAACAAGCTTTTTGTAAAACTTTTAGTTTGTCAATATTAAAGTGCAAAAAGCAAAAAAAAGAGAGAAAACAAAAGGGAAGAATTCAAGGTTCCTTTTTCTCAAGAGAATCAAAATTGCATCTTTTCTTCATAAGTTGTAACTTGTTGTGTAAGGTAATGATGAAGGGTGGAGCACGTGATAAGTTTTTTGTACTTTTTCATGACTTTGGAAATTTAATAGAATAAAATATATAAAAAAGTGGTGTGTATAGATAACATAATTATTTATAGGATTTTGGACTTTGTGACATGATGTGACTTGTAGCAAGTGGCTCTTTTGAATAAAGAGAGGACTTCACATTTGGGAATTTGTGTATCATTCTCATCGACGAGTCTTGAGACATTTCTACTTGAACTTAACCCCAAAAAGCTTGAGAGGTTAAGGAAAGAAACTTAACCCTTAAATGCCGAAGGTGACCCGAGGGGTCATATTCCAACAGAATCTCCTTTGTAGCTCTCAATGTACTCAACTTTTCACTTATATTTTGATGTCAAACTAGTCACCTTCTTCTCATGCATTCACAAAGTGAAATTCTAGAATTCAAATCACAATTTGTATGAGTGATTTTGTGCTTTGAAAGGATTGTGGTAGGTAGGTTGGGGTTGTACATAACCTTGTAGGAGGTTGCAAGCTCATCATTGATTGGATCATTCATGATGCCCAAGTTCAAAAAGTGCACTATTCATGATGCCCAAGTCCAAGAGATGCTCTGATCCAATACTGGGCTTCCCAAATCCGTATAGCATTGACGTTTAAGGGTTAAATATGTTATAAATTGTGTATTTCTTGATGAAATGGACCGGCGTTTCTATCTATCTATGTATTTCTTGACTTTTATGAAGCTTTGTTTGGAAACCAATATGAAGACCTTGATACTTAGAATAAATTGGTATGGTTTAATTACTTGAAATAGTAACTATATAATTTTTAATGAACTAAGGGACTAAAACTTTGAAAATCAATAGAAATTACACATTTTATCTTTAGTATTTGATGTTTGATTTGGTTGGCTAAAACTTTATAATATATGATAAAATAGAAAGAAGCCAAGAATAACTTAACTAGATTAATATTAGTTTCTAAAAATAATAAGTTTTAGAACACTACAAAAATCTTGCCCTATTTGTGTTTGACGGCTTGGTGTGAACAATCTATGATTCCAAACGAGGTTCTCTAAATTAAAAGTGGTTCTCAACAATTTATGATTCCAAATGAGGTCTTCTAGATTAGATGTGGTTCTCAATTTACCAAACTTGTGGTTCTCAACTTACCAAACTTGTGGAAAACAAAACTTAAATTGAAAGTAAAGAATAATTAAAAATTAGTCTTTTTTCTACATCGCCTACAAATTAGGCTCTTAGGGGTTAATGCCCAATCTTGATAGTTTTTGGTATTTAAATATAAATAAACCTACAAATAATGTATAGTAGAATGGTGAGATAATGTATTTATCTATATTCAAATGAGTGAACTATCTCGATAATTTTAAGTGATGTTTGAACAAAATTAAAAGAACTCCACACCCATAGGTGTCGGTAGAAATAGAATGTCTATTTGACCTATTCTTAAATGTCCCTTTCTAAGGGGCGGGCATAAATAGAATGTCTATTTGACCTATTCTTAAATGTCCCTTTCTAAGGCGCGGGCATGAATGAAGTCTCGCATGAATGAAGTCTCTGTTCGTAATCCAAATAACCCGATGCCCACCGGACAGGAGGAAATTTGGACAATACTACTTCTCCATTTAAAGGTGGAAGGGGAAATTTGGACAATACCACTTCCCCTTTTAAAGGTGGACACTGTAACTACCACCGGACAAGGGGAGCTAGTTCCCAACTAGTTACTAATGCCTTGCAGATACTTAACATAGTATTCCCAAAAGGTCTCGAGGTACCCATACAACAAGGCCCCAAGGACCCTCACCATAGTTGAGTAGACTATGGTAGTGAGCACCCCACCAACATGGGGAATAGAATCCATGGCCTCCTCATTGGGGGTTATGAGCCTCAACCACCCACCAAGCCAAGGCCTGTGGTGCCTCAATGGTGAGTACATATATGTGCCAACCTTGAAACCAAGATAAAGCTTCCGATGCAACTTGAGAGTACCTTTTTTCCTTATGATTACACATTGGAGGTAGATGTTTAAAGATAAGATGACTAGAATTAAGCTAAGAGCACAATGTATACATAAGAGCATAGTACATATGTGACTTTTTTGAGTTCAAAAGAATGAATTTTTGTTCGTAAGGAAATTATAGAGTAAAAGTTGGTTAGTCAAAGTTGGTTTCAAGTCAAATAGGAACATATGTAATGTAAGAACCTGACATTATTTCACGCGTGCTGTTACTTAGATTCATAAAGTACCCCAGAATGATAATTCCAACAAAACTAGTGTAACTTTCATACCCTTTTTACTTCACTCCACTTCAATGTCCTATAAATGCTCTAATCAACATCTTATGCTATCTTAGCTTCGAAGTGGAAAATCTCATCGTGAGAATAACAATAAAAAAGTAATACACTAAAACACAAGAAAAAGAAGAAATCATCATAAAACAACGAAACGGTGATGAAAAGTATAATGAAACTATGACCTAAGGATTATAGTAACTAACTGACAATGTAAAAACTTTCCTGTAATGTAAAAACTTCCCTGTAGCTCTCTGAGGTACTTCTGGACCTAGAAAATTTTGTACGGTCCACCTAAAAAAAGAATGACCCCCCTATTCAGATTTACTCAAATATATATTCACATATTCACAAACGTGATCACCCCACGATGTCTCACATGATCAGCCCAGCCTTGTTCATTTTAAAAGGGGCAGTACCTAATACGATGAATGGTCATTACCAAGAAGTACATAACTGCAGTCCAGTGTCAAAAGCACATGTACAATACCCAAACAGGGAAACATCACCTAGCAAGCTAAAGAAAATCTACATGAGATGTTATCTATTGACAGATCTCCTTACTGTCTTTGTACCCAGGAGCCAAGGATGGATCCAGTAATGTACACGGAACGAATCAGTTCAGCATGGTCGGAGGTCCACTTTGCAACATTCGCTTGAACATGTCCATTCCGAATGACGAGTCACCAGAGCTGCAAACAAACCACATACAACATTACCACACAAAAAAAAGAAAGCGGAGAAGAAGGTACGATAAATATGGTGTCAAGTGGTGCTCGATTAGATGATGCTCCAGCTTTGATGATTGTATACTGTAGCTGGTGTGGGGAGAAGATAAAATTGTTAAGATCACCCTCCATTAATAACGCTCATACAACATCCTCCATTACCGCATAACGCACAAAACAGTAGCAGTAAATACGAATGACTCAATTAATTAGTTAACGCGAAGTCTGAGGTTGCGCAAGCAACACACTCCACAAAAATATCAATGTCAGGAATGGTACATGATAGGAAATTTGGAGTGTATTTTAAACTAAGCTTCGTGAAAGGGGGTTAGATAGCAATGCCCTTAACCCCATTTTCAGCATCCATCCAATGGACCCTTCCCAAAAGGACAGGGTACAATAACAATGGTACGTAA
Source organism: Bryum argenteum (assembly GCA_037043015.1). NCBI lineage: Eukaryota > Viridiplantae > Streptophyta > Bryopsida > Bryales > Bryaceae > Bryum > Bryum argenteum. The sequence goes on along the minus strand of CM073323.1, from coordinate 10,139,797 downwards.
CCCTCCATTATTACATAAAATAGAAAGCAGATAAGATGCAATAAATACGGTGTGAAGAGATACTGGATTGGATAACGCTACAGCTTCTTATGATTATCAGTTGCTCTAGTTGGTGAAGTGAGAAGGTAAGAGAAGCACATAAAACACTCTCCATTAGCATACGAAGCAGACGAAACCGCCATTACCACATTTTGGAGAAAGCGAGACTACGGGGTAAAGTGATACTAGAACTTTTTGTATCTGATGAATGTTGGTGTGATGAGATAATGAGAATGGTAAGCACACCTGGGAATGGAGATCTCGAAGGGGAAGGAGACAACTTGATCGGGCTGGTTCACCGGAGGAATGTGATCCTTCTTCTCGTTCACAATCAACAACACTTGCGTGATGACTTCTCGCAGAGCCGCCTCCAATGCTGCATGTCGTCTTTGTCGCTCTTCTGTCGTGGCCTCTGCTCGTGACAATCAATCTCAACTCTAATCAGAGGTGCAGATATGGAATCATGGTTAACACAAGATCGTGCTATAATACTCATTCGGAAATGACGCTTCGGTGGTGAAACAACAAGGTTCAAATCACAGGCTACATCAACTGCTTCATAGATGTGGATTTAAGCCGAAATCCACAAAATTAAGTTTTTGATGGATTTGTAATTCAATCCAAGGATGATTGCAAAGAGATGGAGCCTTTCCTCTGGCGTGAATCATATACCTAGATTATTAACCACCTGGTTGATATCTAAGTCAACCAGAATATTCATCAAAACATGACAATTCAGTGGCGAAGTAGCAAGGTTTGTTACAACAACTGCTTCATACATATGATTCTGAGCAAAGATTCATAAGTTTCTGTAATTGAATCCAAGGTTGTTGCAAATAGAATGGAGCCTTACCTCCGATCCGATCACCTGATCGAAAGGACTTTTTGGTCTGAGGAGGAGCCGGAGTGACGACGTTGAGCTGAATACACCACTGCTCCCAGTAATATCGTTCGACCTTACTGAACCACGCCACATTCTTGCTTCGTGTTTCATAGAATGAAAGACATACCTGTCAAAATCTCGAAATTGAGAAAAAAAAATGTACATCGAAGGAGGAGGGACGAGGAAAGAGATTCTTGATTGTGCTCACCCGAGTTTTTTTGCTCGGATACTTTTCAATGGATGCCAAGAAATGATCGATCTTCTCCTCCACCTTCTTCTCCATCACCGGATCTCCACATTGTACCTGCGAAGCCGATGATCAAACGATGAAATCCAATCTAAGCTGCAATTTCTTACAATTTCGAAGCAACAGGCTTGAAACATACGTAAGTGGTCTCGAGGAAGATCTCAGAATCGACTTCGTGAGGTCGCACCAATCCAAGTGCTCGATTGAATAGTATGGTGTGAAGAATGCCTGCCACACGTAACTTCTATCGTGAGAAAGTGCGTTCTTGAACCCTAACACAATTTTCTGGTGAATTTTCAACTTACATCGCAGAACTTCGCGGATCTGAACGTGCTCCACTTCCTGCAAAGACTTGAAATGTTAATTAAAGCGAGAGAGATGGAGCGGAAGCAGAAGAATCGATAGCGTAAGAAAGACTTACAAGCTCGTTGAGGTAGAAGACTTCGCAATTCATTGCGAGAATGGCGATCGGATCCCTACAGCACCTTCGATTCTTCACTGTAATTGAAATTGAGTGAGGGCCATGAATCTGAACAGGGCTCACGAAGAAGTGAGATGGGGTTTGAGTGGCTAATTCCGGGTGGAATCCGTCATCGACTCCAAGCTACGTCACATCACCAAAGCGTTGTGTACACTTCCAAATTAGGGTTCAGGGTTTTAGTGTCTTTTGTCTGTTTGCCAAATTAAGTCAATACCAATATCAAGATTGTATGTAGGAGATAGACAGTTATGTAGGTCAGAATGATGGAAACTTATACAACTGAAATGACTACTTGTATCACATGCAATGTAACATCACACTTTCTGGTGAGACGTGTAGCAATGTATTTCTCACGTCTCCCATTGTAAATGAGGCCAAAAGAGGTACATGAGCAGACATGGAGCCAACACGTCTAGATGATTGAGAGAAGTAGGAGCCAAAACAAAAACATACACTCCACTATAAAAAAAAACTATCATCTGAATATTATAAGCAACTCTTTTCATCCTTTATCAATTGATTACAAATTGCATAAGAGCAACTTTTACTTGTCACACGTGACACGTGGGCACAAGTTTCATCCAAACAAGACACTTCATCCGCGATAGTGGCTGATTGGCAACGGTAACAGCCGCTACAGTCGGGTACCCACGACCGTGGAAGTGCCATCCGAGACCGTGCTCTGCACCGTCCCACTCAAGGCGTGCATCGCACATCAAAATTGGCTTACATAACGTGCCAGTGCAATCTTCACTGATTGAGTTCACAGAATTGGCGATCGATCAGCAGCAATGGCGGTGCTACGGGGGACGATGCTGGCGTTTTTGCTATTCGCGGTCGTTTTAGTAGTGGAAGGCACTCGCGATCCTTTGCTGATAGAACAGAAGACATCAGTGAAGAAAGCGGCTTCAGAGGATTCGAATTTGATCGTGGGCTTGCCAGGAGCACCTCAAGTGCCGTTTTCCATGCGCTCAGGCTACATTACAGTGGACGAGAAAGCTGGACGTGCGCTCTTCTTCTGGTTCGTGGAAGCTGATGTCAAAGACCCTTCCTCGGCTCCCCTCACCTTGTGGCTCAATGGAGGTAAGTATTTTTCCGAGCCCCTTCAATTGGGGTTTTCTTTCAATTTGAGAGGGTTTCGATTAATGAATTGAGTGCGGTTTGAGCAGGTCCTGGATGCTCTTCTGTCGGTGGCGGAATGATGAGTGAGCTCGGACCATTTTATCCTACTCCTGATGGCGCCCACTTGCTCAGAAACCCCTACTCATGGAACAAAGGTTGGTTGTTTCTTCATAATTCCCAATTGGTTGCCTCTTCATAATTCCCAGTAGCCCTCGTGATTGATCTTTATCTTCAGAGGTAGCTTAATCGGTGAGTGCCTCGTCTCGCAGTTTCCAACATGCTGTTTATTGAGTCTCCTGCCGGAGTTGGATTTTCGTACTCCAACACCTCAAGTGATTACACAACCGGTGATAAGCGCACTGGTATGATCCATCTCATCTATAATTCTTCTGACTGCGAAACCTCTCACTTCTCTCTGTTGACTATTAATTGAAATTGCCCAGTCCTCTTGAAGACCTGTTGAAGTCTGTGATTTAGCTAGGGTTAAGCTATGATTATCAATACCATCATGTGCTAAGATGCTATGTTTTGATACTGTGTTTCTTAACAATGTTGCAGCTGACGACACATACGCTTTCCTGCTGGGTTTCTTCAAGCAGTATCCTCAGTACGCATCGAACAAGTTTTACGTGTCTGGCGAAAGCTATGCAGGTATTGATATCTTCAGATAGCTTAATGTTCTGTCCTAGAAGTATATGTTGATTGTTAGCTTTAGTATCTGAAGGTCATCCATAGATTGCTGAGAGATCACCTGTTGTCGTGCAGGTCACTACGTTCCTCAGCTGGCCGCTACGATTTTGGAAGGCAACAAAGTTGAAGGGAACAAGAAGATCAACTTGAAGGGAATGGCTGTAAGTACCCCACTCTCATTTTCATGGTCCATAGTCTTCTATGTTTTTCCTAAAGCGGTGGCATTTAAGTGATGTTACTTTCGAATTTTTTACTTTTTTTTAAGTGATGTTAATTCCGACAGAAATTAAAGAGATGCTACATTCAAATCATCCGAATTGGATCAAAGTGATGTTACTTTCAAAGTCTTTGAATTCTTTCGAGAGGTTTTAGCATTTAGCAACGAAGTGGTTTTTCGGTGGCGGCAGGTGGGCAATGCGTGGACGGATGCAGCAATAGACAACTACGGAGCATTATTTTACTGGTGGAGTCACGCCCTGATTTCGGATTCTTCGTACTACGGTGTTGTGAATAGCGTGAGTACTCCCCTTTCGCTACCCTCCTCTATATATCAAACTAATTGAGTCTCTCGTTCACCCGGAAGCTCTCTGATATTCGTCACCCTACCCTTGCAGTGCAACTTTTCCACGTTAGTTGATCTCAAAATGAAACTGCTGAGTGACAATGTACGTACTCGCACCACCCTCTGTGAATTTGCATTCTTCACTTTCATCGCTGATGTGATTTCGTTCGTATGTGCAGTGCAATCTCTCAGCTGTTGGACCACTTAAAGCTTCGGCAACAAATGACTGCGATAAGTTCATCGATGCTGCGAACAACGAACTGGTAAGCTGGTGGTGATTTATACCTCTATGGAGTACACTTTTTAAGTTGTGAATTCTGACGAGGACGTTCTCTGTGGGTGCAGGGTAACATTAACATCTACGACATATATGTAGATATCTGTGTGTCTGCATCTGCTAAAGCTCAGACACGCCATTTCGCCAAGCAGGTGAAGCATTTGTAAAGAAAGTTTTTTTTGTATAGAACAATTTGACCTGAGCATTAACTAACAAAAGAATTACAAATTTGCAGCTAAGCAAGACTCGACATGGTGGCCTGTCCACTCGACCTTTGTTGAAGGAGGACTCATATGACCCGTGTGTCGATGATGAGGTAAATATTCGCATCATTTTATTAGAAAACATAATTGATATGTCCTTCAAACTCCTTAAATTTTTTAATTTTAGATTTTCGTCTCACGATTGGGTATGTGATGACAGGTAGAGACTTATTTAAATAGACCAGAGGTACAGAAAGCGTTGCATGCTAACACCACGAACCTTCCTTGGCGGTGGACTGACTGCAGGTCAGTTTCTATATTAAATTACAGTAGTTTCACTTGGTATTTTCTAGTTTGGTTATTTCTTTAGCGGGCATTTCATTCATTGGGTAACATCTGCTGTGTTGTAGTATAGTTCAGTCTTTATACCTATTTTTCAGCCTTAGTACTTTCAGCTTTTTATGTTGTCGTTTTTGTGTTGGTTAACTGTTGCAGTGACGGCGTGAACTATTCGTACGACGATCTATTGTCGAGCGTGCTTCCTCTCTACCCCACTTTGTTGGACTCAGGCATCGAAATTCTCGTATTCAGGTACTGCAGTCGAGTCCTTTCCTTTCGATGTGCGCTGTTTGCTTTCTGTCATCAAGTATTCTGACGATGTTTTATCATTACAGTGGCGACATCGATGCCATCGTACCTGTGACTGGAACCCGTGCATGGCTGAGCTTGTTGCCATTGAACATCACCGAGCCCTGGAGGCCGTGGACTGTCGATAATCAGGTACATATCCTTCATCGATTAGCCATTCAGAAAGTACGCAACTTCATCAGGTACACATAGTTTTTACTTCAGTGTGCCATAATTGACGAGATTACTGATTATTTGAATGTGTGTGTGGATTTTCAGGTGGGAGGGTACGTGACGGTGTACGACAAGCTGACGTTCACCACGGTGCGAGGCGCGGGCCACATGGTGCCCTACACTCAGCCCGCCCGTGCTCTTCACTTGTTCGAGTCTTTCATTTACAACAAGCCCTTCTAAATTATTCCTTCCCACTCCAGATGTACATTTCTGTAAGTGTGTTCAGCTGTATTCAGTCTCCTTGTATTTAAGAAATACTCAGCATGCATATGGAGTAGCATGGTATCGTCGGAGCCCTATCAATTGTATCGACTTCACAGAAATTCAAGGGACCCAGATTACTTTTGATTCCATTTGTGCATGAGAGGCTTGTGGAGTGGAGATACGCTTCATTCATCTAGTATTCTGAAACTATCGTTTGCTTTTTATGAGAGTGCTGTAAAATAATCTTTTAGAATGTGAAACGAAGTCACTCTTGAGTTCCTACTTATAACTAGCTTCGTGATGCACATAAGAACGTAATTGATAATGTGATTTTAATACTTGCTTTGCTCCGAGTAACATGGATAACATAACTTGCGGTTTCGATAAGTGCTTTGATTTAAGTACCAACATGACTTGCGGTATAAATAAGTGCTTCGATTTAAGTAACAAGGACAGCACATGATTTGTTTGATGATTGCTTAGTTCCAAGTAACAAGGACAGAACAACATTACTTATTTTGGAAATTGATTTGTTCCAAACAACTAGCACAACATATGCTTTGGTTGGTAATTGTTTCGTTCTGAATACTTAATTTTGAGACTCGAAATAGGGGTAATCCCCCAAAGAACTGTACGCACTTTCAATACGTTGACTTTTCAACAGCAGGGATCATTTCTTTAAAGCTTTCAAGCATACCGTAACAAGTTACATGGAATTCAAAAATTGGAATCCGGTCCAGTTGGCCTAGGAATCGTCACGACACCGGTCACCTCGTTTCTCATGATCACAGAAAAGCAATCGTCCAAATCTCTTCTTCAGTTTTCTACCATGATCGATCCCTTCTCTTGCACGACGGGATATCGTCAGTTGTTGCTGCTCGAGGTAGACGAGATTGTCCCATCCGCTCCAGTCTTCTACCATCTTGCTGAAGCCGCATCGCGCCAGAATCACACTCGGACTCACTTGTCGGTACCAGGGGCGATTGCATGCATTCCAATCGCTCCCCATTCTTTCTCACTAACGCTGCAATCGATGTGCGCAATGCATAACTGTAAGCGTGTCTGGGATGTAGTTCGACCCAATCCTCGCGAATGGTCGGTAGCTCAGGTCTCCAGCGCTCTCGTGCCTGCAACATCCCGTACATTGCTGCAATTGTAGCACTGATTGGAATGTGCAACGGACCACACCACTGTATTTCCAAAAAAGAGTTTATGAAACATCAAAACTCCAACTTTGCATAATACCTTAGGTGTCATTTGCCATTGAATAATATCTATTTGAGAATCTGAGCCTACAAACAGGACCAATTATTTATATATTGCCATCTCAGTTCCACTATCGACTTTGAATGTGAGTTTCTTCAATGCTTCTTTTATAGTAGTAGATTTTACTAATTTTATCACAATTTTACTTCTTTTTTTAAATAAAAATTTCAGTTAAAATTTAATTAATTATATTAATCATGAGCAAATTAATTTAATTATATTTGTATTTTATTATATAAAGTTTTTAGTAATTAAAATTTTTACTATTTAAAAAGTAATTATTTGATGAATCAAATATATTAAATACAAACTTGATTTAATAAAAAATTTGTTTATTGTTTTTAATTTAATTTTTGTGTTTTTTTATCTTCAATTTTTAATAAAAAAGTTGATTTTTTTCTTTTTTTAGATGAAGCAAAAATTTATAAAGTTGATTCAAATTGAGACTTAGAAATTTTCAACAACATTTCTTCTAAGGTTTCAAGCATACCGTAACATATTACATGGAATTTAGAGATTGGAATCAGGTGCACTTGGCCTAGCAATCGTTCAAGTCAATCAAAGCACTCGTCCAAGTCGCTTCTTCAGTTCTCTACCATGATCAATCCCTTTATTCTAGCACGACGGTACCAGGGGCCATTGCATGCATTCCAATCGCTCCCGATTCTTTCTCACTAACGCTGCAATCGACATGTCCAATCCATGGCTGTAAACGTGTTTGGAATGCAGTTCGACCCAATCCTCGCGAATGGTTGGTAGCTCCGGTGTCCAGCGCTCACATTCTTGTGACATCCCGTCCATTGCTGCGATTGTAGTACTGATTGGAATGTGCAACGGACCACTCTCTTTCCAAATAAGAGTTTATGAACATTCAAGAGAGAGATGGCATCAAGTTATGAAAAGAACGATCGAAGGTAGGAGATGGTTGAAAAGCTGCAGAAGATTGAACATGGATGAGTTGAAGTGATTGCAAGGGAAAGCTCTATCCCGTTTATGTGATGAGAGGCTATGAACACTATTGACACTTGTTTCACAACTTTCTTCCGAGGATCTTTCCCAATTAACCACCAAGGCTTGATATAAAGAACCATTGATGATTAAAGCAAAAGCTTTCGAGACCTTGGATCATGAACTTGCCGACATTTGTTTTTCAGTCGATTCCAAAGTGAGCAGAAGACAAGATGAATATGGATTCAATGGAACCATATTTGGTATATCCTAATTTCAATGTAGCCCGTGTTCTAATTGTAACCATGATTTGAGTCTCACATTGGAAACATGGTTTGGGGTAATTTTGTTCAGAAGAACGCACTTACGTGAGTTTCTTCAATGCTTTTTTTATAGTAGTAGATTTCACTAATTTTATCACAATTTTTTTATAGAAATTTAAATTATACTTTAATTAATTGTATTAATGATACAAAAATAAAAGTATTTATAACCTTTTTTATTATATGAATAATTTTTGTAATTTAATATTTTTACTAATTAAGAAGTAATATTTGGTAAAACATATATATTAAATACAAACTTGATTTCATAAAAAAATCGTTTTTTTTTTTTTTTTTTTTTTTTTTTCTCTCTCTCTCTCTCAGATGACGCAAAGAAATTTAAAGTTGATTCGAACTGAGACTTAGGAATCTGAGACTTTAGTTGGTATTAAATTGTCCAGCAGTAATAGTCGATATAAAATTAGATTTTGATTTAATGTTAAATGTCTTTCTCCTTGATTGAATTTATATTTATCTCCGTATGTTTCTCAAGCTACCTTTTTAAGAAGTTTTATTATAGCAACTATAATGGTTTCTGGTTTTGCTGGACAATCAGGTAAATAAATATCTACAGGAATTAATTGATCTACTCCACGTAGAATGCTATAAGAATCTGTACCAAACATACCTCCAGTAATAGTACATGCTCCCATAGCAATTACATACTTAGGTTAGGGCGTTTGCTCATACAAACTTACCAAAGATGGTGCCATTCTCATTGTTACAGTACCAAAATTAGTTCTATACATGTGACCAGCTATAGTAAAAAGAACTGCAATAGCTAAATGATGGTGAGCCATATCAGTCAACCATAAACTTTGTGTTTGTGGATGAAATCCTTCAAGAAAAAAGAAAAGATTCTTCTAGAGTTTTTGGCCCATTAAGTGCATAATAAATTCCTCCGAAACCTAAAACAGTGGAAGAAATTAAATGAAGTACGCCAGATACAAAGTACAAAAAAGAATCTATAACTTCCCCACTAGGACCTACTCCCCATCCTAAAGTAGCTAAATGAGGAAGTCAAATGAATCCTTGTTCATGCATAGGTTTTTCTGTTCAAAGGAACGCACCCTTGATAGGTAGTTGCACCATATTCATGATGAACTCAAAGCCAATTGCACCAGATAAACAGAAATGGCAACTAGCGATGGTCTGGAAGGGAATAATATATCAGCCTTGTCCGAAATGGAACTAGAAATTTAACTCCGCTCTCAACATGATTCAGTGTGCAATTTCACAAATACATGTCTTAGGTGACATTTTGACATGTGCGACACCTCTTGCCATCTCAATCTATCTACTTGAGAATCTGAGCCTTCAAATAGGACTAATTATCTAGATATTGCCATCTCAGTTCCTTCATCGACTTTTAATGTGAGTTACTTCGAGCAGTTGCATACATTTGGTTCCAAAGTCTCAATGGGCAATTCAAAATGATTAAAGCTCCCAATTCTTCACAGATTTCAGATGGAGCGAACTTCCTCAAGAGAGTTCAAGCATTTGCATTCGCTTCCAAAGTTTGAAGTTATCAACTAGCTTAGCTGTACAGAAATGCATTTTCCTAGATTTGGGTATATATCAGCCCCATGCAATTCGAATTATGCGTCTCATATACTTGCATGTACCCATCCTAGTACTTTGCAATTAGTGCACTTATAACTGCAACACTAGAGAACTGTGTTTGTCCCATCCTCTCCAATTTAGATCCATTCGCATGTGAAGCCTCATGTCTAGTTGTAGTTGCAAATCTCGGTAGACGAGTCTGTCCCAGTCTCTCTAGTTTTCTGTTGTCACTACTTCCAGTAGTCACAAGCAGAGAATGGTCCGTTTTAGTTGCAGTTGCTACTCTGAGCAAATGAGTATGTCCTAGTTGCTCCAGTTTTGGAACCAAGCCATTTTCATTTGTTGTCGAGGGCAATGAAATGCCCCCACCCAGTTTGTTTGCAATAGAATTGCGCATAGAATGGAACTCCATGCAAAGCTTCGAAATGGTAGGCAAGTCCGCAGTCCGATGTCTCCTAGTTTGGTGTTGGTTTGAATCCATTTCTGTATCTTAGCTGAGTGTAATATACCAAATTATGCAAGTATTAGTGATTGATTTGTTGGACAAGTCAACTCGCCAGGTGGCACCTAGCTGACGAAGCTGCCAACCTGCCACTCAGTAGTTTCTCCTATTCTGATCACGAAAGGAGCATACAGTAGTAGTGCTACTTCCATCCTCTAAATTGGGATTGTAGATCCAGATCTGTAAGGGTAGCAAGCATTGAGAGTCTTGGTAGTCAGTATAAAGATCTGTAAGCTTTTTGTGCAATTCATCTCTTCTCTTGGTCAATCAGACCGTATGATTCTTCATGGTATCAGAGCAGGCCACGGGTAGCTATTAGTCTATGCTTGAGAGTTTTCCCTTGTGCATCTCTAAGTAAGAAACAGAGCTACCTATTGACAAGTAGTTGTAGATCAGCTAGGTGTGGTAGAAATGGCCTCAAAGGACTCTTCCATCAGTGAAGCAAGCAAACTTGAAGGCATCCCAAACTATTCAGTTTGGAGCTTCAAATTGCAAAATATGATGAACAGAGATGACCTTTGGCGGATAGTGAACCCACATGCGGGTACTGTAGCTCCTACTGCTGCAGGTGACATTGATGCTCTGCAAGTTTTGAAAAATAGAGCACTAACCATGACAGCATTGTCTGTGAAAGACAATGTCATCCCGTATATTGCTAACATCAAGGAACGCGATAAGTGTTGGCAGGTACTAAAGGATCTGTACGCTAGCGGCAACCACTCTAGGAAGCTTCTACTTCGAAGAAAGCTGGCGAACCTGCAAATGGAGGAGGGATCTTCGATCTCTGTTTTTCTACAACAAGTCAAGGAGTTAATGAACGAATTCGCCTGCATAGGCGAAACTATCAAAGATCCAGAAATAGTGGAGTATGTGCTGATGGCCTTACCGTCGAGCTACGAGAGACTCGTAAACTCCATCTCGTACCAGTCACAGTCTCCAACATTAGCAAATCTAACCGTTATTCTCCTGCAGGATGGAACTCGCAGGGAGCTCAGAGACAAACGGAGCACTCATGAGGTACTGCTCGTGAAGGGGAGGAAGAATACTGGAGGGCGCAGATCAAGCTCCAGCTAGCTCCGATGACGCTCGTCAAAAAGCGAAGAAGAGCGAATCAAGCTTCTGTTACTATTGCGGATCCAAGGAGCATTGGGTCCGTAACTGTCCATCGCTCTCAGCCGAACTCAAGGTTCGGAAATCAAAGTGGCTCGAAAAGGCATCTTCCACAGTGTCTGTGAATCTGGTGGATAACTTCAAGATCATAGAAAGCAGCGACGAAGACGTCTTCACCGAAACGGAGACGGAAATGGCCGTTAACATCTCCGAAATTAATTTGGCCGAAAATAGAAACTCCAGCAATTGGTACCTGGACAATGGCGCATCCAAACATGTGACTGGTAAACGGCACATTTTTAGTGAGCTAGAAGATAGCAGACGATCAAAAATAAGCATTGTTGGAGGGGATGTCCTCAGCGTCGCTGGAAGAGGCAAAGTGGATGTTTATACTTCCTCGGGTGAAATACAATTATCTGATGTTCTCTACGTCCCTGGCATTTCGAAAAACTTGCTTTCAGTAGGTTCTATAGCAGATGAAAAAGGGAAACCCAAAATTCTCTTCGATTCTAAACACTGCTGGATTCTTTAAGATGCTCCTCTACCTGCAGCTCACCAGATCATATCTATGGGCACTCGTGATCAGAGAAATGGTCTCTACAGGTTTCAGTCTACATTTATGAACATTAACAGCATCGAAAGCTCCTGACAAGACTCTGTCATTTGACTTTGGCACCAGAGTGATGACCTTCATGGCTACCAAGGGAATAGTCAAAGGCTTACCTTCACTGCCGTTGATGAGTACCTTTTGCTCTGCCTGTTCACAAGGAAAGCAGTCCCGCTCTGTCAAGCCTCGAACACAACCTCTTCGTCCATCAGGAACTCAAGATCTCTATAGTAGCGCCACTCGATTCAAACTGCCCATGGAACTTATCCATGGCGACATCTGTGGGCCAATGGCAACAAACTCACTTTCAGGATCAAGGTACATCTTGACCTTTACCGATGACTTTAGTCGGTACTGTTGGATTTATTTCCTAAAACGCAAATCAGAAACTCTTGTCAAGTTTCAAAAATTCAAGATGATGGTTGAGCTCCAAAGCTTTCATTGCGTCAAGGCCATTCGATCAGATAATGGTGGGGAGTATGTTTCCAACAATTTCATAAACTTCTGCAATGATTCAAGGATTCAACGTCAACTGACTCAAACCTATACACCCCACCAAAATGGGGTGGCGGAAAGGAAGAATCGAACTCTTTTAAGCAAAGCTCGATGTATGGCATTCTCAAGTGGCATTCCGGCCTACTTATGGACGGAAGCTGTAGCTACTTCAAACTACATCACGAACAGAACGTCAACAAGAGCAAACGCAGGTATTACACCTTACGAGAAGTTGTATGGACGAGTGCCCTCTGTTTCTTACCTCAAAAGCTTTGGGTGCAAAAGCTTTGTGCTTGACACTTCTCCAGCATTGAAGAAATGGGATTTTCGCTCTAAGGAGTGCATTTTTATTTGGTACGACTCTACTTCGAAGGGATTTCGAAACTTCCACAAGGCCAGCCGGAGGATTTTTGTTCCAAAAGACGTACAGTTTGACGAACAGTCTTTTCTTTTTTTACTCAATCCCACTCTCAGTTCCGATTCATTTCCTGTCTCTGACTGGCAGTTACTTCTTCCAGTGTCCTCTCAAAGCACTCCCAGTACTTCAAAGGTCTCCAACCCATCTGATTCTAACTCTCAGGCTTCCCATTACTACACAGGTCCAAGCACCGATTCAGTGACCATGCCGGAAACTGGTGGAGATGCCGGTTTCACTCCTGATCTTTCTTCTAGCTGTTTAGCTGGCACTAGACTGAGTCAAAAGACTCCACAGCCGACACACTTCAAATTTGAACATGCTGGTGACCATGTTGGGGACAACTGTGGGACTCCCAGTGAGACTATTAGCTCACCACTGCCACTTCCACATCAACCGGCATCACTCTCTCAAAGCCCAAATACAGGTTTGGTCAAAGCAACTGTTCTGTCTACTTCCCCAACAAGCAATTTTGAGGTGGCTATTCAACTGCAACCTGATGTATCCGCCAAGGCTCAACTTCCCTTACATGTCTATCAGCGCCGTGCACCTTCAACTCGAGCCTTCACCTCAGGCTCCAGTGCAAGTTTATCACAATCAGTTGCAAATTCGGACTCACCTGCTCCTAATCCGTTCCTGCATACTTCCCGCACCGGCCGTCTCTTAAAAACTCCTGCAAGACTCGAAGACTTTCACCTTCATCTCACAGAGTCCCTTGGTGAGCACGGTGCGGTGAATGTGGTGTCTTCCATCTGTCTTCCCTCCTCAGTTGAAGCTGCCATGATGCATCCTGGTTGGAAACATGCGATGGAGGATGAAATTTCATCAATCTATAAAAATGGCACTTGGGAGATTGTCTCCCTGCCACATGATCGAAAAGCATTATCCACAAAGTGGGTGTTTCGAGTTAAGACAAATGCAGATGGATCACCTGCCAAGCTCAAGGCTCGACTTGTTGCCAGAGGATTTCAACAAAAGCCAGATCATGACTATTTTGAAACTTTCGCACGTGTTGTAAAATGGAATGCCCTCCGTAGCGTTGTTGCTCTAGCCGGGCACAATAGGTGGCCTATAATTCATCTTGATGTCAAAACCGCTTTCCTTAATAGTGACATTCATGAGGACATCTATGTTTCCCAACCACCTGGATTCTCTTCTTCTTTGTCCTCTCTTGTGTGTAAGTTGAAAAAGGCGCTTTATGGGCTAAAGCAAGCCCCGCAAGCCTGGTACACAAGAATGGACACCTACCTTCTCAGTCAAGGACTGGAGAAATCTCAGGCAGACTTCAATCTTTACTTTCACGAAACCAATGGCAAAATCACTCTTTTGCTTCTCTATGTAGATGATGTGTATCTCACCGGGAATGACACAGATCGCATAGCTCTCATCCGTGCAGACATCCAGCAGGAATTTGACATGTATGACTTAGGCCTTCTTTCATACAGTTTGGGCTTGGAATTTTTATTCCAACCACAAGGCATACTGGTTACTCAAAGGCAATACATCAGACAGTTATTGGAAGAATTTGGATTAGCTGAGAGCAAACCTGTGTCTACTCCAATGACCGAGAAGCTGAAGTTGATTCCAAACATGGAAGCTCCAGTAGTTGATTGCCATTAGTACCAACGGATGGTGGGGAAACTCATCTTTCTCACCCACACTCGCCCAGACATCTGTTTTGCAGTAAGCATGGTGAGCAGATTTATGGCCAAACCCCAAACTCCGCATCTACATGCAGTTAAACACATCTACCGTTACTTGCAAGGAACTATTGACCTTGCACTTCTGTACCGCCAGGGGGAGATTAGCACGTTACTTGGTTACACTGATGCAGACTGGGCCTCAAATACCTATGATCGAAAATCCACTACTGGATTTGTCTTCTTACTTAGAACTACTCCAATCACCTGGAACATTCGTAAGCAGCCGACTGTTGCTCTCTCATTTACAGAAAGTGAGTACATGGCGTTAACAGAAGGTGCGAAAGAAGCCACTTGGTTAAGGAGGTTGCTTGGAGAAATTCGAATGCAAAGTCTACAACAACCAACAACGATTGTTGGTGATGATCAGGGAAGTCTAAATCTCTCCCACAATCCGGTATTCCACGGTCGTACTAAACACATTGAAGTACGCCACCACTTTGTCAGAGAGAAAATAGCTTCAGGAGAAATCAAATTAGAATATGTACCAACTGCTAATCAATTGGCGGATATTCTGACTAAGGCGCTAGGGAAAACTAGCTTCATCAGAATTCGTAACCAACTGGGACTAGTGCCCACAGAACCACATATAGACAGAAGCAATTTTGAAATTAAGCAGTTTATTGAGATTATGGACCTCAGACACTGGCGTACTGATCACTGAGGCGCTGGTAGTAGTACAATTCACTATCCAATATGAGAGGTGGATAGGATTCCTTTTCTATGTACCAATCCCTAATCTGCTCTTCTCCCATACCTTCAGTCTCTTTCTTTCCCATGGGCATCAAAAGCTCATAAATTCTCATCTCATAGGCTAATCGCTCATCAGGAGTCATGCCTTCCCTACATCTGTTCCTGAACAGGTATCCCTTCAATCCGATATCAGGCGTCCACAAGAAAGTAAGCACCTTCCACTGTAGCGATCGCTCAATGAAACGTCTCCATGGAGAATTCAAGCTCCGGAGCACAAGCAGCTGTAACACTAAAGGAGACTCAATTGTCTTCGGCCATATGCAACTCTCAACTACTTCATCAGGCAAAGGCGAAATCAATTGTCCCAGTGGGCAACTCGGTGTAGCAACCTCTGTCTGTATCCTCCCTAGGGTACTTTGACTGCTCAAGGAAGAATGAATAAACCATAGCAAGGCACCATCGGCAAACCTCTTGATCTTCCACAACAAGTATTCAAGGAGGTAGAAGCTAAATCATACTACTTGCCATTTCAGTCTCTCAACGCCTAACAAAGCGATCTGATTGATCACCGACAACTCTCGGAGAAGCTCCATATCCAAAATGCGCTCTGAAACCTCAGCTCTAGGGTTACATAAGCGAGGGAGGGTGTTGGAAAAGTCAACTCGCCAGATGGCACCTAGCTGACGAAGCTGCCAGCCTGCCACTCAGCAGTTTCTCCTATTCTGATCACGAAAGGAGCATACAGTAGTAGTGCTACTTCCATCCTCTAAATTGGGATTGTAGATCCAGATTTGTAAGGGTAGCAAGCATTGAGAGTCTCGGTAGTCAGTATAAAGATATGTAAGCTTTTTGTGCAATTCATCTCTTCTCTTGGTCAATCAGACCTTATAATTCTTCATGATTTCGATGGTTTTATTGGTAGCAATAAGGCTTGGGTTTATAGATACCGGTAAGAGTGCATAGAGAGCATAGAGATAAGTTAGTTGGCATAAAAGAGTCGAAAGAGGGTTATATAAATACAGTATATAGTAGGGGCTCTTGGGCATGAGCTTTTACTTTTAGCTTTAACTTTTAGCTTTTGCTCTTTGATTTTACTTTTACTTTTACTTTTAACTTCTACTTTAACTTTTTAACTTTAATGTTTAATTTTTAACTTTTAGCTTTTAATTCTAGACTTAACCAATAGTTAATTGTGACACTTAGGGCAATAGTTTCACAACTTCCTTCCAAACATGTAATTCCGGCTTTCCTTATCATCCACCAAGTCTGGCTTCATTAAAGGAAGTGTTGATGATTCAAGCAAAGTCCTCGTCAGAAAGAGTAGATTTCAAAAAAACACCTCGTATGCCCAAATGAATTTGGATAAAATTTGAGTAAGTTATAACCAATTGAAATTGTCAATCATTGGTAGTTTTGTCTACTATCGGTGAAGTACCCAATTTGTATGTAGTTTTAGTTTTGGTTCGACTCGAGCTAAATTGTCATGGTTGGAAATATGTTGCAGCATGTGTTGGGACAAAGGGTAATTGCAGCATTCAAAAAGTTTCTTCGAATCCCATCTCTAGTGAATCCTATACCACTGGGCTATGGATGAAGGTGGCTTTCAAAAGGTGAAGATGGCTGAAGGCTATACTTGAATTTATACACAATATGTGCTTCAAGCTGGTATTGGTGTTGGGACTAATGGTTATACATG
The DNA here is from genome assembly GCA_037043015.1 of Bryum argenteum. Classification (NCBI taxonomy): domain Eukaryota; kingdom Viridiplantae; phylum Streptophyta; class Bryopsida; order Bryales; family Bryaceae; genus Bryum; species Bryum argenteum. The sequence continues at coordinate 10,122,910 of CM073323.1, read as the reverse complement.
AGACTTGTTTGGCGCTACAACTGAGTATATGAGCATGATGAGTCAGTGAAAATGTCCAACGTGTCACATTGACAATTACCTCATCAATGTCCAACGTGTCACATTGACAATTACCTCATCAATGTCCAACGTGTCACATTGACAATTACCTCATCAATCACGTGAGATAAGTATTAATCATCTTAAACTTAAAATTATTACATTTGAAATATCTTAACTAGAATGTAACTTACAATATCACCTATGATAGTAAAATTAGTATAGGAATCTCTTTATCATTCTTGAAATTGAGAATGAATATTAACCCCTAAACACCCCAGCCTATTTTTAGCAGAAAAGCACATTTCCATAGAAATTGTCATAGATGAAAATCAAGAGAAGTTATTTAAATCTCAACCGTACAAACTTGTAATAGACTTATCCAAGATCATGTGGACCAAAATTTGAGTCATGAGGCCTTATAGATCGGGAGATCATAACATATTAATATCAAAAACAAACTGCGAAATTTCATCATTTTCACTTTGCGGTGGAAATGCTACCAATATACCTATTGCAATGAAAAAATCACCAACTAGAAAGATGATCACCTTCATCTTAATAAGTCCTTTACCCAACAAAAATTCATCAAAAAAATTTCTTGGCTCAAATAAAAGCCATGCAATGGTAAAAACTACCGAACATTTTACAAAGGAAAAATACTCCAAAACTAGACCCTTTGCATTCAATTTCATGCCTTATCTTCAAAAAATCTTCGATCTTGTTAAGGTTTCTACCACTTAGACTAGACTCTAATTGGAGGCCATCCCAAAAAATTAAGTTGAAATCCAACGGTGGATGAGGGAGATATAGCTCCTCAAATATCATCCATTTTCTCACTTTTTATGTTGACAAAACATCATTGCAAATCCAATAGCAAAATCATTTGGATCAAAAAACTTCTCACTACAAAGTTTTTAAGAATCACCTTAAGATCATGACCATGAAAAAAATCATGAAAAACTATTTTTAATTTCACATAATTGGCTTGCAATGGTAATACATGCCCCATGCTTGGAAACCCAAAAACAAGAGTTGTCTTCACTACAGTGCATTCCATTAATTCATAATTTATTGTATGGGCTTGATAGTTTTACAACACAAACTAGACTTAATTTGGAACCTAATCCAAGTGATTTCATCCAAAACGGACCTTAGATGAAGAAGATATGGCTCTTCAAAGTTTCTAATGTACATCCAAAATGTCGTTTTTTGACATTGTGGGCGTTTAAGGGTTAACAATCATCTCATCCCCCAAATGGAACTTTCTTAAGAAATTTTGCCTTTGAAAGATAGTATCATAAACTTGGTTAGAGATAAGACTATAAGAGTTCCACATCAATGATGTTATCTCCTAAATTTTCTTGTGTGTTTTTGGAGCTTCAAACCTCAAGACTGCAATTTCTACCACTATACAATCTCCAGAGTGTGAAGCAAGTTTCTCAACTATTTTTAAGTTTTCCAACCATTTGGTCTTATAAAAAAAATCTATTTCTAGTCATTGGTCCAACAATAGACTATTGAAGTTAATCATTTGCAAGATCATAACATCCAAAGTTCTTACAAAAGTTTTTACTAAAATTTCCATAAACTTTAAAGCTTTCTCATATAAAGTTTAGAATTGGTAGATTTTTGACTTAGGACCCTTTGGAATTCAAAAAAGTGATTTAGATATGAACAAAATTCTAAAAAAACTTCAAAAAAATCTCGGAACATAGAAGTTTTTTTCTGTCGGCCTAGGGTGTAAAAACATTAAAAACTCAGAAACTGGAATTTGACTTTGCAAATTTTTTGCGCACACACCTTGTAGTATTATCAACACCCAGTAAATATCTCGGTCAAAAATATTAATTCTAATCCAAAAACCTAGGCTGCCCAAAATGGCAAAAGACCATATCAGACTGCAAGGATAGTTAGGGGTTAGGTAATGAGTGTAAGTCACATGATGGGTAGAAACAAAGCGTGTGCTTAGATGTGTTTCTTGGTGTCTATGCTAATTGCTTGTAAGCATATGTTTGATTAATTCTCTAAGGGATTTAAATATAAATTGATGTACATGTACAAATATTTAAGCTTATTGTTATAATCTTTGAAACTTTGTAATAAGAAAACATGTTCACCTTACATTAATGAATCATAACTTTGAAGTTATACATAACAAATTGTTATTAGAACTAAATGTTATGTTTACCTTCAAATTGTCCGAAGCTCTAAAAAACTATTGAGAATTTGTCTGAGACGTAAATATTGATTATTTGATGAAAGTAAATCCATAGTACCTCATTTGAGAAAATATGACTTTTATTTTTTGATCTCATGGAAGACTAATTGACTAGGTTCATTATGAACGTGATTACTTTGCCACAATTATGGTCAAATGAAGTAAAATATCAAAGCAATACTTTCCCAAGAATGAGCACACAAATACAAAGTAACTAACTTCATTCTCAAAAGCTTTGAACCAAATCCAATAATATCACCAACCCTTCTACAAAATTGGATTCGATAACAAGACTTGAAACTATTATCATGATTGACTAATGAACATCAAGTAGTTCCAAAGTCACTCATCAAAATAAGTTGTACTTACAAGAAACTTCAATTAACTTTACGGGTCAACCGTGGTATATTTACAAACTAAGGTTTTTATGGTACAACAATGATTTGTAAGGTTTAGGAACATATAATTCATGATATCAAGAGTGATATTGAAAATTTCTTCCTAAATTTGGAACTCAAAATATGATGACAAGTTTTCTTAAAAAGAAAAATTTGAATATGATATTTTAGGTGCCATTTTGCAATGTGCTTGTGTGAACTAAGAAGCTACCTTTTGCCATCTATTTGAGATTCTGAGACTACCAAACATGACTAAACTATCAGATTTTGTCATCTCATTTCCTTTAGCGAGTTTGTCTCAGTTTCTTCAAGCATTAGCCTTTGCTTCAGAGGTCTCAAATCTTCGACAAGCTTTTGGATGTCATACTAGTTCCCCGATCCACTTCAAGTGTAAGTTTCTCAAGAGAATTCAAGCATTTGTAGTTGCTTGAAAAGCCTCGAAATTTTCAATTAGCCTGACTGTGATTACTATTCTAGATTAAAGTATCAGCCGCCCCCATGGAACTCGAGTTCATCATCTCAGGTGCATGAGAATTCTAGCATCTTAGTACGTTGCAATTGAGCCCAAGATTGAAGCTCTAGAGAAGTGAGCCACTTTCATTCTCTTCAATTTTCTCTTCTCAGTAGTACTTCCAGTTACAAACGAAGGGCTAGTTTCAGTTGTCGTTGCCACTCTGGGCAAACTAGTTCGACCCAGCCTCTCCAGTTTTTTACCATCATCGGTGTTTTCAATTACAAAAGCAGGGCTCGTTTCATTCGTGTTTGCTACTCTGGGCAAACTCGTTCGACCCAGCCTCTCCAGCTTTTTCCCATCATCGGTGTTTCCAATTACAAGAGAAGGGCTCGTTTCATTTGTGTTTGCTACTCTTAGCAAGTGAGTGTGTCCGAGCCGCTCCAATTTGCTTGACATGCCACGTTCAGTTGTCGCGAGAGTCAACTGGATGCCTCCCAGTCGCTGTAGTTTCTCTACAATTGCAGCTTTCATGTTGGGCCTCGGATGAGACTCGATGCATAGTTCAGAGATGGTAGGCAAGTCCGGGACTCGGGACACACGTTTTAGTGTCCTGCGAGGTTGGTGCTGTTGATCAACCAAATCCATTTTTACAGGGTATTTTTCGTGTGATATATGGAAGCAACAGTGATTGAATCCGATTGTGCAATGCGCTGCACTTGATCCTTTTCGCTCTGAGGGGAGAGCGGAGAGCAAAGAGCAAGATGAGCTTGAGCGGAGAGAGTTGAAATGGGCAAATGACGTTGCGAGAGTCTCCTTATATACGAGGGCCTACTCTTTTACTTTACTTTGGCTACTATAGTTAACTGCCACTTACCAGAAACGTGTGGGGCAGTGGTCCACGGCCATGGCGGATGGATGAGGCACCATCTCATCCTCCCCCAATACCTCCAATTGTACATTCATCATCCCCATGACTTACGATCATCTGAGATTCGATGATTCTCATCCCCTTCATTCTCGATCATGCGGGATTCGATGGTTTCTGCACCGACGATCATCGGGTTTCATCCATTATCCGATCCTAGGTTGTCATCCACGGTCATCCCCGGTCCTTGGTTCGGGAAACTCGGGAAAGGCATGGGGCCGGGCATGCATGCTGTGGGCAGCGGGTGCGGAGCAACTTCAGGCCTACCCTGCCCCCGTTTAATTATAATTATCGTTTAATTGCTTGAAGGATAGTAACAATAATTTGGTTGGGAGATAAGGGTTTCACATCAATGATGTTAAGTATTGAGTGTAATTTACATGATGGGTAAAAATACTATAAAGTGTGTATTTGGATGAATTTCCTAGTTTTTATGCTAATTGTTTATAAGTAGGTTTATAATCAATTTTGTTAGGGATTCGGTTTATACATTTACAAGTACTGACACAACGTAGACATACTTGTAATAAATGAATTCCAATCATCCGGTTGTTGGTTATCCTTATTGTTTTCATTGGTTGGGATTTCCACATTGGGAAAGTCATTTTTGGATCAGAAAGGCTTCATATCTTCTTTGAGCTTCGTATCATTATAATCATAATCTCGTATCAAAATCCTCAACTTAAGATAGAATCGGAGTCTTAATTACTTGAAACGTTCGATTTCTAGTCAACATTGCGGGGCTCCTAGATTTTTATCAAGAAACGTTGGCACTCTTATTTGGGAGGTGGCTTTCATGCTTGTTTGTGTTATAATTATGATAATGTAATATTTACTTCTATTTGATATTCCACAATAGGAGATCAAGATGAACTTATATATATAGTTAGATACTTCTTTGATATAGTGAATAACTCAACAAGATATATATATATATATATATATATATATATATATATATATATATATATATATATATATATATATATATATATATATATATATATATTACAAAATTTTACTACATGTGAGAATGTACAATTATCCAAGAGTTCTTTAAGCATAGTACCATCTAATTAATATGAATACGATTGAATAAAGTAAGGGATAATTGTGTCTAGAGCTAATAAATTCCCATAGAAGAGGTTTCAAGGTTATCGTTGTCTTTATTAAAGAATTGTGCAATTCCTTTTCTACAGTTGAATCTTCCAAGCAATACTTTCTTTACCTATAGATTATTCTCTCGATCAAACAAATTGCCTATTATTATTTTCCACAAATGTTCTGGGACTATTTCCTTTGTCAAACATTTGCCACATAGTTTTTTCGTAGAACGTTCACCAGATAGTTTCTTTCTCAAATGGTCACTGATGAGCTTATTTGCGAACAAGATGGTACGGAATCTATCATTTTGTTTATATGCACAAGAAAGGTGCTAAATCCTACTCTTATAATTTCATAAGAACTTGTCATAGAATAAAAAAATTCATATCACATTGAGATAAACCATATAATTTAGCTTCAAGAAACTATAGGGGTAAAAAAAAAATTGTTATCACATTTTTGGAAGTAAACAATGATAAGTCATTAAAGGTAAATAGACATCATCAAATGAAGGAGATGAACCATCAGGATAATATTGAAAAGATTTGAGAATCCAATTCAATTAAAACGATACAACCATCGGTTCATAGCACATCAAAAAATTAGAGAGATATGCTTGTCGTCTATTGTGGAAAGTGCAGGGTTTGATGACCGAGAAGATGGTGTTGTTGAAAACCATACTCAACAATCTCCATTGACTCCTTGTCCTTGAGTTCCAGACGAATGAATGGTTCACCTACCATGACCTTGGGAAGGATTTGAAAAGGAATCTAAAAATCTAGCATACGATTTACATTAAGCATACATAAATTAGAGGAAAAAATGAAGACATAGAGGTAAGACCACACAAAAGGAATATACAACAACTTGACAAGGAACAAATGCAATAACGCCAATGCAAAAGAACAAGAACTTGAAACTTTTTTTCTTGATGCGTTGAGTATCTTTTCACTTATAAGAGAGTTGTTAGCTTTCCAAAAGACAACCCTCTTGGCTTAATTATGCAAAGAAACAAGAAGATAAATTTCTTCAAAAGTTTTATAAGGGCATAGGGTGCGAACACTCTCTAGAGGCAAAATACAAGATTTTTCTCACCTATCCATTTGCCTACCTAGTACATGTAATTCTCTTAAAAGACAATTTGTAGGGGCTACTAAAACAAAGACAACAAACAAGATTTCATAAAGAAATGTGATACTTATACGAAAAGTAGTCGAAGGTGACGTAAGCACCAATAGACAAACCGCAATAAATAAGGAGCGAAGATCATGTCATGGCAATCTTATCATTACGTACGGGTGGAGAGAGGATTGCTTATGGTTGTTTTCACAAAGCGGCCTTTTAACAAGTTTCACGCATTTAAGCTCCTCACGCGCAAGCCGCTATATTATGTTCGCACCCTTTCCGCTATATCGTGACCCAAATTCAAACTATTATGCTCAAGGAATCTCTTAATACAACCTTGGTACTCTTTTAGAAGATAAGGAATGGAATCAAAACAAAGATTGTATTATATATAAAAAAAATAAAAAAATTATATAAATATCACTCTTGTTTACATTATATCATTCATACTCCCGTTCATACTTTATATTTTGACCTCCAAAATCTGTAATGTGATATCATTTTTGAACTACCTTTAAGAAAGTTGAGGCGAGCCATTTTAATGGAATAACGCCATTTCTAGGAAACAGGAGTTTGTGGCAGTAGCAACTCGTGTGGGGTTTATAGCACTGTGTGGAGTTCATAGCATTGTGTGGGGTTTATGGCATATAGCATCGTTACATAAAAATATCGCTTCAACTTCCTAAACGGTTGTAGGGAAACTACGTGAAATTACAAAATTCAAGTGAGATATTACAAATACCATCAATAAGAGTGATACTACAAGCAATAATGTTTTTAAAGAATTAATTTGATGCAAAAGTATTATTGAGATGAAGGTGACCAACTAGGAGACGTTTTCAATGTAAGGATATGATTTGTATAAGAAATGAACGTAGTAGCTAGATTCTCAAGCTAGTTACTAGCGAAATAGTAGGGTCATATTATGATGAAAAATTCTCATTACAAATATTTGTTCTTCAATTTCATAGGGCATAGAGAATAGTGAATAATAGCTTTAATAGATTCTTGACCGGATAGGACTTGCTTAGCTATGTCCTTGCAGATTGCACAGTGTGTTGCAGGTGCTGCTCTTGGCCTGAACATCAGTTCCGTTAAAATGGTGTTATTTTGTTGAAATGGCATGCCTCAACTTTTTCAACCGTCGTTCAAAAACCACATGACATTACAAAATTTGGAGGTCATGATATTGAGTACAAATGCTATAACGTAAATAAAAGCAATATTCATAGAAAAAATATGATATTAGAGTGTATACCATGTGTAAGTACTCACATACAAGTTCTCGTAACAAAATGGCATTTGCAATAGTGCCATTTTAACGTGATTGAGAACTATGACAGTCGGTTGAGCGATAAAAACATGTATACGAGAAGTGCAATGTACTATCAACAATCACGACAAAAAGGTGGAAGTGCCTCTCATGTCAAATCTTTTTACCGCTCTAGCAATAGTTATGAATGAAAGAACCTCAATACATACTTCAGTTTCACAACACAAAGAAGAAAGAAATAATAACTTCAATTAAATACTAACTTGACGGACTATCTTTGCAGTAGGTGTTGGTATTGCTATAAAACCCCCAATTAAGCTAAAATAGTCCTATTTCACTAAAATGACATACTTCAACTTTCTAAACGACTGTCCAAAACCCACAAGACATTACACTATTTGGAGGTCATATTATAGAGCATATTTTAGATTATATATATGATAAGAGTGACATTACAAAAAATACTACGGTAATGTATACATACATATATATATATATATATATATATATATATATATATATATATATATATATATATATATACACGATATCATGTAAATAAGAGTGACATTACAAAAACACTATGGTAATATATAGTAAAATTTTATTCAAATACATAAATACAAATTTTGGTGTTACAATATAGTACTTGCAATAGAGTCATATTAACTAAATTGAGAATTATGACGGACGGTAAGGCCGCTCAAAATATTTATATAGAAAGTGCAATGTACAATTGACAATTTGAACAAAAGGTGGAACTCCAATACGGCGCCACAATCACTTCCTTCCAATCCCTAGGAGACAAGTGCAAGTAAAAGAGCTAGAAGTAGAGAGGTAATAGAAGTAGAAACCAAATGAATCCCACCGCATGGAGCCCATGAAGCCAATGCTTCAAGTCCTTGAGGCCATGGGATCTTTGCATTACAATCCTGACAACAATGATAACAATGTCAACAAGTATCTCAGTTTTCCCTTTCAAGATGATTCTACTGGTAAGCTAGTTTGTCAAAGGTGTTTTGATTTATGTTCTTTGTAATGTCAAAGGTTGACTAGGAACAAATCTTTTTGTTTGATGATCACCAATCCACGCATTGGTGAAATAAAGTCTTCACATGGCACACGAAAAAATTCGATAGGGACAATGTCTTTAGAACCAGTTTCAGTGTGCCAGTTTTCAAAGCGGGAAGAATGGTTCCTTTGGGAGTTTTAAATCCTTTGTTTGATATTGCCAAACAACATTATACACAAGTACCCTCCAATTTTGGAAAAAGATGATGACATAAAAACTCCTTTAGGATCTTCACACCCGAATTATCCACAAGGTATATTTATCATACACAGACATCTTTTTTTATGTAATTCTTGTCACTTGCGGATATATTCTAGTTGGTTCTAGCTTTATGTTTGGGAGGATAGAATGTGAATTTTAACTTTTCTAAATCTTATCATATTTGTGAACACATGCTTCAAACATGTATCCAAAAGTTGTGGTACACCCACACGATCTTGAACAACGCCCACAAAAATTAACTTCAACGACAACAACGATGGCAAGTATGAGAGGAAAACATCAACAATCGGCAACATTCCTCGCAACACATCAAGCAACACTAAAATGAGCAACCAGTGGCACTCGACAGCAAGCTACACTCGTATCAGCTCAATATCACAAAACACTAGTACGAGCTACTAGATAGTGTGAGTTTGATGTGATTGAGGGTGTCAATGGGAACTTGGATTTTATTGTCTTTTTCCCAGTTGTTTGAGTAGTGGTATACGCCCAACCACTCGAAGGGCTTTCCACAGTTACGAGAAAGCCTTCCATCCAAACATCAACCATCATCTTCCTAGATGGAGTTCTATTGCAAAGTGGCTTTCCCTTGGAAAACCGAGACCTTACAATAAGAAGGCCAATCGTCCACGTAAATGTCTCATTCCAAGGTGCAAGCGCACGATTAGTTTCCAATTCGAAGGGTACCGTCAACAAGTATCTCACTTTTCTGTCTCTAGATGATTCAACTCGTAAGCTAGTTTTTTAAAGGTGTTCATTTATGTTCTTTGTAATGTTCTCAAAAAGAAGAAGGTAATTGGACGCGTTGTTTCTTGTGTAGTTGCCTCTACAACTCGGAGTTCTCGCGGGACTAGGTAAGTTTAAACCCAACCTTCAAAAGAGCCAATGGAGCATGGAACCCATGAAGCCAATGCTTCAAGTCCTTGAGGCCATAGAGTCTTTGCATTACAATCTCGATGACAATGATAACAATGTCAACAACTATCTCACCTTTCTGTCTTTGGATGATTTAACTCGTAAGCTAGTTTTTCAAAGGTGTTCATTTATGTTCTTTGTAATGTTCTTAAAAGTAAGAAGGTGACTACGCGGGACTAGGTAAGTTCAAACCCAACCTTCAAAAGACTCCATCTTTGATATTATAATTACATGACGAAACCAATTGCTTTGTGGTTTTGATTGAGTTCGATCGTGCAATAGCTTAGTTGTATTTTGACGGTATACCTTCTTCATTTGATGCTACTTGTTTACCTTCAACAATGTGATACCAAATTGTTTTAACCCCATAGAACTATCCTAGACCTAAATTCTATGATTCATAAGAATGTATTGTGAACTTTTCTATTCCATGACAAATTTGATAAGATTATAAAAGTAGAATTTAGCACTTGACTTGTACATGAAATTGGAATCTTACATGTAGTACCGTTCAACAAAGAAAATATTCACGGAACGTTAAACAAAAAACCTTATTTAAACAGAGAACTTTATTTTGCATATGATCAATAACAAAACTAACTTGCAAATGTTCGTAAAAGAAAATAGTTGACGAATGTTGTACGAGGAAAGTATTGCCTTAATGCTTCACAATGAAATAATTGCACAAGTGTATCATAGAAAGGTGCTATATGTAGGATTCATACATTTTATTCTCTTTGATCGAACATTTAGGAAGAATTACCTCATATTGAAATACATAATAGACTTGAAGTATCATCGGAAGTTACCTTACAATATTGCAACTAAGTTTTTATCTTATCAAGCATGTATTTGTCATCTAAACCACACGGTTGTTCTATAAATCATAGTTGTCCTACAAAACAACATCGCCTATAAAACATTGTTGTTCCATGGAATATGGATCACTTACAAAACAACATAGTCTCATAAAACGTTTCTCTCCCATAGAATACGATTGGACCGAAAACCACAATTTTCTCACAATCCATGATTATCCTACAAAACACCATTGTTTCATAGATCATTAGAATTGTATAATTCAGTATGATTAGCCCATAAATTACGTTGTTCCATAAAGTACAATTCACCTATGAAACTTTGTTGTCCCAATAAACAGGGTTGTCCCATACACTATCATTGTCCCATGGAATACAATTGGCCGATAAACCACGGGTGTCCCATAAACCACCGTTGTCCCGTAAAATGCAGTTCTCTCATATAACATTATTGTCCATGAAATACGGTTGGCCCATAAAATACACTTGTTCCGTAACCCATATGTGACCCATAAAACAAAATTGTCCCATAAATCACCGTTATTCCATAATACACCATTTTGCAAAATAAAACACTTGTCACATAAAATACTATTGAATATCCTATTAAATACAGTTCTTTCATAAAAGGTAGTTGGTTTATAAAACAAAGATGACCTATACACACAAAATCTATAAGACAAAGTTGTCCATAAATCACCGTTGAATGTCCTATCAATCACCATTGTCCTATAAATTACCGTTGTCCCCTACCACACCATATTTCCGTAAAACACAATTGTCATATAAAATACTGTTGAATGTCCTATTGTACACACTTAGTTCATGAAACACATTTGCCTTGTAAAATGTCCTTCTCCTTTTAAAATACAATTGTTCCATGAAACATTGTTGTCTCATTGAATATATTTGGCCTATAACTACAGTTGTCCCATAAAATACAACTATCATGAAACCACAATTAGCTATGACATTGTTGTCCTATAAAACATATTTGCCCCATAATTTATCATTATCCTATATAACATTGTTATCCCCTAAGACACCGTTGCCCATAAACCATGTTAACCTATGAAACATTGTTGTTTCAAAAAGCATGTTTGTCTCATAAATCATCATTGTTTTACAAGACATCGTTGTCCTATAAAACACAGTTGACCCATAAACTACATTTATCCCATAGACCATAACTGATTTATGAAATAATTTTGTCCCTAAAACACATCTCATAAATCAAAACATTGTTGCCCATGAACCACATTTATTCCATAAACCATTGTTGACCTATGAAACAAGTTGTCACATAAACATGTTTGTTTCATAAATCACATTTATCACTTAGATCACCATTGTCTCATAAAACACTAATATTACATAAAACACCGTTGTGCCATAAAACCTCGCTCTCACATAAATCATCGTTGTGGACAACATTGTTGGGACAACACCGTTGTCTTCTAAAATCACTATTGTCTCATAAAATATGGAAATTCAACATTGACCGATTCTTATATTAAATGCAACATTGAATGCATATTTAACTTTAATTTTGTAGATTTTGGACATGAATTAACCCATATTTCTCAACTATCAAGTATAGAGTTGTTAGGTCAAGTCAATTCAATTACTTGGTTATCATGTAATAAAGCACAATAAACCAAACTTTTGTTGAAAGGACAATTATCTCATTGATCATATTATTGTATACATTGAAACTTTTCTTCTTAATTAATTTAAAAGTTAGTCCAACAACCATTCTCATATTTAATTGAAAAATTTATGATTTTTTGTTTTCCCTTAAACATACCTTCATTATATAGAACATTGTCTCACTAACCCCTTAACTGGGCCGACGGAGAACGACATTTTGAATGATTGCAACAACTTTGAAGAGCCATAACTTCTTCATTAGGAGTTCGATTAGGATGGATTCACTTGATTTGGATCCCAAATCAAGTCTAGCTTGAGTGGTGAATTTAATTGCAGAGTCGTTCAATGAACTATGAATAAATGGCATGAATTTGGTGAAGACAGTTCTTATTTTTGAGTTTTCAGACATGGGGCATGTTTTACCATGATGAGACAATTATGAGAAATCAAAAAGATGTTTTTGGAATTTTTTTTGTGGAGACATGATCTTAAGTTGAAGGCTAACATTTTCTTAGTTGGAAGATTTTTGATCCAAATAAGTTTGGTATTGGATTTACAATGATGATTCTTCAATGAAAAAAAGTGAAGAATGGATGATTTTTGAGGAGCTATATCTCCTACATCCATCGTTGGATTTTGACTTTATTTTTTTGGGATGTATTCCTATTAGAGTCTAGTTTTAGTGGTAAAAACCTTGACAAAAGCAAAGATGTAATGAATATGAGGCATAGATTTGAGGGTAAAGGGTTGAGATTTGGACTAATTTTACTTTGTGAATTTTTGGCAATCTTCACCATTGCAACTTCATTATTTGCACAAAGAATTTTTCTCAAGATTTTTTTTTGATCAAGGGTGTTATTGAGATGAAGGTAAACATCTTTGTAGTTGGTGATTTTTTGATTGCAGTAAGTATTTGGGTAGCATTTTCACTTTCAAAAGAATGCGTTTCTTTTTTCTACCAATGAGTCATACCATTTAGGGGTTAAACAACTAGACTATTTTCTCACTAAACAGATTTTTGTTGAAAGCAAACATAACTAGACTAAACAATTTTTACATTAAACATATTTTTGTTCCGATGAAAAATCTGACCAAAGCCGAAACGGACAGATTCTGTCCTCTGTCGACTTTAGGGGTTAGTAAGTTACCGTACAGTAACATATGCCTTGCTTGCCAAGGCAAGCCCCAAGACCGCCCACGGGAAGAAATCCCAGTCAAGAAGAAGGACGTATAACCGCGCCGGAAAGGGAGTTATGAATCGTGTCGGAGATGGAGACTGGTGGACGAATCACCACCGCTACATTCCGAAAGAGCCCATACGCAGCTCCAAACAGATGAACAGAAAATGATATATCATCCACAGAACGCATTCATCCCTGTTGTCGTCGTCGTCGTCCACCCTAAGCTTCCGAGGCCGCAATGATGGAATTGCTTCTCACTCGCTTGGAATTCATTGACATTTCGTATTTTCTCCGCCTGTTTGCAAGCCATGGCGGCCTCCGCGGCCCAGCTCTACTAGTTCATTCCCTCGAAGAAATTCGTTCTCTCATCCCCGTGAATGGACTTTGCCGCTCTGCCGCTCTCCGCCATGCTCTTAAGGTCAGCAATCTTCGCCCTCCTCTTCACCTTTAAAATTCAGCACACTCGACTTGCTTCACACGGTCATCGTTTTGGTTTTTGCGCGGATTTTTGTGATATGGTGTAAGGAGGTTCCTAATCTAAAAAAATTCTAAATTTTTATTTATGAGGTTCGAGCGCGCGGTGTTCTTCTAGCACTTGGTTTACTGTTGTTTTCATATTTTTATTTGGTGGCTGTGCCATAGTTTTTTCCTGCTAGAAATCGGGAATGTTTTTTAAAATCTTTCTCCCCCTTTAAGGTCAGTTAGCAATCACAGGATCGAGCGAGTATCTGTTGGTCGACGCGGTTTATTAAGAACTTCGAGAGGTTTGTATTCTAGTGGTATGTAAGGGCAGGACTTGAAATCTGATGATGTTGATCATTTTAAGATGCAGGGTTCAGGGGGGAGGGGCAGGGTTGAGCTCCCTACCCTGTCTTTCTTCCTTCCTTGATCCGAGGTAAGTAGCCCTGCACGTGTACACGTTATCCTCTCATTCGTTTTCTTGATGAAGATAACTCGAGGAATGACTCTTTTTGTAATGTTTGTGGTTTTTGTTGTGTTTCAGTTCGTGGATGACTTAGCTGAAGGTCCTTCTCAGATTTCAGCTTTTACAAGATAAATTCGATTCGTCGACAGGTAAGATTGCTGTTTGGCATTTAATCGGGTGTTTCTTTGCATCAGTCCATAGCTCCATTGTCATAATTTATTTGCACTATGATCAGCTTTCATATCTTCCCTATGTTTAGGAGTAGAACCGATTCACGTAGAAGGAGCAGATTTTACAAATCGAAAAATTGATATTTGACTAGGAGGAATGTTTTATACTTGGTTCTGTGTCTTGAAAGTGGGCTGAGTTGAAGCATCAAATGAGAACTTTTTGTGTGGTTGATACAATTGCAGCCAAATGCTTCGTGCGAAGCAGTTACTGCCTGTCATCAAGGCAAGGTCATGGATATTGGCTGGCACTTCTGCGGGGTCACGCACTGGTGATGGCACGTGCAACCCCCATGGCTTGTCTAATGCAGATGACCGAGACGAGCACGCCAAGAGAACTCCTCATGTACCACATGTGGGGCACGAGGTGTTGGGGCATTCTCCTCTTCACCCGACTGGGTTTCCTGCGGGAAGGCCACCCTTACACAACGTTTCCATTCCAGGAATCTACGTCAGGGACACCAGTGTGGAAGTCTCCGATGTTGGGAAAACGGCAGCTCATGTCACCATTGATCCCCAGGTCACACCGAAAGTCGGCTTTGCAGCCGTTCCAAGCTTATCTACTGACGAGGACGTGGTAACAAGCGGTCGCGGAGCGGGAAATAACAGTTACCGGTTGCCGCGCCAGCAGTCGACGAACTCATCGTCGAGAAGCAACTCATCTGCAGCAGTTGAGAGAGAAACTAGAGATGTTACTTCGGAGAGAGCGGTCACTGCAGCTAAACCAGTTCCTGTAGGTGCATCACAGCAGCAGCAGCAGCAGCAGCAGCAGCAGCAGCAGAGGACTGGGACGACTGATCAGGCAGCTGCTGGTCGTTTCAAAGCAGGTTGGCAGCCACGGTCAGGTGCTCAGTCGAAGTCGTCAGCCTTTCCGCCTCCTTCCCCAGTGCAGCCGTGGACACAGCACAATGGCTCTCCCTCGCCGAGGCATCTATCAGTCGGCACAGATGATGAGTTGCCAGCACCTCGCTCAAATAGCAAGGAGCGCTATAACTCTGGACGAAACGGGAACGGGGGCGGGCGACCTTTTACTGGTAGTCGGCGACAGTCGCACAAGGCTGCTGCGAATGGTGAGGTCGTAGACCACGTGTGCAACATTTTGCGACAGCTAAATTGGCGACCAGACACATTGGTGGCTCTATCTCATGTGAACAGGACACTCAGTGCATTCCACATCAACGAAGTTCTCAAGCATCAGAAAGAGTCAGGCTTGGCGTTGAAGTTCTTTGACTGGGCGAGGGGGCAAGATGGCTACAAGCATGATGTGTGCACGTACACCACCATGATTGGCATCCTAGGCCGCGCCCGAAATTTCGATGCATGCACTCAGTTGCTTCAGGAGATGCGGAGAGAAGGCTGCGAGCCCTGCGTTGTCACCTACAATCGACTTATTCATGCTTATGGTCGAGCCAATTACTTGGGTGAAGCAATGCGCATTTTTCATCAGATGCGGGAAGAAGGTTGTGCTCCTGATCGTGTCACATACTGCACCCTTGTAGATCTTCATTCCAAAGCTGGCTTCCACGACGTTGCCATGGAAATGTATCAGCAAATGCAGCAAGCCGGATTTCAACCAGACACTTTCACTTACAGGTACGAAACACATCACTTTTGGAATCATTCATTTTTGCTTCTTCGTTCACAGCTGATCACGTCCCTTCTATTGCGCAGTGTCATAATCCATTGCCTAGGCAAAGCCGGAAAAGTGAATGCAGCGCTGAAGCTGTTCGAAGAGATGGTGGAGCGTGGATGTCAACCAAGCTTAGTCACGTACAACATAATCATTGACATGCAAGCGAAATCAGGGAACCACGTTACAGCGATGAAACTATACAACGACATGCAAGAAGCAGGGTTTCACCCCGACATAGTTACATACAGTATAATGATGGAAGTTTTAGGTCACACGGGACATATAGAAGAAGCGGAGAACGTGTTCGAGGAAATGGAACTAGCTGGATTTGTACCCGATGCGCCGATCTACGGCGTGATGGTGGCCATGTGGGGGAAGGCAGGGAATGCAGATCGGGCGCGGGACTGGTATCAGAGAATGTTAGATTCAGGTTTAACACCGAATGTTCAAACCAGCAACTCTTTATTAGGAACGTATCTTCGGATGCATCAGTTCGAGTCGGCACGAGGCGTGCTGGAGACCATGAACGCATGGGGATTGATCCCAACGTTACAGACGCAGACGATTCTTTTGAGTTCCTGCACGGCGAGTGCACAGCACCAGCAAGTAGTCAGCCTCATGGCAAGCACCTTGCATCCGGTCTACGGCTTTGTGTGTACATTATTATCCCGGGAAGTTCCACCCCAGGAGCTGAAACACATTGTTCAGCAATTTTTTGACGGGTTACATGGGGAAGAGCACGATTGTAAGCGAGGCTTTACGGATTCGTTGATTGAGTTTCTTCACAACCTCGGCAGGAGACCTGAAGCAGGTTTGGTGTGGGAAGTGGGCCGGCAGCACGACTTGTACCCACAAGCAGTGAGGGAGAAGGGCAAGAATCAGTACTCCATCAACCTGCACGTCATGTCCATGGGGACAGCACTGGTGGCGCTCTCTCGAACTCTCTCTGGCTTCAGACAAACGATGCTTTACACCGGCGTTGCTCCTGAGCGAATCGAGATCATCACCGGATGGGGTAAGCACAGTCGAGTCACTGGGTCTTCGTTAGTTCGGCAAGCCGTGCAGAATCTATTGAACGCCCTCGGCTCTCCCTTCTATGTCGAAAACTCCAATGTGGGATGCTTTGTTAGTCATGGTAAACCCCTCTCCAATTGGCTTCATCAGCCGCATGTTGAGCACATGCTCTTGCTGTGAGCATGAGCGGGGTTCCATTTGAATAGCTTCTTAAATACTTTTTGTAGATCATTTGATTAGCTTTTTCTCAATACTTTTCGTAGTTCCATTCATCATCCCACTATTACTCTCACGAGACACATGTTCCCTTTTATATAAGGAATCCTATGTCATTCTTATCTTATCATGACGATGCTTGAGGCCAGAAACGCCTCAAATGTTATTCCGAAATGATGTTCTTACAGCTTATCGCCCATCACTCATTGATGAGTTCCGTCTGCTTGTGCATCCTTCTGCTGTCATGTAGTACAAGACAACGAATATCTCAAAATCAGTGTCGCTTTCCTGGATTCCTGATAATGAGCACAGTGCACCTTTGAGCTTCTGGATGTATAACATCCACAAAGTTCTCATCCCCTACCAACGCTTAAGTTGGTAGTCTTGAATCGATTCATTGACCACCATATTCTTAGTAAACGAATCATTTTACTTTTAACGTTGTATGAGAGTTCATTCTTATGTGCACGTTTTCAATCTTGTGCATGTCTTAAGTACATTCTGTACCCAGTGTTGAGTCGGTCCTGGTGGTCCTGAAGAATATTTACTCCACATGTCATTTATAAGTGACCTTGTTCCACTTGCTGGTTACTCCAACTCCATTCGTGGTCCTGCGAATCATTCTTCACATCTGGGTCCTAAAGAAATGGGTGCCCTGCAGATCCCTGCATGTCTTGGATAATCAAAGTCATTTTGGATCATTGGAGGCATTCAGCAAAATGGAATTTGCTTCCTACCCACCGCCACAGACCCAAAATTCCACATTCACGTATCTGCATGTGCATTACCGGTACAAAAGTTCCAATTATAAAGTAATCCACTCTGTCCAGGGAACAGGATTTGAAATGGGCGCAACCGTCAAGGGAACGACGCTCCCATTACGTTCCCTATTGTGCGCGAGGCTGAGGCAGGTATCCTGGTGCTTCTCCTCCGGGTGCCATTGCAAGCAGATTCGGATTCTTCGGCGTCAATCGCCAATAACGATTGCCTCGTTCTTGCCGACGCAATTGTAGCCTCGTCATTTCCTCGCGCTCGTTTTCTTCTTCAATTCGAGCCATTCACGGGAAAATTCGCTGCTGACTCGCGTTTTCTTGGTGGCAGTTGCGCCCGGTCGACTGCCGGTTACCCAGGGACTCATCCCATAGTTGCTATCGTAGTTGTTGCAGGTTTAAACCCGGTATATAAATTACGGAAGGCCGTTTTTCTTTGGAAAATTTCGTTTGGATCGGTTTCAAATTCGAGGTCCTTTCTTGTGCGTGGGAGCCAAGAAAGGAAAGGGAGTGAATTACGTGCGAGGGAGGACGGGGCATTGTTTTTGTGTTGAGTAATTGGTCAGCTGCTGCTGCTGGTAGGGTTCGTTAGATGCTGGAGTCTTAGCTGGTTAGCAAGGAAAGAAAGGGAAAGCTGGAGACTGAAACGATGAGTAGCAGAGCTGGTTCGGAAGGTGGAGGTGGAGCGGCTGATACTGCCAAGCGTACTTCGATGTCGTCGCAAAAGAGTGTCCGTTCCGGTACTACCACTGCTCCCTCTACTGGCCAGAAGAAATCTTCTCAAGGCAATGGCGCAGTTCTTACCCGCAAGCCTTCCAGATCCGTGTACGTTCTTTCTTGGACACTCTTGCATTGGAAATTAAAGCTCAATTGCTCTCCTACCATTTCATTACAGAGTGAGAAATTTGCAAGAAAATTTCATTGTGTAACTGGAAGCAGCTCTGGAATGAGCATTTTTTTCTTTAGCAGTTATGGCACAGCGTGTTGCCTGTGCCTTCTTGAGCTTCCAGTTGCAAATTTCTGATAGTGCTACATGCAATCGCATTATTTTCCTATAGCACAATTATTGTTGATATATCGGCTTTCAGAAAGTGAAAGATTGAAGTTCATAATTGCGACAGTTCATGTGTTATCTTAATGCAAATTACTGGAGTGCACGGTTTTCGGTCCGTGGGGACTTTGAAATATTATGTCCAAGCTCACGATTGATTCAACAACTTTACTAGTCGTGGTGCCAGTGCTCTGTAATCGAGGTGTAACATGTATACATCAAGTGGATATACTAAAAGCGCATTTTCTTCGCTTCTTCGAAAATCTGTTTCGTGTGATACCTGAGTTTTGAACTTTTGCTGAGTTAGAGTTTCAGTTTCTCTATTGTGTTATCGAGTACATGAACGCTATCGTGTCTGTTCGTACAGTCCTCCAGGGGAACGGACAGTGAAGCGTTTGAGGCTGTCAAAGGCTCTCACCATTCCTGATGGCACAACTGTGGCCGATGCATGTCGGCGGATGGCCACTCGACGGGTGGACGCTGCATTGCTTACGGATTCTAGTGCGCTCCTTTGTGGCATCATTACAGACAAGGTGAACTTTGTCAACTTAGTCATATTTTCATGGTCTTCCTCGCTGTTGTTTTTGTGGAAAACGGGTATTGTATCGTTCTGAATTGCGCCTGGACGTAAGCTTGGATCAAGGCTGCTGTTACTCATGCGTTTGCAAATAGACACTGATTGCCCTGTGCGTCAGGAACAGCAAGAGTGGCACCTAAACCTGCTTTAATTTGTGTAATTTGTGTAATTTGTGTTTGATTGGGCTCGAGTTTTGAGTAAATAATCTGTATTGCAGGATGTAGCCACCAGGGTCATTGCAGAAGGGTTGAAGCCTCATGAGACGTCGGTCTCGAAGGTGATGACGAGGAATCCTATTTTTGTGATGGGCGATACTCTAGCCGTGGAAGCTTTACAGAAGATGGTTCAAGGTGCAGTAATTTTTTCTAGCCTTAGCCTTGTCGTCTTATGCTGTGCAGCTTTCACATGTAATTTGCATTTTAGTTTAAAATTTCCATGCCTTACAAGTCTTTTATAGTTTCCTGATTTATCGTGTTATTGTGGTTGTACATATTTCTTTTTAGTGTATTGACTTGCTTAACGCCTGTGGAGTCAGTATGGTTGGTCCAATCACATGCTTTGGTTCACGAAAAGGTCTGACAAGTTCAGGTGAATGCTGAATCCTCTCAGGCAAATTCAGGCACTTGCCTGTAGTGGAGGGTGGGGAGGTTGTAGCTCTATTGGATATCACGAAGTGTCTCTATGATGCTATTGCTCGCATGGAGCGGGCTGCTGAGAAGGGTAATGCCATCGCAGCTGCTGTGGAGTCTGTTGAGCGTGAGTGGAGCGTCAAGGGCTCTGGTGCGTGAATGATTGATCTACTTCTTTGATTACATTATGTCATGAGTTTCATTCTCCAAGTTTCTTTGCGATCCAGCTAAATTAGGCCAAAACTGAGTAATTAGACGATCCAGAAATAATGTCTTAACATCTTACGCATTTACGGGGAAGGTGTGACTTATCGACTTGTTCAGATAAATCCAATTTTATTGAGAATTTGCGCGATCGGATGTTCAGGCCTACGCTGGGATCCTTGATTGCGGAAGGAACAAAGTAAGCCTTCTTGCAGCCTAGTATTTCATGTGATGTCTGCATATGCATACTTGCAAATCTTAGAGGAGGGGATGTTATGCTCTCAGAGTCTTGGAGCTCTCTCTCAGAATGATGCTTTTGACAGAATGCCCACGTGTTCGCCATCTGATACTGTCACGCTTGCGACCAAGATTATGAAAGAGCAAAGAATGAACTCAGTTATTATCACTTCTTCAAACAACAAACCCATCGGAATCGTCACGTAAGTGCTTCTTTACCCCGTCTCTCTGGTAGTTCATGAAGAACTCAAATATCTCCTGCTGATGATACAAAGTTGATTTAGAAATTCTCCAATCTCAGAGGCTGTTTTGGCACTTCGTCTTCTATACTCTACGAAGTCGTGTGCTAGCACAGTTTGGTTGAGTTATGAGACGAGTATATTCCAATGTGGTGGGTATTCTTTTGGAATCTTGAAATTTGGCCTTCCCGGCATGTTCCATATTACCCTGTGGTGTGCATTTCGATATAGAGTTGTATGTCATAAACTGACACAACATTGTGAAATTGATGTTTACAGCTCCAAGGATGTCTTGATGAGAGTAGTTGCCCAAGGTTTAAATCCTGAAACCACTACTTTGGAAAAGGTGCGAATACCTAGACAATGTCTAACATGACTTAGTTTGTACTTTTCACTAGTTTATCCTTCTGATGAGAGGACCTGAATAGTCAGACGGTTGAGTTATACCTTGGGAGGCGTGTGCAGGTGATGACGCCCAATCCTGAGTGTGCTGGTTTGGACACTACTCTTGTGGATGCTTTACATACTATGCACGACGGAAAATTCCTCCATCTCCCTGTTACGGATCGTGGTGAGTATGATGCTTTCTCCTTTTGCATTTTGAGGTGTAAATGCGGTCGTTTGAAACGTGATAAGATGCCCTCATCTTTTATCTCGAGAAACATATAGAAACAGCGAGCATTTTATCGTAATGGTAACAATTTACACCGAGTACGTATTGCCCTGGTGCAGATGGATATGTGGTGGCTTGCGTGGATGTCTTACAGCTCACGCATGGAGCCGTTGCTACTGTAAGTTTCGGCGTTGTTCTCAGATTCTTTAGAGTATATCCTTCCGATTGAAGAATCAATGCATGGACTCTTCATCAGTTCTGTATGATGATGGCTTGGATCAATTTTTACTCTTCAAAGTTCAAGTGCTCGATTCAAGAAGAGAAATTGTGATTTTCAGGTTGGAGGCGCTGTTGGTGGAGGTCAAGATATGGCCACCACAATGCTGCAAAAGTTTTGGGATTCTGCCTTAGCTTTGGAACCAGCCGAAGATGAATCTGACTCTCGCAGGCAAGCTTGTCCTCACATTCTTTAGCCTCTTCATTGATATCAAGTCCTGAAGATCTAGGAAGCCCATTGCGACCAATTGTAGTTTCCCACATTATACTTACTTCTTCACGGCATTGGAGTTGTCATAGCGTACACTTTATAACTTAAGTGTAGTCTAAAAACTTGTTGTATGAGCTTCTGTACTTTATATAACGGTGACGTATGTATACCACCCATGGGACATTTAGGGAGTGTTAGGTAGGCTCAGTTCAACTCAGGTCTTCATGGTGACGTATGTATACCACTCATGGGACATTTAGGAGTGTTAGGTAGGCTCAGTTCAACTCAGGTCATTATGATGACAATGGCGCTTTCAATGTATCTGCAGTGATATATCTGCACGACAATCTGACGTTTACTCGGAGAGACAGACCAATTATCCATCGTTTGGACTTGGCAACACTTTTGCTTTCAAATTAAAAGTCCCTGGTTCTGATGGCAAGGTTGGCCATTATCGGTTCAATTGTGGTAAGTTCAACGTACCAGCAAATTCATCATTGCAAGTACCTTGTGACATTGAAGTGGATGGGATAGGCAACGTGTTGTAACTGATCATTCAGATCATTCCTCAGGTGTTTTGAATTAACATCCCCAGGTTGTGAGAGTTTGACCGAACTTATGTCTACAATCGTACAACGTGTCGGTGACGAGATAGATCGTACTCATCTACCTCGACTTATGGTACGTTGAACTTTTTCAGTATGCTTTTCAACTATCGGCAGCTTTTCTTGTTGAGTGCTGCAATCGAGATCGACAGCCTTCTATTCCATGAAGGCGAGATACGTGGTCACTCTTTTGCTGTGCAGTATATTGATGATGAAGATGATAAAGTGTTACTTGCTACCGACTCCGACCTTGTAGCTGCTGTCAATTTTGCCCGGATTAGTGGGTGGAAGGTGAGGTTCAAGCTTGTCAAATTAGAAAGTGAGGGGATTGCGTGGAATGTTGGGAGTGACGAGGGGTTTTGATGTTCAGGCATTGACGTTACATCTGGAAGAAACGTCCGCACCTCGAAATAGAAAGACTACCTCGTTGAAAAAATCGTCTCCAGCAGTAAAGAACAGCGAGGGCTGGTCCACCGTGCATACAACACTTGTTGCTTGCACATTTGCGGTTGTTGCAGTTAGTGTTGTTCTATATCTCCGACGTTCGAACTCCTGAAAATACTCATTATGCAAAACGAGGTGTGCATTGTATGAGATGGTAAGCATAGATAGGCGAGGATGACGGTTTTTGATCGGTAAGCAACTGATTTCCCAACCTCTGACTTATCAGGGCTTGAAGCTAAGACACTTCTACTTTCATCATGTTTTAGTAGCAGTGAGGGTTTTAGGTTCTTCTTAGACTTGTGAGTGCTCGTCTTCTCTACAATCGAAGGTTCATTTATTTTGTACTTTTAAATGTAATCAGTGCTTTCCATGCTGTTGATCTATGGGTGGTATGTATAGCAATGTTTTTATAAGTGCATAAGCAAGTGGATTTCATTCTTTACTTGATAAGTTTTATAAGTTTGTATTGAAATTTTCCTGTAATATACAGTATACTCTTGTTTTCATAACCTTAGAATCATGCTTCTTGGGGGTCAAATGGGGACCACTTTGAAATGTCTAGCAGCTGAACATTTCTTGGCCCTGTCATAATCCTGTAAGAGCCTTCCTGGCAGTAACGGGTTTCTAGGACTGCCATGCATGGAAATTGAATACCTAGATTGAGAACTATATTACTTTCAGAGACGCCAATTGTTTTGTAAATTCCTTCTGTTTCTAGAGATAATCATAATTGCAGTTGGAAAGGAATATTAAGTCGTAAGCAGGTATGTCAAAGTGACAAATTTGAATTCAATATAATCATAAGTTTTCAATGTCGTTGGTTGTAAATTGTTAAATTAGTTGGCATTGAAGTGCCAAATTGACCATGGAGATTCATCATAAATGCATCAATGAGTTTTTGTATGGAAGTGTACAATTCTCTTGATAAACATTTTGAACAAAACATTAGTCGTGGTTCAGTTGTGGAAAATAAAATAAATTATCAATTTTATTAGATTGGAAAAATATCAAGTATCAACATTCTATATTTCAAGATAAATATTAGGAAAACATACACCATTGGGATTCTCCGTCATTTGAAAAATTTCTTCTTTCTTGTGTAAATGTTTCCTTGATCTCTGGCTAGTAGACAAAAATGACATAACCAAATATTATAGATTTTGCATGCATTCAGGAAGATACAATCATTTGTAGCTACAACAAACCTGTCCAAAAGTACTAGCATCTGTTTGGTCGCAATTTAACTCTCTAGTTAGTGCACTTCACCACGAAAAAAACACAAACTAACACGCCTCTACTACTCTAATACCACTTCGAAATCGTGGGATTATGTAAGTATCATCGAAACAGTTGATGATCTGCTATTCATTTCTAATTAAAACTATATTAGTTACCTCATGCTAATAAACCTATTATCATTATATTATTCTCTTGTAGGGACTTCCTATTATGCAAAGTATATAGTATAGTTCCTAACAAGTCTTGGAAGTGTCTAACCATTTTTGAACACTACTACATGTGTGCTAACGAATCCACAACTCTAGTGATGGCTCCTCAGGACTCAAGTATGATTGCTTCAATAAGTGAATTATGATCTCTTTAATGAGTGGATTATAATTTCTTCATTGAGTGAATTATGATTACTTCAATGAAAGCATCCAATGATCACCATAACTAAACAAAAACGATTAAGAAATACAAAGATGAGTAAGGAGAAAAAATTGCTCAATGCCAATCTTCTCAAAGTGCCAAAGAATCTCATGACAACTGTGAGTCCCTACTTAACACTTTACTTCCGTAAGAGTTTTATAGGGAAGTTGTGGTTCCATGGCGATAGAATATTATTTGTATAAAAGTTCCAACAAAAATGAGCTCATGATATTTTACCCAATTATAATCTCTTTAATGAGTGGATTATAATTTCTTCATTGAGTGAATTATTTTCAATCAAGAAACGAAGAAATACAAATCACATATGATGCCTCCATCCATTAACTCCAATTTGAGGGGTTGATTCATGGAGTGCACCATTGCCTACAATGAAACATTAGTAGTGTCGGTGTCATTAGCAATCACTACTAGGAAACAATTGAAATATGATTAGAAATGTTTAATTAGAATGACTTTATCAAGTTTTGTGATTATTTAGTGGCATGTTACTTATCTTAGTCAATCTTGATTAGGATTAGTTACATGTGACAAAACTTAGTCACAAGTTTTGATAAAATCTAGTCATATCGGACAATGTTTAACATATTTTAATTGTTTCCGTAGTAATGAAACCCACACTCTCAATAAGGCTTCACGTTGTGCCAACAAGTTTTTGTACCATACTCTCGTAAGACAACCAATATGCCTAAAAAAAAAAACCAATACGCGGGTGGATGATGTAAGTTACTGGTTTTTATTGAGCAATCCCTTGCCTCTTATGAATTGTCGTATACGTGCACGTTTACAATACAAGTATACAGTAAAAAAATATAAACAATCTCCATTCAACAATCTACAGTCAAATCACACCAGGCTTGTAGGCCTGCGAACCAAAAAGTAAGGCAAACTACTCAAAATTGACATGTAAACAATAATGGCCCACTAGATTCAACTACATACAAGGTAGATAACTACCTAAGGATTTGAAGTTCGCTTTCCATTTTACTCCTATTAAACATTGTAGTGTAAGTCATTAGAACAACACCTACAAGTACAACTTCGAAATTCCATAACTTTTTTGTAAAATCCCAAGACTAACGATTCAAGCTTTTGCTTACTTTGCCCATAACAGCAAGCACCTACAAGTTCAACTTCAAGGTTTCATAAGTTTCTAAAAAATATCAAAGATAACAATTCCATTGATCCAAAATTTCACTTACTTTACCCATGCACATAAACTAAGGCCCACTTAATACACATGCTGGGGCCGACTGAAGAGCAGGCCGGATTCAACGGCCAGAGTTCGGGCCGGGGTAAACCTTGTCCCAAATGCATCATTAAGGCCCGAACATTTTGGCGCCAAAATTGTGCCACATAGGATAAATTGAAGTTCCGATCATACCATAGTATAAAGCCCTTGGGTCCGATTTGAAAGAATCGAGCCATCCTATTGGCTGAAATTTAAAGAATTTGGGTCGGCCCTTAATTCAGCCCCAAGTATAAAGTGGCCCTAACTTCAATACAAAAATTAGTGCCATTATTGAGAAGTCCACATTTAAAGTGCACTAGAAATGTCATGAAATATTTGGGGGAGAAACGACGACCACCAATTGACGAACCCCATTCACACGGAGAGTCCCCCTTCCCCACCAACCCAAGAGCTTCCCGTCCCCCCTCTGCTGTTGCTTCGAAGGAGAAACCGAAGTCGCAGGCCTCGTTCGCATCGCCATTGCCATCGCCAGCACCTTCGATCC
Source organism: Bryum argenteum (assembly GCA_037043015.1). Lineage (NCBI taxonomy): Eukaryota > Viridiplantae > Streptophyta > Bryopsida > Bryales > Bryaceae > Bryum > Bryum argenteum. The sequence goes on along the minus strand of CM073323.1, from coordinate 10,096,238 downwards.
CTCCCCTGCCCTTCCCCTCCCCATGCCTCCCACTCATCACATTGTCATCTCCACATTGCCATCCCCGCACACTCTCACTCTCATCCATCAATTCTTCTTGCTCCTTCGCCAATTTGAAAAAGGCTCGCGCTCAATTCTCACTTCAATTAGTCTCCTCCCTGTGATCGGATAGTAATTCGTTGCTATGGCGTGCATCCCTCCACCAAAAAGCGCTGCTCATCGGCCCTCCACGTCCTCTTCTCCTTCGTACCTCCGTCCATCGTCCGGTACGTTTCGAATTCTCTCTTGAGTCTTTTTTCCAGGCTGTAGTTGAATTCTATCATCCTTTAGGTTACGACATTGCGCTGACGGCTGAAGAGTATTATAGATTTTTTGCGGCACTACATGCTCAATTTCACGAGATCGTAACGAGTTTCTATATCCAATCTAATGCTCATTGTGTACTTAAACCACGTCGCTGTGGATCATTAATCGCTTAGCTGAAAGTGAAACTATATTCTAAGATTGAAAGAGGAGTAGGATTGTTTTGAAGTACTGCTCATTGTGCATGAAATCGTTGTGGATCATTAATCGCTTAGCTGATGGTGAAATTCAGTCGTAATTAAGAGTAGGATAGATTTTTTTTAAAGTATCATATGCTCAATTTCGGTACGTTCTCATTTTTAATCTAGTACCGATTTTGAAATCGGTATGGATCATAAATCGCTCATAGCTGACGATGAGATTTAGTTGTAAAGAAAATTAGGATAGATTGTTTTTTTAGCATCGTGTGCTTAATCTCGCGAGCTTCAATGTATCAATCTACTACTCAATGTGCACGATTTTGATATCGTTATAAATCATTAATCTGACGGTGAATATAAACTGTAAAGAAGATTGAAGAGGAATAGGATCGTTGTGAGTACTACTCATTGTGCATGATTTTGAAATCATTATGGATCATAAGTCGTGGTTAACTAAGTTTCAAAGTAGAAAAGAATAGGTGTTTTCTAAGTATCACGTGAGCACTGAAACGAGCTTCTATACATCCTCGTATCTAATCTACTCATCGTGCACGATTTTGGAATTGCTGCGGATCATAACACGCTTAGCTGGCGGTAGAAGTAATTCTCAAAGAAGAATTGGATAGACTGTTCTTGGTATCATTTACGCAATGAAACGAGCATCTACACATCCTCGTATTCAACCTACTTCTCATTGTGCACGGTTTTTGAAATCGCTTGGCTGACGGTAGTACGAAATTTCAAAGAATAGTAGACTAGACTGTTCTAAGTCGGCACTCTGAATTCTGAATTATGCCTTGAAGGTTCACAGTATGATTCTAAGTTGGCAGTAAGTGGCGTTGCTAAAAATTTCCGTAAGTAATTCTGATTCTGGACTGAACAATGAGATACGTGATTTACTAGGTGGCGATGAAAGAGTCTCTATCAGGCGCAAATCACCTTTAGGATGCCGAGCTGTTATGTCAGCTGAGAACAGGTGACATTGGTGATGAGAGAGAGACCTTCTTTTCGTTGAAACCTCCAAATGTAGCATTCACTTTTCTATCACTAACAGCAGATTAAGTAAACAGGGACGCCGTCTCGGTTGCATCACCTAAACCAGTCGGGAGCCATCCATCGAGGTTCGCCTTCTGAACTCATATGGAGTCTTTACTGATGCTGGTGATGTAGATTTTGATACTAATTATACTTCCGAGGATTTTGAATGGTTATTGGATGGAGATTAATTGCAGGCGAGTGGGAAGGGGCTCGAGGTTGGTGGGATCAGGGTCAGCGGTTCCGAAGAAAGTGATCAGCAATGAGGATCTCTCCAAATTCGTGGACACTTCCGATGAATGGATCTCGGTGCGAACAGGAATTCGCAATCGTCGAGTCCTTGGAGGCGAGAATCATCTTCCCTCTCATTAATCATTCCTCGATCGACACAATGAGCACATATCATCGTTCTATACTAATTTGGAAAAAATATGCAGAAGAGGAGTCGCTCACATCTTTGTCGGTGGAGGCTTCGAGGAAGGCCCTCGAAATGGCTGAAGTAAAACCAGAGGAAGTTGATCTCTTGTTGCTCTGCACATCGACTCCAGATGATTTGTTTGGCAGTGCTCCTCAGGTATGATTTTCTACCCAGAGTTGGCATCTCTGCGCACTTAACGACTGTCGGACTTTTAGATGTTAGACCAGAAATGGTTCAAAGGTGGATTGGAAGTCAGACTTTTTGAAGAAGAATAATTCCTTCATGGTGCAGCACTGCTTGGATCTCACGATGTCAAGTTGAAGTTAAATCACTAAACATCACATAGAAATGAAGAAATGAAAAACACCACCTGGCTTCTTTTCCTGAATCTGTTCAAATGATTTTACACTTTGAGCTTTGTTATGTACTTAATGGATTATCCCATCATCCTTCCTATGATGTAAAGAGTGTTTGTTTGTGGGACAAAGTGCAGATTGCTGTAGCATTGTGTACTTTGTACTCATTCGTATTCAACCACTTTATTGTATATGAATGTTCGTTCGTACTTGATGGTTCTCAATTGTTTGAGTACAATTGGTACCTACAACTCGTTTTTGAGATGTTTTGCGTTGCGGTTTTCAGGTGCAGAAGTTGCTGGGATGTCATAATGCTTTGGCCTTCGATTTGACGGCGGCATGCAGCGGTTTCGTATTGGGTCTTGTGACGGCCACTCGCTTCATTAGAGGCACTTTCACTTTCCAATCTCCTAACGCATTCTGGGCCTTCGTCAACTGTTGCTGTTGCTGTTTTCAATACCACAGGGTTGCTGTTTGAATATTTAATAGAGTTCACGTGCAGGAGGGGGTTATACGAACGTACTCGTAGTGGGTGCTGATGCCCTTTCGAGATACGTGGATTGGACGGACAGAGGGACATGTATTCTCTTTGGTGACGCCTCTGGAGCGCTACTTTTGCAGGTCAGTGATACTCACGAGATATAAATGAATTTCGTTGACGTCTTTCTCAGTAATGTGAAATTCTACCAACTATTTTTTGCAGGTCTTTGATACTCGTGACTTCAATGAATTTCGTTGACGATTATCCTCAGTAATGTGATATGCTACCCACTTTTGTGTGGCTTTTTGACGAGGGGTAGCTTTTGTTTTGAAACAGGCAGCAACTGATGATCAGGACAGCTTGCTTGGCTTTGACTTACGAAGTGATGGAAATGGAGACAAGTGAGTTCAGACTTTTGCTCATTTCTTACTAGTTTCCGAGGCTCAGTGTCTCCCTTTTCTTTTTCTTCCTTTTTGTCGTTGATTTCGACTGCGAGTGGATGTTTGGGGTCTGAACAGTGACGCGAACTGCAGGCATTTGCATGTGAAGGTGGATGCGGTAGCGGATCCGTCACCGAGCGAGACAAATGGGTCCGCCGTCTTCAGGAAACCGAGCAGGGCGACTTATGAATGTCTCCAAATGAACGGCAAAGAGGTGTTCAAGTTCGCTGTACGCGCTGTGCCGCAGGTCGTGGAAGGAGCATTGCACGAAGCGGGCCTCACGGGAGAGAATATAGATTGGTTGCTCCTGCACCAGGTAGCGCAACAAGCTCCTCATTCACCTACAATAATTCATCTCAACCCCATGTCAAAATGGCACATGCAATAAGGTTTCCTGCAGTTTGTACCACATTAAAAAAGTTTTAAAAAGATTACGTAGCCTATGGCGACAGTGAACAGTTAATTGGTCAAGATCTGACACACAGAAGTGCAACCAATATCAATCAACATGACAAACTGGGACAAACTGGCACAGTAATATGTAGCGATTTGATTTCTTGCAGTTGGGTGCGACATTCTTCTGCTTTGAATGATGCGGGGGTTTGTATGCAGGCGAACCAGAGGATTTTGGATTCTGTTTCGAACAGGTTACAAATACCATCATCGAAAGTGATATCAAATCTTGCCAATTACGGGAACACGAGCGCAGCGTCCATACCGCTGGCGTTGGATGAGGCAGTGCGGAGCGGGCAGGTGAAGGTGGGCGATATCGTAGCCACAGCTGGATTCGGCGCTGGCCTCACATGGGGATCAGCCATTGTGAGGTGGGGCTAGAACTCTATTTCCATAACCTGATTCTTGCATGGCAATTGATTCTGTTGCCAAATTGACTAACGTAAAGCAATGTCGGTGAGGTTTTTTTCGTGGCCTCACAGAAGATTTTAAGTATCACAGAAATTAAAGAATATGGGATACATCTAATTGCAAGGAAATCTGTTTTTTTTTTTTTTCAATGTAATTTTTTACACAATGCAGAGCTCATAGGATGGGGCTGCTTAGTAGCCGAGCCCCCTATATCATGTGTCAGTAGCCCAGAGTGTTCAGTAAGTAGCGGCAAGTGCTCTCTAATTCTGTATTTTATGAGGAAAAATGATGTGATATCTAGTGAAAGTTGAAGGTGGTAATGTTCTGAAATAAGTAAAAGCGTGGTTTCAAGTACTGAGGCTCAGATTGTTGACTGATGTGCGGTCAGTTTTAGGATTCGGCACCGAAGATCTCCTTAAGACTTTAGTTCATGTTGAATCGTTTAGACTGATTGTCGATTAATCCTTAGCTCTGGCTTTTTAAGCAGGTTGCATCTATGTTTCTGTCAATTCTGACAGTTGTTTACCCTCATTAGTTTCTTGAATATCAAATTTTTGCTAATCTAGAGGGGTCATTTTAGGCATGGTTGTATTGATCAACTTTGAAGGGATTTAGCTTTCCAATGAGACATGTCAAATCTAGAAGGAACCGACCTGCTCAACATTTTACTCCTTCAGCATGGAGACTTTGAGCCATTCCTTCAGCATACGGTATCCTATCTGTCTCCTGCTGCGAAAGAAAGAAATTTGTAGTATGTGATATTTTTTGGTATCCTGTTGTAGACACAAGATGCTACTGTCAGTACATCGGAAGAATGCGAGTAAGCTGCCGCAGTACTGCAATAGTACTGCCGCAAGAAGTATACAGTATAGTACAAAGGCTGTATTGCGGCAGTACTGCAATAGTACAGTATATTTAATATTAACTGTAGTACAAGGGCAGTTAAATAGATTGCAGTATTGTTTCACTGAGCTATATTTTTTCAATATGAAAGCTATATAAAATATTGCAGCAGTATTGTTTTTGGTACTATCGTTGCAGTATTGTCGTAATTACATTAGATGCAGTACTGTTTCAATTAGTATTGTGTGATTATTGTTTAAAGGATTCTTTTAAACGAATATTATTTAGTGAATTTATGTTTAATGATGTTTGGTGGATACAATGGTGCATAGTAAATATTTGGTTCAAAATACCATAAACGTTTTTTTTTTGTTTTGGATTTCTTATTATTGTATGATCGATGACAAAGATGCAAAATGAACATATTTATTTAAAATTTATAAGCATTTACAAAGAAATGATCATTTCTTTGAAAATTTGGCAAAATTTGAACAGCCTTTAGAATTGACCCTATCTCTACAACTGCGTATGAAGCATCGTTATTTCCACGCCATTTCACTTCTTTGCTCTGCGATAAGCTATCAAATTGAACATACTCGTATAAACGTATCAAACACAAGTCTTTGCTTAGAGTTTCGTCATGTTCTCCAACCATGTTGCATCTAAAAAGGAGCCGGAGTTGTCCGTAATATTCACCGTCAACGTCGTCTTCACTTTGAATGGAAACACTACCAAACCATTCTCTCCCTAAAAAGTTTGGCGTTGCACGTGTGAACATAGGGATATCTCCAAACTTTGGAACTATACCCAGACATAACGCCAAAGACCTGAAAATTTGCATAGTCTGCAATCACAAAATAATGATAATCAGCCTGGTGTTGTTTTGAGCAATCCCGCTTTCGAGGCATCCACTAGCGAGGACGAGTATGCTGTTGAAAGAGTGTTGCAACATCGACGTCGTGGGCGCGGTTGGCAACTACTTGTAAAGTGGACAGGATGGCCGGAGCCTACTTGGGAACCTGTTTGCCAATTACAAAATGTCATGGCCTTAGACGATTACGAGCGCTTGTTGCGCGTGGCCTCATCTTGATATTCTTTGGGCACATTCTCTTGTATGACACTTGTTAATTCATCAGCACAGGAGGAGGAGGAGGAGGAGGCATTTGTCATGGGCCAAGGCCTCGTTGATAAGCTCGGATGTTCACTCGCTATTAATTTTATAAATAGAATTTCGGCAGTAGAGCTAAAGTATAGCCTCGGCAGTAGAGCTAAAGTATAGCCTCGGCGAAAGAGAGCTAAAGTATAGCCTCGGTGAGAGAGCTAAAGTATAGCCTCAGATTGAGCCAAGAGGTTAGTATATAAGGGACTTTTATTCATTGTAAACCTAAGTCTTGGATCAATATATTTCTTTTGTAGTTTTTGCTTGTTTTGACAGCTAGACTCTTACAATAACAACCTTTAATAAATGCTAATTGATTTATAGGAAAAAATGAGAATAGTTTTCGACATTGTAAACATACCTGAGCTTCCTTCAATCCATGGTCGTTTGTATAAAGATCTCTTTCTTGGGCCGTTAGGATAACATGTAACTTTGGTTTATTCAAAAGATAATTCACATTAAATTGAGTATTTAAAATTGTTGTAGATAAATTTCCTTGGAACCCGGATAAGATATGAGTTGAACTTTCCAAAGCCTGTTAATTAAAGGAAACCAAAAGGTTAGTTTGACACTTACAATCTGAATGAATAGAAAATACTTTACTTGCTTATCCATAGAAAATCAATGTTATGGATAGTTTTTTAATATAGTTAGATAAACCTACCTTGTCCAATGCTTTATTATTTCCAATAGGAGGGAAAAATCCATCCATCTCCACAGCATTGCGTCTTAAAGTTTCCAACCGTGTGTTGTGTTTTATGATGTAATTTATATACTCTCTTTTATTGCTAGCGCGATATGGAATTTTCATTAGCGCTATATGAAGATGTTCGTACATGTTAGAGCTATATTCCACGGGAGCTCCAGAGCGTCGAATTGAAGCCGAATAATGTATCATATTGTGCACCTTGATAATCTTAAAACCGGACTTCTGCCACCTATGCAATTTGTTGTAAATGAACTTACCGCCCTGATAAACAAAGAAAATTAAAATTAAAAAAGTAACTTATGCCTTCAACTTTGCAATCTTTCAGATTAAGAATTTAAAAACTATTAAAATCAACACTATTACATTCAAGATGTGAAATTAATAAACATACCTTTTCATTAATCCTTCCATTTGTTCTAGAGTCTTCTCTGTGAACTCCTTAGAACGACACGCAATTTCATACCATTGTAAAAAATTCACAATGCTCTCGATTACAAAGGTTGGCAATAATCCCACTAAACAATACACTATCACCTGCAGAGTAGATGTTTGTTAGTAAAAAATTTATAATTATCATTTATCATTTCATATTTTGAATACTTCTTTCCATTTTAATTTTTTACAGAAAAATAATGAACAAAGTTATGATTTTTTTAATAAGTATTAATGTATTACTATGTAAAAGAAACATACTTGCATAATAGAACGGTGTTTAAAGGCGGCAAAGTTTGCATTCGAGCAAAAATATCCACCCTTGTCACTGCCTGGCACTCGAAATTGAAAAAATCGGCTACAACGTTTAATCGTAGCAAGTCTTTTGTCTAAGATTAGAAGAGGATCTTCTTCAAGCTCATTAGAGACACTGATCACAATGTCTATCAGTGTCTTGAATATTCCAAGATCGGCTTGATAGAGTATATGAACATTGATAGCAAGATAGGGATTTCCAAATTCCGTCCACCCTCCAACAAAACACAACAATGTCTTCAAAAAATGTTATTTAAAAAAAGTAGATATTAAAGAAAAAAGTTTTGTAGATATTTAAGTTGAAGTAACAAATTGTTCTAATGATATACTTTTTTTGCAATTTTGAGATGAATTATTTACCTCAACCGGATGTAGAGAATGACTTCTGGACAATATATCTCTAGCTCTGCCTTGTAATCTAGTTAAGTCTTCATAAATTTCTTTCATTGAAGTCTCTGTCCGATATTCTATTATTCTCTCAACATTTGCCAACTCATTTGTAGGCACCATACAAGTACTACAAGGATGTTGCGATTTATTGGTGTCAAAAATACATGTGACCTGCGGAGGTAAAATTTACTTAATTTTTACTTTTTTAATAAATAAACATGAACATGAACATGAACGCAAACCCGAACGCGCAACACGAACACGAACATGAACATCAACATGAATATCAATAGAAAGATAAACATGAACATGGACATGGACATGGACATGGACATGGACATGGACATGGACATGGACATGGACATGGATATGGACATGGACATGGACATGGACATGGACATGGACATGAACATGGACATGGACATGAACATGAACATGGACATGGACATGAACATGAACATGAACATGAACATGGACATGGACATGAACATGAACATGAACATGAACATGAACATGAACATGAACATGAACATGAACATGAACATGAACATGAACATGAACATGAACGCGAACATGAACATGAACATAAACGCGAACGCGAACGAGAACGAGAACGCGAACATGAACCTGAACATACAACTTAAATGAAGTAAATAAATAAAACATAAGGTTAATTGTCTAAAATTAAAAATTGTACTTACCTTGCAACCTTCTGGATGATCAACCACATAAGAGTATAACCTTGGATAAACCTTGTGCTCATTTCCGAAAGAATCTATAAGATCTAAACCCTTGTAATGAATACAACAGGAAATAAGAAAAAAATTAAAAACTTTTAGCTAACATGTACTTATCATACAGTTGAAAATCATGTATAAATATGGAGTTTCAAAATTCAAAATACTAAACAATAGAATAGGATATCTATGTTAAGATAGGGTATCAATCAAAAAATAAATTCTTGTAAAAGATATGTAAGAGTTGGTTGGTTTTTTTAATATGAAAAGGATAATAATAAGTTATATTAATGTAAAAGTACAAAAAAATTACCTGTAACTGGCTTCTTTGAATGGCTTTAAGACATGGTCAAGACATCTTTGAAATGCTTCCAATTTTTGAACAGAGTTTAGATTTTGAGATGAAAAGTTAGGTAGTACAGCAAGCAGACAATGACCTTCTGGTTCGTATCTTTGTTCACAAGCTATATTTGCAAGCGATAAGTAGATAGGATGGCCACTAACTTTTCCATCTTTAGAGAGTGATGTTTGATCACTGTAAATAATCAATGGTGCTATAACTCCATCACCATGTTCAGAATTCACGTGTTCCTATGAAAAAAAACACATTCATATTTATAACTTGATAAATAAAATGAAATAATTAGAAGATTATATGATAATAATGTCTTGACAAACACAAACAAAAACTTTAACACTTACTTGCATCAAATGCCACCACTGTCCTGTTGCAGGTGTGAAATATATAACTTCTCCACTTGCATCAAATTTGGTAATAGGCTTGATTTCAAAATTTTCAGCATTTATTGGTGATGAAAACAGAGTCTCCAAAGCTAAAAGTGAATTGCGATGATGTAACATATAGCCTTGAATTTCTTCAGATTGCCATCCATCATCCTTACGAAAGTACGATTTTTCATAGTTTTGAATGTCCACTGCGGATTTCACAGTAACATTTTCCATTTTGAATTGAGGATGAAGTAATACGTTTTTGAACAACTTGTCTATATCACTATTAGACAACCCAGCTGTATTTTTTACCATCCTAATCTATTGTACAAGACTGTAAGTTGAATCATACGCATCAGTAAATGATCGGGTATAAGGCAAATCAAAAAGATCTTCATCAATACAATCACTCGTATCTTCAATATTTATTTCATCCAGGTTAGGCACAGAATGTTCAGTTGGTGAATGAACTTCTTCTAGAGTGAAGACACTTGGAGTAGCCCGCCTTGTTTCTACAATATTTCTTCGACTCGCAGGAGGTCTTGCACGTGGAATATCTTCTGATAAACAAGTAGCTCTATGTGTGGCAAGAGCTCTGCTTGATCTAAACGAGCCCCTACATAAGTTACAGATATAAGAGTTCATGACGACAACTTGGAAAGAAATAAATTTTAAATGATAAATGATAAATTTTTGGACATATAATTGATTTTTGAAAAGATCATAAATGAAAAATCAAATAAATATATATGACATCTGATTTCTAATATATATGTGATATATTATCTTGAGCCTAAAAATATTTAAGATGAAGTGAATTCTATTTTTGAAATTAAACATTACATCCTTTTTAAATTCAATGAGGAAGTTCTACTTTTGTTTTTATTTTTAGATTTGTTACATTGATGATGCTAAATTCAGAAAAATCATTTAAACTTTAAGAAAAATAAAGAAATAAGCTACTAGTAAGCCTTAAAGGCCTCGTAGTCTAAAGTTATTTAAAACACATCCATTGGCACAAAAAATAGAATTTTATTAGCCAGTGGGAAGTCCTCTTCAAAGATTCTGTTCAAGAATCTTTTTCAAAAATGACTTATTCCAAGGACACTTCAAAAGTATCTCTTCTTCTAAAAATATCCAAAATGTAAAATTAATAATATTATTAGGTATTACCTAGTTTATCTTTCCCCCAAAACCTCATCATAATTTTAATTTTTTCACAAATACATCTAATATTATTTGAGCGTACGAAAAATATATGATTTCATAAAAATTGTCAGTACATCCCCAAATTTCATTAAAACATTGCCACCGCCAAGGCCATGCAATTCGACAAAGTTATCATGATTCACCGTAACACCAGGCAAACTCTAATCGGCCTTTTATCCAATAAATGCGTCCCTTCCCCATTGCTAGAGTCGGGAGTTTGTGCAAGTATTAGCTCTAGAATTACTACGATTATCCCGCCCACCCCAGGTAGTCCGGGTATCCTGCCAACCCGGGTATTCCGAATAGGTGGGTATCCCGCCCATCATTTATCTGATTCTTTAGGATATATATATTTCGTTTTGAAGTTCTATTTTTATATTTCTCTATTTCAAAATTTTGATTATATTTATTATTATTTAAATTTTTCGAAATAAATTCTAACTTTTTATTATTGAATTTTAAATCTCCCCATATGGATACAAGATAAAGAAAAAATACTTTATTTAAATTAATTCTTAAATCTCCCTCAAATGTTAAAAAATAAATACGAAACATATAAAATGCACTGAATCCTGCTGTAATCCAAGATATGTATCTAAAACCTAAAAAATGTGCCCAACTATCTGTAATAATTGCATCTTTGGACCAAAAGCAAGAAAAGGGGGAAGACCACAAAGAGAAAATGTACCTATTAAAAAAGTTATTCCTCTAATTGGAATAAATTTTCTTAAGCCACCCATAAAAATCATATTTTGACATTTGTTAGGAGAATAACCAACAACTGATTCCATAGAATGAATAACTGATCCAGCTCCAAGAAATAATAAAGCTTTTGAATAAGCATGTGTAATTAAATGAAATAAACCTGCTTGATACGAACCTATACCTAAAGCTAGCATCATGTAGCCTAATTGAGACATTGTAGAATAAGCTAAACCTTTTTTAATATCTTTTTGAGCAAGAGCTATAGTAGCTCCTAATAAAGCGGTTATTGCTCCTATCCAAGAAATAATACTCATTATATAGGGTAACTCGTAAAAAAGAGGAAATAATCGAGCTATTAAAAAAATACCTGCAGCTACCATAGTTGCACCGTGTATTAGTAAAGCAGAAATTGGAGTTGGGCCTTCTATAGCATCTGTCCACCCCGCCCACCCCGGGTATCCCGAATAGGCGGGTATTCCGCCCACCCCGGGTATCCCGCCCACCCCCGCAGCTCCTCTCAGTTTCTGCTCGACTCGCTTAAGCTACGTCACTGTTTTGCAGCTTCACTGTTGCAGTACTGTTTGTTGCTTCACTGCTCCCTGCTTCGGCCCCACTTCACACCGACTCTCCCTGCTTCCTGAGTCTTTCGCATCCGGTCCTGCTCTCCGTTTATTCCCGACTTTGAGAATTATGGCTCAAGGAGAAGGAAGTGAGCCATAATTCTCAAAGTGATAAAACCGCTCCGTGAAGATCGGCCGCATCCGTATCACTCACCTGCACAAACACGAAGGCATTCCTCAATTCACGACCATGAATCTCAAGGTATTTTTTTCATTTTTATGTTTTTCCTCCCTGTTGAGCTTTCTGGTTTTAGGGTTTTCGGGTTTTCGGAGTGGGCGACGACAAACAACGACAAAGATGGAAACCCTGCACCTCAGGTAAGCAATCAAGCTTGAGCTCTTGCCTCATTTCATGTTATAGAAAAGCAGAGTTGTAAGTTTTAAATTGCAATTAGTATAATCTCCGACAGTTCGGTTTTTTGCGCGACAGAAAGGGCAGATACCGGAAGGGATTGGGAGCCTGCGGCCGTTAAGAGTGCTGATACTATCCGAAAATTGGTTGTATGGGCCCCTTCCGAATTTGAAAGGAACCTCGCTGATTCACTTGAACGTGCACAACAATGAATTGTCCGGGGGCGTTGCCTGAGCTACCAGTCTCCGTGCAGTACTTGTCGGTGACGAAGAATCGACTGTCCGGGGAAGTGACCACACCAGCAGGACAACAGCATCTGCAAACCCTAACTTCTAGTAGCTCAATTGGCCCTGGAAGCAGAGCTATGTGGCCTTCAACCTAATGCAAGGTACTAGCCAGCCCGAGAAGTCTCAGTCTTGTGATAGCAAATGACGACGACCTTGAAATCTGTGTTTCATTCCTCGATCAAGGTTTCACTCTGATAGTAGTCAATGGAATTTTGTACCCATTTGAAATACCAATAAATGTATTGTTTTTGACACAATTTGAGTTATGTGGCATGTATTTATGCGAAACATGTGAATGATCTCAAAATCTAATGCATAAGAACATTTCGAATTGTCCAATATCTGCTCAGTGGGATAATTTAGATATTATTCAATCCACTATTCTGAACATTACATTCAATTGTTTCAATACTGCTGCCATACTGCATCCCTTCAGAAACGGTTCAAAGTCGGTATTGTTGAACAGAATTGCAACAATAGATTATCGATCTAATTACAGTACTGCAACAATACAAAGAAAGCATAGTAACCTGCACAAAATTTGGATCAATTTCAGTACCGCAATTACACTGCGATTGAAGTATTCGCCGCAGTAGTGCCGCTGTACAACGTGTGTACTATACTGTTAACGGTTGGCCGCAGTACTGCAACAGTACTGCGGCAGGACTGCAACAATTTCGGGGAAAGTAGAGGGGTCTGGCTGGAAACATTTTAGGTTTTAGCTACACTAAATTTGATAATTAGTGTTAGATACACTAAATTACATAAACATGTTATAAGTTTTTACTGATGTTCAATAATTTTACCCACTATATTGGCCAAGATGGGGGTCCATATATAGTATCAGAATCAATGCTCTTGGTAAATTTTTTTAAACAAAAGTAAAAACTTATAGCATTTTCAAATCTTATAATAATCTAACACTAATTATCAAATTTAGTGTAGTCTCTAAACCCCAAGTACATTGGAATTCATAAATGGAAGCGAAAACATGTTTTCTTGTTTGAGTGCATAGTGTCTGTTGCTCGATTATTAGGAGTCCTATCTTAGCCTCTAAATGTCCCGGTCTACATTCTGTTGAGGGGCATCCTTTTCTAAAAAGTGTTGTAACTATCAATAAAGGTAAGATATTCGTATAACTCTACAATTATGTTGTAGAAATGATGTGGATCACATTAAGAGTCATGAGGCCTCGTAGATTACAAGATCATAATTAATGTAATCTTACTCAAAAAAAATTCTAAATTCTAAAATTTTCATTATGAAGTGAAAATGCTAGCAACAAAAGAATTAAATGCAATGAAAAATATTACTAGAAAATTTCAATCTTAATCTCAATTTAACACTCTTGTACCAAGAATATCAACAAAAGGGTTTCTTTGGCATAAATGCAGACCTTGCAATGGTGAAAATTGCCCCAAATTTCATGAAAGGGGAATATTCAAATTTACATGAATCTTAAGTTTACATGAATTTACAAGAATTTACATGAATTTTCATAAATTTTCATAAATCTACATAAATTCATGTAAGTTTGTATTGCTTGCTTAGAATTAGTCTACATTGCAAGTGAGGGTTCCTCTCTCCTCGTTATCATATCTGCTTTTAGAGATTCAAGCATTCACAAAGATTACAAATTCTTCGATGGATCTAAACCAATTGCTTTGCCTTGTTGCGGCGCTCATATTCAGACCATAAAGTCAACACTGGAAACACCTTGTAAATAGGAATAAGATTCCCTTCTCATTCATGTTGTTTTATGCATTCTAAATTTTACATTTTAGTTCTTGCTCAAAACAACAACCATTCTAGATTTATGTACGTATGTATTCACGGATGATATTGTACTGTAATGTTCATATGAGAGATTCATGTATACATAGAATTGATGAATCTGGCAACATTCAAGTGAGAGGATCTTCATTAAAAGTGTTGAAATGTGCATGAGCAATGGCTTCTGTGTTGCACAATTTTGAGAAATCGTAGTTGTCTTTATGTGTTTGATAATCACAATGGCACTGAAACTTATGAGTTGTTGCATTGGAGAAGTCGTCACACTCAACTACTCATGCATTGATGTCAAATTCCCAAAAGGTTCACTGCTTCACAAAAATTCATCCAACATTAGATGCGCTTTATGTAGATATTTGAGGTTACAAATTAGTATAAATAATTTTAGAGTTGATAATTAGTGTTCCAACACTAAGGAGTTAATTGACATTCAACATATCCGCCGGCTATTACCGTACCACCATAAGAGGTTCGGTCTTCAACGAACGTATACTTATAAGTATTGTAATTTTTTATTTTTTTATGTTTCTTGAATATAGAGTTATTTATGAACGAACATGAACCTGCTATGGTGGTACGGTATTGTTTCCAACACTAATCTACCAATTTAGTGTAATAGTGGTTGCGAGGCCAGCTTTCTGCCTCCATAAGGGTTGCGCTTCCATCGTGACATGCAAATGGCAACCCGCATGTATAACTGCCAAGTACAAACGAAGTTCAATGCATGTACTATGAATGCGACCCATGGCGAGTACCGCAACTGATTCAATCAGTAAAATTCCAATTTCGCACTCTCAATTGTCACACCGCTGTCCTCGTACATTATTTGGACGCGCCCGACGACTTTGTTCGAGGCTTAAAAGACTTCGCAATCATCTCCAAGTATTGACTACTATATGTGTCCCCTTCTTCTTGGTCCGGTTTGTTTTTGGTCTTGTCCATCCCAAAGGGGGTCATGGTTGGAGCATTAGGGTCTCTTTACACTATGGACCATGAAGATTGACCACTTGCCTTCTGTGATTGGAGAGTAAACTGCTCTTGATCCCATTTGGCTTTACCCTACCTTGAAAACAGTAGAATGATCACTAACTCTAAGGCCCCCAAAGTATGCTAAATTTTGCATAGTGAATGATGTTTTCATGGCCTCCTTGATTATAGGTGAGTCGAAGCAAAAACCCCGACTCAAGGAGACCATGAGGATCAAAAATCATTGATTGGCCAGTGTCCAATTATTCAAAACGAAAGAAGGAAAAAGGGGAGGGTAAAATGAGGATTCATATTGAGCTTGAACTTCTCCCCGGTCGAAAGCCACTTTACACTACAAGAGTGACCCAAGCCACTCAAAAATCCATTTCTGATTTTATCATGACCACAGCTCTTGGCCAAGAGCCATGATTTTTAATTTTCACAGTCATGACTCTTGGCTCATAGTGTAAAGGGACCCTTAGAATGAGACATCACATTCGGGCCCCCGTACAATCATGGTGTACCCTGTGATGTTGCTCTCACCAAACATGGACAGCAATTCTCGGACCCCCCGTCCCCGAGAAAAAAATGAAAAGGTGTTAGTCTCATGAAGGCATGTATGCAGGTACTGTATTTCTATCTATCTAGTCTGTCACCAGATGAGATTATGTTTTTTGTCTTACAATCAACCACTTCTCCTTTTGACTCAGAAAGTACCATTTGCTTTTAAATAATTGGACAAAAAATATAATTGGAACTCAAATTGAATGTTTATTAGGATAAGGTCTTTAACCCCTTAAAGATCCACGATGTTTTGGGAGCTTGAAATCCCAACACTTACCACTATGTACTAATAGGGGTACGTCCAATATTTTTGGAAATTGTTGATAATTTCAACCGTAGGATCTTGAAGTAGACTACCATCGGTAGTAATGTGAAAAATTTCAATCGTTGGATCATCACTATATGTGAGATCATAACATTTGAAGTTGACTGTAAACTTTTTTTTGGCCTTGACGGTAAAAGCCGAATCGGTGGCCGTGGTCGTTTAGAGGTTAAGCCACTAAGCAAGATAACATTTGTGTTGGCAAAAATTAGGACTTGATACAAACTGAATTATTTTAACAACTTATTGTAGAATAGCCATGAGAATCAATCTTGCGAAATGTGTAGAGAATGTAGGAGGTTGGACCAACTGGAATTCTCAATTTTGAGTTTATCTTGAATTACGTATGACATTTTGTATTGTAAAGGGGAGAATAACATTTTAACCACTCAAAATGTTCAACATGAGTCCATTAACCCTTGAATGTCGAGCTATACGGATTGTGGCAGCCCAAAATTGGATCACAACAGCATCTTTTGGACTTGGGCATCATGAATAGTGCACTTTTTGAACTTGGGCATCATGATTAGTGCACTTTTTGAACTTGGGCATCATGAATAGTGCACTTTTTGAACTTGGGCATCATGAATGATCCAATCAATGATGAGCTTGCAACCTCCTACAAGGTTATGTACAACCCCAACCTACCTACCACAATCCTTTCAAAGCACAAAAGCACTCATACAATTTGTGATTTGAATTCTAAAATTTCACTTTTTGAATGCATCACTAGAAGGTGACCAGTTTGACATCAAAATATAAGTGAAAAGTTGAGTAAATTGAGAGCTACAGAGGAGATTCTGTTGGAAAAGGCCCCCTCGAGGCTCCTTGGACGTTTAACCCTTAAACGCCCAAGCAAGCCCGAGGGGCTTGATTCCAACGGAATCTTCCCTGTAGCTCTCACTGTACTCAACTTTTCACTTATATTTTGATGTCAAACTGGTCACCTTCTTCTGATGCATTCAAAAAGTGAAATTTCACAATTCAAATCACAATTTGTACAAGTGATTTTGTGCTTTGGAAAGGATTGTGGTAGGTAGGTTGGGGTTGTACATAACTGACCTTGTAGGAGGTTGCAAGCTCATCATTGATTGGTTCATTCACAATGCCCAAGTTCAAAAAGTGCACTATTCATGATGCCCAAGTCCAAAAGATGCTGTTGTCATCCAATTTTGGGCTGCCCATTTCAGACCCCATGGGCGTTTAAGGGTTAAAATTCTATATTGATCCTCCTCCTTGGATGTTCCTAGTAAGCCGCTTTTGTGGATTTCCAGCCCCCTACCTTACATGCCAAGAAAGGAAGAGAAAGAGCAAAAAGAGCCAAGCGGCAATCTAATGTGGTAAAGAATCTCTTTCAGATCATGCAAACCCTGAGCCTCATGTTTTCATCATACAAAACAACACAACCCCTCCCACATCAAAAAGGGCACTAAAGGCATGGGGGCCCCCAAGGGATAAATGTGTAAATTGCCAATGGTACAAGGATCCCTTGATTTGTGTGGGACAAATAAAAAAATAGAATGGTACGAGGATTTGAGGGAGGCCCCAATTGTGGAAACAAATGAATCTATCTCACCACCACCCATGTGACTTAAGGTACCACCAGGTCGGTGTGAGGGTCCTTTTGCCACATTCTTCTCCCAGATCTTGCGCCCTTTTGTATTCCTTTTAATCCCCAAAGCCACACTAATTCCTATAATGCTAACGGTTACACTATCAACTCACATTCCTTCACACTCAGAATTAGTGTGGACCCATTTCTTAGAAGCTGCTTTGTGCTTTTCAAGGTCGATGCTGGAATGCATTTGTATCTCAATTCCTGTGTACAAAAGTGAATAACCAAGTAAATGATAATGTTCAAGTTTTTCATACTATATATATATATATAATTTTATTTTTTCTTCAAAAGGCAATTGTACATTTCACGAAAATTGACTCTATACATAACTTGTAGATACATGATAGCTTCTTGACCCATAGATACATAATAGCTTCTTCACTTAACAATATCATGTACTTACAACAAACATTATAGGGTGCAAAATTAGGACACCGTTTTAGAAACACCTATGAGAAAACCTTCACAAATTCATAAAAAATTTGTTGAAGTGTCCGAAATTCATGAATCCACTTTGAAAATTCTTCCACTTACTTTCCCCATGCACGAATTCTCCATTCATCCAAGACCAATTCTCAAGAAAATTTGATAGATAGATAGAAATTTCAGTCCTTTTTCTGAGGGGTTGGCATGAATGAAGTGTCCGTCCGTAATGCTAATATCCCAATGGCCACAAAACAAATTCACTACAGAAAATCAAACCCATTGGAGGATTTTTTTATTTTTTTATTTTTTTTAAAAATTGTCCTCAAAGGTGGAGTAGCATATTGGCCACATAATAAGCAGGGCGCCAGCTGTGATTCTAGAGAGAGAGAATAAAAATCACGAGACCCGGCAGTAATACCGGCATTTGGCCCCATCCACGAGACCCTGCACGGGCGGAGACCCTGTTAATACCCGGCGAGAACCGGAACACGTGTAGCTGCGATGAAAACGAAAGCCAGGCGTCGCGGGAGCCTCGAGACGGAGGCTGGCAAGAGCTCGCAAGGGCGCTTTCAAAAGGAGGCAAAGCCAAGCTAAAGGGGCAAGCGAAGCATCATCATCCGTTACCCACACCCCATGTACAGACAAAGCAAGCAGGGATGAATCCAAAGCTCGCCAGCAATTGCACCAGAAGTTGAAGCCGATCGACCCTATCCGCCCCGCGCAGATCAAGTGTCGGCTGCTCCAAGCATCGAACGCGCGAACACCGAACTGTCCCGAGCATTGGCCTCATCCGGTGCGTACCCCACGTTTTCCACGCTTTTGCATCGATTGTGTGGTTTTTCCGCGTCGAACTTACCCGTTTTCCGTGTCTGTGCATTGAAACTGTGCTTATCGACACCTTTTGTCAGTTGTTGTTCCTTCAGATTGCATCAGTCTGCGCACATTCCGCTAGGTTTGTTGCTCGTTTGTTGCTTCCCTAGGACCAGTGGATAGCCCCGCCTTTTTTTTTCAGTTGGGTTCGTTCAGATTGTGCACATTCCTTCGGTACCCACTTTGAACTCTGCCCTATTTGGTGTTTGGAGCATCGAAATGAGTCGGTTTCTGTGAGAGTAGATAATGCTCTCCGCTTTTTTGAGTTGGGGTTCGTGAGGAGGAATTATTGTGTTGTTGCGTACGAGGTGGCAGGCGGGGGTTGCCTCGTTGCCTCGTGAGGTTTCGGTAGTGTGTGGTTTTCTGAAATTGTGTTGGTTTGGAGAGGTGGTTTTGTGTTTATAAGTGTCGATTTTGAAAAATGGGTTTCGGTTGAAACAATACGAGGAAGGGAAGGCGTGAGCAATTTCGACGCAATTGAGGTTTTTGAACTATACTGTAGGCCAGTCAGTGTTTGTGTGCGTTCGTTTGAGGTTGACCTCGCTTTTGCTACTCACTGTTTTGTTGATGCTTTCATTGTTTTTGCTTTTACCCCCACTTGGAAAAAGTCTCTTTCTTGGGTAGGGGGTTACGCTTTGTACTTTCGCCATTAGGATCCTCACTGTTGCTTTAAAACCCGTATCCGTGCTCGAAATTATTAACAATTGGATGCTCTGGTTCTTCTCGTATTGGTTAAACAGTTGATTAATACATTAATTGGTTAAAACAGTTTCAGAAGAAATTCTCGATTCTGTGACATCAAAATCTACATAATTTCGTCGCTTAATGCATCGTCTGGGTTTAGTTCAGCAGGGGAGCAGCAATAATCACGTAGTAAGGTTTTGATTTTTCTGCTCTTTGGACCTAATAAGAGACGGGTCTACTGATTTGAGCAGTGGAGCTTTTTGGGTTGATTGATCGAAGCAGGGTAGCACTTCAATTACATAATTAGGTCTTGATTGCTCCGTCCAATGCATGAATTTTCAGTCTGTGTGAAAAATGGGTAATTTGAGTGGAGCGTAGTGGGTCAATTTCTAAAGTGAGTTGACTGATCGAGCAGTGGAGGTTTTGGGGTTGAGTGGAGCAGGGGAGCAATTAATGTGGTTTCAATTGCGCCGCTCAATGCAGTCTTTTCTCGTCTATCCGAGAAATTGGTTACGTTCGTGAACCAGTGGAGTGTATTGGGTCACTCTCAAAGGGGGATAATTCAAGAAGCAATACCATAATTAGGGTTTTGATTGAGTTGTTTTCTTGTGGCGAGCAGATTCATGTGCGGTAGGAGTGAGAATGGAGACGCGAATGGATGTGGAGGAAGGCACAGCCATGGAATCGCTGTTGGGGGGTGACGCCACCGGGGACGCCACGCCGTGGCGCCTCAACGTCAACTCCTTCCGCATGCCCTCCGGGAGCCATCACCAAGTCGAGTCACCCCGAACCGCCACCGCCGATTGCATGAAGAAATTCAGTACGTCACTTCCTCCTCCTCCTTACGGCACTCGCTTCTAGAACCCTCCCCCTTTTACTCCCTTTTCTCATGTCATTGTTGCATCTTGTCACGAGATCCTCCTCCTCTCTTGGGCCCGCCTCTCGATACCATCCCAGAGATCGAGGTACAGTATCCACAGTATTTTATAGCATGCTCCTTCCGAATCACATAATAACCATGTCATCATCGATAGTACTTTCATCTCGAGATTGTCTACAGTCACCTACCTAGCAGCTACTCTTGAAACATATGTTAGACTTGAATCCTCTGAACCTCCTTTTGCTCATGTCATTGTTGCATCTCTTTAACAATGTCACGAGATTCCCTTTTGGCCCGCCCGCCAACTCTTCGAGGTACAGTATCTATAGTTCCGTAGTTTCGAGACTGCTCACAGTCACCTACCATGCTGATCTCAGAATACGTTAGGGTCACCGATCGGAAAAATCCTCATCATCTATAGTATTTTAACTTCGAGGCTGCTTATAGTCACCTACCGAGCTACAAGCAAATCACTATAGGGGTCACTAAATTGGTTGAAGGGTCATTGTCTCTCGTCACCTACCGAGCTACTCTCGAATCATATAAGTAAAGATGATGGCGTTGCTGACTCCTCTGGGAGGTCAGCATCTGCAGGCTTCTTATAGTGTGACCTACACTTACATCACATAAAATAGCATGTTAGGGTTACTGAACTGAAGCAAGCCCATCTTTTGAGAGCAGTGAACTACGATCGTTGTTGGATGGACGCTACGACGAGAAGAGAATCATTATGTATGTGTAGCCTGATGTCTGAGACAAAAGAGATTAGGAGTGCGATGATTTCTAAGAGTGGAGTTTCGTGTGCAGGTGGTGAGAAAGGCATAGATGAGTATTACAGGCAACAAGAGGAGATGTTGGAGAGCTTTGTGGAGATGGACTCGATAGCGGAGCGTGGGTACATGCCCAGCAACACGCAAGTGAGTTAAAAGCTCTTTCGTTCCTTTTAACGAAATATTGAATAGTAAGCAGTTACTAAAAGAGTGTGGGTTTGTGTTGCAGGAAGAACGAGATATCATTAAACGAGGAGAGAGGTTCGCTATCCAGATTTCGAATGTGGCCAACTTGGCTATTTTCACTGCCAAAGTGTATGCGTGTGTTCGCAGTGGCTCCCTGGCGATCATTGCTTCCACTTTGGACTCGTTGCTAGACTTGCTCTCGGGTTTCATTCTTTGGTTCACTGCTATCTCCATGCGCAAGCAGAACCCTTACCTTTACCCCATTGGCAAGAAGCGTATGCAACCCTTGGTACGTGCTCATAGTGACATTGTCTTGTTCTTTACCCTGCGACTATATTTGTCTTGAATGTGACTAACTGTTTGCTTCTGATTGCAGGGTATTCTCGTTTTTGCGTCAGTCATGGCAACGCTTGGCTTACAAATCATCTTAGAGTCCAGTCGCACACTTGTTTCAAAGGTAAGATTGAGTCTCTACTTTTCTGAAATTCTCTTCATTGACATGCTCATAAGTGATTTGATTGAAGGAAACACCATAACACTATCTATGATGTCAAGCCTTACCCATTTTACAACTTCTTGAGATTCTATTGTGTGGTGTTACAGGAGCACTCGTTGGATTTAAATGAATCGAGGAACTGGGTGGTGGGCATCATGGTGGGGACGACAATTGTGAAGTTCCTATTGATGCTGTACTGCCGATCGTTCAGTGACGAGATCGTGAGGGCGTACGCGCAGGATCACTTCTTCGACGTTGTCACCAACTTGATCGGTCTCATTGCTGCCGTGCTCGCCAGCGTGTTTTACTGGTGGATTGACCCCGCCGGCGCTATTGTGGTATGAATTACTGCCCTTTCACACGCATAAACAAACGCCACCATCAATGCGGAGTCGTTTTGGATATCAATTCTTGGCAGTCAAACCCATAATCGATCCTCAATGAAACAAGTGATGTTGGACATGGACTTTACTAGACATGCTGCTACTTTTACCCTAATCGGAAGGATTCATTTCACAAAGAGATTACCACAAACAGGTTACTGAGTTTCAAAACTACATCTCCGAAAGAACTGTTATAGCTTCCCAATACCAGTCTAGAGCAACTGGTGACGAAAGGAGTGATGTTGGATGAACTTGAATAGATGTGCCTACATGAGAGGAATTAAGCAACATGTGAGAATTTTTCAGTAGTTGTAGCGTCTTGATAGAATCCATACTTTAGGCTCAACTATCATACACAACACAAACCTTTAAGCGATTAGTGACTGTTGAAGAAAGAAGTGACGTTGGCAATGGTAAACGAGAATAGTCATAACGATAGGGATTTGCAAGTAAGCAGGTGATACTGTCAATACTCAGATTCTTTACCAAGCAGTACTGCACACAATTGTCTCTTCAAGCTGATGGAGTGATTCTGTGGGCTCTGCAGCTGGCGCTCTACACAATGCGAACCTGGTCACTAACAGTACTCGAGAACGTGAACGCACTAGTAAGCCGAACAGCCTCCCCCGACTTCCTGCGCAAGTTGACCTACCTCTGTTGGAACCACCACAAGGAGATTCGACAGATCGACACCGTACGCGCCTACACATTCGGCTCGCACTACTTCGCCGAAGTGGACATCGTGTTGGCCGGCGACATGCCACTGCAACAGGCCCACGACATCGGAGAGTCTCTGCAAGACAAACTGGAGTCGCTGCCGGAGATCGAACGAGCTTTTGTGCACCTCGACTATGAAGTCACTCACCGCCCTGAGCATGCTTACAAAGACTAAGCAGCATCTGTGTCTTTCAAGCTCCGTGGGTAGCTCAGTCTTATCTTCCTCGGAATGGGGTCTGTTGTACCGACAGCGTTGAAAGTGAGATCATTGCCTTGTAAATTATGTTTCTGGAACTCAACACTCTATTCTCTTTTCCCATCTGCATTTTATTGGATGCCGTAACCATTGAGTCTTCCTTTTTTGGCATTTGTTGATGATGTGTGCCTTTTCGAAGCTGTAGAAGTTGGTAGCTCTATCTTGGAATGAGGTGAGTTGCAGCGACAGTAGGATTGCTTGAAATTGGGCATTGACTTGTAAAGTACGTTTGAGGTTCTCTTTTATTGCACTTTTTCCTACTTCTTTTAATTATACCTTCTATTGGTTGATGAGATCGTTTCTCTTATCCAGTTATCTCTCGTGGTATATTTGATGAAGTGTACCTTCTCTTGGTGGAAAGTACAGTAGGATTATACTCATTGACCTCAGCATGCTTTCTGCAAAGACTAGCACTACACAAGAGTTGTTGAATAGTGTTATGTGGAGATTAGTGTAATGATTAACACTATTTTTGGTAAATAACACTATCTCTCAACTCTTGAGACTTTGGGTCACCATTGCAATAAGTGGCCCTTGTCTTTTCTTTAATTTACCAATTGCACTACCTTTAATGAATTCTTCCATTTGCAAGAAAGTTGCATGCTCTCACATTTACTGTAATGGTTAATCGACAACTCTTGTGTAGTGGAAAGGCAATTTGAGTAAGGCAAAACCATAGTGGCAAAGTATGCCTTTAAAGTGCCATCAACATTTTTGACACTAATCTACAACTCATATGTACCGTAGTGGCAAAGGTGGTATGAGTAAAGCCACAAGTAAATCAAAACCATAGTACAAAGGTGGTATGTGGTATGAGGCCCGATTCAGACCGTCGTCGAGTGCAAGTGGATGGATGGTTTCAGACTGGACGTCCTGAGACTTTCCTTCTTCTACTCTTCAATTACAAGAAGTAATATACATATTATTATTTCACTACACAATAAAAACCATATGAGTTTGTTCACTGGATAAGTTCATTGTATAGAATTTTGGCGATGCCAACATGGCAAATCCCTCCTACGGACATCCCTCTAGTGTGAAAGGGACTGTGGACACTGGATGTCCTAGTTTGAACCGGGTCTGAGTAAAGCCAAAAGTAAAGCAAAACCATAGTACGCCTTTAAAAGTGCCGCTATGGCTTTACTTGTGAATTTACTTAGACCACCTTTATACTAGTGTAAGCAGCTTCATCTTGAATAATCATCATTCATCCTCAAGCTTTGTGATACCTCTATCTTCCTTGGGATGGTCACGAAATCAAATGCTATAGGATTTCGTGACCATCACACTCAGTTTTCTTTGTTAAAATGTTCAATAATTTGTACCTGTACCATTTGTGGTGGGTAAGCATTGGTAGCAGCTACCAAGGAGGATGGGGTGGGGTAAAGGAGCCCCTAGTTTTTAATGTATTGGTTTAAATTGCCAAGGAATAAGTTGGGACTACATGCCCAACAGGCCCCATTTCTGAATTCAAAATCATCATAAATGACCTTGGGGGGTCTCCATGGATTCTAGGGTGTCTCCACGACGAGGGTATTATGATACTAAATTAGGGGAGATTTATTTTTATGTTATCGGGTGAGGGAGATTTATTTTCATACCATTCAAGGAAGGAGATTTATTTTCATATCATCCGCAGAGGTGATGAATGCCCAACGGAACGCAAACCTGATTAACAAGATATCATCTTGAAAATTTAGGAAAATTGGCTATGTGGATGAACTTTCCATAATCCATGGTTGTAGGAGAAATCCTGCAAAAGAGGACATTACGGGTGTAGCCAAGCCGGCAATGAATAATACAAATTGCCAAAGGGGTTTACGTATTGAAGAATCTACCAATGATGGCAAGGAAGACAGAGTAGGTGTACAAAAGTGTCCTTGGATCTTCAATACGTACCCATATTGAAAAAAAATTCATCGATCGAGTATGAAGCTCTAACATGAGTAGCTCCAACTATAGTGGTTAGTTTGTTTGGTAGTCCAATTAAAATTTTGTCAAACGTTGCAATTAGGTTTGCCAATTGTCAATAAATGGATTCATAAGCAACTTTACCAATTACATTACAATATGTGGTTAATTTGTTGGTGTAGTTCATAAAAGGCTTTATCAGGTATACTTATGATTCAATCTGTATGTAGAGTTTGGAAAAGAATCATACTTGTAAATGTCATATCTCATAGCTCCTCAAATTTGGACAAGCAATTTTTTGACTTTAACTTCCCCATCAAATGATCAATTAAGTGCAAATCACATCCATAGGAATTTCTTGTAAGGAATTTTACACTTTACTTTTATGAGAAAACAAATTAAGAGGCTTACTTTGAAGTCAAAAATCTAGTGGGTGAACTATGAGAATAGTTTTGAGCTTTGCAAGAGGTTTTGGGTGAATCATGAAAAAGTCATCAAAGTTTTAGTTTTGATCATGAAAAATCCATCCTTTTGATTGACTGATACATTATTGTTCAACTAGAAACATCTTAAATATGGAAAATGCACCCATTGTCTTTGTAACATCAATCTTTATGATTCCACAATTAATACCAAATTATTATGAGCATCAAAGAGCACTCATCTTGTGCCTCAAAGTCATAAAACACTCTCTCTCTTCAACAATACCATATTCATTATAATGGGAAAATTTCATGATTTTGAGAGGTCACATTTTAGCTCGAGTTGAGCAGAATTGTACCTATAGATAGGTACTTCACTGAAATTGAACAAAACAACCAATTCGTTAACATTTTCAAATGGCCAACTTAAATCTATGGGTACATTAAGCTCGAATGTCATTGAATTGATACTTTGAATATTCCCATTATAATGACATTGATAATTTGAATATTCCCATTATAACGAAATAGGTATTCTTGGCTATAATGTGGCAATAATATTGAAATCAAGCCACTTCAATCTGTTTCCAAATTTAATAACCCGCCCAGGCCCAGCTGCCATGCATGTGGGGTGCAGTATTGAAATCCATGTGGCTCAGGCCAGAACTGACTATTCAGCCTTCCAGTCCCACATGGCTCCAGAGCCTCCACTCACAACCCTAACCCTAATTAATATAAGTAATCTAGATACTTAAGTAAATGATTATAATAAGGTGGCCAATAATGGTGCAATTTTCAGCACGGATGTTACTTTTGTGCATGGGGAAAATTAGTAGAAAACTACAGCAAGTGGAATGATCATTTTTGGACTCCTCTACAATGAGTTATGACTTTTTAAATTTGGAAATATAGGTGTTCCTGAAATGGTGCCCGAAAGGGACACCCCCTTTCAATTGATGTTTGCAGTGAATACATGCTACTGTTGAATGCCGAAGCTGTTAGGTACATGTGAGTGAAGATTACTGGAGCTCCATTTTCGGCACTGCACCATTCTTGGTTGTTCTACTGTAATACCCTTATAAGATTGTATTCATAAAAATTGCATCTATAGTACGTTTCTCTAGAAATTGCCCACTTTGAATTCTCGAGGTTCATTAACTGATTGACGTTTTCCCACCGTTCTATGTGGAGTCTCCTCTTCAAACTTGGTGCATATTGTCTTAAAAACAACTTCTAAATCTTGGAGATGAAGATAGTGATAATCTTTAACAAAATCTAGACCGACCTAAGAAAATAAAACATGCACTCCCCATGATTTGCCAAAATTGGTTGGATTTTCTTTGCCCAATTGGCATGAGACTTTTAGAAAGTGAGTCTTAAAATATCATTCCGACTTGTAAATTGATATCAAATCTTGAATTCTTTGTGAAACCAAATCTTGTCATTTTTTAGAGACAGAGGAGTACTTCTTTATTTTAATCTCAAGTCCGTAGAAGACCTTGTTTACAATTCATTTGATTTTGACATCAAGGCATTCAAGCAGGGAAGCTCATTGATTCATTAGAAAAAAAATGAATCAATTTTTTCTTGGAATATTGCATGAAGGGATCCACATTGACTAACTCAAAATAATTAGGCACTACAAGTTTTGGTTTGGTAGTTGGGCTCATTAGCTCCTAAAGAGGAGGTTGTGAGTTCAATTTTCCATGTCGGCATGGTAATTACCACCTAGCTTAATCCACCTAACTATGGTGAGAGATTCTTGAATGTGTATGGATATCTAAAAGTCTTCTAGGAACAACAAGCCGATAATTTCTTAGGTACTAGCGAGTGGAGTGTTAATCCCAAGAGAGGTTAGTAGTCTTACCATTAATACGATGACCTTTGAGCATGCATTCAAAGATAAGTAAAAGAAACACTTTATTCCCATAGGTTTCGGTTATTCTTTGCAAAAGTATTTACATGTGGCATAGCTTCAATTCCTTCGTTTTTGCAATATCAAATTTTACTTTGATCTAATGACCAAGTTGTTTTGTTTCTTGGTGTCAGTTTTCATTGTAAACGACTGCATTACTCCTGAACCCAAAATCCCGAAACTCAAAATTCTAAACCCCAAAACTCAGATTTTTGCATTCATGTCATGAGATTGCCATGAAGAAGATGGTCACGGAAGACGGGGCTGACGGTGACTGGAAGTGACTACAGTGACTCCGCAAGAACAAACTGACACTGTAAGAATTGAATTCGTGAGAGAGACATGCAATACGAAGTGAAATCCGTGGTTATGATAATGTCGCCAAGGACGTCCGACGTACTCAGACAGGCATGCATTATGGAGTCTCCATGAAGTTTGGGGGAAAACTTATTACAAGCGCGAAATCGGTTGCTCATCATGTGATCGATGATCAATCCCTGCCTGAATGCCTGCAGGCAGGCTCGGAGCACTTGAACTGCACACACACTGCAGTCAAGTAAGAAGTAACTTGTGCAGAAGATTTGCAAGCACACCCTGCCACACTGCATGTCTGCGCGCAGCAACATCTCGGTCAGACAGACCGTCAGTAGCGCTGACAGTGTCGATCTGTCCTCGATCGATCGATTACTTAAACCGCGAAGGCAGAGTGCTGGCTAGCATACATGTATGTACTGGCAGTGATCCATCGATTCAGCTATGGCGTTCGGACTCGCGAAAGTGGAGACTGTGCCGCTCATCGTTCTCAACTTCTGCTTGTACTTCACCGCTGCTTGTCTCGCTGGCTCCATCTTGAACCGCAACTTGGACGCGAACGCCGGCCTCAATGACGACCTCCAAATCGGTAATGGCTCTGATAGTGCAAAGCTCTGATATTTCGATTGGCATTGATACTGTGTCGGCAAAAGAAGTCAAATACTGTTTCGAAGTCCGTGTTTCAACAAATGTTCGGATCATGGTTTTGCACGAATGCCGCGTTTGATTGATGATGATCATGTATCTGATGAGGTTCAAATACACTGTTCTTACTAGTGGATGGAAGTCTCCATAATCTTTTAACCATGTTTTTGCACTATTGCTAGGTCTGATTAGCAATGATAGTGTCTTTGCAGTAGTGCAGGAAAAGATTTAAGCACTTGTTTCCACTAGTGTTTGAGAAGCTTCAGTGTTTCAAAACTTGAACCGTGGTTTTGCACTAGCGATGGGTTCGATCGGTAGTGATACTGGCTCTGGGGTTCGATCAAACGGAAGTTTCTGATCGGTGCATGGCATGGGTGGTTGCAGGAAACGTGGTGACAGTCGTCTTCATCCCAGTCGCCTTGACAGCGTCAATGGTGGGCATCGCGTCCGTGCTCGCGGGCGCACACCACATCCGCGTCTGGCGCGCCGAGAGCCTGGCGGCAGCATCCGCAACCTCCCTGATCGCGTGGCTACTCACTCTCTTAGCCATGGGACTCGCTTGCAAGGAGATTCACACCGCTTACGGCCGCAGCAAACGACTGGTGAGCACCATCCCCCTCCCCTAGCCTCCCTCTCCGACCACTCCATAACATTCTAATCGAACACCACGCACCATCTTGCAGAAAACACTCGAAGCATTCATGATCATCTTATCGCTGTTCGAGCTGCTCTACCTCTTGAGCTTGCACGTGGGAACCGCAACGACCGAAGACGAGAAGACTCCGAAAACTGTGAAGGACGCGAACTTCGGCACGACTGCCGTGTAGCTTAGCTAGACTAGAATGTTTCAACCATGATTGCCGCCCCGCCACTTTTCGTGCGCTTGTAAACTATTCATTATTCTAATCCAAAAACTCCCTTTTCTGCAGTTTGCACTCAAAAGTGACACCTCAAATGAATGCTGTCGCTTGTAAGCATTGCTACATTAGCGGCGGGGCACTGATCTCGATCAGTTATAATATAGTTAAGCAAATGCTGCACATGTTTAGATTATTGTCCTTTTGTTTGATATGAGAGAATCGTTACCGGCATCCGCTATCACAGGTGGCGGCACTGGGTGATACCACCATCCCCAAGCCCGGGGTTCGGAGGACACCGCATGCGAAACGCCGACAGGTGTAGATCACCACCCCGGAATCAGTCAATGATTTGCATCCATGGCCAGTGATTCCCGACACTTGGCACAAGCTCTAGCTGTCATAGTCCACAGTAAAATTAGTTTAAGCCTGTATAAAACCCAACCGGCTCCATCTAGTGAACCACTAACAGAGTCTTGTACAGTTTGTCGATCTCGAGCTTCAACGCTTCATTCTTTGATCTAAGGTAGCTCGTTTTGCAGCAATGGCGTTCGGAATCGGCAAGGGCTTGACTGCGCCACTCATGGTGCTCAACTTCTGTTTGTACTTCATCGCTGCCGCCTTGGCTGGTTCCATCCTGAACCGGAACCTCGATGCCAATATGCACCGAAACGACGACATACAGATCGGTACGAGCTCTGCTCTCTGCTCGATGCAGGATCGTGATCGATCGGTGCAGGATCGTGAGTGACTGATTGATGGAATTTGGTGAGTGCAGGGAATGTTGTGACTGTGGCCTTCATTCCGATCGCCTTGATCACTTGTATGGTCGGACTCGCCTCCTGCCTGGCCGGCGCTCATCACTTGCGTATCTGGCGAACGGAGAGCCTGGCGGCCGCCGCGGCGACTTCGGTGATCGCATGGTGCCTCACTCTCTTGTCAATGGGTCTTGCGGCCAAGGAGATTCACACCGAGTACGGCCGCTCCAAGCGCCTGGTATGCCATCGATCGCACCCTAACCTTTTCTCCTCGCACCATTCCCTTCTAGAATCGATCGGATCATTTCCTCCGCTCCAAGCACACTCTTACACTTTGTTGGCTTTGCAGAAAACTCTGGAGGCTCTCATGATCATCTTGTCGTTCACGGAGCTTCTGTACCTGCTAGCGACTCACGCCGGATCCGTGACTCGCGAGGGATATGCGAATGCGCCAGGAGCCAGGGCCGTGAAGAACCCCAATTACGGCACACCTGCAGCAACCGCAGTCTAAGTTTTGTTGAGTGAAATAGCCATAGTGGCACTACATATGTAATTATTAACTGTTGTTCGATCCTCTGCTTTTTACTGTACATGATGATTTTGTAACAAAGAACAGTTTCTTAACAAATATATAATATTTTCTTGTACATCTTCAACCGATCAACCGTGTCGGTATGTTCTAGAACGTTTGCAGAGGTTGTGTCGGTATGTGTTTGTTTGTCGGTGATCCTAAGTGCACGTGTAAGTCTTGCAATGAAAATCCTAATCTTCAAGGAGGATTGTATGTCGGTGTGACGATGTTTGGTATTTGTGATATGATTGACATATTGTAGGGTAAATATATTAGTAGAAAAGTGTCCTGAATACACCATGCAATGTATCAACAAGTACAGCCCATGTGGTGTACTACACTCACCTTGAGTGTAAAATACCACTTTTGGGTATACTTTTGTGTTGTTCTAGTGATGGAAAGTGATTCTGTAGCATAATTCATTACGGTGATGGAAATGTGTCATTTCTTTCATAGTTGTCACAGTTTAGGAACATTCACTAATTTTTATTATCAAAGCAATGATGTTATGAGTATTTTCTTTCTACAAGAATAGAACTATTCAAAAGGTGTAAATTAGAACTTTTCTGTTGCGAAGAAAGTAGATTGTTTATGCAATGGTCGACAAAAATTGGAAAGTGACATTTTCTGTTAATTGTTGTCTTTGAGTTTCTTTTATGTCACTTTTAAAATGTTCCATTATCAAGGGTTTGAGCAATTTGTTGGGTTTCTTTATATCATCAAGAAAAAGCCTTAAAATGCATGCATCCCATCATATGATGGTTTGGCTCATTCATTTTATGGCTATCATTGAGTATCCATAAAAATTTGGACTTTGTAGGTCTTTGGGGAGAAATTTATGATTCTACTTTTCCTTAGTAGGTACAAATGGCCAAGTTCAAAATCATTATTATGTTCATTGATTCCAACATTTACAAATTCTTATCATTGTGATTTGACTGATTTCTATATCATTCAATATTATTGTTAACGAAGGTAAGTGTTTTCGAGAACTATTGCATTGGTTATATCCAATAACATTTTGCTTATCTGAAAGTATTGTTGATACTCATCTTACAAATACTCAACGGTCCTATGATGTTTCAAATAGATATAAACAGAGGTATTATTCATTTGACCATATTAAAGTTGTAAATCTTATTACTCCAAAAATTTGTTAAAAGGAGGTAGTATAGATATAATCCAAAAACAAGTAAGCATTCAATCATCTGTACATTTCTTAGGCCTCTCATTGACTGCAATCCTTCCACTCTTGGCTTCTCAACTCTAGTGTAAAGAGGGCCTAAATCACTACATGCATACAAAAAGTGAATGTACCCAGGTCTAATATCTTAGAGAAAAGAGTACAAAACCTGCGCCTTTATTCAAGAAGCAATCATAGAATGTTTCATCTGATGATACAAAAAGGTAATATATAGCCGTAATACTGTCCTAAAACTAACCATGTTACCGACAAATCATCTACTCATACACTTGCTTGGACTTATATTATTAGATAGTGTGTTTGCATGAGGAGGCTCTGAAAACACAGAAGAACATGAAAATCTGGTAATGCAACGATATGGGTCACTCATTTAGTTCAGGGGCGAGTATTTGAGAGTGTACCCGGCACTGAATGTATGTTTTATTGCTTCCAATCTAGTGTACATGAACAAAAATCAAACAATTGTACACCACTCTGTCGAATTTCGCAGTAAGTTTACACTGTAGTTGTGCGCTTGGTTGCAGGAGCATTGGCATAGCCCTCATTCGTCACGGCACCAGCGTGAGTCGCCAGCAGGTACAGCAGCTCCAGAGCTGCCAGAATGATCATGAGTGCTTCCAAAGCTTTCTGCAGGCACAGGTTCACACACAGAAATTGTCAGAATTGCGCTGCCATGACATTGACTTTGATAAAAATTAGTCACTGGTCTCTTTCTCCCGAAACGATCGATATTCTGATCTTTTGTTTTTCCGTTGAATCAGACGATGTATTAGAGCACATCAAGGACCAGAGGAGGAAACATTTTCTGAAGCACTTGTGTCTTTCCATGGCGACACTTACCAGCCTCTTGGTGCGGTAACCGCCTGTATGAATCTCCTTGCACGCCACTCCCATGGCCAACAGAGTCAGCAACCATGCAATCAACGCTGTGGCGGCAGCGGCGGCCAGCGTCTCAGTGCGCCACAAACGTAGGTGATGAGCTCCAGCTAACGTTGAAGCAATGCCGACGACGCTTGCGACAAGCGCAAACAACAAAAATGTATATGTGATTCCATTTCCTGCACATAATCATGTAAAAATTTCAATATCTTCGGCAGATAAAAATATGTCCATGAAATTTAAGATTTCAAGATCCAGTTACTCACCGATATAACCTTCCTTGCCATCGAAGTTACGGTTCAGGATCGAGCCTGCAAGGGCAGCAGAGACGACATAGAGGATGAAGTTGATGACTGCAAGGGGAGCAGTCATGCCGCGGCCCATACCGAAAGCCATTGCTCTTACTGAGAGAAGCCGTACGCTGTACAAAAGTTTATACACAAAAGGTAGCGAAGGAAAGCGATACAAGGTGTAGAAATCCGAGCGCTCTTTATGAGCACCGAATTGATGCTTCAGTATCCTACGATACCGGGAGTTCCAGCTGGTAGATGACGTGTTGGCACGCTCGCACAGGGCCACTTGTTAAAAACTCGTGAAACATTCGACGCCGCAAATTTTAAAATCGAAAGCTGTAGCTAAGGAGCTAGCTAGTTGCATAGCTTTATCCATTTCGGATCACTTGCAGTTATTGCGCACTCCTCCGTATGCTCGAGTCGGTCGGAGTTGCTGCTAATCTTCACCACAGAGACATTGACTTTGAGCTGACTCAGAACGTGGGGAAGCGCTTCTGAAACTCCTGCAGCTTTCCCGACTAGACACGTCATACACTCGCTCGAACTTTGTGGCTATGGCTGGCGCCCTGACAAGGATGATTTCCTTGTCAACTGTCGCAACTGATCTAATCTTTTCTTCTCGTTTCTAAATGCAACAAGCAATCAAAAAGTACCACATGAACCAGAACAGTTTCCTGCTCAGCAAGAAACGCAACCGGGCCTGATCATGTCTCATAGCAGGAGATAAAATTGAATTCAACTAACTCTGCATTGATCTGTTTTCTGCAGTTTCTATTGATCATTACATTAGTTTTTTCACAAAATAAAAGTTCAGCATAATTTGATCGCTTATAAAAATAAACTTCTGTATCCTCCATATGGCCATATTCCGCACATCATCGTGCATGGCATTGGATTAACGCAGACGCTACCATATGCTCACATCTGAATTCATCTCTACAGATTTCTTAGTAATGGCAGATTCTGCATCTCCCTTTTAGTGAACACATCGATGAATTATTTTTTTCACTTTTAAACAATCAAAGCAACAAGCAACCGGGAAGAACATCATGTACCTGAACAGTTTCTTTCTCGGCAAGAAACGCAACCAGATTATCTCACATCAGGAATAAAAGTTGAATTTAGATTGATGCTTTTTCTGCATTTCCTATTGATCAATACATTAGTTTCCTTTCACAAAACAGGTAAAAGACCAGCATGACTTCTATTGATAGTTTCAAGAAAAAATAAATTCGGTATCTTCTGTTTGGCCAAATTTAGGCACAGCATCATGCATGGCATTGAATTTACGCAGACGCTGTCATTTAAGAACATCTGGCATGGGCGCTTCCGAATCTCCTCCGACGACTGTGCCATAACATAAGTTGATCAATTCACCTCGTGATCACCTTTCCTTCGAAAAGTTAGTAATCGAAGACAGTGCTGCCTTGGGAGTTGCTCCTGCGCGCCTTTTTTGCCAAAGCTGAAAAGGACATTAGCGATTGCCAGCTGGGTGATGATGTGGATGGGTTAGGAGGCGGGAACGGGGGGATGCGTGGCGGGGATAACGACAGCCTTGCATGCTGTTTTTTATTTCTTCATCGGGCAGCCCGTTCTTGTGACTGGACGTTTCTACAGTATTATTAAATTGCCGAGTCACTTGATAAGTTTTGTATGTCACTCGCTGAGCATTATCATGGTTATGAATTTGCCTAACTTAAGGGGAAGATATTGCAACATTGATTTTGAGGAATCTATCTATGAAAAACCTTTGAAGTAATTCCCATGTTACTTTTTTTTTGGCACACAAAGAGGGTATAGTTCTTGAACCATGTGGTGAGGCGCATGCAACATCTACGTATTTGCAGTAGGTCAAACTTGAGACCTCATGATTGACTCTTGCGAGCTTCATGTCACTTGTGTTGTTTACACATCCTGCTGAACCTGTTGGGTCTGCTACCTGCTCTTTCGTTTACACTTCCTGCCGGCAGGTAGGCAGAAAAGTAAATCCAAGTTTTCACTGTTTTCACCCCTTTTCCTGTTCTTTTCTTGGATTCTTCCGGAGCCTGCTAGGTCTGCTGCGCGCAAGCAGCTGCTCCCACGACCTCGGCGACCTGCCAGCTACACTTTTTGGAGTCTCATTTCCAAACTAGGAATAGAAAATTCCAGCAGGCTCAGCAGGATGTGTAAACAACACAACTAGAGGAAACCAGGAGCAGAAGGGACTGGAGAAGTGACAGAAAACTTGAGTCCTTTTGGAAATTGCTGGAAAAGAGACAAGTAGGAGATGTTGTTGCTACAGTCCTATCATTTTAGATAGCTTGTTCCTTTTATCAAGGTTTCTCCAGCCCGCCTCTCGTATTTACTCGACGCTCCATATCTTCTCAAGAAATAGATTTGCAAGTGTATAGCACTTTCTTACTTGGGCCCAATCACTCATGGTTACAACAAAATGACCCTTGCACGATATTCGGTATTGCCACCTAGCCAAAAAGTAGCAAAGTAAACTCTAATTTTTCTAGTGCCAAAGAAAATGTTGTCCTTACGGTACTTCTTCTCACTTCTTGGAAACCAAGGGTATCTCTTTGGCCCCACATCCACTAGTGTGTCCCTCCTCTTACATAGCAATCTCCCCCGGTTTAACCCTTTAATTAAGATGTCCTTACGGTACTTCTTCTCACTTCTTGGAAACCAAGGGTATCTCTTTTGGCCCCACATCCACTAGTGTGTCCCTCCTCTTACATAGCAACCTCCCCCGGTTTGATCCTTTAACTAAGAGGCAACCATTTTTGGTTGACCCTACGTGATTCTCCATATAGGCGACAAAGGATTTGAATGTTCACCTACATGAAGAGACACTCAGGGTCAACCGAAAATGGTCACTTTGGCGTTAAAGAACCAAAGTCATTTTGAACCAAGTCCAACATGAGAGCATCTGTTGTGCAACCCACGAAAGGCCTTTAGTGGAATTTGGTGGGCAATATCACAAACAGAGGCTACAAAGTGGGCTGTCTCGATTTCTTCAATTTCTACAAGTGATTAGAGTGAACAAACTTACTCCCCTTTTAGTTATTACAAATGAATTTTCGGGATGGAAGAGAACCTACGCTTCAGTCCAAGGCTAGAGAGTGCCTCATATGCTACACACATGCAAGACAACAAGACAAAGCTCTAAAGATGGGGTGGAAGACGCCATTGGTCAAGAAATTGAAGAGTTGGAGGCCTGCATATATTGGAGCATTCTCTCGCCATGCTCTCTCGGTATTACCCAACTCTTTTTGCAAGAGGCTTCATCTAGGCGATTTACTAGGAGAGCACAAGGAATACTCTTACACGCATTGAATGATAGCTCTTAAAAAGTCATACCTTGCAATGAAAAGACTATGCACACAAGAAGACGAAGATCATTTGTACCAAATATGAATGAATACAAGAATTGGTCTCTCTTCTCCCTATCAGTTGTGCTTACCGGTCTCATCCAGTCTTTTGGGCATATACATTCAATGGGCAAGATATTTGATTCAAATCATCCTGAGAAAGAAGACTAGAGTTCTTCTTCCTCATTCTCATTTTTTTCTTTTTCAGACTGACTCCAGTAGAAACACTATTTCAGACCAGACTTTTTCTTACATGGAAGATGCATATCCTAAAGACATTCCACATCTTGGAGGAGAATTTCACATTTCGGAATACATCCCAAGCAGGGTTGTCTTATTAGACAAAGTTCCTATTCATTTGTCAGACACAATTTAAATGAGGTGTACATCTAAGACGTTTTCAATGTATCAAATGTGCATCTCATTTAAATTTTGTTTGACAAATTAATTGGAATTTTGTCTGATAAGACAACACTGATCCCAAGCACTGCGTCTACAGACTATTGGCTTCTGAGGATCTCAAAAAACTATATTAAACTTATTTAACCCCTCAAGTCGACTAAAGGCCCGTTTGCACTTGGCCTTAGAGGAGGTCTTAGGAGGAGGTCTTAACTCTATTAAAAAGTGTGTGTTTGCACCTACATTCATTAGTAATTACCAATCCTACATGGATGTCCACATGCACACTTTAAAGAGTAGGATATTAGCAAACATTTAGGAGGACAAAAGAGCTTTGAGCAATAGTAGGCAATATATAAGGGAGCACCAATATTGGAAAGATTCTCAAATTTTCCTCACTTAAGAGTGGTCTTATGTATTGTCCCACTTGAGGGGCCATTACATAATCCCCTCAGAGCATCATCAATGCAGAAACTGTAAAAAAGCCCTGTATCGTATATTTCGAGGCTAGTCTGCGGGGCCGCTTGTGTGTGTGGCCGCATGTTGATCCCTCCCCTCCAACTCGCAGTCCGAAACTGCCACTGTAAAATCTGCCACCTCATCAAATCTCCCACGTCACAACTTTTGGCCACTAAATCGAAAGTGAATAGTGTCGGCTCGCTCACAATCCTTTTCTCGTTGCACCGCTCCAAAGAGCTCCTGCGGCGCAGTTTTCTCCTTCTGCATTGTTTTGTACCGCTTCAAAGAGCTCTTGTGGCGCTTGTAGGAAGTGCTCTACAGTCTCCAGTTGTTGTGAAGATGGAACAATGGCGACGTGAGATGTCGAGGGCGTTTGAAGAAGTAGCTCAAGACTCTGATGACGAGTTGCAAGAGATGTTCTTGGCGACAATCCACCAAGATTCAAGTGAGTCCGATGAGGAGGTGAAGCGGAGGCGGAGAGGTAGCCGCATGGGGAGGGATTTTGTGCACAGGGACAGAGAATTGTGGCATGAACACTTGGTCAGAGATTACTTTGCTCCTACTCCTACCTTTGACCATGTCAAGTTCCGGCGTCGATTTCGGATGCGTAGAGAATTGTTCATGAGGATTGTAGAGTCAGTCACTGCGTTTGATTCATATTTTGTGCAAAAATGTGATGCCTTGGGAAGATTAGGGTTGTCCCCTCTTCAGAAGTGTACAGCAGCTATTAGAATGCTTGCTTATGGGGTTGCTGCTGATGCAACCGATGAGTATTGCCGGCTAGGCGAGAGTACTGCAGGTGAGGCTATGCGTCGCTTTGTTAATGCCATTCGCCATTGCTTTGAGGTTGAATACCTCAGACTTCCCACGGAAGCTGATCTAAAAAGGCAGATAGAAATCAACACTGAACGAGGATTTCCTGGCATGTTTGCCTCGTTGGATTGCATGCATTGGCAGTGGAAAAACTGCCCTGTTGCATGGCAAGGGCAGTTCCAAAACAAGGACAAGAACCGCTCTGTGATCTTAGAGGCTATTGCGGACCAGTCCCTGTGGATTTGGCATTCTTTCTTTGGACTACCTGGTGGGAACAATGATATCAATGTCTTGGATCGATCTCCCATTGTCAAGAATATGCTCAATGGAGAAGGTCAACACTTGAGCTTCTCGGTGAATGGTAATGTATACCCTCGATATTACCTTCTCACCGATGGCATATACCCACAATGGTCTTGTTTTGTGCAAACGATCCATGAAGCACAGGAGGAGAAGAAGAAGCATTTTGCAAAGATGCAAGAAGGGGTCAGGAAGGATGTTGAGAGGGCCTTCGGCGTGCTTCAGAGCAGATGGGAGATTCTACGCAATCCTTGCAGGCAATGGGAGCTACAAACGATGACTGACATCATTCAATCTTGCATAATCATGCACAATATGATTATACAAGATGAGAATGGTTTAGAATTGGAGCCATTCTTTGATATGGGGATTAGAGGAGGCCGCATGGGTGGGGGCCTATCATTTGAAGAGTTCAGGAACGGAACCATTGAGATAGAGAATTCAAACAACCATTTCTCTTTGCGCAATGACCTCATTGAGCATCTGTGGCAAAGAAAGGGAGAGACACGCTCCTAAGCATTGTACTTCATTGCATTGTACTTCCTCTGCTACCTATACCTTCAGCTTCACATTGCAGCTTATCGTCACGCTAAATGTAACACATCCAACTATCTGTACGTACACGGAGAGACTCAAATTCAACATGTAAATGGTTAAATGCGAAGTGAAAGGCATGTGCACTGAATGGTAATTGAAAGCCTGTTCACCATCAGAGTAACATCTTAGTGACTGGGTTGGCCATCAAAACGTGTTCAGAAAAGTTTTAAACAGCCTTGAAG
Organism: Bryum argenteum; assembly: GCA_037043015.1. NCBI lineage: Eukaryota > Viridiplantae > Streptophyta > Bryopsida > Bryales > Bryaceae > Bryum > Bryum argenteum. The sequence goes on along the minus strand of CM073323.1, from coordinate 10,056,852 downwards.
CCTCCTCATCATCAAAGTATCATATTGGCGAGTGCATTGGCCATTAACACATGTTGAGAAAAGTTACACACACTCTAACCGGAATCGCACACTCTAAATGGATATTTTCTCCATGTTCAGAACGCATTTTCGGGAGTTGTATCCAGATGCAATCACAAATGCAATCATAACGATAAGAAAAAGGAGAATTTGGGACTCACAGTGATGTTTCGGAATTCTCCACAGGCTCGAGGGGTTGTGAAGCGGGTTGTTCGATGGAAGATAGGGTAAACGAAAAAATTTATTTCAAAATCCATGGCCACTGCCACTGGAATTGTCTAGATTGGGGCTCGTAGGAGCATACACACGGTCGCACCCCTCTCCTGAACCTAAACTGACGCCGGATCCTACAGACGATCCCCACACATTTTGATAATTTGGAGGAAAAAATGGAAAAGGAATTGGAGGGCGGTGAATGTCGAGGCCTTGCACTCCTGCATGTTGCTCAACGTATTCTTGGCTCAAATCCTCAGCTCCTCCACCGCCTGCTCCGGCTCCAGCGGAGTGCAACTCGCCCAACTCGCCTGCAACGCCTCCGGTCGAACCCGCCTCAACAGCACCTCCAGAAGGCCCAAGAAAAATATCCGCCTTCGACTGTTGAATTCGCCGCTTGACCTTGGTGAGCTCTTCCTCGCGGCGCAATTGGAGGTACTCTCTGGCCATGTCGCTCATGGCTGAATCGTCCGGAATGGAGAAAAGCTGGAGTGCAGCTTGATCCCGCATGACGGCAACCTTATCAGCGTTCGCAGCTGCCATCTCCGATGTGGCTTTTGCCTGCGCGCGCATCGTGCTCTCCTTCACCCGAGCGCGGTGGAGTTCTTCCTTTGCCGCCTTGTTCCCTGTCGAACGCTGCGGCCGCCGAGAGCCTAGAGCGGAGTCAACCTCGACGCACTCTTCTCCGTCGTCATCGACTGCGGTTGTGTCGTGCAGCTCCGTGCTCAAGCGCCTCTTCTTCATCGGCTGCGGCGGTGGAATCTTGATCACCTGCCGCGCTCGTACCTCAACAGCAGACTCAAACCATCGTGGGATGTCCTTCAGTATTGTCCAACAATGGAGGTAGAGGAAGCCCTGTTGCTTATGGTGCTTAACACGATAGAGCTCGAGCGCTCGATGAAGAACGTCCTCTAGCGATGTCCCGCTTTCCTTCAAATTCAAAACCTGCGAATGCACAGCAACAAATTTTGAAACATCGTGTTTTATCACACCCCATTTCGTTTCCAAACTCCTCGCCGGCCTATCCTCCTTCCCCTGCGGCTTGTGATCTTGATAGTGTCTAGCAATTCTATCCCAAAACGCACCCGCACGCTGGCCGTTGCCCACAATCGGGTCCTGCGAAACGTGAAGAAACGATCGGCAAAGCTGCCGCTCCTCCTCCGACGAGAAATTCCTCCCCTTTGTTGCCTTCGATCCGTCGGTCGTCGCCATCGTGGCAAGATCACTGTAGCAACGGATTGCAGTAGCGGGCGCAAGGGAGACTCTCAAATTGCCGGCCAAGGGAGGTTCTTTAACGGGGCCAAGTCCGCTTCCTCCGGTGCCGTGCTTCCGTTGAAGCGCAGAAGAAGCCGTTGGGAGGCTCGCCGCAGATGAGGTAGAGGACTTGCGTCTTTTCATGCGTAGGACTGAAGATGCTCTCACTATTGATTACACCTTTACGAGCCTAATTGATGACACCTTTCCTCAAAAGAAGGTATTCCTCCCCAAATTGTGCGGGTGTTAAATTTTTAGCCACGCTCTTTGCAAAGGCCAAGTGCGAACGGGCCTTAAGGCTATATTCTGGTCGTTAAAGGACCGTATGTCCAATTCCGCCAATTTTTGAGCCCTTCTTCCGAGCGGAATTGGCAGCTGAGATAAACCGTCGATTCTGCAAGCCATATTTGGCGAGGCTTGCCGATTCGGTGATTTTATACTATGTACAGTATCATATTGGACATACAGTCCTGTAACGCCAGAGAAGCTGCAGGGTAGTGCCGATTTGGTAGTATGGTGGGGTTAGTTATGCACCCGTAGGGCAAGCAAGCTGACCGAACCATAATGCCGAATCGGCACTATCTTGTAGCTTCTCTAGTACATTTGGGGTTTGATTAGTTTTTGACTTACTATTTTTAATATTTAGCTCAAATGAAGTCAAAACATTTGCAAGTTAGAAAGTTTTTCCATACATTTCCAAAAAGTCATCTCACGCTTTAAAATTCCTCATACGTTACAAGATATTCATGGTCAAAGTTTAAATCTGCTCAAAATTGCCCAAATTGCGGTATATGCTCATTTATTCTCAGAATGTGCCCAAAGTCAATAAAATCGGAGAAACTTCAAAATTCACCAAAAATTGAGATTTTACTTCTTTTTTTCAAGTTTTGTTTCTTGAACATGTAAATAAGGTTCCAAGGTATGATCCCAAAATTCAAACCCCTAATCCAAATTTCTTTTACATGCCATTATTACCGTCTAAGACGAGCCCTTGTAGTTGAATCTTAACCCCTAAACGCCCAAGGGGGGGTAAAGCTCCTAACAATTGGTAATAATGCTGATTTTTTCAAAACTGCGTAAAAACAAATAAAAGATGAAAATGGAAAATCCAACCGTAGGATCTTCTTTGGAGCATGGCAATTAGTATGACAACCAAGTTGCATGCCATTTGGAGGTATGGATTTCAAGATCCATGCAAAAAAGGGGTGAAGATCACACCACCAAAACTTTCATGAAAAATCTCTTTTGCCCACTCTCACAAATTGAGGATCAAGGTTTTTACTATTTATCCAAGGAGGGAGTAGAGTAAACCCACCGAGGAGTTGAGCAAAAAAAACGGCGGATGAAAAATCGATGGGATGAAAGCGGGGTTGTGCACCAAAGACGGAGCCTCACATCCAAAATGTCGAAAAACGACACCGTGGGCACTTAAAGGTTAACACACCTCCATGTGAATAATCAAGCATTTCTTTACGTCATATAGGTTGCATGAGAGTGTGTAGGGTTTAGGGTTTACGTCCTCTAGGTTGCATGGACACGTTCCCAACTCACCAAGGAACAAGGATGTAAAGAGCCACAAGTCAAATTTTCTACCAAAGATGCGGTTCTTTTGGCCCTCAAAAAACTAGTTAGTACTCTTTCGACAATAAGGGAACACAACTTTTTCTTCAACTTCAAACATTAAGATTTCACAATTGATAAGGAACTTGAATATGGGATTTGATTGACATATACACATACTAGTTAAGTACTAGATCGTACGGTTACATGCCTAATATTTTGTCAAAATTTGAAAACTTTCACCTGGAATCAAAAAAGGGTAGATTTTGCCAATTCTCAGACTTCCTCACAGTTTGGGGCTTAGGCGGCTTTAGGATTTATATGAAATTCAAAAAAGCTGCAAATGTCAAGAGACTCACATGATATAAGGGAGAGTGTTCTACAATGGCCCAAATTTTAAATTTCCTAATTGGTAATGATGTTAACAGTGTAAGCAATTTTAGTGCATGGGGAAAGCAAAGGGAAGGATAGTCAAAGTGGAATCATCTTTTTTGGACTCTTCTACAAGTTGTTGTGAATTTTTAAGGCTCTCTCATGGGTGTTATAAAATGATGCCCTATTTTTGCACCTTGTGATGTTTGCCGTTAACCCCTAAACGTCCCCAATGTCGTTTTTCTACATTTTGGATGGAGGGCAGAAACTTTGAATAGCCATAACGCCCTCATCCAAACTCCGTTTTGGATGAAATCACTTGTGTTGGGTTCCAAATCAAGTCTAGTTTGTGTTGTAAAATTTGCAAGCCCATACAATAAAGTATGAATTAATGGAATGCACTTTAGTGAAGGCAGCTCTTGTTTTTGGGTTTCCAAGCATGGGGCATGTATTACCATTGCAAGCCAATTATGTGAAATTAAAAATAGTTTTTCATGATTTTTTTTTTTTCATGGTCATGATTTTAAGGTGATTCTTAACAACTTTGTAGTGAGAAGTTTTTTGATCCAAATGATTTTGCTATTGGATTTGCAATGATGTTTTGACAACAGAAAAAGTGAGAAAATGGAATATATTTTTGGAGCTATATCTCCTTCATCCACCGTTGGATTTCAACTTAATTTTTTGGAATGGCCTCCAATTAGAGTCTAGTCTAAGTGGTAGAAACCTTAACAAGATCGAAGTTGTTTTGAAGATAAGGCATGAAATTGAATGCAAAGGGTCTAGTTTTGGACTATTTTTCCTTTGTAAAATTTTTAGTGATTTTACCATTGCATGGCTTTTATTTGAGCCAAGAATTTTTTTTGATGAATTTTTGTTGGGTAAAGGACTTATTAAGATGAAGGTGAACATCTTTCTAGTTGGTGACTTTTTCATTGCAATAGGTATATTGGTAGCATTTCCACCTCAAAGTGAAAATGATGAAATTTTGTAGTTTGTTTTCAGTATTAATATGTTATGATCTCCTGATCTATAAGGCCTCATGACTCAAATTTTGGTCCCACATGATCTTCGATAAGTCTATTACAAGTTTGTACGGTTGAGATCTTATTAGCTTCTCTTCATTTTCATCTATGACGATTTTTATTGAAATGTGCTTTTCTGCTAAAAATAGCCTGGGACGTTTAGGGGTTAATACATACTATTGCTAAGTGAAGAAACTATTATGTACCTCTAGGTGAAGAAGCCTAGTCCTCTATTATTGATACCGCTCTAATTTTGAGCACTCTATCTCATTGATTTTGCAGAAATTTCAAACTAGCCTTTGGAGGGGCTGCACATGAGCTCCACCATGTTGATGGATGGAAGGGGCGAGAGATGTAAAATTGATATGATTGGCTAAAATAGAAAGTGTATTTTCTAATGATTATCAATGTTATACTCTCTTTGATTCATTGTAAATTTTATAATTTCTATTTTAAGAAATTTAACCATATTGGCCCGATTTAAGCATTATGACCTTCATATTGTCTTTTGAGCAACACTTTATAAGAATTACATTATCTATATTTTATAACACATCTAAATTTTTCTTCAAACTCCTTGGGCCTTTAGGGGTCAACAATCATAAAGATTACAAGTAGCTCCTTGATTGTATTTCTTTGAACACTAGCTCTAGTATGGCAACTCTCAGGTAAAATATTACATTATTTGCTCATTGGGATGATTGTATGTTCTTCTTTGACCACAATCTATGGATGACTAGTATAACCTAAACCACAATCTATGGATGACTAGTATAACCTAAATATCTTTTAAAGTTGGGATAGATATTTAAAGTTTGGTTACTATAATGATGGTATCAAAATTTCTTATCTACTTTTCGAATATTTGGTGGATATAGAGGATTCAAAGAGCTTCGTATGCAACTGATTCTTGTATGGATTAAAGTCATGATTTAAGCTTTACGAGACATCAACCTGGATTCAACAAGCATGTCCTCCACAACCAATAAAACTGCATTTGATACGTACTCAATACTAGAAATATGAGTAAGAAAAACACCATACTGATTTGGGTTGATGTGCATATAGTGTATGTTCGATCTACCCTTGATGATATGCCCACAAGACACAACATCAGTGGTATTGGAATTTGATTGGAAACTTACTCACAGGCCCACTTTCTTCTACTGGAATGATGTTATAGCAGACGAACAGACACTCTAATCACGCCGGTCCTAAAAAAGGATTGGAGTTTTTATCTATCTATCTTATAGCAGCACAATGACGTGTTTTCACGGAGACGAAGAAGCCGTGCGAGCTCGGCTTTGCCATCATATCGATCAATGCAGGTAGCCCCGTGCCCATCAAGTAGTTTTCGACGTTCTTTCATCTTCAAAGTTCAGAAATCTTTGAACTCTTGCGCAAGTATTCTTGTTTGATGCGCTGTACTCAAATCCTGGAGCTCAAGATCATCGCGCATTAATTCTCTACCACGGTTCATATTCTTTCTTGCTATGGCGAACTTCTTCTTTTTCTATGAACCAATTCAGTATGTGTGAAGGTTTTGCAGGCTGCTCACATTTCTATGATCACCAGACCACGAAAGTTCGCGGTCAAATTAAAGTCACGCACACTAGGTCAGAATTTTCATGTAATCTTGTGACTATGCAGCGAAATGAATTCCTTGTGTGTGTAGTATGGAAGAAGGCATTCGGCGACAAAAAGTAGAATTAGCGATGAGGAGTTGCAATTTTCTGTCGCTATGGAATCTCAAAAGAGAGAAGAGAAGTAGAAGATTTTTTGACCTAGTGTAACAGTAGGATCGGTTGATGAGAAAGGGCATCTACAGAAGACAACCACGCCCCGGCTGGTATTATCCTGCACGTGGTGATTCGTGAGACTGTGGAACGTCAGGGCACAAATGGAGGAACTCATGTTGCAAGTGTGACAAATAAATTTCTAAATTGGAATGCCTGGAGGTACGAGTTGCCATAGGCTTGTGATTTTCCAGGAGCCTCGCATGATTGCGGACAAACAGATCGAGAAGGATGATCGTTTGGGCTAGCAGTTACCGTTCGCGGGACTTCCGTTGAGGATTTAGGGTTTCGAGAACCTTCACCACTCACATACTTAAACCCTACAACCCGTCTTCATTATCATCTTCCGGCTCACCCGTCAGCATTGCAGTTTGGGGTTCAACTACTTCGTGTGCTTGATTTTAATTTTTGTCGTTTGTTGTCTTGAGCATGTCGTATTTTATTCCGAAGTCAGTGACGATAAGATCTTAGGCTTGTTTCTCAAACATTCGCAGTGGCCGCCTAAAGCTTTCGCCCTGCCGGGCTCGAGAGCTAATGCAGCTTCCAAACCTTCCTTGGATATCTGAGACTTCTTGCCTTGTTACTGAAGGATATGAGGATACTTTCCCCGAATGATCGACGCTGATTCTACCAGTGCGAAACAGCTCGAAAGAGCCAAGCCTGAAATTCTGATCCTTCGTGTCTTCGAGCTTGTTTAGGGTTTAGGGTAGTGGTTGACGTGTGGTGGGATTCGGTGATGATAAAGTACTAGGCTTGTTTCTCAAACATTCGCAGTGGCCGCCTAAAGCTTTCGCCCTGGCGGGCTTGAGAGCTAATGCAGCTTCCAAACCTTCCTTGGATATCTGAGATCCCAGCGTCAGTTCGGTCCTTGCTTTCGTATTAGGGTATGGCATTGCGGTGATGATTCGATAATCCCAGCTCGCTTTTAGCTTCCGCAAGGAGGCGTTGAAGAGAAATCATCGTTTCCAACACTAACTTAACCTGAGCTTTGCCATGTCAGTGATTCTTAGAAGTGGTCCGTCTATCTGTGAAGGCAAATTGACTAGAGTCACTCGTGTGCTTGAAATGAGTAGCACATGGAGCGCTGAAAATTGCCGAGAGGAAGGATGATGGGCAGCTGTTCAACCTGTTTTACCTGAAGAATCTACCTGGGCAGGAGGAAGCTTCCATCAACATTCTGAACCATGAATGTAATCCCGGTCACGGAAACTCTAGTTGGTTCTTGTGTAATGTAAGTTGCTTCGGTAGCATCAGTACGATGTTCCGGATATCTGTCATCGAAATGATAGCCTTTCTTGCGTAGAAATTACAGTACACATGAGAACCTACGGAAACAACAATGTTACATCTTAGGTCGCCATTACTGAAGCCATATGCCATTGCTGAGTACATGCCAGTCCAACTGGTCTACACAGTGACTGGCCTTTGGAGAAATTATGAACTCTTTGATAATTCTATGTCAAAGAAGTTTAATCTCAGTCAGAGAAGTACCAGTTATTGCACTCGAAGCATTGCACTCATGATGTAGTAGGTGTAGCATTTTCTCGGTCTAACGGAATCTTTGTCTAGTTTTAAGGTCAGGGCTTTGCTTCATCGCTGGTTGTTTGAAGCGGACAGGGTCCGTAACCTTGTTACCGTGGAGGCTATGGCTGTTCCTCGTCACACAGAGGCTCGCGTTGATGTCAGCTGGTTTCTCAGAGTAGTGAGAAATCTTGTTAAACTACGATGCAACATGTTTGAGATCAGTAGTATGTGAGGTTAAGGTCGATGATGCTAAAACAACTGAACATAGCTCTGAGTGACATTGTCGCCTGAAGATTCATAGGATACTGAGATCTTTTCCGTTTACTGTCTGTAGCGTATGAGCAGTATTGTGGTTTCACTCTTGACTCGTGAGAGGCAGACGGGTGATGATTAGCATAGTTCAGATGAGCCGGACTGCGGCCTTGATTAATTTCCAGAAATTAGTCTTTCGCTCCTATCTGACGCCTGCCTCATTTCTCTTTTTTGTTGTGGATTTCTTCTCAGAGAATAACGTGGGATTAGAACGAAAACATGTACAGAATGATTTCTTGACGTATAAGAAGCATAAAAGAATGAAAACAAAATTCTAACAGACTCTCCGTTTGTCACGATCGTCTGCACTGCCATCATCTAAGGACCACTCCGCTTCTCTTCATCATCTTCTTCTTCCTGCTCCGATCCGCAACCTTTAGACTCTACTTCCACACCCTCTCCCCATCACCGCTCCTATCTGAAGTAGAATTATCTTATCCACTCGAGGTAGATCCTCCCGAGGTTTCACCCCTCTTCATCATCAAATGATGGTTTCTGTCCTCGTCCAGTTTCTCACCCGAATTCGTCTCTACTGCCTCCTGAAGTCCCAAAACTCTAACATAAAACCCTTGCCGTGGTCTTGTAACGCTTTCGAATAATGGCAAACAGTTCCTCGAACTCCTTCCCATTTTCCAATGGCAACCTCCTCATCCGTAGGCACTCTTTGAAACTCGTCCTCCGGAAATTAGAAATGATTGGAACAGTCATCCCAAGATTCAAAACGAAGGGATATGGAAAATACTTTCAAATTTCTTGATGATCAAGCCTGCCACTCCTAGCATACCAAGTCGGTGTGTGTACCCCATTCTCTCTATTCTTCCATGGGCTGCTACTATTCATTTGTTAGATTTTTCCTGGAAGGATTGATTATAAATGGAGACTCAAATATTATTCCAGGCTTTGATAGTAAGACCATGAGCGAGGGGTGTATATTTTTTTGAGTTCCGTTTCTTCATATTATTCCTTGTTCACTGCCTCATTTGTCTAATATTGTAGCTACTTTTAATACAATATCTATATCATATGCACCCAGATACAAGAACTGGACCCTATTGTCAAAGGCTCTCTTCAATCCCTTATCTTGTTGTGTCCAAGGTATGTCTCATGCAAAATTTTTATGAAGCTCGACCATGGGTGGAACTTTGCATATGCTTCCAAAACCTCCCAATTGGTGTGCCTTCTGCATCAACCTCGCATGAAGGCACAACTTTGACAATAGCCTACATCCCTATTGAATGCAAAAAGTTGATAACGTTGCTCTCGCTAGGCAAACAACGACTTGACGAATTTATGGAATGTGAGCTTCTTTTCCTCCCCACTTTAATTTGGCTTACCTTGAGGCCCTTCGAAACCTATCTCGCATGTACTCTGTGCCTTAAGTGGTCTCCTGAGATGAAAGCTCTTGGACTCTAGCCTTCTTTTTCCTTCAAACTCAAGGAAGGCCTTCTTCTGCTCCAAATCCCTCATAGCTATCTCAATGCTTCCTTCTAGGCTTCTTTCTCTGCCGCCTTATCTCCTTCAATGTCTGAGAATGTTGTGGAGTTGACATCTCCTTTGCCAATTTTTCATTTTTCTTCGACTTTGCTTCGTTAGTCTTTTGTTTATTGGGCTCTGCCCATCCTCTTCTCCAGTTGCTTCCAACTTCTCATGTAATATCTACGGTTATCCAAAAGTCAATGGTGAGAAAATCTACACTTAATATTAAAAGCCAAAGCTCAAATATACAATACATTTCTCTAACCACATGCAGTTTATATAGAAATCTAACCTCTGAATTTGCCCACACGTACATTGCTTGCTCATAAGCTATTCGGTCATTTTGAATTGCATCCAACTTAGATCTTTAGATCTTTGATAAACTTCTCTCCCATCAATGCGGTTGTGCTTGGTGATTCTCCCAATACAATTGGCACTAACTTGAGTGCATTAGGAGACAATTTCCCCCGTGTTCTCGATGTCTAGGCGGCCACTTTCTAGGGGTACCTTGTGGTGGAGAAGGACATATTGATTTTAACTTACTAATAAGAAAGAAATTTGATATTTCAATCATTACTCTATATAATTCATTACAAAACAAATAAATAGTGTTCTGAGACACTCAACCATATATTAGACATAATCAAGGCAGTGAGATTTTCATACTGATTCTTGGGCAAAATTTCATTAGACTTATACATTGCACAACCATATTCCTTCCATCCCAATATAAATGTCGAGGTGATTTGCGAGAACACATTGGACAATCATAATGTGACAGAGTTTTTGTGAAATTGTTATGTTCCACCTTTATGGCTTGTAGAAGAAACAATTGCGAGAGTCACCAGAGACTCTTCGATTTCCATATCCACATAAGTATGGCAACAAACAATTTATTAATCAAAAGCTTACAATAATTGTCCACCTTCCATACCTCAATTTTAACTCCTAAATCTAGATGACCCACTAACTCGATTACTATCGCTTTACTGCGAACCCGATTTTTGGACTTTTCACTCACAGATCTTGCTTTTAACCCTACTTATAGTTAGTACTTCAAAAAGTGACTAATTAATCATTTGCAAGATAGAACATCCAAAGTTTGACACAACAACTTTTGGCCATTGCTCAAGAGGCATTGTCTCCATGGTGCGAAGGATGTTACAATATAAAGCCTCTCCAAAGAGTTTTTTCAGATCCACTACCATTCAAGCGAGCGCGTCTACAGAGACACTGGCATCATGAATTCCTATTCCTGCATTCAGTGTGAATTTTTTTGTATTTTGGATCTCTAAAGCAAATGGTTTGTCCTTCATTTGCTCTATGTAGCAAAGTTGATTCAGAATTTAACCCTATAGATGACTAGTCTAACCTAAAGATCTTATAAAGTTGGGATAGATTTTTTAATTTTTGGTTACCATGATGAGGGTATCAAGTTTTGTTATTTAGTTTTCAAATATTTGGTGGATATAGAGGATTCAAAGAGCTTTTGCATACAACTAATTCTTGTATGGATTAAAAGTCATGATTTGGGCTTTACAAGACATCAAAGTTTTAAAACTCAAATGATTCAAGCTAGATTCAACTAGGCTGACCTCCACAACCAATAAAACATTGCATTTGTAACGCACTAGTAACTAGAAATAATAAGAAGAAGAAAAACGCCATACCAATTTGAGATGACCTGGATATAGTGTCTGTTCGATCTACTCTTGATGATATGCCCACATGACATAACAACAATGGTATATGACTAAGTAACTAAATATACAATGTGATTGGCACAATTTGGATTAAACTCACAGGCCCACTTTCTTCTCCTTGTTCTAATGCATTATGTGTGAAGTTTTTGCAGGGTGCTCACATTTTGTGATGACCAGACCATGGAAGTTCACGGTGAATTTGAAATCACGCACACTAGGTCAGAATTTTGATGTAATCTTGTGACTATGCAGCGAAATGAATTCCTTGTACATATGTAGTATGGAAGAAGGCATTCGGCGACAAACAGTAGAATCAGCGATGAGGAGTTGCAATTTCGGTCACTATGGAATCTTAAAAGAGAGAACGGAAGTAGAAGAATTTTTGACCTAGTGGAAGCATAGGATTGGTCGATGAGAAAGGGCATTCACCGAAGTCGACCACGCCCCGGCTGGAGCTATCCTGCAAGTGGCGATGCGTGAGACTATGGAACTAGCGTTCCCAGGACTGTTTTTCTGAAATTAGGGGATATGCTATGATTGGTTGACAAAAAACGCCTTTGGAGCTACTATCACGGGCAATAGTGGTAAAAATATTTCTGCCCTTGTAGTATTCTGACTAAAAAAAAAAACTGAATGGGAAAAGACTATGCAATCATACATCCAATTCTGTTGAGTGTAAGTAACTACACTGTGGAATTTTTGGTGCAATGAAATGCTAAGAAACTCCACAAATGTGAGAAATAAAGCTAAGTGATGGAATAAAGTGCTAAGAAAATTGGTAAGTGGGAAAAAAACGGTGAAACTCATGTATTCATAACATTCTAACATTCAAACATGAGAGATTAATACACAAACATGATCAATACATGTGCAATTGCATTTCAATGTGAATGAACAATTACAAGTTCAATTGTAAATTTCTAATCTAAATTCTAAGTCACTAGTGAGTGAATCGAATCCTTGTTGCAAAGCAACACTGCCCATTGCAGCACTAGTGTCCTGCACACAAACAAACAAGCCACAATTAGAGTAAAAAGTCGGTCCTGCACAACTTCACCGAATGCTTCACAGCTTCCAACGTATCGGGGTGCTTTCACTGCTGCCACTCCTACTTCACAGCTCCGCAACTCCACCGATGCTTTCACAACTTCACAGCTCCACTCCCACATAGCAGCTGCCACTACTCCATCAAAGCCACCTCCAGATAAACTCGTATCAAGGAACTCATAGTCCCACACACATTTCTCTCTAAGTGAGCTTCAAAGCTAGCATAGCATCATGGAAACTAAGGAATTTTTGAGTTGAGGATACTAGAATGTGATACTAGAATACTCTCAAGCGTCCTCTTGCCGGCCCACCTTAACAACCTCTTTCCAAGACTTAATAGCCTCATCATATAGAAAGGACTTTAAGGAGTAGAACTTTTGGCCAAACATGCGTACCACAAGCGGTAAGTGCTTATCTAAGCAGTTCTTGTGGCAAGATTTCAGAAACTTCAAGTAGGAAAAGCATCTCTCATCCTCCACCGAACCCAACACAAGCACAGACCCAATTCTTGCCAACATAATATACTCCGGAATGAGTTTTGAGAGGTGCCGGGAAGCTGACAAGTTCCGCCAAAGCTTGATCAACGGATTTACTCCCAGGGGCAGGGCGCAAGCTGCCTTGCAGTTAGCCTTCATGCTGACCTAAAAAAGGCCTTGTTGTGTATCAAGCCTTGATGCATTGAGCATCTCAAGGACAATGTACGGCTTCCCGTCCTCCTTTCTATCCTTCAGTTTTCGGTCGCCACAATAAAACTACTTCAAAATCTCCAAGTGCTTCTGGAAGCTCTCGTCTGCCCCTTCCTGCATCCCATATTGAGGATATATGATGCCGAAAGCATCCAACACCTCCTGATGGGGAAACCTCCAATCGAGCTCATCGGAAAGAGCCTGGGCAACCTCTCCACACCAAACATCTACGGTATTCTTTAGTACCATTGACAGAAATTAAACCGTTGACAGAAATTGTTACAAGAGTGAAAACCCCAGTTTCAGATCCAAGCATAAGAATGACAAGCAATTCATGAGAATGATAGGGGCAATTAGTGCATGGTTGACATGCTCGCATGGAGATGCCCTTTCACCAATGCGTGGCTGCTTGCAGTTAAGGTAGGAGTGGCTAAAACCGTCCAGCCCCAAAAACCGCACAGCAGGGTTCAAATATTCATAGGAAATTATAGGATTACTCAAAAAATGTCTTTTTTTTTTAGATGGATTTGCACTAGCTTTGCATACTATCGAAAAATAATTAATATTTTGCACCACTATTCCAAGTATGCAAAGCTGAAATTCGGACGGTTTTTGGGGCTGGACGGTTTTAGCCACTCCTACCTTAAGTTGCAGAAGTCTGATGCTACCAGAATCGAAACTTGTTACAGATACTGCAGTGCCAATTAAAAAAATTGTTGTTGCTACTGGACGACGAAAAGGATTTTGAAATCTATTTACACTTTCTAAAAAAGAAACCGTTGATAATCCTGCGGGTACCCATTAAAAGAACACCTAATAATTTGCTTGGAACTATACAAAGTATTCGAAAAATTGGAAAAAAAATACCATACCGGTAGTATTTCTAAAGGAGTTGCAAAAGGATTTGTTGGTTCACCAATCATAGAAGGTTCTAAAACGCTGTGAGATTGCAGTCCAAACTTCGAAACGATTGGTAGCAATCTAACGTTATGTTCTGAACGGTGCATAGATGGCATCATATATCCTCGGCATTAGGGATCTGCACACACAATCGGAAATATGCCAAACGGTGCATAGATGGCATCATATATCCTCGGCATCTGAATAAATAGCTGAATGGATACTAAGGATATATGATGCTGATCTTTTCCCATAGACGTTCATATTCTAACGAGTGAGCAATCTTACTCATGTTTTTGAAACGACTGAAATGTTTGAGGCTGCTTAATTTTGTTCAAATCATCACTGCGATCAATCGAGTATGATGGAATGTTAGGAGGAAAAGAAACACATTATCATGTGTCGTTTGAGTTCACGCTCAGATTACATCGGATAGGCTAGGTGCTCTGATTGTCGCAACTTCAATGTTACTCATGTGTGCAGGCACCCTATTCTCGTACTTTCCACACTTGATCGATCTCGTGCTGAGCTCGGAAGCTATGAGACAAAGCTTTGAGTTCAAAGATTATATCGAATAGACTTGTAGACATGTGCTCTTATTGTCGCGGCTAATTCAACAGAGTTCTCCAAGAGTTAACTAATGTTTCAATTTTTTCGATTGTGGTTGATAGGCCTACCGACGTCATTGAGGATTACACAGATGGCTTCTAAGGCATGCAAGCATGCTTCAAACATCATCAAGCATTAAGGTCAACCTGCCTATTCCCGAGCTTTTAAGGGGTTCTTGTAGTTCTTCATAAAATTAGAACATGAACTTTTTTCCTTAGATTAGCAAATACAGTAGAAAATTAGACCAAGTTGAATAACTATTTTCTTAATAATTCTCCATTTATTATAAATTTCCAAAGTGGGAGACAAGTAGACTCTTATAATGGGGCATAGGTGGGCATTAAACCGTGCTTTTCATTCCTTAATGTCCATCACACACCAACCCACATGTGGACAAGAACCACCCAAAGGGAGGAAAGCACCTGGCATTTGTGTAAGAGGCAAGTTGTTAATGAGGTCGACTTTGGGTAGTAGGATGCTCGGTTTAATATGGGCTTATAGAGGTCGATTTTAGGAAGGCGGTCGGAAATTGGCAGGCTGACCATAAAACAAACAAACAAAAGAAGAATGGGGAAACAATAGGGAATAAAGAAACAAACCTGAAATTTGCCGTTCGACATTCAGCTGGCAACGATGAAGTTGTTCCTCAGTGACAAACTCGAGCTCACCAATGCTCTTGTTGTGGCACCTTGCAAAGACATTTGTGGTCCCAAAATCAAAGTACAGGTACTTGATTCCACTATCCCCGGAGAGCTCCTTCCACGCCATTGGAATCGCCTTGTGTTGTAAGGCAAGCAAGTCGTGGTACTCCCTAAAGTCATGCTTTCCAAAGGCTGTTTGTGGCTCAATACATTTTGCTGCAAGCTCACCCTACGCCACCTTCACAGCTTCTAAGAAATCACAGATGAACACGTCTCGGGATTGTGAGAACTTGCAAAGGAGATGAACACATGAGAACAATGGTTGCACTATTGACACAGATAGGAGGACCTCCACATCAACTAGGGTCTCGAAATTATAATTGGCTGTGGCACAAGCTTTTTTTCCAAATGGTGTTGTCATGTCTAACCCCATGACCCCATCTTCATTACTAGGGTCTTGTACGCATCAAATACACGAATAGCTGGGCTTCGCATTGAGATCCAACGCATGGTCACATTCCTCAACATCTTGTTTCCCTTAGTTTCCATGAGGCTAGCGAGCATTTGGAGCTCAAAATGCTACTGTTGCTCCTGCAGAAGTAAGTGTAGATAGATGCCAATATGCCTTCCAAACGAGAGATCATAGGAAAGTTAGACAATGTTTGGACAGCCAAGTTGATTCTATAGGAAGTGCAATGGATTCCGAGCATGAAGGGTGCTATGCGCTTCAACTGAGCAGTGACTCCTGAGTGAGTGCTCTAGAATGTACTCACACCGTCAGCGCCGAAGGACACCAGCTTCAACGCCACTTCCTCTCGGGTCAAGCCACCTTCATCGAGAAGGGCATTGAGAATCACTTGTGTTAGGTGATCGGAGCTGCCGTCCTCCGAAACACAAGACATGTGCAGCAGATGCGGCACCCTCTCCCAGTTGCTCACAACATAGACATGCACACCACACCAGGCCAAATTATCAATCGCCGTGACTTCATCTGCTGAAATTGCAAAGACATCAGCACCTTGCACAACTAGTTTCAGAGCCTTTAGGACACTCATGTGCATATGGTCACTGATATCCCATCCCATTGACTCACTCCAATGCTTCTTAGACATATTCTTCACCCTTAGATGTTCAAACAATGCATGACACCTCTCCTAATCCACCATAGGACGACCATTACTCAAAATTTGAAAGAGAGAGGCAAGTTGTACTCCCTTTCGTTTATTTTCCGTAAGGACACTTTTGGATAGCTGCTCCACCACAGAGCCAGCCTGCTTCCGCCCCGCCCACAGCTTTGTGTTCTTTGCATGCTTGCAGTCAAGCTTGGTGTAGGAATCCCCACCTTCATCCGAGGCAAAGGAACACCTTCTTGCTGACAGGCCCTCTTCCCCTCATGCTTCTGCAAGTTATCATCTTTGGGCACCATCACCTTCCTCCGGCCATCCAGAGTTGTGCAGGTGGTGCACAACACCCCTACGATGTTACGTGCATCCCAAGACAGCCCCACAATGTTGAAACAATAACATATCCCACAACAAGCATATCTCCTGGTGCATGTGTGAAATGTGAGTCTGGCGTACAAACGGGCGCTTCTGTGAACAGAGTATGGGATATGGTCAGCAAGGTCAACAACAACATGCATGGCGATCCAATTGTGTTCCTTTCCGTCCTGTGGCGAAAACAACAGTAACAGTCTATATCATGCAGCACTGTAAGAAATCTACATCTTCCAACCATCACTCACATCTTTTAACTCTCTCTTGGTAGTACAGACAGACATTACAATCTGACCACTTACTTTGTGACCTCGCGCACACTCCAATCGAAATCGGTCCTAGCTCCTGGATTCTTTAAATTCATATCAATCAGATGAAGATGAGGATATCGTGTAGAAAGTGCTAGCTACCATTTGATGCTTCTCCATGAACTAACAGATCGTAATCGAAGGCTGAACTATCGCATTGCTTTGCTTTGCCTCCACTGATGAGATCTCTACATGCGTTCAGCTCGACTTTGTCAGACTGGCCGGAAAAGTTCCTTTACTCCTTCTAAACACGCAGAGTCTTGACCTTTAGCCTACTTTTGATCTTTTAGCCTAATAATGCGGCAACACTAACTATTATCTTCAGTGTATTCTCGATATAATACACCAGCGAGTTTCGTAAAAGCACATGAAGCATAGTTACTAGTAGTTCGACTCAATCATTCAGAATGACATCTTTGCATACCCTGGCTCAGCTGCAATATAACTCTCAAGAGTTTTTAATAGAATTCAGTTTCAACGGTCATACTCAAACATATATCTCTCCGATCCCACCCATACAATCCAACAGAACACCTTCCACATGAATATATTCAAGTTTAAGTTCAAGTTTGTAACACCAACAATTTTAACCCCTAAACGCCCAAGGGGGGGGTAAAGCTCCTAACAATTGGTAATAATGCTGATTTTTTCAAAACTGCGTAAAAACAAATAAAAGATGAAAATGGAAAATCCAACCGTAGGATCTTCTTTGGAGCATGGCAATTAGTATGACCACCAAGTTGCATGCCATTTGGAGGTATGGATTTCAAGATCCATGCAAAAAAGGGGTAAAGATCACACCACCAAAACTTTCATGAAAAATATCTTTCGCCCACTCTCACAAATTGAGGATCAAGGTTTTTACTATTTATCCAAGGAGGGAGTAGAGTAAACCCACCGAGGAGTTGAGCAAAAAAAATGGCGGATGAAAAATCGATGGGATGAAAGCGGGGTTGTGCACCAAAGAAGGAGCCTCACATCCAAAATGTCGAAAAACGACACCGTGGGCGCTTAAGGGTTAAGCATGTGGCAATGCAAAGTGAAGCGATGAAGTACTCAAACGAATATGCTCCGTGTCGCATGCAAAGCGAGTTGACATCTAGGAGTAATTCTGTAAAGAAGTAATGAGCTTACCCGCATTGTCAAATACCCCCTCTGCCTAGGTGTATTTGGCGGCCCACACTTCCTGCCAGCGCCGGGTCGCAGCACTTGCGCCATTCTCCACAACTCTCATCCTCTTTGCCGGCACAACGACACTCACAGAGCTTGTGGTCCTCCTCTTCTTTGATCTCAGAAGAGCAGGGGGTGTGATCGGCGAGGTCACCGTGGCCGTGGAGTAATCCGGCGCTGCAGGCGAGGACATCGATCCCTCCAAGCGCGTCTCCGAAATGTGAGTGACATCGTCCTGCAACAAACCATCCAAACCAAACCGAGGAGACTCCACCAAATATTTCCCGACCCCAAAACTCTTTCTAGTGCTCCCGAAAAATTTCACCTTCATCCTTGCTGGAAGACTCAAAGGCCGCGGAGCCATCACTCCAACACCCAGCACCCCCACGAAAAACCCTAATACAATCGCTCTTAAATCTCTTCAAAGCTCTGAAGAAAACAAGGTCTCGGAATGCACAAGAAATCAATCGCCAACAGGAGCAAATGAGGCAATGGATTTAGCTGTGAGGGGCCAGGTTAAGTACAGAGATGTGCACCAAGGCATTGCACGCTGCACAAGAAATTGCGCATTTTGAATTGAAGATGGCCAAATCGGAGGATAACCGGCGGCACATAATTTCATAGTCAATTTTTTAACATGCGAACAAGGCAACAAGCTAAGTGTTGACTGTTGAGCAACCCAATGCAAGCTATGAACACTGAAGTGGCAGTTGAAAGAGAGAGAGAAAACGCATTGCAGGGACGTGAAGTGGCGGCTGAAAGAGAGAGCGGAAGCGCAGACTGTTTGCAGGAATGCAGAGCGAGGGAAAGTGAACGTGGAACGGCGGCAAAAAATGAAGGCTTCACGCTAGGAGCGAGATACGAGATCCGTTTTTTAAATTAACAGTAAATGCGATCTTCTCTCCATTTTGGGAGCTCCTCTGCAGCTACAGCCCCCCTCGAGGGGCTTAGGTGGTGCTACTTCAACAGTTGTGATCTCGCTGCATCGCGAGATGCAGATGTAGATAGGTAATGTTGGTGCGAAGGTGGGCAACTTTCTACAACCTAATGTGCTCTCGTCACCTCGGCCGGGGAGCGCTGTTCACTACACGTTCCCATGCCAATTCGTAAAACTACAAATTCGGGCAGCTAGGCAGCCGAAATTATCAAAGGGCTGGTAGCTGGGCAGGAGGTTTGGTAGTAAAGCTGTGAAAATTAGCCTATTTTGTGAACGTTGTGCGGAACGTTAGGGCACAAATGGAGGAACTCATGTTGCAGCTGTGACAGATAAATTACTTAATTGGGGTACGAGTTTCAGGCTTGTGATTTTCTAGGAGCCTCGAATGATTGCGGACAAACAGATCGAGAAGGATGATCGGTTTGGGATAGCAGTTACCGTTCCATGGACTTCCGTTGAGGGTTTAGGGTTTCGAGAACCTTCACCACTCACGTACTTAAACTCTACAACCCGTTTTCAACATCAACTTGCTGCTCATTCATCAGCATTGTAGTCTAGGTTTGAACCGCTTCGTGTGCTTGATTGTGAAACTTGTCGTTTGTGATTGTGAAACTTGAGCATGTCGCCTTCCTATTCCGAAGTCAGTGACGATAAAATCTTAGGCTTGTTTCTCAAACATTCGCAGTGGCCGCCTAAAGCTTTCGCCCTGCCGGGCTCGAGAGCTAATGCAGCTTCCAAACCTTCCTTGGATATCTGAGACTTCTTGCCTTGCTACTGAAGGATGTGAGGATACTTTCCCCAAATGATCGACGCTGATTCTACCAGTGCGAAACAGCTCGAAAGAGCCAAGCCAGAAATTCTGATCCTTCGTGCGTACGCGCTTGTTTAGGGTTAAGGGCAGTGGTTGACGTGTGGTGGGATTCGGTGATGATAAAGTACTAGGCTTGTTTCTCAAACATTCGCAGTGGCCGCCTAAAGCTTTCGCCCTGGCGGGCTTGAGAGCTAATGCAGCTTCCAAACCTTCCTTGGATATCTGAGATCCCAGCCTGAGTTCGGTCCTTCCCTTCATATTAGGATACGGCATTGCGGTGATGATTCGATAATCCCAGCTCGCTTTTAGCTTCCGCAAGGAGGCGTTGAAGAGAAATCATCGTTTCCAACACTAATAGAACCTGAGCTTTGCCATGTCACTGATTCTTAGTAGTGGTCTGTCCGTCTGTGAAGGAAAATTGACTAGAGTCACTCGTGTGCTTGAAATGAGTAGCACATGGAGCGCTGAAAATTGCCGAGAGGAAGGATGATGGGCAGCTGTTCTACCTGTTTGACCTGAAGAATCTACCTGGGCAGGAGGAAGCTTCCATCAACATTCGTAACGTGAATATAATCAACCATGAATGTAATCCCGGTCTTGGAAACTCTAGTTGGTTTTCGTGAAATCGTGGAAATGCTGCACGAACCCATATATATACAAACAAAAAGAAAAGAACCTTGATGCCCTCAGCTTGTGCAGATTTGGACTAGGTCTCTCCCGCCTGACTTGTTCTTCCCCTCCATTGTAAGCTTATTCATGTTGAAAAACTTGCAGGTATGTCTATTTTAATTTTTCCCTTAGCCATCATTACTTTGAAACATTCGTAAACCACATTGTTGCACATCTTAGGTTGCCATCACTGAGGGCATACGCCATCGCTGAGAACACACCAGTCAAATTGGTCTATACAGTCACTGGCTTTTGGAAAAACTATGAACCCTTTGATAATTCTATGCCAGAGAAGTACCAGTTATTGCTCTACGAGCATTTTGCTCGCGTGATGTAGCAGGTGTAGCAGTTTCTCGGTCTCACGGCATCTTTGTCTAGTCTTAAGGTCAGGACTTTGATCCACCGCTGGTTGTTTGAAGCGGACAGATTCCGTAACCTCGTTATTGTGGAGGCTATGGATGTCCTTCTTCGCACAGAGACTCGCGTTGATGTCAGCTGATTTCTCAGACTAGTGAGAAATCTTCTTTAACTACGATGTAACATGTTTGAGATCGGTAGTATGTGCGGTAAAGGTCGATGATGCTGTGTTGAACATTTATCTGAGTGACATCGTCGCCTGAAGATTCATAGGATACTGAGATTTTCCCGTCAACTGTGTGTAGCTAATAAGCTTATGTATTATGGGGTCTGTGATGATTTAACATATTATGGTACCACAAAAATGACGAGGTCGATTGGAGTCCTTGTATTGTTCATTCTTGACTTGTGAGAGGCAGACGGGTGATGATCAGCATAGTTCAGATGAGCCGGACTGCGGCCTTGATTAATTCTCCAGAAATTAGTCTTTCGCTCCTATCTGACGTCTGCCTCATTTCTCCCTTCTCTTGTTGTCTGTAGTTCTAGCTGATCTCGGAGGTTTGGGTCTGTAAGGTATGCCATTGCGCCTCATATCGAGACTGCAGCATTCTCTTTAACCCTGAGGCCTCTTTAACCCTGAGGCGTCTGGAGAAAACTTAGATGCGTTATGGAATATGTTTCCCCTAACTCAAATAGGCGAAACTTTCAATCAACCATGCTACATATTGCGTTCTAAGTACGAACCATCTGCATCGGAGACCCAAAATACGAAAATAAATCAAACTGAATGCATGAATATGATTTCATGGTGCCACTGTCTCCGTAGATGCGCTCGCTCGAATGGGTGTGAACAGAGCACCTTCAGAGCCCATCGTGACTAAAAACTCTTTGTAAAGGCTCCTTACTGTAACAGACAATGGCTTTTAACCCCTAAAGATGCGCGATCCGCGATGTTTTGGGAGCTTAAAATCTCAAAAATCTCAACAGTGACCACTATGTACTAATGCGGGTACGTCCAATATTCTTAGAAATTTTTGATAATTTCAACCGTAGGATCTTGAAGTAGACTACCATTGGTAGTAGTGTGAAAATTTTCAACCGTTGGATCATCACTAGATGTGAGATCATAACATTTGGAGTTGACTGTAAAAAAAATTCGCCCTTGGCAGTAAAAGCCAAATCGATGGCTGTGGTTGTTTAGGGGTTAAGCAATGGCATAAAAAAAGCTTGACACATATTTCGGAAGTTGTGATCTTCAAATGACAAATTCTGAGACTATCTTGACTGAAAACTCTTTGGAAAGATTCCATAATGAAACACCCTTTGTAGTTTGCACCATTGAGAGAATGCCTAGAAAAAGTTTTGCACCAATTTTGGAAATCGTGACCATGCAAATAAGAAATTAGTCAATTTTTGGATTAGTGACGATAAGTAGGGTTAGATTCAACAAAGGGGGGGGGGGGCGGGGTAAGTTTTAAAAGTTCCAAAAACTGGTTCGCACCTCTCGGATTGTATAGAGGAAGAAAGTATAGTTCTAAAGCTCCTACCTGCCAAAAACACGAGCAATTGAGCAGTTGAAAAGGAAGAGGACAGAGAATAAGAGCCGGCCAATTATTGGAAGTTTAAGATTAATAAAATGTTTACAGCCACATTCATAACAGTATCGTGTCAAAAACTGTTTAGACCAACCCTGGCAACCTGTAGGACAGAAGACGGAGTATAACAATTTCACATGCTCCAAAATTGCTGAGGGTAGAAATACTCTTAACCCTTAAATGCCCAAGTATGCCCCTGGAGCATGCTTTTCAGTGTATTTTCAGAGGTGCTGTGTGTTTAACCCCTAACTCTCCTTGAAGTCCGAAACGGGTTTTTGCAATTCCGGGCAGCCTAGATGAAGGGGTTAGAAGTAATATTTTTGCCTAAGATTTTTATTGGGTCCTCCTTATACTGCAAAGTGTATCTGGTAAAATTTGCAAAGTCGAATTCCAATTTTTGAGTTTTCTAGGACGATCCTTGGGTTGCGAGCCGAGATGGGGCAGCTTAAAAAAATAACTTTTTCACAATTTGTTTTTTGGAACATGTTTGTGACTAAATCACTACTCAAATTTCAAAGTGACTCAAGTCAAAAAGTTTACCAATTTTACAAGGTCAGCCTCCAAAATTTTCAAAACCAATCTTCGCAATGCCCAAAAAAGTTGGGGGAAAAACTTTGGATGTTATGATCTCTCAAATGGTAAACATCCAACAGTCAATTTTTTGAACAGTAATCAAGCATGTTCTTAGGTACAAGACCTTACGGTTGGAAGTTTTAAAAAAGGAAAAGAAATTAGTTCACACCACCATGAGTGCTCAGAGGTTTAGAGAATCGCAGTTTTGAGGTTTCAAGCTCCCAAAAAATACCAAAAAGATTGAGGGGTTAAGGGTTAAACAACAAAGTTGAAGGAGAACGAGTAAACTATCCATTCTCGTTGAAAGTAATCATCTTTCACTATTAATGGCATGCAATGGACATCTCAAGATAGATAGATAGATAGATAAGAGATGATAGATAAGAACTCCAATCTCCAATAAGAGATTGGCGTGAATATAGCGTCTGTTCGTAATGTCTTTATCTCAATGGTCACAGGACAAAGAGGTAACAGACTGGACATCTCAACCTCTAATTAAAGCCCAAGGGGTCTGTACAAAAACTCCCCTATCTCATTATGATTTAAATATGAAAAAAATTCACACCCACAATCATAATGGGATGGAGGGAGTATGTGGTATCCAATAAAATTATGCTCAAAAAAGAATATGAAAATCTCAATACTTGGATTACATCTATATGGTTGAGTTTCTTCGAATAATATCTATTTATTTTGTGATATAATAAGGAGACTAACGAATTCAAAATCGAGTACTATTCGATTATTAGTAAGGGAGAATTGTTGTGGTTGGCTAAGACTATGTATATATTATGATAAATCGGGAAAAGGCCAATAATAACCTGAGAGAGTATGATTAGTGTCCCCTAATACCATATATCATAGGCTAGTCTGCCACAAAAAAAATTGAAACTCGAACTTTTCAAGAGATCGAGAAATTTCTACTTTTAGAAAAAGCGGAAATGGTACTTAAAACAATCGGAATCGTCACAAAAGCTGAACTTTCTAATTGAAAATCTTCAAAAAGAATTGATTTTTTAACATGAGAGTGTCAAACTGGTCTTTGACATACATTACACAAGAGTTGTTGATTAGTGTTGCTTGGAGGTAGTGTAACGGGTAAACTTCGGCAAAGAACAATATTTCTCAACTCTCTTAAGAATAGTGTTCACTTAGGGTTGCCACTGCAATCAATGTTGCTTGTCTTTTCTTCAAGCCGCCAATTGCACCACTTCCAATAATTCTTCCACTTACAATAAAGTCTGCATGCTCTCACATTTAGTTTGCTTTCACGATGAGTTTGCTTTACTTGTGTCTTCAAAGGCTGTGCCATTATGGTTTTGCTTTAGTGAGATTGCCTTTCGACTACACAAGAGTTGTTGATTAGTGTTACAACTTTAATTGTCAAATTGTAACACTATGGTGAAGTGTGACATATAGTGTTACAGTTCGCAATTAACGTGTTGTAACACTAATTACCAACTCTTCTATAGTAAGTTTTATAACTAAAAGAAAACCTTGCCCCATTTGCGTTTGAAGGCTTGGTATGAACAATCTATGATTCACAACGAGGCTCTGTAAATTGAATGTTGCTCTTAACTCATTAAACTTCTAGAAAATTTATTAAAAAAAAATAAAATAATAATAATAAAAAATTTAAAAAAAAAATCCATTTTCAGTTGATTTTAGCTTCTCAAAATACTAAAATAACCCTAAAATGGTTGATTGGTCTTTGAATGGACAACATAACAAAATGTCAAACAGTGAAAGCCTGGAGAATCATGCCAATTTCAGGGTGAAGGAAGCTCAGGCAGAAATTCTCATCTGGGCCATGTGATCTCAAAAAGGATTGACTATCCAGAGACAAGATGCTGGTTGGTGAACATGAAACCGTGCTCAACACTACATCATCCAGACCCTATACCCGTGTCCAACTTTACACCATGCTTACGAGAGTAAACCCTATGACCGCGCTCTGACAAGGTGATCGTCTCTCATGCTAAAGGCAATGGATTACAGTCCATTGCAGCATCTTCTTCCACAATGGCGGGTGATGCGACTCGTTCCGATGAGCCTCTTCGACTTATTTCCATCGGTAAGAAAGCTGACCTCCTATTATTGAATTTTTCTATTGTAATTGACCGAATCTGCATTTGGAGCTTATTAGAAATAGATCGCACGTTTCTTGAATTTTAAATTTTCCCGCTGAAATGGAACCTCTGTTTCATGTTTTTCAGGTCCGTCACATTTCTGTGAAAAGGTAAGTATCACGATCAGTCGTCCTATTGAAGGAAGTCGATCAATCTCGGAAGAGTTGCGTGTTTTTTTGATTTTGTTAAGATTTTGTGATCATTCGAGTTTTTTAGAATTTTCGCTTCTGCAAGAGAGGGAGTTACATAGATGTACCTAAGAATTGTTGATCGGCGGGATTGAAACGTGGTCGGTAAGTATGACGAGTTGACTAGCTCAGTCATACTATATTAGAGATTAGTCGTACTATATTAGATTAATTGCAAAAGAGAAGATTGAGATTCTGCTAAGTGTTCGAAGTATTATCTTCTGAATTTCGTGTGGTAATTCGGATGGTATTTACGTTGAGTCTTTTTTTTTCATCCGAATTGGCGTTCTACAGGAGATGAAAATGCAGTCGAGTCACATGGTGAAAATAGATACAGAGAGAGAATGAAATCGTTAGAACAGCAGGATTGAAACTTGGCTGGTAAGTATGACGAGTTGATCAGGTCATTCATACTATATTAGATTATTGCAAAAGCAGCAAGAAAAGATCAGGAATTCAATCTTCTTAAAAGATATTTTATGCTTCTATTTTTTCATGTGTTACTTGGACGGTTGAGAAAAATCACTGTTTCATTAGCGCATTCTGTAGGATAGGAAAATGTAGTGCAGTCGAAATCGGAAAATTAGGGGAGTTGCTTTCGGTCACATGATGAATGTAGATTTAGACACAGAAATGGAACATTGAGAACCGCAGGATCAAAACTTGTTTGGAAAGTATGACGAGTTGACCAGATCCGTCATACTATATACTATCGCAAAAGCAGCAAGAAAAACTAATAGTATGAGATTAAGTATAAGAACTCAACCTGAGTGAAAGAATTTCTCTCAGCTTCTATTCTTGTTATTTTTATTTTTATGTGTTATCCGGACGGTACTTAGCAGCTATTTCTTCTTCTTCGGAAATAGGCATTAAATGTCGCTGTGTGAGTTAGCGCTTTGGTAGGAAGGGGAAATGCAGTTCAGTACAGATTGGAAAATCAGCAGAAGTTGCTTTTGGAGACATAGAGAATGAGATGAAAAATCGTTGCAGGAATGAGACTTGGCTAACTGATGATGCAGGCACGATGGGCCTTAGAAAGGGCCTCATTGAAGTTCACAGAGGATAAGCACGCCCCTGGTGCACACATCCCAGTCACGAAGTACGTTTCTGCAGTTACAATTACATTGTCACAGTCATTGCTCAGTGTAAGTGTGAACTGTGACTATAATGTCAAAACTGCAGGGAATGTTTGGAGAAGATGTGATTTATCTTTTCAAGGATACTTACCACGTTGGATTGCAGGGGTTTGCCAGGAGGTACGAGTTGCCCCAAGCTCATTATCGGAACGGGACCTCAAAAGAAAGTGTTGGGAAGCTCACATGAAATTCTGGAGTTCGCTGACAAAAACATCGAGAATGAGGAAGATCGTTTGTACTCCTCTGATCCGGAGAAGCTTCAGCTTGAGCAGTCATGGGGTGAGCTTCATAAGCTGATGTGCTCGTCGTCTTCCATTCGAATGTATATGTTGTGATCTGACCTAAATTACTCCAATCTAAATTACTGTTGAATTTTGCTTGGTTCTTAATCACAAGAACTATGCATTAAGCTTTCTTGACTCACTTGACTATATGTTGTGGTAGAGACCAAATTCGACGACAAGCTTGGACCGCATTTACGGCGATACGCGTACAGCTACCTCCTGTTTGACAAAAGTAGCTATGAACTGCTGGCTCAAGGAGCGTCTCCGACAGAAAGAACTGTAGTATGGTTTTTAATGCCTGTACTGCGCCGTATGATATATCGGGGTCTTGGATGTAACAAGCCTGGGAGTAGGGAGCGGTCTTTGGAGGCAATTGAATCCGTGTTTAAAGAGGTATGTCTTGGCTCACTATCTTCTGTGAATGCATTCTGTGTGGAAATTCATTTCCCTACGCACTCATCAAAATACTCTACTGTGGATGCTGGTGATTTTATCAGGTTAACGACACGTTGGCTGACGGGCGACCCTACCTCTGTGGATCAAGGTTCACTGCAGCTGATCTGACCTTGGCTGCTCTTGGTGGTCCCTTAGTTGCTCCTCCTGAGTAAGTTGCAGTCTTCGCATAGATATTGACTTATACACAGTTTTGTAATCAGCAATTCACAGGTTTTGCCTTTACTGACCACTCTGTAAACTTGCAGGCTTCCAAGTTATGTGCCGAAAGTGGATGAATGTCCCGTTGAAATGGCCACTGTGATGAGACGTCTTCAGGGGACACCAGCTGGACAAGTATGGTTCTGAACTCTCCACGTTTGTTTGATGGCCATGATATATCTTCTCATTTTGAACTACATGTGTAAATTGGCTCTTCCTGAGAGTTTTTTCTAAGATTCCAATGATTGGCGTGCAGCACATTTTGAAGATGTACGCGACAAAGCGACCGAGTCCGGGAGGAAAGTAGGAATAGATGTGGATATGGTTAGACACACTTCAACAGTAGAAACACATTCAAAGCTCCAGGATGTTCTGGTGAACCTTCCATTCTGTTATATCCCTCCTGCTGCTTTGGAACAAATGTCTTTCATCTATTTTACAATATGTACATGTTTCCGTTTGTGCTTTCTAGCTAACAACAGCAACCTCGTCAATTCCTTGTCTCTTAATGTCAAATTTCGACACAGCACAATTGGGACGTCATTGCCCATTGTCACATTCTGTATTCCTTTGGTCGAAGTCCATGTCTTCTCGCAGTTGCAAATGAAGAGACTATTCGGTGAAAATGAAAACGAAATAGCTCAAGTGTAGTCCATGAACAGTTCTTATAAGAACTCATAAGAGCGTGTGAATCTAAAAACCACTCGCTATGTGGTTACTTAATGGTGTTGTTTAGGTGAAACTCAATGTGGTAGAATAGGGTTGCAGTGATTACACTATCTTTTAAGAATCTTCAACACGTCCGCATTCAAGGAAGATGCATTGTATTTATCTAGAGTATTAACTCATTGCACAACCAATTACTTGTACAAACTTGCCAAAGTGCTATGACAATGTGTGTGCAAACATGTGTTCTTGTGCAATAAAAATCCATGAGTTTGTTAGCTCTAAACCCTAAACGGATTGACTCATTGGAGGTTTAGTAGAAGGTCCAAAATTCGAGAATGTTTGAGAGTTCATGACTTACAGTAGATTAATTTTTTTGAAAATCAAAGTGCAAGATCTTGTTTAGGATAATCTAAAGATTAGAGTGTCAAATATTTTTACATTTAGAGTTTGCATGAGGGAGATTGACTTAGGAAAGTGTGGAGGGGCACTGACTCTTTCCAAACTTTGAGCAAAAAAATCATATTGAAGTAGGATAACGTAAAAATGGCAAACTTGGAAAACTAATGGTTCTAAGTTGGAAAGGGGATTCCTAAACAAAACAATTTTGTAAGTTTCCATTTGGAGACAAATCTACTCGCGATACAAGTAGGTATTTTTAGAGTGTCAAATATTTTTACATTTAGAGTTTGCATGAGGGAGATTGACTTAGGAAAGTGTGGAGGGGCACTGACTCTTTCCAAACTTTGAGCAAAAAAATCATATTGAAGTAGGATAACGTAAAAATGGCAAACTTGGAAAACTAATGGTTCTAAGTTGGAAAGGGGATTCCTAAACAAAACAATTTTGTAAGTTTCCATTTGGAGACAAATCTACTCGCGATACAAGTAGGTATTTTTAATCTATTCTCCGCTGTTCTATTTAAGGTCTATCCATTTGCTTGTAAGAAGTAATAAGAGTGGGTGGAGCACTGTCTTGTGAAGAAAGACGACAAAAGAATGCCATGATATAAGCTACAAGTGCCATCAATTAATTGACAATCATGACATATAAATAGGGCTATGTATCCAACTAAATATAATAATATCCGGTAAAATACAAAACTCATGGCAGAGCCCCATGCACTACACTAAATTTGATAATTAGTGTTAGATACACTAATTTACATAAACAGGTTATAAGTTTTTACTGTTGTTCAATAATTTTACCCACTATATTGGCCAAGATGGGGGTCCGTATATAGTATCAGAATCAATGCTCTTGGTAAATTTTTTTAAAACAAAAGTAAAAACTTATAGCATTTTCAAATCTAACACTAATTATCAAATTTAGTATAGTTGCTCTGCCCTAGTTATGATCTGAACCACACTACGGGATGGTAAGAGAACTGCTGATGCTCTAGGCCGATAAATGCTACCCTTCAACAGTGCAATGGTGTTGAGATGGACATGAGTTTATACTTTTGTTTACAAACCTCTAGATACTAAATCTCGCACTTGTACAGGATCTATAATATCGCTAGGCAAGATAGATAGATAGATAAGAACTCCAATCTTCAAATCGAAGATTGGCGTGAATATAGCGTCTGTTCGTAATGTCTTTACGTCGATGGCCACAGGACAAAGAGGTAATAGAACAAAACTACTCACCCCTTTCGGGCGCTAGGCAAGATACATCAATGTATTGACAGTATTTGTTAGAGTCTCGGATATCTTGGTGTTGTTGATGCCCTCATTGTTAAATAGGTCCTTAAAGCCACGGAAATTTTGTACCACAAAAGTGAAATGGTTGTCCACAATGAATATCAAGCAAGCTCCTTAGCCTACTTTGTTATTCTTGTTCGTCTCATTTAATGCTTGTTCATTACCGAACCTGCGGATAACATTTGACGTCCTAATTCAAAATATAGTGTTGAGGCATAGGAGCATGGTCGCATTTGCGGCTTGTCCTACCTCTTGTGCACCTGTGCATTACCTTCCATGATTCTCTCTATCCTCTCCAATTCTTTATGCAACTCCTCAAAAATCATATAATTCATGGAAATTTATGGAAATTTCTAATCTTGTCGTGCAAATGAACACGTGAGAGAGATTCAAGAGTTGTTCGTCCTAGCTCTTGGTTGCAACCCGTTGAGCTTTACTATCTGTGTGAGATTCTACAGTTAACCCTTAAACGCCCTTGGGGTCTAAAACGGGCAGCCCAAAATTGGATCACAACATCTTTTGGACTTGGGCATCATGAATAGTGCACTTTTTGAACTTGGGCATCATGAATGGACCAATCAATGACGAGCTTGCAACCTCCTACAAGGTTATGTACCACCCCAACCTACCTACCACAATCCTTTCAAACCACAAAATCATTCATACAAATTGTGATTTGAATTGTGAAAATTCACTTTTTGAATGCATCAGAAGAAGGTGACCAGTTTGACATCAAAATATAAGTGAAACGTTGAGTACAATGAGAGCTACAGGGAAGATTCTGTTGGAATCAAGCCCCTCGGGCTTGCTCGGGCGTTTAAGGGTTAAGAGGGAGGCATTTCAATTCGACCAGTGCCGCTTATTTAACGCTGATCGTACCGAATTAACCCCTAACTCTCCTTAAAACCCGAAACAGGTTTTGGAGGTTTCCGCAGGAGAAAAACTCAGACAACTTTGACCATTATAATCTCACAAATGAGGAAGAATGAATGGTTCAAATTTGGTATGTGAGATGAATGTCAAGTGAACTTTGAGATCTTACGGTTGAATCTTTCAAATAATGCTTAGATTGAGATTTTTTGAGCTGAATCTAAAGGAAGTTCAAATTTTGTGACTTAGACCGTTTTGCAACAAGGAGAGGTA
Organism: Bryum argenteum; assembly: GCA_037043015.1. Taxonomy (NCBI): domain Eukaryota; kingdom Viridiplantae; phylum Streptophyta; class Bryopsida; order Bryales; family Bryaceae; genus Bryum; species Bryum argenteum. Next base: position 10,025,876 of record CM073323.1, on the reverse strand, counting down.
GGGGTTAAATCCCTATGGCAAGGATACACGTATTTTCTTGTGCTAAAAGAATTTACCGAGGATTTTGTGGAAAAGAGCAAATTACATGTCGGGCGTGCTACGACACTATCTCCATATGCTTTTAAGTTTCAACAAGTTGTATTCAAGTATCAAATGGGCAATGAAGCAAATTATAGATCAATTTCACCATGATTCAGGGAACAACCTGAAGAATGATTGTCAACTCATTCAGATCCTCAAACACTCGATGAATCTATTAGTCTAACAATAAAACCATGGAAATTCTAATCCCCAATTCTTCCAGAGGTATAGGCTAGGAACCTCTCAACCCTTCTCAATGGGTATACGGTTGGACGACATAGCATTTTTTATGCTAGCCAAACACAAAGCCCAGAAAGGGTTGATGATTTAGAATAGGGTCACAACGGCCTGGATAAACTTACTTCCAGCTCTTGAGTATATTTGGTCTACTTGTATAAAAGAACTTCTTGATTGTCATCTTTGGTTTAGTCCTCTAGTTAGTCGTATTGGAATTAGCTTCTCAAAGTTGAGGGCGTCCAACCTCACTAAGAAGGGCTTATACTACTTTTAAAATATCTGGCATAATGGCATCTTGTGACCTTTGACGAGGGGAAGGTAAAGTTTGATCTTCTAGATGGATAAGAAGGTGCATAAAATAGACTTATCAACTTCCTTAGGGGTATCTAGGGAGGATATTCTAAACCAACACCACCATAACTCAATATGTGATGAATAGCTCGCAATCTAACCCCTTCAAGAAGATAACCAACCGTTAGTAGTTTTTCAAGCTCAAAGGGATTTTGTGTTACAGTTAGGGGAATTCCTTGGAAAGTCCCTCCTATTATCTTCACACCCCTTCATATTGTTCACATAAGTCGCAAGGTAGCGACGTTGTGTTTCCATGGATTTATTGCTAGAGTTAAGATGGCTTAATACTTGGAATAAGGGACATAGATCGCCTGATCTAGGACCAATCGCATAGGGCAATAGTAAGTCAATGCATGGAGTGGAAGAGTGTAAGAAAACTAACCAAATTGCATTGTATGTTATAATGGGGTTAGAGAAAGTGTAATGCTTTAGGGGATGCCTCTTGCCTCAAGTAGCTTGGAACTAGTGCGTCAAATCATTTGTACGGTTTCAAGGATAAACACAAGATGCATCATACATCCATGTGACCAACCTTAATTGGAAGCAATGTATTTTTACACAAAGATAATGTGATTTCGAGCCCATTGGTAGGATATGGCTACTCCAAAGAGATGTAGTTCTTCGGACTTTATGGCAAGAGAGGAATGAACGGCCACCTATAATGATGGGAGGTGGAGCAGGGAAAAGGTTGAAGCATTGCTTTGGAGTGGTATCATCAATCATAGGAGGGCGGCTTGGAGGAAAACATTGGCTAGATGTGTAAAATTCGAGGCACCACACGCCTTGCTTGGTGGCTGGGGCTCATGGCCCCCAATGAGGAGGTTGTGGGTTCTATTCCCTATGCCAGCGTGGTGCTCACCACCATAGTCAACCCAACTACGGTTGGGGGTCTTGGACCATGTTGTATGGGTACCTCAAATTCCTTTGGAGGGATACTATGTCAAGTATCTTCAAGGCACTAGTAACTAGCTAGAAACTAGCGTAGTTATAGTGTTTACCCTCGAAAGGGGAAAGGAGTATTGTTCCAACTTCCCCTTGTCCGGTGGCCATCAGGATAGCATTACAAACGGACACTTCATTTATGCCGGCCCTTTAGAAAGAGATTGGAGTTTCTATCTTCTTTCTATCTTGAGAAGGAGGATTTACTTGAGCAATTTTGTTGAATTGGTGTGTCAATTCGACCCACGTGAAAGAATGTTGACTCTATGATTGCTTTCTTTTGTTTCAGCTTGAGATAAGCTTAAACTGCTCACCTCTGACGGAGATTAGTAAAGAAAACAAAAAAACAAAGCTAAAGTGGAACTCTCATTTCCAAAATATTCTTTTAAACAGTAGTTCATGATGTTTTTTTCCAAAATCGTCAATCCCAGGGACAATCAAGTACCAAGAAAGGTTGTAATCATGTAACTCAAGTGCACCGTGGTAGCCGGCGCAAAATATCCTTTGTATTGTTCGCTTTTAGACCAGATTCTCTTTGATCGTCTTCCTATACATATCGTATCACCACTTTGCTATCTAAATATCTTTCTCTCTAAATATCTAAAGGTGTCCGGATGTGTCCTCTCAATAAATCGGTATTGAAACTAGCCTCACCAATCACAAGAAATGAAATAAAAAGGAATCCAAGTTCTTATCGTATTGAGCCCAAAATTGGGGGAAAAGAAAAACTGTAACTGTCTACAAATCATGTAGTCACTTCAGAACATCCACAATGCTCACAAGGTGAATGCAAGTCGTATCGACGTGAACAAGGACGTGTTCACTGATCAAGAATTTTGATGAACAAGCACAGCTGTCAAACCCTGAGGCCAGCTGCCCATAATTTACATGTGGTTACCACCAGGAGCTTCTGAAACTCTCGATGGTGTCCAAGCTACTGAAGAGAGGATAAAAAAACGCTAACAACCAAGCAAAGCCCTGCAAGGCGAAATGCCCTACAACCGACCACGCCCACGATCACTGATGATCCAATGGGACTGCTACGGAGCATCTGATGTATGAAAAAGGGAGGAAAACAAAATAAGAAAATAAATTATTCATTGAGCCTTCGGAAATGGGCGGTTGAAGGGCATTCTACCTTGCAAACAAGCTCTGCAGGCTCCCAAGCGCGCTCTCACGTTCGTCGGTCTGTTTGAATGGACAGGAGTATGTTGGCTGCGAGTTCGGGAGCAGCAGACACAGCTCGAGGTACAACCTTGATCACTCCATTGTGATGCATAGGTCTCTTGGCAGGTGAGAGAATGGGGAACCACCGACACGCACCAGGCTCGAAGGCTGACTCCATGCGATTATGTTTCAACGAAGAGCTTTCCGGATTTGTGCCTTCAACCTCTCCAGTGTCGATCGTAACACGCTCACTTGCAATGGTGTTGCCACCATTTTGGCACTCGGCGGCTTCGTTTTCTCGAAGATCGGCAACGTCACTTGTTTTCTTCTGGACTAAGCTACGATCCCCACGAATCCACCGTCCCTCCCTTCTGCGCAAGCCTTCAGGCTCCACAGAGCTTCTCGTAAGTGCAATGCCGGACCTCTCAGGCTCCACAGAGCTTGTGTAGGGGATGCCAGACCTCTCAGGCTCCACAAAGCTTCTCGTGTGGGGGATGCCAGACCTCTCAGGCTCCACAAATCTTCTCGTGTGGGGATTGCCAGTCCTCTCTTGGCCAGGTTGACTGTACGAGGTGCTTTCAACTGACTGGCCGGATCCAGAGGCTGGAGGTTGCTCACGCTGGCGTACATTGGCTGCGACTGCGGCCGGTTGAGGAGCAACGTGTTGGCCATACCATGCTGCCATTGCGGAAGAGTCTGGAACACCCATGAGTGGCGGCATACCTGGCTGCTGCCAAGTTGGATACTGGACAGGCTGAGCTCCAGGTTGAGCATACATTGGCATTGGTGCACCCATCGGATACGGATACGGCCCATAGCCACCAGGGTATGGTACATACATGAACGGAGAGGCCATTCTCACTGCCCATGGACTTGGTGCGTATGGAGGCGGTTGCCATTGAGGTTCGGGATTCACAACGTGATGCTTGGGTGCGGGTAGAGGGTAAACAGGGCGAGTGAATGTGTCCATACTAGGCTTCGGATTCTCAATCGTAACCTTCGTTTCTGGTCGTCTTTCCAAAGCTTCAGGGACTTGCGGAGCTTCAGCGATTACAGGAACTTCGGGGACCTTGGCTACCGGGCTTTCCGCTTGAGGTACTTCAGGGACTTCGGCTATGGGACTATCGGCCATATGCACGTTATCGTCTTCTCTTTCCAGTGCCTCGTCAATACTGATTGCCGTGCAAAGCGTCTTCGCAAGAAGATGTTGAACTTTGATGACACGGTGCAGCTCGAAAACTTGTCTTGAAAAAATTCTTTGTTGTCTATACAAATAACGAGAAGGGTTTAGAAGGAAACTCCATTCAGATCAAAGCATCTGCAATTGAAGCAGCGATAGCAGAATCAAACGAACTGCTGGTAGGACCTTGTGACAAGCAAAGGGCAATACAATATAAAAATGTGCAACTCCAATTTTCAGAAGAAGAAATTCCATCTGATGACAGTACTTAAAAAAAATAGGAGAAAGGTCAATCAAAAGCAACGGTACCTGATCATGATCATCTGCGTCTTCCAAAATTCTTGCTGGCCAAATGCATTCACAACATCTTCGAATTGAATGGAGCCCGCCGGTGCGTCGTCCATAATGGAAGATCCGATTTCCGCACTAGTCCCTCTTCTTTGCAGAGAAGGCTCTGAATTTTCCGTGCTGATAGTGCTGAAAACATCTCGTTCAGATGGCACCGTCAGACTATCAACTCTGCGGACTCTGTCAGTTCTGGGGACAGTCGCAGGAAAGCTATCTGCCGACGGGATTCTCTCCAACTCGCTGCGAATTTCTTGCGAATCAATATCAACAGAGGCAGTCACACATTCACTAGCCGTAGACCAACGACCGTCATCCTTGTGCGATGACGAAGTGACCTCTGAAGTCTTGTCCTTCGTCAAAGGAGACCGCTTCAACATTGCCGGTTCCTTGATTCTAGAGAGAGGCCGCTGTCCTCGAAGAGCCTTTTGCATTGGAACCGGACTCGAAGGCCTCGCCGATTGTCCACTTGATTGTGTGACCGAGGAGTAAGTAGGCACAGCGAAATCATCGTCTCCTCGTCCCTTTCTCGTGGGGGTGGGATTTTTCAACTGCCTCGAACTTGCAGCCGCAGTACCTCCAACTGAAGTTGCTTCAACGCCGCTGTCCGTCACGTTGCCGCTGCTGTTCATCGAAAACACCCCATCCGCGCTCATGAGTCCCGAATATGAGTAACTCGGTACGCACGCCAATGTTGGCATCATCGTGTGATTCATGTAGCCCATGGACAAGTATGAATACATACTTTCATGTGATACCGCTGGCACCTGCAGGTCAGAAGACATAATCAGATTAGAGCTTAGCTTCACATTACCAAACCAAGAAGCTGCTTATTAGGAGCTGTATCAACAGATAAACAACACTCTCAAGATTAGCAACATTCATAGTAAAGACAAAGAAACTAACGAGTAACACGTGCATCATGAAGCAAAATGGCACCCTGACAACCACAGTTTCAGCAAGCAATCTACCAAACATCTACATCACATTCATGTTAACGTGTACAGACCTCATTTTACGTACTCCCTGTTACGAGAGCCTCAACTACAACTATTAAACACGTTCACAACTTCAACTCTGAAAGTTTTCCAGTCAGAAGTGCAAGCACAATTCCACAGACTGTCAACAAAGAAGTCATTTTAAGACACGTTTTCTAAGCACTAACAACATACCTGAGGTATTGGTAAGTAGAGCGAAGTGGTCATAGCAGGGCTCTTCATAGGTCGACCAGAAGTAGAAGGCAAAGGCATAGGAGACGGCTTAAACTTGTGAGACGGAATAGTGAGCTGCTCGTAAAGAGCCATCTTGTTACGCGGTGGACCCCGCGGTCCAGTCCGCTTCGTTTCCGCGACAGTCAAACGAGGAAACAGAGCTTGTCCACTGTCCTGGTGCTTGTTTCCATCGGATTTTCCTTCTCTAGCACCCGTCATTGCAATAACACAAAAAAAAAAAAACTAGAATCTATCTAACATAATCGGATCAACTACACTCTAAACTTCACAGATACTCCATCCGTTTCCACAGGCTTATTAACTCCCATACTGACTGCATCAAGCATTGACAAATTCACCTGTACAAGTTCCACAACTCAAACTTTAGAAAACGAAACTCCGAAATGCAAAAAAAACAAAATAATTCATCACTTCACAAAAAAACTCACTCACTAACCTCCAAATTTCCAGTCACCCTTCCTCCATGAAGGCACAGAAGCGCACAAAATCGAAACAATCGATGTACAGACAGGCGCTCATAGCCGTTCCTGCACCTAATGAGACACGATTTGGATCGCCGGAAAGAGAAAAAACGATGCAGGGGAAAGAAAGATTGAGGAGCAATGGAGAGCTGGGGTTCCACCAAGATGGAGGAGAGCAAAGGCAAATGGGGTTTGGGAGGCAGTCCCGACGGAGAGCGGACGACAGTTGGTGGGGCCAGATAACTTTTCGTCCATCCCGGTCACTTTATCGTGGGGATTCTTCGTGAATGGCAGCCAGTGTGAGAAAGCCACGGAAAGATCATCCATTGGGAGTGCACTTTTATCATCCGTACATGGATGTGGAGCAGAGATATTTTGCTCAGCTGGACCACCTCAGCTCCACTTTTTGCCAAATAATAATGGTTCTGTTTTTTGTTTGTATAATCGCAGTTGTGGGCTGTTGTGGACCAGTGACAGAATAGATGTAGATTGTGCACTTTCTCGTGGGTAGTCTACTTACTATAGCGCTCTGTCATTCACTCCACTTGGGGTTACCACTCACTTCCCCAGGTTGATTTTTCTGTAGATTGAGGAGGGTAAAAAACAAATAGATAAAACAAGTAATTTTTCGGCTGGTTTCTGTAGGAATATTCTAGTTTGGTAAATGTCATCTCTTCATCAAGAAGGAGAGAAGATAGATAGAAACTCCTGGTTCCTTACTGCGGGGGCGGTGTGAATGGAGTGTCTGTTTGTGATGCTAATATCCCGATGGCCATCGGACGAGGGGAAACTGGAACAATACTACTCCCCCATGTGGAGGGTGAACATTATAACTACGCTAGTTTTTAGCTAGTTACTAGTGCCTTGAAGATACTTGACATGGTATTTCTCTAAAGGGCAACCCAATTTGGTAAATGTTATGTGGTCATCAAGAAGGAGAGAGACTCCAACGGATTTAGAGGTTGGTGTGAATAGAGTGTTCGTTTGACCTATTCTTGAATGTGTGCCTGGGGGTCATCTCGCCAATGGCGGGACTACTAACCCCTCTAGGGGTGAATATCATGTTAGCTCCTACCTAGCCACTAGTGTCTTAGAGATACCCGACATGGTATTGACCGAGAGGGCTTTGAGGTACCTATACAACGATGTCCAAGAACCCCTCACCATGGTTGGGTGAACTATGGTGGTGAGGACCACACGGGCATGGGGAATAGGAACCCACGACCTCCTTGTTGGGGGCCATGAACTCTAAGCACCACGCCAAGTCATCACTTCCTCACTATTAGAAGGGTTTAGGAAGGAGGGGGAAAACAAAACCTCAAAAAAATATATATAATAAAATAAAAAATAAAAAAATCAATCATTTCAAAATCAATTTTTTTTTTTTTTTTTTTTTTCATAAAGTTTTATAAAAACATGCGACATAAAGTTGCTCTTGGGAATCTCTTAGACCCATGAATGAATCAATGTCGGATTAGAAAATCAAAAATACAAGTTGAACCTTTCAAATGTTAAGTTTTTTGAGTCACTCAAGAGCCTCTAATTACCTTTGTTTTTAAAAATTGTATAAATTGTGGTTCAAAATTATCTTGATTCCTAAGTGTTCAATTGATCATTTTGTGATCAATATAAAACTTTGCAGGGTTGTCACAACTTAAAGTAGAATTTTGTTTTTATTGTTATGATTAAAATTTTTAAATCTCCCAAGTGAAGACTTATATGCAATTTACAACTTTACATTTGGAGTTTGAATTGTACTTTTAGTACCTTGAGACACCAAAGGCTTTTTTCATAGCAATTGTGAGTAACCAATTTCAGCCAATTAAGGTTAAATTTATCAATAGAGTCACTTACAATTCTCATAGTCAATCTCCCATATTCTCAAGAATGCTTTACATTGGGAGTCAAGACCAATCATGAGGCCAAAGGAGGAAAATATTCCTTTTATATGATTGGTTTATTTCTTGACCATATCTTAGATGAACCATTTACATAAGTGGAATTTTTGTTCTTTTTCGGGCCCATGATCGACTTGGCTCCTCATGTGAAGTATCCTTTAACTCAAAAAGGTTATTCTATTTATGATAATAAGGAGCTAAGTCATGTGATTCTTCTTTAGTTCACTATGTGTTAAAGTAAAAGTCAAATGATAAGTTCCTTCAAGCAACTAATTAATATCGTCAAACTTGCTCACAACTTATATGATTATCTATCTATGAGTCATCTAAACTTTCCTCGGTTGAAGATGAATTGTAGGTTCATTAAAATATGAATGGGATAATGGCATGTAACTCTACGTGCAATGTATTTTTAAAAGAAATTATATTTTTAGTTTTGTGTAAACTTGTAATTCAAACAAAATCAACTATCCAAAAAGCTCTAGTTTTTTACTAAATTATTGGAATTATCTATTTACATGGTGATTTGACTTTTAGTTTTTTTAAAGTTCTCATGATAGTAATTTATAAGATCTTACAGCTACAAATAATTGTGTAATATATCGTGTCTCAAAAGTTCATTAATTAACTTGCTTATTTTGAAGAAAGTTGAAACTTTCTACCCCCCAAAGCTTTAGTTGTTAAATTTGATGTACTTTTAATTAATTCTTTAGTTTTATATCTTTTGAATAAATTTCTAATTGATATCGTTTAACATAGTATTTATTACTTTTAGAAGAACTTCTTATCAACTACAGGTTAACTTGAAGATGACTTTAAAAGCTAATATATCAAAGACACCAATTAATTTCACTTGTGCAATTATGTGAGCCTAGTATGTGTTGTATGAAGTCTTAAAAAAACTAAATTTCATATTTTGAACTCAACTCTCATATGAATCATCCCTCAACAATATGAATATTAGAACTTGTAGCTCTTGGTAAGCATCAATAAAAGGTGATCCACATTGATTGTATGTGACTATATTGTCAAGTGAAGATTTCTATTTTTTTTTCAAATAGTAACAACATCCCTAGAACATCGTCAACAACTATATCACCAAGAGTGTTCCATGATGATTGCTCCCTCTTTTTCAAACATAATTCTCAGTATGAAAAAAGTTATAACGTAGCACTTTATTAGGTCCTTTAACCCCTAAAGTTTCAAGAGGCATTTTTGGGTTGACTTAGCTTTGATCAGCGCACTTACTATTTCTAGAGTGTATGAAGTTGAAACCTTTTGCAGAATGTAGAGTTTTTCTATACCTTTCCAAAAAGTCATCTCATGCTCCAATATTCCCCAAACTCTATGAGAGATTTGCATAAAATGAAGAATCTCACCTTGCATCGAAGAAGGCAGTATTCAAGGTAAAGCATGCAAATAGTGGCTTGAAATTTTAGGGTTAATCACCTCAATTAAATCAATGAAGCCCCTTGATCACCACGTATCAATACTATTTTGCTTGTTCTAATTCTATGCTCATCATTGACAATTTGAAAAAGCACAATTAAACTCCCAATGCCAAGTGACAACTGACACTCATAACATGAAAAGCTCATTATTCATATTTTAGTTTTACGTTGCTTCTCTTCTCGTTGGTGAGAATAACATGTTTTGATGCTTTACCAACTTCTCTACTCATTGCACCTCTCATTATCATCAATTAACCTCTATGCAGGTGATTCATGATCAACCTTTTGCCCAACCTTTTACATGCCAAACTCATGATTCTTGAGTGGATGTTATTAAAGCATATTTCAGTGCAAAATCTCTTGTTAAGAGCTATTCATCTAACTAATTTAATGCTTCTAGTTTTGAAGACTGACCTTAATTCATTTGAGTTTGAAGTGAGGATCAACCATTTTGGGACAAAAGGGGTATAATTGTTTATATTGTGGGTGAAAGTATGTTCATAACTTTATTGAAAACTAACCATATCCTAAGACATTGTGTTGATAACATAATAAGTGTGAATGAATTGCAATGAAATTATAGTCTAATTGCAAATCATCTTTGGTGCCAAAAAAACAATGTCTTGGATAAAGGGTTGAAAATAGAAGAATTATAACTTTTTCATGTGAACTTTGATATTAATTAAATTGAATTTGAACTAGACTTACTAAATCACCCCGCATTATATTTTTCTAAATCTAATTTGAGACATAACAATCCTTCAAAATACAAAAACGACCTCAAAAATGGTCGTTTAGACTTTTAGGGGTTATGAAACACCACAAGAATTTCAATGGCTAACACTTTGTGAATTTTGGATGTTCCCGGCTAATGCATTCCAACATCGGTGCTGAGCCCTAGACTAATCCCATGAGGGCTTGTAATCATTCCTTTCGCAATTGAATATATAATACATTTACATCTTTAAAAATAAAAGAGAAAAAAATCTACTAATATTGAAATACATTATTATCACACTATATGATTAGGGTTTGCAATATATCTTTACTCTTGACGATTTTCACTAAACCACAACAACATCTACAATTTACATGCAGATATGCTATAAACATAGTTGGTAAATTAATTTCATATATAATATGCATAGATTCTCGATACATATTTCATGAAGAATAAAGTTATAGCAAATATGAGGTAATTAGTGCAGTTACCGCTATATTTCATTGTTAGTGTAGTAAGAATGTCAACACTCATGAAGTCGTCCAAACCAAGTGAGCATTTTCAAAGTGGTCTTTCACAAATAACATTTTTTGCTATAAGGGAAAAAATCACCTCATGGTAAAGGACCCAAAATGACCATGCAAAACTTGCTCCTAATATGCCACTAAGCTCCACTCATATGGTTTCAAAGTAAGTTTGACAGAAGAAGAAGAACACCGGACACGTAAGGGTTGGCGAGAATAAAGTGTTCGTTCAACCTACTCATGATAATATGCCCACATGATATAACAAGAGTGATATAGGACTATCGAACCCTTAAGAGTGGACACTGCATACGAAGATTTGATAGAACAATTCAGTCCACATACATATATTTTTTGCAAACATTGTTTACATACATTCTCTAAATACATTGGTTACATAAATTCTTTGCATAAGTTGTGGTCGAACAAGCTAACTGTACATATCAATTCCGTCTAAATGACAACCCCTTTGCATATCCTATACATCCTTTTTACATCATCTAAGAAGAAGAACACGAGACCCCTATGTGTTGTCCGTTCAACCTATCCTTGATGACATGCCCACATCAAGACCTAATTTATGTTACTTGAGACCAAAAAGAGTATTAGTATACAAATTCGCGTCGTATCTATATTCCTCTTATTCTATTTCATTCCTTTAAATTCACCCATTCACAAGGCGTACACTATCATGTATCATACATAAAATAAACAAAACTTCATAGATTCATACGTATGAGATGGCCACAATCATGTAATTCAAGACAATTTATTCTTCATTTTTATTGAAATACCCCCATTCTTATCTTGTTTATATACCCATGCCACCACCAATGACCTTAACCCTTATCTCACCTAACAAAAAATCTTTTAAGCTCTTATTGTATTATCTAAGTTATCGAAGTTCGAAAAGATTCGCATTCTTTCAAATTTCAAACACATACTTCACTTGAAATTTTACGTACTTGTATATAATTTCTTGTACTTACAAATACCCACAACAAGGAAAAAAATTTATGAAATATTTCTCTTTATCATGCAACCTATAAATGAGTGCTACTAGCGTTTCTTAGAGCCCCATCAATCAACGGGATTTTTTCTTTAGAATCCCTAGAACTTTTTATTTGGAACCCCCGACAACGGTTGTTGATAATTTTGAATGCAAAAATAAGGCTAGTAGCCTGAATTACCTCAGGACCCTACTACTTGGCATTTTAAGCCTAAACATTAAAAATTTAGGGGCTCTTTACCCCTCCCCAGAAACGCTCGTAGCACTGATTTACCTTGATCCGATGTCTGAAGAAAGATCTCGTAACTTGGCAACAAATAGTAACTAACGCTTTCCACAAAATTTTGTCGGGCCACGGGCAGCATGACCCGGGCAGCAGACGTGGTGGCCAACTTCACGCCTTGCATGCGAAATATCAGTACCTGATTATAATATCAGAATATCTCTCCGCATTGGCTGAGCCAGCCAGCCAATCCCTTGCCAGAGTCTGATCCTACTGGCGCCCCATTGGCCCCCGGTGGGCCCCGGTAGCTTACTGGCGCCCCATTGGTCCCCGGTGGGCCCCGGTAGCTTTCAAGCCACTCACCGCAATTGCCGTGCCGCAAGTGGGTGAGCGGCAGCCAATCGGATGGCCGGAGCCTCCCCATTGGCCCGTCCAGGATAGCTTCGATAGCCCCTACTCCTCCTGCATGGCCACCTGACCCTCTTTGTCTTTGGCTTGGCTCCTATTTGGGTGAAATAGATTTAATGGGGAAAATTAAAAGAAAAAAGTGGATATTGTGAGAGTTTTGTTTATTGGCTACTTGGAAAATGTAAATATGCATGTGAGAGGCTTTTTCATTTTTCAGATATTTTGTAGGTGCCGTCTTTATTCCTTTGTTGTTGGAGTTTAAGGTTGTTCCGTCGAGGAAGGACAGTATTGGAGAGAAGAGGCTATGAGCTCGGTTGGATAGATAGATAGAAACTTTGGTCCCTATTTAAGGAAGAATGAAGTGTTCGTTCGTAATGCTAATGACCTGATGGCCACCGACCAAGGGGAAATTGGAACAATATTACTTCCCCATTTCCGGGATGGACACCATAACTACGCTAGTTTCTAGCTAGTTAATAGTGCCTTAAAGATACTTGACATAGTATCTTCCTAAAGGGATTTGAGGTATCATACAACAAGGTCCAAGGACCCCCCACAATAGTTGGGTGGATTATAGTGTTGAGCACCACGTCGGCATGGGGGATAGAACCCACGACCTCCTCATTGGGGGCCATGAGCCCTAACCACCAAGCCAAGGCTTGTGTTGCCCTTGAGTTTGGTTGGCATATTGACAGAAGAGGGAGTTTGGAATGTACCTATTATCTACACGAAGTAGAGTGAAAGTTTTCAAGTTAATCACTTTTTGACAAGGAGGTTCTCCGTAAACGTGCCGAATGTAGAAAAACTACACTTTGGATGGAAGGCAAGAACTTTGAAGAGTTATAGCTTCTTTATGTGAGGTTCATTTTGGATGAAATCACTTAGGTTAGGTCCCTAATCAAGTCTAGTTTGTGTGATTAAAATTGCAAACCCATACAAAGAATTGTGAATTGATGGCATGCATTTTTTCTGAGGCAATTCTTGTTTTTAGGTTTTGAAACACTAGGCATGTTTTACCATTGGAAGTCAATTATGTGAACTCTACTTTAGTTTTTAGGATTTTACTTTGTATAAATATTATCTTAAGATTAAATCGAACAACTTTGCAATTGGAAGATTCATGATTTGAATATTTTAGGTATTGGATTTAGAGTGATTTTTATATATTGAATTTTTTTAGAAAGTACACGATTTTTGGGAAGTTGATTCTCATTCATCCACTGTTGGATTTCAACTTTGTTTGTTGGGTTGAACTCTAATTTGAACCTAATTATAGAGGTAGATACCTTAATATCATCCAAGATTTGAGAAAGACATGGCATGCATTTTAGTTCAAGAGGTTTAGGTTTGGACTTTTTTTCCTTTATAGATTTTGAGGCAGTTTTCACCATTACAAGGCTATCATTTGAGCTATATAATTCCTTTAATAGTTTTTTTTAGAATGAAGGTGTTATTGAGATAAAGGTGAATATATTTTTAATTGGTGGATTCTTCAGTGCTAAAGGTATATTAGTAGCATTTCCACCTCAAAGTGAAGATGATGAAAATTTAGATTTTTTTTTAAAATAATAATACATTAAGATCTCTCGATCGATGAGGCCTCATGACTCAAATTTCAGCCCACATGACCTACAACAAGTATATTTGACCGTATATTCCTTCTGGTGATGATTTGTTTTATACCTCCGTTTGGTACAATCTAAATAGTTAATTCTTTGAGGGACACAACAATTATATAAGCTCATACTTTTGATGTAAAGTATTCATCAAAATCAAAAAAAAAAGAATTATGTTGTGGTGGTGGGTTGCCAAAAGAATGACATCAACAAGCGCTTACAATGAAATTGTCATGCAAATTTTAGACCTAAATATTGTGCCGAATAAATTATTTTGGGCGGATCTAGTTGCTACCTTCCTCATGTAAATAGAAGTAGGCTATTCAAATCTTGGTTGTACAATATTTCAACAAACTTATTGTACGTCATGAAAATCAGTTTTGCGTAAATTAATAATCTTAGTTATTCTACTTATTATTGAGTTTGATAATTTAGCGTCAAATAACAATCAGAATACAAAATTTTATATTCAATAAAGATATTGCAATGAATTTGAATACTCCATATACAAATAACATAAATCTCTAAACCATAAGTTTTCAGGATTCATGGCAACCAACTAAAGTGGCCTTGTAAGTAAGGTACATTGCCAATTTGGTTTTAGATGTTTGAGCTTAAACATATTGGTTCAAAGCCCAAAAATTGTGAATGAATACGTAAGAATCTAGTCAAATATCAAGGTTATTTTCTTGGAGAGATAGATCTTATAGATAGGTATTAAGAGCATTCTAAACTCAAAAAATTGTAGAAAAGTTTGTAAACTAAAGAAAATGATGAACTTTAACTACAACAAGTTAGTCTCACATTCGCTAACAATTGTAAATTTTAATTTATTGTAATTACAATGTCACAACATCTCAGATCAGCTGAAGACTTCTATCCTACAAAAATTCACATATGTTGAACTTGAATCTACTACAATATATAATGTGAAAGACATTCGATCTATAAAGAAGGTACAACTCCCCAAGGACCATGTGTTATTTTCTAATTATTTTTATTAAAATCTATCATATTTGCAAATGTAGCATAGTAGTTTTCTAACCTAGAAAACCTCCGACTCTAAAGTTGTTCTAATTAATTCTAAAAGCACAATAATATGAACAATGTGTGGAGAATAAGATTGAAATCACAAAGTGAAATGGAATAGTAAATGTTGTCCCATGTTGCATAAGTAAATAAAATAAAAACCCCTACACAAAATGCATGCCATAAATTCTAAGCACCTCAAGCCTTGGCTTGGTGGTTTGGGCTCATGGCCCCCATTGAGGAGGTCGCGGGTTATATTCTCCATGCCAGCGTGTTGCTCACCACTATAGTCCACCCAACTATTGTGGGGGGTCTTTGGACCTTGTTGTATGGGTACCTCAAAGCCTTTTGGGAGGATACTATGTCAAGTATCTTCATCCGGTGGCCATTGGGATATTAGCATTACAAACGGACACTTCATTCACGCCGGCCCCTTATAAAGGGACCGGAGTTTCTATCTATCTATCTCAAGTATCCTCAAGGCACTCGTAACTAGCTAAAATCTAGCGTAGTTATAGTGTCCACCCTTGAGAGGGGGGAAGTATTATTGTTCCAATTTCCCCTTGTCCGGTGGCCATCGGAATATTTGCATTACGAACATACACTTCATTCACGCCGGCCCTTTAGAAACGGGGATCATAGTTTCTATCTATCTATCATGTCATAAATTCATTCCATCTTAGATTGAACTTAATAATTGAGTACCAAGCTAATACAACATAGAATTAGCTAATTTTTAGCTAATCAAACTCATTCTACCATAAGTTTCCAAGCGCAATTTTTTTTCCAACCTTTGACAAACTTTGGAAAGGAAACAATTTTTAATACATTGTTACAACTTTATCTTAGACCTCAAGGTCCAAACTTCATTCAATGGTAACATTCATAAAATCCAAGTCAAGAAAGGCTTCAAAAGCGATCTCAAAGTTTATCTACAACATTCAACGCATCTGGGGGACTAAGAATCCCAAAATTTCACATTCCCAACGACACCGACGGCCGAGATGCAAGCCGCACATCCAACGGCCCCTGCAATCCCCAACGCAACAATCGGCAAACATTCATCAAACTGATGAAAATCATCCGATGAATGGATGACTAATGCTCCGCCACCTGTTATGGAGAAGGTGACTCGCCAGCCGTAGCTTCGAAGAAGGAAGGTCACTGCAATCACCACGCCAGTCTTGCTCACCTTCGATTCCTGCACCCACAAACCTCGATTCCACAGCTGAAGGCTCAATCCGGCTGCTCAGGTAGGCAATTGTTACCACTTTTTCTCTGATTTCGTCGATTGGGTCTTTAGGTTTGAGAGTAACGCACAAAAAAGTCCGTGATCAATCCTACTCACGCTTCCTCTCCTTCGGTTTCTGCACCTACAAACTTCAATTTCAAGGCTGGGGTTTCAGTCCCTTCTACGTGATCCCCACCACTGTTTCTTGGGTTCTCTCAATTGGGTTTCATACATTCTTTAGGTTTATGAGTAACCCACAAAAATATGCGTGATCAATTTCTCACTAGGGGTTTGGATCAGAGCTGTGACTCCTTATTCCCAGGTACGCAATTCCCACCATTGTTACTTGGGTTTGGTTTATTCATCAGGTCCAAGAGTAACCCACAATGAAGTTCGTGATCAGTTTTTAAATTGGTGAGTGGTTCCTGGATTTAGGGTTGCGATCATCATGAGTGAGATATTCGATGGCTACGAGAGGCAGTACTGCGAGCTGTCAGCGAACCTTTCTCGGAAGTGCACCTCCGTTCCTGCCCTTCATGGCGGTAAGAAAAGGCTCCCTTCTGTAGAAAATCAGGGTTTCCTGTGGGTGTGTGTGAGGAGAGTTGACGTTTTTGTTCTTGTTCCTGAGTGTAGAGGAAAAGAAACACAAGCTTACGGAGCTCAAGACTGGGCTCGATGAAGCAGATTCACTGGTATGCTCTTCTTTCCCACCATCTGTGAGGTGATGCCACTGATGTGTATACAACTTTCTTTGAACTTACAGTTGAGAATACACACTTACTAGAAATGGTTAGCTTCACTGGAATGGCAATCGCCTAACTCAAAAACTGGGACCAGGGAATAGGAAGTTTATATGATCATCCAGTTATTATCTTGGAAGTATTCGGTCCCCTCGGGTATTTCGACGTCATATTCGGGTGATAATGTCATACTTGGTTATCATTAGGTTTTGAATCGGTTAAAATAAAGAATTTAGACTTGAATGCCAATCACATGTGTATGCAATATCGAGCGGCTTGATACTTACAGCTATGATTGCAACAGTGTCTAGAATCGAATAGGTTTACTGTAATGGCAATCTCCTCAATTGTTAACTGGACCAGAGTTTCTATTATCATTTAGCTATTATTTTCACTTTGTTATATTTATTCGGCACCGATACTCACGTGATGCTCAGTCCAAATCAATCGGTACTATCTACATGTTACCTAGGTGTTAATCATGTGATCTGTAGATTATGAATTGGAAATCGACCAAATTTTCAAAGAGAATGTGAGCTGATGTACAATGGTATGCCGGATCGTTGACTGGGACTAGGAATTGTTGATGTGCAGATTCGTCGCATGGATCTAGAGGCCAGGAGCTTGCCTCCAACGGAGAAAGCCATGTTACTAGCCAAGCTGAGAGAGTACAAGTCGGACTTGACGAACTTGAAGCGAGATGTCAAGAAATCAGCATCAACGGATGCTGCTTCAGCTAGAGATGATCTTCTGGAAACTGGAAGGGGCGACTATGTGAACGTGAGCACCGAAGCTCTCACATTTCCGAAGTGCATGCATACAATTACCAATTGCACCCATACAGTCAAACTTGATGCAAGATAGCTTACTTCTCTGTCGGTGGTTTGCATATATTTCTTCTTTTGACAGAAGCCAAATCCTAGCAATGATTTAGTCATCATCTTCATCTTGTGGACTTGAAGTTTAGTACAAGGTCAGATATTGTTCGTAACCTCAAATGGAAACTCACGAAGTTGTGTGTTATACAGCCCAGCCACGATCAAAGAGGCCGACTGCTGATGTCTACAGAGCGACTGAATCAGTCTGGTGAGAGGATCAAGGAGAGTAAGCGGACTTTGTTGGAAACCGAGGATCTGGGAGTGTCGATCCTGCAAGATCTTGCGTCACAAAGACAAACTCTTCTTCACGCCCATGACACGGTACGTTGCTACATACACTTAAAATGGTGACTTTCGCCACTGCACCTATCTCCTTACATTAGAATTGTCAAATACTCTTGGAGGTAAATGCAAGAGGATTTCAATGCATCAAAACATAGGTAATCCGAATATTATGGATACTTATCAAGAGTAGAAGTCTCGTGCGAAGTTTCATGCGTAGTTTCATTTTGAGGGGCACTCAATTGGTGCTTTCTGCGGCTGGGCCTATCTCCTACATTTTGTAGACAAATGCACGAGGATTTCAATGTACCAAGAAATGCGTAGTCTGTATTTCATGTACAGTTAGTAAGAATCAAAGTTTCATTTGAAGCCATTTTAGATCCTTCAGCAGCAGCAGGTGATGTTTGAAAACTATCATCCAGTACACGATCAGAAACTATTACCATTTTGAGGCGTCCAGCATACCTTGGGATCAATTGGTTGATTGTTGTGAGTGCGTGGGATGCAGTTGCATGGTGTGGATGACAACATCGGGAAGAGTCGGCGGATTCTCAACTCCATGACTCGCCGTCTGTCACGGAACAAGTGGATCATGGGAAGCATCATCAGTGTGCTCATCTTGGCCATCATTTTGGTGATATATGTGAAAGTGACGCGGTGATTATTTCATGTTCTGCAAAAAGTCTCTCATCTTGTGTGTTGTATATGTAGCTTGTGTATAAGTTCACCTCTTTCTTTAGTTGTAGAAATGTAGTGGGTTTAACTCATTAACAATAATTGTATGGAGAGCTGCAAGAATAATTGCAAATGAAGAATCCTTTGCGATGGTTTAAGGCACGACCAATTCTTTGGTGATACATGTGCACATGTATGACTGTAAATCACTCAATTGCACACTAAGTGATGTCAAAAAAGTGAGGCATATGATTGTCCTCATATATGTTTACCAATGTTGTGATGAAATGGTGGTCATGGAAGCTTCGTAATATTGTGTATACCGAAAGATATTTTATAAAATCATGTCACAACGAGCATAACTGCGAGTCACACTATCCCCATTTTAAGAATACCCCGAGTCACAGAACAAAGTGCATCTTTTGATGTACGCATAACAGAATGCCATTACAACCTACATTCCATGGGAGCCTTCAAGAAGTGAAATAAAGTGAATAAGACGCAATCTTCATTTGTCAGCTTTCATGGATAAGGTCTTTCAAAGGAAAAGGTCATCGAAAATAGAGTGAAACCCGCACGCCTTCTCTAAAGCTTGAGACTATGACAGGTCCACCTAACAACAAGTATATGAATCATCACTTTCATATGAGAAAGACGAGGGCAGCTCCAGAGAAAAAACGTTAAATCTTGTGTCAATAGTCGTGCACAGTTGCTCTCTACTGTATGACATTTTAACATAAACGGCGCAATCCATGCAGCAGCTGACACAATTTGCACAACAATACTGGTACTACTGAATCCTTTACAACCGGCGCATTACTTAAAGAAAGTGGATGCCAATAACAGCTTAACACTGTCAGCATCTCACCCTCCGTCTGTGAGCTCACAATTATCAACATCACAAATTTAACCTGAGTCTTCGAAGATAAGTGTGTCGGACAGGCTTTGCCATCTCCATGTTAATAAGAGTGAAGCTCCGCAAACAGCATGGGCCTCTTTAATGCAGTAATTACTCCTGCTTGTGAGCATTGAGCCACTCTGCTCGCCATTCGCTGGAAACTACCAGAATACGGTCCGTGGTCCAGCCAGCTTTTCCAAGCTGCAAAAACAAGTGCTTATCATGGTTAATTTCGGCCCAAAAAAAGGGTTCTAGCAGATACAGAAAAGGTAGGATCAGCTTACGGAGTCTATGAACACACTGTAGTTCTTCTCCATCCATGAGATAGCATTTTCCTCTGATTGTTGACTTGGTGCTCGTGCTAAACAAAGAGCGTGTACATACGCTCGCAGAAGGTCCCGAGGAGTTGCTGTTTTGTGCAGTACGACGTGCACATTTCCGCCTTCAGGCACCAATAGATATGGATCTGTGTAGCAAATGAATGTTCAATTAGGTCTGTAGTTACTTTTGGAATGCAATTTTGTACAAGGCAATGTTCATACCTCTTGAATAGCGCTCGACCAACGATGGGAAACCACTCCAGCTGCAAGAACCTCCACAACGAGGTATTAATTTATCTCTCGACTACTATATAGAGATAGAAATTACTCGATCTTATTATTGTTACTCGATAGCGTAGATGAGTAGAGTTTGGGTGATGTCTGAGATCGTCACTAACCCATTAGCCAACTTCAGAGAGGAGATTTGAATGCCAAATAGCACGGACTTCGGCAACCATGCATCTCCAGTACGAGAAAGCATGGGGAGTTGTGGAAGTAGGTGTTCTTGATTTGCTACTTCTCTCGGAGTGGGTACTGGACCAATCAAATCGTGAATCAATCGACTGACTTTGAAATACTTGCGACGTTCAGTATAAGAAGGGAAAGTGCAGAAGGTCATCAAGAACGGAGTGGAGCACCTTTTCTGCCTTCTCTGAAAACGCTCAGAAGAATTGAGGTTCTTTCCGCATTCAAGCTCGTCAAACAGAGCGAGCGCACTGCCCTGTAATTTGCTGGCCACCAGAAAGTATTAATTCCCGCAGTGACTATCATGTTCATCGTACGCTTTCCTACACGAAGAGCCATGAATTGACAGATTGGAAGCTGGAGCAAGCAGAATAGACTCACCATACATGTGGAAAGCCGTGAGGAGGAGAAAGGAAACCCAAAGAGCAACCACATTTCCTGCTGTTAAGCGAGCTAAAACCATGCCTAATAGCATCCCAACCATGGTTGCAGCAGTCTCTTGACTCCCCTCCTGCAAATCACATTGAGTTTCATTCATCTAAATCAATATTCTCATCGAAAGAGAACTAGTGCTCTTCACTAAGAACAGATCCTCGAAGGCAATGCAACTATGATGACAAATGGTTTCTGTGGAGACTTTGAGTTGACGAGCTATTACCTTCGCAGAAACATCTGCAGCATTCTTCCGTAAAGCGAAGTGCTGAGTCAACGCAGCTCGTGTTGCTCCACTCGCTACCCCAGCTGCATTGACACTTTCCAATTTCAGAAGTGATCACCGAGCAAAATACATAATGCGGGAGGCGGAAGTAAGCTTACTAACTGATCTAGCCATGCTGCCGATGCACAGAATCGTCACAAAGGCGCCTGGAAATAGTGGCGATACGAGATCCATCAACATTCCTGCACAAGAAAGGATATGTAATTTTTATGAAGCTGTAGGTAGCAACATCGTGCTTGAACTTGAGTAAGAGAAACTGCAACTTACCAACGTCATTCAGTAGGTCTGCTGCTAGACGCCATTGCTTGGCACTACTGTCTAAGTTGGATCCCTGCAAGTCCAACATCCACTTGCAACGTCAATAAGGAATGCCGGCGAACCGATATGAAGCCAGAGTGCAAATGCTTAGTTCTTCACGTACTTGATGTAGCGTGAAGAGAATACTCCCCAACATGCCAGTGAAGTCCCGCAAAAACCACTGCCACATTCAAGCATAAGATCCTCAGCACATCGTTCCATTGATCCCCGTTCAACGAGGAAGAAGACGAACTCCATGCCTCAAAATGGTGTAAATGAAGAATTCGTTTCACCTATTCTTTCATGTTTATGCCGACATAATACCACTGATTAAGAACTACAATCAACAATATTGCCTAAAAGACAAAGGATCTGTCATTCCAAAGAACTTTGAGGGCACTCATGCAACAAAGTCCATGCATCAATGTACCTGGAAAGTGGCGCCTACTGCTGTAGCAGTTGTTTCTCCAACCCCAAGGCCGCCCAAGAGGACCTGTAATGCAAAACCCTAGACCTCCTCAAGCTCATGTACTCCAAATCCAAACAAAATTATCATACTATAGTTAACTCCTATTCTACATGATTCACGAAGAAACGCGATCTTACTTGCGTCGATAGCATGCTGCGGATGTATGTAGACAAGCCCTGTGAGTCAAAAAATGCGCACTTCATTAAGAATCCGCGAAAGGTCTTGAAATCAAATCACTTTGTCAACGAGAATGCGAACCTGTAATGTGTCCCATGTTTGAAAGGGGAGGTAATCTGGTGTGACGCTGTGAGGATAGCCCTGCAAAATGTCACAAAACAAAATGCTCATCAACGGAACCAGAGTAGTGAATGTTGCATAAATGCATATGATTGATAGCTTGCCTCGGGCAGAAATGCGGATAAGAGATTGTTCCAAACAGCGCGAGTATGGCCACCTTCCCTGCACAGATCAACACACATTAAGGCTCCCACATTAGCTTGCCAAGAATGGAGAAATGAAGAAAGTTCTTGGACCTTCGTAGGCGCAAGTTTGAAGAGTCGTCGGAATCCTTCACGAGGATCGCAGTGCGGATGGGGACCGCACGCGATGTGCTGAATTCCTCGAACAAATGCGCCTCCGCCATCCTTGAGCAGAATGTTCTCTCGAGCAGAGGGGATGGCTACAGAAGGGGGGTTAGTCCCATATAGTTTGTCAGGGGAAAGCTCCAGTAGGGTTACTTAGTGACCCCGCCCCCCAGACGCGTGATGGTGAGGACGTGCTTGTCGTGGAGAGGGTGTCGCGCGGGCTGTGAGATTCGCATCTTTCATGTAAGTGTCCGTGAGTTAGAGCACTGTAGACATGAAAATAGCTACGAAAAGTTAAGAGGTCTCAGAACAATCTGCAAGGCTGAGTCCATTTCCAGAAGCATGTGAAATATCCCCGAACGTATTGAATCGATTGGTATGAAACCTAAGAAGTCTTGCACTTGACCTAATTTTCTTAATCGAAGAATCAATAGTATTCTTAATCGAAGAATCAAACTATTGAGCTGCTTTCACCGCGGAAGACATAGTGCCGTGAAGCGAACAAGCAAACACGAGAAAGAACTAAGTATTACCGGACAATCAATCACTAAAACGAATTCAGATTCATCTGACAGGTTTGGGTCAGGATTGCAATGGCGTGTTTATCCGATCATTTCTTTCTACATACGCTTGAATTTGCGATTAGAATGATAAAATTGACTTTAATCGTTCTATTTTTGAAGCGATCGGTACGAAATCCAGAAAGTTATGCACTAGACCTGATCTGGGTTTCAAGCTTTTGAGCTGTTTTGACAGTTGTCGTTACTGGTGTGACCGTAGAAGATTAATCACAATCGTCATTGCAACAGTCTAACAATCGAACACGAGAATGAATTCCATCCGGTTGCTTGTGTGAGGATTGCAGTGGCGAGTATCTCTCTTGCTATCCAATCAATTCCTTCCACACATTCTAGAACAGTTATCGTTGAAACGGAAAAAGTTACTCTGCTCACTCCGATATGAAGCGATTGTTACGAAAAAAAAATGTCATACACTTATCTAAATTTAGGGTTCTAGTGTTGATTTGTCGGTATGGTAGAGTAAAACCACAATAGTATAGTACGGCAATAGAACATCGAACAAGGAAACAGGAGAACGAGTTCAATTTCATCTGTAAGCTTGTCTTAGGGTTGCAATGACGTGTTTGTCTCTTGCCACTCATTTCTATTCCACACATTCTCGAGTCTGCGATATAGAAGAAGCCACTTTGCATACTCCTTTTTTGAACCGATTGTTACAAAACCTAAACAGCCATCCACTTGACCTAATTTTGACCAGGTTGACCAGGTTTCAAGCAAAGGAGCTGTTTTGACCAAGTGAGGAGATCACTTGTCAGATTTTTGAGTGGATGGTGAAGTTCTGCCGGGGTAGTTGCTGCGGTTGTCGATAGCTCAGCTTCGGCGCTGGATTTTCGTGACGTACGGTGCCGGGCAAACTGTAGGGTCACCGGAGCGAGCTCGTGGGAGTGATTTCGGTGTCATCAACTTTAAGATCGTTAAGCTTGTTGCTGTGTATGCGGGCACGGGATCAGTTGCTTGGGAAGGTTACTTAGAGTGTCGGAGTAAAACCGTGAATACGGCGATCCGAGCTCTGGCCGACTAGTGCTGTTAAGCTCGTGCTTGTTTGAGTCGCTTGGGATCAGCGGCCGTTTTATGCGTGATCGAAGGGGCCGGTGTCAGAAGTGGGAGGGTTCCTTGTCTAGCTATTGTTCACTGGTAGTTTATGGTTTACAGTGCATACTGTGTTTGGAATCTTAAAGAGTAGTCTTATCATCACGAGCTGTGAGAACCAGTGTCAGAGCCAGAGAGTTCGAAGGTTAGTGACAGGAATGTAGAGGCTCCTTGATCAATCTCACAGGAAGATGAGCATTGTAATACGTAGTGAGAAGCTCACTCTTTCCTTGGACAACACGGCTTTTATCACGTATTGTGAAGCTCACTCTCTATTTGGAGATTCAGTGACCCTCTACGGTGGCGAATCACTCCGAAGGTGTATGTGAACGATATGGAGCCGTGAATTGACGTAGGTATGGTTGAGTTTCATGCCTGAAAGACCCCTGTTTTGCACTGACCAGATCATTTGCATGTAAACTATCTTTGTCCCTTTCAAGAGATTTCAAGTTTACATGGAAAAGCTTGGTTGTGCAGGTTTCATTCATTGAGTCTATCGGTTGGCTTGGGTCTCATCATATCCAGGTAAGTGGATTTTGTTAAAGAAAGGGTAGTTACGGATCTGGTTTCCGTGAATAAATAGGCTTCTGAACAAGCACTTAGTCTTCCCACTTTTCTTTCTACCTGGATGTGATGGGACCCTGGCTGGCTGGAAGGCCTACAGTGTTAAACGCACAGTGTTTACTGTATGTGGTCGAGGAAGATCTGGATGAGCGTGGTTGATAAAGGTAATTGTTTGCTTATTGTGCCGCAGGTGAAGTAGATCCCGAAGAGGAGACAGTAATCACTGTAGGTTTGGAGTATTGATCGGCCTTGCTCATGATGGGCGATTTGTGGGGAGCACATTTGGTTTTCAGTTTTATCGGAGAATTGTGGTTGGTGCGCTTGGCTTTCGGCCTGGTCGTGCTTGTACTGGTGCTTTTGTGGCTCCTCCTCAGGGAGTGCTCGAAGAATGCCAACAAATTAGAAAGAAAAGGTACGCGACAACTAAAAGGAGGTTCGCAAAAACAGGAGGTATTGGCAGATTCGAGTTCTTTATCGATCAAGGAAGTGCCAGGGCCAAGTAGTTCTCTACTGACCGAGGAACTGCCGGAGGAAGTGCCAAGTCTGAGTAATATTGTTTTTAAAGATTCGAGTGTTTTACCGATTGAGGGAGTGCTAGGGCCAAGTGTTTTACCGTATGAGGGAGTGCCAGGGCCAAGTAATGTTGTTTCTGAAGACTCGAGTGTTTTATCGATTGAGGAAGTGCCAGGGCCAAGTAATATTGTTCCTGATGAAGTGTGTTGGGAGCCCAAGCATAATATTTTTTTGAGCCATAGCGGAGTGCAGAAGGACTTCACGAGACATTTATGTGAGCGTCTCAAAGATGTCCGTCATACACCATTTCTAGATGTGAATTCAGATAGTTTGAAGAAAGGTGAGAAGTGGTTCCCTTCTTTGATGAGAGCTGCCCGAGAGTGCCGGCTTGCAGTGTTGGTGATATCAGATGATTTTTTTTCAAAGACAAAGTGGCCACTGATTGAACTCAATGAGTTTGCAAAGAATCCAGATGCTAAGATAATGCCATTATTCTTGAAGATGTCATTTAAGGATTTTGATGATAATAGAAGGAACAAAAAGTGGATGAAGAAGTGGGAGCAATGGGCAGAAGATGATCCAAGAATCACGTTGGACGAATGGGAGAAAGCATTGTCTGCAATCAAAATGTATGGTGCTATGAGCTATGGGAATGAGGGAGAGCCATCCTTCATTAAAAAGGTTGTGGATGAAATTTGCAAGTTGGTAAGACCAGAGGCGAAGTATGATGTGCCTTACAATGAATCATTTCGACAGTTGTGCAAGGTACGCTGTTGTAATTTCATTTGCTTGTTAAGTATGGTGTAACCTTTTGAAAGTCTACCCCGTTACACTCAATGTTGTTTTCACATGCATCAAGAGTACTGCATGGAAGATGTTAATGGTTTGACATGTTCTATGTTTCTTGCGACAGCCAATATTATTGAATCTGGAGAAGCTAACACCATCTTCAAGGTTCAAAGTGTCCGTGATGGGTTTGTATGGAGTTGGAGGAATTGGAAAGACAACCATTTCAAAAGCCATTTGTAACGAAAAATATAAGGAGTATGGAGGAAAAGTATGTCACATCGAATTTGGCATTAAAAGTTATGAGGAGTTGCGAAAGGTAGTACTTACAGATTTGGCTCAAGTTGATGCAACAATATTGAATACACACGTTGGCAAGGTAAATGCAATTCATCTTTTTTGTATTTGGAACTAAATTAGATCCTAAAGTGTAATAGCTTTGCAAGAAATGCGTTTTACAATTGGTTGCAAACTCGTTTTAGGGTAGTGTAATGTGTATTTAGATCCATCACATGAAGTTAAATGGAAGTTATATTTTACTACGAAAGTGAGTTGTCATACTGGTGTTAGATTATAGTTTATTGTAAACATTCATTTACATTAATGAATATGTATGTGGCATATAACAGCTTTTTGATCTTCTGAAGGCACGATTGAAGAATCAAAAAATATTTCTTGTACTTGATAATGTTAATAGCCTTGACGTTGAAGAAGTTTCGGAGTATTTGAAGGTTTTGGCGGTGACAGTAGAGAGTACGGTAGTTGTTACCTCACGAGCTCAATCACTTCTACTTCAAGATCTTTCTATGAGAAGATGTGATTGTTATCAAATGACAGATTTAGATGAAAATGGTGTGAGTGATGTTTTCTTTTACTACCTTAGCATGCCAAAGGTGATCAACGCCAAGGTCATCAAAAAGTACGTCAATGAATGTTGTTTTGAGGAGAAAAATAGTGTGGGTTCGCATGATGGAGAGAAAACCAAAAAGCATTATCTTCCGCTAGCACTCAAGGTCTTGGGAACACAATTGCAAAGAAAGTTGGGAAATGAAGAGATGGACTTGGAGAAGTATTTGGAGGATTTTTTGGAAAAAGTGAAAAGTGAAAAGTTTAACATCATTAGAGAAGGAAAACATCCTATATTTTCTGTTTTACGGCTTGGTTATGATGCTTTGTGTCACGAGGATCAACTTATATTTTTGGACTTGGCAATCTTGTGGACATCTCAACCGCGACATGGATGGTTTGATTCAAGTGACATGTGGAGTTGGATGTGTGGTATCCATCGGAAAAACGAAGTTGATATGAAAGATTCTGTAAGTTGATGCGATTATATGTGTAATAAATAATGCACAATACTTGTGATAAAGTGACGCATAAATGTTCAATATTGGGCTTGCTTGTAAAGCTATCCTTTTTTAAACGTCTTGTGTGGGTACTAGTTTAAATTTTTGCAAGGGCCCGATGCAGGTAAGTATGCGTAAAGTTACGGCATGCGAGTAGCACAAGGTTTCAATTGAATACAAGGAAATCTATGGGATATTGAACATTGGCAATGTAAGCTATGCTAGTATTTATAGATTCAAATGAATGTTTGGGCTTTTTAACCCCCTAAGTATGTAAGAAAGTCCAAACGGCTTTTTGAGATCCTCATAGGAATATGTACTAGCCAACTTGTAGATTCAATCATTCAAATGCAAAAGAATCAAGAGTTTAAATTTTAATGAATCAAGAGTTTAATTTTTAATGAATCAAGAGTTTCCGATGTATTTGAAGATAAGTAAACTTTTATAATCCATGGTTAAGATGTATCTTTCAATTAATAACTACATTGATTGATTCTGTAAAAGAAAAATGAAAAAGATAAGATGACTTTGAGATTGTATGATTATATTATCAAGGTGATGCTTAGATTTAGTCTATTTCGACCTAAAGTAGAAGGTCAAACTTATACTCTTTACAATTTTGCATCAGGGATATTTAGGGGACAAGAGGAATCTTGAAGGATTGAATATGGTTTGGGTTATGTGAATGAATATCTAAGTATAAATTCATGAAGGAAGTCAATGTATGTGGAATGACAAGGTAGATTAGTCCAATTTTGAGTCACTTGATAGAATTGTAAACTTTTTGGAAAATCTAATATTCCTAGTATTTGTGATGTAGGTAAGGTCGTGTATGCGGAATGGGCTTCTTGATTTAGATGGATTGAAGTATACAATTCATGATTTGTATATTGAATTCGCTAAGGATGAAGCTCAAAGAGGACCAATGGAGGGAAGGCGTTTTTTAATTGACAAAGATGGATCTGATGTGCCTTTTGAACTAATCAAAAATCCATTGGGATACTCTTGGCCATGCTTGGAGAGGCTTATTATTATGAATAGTGAAGTTAAGAACTTTGAAAAAGGAAAATTGCATTTTTGTTCAAATGTAGAAGTATTGTGCTTATTTAACTGTGAAAAGCTCATCCAACTTGATGTTCATAAATTAGAAAATTTGAGAAGCATGGACATCTATGGATGTGGAAAGCTCGATTTCAGTACATTCAAGTTGGAGGAGTTAAGGAATCTCATGTTCATGTGCTTAGGAAGATCTCGTACATCTATGAATCTACGCGGCCTTGAAGCTCTCACTGCTTTGAAGATATTAAATATAGTTGATTGTCAAGATTTGATAGAGCTACCAAGGAGCTTGAGTGCTTTGCAAGACTTAAAGCAAGTCAATGTGAAGCTTTGCAAACAATTAAAGGATTTAGGTGGAATTGGAGACTTGATTGGTTTGAAGAGGTTGAATATTTGCAATTGCACAAATTTGGAGAAACTACCAAGTGATATGGGTTGCATGCGACACTTGGAAGACCTTGATACTTCATCTTGTACTGGTTTGAAGGACTTAGATGGCATTAAAGACTTGATTGTCTTGAAGAAGTTGAATATTGTTAAGTGCACAAGTTTGGAGAAACTTCCAAGTGATTTGAGGCGATTGCAACATTTGGAGGACCTTGATGCTTCATCCTGTTGTCGTTTAAAAAACATAGATGGCATTAAAAACTTGAGTGCTTTGAAGAAGTTGAATATTGTTCGGTGCACAAGTTTGGAGAAACTTCCAAGTAATCTGAGTGCATTGCAAGAGTTGGAGGACCTTGATGCTTCATATTGTTCTGATTTGAAGAACATAGATGGCATTAAAGACTTGAGTGCCTTGAAGAAGTTGAATATTAGTGAGTGCACAAGTTTGAGGATACTTCCAAGTGATATGAGTGGATTGCAACACTTAGAAGACCTTGATGCTTCATTTTGCTTTGCTTTGAAGAACATAAATGGCATTAAAGACTTGAGTGCCTTGAAGAGGTTGATTATTCGTGAGTGCACAAGTTTGGAGATATTTCCAAGTGATTTGAGGCGACTGCAACTTTTGGAGAACCTTAATGCGTCATTTTGTTCTGATTTGAGGACCTTAGAAGGTATTAAAGACTTCATTGCCTTGAAGGAGTTGAATATCGCTGGGTGCACAAGTTTGCAGAGACTTCCAAGCGATCTAAAGCGATTGAAACTTTTGGAGAACCTTGATGCTTCGTTTTGTTCTGATATGAAGAACTTAGATGCCATTAAAGACTTGATTGCCTTGAAGAAGTTGAATATTGGTGAGTGTACAAGTTTGGAGAAACTCCCAAGCGATTTGGGGCAATTGCAACTTTTGGAGAATCTTAATGCTTCATCTTGTTCTGGTTTGAAGGACATAGATGGCATTAAAGATTTGATTTTCTTGAAAAAGTTGAATATTGTTGGGTGCACAAGTTTGAAGATATTTCCAAGTGATTTAAGGCGATTGCAACTTTTTGAGGACCTTAATGCTTCATTTTGTTCTGGTTTGAGGAACTTAGATGGTATTAAAGACTTGATTGCCTTGAAGAAGTTGAATATTGGTCGGTGCAAAAGTTTGGAGAAACTTCCAAGTGATATGAGTGGATTGCATCACTTTGAGGAACTTGATGCTTCATGTTGTTCAGGTTTGAAGAACTTAGATGGCATTAAACACTTGAGTGCCTTGAAGATGTTGAATATTAGTCACTGCACAAGTTTGGAGAAACTACCAAATGATATTGGTCTAATGCAACACTTGGAGAATCCTAATGCTTTACATTGTAGTCTTTTGAAGAACATAGATGACGTTAAGGACTTGAGTGTGTTGAAGACGTTGAATATTTCTGGCTCAAATTTGAAAAAACTTCCAAGTGATTTGAGGCGATTCCAGCTTTTGGAGAACCTTGATGCTTCTTATTGTGGTGGATTGACAGATATAGATGGCATTAAAGACTTGATTGCCTTGAAGAAGTTGAATATACGTGATTGCGAAAGTTTGGAGAAACTTCCAAGTGATATGAGTGGATTGCAACATTTGGAGGACCTTGATGCCTCATATTGTTTTGATTTGAGGAATATAGATGGCATTAAAGACTTGGGTTCCTTGAAGAAGTTGAATATTGGTCGGTGCAAACGTTTGGAGAAACTTCCAAGTGATATGAGTGGATTGCAACATTTGGAGTACCTTGATGCCGCATATTGTTTTGATTTGAAGAATATAGATGGCATTAAAGACCTTAGTGCCTTGAAGAAGTTGAGTATTGTTCAATGCACAAATTTGGAGAAACTTCCTAGTGATATGAGTGCATTGCAACACTTAGGGGATCTTGATGCTTCATATTGTTTTGGTTTGAAGAACATAGATGGTATTAAAGACTTGATTGCCTTGAACAAGTTGAATGTACGTGAGTGCAAAAGTTTGGAGAAATTTCCAAGCGATTTGAGGCGATTGCAACATTTGAAGAACCTTAATGCATCATATTGTTTTGCCTTGAAGAAGATATATGGCATTAAAGATTTGAGTGCCTTGAAGAAGTTGATTCTTGAAAAGTGCATAAGTTTGGAAAAACTTCCAAGCCATTTGAGGCGAATGCCTTTTTTGGAGAATTTGAATGCTTCATTCTGTTCCAATTTGAGGAACTTAGATGGCATTATACACTTGCTTGCCTTGAAGAAGTTGATTATTCGTAATTGCAAAAGTTTGGAGAAATTTCCAAGTGATTTGAATGCATTGCAACACTTGGAGGAACTTGATGCTTCATATTGTTTTGGTTTGAAGAACATAGATGGCATTAAAGACTTGATTGCCTTGATCAAGTTGAATATACGTGAGTGTAAAAGTTTGGAGAAATTTCCAAGTGATATGAGTGCATTGCAACACTTGGAGGATGTTGATGCTTCATATTGTTTTGGTTTGAAGAACATAGATGGCATTAAAGACTTGAGTGCCTTGAAGAAGTTGAATATTCGTGAGTGCACAAGTTTGGAGAAACTTCCAAGTGATATGAGTGCATTGCAATACTTGGAGGAAGTTGATGCTTCATATTGTATGTGTTTGAAGAACATAGATGGCATTAAAGACTTGAGTGCCTTGAAGAAGTTGAATATTCGTGAGTGCAAAAGTGTAAAGAAGTTTTCAAGTGATTTGAATGAATTGCAACACTTGGAGGACCTTGATGCTTCATTTTGTTCTGGTTTGAAGAACTTAGATGGCATCAAAGACTTCATTGCCTTGAAGATGTTGAATATTGTTTGGTGCACAAGTTTGGAGAAATTTCCAAGTGTTATGAGTACATTGCAGCACTTGGAGGTTCTTGATGTATCATATTGTTTTGCCTTGAAGAAGATAGATGGCATTAAAGACTTGAGTGCCTTGAAGAAGTTGATTACTCGTGAGTGCACAAGTTTGGAGAAACTTCCAAGTGATTTGAGTGCATTGCAAGACTTGGAGGATCTTGATGCATCTTATTGTTTTGGTTTGAAGAACTTAGATGGCATTAAAGACTTGATTGCCTTGAAGAAGTTCGATATTGTTGGGTGCACAAGTTTGGAGAAATTTCCAAGTGATTTAAATGCATTGCATCACTTGGAGGAACTTGATGCTTCATTTTGTTCTAGTTTCAAGAACATAGATGGCATTAAAGACTTGATTGCTTTGAAGAAGTTGAATATTGTTCGGTGCACAAGTTTAGAGGAATTTCCAAGTGATATGAGTGCATTGCAACACTTGGAGGTTCTTGATGCATCATATTGTTTTGCCTTGAAGAAGATATATGGCATTAAAGACTTGAGTGCCTTGAAGAAGTTGATTATACGTGAGTGCAAAAGTTTGGAGAAATTTCCAAGCGATTTGAGGCAATTGCAACATTTGAAGAACCTTGATGCCTCATTTTGTTTTGGTTTGAGGAGCCT
Source organism: Bryum argenteum (assembly GCA_037043015.1). Taxonomy (NCBI): domain Eukaryota; kingdom Viridiplantae; phylum Streptophyta; class Bryopsida; order Bryales; family Bryaceae; genus Bryum; species Bryum argenteum. The sequence continues at coordinate 9,993,636 of CM073323.1, read as the reverse complement.
AGATGGTATTAAACACTTAATTGCTTTGAAGAAGTTGGATATTGTTCGATGCACAAATTTAGAGGATCTTCCAAGTGATATGAGTGGATTGCAACACTTTGAGAACCTTGATGCTTCATTTTGTTTTAATTTGAAGAACATAGATGGCATTAAAGACTTGGGTGCCTTGAAGAAGTTGACTATTCGTGAGTGCAAAAGTTTGAGGAAACTTCCAAGCGATTTAAGACGATTGCAACACTTGGAGGAACTTGATGCTTCATTTTGTTCTTGTTTGAGGAACCTAGATGGCATTCAGGATTTGATTTTCTTGAAAAAGTTGAATATTGTTTGGTGCACAAGTTTGGAGAAACTTCCAAGTGATTTGAGGCGATTGCAACTTTTTGAGGACCTTAATGCTTCATTTTGTTCTGGTTTGAGGAACTTAGATGGCATCAAAGACTTGATTGCCTTGAAGCAGTTGAATATTGTTCGATGCAAAAGTTTGAAGAAACTTCCAAGTGATATGAGTCGATTGCAACACTTGGAGGACCTTGATGCTTCATATTGTTTTGGTTTGAAGAATATAGATGGCATCAAAGACTTGAGTGCCTTGAAGAAGTTGAATATTCGTGAGTGCAAAAGTGTGGAGAAATTCCCAAGTGATTTGAATGGATTGCAACGCTTGGAAGACCTTGATGCTTCATTTTGTTCTGGTTTGAAGAACTTAGATGGCATCAAAGACTTCATTGCCTTGAAGAGGTTGGATATTGTTGGGTGCACAAGCTTGGAGAAATTTCCAAGTGATTTAAATGCATTGCAACACTTGGAGGACCTTGATGCTTCATATTGTTTTGCCTTGAAAGACATAGATGGCATTAAAGACTTGAGTGCCTTGAAGAAGTTAAAAATTGCTGGGTGCTCAAGTTTGGAGAAACTTCCAAGTGATTTGAATGCATTGCAACACTTGGAGGACCTTGATGCTTCAGATTGTTTTTTTTTGAAGAATATAGATGGCATTAAAGACTTGAGTGCCTTGAAGAAGTTGAATATTGATTATTGCGCAAGTTTGGATAAACTTCCAAGTGATTTGAGTCGATTGCAAGACTTGGAGGATTTTCATACTGAGTTTTGCTATGGCTAAAAGAACTCAGATGACATTAATGATTTGAGTGCATTGTAGTAGTTGAATATTAGTGAGTGCACTAGTTAGTTATGGTGTGAAAAGCATAGATGACATTGAATCCTTGATTGCTTTGAAGGAGTTGTTGATTCGTTTTTGCTATAGATTGGAAAACTACCATGTGATTTGAGTGGATTGCAACAATTGAAGGGTCCTTGATGTTGTTAATAGTTCTTGTTTGAAGAAGGATGGAATTGAAGACTTGATTGTCTTGAAGAAGTAAAATATCTGCTATTGCTCAAGTTTGAAGAACTACTAAGTAATTTGGACCGATTGTAAAAATTGGAGGATCTTTATGATTCATATTGTTTTAATTTTAAAAACACAGATAACACTAAAGATTTGATTGACTTGAAGATGTTGAATATTGATGACTCCTCAAGTTTGGATAAGCTACCATGTGGTTTGAATTAATTGTTATAATTAGAGGATTTTGGTGCTTCATAATGATTTAGTTTAAAGGGTTGAGGTGACATCAAAGCTTTCATTACCTTGCGAAGTTTTTTGCAGTACAAGTTTGGAGGAACTACCAAATGATTTGGGTCAACTACTTAATGCTTCTTATTCTTTCCCTTTGAAGCGCTTAAATGGTATCAAAGTCTTGAATGCCTTGATGAAATTGAATATTGGTGAATGCACAAGTTACCAAGAACTTGATAATGTCAAATCTCTAATTACGTAAAAAAATATAAAAAGAACAAAAAGCAGTAAATATTATTTTTTGGCCTACTTTGAGAAGGCATAAAAATGATTATATACTTAGATATTCAAGTATTATATCTATTAAAACAAATAATTAAAACCATCTCCACTAACTACTTTACTATTTGAAATATGTATGCAAAAGATATGAATTTACAAAAATAGCTTATTCTTACAGATTAGAGGACAATTGTAGAATAGTGCAAGTGTTAGAAAAGTTAGTTGTACAAGTGGTTAGGGTAGAAATATAAGGTACTTAGGTATTAAAAATACATCTTATGACCATGGAAGACTATAAATAGTCTCCAAAATTCGTAGTACCACATTTCTTATCAATAAAAATACAATTTCCTTTACAACAAAGCTTTTACAGCCACCAATTCATTTCTACTTCTACAACAAAGGGTCTACAAATATTTTCAATGAATTTCAACAGTCTACAAAAGTTTTAGATCCAATTTCACTACACATCTCCTCTAACAACAAATGCACCTACAAAGGTATCATCAATTTACAACATTGTGCAAATATCAAATGTAATTTTAATTTGGACTGACTAAAGTTTAATTTCCAAGAGAAAGAGGAAATTGGACTTTAGAAACTATTAGGGAATCTTAGTGCTTTCAAATTTTCTAGGTTTGAGTACGTAGATAGCATATGCGCCTTGATTGCCTTCAAAAAGTTGAATATGAATTGGTTCAAAAATTTGGAGAATCTACCAAGCAATTTGGGTCAATTGCAACAATTAGAGGACTTTAATGTTGAGCAATGTGTAGGTTTCAAGAGGTTTGATCAAAGCCTTGATTGCCTCGAAGAAGTGAAATTTTTTAGAAGTAGAAATTTGGAGAAACTATCAAGTTATTGGGGTGAGTTTAAATAATTTTGATAACCTTAATACTGTAAAAAAATCATTATTTTTTCTTATTCAGATTTTATCATTTTATTTTTAGAATTCTTTTTTTTTCGGTTTTTATACCAAATATTACAAAGAATGCTGCAATTTAATCTCACGTACTTTAATCACATGTGATATTTTAAAGAATGCTGCAATTTAATTACATGTAATTTTGAAAGATTTAGGTTTTTATTGGTCAAAATTTTAAAGATTTTTTTTTCTTAAAATAATAAATTTTTTAACTGCCGAAATTTGGTAGAGACTATGGTATATTCCAATTTTCTGAATGAAAGGACATAGATGGTATTGAATCCTTAACTGCATTAAAGAAGTAGAAGATATTTTGGTGTAAAAATTAAAATAAAATACCAAATAAATTGGGTAATTTGAAGCAATTGTAGGACCTTAATGTTCTAGGTTGTTATAAGTGAACGAGCTTGCATGGAATAGAAGGAATAATTGCCTTGAGATCTCTAAACTACCAAGTGATTACATTGACTTGATGTGTTTGAAAAAATTCAATGATTTAGATTATTTTAGTAGGAGAGCTTAGATAACATTTTACTCTCAATACCTTGGAAGGAACTTTACTCTTTTCAGTTTTTGTAAATTTGGAAATAAGAAATATGACTATATGGAAGTAATTTGAGGATTTTACAACTTAGGTTAAAGAAAGGTAATTAGAAACGATCTTATTCAAGCATATAAGATCAATTTAATTTTTGAAGAAGTAGCCAAAATTTGAGAACCTCTATGATGAAGTATTCTTTCTCTTGTTTGGTATACGTTATAGATATATGTTGTATACTTTATACATATTACCCTTATATAAAAAACATCTTATTATCATTAATTGATAGCTCATTTGGAAGTCTTCTTCTTGTAATACCAAAAGGACAATATTTCCTTTACCCTCCAATGAACCAAGAAAGCCAAGACAACTTTATGCTGATTTGGACAGCTTAGTTAAACGGGTTGAAATCAAAGTTTTTGCCTAAAATTCAAATGAGTATTTGGTTTATTTCAAGACGTGGAAATTTTGCAAAGATCAAATGGATAGGGAAAAAATTGGTTTATTGTATAGCTTTTACTAGATTTGCCCATAACCAAATTTATTTCCAATTACCTAGGTTGAAATTTTAATCAAATTCATGAGGTGTAAGAGCTTAGAAACGCTCTCTTATTGTTTTCTTTTCCTTGCACGTTGCATTTGTGGTAGATTTGGAAATTATGAATACATTTTAGGGTTGAATTAAATGAAATCTGGACTATTTAGGTTGTAAATGCAACCTTAGGTGTTTGATGTGATTGTTGTAGAATCATTGGCAGACTGAGAATGTTGTATCAATTTCAAGGTTCAGATTCAAGATAAAATACTAGAGGAGGAAGAAATCTCCGTAGTGCATCTAAAAGAATGAACGATGATAAAGATGTAGAGGAGAAAAAGTCCCCCTAGTGAAATCAAAGTAGATGCAAGGATCATAGTCAATCGGATTCAAATATAATAATTTGTCACTCATTCCCGTACAATTGTCATTTTGTGTTCATGTTTGTGTTTAGATTTTGAATTTTCTTGGTTTTGTTCTTTTAGCCTTGCGGTGGTGTTTAGAGTTGCATTCTTTCATGAAAGCGGCTAAGTTACATTCATTCGTGCAGCGCGTTGATTCGTAGAGCTTCAAGTAGTAAGAGCTTTTTAGCCTTAGAGTTAGGGCAAGCCGCCCTAAAGTTAGGTTGAGTCGCACTTGGCCACGTCTTGTATTGTCTAAAAAAGCTTATTTTAAAGCTTATTTTAAGCTCTATCAATTTATTTTGATTTGGTCTCTCTTTCTCGTCTATTTGTAATAGTTAGGTGTTGGAGATAGAAGGCGTTGGGCTTCCTTCTTACTCCTCTTGTTTTTTTTCTATCATTCCATTGGTACTCCTATTTGGCTCCATGATTTAGATGGTGTTTAACATCTTCTAACTCCATGGATAGTCCTATGTTGTTTCCCCTAATAATCTCTTAATTGTTGTTCAAGTAGAGTTGGAATTGACATGAAGGTAGAGTTCTTGTAGGACTTTTGAATAGTAGTAAGCATGTGCAATTCCAAGTTGTAGGGGGTGAGAAACACTCCTCCCAAGTTAGGGGTGTTATAAGGAAGTTCTTCGCCGGCAGTAGAATAGTAGGCCAGTGTCTTTTAGCAATCAATCTTGGGATTTTGATCCTATATTTTTGGGATTTGGAGGTGAATGCACGATTGGCTTAGCTTTCCAAAAAACTATGGCACACTCCAAACTTAGCTACGACAAAGATATGAAAATCAAAAGAGTAGGGATCTCTGTAAGGTGATCTGGCACGGCAACTTCAACTCAATCTCTTCTTGTTTTTTTTTATCCACTTCTTGTCTCTTCTTCTTCCTTCTCCTTCATTTCTTGTAGTTTCCTCGACATACAACCACTTGTGATCGATTGTCGCCTCCATGGTGGTATTTTGGCTCACATAAGGGCATCCTTAAAACTTACAAGAGCACCCTTCTAGATTTATAAGAGCAAGCTAAAAAAAGACTTCTAATTTTACATTCTTTCTTTCGAAAAATTCAAAATTAGACTATTAGGAATTTCTTAAAAAAAAGTTTCGCCTAAAAATTCAAAACTTATAGAGATACCTGATGATTGTTCATCTTGTCCTCGAGCCAAATGCAAATAACATAATGTATGTTTTACCAAATCATTGTTTTCATACCTTCTTGTAAATAGTATTTAGATAAGTTTGAAAATTGTAATGAATCTCTTAAATTTAATGGGCATACTCAACTTAGTTTTTCTATATGAGTAATATGTTAAGAGTAACAATCATCAAGTCCCCCTTTGCACAATGAAGGCAATTCATATTTAGCAAAGCCTCAAAAATCTTTTGCAGTAACTTTGAGTGTTATAATCTCACAATGGTGAACATCCGATAGTTAAAATTTCGAATAGTACTTCCAAATTGGCTTATGCATAAGACCCTATAGGTAGAAGTGTAAAGAAGATACTTTAATTTTATCCCTACTCACAAAAGTGCAAAGAAGTAGAAAATCGTAGTTTGAGGACCAAAGCTTTTAGAAACACATGGTTTATTAAGTGTTGATGTTAGGGATTTCTAAACACTGTAGAAATCATTTAGTAACTTAATATTTTGTACACAAACACTTCCATTCCATCACAATAGGCCCTTGATCTCAATGAGAAGAGATATTTAGTCCCCAAATGTCGGGAGTGTTGAAAAAAGACATTTTGGATGAAGAGCAAAAACTTTGAAGAACCATAACTTCTTCATCTAAATTCCTTTTTTGACAAAATTACTTGGGTTGAGCTCCAAACCAAGTCTAGTTTGTGTGATAGAAAGTTTAGACCCATACACTTAATTTTGAAATAATGGCAAGCATTTTAGTGGAGGCAGCTTCTATTTTTGGGATTCCGAACATGGAACATGTTTTACCATTGCAAGCTAATTACGTAAAGTTGAAACGAGTTTTTCATGAATGTTTTTACATAACTATAATCTTAAGATGCATCCTAACAACTCTCTTGTTGTAAGCTTTTTGATCCAAAGAAATCTGGAATTGGATTTGCAATGATGTTTCTACAATGGAGGAAGTGAAAAAGTGGATGATTTCCGAAGAGCCAGATCTCCTTTATCCACCTTTATCCACCCTTTATCCATTCGACTTTATTTTTGAGATGGATTCAAATCATAGTCTAGTTTTAGTGGTAGAAACCTTAACCTAATCGAAGATGTATTGAAGATAGGGCATGGATTTGAGTACTTAGAATCTGGTTTTGGACTATTTTCCTTTGTAAATTTTGTGGGAGTTTATACCGTTGGAAGGCTACTATTTGAGTGAAGATATTTTTAGGATGAATTTTTTTGTTAGTAGTATTGTCACTTCAAAGTGAAAATGATGGAATATTGTAGCTTGTTTTGCACACTATTACGTTATAATCTCGCAATCTATGAGGTCTCATCAGTGATTTTTTGGTCCACTTAACCTACAAAAATTTTGTTAAAAGTTTGTAGAGTTGAGATTTAAATTGCTTATTTTCTTTTCATCTATGGCACTTTTTTTGAGAATGTGTTTTTGAACATTTAGGTGTTAAAGGTTAGATGAGCACCTTGTTGATAGTAGAATTAGTTTTGAGCTAACAAAAGTGCTCCAAGAATTTTTTGTGTGAATTAATTGGCGACATTCTTTGGCTGTCTAAAAAATGGAGGGGCGGAATGACTCTTGGTTAATTTTGAGCAAAATTCCTATGTGAATATGAAGTTGATGTGCCTTGTTGACCATAAAAGTATTGTGTGGAGCTTCTTGATTATTCCACGTAGAAGGGAAAGAAGAGAGTTGATAGGTGAAACTTCCACCAATTTAAAAGGTCTAGAAGGAGTACTGTCACCTTAGGGATGGTTTGTACACGGAATTGAGGTCAACAAATCTCTAACCCAATTCACTCACAATTTAAGCCCAATTGGCTCAATCGGGAGTTTGAAGAATACATTTGTAGATATATAAAGTAGGGGACAATCTCCATGTGTAAAGCCTATGGGGCGCTTTGTAGAAGGAAGAGCGAGGTCATGGGGCCAATTTACAAGGCTATGGGGTCACTTTGCATTTTCTATTACATTCCGTGCTTTTGATTTGTTCACAATAAAATATTTTAGTAAAATAAAAATCTTGTAATGAAATCAAGTAACGACTCTAAGGCCATAAATTGGCTTTTCAACTTTTGGAGCTCAGGCCGTGTTATAGCTTGTCCCTCACCCATAAATTATAATTTCAAGAAATTAACCTTGGCTTCCCATGTAAAGCCCTTGGAGCCAATTACAAGAAATGAACCAATCACATGAGAGAATTTTGCCATGAATTGGTCCTATCACTCACTCGGCCTTTAGTGTAAAGTGGCCCTCACACTCTAGAATTAATAAAAAAACCTTTCTAACAGTATAATGAATATATACCCCTAAAAGCCTAAGGAGTTAGGAATCTTTAACCTTTCTCCAAAGTGAGTAAGTTACTTTGTAGATTTTCAGTTTATTACGAAAATGATATGCAATGCCGCAACCATAGGATCTTTAAAGTTAAAGATATGAAAAGCTCCACCTAAAATTTCTAATTTAATTCACTATGCAGATTGGAATATCCATGTGTTTAATAAAAATCATGTGCTCAAAGTTTTTTGGGTGGTGGACTTTAAGCAAACACTATGGTTGCACAAAACGCCAGATTGGCAGTCTCTCTTCAACATTCATAAGTAAGTAGGGTTACCTACTACTTTGTAGAGTTTTATAATAATCAAATTCATACACAAAACATTGGTGAGTGGTGTAATAAGAGGAGGTGATAAAAAAACACATAACCTTTGTATCAAATCATATACACCATAGTCCACATCATACTCAACAAAATTTGGACTCATTCATAAAATTTGGACTCATTCACAAAATTTGGAGTGGAATCAGATTTAAATTTTTGGATTAAGAAATATGGTCATTATCACAATTCAAGATTGAAGTTGGGAATACGATCACTTTTACATTCTTGAGGATTTTGTGAAATAATTTTACCAAAGTTGGTGTGTTACTTGTGGACTTCTTAAAGTCTTGAAAAAGTAACAATATAAAGAATTGGGCAACATCCAACTAATGAGTCTTAACAGCTGAGTCTTCGCAGGAGTTACAACCCATAAGGTTGAGTGTCCTAAAAGCACCAACTTAAGAGATCTGACCTATTTTTAGCACTAGTAAATTCAAAATAAAATTATGACCACATTCGAAATAGGTTTTCAGGAGGATTGCAAAAATTTGCAACATGTAATTCGCATTTGTGAATTTTATACAAAATTCCAAAGTACTAAGTAAGATTTGACCCCACTGCATTATATACAAATGAGGTACATCTGTATTTTCTGATATGGTACAGTGCGCAAATAGGTCCCCTGGCGCTTTTAGGTAGTCCAACCGTAATGCCATTTCAGCAACCAAAATATAGAGCCAGCATAAGGACGCTATTCCTTATGTAGTATTTGTATTATCCTAAGACGTGTTTTTTTCACGATTTTTGAGAATACTTAGCCTTCTAATCACGGTTTCCATTTGCACACGTACATTCTTGTAATGTATTTGTTTGAGTTCAACCTGTTCATATCAAATTCCAGTTGAAATACGAGCATTTAAATATCAATTCCTGACAAAATACCAGATCACACAATCAGTTAATATTTCATTGCGATCATAGACATGTCGGTCCTAAATTAACCCCTAAAGTCGAAAGCCCCCAAAACTGTCAGAACTCCTCAAAACCACCCTCTTTCAATGCAAGGTGAAAATTTTTAACATTTGACGTAATCTCAAGTATGTAAACCTAAGATCTTTTACCTAACTTGTCCATGTATGTGTGTACCAAAACTTAGTTCAAATTCCTTACCAATTGTGAGATCTGAACATTCAAAGTTGAATATAAAGTGTTTTTTCCCTTGTTGCAAAATGGGTTTGAAGTTTTTTGTAACCCAAAAAACCAATTTTTGGAGTAAAGTCGAATTGTGGCTCTTCAAATTCTTGTTTGTAAGTGAGTTATGAACATTTCTATGCAATTTTTACCCTCATGCAACTTATAAAACCTAAATAAATGCTTGAATTTTCATGTGGAAGTATGCTGAAATAAATTTTCAAAGGCCTCTCTTTGACAAATAAAATGGCATGTGATGAATAATTGGATGAAAGATCCAAACCACGAGATCATGCCTTGAAAGCTTATTTCCAAGTACAAAAAACAAAACCTGAAAAAAAGTAAAATCTTAATTTTTGGTGAATTTTGGAAGTTCCTGCAATCTTATTTATTTTCGGCAGATTTGGAGAATAAACGAGTATATACCGCAGTTTTGGACAGATTTCAAATAGTGTTTTCAAACTTTGACCGAAAATAGGAATTTTGAAGCATGAAATGACTTTTCGGAAAGGTATGGAAAAACACTATAATATAGTAAATAAGGGGCTGTCTAGACCCAAAACAACCCATTTCAAGCTTTTCGATATTAGGGGTTAAGGATGTGCAAAGCAGACTTATATTCTTGATTTTGTTAACTTTCGATGTCGAATGAGTAGACTTCTCTTTTCAGAGTCAAAAAACTCTCTCTATTGTTGAGTAATTATTTAGTATTGATATATGCTATAAAACATCTTCAACAATGGATCAAGCGGATGGAAGCGACACTCCTTGACATCGTACAAGTTGATGATGAGGCAAGTGCTTGACATACTTTGACTTGTATCTCCTCGAAGCTCAAATATTGGAGTTAACATAGGTTCTCGAGAGATAAGAAGGTACAATATGCTTGAGGATGGAGTCAATGAGTACAAGGTAATTGCACTTGAGAGGTTCTTTGGAAAGAAGGGCAACAAGGTGTGCCGTTGGTTTGCGCAACTTAGGCTTGTATTTCAAGGGAAGTCACCCATGTACCATTTGGATGAGGATAAAATTGTGTTTGCTCTTTTGTACATGACGAGGTCGGCGTAAAATTGGGTTGTAGGCACTTGATGAATGAAGCACGACTTGCTTGAGAATTATGGTGCTTTTTTGAAAGGACTACCAATCTGTATGGGGATATCGATTGAGGAAGTATCGGTGAAGACGACATCACAAAGTCTCGTCAGACAAGAGTCATAACAACATACATCTTTACATGTCAACAAGTACATGATACAACTCGTCGATTGGAATGAATACAGTCTTGTGCCGAAGTTTTGACCCGGACTGAAAGACAAGATACGTAATTCGTTAACTACTGTAGAGACTCACTTGTGTCTATTGCACGGATGGATAGCAATGGCGTCACGCATTGACGAACGTCTCCGGAGTCGGAAGCAGACTTGTCATTTGGCAACGGAGATGATTATTCCAAGAAGCTCCCGGTGCTAACTTTTGTATTCTACCCAATAAACTCCGATTCGGTACCAATTAGAACTTGGAGCAGTTTGTGGGTCTTGAGCTCTAGCAACGACTGCCGTGGCAAGAATGGAATACCCACGTCAAGATTGTTGCTAGGTTTGTGGGGATATTAACCCTTAAACGCCCAACCATGCCCCTCGGGCATGCTTTTTAGTGTATTTTCAGATGGGTTGGGAGTTTAAGGGTTAACTACATTCGTCCAAAAGTGCTTGACGAACCTATCTTGTCCATTACCCATTGTAGTAGACTCTGGACTGAATCCAGAATTTCAGTATCCTAGCACAATGCAAACTGCCGCTGCTACAATTTTGCTAGTCACACACGACATACTTGGAAAGAAAGACTAAATAATGCTTAAAGCATGTTTACACCTGGTCTTACATAAGAACGAAATAAGGGCGATAAGAGCGTTGCTGAAATTAAATGAAAATATTTTTACACGATGGATCATACGGTTCGAGATTTCCGTATTATATGGTGGTACTTACGTACTAATTTCTAGTGTACGTTCACATATACATGGGGTCTTATCACACTATCTTGCCACGTCATGTTTTCACTTACTAAAAATTAAGCACGGTCCACACCCGATTTCAGAGATGTGACTTCTTAATAACTGTGGGTCCCCCGCCCGACGCTTTCTTGTTTCCTCCTTCAGTTCAAGCCATCATTGCTCTCATGTCGCGGTCCTTGTTTTCTATTCTGTGTGCTGCGGAACCTACTACAATTCGAGCTCTACTTGTGCGTTCAATTCGAGCTCTGCTGGTGCGTTCATTGCCTTTATACTTCTTGCTCACCTGATGTAGTTTTTTTTTTTTTTTTTTCTTTCTTTCTTCCTTGGTGTCGCCTTTGTTTCATATGAATTTCGTGCGCAGTTGTTGTAGTATTTGGAGCTCTCCCGCATTGTTGTTGTTGTGATCGGTGGAGGGTTTCTGTGATCCAGTCTCGTCCCCCTCTTCCCAACAGAGAAGGAGTTTCTTTGAGGTTAGTGACAACCCGAATAGCTTGTGCAATACAACAGAAACCACTCCATAAGTCCCATCAAGACCCGCCTTCTGCATCATAAGCCAAAACAAGAGAGGATGGATCCTTTAATATAAAAATGAGATGGTGTTAGGATTCTGTACATCGGGTCGTCGACCTAAGTGACGAGCTTCTGCTGCTCCTGTGTTCATATGCAATGGTCTGCAGCATTTAACAGGGCTCAAAGTTGCAGTTCAAAGAAAAACTGGTGTAAACTTTACCTACTACTATCAACTTCCAAGAGAGCAGAGTCATGCCAGAGTAGAAAATATCTTAACAAATTGAGCGAGATTAAAGTACTCAGAAGTGCTCACTTCATCAAACTCAGTGCAACGTAAAGGTTTAACCGTTAACATTCCAAAGTATATCATCCCAGATCAATTCAGCAGAAAATTATGGTGCAAGCTGGATCTTTTGAACAACGATAATGACCACATCTAATGAGAGCATAACCTAGAGAGTTGGAGCTGGATCTTTGATGTTGGTTTGTGTTCTATGTTCCTCCATTACGGATTTGCATTGCCATGTACAGTTCAGGGTTTTTCGAATGGTCATATTTACTTATCGATTGTGTGAACTGATTTGGTTTAGGGTTACTGATGGACCCATTCACCTCACCACCGAATGTTGTGGCATTCACAGTTTGGCTTGTAATGCTCCTCTGAAGGTTAATGAGGCACAAGAGCTTCCTTTTATCGTTCCCAGTGACGATGAAAACGAGGATCCCCTTGCTGCCATAGTGCACTGCATGGATGGCTCATTCCAAGACGGAGAGGCCATAATGCGAAACACTCTACATCAGTACCGCCTGTGTACCACTTTTTCTTTTTTCGATGATGACATCGGATACTGGGTCAAGCCCCGCTCGACAACGTGGTTCTCCAGGTTCTTATTAGAGCAGTATGACAACAGTCGATGGGTGTCCATGTTTCGTATGACGAAGTCCTCTATTTTTTCTTTGGCAGAGATCCTTAGGCGACACGTAGAACGACAGAATACAAATTATAGGGTGGCGATTCCTGTTCTAGTGAGGGTAGCTTGCAGTCTCTTTAAGTTGACCCACGGTGCAAACTTTACCATTTGCAGCGAGATGTTTGCCATCGGTCGTAGTACGGTCTCAAAAGTTCTACGTGAAGTGGTGAACGCTGTAAACAGACCATGCGGCACGAAATTCTGTGGCCAACTGGAGAGAGATTGAGAGAAATTCAAGCTAAGTTCTCTAACCTTTGTGGATTACCAGGCGTAGTTGGTGCAATTGATGGAAGTCATGTTGGAATTTCGAAGCCTCGGATAGGTGCTCCTGATTACTATTATTTTAAATCTGGTGGGTACACCATTAATTGCCAAGCAGTGGTCGATAGTGATAAGCGGTTTCTTGACTTGTATCTAGGAATGCCAGGATCGACAAATGATAGTCGTATCCTGCGTAGGTCATCTTTTATAATTTAGCTATGCATGGAAATCTCATGCAGGCCCAACTAGCGGTTGATGGTTTCACACCATGCATAATAGGTGATTTGGGTTACCCTCTGTTGCCTTGGCTCATGGTTCCTCATAAAGGGCATCGTGACCCATCAATTTCGGAAGCCTTTTTTAATAAGAAGCTACAAAGGGGTCGTTGTGTTGTGGAGAACGCATTCGGGATACTTAAACAATCATTTCGGGAGTTGCAAGAAATGTCAACCTTACATGTTACTTTCACTCCGGACGTCATTTTATGCTGTGCGATTCTACATAATGTTCTTCTCCGGCAATCACATGAAGAAGTCGAGGAACTGCTAGAGATTCTGCGCATTGAAGGCTTGGAAGGTGCGGTAGTCAATGAAGATGCACCTGTGGTGGACGATGGTGAGGCCATAGATGACGGCATTGCCACGGCGTTGGGGAGCCAAAAGAGGACGGATATTGGTGTGTATCTAACACAACGACGTCGACCGCAACCTTAACACGAAGGTACGATTTTCAAACAGTCTTGCAGATGTTTTGTTTGTCATTTAAAAGAAGTTAAAAACTTCACATTAGAGTATCAAATTAAATTACACTGGTTCATGAATTCTAAATGCCAAATTCTGAGCTTGCTGTGGAGGTAGTTGAAGCAGGGGTTGGGATGGTACTCAGCTCTCCGCTCAGATTTGGTCCAAGCATCATCCGGGTACGTCATGCAACCATGGCGCACCTTTTTTTTAAAAAGACAAATACTAAATGTGCATGCAATGTAGACTATAATCAAAAATGAAAATGCACTTGGTTTCAATGAACACACGGTACTCTTAAATATTCCATGGCTGATTTCCAAAGAAATGAATTCCAATAGAAGTATGTAGATAACAAAGTTTTGCTTTCACAGTACTTGGAATCTAATGACTGAGCTCACATGTGTTCAGAAATCACACCTTCCTAGGGTCCCAAAACTATGCTAACAGTTGCTATGCTCGTTGCAGACTCACGACAATTTAAGGAGCAATCAACAACAAAGTACATGACAGTTTCAAGACTTCTAGAATATCACAATCATGCTACATGGTTGTGTTCTCACGGTCGTGAACTTGTGTTCCTGCAGGTTCACTTCCTTTGCCAGGAGTAGACATGGCAGTTATAATAGCAGTAGGTTCGGTAGTATGCACAGGAGCTCTCACATTCTCTTCACCTGTAGTGGCGGCAATCACAGCTCTTGCAAGCCTACTTAGTGCAGCAGTAGTGAAGGCAGCTGTAGTGGCAGCATTCGCAGTAGCAGTTGGCGCGTTATGGCCAACAGTGTTGAAGTCTTCCGCTGCAGGTGCAGTTGTCTTATGACTCTTATCCCAGTGTGTGCGGGGAGGCATGGTCATTCCTCTGCTCAGCACTGTAGAAAGCTCAGATAAGCACGTGACCATGTTTCCCTGTTTTATTATTGCAAGTCGGGCGTTGTCGTTGGCAATGGCCACATCTTCGTACATCCTTCGGTCTTTTTCGCATTGGTATGCCATTTGTTCGGTGAATAGTTTCAACTGGACCTCAATCTTAGAGCGCTCCAACTCCCTTGATGCATCTGCAATTTCTTGCATTTGTCTCGCCATTACCGCCCCCGTTGCCTTCGTTGCCTCTGCGATGACTATGTGACCCGATACGTTCTTCCTTCGAACTGCGGTGTTACCGAGACGTCTACCCATTGCATAGGTTGTATTATCTGATGAGCTAATGACTTGCGGGGTGATGCCAGGCGGTACGCTCATAAAAGGTCGGGAACCTGGGCTTCGTGTGGCGTCATGAGTAGGAGCTGCTTGTGCTGGCATCGACATGCTGCGGCGTGGAGAGCGTGGCTGGGAAGATTCCTCAATGGTTTTGAAGCCGTCCATCTGCGATAGCTCATGAGTTCTTCATTTTCGAAACCGCTATCAATATCCTCAACTTCTTCGTGGTCATGTTGTGTTGGTTGAAAGTTCATGTCGTTGGGGGCTAACGTGTCACGCACGTGGGGAGGCTGAATTAGTGGGCGATTGCTGTACCACTCATGTATAGCATCGAAAAACTCTTGCACAAATGGACGGGACAGTCCCTCTGCTTTTCTTTCTGCACATGACATCTCCCAATAATCTGGTATGTTCCTACCTGTCCGCATGAGATAGTCTGCAATCCGCTTGTACTCAGGGATCAACTGATTGGACTTGGTCTTGCACATGGGTCTATCACGTAAGCAAGGAGAAAAAGCAGCCCGCATGATCTGCTGCGAAATGCGAATCCACTTGCTACTGTCTGGAGTCAATAGATCACACCCGTCAATCGTGTCAAGTTCTTTGAAATACATGTCTCGCTTAGCACGAATGAGCACAAGAATCTCTGTTGGCAACCAGTTGGGGCCTCGGTCCTTCCGGGCTCTCTTCGGTTGACTTGGACTAGCAACATTTGCATATGGGGCAGCACACGATACTGCTACGTTGCCTCTTGCGCGAATGGTTGGACAGTTAGGACCATGATTACTGAGTCCAGGTGAGACTGCACTAGAGAAGGTCTGTTAGGCAGAAACATGGTGTGACATGTGTGAGAGCATGTTATTGCTCTCTTTTGATGTTATTGTTTATTTGTTACTTTTATAAATGAATTGTTAATTAGCAAATGTCATTTTGAAGTAGATTGGTGAAATTAAGATAATTAAGTTTTGAATACAATATGCATGTTTGAGGATGGTTGTTGTAAGGCCTTGGATAGGATGTTTGGCATTTATTTAAGCCTTAGATTAGATTTAGTGTGGAAGGGCTAGAGGAGGAATGAATCCCCCTAGTGGATCCATAGTTTGATGGGGAAGGACTAGAGGAGGAATGAATCCCCCTAGTGGATCCTTAATTAGAAATAGGGTTAGTTGCTTGATTAAGAGTTAGATGTTTTACCATTGGCCTTGCACAATTAACCTCGGGTGTTCATATTTGTGTTTGAGACTTGATTGTTTTGGTCTTGTCCAATTGACTTTGTGGTGGCAATTGTGAGTTACATTCGTTTGTAGGGGTTCTTCAAGGTGGAGGGCCATGGAGGATGGAGCGCCATGGAGGATGGAGCGTCATTCATCCATGGAGGCCTTAGATTAGGGCCTTAGGGTTAGGGTGAGCCGCCTCTTTGGCGGCTCCTCCATTTGTACTTAAGAGCTTGTTTTCAAGCTATAATCAATCAATCCATTCCCCTCTTGTTCATTGATTCATGTTGGTGTTCTCTCTCTCCCTCTTCTAATGCTTAGTTAGTGAAGAGAAGGAAGGCCATGGGCCTCCTTCTCTCTCTTCTTCTCCCCTCTTTCCTTGTTTTTGCTCTTCCTTGTAGATTGTTGTCATTTGCTCATCTCCTTGGAAGTGCCTCTCAGTCAAATAGCCATCAGTCCCTCGGTTTTAGTCCAAATCGATTGAGATTTAGGATGCTGGTAGATCTCCTCAGTAGCTTTCTTTTGGTATATGGCTCGTCCAATTCCGATCTGTAGGGAGGGAGAAATCACCTCCCAAAGTCAGTAGTGTTGAAGGTGTTCTCGGCCGGATGGTATAAAAACAAGGCCCAGTCAAATGGCAATCAGTCCTAGGTTTTTGTCCTATGCTTTTGAGATTTTCAGGGTAGATGCACAATTAAGTTGGCTTTCTAAAAAGCTAATGCACGCCCAATTCCGAGCTAGGATGGAGAAATGGCGGCCTAGAATCTGAAGGGTACTTAAAAATGCATCCGGCCGGTGGTTTCTTCTTGTTCTTTCCCTTGTTCTTCATCCTCTCCTTGTTTCCCTTCTTCCCTTCTTCATTTCTCTTGTGATCTTGATCCTTGTGACCAATTGCCACCCCAAAGTGGTTTTTGGCTCACAAATTGGTGCGTTGCCGGGAGCTTTCTTTGTAGGCTTGTTAGCCTTGTAGGTCCATTGCTTGGAAGGCAATTATCATATGACCGTGTTGCCCATTGAGCATAGTTTTGGGTTCTTCTCCTCTTCGAGTCGTCCCGGATGGTCACACACTGTGAGAGCATGTTATTGCTCTCTTTTGATGTTATTGTTTATTTGTTACTTTTATAAATGAATTGTTAATTAGCAAATGTCATTTTGAAGTAGATTGGTGAAATTAAGATAATTAAGTTTTGAATACAATATGCATGTTTGAGGATGGTTGTTGTAAGGCCTTGGATAGGATGTTTGGCATTTATTTAAGCCTTAGATTAGATTTAGTGTGGAAGGGCTAGAGGAGGAATGAATCCCCTAGTGGATCCATAGTTTGATGGGGAAGGACTAGAGGAGGAATGAATCCCCTAGTGGATCCTTAATTAGAAATAGGGTTAGTTGCTTGATTAAGAGTTAGATGTTTTACCATTGGCCTTGCACAATTAACCTCGGGTGTTCATATTTGTGTTTGAGACTTGATTGTTTTGGTCTTGTCCAATTGACTTTGTGGTGGCAATTGTGAGTTACATTCGTTTGTAGGGGTTCTTCAAGGTGGAGGGCCATGGAGGATGGAGCGCCATGGAGGATGGAGCGTCATTCATCCATGGAGGCCTTAGATTAGGGCCTTAGGGTTAGGGTGAGCCGCCTCTTTGGCGGCTCCTCCATTTGTACTTAAGAGCTTGTTTTCAAGCTATAATCAATCAATCCATTCCCTCTTGTTCATTGATTCATGTTGGTGTTCTCTCTCTCCTCTTCTAATGCTTAGTTAGTGAAGAGAAGGAAGGCCATGGGCCTCCTTCTCTCTCTTCTTGCTCCCCTCTTTCCTTGTTTTTGCTCTTCCTTGTAGATTGTTGTCATTTGCTCATCTCCTTGGAAGTGCCTCTCAGATCAAATAGCCATCAGTCCCTCGGTTTTAGTCCAAATCGATTGAGATTTAGGATGCTGGTAGATCTCCTCAGTAGCTTTCTTTTGGTATATGGCTCGTCCAATTCCGATCTGTAGGGAGGGAGAAATCACCTCCCAAAGTCAGTAGTGTTGAAGGTGTTCTCGGCCGGATGGTATAAAAACAAGGCCCAGTCAAATGGCAATCAGTCCTAGGTTTTTTGTCCTATGCTTTTGAGATTTTCAGGGTAGATGCACAATTAAGTTGGCTTTCTAAAAAGCTAATGCACGCCCAATTCCGAGCTAGGATGGAGAAATGGCGGCCTAGAATCTGAAGGGTACTTAAAAATGCATCCGGCCGGTGGTTTCTTCTTGTTCTTTCCCTTGTTCTTCATCCTCTCCTTGTTTCCCTTCTTCCCTTCTTCATTTCTCTTGTGATCTTGATCCTTGTGACCAATTGCCACCCCAAAGTGGTTTTTTGGCTCACAACATGAAGTGCGATCGAGAATAAAATGAGCTGGCTATGTGAAGTGTACCTTAACTTCAAATGAAAATACTAACTGGGACATGATAGAATTCAATTATGTTACCTAGGTTCCATTGTGTATGTATTTGTGTTTTCTAATTGCACAGTTACTCATTGAAGCATCGGAGAGTTGTTTGTTTTTTTGCAGGTCCATGTTGTTTCTTAAATAAAAAAACAATGTAGTATAGGAACATACCATCCACAGAGAGCCCATTGGGATGAGTAGGTGTGCCGTACTGTGTGCCGTACTGTTGAGCATCAAGGCGGTTCTCCATTGCTATCTCTGCAAATCATGACAACAGAAACGGCAGGTAAGAATCATGTCAACCTCAGAGCAAGTTGATGAGGAATCACGAAGAAAAATTCCACCATGGCATCGTCCATAAGTACTACTCTATTGTGGTGTGGGTGAGCAGTCCGAAGTCTCTCGCGAGATGGCAGTTTTAGTTTGAGATCGTGGCCAAAGCTTGAGACCTTTGAAGCCAAAAAAATATGACGACAGTGAGCAGTTTTGCTCTGTGAATTTCAGCAGTGGAGAGAAAGGTCAGAAAGTCTGATGACGAGCTAGACAGGGAGTACTGTGAGCGGCTTCAGCTGTGAGAGGCAGCAGAAGCAAGCGAGCCTGGTTGAGTAAAGCTAGCGACGATGTATTTCGACTCGAATGAAGAGAATCCGGGGCCGGGGGAGTACAAGCTGAATTGGAAGCAGACGCTGCCGAATAAGCCGGAGTACACGATGGGCTTGAATACCGCCATATGGTTCGACTATGACAAGCCAGGGCCAGGGCGTTACAATGTAAGGCAGGACTATAACACGAGCCCCAAGTACACGATGGCGCAGCATTTGAAGCCAAGGGATTCAAAAATGTGAGTCAATGCCAATTCGATAGCTATTCCTTCATGGCCTTGTTGTTTGTCGATGGAACACAACATGTAGAAAACTGGAATCCCATTTCCATCGTCATTGGGAACGATCACGGCATAGAGAGGCAAACCGTACTGATTAGTTTTGAAAGTGGAATCAAATGCCCAAGACTTATGGGTTGAAAAACTTTTTGCCATTTTGTTCATAAAATCATCTTGTATAACTACCACAAACGGTCTTTTTCTTGGATCTTCGTGTTGTGGTGCATACGGTTGATAATATATAACTTTTTGCTGCCTTGTAATTTCAATCTGAGCAGCGTCCCAGTCATCCTGTCGAAGTGCATCTACAATAACCACAATACATACAAAATTAGCACAAAAAGTAAATAAATATCAATATGAAACATAGAAATAAAATTTTCTAACATCCATATTCATCCTAATAAAATTATACATACCATTTACCCGCATGGAGTATGCAAGTGCTTGTACTTCTTTTTGAATAATATGAAATCGATAAGTAACACGTTCAAGCTCTCCAACGCTCTCCATAAATAATTTTTGGGCACGCTCTAAAGCTGTTGCAACCGCTCGTGCAGAATGCATGTACTTTAGATTTTCCATGGCCCAAGATACAACATAAGGGTGCACTGGCAAGAAATAGCTATCTTGGTCTGAGTCTGGGTTATGCCCGCTATGTTTGGTGTGAATGTATATAGTGGCTTGAAGTTTAACTTTATCCGCCTCTGTCGTTTTTCCCGCTAACTTAGGTTCAACCACTTTCAACTCAAACTCGCAATTGCACAATCGTGATGTTCGTTCCCTTCTACTGTCTTTGTCTTTCAGAGCCTTTATATCGGTTGTTTTTCTATGAGCTCTTACTTTGTTTCCACTTCTATGACAACGGTACAACGTTACAATGTTATTTTTGTACAGGCGGCGTTTGTAACGCCTTCGAAGAACACGGTGTTCTCTACAAAGTGAATCAAGAGTCTCATCGAGATGCTCTAACGAAACACTCTGAGCTTCATCCCAAATGCTATGATTTTTACAATCTTCGCAGGAACTTACACAATTTCTAATGTAAGCTGCCGGGATTCCTCCTACGTAGATATCGGTACTCTATTGGTCTCGAATTGCATTTAATGTCAAAGTCTGCGATAAATGCTTGCCATTGTTATCGACATGACCTTTGAGAACAATTGCCCGCCATAGTTCTTTTGGTGGTATTCTTCTACCTTTGGAGTCGTTTAGAGGAGACAATCCAAAGCCCTCAACACCCTCTATAACTTTCAATTTTTTTTGTAAAGCCTTCGAGCGCTCAATAGTATAGTATTCGTCTTTGTTTTTTGTGGAACGCCCATGAATATTTGGAAGGGGAACAAAAGAAGAATCCGCATCATGAATTTGGATGTATGTTGGAGAATTTCCATTTTGTAAGCAATTAATCATTAAGAGTAGAGAATCCATTGTGAAATGAATATACTTCGGGAACGTTTGAATTGGTATGTTCTCAAACAAGGATGATGATGACTCATACGTGAAATTTGGTGATGCAATGTCAATGTGGTCATCCCCCATTATGGTTGGAAGATCAGGCTTCACGTCTCTTTTGTCATCTTCTTCTTCATCATCGTCCGATTCCCAATTCGATTTAAAGTATGCTTCTTGAAACCCTACAGTTTCTCTGAATTCATCTTTATTTTCACCAACGCTCCTTAAGAAATTTTCAACTCCTACAAGATCATTTAAATCGTCTTCAAAATCGGAAGCGTAGAATAGTTCATCATCTTTAAATTGTGTATCCTCCATCTTGTGAATCAAATATCGCAAAGAATATATGAAAATGATATTATGAAAAATCACTAATAAATGAAAATAAAATATATATACTCTATCATTAATTCTTGAGCCCTTTTCTACAAAATGGTAATTGATTTTTACTTTCAAAAATAATATAGAGTATAGGTTACCTAAAGCAAAAGGTATAGTTTATTGAGCATTTTTGTACAAGGTAGTAATTGATTTTTACTTTTTAAATTATTATAGTCTATAGGTTACCTAAAGCAAAAGATATAGTTTATTGAGCTTTTTTATAAAAGGTAGTAATTGATTTTTACTTTTAAAATTATTATAAACTATAGGTTATCTAAATCAAAAGATATAATTTATTAGAATCTTTTCTAATAAATCACTTTGTATAATTATATAATTAATTGAAAGTAAAAGAATATATACGGCACATATACTTCCTGGAACATATACGGCATATTCTCTGTACTCTGGTAAACATGTCGTCATCAACCATAAAAAACACTATTTCACAACATTTACATTAGCAAAACTTTAAGAAAGGAGAAATAGTCAAAACTAGACCCCTCCATTGAGATCCATGCCTTATCTTCAAAACAATTTTTAATTGGGTCCAGCTTCCTATCACTAAAATTAGACTCTAATTGGAATCCATCCCAAGTAATATAGTTAAAAACTTAAAATTCAAGGTAGAAAAATGACATGTGGCTCCTCACAAATCATCCACTATTTCACATTTCTTAGTGTAGAAACATCATTGCAAATCCAATACCAAAGTCTTTGGATCAGAACTCTTCCAACTAGAAAGTTCTTGGAATTCATCTTGAGATCATGAATATGCGAACTACTAAGATTCACAAAAAAAATTGCTAAAAAATTTCGAGGATGTTAAAATTTGAATTTAGGACGTAAAATGAGTAAGAAGGATGTAAATTGAGTAGTGAGGATGTAGATTTTAAATTGAGGATGTCAATTGTTTTCAGTGATTAAATGCTAAGTTGCAACTGTCAATTTCTATTCAATAAATACTCAATTGTTACACCACCAATTTCGCTTTTCCCATCGCACTTCACATCCCCATAATTATAGTTTGCAACTCTCGATTTTTACACACTGCAACGGTCACAGAAGTCAGAGTTGTTGATGTTTTATGCATCACTAATGTATACATTGACTGAAGAAGGTCTCTTTCATCATGCAAATTCGGCAAACTCATCCTTATTACAAGCTGCACGTTGTGGGTACAATGTCTATCGATTCACAAACGATATAACGTCCAGCCTCATGGTTTAATATACGAAAGCGCGGTGAGGTGAATGATCATTCTCCATTCTTGCCTTCCTTATTACTTTCACTACTAGAATAACATGGAACAGCTACGCCTAAAACGTAGCTTTTTGAAAGGAGAAGCTTGCTATGGGGAGTGTATGCAAACATAGCATGAGCAACGAAAAAACATTGCTTTCACATATGCTACGTAGGGGGTGTAAGTAATGTTACGCCAAAAACGTAGCTTTTCATATTACTTGACAACGTAGCTTTTTGTATTACTTGACAACCGTGGGGCTCGAACCCACGTGGAGGGTCCGTTCACCCGATTGTCTCCAAAAGTTAACACATAACGCTACAAGACTGCAAATGCAACCGTAAATAAAACAGAAAAGAGTCTCACCTATTTGGCTGCACGCATTCAGAATAATATATTCAAAAATAGGAGTGTAATATAACTTGCACATGAAATATATACTAGAAGGCATCTTAAAATCAAATCTTCACCTATCAAGAAAAACAAGAAAGAACTGAAATCTAACTAAAATCTTGGTGAATAGACTCGACATATTCGATGAGGAATTGGGGGAACGCGGGGTCGGCCTTAGCTTGGGGTCGTACGCGGGCAGATTCTCAGGCTTGGCGTGGGCTTTGTCGGCCCAGCAAGTATTGAGGCCCAGATCTTCGAGGTCGACGTCGTTGGCGAACGATTTGCACACGTCCAGAATGGGTCGATAGCCTGTGCATCGACAGATGCTGCCCTGAATGGCCCTCTCCATGGTCTAGGCGCTTGGGCCGCTGCTGTTGCGGTGCCCATTGTTGGCTTCTTAAATTTGTGTATGTGCTGCTGCTGCTTTTGCTCGTGCTTGAGGCGGCCATAGATGGCCATTGTCATGCCGGGGGTACATGCAGAAGCCGCACTGCGAGCCGTGAAATGCCGACATGCGTTTCTGGATGGCATGAAAGCCGCTTCGCTGGTTGCCCAAGCCTTCCGTGGTGGTGATTGCGCAGCCATCGATCGAGCACAGCATCACCAAGCACGAGTTCACCGACTCCTCCATTACTTCTTCCGTTTCCGGATCATACTTTGCCAGCATCACCAAGCATGCTTCACAGCCACCTGCAATTCATGTCAGTCAATACTCAGCTGCGGAAACTCCAAACCATCGCAGAATTCGAACACGACCACAACAGAGCTCGAAACCAGGGTAACCACCCAGAACTCACTCACATGACTTCGCTAATATGCCCAACGACTGGTGTTTAGAAGGGTAAATTTGTAACAAGTACGTCTTTCTGGTCATACACCAAAATGGGTTAATGATGAAACTTGGATTTTGAGCAGGTTACCTTTATCAAGCAAACCATCAGAAACAAACCATTTTGCTCTTTATCAAACAACCACTTCCCATAACAAACTTTTAAATTGAGAGTGAACAAAAAAAATACCATAGAGATGAAAGCACAATATGAGTACACGAAGCTGAAGAGATTGATCTGAGCACATACCTGAGAGTGCAACAAGATCCTTTTCATTCAGGGTCACGTTTGCAAAATTCTCCTTCAATTGAGCGTACTTGAAGTTTGGACTAGGCAGACGTATATCAGCAAGATCAACGCTTGCGAGGACACTCGCCGTGAGAAAGCCGTCGCGCGATCAAGAAAAGCTGGATACGGTGGCACAAGGCCCGCTGCGCATACATACTTAAAAACCAAATCGATCAAGACCCAAAGGGCAAGATGATTGTGGTAATCAAGGATTCAAAGAGTATGATATGTATACCGCAACGAGAATCTCGGGAGGCAATTGCGAGAATATCCGCAAGACGAGACCGTTCGAGGACAAGCTCATTCAAAGTGCCGCGCCTTGCCTTTGGTGTCGATCACGTCGAAGCCTCGGGCGGAGTTGATGTTGGCTCGGCGTACTTCTCCGATCACGTACCCGCTCGTTGTGTTGTCCAGCAGGAGCGACCCATCGCATCCCTGCCCACACATCACATTCCCATTCTCATCTTTAAGAAGCACAACAGGCTGTAACTTAATCCGGATGTAACGATATTCATATCAGAAGTGCAAGTCACTGCGGAAGTATCAACATAGCACAAAGTAAAAATTCCCCCCATGCATGTATACATAGAGCTTCAAGCCTTCAACACAAACTACACTGTCACTGATAAAAGACGAGGGATCTTACAAAAATCTAAGACTATGCCCAACAAGTCCATGTTACAGTGGTGTTTTGAGGAACCACTCGGCATGGTCTAAGTACTACAGTGACAATGATGAAAGGGTTTCTACTCAAGAACAAGTAGCTACACTTCTTGGCAGTTTTTCTACCAGATTGTCATCCTCTAGATCTAACTTTGACCAATTTGGTTCAATTACCAGACTTGTAAAGTCACATCAATTACCGTCCCAAAACACCGATTTCCAAAGAACAATGCCCTGGTAAAGTGCTGAAGTACGTAACGTTCTAGCTAGTAAAACATTGTTACTGACAACCAGTGCATGTGCACAGAACACGAATCAAGCAACACAGTCGTGATCATGACTTACATGAACGAAGCAGTCGTGAAAGTGGAGACGAACTAAAGAAGCGGCGATTCGAGGTTCAGCAGCGACAGCCTTGACAACTTCCGTTCTGGCAATGTGGTGGATGTGGGGGCACGTGCGATGGTAAAACTCCGGTGAGAGCTTAGCTTCACTAGTAGACACCACCAGTGCCACGATCGTGTTCAAAATACGAAATTTGAGTGACAAGAATCACACAAGAAACGCCTCCATAGCTAAGTAAAAACTAAAAACCCACATGAGCCATTGACTACTCTAACAACATCAAATAGTGAGCACAGTACTTCAATTCAATGTGAGGAGAGGGGTTCAAGCCACACGATATTAAGAGTGGCAAAAGCATGGACACGGCTACACGCGAAGAAGACATTTCACTGCAAGTGCAACTGTGAGGGTTTCTCGTACCTTCGCCACAGCCCCGTTTGGGGCCTCTGAAACGAGTCTCGCTGCGAATGTAGGTGACGAGAGTGGTGGCAGGAACCACGGAAGAAAGCTCCACTTTCTCTCCATTGAGAGCAAACACGAGTGGCTGGTGCGCCGGCTTCACCGTCGATGGAAGACCCATCGTCGCTCAACCTTTCAACCTCCAATCAAAGTTCGATTCTCGACAAAGCCGCTCAATGCAACTGAGCGCCCATCAACACCTCCCACACCGAAACTCTAAGCTCAAGATTCAGAAGTAGCTACTCATCACGCCGCAATCGAGCCCACCAACTACTTCTGCGCACAAATCCCACACTCGTCAGACCATCATCGCCACTCGGAGCCAACAATGCAACGATCTCTAGGCTTAGGACATGATGAAACGGTGAGAACCAACAACTTCCTTTCTCGTACAAAGCTCGATCCTTGCAGGCCAAGGTATGTAATCCATGATGCCGAATGGAGGATGTGGAGCCGGCCCACTGTCAGAAGCATGTCAGTGGACACTCGGAGCATTCGACAACACAGTGCTTTTAGGACTTTGTCTTCTTTTTATTGTTACTACTCGTAATATAGGATGAGTTTCCTGACTACAGAAAAGAAATGTTACAAAAGCTTACAGATTACAGATCAAACACAAGATCCAACACAAAACGATCTCTTCACAAACAGGAGCTGAAATTTTCTAACAAAGTATGCAATTTGAACCATTTATGAAAGAAAGATATATCATTTCACTTTCATTGAGAAAATCAAAAGTATGAAATAATGAAATATCATTTCACTTACATTGTGAAGAATCGAAAGTATTGTTCTTTCACAAAGACATGCCCATTGCGCATTGTCACTTCAAACTAGCTCGTACCACCTTCCCCACTAGTCCCCAATATTGTGCGTAGCCACTATTGTCTCGCCTTTCAACAACCTTGCACTCAAAGAGTCAAAACCATGACGCTTTGCATAATCTACCTCCATTGCTTGGGGATGCCTCTTGAACATCCTCTCCTACACACAATAAATACAATCATTATCGTTTCACAGTGTTAAAGTAATAAACACAATAAACATAAAGTAAGAACACCACATTCTATAGATTGTCCAAAGTAAACAAGTAGCAGTGCATTTGAGCAAAAGATAGTCGCACACCACTACAACATAATAAACAATTATTAGATATTATAGATGTTAAAAGTATTGGAATAATGAATCAAAATAGGTAAAAATAACTTACAAATTTGCTTAATAGAGACTTCACACCTCCTGGGCCTAGTTTGTGTGTGTAGCCTATCGCTACAGTTCTTGCAACGGCAGCAACCTTGCATTTTTCGGACTTGTCCACATGTTTGGGGTCTTGCAATGTGGCAAAAATCGCACGGGCGGAATGCTCCTTCAAACCATAGGGAAGTGGAGTTACCTTCCAAGTTCCTGCTTTTTTGAACACTTTCCTGATTCGAACACGTTTCTCTCGAAGATTGTTGCCGACTTGTTGCATCACCCATTTATCATCCCACTCTCCTTTATAAATGCTCTTCAATCGAATTCTGAAGCGCATTTTCAATTCGGGGGGTTGTTTTGACCATGGAATATCCCAATCAAAAAACATTGCAGCCCTCACAAACGCTTGAGCTCGAATGTGTTGCCAAAATTGACCAACTGGCCTGTACTGAGAGTTGACTTCATACTCTGGAATATCTGTGTGGTCGGTTTCAAAGGTCCCTATCGAGAAAGGATCTGCCAAAACAGATTTCCCAAATCTACTTACAACCTTACTACGTGAGGGATTCACTTCTGTTGAATTTCTACTAACCTTTTCTTTTCTTTCTTTACAACATGGTCATCATACTCGCCCCCCTCTTCATCAGAAGAACCAGCTTGTCTCATGGCTACTTCAAAACTTGGTCGAAAATATACAGCCTCAATTGGTGGAGAGTCCAATTCTCGATCCTGCACTCAGCATGTCAGGGCCCATTAAAAACTAAATAAATTTGAGAAGCATGAACTCAAAATCATTCAAAATCCTTCCAAGATCACTCATCATGGTCAACATCAGCACTCAAATACAGTAGTCTTAAGTAGCAATCGACAAAGTACTGTATCTTCATGGGAACGAAGAATAAGTTTCCATCCACAAGAACAACTTGTCAAAACATGAGCAGATTTGCACACGACAGAAATGAGAAGTATAGCAGATGCATACATGTTGATACTAACCAGAATATTTGGAAACTGGTATTGTTACAACATGAAGTAATAAATTTGATCGAAATTGACATCAGGAATCTACGGAGCAAAAAAACTGAAAGGACTCATGAAGATGAAGCTTGTAAGGAAAGCAGAAAAGCTAGAAACTCCGATCATGTAAAAGACCTAAATTCGAATAGCAATTTATTACTCTGGTGATAAAAGAGTTTCAACAATAGCACACAGTGACGGTTCATAAGTCAACGGGAATAAAAGTGTAAACACATGTACGACTAATTCGTAGAGACCAACCCTGTTCGTTTCTGCTTCAGGAGCTTACCGAACAGTTGCTAGGTCCCTCCCTGCTACGCTGAGCCATCGAAACCCGTGCCGCAAGCCTGATACCCCAGATTCTAAGATGGCAACCGCATTTAGCGAACGAGATTATGGACCAGGAAAAGAACCAGACTCCACTTGACGTTGCAACAATCTTGGGGCAACTTAAAGTGGTCCAGGCGTTGTGTTCGGAACAGGGTTGGTCTCTACGAACGAATAGAAAAGACAAGTACCACAAGACAGCCTTGGACTACGCCCACGACCTCAACTACAAGGATCTTTGCGAGCTCCTCGCAGAGCGTAAGGACGTCAAGGAACACATCAGCAAGCTGCAGAAAGAGCGTGACGCGTACGTCGTAGGTGCCAACATTATCGTGGTAGTGGCCGTCTTGAGATTGAAACGAGTAAGTTAAGTTAGCCGGGAGCTTCAGAAGCACCACAGATTCATACAAAACCACAGAACCGCACACGGATCGCCACCTTCACGAGCTTCATTCGGCGGCAATCTTGGAGACCGCATCTACGCAAGAAAGCAATCTATTCTTCTCATACTATTGTGACTCTGAAACTGATCGTAGCGCTCCCCATGGTCATATACGCCTGGAAGGTGGCGCCCGCGCTTGCAGCTGGCAACACCGTGGTGCTCAAGAACGCGGAACAGACACCCCTCTCAGCCGTTTTGGCTGGAAAACTCGCGCTCGAGGCTGGCATCCCCGAGCTTCATTCGGCACACGAATCGCGCTTGTGATTGCCACACTCTAAAGATTCTAACAGACCACGGCATCAACATCACACATTCACACTCACCGAGGGTTGTTTACGTGGAGAGCTCCCTCGAACTGCAACAATAGATCGTTCTTCTTGCCGCAAGCTCCCTGGTACGCCAACAAAACCATCGCTTCTGTCTTCTTGCGGCGTGTTGCCTTCAACTTCAATAAACTCATGATTGTCACTTCTCTCTTTGCTAACCAAAGGTCGACACCCCTGAACCTTATGCCTTCTCTTGGCAGCACGACTATTCTCACCTAAAGGTTGACAAGGTACTGAAGGTGGTCTTCTCTGATAAGCAAAAATTTGTGTTGGCACAGCAACAACAGAGTCAATTGTGTTTGCGACTTTTTTCAACCTCTTCCATGAGTTTGGGGTTGCGTTCACCGTCTGCTTCTTCTTGCGCGCCATCATTGATCTCTCAAAGACAGTACTCAAAATGCAGAAACAAGCTAGCCTTCCTCTGCAACCCTCATCAGGAACCGATGGTTTTGCCCGCTCCTACGGCGAAGCTGGGAATCTACGCCACGAGCCGGGAATCTATAGCCAGCTCCTTCTACATGTTAAGAAGATAGAAAGTTAGTTAGTCTCTAAGTTAACCCGAGTGAATCCCAAGTTAACTCGAGTAAATCCCAAGTAAAGTGATTGTCGGAAATTCCTATGGGACTCTCTATTAACTTCAGGAGATGGGACTCTCCTCCATTCGTTCCTGAGTATTGTCCTGAGCTCTCTCGTTTCCAGTTATTCACCCTAAGTTTCTTTGATTGATTCCTTCGTTTATTTCGTTGCCTTATTTGTTTCCATTGGTATTCAATTTGACATAGAAATTTCAAATCTCATATCGTCTCTACATTCTAATTTAGTACCCAGCAAGAAGTTTTCTCTTCAATTCCATTTTCTTAGCCGAGTCGGCGATTGGCAGGAAGTGAAAACCATAAAAGAATCACATATGCTTGGAGAGTACTGGCGTGGGTCTCAAACTAAGGTGGTTTGAGAAGTTCTTGGCTAGTTACACAGAAGAACATGGCTATCTTCCAAATCAGGTGATCCCTCCAATAGAAACAGTAACTTAATAAACACTTGGATTAGTGATGGAGCCGCCTTTCCTTTTTTAATCACATTCTTCTTGTCAGGCTTTTTAATTGTGATCTTTCTTGCAGGATGCTTGGAAGGACTTCCTGACTGAAGACGTTCAAATCGGCAACTTCACAGCTTCAAACAATTTTTTAACCCTTCTTCCTTGTGTAGAACGTAAGAAGTTTCAAAATACCTGGTCTAATTTCTCACAATATTCTGAAGTATAATTTTCACTTTATTTCTTGTCGCCAATTGAAGTTCTCTATCAAGGACCCCTAAAGTTTATTCATGTGTTATATTATCATGCCATAATCTTCACGGATTTAGGTGTCTACAAAAACGCTGTTATGAGTTTAGCATATACAGATTTTTTTATTTTTTTGATGCTCTAGAAGTTGGCATATGAAACTTAACTTCTTACATTCGAAGGTCCCCTTCTTTTCACGAATCATATGAATTTTCCCACTTGTAGGGTATTTATGTTAAGAAGAACTTCTGGGTTGATCGCATCAGGTGGATAGCAATATGCTTTTGTTGAATGTTATCAACAATGTAACTGAGATTGCTCGGATGAGAATGAATCCTAAGCATGTTCACTATATCCTAAGTATGTAACTTCAAGGCAATATGTGACCCCAACGTATTTTTGTCGTTGGTTTTATAACACTCCTATAATATAAAATCATGTCTTATTGATTGGTAAATGTTTATATTTTAAACTAAATTCTACAATTAGAGTAATAAGGTTGAAATAGACTCTATTTTTTCTAGTGTACTTTGGTAGAAATGAATACAAAATTTGGAGTCAAAAGGTTATTAATAGTTGAAATCAAGAATATCATTTAAGAGGATGTGCATTGTGGAAAAGTTCTTCAAAAAAAGAGATTTTGAGAAGCTTTTTTACAATACATGTGTGGTTGCTTCTTGTTCAGTGGAATCCCAAGCAACCATTCACGGAACAAGAAGAATTTGAGAATGGGTTATTTTCTATAAAATTTGCAAATAAATTTGTGGATTAGAGATTAGAATTTTCTTTCTGCTTAACCTTCAATATAGTGTCATTTTATTTGTCATAAGGCGCATCATAAAACTTTTGTGGCTTCATTCAACAAATGAACATAGAGAGATTTGAACTTAAATGCTTCCAAATACAATAAACATATCATTGTGAAGCAACATATAGCATAGACTATAACATAGTATATTAATGAAAGTGCGGATGAGGAGGCAAAAGGTGTTGTGAATTCATTTATTGAAGTACTAGAAAGGAATTTTGTCAAGAGCTACATTATATTTCATAAGTTTAAAAAATGGTTGATATGCAATATGCACCTTCATTGATAGCTTACAAGAATTAGCAAAATAGTGGAGGCACTTAATTTGTATTGTCTTGAAACTCACACTTCTTTGAGGCACTATTCCTTTCTTATCCTGATCTATGATCGCTCTTATGTAGGAAAATGGTGCGTAAATACAAAGCAGTTACGGGAGAAGAATTTATTCCTCATGATACAAGTGGAGACCAAGACTTTGAACCTCATGAGGAACCATCTCAAAGGCAATGGACTCGTTTTCCGGAAAGTACTCGAAGCCAAGAAGCGGGGACTAATTCACAATTGAGGGTGGTTTGTCCATGTAAAAAATGTGAAAGAAATAGTGTTCCTACTCCAAGATTCCTCCGTATTGCAAATGAGCACATTCGAAGAAACGGAATGGGATCGTTATATAAGGTACGTTTTTCTAAGTGGTCTATGATTGTGGGATTCTAAAGCTTTGACATGGAATGACTTTTTGTGTTTAATATTTGAAAGTATACTTATTTATTGAAATTTATTGGTAAATTAATGTATAAGATTGATAATTTTTGGCATTGAGGTGATTTCAACATCTATGCTCAAACTTAGCAACTTTTGAAATTTTAGGCCAAAAGTTTTTGTGCTTACTATCTTTGAGAAGTCCATGCCTAAAATATTAGTGATATTGTGCATATAAAAGGTGTTTGGTTTACTAGGTTGCTTTACGTTATAATTTATTTAGTTGAGAATTTATTTTTATATGAATCTTCATGTTGTGGTACTAGGACATCTTTGATGCACAAGTACTTTCCGCCACCTCTACCATGCATACCTCAAGTGATGATAATGAAGGTGTTGGGCCATCTTCTCCTTCATATGATGTGCAAAATGAAAGAGAGACATTTGGATGGGAAGAAGAAGAAGACTTTGAGGAGGTTTTAAAAGAAATGTTGTCAATTCATCGCAATTACAACACATCGAGCACACGGTCTACTGGTGGGGCAAATGAAGATTTAGAACTTACTATCCTGCAGCAAGAATCATCCATACCCCTATTTCGTGGTGCAACATCTACCAAATTGAGCACAATTTTGTTGTTACTAAATATCCAAGCAAGACACAACATATCTAATGTGGCAATGGATGATATTATGAAGGCCATCTCAGAGCACATAATAGGAAGTACATTGGAGCCCAAACTTCCTAATAATCGACAAGAAGCTCGATCTATTATCAGCAGAGTTGGCATGGATTACAAGGTTATTCACGCTTGCCCTTGTGATAGCATTTTGTACTACAAGGAGTATGCAGATTACACTAATTGTCCGGTATGTGAATTGTCTTGATACAATCCTGACTATGAAAAAAAAACCGTCCCTCGGAAGGTTAGTTCCTCCCTATTGTGCTATAGCAAATTCAAGTATTGTACATTTTGTTTGATTACCCTCACATTATTTTTGGTTGTCGCTAAATCTATTCTAAAGAAGTTCATCCTTGCACCTCACTCTTTACAAATTATGATTGTACCTTGTATGTGCAGAAAATGTTTTATTTCCCTTTGGGCCCAAGACTAATAGCACACTATAGAAGTCCAAAGTTATCAAAACTCATGACGTGGCACATGGAGAACAAAAGCCATGACAAAATTATGAGAGTGCCCTCAGACTCACTTTGTTGGAGAGAGTTTGATAAACAATGGCCAAGTTTTGCTCAAGAAGATAGAAATGTGAGGTTAGGCCTTGCAATGGATGGAGTGAACCCTTTCTCAAACAACACCGTAAGTCACTCGACATGGCCTATTATGTCAGTGATTTACAATTTACCTCCGTGGTTGTCAATTCACAAACGACACGTTATTCTGTCAGCAATTATACCAGGTACAAGGAGTATACAATCAACACGTAATTAGCTTCAAGTTTTTTGCTTATGAAGTATCAAATCATGTTAGTTTTAGAAAATAAGAGTATAATTGATTTTGCTATACGTAATGTTTTGTTATTTAGAAATCCATATAATTTTCATATACTACATAGATTGAAAAAAGAAACTATTGATATTTGATTTTGTTGAAGAGTTTTCTATGCAAATGGTTATCCTAGTAGTTTTTCAGTTTTTAGTAACAATGAGTAGTTAGTAAAACAACTATTGTTTTCATCATTTTTTTTGGGTGATCATATTTATATTGACCTCATGTGGTGTAGTGAAATCAAGCAGAGTATTTACCCTTGTTTCTTATGTAGGGAAAAGGAAAGTTAAAGACATGAATGTATACCTTGCACCAATAATTGATGAGCTACTTGTTCTTTGGAGGAATGGCATTCATGCTTACGACGAATCAAGGAAAGAATGGTTCACTCTTCGTGTAGCACTTCTTTGGACCATGCACGATTTTCCTGGGTACGGAGTTTGTTCATCATTGCAAACGCAAGGTCATAAATCGTGTCCACCTTGCAGACCTAATCAGGTAACCTCGCACTATTCAACCGCTTTGAAAAAGGTTATCTACATAGGCCATAGACGGTTTCTGCCCGAGAGGCACCCTTGGAGGGATCCGCGATATGATAGTTTGTATCCTTGCAACAAACGAGCTGAACGAGTTCCAATTCGCACTACACCAAAGTTTTGGTGTGACCAATGGGACAAGGTTGTGAATGGAAGTGTGCCTTTAAAAGATAGTGGCATGAAGGCTTACAGTATTTTTTATCGACTTCCTTATTATGAGGTTTGTACTATATTACTCAACTTGGTTATAATGAAGGAATTTTTTAGGTTTACATTAAATGAACAAGTGATTTCTTGAATCGGATCGTTATGTTGTAAGGGTTGATTTCACTATATAGTTTTTGTTAGAATGTTTCTTAAAATTTCATGGAGTCGCTTTGTGAGCATTGTTTTTGGTAACTAGCTTCAATTATTAATTTAAGTTTGTGATACAGACAAATAAAACATTATTTATTAGATTCTATAATTGTTGTTACTGATTGTCCATGTGTATTATAGTACCTCATGATACTCAATGTTTTGATATTGCAGACTCTAAAGTGTCCTCATCTTCTAGATCCAATGCATGTAGAAAAAAATATCTCAGCAGCTATCTTCAAGACATTTTCCAATTGCAAAGGCACTAAGGCAGATTCAATGCGGGTACGAGAAGCTTTGAAAGAACTAGGTATAAGGCGTACTCTCCAACCATTTGAATCCTTTGACCATGATGGAAAGAGAAGCGTGGAGTATGTACCGGCACCATGGGTGTGGACAAAGGAAGAGCTCGATGAAGTGATAGAGACGGTTCGCCACGCAAAAACTCCCACTGGGTATGGCTCTTCTTTTATGTACAAATTTAGTGAAGGGAAGTTGACCGGAATGAAAACCCATGATTACCATAATTTAATCCAAGACATATTGCCAGTGGCTATACGTGGTACTTTGACGGCGGAAGTGCGCAACATAGTGTATAGAGTTGGGAATTTATTTCGGTGGATATGTTCAAAAGAAATTGATCCAGATGACTTACCAGCAAAGTTAGAAGAAGCTGCAGAGATCATATGCCTCGTTGAGTTGCATATGCCACCTACTGTCTTGGACACCCAATTCCACCAGTTACCTCATTTAGTAGAGGAAGTTGGCATGGCTGGCCTGGTATCGTATCGTTGGATGTATTTTATCGAACGTTACATGAAGGAATTAAAGGATTTTGTTCGACAAAGAGCAAAACCAGAAGGGAGCATGGCAGAAGGTTATGTAGCATCAGAGTCCATGTATTATGCAAGCGAGTTTGTAACGAGGTTGCAAAAAAGTGCACCTCCTGCATGGGTAACGGAGGAGGATCCCAAAACCTTGGGTTTGGTTTTGCCGACGAGAAGGAGACTTCAAGGCATGGATGTTGTTTTTAAAGAACAAGCTCATCGGTTTTTACTACACAACCACCCCTCAATGGATAAGTGGAGACGGAAGTAAGTTTGCATACTAAGCCTAATGTTTTAAATTTACGCACAAAATTACTTCAATTCTATGTATGTCAGATTTTGCATATAAATTATGTATAATGTATCATACATACTTCTTTGGTGTAGGTAGGATAAATCTTGCTCTTTAAACCCATTCATTTATTGAAACTTCATCAATACATACAACTATACCTCTAGGACTTGTTGTCTTATAATTTTGATATAGTCGTTACGTATGTTTTTCTACATTAAGCTAGTTTATTATCTTACACTTTTAGTATTTGAAATTAAAATTCTTATAAGCTAGAATTGTTGGAAGATTTTTTAAATTTTAAAAGTGGGTCATGTGACACTTGTAGGTATGAAGAAGAGAAGGAGGGCAACAGAGATATTGGTGATTTTCGGCAATGGATACATCAATCTGTGACATGAGCTATTTATAATAAAGAAGTTGTCTCAAATACGGAGTTGGACTTGGCGATTGGCCCGCAACCAAGGGGAGAATTTATGAACGCTTTGTGGGCCTATGGTAGGCATTTTAGAGTTCGAGCAAAAGACACATTAAAGAAGACCACTATGGACTCAGGCATATCGGCAACTTTTCAACACCCTGACCGAACTCAAGAATATTTTGGACTCGTTGGTAGTATTGTTCGGTTAAACTTTGATTCTTTCTCCACTGTGTTGATAAAAGGAAAGTGGTACGATTCTGTAGAGGAATCTAGCAGACGAAGGGGCACCGTGGTGTTGGATGAATGTGGGTTCATGCGTGTTCGAGCTCAAAAATTCATGCCTGACAATAGGATGACGGATGAACCTTTTATGTTTCCAAAAGATTTAGAGCAA
The DNA here is from genome assembly GCA_037043015.1 of Bryum argenteum. Taxonomy (NCBI): domain Eukaryota; kingdom Viridiplantae; phylum Streptophyta; class Bryopsida; order Bryales; family Bryaceae; genus Bryum; species Bryum argenteum. The sequence goes on along the minus strand of CM073323.1, from coordinate 9,957,726 downwards.
GTGTTCTATTTGGACGACAAGCTGAATCGAGGGTGGAAAATAGTCATCCAGTGCACACTCGGTCGAAAAGAGTGTTTTTTAGCAAATCTCGATTTGAAAGTAGTGCAGAAGAGGATGTTGATGTAGATGATGAAGTTCAAGACCATGGCGAGACCTCCAATATATTGGGGGAGCGTGTTCATGTAAGTTTGTCAGGTGTAGAGGCAGATGATTCAACTGGTGAGGATCCACTTGAGCATGAAGAGGACGCAATAGATTTTGATGACGTTTCTTTAGAAGTAGACAATAGGTCTTTATCAAGTGACGATGTAGGTGATTATGATCGAGAAGTCCTACCTGAATTCAGTGTTGGAACTTTGCGCTTAGAGGAGATTGAAGACCTACAGTCTGATGGAGAGCTTGAAGTTACCCAAGAATAAAACTAATTGTCTCATAATAGGTAAAAAACTTTTACCCCCTTATTTTTGTTGAGGAATATGGATTTCTTAAAACAACAAAAATAATATGTCATATGAGCGCAAATTAGAATTTTATTCTAACATGATTGAATTGGACATTTGCTTAATAGTAGGTACAAGCAATCTATACCCACCAGGAATGTCGACCTCATCAGCTTCAGAGTCTCTACTGGTGAAGAGATGCCTCAATAAACAAATGAATGAAAGTTTTCACCTTCCAACAAGACAAACTAGTCACAAGTGTTGTTACTAGTAGTGACTGGCGTTCACTGGTTCACACTGGTTGCGGAACCCTAAACCCCTGTCACTCACTCTGCAAGGTCTTTGCTCTTCAACGATCTGTAGCAAAGCAATGACTCTCGGGGGTTAGAAGCGTTGCTTGGAAACCAGCAAAGGCTTCGGTAAAGCCCTTTTGCCAATCCTCTCATATCGTGATGTCCTAAGGACCATCTGTACCCCCTTTTTGGAATCAAGAGTAGTATTTGCACTGTAGAATCATGTTGCCCCTCTATAATGTTCGAGGAACACCGTGACATTGAGTGGCGGGCTTGTAACCCTTGTTGGAATCAATCAAGGCAATGGAAACACTCGGGAGGGGGTTTGATGCATTGAACTGATACGGAGGCAGAATGCTGTGGGAGGATTTTCAGAGTTTATTTTCCCTCAATCGTGGGTGGGGGATCAGACATTGCTGTACATTGCTGTGGGATGCAGGTTCAAGAGGATGCCGTGAGAAGCACGGAGGAGGAGGACAACTGGCTCGCGGTCGCCATTTTTGATTTGCGTGAGCAGCTTCTGTCTCTTGGGGCTCTCTTTCAAATTCTCCACGTCCGTGGTCATCATCACCGCAGCAGCTGACTCATAAAAAAAGTAGCTGTCCGTGTTCGCAATGAAGAGCGCGTTGCTTTGTATCGTTTTGGCTCGTTCATATTGATCCGTCGAGTTCAAAAATTTGCCAATGGCCTCGTGCAAAGACAATGCTTTCTACATGCACCGCTCTGTGGTCCGTGCACTCTCTCTGCCTATCTTTCCGATTTCTCCAATTTGAGGTTTCTTGAATCAATGCTGGTTGCGATGTGCTTACTTTAAATTTCAATTTTTTAACCTTGCGCTCTCGCAGGACGCAAGCAATCTCCGAGACGCGCTCAAATACTCCGCTCAGATGCTTTCGGAGCTTCGAACTTTGAAGTTGTCTCCGCAAAAATACTACAAACTTTGTATCTGCTCACTACTCTGATTGGAACGCCATTTGAAAGGATGACTAAAAATTCTCTTTGAAGAATGATTTAATGACTCTTTGAGGAATGAGACTAGTGATTTTTAGGATGATGAGGTTTGCCCCACCTTTGACCTTTGTGAAGAGATGAGGACTTTTAATAAAAAGCAATTGAAACATTTTACTTGAATAATGATTGGGGTCAATGAGTTTACAGGAGGATGAGCATTGCCTGCCCTTGACCTCTGTTAAGATACGAGGACTTCTGATGAATTACAGCAACTGGAGTCTTTTTTAAGGAGGAGACGAAACGAGGTCGTACCAATGCTGATTTGTATGAACTTATTCAGCATTCGATTAGGGTCCAACATGCTGAGACTGTATGATTCCCAATTCAATTGTGTTTTTGGTTGGGTTTGTGTTTGATGATGATTATTGTGGATTAAAGTGGAGGCTTTGTTTTTATTGTTTCTCAAGTATCTGCTTATAACTGTTGGATTGTTGCTGAGGTTTATGCTTATAACTATGCGGATGCAGTATCAGGTGAGATTGTCTTTCTCTTTGACTTCGTGATTGTGACCGTGGAATTGTATTGTGAATTGTACAATTGTGGTGTTTTAGGAACAAGCAGCGGTAATTTTTTAGAGGGTTCTGTAGCAAGTCTTTGTCGCTGCTTTCTCACACTGTCGTTGCGATGGTAACTCCCGTAAGCAAGTGCAAGGCTTTGAAGTGTATGTGCTCTGAAGCATGAACGGATTGAATGTCAACTTGTAGGTGATTGAAGCGCAACTAGACAATGTCGTTGGTGATAACAAGCAAAGAGAAGGCATTTGCTGCTGGCGCTGACATCAAGGAGATGAAAGAGAAGACGTTCGTGGATGCCTACGCCTCTCGCTTAATACATCACTGGAATGCCATCACTAGTACCCGCAAACCCATCATCGCTGCCATGAATGGGTAAGCAAGATAGAGGCTCATTTTTTTAACCTTCTGATTATTGTGCAGGCTAGTTTCCTATGTAGAGATCAAGCAACATACTTTATCCAGACCACTGCTTTGAAGACGTGCAGCTTTGAAGACAAGCAGATGAGTTAGGATTTTTTTTTGGGTGAGGTTGTACAACAACACGAGGGTCTCTCAAACATGTCATAATAGGAACTGATGATGTTGTGTTGGATTGGTGCAGTTATGCATTGGGAGGAGGTTGTGAGGTAGTGATGTTGTGCGAGAGAGCCCAATTTGGATATTTATAAGCTGATGGACAGTATCGTAGCCCATCGCTTCAGTGTTTTTTTGTAGTAGCCAGCTGTCTGTAGATGTAGAAGAACACATTCCCCTACTAGAGCTGCCTAGTGACGAGGATTGACACACCCCCATTTATTCAACAGGTTAGGAGTAATACTCAGGAGGTTATTATTTATTATAGAATGGTGTGGCATAGCATGTTTACCTTGGTACTAGTGTCTAAAGTTCCTTTTCTACCTTTAAAATTTCATCATATTACTGAGAACATTTTGATTCTATGATATGATATTGCCAGCTTGAAGGTGCAACTTTCCTACTTATATTCATGTATGACAACTGCATGTTCGGATGTGTTGAGCACTAATTTAACGAACAATTTGTTTTTATGTATAACCACAAAAAGTGAGCGCAGTATATGGGAAGCGGTGCGCTTAGATGTTGTTAGGCTAAGGCTTGTTTGACTTTATGGGCTACTTACCTGGGTACATAAGAAGAACCTCAATATTACTCCTCTTCCAAGAGTTTTGTCATTTGGCTGGAGACGATGCTTTAGCAACGTGTCCTTGTTAGCACAGCAAAAGCAACGCTAGAGACGTTGCTCCAGCAACATGTCCTTGTAAGCGCAGCAAAAGCAACGCTAGAGACGTTGCTCCAACAACATGTCCTTGTAACCGCAGCAAAAGCAACGCTTGAGGAGGTAAATGTAGCTTTGAAACGTTGCATATGGGGGGTTATCCTAGTAGTGTTTACATACACATCAGATTCAATCTCTTCAATCTTAAGTTCCGCCACTCCTTCGAAAAAGCAGTTTTTCTTCCGGACGTACAAGCAAGCATTTCAAGCCATGCGCAACCATGTCTACAAAGAACAGAATGTGTTGAATGTGGCCTGATGTGGAGGTGGTTATGTTCGGTATGAAGTTGGACTTAAATCGCATCTCAAGTAGAAAAAGCTAAGTCGTGATACTAATCCGCTTCCAAATAGCTCAATAGCTTAAAGCTGCATCTGTCTGCCAGATGCTAAGAGTCAGCGATTGATGCAGATATTAAGCATCAATCATTCACATTTAAAGAAGCGTGAGTGGTTGGGGCCCATTCAATGGTCGTTTTTCCAACTTAAAGGCGAAGAGCTGATATAGAAACTCCATGCATTGGGAGTTCTACGGCTCCTTTCCGCACTTGATGGTTTTGAACCCCAATTTCTAGAAGCAAACTACAAAAAGTTGCTCCCAGCGAGAACGTACTGTACCTTCGAGGCACCGTTTCACAAGGTTCAAGATTCTCAACCTGTCTTCAAATTATGAACGGTGTGTGCGGAGAGGGCCAGAATGTATCACACCTTCCCGTCACTCTTGGATGACCTTCGGGAAACATCTACAAAAGAATATGTTTCCCTTATATTTTCTGCTCCTTTGATATAAAGTAAGCAGAGGTGACTTCGGATGAGGAACAATGTCTAGTATTATGTGTCAGGACCTGCGCTGACATCCGAAGAGCTGACTCGTGTCTTCCTCAAACTTTTGTCCAACGCCAAATCAGAGAAGAATTGCGTGAAGACTTCTTCCTAATCAGGCATTTTTCCAAACCGTGCGAAATATACTAACCATTAATTCCAACACGAAGAGTCGTTCGCTTGTGAGACGCGTAAGCATAACTTATATCAAGTTATAGGAAGGACTCAATGCACACACAAGGAGGACATTTGTAACATGATCGATGAGAACATGAGACGAGAACTGGTTCGTGAGAGAGTATTGAGGTTGAAAAACCAGAGAAGCTAACAAACGGAGATTGCTAGAAATGCAGACTCAAGCTGGTCCAGCATTTACGTGATCTCAACGAACAAGACGTGTGAGTCATGTGATACCTGGAAAGTAATTGATATCAATGACATAGTATCGGTTTCCACCACCCTTCTCTCGAATAATGTCCATAAACAGTGTAAGTCCCTGGAGAACCAAGCAGCAGCAAAACACCGTCAATAAAGGCTACCAAGTTGCCATTATTCAACCAGGCATCTAGAGCTGTGGAGCAGTAATGTGAAGAGAATTATAGAAATTCAAGATATGCAGTAACATTCAGCTCCGATCACATCAAAGCCTGACGAAATAAAATACCACAAAAAGGTGTAGAGTATATACCAGCCTTTGGCGGGGCTCCTTAGAAAGGCTTTCAAGCAGCTCACGGGGTGGCAGCGCTGCGCAAACAATGCAGTAAACATCAATACCTGCAGTGACCGCTGGTACCAGAGTGCCCAGCAGAGCGTCGAAGGTTTGCACACAGAAAATTTGAGAGAGGAAGCTAGACATACCAGCAGCTTGATAGGATAGATAACGTAGGATTGAGCAGGATTGAGCTCAGCGCTGATGGAGGGAGATGAAGCAGCCCTGCGCGGGAGAAAATTCGAATCGCGCGACTTGCAGGACGGAGGCTTCTGACGGACAGAGGGACGACGACGACAACAGGGGCGGGGCCGGGAGACCGGGCGCATTTGGGCGAGGCGGGCGAGGGGCGGCGGTGGTCGCCGGGAGGGGGAGGCTCCATGATGAGCGAGAGTTGATAGTAGTGACGTTTTAGGTCATTGGCGCCCGTCATGATTGAGTTTGAGAAACATCGGACGGTTGAGATTGCGTGAGATAATTTGACGGCCGAGACTAAAAGTACGCGGTAAGTGGCATGGTGGAGTATCGTGACATGCGCGGTAAGTGGTCTTTGCACGGTCAAGAGCATGTCTACGATATATGATTGTTACGAGCGATTTTGCTGGTGGGACATGTGTCGGGGCATTTCATTGCCCCGGTAGTCCCGAGGCTCGCCCGGCCCCGTCTTGAACCCGCCCGATTACTCATTTAGTCTTTGTTTCTTTTTCTTTGCCGATTGTCGGATGCGGGGTGTTTCTACGGAGGAGGATCTTTTGACAGTGCGTGGTCTTTGTATTCGCATTTCTTTCTTGTTTTGAAGCCGATTACGGAAGCTGCACTTTGTGGCTTAAGGAGTTGCAATTTCTTTTGATAGAGCCTGTGGTAAATTTCCTCTGTGATGTCCTTTGTGCACTTGCTCAAGAATCGTTTTCACAGCTGCGCCCTATTTTACGCTAACACCCGTAAGTTCCATCTCCCAAGTTCACGCAGGTAGAATCCCAGGTGTCTTCCCTGTAGGAGTAGGGCGACCATCATCGAGGTTTGTTTTCCTGAACTTCCGATAGTTAGTTTCTGACTTACCTTCTGACTTACCGGCTTTCGACCCAGTTCTAATCAAGTAAGGCAGATTACGCGCTGAGGGATCCTACGCAGAGCTTTCCAACTCCAGCAATCCCATGCAGATTACAGATAATCCAACTGTAATGGAAATAACATTGGTCGGAACATTGATCGCCCTAATCTTCTACTTTTTCTTTTTTTTGGCTGTGAGAGAGATTGTTCGCGGTTTAGAATTAGAGGCGAGAGTGAGTTGATGCAATGAATTGGGCGGGGTGAGTGCAGCTGTGGTGATGGGGTTTTCTTGTATTGTTTTATAAATATTGAAGATCTTGATGTCTTTCGATTGATTAGAGCTTTTCTACGGAGGTAGATCCTCAAGAAGGTCTCGTGTACAATACTGAGAGCATTTGCTGTGAAGGTGAGGATTGAGATATTTGCATTTCTTGAAATTGTTGCCTGCAGGCTCTTGGTGTTCCCTCTTCTTTTTTCGGATGGTTTCCATGGACGTTCTGGAGTGCTGAAAGGACTTCTTTCTTCAAATTGTGAAGAAGAAGTAAAGAGTCAGATCTTGGTGCAAGTGGTAAGCTAGGTTCTGACTTCCAGATTTGCTTTTCTTTTTATTGTATATGAAGTCAGAGGTTTATTGAAAGTGATAAGACAATCTCCTACCTTTTTGATGTGATTACGTGTAGATAGGAGCAACTTAGCTTAGCCTATGCCATAGGAAATTTATGGTGATCAATTGTCGTGTGGTTTGCATGTGTGTCACGTTTTTGATGCAGATGAAGGTTGAGCTTTAGGTGGCAGAGAAATGGAACCAGATCGTAAGAAAGTGAAATTGGTGTTAAACAACACAATGCAGAAGCGTATTCCTATTAAGTCAGCAACAACACCAAAGACAACAAAGAGGAGCAAGCATTACCTTGCACACTTCAAGGGGAATTCGAAAGATGGAAGTGCCACTAAAGCTACATCATCTCAAACTAAGGCTGTTATTCAAGAAAATCCGGGTAAGATCATCATTCGACACCTTGGCGCAACATTGGATGAGATTCCGGACGATTCTCCTTCCCTCCTCGTTGAAGTTGACAACGAAAGCGACATCATGAAAGAGATAGTGGAGCTGAAAAGAAAGACAACAATATTGGAGAAATCTTACAAGGAGTTATTGGAGAAATCTTACAAGGAGTTAGAAGCATCCAACATGAAGTTGGTAGAGTTTCAATCCGATGCTTTGGAGATGGCAGTGAGGGCTTTCTTAGATAAAGTTTTGGAGAGCTTTTACATCCATGCCAATAAAGACTCATTGGGATTTGATGAAAGATCCCATTGGTTGAAGTCTCCAGAAGCCCAAGAGTTTGTGCAAGGTAAATCTTCAATGCCTCTCTTTGGAAAAGAAGTGAAAGTGAGTGGGCGACTTCTAAAAGTTTTAAAAGGAATGAAGTTAGACTCTTCACTTGTGAGTCAAAGTGTGGCGCATAGTAGCAAACCATTTCGTGTTGCTATTGCATTGTTGGATTTGGAGGTTTACAAGACCAAAGCAGATTATCATTGGATATTTCAAAAAGCTTTTGGCATGACTCCCGAAGAGATGGTCACAAAGTGGAAGGCGGGAGTGTTAGAGCCTCAGAACAAGGCTAAGTTTAGTTTGGTGCGCCATGGACTTGCAGCCGCACCACATGTATAATTTGCATTCGTTATACAATCTTTACTAGCATATGCGACATGTGCATTGTCCCCGTCTCTTTCTTTCTTGTGACCTCCTGCATTTGCCTCACCTCCGATACATGCTCCACTGTGTCCACCAGCGGGCAGATCACATTCGCAGTCCTCTCTGTCGCGGCTTTTATCACATTGTTACAATTCATTGTAGTGTGCAAGAACCGGAGCCGGCTTGACCTCACAGTGCAGATACTGAAAACCTCGTTGGAATCCATCAAGCAGAATTTATCGCTGCTGCTGTTGAATCCTGTATTGGGCATCGCAACGCTGGTGATCATTACTCCGATCTGGATTTTCACGTGGTACGCTTTGTTTAATGGCGCGGTGGCACCCAATTTTGACGCTATTAAGAATGGGACAAACAGATGCAGCCAATCCACGGGCGCTCCGTGCTGCCATTTTCAACAATCGAATTGGGTGACGCCGTATCTTGTCCTGGCGAAAGTGGCAATTTGTGGGTGGTGTTGGTGGCGGGGCAGTGCATGTTCTCGTGGTGGCGGCACGGTCTCACAATGGTACTTCGCGCCCTCGGGTCCCTCTCTGGGGATGACCAAGCGGGCCATGCGTAACGCCCGGGTCGTCGTTTGGAAGCGACACTGCTTGTCCGCACTGATGCTCACGTTCTCGGTCTTCTTGAAATCTCTACTCAACAAGGTTGTAGGGAAGATAGGCCCCTGACATTGTGGCCGTCGTCTGTGCGCGCGTCTTCGCGTGGCTCTTCCAACTCTTCGAGTTTTTCACGCGCTTCACCACCAACTTCGCGGCCATTCATCGGGGCGCATTCTCGCATGCGGCCCCAGGCCACGCCGGAGCTCTTGCGACCCAAGTGGTATCCACGCTCATCGTCGAGGTGCTTATTGAGTATCTTCGACGGGGATGGCGCTTACCGTTGCTATTCTACGATTTTTCGTAGTATTCGAGCAACGCACTACTTGGCCGCGATCGAGCCGCGTTACGGAGCCTCATGACCGCGAATGTGTGCTCTCTAATTGTGCTTACTGGGCTTGGGCAGTTCCACCAAGCCATGTCCGCCATTGTCGATACGGTGTACATCTGTTACGCCATGGAGAAGGACGTGGGCGTCGTTTCCAAGCCTGAGGTTCACCATGTGTATATGCTGCTCCCTCCAGTGTCGTCGTCTGGCGAGGAAACCGTGCTTGCCGTGAGGAGCTCCCAACCCTAAAGGTTAATAGAAGCTGAATTACACAATTTAAGAAGCTCAGAGCTCGAAACTCCACCCATAAGGTAGCAGCATTCATAACCGTGACTCTTCCCATGGGCGTGACCTACATTGGGATTGTTCAGCATGGCTTCAAGTCCCATGACCGACAACTAGAAAAAATCGGCGGTTTTAGGTGGGTACCTTAATGAGATAAGGTGCGCATGCAATTGGAAATGGATGACCACGATCATGGAATCATGTGATCATATTTTCATTGTTAGAAAATATTTACGTGACACAGAGGATGGTTACTGGAACCTAAGTGGGGAACAAAAATTAGATCTAGTGAACCCCATGGATTGGATCTAGTGAGCGGCGCAATTATCATGGTTGTAGGTAAACCAAAAATAGTGTGGGTGGAAATAATAGTGCGGGTGGGATTTGGTGAAATTAGTGTGGCTTTCTAAATAGCATTAGCTTTTGGAGGCTCAGGGGTCTGATTTAAGTGTAGGTGAGAGAGATTGTGTTTTGAGGTGTTACACAATATGGGTATTTAGAGAAAATTTAGATTAATAAATTAGTGTAGCATTCATACGACAAATAGTATAGGCGAGATATTTAACACCTAAAGTTTCTTATAAGCTTAATACAACTTTTTGCTGATTTGAGTAACCTTAAAAAAAAAAATCAAATTTTAGCATGTTGGTCTACAATTTTATGTGAATGTAGTAATACATACAAGGTGTTTGTAATAAAATTTGCAAGGCCAAATTTGAATTTTTTAGTTTCATAACATATACATTTTTCTTATACATATAAGAAATGGGGTAGGAAGGAAAAAAATTCTATTTTATATTTCTTGAGGTCTTTTTTCAGAATTTTTATAAGAAAATTACTTCTCAAGCTTTAAAGTTGCTTGAATTCAATTTTTAGGAGGTTCCACAAGAGCAAGTTTCAAAGATTTCATCAAATTTGAATTCATTTCTTTCAAAATTTGTAGAGACTTGAAATATTTAAACCAAAAAAAAATTTCTAAAATATTCAAACTTATAAAACACCTTCTCATCCTTTAATTTTTCCAAGACCAGATATTGTTGATGTTATGCATATTTTACTATTTTATTTAGTGGGCTTAAGTGCATGAAGTATCACTATGCTTCAAACCCAAGTAGAACTCCTATGCACTGCAGGTGATATTTTCCCTGTAATATTTAATACCACATCAAGCTTTCATGTGCAGAAGGAGAGGCTTTATGTTAAAAATAAAATCAAAGTAGGTAACTGTTACACGCAACTTTTACTTTTAACTATACTTTTCACTTTTTTGTGAGACTAAAGTCCATTTTCCATTACATTTGCCTTGTATAGTGTGAATGTGAGTGTAAATAAGGTCGAATGAAGAATCAAGTAAAAAGGTAGGAAACAAAAAGATATGGGTAGTTGAAAAGTTGTAAAAAAAAGTTAGAGATACATGTAGGAAAGCAAAGTTCATTTCTTTTCGAACTCATCAAGAGAATGTGTATCCGTATTTGAAAGTTTCTGCTTTGTGTTGAATTTCTATGTAAAGCAATTGATGTATTAAAAAAAAATTATATTTCAATATATATGATTCATATAAAATTGTGCAAACAAGTTCATGTTTGGCTTCGTGATTGTGTGAGACTATATTTCAAAAAAGTACACCAAGTAAAATTTGTATTGCAAAGTTGTGATCATATTTTGCAAGTGATAATAAATTGCAAGCCTCATTGCTCACATTGGTTTAGAAAACCAAAATTGTGTTATACCTTGGTTGTTGGATCTCCAAAGACTATAGAAAGGAGTTAAATCGGTTATGGAATTGGACAATTGGCATTTATATCAAGAAAGTAATTGGAGAATTAATCTTGCTAAAAGGACTTGTACTTAAGCAAAGGAAGCAAATATACTTTAATTTTCGAAAATTTCCTTTTACTTGTGACCATAACTACGTAACTGCAATCAATTTAGATCCTCCCCACAAAGAACTTCCACTACTTACTTTCCCCGGTTTCTTTCTGAAAAGTTGCTTACAGTAACCAATTGCTCTTCATCCTCGTGTCCATGTCCACTTTCATTGTGTCTTGTTCAACACTTCCACTAGTACACTAGTTTAGATTACATTTCGATGACGTACCGGCTGATTTACGTTGGTCAATTGCAATTGCAGCGGCGTGCTGGATGCGTTCGAGGTTGGAGAAGTAGTAGTGTCCTCGTGGAGCTTGCTGCTAAGCAGGAGAACGTTGCTTGGTCGAGCTAGTCGGGGGACCTATTTCTAACTCTAACCCTGACTGTGCCGTAAATAATTGTTTAGGCCGCTTCTTTTGTGTCACTTTATGGAGTTTTTCTCTCATGACAAACAATGAAGTATGTTATTAGTAATCCTCTCATGATTTGAGTATGTTGAGAAGTGCACAGTGAGTAGTAAGCTTTATGTGTTTGTGATTTTCAAGTAATTTTTTAAAATTAAAATCCAATATCTCAAATTTTGAAAGAAATCAATTCTAAAATTAATAAAAACTTAGATGTTAAGGTTAAAAACTTACAAACTTTTTATTCTAACCCTAACTGCGCCGTCTATGACTTTAGGTCTTTTTTGTGCATCTCTTTCTCTTAGTGCTCATCACAATTTTGTGAGTGTCTCTTTTACTATTGTTCACTGGGTTCAATGATTTTGTTTTATCTTGTAGTTGTTATATGTTGAGATTGGTTATGAAATCATAAGGTTTATCGATTAAGCAAGTATTTGCGTTGTTGTGATGTTAGGTGTTAATAGCGTGAGGCATTTAGGGTTGATTACTCAAACTCTCATAGGCATATTATAGCTTTAAGATTGATCTTGAATGTACTTAGAATGAACATTTTAGAATGTCATTTTAGAAATACCTACAAGTCCTACTTTGAACTTAGTAGTACATCGTAAAAAAGTTCAAAATTGATGATTTTACTTGGTCTAAAGTAGGTAGCTCATGATTTTCATGAGTATGGAAATCACTCACTAGGGGTATCCAAGCAGGAGGTACCTTATAGATGTTAACTTCATATGTTAGTGTATTCATGGTGTACATTTTGGATTGATTGTTTTTAAGTACACATTTGGATTCCATTTATTAAATTCATAACTTATATAATATAAATTTCCAATCTTTATGAATTCAAATAGTCCAATCTCTCACATAATTTGTTCATCTTCCAAATTTGTTTCAATTCCCTTTGCCACTCTCCTATAACCTTGCCAATCTAAGATGTCGATATCTTTGCCTATATAGGAAGATCAATACAGACGGTTAGAATAGTTAATTTTTTCATACCCTACGCATGAATTTTATTGGCATAATTTTATTTTTTGACAAAAAATTTAAAATGCCTCTGGCTTTCTTGAACCAAAGGTAATGTGAAGCTCTCTATATCCTTTTTCTACAAGTTTGAGCTTTTTTCCTTGTGCTTTAGTTTCTGACTGTATACTTCTCAATAGGTTGGTTAAAAAAAACTATAGTAATTTAAGATTCTACAATTCCTTACAGGATGTCACCCGTGCATTGGGCCACTATATATTAAGGCCCATACATGGGTCTATTTCCAAACCTAAATAGCAACCAATGAGAGTGTATAGAGTGCCCTCGAAGGGGCCGGAGCTTTACATTGAGAGTTTTTTCACTCCTAACAAAGCTTATGTGGCGGGTGATATGGGGGCATTATGGAGGGAAAGTTATGGGCCTAAGCCAAAATATTGGGATGCCTGTAAAGTCCCGCAAAAACCACTGCCACATTCAAGCCACATTCAAGCATAAGATCCTCAGCACATCGTTCCATTGATCCCTGAGGGTAGCCCTGCAAAATGTCACAAAACAAAATGCTCATCCACGGAACCAGAGTAGTGAATGTTGCATAAGTGCATATGATTGATAGCTTGCCTCGGGAAGAAATGCGGAAAAGAGATTATTCCAAACAGCGCGAGTATGGCCTCCTTCCCTGCACAGATTAACACACATTAAGGCTCCCACATTAGCTTGCCAAGAATGGAGAAATGCGGAAAGTTCTTGGACCTTCGTAGGCGGAAGTTTGAAGAGTCGTCGGAATCCTTCACGAGGATCGCAGTGCGGATGGGGACCGCACGCGATGTGCTGAATTCGTCGAACAAATGCGCCTCCGCCATCCTTGATCAGAATGTTCTCTCGTGCAGAGCAGAGGGGATGGCTACAGAAGGGGGGTTAGTCCCATATGGTTTGTCACGGGAAAGCTCCAGTAGGGTTACTTACTGACCCCTCTCGCGGACGCTGTGGCGAGGACGTGCTTGTCGTGGAGAGGGTGTCGCTCGGGCTGTGAGATTCGCATCTTTCAACGTAAGTATCCGTGAACTTGAGAACTGTAGACATGGAAATAGCTACGAAAAGTTAAGAGGTTCCTGAATAATCTGTAAATCTGATGCCACTTCCAGAGACATATGAAACAATCCCGAACGTATTGAATCGACTGGTATGAAACCTAAAAAGTCCTGCACTTGACCTAATTTTCTTGATCGAAGAATCAAACTATTGAGCTGCTCTCACCGCGGAAGATACAGTGCGTAAAGCGAACAAACAGACACGAGAAAGGTCTAAGAAATATCGGACAATCAATCACGAGAACGAATTCAGATTCACTTGACAGGTTGGGTGTGGGTTGCAATGGCGTGTTTGTCTGATCATTTTCTTTCTACATATTCTCGAATTTGCGAGTAGGATGAAGGAATTCACTTTAATCATTTCATTTTTGAAGCGATTGGTACTGAACCCAGAAAGTTATGCACTAGTCCTCATTTGGGTTTCAAGCTTATGAGCTGTTTCGACAATTGTCGTTACTGTTTTGACCGTAGAAGATAAATCGCAATCGTAATTGCAACAGTCTGACGATCGAAAACGAGAACGAATTTAGATTCATCTGACAGCTTGTGTTAGAACTGCAATGGCGGGTGTGTCTCTTGTCGTCCGACCATCTCGTTCCACACACTCTCAAATATGCGATCAGCTGTCGTTGAAATGGGGGAAGCCAGTTCGAGTACTCCAATTTGAAGCGATTGTTACGAGAACTAGATTTAGGGTTTAAAGTATCGATCTGTCCAAACAGGAAGGTAAATCACTATATTTGAACATAACATCGGTCAAGGAAACAAGAAAATTTTAAATCCATCTGTGTTAGGGTTGCATGACGTGTTTGTGACTTGGCAGCCGATTATTTCTTTCCACACTTTCTCGAATTCGCTAACAGCTGTTCTTGAAATGGAAGAATTTTCTGTGTTTACTCCATTTTTGAAGCCATTGTTACGAAGCTTAGGAAGTCACTTACTTCACCTAATTTTTCAATTGAGCTGTTCTGACCGTAAAGTATTAATTCAATCGCCATTGCAACAGTCGTGCCACACATCATCGAACAGTCAAACACGAGAACAAGTATAGATTCATCCGGTAGCTTCTGAATAAGGGTTGTAATGGCGGGTTTTCTGATCAATTCTTTTTACATATACTTGGATTTGCGAACAGAGTGGAAGAATTTACTTCACTCATTCCATTTCTGAAGCAATTGGTATGGATCCTAGACTAGACATAATTTGGGTTTCAAGCTTTTGAGCTGTTTTGACAGTTGTCGTTACTGGTGTGACCGTAGAAGATAAATCACAATCGTTATTGCAACAGTCTAACAATCAAACACGAGTATGAATTCAGATTCACCCGGTTGCTTGTGTGAGGATTGCAGTGGCGAGTATCTGTCTTGCCATCCGATCAGTTCCTTCCACACATTCTCGAACAGTTATCGTCGAAATGGAAAAAGTTACGCTGCTCACTCCAATATGAAGCGATTGTTACGAAAACTGAAATTTCATACACCTGATCTAAATTTGGGGTTATAGTGTTGATCTGTCGATGCTAGAATGTAGTTTACAAACATCACAATAGTATAGTATTGCAACAGAACATCAAACAAGGAAGGAAACACGAGAACGAGTTCAAATTCATCTGTAAGCGAGAACGAGTTCAAATTCATCTGTAAGCTTGTGTTAGGGTTGAGAACGAGTTCAAATTCATCTGTAAGCTTGTGTTAGGGTTGCAATGACGTGTTTGTCTCTTGCCACTCATTTCTATTCCACACATTCTTGAGTCTGCGGAGTAGAAGAAGCCACTTTGCCTACTCCATTTTTGAACCAATTGTTACAAAATCCAAACAGCTAGCCACTTGACCTAATTTTGACCGGTTGACCAGGTTTCAAGCAATGGAGCTGTTGTGACCAAGTGAGGAGATCATTTGTCAGATTTCTGAGTGGATGGTGAAGTTCTGCCCGGCTAGTTGCTGCTGTTGTCGGTAGCTCAGCTTCAGCGCTGGAGTTTCGTGACGTCCGGTGCCGGGCAATTTCTAGGGTCACCGGATCGAACTCGTGGGAGTGCTGTCGGTGTCATCAACTATAAGATCGTTAAGCTTGTTGCTGTGTATGCGGGCACGGGATCAGTTGCTTGGGAAGGGTACTTAGAGTGTCGAAGTAAATCGTGAATACGGGGATTCGGGCTCTGGCCGACTAGTGCTGTTAAGCTCGTCCTTGTTTGAGTCGCTTAGGATCAGAGGCCGTTTTATGCTTGTTCGAAGGGGACGGTGTTAGGAGTTGGAGGGTTCCTTGTCTACCTATAGTTCACTGGTAGTTCATGGTCTCCAGTGCATACTAGGTTTGGGATCACAGAGAGTAGTCTTATCATCACGATCTGTGAGAATCAGTGTCAGATCCAGAGCATTCGAAAGTTAGTGACAGGAATGCAGAGGCTCGTTGATCAATCTCAAAGGAAGACGAGCCTTGTAATACGTGGTGTGAAGCTCACTCTTTACTTGGAGATTCAGTGACCTTCAACGGCGGCAAATCGCTTCGAAGGTGTATGTGAACGATTCGGAGCTGTGATTTGACAAGAGGTATGGTTGAGTTTCATGCTTGAAAGACCCCTGTTTTGTCTTACACCGACCAGATCGTTTGTGTTATCTATCTTCTGAACAAGCACTTAGACTTCCCACTTTTCTTTTTACTTGGATGTGATGGGACCCTGGCTGGATGTCTTAAGGCTATTTATCGATCGCTAATCATCGAAACCCATAGTTTTAAACCCACAGTGTTAGTAGTATGTGGTCGAGGAAGATCCAGATGAGCATGGCTGAGAAGGTGATTGTTTGCTTTTTGTGCCGCAGGTGAAGTAGATCCCGAAGAGGAGAGGGTGATTATTGTAGGTTTGGAGTACTGATCGATGGGCGATTTGTGGGCAGCACATTTGGTTTTTGGGTTGGTCGGGGAATTGTGGTTGGTGCGCTTGGCTGTTGGCCTGTTCGTGCTTGTACTGGTGCTTTTGTGGCTCCTCCTCAAGGAGTGCTCGAAGAATGCCAATAAGTTAGAAAGAGAAGGTGCTGCGCTAAAACAGGAGCTACTGGTAGATTCGAGGGTTTTATTGATTGAGGAAGTGGTGGGGCCAAGTAATATTGTTCCCGAAGATTCGAGTGTTTTACTGATCGAGGAAGTGTCGGGGCCAAGTAATATTGTTCCTGAAGATTCGAGTGTAATACTGATCGAGGAAGTGCCGGGGCCAAGTAATATTGTTCCCGAAGATTCGAGTGTTTTACTGATCGAGAAAAGGCCGAGTAATATTGTTCCTTGTGATGTGTATTGGGAGCCTAAGCATAAGCATAATATTTTTTTGAGTCACAGCGGAGCGCAAAAGGACTTCACGAGACATTTATGTGAGCGCCTCAAAGATGTCTGTCATACACCATTTTTAGATGTGAATTCAGACAGTTTGAAGAAAGGTGAGAAGTGGTTCCCATCTTTGATGAGAGCTGCTGGAGAGTGCCGGCTTGCAATATTGGTGATATCAGATGAATTTTTTTCGAAGACAAAGTGGCCAATGATTGAACTCAATGAGTTCGCTAAAAATCCAAATGTGAGTATACTGCCATTATTCTTGAAGATGTCATTTAAGGATTTTGATGATGGTAGAAAGAACAAAAAGTGGTTGAAGAAGTGGGAGCAATGGGTAGAAGATGATCCAAGAATCAAGTTGGATGAATGGGAGAAAGCATTGTCTGAAATTAAAAAGTATGGTGCTATGAGCTATGAGAATGAGGGAGAGCCATCCTTCATCAAAAAAGTTGTGGAAGAAATATGCAAGTTGGTAAGACCGGAGGTTAAGTATGATGTGCCTTACAATGAATCATTTCGAGAGCTATGCAAGGTATGTGGTTGTGATTCTCACTTGTCACTTGTCGAGGATAGTGTATATCTTTAACTTCTCTTTCACCAAAGATAGAAGGTTATTTTGCAATGCACTTGATGTTGTTTTCACATGTATCAATAATATTGAATGGAAGATGATAATGGTTCGACATTTTCTATGTTTCTTGTGACAGCCAATATTATCGAACTTGGAAAAGCTAACACCGTCTCCAAGGTACAAAGTGTGTGTGATGGGTTTGCATGGAGTTGGAGGAATTGGGAAGACCACCATTTCAAAAGCCATTTGTAACGAGAAATATAAGGAGTATGGAGGAAAAGTATGTCACATCGAATTTGGCATTAAAAGTTATGAGGAGTTGCGAAAGGTAGTACTTATGGAATTGGCTCAAGTTGATGCTACAGTATTGAATACATACAACGGCAAGGTAAATGTAATTCATATTTTTTGACTTCGTAACTCAATAATATCTTGAAGACAAACATCAATCACAAGAGATGAGTTCTACAATTGGTTACAAACTAATTTTAGTGTAGAGGAATGTGTATTAAGATCCATTTGATGAAGTTAAATGGATGTTATATTTCATGATGAAAGTAAACTCTTGTCAAATTTGTCTCAAACTATAGTATATTGTAATGATTCATTTATATTAATGAATGTGTATGTGGCATGTAACAGCTTTTTGATCTTTTGAAGTCGCGAATGATGAAGCAAAAAATATTTCTTGTACTTGATAATGTTAAAAGCCTTGACGTTGAAGAGGTTATTGAATATTTAAAGGTTGTGGAGGTTACAATAGAGAGTACGATAGTTGTTACCTCACGAGCTCAATCACTTCTACTTCAAGATCTTTCTATGAGAAAATGTGATTGTTATCAAATGACAGAATTAGATGAGAATGGTGTCAATGATGTTTTCTTTTACTACCTTAGTGTGCCAAAGGGAATCAAGAAAGACATTATCAAACAGTATGTCAATGAATGCTGTTTTGAGGAGAAAAATATTGTGGTTCGCATGATGGAGAGAAATCCAAAAAGCATTATCTTCCGTTAGCACTCAAGGTCTTGGGAACGCAATTGCAAAGAAAATTGGGAAATGAAGAGATGGACTTGGAGAAGTTTTTGGAGGAATTTTTGGAAAAAGTGAAAACTGAGAAGTTCAACCTCGTAAGGGAAGGAAAACATCCTATATTTTCCGTTTTACGGCTTGGTTATGATGCTTTGTGTTACGAGGATCAACATATATTTTTGGACTTGGCAATCTTATGGACATCTCAATTGCGTCATGGACATTTTGATTCAAGAGACATGTGGAGTTGGATGTGTGGTATCCATCGGAAAAAAGAAGTTGATTTGAAAGAATCTGTAAGTTAATGTGATTTTAAGTGTTGTATATGTTGCAAGATACTTGTGATGAAGTGTAGCGTAAATGTTTAATATTGGGCTTGCTTTTAAAGCTACCCTTTTTTAAATATCTTGTGTGGGTACAAGTTTAAATTTTTGCAAGGGCTGAATGCAGAGAAGTATGTGAAAAGTTACGGCATGCGAGTATTAGAAGGTTTCAGTTGAATATAATGACATCCATGAGATATTGAACATTGGCAATGTAAACTATGCAAGTATTGATTGATTCAAACGAATGCTTCAGCATTTTAATCCAATATATATTTGGTAAAGATGAAAAGGCTTTCTAAGATTAAAATAGGAAAATGTTTTAACCAACTTGTAGCCACGATCTTAGGAATGCAGAAGAACTTAAGGTTCAATTTCTAATTTTCCGATGTATAAGAAGATAAGTAATTTTTTTTAATCTACGGTTAGGATGTATTCTTCAAAACAAGAATACATTGAATGTATTCTTGAAGGGATGAATGTATCAATAGTAGAAAAATAAACAGAGATATTTTAACTTTGAGATTGTACATTTATTTTGCCTTAGTAATGAATAGATTAAGTCTATTTTGATGTAACGAAGAAGGTCAGAATATTTAGTTTTATTGATTTTGCATTTAGGATATTTAGAGGCCAAGGATTAAACAATGTTGATAAGTTATGTGAATGAATATCTGAATTTAAATTTATGAAGGAAGTGAATTTATTAGGAATGACACGGTGGATTAGTCCAATTTTGAGTCATTTAATGAAATTGTAAATTTTTTGGAAAGTCTAATATTTCCAATGTTTGTGATGTAGGTTGATTCATGTATGCGGAACGGTCTTCTTGATTTAGATGGATTGAAGTATACAATTCATGATTTGTACATTGAATTTGCTAAGGCTGAAGCTCAAAACGGACAAATGGAAGAAAGGCGATTTTTAATTGATGAAGATGGATTCGATGTGCCTTTTGAACTACTCAAAAATCCATTCGGAAACTCTTGGCCATACTTGCAGAGGCTTATTATTATCAATAGCGAAGTCAATAGCCTCCAAAAAGGAAAATTGCATACTTGCTCGAATGTAGAAGTATTGTGCTTATTTAATTGTAAAAAGCTCATCAAATTTGATGTTCACAAATTAGAAAATCTGAGAAGCATGGACGTCTATGGATGTGGGAAGCTCGATTTCAATACATTCAAGTTTGAGAAGTTAGAGAATCTCATATTTATTTCCTTAACAAGCTCTCGTACCTCCATGAATCTAGGTGGCCTTGAAGCTCTAACAGCTTTGAAGAAACTGAATGTAGTCCACTGTCAAGATTTGATAGAGCTACCAAGGAGCTTGAGTGCATTGCAAGACTTGAAGGAAGTTGATGTGAAGTTTTGCTATCAATTGAAGAACTTAGATGGCATTAAAGACTTGAGTGCCTTGAAGAAGTTGAATATTGGTGGGTGCAGAAGTTTGGAAAAACTTCCCAATGATTTGAGTCACTTACAACAGTTACAGGACCTTAATGTTTCAGGTTGTTATAATTTGAAGAACTTAGATGGCATTAAAGACTTGAGTGCCTTGAAGAAGTTGAGAATTCGGTAGTGTACAAGTTTGGAGAATTTTCCAAGTGATTTGAAACGATTGCAACACTTGGAGGCCCTTGATGCTTCAGATTGTTCTAGTTTGAAGAACATAGATGGCATTAAAGACTTGAATGCTTTGAAGAAGTTGCATATTCGTTTGTGTAGAAGTTTGGAGAAACTTCCAAGTGATTTGAGTGCATTGCAACACTTGGAGGACCTTGATGCTTCCCGTTGTTATAATTTGAAGAACTTAGAGAGCATTGAAGACTTGAGTGCCTTGAAAAAGTTGAAAATTTGTAACTGCAGAAGTTTGAAGAAGCTTCCAAGTAATTTGAGTCTACTGCAACAGTTAGAAGACCTTGATGCTTTGGGCTGTTTTAATTTGAAGAATTTAGATGGCATCAAGAACTTGATTGCCTTGAAGAAGTTGAATATACGCTACAACACAAGTTTGGAGAAACTTTCAATTGATATGAGTCGACTGCAACTTATGGAGGACCTTGATGCTTGGGGTTGTTCTAAATTGAAGAACTTAGATGGCATTAACAACTTAATTGTCTTAAAGAAGTTGAATATTTCTGAGTGCAAAAGTTTGGAGGAACTTCCAAATGATTTTAGTCGACTACAATACTTGGAGGACCTGGATGTTTCGGGTTGTTCTAATTTAAAGATCATAGATGGTGTTAACAACTTGATTGCCTTGAAGAAGTTGAACTTTCGCTACTGCACAAGTTTGGAGAAACTTCCAAGTGATTTGAGCCGACTTGTATCCGTGGAGGATCTTGATGCTTTGCGTTGTTCTAATTTGAAGAACTTAGATGGCATTAACAACTTGATTGCCTTGTAGAAGTTGAATATTTCTGAGTGCACAAGTTTGGAGAAATTTCCAAGTGATTTGAGTCAACTGCAACACTTGGAGAACGTTGATGCTTTGGGTTGTTCTAATTTGAAGAACATAGATGGCGTTAAAAACTTGATTGCCTTGAAGAAGTTGAATATTTGTCATTGCATAAGTTTGGAGGAACTTCCAAGTGATTTGAGTCGACTGCAACATTTGCAAGACCTTGATGCTTCGGGTTGTTCCAATTTGAAGAACTTAGATGGCATTTACAAATTGATTGCCTTGAAGAAGTTGAATATTGCTAAGTGCACAAGTTTGGAGAAACTTTCAAGTGATTTGAGTCGACATCATCACTTGGAGGACCTTGATGCTTCGGGTTGTTCTAATTTGAAGAACATAGATGGCGTTAACAACTTGATTGCCTTGAAGAAGTTGAATATTCGCTACTGCACAAGTTTAGAGAAACTTCCAAGTAATTTGAGTGGACCTGAAAACTTGGAGGACCTTGATGCTTCAGATTGTTCTAGTTTGAAGAACATAGATGGCATTAAAGACTTGAATGCTTTGAAGAAGTTGCATTTTCGTTGTTGCGAAAGTTTGGAGAAACTTCCAAGTAATTTGAGTGCATTGCAACACTTGGAGGATCTCGATGCTTCATATTGTTCTAGTTTGAAGAACGTAGATGGCATTAAAGACTTGAGTGCCTTGAAGAAGTTGACTATTAATTGGAGCAGAAGTTTGGAGAAGCTTCCAAGTGATTTGAGTCGATTGCAACACTTGGAGGATCTTGATGCTCTAGGCTGTTCTGAATTGAAGAACTTAGATGGCATCAACAACTTAATTGCCTTGAAGAAGTTGAATATTCGCTACTGCACAAGTTTGGAGAAACTTCCAAGTGATTTGAGTCGACTGCAACACTTGGAGGACCTTGATGCGTTGGGTTGTTCTAACTTGAAGAACGTAGATGGCATGAAAGACTTGATTGCCTTGAAGAAGTGGAATTTTCGCTATTGCAGAAGTTTGGATAAACTTCCAAGTGATTTGGGTTGACTCCAACACTTGGAGGACCTTGATGCTTGGGGTTGTTCTGCTTTGAAGAACTTAGATGGCATCAAAAATGTGATTGCCGCGAAGAGGTTGGATATTTACAAACACAGACATTTCAAGAAACAATTAAGAGCATAAAGTCGATTCGAACAATTTGCGGATCCTTGATGCTTTCTATTGTTATGGTGTAAAGAGTATGGATGGCATTGAAGCTGTAAATTTGCTATTGCAAGAAATTGGACTAATTTCCAAGTGGTTTGAGTGGATTGCAACAAGTGGAGGATCGTTGATGTTGATTATCATTTTGGTTTGAAGAACGTGGATGAAATTCAAGACTTGATTGCCTTGAAGAAATCAAATATTTGCTATTGCCCAATGTCAAAAAACTACAATCTGATTTGGACTGATTGCAAAGATGAGTGGACCTTTATGATGCATGTTGTTTTATGGTGAAGAAGTTTGATGACATTAAAGACTTGTTTGCTTTGAAGAAATTGAATATTGATGACTCCTCAACCATATATAAGCTACCATGTGGTTTGAATTAAATGCAATAATTAGAGGATCTTGGTGCTTCATAATGTTTTTGTTTAAAGAGTTCAGGAGACATTATGGTTTTGATTTCCTTACAAGTTTGGAGGAACTACCAAATGCTTTAGGTCAATTGCAACAGTTAAAACACCTTAATGCTTCTTACTATTCCCCTTTGAAAAACTTAGATGGGATGAATGTCTTCATTGCCTTGCTGTAATAATATTGGTAAGTGCACAAGTTTGGAGAAACTACCAAGTAAATTGAGTTAATAGGAACCTGATAACCTCAAATCTCAAATTAAGTAGGAAAAATATAAAAAGAACAAGAAGCAGAAAAATAATATATTTTTGCTTACTTTGAGGAGGCATAATGTATACATAGACTTAGATATTCAAGTATCATATATATTAGCACAATAAATATACATTAATATGTCTTCTTCACTAACTACTTTACTATTTGAAGAAATTATGCAAAAGATATGAACTTATAAAAATAGCTTATCATTATAGTTTAGAGGACAATTGTAGAATAGTACAAAAGTTAAAAAAGTTAGATGTACAAGTGATAAGGGTAGAAATATAAGGTACTTAGGTATTAAAATTACATCCTAGGCCCATGAAAGACAATAAATAGTCTTTAGATTCGCAATACCACACTTCTTGTCAATAAAAATACAATTTCTTATACAACAAAGCTTTTACAACAACCAATTCATTTCTACTTCTACAACAAGGGGTCTACAACTTTGCAGTGATTTTCAATAGTATACAAAACTTCAAGATCCAATTTCACTAAACATCTCCTGCAACAATAAATGCACCTACAAAGATATCATCAATTTACACCATTGTGTAAACAATAAATGTATTTCTAATTTAGACTCAAAAATTTTTATTTTCTAAGAGAAAGAGGAAAAAATTGGACTTTTATAACTAAGGAGAATCTTAATACTTTCTAAAGTTCTAGGTTTAAGGACGAAGATAGCATTTGAGCTTTGATTGCCTTGAAGAAGTTGAATATCTCTTGGTTTATAAATTTGGAAAATCTTCTGAGTGATTTGGGTCGATTGCAACAATTAGAGGATCTTAATGCTAAGCGATGTATAGGTCTGAAGAGGTTTGATTAAACCCTTGATTGCCTTGAAGAAGTGAAATTTTTCTAGGAGTAGAAATTTGGAGAAATTTCCAAGTGATTGTGGTGAATTTAGATAATTTTTATGACCTTAATACTGTAATTTCTACCAGATTTTCCTTTTGCGGAAACGAAATCATTATTATTTTCACATTGGGATTTTATCACTATGTTTTTTGAATTTATTTTTTTTGGTTTTTATACCAAAAAATAAAATAAAATAAAGAGATAAGAAGCTTTAGAAGAAGATAAAGCTTCAAAAAATGCTGAAATTTAATCACATGTAATTTTCAAAGATTCGGGTTTTTATTGGTGGAAATTTTGATGGTTTTTGTTTTTTGAAATAATGAATTATTTGACTGCTGAAATGTGGTAGAGGCTATGGTATATTCAAATTGTTCATAATGAAAGGACATAGATGATATTGAATCCTTTATTGCATTGAAGAGGTTGAATATATTTCGGTTTAAAAGTTTAAACAAAATAGTAAGTAACTTGGGTAGATTAAAGCAATTGGAGTACCTTGATGTTTGAGGTAGTTATAAGTGAATGAGCTTTGAAGGCATAACTGCCTTTAGATCCCCATATAATTTCTCAAAAAAATCAATGAAAAAAATACGTCAAGTCATTGAATTGAGTGGAAAAAAATCACCAAGTGATTACAGTGACTTGACTTAAATTTAGGTTATGTTGTTAGGAGAGCTTAGATGGCATTGTAGTCTTGATCCTTTTGACGAGACTACACTCTTTCAGTTTTCGTAAATTTGGAAATAAGAAATTTGAGTATATAGAAGCAATTTGAAGATGTCATAGTTGTAGGTTAAAGAAAGGTAATTAGAAACCAGGTCAATCAAGCATATAAGATCAACAATTTTTGAAGAAGTTGCCAAAATTTGATGACTTCTAAGATGAAGTATTCTTGCTCTTATTTGTTATAAGTTATAAGTGTATGTTGTATACTTTATACATATTACACTGCATAACAAACATCTGATTATCATTATTTGACGGCTCATTTCGGAGTCATTTTCTTGAAATTAAAAATATTTTACCACCAAAATGACAATATTTCCTTTAACCCCGAACAAACTAAGAAAGCCGAGACAACTTTACGCTGATTTGGAGAGCTCGGATAAAGAGGTAGAAATAAATAAAAATTGCCTAAAATTTAAAATGAGTGTTTCATACAGCATAGTGTGTAAATTTTACAAGGTTTATTCCAGTTTTTGAATCTTAAAGTAAAATTTAATTTTCAGGCTCAAATAGCTGAGGAGAAAAATTGATTTTTTGAGATTTGTCTACAACCAAATTCCTCCTTGTATTTCCAATTGACCTAGGTTGAAACTTTAATAAAATTGATAAGGTGTGAGAGCTTAGAAACACTCTCTTATTATTATTTTTTGTTTGTCATTGCATTTATGTTAGATTCGGAAATTATGAACATACTTTAGGGTTGAATTAAATGAAATCTAGACTATTTAGGTTGTGGATGCAACCTTGGATGTTCGATGTGATTGTAATTGGATCATTGGTAGAGAATGTTGTATGAATTTTAAGCTTTAGGTTTAGGATGGACAGACTAAAGGAGGATGGATCTCCCTAGTGAATTTAAAGAATGAATGTTGAGGAAGGTCTAAACGAGAAAAAATCCCCCTTGTGAACTCAAAGTAGAAGGATGAATAACAATCCCTCGGATTGAAATAGGATAATTTGCCACTGATTCCAATATAGTTGTCATTTGGAATTCATGTTTGTCTTTACAATTTGAATTTTCTTGATTTGTTCCTTTAACATTGTAGTGGTGTTATGAAGGCGGCTGAGTTACGTTCATTCGTGGAGCTTCAAGTAGTTGGGGCTTCTTAATCTTACAGTTAGGGCAAGCCATCCTAGAGTTAAGCTCAGCCACCCCTGGCCACCTCTTGTATTGTTTAAAATAGCTTCTTTTCAACCTTTTGTCAAGCCCTCTCAATCTATGTTGATTTTTTCTCTCTTCCTCTTTAACTTGTAATGATTAGTTGTTGGAGAAGCAAGATTGTGATTCTATTTTATTTTGGGATCTTAGCAGTGTATGTTCAATTGGCTTAGCTTTCCAAAAAGCTATGGCACTTTCCAAACGAAGCTAGGACAAAGAAATGGAAATAAAAACAGTAGGGGTCACTTTTAGGGTGATCTGGCGGGACAACTTGAACTCAATCTTTCTTATATTTTTCATCTTCTTCTTGTCTCTTCTTCTCCTTTGTCCTCCTTTCTTGTAGTCTCCTCATCATACATCCCCTGTAACCAATTGTCTTCTTCATGGTGGTTTATTGGCTCACATGAGGGCATTCTTAAAATTTACAAGAGCACCCTTCCAGACTTATAAGAGCAAGTTGGAAAAAGATTTTTAGGTTTACATTTTTTCTTTCAAAACTTTTTAAAATTAGAATAATAGGAATTTTCAAAAAATAGTTTCTCCTAAAAATTCAAAACTTATAATGACACCTAATAATTGTTCATCTTGTCCTCAAGGCAAATGCAAATAATATAATGTATGTTTTACAAATCATTGTTTTCATACCTTCTTGTAAATATCATCTACAAAAGTTTGAAAACTATATTGAGTTTCTAAAATTCAATGGACATACTCAACTTAGTTACCTATATGAGTAATATGTTTGAAGTAACAATCATCAAGTCCCCCTTTGCACAATGATGGCAATTTATCTATTGCAAAGCCTCAAAAACTTTTACCCTAACTCTAAATATTATAATCTCACAATGGGAAACATCCAATAGTACTTCCAAATTGGCTTATGTACAAGCTCCTATAGGTAGAAGTGTAAAGAAGAGACTTTGATTTTGTCCGTACTCACAAAAGTGCATAAAAGTAGAAAATTGCAGTTTGACAATAAAAGCTTTTAATAACACATGGTTTATTAAGTGTTAATGTTAGGAATTTCTGAACATTGTAATAATCGTTTAGAAAATTGATATTTTGTACACACACACTTACTTACCATGACTACATGCTCTTGATCTCAATGACAAGTGAGTTTTAACCCCTAAATGTCCCCACTCTTGAAAAGCGACATATTGGATGAAGAGGAAAAACTTTGAAGAGCCATAACTTCTTCGTCAAAATTTCATTATTGACGATATTAATTGGGTTGAGTCCCAAACCACGTCTAGTTTGCGTGGTAAAAGTTTCAGATCCATACAACGAATATGGAAATAATGGCAAGCATTTTAGTGGACGCAGCATTTGTTTTTGGGATTCCAAAGATGGGGCATATTTTACCATTGCAAGCTAAGTATGTCAAGTTGAAAATAGTTTTGCTTGAATTATTTTACATATCTAAGACTTTAAGATGCATCCTAACAACTCTCTAGTTGAAAGCTCTTTTTGATCCAAAGAACTTTAGGATTGGATTTGCGATGATATTTCTACAATAAAAAAGTGAAAAAGTGGATGATTTTTGAAGAGCTAGATCTCTTTCATCCACCGTTAGATTTTGACTTTATTTTTTAAGATGGATTCCAAATATAGTCTATTTTTGGTGTTAGAAACCTTAACCTAATTGAAAATGTATTGAAGATAGGGCATGGATTTGAGTGCTTAGGGTCTAGTTTTGGACTATTTTTCCTTTGTAAAGTGGGATAACCTACCACTTTATAAAGTTTCATAATAAACAGATTCATACACAAACATTGGTAAGGCTTGTAATCACAGGAGGTGATCAACTTTTGTATCGAATTATAATATACATCATATTCAACAAAATTTGGACTCATTCACGAAATTTGGACTAAAATCACGTATAAATATTTTTTCTTGAAAAATATGGTTAATATCACAATTCAAGATTGAAGTTGGGAATATGATCACTTTTACATTCTTGAGGATTTTGTGAAATAATTCTACCAAAGTTGGTGTGTTACTTGTGGACTACTCAAAGTCTTGAAAAAGTTACATGTAGCACGTAACAATACAACATCCAACTAATGAGTCTTAACAGCTGGACTTAGCAATTACGGTAGTTACAACCCATAATGCAATTTCAGCAACCGAAATATAGAGCCATCACAAGGATGCTATTCCTTATCTGGTATTTGTATTACCCTAAGACGTGCTTATGAGAATACTTAACCTTCTAATCACAGTTCCCATTTACACACGAACATTCTTGGAATATTTCCATTTGAGTTCAAACTGTTCATATGAAACACAAGCATTTAATAAACATCAATTCCTGCCAAAATACCAGATCACACAATCAGTTGCGATTATGGACATGTCGGTCTTTGATTAAGGATGTGCGGAGCAGAGCTGTATTTTATGATTATGTTCGCTTCCGATATCGAATGAGTAGACTTCTCTTTTCAGAGTCAAGAACTGTTGAGTTATTTTTTGATATTGATATATGCTATAAAACATCTTTGACGATGGATCAAGCAGATAAGAAGGTACAACGTGCTTGAGGATGGAGTTAATGAGTCCAAGGTAGTTGCACTTGAGAGGTTCTCAGGAGAGAAGGGCGACAAGGTGTACCGTTGGTGGTTTGTGCAACTTAGGCTTGTATTTCAAGGGAAGCCACCCATGTACAATTTGGATTAGGATAAGATTGCGTTTGCTCTTTTGTACATGACGAGGTCGGCGTAAAATTGGGTTGTAGGCACTTGATGAATGACGCTCGAGAATTATGGTGCTTTTTGGAAAGGATTACCAATGTGTATGGGGATATCGATCGATGAAGTATAGTTGGAGACCTGCATCGCAAAAGTCTCGTCAAACAAGAGCAGTAACAACATACATCTTTAAGCGATACAACTCGTCGACTGGAATGAGTCTAGTCTTGTGGACGAACTTTTGATCCGGACTGAAAGACAAGATTCGTAACACCTATAGAGACTCGATCGTGCCTATTGCACGAATGGATAGCAATGGCGTCACGCATTGACAAATGTCTGTGGAGTCGGAAGCAGACTCGTCGTTCGCCAACGGAGATGATTATTCTAAGAAACTGACAGTACTAACTTTTGTATTTTCTAACCACTAAACTCCTGTTTGGTACCGATTAGAACTTGGAGCAATTTGTGGGTCTTGAGCTCTAGCGAGCCGCAGCAAGAATGGAATACTCACGTCAAGATCATCGCTAGGTTTGTGGGGAGAAGAGCTACATTCGTACAAAAGTGCCTGACGAACATCTCTTGCCTGCGTGTTTCCCACTGTAGTAGTCTCGGGACTGAATCCAGAATTTCAGTAATTTAGCACAATGCAAAGTGCCGCTGCTAAAATTTTGCTAGTCACACATGAGGTACTTGGAAAGAAAGACTAAATCATTCTTAGTGTGGGTGCATCTTGAATTGTACTTCCTCTGTCCCATTATATTTGTCCAGTACGTTCTCTCAAATCTATCTCTAGAGGGAGATTTATTTAAACCTACTGGACAATTATAATGGGACGGAGGGAGTATGAGTTAGGAGCTGGTAGTGGATTTTTGTGCTTTTAGTGTGGATTATTTCTCCAATCAATTTAGTGTGGTCTGATTGGATTGTTCAAATAGTGTAGGTGCATTTTAGATATGATGTGCTTAGGGCCGGTAGTGGATTAGCTGATAGCACATACATTAGTGTAGGTTCAGGGGTCGGATATTAGTATGGGCAACAGCAACATGTTTTTTGGAGGAGAAAACTTGGGTTTAGGCTGATAAAATTAGTTTGGGTTTATTTTAAAAAAGTAATTAGTGTACGGGGGGGGTTTGGAAAATATAATAGACAAGTTTGTATGGTTGTTATCATGGTTGTAGGTAAAACAAAAATAGTGTGGGTGGAAATAATAGTGCGGGTGGTATTTGGTGAAATTAGTGTGGCTTTCTAAGCTTTTGGAGGCTCAGGGGTCTGATATCAGTGTGGGTGAGAGAGATTGCGTTTTGGGGTGTTACACAATATGGGTAATTAGTGAAAATTTAGATTAATTAATTAGTGTAGTATTCATACGACAAATAGTATAGGCGTGGAATTGAACACTAAAGTTTCTTATAAGCTAAATACAGCTTTTTGTTGATTTAAGCACCTGAACAAAGAGTCAAATTTTAGCATGTTGGGCTACAAATTAATGTGAATGTAGTAATACATACAAGGTGTTTGTGATAAGACTTACAAAGCCAAATTCGAACTTTTAAGTAGTATAACAAATACTTTTATTTCACAAATAAGAAATGGGGTAGGAAGAGAAAAAAATTTACTTTATATTTTCTTGAAATCTTTTAAAAATAATTTTTATAAGAATATAGCTTTGAAGTGGCTTGAATTTAATTTTTAGGAGGTTCCACAAAAGCAAATTTCAAAGATACCATTTAATTTGTATTCATTTTTTCAAAGTTTGTCAAGGAATAATTAAACCAAGAGATTTGTCTAAAATTTTCAAACTTATTAAATACCTTCTCTTTGTTTAAATTTTCCAAGACCAGATATTTTTGATGTGATGCATATTTCACTATACCATTGTTTTTTACCTTTTCTATGGAAAATAATTTGCATAACAATTCAAAGAGCATATTGAGTCACTAAAAATTTCCAAGTGAAGATTTCCAACTTAGTTATCTACCTAGAGAAAATAAGAAAAAATTATTACTTTAATGCACTTCCAAGGGTGTGAACCAATCTTTTTTTATTTTTTGAACTTCCAGCCATAAGATCTTGTATATAAGCCAATCTGTAGTTATCGTTCCAGAATATGACAGTTAGATGTTTACCTTTTGTAGATAATTAAATTAGATATACTCATGCAAAATTTTTTAGAGTCATTATGCTTTCTAGACTTTCATGCAAATTATTTTCTAGTAGACGGTAGAAAAACTACAATAGGATTAATCATTTTGAAATGTTGAAATTTGTAAATGTTGAAATATGAGAATACGAGGACCTCAAAGTCCCGGGTGGTTAAATCCTAGACATCTCCCTCTCTTTATACTTAGCCATATTTAGGAATTAGTACATAGACTCAGAAGTCACCCATACCCGAGAGTTCACCCTTTGACAATAGTGATGGACGCACATCCACTGATGGAACCCACCAAGGTCATGCGCCACCCCACTACCTTCCTTTTTGCTGACTCGTCACTTTTGTGACTCGTC
The DNA here is from genome assembly GCA_037043015.1 of Bryum argenteum. Taxonomy (NCBI): domain Eukaryota; kingdom Viridiplantae; phylum Streptophyta; class Bryopsida; order Bryales; family Bryaceae; genus Bryum; species Bryum argenteum. The sequence continues at coordinate 9,926,844 of CM073323.1, read as the reverse complement.
ACTTTTGTGACTCGTCACTTTTGTGACTCGTCACTTTTGTGACTTGTCACTTCTACCTTTTTGCTCCTCGATATATAAACCCCCTCAATCCCATTAGGGATAACTTTTTCCCATTTCATATTGTCTTACTACCGAGTTTTATTTTCAAATTCTCTTTCTGTTTTCTTGGTTTTCCCTTCGATCCTAGTTCTACAACAGCCCATTAAAATAATAAATTAGAGAATAATTTATTCAACATGTTTCTAATTTATTAATTCATTAATTTTTTGTAGAAAAAAAATGAACGATAGGTAAGTAGATACCTTCATTAGTTTGTGACTTTAAAGTATTTTTTCATTATAAAAATCCAAAATCTCAAATCTTGACAAATTTTGAAAGAAATTAACCAAAAAAATTACAAAAATACTTTGAAGATTGCAATTTTTGGAGGCTACCCTTGTAAAATTGGAATTTAGCTTTGCAGATTTTACCACATATACCTCGTAAGTATTGCCAAACTTACACCAAAAGAACACACCAATAGAAATGGTTAGTTATAATTTAGTTTATATTAAAAAAGTGGTACCAAAACGTTGGTGGTAAAATATATGTATTTGAATAGAAATATTGTAGTAAAGTTTAGTTTATTCTAAAAAGGTACTACGAAAACGTTAATTGTAAAATTATGTTTTTGTTAATAATTACATAAATTTCTTGTGTTAGATTTTGGAGAGGATATAGGGTCTTGAGATACTGGCTTTGAACTATGCAAGTGTGTTATAGTACTGACAAAATTTTCAAAAGAAAGTTGGAGATACAAGTAGGAAAACAAAGGCCATTTCTTTTCGAGCATATCAAGAGAAGGTGTATCCATGTTTGAACTTTTTTGCTTTATGTTAAATTTTTATGTGAAATAATTGTTGTAAAACAACAATTTATATTTTAATATACATGATTCATATAAAATTGTGCAAAGAAGTTTGAGTTTGGCTTTCTGATTGTGTGAGACTATAATCCATAAAAGTGCACTAAGTAAAAGTTGTGTCGGAAAGTTGTGATTATATTTGGAACGTGGTAATAAATTGCAAGCCTCATCGCTCACATTGAATTAGAAAAACAAAATTGTGTTATACCTTGGTTGGATATCCAATTTGATTATAGAATTCGACAATTGGCATTTATATCAAGAAAGTAGTTGGAGTTTTTATCTTGCTAAAAGAAATTATACTTAAGCAAAGGAAGCAGATATAATTGAATTTTGAATCATTGCTTCTATATGTGAACATGATTACGTACCTGCAACTGATTTAGATTCTTCTTACAAAGAACTCCGACTATCTACTTTCCCCGGTTTCTTTCACCCTCTCCAAAAACTAAGTAAGTAGTAACGAGTTGCTCTTCATCCTCGTGTCGTTGTCAACTTTCATTGTCCAACACCTTTACTAGTACACTAGTTTAGATTTCATCACTTTGGTTGAAGTTTCAGCTGTAGTAGTCATTTACGTTGGCCTTCTACTACGGTGCCGTAGATGTGTACAAGGTTGGAGGGGAAACATTGACCTTGTGGAGCTTGTTCCTGAGCAAGAGAACGTTGCTTGCTGGTTGAGCTACTCGCGGGACCTATTTCTAACTATTACCCTAACTCTGCCGCAAATAATTGTTTAGAGTGCTTCTAAGGTTCTATTTCTTTTGTGTCACTTTTTGGAGTTTCTCTCTCATGTTTCTACTATCTTGCAAACATGAGGCATGTTTTTAATAATCCTCTCATGCTTTGAGTTTGTTGAGAAGTGCACAGTGAGTAGGTGCCTTTATATTTTTGTGATTTTCAAGTAAATTTGTTTATTAAGATCTAAAATTTCAATTTCTAACAAATTTTTAAAGACATTATTTCAAAAATTAATAAAAACTTTGAAGATTGTTTTTGTAATTTTTGGATCCTACCTTTGTAAAATTGGTACTTGGATTTGCAAATTATACGACATATACCTTGTAAGTATTACCACACTTACACCAAATTATAGCCCAAACTACTAAAATTTAGCCTAATATCTAGGCTGCTCAAAATTGCAAGAAATTGTTTTGAGTTGCAAGACAAGTTAGGTGTTACATATAGGATGAGCGATTTAGAGTATGGTAATTGTTGTGGGTCTAGGAGTACCAAAATAGTGTAGAAGGAAAAAAAACAAAACATGAAGGAGTGAACAAAATGATAATTAATATGGAAAGGGTCTGGTGTAATTAGCTTCGATTTCAACTTTAATAACAATTAGTTCGGTTTACGGGTTGGAAGTTAGTGTAGGCAACATGCTTTTTATCCTAACCCTAATTTTGCCTTATATGAGTCTATGCGTCGTTTTTGTGCATCTCTTTCGCTTAGTGCTCATCACAAATTGTGAGTCTCTTTCTCTTATTATTGTTCACAAAGTTTTCTGATTTTGTTTCATCTTGTACTTGTTGTGTGTTAGGGATGGTTAAGAAATCATAGGGTTTATTGATTAAGCAAGTGTTTGCGTGGTTGTGATTCTAGGTGTTAATAAGATGGGGAATTTAGGGTTAATTACTCATACTCTTATAGACATGTTATTTATAGCTTTAAGTCTGATTTTAAATGTATTTAGAATGAACATTTCAGGATGTTATTTTAGGTCCTACTTTAAATTAATTAAATTGATTTATATTCATAGTACATCCTATAAAAGTTCAAAACTGATGATTTTACTTGATCTAAGGTAAGTGGCTCATGATTTTCATAACTTCAAAAACCAATCACTCGGGGAAACGAAGCACGAGGTACCTTATAGCTGTTAAATTCGTAAGTTAATGTATTCATGGTGTACATTGTTAACATAAGTTAATGTATTCATGGTGTACATTATTGAGTGATTGGTTTTAAGTACACCTTTAGGTTCCACTTATAAAATCCATAGCTTATTTAAGATAAAATTCCAAACTATATAATTTTCAATAGTCCAATCTCCTACATAATTTGCACATCCTCCAAAGTTGTTTCCGGTCCCTTGGTCACTCTCCAATGAGCTTGCCAATCTAAGATGTCTATATCTATGCCTATATACTAAGATCAACTCACACCGTTAAAATAATTAAAGTTTTCACACCCTACATACAGGTCAGGTTTCGCATGAATATATTTTTTGAAAACAAGTGAAAACGACCCTTATTATGAGTGCATAGATTCCCTCAAATAGGCCCAACGACTTTCCATTGAGAGTCATTTCACTTCCCACAAATCTATTCTGGCGAGTGATATGGCGGCATTATAGAGGGAAAGTTATGGGCCCAAGCCAAAATATTGGAATGACTACCTACTTCCCCGCTTGAGCCCATTTGGGCAATTCAAGCACTCTCATTGGTGAGTGCCAAAGTTTGGAAATGAGCCCTTATATAAGTCACTTAAATCCATATGGAAAGCCCAACTCAAAGTAAAAGCTCCAATTTGGGCCTTCCAAGTAGGTCTGTGGACTTTGTATTATGAAGCCAATTTCACGACCCACTTTATAGATTAGTGCTTGAGTTAAGGCCCATTTCTACTTCAAATGGGCTCAATTAAATATGGACCCCCAAGGCCAAGCGGGCCGTAATATAGAGTGGCCCTGGGAAATGCATGCAAAGGCGAAGGCGATGAGGGGGAACAGTGAGTGAAGGAAAAATATCAGCAAAGGGAAGCTCCACATTCATCAAAATCAATGTTCTCATCGAAAGAGAACTAGTACTCTTCAACAACAACGGATGCTTGAAAGCAATGCAACTATGATGACAAATGGTTTTTGTGGAGACTTTAAGTTGACGAGCTGCTACCTTCGCAGAAACATCTGCAGCATTCTTCCGTAAAGCGAAGTGTTGAGTCAACGCAGCTCGTGTTGCTCCACCTGCAACCCCAGCTGCATTGACACTTTCCAATTTCAGAAGTAATCACCGAGCAACATACGAAATGCGGGAGGCGGAAGTAAGCTTACTAACTGATCTAGCCATGCTGCCGATGCACAGAATCGTCACAAAGGCGCCTGGAAATAGTGGCGATACGAGATCCATCAACATTCCTGCACAAGAAAGAAAATGTAATTTAAGCTGTAGGTAGCAACATCGTGCTTGAACGTGAGTAAGAGAAAGTGCAACTTACCAACGTCATTCAGTAGATCTGCTGCTAGACGCCATTGCTTGGCACTACTGTCTAAGTTGGATCCCTGCAAGTCCAACATCCACTTGCATCGTCAATAAGGAATGCCGGCAAACCGACATCAAGCCAGAGTGCAAATGCTTGGTTCTTCACGTACTTGATGTAGCGTGAGGAGAATACTCCCCAACATGCCAGTGAAGTCGCGCAAAAACCACTGCCATATTCAAGCATAAGATCCTCAGCACATCGTTCCATTGATCCCCGCTCAACGCGGAAGAAGACGAACTCCATGCCTCAAAATGTCGTAAATGAAGCATTCGTTTCACCTATTCTTTCATGTTTATGCCGACATAACACCACTGATTAAGAACTACAATCAACAATATTGCCTAAAAGACAACGGATATGTCATCCCAAAGAACTTTGAGGGCACTCATACAACAAAGTCCATGCATCAATGTACCTGGAAAGTGGCGCCTACTGCTGTAGCAGTTGTTTCTCCAACCCCAAGGCCGCCGAAGAGCACCTGTAATGCATAACCCTAGACCTCCTCAAGCTCATGTACTCCAAATCCAAACAAAACAATCACCCCAACACAAATAACATACTATAGTTAACTCCTTTTCTATATGATTCACGAAGAATCGCGATCTTACTTGCGTCGATAGCATGCTGCGGATGTATGTTGACAAGCCCTGTGAGTCAAAAAATGCGCACTTCATTAAGAATCCGCGAAAGCTCTTGAAATCAAATCACTTTGTCGACGAGAATGCGAACCTGTAATGTGTCCCATGTTTGAAAGGGGAGGTAATCTGGTGTGACACTGTGAGGATAGCCCTGCAAAATGTCACAAAATGCTCATCGACGGAACCAGAGTAGTGAATGTTGCATAAGTGCATATGATTGATAGCTTGCCTCGGGAAGAAATGCGGATAAGAGATTGTTCCAAACAGCCCGAATATGGCCTCCTTCCCTGCACAGATCAACACACATAAAGGCTCCCACATTAGCTTGCCAAGAATGGAGAAATGGGAGAAAGTTCTTGGACCTCCATAAGCGGAAGTTTGAAGAGTCATCGAAATCCTTCACGAGGATGGCAGTGCGGATGGGGACCGCACGCGATGTGCTGAATTCCTCGAACAAATGCGCCTTCGCAATCCTTGATCAGAATGTTCTCTCAAGCAGAGGGGATGGCTACAGAAGGGGGGTTAGTCCCATATGGGTTGTCAGGGGAAAGCTCCAGTAGGGTTACTTACTGACCCCTCCCTCTCACGTTGAGACGAGGACGTGCTTGTCGTGGAGAGGGTGTCGCGCGGGCTGTGAGATTCGCATCTTTCAACGTAAGTATCCGTCAACTTGTGCACTGTAGACATGATAATAGCTACGAAAAGTTAAGAGGTTTCTGAATAACCTGTAAGGCGGATGCCACTTCCAGAAACATATGAAACATCCCCGAACGTATTGAATCGATCGGTATGAAACTTAGAAAGTCTTGCACTTGACCTAATATTCTTGATCGAAGAATTAAACTATGTAGCTGCTTTAAGCGCGGAAGATACAGTGCCGTGAAGCGAACAAACAGACACGAGAAAGATCTAAGAAATATCAGACAATCAATTACGAGAACGAATTCGGATTCATCTGACAGGTTGGGTTTTGGGTTGCAATGGCGTGTTTGTCCGATGATTTCTTTCTACGTATTCTTGAATTTGCGAATAGAACGAAAGAATTCACTTTAATCATTCAATTTTTGAAGCGATTGGTACGGAACCCAGAAAGTTCTGCACTAGACCTGATCTGGGTTTCAAGCTTATGAGCTGTTTTGACAATTATCGTTATTGTTTTGACCGTCGAAGATAAATCACAATCGTTATTGCAACAGTCTAACAATCAAAAATGAGAACGAATTAAGATTCATCTGACAGCTTCTGTTAGAATTGCAATGGCGTGTTTGCCGTCCGATCATCTTTTTCCACACATTCTCAAATATGCGATGAGCTGTCGTTGAAATGGGAGAAGCCACTTCGAGTACTCCAATTTGAAGCGATTGTTACGAGAACTAGACTTAGGGTTTTAAGTATTGATCTGTCCAAACAGGAAGTTCAATCACTATATTACAACACAACATCGGTCGAGGAAACAAGAAAATTTTTAATCCATCTGTGTTAGGGTTGCTTGACGTGTTTGTGACTTGGCAGCCGATTATTTCTTTCCACACTTTCTCGAATTCGCTAACAGCTGTTCTTGAAATATAAGAATTGTCTGTGTTCACTCCATTTCTAAAGCCATTGTTACGAACCCTAGAAAGTCACTTGCTTCAGCAAATTTTTCAATTGAGCTGATCTGACCGTAAAATATCTATTAAATCACCATTGCATCAGTCTTGCCACATAACATCGAACAGTCAAACCCGAGAACGAATTTAGATTCATCCGGTAGCTTCTGAATAAGGGTTGTAATGGCGTGTTTGTCTGATCAATTCTTTTTACATATACTTGGATTTGCGAACAGAGTGGAAGATTTTACTTTACTCATTCCATTTCTGAAGCAATTGGTATGGAACCCAGACTAGACCTAATTTGGGTTTCAAGCTTTTGAGCTGTTTTGACAATTGTCGTTACTGTTTTGACCGTAGAAGATATATCACAATCGTCATTGCAACAGTCGAACAATTGAACACGAGAATGAATTTAGATTCACCCGGTTGCTTGTGTGAGGATTGCAGTGGCAAGTATCTCTCTTGCCATCCGATCAGTTCCTTCCACACATTCTTGAACAGTTATCGTCGAAATGGAAAAAGTTACGCTGCTCACTCCAATATGAAGCGATTGTTACGGAAACTGAAATTTCATACACCTGATCTAAATTTAGGGTTATAGTGTTGATCTGTCGATGCTAGAAGGTAAGTTACAAACATCACAATAGTGTAGTATTGCAACATCGAACAAGGAAACACGAGAACGAGTTCAAATTCATCTGTAAGTTTGTCTTAGGGTTACAATGACGTGTTTGTCACTTGCCACTCATTTCTATTCCACACACTCTCGAGTCTGCGAAATTGAAGAAGTCACTTTGCCCACTATATTTTTGAACCGATTGTTACAAAAATCAAATAGCCATCCACTTGACCTAATTTTGACCAGGTTGACCAGGTTTCAAGCAATGGACCTTTTTTGACCAAGTGAGGAGATCATTTGTTAGATTTTTGAGTGGATGGTGAAGTTCTGCCGGGGTAGTTGCTGCTGTTGTCGGTAGCTCAGCTTCGGCGCTGGAGTTTCGTAAGATCGTTAAGCTTGTTGCTGTGTATGCGGGCACGGGATCTGTTGCTTCGAAAGCGTACTTGGAGTGCTGGAGTAAATTCTGAGTACGGCGATTTGAGCTCTGGCCGTCTAGTGCTGTTAAGCTCGTGCTTGTTTGAGTCGCTTAGGATCAGCGCCCGTTTTATGCGTGGTTAAAGGGGCTGGTGTCAGGAGTTGGAGGGTTCCTTGTCTAGCTATTGTTCACTGGTAGTTCATGGTCTACAGTGCATATTAGGTTTGGAATCACAAAGAGTAGTCTTATCATCACTAGCTGTGAGAATCAGTGTCAGATCCAGAGCATTCGAAAGTTAGTGACAGAAATGCAGAGGCTCCTTGATCAATCACACAGGAATACGAGCGTTGAAATACGTAGTGTGAAGCTCACTCTTTACTTGGAGATTCAGTAGTGTGAAGCTCACTCTTTACTTGGAGATTCAGTAGTGTGAAGCTCACTCTTTACTTGGAGATTCAGTAGTGTGAAGCTCACTCTTTACTTGGAGATTCAGTAGTGTGAAGCTCACTCTTTACTTGGAGATTCAGTAGTGTGAAGCTCACTCTTTACTTGGAGATTCAGTAGTGTGAAGCTCACTCTTTACTTGGAGATTCAGTAGTGTGAAGCTCACTCTTTACTTGGAGATTCAGTAGTGTGAAGCTCACTCTTTACTTGGAGATTCAGTAGTGTGAAGCTCACTCTTTACTTGGAGAATCAGTGACCTTAAATGGTGGCAAATCGCTCCGAAGGTGTATGTGAACGACTCGGAGCTGTGATTAGACAAAGGTATGGTTGAGATTCATGCCTGAAAGACCCCTGGTTTGCACTGACCAGACCGTTTGCATGTAAACTATCTTCGTCCTTTTCAAGAGATTTCAAGTTTACATCGAGAAGCTTGGTTGTGCAGGTCTCATTCATTGAGTCTATCGCTTGGCTTGGGTCTCACTAAATCGAGGTAAGTGGATTTTGTTAAAGAAAAAGTAGTTACGGGTCAGGTTTCTGGGTGTTGGGGGGTTTTTAATCCTGTTTGTGAGATTGAAACGTGAATAAATAGTCTTCTGAACAAACACTTAAGGCTTCCCACTTTTTTTTCTACGTGGATGTGATGGGACCCTTGCTGGGTGTCTTAAGGCTATTTATCCCTCAGCGTTAAACCCATAGTGTAGAAGGTGGTCGTTAGTAGTATGTGGTCGAGGAAGATCTAGATGAGCATTGCTGAGAAGGTGATTGTTTGCTTATTGTGGCCCAGGTGAAGTAGATCCCGAGGAGGAGAGGGTTACTACTGGAGGTTTGGTTTCGACCTTACTCATGATGGGCGATTTGTGGGTAGCACATTTCGTTTTCGGTTTGATCGGAGAATTGTGGTTGGTGCGCTTGGCTTTTGGCCTGGTTGTGCTTGTACTGGTGCTTTTGTGGCTTCTCCTCAAGGACTGCTCAAAGAATGCCAACAAATTAGGAAGGAAAGGTGCGCAAAAACAAGAGCTTTTGGCAGATTCGAGTGTTTTACCGATCGAGCAAGTGCCGGGGCTGAGTAATATTGTTCCTGATGAACTGTATTGGGAGCCCAAGCATAAATTTTTTTTGAGCCATAGCGGAGTGCAAAAGGATTTCACGAGACATTTATGTGAGCGTCTCAAAGATGTCCGTCACACACCATTTTTAGATGTGAATTCAGACAGTTTGAAGAAAGGTGAGAAGTGGTTCCCTTCTTTGATGAGAGCTGCCCGAGAGTGCCGGCTTGCAGTATTGGTGATATCAGATGATTTTTTTTCAAAGACAAAGTGGCCAATGATTGAACTCAATGAATTCGCAAGGAATCCTAATGCGAACATAATGCCATTATTCTTGAAGATGTCATTCAAGGATTTTGATGACAATAGAAAGAACAAAAAGTGGTTGAAAAAGTGGGAGCAATGGGCAAAAGCTGATCCAAGAATCAAGTTGAACGAGTGGGAGAACGCATTGTGCGGAATCAAAAAGTATGGTGCTATGAGAATGAGGGAGAGCCATCCTTCATTAAAAAAGTTGTGGAAGAAATATGCAAGTTGGTAAGACCGGAGGCCAAGTATGATGTGCCTTACAATGAATCATTTCAAGAGCTATGCAAGGTGTGTGGTTGTGATTTTCACCTATCACTTGTTGAGTATGGTATATGGTTTCACCAAAGATAAAAGGTTACTTTGCAACACACTTAATGTTGTTTTCACATGTATCAATACTATTGAATGGAAGATGATAATGGTTTGACTTTTTTTATGTTTCGTGTGACAGCCAATATTATCGAATCTGGAAAAGCTAACACCATCTCTAGGGTCCAAAGTGTTCGTGATGGGTTTGTATGGAGTTGGAGGAATTGGGAAGACAACCATTTCAAAAGCCATTTGTAACGAAAAATATAAGGAGTATGGAGGAAAAGTATGTCACATTGAGTTTGGCATCAAAAGTTATGAGGAGTTGCGAAAGGTAGTACTTACGGATTTGGCTCAAGTTGATGCAACAATATTGAATACATACGTTGGCAAGGTAATTCCAATTCATCTTTTTTTGTGACATTGTAACTAAATTAGATCTTGAAGACAAACAACATTTGTGAGGGATGAGTTCTACAATTGGTTGCAAACTAGTTTTAGTGTAGTGTAATGTGTACTTAGTTACATCACATGAAGTTAAATGGAAATTATATTTCATTATGAAAGTGAGTTGTCAAATTGGTTTTGGATTATAGATTATTGTAATCATTCACTTATATTAATGAATGTGTATGTGTCATGTAACAGCTTTTTGATCTTCTAAAGGCACGATTGATGAATCAAAAAATATTTATTGTACTTGATAATGTGAGAAGCCTTGATGTTGAAGAAGTTATGGAGTATTTGAAGGTTTTGGCGGTGACAGTAGGGAGTACGTTAGTTGTTACCTCACGAGCTCAATCACTTCTACTTCAAGATCTTTCTATGAGAAAATGTGATTGTTATCAAATGTCAAAATTAGATGAAAATGGTGTGAGTGACGTTTTCTTTTACTACCTTAGCGTGCCAAAGGTAATCAACAACAACATCATCAAAAAGTATGTCAATGAATGTTGTTTTGAGGAGAAAAATAGTGTGGGTTCGTATGATGGAGAGAAATCCAAAAAGCATTATCTTCCGTTAGCACTGAAGGTCTTGGGAACGCAATTGCGAAGAAAATTGGGAAAAGAAGAGATGGACTTGGAGAAGTTTTTGGAGGAATTTTTGGAAAAAGTGAAAAGTGAGAAGTTCAACCTCATAAGGGAAGGAAAACATCCAATATTTTCTGTTTTACGGCTTGGTTATGATGCTTTGTGTTACGAGGATCAACATATATTTTTGGACTTGGCAATCTTATGGACATCTCAATTGCGACATGGACGGTTTGATTCTAGAGACATGTGGAGTTGGATGTGTGGTATCCATCGGAAAAAAGAAGTTGATATGAAAGAATCTGTAAGTTTATGTGAATTTAAGTGTAATAAATGATGCACGATACTTATGATGAAGTGTAGCATAAATGTTCAATATTGGGCTTGATTATAAAGCTACCCTTTTTTAAATATCTTGTGTGGGTACCAGTCTAAATTTTCACAGGGTCTCAATGCAGAGAAGTATGTGTAAAGTTATGGCATGCGAGTAGCAGAATGATTCAATTGAATATAAGGACATCTATGGGATATTGAACATTGGCAATGTCAACTATGCAAGAGTTGATAGATTCAAACGAATGCTTCAGCTTTTAACCCCCTAAATATTTGAGAAAGACGAAATGGCTTTTTGAGATTGTAATAGGAAACTGTTTTAGCCAACTTGTAGTTATAATCTTCCAAATGCAGAAGAAACTTCTAATTTCCGATGTATGTAAAAATTAGTAAACCTTTATAATATATGGCGAAGATGTATACTTCAAGTGCTAAATACATTGAATGTATCAATAAAAGAAAAATGAACAAAGATCAGTGAACTTTGAGATTGTACAATTATATCACCTAAGTAATGAATAGATTTAGTCTATTTTGACCTAATGTAGAAGATGACAATTTATACTCATATTGATTTTGCATCAAGGATATTTAGAGGCCAAGATGTAGCTTGAAGGATTAAACAAGGTTGATAAATTATGTGAATGAATATCTGAATTTAAATTTATGAAGGGATTCAGTGTATATGAATTGACATGGTGGGTTAGTCCAATTTTGAGTCACTTAATAGAACTGTAAACTTTATGAAAGCCTAATGTTCCTAATGTATGTGATGTAGGCTCGTTCATGTATGCGGAACGGTCTTCTTGATTTAGATGGATTGACGTATACAATTCATGATTTGTACATTGAATTTGCTAAGGCTGAAGCTCAAAAAGGACAAATGGCGGGAAGGCGATTTTTACTTGACGAAGATGGATTGGATGTGCCTTCAGAACTATTCAAGTATCCATTGGGATACTCTTGGCCATGCTTGGAGAGGCTTATTATTATCAATAGTGAAGTTAAGAGCTTTGAAAAAGCAAATTTGCATTTTTGCTTGAATGTAGAAGTATTGTGCTTATACAACTGTGAAAAGCTCATCAAACTCGACGTTCATAAATTAAAAAATCTGCGAAGCATGGAGATCCATAAATGTACTAATCTCGATTTCAGTACATTCAAGTTGGACAAGTTAAATAATCTCATGTTTCTATCATTAAATAGATCTAGTACATCCATAAATCTAGGTGGCCTTGAAGCTCTATCTGCTTTGAAGAAATTGAATGTAAATGATTGTCGAGATTTAATAGAGCTACCAAAGAGCCTGGGTGCATTGCAAGACTTAAAGGAAGTCAATGTGAAGCTTTGCAAACAAATCAAGAATTTAGGTGGTATTGGGGACTTGATTGGTTTGAAGAGGTTGCATATTTGCAATTGCTCAAATTTGGAGAAACTACCAAGTGATATGGGTCGAATGCAACACTTGGAAGACCTTGATGCTTCGGGTTGTTTTGCTTTAAAGCACTTAGATGGCATTAAAGACTTGATCGCCTTGAAGAAGTTGACTATTGCTGCGTGCACAAGTTTGGAGAAACTTCCAAGTGATTTGAGTCGACTGCAACGCTTGGAGGACCTTGATGCTTCATATTGTTCTGCTTTGAAGAACTTAGATGCCTTCAAAGACTTGATTGCCTTGAAGAAGTTGAATATTGTTGAGTGCACAAGTTTGGAGAATCTTCCAAGTGATTTGAGTCGACTGCAACACTTGCAAGACCTTGATGCTTCGGGTTGTTCTTATTTGAAGCACTTAGATGGCATGAAAGACTTGATTGCCTTGAAGAAGTTGAGAATTGAGGAGTGTTCGAGTTTGGAGAAACTCCCAAGTGATTTGAGTCGACTGCAACACTTGGAGGACCTTGATGCTTCGAGTTGTTCCAATTTGAAGAATTTAGATGGCATTGACAACTTGATGGCCTTGAAGAAGTTAAATTTACGTTACTGTAGAAGTTTGGAGAAACTTCCAAGTGATTTGAGTCGACTACAACACTTGGAGGACCTTATTGCTTGTCGTTGTTCTGGTTTGAAGAACTTAGATGGCATTAAAGACTTGATTGTCTTGAAGAAATTGACAATTTGGGGGTCTATAAGTTTGGAGAAACTTCCAAGTGATTTGAGTCGGCTACAACACTTGGAGGACCTTGATGCTTCATATTGTTCTGCTTTGAAGAACTTAGATGGCTTTAAAGACTTGATTGCCTTGAAGAAGTTGAATATCGCTGAGTGCACAAGTTTGAAGAAACTTCCAAGTGATTTGAGTCGACTGCAACACTTGCAAGACCTTGATGCTTCGGGTTGTATTTGAAGAACTTAGATGGCATTAAAGACTTAATCGCCTTGAAGAAGTTGAATATTGCGAAGTGTACAAGTTTGGAGAAACTTCCAAGTGAATTAAGTCGATTACAACACTTGGAGGACCTAGATGCTTCATATTGTTTGGCTTTGAAGAACTTAGATGGTCTTAAAGACTTGATTGCCTTGAAGAAGTTGATTATTGCTGAGTGCAGAAGTTTGGAGAAACTTCCAAGTGATTTGAGTCGACTACAACACTTGCAGGACCTTGATGCTTCGGGTTGTTCTTATTTGAAGAACTTTGATGGCATTAAAGACTTGATCGCCTTGAAGAAGTTGAATATTGATAAGTGTACGAGTTTGGAGAAACTTCCAAGTGATTTGACTCGACTACAATACTTGCAGGACCTTGATGCTTTATATTGTTTTAGTTTGAAAAACATAGGTGGCATTAAAGACTTGAGTGCCTTGAAGAAGTTAAGTATTGGTTGGTGCGAAAGTTTGGAGCAACTTCCAAGTGATTTGAGTCGACTGCAACTCTTGGAGGATCTTGATGCTTCGGGTTGTTCTGATTTGAAGAACTTAGATGGCATTAAAGACTTGATTGCTTTGAAGAAGTTGAGAATTCGGGAGTGTACGAGTTTGGAGAATCTTCCAAGTGATTTGAGTTGACTGCAACACTTGGAGGTTCTTGATACTTCGGGTTGTTCTGGTTTGAATAACTTAGTTGGCATTGACAACTTGATGGCCTTGAAGAAGTTAAATATACGTTAGTGCAAAAGTTTGGAGAATCTTCCAATTGATTTGAGTTGACTACAATACTTGGAGGACCTTGATGCTTCAGGCTGTTCTACATTGAAGAACTTAGATGGCATGAAAGACTTGATTGCCTTAAAGATTTTGAATATTTGGTCTTGTACAAGTTTGGAGAAACTTCCAAGTAATTTGAGTGGACTGCATCGATTGGAGTATCTGAATGCTTGGGGTTGTTCTACATTGAAGAACTTAGATGTCATTTAAGACTTGATTGCCTTCAAGAAGTTGAATATTGCTGAGTGTACAAGTTTGGAGAAACTTCCAAGTGATTTGAATCGATTGCAACACTTTGAGAACCTTTATACTTGGGGTTGTTCTGATTTGAAGAACTTAGATGGCATTAAAAACTTGATTGCTTTGAAGAAGTTGAGAATTTGGGAGTGTACGAGTTTGGAGAATCTTCCAAGTGATTTGAGTCGACTGCAACACTTGCAGGACCTTGATGCTTTGGGTTGTTCTGATTTGAAGCACTTAGATGGCATGAAAGACTTCATTGCTTTGAAGAAGTTGAATATTGCTAAGTGCACAAGTTTGAAGAAACTTCCAAGTGCTTCAAGTTGATTTGAAGAAATTGAAGATTGTTGATGCTTCATATTGTTAAGGCGTGAAGAGTATGGTTGGCAATGAAGTTGTAAATTTGCTATTGCAAGAAATTGGACGAATTACCAAGTGGTTTGAGTGGATTGCAACAAGTAGAGGATTGTTGATACTGTTCATCGTTTTGGTTTGAAGATCTTGGATGAAATTCAAGACTTGATCGCCTTGAAAAAATCAAATATTTGCTATTGCCCAATGTTAAAGAACTATGAAGTGATTTGGATTGATTGCAAAGATTGGAGGACCTTCATGATGCATGTTGTTTTAGGTGAAGAAGTTAGATTACATTAAAGACTTGATTGCCTTGAAGAAATTGAATATTGTTGACTCCTGAAGTATATGTAAGCTACCATGTGGTTTGAATTAAATGCTTTGAATTAAATGGTTTGAATTAGATGATCTTGGTGCTTCATAATTTTTTGTTTAAAGAGTTTAGGAGACATTATGGTTTTGATTTCCTTACAAGTTTGGAGGAACTACCAAATGCTTTAGGTCAACTGCAACAATTAAAACACCTTAATGCTTCTTACTATTCCCCTTTGAAAAACTTAGATGGGATCAATGTCTTGATTGCCTTGCTGCAATAACATTGGTAAGTGCACAAGTTTGGAGAAACTACAAAGTAAATTGAGTTAATAGGAACTTGATAACCTCAAATTTCAAATTAAGTAGGAAAAATATAAAAAGAACAAGAAGCAGTGAAATAATATATTTTTGCTTACTTTGAGGAGGCATAATATATACATATAGACTTAGATATTCAAGTATCATATATATTAGCACAATAAATATAAATTAATATGTCTTCTTCACTAAGTACTTTACTATTTAAAGAAATTATGCAAAAGATATGAACTTATAAAAATAGCTTATCATTATAGTTTAGAGGACAATTGTAGAATAGTACAAGAGTTGGAAAAGTTAGATGTACAAGTAATAAGGGTGGAAATATAAGGTACTTAGGTGTTAAAAATACATCCTAGGCCCATGAAAGACAATAAATAGTCTGCAGATTTGTAATACCACACATCTTATAGATAAAAATACAATTTCTTATACAACAAAGCTTTTACAACAACCAATTCATTTCTACTTCTACAACAAGGGGTCTACAACAACTTGCAGTAAATTTCAATAGTATACAAAACTTCAAGATCCAATTTCACTAGACATCTCGTGCAACAATAAATGCACCTACAAAGATATCATCAATTTACAACATTGTGCAAACAATAAATGTAAATCTAATTTAGACTCACAAAAGTTTAATTTCTAAGAGAAAGAGGAAAAAATTGGACTTTCATAACTATGAAGAATCTTAATACTTTCTAACGTTCTAGGTTTAAGAACGAAGGTAGCATTTGAGCCTTGATTGCCTTGAAGAAGTTGAATATCTCTTGGTTTAAAAATTTGGAAAATCTACTAAGTGATTTTGGTCAATTGCAACAATTAGAGGACCTTCATGCTAAGCAATGTGTAGATTTCAAGCTATCTGATCAAAGTTTTAATTGCCTTGAAGAAGTGAAGTTTTTCTAGGAATAAAAATTTGGAGAAATTACCAAGTGATTGTGGTGAATTTAAATAATTTTGATGACCTTAATAGTGTAATCTCTACCAGATTTTTCTTTTGCGGAAAAAAAATCATTATACTTTTCACGTTGGGATTTTATCACTATGTTTTATGTTCTATGTTTGTTTGTTTTTTTTTTTTTTTTTTTTTTTTTGGTTCTTATTCCAAAATAAATAAAAAATATAGAGATAAGAAGCTTTAGAAGAAGATAAAGCTTTTAAAAATGCCGAAATTTAATCGCATGTAATTTTCAGAGATTTGGGTTTTTATTGATGGAAATTTTGAAGATTTTTGTTTTTTGAAATAATGAATTATTTGACTGCTGAAATGTGGTAGAGGCTATGGTATATTCAAATTGTTCATAATGAAAGGACATAGATGATATTGAATCCTTTATTGCGTTGAAGAGTTTGAGTATATTTTGGTTTAGAAGTTTAAACAAAATAGTAAGTAACTTGGGTAGATTAAAGCAATTGGAGGACCTTGATGTTTGAGGTTGTTATAAGTGAATGAGCTTGGATGGCTTAGAAGGCATAACTGCCTTTAGATCTCCATATAATTTCTCAAAAAATCATTGAAAAAATTACGTCAAGTTACTGAAATGAGTGGAAAAAATTCACCAAGTGATTACAGTGACTTGACTTAAATTTATATTATGTTGGTAGGAGAATTTAGATGGCATTGTACTCTTGATTCCTTTGAAGAGACTATACTCTTTCGATTTTTGTAAATTTGGAAATAAAAACATTTGAGTATACAAAACAATTTGAGGACTTCATAGTTTTAGGTTAAAGAGAGGAAATTAGAAACCAGGTCAATCAAGCATATAAGATCAACAATTTTTGAAGAAGTTGCCAAAATTTGAGGACTTCTAAGATGAGGACTTCTAACTTGCTCTTATTTGTTATAAGTTATAAGTGTATGTTTTATACTTTATACATATTACACTTCATAACAAACATCTGATTATCATTATTTGACGGCTTATTTCGGAGTCTTCTTCTTGAAATTAAAAATATTTTACTACCAAAATAACGATATTCCTTTAACCCCGAACAAACTAAGAAAGTCGAGACAACTTTACGCTGATTTGGAGAGCTAAGATAAAGAGGTCGTAATTTTAAAAATAAAAATAATAAAATAAAAAATAAAATTGCCTGAAATTTAAAATGAGTGTTTCATACAACATAGTGTAAATTTTGCAAGGTTTATTCCAGTTTTTGAATTCTCACAGTAAATTTTAATTTTCAGGCTCAAATGGGTGAGGAAAAAATTTGGTTTATTGAATTAATTTTTCGAGATTTGTCCACAACAAAATTCCTCCTTGTATTTCCAATTGACCTAGGTTGAAACTTAAATATCCTTGATAAGGTGCGAGAGCTTAGAAACACTCTCTTATTAAATTTTTTTGTTTGTCATTGCATTTATGGTAGATTCAGAAATTATGAACACACTTTAGGGTTGAATTAAATGAAATCTAGACTATTTAGGTTGTGGATGCAACCTTGAATGTTCGATGTGATTGTTGTGGGAACATTGGTAAAGAATGTTGTATCAATTTCAAGGATTGTATTTAGAATGGAAAGACCAGAGGAGGAAGAAATCTCCCTAGTGAATGTAAAGAATGAATGAATAAAGGCTAGAGGATTAAAAATTACCCCTAGTGAATCCAAAGTAGAGGTAGGAATCAGTGTCCCTTCATATTCAAATAATATAATTTGCCATTGATTTCCACACAATTGCCATTTGGTGTTCATGTTTGTGTTTACAATTTATATTTTCTTAGTTTTGTTCATTTAACCTTGTGGTCGTACTTAGAGTTGCATACTTTCATAAAGGCAGCTGAGTTACATTTATTTGTGGAGCGCGTCCATTTGTAGAGCTTCAAGTAGTTAAGGCTTCTTAGCCTTAACCCCTAACTCTCCTTAAAACCCGAAACGGGTTTCGGAGGTTCCCGCAGGAAGAAAACTCAGCCAACTTTGACCATTATAATCTCACAAATGAGGAAGAATGAACGGTTCAAATTTGGTTTGTGAGATGAATGTCAAGTGAACTTTGAGATCTTACGGTTGAATCTTCCAAATAATGCTTGGATTGAGATTTTTTGAGCTGAATCTAAAGGAAGGTCAAATATTGTGACTTAGACCGTTTTGCAACAAGGAGAGTTAGGGGTTAAAGTTACGGCAAGCCGCCTTAGAGTTAGCTTGAGCTGCCCTTAGCCACCTCTTGTATTGTTTAAAAGATCTCGTTTTTAAGTTTTTTCAAGGCGCTCTCAATCTATGTTAATTTTGTCTCTCTTTCTCTTCTACTTGGAGAAAGAAGGCGGTGGGCCTCCTTGATCTTTTTTATCATTCTATAAGTACTCGTTTTTGGCTTCATGTGTTTGTTGGTGTTTAATTTCTTCTTACTCCATGGATATTCTTCCATTGTTTTTCCTAACGGTCTCTTAATTGTTGTCCAAGAAGAGTAAGATTTGACATGAAGGTAGAATTCTTGTAGGGCTTTCCAATAGTAGTAAGCATGTGCAATTCTAAGTTGTAGGGAGTGAGAAACACTCCCTCCAAGGTAGGGGCGTTATAAGGAAGTTTCCCGCCAGTAGTAGAAAAGTAGGTCACTGTCTTTCAGCAATCAGTCTTAGGGTTTTGATCCTATATTTGTAGAATTTAAGGGCGGATGCAAAATTGGCTTAGCTTTCCAAAAAGTTATGGCTCACCCCAAACCAAGCTAGGACAAAGAAATGAAAATAAAAAGAGTAGGGATCACTTTTCAGGGTGATTTGGCAAGGCAACTTCAACTCAATCTCTTCTTCTTTGTTTTCATCCTCTTCTTGTTTCTTCTTCTCCCTTGTCCCTCCTTTCTTGTAGTTTTCTCAACATACAACCCCTCGTGACCAATTGTCGCCTCCATGGTGCTTTTTTGGCTCACATAAAGGCATTTTTTAAATTTACAAGAGCACCCTTCTATATTTATAAGAGCAAGCTGGAAAAAATATTCTAAGTTTACATTTTTTCTTATAACTTTTTTCAAAAATAGAAATCTTTGAATTTTTGAAAAAATAGTTTCGCCTAAAATTTCAAAACTTATAGAGATACCTATATATTATTCATCTTGTCCTCGAGCCAAATGCAAATAACATACCTTATGTTTTACTAAATCATTGTTTTCATACCTT
Source organism: Bryum argenteum (assembly GCA_037043015.1). Lineage (NCBI taxonomy): Eukaryota > Viridiplantae > Streptophyta > Bryopsida > Bryales > Bryaceae > Bryum > Bryum argenteum. The sequence continues at coordinate 9,907,460 of CM073323.1, read as the reverse complement.
CTTGTAAATAATATTTACAAACGTTTGAAAATTGTAATGAGTCTCTAAAATTTAGGCATACCCAACTTAGTTACCTATATGAGAAATATTTTCAGAGTAACAACCATCAAGTCTCCCTTTGCACAATGAAGGCAATTTATTTTTGACAATGCCTCAAAAATCTTTTGTAACGTTGAATGTTATAATTTCACAATGGTAAACATCCAATAGTTGAAATTTGGAATAGTACTTCCAAATTGGCTTATGTACAAGACCCTATAGGTGGAAGTGTGAAGAAGATACTCTAATTTTGTTTGTACTCTCAGAAGTGCATAGAAGTAGAAAATCGCAATTTGAGAATCAAAGCTTTTTAACCCCTAAAGATCCAAGAGGACCAAATCGGGCTTTTGCTATTTTGGGCAACTTAGATGAATAGGTTAAAAGTAATATTTTTGCCTAAGTTTTTTAATGGGTGCTCCCTATACTGCAAAGTGTATGTGGTAACATTTACAAAGCCAAATTCCAATTATTGAGTCTTCTACACAATTCTTGGTTTGCGAACCGAACTGGGGCAGTTTAAATTTAGTATTTTTTTGAAATTTTTTTTTGGAAATATGTTCATGACCAAATCACTACTTAAGTTCCAAAGGGCCCCAAGTCAAAAAGTGTACCAGTTTTACAAGGGCAGCCTCCAAAAGTGTCAAAAATAATCTCAACAATGCCCAAAAAAACTTCGTAGACAAACTTTGGATGTTATAATCTCTCAAATGGTAAACATCCAACGGTCAATTTTTATATCAGATACTGAAAATTGGCTTAGGTACAAGATCTTACGGTTGGAAGTTAAGAAAAGAATAAAAAAATTGTTTCGCACCCCTTGAAGTGCATAGAGGTAGAGAATTGGAGTTTTGAGGTTTTAAGCTCCCAAAAACACCCAAGGATCTTTAGGGGTTAAAACACATGGTTTTTTAAGTGTTAAGGTTAGGGATTGCTGAACATTGTCGAAATCAATTAGTAACTTAACATATGTACACAAACACTTCCGTACCATCACAACATGCCCTTGATCTCAATGAGAAGTGAGATTTAACCCCTAAACGTCCCCATTGTTGGAAAATGACATTTTGGATGAGGAACAAAAACTTTTAAGAGCCATAACTTCTTCATCCAAGTTCCATTCCTGACGAAATTACTTGGGTTGAGTCCCAAACCAAGTCTACTTTGTTCGGTAGAAATTTCAAACCCATACAATGAACATTTAGATAATGGCAAGCATTTTAGTGAGGCAACTTTTGTTTTTGGGATTCCAAACATGGAACATGTTTTATCATTGCAAGCTAATTATGTAAGTTGAAAATAGTTTTTCATGAATGCTTCTATATAACTATGATCTTGAGATGCACACTAAAAACTCTCTAGTTGGAAGCCCTTTCTGATCCAAAGAACTTTAGTATTGGATTTGCAATGATGTTTCTACAATGAAAAAAGTGAAAAAGTAGATGATTTCTGAAGAGGGAGATCTCCTTAATGCACCTTTACATTTTAATTTATTTTTTGAGATGGATTCCAATCATAGTCTAGTTTTAGTGGTGGAAACCTTAACCTAATCGAAGATGTATTGAAGATAGGGCATGGATTTGAATGCTTAGGGTCTAGACTTCGACTATTTTTCCTTTGTAAATTTTTGATGCAATTTTACCATTGGAAGGCTACTATTTAAGTAAAGATATTTTTTTTATGTATAAATTTGGTAGAAAAGTGTTTTTGAGATGAAAATGAACAACTTTCTACTTTGTGATTTTATTATTGCAATTTTTTTGTTACTAGTATTTTCACTTCAAAGTGAAGATGATGGAATTTTGTAGCCTATTTTGCACACTATTACGTTATAATCTCGCAATCTATGAGGTCTCAGGAGTCAAGTTTTGGTCCACATGATCTACAGCAAGTCTGTTACAATTTGTACGCTTGAGATTTAAATTGCTTACTTTCCTTTTTATATATGGCACTTTTTTTGAGAATATGTTTTTGCCTAACCTTTGAGGTTAATAATGTTATTAATAAGTGGTTGGTATTTTTGGATTTTGTTTTTAATTGATTCTTGTGGAAACCTATCATTGCAATATGTAAATTCAATAAATTGAACGTCTTGAAGTACATATACTTTTTCATTGGTCACAATAGAACTAGCGTACTTGCGTAGTGAAACACTACTAAGTATCTTGATTGTATAACCATCGACTACAAACAAATCACCATCAGAAGATAGTTAATTTTCATTGACTACAATATATTAGCAATAAAACAAACAGAGGCACCACAAGTCTTGGCTTGGTGGTTAGGGCTCATGGCCCCCGTGAGGAGGTCATGGGTTCTATTCCCCATGCCGGCATGGTGCTCACCACCATAGTCCACCCAACTATGGTGGGGGTTCTTAGCCCTCGTTGTGTAGGTACCTGAAAGCTCTTTGGAATGATACCATGTGGGGTATCTTTAAGGCACTTGTCGCTAGCTAAGAACTAGCATACTCTTCACCCTAAGAGAGGTTAGTAGTCCAGCCATTGGTGTGATGACCTTTAAACATACATCCAAGGATAGGTCCAACGAGCACTCTATTGTCGCCTACCTCTAAATAGGTTGGAGTTTCTCTTCTTCTACTATGAAGAAGTGTGCAATTATAGGTGTACTTCTTGACTCCACCATAAGAGAAGCACTAATTGCAATGTACTTTTTAGTTTTTTTTTAAAAGTTTTCCCGTTTGTATCTTTAAAAGAATCCACCAAAAATTATTTAGTTTACGATAATGATGTAGTAGATGGTAATGGAAATGTCTTTTGTATTTTATTGTGTTGATGTGATAAAATTGAGTTGGTATTAAATGAATAGTTTTTCACATTTTAGTGACTAGACCTTAAATTCATTCTTCAAACATATTTCATCGCATTCAAGTAATGATAGGGCTTAGGTATCCCTAGAAGAAGAGGAGATTTAGGGATTTAATCTTGGGATTTATTTCATCACCTTTGAGTTTGATGTCGTAGCAGTTTGGGGTCTCTGATTTCATTTTGAAATTAAGTTGAAATATATAAAAATTGGTTTGGTGAATTTTAGAACCCAATGGGCCAACTAGAGAGCTCCTAGCCCCCTAGAAGCCAAAATTATCAAAAAAGAAAACCAAAAAGGTCGTGAGATAGTCAAGGGCCAAAGTTCTACCGTCGCCCCACTCTCCTACGCTGGTGCGGGCGCTCAAGCTCGCCGCGCTCTCCTCCATCGTTGTGGGGACTTCGACTTGCAATGCGCTCCTTGGCGATTGCCGGAGGTCTTTAAAGTTGATCACTTGGGACGCAATCAATCAGAAAATTGACTTTTCTATGGTTCTGCTATCCATTGTAAAATTCCTGTTGCGGTTGTAAGTATTGTATTCCATGTAAGATTTAACCCCTAAATTTCCTTGTTGCAAAACGGTCTAAGTCACAAAATTTGACCTTCCTTTAGATTAAGCTCAAAAAATCTCAATCCAAGCATTATTTAAAAGTTTCAACCGTAAGATCTCAAAGTTCACTTGACATTTTTCTCACATACCAAATTCAAACCATTCATTCTTCCTCATTTGTGAGATTATAATGGTCAAAGTTGGCTGAGTTTTTCTCCTGCGGGAACTTCCAAAACCGTTTCGGGTTTTAAGGAGAGTTAGGGGTTAAGTAAGTGGGTTTGAATTGTAATGTTGACTAGTGTGAAGTTTCAAGAACAACGGCAACTCGAATGGCTAGTGTAGACACAAGCAAGCAATTCCACACACATCATCAACAAGTCACGAAATTTTTTATTTAGAGATTTTAGTGAGGAGCTTCTTCAATTCTGTCGATAGCATGAAGTAGATTGTTTACACTCCATCTCGTTTTTTATTAGGATTTTGTATCTACAATTACAATTCAACAGTTGTTGATTTTGAGATTTAAGCCCCTAATGCAACTATCTAGAATCCTTTTAAACACCCTAATCATTGAGGAAAGGGTAAATAATTGAGCTTAATATTCTAGAGGGTGCTACAATGGAAAGTAAATGGAAGCATAGACCAAGTGGAATTATCATTTTTGGATCCTTCCAATATTCCATGAATTTTTCAAGATAAGATTATAAGTGTTTCCAAAATGGTGTCCTAAAATGACACCCTACAATGTTCACCCTGTAAAGTTCACTACACATTTACCAATATGGGCTATGGTGCAATCAATTGAAGATTGTTCGACTTTACTTGATTAGAGTAGTTGATCAACACAAACAATTTAGCATTTTCCTGACTAAGAAATAAGTTGGCTTCTCTCAATATGGTATGCAAAGAAAATAAATTTGCAAATTCACCTTTTTTATAATTTCGTGGAACAATTAGAAGAGTATTTTTAGAGGATATGCAAGCTTTGAGATAGGGAGAGAGGACTCATGAAAGTTGATGTCATAGAGTCCAAGAACTAATATTTCAAGTTCCTTATTACTCTATTTACATTTACTTTATTTTACTTACTTTTCTTTTGTTGTGCTTTCATTTGCTTTGATTTGATGTCATTTGAGTGCTTTGGTCAATTTCAGAAACAATTTGAGTGACCTTACGTAAATTCAAGTGTGCTTTGGTCAATTTCAACGCAGGAGATTGCTCTACTTCTGATTACCGTAACTCCCCACTTGAACACAATAACATAATTAATCGCATCAATGAGTCAACATCGAATCAATCTTGTCACAACAGGTTCCAGGTGGTTGAAACTTATACACACTAAAGCTTTTATTTATTAGTTTCACCATTTATCAATATTGAGAATTTAAGCACATTGCTCGTCTTACTTTGGCTACCGCACTATCCTATCATTTACCGAATCAATCTATAACCTCGACACTCGTCTTTCAATCAATGTTCTAAAAATGGACACTGTATCACGTGTGGCGAAAGCTCAAACCCGAAGACGAGGCTTCCAATCTCGTAAATAATGGATGGGAAGGCGACACAAGAAATCTCTATGCTTGTGACTTTGCTTCAATTTCAATACTACGACAAAATCTTCTATGCATTGAAACCATGGACAACACGGTAATTCGCTTCCACATGATCTCCACTGAAGTAGTTGAATCACCTAAGATCACTCAATATGCAGCTTATGGTAAAGGCGAACAAACCCGATACAGGCGATACAATTGTGGCTGAGAAACTGCACGCACTAGTTCTGCCGATTTGGAAATGTAGTTGCTCTGGATATGTAAATGCAAACTGAATGTGTCCATACAATAATGATTACAAAGACCGTAAACACTGCTGGAAAAACATTCAGAAACGAGCATTCAACATTCCAAGGTTTTCAAAGTGCACACCTAGCTTTGATACTTTCGCCTTTGGGCAGGTAGTTGAGACCCAAGCAGGCTCCCTGATTGGAAAACCAGTTTTTACTTTTCGCCGTAAATGAAAGTCAGCGGATCTTGAACTTTTCCTCTGCATGAAATCATAAAATCACCTTCAAGGTTGTATGCAAAAAAGGCTACTCAAGGGCTACTCATTTGTACCAGGTAATCATTATTTTCTGCAGAGTAGAACCTGAAGATAAGATTCCAATGATACCGCAACAGCATTAAATAAACAACAATGTCAAATCACTGAATGACATCACATTGAGGTAGGACATGCAGGTGATAGAAGTAGAACGTCATCTTCCCTTTCCAGAACCTCGTACGAACACGCTTAGAGAAACAAATTCGCAAACACATGCAATGGACAATGCATACTCCGGCCTTCGACTTTCTCAGAAGGAATATACTAGACAAAGTTGATCCAAAACATCGCCCAAGCATTTCCCATCATAAATGGTCACATACAGCAATGATCATTAAACGTCAGTGCCGATGTCATCATTGTAATAGACGGTGATCTCAGTTGTCACTCTTGTTACCGCTCTGGGCATCTCAGAACGTCGGACGTTTACCAGAATTGTTTAGAGATAGAAAAGGTCTTTGAGTATTTTGCCCTAAACCTAGAAGACTCGTAATCAACGCTAACATCACAATTTTTTAACCATTTTCACCAAAAGTTTCTCATTCAGATTGGCCAATCCACATCTGCCACACCCTTGTCAGGCTCTGGCACTTCAGCAGACAAGCAGGAAAAAAAATAAGAAACCGGCTAGAATTCAACTGTCCTCTACTAGCAGCTTCCTGGACTCCGCCACACTACACTTTGTTACACCAACAAAACACTTCGTCTCCACAAACCCACGCAGCTCTTCTCGTTACTGCACACTCCTGCACCAACTGCTGCCTCGTCCCGGCTTCGCTTACTTGCCTCCCAGAGTTGGGAACTGAGCCTGGTCTTCGATCTTCGGTGCAGATGCACCTCCGCCGCTGCCACCACGCCCGCCGAACCTTCCACCGCCGAAAGCGCCACGGCTGGACTCGCGATCTCCGCGACCACCACCCTCACGACGATCGCCTCCCTCGCGCCTGTCTCCGCGACCACCCCGACCGCCTCGTCCGCGGTTCGATGGAGGACCGTAGTACTTCTCGCCTTCCGCTGGCTTCAGAAACTCGTTGATGCTCACAGGCTGCAATCAACACCAACCATTCAAAAATGTCACAACCCACCACCACGAGATACTCCATTACTCTAACGGAGACAGAAGTCCATCAACCCCCTAAACAATGCAGTGTACATCGCATCTCACCTTGCGCGACTTCTCCTCTTTCTCAGCCGCCTCCCTCTTCGTCTTCTCCTTGTCCTGACCCTGCATACACCACAAACACATGTTCACATCCGTCTCATGCTTTGGTTGCCACAAAGCAGACTTCCCCCCACAATAATCGCCCTCCCATCACAAGATTTCACTTACCAGCTTGATGAAGATGTCCTCCTCTCGCCTCTTGTTGTCCACCAGCTGCATCTTCTCGAATGCCTTATCCGCTTCCACCTTCCTCTCTGATGCCTTGGCAGCTTCCAGGGTCTTGCGCTTCTCCTCCAATACCTTCTCGTACTCGTCCAGGGTCATCTCCTGCAACCATCCACAATGCACACCTTCTGTCAATCCCTCACTCCTTCATGATCACCTCGTCATGTATATACCCACGAACCCAGATGGGCTACAATGACTCACATTGTCCTCTTCCTCTTCCTTCTTCTCGACTGCGCCTTCCTCCGCCACGGCATCCGCGGGAGTCTCCGTCTCGGGCTTCTTCTCGTCAACTGCTCCGTCCACGGCGGGCTTCTCCTCTTCCTTCACACCCTCCACAGTTTCCCTGCAAACACAAACCTCGTATCAGCACTCCCGACATTCTCTTAACCAACTCCTCGATAAGGCACGCCAAATTCTCATAGCATTAGCACTGAACTCCACAGTCGTCCCCTCCCCCGGAAGCTTACTGGATGAGTGCAGGGTCGACGTCCGTTCCCCAGTTACCGCGGCCAGAACCAGCTCTCTTTTCGGTCTCATGTCTGTAAAGACGCTCGACACAACAAAACCCAATTCAAATACTGTCCATACCCAGCTCTCGTCTCAACCCTGCTGCACCTCGTGCATTCATCACACAAAAAACAATGCAGCAAACTACTACCATTACTATCAACACCATCATCAAGGTATCAAACAACCTCTCACATGCAACCTAGTTTCGCAATCCCCTAGCATATTCCGACAACCCAGTATGGCACCATTGCTCACCCTCTAGGGTTCCCGCTGTGACGATCAAACTCCCTCCTGCGAGGACGCTCCTCACCGTCACCGTATCCTCCGCGACCTCCACGGCCACCTCTGCGACCACCCTCGTACGACCGTCCCTCGCCGTTCTCGGAGCGCACAGGCCTCTCGCCATACGACCCGCGTCCGCCGGTGAACCCCTCGCCGCCGACATTGCGCTCGTTGTTGTAGCTGCCGCGTTCTCTATAACCTCCTCCCTCACGGGGGCCACCACCTTCCCGACCGCCACGTCCTCCACGACCACCACCACGTCCTCCACGACCGCCCTCAAACTGAACCCTCTGCTCCTTCACTGATCAATCAGAAACCTCACAGTCAGAAAAACAAACACACTCGCATTAACACGAATTACTCTCACATGCAAGCGGAAAAAACTCTCACGCACCAGCCTCGCCAGGAGGAGTGGGCTTTGAGGGCAGCTTGGCGGCAGCAGCGGGCTTCTTCGCGGCGGCGGCAGCCGGTTTAGGCTCCGCGGGGGCGACAGAGTTGGCGCGCACCACCACCTGCGCGGGGTCCTCGTTCTCGTCATCTCCAAGCAAGTCGAAGAAATTCTTGGTCGCCATGGCTGGTGGCCTGGGATTCCTTACCCGCGCTCCGTCGAAACGTTTCTTCCAGACACCAAAATCCCCTCAGGAGTAGGTCGTCACCCGGGTAGCTCACATCACCATTGCGGCAGCGGCGTTGCTCGTGGAACTCCAATCCAAGAATGCAAGCTCACTCCCATGAAAGACAAAAGAATTCGGATAGCAGCGAAGGTGGGTTTGCGAGCGATGGAGCAATGGGGCAATAGGTTGAGTGAGTGTAGAATGGGAAAGAGCGAGCAGGCAAGAGCAGGGAGGCACCAAGCCCTTGCCACCCCCTCCCTCCCCTCCTAACCTTTTAGGGTTTGCAGCTAATTCCTAGCCTTGCCACGTCGGATCGCCTCTGCTGCCTGTGCCGCGTCATGCCCTAGAATCCCTTGCCGAACCTATCCCGAGCCTCGTGACTCCCATGCCCCGCCCATCCTCCCCATTTCATGTCATATCTCAATGAATTTTGATAAGTCGGTGCCTCTAATGCATTCCATTGTTACGCATTCATCATATTTTTGTAATTTTTTCATTCAAAAAATATTATTATTATTTTTAATTTTTTAAAAAAATTAAAAAAATTTGTAATATAGACAACATTTCAAGCAAGTGGAAATATTGAATGCATGAAACATTTCATTTGATACCTTATTCAAGTCTTATGAAGTAGTTCAAAGCTCTTCTTGGTTTTTTTTTTTTTTTTTTTTTTTTTTTTTTTGGGGTGGCAAGTTATAGGTTATCATATCCGTGAATATTGTAAAATGGGAGGTTTGAAGTTCTTGAGTTTGTTCATCGTTTGAAATATATATTTTAAAGTTATTGGTGCAAATCACGATATTAAAAGATATAATGGTGTGGAAGTTCAAAGTTAGATCTTAAAGGGAGGCAATTTTATTTGAATGAAGTAATGTTATACATTTGAAGTTTTATATTATTCAAAAAAAATTGGACAAGCATATGTGGTCTTCTTGTACTTTAGATTGACCGCATCATGTAGAATTTGGCATGTGCGATTTAATTAACCTTCAAAGGCTCTTTTGGACGATGCTAGGCAACCCTAAGGAATAAGCAAGTGAATCTTTGCAAGGAGCAGTAGAAAAGACCGAGGTGAGTAGGGAGCCTAGCAGAACCAAGAGTGAAACAATATGGATTGACAATTCAATTGATTGAGCAACAACAAGGGAGAAGACCAAGCCTTTGAATCCCTTGTTTTGAGAATTTCAACATCCTTGTATACCAAGGGATTATGTTGTCAATTGCATTGGAAGGAGAACAAACTCTTGACCAATTCAAAGTTCAATTGCAGAACATTATGAGTTATTTAACAGAATAATTTGGACCTTGAACTTTGGAAACAAACCCCTCGGTTTCCTAAGGACCTTTAGAGGTTAAAGTTCAAGTTTCAATGAGCCACAATCAAGTGCCTTTTAATGTACCTCAAAATTCATACAGAGGATAAAGATTGTCCAACTTTTTAGACACATCATCAAGTAAGGCTTGTATCCTTGTATGGGGTTATATAACAATTCCTTTACCAATAAACGTTCAATTCCAAACACAAATTTCTAAAAAAGTAAAGTTGTAAAATCAAGTCTTTACTATGATACTAGTGCATAGATTTGATACTTTAAATAAAATTAGGAATTTACTACGGAACTATCAGTTTGGTATATATGTAAAATCTCATCTCAAATGTGATGCTAATATATACTTTTCATGACCCAAATATTGACAAATAACATATAAAAACTACATCTCAAAATCGGACAATACATCATTTATGCACATTACAAAAGATCAAATCTATAGTGTGATGCTACTATTGACATTAATGATATAAGAGACTACAATTTAAATCTATCATTCTTTCACGTGTAAAAGATGTGATTCATAGTGTAATGTTAGTAGAAAGCCTCAAGTGCTAAATAGTGTTAACCATGATTAAGGTATGACCAAAAACTGCAATTGAAAATGGCCAATTTTGGCACAATATGTAAGTTTTGCCCCTGTAAGTTGAGGATGAGATAAATCTAGCAGTAGCAACAAAAAACAACTTGTTTTAGCACATCATGTAAGATCCAGCCTTTGATGTGATGATTATATATGCTTTTTGTAATTCTAGCATTGTCATCTTGAAACCAAGTCAAACTAAAAAATACCACTAACCAACCAACTAAGACATAATATGCAAGATTCCTCTTGGGAGTTAATGATAATGTAAGACTAAAAATGACAATCTAATATAGCTTGTTTTAGAAGCTCAAGTAAGTTTCGGCCAGTGATGTGTTGTTGGTATGAACTTTTGATTATCTTAGCGTTGTCAACCTTGAGACCAATTGAAAAAAAGTCTATCACTGAAAACAAGCAGTTGTGACCTCAATGTCATTCAAGTACATGCTTTTTATTACAGTTCACAACAACCGGTTGTGACCTCGATGTGATCCAAGTATATGCTTTTGATTACAATTCACAACAACTGATTGTCATCTCGATGTGATTCAAGTATATGCTTTTCATCACCATTCAAAAGAACTTGCTGACACCCAATTCTGATGCAAGTATATGCTTTTGATTACAATTATCATCAACGAGCTAGAACCAGACGTGTTGCGAATATATGCTTTTGATTACTATTCACAATGCCCAGATCTGACACAAACATGACGCAACTATATGCTTTTGATTACAATTCTCATCAACCAGCTGGGACCCAAACGAGTTGCCAATATATGATTTTGATTACAATTCACAACAACTAGTTGTGACTCAATCGTGATGCAAGTAGATGCTCTTGATTACAATTCACATTCACCAACTGGAATCCAACGTGTTGCCAATATATGCTTTTGGTTACAATTCACATTCACCAACTGGAATCCAACGTGTTGCCAATATATGCTTTTGGTTACAATTTACAACAACCAATTGTGACCCAATTGTGATGCAAGTAGATGCTTTTGATTACAATTCACATTCACCAACTGTGACCCAATCGTGATGCAAGTAGATGCTTTTGATCACAATTCACATTCACCAGCTGTGACCCAATCGTGATGCAAGTAGATGCTTTTTATTACAATTCACATTCACCAGTTGGAACTCAAACTTGTTACCAATATATGATTTTGATTACAGTTTACAACAACCAGCTGTCACACGAACTTGATGCAAGTATATGCTTTAGGTGATCTTAGGATTGTCAACATTGAGATGACCTGGAACAAAAAACAGTTATTCAAAACGATCAGGTTTGACCCATATGTAATGCTAATGTATGCTTATAATCATTCCAAGATTGAGTATCGTGCAACCAATTAAAGTAAGAAACTACCATTGAATTTTTTTGGTTACAAAGACATCTTCATCTTTAATCTTCATGAATAACGATACTATTGCTAATATGATTACATGTATAAGAAATGCAAACTTGAAAAAAACAAAAACAGTTCAAGTACCAGCAACTAATATTACTCAAAATATTGGCAGAAGAAGAAGAAGAAGAAAGCACTTCCATCAGATGCAAGAGCTGCTCTTGCTAGTGGAGCTCTGGTGCTTCCTTACAGCAACCGCTTTCCATTACCGCCTGTGGTGACTTGCAAGGGTGGTTGTCAAGATGATGTTTATTGCAGGTTGGTATTCTTTACTCCTGTGAAGAAGAATCTGATATTGTTTACATGATCTGATTTCGGCTTGTTTGTATGTTAGTGACTTGTGTGCAGATGCAGCTTGGGCAGCGCATCATAGCTTACTGTGCACCGGCCCTTCTTCACATTGCAAGAATGTTGATGCTTTGGTCAGCTTCAAGGAATTCGCTGATGGTATTCTTTCTTTTCTAGAAGCCTCATTTCAGAAGTTGTCCTATCATCCATTTCCTCTTGTGGAGCATGTCTTGATAAGTGATTGTGGCTTTTTGTACTCAGAAACGAATGACATCTTTCACATAGCCGCTCAGGTACATATCAACATAACAAAATACTACTATTTTCTTATGTGAGTGATACTGGGTGTTATCTATGCATCAACTTTACTGAGTAAGGGTTTTATAGATACTCCCTTACAAGTGTGGATGACTTATTCGTGTAGATTCTATAACTCCCTTAGAGTCTAACTTTAACAAAAATCAGCTGCTATATGTTACTGTCCTCGCACAAATTATTCACGAACTATGACATCAGGTGCTATAACTGTCAAATTCTTGATCGAACAAGTTTCGAATAGGTACTCTTCTAATCAATATTGTGGATGTCTTTGTTGTTGTGAGAGTTAATTACATCATGTAAGCTTTTTGACAATCTAGTAAGGGTAACACTAAGTGGATAGTGTAGTGCTGCAACATAGTGACATCGTTTCCTCGAACAGGTCATCGCCGGAACCTTGTTAAGAGCTCGGAAGTTTGAGAGTTCCATCAGAGGCAAGCATGAATCAGCTTTGTTAAAGGCGTGGGAGCCTTTCGCTATGGGCTTCAAACTCCTGTAAGTAGTGAAGATTTCCTTTCAGAGATCCAATATATTGCTCTTTATATATCAAATGAGGGTGTTATAATTCTCAGCTTTGGTACAGATGGTGGGAAACAGTAGCTTTGCCATCAGATGTGGATCCAGTTGATGAGCGACAGTTTCGGGATCAGATGAAGGAAATTGCTGCCCAGGTATTCAATTCAGTCTCTTATGATGTTTTTCATTCAAATGCTTTATTCTAATTCAATGTATTTATCTTTTCTACATGATGCTAGTGGTTCTCATTAGTGCTTGAATGATAATGTTACTGGTGCAGTCATTAGCTTTACTGAAATGCGCGATTTATGACGACAAGTATGCTCCATGTATCCTTTACAATCAAGTCATTATTGAAGTTTTTTTATATGTTGCGAGAATCATAATTTCATAGTAGTTACATAAGGTGGGTTGTTCACCTGCTGCATTCCTCTTTTGTTAATGGCTCTTCCTTAACTTGTGCACTTGGATATCTAGTATTCTCTCTGGAGGTTTATGGAAATATAATCGGCATGTTCGAACTGAACAATTTGTAAGCCTTAGAACTTATTGTTTTCGGAACCCATGATTCTGAGCGGGTTGATTCGCAATATTCAATGGAAGTTGTTATGAATCTTCGAAGTTATGCTTCTCAATCATCAATAGATTCTACATACGTCTGAAAGTTCTACTCCACTTGATTTCAAAGTTCCACTTTTTCATGGTACATGCAAACAGCCGACCTTTTGACGGTCTTTTTTATTTTCCCCTTTTCTATAATCAGAGAGATTGTTGTGGCGTCACCTGTTGAAGACTATTTTCTCTACATCGACGACCTCCCTCCAGCTGCCAAGGTTTCGTGAATTGCTCGATATTCACTTTTTATTCTTCTAATGTGCTTGTAATAGAAATCCATGAAAATGTATATGGATTATCTGAAAGAAGGGAAAACCCCTTGAAGATGTTGTATTTGCAGGTGTTACTGTAGCCAAGGATATTCTTCAACATTATTATAGTTTTGAGATTTGATGGCTTGCAGGCAGAGGCAGAAATGTACTCGAAGCCATTTTTGGATGCTTTAGGTGATGACTATGCCGCCTACTGCCAAGGTTCGTTTTCTCTCCCTCGTTTACATATGAGTCCTTCATATACTCTTTTCTTTTCAACATCACTCAGCTAAGCAATTCCTCCATTTTACAGGATCAGGCTTTTATTCATTGCAAAGCTGCATGAATCACTCTTGCCGGCCAAATGCCAAGGCGTTCAAGAGGGACGAGGTGAACATTCACAAATCCTGTTTACCATTCGATGTTCATAATCTACGAAAGAGCTTTCTAACTTTCTAACTAATTGGGGTGTGTATATGCAGGATAGAGATGGACATGCAGTTTTACTTGCTACAAGACCCATCAGGAAAGGTGAAGAGGTATGTGAAGCTAAATCATAACACCATATTCCTACTTGTTGGCATGCTCGTATTCGAGATGCTTACATGATTCTATCTTTGTGTTTGTTTATTTTCCAGGTGACAATCTCTTATATTGATGAGGATGCTACTTTAAAAGAGAGGAGGGCTGCACTTGCAGACTATGCTTTTGTTTGTCACTGTTCTCGATGTTTGGAAGAGAGCTGAAGACAAATACTGCCACTTATTTTGTGCTGGTCAGGAGCACAATTATTATGTAAAGAAGGCTAAATTGAATTGAATCATGTTGGCATGTGAAAGAGGTTCTGAGCATTATTTGCATAGTAGATGATCAAGTTGTAGAGTAATGATTTTATATGTTCCGAATGAATATCTATATGGTGATACCACCTAAAGACGGGCATCCAAAATCTTGCCTTTATAAAGATCTAACCTCCCTTGCATGCAAACACAATCAAAGTGCCCGCTTTTCGGTTTTCACTTTTCAATATTACAAAAATAGGGGCAGTTTGTCTTTTCCTTAATCCTTATCCCTGAAAAATAGTAATCCATTAATTTCATCACTCCAAGTATGTACATTCTTACAGGAGGCTCTTAGTACTCTTACATGTTCCAGGGTGTCATCAGTCTGATACCAATTACTAAGATCTCCACTATGCACTTTTGGAGCCCGGGGCCTCATAAATTGAGAGACCATACTACAGATAATCAAATCATAAAGATGTCAAAAGAACATCTTGTGCGAGGAGAATCGAAATGGAAATGGCTCAAAGAGAAGTTGAAGTAGGCTCCACTTTGACATTGAAATGATACATGGCAAGTTTCCAGCTGATGACTACACAAAAAGAATTTGTGCCAACAAACATGTGCAATTCCAATTTTACACAATGGAGAAATGTCCTCCTGGTGGCCTCAAAGAAACTCTCACTATTGGTACACTAAAAAAAAAAGAAAAAAAAGGAAGGGGAAGGTGCGTGGCCGGGGGCGCCATGGGAGACTCATGAGTCCCGCGGCGCGCGGTGTTATCATACATACGACAACATTGATGTTGATGTGATGGATGTCCATGCACGGGGCAGGGATCAAACCACGGTGGTATTGTTGTCTCCATTTCCATTGTCATGCCACAAGAAATGGGCGTAACTTCCTGCGCTGTAGGAGCAATCCGGTTCCGCCGCCACGGCGGCTTTGTACACCCTCTCGGCTCCACTTCGGTCCCCTCGCCCTAGCCATAAGAAACTCGCAAACCGGTCTAGAATGGTGGCATCTCGTGGGTCCGCTCGCATCGCACGGTGGAAGTACTCTTCCGCCCTGTACCATCATCACATCCCACACCTCGTGAGTCACAACTCAAAAATCAATTCAAACGCAAATTTGGTGATCTATTATGACCTAAGGCTATGATATGCAGGACATACTCTTCCACCCTTCCCCTCCAGCACAATAAATCACAATTCAAATGTGGTTGTTGCTAACAAGGCATGTGGTGTTGTATGTGATTATGTGAAAAAAAATACTCTTCCATTCTGACCCCCATACCATCAATTGCAACACCTCGTGAATCGCATTTCAAAACTATCTTGACTGTAGTTCTTGGTTAAGATGCAGATGGACTTGTTCACCTCGTGAGTCACAATCATTCGAATGTGGTTGTTAGAAAGAGTGCAATGCGAATGTGTACCTGTCGTGGTTGCGGCGGACGACGAAGAGGAATTGGGCGTAGTTAGCAAGCAAGACAGGGCTGCAGGAGTCTCTGGCTATGGCGAGCTGGTAATCAAGGTCAGTGCGATCATAGCAACCATAGTTGTCAGATTCCACTTGTGGCGCGCTCAAGCTCCGGGTGGAGATTTCGCGAGCCAGTTGCACTTGCTCTCTCATGGCGCCCGTCAGCCAGGAGTCGTCGTCGAATTCCTGCGCAGTTCGCGCGCTCGGGAACCTCGAGTTTCCTCGGGAACTAAATCCAAGGCTCGCCTGCGGCCCAATCTGGAAGGGGGTCCGCTCCTGGGACAACGAAGACTTGGGGGGGTTGTCAAGCGAGTGTCTGGTGAGGAAGCGCGAGATTGCGGGAGGCGTGGTGGTGTCCGTGACAAGCGCGAGATTCTCCCCCATGGAGAACACGGTGAAATTGGCGAGCAGGATCATGACCGAGAGCATGAGCTTGGGCGTGCAGGCGAACACGCGCTGGAACAGCCACACGAACGACGAGTGCATCTCCTTGTGCACCACGAGCATCACTTCCTGCACGTCCCAAGTCTCCGCGTACATGACCTGCCGGATTCGAAGCGCGTGGCTGTGCACGGCATTGATCATGTACACCATGGACGCGAACGCTCGCTTGATGGCGCACCCTGCTGACTCTCTCCCCCGCCGCAGCTTCTTGATCGACGACGGGAGCTGCTGCCCATGGGCGGCCTGATGACTACTGGTCGCGAGAAACTCCCGGGAGCCAGAGCCAGAGCCAGAGCCAGCAGCTTCCCTGTCCATGCTCGTGAAAAACGCATCATCGAGAAGCTCTGGTGGCGGTGCGATTCGAAACGCGTCGGACCGCACCGCCGACGACTGCGAGCCTGACGACGCATCCGCGCTGCTCGCCCTGCAGACGCCAATCCAGGGATTCTGCTGCTGCTTCCGGTGCAGCAGGATTCGCTTCCTCGGTACCGACGAGTAGTCCCCAAATCCCACAGTGAGCGTGGTGGTGAGCAACGCGCGCACACCCATCTCCAATCTAATCCGGCCGATTCAGTCCTGCACAGACAATCTAGCCAGGGCTGCGATCAGCTGCGAGCCCTGTCCACATCGATTAGAGCCCGGTCCAAAGAGTCCATTTTGATCAGAGCTCGCATCAAGGTCATGTGTTGTCTATACCGGCCGGGATGGTGAGCAGCTAGCATCGAACGATCGATCGGGAATGGGATGGATGATCGGGGAGCAGGCTAGCTAGAAAGCGAGAGATGTAGATAGAATTGTCAGGGAAGAACGAGCTCCGGAAAATATCTTGGATGGAAGGAGAGGGGCGAATCTGCATGGGGCCTGAGCGGAGTGAGATGATGAGGCGATGAAAAGGTGGTCTCCTTTTCGTTGTGGAAAAAAAGCATCCAAAAGGTCGCTCGCTTTGGTGGGATATTTTCAACGTGGCCCACTCGTGGAGCTTCCCTTTGCTGATATTTTTCCTTCACTCACTGTTCCCCCCTCATCGCCTTCGCCTTTGCATGCATCTCCCCTTGAGGACCACTTTATATTCCGGCCCGCTTGGCCTTGGGCCCATTTGGAGTTGAGCCCATCTGAATTAAAAGTGGGCCTCAATTGAAGCCCTAATTTACAAAGCGGGTCGTGAAATTGGCCTCAGAATAAAGTCCACAGGCCTACTTGGAGCTTTTACTTTGAGTTGGGCTTTTCATATGGGCCTAAGTGACTTTATATTAGGGCCCATTTCCAAACCCTAGCATTCACCAATGAGAATGCTTGAATTGCCCAAAGAGGGGACCCATCGAAGAGTTGGAAATCACAAACTCATAAAAGTACCTACTCACCGTGCACTTCTCAACAAACTCAAAGCATAAGAGGATTACTAAAATCATACTTCATTGTTTCCAAGATAGTAAAGAACATAAGATAGAAACTCCAAAAAGTGATACAAAAGAAAACGAACCTAAGAATTGGCCTAAACAATTATTTGCGGCACAGTTAGGGGTTAGATTTAGAAATAGGTCCCGCGACTCGCTCGACCAGCAAACAATGTTCTTTTGCTCAGCAGCGAGCCTCGACTAGGACAGTGCTTCCTCTACAACCTCTTACGCATCTACCGTGCCTGTTGGAAGTAGGATGACGAGTCTCCGTCCCGATGGGACTCGTAAGTGTATCTAGAAACGGTTGACGGGCGACTAATAGTTAACTTAACGGCCAACCGCCGAGAGCGGCCGGCTATATAAAGGCAGTAGGAGGGTTGTGTCCCCCACTGCACATTTTACCTATTTACATGCAATTTGGTTTTAGCATTTATGGCACGGATTGTTGACGGAGTTTTAACATAATATGTAGTCCTAAAGATCTCTGTTCATGAGTTGCTGCATGACAACAGTACGAGTTGCTTGTGCACGTCCGGAGTGGCGAACAAGGGATGTTGATTGATGAGCCTGGGATGATGACGCTTCCTTGGAAACGAGCATCAAGACTACCACTTTCACGAGCAGCAAGCTCCACCGGAGCCTTAGCAACCGACTTGTGCACTACAGCAAGCATGTGGAAATAATGAGATTCCGGAAACTCACTAATTCGAGGAAGAGAGAATGGGCGATGAGGAGCGTGCAAGAGTGACTGAAGGACCAGCAATGGTGATCGAGGAGCAACTGGCTCTCTTATCCGGACCGGCAGAGCTTCTGATTCAACGACGATTGTTTATTTGGGGTGTGTGTCATGCATTGTGGAGACGAAAACGAAAGCGAATGTCACACGACATGAGTACCATGGGGACGTATCGGGATGATGAGATCTGTCGATATCGCGAAGTGGGTACAATTAAGCTAAGGGTGTCCAAAACAGTTGTCCCAAGTACAATTTCAGCTCATGCAAGTGTGTCAAACATGTCCATCTTCTAAATAAAGTTAAGCATGAGAAAAAGCTAGTTGTGTCTTAATTACACAAAATCCTAAGAAACAATCATTCGATACATCAAATGATCACATTTTGATACCATTTTTGGATATGACTTACATGTACTTGTGCATTATATAAAATAGTTAGTTTGACAAATAAACAATTAATAATTTTTGCACCATGACGCCTGCAAATCCCACCAATATGCAATTTACTGTCGAGGGTTCAATGATCCAAAAATAAAATATTTGAGAAATCTTTTTTCTTAGGAATGTGCATCTTGATCCCAATTACATATACGATATTTTAAAATGATTTTGTACTCTATGTAATTGATAAAAATGAAAAAAAATGATGAACTTTGGATGTTTCAACCAAAAATCACCTAATTAGTCTTGACAAAAAGTGTTACCCTTACCTTGGCCGTGCCCAAGTGTAACAATTCCATGAACTTGCGTAGCGAACGCCGATGCTCGTGAGCATGGTCATCCGGATTGCGAGGGCAATTCATCCGGATGTAAGTTTACTGCGGTTCTGCGAGTTGCACAAGCATGAATTGCCCTCGCGCGGACGGGTGCTCGCTAGCCGCATGCTTGGCCGACGATTAAGTGCATAGCAACGACGGCTGAACATCCGGGCTGCTCTCATCCTCGCGACGATTGCCAAAGTAGAAGGCCAACTTTCCCGGTATGAGTCTAAAGATCTTGGCATTGCCGGAGCAATTGTGAAGGACTGTCAGGAAGATGTCAGCGCGTCCATGATACTGGACGAAATTCAACGCATACCGAAGAACGAGAGGCGGGTGGTGGCACATATTGTGTTTCTTGGGTATGGGAGCTTTATGCCTCACCGGTGACCGCATCCCTCACGGCAACCGAACAACTGATCAATGCTTAGGCAGGACAATGCCGGGAAGGCGGCTTACGACGTCCTAGTTAATGTTGCATTCTGACAAGCCATGTTACGGGCACAAGTAAGAGAAGTGACGAGGAAGCTGACCAAGTTGTGGTACAAGAATTACTACTGCTGGATTGCTAAGGCAGTGATTGAAGGAAGCAAAAGTGTAGCACAACTGCAAATGTTTAAAGCCAAATTAGTACACATGGAGGAAGAGCGAACTGTAGATTACAATTTCAGTGAGCGGTTCGGAACAGACTACGAGCATGAGTTTCCACCATTGGATCATTATCTGGCCACGATGTTGCGTCTTGTTGTTGAGCTCCTCCCCACACTCCACCAAAGACTGTGAAGCTCTCCAGCCACCGCGGATTGCACAAATAAACCATCGATGCTAAACCAGAGAGGCAGCGACTCTGATCTATGAGTTTCGATCCGTCTTATGCAAAGAGCCAAGGACACTAGTGTTACCATAGAAGGTAGGAGCGGCACTCTTCTAGGCATGGATTCCCTTGGCGCATACCGGTGTTGTGGTCACGAGACAGGCGCGGCGGGGTGTGGTGATTGCAAGATAGGCGCGGCAAAGTGTGGTACTCGGGGGACAGTCGAGGCCGCGCGGTGTGGTCATTGACAATCCTATAATCTTGTGTATAGATACTATTCACAAGATTATAGGCTTAAGTGTTGACTTCATTTTAACCACATGTGTTGTGACATTACTATCCTTGCATCCATGGAGGAAGTGGGTAGAACCACCATGGAGCTCCTCCTTATCCTTGTTCTAGTATGCTACCACCTTCATCCTTTTGATTTATCATCACTTATTCAATAATTAATGGGATTCTGTATGCAAAGTATGGAACGTGGTATCAAATTAAATACTAATGTAAACTTTCTCGTTTTCCTTGTCTTCACATCTTATTATCCTTTACAATTGATGTTGCCATTGGCTTCGGAGTTGTCATATGATTACCCTCGTTGACAATTAGCTCTGTTTTTATATTTAATGTTCCTAACACTAAGCATATATTTTAGTTGCAGTTGATGAAGATATGCCTTCACTATAACAAGTTTAGGACTAAAGTGCTTAGTTTTCTAGAGACGATGTTCGAAAAGACAACACGTATCGGAAGTTTATCAGAAGTTCACTACAAGATCAATGCAGGAATGCAGCTTTAAAACTTTGTCAATTTGTATTCTTGTTGAGGTCTAGTTATGGGTTTCTTTTGTCCGCATGTAGATGTTACATGGGTATCAAAAGGATATATTAGCATCACTTGTAAGACTAGACCCCACAAATATTGTTACAATTGGTTGCCTTGAATGGTACTCTCTTGTTTTGGTTATGTTTGGGCTTGACAATGCCACGAGGATCTAAACCATATACTAGCCTCACATCAAGGGCGGCATTTCACATGGTATGTCAGAACAAGTAGTTTTCAACTACAAATATTGATACAATTGGCTGTTTTGAATAACACTCTTGTTTCAGTTTTGTTCAGGTTTGACAATGCCAGAAGGATCGAAAGCATATACTAGCCTCACATCAAGGGCCAAAATTCACATGGCCTGCCAGAACAAGTTGTTTCTAATTGTCATTCCTACTTATACATTATCCTCAAATTGACATTGGTCAAATCTTACATAATGTGCTAAATTGGGCCATTGTTAATCACAATTCCAGTTTTTACCTTATCCTCAATTGACACTATTCAGCACTTAAGCTTTGTATTAACATCACAACATGAACCAATATTCCAAATCCGCAAGATGGGAGGTCTTGAGTTGTAGTCCCTCATATCACTAAGTATCAGCAATACCATCAAATTGTGAATTTGATCATTTCTATATGCTAAAAACAACCATTTTAAAATAGAACGATTACACACAAATCAATAACTTGTTGTCACTAATCGCGGTCTTGAAAACTTTATGCCAGCATGACCTCTAAGACAAGATTTTAAAATATACCATAATTGGTTATCATGCTAATATGCCCATGGAGATATGTAGTTGAATATGGGCACATAAAATTTATATGATGAAGGAAACATTCCATATGTAAAGATATGGGAAAATGTGCATCATGCTAAATATGTTTGTTTTGAGAAGATATTGAATGGTAATGAAGTAATTTGAAATTTTTGTAAAATTTTGACAATTTTGGTATAATTCTCAAATCTCAGATTTTGGCAAATCATGATATGAAAACATTCAAGAAAAAATATGAGAAAAAATACTTTTCAGATAATACCTTTCTGTATATAGAAATAGCATAATCTTTCTATAGAGAAAGCCAAACCAGCTATCAATTTCAGATAGTTATTTACAATTGATAACAAAGACTGTCTCCTTTTGAATTATCGTAATTGATAACCAAGATTGTCTCACTTTGAATTATCGTAATTCAAGACTGTTCTTCACTCTTAGATTGACTCTTTCTGTATTGATGTAGTTCAGCATCCATTTTCACCCATGCATTAGGATTCGAAACCACCACTTCGACTTCCTCTCACCACTCTACCTCAATCTTACGCCAAAAGATTCATCGTCATTTCCATCAAACCACTTCAACTTATTGTTTCAACAATTCACTGCAAGATGAATTCGAGATTCTAGTTTCGAATCGAAACGATACTTGAACGGGCACTTCAAAATCTGAGGAATAAACCGATTTTTAAAACATGGCCATCAACGAATTAATACACGAACGTGGCACTGGTTCTCCGTTGCACGACGTCATTCGAACGTACGCTAGGATATTTCAGTCTGCTGGGCTCAGAGTGATAACAGAACAAGTGAACTTTTCTCAGAAACTGACTAAGTGCAGCACAATAAGAGCAGAATATATGGTACATTGCAAACAACGTCATTGCACACGTCGACATTCTTTTGTAGTACTATCGATTACAGACAATTAGGTCATTGCAATGCTATCACACATCTGGAACGACTAACCTCATGTCATCATAGAACTTGCACAAAAGATACTTCCATTCGATCCACACGGAAAACCCGGCAGACTTCCACTAATGTCTGACTTACCCAAGTGCCACTCGTTATCAACGCTACCATCACAGTTTTTTAAACATTTTCACCAAAAGTTTCTCATTCAGATTGGCCAATCCACATCTGCCACACCCTTGTCAGGCTCTGGCACTTCAGCAGACAAGCAGGAAAAAAATAAGAAACCGGCTAGAATTCAACTGTCCTCTACTAGCAGCTTCCTAGACTCCGCCACACTACACTTTGTTACACCAACAAAACACTTCCTCCACAGACCCACGCAGCTCTTCTCGTTACTGCACACTCCTGCACCAACTGCTGCCTCGTCCCGGCTTCGCTTACTTGCCTCCCAAAGTTGGGAACTGGGCCTGGTCTTCGATCTTCGGTGCAGATGCACCTCCGCCGCTGCCACCACGACCACCGAACCTTCCACCGCCGAAAGCGCCACGGCTGGACTCGCGATCTCCGCGACCACCACCCTCACGACGATCGCCTCCCTCGCGCCTGTCTCCGCGACCACCCCGACCGCCTCGTCCGCGGTTCGATGGAGGACCGTAGTACTTCTCGCCTTCCGCTGGCTTCAGAAACTCGTTGATGCTCACAGGCTGCAATCAACACCACCAATTCAAAAATGTCACAACCCACCACCACGAGCGATTATGTTACTCTGCCGGAGACAGAAGTCCATCAACCCCCTAAACAATGCAGTGTGCATCGCAGCTCACCTTGCGCGACTTCTCCTCTTTCTCGGCCGCCTCCCTCTTCGTCTTCTCCTTGTCCTGACCCTGCATACACCACAAACACATGTTCACATCCATCTCATGCTTTGGATGCCACAAAGCAGACTTCCCCCCACAATAATTGCCTTCCCATCACAACATTACACTTACCAGCTTAATGAAAATGTCCTCCTCTCGCCTCTTGTTGTCCACCAGCTGCATCTTCTCAAATGCCTTATCCGCTTCCACCTTCCTCTCTGATGCCTTGGCAGCTTCCAGGGTCTTGCGCTTCTCCTCCAATACCTTCTCGTACTCATCCAGGGTCATCTCCTGCAACCATCCACAATGCCCACCTTCTGTCAATCCCTCACTCCTTCATGATCACCTCGTCATGTATATACCCACGAACCCATATGGGCTACAATGACTCACATTGTCCTCCTCTTCCTCTTCCTTCTTCTCGACTGCGCCTTCCTCCGCCACGGCGTCCGCGGGAGTCTCCGTCTCGGGCTTCTTCTCGTCAACTGCTCCCTCCACAGCGGGCTTCTCCTCTTCCTTTACACCCTCCACAGTTTCCCTGCAACCACAAACCTCGTATCAGCACTCCCGACATTCTCTTAAACAACTCCTCAATAAGGCACACCAAATTCCAATAGAATTAGCACTGAACTCCACAGTCGTCCCCTCCCCCGGAAGCTTACTGAATGAGTGCTGGGTCGACGTCCGTTCCCCAGTTACCGCGGCCAGAACCAGCTCTCTTTTCGGTCTCATGTCTGTAAAGACGCTCGACACAACAAAACCCAATTCAAATACTGTCCATACCCAGCTCTCGTCTCATCCCTGTTGCAACTCATGCATTCATCACTTTTACAACAATGCAGCAAACCAATCCCGAATAATCGCCACCATTTCCAATGCACTGCAATAAACATCATGCAACCTCGTCCCGCGCTCCCCAAGGATTCTCCAACATTCAGAATGGCTCCACTACTCACCCTCTAGGGTTCCCGCTGTGACGATCAAACTCCCTCCTGCGGGGACGCTCCTCACCGTCACCGTATCCTCCGCGACCTCCACGGCCACCTCTGCGACCACCCTCGTACGACCGTCCCTCGCCGTTCTCGGAGCGCACAGGTCTCTCGCCATACGACCCGCGTCCGCCGGTGAGACCATCGCCGCCGGCATTGCGCTCGTTGTTGTAGCTGCCGCGTTCTCTATAACCTCCTCCCTCACGGGGGCCACCACCTTCCCGACCGCCACGTCCTCCACGACCACCACCACGTCCTCCACGACCACCCTCAAAATGGACCCTCTGCTCCTTCACTGATCAATCAGAAACCCCACGGTCAGAAAAACAGACACACTCGCATTAACACGAAGTACTCTCACATGCAAACGTGAAAAATCCTCACGCACCAGCCTCGCCAGGAGGAGTGGGCTTGGAGGGCAGCTTGGCGGCAGCAGCGGGCTTCTTCGCGGCGGCGGCAGCCGGTTTAGGCTCCGCGGGGGCGACAGCGTTGGCACGCACCACCACCTGCGCGGGGTCCTCGTTCTCATCATCTCCAAGCAAGTCGAAGAAATTCTTGGTCGCCATGGCTGGTAGCCTGGGATTCCTTACCCGCGCTCCGTCGAAACGTTTCTTCCAGACACCAAAATCCCCTCAGGAGTAGGTCGTCACCCGAATGCTCACATCACCATTGCAGCAGCGTCGGTACTGGAACTGGAATCCAAGAATGCAAGCAAACTCCCATGAAAGAGCTCGGATAGCGGCGACAGGGCTGGCTGGAGAGTGCGCGGGCAAAGAAAGCTAGAATTAGGGCTTGAGCGGTAAATGGGGGTTTGGGGTTGTGGGAGGGGAATGAAGAAGAAGGCGACGAGGACGACCGGAGTCGAAGGGGGAAGCAGCCTGGCAACGTCAGCCTCCATCCCTTTTAGGGCTTGCAGCTTATCCCTGTCCCTGCCACCTCGGTTGCCATGTCACACCCTAAATTGTTTCTCATTTGTCCGAGGTTTTTTTTAATTTATTTAAATTTTAATTTCACAATCAATATATTAATGTATTAATCATTCGAGAGAAATATAATCAATCGTGAACCAAAGTAGCGAACTACTTGGTGAGAGGGATTTGTCGAAGGTTTGGTGAGCTCAAGAATGAGCGGACACAAGTAAGATGAGCAGTAGTGTTTTGGTGAGTGTAAAACTTCATGAAACATCGGATTTAAAAATTTTAATCACTTTAAAAATTCTAATTTGGCATCAGAGTTTGAGATGTAATAGTTGAATTTAAAGAGTTTAATCTCTTGTTCCAATTTTGCATCACAGTTTGAGATTTATTAGTTAATTTAAAGAATCACTTGTTTTAATTTAACCATTAAATCTTAAACTCGGATGCAACATTGGCAAGAATGGTAAATGACATGTTTTTTTACCAAGTATCTGTCCCTCAAGTGTAAAAGTTTGAGTGTCTATAACCAAAACATGATTTAGTTGAATTGCTCACCCTTTTGTTTATTGCTTGCGGACTTCAATGTATGAATGGTCATTTGTAAACACATAAATTTTCTTCTTATACGTACACTTTATAGGAGAGACTTATTGTTTGAGTTAGCGTTCTTATAGGCCATATACAAGAGCTTAGTTAAGAGCTCATCATGATAAAGATATTAGTTTATTATTTAATTACGAAGTGAAGATTTTAAGACACCATGTAATTAGTCTGTCCATTCAAAGTTCTTTAGGGATATCGAATTGACATGGAAATGTGGTTGTGTTACACGCAAAAAAATGCGCGGTGTTGGTCGTATATTTGGTAATGTGTTTCTTGTATACTATTTTGTATGATGTTTATTACATTTGTTTCTCATACGCTTCTTTAATATAAGCATTTCAGTTTATGATTTTTCATATACAATTTACAATGTATTGCTATACAAAATACAATAACTTGTAACCAACTTTGTTTACTGTTATGCGAAGGCAATTATCTTCACAATGATTGGGTTTTGTAACTTGCCAATCAAGACAAATTATAGAATAGGGAGCATAATATTCGCTTAATTTTATTCCATATGATCAAATTTTTATATTCTATGTAAATGGTCAAGTCTAGTTTATTCATAAGCATAATTCAACTTTTCTTAAGTTGTTGTTGACTAAAATTCAACAAAGAAAACTTGAAAACCTTTGTTTTATGTTGTTACAAGGACTATGCTAAACTTGTTACAATATTGATATCATTCATACTAAAACAATGGTAGGAAAATTTGTGATTGTTCTTTGTTAATTTAATACATTCTTCAAAAACGGTAAAAAATGACTTTGAACGATCATTCAAGTCAAATGAGGAAAAAAATATGTGTAGGAAACTATTGAAATCCACAACATCCATCCCCTATAATCCATGAATGATGTGCAATCTAGGTTATAAATTTTAATGATTATATTACAAGTGAACTTTTAACCCTATTGAAATATTTCGATTATAAGTGTGTGCATAGAGCATGAGATTTAACCCTTGAATGAAGAGGCCCTTTCAAGTTACTCCTGAGCTTTAAAAAACTTTAATGTAGTAAGATGAAGAAAATGGTGAGAAATTTTAAAATTGTAAACTTAATATCTTGCACTTAGGTCACATGTTTATATAATTGAAATGTTTGTTTTTAAAATCAACGTATTTAGCAAAATCATAGGCTTGTATTACCTAGTTTCGGACTTTCAATCGAACACGGAAGTAGACAATTTTTACTTTGAGCTCCAACTTGAGAGCCTTAAGGTAGTTAGAAAAACGTAGGCTCAACTAATGTACAATAGATGTTCATGTATGTTACACATTGATTGTATTTCTTATAAGTTTTTGTTCGATGTAATAAGTTGCAAAACTAAAATTGACCGAAAAGTTTAATGTGAAGTGAAAAGTTGGTAACCAAATTTAATATTCTGGAAGTCAACATAGACATAATTGTACCAAAAGATTGACGTAGAAATGGCCACAGTGATATTTGAAATTGTTTCAAGAAATGCATGGCACTACCCACCCTTTCTTACATAACACATGTTTTTTTAAAGCATAGAACAAGAAGTGCCACAAGCTACCTTCCAAAAATTGTTAGTCCATAACTTAAAGATAGAGGAGCCTCTATTAAGAACGATTCCGAGTTAATTGGAGGAAGTATTAACAAGTTAGAGAGATATCAAAAATTGGATTTAGAGATATTGTGTACGAAAGTGTACCCTCAATGAGGACGTCATCTTATATAACTTAGCACTATAATAAGTCATTTGTGGTTATAACATCTCATTAGAGGAATGATACCGTTTCAACATTTCTTGAGGAATGATACTATTGCCAACATAACCTCAATCCGGTTGAAATGGTGTCCAAGAAGCTGCAAGTAACATGATTTTTTATTATTTTTTTCAATTTTGAGCTTCGAAAGGTTGTCAGAGGGCCATAAGATTGTTCAAAAACAACAATGTTTTTGAACAACCGTTAGAAAATATTTGCCCTTTAACTAACATCCAAAGTGTCAAAACATGTGACATTATGAAAGTTTTAGTTATATAATAGAAACCACTTAATATTATGAGCACATACATGACATTAAAAAACATATGTGATATCTTGTTATTTGATCAACATTTTATAAACATGTACAGGATATGCCTTCAAAATGGCACATGGACCAAAGTGGCACATGGAAATAACACTATTTTAACCAAAATGAGGTTACTTGCACTAGCAAGTTTTCATTTGCAACACACAATTGGAATTTGATATGTAAGTATTGCACATGGTAGAATCCTCAACCACCTATACTTCATTAATGAAGATGAGGGAACCTTACATATGTGTTAAAAATGGGCTATGGCGGCCTTCTAAGCTCTAGTTTCCTTGTCAATGTGTGAACCTAGCTGAAGGCACTTCTTACATATTTCTAAGCGTAATCTTTAAGTACTGTAAAGTGTAAAGATTTGCGAAATTTCACTTGATTGCGCCACTAACAAAGTCAATGTACTTAATTGGCATATTCTAGAGGTTTATGCTAAATTAATTTCATGTATATGTGATTCTCAAATTATTCAATATAAAAATATATATGGATGGTAAAAAATTTACCATGCTTATCATTGTGTTGATTATGGTTGAATAAAGGTTGATAAAAAGAGGTTCCATACAAAGCAATGACTTATTTTTTTCATGTAGGAAAGAATAACAGTTTTACCAATTTTAGAAAAAGGCGTGTCAAAATGATAGTCAACATCTGTATGAAAATAGATAAGAAATTAAACTTTTAAATGAGAGGGTAACTAAATAAAAACGTGACACGGTTGCACTAACTTCAATATATACAACAAGATAATACACTTGTCTTTTAGAATGTGTAGTAATCTGTATAGTGCATGTTTAATTTCATAATATCAAACATTTGTGTTTCTTGAAGCACTCTAGTATGTACATGCGTTTGTATCGTTGTCCTTATGCCACATGTGCTCACTTCAAGACAAAGCGTATCTCAATGTGTGTCTCAATGTAGCGTTGGCTTCAAGGCACAATGTTTACCTTGAGATGTACCTCAATTTGTGCCTCCTGTTGTGGCGTAGGCCTCATGCCAAGATGACGACATCAAACTGTACCTCAATATATGCCTCTAGCTGTATTGTTGACCTCACGCAACAATATTCATGTGAAGCCATACCTAATGTGTGTCCCAGGCTGTAGCGTTGGCTTCAAGCAGCCATGTTCACGTTAAGCTGTACCTCAATGTGTGTCTCTGGTTGTAGCCTTGGTCACGACGCACACGTCAAGCAAGCGGTAATGTTTTCCTCAAGGTGCATCTCATCGTGTACCTTTGACTGTGGCATTCACCATACGCCACAATGTTCACCGCATGACATACTTTGACGCATACTTATGCTATGGCGTTAGCTTTACGCCATAATATTCACCTCAAGCCATGAAGTGACGTGCAGTTTCTTGGATCTTCATATTAGAAAAGTTTAAAATCATATTTTATCGCATAGATGGATAGCTTGATTTAAATCAATCGACATGACTTCTCTATTCATTGTAAGGGTATCACTAGTGGAGAAAAATCAAATTAATTTGATAATTACTATCTTCATTCACATGTTTGACAATGATTGTCACAATACATCCACCATTTTCACATTTTATTTACCATGATAAGAACTCTACATCTCTCGACCAACAATAGAATACTAATTTTACTAAAATCTAATAGATAGAAAATACAAATATAGAATCAAAATAATTCAAATAATTAATATGTCATTACAAAAACATAAAACCTTTCTCTCGCAATTCTTCCAAAATTTGTGACAAATCAAGAAATATAAACTTCAAAGTAATATAAACTCCATATCTAACGTATTGTATTACTCGCTTCCTACCCGCCTGTCGAATGGTCACAATCAACGAGCAAGTGACGAATGAGGATGACGCAAACGGATTATCATCCATATGGACACGTCGTCATCAGTCGGGGCCCGAGCAAATTCAAATTTGAAATGGGCGCGCGTCTGGGTTCCCTCCGCATCCACCCGGTAAAACCACGGGCCACCCCTTGTCTAATTCAAATTCGCGACCAGCCCGCGCACCTCCGAGCCGCCGTTTCTTTGGGTCGTCCCCCGCTCTGGCTCAGTCCGTATAGTCTTACCCTCGGCCCTGTGCGCCTCACTCGTCTTCTTACCTCGCACAGATGTTGCGGTTTCGACGATTGTGCCTCTTGAAGTAGCCTTCGGAGCTAAGCATTTTCAGCGGCACAAGTTTGGAGCCATTTGGTTGTGTATCGAGCGACTTGGAGCGCCGTGAACGTGTTGTAGTATCTGGGGTTCTGTAGCTTACTCTGCAAGCCTCGACCTCGAATGTGCTCGCATAGGATACTCTTGAGGTATTCGGAGGTGAGCCTCTCCTTCTCTGACGCCTGCAGTTGAGGGTTGCTTCCGAGGAGTTTGTTCATTCTGTGGGTTATAGCACGGATATTGATGATGCTTTGCGGCTAACAATCTTATGTCGACTCTTGCGCGTGTGTACACTGCGAAATACTGAGAAACAACTTACTCGTTGTTTTGAAAGATATAAGGAATAGTGACAATCACCTCGATTGCAACAAATACACGGTGAAGATATCTTCACTGGAGCGTTTCAGTACAGGAAAGGTGGACGGGAGGATCTGGCAATGAAGCGGAGTCAGGTGGACGAAGAGAATTGTGGTCATTGGGAGTTCGAAGTTCAGCATCCGGGTGATATGGCGTCAGACCGGAGTCCAACGCCAAGAAGCTTTGGCACGACTACTCGCAGGTTGAGGTTTCTGAGATCCAGCAGGGATTTGACTTCAGGGATGACATTGGCGGAGGCGGTCAGCGGCGTTGACGAGGCGACCAGTCCAGTTCAGAGAGCGCGGACGGATTTTTCTTCAGCTCTTGCAACGATCGAGCAGGGAGTGAGTCGGAGAACATCGGTTGGGGCGGATGAGAAACTTAGTGGATCGATTGATCGGGATGGAGGTGTGATGAATGACGACCATGTCATCATGGAGACCACAGAGATTTCGGTGGTTGTTCACGTGCACGAAGTTCCTGGAACCAGCCAGAGAGTGGCGGATGATCCGAGGCAGGAAATCGACCCATCACGGCAAGAGGGCACACCAAACGCTGGCGCGGGCAAGCCACATCAAGATCACAACAAGGAGAATCGTGATCCCCTCCACCTTCCCATCCCTGCCCATAGCAGCCCGTTGCCCGAGTGGTTCCCAAGGAGACCATTGCAAGACATCACTAATATTCTCGGTGGCGGACTGGTGAGAGATCTCGTCAGCATCACATGCATCATTGCGGACACTTCTCTTGTTCAGTATTACTTTCTCCATACATATCCACCAAATTTAGTTTGGGATTTGATATAGCACTCTACCTTGAATGAAATTTGTATTCTGCATTGATCTCATCACTTTTTCATAATCTCATTCGGCAGGATGATGAGCAACCCCAACCCAAGAAGAAACGGAACAAGAAAGTGGGCACGAATGTAGCGCCAACACTGATACTGGTTGACAGTCCACTAGCGAATTCTCAAACCATCACTCGTTCCAAGGCCCTCAGTATCGATGCTCCTAAGCCAACATACAATCTCAGGAAGAATTTTCGATGAACTGATGATCTCCAGGATCAGCCAATGTATTTGTGCCTAATCCGGTGCACATTCAAGATCAAATTGAATGGGGTGAACAATTTCTTGTAGTATGATCTCAGGAAGCAGAATATAGAAATTTACTTCTGGTGAGTTTCTTTCAGCTCCTGAGTTGTGTTATCACCAGATAAATTACCTCCTACTTCGGAGTTAGGGCCTGCATCCAGGTTTGGCGGTCATGTATAGTAATAAGATCCACGGCTGTTAGTGTGGCCGTCTTGTAGATCTAGTAGTACTCCTTGAGTCGAGCTGCCCAGATGTGTTGGTCACAGGATGATATAATCAATGTCTTCTCAATTTTGTTAGTTTTCAAAATTAATGTCACAAATCAATGGCATCATCGTACGGCCATTTGCCACTCGTAGGGTTCAGGTAACCGTGAACTCTTAATCCGTAACCCTACTTGTGGGAAACTCGGCATACGCAATACTCTCAGTTGGAACCTGCCAATTGACAGAGTATCTGGCAGTATTTATCAATACATGTCGTACAAAGAAAGCACGGCCTTTGTTTGCAAATTCACGTTCCGGAAGGGTGATGTCTAAATTGTAATTGGTGTTTGTGCGCTTCATTTTGCTCCCTGCAATGCATTGGTATGGTGAGAAAATGCCTTGGCGCGTGCAATGATAGCTTTGTGAGCTGCGGCTTCGTTGCACTCTCCGAGATGGAAACGACCCATATCATATCCCTTGTTCCTACTCATATCTGTGCATCACATCGAAGATCAGCTTACTCTGACGACCGAAAGTACATAGACATTGGCTTGAGTTCTACATCCGCATAGTGTGCTTGACGTGGGGTGTGAAATCATTCTGGCCACACATTCGCGGGCAGATTGTTGGGTGGCCGGGAATCCTCTGCTGAGCAGTAGAGTGTACATCCAGAAAGCAATTGGTGATTTGGGAAATACACCTTAGTAATGCGATAGTCACAGACAGGTCCGTGGGCTTCGACACGATTTAGTCATAGATTTATACTTCGACAGCAGACCAAACATCTGGATACTCTGATGGTACCCACGTTGGATTCGCATTTGAACATTCCCATCACAAGTTGACAGGTCACCAGTATCAGCGTGCCGTAGACATCAGGCTAGTGCTTCATACCGGGAGGACCCTGAGCAACACAATCCACTGCAGACATGTTCATACTTGCCTCTAGCACTTGAAACGCCTGCAGTGACATATGCCAGACATCCTCAAAGTCGGCCGACACACCTTCTCGACGTGCACTATCCGATTGAAACCTTGTGCTCTTCAACTGGATACTTGTGTTCTACCTTAAGTATAGTGGGTCTATCACCACAATTGATATTTAACCCCAAAAGTAGTGCAGAGCTCACGTGACTTTTGTATTGTACTTCTACGTTGAAACCTTTTGCACATTTGTAAATTTGTGTAAGCATTTACAACAAGATCATTCATGCTTTCATATTTCTTATACTTTAAGAATTTTTCCTAGAATTGAAAAAGTGCAAGCATGCACTAACAATTTGCCTAGAACTATTGTATATTCTCATATAATCTCAAAATTTACCTAAAAACAATTACAGAAACCTCATAGATTCACAAAAATTTGATATGTTACATGTTTTCATATTTTATCTCTTGTATATGTAAAGGAGAGGTACCAAGGCATGTTCTCACAAATTGGATTTTCCATATGATAAATTTTCACATGTTTTTTTTGACACTATCAACATACCCTCTCGTGGTAGATTAAGTTTTTTTTTTTTATAAAAGAGTTTTATATACCCTATGAGGGTAAAAGTCATATAAACATGTGCCTAACTTTCTTAGCAATAATGATAACTAGAAGAGCCTTTTATCAAATTTGTTTCTAAATCTTGAATTTTGGGCTCTAAAACATCAGTGCTTCCCTTTTGACAAACAATCTCGGTAAGAAATATAAGTAGAAGGTTTTTGTGGGCGATTGAATTGTGTGGGGGCGGAGTATTGATAAGGGAGGCTGAGAATATCACTTAAAAGATGTTCACCTCCAAGCTTGAATGTGGAGATGGATCACGCTTTCCCATGTCGAGAATTCATTTTGTAAATCAGCAATAACAAGACCCATTCCTCTTTGTAAAACCTTGTTTTATATATTATGAGAATCCGAGGGTTATGAAATCCGCCATAAAAGTGGCAGCAACATTTATTTTGCATTTTAGATTGTAATGTTCAATTAGGTACCTCTCTCTTTATGAATTTCTCTCTTGAGAGAATTTCTCTTGATAGTTTTGTGTACTTCTCGATGCAGGCATTTCAAAACTGGAAGTCTGCGATAGAATTACGTCTGCGACACAGTCTCCATGGCCATAAACAATTGATGTGTTTTTTGTATAGAGCAATCTCCATTGAGAAGGAGATTGCCAAGAGTAATTCAACGAATGAACAAAATTCCATCCGGTGAAAGAACTACAATAAACAATGAGTAACATCACCTTGCAAGCTGGTTGCAAAATTTGTAATCGTAGGATACTCAATTTTCCTTCCGAACCAAGATTCATGGGAAATCAAAGATTCTCCGAATGCACAAGAACTCCAGCGACTGTAATTTACATCCAATACGAGACAAGCGGTCGAGGTCTCCTCACGAGACACTATCGCCACACCGAGACACTCCGCCTCGGCAGGCATTTTCACCAGGACCATATAAAATGACTGAAGCCCATCCCACCATCATGCATTCTTTTCAATTCTTCCTGTTTCCTGCTCTCGGATCATCTCTACAGAAAGTCAGTCTGATGCAGTCAGAGGCTACGGAAAACCCGGAATCCCGCTCAAGTTTGTCGGTGAGTGCAGGAAGCAAGCGGCACAAGATGCTCATGATGGGCTTGAGAGCTTTGTTTGCAACTATGGGCGGAACAAAAGTGCCCAAGAGCTACGTTACTGTGGCTGTGGGCGACAAGAGCCGGAAGTATCTGGTACCCATCCACTTCTTGAGCCATGGCGAGTTTCAAAAGCTTCTCGATCAGTCCGCCGCCGAGTTTGGACGTTCTTACACGGGCGCCCTTCGATTGGCATGCGAGAAGGAAGAGTTTGAGAATGTGCTACTTGTGATTGAACGCACTTTGGGGTATACCAAAATGATAACGGGGCATTGCATGCAACCTGTGACTTGGTATCGCAAGTGGTGATTCAACAAGTTTGGTAAACTTTTACAAAGTGAATTTTCCAATACCGGGTTTCAATACTTTTAGTTTTTAAGGTTTAACTTGAAGTTGATTTAGAATTTCATAATGTAGACAACAGAAGCTTGTAATTTTCTTTAGCCTTGTTCAAAATGATAGAATGTCTTCAGCCTTGTTCAAAATGATAGAATGTCTTTAGCCTTGTTCAAATTGATAGAATGTCTCTGTTATGTAGGTAGACTAATATTTGAACAAGGTCCTACGGTTGGATTTTTCTCAAGATCAAGCTTGGAAAAAAGTTGTATGACAATTTTAAAAATGGTGGTTTTGGAAGTCCCTATAGACAACTCTCCTTTAAGGGTTATGGTATGAACACCTATTTTCATAATTTAAGGAATTCATTATACATGGAGTAGTGGAATGAGTGTCTTTGCTATTTTTAAATGATTAGCAAGAAGAAAAAGATGAAGTTTCCATGTTTTTTTTGAATAGTTTAAACTCACAGTAATAACTACAAATTTTAGAAGTGACCAACATAGCTTAACCTATAAGCGGTCCACCCTACTCCATGTACACATGGCGTACATTGAGAGTAACTGTAGGGTGATCAAATATTCATAGGAGAAAGATTCTAGCATGCACTCTTATGCAAAAGAGAGGGTTGCCTTTAGGTTCTCCAAACTCAATCTCATGTGATAAGAACTTAGTGATCTTGAGTTTATAAGTAAAATTTAGTAGAGGCACTACAAGCCTTGGCTTGGTGGTTAGAGCTCATGGTCCCCAATGAGGAGGTTGTGGGTTTTACTCCCCATGCCGGCGTGATGCTCACCACCATAGTCCACTCAACCATGGTGTGGGTTCTTAGACCTCGTTGTATGGGTACCTCAAAGCTCTTCAGGTGAATACCATGTCGGGTATCTCTAATGTCAGGTATCTCTAAGTCACTGAGCCATTTGAACTGTTGATCTGAATTTGTATCTTCTGTGTTTTTGAAGTAGAGTGGTTTCTACATCCCAAGCGATGAAGGCTGAAGCCCGGAGGTTGTCTCAACTTTCAACCTTAGCTGTTCATCTTGGAGCATCTTCACACACAGTCACTAATGGCTCCGTAGTGTTGTGGTAGTGTTGTGGTTGTGGTAGTGTTGTGGCTCGGTAGTGTTGTTCACCTCGAGAGGGGTTTGGTAGGTAGTCCCACCATTGGTGTGATGACCTCCGGACATACACACAAGGATCAAGGATAGGTCGAACAAGTTTCTCTTGTTCTAAAATTTAGTAGCACCAAAAGAATAATTAAGTTTGCTGTGCCCATGCATAAGGGAAAGAATGGCACTTCTTTTGATACATACATACATGCATGTAGTGTATTTGAATGACTAAAACGTGCTCAACAACTCCCCAGGAAACGTTGCACAGTGGCATACTAAATATAAGCAAACAGCGTCCTCCCCATTCCCCAATAAATTCCTCTTCCCAGAACACGGCTCATATTCCTGTACATAGAGTTGTGGCAGGCAAAATCACATGTATGTAGGGCAGTTGTAGATTCCTGTTTTTGTGAGGCACAAGGAGGGCTCACTTTTTGGAGGTATTGTGGTATTATTGACAAGGAGGTCCCATTTTCCCTTGTGGAAACAATTCTTGGAATTTAAATTTTTTCATAAAACTAGTCAGCACGGGGCACTTATCGATATTTGAGCCTTGAGTGATTTAGAATAAAAGTTGGCACTTGGATTACAAACATAGATGGAGTGTAGTGAGTACAAGGTCCCCACTATTGTACCCCGAATAAATGTAGTTTTGAAGAGAAAATCCAATCTATTTAGAGCCCGGCCTGACAAAAGTGTTTGTTTGACCTATCCTTGGATATGTGCCTGAAGGTCATCACAAAAATGACATGACAAGAGATTTTGACACTTGTTTTGATATTGCTATTAGGAAAATTTAGGAAAATAATTATTCTCTGGAAAGGAATTTGAAGTACATGTTTATTTGAAGTGAAGTATTTGTATGCTTATAACATGTAGAACAAGGAATCGTATAAGCGGAGAATAATACTTAATGATTATTCTCATATGGAGTAGAGCATTGGTTGAGCTACGAGGTTTTAACAGTTTATAAGGATAGTGTACAAGGATATTCTACTAAGGATATAATTGTAAGTGATTGGAAACTGTGATTGGGATGGTCGATGGTGATTGGGTACTACAATACATGGCCAAAAGTATGATACTATAAAGATTGGAGAGATGACATTATACAAATTGAACAGTTTGGGTACAAGGATAATTTTAGGCTTACATAATCTCTACACTCTCTTCATTAATGACGTTCTGGATATGTCCACTTGGAAGGATAGCAATTTGATTTCATCAAAAACCCAAGACCTTATTGTTTAAAAAGTAGACTATTTATTGTTTAGTGTAATTAGTGTTCATCACCGTGATAATGAATGGTTCATATCCAAGTGAGTAGCAAGGTAGATACATGGTAAGAAAGTGAGACGTAGATACGTGGTAAGAATGTGAGACGTAGATACTTGGTAAGAAAGTGAGTGGTAAGAAAGTGGGACGAAATTTGTGTTTATATTGGTACAGTATACTCACAAGGAAAGTATGTGGTAAGAAAGTGGGACACTATTTGTGATTACATTGGTGAAGTGGTATACAACATTCATTTCCTCTCTCAAAATGCTTGAGGACTTTCACAAAAATCTTGACATTATTTATAGTAGAGTGGTCTAAAATGGAGCAAGTCTCACAATGGAGCTCTAGTAATCTACACTCATAGGTACAACAATACAACATATACTCACTGCAAACAATACAGGGTACTACAATTTAGGAACACCTACATTTCCAACTTCAAAAATTCTTAACCCACTGTCAAAGAGTCCAAAAATGATGATTCCACTTGCTCTCACTTTCTACTACTTTTCCCCATGGGACGAATATTGCTTTCACCGGTAACATCCGTGCTAAAGATTGCCCTATTATTGGCCACCTTACTATATTTCTACATTGTGTGTTGAACACTAATTGGCTAGCTAGGAACTAGCATAGTGTTCACCTCAAGCGGGCTTAGGAGTCCCGCCATTGGTGACCTCAAGCAGGCTTAGCACTCCCGCCATTGGTGTGATGACCTCAGTGCATACATACAAGGATAGGTCGAACGAACACTCTATTCACACTCGCCTCTAAATATATTGAAGCTTATCTTCTTCTTGATGGGACACTAAGTACACTCATTAACCCTTAAAGGTCCTTCCACTCCTCAATGAGCAGCCCGAAATTGGATCTCAGCATCTTTTGGACTTGGGCAACATGAATAGTGCACTTTTTGAACTTGGGTAGCATGAATGAACCAATCAATGATGAGTTTGCAACCTCCTACAAGGTTTTGTGCAATCCCAACCTACCTACCACAATTCTTTCAAAGCACAAATCACTCATACGAATTGCGATTTGAATTGTAGGATTTCACTTTGTAGATGCATCACAAAAAGGTGACCAGATTGATATAAAAAAATAAGTGAAAAATTGAGAATCAAAAGAGCTACATGCAAGATTCTGTTGGAAAACAGCCCCAGGGGCTGACAGGCGCCTTTAAGGGTTAATGTAGCGTAGGATGATTCTCTTCACCCACCCACCCACCCAAAAAAAAAAAAAAAAAAAAACACTTCAGGAGTTCCTAAAAGATGCTGCCCAGGGGACTCGGGAATGCAAAGATTCTTCTACCGGCCCAGGGAAAAGCGGGTCCATCTTCATAGGCTGGAAACATTCAACGGAATCCACTACAGACTGTAGCTTCACCGTTCGGTCGGCATCCCAGTCAGAAACTTTGGCCCCCAAAAACAACTAAAAATATTCTCCTCATATTCACAAGTGGCACAAAACCTGCAAAAAAATACCTCAAAAAACAAAGCTCACCGTGTTGCCTTTGCCCCTACCGATCAAACCATCCGGCGGGATGCCCACTCATATCACTTAAAAAACATCCATTTCTGATCTCCTATAAATCCCCTCCCCTTCCCGTTTTCCACAACTCTCAGTCAGTGTACTTCCTCAAACAATCCACTAGCCTGCAGATTGCATCGAACTGCCACTTGGTGTAGGCTCCTCATCATCTGACACTCTTATCCTTCCATTTTAGTGTGGGCTTGGGAATAGTTTCGTTTGGGGTGTGGGTTCTGACTTTGGTGGCAATGGAGGTTGCAAGGACATGTCGGGCGAAGCAGAGGTGCCGAGTTCTGGCGCCGGTGGTGGAGCACTACGAAGCTCCGGAGGGGTGTGATGAGGATGTGGACCTCGACCATTCTCGCATCGAGAGAGTAGTGTGTCCTGTTCAGAAGAAGGTGAAGTCTAGCATGCGCATTCTGTCGAAGCTGCGTGATGCGTATGTGAAGCTCATGAACGACATCGCCTCCGGAGCCGATTTCACGGGAGTGGCATCGTTCTATGGCTGCCCTGCAGACTACTCCACCTTCAAGTCGAGGCCGCAAGAGACTGCGCAACCCGCCCGTCCTCGCCAATTCAGCTACATCTCATGAGAGTGCTCCGCTTACTTAGAGAGAAGACTACCGAATAGTTGAGTGGATCCGGATCTCTCAGATACTTGCATAATTGGTAGTGGAAGCCGATGATCTCAGCAACGAATGCCACACGGTATGATAGTGAGTGGCGAAGATCGAAGTGAAGAAGGCAACTACAACAACCGGTTGTGGTAGAGAATAGTGTTGTGGACTGGAGGATGTGAGTACACACTCTCCGAAGTATACAAAAGATGCGCGCTAGGCTCTAGTCGTGGTTTGATGACTGGAGGAGACTCGGTCAAAACCCAAAATTTAAAAGCATGTATAGTTTTCCGGTGTGGAAGTCCCACTGCCTTGTATCGGAGTCCATTGTGAAAAAACAAGACATGGGTGTAACACTCTTGATCAAAGTTGGTGCGTATCTTGTGCGGATGAGAGTAATGTAGCGGTTGAATGCTACTGCTGCCTTCGACACGAGCTGACGTTCTCTACTGAGAAGTGTCAACCCTGTTGTGAAGTATATTCTGGTTGTGACCATTTTTGGTTTTTGTGGTTTACAATTTTTGATTCTTTCTACAGCATCTTGGAACTTGCTTCATCAACGTTTTTTAAAAAATAAGCAACATTACCAACGTTTTTTAAAAAATAAGCAACATTACCAAATCACCTGACAACTTTTCTATTACGTTACCAAATCACCAAAACGTTGCTTAAGCAAGTACCAAACCAGTTTGTAACACATAAGCAACGTTTGTAACACAAAAGCGTATTTGCAAACATAAAAATTAAATGGCACACGTCACCTTAGTGCTATAATAGTACTTTTTGAAATATAACATTAATGTAAAATCATGGAAACTTAAAAGAAGGGGAAGAGATTATTGAAATTGGTGGTTCTGGTTCTAAGATAAGAATAAGTGCATTCACTGCAATGGCGGTCGCAGTTGAACACTAATCTTAAAATTGCTGAGAAATGGTGTGATGTTTGAAATGGTGTGATGTTTGAGTTTCTTCAAGTAGATAACACTGATCTTCAAGTAGCACTGATCAAAAACTCTTGTTTAGTTCGACCGACATTCAGCAACACAATATCTGTGATCAAAAACTCTTGTTTAGTTCGACTGACATTCAGCAACACAATATCTGTGGTAGACAACTTCATATTCATCTGCCTCTAAATTCACAACGTATGCAATCATGACTAACTTATAAACCCATGTTTTCCGTCGCAGTGGGAAGAAGCTCAACAAATATATTATGGTTAACATATTGGTAGAGTACAAACCCAATTGGTAACTGCAAATGATTAACTTAATTTGCGAACTCCAAACTTCTCCATCCTGTTGGAATAACTGATGAACGGAGGAAATTGTTTATGGAGATCACCTGATTAAGATGATCTATACAAATCCAGGGAGAATGAAACAGTAAACAAAATACAGGAAGAAGTAAAATCAACTTCCACTGAGGGAGGATAAACAATGAACAGATTGCAGGAGTTCAATGTCATTTCAGCTCCAGTGCCTACACTTCTTCCACAGGAACACCAAGCTTGTTGGCGATGGAAGCTAACGACTGGGTATCGGAATCGGACTCCGAGGTTTTCTCATGCCGAAGGTCAAGCAGAAAGTCGGTGAGAACAGTCTCATAGGCGGGCATCTTGGCATAACCAGGGAAGTAGTTGATGTCGATCACATGGTAATGGTTCCCCGCTTTGGAGTCTTTGATAATGTCAAAGTTGAAAAGCCGCAGCCCCAGGCCCTCCCTCAATCCATTCGCCACATCTGCAATAAACTCCTCAGGTGGCAGCTCCGCCTTTGCGACGTTCTCATCCATTGTCGCTCCTGAAGCCAAGTTGGAAATCTGGGAGAATGGCAGCGGCTCCTCCGTGCTGGTTACCTGAAAAACCTTACAGAGAATTCAGCCTCTTCCCTACAAGAGAATCCCATGCTGTGGTCTCCTTTCATTTCTTCCAAACAATCAATGTATTGAGCAACACATCCTGTAACAAAGCAGTTCCCTACCGAAACAACAATAATGAGATGCGCTACTAAACTCGGCCCATCAGACTCCTACTCTCCAGGCAAAGCCAATACATGCTACCACGTCCTGGTCTAATTTCATGTAAAGGATGTGCGAACTATATAACCTCCTCAATATAACTAAGATAGACAACATAGTCGATGATAATGTGGCAAGTGGCAATCTGAGAGTTGTATTAGGTATGTGATCGTTTACTGTCGGTTTCGTTTACATATACGTCGGTAACAAAATCATCATGAAGGGGATGGTGTTCACGTTTACAGTCACTGATGCCGAATATTTTGTCTGAGGGATAGTGTAGTATTTCTGGGAAAACCATAAGAGCATTAATGAACTAGTAACATTAATATAGCATGAGAGCATCACTGACCTAGTTACAATAACAACATGAGTGGATGGCGTTCATGTTTAGATTCACTGATACCGAAAGATCTGAGGACTTTCGACCTCAGAAGAATGAGGGAAAGCGTAGTGATTCTGGGAAAAGTATGAGAGCATCACTGACCTGGTCTTCATGAACATCAGGGAGAGATTTGCGTCTGACGCACTTGATGTACTTGCCAGCAACATAGACTTTGAAGATGACGCCGCCGTGGTTGACAAATTCCTGGAGGACCATGGGGGGGTTGAGTTTATGGAGGCCGCGTGTGTTGAACAGCAGGAACATGGCGTGGGAAGTAGCGCTGCCATCAGCGACCATAGGCTTAGCAATAACAGGAAATGTGAGGTCCGAAATGGCAGCATCATCGTTGAAAATTTCCTTCGTGTCAACGACGAGCTGCTTAGGAATGCCGCAAGTGCCGAGCCCTTCAGTGATGCGCAGGTGCTCCACAACCTCCAGCATGGTAATGCGGTTCTGTAACCTCTCGATGGCCGTGGGCGGGTCGACTAAGATTACGTGCGGGTGCCGGTCCTTGTACTCCAATAGCTGCTTGTTCCATACCTCCCCTCCGTGCTTGTGGATGATCGCATCGAACGGGCCTTGCTCCTCCAATGGCTTGCTCATGTCCACTGGCACCAAGTTCACTCCCTTGCTCCTCGCGTGCGTTACTAACGAGGGCTGCACGAAGCTCTTCTGCTTCTTCTCCGCTAATGCGTACCCTACCTCGAACATCTCCCCCGCCGACGTCATACTTGCCTGCAAAATCGCCAAAAACTCTCAATCACTAACAGGCATTCCAGAAATTCCGAGCATTCTTAAACAACAACACTTCATCCTACCAAATCTCACAATCAACAAGGCTCTGCGAAGGCTCTAGCAGACTACCACAAAAAAACAAAACTATACACAACACGAGCAACCTCCAAGGTCTCGATCCGATTCAAATTCTGGTTCACTTCAACACGAGCAGGAAACAACCTAAAACAGTCAATTCATAAAGAACTCGATCTCTCAATCCGTCACGAAACATCAACACTCCAAATGATGGCGAGGTTCACGATTTACGAACTGGCTTCTACCGACGCCAAGATTCCAGTAGGCTACAGTTGAAATTCGAGATTCCAGTTTCGATCTAATGTAACCTTAACCCTAAGCAACAACCGAGGCGAGAAAGATCGTAACCAAGGAAAAGGTTTAGAGTTTCTTGTTGGTAGCAAACCCTAATTATACGACAGCGTACATACTATCCCCAAGGGACTTTTAAGGGCTAACAAATAATGTTGTCAAATTGGGCATCTTAGAGCATCTCCATTAGCAGCGCGGACCGCCCTCGCCAACTGTAATTGGCGGGCCCGCACTGAAATAGTACCCCAAGGAAAAGGTAATTACCAAGGAAAAGGGAAGATCGGAACCCGCAATTGGCGACGATCGATGTACACCTGCGCTTCACCTCCGTTCGCCGCACTGCGTCACTGAGAGCTTCCTCGCGTTACTGAAAGGCTGCTTGCTGGTGACAAGTTCCTTCCGAGCCTTGCTTTGATTAATGCGCGGAATAATAGGTCTGAGAAAGGTCGTCGTCGTCGTCTTCGGCGTCGTCGTTTGATCTTCGTCTTCATCTCTTCCAATGCAGAACCATGAATATATAGATTCTTCCACAGTAGAATCTCGTTTTATCTTTTCACTTTCCTTTCGTTTACGCCATGATTGTGCAAATTTAGAGTGGCGATGGCGGATCGATTCCTAACGCACGCGCTTACATCCGGCAATCGTTCGT
Organism: Bryum argenteum; assembly: GCA_037043015.1. Lineage (NCBI taxonomy): Eukaryota > Viridiplantae > Streptophyta > Bryopsida > Bryales > Bryaceae > Bryum > Bryum argenteum. Next base: position 9,864,004 of record CM073323.1, on the reverse strand, counting down.
TGCGCGTGTGCAATAGTGATACGGGGTCAATGCATGTGTGCTAAACCCTATTTTGCAAATCTAGGAACGACTTGCTGCAATCTACGAAATTCCACTAAGAAGAAGAAGAGAAACTCTAACCTATTTAGAGGCCAGCGTGAATAGAGTGTTTGTTCGACCTATCCTTGGATGTATGTCCGGAGGTCATCACACCAATGACAGGATTACTAATCACTCTTATGGTGAACACTATGCTAATTCCTAACTAGCTACTAGTGTCTTCAAGATACTCGACATGGTATTCCCGAAGGGCTTTGAGGTACCCATACAACGAGGTCCAAGAAACCCCCCACCATAGTTGGGTGAACTATGGTGGTGAGCACCACGTCGGCATGGAGAATAAAACCCATGACCTTCTCATTGGGGGTCATGAGCCCTAATCACCAAGCTAAGGCTTGTGGTGCCTTCATCAAAAGTGTACTTTCTCCGTCTCTGAAAAAAATCAAGAGTGGATTTAGCTCTGAAACGTGCGGAAAGTCAAAAAATCAACATTTTGGATGGTATGCAGCCTTAACCCCTAAAGATCGAAACAATCAAACACCCTCAAAACTGCACTCTTTTCATGCAAGATGTAGTTTATTGAATATTGACAAGCTTTGAAACATGTAATCTTAGGATCCAGTAGCTAACTTGTACATGAACATGTATACTTATACTTAGATTCAAATTCCTCATCAGTTGTGAGATTGTAATGTTTAAAGTTGGAGAATAAAGTTTTTTGCATGTTGTAAAATGGCAAAGTAATGTTTTGGGGGCCAAAAAATCATTGTTGAGAGGGACATTGACATGAGGCCCTTCAAATTTTTGTTCCTTGGTGAGTAAGGAATATGTCTATGCAATTTTTTCCCTCATAAAACTCAAAGAAATGCTTGAGTTTTCACATGGGGATATGCTAAAATTCATATACAAAGGCCCAAGATCATGCCTTACTACCTTTTCTACAAGTACCAAAAAAAAAAAAAAAAAAAAAAAAAAAAAAAAAAAAAAAAAAAAGAAGAAGAAGAAGAAGATTTAGGTATTGGATTTGCAATGATGTTTCTATGATGAGTTTCTTCAAGAAAGTATATGCTTTTTAAAAAGTCGTTTCTTCTTCCTCCACCGTTGGATTTTAATTTCGTTCGTTGGCTTGAACTTGTTTATGGTTTCTACCACTATAGTGGTAGAAACCTTAAATTTATCCAAGGTGTGAGGAAGACATGGCATGCCTTTCAATGCAAAGGGTCTAGTGTTAAGCTTTTTTTCTTTGTAAAATTTGAGGTAGTTTTTAGCATTGCAAGGCTATTATTTGAATCAAGAATTTTTTTTGATGAATGCGTTTTGGGTATAGGTGTTACTAAGATGAAGGTAACATTTTTTTTGGCCAATTTTCATAGATTATTGCAGTTAGATTACTGGTAGCATTTTCACTTCAATGTGAAAATGTTGAGATTTTGTGATGTTTCTTGAGTACTAATACGTTATGATCTCGCAATATATGAGGCCTCATGACTCAAAATTTGACCCACATGATAAATGATATGTTTCCTACAAGATTGTACAGTTGAGATTTGAAAAACTTACCCTTGTTTTTAAATTTTTTGTGGGACTATTTTCTTTTTATTCCAGATGAGTCAAACCATTCAAACACTCATCTCACAAAGAATCCAAGATTTGCTATTGATGGGTAACCCAAACCATCCGAACAATTAAAGAACATCCCATCAATTTTAGCAAATTATAAATTTTTTCAGAGACAAAGTAGTATTCTGTAGTATGGAGTAGGTGGATAGAGTCTATTAGAGCACCGCCATCCATGGGTGTAACTGGAGGCCCGAGATAACCAATTTCATTGTTCTATGTTTTGTGAAAATATCTGAACATTATTGATATCCACAACCAAGGAATGGGGAGGCCAAACTAGACAAATTTGAAGGAGACTATGACGTAAGAAGCCTAAGCAAGGTAAAGCCAAAACCAAGCAACATAAGAGGTTACTAGGCCTAGACAATATTACGAGAAAGAGTTAATGTTGACAATGCATGAAAGGTAGAATTTTTCTAGAGCAACAACTATAGAATGAGCTCTCATGAAGATTTGTGAGTTGACTACTCAACCAACTCCATTAAAACAAGCCTCAACTGTATTAAGAGTAATTATTGAACCTCTTATGCACGTGCTGGTTTGTGATGTTTTCTCTTTCTCTTTCTTGAATTTTCCAATGAACGCAAAAGGCACTCCACTCAGCTGGGCAATGATTCTAAGTGATCATATCAAACTTATTTAGAACGGTGTGCATGACTTGAAGTCCAAACGTAAGGATGCGCTTGGAGATGGTTTTATGCAGCTATGACGCATTTATATAAATTCTCGATTCAATAAAGTTACAGGGAGCAAATGGGAATGCCACTACTCAATAACAAGTCAAGACGAATAACGTACAGATGCTAACGTACCCAGGCAAAATGAACAACATTCGAGGTACGTTAATCTATCTCCATCCAATATGAGTTTTTGAGAGGTTTACAATTCAAGTCAAGAACTGTCAGACCCATTCAAGAGTACCATACTTTGAGTTCTTTCATCAAAGGTTTGACGAAGCCCTTCCTTCATTGACGAATCGACAAAAGCGAAGTCAATTGCGCTCCTGGCAAGCTCCACAACTTCCTTGGTTTTTAGAGCTGCAAGTTCAAAAGAATGACATCAACACATAAACAGATGTGATACAAAATCTGGTGGTGTATTCAGATAAGCATTCTATAAGAAAGTTGAAAGCATACCGAGTGAGTTTGCTGCTAAAGCGAGCTCACGAGACAGGCTGGTGGAGAAGATGCCAACATCATCCGTGCAGATGGCAATCGGATGGTTGGCCTTGTGAAGACCCGCTACTCTTGAAAAAAAACCCGCCACTGACGTCAAAAACCACCACACTACTAGCAACTTGTAATTGTAAGCTGATCGAAAAGTCTCCAAGTTCCTCTGATCTTTGATGATCCAAGGCAATCAAAGAAAGAGGAGCACAAAGATGAAATCTCTTTTGGACATTGTACAAAGGCAACATATTCATTCACATCATAGCAAGGTACTCAAAACACACAATCATCAAAGATGTCTGTCAGTAAGAAGCAGGTTTTGAGATTGACCTAAGTGATGTGCTTCGATAGATGGCACACTTTGTGTGGCCAAATTAGACGTGAGACAAACCTCCACCTGCACATGCAGTCAGTAAAAGAATTTCATGCCAATTGACCCAAAGAATGAAGTTACTGTAACATCATGCTGTTGCCTGATTTTCATAATCGACCATTGTATGTAGAGAAAGCCCAAACGTACTGGTATGTCGGATGCTAGCAGGACCTCCCACTCGTAATCGTCCAAGCAGCAAACATGACCGAGACGATCTGGACGCATCGCAAGCATACTCCGAATCTCCTCAGAATTTCGCACCTGGAATTGCTCAATAGATTATACCCGAAGCTCAATACTGGACAGCAGAGGCGGACTTATGATCACAAAGGGAATCAAATGTGGTCTGAAAGAGCGACCTCTCCACAATGAAGAGCTAATGGAAAGCCCTGCTCCCGAGCGTACTGTAACACTGGTGCAAATGTAGTCCTGAACACATGGAAACAGACATAGCACATTGTGAAACTAAATTAAGATTACTTTTAAGTATTGAATGAAAATCAGCAGGAGTCCCTCTCGAGATCAAATTCAAATCGATACCATTCTCCAATTGCCGGATCTCCTGATAAGTCAATCCCTACGATATCCCATCCTTCGTCCCGGAGCTCACAAGCAAGACGCACCTGAACATGCACCTACAATGAGTTATTCCAGCACACCAATATTCTCCAGAAACAGGCTTCAATCGCACAGCAATTTGTAGATCAGTGCTGAGCTTACAGTATCCATTGCTGCTTCGGGTGTCTCTCTTCGATCTATGCTGGGAATAAGCCGCACTTGAATAGGTGACGAAGGAGTAGCCATATTCATGCCTGCCTTCACTGCTTCCATGTATGACCGCTTTGTCATTCCTATTGTTGAGTTTACCTGTAGACAGCTTGATCATTTACTATATATGCACCATTCTTTAATGCAGACACCATGTAGTTGAGAGTGATACGTTTGAAAGAACACTGAATCGTCTATTGGCGATTTGTTGATCGAGTACGACATTCAACAGAAAAGCGATTCAACTAGTGTGTGGCAGAAGTCTTTACCTTAGGAGCCGTGCGGAGCTCCAGATAAATTGTATTTTCGGCAGCGAAATCCTCGATAACCTATATGAGTATCAGTCTTAGACATTCAACTCCAGTGAAGATTCACGATCCAAGGATTTTTTAAAACTGTCACTAACCTCTCGAGCGATACGTGTAATGACGTGATGGTCAGTTGTCACTATGCGAAGGAGGCCGAATAGCTTGAATGTCTCAGGAAGTGATCTGCTCTCTGTATACATCAATCAGGCTCCCATCGAATGAATGTTCTTTCATTTCTTAATCTGTAATTAAAGACAGCACTAGAAATGCCAATCGAAGGAGTAAGCAAGAAAGAGAGCAAGATCGGAATCAAAGATTCCAAAAAAAATTTAAAGACTTCACTTTACTGCAAAACCGATTTAATCAATGATGTTGAGAAGCAAGTAGGATATGAACTTGATTTGAAACCCTAATCTTGATCAAATCGAATTTCTGGTCTTTTTATAATTATCAGAAGAGAAAAGTGATCCACACCTTTCTTGAGAATGTCTTCCAATCCAGTGCAATTCTCGCCGTGCGCGCGCGCTAACTCCCTGCAAATACGATCACTCAATTCCCTCACTCACCATATTCTAATCCAAGTGTCGGTACAGTTGAAGCATTGTGATACACCAGCCTGTTTTCTTGTTGAAGCTAAGAAATGATGCGATTCTCTTTCCTGCACAGCTGCTGCTTCCGATCGTAATCAGATTGCAGCATGAGCTGTACAAAATCCATGACAAGACCAGTCGATTGTAATTGACATTTTGGTGGTAAATTGTTGAGAGATATGGAAAAGTGAGATTCGTACACCAGAGTGGAAGCGCGAATGGAGCCATTGAGATGAGCGTGAAGCTCCACCTTGGGCATAGCTTTACAGAACGGCAGGTAGCTCGAAACGTGGTTCTCCATTGTAATCACAAGAAGCAAGGAGAAATGAAAGAATGAGAATTGCAGTCTCACAAGAATTCTGAAGGACGATCGCGAGTTGGTAATCAGTCGTGGAATTGAGAAGCAATCGTGATTATCAATCTAGAATTTCGAGCTGCAGTCAAGTTACAGTCGGCTGAGCTTCGACTTGGGGTATGGTGGGCACGGGTATAGGGCCCTAAGTTCATCTTCTTCAGTCTAGGGTCCAAGGTTTCTAGGTGGTATATTTAGTGAATGTCTGGGAATTAATATTCATACATACGCTCTCCTTTGTCTTATTGTTAATTGAGTTATTAGTGTAAGATACCACCAAGTTTGGACCTATGAGAGAGAAGTACTATTCATTGTCTCTCTCCTTGTACCTCCATATATTCTTTTTCTTAATCTAAGCTCTCTCTTTTGTGTCTATCTTCTTGGTGCTTACTTTGTATACCCTTGCTTTCTTTTGCATTTTTAATAGTTAGAAAGACCTTCCGAGAACAAACCCAAAATCCCATGCTACCTCGAGCTGGCCCTCGGAAAGATTCTCTAAACCGTAAAGTTCTTCTAAATCCAAATTACACTATATGGTGTTCCTGCGCAAATAAGATTCTGCCGACTTGGACCATTATGATCTCATAAATGCAAAAGTATTAACTGTTCGAATTTTACAAGTGACTGAAAGGTCAAGTTAAGTTTAACCCCTAAAGATCCGGGACCTCCAAATCGGCGTTTTGCTATTTTGGTCAGTCTAGATGAATAGGTTAAGAGTAATATTATTGCCTAAAGTTTCTAATGGATGCTCCCTATACTGCAAAGTGTATGTGGTAAATTTTGCAAAGCCAAATTCCAATTTTTGAGTCTTCTACGACAATTCTTGGTTTGCGAGCCGAACTAGGGCAGTTTAAATTTAGTAATTTTTTGAGATTTTTTTTTGGAAATATGTTCATGACCAGATCACTACTTAAGTTCCAAAGGACCCCAAGTCACAAAAAGTACCAATTTTACAAGGGCAGCCTCCAAAAGTGTCAAAAATAATCTCAACAATGCCCGAAAAAACTTTGTAGACAAACTTTGGATGTTATGATCTCTCAAACATCCAACGGTCAATTTTTGAATCAGATATTGAAAATTGGCTTAGGTACAAGATCTTACGGTTGGAAATTTAAAAAAGAATTAAAAATTTGTTTTGCACCCCTTGAAGTGCATAGAGGTATAGAATTGGAGTTTTGAGGTTTCAAGCTCCCAAAAACACCCAAGGATTTTTAGGGGTTAAGATGCTACAGTTGGATCTTCAAAACATTGCTTCATCGGAGGTTTTGTAGGCATGAAGTATAAGGTCAGTTTGGAACATTTAGACAATTTTGCATCAAGGATGTCTGAGAATTAAGGTCTCTTTATTTTATATAAGATTTAAACCATACTTAAGTCACTTTTGCAGATATTTCAATGACTTATTTAATCTTATTATCAAGGTTCGGAAGATGTTACATACTTTGTACCACTTAATGCATATTGTTGTTTAACAACCAAAAAAACAGAAGATATGAAGATTTTCACATTTTTTGTATTTTAGATTACGTACTTTTCTACAATGTCCAAATTGCAAACTTTAGGAACGTGCATAATGTCTAGATTCACCGTGAGGGGCATTTGGTCCTTTAGAGGTGTAAGTTTGAGTGTTCTTTGCTAAAAAAGCTAAATACCATAGGGGTTAAGGGATTAATGTGTAATTTTAAGACAAGATACTAAATTAGAATTTGATTTTGCTATTGAAAGTTTTGGTCTCTTCAATCAATTACAAAAAAACTATCAATCATATATGATTTCAACTATATTGATCTACTCTTAGCATTAAAGGTTTTTATATCGTCTGTGAGGAGAAAGTTCACAAGAGTAAGGAAACTCACATTTCTTAACATATCTAAATTTTCCTTAAAACCCCCCCGGGCCTTTAGGGGTTAAAAGAACAACTACCCATTTGGATTTAAATAAAATTTGGTTAGATATTTAGAACCGTAAGAATTTAGCAACAACGATATATTTCATTATCATAGGTCAATGTGAAAAATTGTAAAGTTTATGAGAGCATGAGGACATTCTACTCGTAAAGAATGCCAAGTAATTCATGGATAATTAAGATTCATATAAACAATGAGGAGTTATTTATAAGAGGTTCTATTTTCATGTGTCTCCAAGCCCGTAAGATCTTCGGAGTAAAACATTCTCTTTTTGATAAGATCTTTCCAATATTCCCCTGACTAAATTGGCAGGCGGGTCAATGGCCTAATTTAGGCTATAGGTACAATGTCAAGTCCTTAAGAATAGAAAATTATTAAAATTAGGCAAAAAGAAGAAAAAGAGGAGGAAAGTCGAGAGAAGAGGAAGTGTTGATGAATGAGAGAGGGGTGGGAGGAGTAGAAGAGGCAGGCCGAGTTGTTCACCGAATAACCTCTTGACGATCAAGCCATTCGATTGGTTGCAGGCGACCGGTTGTTGAACGACCTATGAATTTTAAATTTATTTTATGTTATTTTACTTTATTTTTTTGGCCTCTAGTATGCCGGCTTCAGACGGCAAGGCAGTGGAACAATTTTATTTTTTATTTTCAAATTTTTTTGTCGATCATTTTTATGGTCGAGCCGTCTGATCGGTTGGCTACCAATCCGTTGAACAGCTAGCCAATTTAATGGGCGAGGGCTGTTGAGATTGATCTGACGGCCATTACGCAACCGTGGTCGACTCGTTGCTAGGCGACCACGTCGGCAGGCCCGTTGGCCATGGCAATCAAGCGGGCGATCATGTGACAGAGGTCGAGTGGCGAGTCAGCCAGTTGGTTGGGGTGATGGATTGGTCTCCCACGCACCCAGACGGCCATTTTCCCCAAGTAAATGGAACAAAATCTCTATGTCAGCAGACTCTATGAATACGCTTCTGGACGTCCTTGCGCCGCAACAACCTTGGACATGATTTACATGGACTACTTACTTGCACGTCGTTGAAGGACGGACCTCAACGAATGAAGCATTTGTCTGAAATACACTTACAAGTACCACAATCAAAGCCAAGGAGGAAAATAACTCACAAGTTTGGTAGGCAAGGTTTTACTCTACTAGCCCCCTATACTTGAGTACATGCTTATTGAATCATTTTTTATTTTTATTTTTTTTTGGTTTTTTGACTTAAAATATCCTAGTGACTATTGAATAATTTTCAAAGCTTTGCAAAGCCATTCATACCACTACTAATGTTTTACAAAGACTTAAAGGAACAAGTATCCCAAGAACAACTTACGAAGCTTATTTTAAGTTTGCAATTGAACTGTACTTAGTAATTGAAGCAAAAGGTAAGAATATTCAGTGGTAGATGGTGTAAGAAGTAAATGTAATATGTTGTATGACAATACAAAAAGGGCTGGATATGTAATCATAATATTGTAGAACATTCCGATGTGATTCCAACACACTATTGTCTTTAAATTCGATCATTTTTGAGTCCACAATGAAAATTTGAAGTTTTTGGAGAATTTCTAAAGAGGAATTTGTTAACAACCACTACCTGATTGTACTTGAATGTCCAGCTCGCTCTCAACACAGGCGAGTTTTCCATTTAGCATGCACTTTATATGTAGGAAGGGGTCCATCTAGAAGCTTCCCTTTTCTTCAATCATATAAACTCTACTACAGTTACAAAAATGGTAATTTTTGTTGGATCACTCTCCTTGTAACTTTGCTCACCCACAATAATTTTCTCCATAGCTATTTTTGGCACAGATTCTTCAATCTTAAAACTAGTGTGGTTATTAAGCATGTTACCTTACACATGAAACAAGGTCCCTTAGTCTCACCATAGTTGAGTGAAGTATGTTCAATCTAGAACCATGACTTGGCATCCATCAATAAATGATAACACCATTTATACCTTAAAAAAAAAAAAAAAAAAAAAAAAAAAAAAAACACGGGTACTAATGCTACTAGTATTTATTTTTGGTTGATAAAGTGTCTATTCCGAGTAGTTTTGTATCAAGGAACCTTTGTCCGGTGGGCACTGGCTCATTGTCAAGACGAACAAAAACTCTATTCATGTTGACCTTAAAAAAAGACTGGAGTTCATATCTATTTAAAGAATGTCACCCATACGGATCGAAATAAAGTAACCAACCACTCCACTAAGAGCATCCCTAATATTTCCGCGCCATTGGGATGCGCTATCAGATAATGGGAAGGGACGTACTTGAGCGTGCGACAAAATGGAGGGTTTTGGCTCCAATGGAAGCTCGCTACAGAGCCCCCCAAATAGCCTTGGTGTGGTGACGTGGTGGGGCCGGGCCTCCATGGCAGACTACCACCACCTTGGAAACTCCTTGAGCAGCTGCCAGCAATGCAGAGAGCTGCCATCCCCGCGTTGACTACGCAATAGAGTGTGGTAAATGTCTCCCTGCAACCAGAGAAAACTTGGCGTGAGCGGGGCTGCAGTAGAGTGCCGCGGAAAGGTGGAGGGAGGGGTGGCATGGCCATTGGGGTACTATTTCAGTGCGGGCCCGCCAATTACAGTTGGCGAGGGCGGTCCGCGCTGCTAATGGAGATGCTCTAAGATGCCCAATTTGACAACATTATTTGTTAGCCCTTAAAAGTCCCTTGGGGATAGTATGTACGCTGTCGTATAATTAGGGTTTGCTACCAACAAGAAACTCTAAACTGAAATCGTAATAGCTCACTAGAACTGCATTAATTCAAGTGTCAACTTCTTCTTGAACTCAAACCCATTAAAGGTGTGCATTCACTCCAAATACAACCAAAATATACCGTATTCTACTGGTCGCCACGGCACGCTCAGACCTTTACGCATATGGTCTATTAGCATAGCATAGTAGATTCTATACTTGTCCACTTGCATAGTCCACTTTATCAAGAGCAGTAATGGGGCACCATACCCAGTCAGCAAAAGCACCTTACCCACTCACGATAGTAACTTACGCCTCACCTCACTGACTGCGACATGATTGAAGTCCCTGTCCTTCCTCGGTTTCTACGCCTCGTCACCTCCAGAAGAAGAATCATCAGCACTCCCGAACATGAGTCACGAATCGCGGCCCCTCAATCCCCCCAGAGCCATAAATCCCCCACCCAATTCCTTGCAATGCATCAATCTCACCATTCTAGCTCATTCCAGTTCAATTCATTCTCATTCCAGTCCATTTCATTGCATTGGCAGAGGAGTATATCGATCAAATCCAGTTGCAGTGCGCGAAGATTTTTGGTTCTGATCTTGGGAGGAGAGGAGTAATTCAAGCGATCGAGCTATGTGGACTTTGGTGGCTCCGTTGGTGTCGCAATGTGGCAAGTGCATGAGCATGAGCAAGGGGCGGCTTCTGGGCACAGGGGCAGCGGCCGTATTGGGCTCCGCTCGTGCATCACGCGCTCCAACTCTCGTCTACATTCCACTCAAGGACGTTGAAGTCGTCGCTCTTCAACAATTGTCGTAACCCCAACTTGTACAAAGCATGTCGAGACCTCATTATTGTAGTAGCTCCGAATTCTGCCTCAATGGCGAACAGTGATGAACATTGACGAGCAGGCAGCTTATTCGATCATTTTGCAGCTGTATGTATTATGTAGGATCAATTGCAGCAGGGTTACATTGTATAGCAAAATTTATTACTGAAATCAAAGAGTGAATATGCAGTGCAAGCATATTCTTCAGCACATTTGTTCAGCCTCCTCCTGGTGATTCCCTTTTCGGGGTGATGTTCAGCCTCCTCCTCTGCTTGCTATGAATGGACAGTGTCGCAACCTATTCCAATTAGGTTAGGCAGTTCTGTTACGGAACTGGCAGGGGGATTCCAATCACGAGTTAGAAAGTTAGTATATACGAGGGTTTGCGGCACCGTTGCAAGGGTTTGGGAGATCCGGTCGGCCGGGGCTCACACGCAACGACCATTCTGTCGCAATCTCTCACTAAGCTTAGAACCAGATGATTTTGCGACATTTCACGTCATGCTTTTGAACCATCAATCTGACGAATCCTTACAAAGCATGACGTGAAATATCTCAAGATTACCTGCAATTGAAAGGAGCGATGCTTCTCTGAGCGTTGTGAGAGATTATTCCAATGGCGAGCAAGCATTGTTATATGCACAATGCGGTTACATCACGGGATATGGATGGCGAGGATGGCCATGCCCTTACATGCGACATTCCACCGAGGTTTCAGTTTCGAAAACGCGACAAGCCAGGCCACAAAGGCCTCCTCAAGGTACCCACCTTCTTCCAAGGATCTTACATCGATAAGCAAGCAATCTACATTAGGCAATTAGGGTTAGGTCTTTACATTGAATCCTTGACTTGATCAGGCTGCAGGAGGACCGACCAGCATCGAGTTCGGTGGATGCATGCCTGAGGAAGAAGCCCAAGCGCTAATCAAAAGGTATGGCTCATGAGCACCTACTTTTAAAAGAGGCAATTGTGTGAAGAGGATTGGATTGCCTTGACAGGGGTGTGGCTGGCTGGTAGCATGCAGGAGGCCAGGGTCAGAGCGGAAGGTGAGAGAGATGTGTGGCAACAACATCTTCGAAGGGCCGTATCCTTTGAAAGTGGATTGCGGTGGCACTGGCTCTGATAAGATGGGTCGATGCCCTCCGGTAATCTTCTAGAACTGCTGGTTTTGTATAGCAATTGAACGGGAGGAACATCGACTGACATGACTGAAGGTCAGGAGTGTTTGTGGGGGGTCTTCAGCGGCCGCTTTCGAGCTCCAAAGCTCGAGACCTTGGTGGCCATAATATCTTCGAGGCTTTCACTTGCCCTTACCAGCCGCCTGCTCCACCTCCTGTTCAACCATACGAGCCTGAAGAGGTTCCGCTTCCGCCCAACAAACTACGCCGAAATGTACGTTTTCTGTTATCACTTCGATGTTATCATACTCACACCAACTTGGGCAATGTAGAGATATTCCTGTAACTACATGTTTATTGTGAGATCATGAGCCAATCTCTACTGAATATCATACACGATACTGTTGATAGCAAACTCATAACCCTCCCACTTCTCTCGAGAACATTTTCTCAAAGAAGTTGAACTCAGCGATGGTAATTTCTCATGCCATCCTTCATATCTGGAGGTAGAGAAGAGAGATGGTTGAGCCCACGAGCCAAACTCTCTCTTAAATATAGTGCACGAGGCTGGTGGTTTCATATTTAGACACATTTTCACTTCCGTCCTTAATGTCTTTCAACACTGCAATGATTTCTGAAACAATGATGGTAATCCTTCAAATCTGGAGGTAGACTCGACAGCAAACCCCTTAATTTCTCATGCAAAGATCAATGGTTGAAGACATTTGCATCTGAACAGAGTCTGTATCAAGGATCACAGACCGACTTTTACTTGCACGCTTGTGACTGGAGATCAGCCAATTTAGATGCAACTCAAGAGTGTTATTATTAATTTCGAACACAATTTAACGCCTGTAAAATAACGTCTCTCAACAATTCAATGAAATATAAAACAAGTCGATGATGATCCTTCGAATTTGGAGATAGAAAACTCCTTGATTTTCATTCTAAGCTGACTGGTTGTAGAAGTTTACATCTTAAGGCAGTCAGTGTCACGTATCAAGCAAGGAGGCTGTACTAAAAATTGTGCACGTACTCACTGCGACTTGAACTGCGATCAGCCGGCGAAGTTGTCGAGCCATTTCAAATTCGGAGGGCCAGTCTGCATCGAGCCACAAGTGCCAAACAACGACGCAGCATGGGCGAAGCAGAAAATGCTGTACGGAACAATGGACGATTTGGACAAAGAACCATTTCCGAAGCCAATAGTGTCCAGAATGAAAGCTAATGAACTTGCCGGCCATGTCAACCTCTTCGGCCCCGCACCGAGGCAATCATATCCGCCCACTCCACTTCCGGTAACATACTCTCCTCACCTCGATCTCATTCCAATAACAGCAGTCAATCAAAACTAAGATCAAATGCATTGCAGGAACGATGTGATGTGGAATACGGCGGAGGTGTAGGTGGCGTTCGTCAAAGACTCCAGATGAATCATAGAGTCATGATGCAAGCTCTTCATGGCCACGACGCGGTCTTCCTCAACAGTAACCCATGCTGCAACGAAACGCCCGAAGTGAAGCCTCCACCGGTTGCAATCAGCCTCCGAAAAGTCCAGGAACTCAAAGGCAATGACATCTTCTCATATGTGAAACCTGACTCTCGACGATGCTATAAAACTTCGTGCAATGGCAGCAACATGTCCAGCATCAAAGCTGACCAACGACGGTGTCTCAAAGCCAGCAAACCTAGTAGCAGAGCTGGATCTAGGCCATCTAGCCGTGCTTCCTCGAAATGCAGCGAGTATCCCTCCTTGAAACACATGTAAGCATAGTCGAAACAATCACACCACATCGTACATAGATTGTAAAATACTGTGTTCTTTGCTCTGGCTTGAAGAATGTAGAGCCAGAATGTAGCCTATGTGGGTCTCGCTGTAATTCAACAGGGATTTTCAGGGTGCCAAATATAATACTCCTCCTCAAAACATGTGTGACCATAGTCATCAACTTCAATCACGTCACAAGTATCCTCCGTAGCAACAGTTGATCATACATGGATTGTAAAATACAGCGATTCTTGTTCTGCCTTGAAGAATGTAGAGCAAGATTATGTAGATTTCGCTCCAATTAAATAGGGGTTCTCAGGGTGGCAAAAAATGCAGCGACTATCTCTCATGTGCAAGCATAATCGAAACAACCGCATCAAAACTATCCTCTTCACAAATATAGAAACAGTTGATCGTACATAGATTGTATGATACAGTCTGCCTTGAGAAATGTATGGCAAGAATGAAGCCTATGTGGGTCTACAGGAATTTTCCGTGAGCAACTTGTGAATTGGCTAGGGTTGCCAATATTGTACAGTACACTTCTCCTTCTCTATACAATGCCTGCAATCGTTGAAAGAAAACAGGTTAGCAGGGATGATGGCTACAGGGATGATGATGGAAGAAGTAGCAGGAGAAGGGTAAGTGCATTACCGAAAGAATGATGGTGTGGAAATGCTATACACGGTGTGACATTATTGTGATCTCGATGATGCATCATTTGCTTGAGCCAGGAGATCTTGAAATTGTTGCACTTCATCGAAATCGGTCTCGGAATCGTGACGAGAGTCATTAGCTTGTGCAAGAAGTGCTTGAAATTGTCGAACCTCGTCGAAGTCGTCACTTTCCATGGAGACTCGGCGAGTGGCGGCTGTGAGTTCCTTGAGCTCTTGCTCGAGCATCTTCAGCTTCTTCTTCTTTCCAATATAGTCAGCCTGCGCTCACAAAGCAACATGTGAGTTTCTGAAACACATCGATCACTAAAAGGAGAATTCCTAAGTAGTGTATGCAGACCTTAAGCTTTTTGTACTCCGCTACAAGTGTCTTGTTCTTCACCCTCATCTTCTCTGACAATACTCGAGCTACTACCATTTCTGCCTGCTTGTGGTTCATCTCCTGCATCCATCTGCAACAAATACAACAACTGCAAGGTAAGCTTGATGATTGACTTGTATGGAAACTCTACACGAATGCATTTAACTTCTTATTCTGAAGAATGTTAGCGTACAAAGGTTCTCTTTGCTTAAATTTGTTGATACTGGTTGCTATAGCCTACCCAATTTTTTTAGTGTAAGGAGCAATGAATTGAGAGGGAGCTTACGTTTGTCGCTCTTGATCCAGCTGCGTTTGCAAAGTAGAGATCTCATCGTCCTTTTCAGAATGACGGGCTCTTTCTGAAATGATTTCCGACTGCTGTTGGTTCACAAGAGACTGCACCACAATCGTGATATTAGAATCACAAGTTCATTAGAAGTACAGAGAATCACTTGCTTTTGATGCAGTTAAGAAGCTCTTACCGCGTAGTTGTTGATATCCAACTTAAACTTGTGAATGTCTCGCATCACGTCTTGAGTCAATTTCTCAGCTTCTTTGTTCAATCCCTTCAATGTATTCAACTGCAAGACATCTGGGTCAGTCTCGAAACTCTTGCTTCTGCTAAAACAATGCAAGCATGAGATGAATTCTGGACGGAGATCAGACCTGTGCATCTTTGTCTTCGCATTTGAAGTGCAGTTCATCAAGCTCCTGGTGCACGTGAGCAAGTTCATTCTCCATTTCGTCGAAGCGACTGACTTGATCGTGAAGTGTAGCCATTCTTTTGTACAATTTTGAAATCTCGGTTTCCTTCTCCTCGAGCCTCCTGTGATCAGCGAACATACAATTTTGATGTGAGGGAGGCTGCATTGATCGGTGATCGGTAAGATACTGCGAGGACGTGCTTCACCTTTGTAAATCGAGATTTGCAGCTTGGAGTCCCTTGACGTCTCGTGATCCGGTGCTCTGTACAGCTTGAATCATGGCCATGCGGTTCTTCATACCCTGAAGCTCCATTTCGAGCTCGTCGCGTGCTTGCCGCAGTTTATCAGATTCAAGCTTCACAACCTCAAGCTGCAATTCACACACCGCATAAGTGAGATCTTTGAGAATGGGCTCTATCGGTTGGATGTAAGGTCTTTAATCTTTGAATGGTTGAGCAGTTACTGGCACTGACCTGTTTCTCTAATGTGTTGTTACGGTGCTCTAGATTCCTGGTTTCGTCGTCCTTTTCGAGAATAGAAGCTTCGTGGGTGGCCATGCGGTTCTTCATACCTTGAAGCTCCATTTCGAGCTCGTCACATGCTTGCCGCAGTTTGTCAGCTTCAAGCTTCACGACCTTAAGCTGCAATCGACATACCGCTTGAAGTGAGTTCTCTGAGAATGGTCGTAAGCAGGTGGTCTTTATTGTTTGTATGGAAGATAGGTGAGCATTGTTGGCACTAACCTGTTTCTGTAAAGTATTGTTGTGTTGCTCCAGAGTTGAAATTAACGTCGCTAGATTCCTGGTTTCTTTGTCTTTTCCGAGAATAGAAGCTTCTTGGGTGGCCATCCGGTTCTTCATGCCCTGACGGTCCATTTCGAGTTCGTCAAGTGATTGCCGCAGTTTATCAGCTTCAAGCTTCAAAACCTCAAGCTGCAATCAACAAACCTCTTCAAGTGAGCTCTTGGAAATTTGAGTTTCTTTCGATCGGAAGGTCGTTAATGTGAGTTTGTAAGATGGGTGGGCATTCATTCGCACAAACCTGTTTCTCTAAGGTATTGTTGTGATGCTTCAGAGTATTCTCTAGATTCCTGCTTTCGAGAATAGAAGCTTCGTTGGTGGCCTGAGCTTCTCTGAGCTCCTGCACATCTTTAAGAGCCTGATCCCTTGCTTCCGTTATGGTCTGAATCTCTTGTTTCAAATCATCAAGCTGCAATAAACAAACCAATTCAAGTCAGCTCTTACAGACAGAATTGGGGGCAAGGTCTTTTCTTTTTAATGTGAGATGGATGAGCATTCACCTGTTTCTCCAATCTGCTGTTTTGAAGCTTCAGAGTTGATATCAACGTCTCTAGGCTCTTGGTTTCGGAAATAGAAGCTTCGTGAGCTTTGCTGAGCTCTTCATACAGAGCCTGCACATGTTCAAGAGCCTGATCTCTTGCTTCCTTCATGGTATGAATCTCTTGTTCAAGCTCGTGTTCTTCCGTTGCATCGTTTGCCTTAACCATGAGTTGAAGTGCTTCGGCTTCAGCTCGATCGAGCTGCTCCTCCAACGAATGCAGTTGCCCTTCTTGTTGCGCTACTTGTGCCGTCACTGTGACTAATTGAATTTCCAGAGCACAACACTTCTGTTGCCAAGCCTCAATTTCCTGTGCTTTGCATCTAGTAAAGTCCGTCTTTTCTGTTTCCATTTCCAGGATTCGAGCTTTGGAAAAGACGAGCTCTTCACTTGTAGCAGTCAATGACATGGTTTTGCACGATAGATCCGCCTCTAGAGTCCGCTTCTCCGCCTCAAGCCCTTCAATCTGAGCTTGTAGAGAACACTTCTCCTCCTGAACTTCTGCTTGTAATGTTCCTACCTTTGCTTCACTCGTGATCAACTGGCTCTCTAACGAGCTGATCGTAGACTGCAAGTCATCTCTCTTTTTCAACAAGGCTCCAGTTTCTGCTTGAAATGTTTCTATTTTCGTCTCCAAAGCAGCATTGGCAGCGCTAATCGTGATCAGCTGGCTCTCCAAAGAGCTGATCGTGGTCTGCAAGTCGAATTTCTCTTTCCATAAGGCTTCATTCTCTGCTTGTAGTGTTCCTACCTTTTCCTCCAGTGCAGCATCAAAAGCTTCACTCGATGCTCTTGCCGAGATCAACTGGCTCTTCAAAGAGCTGATCGTGGTCTGCAGGTCATCTCTTTCTTTCAAAAAGGCTCCGTTCTCTGCTTGTAATCTTCCAATATTTGCCTCCGATGCTCTTGCCGCGATCAACTGGCTCTCCAAAGAGCTGATAGTGGTCTGCAAGTTATCACTATCTTTCAACAAGGCTTCATTCTCTGCTTGTAATGTTCCTAACTTCGCCTCCACAGCTTCACTGGATGCTCTTGCAGTGATCAACTGGCTCTTCAAACAGTCAATCGCAGTCTGCAGGTCATTTCTCTCTTTTAGCAGAACTTCATTCTCTGCTTTGAAGCTCTGTAGCCTTTCGGCGATGCTGAGCTCGTCCTGTAAAGACTCTGTAAGCTTTTCAGCTAGTTCGAGCTTGAGGGATTTATTCGCTTCCTCGCATTCGGTAAGGCGATGTGAAAGCTCCTGAATCTTATCGTGCAATGAGCTCCGGGTACTTCGGAGCTCGTCCTTGATCTCAGAGTTGAGTTCTTGCCAGCAAAAGTCCGTCATCATGGAAACGAGGAGCTCTCCATGCAGAAGATCTTCACTTCTTTCAAGAGACTCTTTCAAGTCATCCCTTTCGATCGACAAATTCTGTACTACGTCTTGTAGAGATTGAATTGCTGCAGCTTTGTGGCTACATTCCATGGTCATGCGGGTTGAAGTAACCCTGGTGACCATCAAGTCTTTCTCCAACGAGCTCAGGAACTCCAACTTCTCGGCGAGCTCGGCTTCCAAGGTACCGATCTTCCCTTGCAATTGCAAAACTTTCGAGCTTAATACTCTGCTCTCAGTCACCATAACTGTAACATGTGCTTCTGATTTCACGAGCTCCTCCTCTACTTTCTTCATTGCTTCCGTTCTCGTTGCCAGCTGCTCCTCTACTTCTTTCTTTGCTGAGGCCAGTTGCTTCACCTCTTCACTCCATACCTGAACCTCGGCCTGCGAAACCGAGAATTTTCTTTGTTGGGCATAAGAGATATTAAGCCATACCGGTACTTTGAATTTTAATGGTGTCCTTGAAAAAAAGTTTTGTACCTGAAGCTCAGAGACTCGGGCGTTTGCTTCGAGAAGCTCCTGTTTGAAATCAGTTTCTTCAGCAGCATGTTCTTGAAGAAGACGTATATCGAATTCAAGCCCATAAAGAAGGTCTTCTTTGCGCTGAAGCTCGATTTGTAATCGCTCCGCAGATTCAGTGAGATGTCTGATCGTCGAAGCATCAGACTCGTTTTTCTGCACATGACCCACAGCTTCAGAACGGATTCAAGCAATACATTCTCCTCCTTGTAAGCGAATACTAGTATCGACTTGCCTGTTGAGCGGTGTTGAGGTTGTCTAGCACCGATGCAAGCTCTTCTTTGAGACGGTCTTTCTCGATTTCGCTGTTCTTCAAGAGTTCAGTCATGACCAATAAGTCTTCTTGAAGGCGGGTTTCAGAAGCTCGTTCTTGTTTTAGAAGCTCGGCTTCCTTGTTCTTAATGTCATCTTGACTCTGCTGCAGAGATAGTTGCAGAGCCTCGAGCTTGAGATCCAAGTCGTCTCGGAGCTCCTGAAGAGCTTCATCTCTCTCCTCACCCAATGTTGCCTCAAGGTCATTCATTCGCTTCAATTCTTGCTGGAGCTCCAATTCTAACTCTCCTATCCTTTGAATCTTATTCTCAAGTTCTACTTGAAGGGAGCTCACTGTAGTGCGAAGCTCCTCCTCAATTACATGAGTTGATGCTAACAGGTTCACTTCATGCCTTGCAGCCTCGATTCCCTCTTGAAATGCAAGATTATCAGATTGAATTCGATCGTCGAGGTTTGCAACCTTGGCCTTCAATATCGCCTCAAGGTCATCCATTCGCTCCAGTTGTAGCTGGAGCTTTTCCAACTCTTCTATCCTTTGAATCTTTTTCTTAAGCTCCACATGTAGAGAGTTGAGCTCGTCTGTTAACAGGCTTACGTCTCTGTCAAGTTTCTGCTCTAAAGCTTCAATCTCCTTCTGAAGTGCAAGATTCTCCGATTGAATTCGTTCGTGATCTTGTTCGAGGTATGCAACCTTCGCCTCCAATGTTGCCTCAAGTTCATCTCTTCGTAACTGAAGCTTTTCCAACTCCTCTGTCCTTCGGATCTTATTCTCAAGCTCAACATGTAGAGAGCCCACTGTAGTCCGGAGCTCTGCTAACAGGTTCACTTCCGTGCCAAGTTTCTGCTCTGAAGCTTCAATCTCCTTTTGAAGTACAAGATTTTCTGATTGAATTCGTTCGTGAGCTTGTTCGAAGTATGCAACCTTCGCCTCAAGTTCACCCTGAAGGTTTTCCAACTCTGCTATCCTTTGAATCTTATTCTCAAGCTCGAAATGTAGCGAGCTTACTGTTCCCCCCAGCTCTTCATGAGTTGATGTTAACAGGATCACTTCCTGCTTTGCAACTTCGATCGCCGTTTGAAATGCAAGATTTTCCGTTTGTAGTCGTTTGTGATCTTGATCGAGGTAAGTAAGCTTGGCTTCCAGTTTCAGCTTCTCGCCGGCCAAGATGGAGAGTCGTGGGCTTACACCCAAGCTTTTTCTGAGCTTGGAGTTTTCGAAAATGTCATCCGTTTTGCAGGAGGCTCGGCTTGTTGTGAAGTACTCTTGTTCAGCATCGACCCCGTCTTTGGATGATGATTGATCGAGTGACCAGCGTGTGGGATTGTTCTCCTGTTCGCTTAGGATTTCATCCATCTCTTGACCCATCTCCCCAAGTGCTCGCTCCCCTTCTGCCAGATCGTGATACAACGCTTTCATCTCGACATCCTTCGCTTTTTCCATCTTCACATACTCCTCTTTCAGTTCCTGTTGAATACAAAGCTTATCAGTAACCTAATTCTGTCTCGTGAGTTCTATGCGGATTGGTCCATGTGGTGAAGTAGTTCATACCCGAAGTGCGGACTGAAGTCTCTCTACTTCCTGCAAAGAGTCTTGAAAAGCTTGGGCATTTGTTTGTTCGATCTCAAGCTGATCGATTCGAGTTTGTTTCTGCTCACAGATGCCCTGCAAAGCAAATGAATACGTGAGTCTTGTGATGAAAAGCAACATTGACATACTCGCTGTAAAGAGTTTGAAGGTTACCTTCAAGCCGGCGCAGTCCTCAGTCAGCTGGTTGACCAGCATCTGCAAATCATTCACTTGCCTCTGCAGCTGCGAACTGGCCTCTAAGCAGTTGGACAAATCGTTCCGGCATGTTTCCAACTCCACCCGGTAATTTTCGCCCTGATATATCAGCGCGCAAAATCAGTCGCTGAAAGCAGGAGCGATCAGATAGCCTATTTAGTTGGTAGAATCTATTAAGCACCTGTGTTACGGTTGTTGACAGGGAGCATCGTTCTGCCGCTATCTTCCCATCAAGTAACTCCAAGACCTGTGATAACAGTTCACTTAGTCAATTCAACATGAAAGTATCGCCTCCGATGAACATTCAACTTGCTTATTTTCACCACCAGTTAAGCAAAGTAAAATTCGTGCGATGATTTTCGGTGATATAACATTTGGGTTCAATTTAGAGTACAGATTATGCTTGATCAAACTTGATCAAAGTATGAACCTAAGCTGCCACTTGAGATACCCATTTTACCTGGTTGCGTAAGCCTTGGATTTCTGCTGCCATCATTTCTCTCTCACCAGCATCGAAGAAACTCTGATAACTGCAAGGAAAATGACACAATCCATAGCTCATTAAGTTGATTATCTCTTCATGAAGTCAACTATGTTGTGAATGTAATACCTTCTCATGAATTGCAATTGAATATCTGACTATGAGTTACAAAGTTGCTGTCGACTTGAGGATGAGATATAACTAAACGCATGAATAATCTCATGGTAAAGGCTGTAAAGCCTCAAATATGGCCATGATTCTGTCACTTCTCTCTGGGTAAGATTTCTTTGTATATCTGGAATCAAATTGGTGCATACCAGTGCAACTGTGCGGAAAGACGAGAATTCTCCAACTCCAATTTCGTGACAAGCATATCGGGCTCCTCTATTCCTGAGGAGCTTTCAGCAACTTCATCCGCACGGCGAAGCTCCTCAATCTGCCAGAGTTCCATACAACCGATGAGTACTCCCATTCTTAACGAAATAGCATTTGTGTAGTTTCAATTTTCAAAGTAGATTACCAGCTTATTGGCTTTCTGGATGTCAGTCGACAGCATCTTCGTCGCTGTATCGGCAACTTGCTCTCGCCTCAACGCTCCAGCCAAAACTGCTTCCAGAGCCTTGATCTGCACCATTGTCGGTAAGTACAGATCGCTACGAGATGGCTATTTTGGAATCGATGGATAGAATACATATATATACCTTCTCAAGTAACTCTTTTGACTTCAATTCTTCGGACTCATTCTTTCCTTTGTCGGCTGCATCAAACAGATCCTTGCCAGTCATTGACAAGCGGAAAAACTCATTGCTGTCTCGTCGGCACTCACGGCGCAGGCTTGAGATACTCTGGCACCGCAATCTGCTCACTTCTTCCTGTTAAAATTTCCACAACATCAATCTTCAGCATCAATTGAATCACCTATTGATTCAAAAACAGTACGAATGAGTCTGCTTCCTTACCTTGAGATTCTGAATCTCATGTCGTAATGCTAGCATTTCTCCGGATGCATCTTCATTGACAACAGCCTGCTCGATCGATCACGCAATAATTTAGAACTCACTCCTACTCAGTAGTACCCACATTAGAAACACTGGGTCTTGAAAAACTCACATTGTTTTGAATGAATTTGGCACGCTGTGCGAATTTTAACGTGCTTAGCGTCTCCATAGAACAGCTGCCATACAATCAGCCTTCGTGAGACTCTCTACATGGACCTCCACCAATTACGCAGAAAGAACGAATGTTGCAATTTCATATGGCGATTGAGTGAAACTTACCAACTCGCAGGACTAATCGTAGCTATGATGGCAGTTTTCGAGTTACCACCTAAAGAATCCTGCATTCAAAATCGAATATTACAAAATGGTGATTTCAAACATTTGATCGAGGCACCGACAGAGGGGGGAAAGTAGTGGTACTACCTGCAGAAGGAAAGTGAGCTTGGAGTCTCGATATGGCACATGGCGCTGCTTCCCATTGGCAATATCTACCAAAATCATCATCACCAACCTGTTTCAAACGCACCACATTCGATCACTAAACTCTCATTTTTGTAAACAAAAATGAGCGAGCTCTCAACTTGCAGGAATCAAGAACTTACCCAAGCGTGGACAGAGACTTGTTGATACTGGCAGCTTCCTTGAGTCGATCACCCTCCGCCCCCGACGACTTTTGTCTGCAATCGGTACCATCAATCGCTTTATAAGTACCACTTTGTCAATGATCTCAAGAAACAATGTTACGGTACTTAACTATTTTTAGCATCTTCAAAGTAGTCCAAAAGTTGAGTGGGTAGGTTCTTTGTACCGCTCAGATCCGGCAAGGTCGACCAGATTCAAGCGACCGAAGCGGATGTTGCTCAAAGAGTTCGTCTCCCACTGCAAAAACCCACCACATTTTTAAGCTTTCTGAGGGCTGTGGGCATTTATAGTGTTTACTGATTATGGGTATATGAGGATGCTGACCTTGCTTTCGATGCTGCAAGTGAACACGCTGTGCGAGCGGCTGCTTTCTCGATTCATGTTCGTGGAGGCCACTTTCCTGTTGGCAGCTCCCTTGAGGAGAAGCACGATGACATCCTGTACAGTAGTGACGACCTTTTCGGTCAGATTCTCCACATACACGCCCTTCTTTGAGTCCTCTCGCATCTGGCCATGCATACAACACAATACTCAATACATTATTGATGCATATGGACTCGTAACTATCATATGTATTGGCATAGCAATAGAACCTGAAGATTTGATGAGGATGGCTCCAGGAGGTCCGTGATCTGCTCGTTGTAAATCTCTAGAAACGAGCACTTGCAAGCGTATCGAAGTTGCTCCAGTTGCCGATCATGCTCTTCCTGCAACCAATTTGGCAAGTAGCATCCTAATTTTTCAGTTCGTGCATTCGAAGGTAGTACGCACAAACGTGTGAGATGATGCGAACCTTTTGGATTCTTGCAAACAGGTACTCGAAGATTCTTGGAGTCATTCCACGGCTGTCACTTGGCTTGTCGCCGAGCTCCGTGATGTCTCCAAGCATTGTATGTGTCTTCCCACTTCCAGTCTAAATTACACCAAGTTTCAATCAGTGAGTTTACGCTGATATAGTGATTCTTTGTTTTTTAGATGGTCTGAGACCAAAAGAAACCTTCCAGTTCTCTACAGACACCGCAAACCGAGTCACAATTAATAGCAACAGAAAAGTGATCTTCTTCGGCGCACCTGACCATAGGCAAACATGCAACTGTTGTAGCCCGCCATGCAATTCTCCACTATCGGCAGCCCAACGACATTAAACAGCTTCTCCTGCACATCCAATCACGAAGAGATTCGTTGATAATGTTGAAGTTTTGCACCTCAGTGAGAGAAGTTCGATGCAAATTGGAGCAGGAATGGGCTTTGCATGGTACCTGCGAGATGTTTTCACCGGCGACGTGATCGAAAGTGAAGCGCGTTTCAGGCGGGCCGAGCCACGAGATGGCATGAGGGCCGTCTTGTCTCAAGCATCGGCTAAAGTCGTGCTTGGCAGCCTCTTTGCCACTAATAGGTCGAGCTCTCACCACCACCTGCACATTATGATCGTCCCAGAACGAGGCATTCTGTGCAAGCTCGAAATGCTGCGGAAGCACAAGCGCTCGCTGCACATGACCTGATCGTAGACTACTCCCTGCTGCTGCTGCTGGGCTTGGGCTTGGACACGAAGGTGTACACGGCGCCTTTCGTTTTCCACCTCCTAGTGGCTTCGTTTTCCTGGGTGTTGTCTCTTCCACTCGCCTGCTCCGCTTCTCTGTGTCACTTCCTGACGCCGTCGAAGTCGTCGCTTCTTCATCACTGCTGCTGCTTGTCCCCAATGAGCTTGTCACACTTGACGATAAGTAGCCACCTGCCGTTACAATTCACTCCACTCCTGTCACTCAAGCACGATGACCCCTAGAGAGTTCTCCACTCATCCACTACGAGGTCAACACATGCTCGACCTTCAGTTAGCAAGTACGCTTCCGTACCTACACTAGATTAGCATTCATGAAGCACGCATGATTTGGCCGACCGTTACTATTCATGCTAATTGAAGAATGGAGTTTCACTCTATCGAGTCGAATGTTTGCATACGAAATCATGTCCAGTAATATCTCAATGAAAGCAGGCTGTTTAAACTACTCGTCTTTTAAAGTTTGAAAAGAAAATTTGTGCGAAATCGAGTGAGAAAACTAGTGAAAGGCGACCACTGTCTTAACGAAAGTATGAAGGTGGACAGGATTGCGAAAAAACAAGGAAAAATTTGGAGGTAATGCAGGATTGAGGAGGTACCTGCTAAATTTGGTCCCTGTACAGTGATGGAGCTTAAAGGTTTGGAGGACGGAGCTTTTGTTGCTGCTGCTGTTGCTTTGGTGCGTCGAGGCTTGAGAGGACTAGCACTCGGAGTGCTCGCATTGCTGGAGCTGGGAACATTTTCCAAGTGCGGGTAAGTCTGTCCCCGACGAAGACTCGGAGGCTGAGCCTTGGTGGTGGTGGTGGTGGTTCCACTGCGAGGAACGCTGGCTTTCGATGGCAGCGCTTCTTTCTTGGCTTGAATTAAGCTGCTAGCAGGGCGGACCGTGCTTGCTGTACCCCTCACCATGTTGCCGCACTTTGATTAGTGCTCCTCACTTATCGATCCCATTGATACCGGCACCTCCATCTTCTCCGAGCTCAAGGAACTCCTCTTGCATTGCACCGTAGTCCACAGAACTCTAACCTCCTGCACGACCACAGCAACAAATCCAAATCAGGATCAATTGCCGTCGGAACTCTGCACAGAATTTGAACTTCATAATCGATAGACTGGCAATGACGAAATCCTAAATAGCCACACTCCTAAATCGGAACTCTGCAGAGAGAAGGATGTGCAATAATCTTGTTGAAAACACGACTTCGATCAAGCCGAGGGCCATATTTTAGCTAATTCCGTAACACTCGATCAGCCCATTTCTAACTAGAATTCAGCTGCAGGTGGTCAAGAGCGAGGGTCCGAGCCCGACGTTACCATGTTCGTCGTCGTCGTCGGCAACCTTCTCTCGCAAGCAAAAGAGTCCACACGTGAAGCTCATCAATCAAACCAGATAACGCAAATAACGTTGCCGAATTTGTAAGTAAGAAATCCCGACGACTTGACCGGACGGACGAAAGGAGCAAGATTCTCTGCGCCAGAAGATCGATGTGTATGTAGCTGCAGGTTCATACCCACCTGAGACAGACAGCAGTCTCGTAAGTTCGAATCAAGTGGTGGCAGTCCCGGCTCGAGTCTACCGTTGCCAGCCCAACGGCTCCTTGCTCCCGCTCGCACACTTGCTGGTTCTGATCATGCAGATCGCTGTACAGTAGTACTGGACGAGGAAGCTCGAGGGAGGTCTGACAGTAGTGGTTTGTAGCTAGGGAACTAGTCAATGCTCTGCTGCAGGCATGGCTAGCTTGCTAGTACTACTAGTACTGGTACATGCTGTGCCAGGTTGATTGCTGGCTAGCTATTGTAGCTATGATAGTTCATTGCTTTAACTTCGTTGCCGACTCACTCCAGTTTCGTATTGTGGTGGTGGTGGTGTGTTTTGTACTGGCGATTTGCTATTATTTTTCCTGCACTTCGAGACAAGGACTGTATCATGACGCGGTCGTGCTATGATATCAATGTTTCATTCTTTTCCCCTTCTGCTCCGCTTTCGATTTGCGAGTCTTGCTAAGTCAGATTGTAAGTTGACTGTGCTGCCCTTTGGATCAGTCCCACCGTTATTCATCTCCAGCCTTGTCAAATTGAGCCTCCTGCCATTCTCTATTTAATTCTTGAAATTCACCCTTTCTTGCAATCACTACTAGAAAAAGAGGAGGTCTGCAACGTTACAGCAATTGCTTTTTGTGTGAAGGTTGCTAACTTGAGCAATGTGCTCGAACTTGCTTTAGCATTGTTCTCAAGAAAATAAACAATGTTTTCAAACCCTCTAATATAGCAAACCCTCCTCTTTTCTAGTAGTGAATGCGTGAACCAACACCATGTTGTTGGCACTTGTCACCTGGTACAAAATCTCCCACAACACTCTTGCACCATATAAGTATACTTGCAAGAAGAAGAACTTCAGCCCTATTTTTAAAAGGCCGGCATAAATAGAGTGTCCATTCTACTTATCCTTGGATGTGTGCTCAGATATACTTGCACAAGTGAGTTGTTGACTCATGTCCGCAAAAAACAAAATCTCTCGGAATATTCTTGCACATTCAAGTAAACCTTGAAACAACGAGTTCTTGTAACCATGTCTGTCATTCAGACAATGTAGTAGAGAGTGACATGTAGCAACAGATAGATAGAAACTCCGGTCCCTTTCCAAGGGGCTGACGTGAATGAAGTGTTTGTTCGCTATGCTAATATCCAGATGGCACATGTGAAAACATACTTCGATAACATGGTAACTTACAATATTGACACTTTTGGCACTCAATCTCTTCTCAAAAGTGGACATTAATGTTATTCCATGATTAAAAAGTGATGATTTCTTTTTTTGTAAGTCCATACACAGAAAAACATTATACCTGAATTGATGACAAAGTAGAAAGATTATTCTACACTCCTCCTTCGAAGAAAACATGATTTCATTCACTGAATATTTTCAAAATTACACAAGGGGCAAGCAGTGAACTGGGATATTGGGTTTGACTAGTCACAGTACTTGGAGGGTTAAAACCTCCCCTCCTGACAGTAAATCATGGCTCAATAAGTTGGGTTACATGTCTGTTTCAGGATCCAGATACTTGACAGCAGCCAGCCACAGTTAAATAAAAAGTAATTTCTTTTTTAAAAGACAAACTTGCAGTTGAATGCACATGCAAATAAATTACTCATTCATTGTCACCACTCAACAGAGCCTCTGTAAGTTTATGGCTTTTATACTATTGGTCGGAGCTCATTAATCGTTTGGTGCTAAGTGAACTCTTTAGGTTTTTAAAAAAAAAAAAAATTTACGAATCTTTGCATTTGTTAACTGCAATTCGAATGTCCAACAATTCCTGTAATTTATACTGAACATTTACACAGATAGATAGAAAGTCCGGTCCATTCTAAGGGGCCAGCGTGAAGGAAGTGTTCGTTCATAATGCTAATGACCTGATGCCCACCTTACAAGGGGAAATTGGAGCAATACTACTTCCCCCTTTCCAGGGTCGACTCCATAAGTACGCTAGTTTCTAGCTAGTTACTACTGCCTTGAAAATACTTGACATAGTATCCTCCAAAGAGTTTTAAGGTACCCATACAATAAGGTCCAAAGACCCCACCGTGGTTGGGTGAATTAAAGTGGTGATACCGAACATTTACACATATCTATGTTTATTCAACAATTCCGACTTCAATTAATTTTGAAGGATCACAAGTAGGTTTGTTTCTCCATTAACAAGTGTTTAGTGGAATGAGAAACTCGTAGTGGAATTACTCGTAGAACCCCAATTGTGTTAAAATGGTGTTATTATGCTAAAATGGCATTCCTTAACTTTTTGAACGGCATTCAAGAAACCACGTGGCATGAGAGAATGTGAATGATATTATATAAATACGAGTGATTTTACATAAAAAGTGTGGTATTACAGAGTACACCATTGTGTAGGCATGTAAATAGAAGTTTTGATGCGATAAAATGGCACATGACATAGTGTTATTTTAATGGATTTGAGATTGGAATGAAATACCATAATTTCACATTAACTTAATCTAATAGTTATTCCCCTGACTTATAGTACATCGGATAAAGAAGAACACCAAACCTGTGAGGGTTGACGTGAATATAGTGTCTGTTTGACATACCCTTGATGATATGCGTGCAAGAGATTACCACCCGTGATAGTACATTAGGATGAGAGAACCCAAAGCTGGACGGCCCTCCATACTTGGACTACCCAAAATTAAGATATCCTTGGGATGGATTGAAGATTTCCTTGGGATGGATTGAAGATTTCCTTGGGATGGATTGAAGATTTCCTTGGAATGGATTGAATATTTCCTTGGGATGGTCTGAAGATTTCCTTGGATAGTATGTTTTTCATATGTACATGTAGTAGGGTGAAACGACTATAGGTGTACCTATATAAGTCACTTGTAAAATTTGAATAAATACCCCAAAAATAGATAAACCCTTTTTATCCTACTTGCTAATCATTGAAAATCAGTAAATCACATGTGCCATCACTGCAAGTATGGTGAATGGCTTAACCCCTAAAGCTCTCTAGTGTTGAAAAATGACATTTTGGATGAAACGCAAAAACTTTGAAAAGCCATAATTTCTTCCTCTAGACTGTGATTGGTAGAAACCTTAACTTAATCAAAAATGTACTTATGTAAGGCATGGATTTGACTACAAGGGGTATAGTTTTAGACTACTTTTTCTTCGTAAAATATTTGACAGTTTTCATCAATGCAAAGCTACTATTTGAGCCAAGATATTTGTTTGATGAATCATCTTGACACAATAGAGTCTTTGAGATGAGATAAATAACTTTATAGTTTTTTATTATTTGATTGCAAATTTCATGTTGGTAGTATTTCCACTTACGGTTGAGATCTTAATAGCTTGTCTTTACTTTCATCGATGTGACTTTCTCCAAAAATACCCCAAAGATGTTGAGGGGTTAAGTGTACAAAAATAGGTGTACTTACTCTACCTTATACTCACAACTTAAACATGATTGTACTTGAACCACTTTTCAATCTCAGGTAAAAGTAAAACTCTTGCATCTTATGTAGAATACATCCAAGGCATCACAAGTCTTGGCTTGGTGGCTAGGCCTCAAGACCCCCAATGAGGAGGTCGTGGGTTCTATTCTCCATGTTGGCGTAGTGCTCACCACCATAGTCCACCCAACTATGGTGGGGGATTCTTGGACCTCGTTGTATAGGTACCTCAAAGCCCATTAAAGGAGATACCATGTCGGGCATCTCTAAGGCACTAGTGGCTAGGTTGTCTTGCCACCGGTGTGATGACCTCCGAGCATACATCCAAGGATAGGTTGTATGGGTACCTCAAAGCCCTTTAGGGGGGACCTCCGAGCATACATCCAAGGATAGGTTGTATGGGTACCTCAAAGCCCTTTAGGGGGGACCTCCGAGCATACATCCAAGGATAGGTAGTATGGGTACCTCAAAGCCCTTTAGAGGGGATACCATGTCGGGCACCTCGAAGCCCTTTTGGGGCCCGATACCATGTCGGGCATCTCTGAGGCACTAGTATGCTAGCATAGTGTTCACCCCGAGAGGGGTTAGTAGTCTCGCCATTGGTGTGATGACCTCCGGGCATACATCCAAGGATAGGTCGAACGAACACTCTATTCACCCCGGCCTCTAAATAGGTCGGGGTTTCTCTTCTTCTAGAATATATCCATTTTCAGCAAAAACACTCAATATTGACCCCAGGTGAAAACAACATTTGACCTTCAAGAAGGTAAAAAGAAGTCCATGGTCTGACTACCATTGATGGGTTGGTAAGCCTGCCCAGGCACTTGAACTTCTCACAGAATATTCCAGAAAGAAGAGCTCATCATCTGCCAAATTTTCAAAATTTGATTGTTTCTTTTCTCTGAGCTTGCTTCACTTTCACGTTCCAAACAAAATGATTTTGACAAATTAAAATCTTCTCGGAAGTGTCAGACCGGTATGGGAGCTTCTTGCAGGGAATTTTTGCCTCAATCACTTCTTTTTTTGCCATCATGGGTTGGTTCTGACCGGATGTAATAATCTTCTCGAGAGAGGTCAAAGTCGTTTCCTTACATGCTTGTGGATGAATGATTCTTTCCGAGTTTGGATGGTTTATCATTCATTCACCTTGAAGGAGTAAGAAGAAGAAGAGAAACTCCAACCTATTTAGAGGTTAGCTTGAATAGAGTGTTTGTTCGACCTAACCTTGGGATGTATGCCCGGAGGTCATCACACCATTGACAGTGACACTAAGCCCTCTCGAAGTGAACACTATGCGAGTTCTTACCGAGTCACTAGTGCCTTTTAGATACGTGACAAGGTATTCTCCCAAAGGGCTTTGAGGTACCCATACAACGAGGTTCAAGAACCCCCTTACCATAGTTGGGTGGACTATGATGGTGAGCACCACACCAGCATGGGGAATAGAACCTGGAACCTCCTCATTGGGGGTCATGAGCCCTAACCACCAAGACAAGGCTTGTAGTGCCTTCCTTGAAGGAGTATAGTAGTTTGATTCCAAGTTTCTAGGTATTTCTTAAGTTGTGTTTTAATTAGATTGGACAACATTATATGCACAGCCGACCTCAGTGTGGTGGATTATATTACTTTCCATTTGGTGTTCTATCTAGAACCCACACAGAGATAGATAGATAGATAGATAAGAACTCCAATCTTCAAGTCGAAGATTGGCGTGAATACAGTGTCTGTTCGTAATGTCTTTACCTCAATGGCCACAGGACAAAGAGGTAAAAGAACAAAACTACTCACCCCTTCTGAGGAATAGACACTAAACTATACACGTAACTCAAACCTGGACTAAACTAGAGTAACCAAGATAAAACTAAACTATAGCGGCCGAAATAGAACCATTTGGAGTGCGAGTGTTTGGTGGTGCAATGGGTTTGTTAAGTGGAATTTTGGTGGGATAATAGTCACCTTTGGTAGTGCGATCCTAGGGTGGTTGAGGTGTAGGACGATTGTAATCGTCTTTGGTCCGAGTTCGAACCCGACGGGCTCGTTTTGAGCAAAGACGCATGGCTTGGGGGGCTTTACGTGAGTATATGGCGGAAAAGTAGTATCAACCACCCGGCCCCTACCCGGAAGTCGAGGCGAGAGCGAATGGCTTTTTTAACAATGATGGTTTGCACCACTATCCCCATTTTGTTTTTCATGGGGGTTCGATATTTGTGGGGAGGGTTTGGTGGTTTTCTAGTTTGCGTTTATGTAAGAGGATTAATGCGGCATGTCGTATGGCTATTGTGTTGATTGCTTTGAATGTGTTTTTGATTTGTTTTTTGGTGAGTTTGAATGTGGTTTCGAGTGAGTCCATTGATGGTGTGTGACTTGTGCCTCTAGCGCCTGAAGTGATGACTATGAGCGGGTTGACTTTCCAGCCACGGGCAGCTATTGAGTCTAGTAATGGTTGGTATTTGTTAGTTTTATTTGTGATGGTTTCTTGCGGGAATCTGTCATTGCAATATGTGAATTTGACGTATTGGATGGCAATGTTGTTATTGGGGTGTTGTGGAGGTGTGCCTTTGTGTGGGTGACCTATTACGCATAGTAAGTCAGGTCTAAATCTGGCATTGCAGTGGCATCGACTTGTATTGCAATTGCAGGGGAGGAGCCAGCTTGGTACAGTGTTATCTGGGGGTGCGTTGAGGTGTGTCCCGGCATTTATAAGTGTGTAGCATCTAGATTTGGAGTTTGAAAGAATGAGTTGTTTGATAGTTTTAACTGCCTGATTGTGCCTGGTAACTCTAAGTGAGTGAATGTTTGGTTGAGGACATTTGAGTAGAACGTGTAGCCACGTGTCTATGTCTGTGGAGTTGCAGATAGGACATGTTTTTGATGGGAACCGTATATGTCCAAAGAACAGTTGTTTTCGTGCGTGTCCCATGTATTGTCCTGTGCGGAATTTTAGTATGCTAGTTATTTGAGAGTCTGTGATTGTTGGGTTTTTCCAGAAGGCATTTGAGGATTTCGCGTGTATATCCGGGTTGGAGGTCCATTTGTTGATGTTAGGAAAGTTTTCTGCTAGAGTTTTGAGGTTGTTTTCTCGATCGTATCTTGTAAGATATGTATCTAGGTTTCTGACTGGGCCTTTATCCGGTCTATGGTGCGGTCCAGGCCAGATATCCTTTTGGTAATAGAAAGGGGTAATGTGTGCAAATTCATGTTGTTTTTGGGCGAATTTATAGTTTTTCTCATTCCCTGCTTTTGCAAGTTTGTCCGCTTTTTCATTGCCAGAGATGTTAACATGAGCTCGCACTTTATGGAATGTGGTGGGCTGAGTACGTAATTTTAACATATTGATTATGGCGATGAGGGTGTTAAGATCGGGGTGGTTGTTTTGTAGGGTAGGGTGTGTGAGGTGTGTTTGCAAAACATACAAGCAATTTATGCAATCTGTGAAGATATATGCGGGTTCATCTATGTTTCTAGTTGTGAGGATTTTGAGTGTTTTGTATATGGCCATAAGTTCTGTCCTAAATATGGTTTGTAATCCCGGTAGTCTTTTAGATATTTGTATTTCTGGTTTGGTTGGGTTATAAATACCATAGCCGGCGGTTTCTGGAAGCATATAGCCCTCTGCTGTTTTTTGTGGTGGTACGAAGGATCCGTCCGTGTAGTAACTGTATGCAGATGGAAATTTAATAGGGACATGTGTATTGTATCGTGGGAGGGGGGGTATGTTGGAGAGATTGAATGTATAGGTTGGTGGGTATAGTAGTTTTGTCCAATTTTTGTTTTTGTTAACTCTGGTGTTGTGAGGGGTGGAGGGGATGTTTTGGAGGTGAAATTGAGTGATGGATAAATTCCTAAGGGTGGTTGTGAGGTTTTGTATGTCCGCGTGGTGGTGACATTATGGTTTTTTGTGGTGGATGCGAGAGAATTTGTATCATGTTTGGTTGATCTTGGGGCTTTTGTAATCGGTGGGAATGGTGGGTTCTTCGTATGTTAATGTATCAGCAGCAAAATGTGCTAAAACGTGTGTATCTGGAAACTCGGTTGAGTATGGTGTTGGGTTATGGAACCATTGTTTGTCGGGCATCACAACAATGGTTGTGGCATTGCGGTCTTGTTGTGCTGCTAATCTGGCCCAGTGTATGGTTTGTTGGGCGGTTTTCGTCGTTGTGAGGGTGGGCGTAGCCAATTCCCCTGCCATTTGTATTAAAAGGCAAGGCCACTGGAACCAAATATTTTGTCTCGAGAGAATGTGGAGTAGTATTTTGTAATTTGGAGTGGGCATGTTACCGGAGAGGAGAAATATGTGTGTGTTATGTGGAAGGATGTAATAATGGTGTCAATTATGGCTGTGGGAAGCGTGTGATGATTTGTTGTCTTGGGATTACGCTTGGAGAGTGTGTGGTGGTAACGTTTGTAGAGCGAGAATAATTTGATTTCAAATGATTGTGTGGGGGGGGTTAAATTGTGGTTGGTGTGGAGGTGTAAGTGATATTGTTTCCATAGCCATATGAGTCTAGATGAGGGGATGGTGAGGAGAAAATGGCCGGTATTATCAAATAAATGTGCTGTCTCATTTAGAATTTGTATGGTGGGGGAGTTTGTGAGGATGTCTTTGTCAGGGTTGCAGTCTTGTAAATGGATTTGTATAAGAGGTAGGTTTGTTGGAGGTGGGATGAAACGGGTATCTTTTATTTGTGGTGGTGTGAAGCAAGTGTTGATGATGTGTTTATAGAGTGTGTGCTTTTTTTCTGTGTAGTAATCGGATAAGAGGTTGAGATTATGACTTATGGCGGTTGGATAGTTTGGTGGGAAGAGTTGTTTAGGAGAGAGCCAAGTGTGAAATGGGGAGTGGTTGTTTATTTCCCAATGGCATATGTATACGTTAGAGGAGTGTGTGATTTGATATTTGTCTTTTCTGGTAACTAGTCTGTGTCCAGAGATGTGGTGTATGGGAAAGTTGATCGGATCATTGATGATTCGTTTGGGTGGGGGTATTGTTGGTGTAATTGGTGGAGGAGTTAGTTGCGTGGGAGATAGAGGGGTAGGGGGAGAGATTTCGTGATTATGTATGATATATTTGTTTTGTAAAAGGTGAGATGGTGGGTGTGTGTTGCATGGGTGTGAGCAACCTAGAGTGCAGTTATTTTGACAGAAGAGTTGTTGTGCTAGATGTAGGGCACTACGTTCTAGTTTTGTAGGGTTTGTATAGTATGTTCTGAAGTCTATCTGTGACATTAAGGTAGTTCCATTTGGGAGGGTGAGATGTTTTATTTTGTAAATTTTGTGGTGTAGTAGTTTATGTAATAATTTGAGGGATAGTTTGGAGTCTAAATGGGGTAGGAGGTTTGATGCTTGAGCCATCCAGTGTGTTTCTAGTTCAGTGGCTTCAAGTTGGAAGTTATTTATTGTGCTTTTCATGTGGATTCCACCCTCTTCTTTGAGTAAAAAGAGTGTTCTGGTGATTGGAGAGTGTATACAGTCTTGGTATTTTATTCGGGGAATTTCTTTGGATCCACCAAATTTGGCTAAAATGTGTTGAGTAAGGCCTTGGTAAATGGGGCCAAGTTTGCCTTTATCGTTTAGTGCATTTGTTAATTGGTCTCCAATGCATCTTAGATAAGCATTTTTAAGGGAAAATGCTTCAAGACCAAAGTCAGCATGCGGTAATTGTGCTATAACGTTTGCTGTACATTTTGGTAGTCCACAAATCGTTTTCTGTATGCTTGATATTTTTCTGTCTAGTTTTTTGATCATTGGTAGTGAAAAGGGTACTGCATAGAAGCTATATGCGATGCCTGCACGTATTACTGTAGCTACCATGCTAATTTTTTGTTTGATTGTGGTTGGGCAATTAGCAAGTTTTTGGCATTGTTCAGTGAGTTTTTTAGTGGTTAGGTGTGTTTGGAGTTTCCATTTTAGTGTTGGTACCACTTGGATGCCGAGATATGGGTAGGCTTCGTTTTGGTGTAGTGTTGGTAATGGTTCATTTTTGTACTTGATGTTTTGTGTTTGTAGGAGGGTTTTGAAGGCGGTGGGTGTGAGTTTGGATTTATTTGGACATCCTGTAACTGC
The DNA here is from genome assembly GCA_037043015.1 of Bryum argenteum. NCBI lineage: Eukaryota > Viridiplantae > Streptophyta > Bryopsida > Bryales > Bryaceae > Bryum > Bryum argenteum. Next base: position 9,828,715 of record CM073323.1, on the reverse strand, counting down.
ACATTTTTGTGTTCCAACTTCGAGTCTTGTCCAATCACTGAATTTTTCTATTTTGTTCATTTGTATTTGTAATGCTTGAAGAGTGGCAGTAAGGGCGGCTAAATCATCCGCGTATGCAGCAGAGTTAATTGTTGTGTTTGATGTGCCAAATTTGAAACCATGGTTTCCTCTCTGTAGCCATCTGAGAAGGGGTTCAAGGAATATGATAAAGAGATATGGGCTTAGTGTGTCACCTTGGATGGTGCCACGTTGGATTGGAATTGGTTTTGTTTGTCCAAAGTGTTCGCCGGTATATGTAGTAGTGGAGTGAGAGTAAATATTACCAATAAGTGCGACAGCATCTGTTGGATAACCAAGGTCTATCATTATTGCAAAAAGTCGGGCGTGGTCCAAGGAACCAAAGGCGTTCTTGAAATCGATGTATATAATGTAGATATCTTGGTTTGTGATTCTGGCATCTTCAAGAGCCGCGGTAATAAGTTGTATTTGTCGTGTTGTACTACGTTCAGCACGAAAGCCTTCTTGGCTATTGTGTAGTATTTGGTGGTGTTCTCCGTAGGCTGAGAGAATGAATGTAAGGGTGCTTGTAAAGAATTTGTATATGGTGTTGGTTAACCCTTAAAGGTCTGAGCGTGCCGCGGCGACCAGTAGAATACGGTGTATTTTGGTTGTATTTGGAGTGAATGCACACCTTTAATGGGTTTGAGTTCAAAGAAGAAGTTGACATTTGAATTAATGCGGTTCTAGTGAGCTATTACGATTCCAGTTTAGAGTTTCTTGTTGGTAGCAAATCCTAATTATACGACAGCGTACATACTATCCCCAAGGGACTTTTAAGGGTTAAGGCAATAGGTCTGTGGTTAGGGAGAAGTGAGGGGTCTCCTTTTTTGTATAGAAGTATTGTAAGACTTGTTTTCCAAGATGTTGGGATTTGCTTTTGTTTATAGCAATGTGAAAAGAAGAGATATAAGAGTGTATGGAAGGATTCTGGCATGTATTTTAAAATAGAGTTGGGGATCCTATCCGGGCCTGGTGCTTTGTTTTTGGATAGGTTGTGTAGGCAGATGTTGTATATTTTGAGATTATAATATGAATGTAGAGGGGTTTCGGGGGAGCCCCTTTTTTCTAGAGTGAATCCATCTAAATCGTGCCATGGGTATTGGCGTACTCCGCATGTACATGTGGGTGAGTGGTCTGGTTGGTAATAGCATGTAGGTATGGTGGGGCGATTAATGATTGATTGTTGTAGGAAGATTTCCTGGGCAATGTCTTCGGGGTTGGTGAGGATTTCATTGTTGTGAGTTGTTATGCAGTCCAGTGGTGGTGTATCTAGGTTTTTGAAGACACGGTTGTTGATTTTTTTTGGACTGGTGTTATAGAGTTGTCTGTATTTTGTTATGGCTTTTTTGATCGACTGGCGTGTATGGTTTGTGGTGATGGCACGAGCTTTTTTGTTTGCTGTTTTGGCTAATTCTGCTAGTGTATTGAGCCATTCTTGTTTATTGTCATATGTGTTTGGGATGGGTGGTATAGTGGTATGAAGGTGTTGTTGGGTTGCTCGGAGTATTGGATGAGTTCGCCAGTTAGCGTTTGTGTTAGCAATGTAGATAGTTTTACGGATTAGGTGATATGTAGAGAGGTGTTGTTTCCATAGTTTTTGTGTTTTACGAGGTAAAAAGCCACCTTGGAGGGAGGTTTGATATGTGAGGGTTGGGATTGGTGGAGCAGTACAAGTTGATAAGATTGTTTCCGTGATGTTACTGATGAGATGGTCTAATTGAGAGCATGTATCTTGCCATTGTGTGGGAGTGAGATGGTCGTTGGTTAGTAATGTTGTAAGGTTGTTAATTGCAAGTGCATTATTTTCATAAAATGTGGTAGTGAAGTTGTCAAGGTTAGTTTGTGGGATAGGGTTTAGAATTCGGGGAGGTTTGGAAGCGGATACTGGTAGGGGTCTTGCTAGTAGTGTTTGTGGGGGAATGTGGAGGGTTACCGACAAGTGGTCGGAGTTGAGATCTTGCGTGTGGTTAGTGGTAGAAGTGAATGGGGTGGAGACCGTTGTATTTATATAGTATCCATCAATGAGGCTAGTTTCTGTGTAGTTATACCCCCCTTGTCTTGTGAATGGGGTATTGGTAGAGATGTATGTGAGGTTGAGGTTATCGGTGAAAGCACGCCATTGTAAATCTTCTTCTTGGGGTGCTGTAGTGTTTTGGGCATTTTGTCTGCCAATAAGGGCTATATCTCTGTTAAAATCTCCACAGAGAATATGGGTGTGATTTGGGTGGGCTTGAATTTGAGTAGTTATTGTGTGTTGGATTATTGGAATTAATCCTATATCCTCTGGGTGTGAGGGCATGTATAAGTGAATCAACAGCCATGGTGTGAGTGGTTTGTTTGCTATAAGTATTATTTGGAGGTACGGTGAGATGTCAACCGAGGTTGGAATTTTGGTAATGTTTCCTGGGGAAGCGTAGTTATGGTGTATAAGTGTGAGAAGGCCTCCTCTAGCGGGGGTATAAGGCATTCTTTGTTGTATACATCTGGTAAGTGCACGTGTATTATTGAAAATGAGTTTGTATTGGGGTAGCATGCGTTGAATGTATTTTGTGGATTTACTGGCGGTGAGTTTTGTTTCTTGGATGGTAATAATTGCAGGGGAGTTTATTATGAGTAGGTGGAGATTTGGGAGGGCGGTGCTTAGTGATGCTGCATTCCAGGTAATTATTTGGATGTTTTGTTGGTTGGTAGTCTGGAGTTGTGGTTGGATGGGAGGGGTGGGAGGTAACGGGGTGGGTGCGAGTATTCAGGAAGTTGTTCTTTGCATCGTGTAGCTTCGATTAGTAGTTTGTCTGGTAGGTACGGGAAGATGTTTTTGAGTGTTTGGAGGGTTGTGCTGTTAGTGGGGTCCATGATGTGTTTGTATAGTTCATTGTGTATGGTTTTTGAGGGTTTGATAATATGTTGGTGAGTTTCTAAGAAGTGTGTGTATGGGTGTGAGTTATTTAGGTGTCTAGCGGGCGGATTTGGTAAACGGGAGAGTTTGTTTAGTAAGGATGTTGTCCAGTATGGGTTTGGGTTGGATATCATAGTTTGTTCGCATAGTGTTAATTGAGGGCCTATGGTGGTGATGAGGGCATAGAGGAAATTTGGGGGTGGGAATTGTTGGTGGTTGTGTATATATCGTGTTAAACATGGGTATGAATCTATACTTGTTTGGTGATTGGAGTGCGTGATCTGGATGGTGGAGGAGAATGTTGTTGCAAGGTGTTTATACTCCTGGTATAACATTATTGTACTTGGGATGAAGTAATTCCGGCTAAGGCGTCTATGTATGGCCGGATGGGAGTGAAGAACATTTGGCATGGGGCCTGGGTTAGATTCTATGTCTCCGCATAGTAGTAAGATAGGAAGTTTGGAATAAATTGGCCTTTGTATGTTTTGAGGTTGGGTTTGGCTAAGTCTAGGTGTGTGTAAAGTTGTATGTGGATTATTGTATGAGAGTATAGATGTGGGATTGGGAGTTCTTTGAGCGATGTAGATGGGTCCGGAGGGAAAGGGGTTTGTTGGTTTTTGTGTTGATGTGATGTAATGAATATGTGAAGCGTGGAAAGGTCAAGTACCATAAAAAGAGTTAGAGAAGAGTTTAGTGACGTTTGTGAGGCTTGAGTTTTATAAGAATGTGTTGGATATATTTGGAATAGGATATTAGTTATTGGAGAGGTGTTTGTGAAGTTAAGGGTGTAGTGATTCCGAACGACATCTATAAATGTATTTTGGAGGTTTCGTCTAAGTGGTAGGATTGGGGTATGTAGTGTATGTTTTGAGGGTTTGTTGAGGTTTAAGAGGTGAATGGTTAGGTTTGGAGTTATATGTGTATGTTTAGTGTGATGTGTAGGGTTGAAAAGGTATATATTGTGTTGGGGTTCTAATATTTTTTGTTTTGACAAATGAGTGATGTGATGTTTGAGTAGTTTTAATGATGGTATTGAAAAATGTTTTGTACAGTTTATTAGTATGAGATTTTGGGGGAAGGTAGTGGAGTAGGTTCTAGTGTGGTGGTATTTAGGTGGTGGTATAATTAGGTCTGCTAATTGGGCACCCAAATTGTCTAGTTGGGCACACGAAGTGTCCTGTTGGGCAAGGTGCGTGTAGGTGTGGAGGTAAATAGTGGTGTGTGAAAAAAGGTTTGGCATTGGATGTTCTATGTATATAATGTAGATTTTGGGACGGGTGTTAGGGGTAATAGGTATTTGTTGGAAGATGGGAGTATCGTGCGTAGGAGGGATTATTGTTGTGCTTGTTGTTTGAGGTGAGTGGTGGATAAGATAGTGTGATAGTGGGGCGTTGGTTGATTTGGACGTGGGCATTGTTTCTAAATGGTAGAAAGGGTGAACAAGGTAGGGTTGTGTATTGTGGTATGTGTATTGTATAGGTGTATTAGTCTTGGTGGAGTACATGTTTAGTAAATTTTGAGTGGTGTAAAAACGGTTTTGTGTAATTGAAGATATTGTGATGTGTTTTGAGGAAAAGTATAAGTAATAATAAGGAGGATGTGAGGGAGTGTGGTTTGTAGAGGGAGAGGAAGAGTGTTGAAGGGTAGAGGGAGGGTGGTGTTGTTCGTGATGGGATGGGGAGTATGTGTATTTGGTTTGGTGGTGGGTATGTGCAAGAGGGATTGAGATTAAGTTGTGAGTGTGGTGGCGATGTTGGATCCGATTAGGGAGAAGTGTTGAGGGTGAGTTGTTAAAGTTAGATCGAACGAACATTATTTCCATGGTCTTGTTGTTTGAATATGGGATTGTTTTGGAAGTATGTGGAAGGAAAGGTTGTAGTGGTGAGCTTTTGGGGCGCGTTGGTGAGCATGAAAGGTCGTGAGTGTGGTGGCAATGTTGGATTCCATTAGGGCGAAGTGCTGAGGGTGAGTTGTTAAGGTTAAATCGAACAAACATTATTTCCACGGTCTTTATTTCCACGATTTTGTTGTTTGAATATGAGATTGTTTTGGAAGTATGTGGAAGGAAAGATTGTAGTGGTGAGCTTTTGGGGCGAGTTGGTGAGCTTGAAAGGTCGTGAGTGTGGTGGCGATGTTGGATCCCGTTAGGGCAAAGTGTTGTAGGTGAGTTGTTAGAGTTAGATTGAACGAACATTATTTCCATGGATTTGTTGTTTGAATATGGGGTTGTTTTGGAAGTATGTAGGAGAAAAGGTTGTAGTGGCGAGCTTTTATGGCGAGTTGGTGAGTATGAAAGGTCGTGAGTGTGGTGGAAATGTTGGATCTCATTAGTGTAAAGTGTTGAAGGTGAGTTTTTAGAGTTAAATTGAACGAACATTATTTCCATGGTTTTGTTGTTTGCAAATGGGATTAATTTGGAATTATGTGGGGATAGAGGTTGTAGTAGCGTGTTTTTAATGCGAATTGGTGAGTACGAAAAGATCCTAGTGTTAAGTGTAAGTGTTTTGAGGATTGTTCCTAAGTCGGTTTGGACATGGATTTTGTGTAAGGCACTTTTAGTAAGGGTCATGTGTATAGATTGAAGTAAGTCATAGAATATGTGAGGATGTTGTGTTTGATTTTTGAGATTTAGGAAGGTGTGTGAGTAATAGGGAGGGGTGTTGTGGTTATGGGTTTTAAAGTTTATAGCAAGGTTGGGTGATGGTGTGTAATAAGGTGGGAGGTTAGAGTATGTCAAACGGACACTATATTCACGCCAACCCTTGTGTGAGAGGTTATTATGTTTTTGGGATTGGGTTTTGGAGTTTATAGTAAGGTTGGTGAATGATGTGTAATAGAGTGGGAGGTTAGAATATGTCGAACGAACACTATATTCACGACAACCTCGGTATGGGGGGTTGTTATATATTCGGGATTGGTTTAGGGGTATATAAAAACAAATTGTGATATAATGGAGGTTTTCTGGTGATAATAGAGAGGTAGATATTTTTGGGTGGAAGGAGTATTGATTGGACCACTTGTGCTGATGGTGAGAGTAGGAGGGGAACGATTGGAGTTTTGTGCATTGCTCGATTGGTAACAAAGGCACGTGAGGTTGAAAGGCCATTTTGTTTGTTATGATGCATAAGTAGGTAAAGACAAGATTGGAGAGGGAGGCATATCAAATTGAGTGGTGTGATGGGTTTTTGTGTGTGTATAATCATGTATATTGCAAAAACAGTAATACAATAAACTTCCACAAAGTAGAATGCGTCTACTAAACACTAGCATTGTAATCCATATTAATGATAGCCCATATATGAGAGAGACGGGTGTAAGCCCAGATTTGTAGTTTGTACTAATCATGTAGCGGGTGCGTTTGGAAATCGGGGGGGTGGTTGGAGGGCTGTTGGAGAGGCCCAGCTAAGAGAGCGTTAGAAATTCCACTCATGTGCTTCGAATAGTTACTCGAAGCCGTTGTTAGCAGTTGAAGCTGCTGGAGTAAATGCTGATGTTGACGCTGTTGTGTAGAGGTTGCAGCATCCACCACCGTAGTTGTGTGTTGATTTATCTCCGAGCTGAGGGAGGAAAGACGAGTCTGCAAGCTGTCAACACCGGCCTGAATTGAGTTGTGAATCTGGGTAAGTGTCGGCCCTTGTGGAGTTTCGTTTTTCAATGCTGTAAGTGCGTCATTGAGGGTAACTCGTGTTGGGCGTTGGTCCAGGGAGCGAGCGCCAGCCACGGGAGAGGTGCCATGGATGCTTCGATGGTGTGGCACAAAGTCGACTAGTTTCCCAAGGAGAGGAACAGCTTTCGCTCTGCTCCAGGTCGTATATACGGCACTATTTAAGCATCTAATGATGGCTATGCCATCATGGCGGCCCAATGTATCCTCCTGGGCTCGGTTATATGAAATACTAACTATGTTGTTTAACTCCAAAGAGTTTGAACAAAGCATCAGAGACTTGTTCTTGAGAGTGAAGCAGGTTAAGGCCACGAACCACAATTGATGTGCTAAGAGCATCCACCTTTGGGTGTGGGTGTAGGGCAGCATCTGATGCAGGAATTTTGGTGATGATCGTTGTGCAACCTTTCAGTGTAGGAGGCGTGTTAAGGAAGAACTGCTTGCTAACAAAGCCAGTGTCAGTTATCTCGGCTGTTGTAGTGTGCAGGAGCTTTTTCGATACTCCAACGACTTCAGCAAATCCCGAGTTGAGGTAGCACAAGTGAATCAGGTCCGCGAGGAGTTGCCTCGAATTATATTTGGAGAGGGACGTGCCTGAAATGTGAAGACGGCGATTATTAGCAGAAGATAGAAACTCAAACCCTTTCTCAACCTTCCCCACAACGAATTCGTTGGTCTGGAGCTTCAAGGTGAAGATGCGGTGGCCGCGGAGTAAGGCGATGCCGTCGGTTTCCGGGTTCAGCAGATCCGCACGTAGGAATCCAAGCCAGCCACGTGTCTTTGGGTTGACTATAGCACTGACAGGTTCTCGGTACCTGTTCGCTAATGAAATCTTCATAATTTTGAATCTCGCTAGAGCTGCTTCTTGGACTTCCTGTTTTGTTAGGCGGTGAAAATTTGTATCAAATCTAATAATAATCTGATAGGTTCTAGAGAGTCCAGTAGTATGAGCAATGTCTGTGTCTAAGGGAATTTGTGTGAGATGCAAATATTGGCCAGGGTGACCATCTGGACGGGAGGTGGGATACAGTTTCTGAGGCACATGCGGAAAGGCATGTCGACATGAGTGGAACTCAAGTATTTCTGTATCCGGCATCACCCCGTCCACTACGACTTCCGGAGGTAAGTCACTACATTTAGGCAGGCCTAACTGAGTATTGATGTGTTCATGTACGCTAAATGATAGCCACAAATGAGGGATGCAATCAGTATTTGAGAGAGGAGTGGTTTGGGAGCTACTGCCTGAAGGAATTGTGGATGGTGGTGCAGGAACCATGAAGTCGGTGGGAGGCAGATGTCGGGGCGGTCCTGATGGGGTAGATACTTGGAGTGCGGCGAGAGCGCTGACCGGAGTGCTATGAAACTCATTGGAGGAAGAATCTCGTGAAGATGACACAGTTTGAATGTGAGGTGGTGAGGCCGAAGTGTCAGAGGAGTCGTCATCTTGTTGCAAGCGACGATGCGGCCGGGGGCACTTGTTCAGAGACTCTGGGAGGGATGGAAGAGTAGAGAGCGGTAGTTGTTTCTGGGGGCGGCCTTCAGAAGTCGATACAACAGCAGGGCCATTGACAGGTGCACTCGGAGGCTTGATGACAAGTTTACGTTTGTTGGTGGCAGTGGATGCAGTCCGGGGAGCCGACTTTGAAGATCTTGCGGATTTGGACTTGGACTTCGACGACATGGTGGGCAAAAAAAAAGAACAATGTGTTGTAAATAGATGTGATGAGAAAGGTTTGGTGTTCAGGTTATGTAGGTTAACGTGTGGTTTGTGAAGTGCAGTGGAGCGGTGGAAAGGATTGCGTTGGTGTGGAGGAGTGTGAATCTTTTGTTGGAGCGGTGGAGAGAGATATGTGGCGGCGAGATATAAAATAACTGGTGACTGGAGCCATAGCAGACGGGAATATCGGCTACTAGTGGTGCTAGTGGTGAGTGGGTGGGACAGCGTAGAGTGGAGAGGAAAATTCGGGTGGTGGGTTCAGCGTGTTGGAGGGGCTTGAGAAGGTGGGGCGAGAAAGATTGAGGGATGTGTGGTGAGGAAAGGAGAAGTTTTTGAAGATTGTGTGTATGGGGTGTTACGGCGTGGGCATTTGCAGGGAGCTTGTTGTTGTGAAGTGGAGGGAGGATGCGGCAATATCGTGAAAAGACAAATGTGGCGTGGGAGCAGAGTAGTAGAGAGTTGATGGGGAGTGCGAGAACAATAGATATTGTGGGAAGGTGTAGTAGGTAATCAGATTGGATAGGGATGTAGGTAAAGGTTTTATGTGTTGATGAGGTGCGCATTACGTGAGTGCTGTGTAGTCTCGAGAGTGTACAAGAATTGGTGAAATAAAGAGAAGTTTCATTCTGTAACTTGTGTTGTTTGTGGGAAGTGGTTTGATTCTGTGAGGATTGTGTGAAAGTTGTGTGTGGGATGCAGGGATGCTGTGTGAAATAATTTTGGGGGAGGGGACCATGCCACGGTGCGGTGTTTGTGAAGATAGTATAAGAATGTGTTTGAAAGCAAAATTGGGAGAGGTGTATGAAGGGTAAAAACTTATATGTTGTGAGATATGTGTGATGTAGTGTGAGGAGATGGTGCGGTTGCGGTAAGGGAGTTGAAGCGGTCTGCAATAGAAGTGTACGGAGTGTTGTGAAGAGTGAAAGCAATAATATCCACAGAAAACAACAACAGAGCATAACCTGGCTAACCAAAAACACCATCACCACAGTCCAACCACCGAGCCACACTCCCGCCTCAGCTCCCGACCTGCTCCGCGGCAGCTGAGCAACTCTCCAATCTCAATGTAATTTTGAAGTTCAACAATTCAAAACTGACAAGTGTAGCATGTTAAGTGCAGGAACCATTGAGCACGCCGTAAAACACTTCAAATCTGTAATCAGGGAGCCTCGTGTTCCAAAACAATCCCTCCTATGCATAACAACCCACACAAGTACCATGAGTTTAGTCCCATGCAAGTTGGAAAAAGTCATCTTTGTAAATGCTTGTCCTATCTTCGTTTTACTTTGATATTTTGATTAAGCACAAATATTGGAACTTCATGAGTACCTTAACAATTTCATGGCAGTTGGTGCTTATTGGTGCCAAAGAGTGCTTCACCTTAGAGCATCGCCTATGAGGGCAAACTAAAGAGTAGTCTATCCTTAACCCCTAAAGATCCTTGGTGTAAAGTTTCCTAAATTACAAAAAATGACCTCCTTCTACTCCGCGACCAAAAAGCTTAATATGAAAATTATTCAGAAAATCCAATAGTAGGATCTTAATATTAACTTGACATACTACTTGCATACCAAATTTGAACCGTTGATTTTTCTCCATTTGTAAGGTTATAACAATCAAAAGTTGGCTAAATTTTGTTCATGCAAGAACCTTCAAAACCTGTTTCGGGTCGTAAGGATTTTTAGTGATAAATTCAAAAGGAGGGCCACTACATGTTCTTGATACACAATTTCTATGGCCTCTCACTATTAATAATCTCCCAAGTTTCTTCCATCCCTAAGCAAATAAAACTTTTTCTTTTGCGTTGCTTTGCGTATTCTTATCTTGCCTCCAACGAAAGGGCTCTTTTACAGTGAGGACCAAGAGCCATGCCCATGAAAATTAAAATCTTTTTCATGGTCATGGCTCTTGGCCAAGAGCCGTAACCAGGATAAACCAAAAATGGATATTTGAGTGGCTTGGTCACTCTTGTAGTGTAAAATGGATTTAGATGGGGACAAGTTTATGCTCAATTTTCTAATATAAATCCTCATCCTTCTCTTTATTATCCTCCCCTCTTTCCTCCTTTCTTTTAAAAAAATTGAACTCTAGCCAATCAATGATTTTAGTGCCTCATGGTCAGTCTTCTCGATTGTAGTTGAGTCAAGGCATTTGCTTCAACTAACCCATAATCAAGGAGACCATGAAAACATTATGCAGCATGCATAATTTGAAGGCTCAAAGTTAGTTATCATTCTATAAATTTTCCAAGGTAGTGTACGTAATGCCAAATGGGAAAAAGAGCACTTAACTCTCCAATCACAGATTTCACAAAGCCGTGGTCAATCTTCATGGTCCATAGTGTAAAGCGACTCTGAGTCAACCTCTCAGTTTCTGAAATCCGACTAGTTGGGGAAAGAGAGAAGTGACCTCTTCAAGATGGACGCTTTTGTGGCCATGAAACTGTCTCAAGGAGCACCAATTTCAAGGTCGACGTTTGCGCCCAAGGGTGGCGATGGCCTCAGACTCGGACGTCGACTCTGCCATTTGAAGCTCCGCGGACTCGGTCAGTACCTCCCCTGGCTCACTCACTTCTGCGAACCAACGCTCGCAGACACGAAATCTTGGCTCTATGTAGTTGGAACTATGCCCAGCGCCACAGGTCAAGCGCTCATGCTCTCGATTGCGATTGATATCCCTGCTGATGTTCTCGAATGCAGTGATGCTCTCCGATGCAAGAGAGGCTAGAGAAATGTCACCGACATCATCTGGACTTTGGAGCTCCATGCATGATTAATTGACACTCCCATCGATTTAACTCTCTCTCTGTTTCTTTCTTTCACGATCACTAGCTAAGGGCATCATATTCTTACCGTCATTCTGATTTAAATGCCGGTGTAGAGCCCCATGCAACTACACTGCTGCAGTGGAAATGGCATGCAGAAAATCAAGACTACACGTACTCATGCTCCACTTTGAGCTCCTTAGTACGTGACATACATGGTCAATAGGAAACGACAATGTCGGAATTTATTGGGATTTAAATGTGTGATAACACTTATCAAGGTTAGTTCCTGGTACCGAAGTTAAGAACATAGAGTTGATACTTGAAGTTAGGGTGTTACTGATACTGTAGGTACTTATGTCCAGCAATTTTATGGATGTTGGATGATTATTCAAAGTGGAGCGATCTTGTTTCAATGAAAGTTGGGGGTGTGATTTTTTATCTTGTGGTGGGAGTTGACGATTAGGGTTGCGGCATGATGTTGAATGCTTCAAAAATGCATGGGAATGATGGTCAGGTTGTACAATTGTTGAGTGAAGCGGATAAAGATGCCCGTTCAAATTGGTTGTGTCCATAGGAGAAGTGTTAATCAGTAAAAGTGCTTAATATATGTCAATGTAGCAATCACATGTCACTACAACAGAGTGAAGGTTTTACAACTATGGGAGTCATATTCACTATGACTAAATAGCGTTATATTGCCCGGAGTGACTAAGAGTAAATGACTCAAAATATGTTTGCTGAAAATCATCTTATAACCAAATTTTAGCAGTTTGTAGTCACATGTCATAACAAACAGTTGTAATATGTGATATGTGACTACAAAACATCATAAATAATATGACACTAACATGATTACCAATTATAGTCATATTTTTAGTCATTTACTCTTAGTCGCTTTAGACAATATGACTTTATTTAGTCATTAGTCAATATGACTCTCTTATTCATAAAACCTTAAATCTTTACTACCGTAACACCATAGCAGGTTTGCCACCTGCCGCACGAATATTTAATTTTTTTGAAAAAATAAGGTTCGCCTCCCAAAAAATGATTTTTTTGAGATTCGTTTTCTTAATTATTTGATAAAAAATTATTCGTGTGCAAGAGATAGATGCACTTAAATTTTCATCTTAATTTCATTCTTCATCAATTTTTCACAGCCATATTTAGTTAACCTAAATACGGTACATATTTACTGATTTTCTGTACCTTTGTTTTTATTTTGGTACAATTTTAATGTTATTCGTTTCTTTTTCCTTGTAATTTCTGTTTTTTTACGTTTTCTTTTTTGAGAATTATTTATGAACAAACTTGCTATGGTGTTACGGTAGTGTGCTCATGAGGATGTCTCCAATTTTGTGTCTCACCTTCTTACTCAAGTGTGTAAAGGGACAAGACTCCCTACATTTAGCCAAGGCAAAGGTCGTTTCCTTTTCGATCGGACTCACTATACAACTCGCCACCTTTGACAACCTCTAAGAGAAATGCTCTACACCCTCCACAAGTAGCGGCCCCCCATAGCCCTGACTACTTATTCAACAATCACTCAAGTGTATTCTTTACTACAACTTAACTTGACTTTTGGGAGATTTCATGTCGCCTATCCACTAGTAGAAAAATGACACTCTTGGTGACATCAATAGTGACTTGTCCCTAATAACGTAGACTACCTCTACTAAGAAAGGGTGTGAATTCAAAGGGGCGCTACATTTGGGATTGGCTAAATTTAGCCAATCCTTTAGCCAATCCGTTGGGAATGCCCTTACCAATCTTATACGGATGCCCACATAGTACATCCCAAAATCTGAGTATCAACAACACTTGGGAGGACAAAAGGGATAGTTAAACAATGGTAGGCAATTTTTCAGGGAGCCTATTTGGGTAAAGTGCCAAGTTTTGAACACTTTAAGAAGGTCTTGAAATTATGACTCTTGGGAGACTGTTATGTAATAATGGTTATTTACAAAACACTTTTAAAAACCCCATTGATGACACCTTTTCCAAAAAGAAGAAATTCCTCCACAATATTATGGAGGTGCTAAAATTAACTGGAAGTTATATGATGTTATTTACATTTTATGGAATGAAAGAAAATAGTATTGCAACAGAATATTACATGACTTCATCAACTACGTGAAGGCAATGAGTAGGCATTTAAGATTACCAAAAGAAAATGAGATAGGGTATTTCTTTTAATTTTCATGATTTCATTACATTGCCCATGTCTACTCTTTTGCAAGAGAAATTAGGGATCAAATTGGTGTAACCATCGGAGGCACGCCCAAGAATTTTAAAGTCACCTTTCAACATTATTTTATGATGGGAATTTATTCAGTTCTTAATAGAATTAAGAAATGTAATCGCTACATTAATTAATACAAAAAACAAGGCCTTGTGTGACATATAAGCCTAGGAACATACAAAATAAGTTGTTCCTCATATATGAAGAACCCTTCTACATTCTTTTGGCTACTATAGTGTCTAATCCCGAAAGGGGTGAGTAGTCTTGCACCAAGGTCCTTTTGTCCGGTGGGCTTGTGGTGGTTGGCTTGACGAACAGACACTCTAATCACACCGATCCTGAAAAAGGGATTGGAGTTTTTATCTATCTATCCATCTCATTTATCTCATTTATCTACCCTTCTACATATACATGTGCTAGTTTGCATAAGAGTTAAATAAGGCCCATCCATCTTGGAAGGTACTTATAACTATGGCCAATTTAATTGCTCAACTCTAAGTGCACCATCTAAAGTCTCCCTATATGCAAGAATTGACTTGCCACAATTGCATAGTGTTTGATCTCATTACCATTGTACTGCATTGCATTTTAGTAATTACGTATTCTAATAATTGGTATCCAAAATACATTTTACACATCAGAAACAAATAAAAAAATCAACATATGTTGTTGACTTCGCATAACTACAAATATAAATTGGATTTCTAAACTAAGAAAATTATGTATATAACATAATATTATTGTCATGTCAATGTTCTAATCAATATAATTGTTGATGCATGTAAGTATGTAATCATTTATATGATAAGAAGAAATAAAATCCTTTTCTCATGTAAGTGAAGTAAACAAATCCATGAAGAAAAGATTACTTTAATCAATTTTTTGTTTTAATATTTTTTTGCCTCAATTCTTTTCCATATCAACGAAGACTTCCAACGAATGCGATCATACAAGAGATTATTAACCCTTTTCTACCGGGAAGACCCTCATACCATGTATGAATATCCAATGCATGAACATTTGTACGCGCGTAAAAGGGTTAAGTTGAAAAGCTTCAAATCAAGGAGTCATTCCTATACAAGCACCGTATAATACTCAATATAACGTACCCACAATATGTACAATACCGTATTCTTACAAGACAACTTCATCCACGAGGTGCATGGATGATAATCTATTGCGTGGATGATATTGTAATTCATCCACTACGAGGCTTTTGAAGAAGACGGAGACAGCGCTCGTCTCTCTCTTTCGCTCCTCTTCAGCTCGGCCGCCGTTGCGAGCGTTGTGAGCAAATCTGCCGCGATGGTAAGCTGCTCGTCAAAATGCCTTTGCTTGCTGTTTCTATGCACGAATCCGTCGTTTCAAGCCTTCCACCGATCGTTTTCGGTACTGTCATGCAAATTAGGGTTTGTGGCGGCCAACTGTAGGCACATTTTTCATGTAGCCTGTGCTCTGTTTACAGGAAATTGAGCATATTGTACCCATGAATTTACTAAAATTTTGTAACACCGGCTCCATATACGAATTTTTCTGAATTAGGGTTTAGTCGTCTGAACTCTTTGTGAGTAATCGCATTGCCTCTAGTTCCTAGCGACGATGGTTCAGAGGAATTAAGCTGCTCTTCTCGTTTTTCTGTGTACGATTGTCTTCTTTTCGACTACATTTTCTGGTGCTGGTTGGATTTTTGCAAATTAGGGTTTCAAGGCGGCTATCTGTCGTGGAGAAAGTACCAGTGTAGCCTGTGCCCTTGTCATGTTGGAATGGGCATTTGTATTACTGAACCGAATCAAACCTCGTCATCTCCGTCCCATATCCGGATGCTCTGAGTTAGGTTTCAGACCTCTGGGTTAATGCATTTGCTCTGGAAGTTTATTACTTATAAGCTAGATTTGTGGTGTGTGTGCTGTATAGGCGTCGGAGAAGAAGATGCAGAATTCCATGCGGGACATCAAGGTCCAGAAGCTTGTCCTGAACATCTCCGTCGGAGAAAGTGGAGACAGGCTGACTCGTGCCTCCAAGGTATTTATTTGACTCTGTCTATTTTGGTTAGGGGCTGTTATTGATATTGTGAATTCTTCTGCCGTGTATTCTTCTACTAATGATCATTTACCGTTCCTTACAGGTGTTGGAGCAGCTCAGTGGTCAGTCCCCTGTCTTCTCCAAGGGTAAGTATTCGTGCCTAGTATTTGACTCTTGTTTTAGGGAAGAGGTTTTTTGTTGAGGGTTTCCGAGAACGAGGGATTCATCTAGTTCGTGCTCGTGAATTGTGCAGCTAGGTACACTGTTCGTTCCTTCGGCATCAGGCGTAACGAGAAGATCGCATGCTACGTCACCGTTCGTGGTGAGAAGGCTATGCAGCTTCTGGAGAGTGGCTTGAAGGTGAAGGAGTACGAGTTGCTGCGCCGCAACTTCAGTGAATCTGGCTGCTTCGGATTCGGTATCCAGGAGCACATCGATCTTGGTATCAAGTAAGTGTTCTTGCCCCTTTTATCCTTACAAGCAAGTAACCTTGTGGAAAGGAATCCAACTTCCTGATTGCATACGAACAAATACATCAGATTAGAGGTAGTAGTATTCAAATTCGTATATGCTAAAATGTGAGTACCTCCGGCAATGAAGCCAATATGTTCTGGACGAATCGCATTTCCTTGGTCGGAATTCATTTGCATAACAGAAGTGGTTCATGAGCATACAGTTACCCTTTACAGGGCAACGCACGCCCGCGGACATTTTTTCAGCGTAGCTTGGAAAGTTGTGGCCTTCAAAGATAAAGAGGGATGAAGTACATCTGCTGTTAGTAGTTAATCTCTGTTATTATTGTTGCAGGTACGACCCTTCCACAGGTATCTATGGTATGGATTTCTATGTCGTCCTTGAGCGCCCAGGGTACAGAGTGGGAAGGAGAAGGAGGGCGAAATCCCGTGTTGGAATTCAACACCGTGTGACCAAGGAGGACGCCATGAAGTGGTTCCAGGTCAAGTACGAGGGAGTCATTCTCAACAAGTCTCAACAGATTGCGTAGAGATTTGCATCTGCAGTCCCAGTCCTTCGTCCTTGAAGGAAGGGCAGGCAGGCCTTGTACTTTCATTGAGTTAATGCAAGCCAAGTTCAAACCAGCTGTGACTATTCATCTTCCTTCTGTTGTGGTAAATTGTCGATATCGTTGTCAGTCTTCCATCTGTCTGATGGACATCCATTTATTGATTCCCGTTAATTGCACTGTGAACGAAGTTGCCAAGTCCTATTCTGGTCAGATTAGGTGGTATGTCAGGTGTTTTTGGGATGGGACGGGAATTAAAACCTTCCGGACTTGGAGTATGAGTTCATGAGTACGAGTACGAGAGTTCTGAAATTTTACGGCAGGGTTGGATAGGTATACTTCAGAATCACTCTGGGTGATAAAGAAGCAGAATTACATTCTTCAAGTATGCAATCAGGCTTTCATGTGCACTGATACCTTGTCATTTCGAGCTGATTTGCTTTCATGGTTGTGTTGATAATCTAATTACAGCAAACCTAATTCGATGTTGAATTCCATGCTGTTACTTGTCTTCGTGATGCACGTAACCCACATTTAGGGTCCTGGACCAGAGTCCCGGAAGTTTTTAAAGGTCATCCATATAATACCCCTAGTTTGACATGATCATCCGGTGATTTAGTTCACATGATCATCCGGTGATTATCATCCGGTTATTTTGATTAGTACTGAGTAATACCCGTATTGTACGTGGGTGGGTGATAACCCTGTGATAGTATTTCTCAGGAATTTTAACCGTCAGAAAGCTCAAGCCCATTCGGAAACTCAAAATCAACTGGCCAACTTGTAAATATTCTGGATATTCCTCGACAACTGGACATCTGAAAATTCCTGTGGAGATGCTGTTTGCATTGTTATTTCCACCCAGAATGTCTCAGGGTCTGTGCATATATAGAGTCCTAGATATCTGAATGTTCCTGTGGAGCTGCTTTTTGTATTGGTATCTCCACCATGAAAGCACATAATGTGTAGTGGTAAAGAGAGTGTAAATGAATGTAGTCCTTATACTAAGTTACATACATCGTTGACACTCTCATTAACATCACTTTTATCTCTATCGATCAAACTTGGAAATATGAGGAATGAGTCATACAAACATCACTTCCATCTCTATCAACAAACTTGGAAATATGAGGTATGAGTCATAGATCTTGGATTTATCTTTGTAAATATCGCACTCCTGCATTATATTAGCATGCCTTAGTAGGGAATACAAGGATCCTTTACTTTCCAAATGTTCAAGAAAGGAAATGAAAGCCAAATACTTTGAAATTAACATAGAACCAACAAAGCTTGTGATAAGACTCATGACTTTTTAGGACCTAATTTACATTAAGAATGTCTAAGCTTTCCATCAAGAATGTGGAATGAGTCACACAACTCCTTGGAAATACCATCCTCCTTCACTAGTGCACTAGGCCCACATTAGAAGGGAACTTTCACTCACCAAATGCTCATTGCTCAAGTAAGGAGATGAAGCCAAAAACTTTTGAACCAATTTCCATGAATCAACAAACAACTCTCGTAATGATTCGTCCTAGGATCTAATTCCTATGCAACTTACACTAATTGCACAATGGCAAATACTCACAAAACAAAGACATAACATACTTCCACCATCCCACTAAAATACCATGATTCGCTTATAAAGTCTGTCAAAACACTTCAGGCTGTTGTATGAGCCTCTTCATCTCGAACAATATTGAGCTATCCTAATAAGTCATTCATGTTGTATTTGCAACACGTTGCATACTGAAAGCATACTGAAAGTTGAATCCTATTCCCTTGTAATATTGAAATCACGGTATTTGAGTGAAACATGGGGAGTAACATGTCTGTCGACAAACAACGAATCAGACAACCAACGAATCATCTCCTTCAAGTATAACATATTCATATTTGAGCACAAATTTCAATACATTCATATCCATTCTTGACTCAAGATTTATCAGAAATACACCTGCCTCCAGATAGAATTTTCTTCGTAAGAGTACAACCGGAGGTTCATGATGTGATATTCCTCTGCACTTTCATGCAACAGATTTGAGTTTGCATGTGAACTTGTTTCAGTTCAAACTAAGTACCATAATCGCACATGAATATGATTTCAAGAACAGAGTTGAATCAGAATCGAAGCTCAAAAAATCGCGAAACTTCTCGAACTGTGGGGTGATACATTTGGCAACCCGCAGATCTGTACTGTACATGCTACACTAGTTTTCGAGCTCTTAGAGCCTAAACTGCCTAACTATCTTTTGATTCTACGCAAAATCTCTTCGCAACTGGGTTCACCAAGCACGGAGTGGGTCTCTTCGGCATGGGCTTGATAGTAATCGAATTGCTCCTGGGAAGAGGAGCAGGAGCAGGAGCAGCAGGCACCGGAAGATTCGAGAACATATTGCTGGAAGATCTTGAAGGGCGGCTGGAAGAGGAAGCAACAGGAGGAGGAGGGAAAGAATCAGGATCAGAAAGAGCGCGAGTAGCTTTCAGAGGAAAGTTCAGAAGCGCCTTGCATCCTCGCATCTGGAGCGCGGCGCGATCATACGCCAACGCCGCAAGCTCCGCGGTGTCGAAAGTGCCCAACCAGACTCGCGCTCCACTCTTCCCTGAATCGCGAATCTCCGCTGCGAACTTCCCCCACGGCCGCTGCCGCACGCCGCGATAATGCGGCCTCGTCACCGCCCGCCTCTTTGGCTGCGCCGGACCCTGCTCTGAGGGATCCTTACATTGCACCCGCTTGGAGCAGAACGGACTCAACAGCACTGGCGCCGGAGGTACTATCACATTCGGCGCTGGTTTCGGAGGAATGACAAGCGGCGACAATGGAACATGGCTCCTGCACGGTCTTGTCCCTGGCTCCGAGATGTAAATGGATACTCCATCGTCCCCAGGGATCTGCAGTGCACTGTCGTTTACGATGGCGCTTACTTCTTGGGCTAAGCTGCCACCGAGCCTCGTCTTCAGAATTGTTGACAACCTAGTAATCTTGCTGCTGGAACTTGTCGTCGTCGAGCCAGAGTCATCGCTACTAGTACTGCTAGACTCCAGTCGCTTCTGATCTTCTTCGAATATAGAGAACGGCGTGAGCTCAAACGAGCAAGGAGTGGGTAGACAATCTGGAACTGAGAACAAGCTCTCCGAATCAAACGGAACCTGATCGATATCGTCGTCGATCAGAAAGTCCATCAGACCATCGATCGTGTTGGACTTTCCCCAGCCTCCAAACTCCGCTCCCCATGGACTCTGCAATAGCACTGCCGTTGCCATCCCTTCACTCTCATCAATCAAACAACCAAATCCACAACTTAGAAGTCCATCGTTTCGTCAATCTCTTGTTCGAGCATATGTCTGTCTCTCTCTCTTTCAAGTGTCGATCTCTAGTAGAAGAGTCGGTCTAGCTCTGGATTGATTGATGATGCATTATGGGTACATGGAGCGGGGCGGGTACATTCTTTATGGAATGGAGTGCCGGGAAACAAGGTGCCTTTGAGAAGAACTCGGAGCAAAACACTGCGTTGACATGGAAGAGTTACGAGTTAATGCACCATGCAGGGCTAATCGCAACAGTCAGCCCCACCCTGCAACTGACTGCTGAACAGTAGTAAGAGTGGCATCGGAAGAAAAAACAAGAGATCGGAACGGGGGTTGCGGATCCCCCTCGCTTTACCGACATGAAATTGCTGGAGATTCGCTCCTGAGTCAACTTCACGTGCTTCAGTGGATGATGAATGAGTCTTGTGCCGAGTTGAATGTGTCAGAACGAAATTGACGCTCTGGACAGGAAGAATGATCGGCCTGCAATTTCCTTTACCATAGTCGACCATAATTATCGTTATAACCCCAATTCCGTTAAAATGGCACTGTGCCATGTGCCATTTTGTCACACTAGTTCTAACATTTGTGCTCATATAAAATGGTATATTCTGTAATATCACAGTTTTTTTTGTAATATCACTTCTTTATATACATTGTCACTCATTTTCCCTAATATCACCTTAAAATTCTGTTATATCACATGGTTTTTGAACTACAGTTCAGAAAGTTGAGGTGCGCCATTTTACCGGAATAATGCCATTTTAATGGAATTGGGGCTTTATGTTGTAGTTTGCTGTGGAATATGCACCCACAGTAATTCTTGAGCATTTTAACATTCATAGAATCTCTAGAAAATTGAGGGCCCATTTACATGTGAGACCCGTCCCTGTGAGGGTCTGAAAAAGCAGGCCATTTCCATGCAACCCAAGTACCCAACCCGTAGTTGATAGTACATAAACCCGTAATGTTTCAAGGGCTTGACAAGGGGAGGTGGTAAGGGGAGGGGTGGCAAGGGGAGGTGGCGAGCTCTTAAAATAAAAATAGAAAGTGTAAAGTAAAAATAGAAAGTGTAATTTCTTTAGGTTTTAGAGGTTGCATGAGGGTAAGAATTGCATAGATCGACATGTTCCTAACTTACACATAAACAAGAATGTGAAGAGCCTCATTTCAAGCTTACTCTTCAAACTGGTTTTTTGGGTTCACAAAAAACTTCAATCCATTTTGTAGTAAGGGAAACAAACTTCTTTCTCAACTTTGAATGTTATGATCTCACAATTGGTGAGGAATTTGAATCTAAGGTTTCATACACACATACATGTATAAGTCAGGTAGTGGATCCTACAATCACATAACTTACTTGAGATAACATCAAAAGTTGAAATTTTTTATCTTGCATTGAGGGAGGGTGCTTTTGAGACCATTTGGCAGTTTTGGAGCCTTTCAACTCTATGGGTTAAAGGAAAGACATATGAATGGCCCTTCATAATTTTTCCTTGATAGTGGCCCATAAAATTTCAAGGGCTTCTACAATGTAATTACGAAGACGGGTCTCACATGGGAATAGGCTCTTACCATGGTGGATCCTATGAATTCAAGTTAAGTGCGAATAAGGAAAATACTATAATACTCTCTTATTCACGTACAATCCATCTTAATCTCATTATATAGAACCCCCAAATCCATGTGAATTATCCTACATAATTTGGGGGAACACATGCAAATAATACTAGGGTATTTTTCAAGAATTTAATTCTTAAATGCCCAATCATGCCCCTCAGGCATGCTCTTTAGTATATTTTCAGAGGGGCTGGGCGTTTAAGGGTTAACTGGAAGAAAGCGTGAACCTTGAAACTCCATTGGGAAATTCTCAAAATCAACCAGCCAACTTGTAACTAAATGCCGGTACTCCCTCAACGGTAAACTGATTCACCTCCAAGAAATCCCGTTTGAAAGCAGGAATACCGACAATCAATTAAAGTAATATTAAAACAAGCAAACCTTTTTGAAGCCTTTTTTTTAGGCGTCTGTAGCAAGAAACATGTGTAAACCACAATCCCCCAAATAGAGGATGAAAAGAATATTATTGTTCATGTATTCATCCTTGAAAGATTCCTTTTTTTTAACATTTTGAGCAAGTTGAGTATTATTTGCAATATTTTAATTGTAATCAGGGTTCCTTTACACTATGAACCAAGAGCCACGACCGAGAAAATTAAAATCATTTTCATGGTCAATGGTTGTGATTATGATAAAGGAAAAATGAATTTCTGAGTGGCTTGGTGCCTTGGTCACTCCTATAGTAGACAGTGGATTTGGATCAGCACAAGTTTAGGCTCAATTTCCTAGGTTAAATCCTCATTATTACCCTCTCCATTTTCGTACAATAATTGAACACTAGCCAATCAATGATTTTTGAGCCTCATGGTCTCCTTGATTGTCGTTGAGTCGAGGTATCGGAAACGACAATCATGAAAACATTGTCCGTTGTGGAAGATTGAGTATACTTTGGGGACCTCAAAGTTAGTGGTCATTCTCCTTGTTTCGAGGTAGTGTTATGCCAAATGGGACCAAGAGCAGTTTACTCTCCAATCACAAGTTTTAGAAGGCCGTGGTCAATTTTCATGGTCCATAGTGTAAAGGAATCCTTAGGGGTTAACAAATATTGCCTAAAGACCTCTCAGAATGATTCAAAACCAGTTAAGATTTTTATAATGGCTATAATGGCTTGTGAAATGAAATATGTAGCATATTCTCAAAAAGGCATTTTAAAAAAATTATAAGAGAACACTACGTACCAGTAAAATTGCTGCAGTTTGTGATGTTTGTAATATGTATTTTTATGTGTTGGAGACTTTTGTGGATCAACTTAACTCCTAAATTTCCTTCTGTTTTTGGGAGCTTTAAACCTCAAAACTGCAATTTTCAACCTCTAGGGAACTCTTGGGGTATGAAACTTATTGTTTTTTACTTTTTTTTGACCTTCCAACGGTAAGATCTTGTACCTTACCTTACTGTTAGGTACTGCTCCAAATATTGGCTGTTGGATGTTTATCATTTATGATATCATAACATTCAAAGTTATAGCAAGAGTATTTCTGGGCATTGGACAGGATGTGTGTTCTCAATGGTGCATAGGGAAAGTTGGTGATTGTTACTCCCAAAGATTTTGCTCATATTCTTTCCATGTAGGTATTTGAGTTGAGTATACGTGTGCAGAAAATTAGAGTTACTCCTTGTTCCTAAGGCAAGACTAATTTTTTTTTTCTACAAGGAGGTCAAATTTGCCTTACATGTGCAAAATTGGCAAACTAAAGTTTGTGGAATGACAATTTTGAATTAGAAAAATCTTGAACAATGGTTAGGTGCCTTTTGTTCTAATATTCAACCAAATTTAGTTTCAAAAAACTCCAAGATCTCAATTTTTGACAAATTTTCAAAGAAATAATTCAAAAATTAATAAAAACTATAAAGATTGTTTTTGTAAATTTTGGAGGCTGCCTTTGTGGAATTGGTAAAATATTTGACTTGAGTCACTATGGAATTTGAGTATTGATTTGGCTATGGACATTTGGCTATGGACAAAAAAAATTTAAAGAAAAAGCTAAATATAAACTACCCATCTCGGATTGCATCCCAAGAATTGCACTAGAAGATTCAAAAATTTGAATTTGAATTTGCAATTTGTTGCAGCCACACCTTGTAGGACTTTGAACACCTGGTAAAAATCTTGGTCAATTTCAACCCAAAAACTAGGGTGCCCCAAATAGCAAAAGATTGTTTCAGTTCTGGGGGATACTTAGGGGTTAACCCTTAAAGTTTTAAGTGGTCCAAAATTATCCTCTCTAAAAACAATGGGCCTCGTTTTTTAGACTTTGAATTTGAGAATGCTAATCACTGGATCTTGGTATAATCAATCTAATTCAGAACAACTTGAATTGGACTCATAACTTTGACCTAAATCAACCAATCCATCACTTTACTAAATATGGACTATGGACTTATTTATGAACTTTAAAACATGAGGATAAGTTCATGACCCTAAATCTACAAATTCGAGGAATATCTACATGGAACTTAGATTCTATAAATCTATTTCCAACTACTGCCGTTGACTGAAGACTATGGACTGTCCATATCTGGTTAAATATGTTGTAGTAGTAACTTCGACAAATTAGAATGTTTTTATACAATACTTCTTACTTATACTCATAGATGAGTATATTCACCTTCTTAAATTTTTTTTGGGTTTCAATCAAGTTTAATATTCTCAACCAACAAAGAGCACAAAATTCATACATTTTACCAAGAAAAGAAAAAAGAAAAAGAAGAAAAAAGAAAAAAGTAAATCTCAAAAAAAATGTCAAAGTCTATGTCTACATCTAAGTACAATGAGTGATTCTCTAACTACAAATTGATGAGTAGTAAACTTATAGTTGGAATAATAAGAATGTTCAATTTTAATCACCATAAATGTAATTTTTTCTCAAATTAAAGGTCCCTTCCCACCCTGCCTTTTTTTAAAGAGCATACATTAAAACTTAGCAACACTACAATCTTGAGAAGAGTTCCTTCTTTTAACCCTTAAACGTCATATGCTTTCCTGATACCACACCCAAGATCTCTTTTAAACTCCATTTTTAGCATTATTCTATTTTTAATTTGCTTGAGCTCTATTCTAAGAAAGTATAGATCTCTTTAAGGTGCTCAGTTTGGAATTCTAAAAATTCCATTTGGTATAATGGAGTGTAAGTTATGAGCAAGGTTCTCTAAAAAAAAAACCCAAACCCTCGGGCTGGGTCTGACGTTTAAGGGTTAAAGAAGGTGTCATCAGTGAGGTTTGAAACTTTGTCATTGATAGAGGCCTCAAATACATTATGATTTTAAAGAGCTATATTAACTGAGACCATTCTCAAGTGCTCAAAACTTGGGGTTTTCTAATTGAGATACTCCCCTAACAAATGCCCACTATTGTTCAATTCTTTTTTGTTCTCCCAAATGTTGACTAATATAGTATTGTTCTCCATTCTTTAACCCCTAAACGTCCTTGGGGTATTTTTAGCCAAAAACTCATTTTCAAATAAAGTGGTATAGATGAAAATAAAGATAAATTATTCAGATCTCAACCGTACAAACTTGTAATAGACTTGTAGTAGATCATGTGGACCAAAACTTGACTCATGGGACCTCATAGATTGCGAGGTAATAACATATCAGTGTGCAAAACAGGCTACAAAATACCATCATTTCCACTTTGAAGTGAAAATACTACCAACATGAAGTTTGCAATAAAAAAAATCAGCAACTAGAAAGTTTTTCATCTTCATCTCAAAGACACTCTTGTACCAAAAAAATTCATCAAAAAAAAATCTTGGCTCAAATAATAGCCTTGTAGTCGTGAAAACTGCCAAAAATCTTACAGAGGAAAAATAGTCCAAAACTAGACCCCTCGAACTCAAATCCATGCCTTTTCTTCAATATATCCTTGATTGGGTCAAGGTTTCTATCACTAAAAATAGACTATAATTAGAATCCATCCCAAAAAATAAAGTCAAAATCTAACGGTGGATAAAGGAGATCTAGCTCTTCAAAAATCATCCATTTTTTCACTTTTTTCATCGTAGAAACATCATTGCAAAGCCAATACCAAAGTTATCTAGATCAAAAAACTTCCAACTACAAAGTTGTTGGGATGCATCTAAATATAAACCCTATGAAAATAAAATCATGAAAAATTATTTTAGATTTCACATAATTGGCTTGCAATGGTAAAACATGCCAAATGTTTGGAAACCCACAAACAAAAGCTGCCTTCACTAAAATCCATGCCATTTATTCATACTTTACTTTATGAGTCTGCAATTTTTACAACATAAACTAGACTTGGTTTGTGACCTAACCCAAGTGATTTTATCAAAAACGGAGTTTGGATGAAGAAGTTATGGCTCTTCAAAGTTTCTGCCCTTCATCCAAAATGTCGTTTTTCGACACTAGGGACGTTTAGGGGTTAAAGTATGTCATATCGACATCCACAATTGGTAACTACAAAAGAATGTAGATGGAACCACCGTCTGAGGCAAAGTGAGAACGTACCTTAAAATGTGCTTAAGTACATAACAACACATTCTTGTACACTATTCTGGAAAGAGAATTACAACTACTACATAATCTACGTTGTACTTACTACCTATGGATCCAAGTATATATATTTTCAATTTTTAATTTTTGACACAAATAAAGGGAGACTTTTAGTGCAAAGAAAAGAGGGTTACACGAGCTTCCTCTGCCATGTCCGGGCTTTAACACTAGGACCGATAAGCGTAACATATATGTTACGCGTAACATATGTGTTACGCTTATAGGGCTGAAACACACCTATCTTTTTCTTGTGCTTTGAGCCTGAACCCTTGATGTTTCTACATCAATGGTCTGTATACATAGCCTAGCAACTATTTTGATTGATTAGACCTTGTTGATGTGGGATATGACCCACGACTTTGACCAATCAGAACTATCCATTTTGAACCATTTCTAAAATCTCATGGCGTACTCATTTCACTCCGTATGAGTGCATCTAAAGTATGTTCTATTGGTATATTGTTGTTGTAGCTATTTTAGGCAAGTTGTTAGGAAGTGCTACACCAAAGTCTAAGTCATTTCGTGCAACCAATGAACCTCCACCACCCTATGGATAAGCGTAACTTATATGTTACAGATACGGTAGCAATCGGTCCTAGTGTTAAAGGAGGAAACAAGGTTTAGGGTAACAAAGAGGTAAAACTACAACTAAGTCTAAGTATCTTTCCAAAATGCATAGTTTCAGTAAACATGTTTTGTACAGTGTGAACACAAGTGAATACTTATTGATGCTCTAGCCATTTTTAACAGTCGGTAATATGGAAACACTTTTGAAGGTGCAGTTTTTGGGCTTTTCAGAATATTATTATTGTTATTATTAGGGCCCCTGGAAGCAGCTTCAGCGAAATACCCCCCTCTCCAACAATCCAGACACTCTAATAATAGCCACTCACTAAATCCACTAAAAATTCCTAAATATGAAGGACAAGAGTAATAATAGAGTACCTCCTAGTCAATGATCGGGAAAAACCGACAGCTAGTTCATTATCAACGGATGGAAATAAACCATTAGCCGGTTGATTCTTGAAGAACACCAGCTAAAAACCGATGCAAATAACAAGAAATATTTCTATTCTCAGTGTAAAATGAGACAATTTCCAAGATAGTTTCACCTACAACTTGTTGGACAAGGGAACGATAGGATATTATGGTGAGATGTCCTATAATGGCGCAATTTTCAGCATAGAAAATCTACAGGAATGTTGCCAGTGCAAGCAAATTTTGTGCATGGGGAAAATTAGTAGAAAACTAGAGCAAGTGGAATCATCATTTTTCGACTCTTCTACAGTAAGTAATGAATTTTTAAATATGGAAAAATAGGTGTTCTTAAAATGGTGCCCTAAAGTGACGCCCTATAATCTTTGCAGTGTGTACATGGTACTGTTGTATGGAGAAGCTATTCTGTACGTGACAGTGAAGATTACTAAGGCTCCATTTTCGGCACTGCGCCATTTTTGGCTGCTCTACCATAGCCAGTAAGGATGAAATCATTTCCGGAATGCGTAGTTTTTAAGCAATTAAAATTCCAAGGAGAAGCTTCCTCCGTTGAGAACTAGGAAGGATTGAATGCAGTGAGCCTGCCTTGGAAAAATAATGCTGAATAGTGTGGGCTATACGGACTTGGACTATTTCATTCTCCGAAAGTACAAGTCCAAGGGCTACATGGAAAACCGACACTACTCAAACCACTCATCAATGATCCACTCACTGAGCTTTTTAATGTTTTTGTCAAAGACAAGTTGACTGGGGAGTTTTCTACTACAGTATTAAAGTATTGGTTTGACATGTATGACTTATTGCGTAGGCAAGACTTTTAGTTTTTGGAGGTTTTTGGCGAAGACTTCAATAAAATTCCTTCTCTTCTGGCACTGCCTTTTTTTTGTCGTAGGGGTTGAGTCCTAAAGTAAGATCCCTGAGGTCTTGGGGTAAGGGTTTGTGGTAGCTACCAAGCCGACGGGACCCTTACCCCTGCCCCTACTGCGACTGCCGTGACTGCCGCGATTGCCGCTGCCCTGCCCGTCCGCTCCATGTTCGCTCCTTGTTCGTTGACGCGGCGTTGTTGATTGCTGTCGTCTCCTCTCCAGAGCCCGGCGCCGCTACCGGCAGAAACCAATAGGGTATTGTAAACAATATATTTTTGTTTTCGTCGACAATTTTCAAGGAATTCTGATTTGGTGATGGAAGATGGAGCACCACTGGAGCCTCTTCTCAGGGTTTAGGGTTTAAGGATACCAAGCTGGAGGATCACCACACGCATTCGATTCGGAATTGTGATGGGGTTGTGGTGGGCAACGGCTGAGGAGCTGGCGAGGAGCAAGTTTGTGGTACTCTCTCTCTCTACCGGAACTACGCGCACTCCGCACTGAGAAATTAGGTCTTTTCTAGCAAGAAAGCGCACGTGCGGGAGCTTTTTAAGTACATGCTTTTTGAGCTTTTCGACTACACGCTCACTCTGTTGCGGATTGGCCGAATCCCCCGTGAGAGCTACAACAAGTGATTGATCACTCTTCTTCCACATTCCCTGTACGCAGTATGTTTAATCTGCAGTAATCTGCAGTATGTTTAATCTTAATAGAAGATGCTAAGCTGCAGGGATTGAACGAATTAACAGTAAATGTAAGCATACCTTCATGACTCAGAAGAGCATAACCTGAATTGGCGATATTATAAAATAAGATGGGGTATTGATAGGGTATTGACAGACTTGGAGTTATGTAGAATGAGATTGATTTTATAACTCAGTGCCATTTAGCTGCATAATCCATTGTAATCTCAGCTTACTTCCTACTCCAGATTGAACAATCTCTCCTTCCTTCTATTATTCTATCTTTAGAAGTAAACTGCCGGTTCAAGAATGGAGGGTTATGACAGCGATCCATATGGATCGCCTGTTAAAGAAGATTGTTTCCAAAAATTTGCTAATAAATATATTTAGAGGGTTCAAGAAGAACATGTGAAAGAGAAACCTTCTCTAGACAAAGGTAAACAATTTCTCTTTAAGAGCGCTGAGGAGAGCCACCAGGAGAGCTCTGGGGAGAGTAGCGACAATGAAGATAACGATGATAAGAGCGAAGACAACGATAGAGACAGCAATCGGAGTGGCGGTTTGTTATTTGATGCAAGTGGAGGTATGTTTGAAATAACTTATTATGCTCTAAGACAGAGTAAGATAGGGTATTGTAAGATTAAGACATAATATTATTCCTGTAAAATATAATATAAATTTGAGATAGAGTACTTTTCGAATAAGATATATAAATAAGATAGTGTAAGATAGGGTATTGGTATTGGTATTAAAACATGCCATAAGCAAAGGTAGATAACGACGTCGTCATCTTTCCAAACAGTCCTGCAATTTAAACAAGACGATGTTGTAAGCAAAGTAACATAAGTAGTTATGTATTGGAGAATACACGTGAAGAGACTAAATAGAAATATTTCTTTAGCGTACACCAACGAACATAGAAATAGACATGGATAGAGTATTGACAGGGTGAATCAATATCTTATCTACAATTTTTTACGCACCAATAACAATAGAAGGTATACCTTATTGCATTTTCAGTAGCTGTGTTGTCATCAATCACAAAACATGTTGAATTGAACGTAGGGCAATGAAGGCGTATAGTATGTTTCAAGGCGGCCATGAATGTTATATAATCCTCCGTCTCGCGATTAGTGATAATCCATGCCCTTGGAAAACCACTACGATGGTCATTGAATAGAAGAATGGTTTATAAAAAAACCTTGACCCTAGATGTACCAAATGTGGAATCCATCGATAAAGCATTATTATTGCCAAAACAGATTATTGCATCTCGTTGTTGTAGAGATTGTATTCCAAGAATAAATAGTTTTTGTTGATCTTCCGGAAGGTTTGGAATCTCACCACCCCCATTGTACTAAGAACATGCTTTCACGATTAGCTTCAACCCAAGATGAAACACTAGCCGTTTTTGAAGCAGCTCTCTTCCATTTGTCCATAGAATGACGCTTCTCTATATTTCGAATATTCTCCATTTTCAAGTAGTCATCCTTCCGCATGGGTAGACCAAGCTTCTTCCTTTCTTGCCACACCTTCAAATGCTCATAAAAAATTTGCTTTGTCGTGAATCTTGCATCAAGTCGATTCCATATGAAAGTTTTGTTTCTAGAGAAATCCGTGGTGCTAATTGCGAGGCTCGTGAGTCAGAAGCTTTATCATTCAAACCATGAGCAATAGATCTATCCAATCTTGTATGAGTCATATGGTAAAAAGAAATTGTGGCTACATCTGATTGGATATACTCTTTTTTGATGGAGAAATTTGCCAAGCATCCACGTTTGTGATTGTGTTGCATGTCTTGGTTGTCACGATGATCTTTAGGCCCATACGAGCAATGGTAGCTACATCCAAGAGATTGAGTTAGACAAATAAGAAATGTGAATTGACTTTTATGGATAAGGTATTGACAAAGGCAAGTGAATAATGAATAAATATTGTGTATATGGTATTGACAAGTAATGTTTATGAGTGCCTACTGTAGTATAGACAAAGAACCACCCAAGGCAACAAAGCTATAGTAACTCTTTTAGTTGGGGTACTTCCCTTGAGGAAGGTCAAATAAGACTATTGTTATAGCAACTAAGGTCACATTAAGGTCAAAAAGATTCAAATTAGATAATACAATTGTAGATGGTGTTATTTTATAACAATATTAAACATTAAGTATTGCTATCCGCAATTGCAATACAATCAAACTTTGGAATTTCTACCCAATTCCAATCTCACACAATCAACACTTCCAATTCTCTATAAATAGACTTATCTTTAACTTAGCAACCAATTGCTACAAGCTTAAAAGTTAATTGTCTAATGCACTCTACCCGAGTGACTCACACTACAATGATCTCACCTAGATCACAACTAAATGCACACTCACCTGGTGGCACAACACATAAACAAAAATAGACAATTTTATTTAAGCTATTTTTACAATTGATGTTTACATTGAAAGATAATATCACTATCGCAATTTGAGTCACATATTTCCATATTCTACTTGAAGTTCATATTATGTGCTAGTTGTGAATCAAGGAAGAAGCCTATTTATCTTCCTGAGACAATTGGTCACACCTTTGAGAATCTCTAAAGTGAACTACTTGCCATAAGATTGACTTTTCATTATATTCTAGGTCTCTTCCTATCTTTATGAAGGGTATTTCTAAGTCTATTTGTCATTCACTCCCTTATTTACATTCAACATGCTAATAGACTTATATTCATCCTCTATTTACACTAAAAGGAGGAATTAAGCCAAGTAACAAAAAAAATCTCACTACATAGCCCCCTCTTTAATCTACTTGACGCCCTCGTCAAGTGCTTTTATTCCTTAGATTGTCTACTTTGCCAGTAGCAAGTCTTTGTCCATTTGCTTTAATTTTGTCCATATCCTTGTTGAATATGATGAATTTTTTTATTTTTATTTTTTTGAATTTTATTTATCTTCAAATATTTGGATCACTAATCGGGTTAGTGTTTTTTTCATACTTTGTAGTATTTACTTTGTTTGTTGGTATTGGTGTTGTTCTTTAATATTTCATCTATTTATTATTATTATTTTATTTTATTTTTGTTTTACTAAAGTATAAGGTTCGATATTTCTTGAGCATCTCAATTCTTATGTACATTTTTAAATTGATGGGATTTTACGTTAATCATGAAGTTTTGTACATAGTCAAAACTCCTCTCATTCATAATTTTCCATTTATTTTCAAAGTGCCATCATGCCTCTTAACATGAGTCAATAGATTTTTAAAATTCACAAGCCATTTAAATACAAGTAATTCTTTAAGCGGATTCTTGGGTCCCCGTCAAAAACCATGATTACTTTTGGACTCAAAATGATGAGTACATAAAGTTGCGCAAAGATATATAATATCACTTGTCTTATTAGCAATTGTAGAACATTAACAATTGAATTCTGATAAGTTGGAATTTCTCTCTTTTGACTATGCATAAGTTTCTTCTCAACTCTAGATTTTAATTTTAAACATTTTGGACTCATTTTGAATACAACGTATTTGAAACTAAAGGCTTTCTCTACAAAATCATCTTTATTATCATCAACAACAATTTGATTCGATAATATGCAAAGATACCCAATTTCATCTTCATGTGATTTTTCAATTTCAAATATTAGATTATCTTTAGTTTGTACTTCACATATATGATATTTCGATATACTGCTTGAATCTTTTACTTCTATTGTTGAATTTGAAACTTTGCTTGTATGAGTTGTATCATTTACAATGAGTTGATTTTTCACTTTCATCACTTCATTTTCCAAAAATGATATGTTGTTTTTGGATTGATTCAATCCATTACTAGCATGATGTTGTTCATTCCTCAACTCTCTTATTATATTCTTAAGTCCTTCATTTTCTTTTCTTACAAAAATGATTTCTTCAACTATATCATCATACTTATGATCTTTGGCATCAATTATCCTTTGTTGACTTGCACATGAATTTTTCAATTCTTCAATCATTGTTTTACATTCACAAATTTGATTCATAAATTCAACTCTTTGATTTTTTATCTCAAGATTTTTATTCACTATAATCTTTTCCTTAACCTTCAAATCTTCACAATAGAAATCTATTTTATCTTTGATAAATTGTGAAAAATCGTGAAAATCTCTTTTGAAAAGTTCAATATTATTTTGAGCTTTTACCAATGCTTTTGATAAATTTTGAGCATCACTCTTCAAAACTTTCTTCTCAACTATACATTGAATTGAGACATTTTTCAAGCCCTCAAGTTCTTGATTCAATATTAAAATTTGATTCAAATAGTCTTCATTTTCTTCAGATAACCTTTCATTCTCTTTATTTATCAATTCAAGTTGATTTTATATTTAAGTGTTTCTTCATGATATGATAAACTTCTTAAATTTCTTTTTAAAATTTTGACTTCATTATACGATTCTTCAAGCTTCTTTTTCAAATTAGGAACAATATTTTGCTTGGTGGTTTTATGTTCACTTAAAAGAATGGTGTATTCACTTTTCAAGTTATTCAATGCTTTTTGTGCTAAAATTAGATTTTCAGATTTGTTATCAAGTTTTTTAACATTTAGTGAATTAAGCATTTTCCAATCATTTGATTCATTTCTACAAGCTTGGAATTCATCACTTAAATTGCTTAAACTAACTTTCAGCCCATTACATTCAACATCTTGTTCTTGAAGTTGGAGACATAGATTTTCTTTAATTTTTTGATAATGATAAATTTCATTTTCATGCTCAATATCTTTCTCTTGAAGTTGGAGACAAAGATTTTCTTTAATTTGTTGAAAATGATAAATCTCTTTTTCATGCTCAACATCTTTCTGTTGAAGTTGGAGACATAAACTTCTATTAGCTTCTTGAAGAAGATGGATTTCATTATCATTAATTTGCCATACATTACAATAATTTCTTGAATTCCTCTTTTTTTCTTCCATTATTCAGAGTCACCAATAGTCAAGACCTTCCCCGGCAGCGTGGTGCCAAAATGTAGTATAGACAAAGAACCACCCAAGGCAACAAAGCTAAGTAACTCTTTTAGTTGGGGTACTTCCCTTGAGGAAGGTCAAATACGACTATTGTTATAGCAACTAAGGTCACATTAAGGTCAAAAAGATTCAAATTAGATAATACAATTGTAGATGGTGTTATTTTATAACAATATTAAACATTAAGTATTGCTATCCGCAATTGCAATACAATCAAACTTTGGAATTTCTACCCAATTCCAATCTCACACAATCAACACTTCCAATTCTCTATAAATAGACTTATCTTTAACTTAGCAACCAATTGCTACAAGTGTAAAGCGTTTTTCAATGGGTTAAAAGAAACCCAAGGAATGTAGATAGGGGAGTTCTTTGTCGGGAGAGTCTAAGTCGATCAAAGTTATGCAATTATGGTCACGAATAGAAGGTAAATCAACAATGATTTAGAAATAATTACAACAAACTCATTCTATATCCACTATCACTTTCCTTCAACTCAATGTATATTTCCGGTTTCAAGTATTCATGTGTTCCATTCAATTATTCAAAGTTCATTGTCTTCACAATTCATAGGCTCAAAATAATCCAAAGCCTACACACAAGTATACTTCCAATTTCTATACAAACAATTGGTTTGCAATTTCAATGTTTACAATTTCCGAACTTGTTCTCCAATTCATTCAACATTCATGATTCCAATTATATATTTTAATAATAATTTATTCTTCGTCAAGTATCATTTATATATTACATACTTTGTTGTTAAAACAACAATTTGTTTTACAAACTACTTCACAACTCTAAACTCAATCTTCACAATTCACAAACTCACACTTCTTCTGAGTGCGGGTGTTGCGGACAGCAACTCCAAGGCAAGGTCAAAGACAAGATTGAGAGGAGACTCCAAAATGAGACCAAGATAAATTAGAAGTGAGGGGATTCTTCACACAAGACTCAGAACGACACTCAAAGTAAGAGAATAGAGAGTAGTATTGATAACTGGAAGAGTAGGTACAACTGGTGTTGAAGAGAGTGAAGAACAACGACCTTCAACTCTCTATATATACTAGGCTAAAAGAAACTTCCGGAGTAAGGTCCTAGAAACTCCTATGGAACCTTCCGGAGACTCGTGGGAGCTTCCGGAATCTAGGAAGGTCAAGCGGAACCTTCCGGAAGTTTATGGAACCTTCCGGAAACAATTGGATCCTTATGGAACCTTCCGAAAGCTTAGAGAACCTTCCGGAAACTACTAGAACTATCTGGAAGCTTGTGGAAGCTTCCGGAAACTACTAGAGCTATACGGAAGCTTGAGGAAGCTTTCGGAAACTAGTGGAAGGTTCTAGAACCTTCCAGAAAACTTGAACTTGCAAAATATACGGAATCTAGGAAATCTTTGAGAAGTACGGCTGATCACGGTAAACTCATGGGGTGTGGATAATACCCAGTATGGCATGTCCGTGACAGCGGGATACACATTTCACTCTTATGTGTTCAAAAGAAAATAACCACTTCTCTCCTTTCTTATGGTTCTCAAATTTTAGACTTACAACCTTTCATTTGCTCATGCCTTTTCATTATCCACCTTTTGGCCTAGTTCCCGTTCTAATCTTATTTGAACTCCATTTCACACTTAAAAATGGAAACTGAAAAGTAAAATGAACTTTTACTCATATGAAAGGTCAAAGATAGTCTCAAAATGAAAAAGAAGTGTGTGACAACAAGCTTAAAAGTTAATTGTCTAATGCACTCTACCCGAGTGACTCACACTACAATGATCTCTCTTAGATCACAACTAAATGCACACTCACCTGGTGGCACAACACATAAACAAAAATAGACAATTTTATTTAAGCTATTTTTACAATTGATGTTTACATTGAAAGATAATATCACTATCGCAATTTGAGTCACATATTTCCATATTCTACTTGAAGTTCATATTATGTGCTAGTTGTGAATCAAAGAAGAAGCCTATTTATCTTCCTGAGACAATTGGTCACACCTTTGAGAATCTCTAAAGTGAACTACTTGCCATAAGATTGACTTTTCATTATATTCTAGGTCTCTTCCTATCTTTATGAAGGGTATTTCTAAGTCTATTTGTCATTCACTCCCTTATTTACATTCAACATGCTAATAGACTTATATTCATCCTCTATTTACACTAAAAGGAGGAATTAAGCCAAGTAACATAAAAAATCTCACTACACCTACAAATACCCTATCACAAATATAAGTTGGAAACAATATGACATTAGAGTCCATTCTAGAAAGCCAAATGTACAGACATCACATCGCATATAGTTTGAGTATGAATATGAAAAGTGCAATACTTACTATTTGTGACCGCGATGCATTGTGCTTCTCGCATTTGGATGGCCATCTTCAGAGCCGGAGAGATTTTTTGTTATGTCCCATTCTACACCTTCTTCAAGTGATCGTTTCCCCAAAAGAAAATTATCAATCCGTGATGTAGGAATGCGAGCTTGAGCTTGTTTGCACGATACAAACTTCCCCTTCCCGGTTCGGATAGCATCATGCCAAATGAGATCATGACGTGAGAACGGGTGTGGAGGGGTACTTTGAATTGCCGAAACTTGTGTCATTTTTCAATACCTTATTTTGCATAAAAACATGACACTAGATTAAGAAAAATGTAAAGCATATCAATATATTCCAAAAGAAACATAGGCATGTGTATTTTGAAGTATCAATTGTATGAGTTATAACTACAATTATCATGTGTAAGCACAATATCATATCAATTACAATACCCTATCTTACCTTACCAACAGTTAGTACACACCTTAACATTGTTACAATACCCTATCATACCCTATTCACAATGGGTGCACACATTTAGTTGTTGCATGTCTAGGTATAATGTTGTTCACGACCGAGAGTGATGCGAGCGATACCGGCGCATTGGAGCTCGAACACGAAGAGGTCAAGTTTGTTGTGGCTTTGACATTTAAAGCAGGTTTAGGATTTGAATCCCAGAGCGAAGTCGGCCACCTAAACCAGTCGACTATTGCAAAAGGAATTGCCAAATACCTCCATCTGCACAAATATCAAAAGAGCATAAACGATCTAGGTTTTGCGAGACTGAGCAGCTGAAGATGAAGCGCCGAAGTTGGCGTGCTCACAGCCGTAGTGGAGCGGGTGGCGGCACCGGGCTCCGGAGAGGAGACGGCAGCGCTGCGCTGCTCCGGAGAGGAGACGGATGGAGAGCGGAGGGCCCGCGGCTATCGAGCAGGGCAGCGGCGATCGCAACAGTTGCGGCAGGGGCGATGATGAAGCTAGATGGACGGGGGTAAGGGTCTCGTCGGCTTGGTAGCTGCCACGAACCCTTACCCGATCCTTACAGGGTATTGGAGTCAGTACTCTTGGTAAATTTTTTTACTTCATGTGAAAACTTATAGCAATTTCAAATCTTATAAAAATCTAACACTAATCTACCTATTCACTGTAGCAATTTTTGTTTTACCAAGCTTGATAAAATGAACCGTCTAGCTTGATGGAGATTGCACAATATTTCGCTACACTAATGATGTCAATTAGCCTAATATTATATATAATGTTGTACTTGAAGATTTACTCTTTAACACTACATGTAAAGCATTCTAGCTCTAGTATTTGAAAGCATCAGGATTTTGAGCACAATCTGCCGATCTCCTTCACGAGTTTTTTAGGACAACTCAGTAATCAGGTCTTTCAACTTTCGCACCATGTTGACCTTGAAATTTTTGCGTGGGGGACTAGGGGACAATCCCCATTTGCTTCGATATGAGCAAACTTGTTAGGGTATGGAAGCTTCTATTGGTATTCAAATTGTACATGTTAAAGGATTGTATGTCCAATTCGGTCAATTTTTGAGCCCTTCTTCTAGGCAAAATTGGCAATTGAGGTGGACCATTGATTCTGCCAGCCATAATTGGCCACACTTGCCGATTTGGTGACCGTATACTAAATTGAACATATTATCCTTTAACACTAAAGAAGCTGCATTGTAGTGCCGATTCGGCAGTATGGTGAGGTCAGTGGCGATCCAGCTCGCCGAACCATACTACCGAATCGACACTACCCTGCAACTTCTTTAGTACGTAACGCGCTTTCAGTGCTGCACGAAGGAGTTTTCAGTGTAGTGATTGAAGTTGGATGTCAATTGAGAACTCACTCTTTAATGCCAAAAAAGTCACGATGTGATAATCGATCCGGCTTCCACTTATTCATGTAGGTATCCAATGTGGTTTGTTCTAATTTGCTGACATTGATGTTTTGTAGTCATGTTGATTGTGTTTGTGCTTATGGATTGAATCTCAATTCCGTTACAATGGGACTATGCCATGTGCCACCAAAACTTGCATTTAAATGCTTACACAATGGTGTACTTTGTAATATCGCACTTTTTTTCTACATATTATCCATATTTATATAATATCATTTATATTTTCTAATATCACCTTCAAGTTTTGTAATGTTGAACGATTTCTGGATTGCTTTTCAAAAAGCTGAGGAGTGTCATTTTAGCCAAATAACGCTATTTTGATGGAATTGGGGTTCTTGTCGAAGTATTGATGTTTGTTTTTCTATTGAGACATTATGGTTAGTGCATTTGAGAAACTAACATTTAAGAGAGGAAGTAAATCAATAGACCATGGAGAGACAAATGCGTGTGCAAGAAGGAGTGTAGGCATAGTATAGTATGTAATAGGCACTTAAGGTGCATAGTGTTACTGGCTATACTTTTGAATTAATTAATTAACAAGATGAAGCTTGTGGGGGCCTGTTTTGCCACATGGACCCCCTTGAGGGGGTGCCACATGGACCTGGGGTGCATTTAAAATTAGAATGCCATTCCGTCCGGCCTTGCCCCCAACCCTCTTATACTTTTTAGGGAGAGGAAGCGACTTCAAACAGTATGGGATAAATCCCTCCAAGACATACCATCACCATGCCATACCATTACTATGCCATACCATCACTATGACCCAAGACCCCAGGACCCTAGGCCGTGCAGGCCCCTTGCCCCCTGGAGGACTCCAGGCCTCTAATGGATTAATGCCCCTGCAGGCAAGTTTCAGTGGATAGTCATATATACTGCTTGATTTATTAACCAAGGGGTTGAACAATCAAACAATTTGGGAGTGAATTTGTGCTAGCTATAACGCTTCATGTACCTTCTCAATCACCCTTGATGTGTCTTGATTCAAGACAATACTATGCTCCAGATCTAAATCTTCACGTACTCTATTTGTTACATTCTTTTTTAATCACAACTCGTGACGATAAATTTGACCTACTTAGCGGAGATATGATATATGCCTTCTGCATTCTTTGAAATTTTCAACTTTTGCGAGAAGATTTTGAGATCTAAGATAATCAGTAATAAGCAAAGTAATCAATCTAAGATCAAAAGTGGTCCCATATTTGTTGCTCATTTCTTGTAGCATATGGCATCATGAAATATTCTATGGTTGGTATTCTTAGAAAACTACCAAAGTTGAGATGACCGGCATGTTTTCATGTTGCAATGAAATTTTGAAAGTTTGATGGTTACCTAGATAGCTTGACACATAACATAGTAAGTACATAGTCCGAACCTCATGTTCGTAGTTTTGTGCAGTAAAAAGAGTTATATTTTATGTCAATATCAAGCGAGAAGGTAAAAATATGATGGACTATATATTACTTCTTTGAAGAGCTATTTCATAGTGAAATGAACCTTGAAAAGGTTCAAATGACTTCATTTTGACCCAAACGCCCCCAAAAAGAGCGTGAAGAAAAACAAAATAGTCGTAGAAAAGTCAACAATCCACCAATTTGCTACAAGATATATGAGCATCCGCACCTTTGCTAAGAAAATGGTCTTGGTATGAGGTCAATTAACTCTTGGGCTTTTGGTTCTCATCAATAGCGTGCTACTCTCCACAGACATGCCGCACTTAGCGTGCCACTCTCCAGAGACATGCGGCACTTAGCGTGCCACTCTCCATAGACATGCCACACTTGCTCACACGGGGCCAGCTAGGTCGCAGCACTTGCAGCCTCTCTTTGAGCTCCACCTCCCCTTCCCGCCATCGCAGTCAAAACTCCTGAAAGCTTAGACGTGGTTTCTTGTTATCTCGTGACCTTACCAAGTGACGCCAAGCCCATCTTTCTATTGGCCCATGCGACAATACCATTGGAGCACAAAGTTTGTCACCGAGCCCGCCCACAACCTTGCCGGGACCTTTTCCCGAGCTAGGTTGCGGTTGTTTTAAGCATAAAAACAACATCTTCAACATATAGTGGAAATGTATACAATTTTCACTAATATCTCTACCAAGAATGGTTGAGTCCACCAAATCCCACTAAATTCAGTAACTTCAGCTTCATGGACATTGCACACTTTTCCCCTAGTGCTGCAAGCTTGTTCCAAAGTCATCCAACCCCAAGAACAACAAATTTCATAAATGCTGTTCCAGGGTTTGAAATCTACGTTTCACAGACTGAGAAAATAATTGAATAAAAAATGATGAAAGGAACGAAACTTGATCGTTACGAATGTCTGAGAAATTAGCATGGGGGGCAAACCATAGAGACCAACAGTGTTTTCATATTGCATAGAAATGCTGGACCACCTTGACAACGAAATTTAAAAGAAGTTTCCTGTCCACCAAACAAGCATGATACCTGTGGCTCAGCAACTCTATTCGTTGTCATTGACAATCCAAAGAATTAAACAACTACAGTACAGTGACGTACTACTAGAGAACAGTGGGTGTCGGGATTCGCTTGCAAGCACCTCATGAGTGAGCATCGCAAGTCTGCAGAAAGAATCCGACAACTAGAGCTCTGGACACAAATACCACGCAGAAATACATAAATCGAGAATGGATATTATTCTGATGATATGCAATTGCTCCACTCACTATCAATGCTTGAATATGTGACTTACCGACTACAGTAGTTGCTCACTTGCTCCCTAGCGTTGTCGAGTACGTGGTGCTTAGTCTTCTTCCATGTGATTAGCCGGATATGCTGAATCTGCATACCGCCAGAAATTCATTTCGTGTCAAGTCAGAGGCCATAATGCACTAAAATTCTCTCTTATGCTGAGCTCGTTCCTGGTATCTATGGATGCAGCTTAAGTGGCGGTAATAATGGAAGAGGAGACGGACGAATTTGTTCTCCTTCATGAATCAGGCAAGTGGCGTGCCACTTTCTCGATCATATCGAAGTGAGGAACACCTTGAACATGTGGGTTTGAACTTCTGTGGTCCCTGCACATGGTGTACAGCGGTGCATGGTTATCAGACAAACTGTGTAACGTAATACTTGATCAGTAACCCTACAACTCATAAAAGATGGAACGAAAATTGTTGGAAAGAAGATGCCAATCTACCTAACACTTGTTCCCAACAACCTACGAACTGACAGGAAATAATTTAGTCTGCCTTATGGAAAGAAACTTTTTCTTTACACGACACAACGTACACATTGCGTGAATTCTGACGTTTTGGTACCGTAACCATGAGAAGTAGGTGACATACGCTTATGAGATGGTGGGGCAAGTAACACGAAAAGAGAATGGTACAGAGTTGTTAGGATAACGTCAATGGCTTCTGTTCACGAACGTGAATTTCTGTATCTTGCGATTTAGCAATTCTTCAAGGTCCGTTTCGAGTAAGGGGAGTTGCAGATTCTCCTTCTAACCTCTGGAATGTTAAGTATCTTCACGTGCATTTGACCTACGCAACTAGTTGAATATAAGATACATAAGCGATCGGTAAGCAGAGGTGTCGGTACCTATAAGGGCAGTAGGTACCTACGAATTGAGATGAGGCTCCACTCTCCAGTCGTCCAATGTCATAGCGCGTGTCAAAAAGCTGTCAAGCCTGACACGTATTCGGGAGAAAGCAAACGTCATTCAGCTAGATTCTGTAGTAGAAAGCACACTTAATGCCCACTCTTTGATCTCAGATAGATCACAATTGAGCGCTAAAACCGTGAAGAGACTCCCCTGTCCAGTTGGGCCCTTTTGCGTCTCGGTTCTGACTATGAAGTTCGGGCGTAACTTACCAGTTGTGGCAATCTTTAGATCAAAGAAGAGATGCTTCCCATGCTGCTTCTTGTTCTAAGAACAAACTGTGTTATAAAGTGGTAAAATCCTCACAAGCACAACACTGTATGTGTAGCGAATTGAGAGTTGTCGGAAGTAGAACTTGGTTGTCTTAGCTACATCGAATGAGAATGACAGCGCAGTTGTTGCAACAGTCGTGGGAAGGGCAAATTGGAGGGTGGGGTTACAATACCGAACAGAAGAAAGTGTTGGAGAGCTTGCATCAGTTTTTGATCCTAGAGGACGTCGAGGATCACCAGCAGCTTCTATTCACTTCTGAGTCATACTGCCCTGCCTCTCCTAAGTCCCCGTTCCTATTTGACACTCATTCTTCCTCATCAAGTGATGGAGATTGCACGTCCTCGAGCCAGCTCAGTGATGAAGCTCCTCTAGCAGATGAAGCGAGCTCCAGATTGACCTCGATCTTGAAACAGGCTTTAAAAGGAAGCTTCAGAGAGCAGGCGATTGAGGAACTGAACGTGGACGACTTCCTCTGTTTCGATGACGTGCAGAATCTGCCGGATGAGAGCACCGAAGCTACCGGGAGTTCCATTTCGTTCAAGCACAAGCGCCCGCCACCATCCCTATCCATTCCTACTTTTGAGCAGGGAGTCGACAACAAGCTTGCCAGTCCCTGGAACTTCAAACGGATCCATTGCCAAACGCCGGACGCGCTTTGGACGGAGTTGTCACAAGACGAGGGACCACTTCCACTGGACCAGAACGACTCGGAAGACATGTCCATCTTCTGGTGCCTTAAGGACGCCTGGCGAAGCAGGAGCATCCCGGTCAAAGTAGAGATTCAAACCCCGCAGCCGAAGCCTGTACAGCAGAAGCAACATTACAGAGGAGTGAGGCAACGGCCGTGGGGGAAATTCGCGGCGGAAATTCGAGACTCTGCAAAGAATGGCGCGCGGCAATGGCTGGGAACTTTCGACACCGCGGAGCAAGCAGCGACCGCGTACGACCGAGCGGCGCTCAAGATGCGAGGCTCCCGCGCTCTTCTCAATTTCCCGCTCAAGGCCACCACGGCTCTGTCCAACCCCGAGTCCCTGCCTCCCCCTCCGGTCACATCTTGCCGCTCTAAATACGCTTCTCTTAAAGAACGATACAGCGTAAAGCCGATGCAATCGTGCAACAAGAGGATAGGCGTGGACATGAGCAAGCAAGAAGCGAAGCGGCCACGAGTGAAAGAAGAGCTCCCAAGTTAGATCATGTTACATGAGAAATCTCTCTCTTTCATTCCCGTTTCCGAGATTGTGTCCCTCTCAATTCTGACAACAGCTTTCGTGTACACACGCGCTCCACCCTGCCGGGGTGTTGTAAAACATTAACAGTGATTGACAATTCTGAAATTTGAGAAAGCACCGAGTTCTCCACGTTGAGTCTCCAAGTGGTTCATCAGTTTGCGACGAACTTCTTTAGAGCGGAGAATCAGGCTTTGTATGCTCTCAAGGAGCTCCCGAATTGGTTCATGATCCTTCATCACTTCTTGTGCAAACTACTCAAAATTGTCATTCTCGGCACCGGGATTGTGTCCCTCTCAATTTGACAACAGCATCGAGTCTTCTTGTACACATGCGCTCCACCCTGCCGAGGTGTTGTAAAACATAAACAATAAATCGATAGTTCTGAAATTTATGGAGCACCGATTCCTTCCTTCTCATAAAATCTCCGCATTGAGTCTCCAATCGATTCATCGATTTGCGAAGGATTTTGTTTTGAGCGGAGTATCAGTCTTTGAATGCTTGCTCTGGCATTTGCTTCTCCCACAGCTTGAGGTTTCAGCCAATTCTCTACTAAGTTTGAGAATTCGCACTCTAATTTGAAATCGGCACAGCAAAAAAAAGAAAAGCCGTAAAATGTCATGCGAAACTGGATCTCGAGGGAGAACTTGTAGCTCCTGCTTTGAAGGTCCCCGCCATTCCTATGAACGAGGCGAAGATGGAGACCCCTATTCCCGTCACATTTTAATCCCCGCAACCAAAGTCTTCTGGTGAGTGGGTTATGGTAACAGTCGAGTAATTTTGAAGTTTCGTTTTGGAATTTAGTCTTTGTGTTTCAGCTGTCGAATTGGAATAATTGGGACTCTCTAGACTCATATTGAAGTTAGAATTAGACACAGTAAGTTGTTTACCTCCCAAGCTGTGTTTCCACTTTTTCCCTAACTGAATGTGATGAGACCCGCCTGGCCTAAGTAATGAAGCTAGTCAGGAAGCAAATGGAATGTATGACCCCGATTTATTCATCGGAAGGTATGTGTTCTCCTTTAACACGTTCTTTACGTATATTGATTAGTCCTACATGTATTTACTGCACGTTTCACATCCCCGAGGGAGTTTTGCATTCGCGTTTGAAGATCAGCATCTGAAACAGTTTGTCAAGATTTGGCGTTAAGAGAGATTTTCTGGATTTTTGTTCAGTAGTATCTGGACTGTAGTTCAGTTGATTCTGGATTGGAAGATGCTAGGAGACGGGTGAATTCGAAAATGAAATATATACCTGCACTTTGATTATGCATACTAACACGTGGTGTGTGATTCTGGACATTGAGAAAATACAGGCATTTATTTCAAATCATGCAACTCTCATCTTCCGTATGAGAAAAGCGTCACAATTCATCTCAAGGCGAGCTTTCATGCACCTACCAAGTACGGTTCAAAATCTGCTACTCATGTATCCCGAAGCCATCAATAATTCTGAAAGCTCAAATAGTCAACCAGGACAAGGTTCCAGAATCAGAGTCAAAAGAAAGTCAGATACAGCTCAAATCATACATCAAGTAGAGATGCGAAACGTCGTCATCACGGACTACCAAGTGAGCAATAAATAAATAAAGCAGAGTCGCCTACAAGCCAAGAAGACGGGCTAGATTCCTGCCAGTCATCGCCCTCATGTAGAACAGTAAAAGATGAAAGGCATTGAGCACATGGGCTCATTAGGATTCGAAGCACAAGCAAAACATGATGACAAGAAATACGGGATATCAAACTTCTAGTCACCTTGAAAGCACACTAAACTGCTGAAAATACAAAAGGACTCGCTCCAATCGAAACAATCATGTAGTTTGAGTGGAAATTTCATGCCCTTGAACGAAACCAGATTCTGGAAGATGACTTGATCTTCATTAAAAATGAGTGTACACTGAAAAGAGTGAAGAATTCGGATCTTCGATTCCACTAGATTAGCAGGATGATGGAATGCTGCCATTCCTCTAAGCCTTGTCCACCTTCGACGCTGCAGTCGCGGCTTGACCACGGAGACGACCCGTCCGGCGAGCAGCAATAAGACCAACCTTTTGCCCGGGAGGAGCGTCCCGACGCACCGTACTGGCGTGACCAATATGCTGGTGGTTACCTCCTCCGTGGGGATGCTCCACAGGGTTCATCGCCACACCTCTCACCTTAGGCCAGCTGTTCCTCTTCACCTT
Organism: Bryum argenteum; assembly: GCA_037043015.1. Classification (NCBI taxonomy): domain Eukaryota; kingdom Viridiplantae; phylum Streptophyta; class Bryopsida; order Bryales; family Bryaceae; genus Bryum; species Bryum argenteum. Next base: position 9,783,808 of record CM073323.1, on the reverse strand, counting down.
GTACTTGTGGTAAGCGTTTCCGGCCTTCAACATTGGCTTCTCTGTCCTGCCTCCGCCTGCCACTTGCCCTACCATCGCTCGGCACCCGCTCGGCACCACCTTCTTGGCTCCCGATGGCAGCTTAATACTGCACCAGGACAAAGACCCCTTAATCAATGCCACGACACTCAGAACCCTAACGAAACCCTGCCACTTCTCTCAAAATCTCAAAATCCTATCAAAGCCCAGCCACTTCTCCCGAAACCCCAGCAAAAGATTGCCATATCTCTCGAAAACTCAAAATCATAGCAACGCCCTGCAACATATCTTGAAACTCTAACAAAAGACTGAAACATCTCTCCAAACCCCTAACGAAACCCTGCCACATCTCTCAAAACCCTAGAATAGTGCTGGCATATTTTCCAAAACCCTAGCAATGGCCTGCCACATCTCTCAAATCCAAGAAGACTGCCACATCTCTCGAACCCTAGCGAGACCCTGGTCTAGCACATACCGGGTAGTTCCGCTGTCCAAGTTGTGCGAGACGACGATGGCGTAGTCACCGGAAGCGCGAGCGAACGCGCCACGATCACCCATGCGGTGCTCGACGTTGCACACGACGGCTCCCTCAGGGACGGACCTCAGAGGAAGCACGTTGCCGATGGAGAGGGTGGCCTTCTTACCGCAGTAGACGAATTGGCCGGAGTACATGCCCTCAGCGGCGATGAACCTCTCCTTCTGTCTTTTGAAGCGGAAGGGGTGACGGAATGTCACCTTGCAGAGGGGCGCACCGCGACCGGAGTCGTGGACTACCTCGGAGACGACTCCCTTGATGTAGCCATTGCGCTCGGCGTAGTCGAGGGAGCGGAATTGCGCCGGGCCCTTGCGGCGGTGAGTGTGGCTCCGAAAGATGGAGCCTGCTCCCTTTCTCTGTGCTCGGATCACACGCCCCATCGCAGCTGCTTCAAAGAGTCTCTGCGGCAGCAGAGCTAGCGAAAAGAGAACTATGGACGAACTTGCGATGCCTTCTACCCCTCCCTCGCGCTCCAAACCCTAATTCCGCCTCATTCATCCGCCGGAAAGAAGTTCATTCACGTGGATATAATGTAGAAGAGCACTAGATTTCAGATATACTCGCTAAATTTTAGATTGGAGATCTCATATCTAGGAACATGCTAGATCTACTGAAAATATTCGTCTCCTAGTAATCTTGGTCATTTAGTAGTTTTGGTTCTTTAGAAATTTTGGTCCTTTAGAAATTTTGGTCCTTATATCATTGAATCATACTTAATCCCTAAGGCTCCAAGTTTTTTTTAATCTCCAAAACTAACAATTGTGGTTTTTGACCACCTTATATAAGTTGCGGTATGATTCAATTTTATCTACTGTTTTTTATTTTAAACCAAAAGATCTTGAGTCTTACTACTAATAACAAGTTAAAGTTCAACCATTGGATCTTTACCAACTAAAAGATCTTAACATTCAAAATTGATTGAAAAGTTTTTTTAGGCTTCACACATAATACAGAGCCTAAATGGTGCCAAGGGAGACTTTCATCATTGCCACTCCAAACAATTTGCTTATATTTTTTTCCATATAGGTAATCAAGTTGGGTATGATTATGCTTCAATAATTCTTCATACTCTAGGAGATATTTATGCTTAAAGTTTAAAATAACTATTAGGGCATGTTGAAATTTCCCCAAAGTGCAATATATTGTCATATATCCTCAAACAAATTCTCAAAAATAAATTGGTCGCAGTAACATCTTTTATTTACTAAAACTCGAGATTGAACGTTTTTTCAAATTTTTATTTTGTTTATGTGTGTAACGAAGGTACTAACACACATTTTCACGGTTTAGATCTTTTAAGAATGCACCAAAAGTGATGTCCATAATGATTTCTCTCTAGTGACAAAAAAGTGCATGTTTTGATTGAGCATTTAATGGTAATGAAATGAATTATTATATTGGTTACTTTTCACGAGTTTTTTACAAGTTAAGTAAGCTATAGGATTGCTTATTACACCCAAAAAAAGAAAGAAAGAAATAATAAATAATAATATTATCAATTTATTCTAATGTCATTAAGAGCATGAACTTTGCATCACTAGGGACAATCATTACAAATGTTAGTATCATTTTAGTACCATTTTCCATTGCAACACGATGTCATGGAACCCTCATTGTTTAATTAAGATAACTACCATGAAGAGCCACTACAATCTTTTTCAATTCATTAACCCCTAAATTTCCTTGTTGTTTTTGGAACCTTGAAACCTCAAAACTGCCATTTTCTACCACTATGTACTCCCGGCGGTACGAGTCAGATTTTTTTACTTTATTTTGACTTCTAACCGTAAGATCTTGTACAAAACCCTAATTGGAAAAACTGATCTAAATTTCAACCGTTGGATGTTTGGAATTTGTGAAATCATAACGTTCAAAATTATGACAAATGTTTTTTTGGGTATTGCCCGAGAGACAAAATGTCAATGGTGCAAAGGGCGAATTGATGATGATTACCTCAAACATTTTGGTCACATTTTTTTTTCATGTAGGTTTATGGGTTCTTCATGCTCATGCAAAAACTTGGAAATAGATTTCACTTTTAGAACCTTCACTAAAAATGTTTTCCAACTTAGGGTCTAAAATCTCCCATTAGAGTTGAAATATGAAAAAACTTGGTGGTACCTATAGAGTTTTGAATTTTGAAAAAGTGAACGATGAGAGGGTGCACTCATAGGATTGTGAATTTTGGGCACAACTTTTGTTCAAAAATTTTACAATTTCAATTTGTTATGAATTTTTTAAGATTTACAGTAAGAAAATTAGAAAAATAAGAAAGGGGCAGCCTTACAAAGCTGGACCTCTTATTAGCCCCACTACACCCTTTACATGCATTTATAAAAATATCAAAGTAGATCTTGTTGTTATAAATGCAATGGCCTAAATTTGTCAAATTTGACTTACATTTATGGCATGTGTAAGTAAAATTCAGTCATGGATAGTGCCACCTATGCGAAATACATTGAAATTACATTGAGATTAGTGCTAGGGAGGGGAGCATTTAGCATGGCATGTGAGCAACCCCCATTTGCAGATCATGGGTTAGCCATAACCCCCTTTTTAACCCCCTGCCCATATCATATTTCTTCTCTCAAACCGCACAACTGCCCTATTTCTGACAGCAACCCCCATCGGCTTAGAGCCCCGCCCGTCCTGCCCCTTCTCGACTCCAAAACAAAATAATGCCATAGAAGTCGTGAAAATGAGAATTTTATACCAAGATTTTTACAACATCTTCATCATGAAAATGCCCACCTCCGATAAAAAAATTAGCAAAAAATATCAATTTTTACTACTTCACTTACGCTGCCCAAAACAGCTAAAACCCGTTTTGGGTTTTAAGGAAAGTTAGGGGTTAAAGTGGTGATTGATAAAATGGTTTCATCAATTATTAGTTTCATTCATGTTCCATTGAGCGGCCAAGTTTGGGATGGAATTGACATGCTACTACAATCTTTTTCAATTCATTAAAGTGGTGATTGATAAAATGGTTTCATCAATTATTAGTTTCATCAATGTTCCATTGAGCGGCCAAGTTTGGGATGGAATTGAGACATTGATGATTGATTGACATTGATGACATTAACGATTGTTGTTGCGGCTCTACACTACATTCAATCGAGGAAAGCGCTTCTTTGAACGTTTGCGTGATTGAGTGAGGAAAGCGCTTCTTTGAGCATCTGCGTGATTGAGCGTCTGCGCGAATGAGCGAGGAATGCGCTTCTTTGAGCGTTTGCGTGATTGAGTGTCTGTACAATTGAGCGAGGATAGCGCCTCTTTGAGCGTTTGCGTAATTGAGTGTCTGTGCAATTGAGCGAGGATAGCGCCTCTTTGAGCGTTTACGTGATTGAGAGAGGAAAGCACTTCATAAATCATTTGCGTGGCCGAGAGACGAAAGCTATCGATGATTGTTCCTACGGCTCTACACTACACCCATTTGACGAAAACGCTTCTTTGATCTTTTGCGTCATCGAGGGAGGAAAGCAATTCAACTATTGTTCCTACAACTTTACACTACACCAAATCAAAAAAGCGCTTCTTCGATCATTTGCGTGATCGAGGGGAAAAGAGCTTTGCTTGATTAGGAAGCTCGCTTGGTAATAAATACTAGTAAAGAATGGCAGGAAAATATCATCCTTAGTGTCTTGTCCCTACTAACAGAAGAGTGTCTGTACTTCTAAAAACACCAAAGTAAATTATACCTCATGCAACACCAGAGTATGTTGTACTTCAAACGACATCGAAGTAAATTGTTTAATTGGTCACTTCCTCTTAAATTTTAGCTAGTCTAGAAGGCTATAGTATAGCTAATTATACCACAATTTTTTTAAAGAGAAGTGACAAATATAATATTTCTTTGGATGTTTTTAAAAACACAATTAAATGAGTTCTTTTGTATCATTAGGAACAAGGCACTACAAAGGTCACTTTTTGTGCAATTTTCTACTAGTGGAAGGCCATTTCTAGATTTATGACTTGATTCGTATTCATGCATGTATACATAAAATGAAGCGGTGATTAATCCAATCAAGTTAATTACTCTAGACAGGGGTCAATTGCTCTATAAGATAAAGTCCCTAATTTCAAATGTTTACAGACACAACGGTGGTTCTGCGAATTACGGTGCTTCTTGCTAGTAAGTAGAAGAGTTGAAGCTACAATTTTATAGCATGCATGTATAGTAGTCGGATTTATTGCTTTTTTGGTACGTGCACGTTTTGTTGTTTGATTTACTTCGTGCTCAAATGTGTTCAAAGTGTTGTGTTCAGTGAGACTTATAAGTGACAAATTCCCATTAGCATTTTTGTATGGGTCGACGCAATGATTGTGCTTAATTATGAGGTTGAATTTTAAAAGAGTGCATAAGAGGATATAAGATTTTGTGTTGATTGGGTCGAAATCGTATGAAACTCATTGGATTTTGCCGCTGAAGCGGCCACACAGCTTAACTATCCCCTGAAATTTGCCCGTAGGGACATTAATTCATTTGAGGCCTGGAGTCCTGGGGGTTCTGGAGGAGTTCCAAGGGGGCAAGGGGCCTGCACGGCCTCGGGTCCGGGTCATAGTGATGGTATGGCATGGTGATGGTATGGGGGGTTCTGGGGGTCTTGGGTGAGGAGAGTCTTGGGGATGGGGTCTTGGGGGAGAGAGTCTTGGAGGGATTTATCCCATATTGTTTGGAGCCGCTTCCTCTCCCTAAAAAATATAAGAGGGTTGGGGGCAGGGCTGGACGGAATGATATTCTAATTTTAAATGCACCCCAGGTGTATGTGGCACACCCTCAAGGGGGTCCATGTGGCAAAATAGGCCCCCACAAGCTTCATCTTGTTAATTAATTAATTCAAAAATATAGCCAGTGACACTATACACCTTCAGTGCCTATTACATACTATGGCACCAAAGTTCACCAGCAGCCACACGGCTTGACTATGGCACCAAAGTTCAACTCTTGTTTCATGTGCATTTATCGTTTAAGGTATGTAGGGAGTTTTTTTGTTTTGTTTTGTTTTGGACTTGACATTATGATCTCCGACATTGTTAATCAGTCCCAGTTGCATGAAGTGTCGTTGGAAGCAGGTTTATTGGTAGAGTTGTGAAAAACAATCGGATCGCCAAACGGGTCGACAGATCCTATGATATTGAATTTTCAAGTAACTATGGGCCCAAATTACTAGAATTACAAAAATGACCTAATTTTTTCATTAAGAAAAAAAACAAGAAGGGCATGGACAAAATATCTTAGTGGGTATGGCAATGTATAGGTCGGAGGAGGTGGGAGGTGGAGGTGGGAGGTGGAGGTGGTAGGAAGAGGGTCTTAGGAGTCTGGTGATATTAGAGAAGGAAATGGTGATATTAGGTAAAAATACGATATATTCCATATGGTTTGAAGATGTGGGTATCGTGATATTAGGAACGGGGGCTTGTGATATTAGGGAACATTGTGATGTATCGCATGTGATCTGGAGATGGGAGGAGGTGAGGGAAGTATATAAGCTAGGAGGTATGGGTAAAATAAGAGTTTAAAATTTTTCAATTTACCAATGCCATGTAGTAGAGAGTGAGATCAATTTTTTCTAATTTGAGTGCCACATGGCACCCCTATTAGGGGTCTATGTGGCACCTCCACAAGACGTTATTTAATTAAATAATGGGTTCTATACCATAAGGTATCTCATCTCACTATGAGGGTATATTTCATAACCGTAGTAAAAGTAGGATCTAGTAAAAGTAGGATCAAATTTTGTTCAAGTTTGGTGATTAGACATGAGCAAGCTCATGTTGCAATGCAAGAAGTCATTTTATTTCTATAAGGCTAGTGGGTCTTCTTTAATTTCGAGGACATGTGTGTATAAATTAGTATGTTGCAATAAACAAAGTAATTTTCTTTCTATAAGGCTAGTGTCACGGCCCTAATTACATCCAAATCTTTTTCTCTTAGTAAACCTTACTTCGTAGCGGAATCACGGCTCACTTTGTTGGTAGCAATTGGCCACGACTTTTAACCCCTAAACGTCCCTAGTGTCGAAAAACGACATTTTGGATGAAGAGCAGAAACTTTGAAGAGCCATAACTTCTTCATCCAAACTCCGTTTTTGACGAAATCACTTGGGTTAGGTCACAAATCAAGTCTAGTTTATGTGGTAGAAATTTCAGATTCATAAAATAAAGTATGAATAAATGGCATGGATTTTGGTGAAGGCAGCTTTTGTTTTTGGGATTTCAAACATTTGGCATGTTTTACCATTGCATGCCAATTATGTGAAATCTAAAATAGTTTTTCATGATTTTTTTTTCATAGTTTTGATATTTAGATGCATCCCAACAACTTTGTAGTTGGAAGTTTTTGATCTAAATAACTTTGGTATTGGCTTTGCAATGATGTTTTTACGATGAAAAAGTGAAAAAATGGATGATTTTTGAAGAGCTAGATCTCCTTTATCCACCGTTAGATTTTGACTTTATTTTTTGGGATGGATTCCAATTATAGTCTATTTTTAGTGGTAGATATCTTGACCCAATCGAGGATATATTGAAGAAAAGGCATGAATTTGAGTGCGAGGGGTCTAGTTTTGGACTATTTTTCCTTTGTAAAATTTTTGGCAGTTTTCACAACTACAAGGCTACTATTTGAGCCAAGATTTTGTTTTGATGAATTTTTTTGGTACAAGAGTGACTTTGAGATGAAGATGAACAACTTTCTAGTTGCTGATTTTTTGATTGCAAATTTCATGTTGGTAGTATTTTCACTTCAAAGTGGAAATGATGATATTTTGTATCCTGTTTTGCGCACTAATATGTTATGATCTCGCAATCTATGAGGTCCCATGAGTCAAGTTTTGGTCTACATGATCTACTACAAGTCTACTACAAGTTTGTACGGTTCAGATCTGAATAGCTTATCTTTATTTTCATCTATATCACTTTTTTTGAAAATGAGTTTTTGGCTAAAAATACCCCAAGGACGTTTAGGGGTTAACTAATACTTCACATGCCACACACAAGCAATGTTAGCATCATTTCTAGTCAAGGTGTCCAACCCACCTTGACTTCCCAACTCGTTACCAGGAACCCGTAACCCCTAACTTCCACAAAACACATGGGCATGCCACTTGGTAGTACGGGGCGACTTTCCACAAATGTCCAAGCTCCCAAGGGTGGCACTACTTACTCCCGGAGTTAACCGCCCTTGCATGTTGTCCAACTCCCCACTAGTCTCCTTCCACTCATGTCTGTCACTCCATCCGAGACTAGACTGGGAACTGGCACTACTTGTCACGGAGACTAGTTTGGAGAGGGACACTTTTCCAACCCAATGTTTCGGGATGCACACCGGCATTCTTTAATGCCCCAAGGTACAGGAGTGACGCCCCATCCCAAGCCTCACCCTTAAAGCTACCCCGGCTCTCCTTGACACCATGTGGAAGTGAGGAGGTAGACCACCCCTCCTCCTATTACATTACCCTCTATAGTCTTTGGTAAACCCCCCTTTCTTGTGTTAAGGGGCCTTCAATGACACACTTTTTTTTTGGAAGACCACCCGTTTTTGCCTTAGTCTCAAGAACGGGCCGTAACTTCTCCTCGGGATAGCGTCTAGCTCAGGTATCCAAATGGGACGTGCGAGCCCATTTTCGACATGTATTCTTTGAGTAGATATTGATGGACTACCTACTTGCCCAATGGAAGCTTTCTCAAAAGGAGATATGCCCCCCTCTGAACCTTGGGTGTCCCGAGAGGCAATATTCCCAAGTCCCGAATTCCGGACCACTTTGAGGAGCCATTTCTCCTAAACTCTTGCTTTTCTCATCGTGAACCTTAACATTTTAGAAAGCCCTTATCATTACTTTCCAACAATATGCAATATGCCGCCTTCCATGAAGTTCGACACATTGAGTCCCGGGAGGCAACACTCCCGAGTCCCTAAGTGTCCCGGAACGCGCTTCAACTTTGGGGAGCCATATCTCATGACTCACAACTCCAAATTGCGCGTTCTTTGGACCCTTGGGTGTGTGCTCCAACACGTTTCCTACCATGTAAGGCACCCCACCAAGTTTGTCCCGAGCACGAGGCCATTGTGTGAGTGTGTGGTTTGCTCGGGACTCTTCTCGATCACTTCACCTTGTGTCTTGCCAAGCCCGGGACGTCACTTCCGGGGTCCTCTTGACTCACCACGGTATTTGGACATCCTTTTGAAAAGGATGTGACAGCTAGTGCAGCTTCTTTTGTTTTCAAGGACATGCATATATATACAAGTTACGGATTCTTATTTTGTGTGATCAGAATTTGTTCGAAATCAATGATTAGGATTTCAATTGCTCATATAATAATCCAAAAGTATATATATATATATATATATATATATATATATATATATATATATATATATATATATATATATATATATATATATATAAAACTTATATATGGAACTCTAATATTAGAATTATAAGGGCATCTTTTACAAATTTCTAAGATTTTGGGATAAACTAACTACTACTGATGTGATCTCACTTTTTACATTCATCTCATCTATATGAGTAAATAAGTGTATGTCCTAATACCATAAAAATCAAGCTTCTTACAAAATTTAAGAATCAAACAGAGGTTAATCAATAAACTAACATATGTAATCAATAAACTAACATATGTAATCAATAAACTAACATATCATGTAGTATATTATCGTATATTATCATAAGAAGGGGTAGAAATCAAAATCCTTCCAACATTCAGAGCTTGAATAGTGAATGGAAAGATGTAAATTTAAACTATTTTGGACCAAAAGTGAGTGAGACTACAGTGTTCTGAGAGTGTTGGTCTCAAATTATGAAGTAATATTACAAAATGCAGCCAACATTTGATATAACAAATGACATATACAGCTAAATTGCGCCTGAAATAATATCATTTTATATGATCTTTGTGACAACAAGAGATCCAAAAGATGTTTTTTCTGTCACTCATCAAGCTTCATTTACCATTGTCACATTTAAATTGTTCAACATCATGAGCCTCCGCAAATAATCTTCTTCATAGACTCCACATAAGCGACAGCTGCAGCGTAAGACCTCCAGCCTTGACGCCTTTGATTGAGTGCTCATATCCATCTTCATGCTCACAACTTGCTTCAGAATTTTCATTGCTCGATTGGGCTTCCTCTTTCCGTGGGGACCATCAGTGGCGACTTCGACCACCATCTGCTGCTTCTCCTGCCGCATTCTTCCCGACTCAAAATGGCCACCGACAGGGTGATCCATTGCAGAGTATGATCTAGCCAATGAACCCCAGGAAAGAAAAAGCACTGCTTTGCAATGAAGTCACCGGTGCAAAATGAAAAGTAAGTCGCTCTATGTGTCTTGCGCTCTGTATCTGAGAATGAATTGTCGGGCTTGAATAGGACTCATATCTCGCCCTCGGCAGAAGAGTTCGTCTCCAATGAAGTCTCGGGAGTGAAATTCCATTTCGACAGTAGCACATGGATTGAACAAGTGTACAGAGCACTTACGATTCTAGTCTGGCCTGCTGAAAGAGCCTACCGAGGCTTCGAGAAGCAGAGTGCGACTGCCGAGATGGATAGTCACCCCCTATAAATGCAAGTCAAAACTTCACACTTTTAGAGTACGCAGGGGTTGAAGCAACTTACTGTTTGCTTCCGCACTAGTGGACTTATTACACATTAAGCTCGATCATTCTCTTTTTGTTGTGTGCGATGGGTCATCAGCCTTCTTCCAGTATATGCGATCGCTATACTGAGACGGAGAGAATCGAGCTGGAGGCCAACCAGCAGAGGGTGTTAGAAGCACCGATGGTGAATCAGCGAGGCAAACACAGAAGGCGTCGAATACTTCTCAGGAACTTCTGGAACCTTCATCGAAACTTCCAGCAGCCCACGAGCAGGCTTCGTAGACGCAATCGGCGTCAATCTCGAGAGGTGATCCGTGAGAGAGACGGTATCCCTGTTATAGAACTGAGCGATTCTGAGGAAGGTGTGGCAGCGGAAGCCACTGATCAGACAAACCAAGCAGGCGATGATCGTATGATTGCGAGACTTACAGACGATGAGGTAATGGCAGTGTTGACGGCGGAGGAGTCGGACCTGGTCAGCTCACCTTCGCCTTGCAGTTCGGTCGGAAGCAATGATCCCGTCTACGACGAAATTGATGAAAGCGCAACACAAAGCTACTAATTAACTTGCTTACTGAGAGCTGGTTGCCTCCATCTCTGCCGCCCATTTACATGGTTCACTTTATGTAGCATATCCTTCTATAACGCATGTACAGAAATATATCTGAAAAGAAATACCTCAGACATATGTACATGATCTTTGTGGAATAGGGGGTATAAACACCTCCTTTTCAAAGGCAAATAGTGTAAGTTCGAATTAGAACTCTCAAATTACAAAGTTAAAGAATGTATGATAAGTATATCACAAGTCTACAATTCTATCAGAAACTCACAGAGTATTATTGTCTTCCAACCACAAGGAAAATCTCACTTATCTCCTTCCGTCACTTATATGATATATGCCACTACTAATATCAAACTTCACCGAATCCAAAGTTGCATTAAAACCATATTAAACACTGGAAATCGATTGATGGAAGATTTCAGCAAATGAAGTTTCTGTTTGAACGCTAACTAAGATCAAATCTTAATACGATAAGAATGAAATCTTAAGACAGAGACCTCTGGAGGTAATCTTTTCGTATGATCTCTACGAATTAGGGTTTAAACAATATTGGTTTATGGAGGTTCGAATCAGCAACCGAAGTTCAGTAAGTGAGGTTACTGAGAATGCAAGTATGTGGTTTGGAAGAGTTTAATTCTCATTAAACCAAAGCTGTGATAAAAGGCACCGATTCGCATCCTGATCCTGATCCTTCAGGTTAAGCTCTTAACCACCGCAGCACTTGATGAGGAAGCTTAAATCCATGAACATGGCAAAAGTACGCCAAGCGCTGCCAGAGGCAGTTAAAGCCTGCCTGGTAGTTCGGCCGAACGCCGACTCAACCCCTGGGCTCCCTTCCAGCTCTCCCTTCACAAAAAGCAACTCCAATTCAGAATGAGGGTGATTGTCACTCTGTAATGTATGAACAGATCTGCAAGAGCTTCATCATTGAAGGCTGCTCCGCCTGGTACGTAACATCGAGAACAAGCAATCAGGTGAAACTTTTCTGGTGCTGCGATCATCGGGAGATCTTTGGTTTGAAACTCTGAATTCCTGGCTATTAAGTAGTAGCAACATTCTCTCTCTCCTTCTCAGTCAGCTCTGCAAACAGAGAAGGACGTCAATTGTCTGAAAACAGGGTATCGGAGGAGAGTGGTGATATCAAGCTCCATTCCTTGTGAGCTCAAGCTACCAAGATGGCAGCAACGGATGAGATTTTGGATGTGGCCGCCTATGTCAAGATGGAGGTCAAAAAGATTGCGGGAGTTCAAATCTTGGAACAGCTCGTGGGTGCAAACCAAATCAAAAGAGATCGTGCCGAATACGTGAAGAAAAAGTAAGTGACATGAACATTTAATCCTTAATATCCAGGTAGTTCTCTTCCGCCAGCGCCTGCAATCATGGTGTTTTCACCCTTAATTTATTCGGCCTGTCGTCCAGATTCGAGGACCTTCGTAAGGCCTTAGGCGATAAGCTCAAGGCCGAAAAGAAGCTCAATGGTGAAGTGTTCGATTTGGAAGAAAAAGTGAAGGTTGGTCTTCTTCTTCTTCTCTCTAACTTGTAGAGGATCTTTTTCCTCAATGAATGCCTAGTGTGTGGATCACTAGAGCATAGCAGATTAGTGAACACAAAATGGACTTCTTCTGTATTTCTGTCTGGTCATACAAGATTCACTCTCTCTGCAGTTGATGATGAAAGCATTTGTTTCGAAAGCAAGGAACTTACCTGTAATGAACGGTGGGACAGGCAGGGAAGGTGGAACTGGCAAAGATGACGAAGCAGGCGGCGGATGATTCAGTAACAATGGCGTTGGTCAGGGAGGATGCCGAGCAAGCCGATAGCGAAGCTCAGCTCGCCAGGTATCTAAACTTTCCTCACGATGATCACAATCATTCTTCATGGTTTTTGAATTACCTAATCAGGACAAGCATTCAACTATGTGGCTGTGCAAACGTCCAGGGAGAGGGAGCAGACGCTGACATTGGAAGGAGTGGAGCTTGAGCGAATCCGAGATGATTTGAAGAAGAAAATTGAACAGATCGAGAAAGACTTCTTCGACGCCCTGGTTCCTGTCATAGGCCGAATCCAAGTCAGTCCTCTGTATGTTCAAAACATACCGATCCTAACTTTTCGTCCTCCTTCTCCTCCTGCCTTCTCCTCACTCTTATTGTAGAAATTTCCATGCCTCTTGCACTTCGACTAGAACTACTTCTGCTTAGAGGCTAAGAGTGGAGGGGTAAATGCAGAATGAGATGAAAGCTGCAGAGGAACAAATTAAGGAGGATATAGTCAAAGAGGCAGATGCTAAAAAGCAGGTGCACTCACTCCTGTAATTTATACAACCATTTCTCTCGATATCATCATCGATTTCGTCTTACACTGCACCATGTCTCGTGAGTCGATTCAGCAGCTAAGGTGGGGTTGGATTGTCTGCAGATTGAGGAGTTAAAGATCAGGGAAGTGGAGATTTATGAAGAAACGAAAGTTCTTGGGATAGAAAAGTTTGACGTAATGGGCAAACTGGAGAATCTGATGGAGCTGCCAGAAAAGCTAGTCAAGCAGGTAAAGCATTAAAACAGGAAAGTCTGTCAGCGCTATCCGTGATTGGGTTTTCTGAAAGATGGGTGTGGGATGCAGTGTGATATCCTGCTCAATGCCCTCGTATCTGTGAAAGCTCAAAACCTCAAGTGGGACGGAAAGGTACAGTCAAGCTCTCAACTGCCCTCGATCACCGGATGATATTTACTTCAGAAAAGAAGTATATTCGGAATGAATGACTTAGTCGAATTTCTGTCTTGAAGGTCCGAGAAGTGGACGCGACGATCGTAAGCATGAACAACACGCTGAAGCAAAAACAGGAAGAACTTCCCCGAATGGTGTTGCACGCTGAGAAACTCAAGGCTCAGATCGAGGAAAAGGTATTATCAACTCATTTGGGGGAAGTGGTGGCTTAGGTATGTGTTCTTTGGTTTGTCATAACTAGATCATTAAAGAACTAATTTGACTGCCACATTTGATTTAGATTAGCGTATATTGTAGTGTATATTGTAATATATTGTAGTGTAGTCACGAACAGCGTTTATAATTGAACTAAGAGTAAATATTTTGTAAATATTGTGCCACTCTAGTATCATGATACATGAAAGTGGTATGGTATTCATGTGTATTCATAAACTTATTCTTGGAGATTAACCTTTGCAGGAGCGCACCATCGCGGACATTGAAAAAGAGGCCCAGACCATCGCCCAACAGATTGAAGAAGCCCTTGGTGACCGGGTATGCTTCTACTCGTATACGCATCATCTAAGGTTGCTACAATTGCATAAATAGGATTGTAAGTGTTTGCATCTTTAAGAAATCTCGGAGGATTGGATTATCTAGATCTCCAATGGTTTTGTACTCTTCAGTGCACTAAAGAGATTATAGATCATATACTCATTTTGCCTATTTAAGTACTCAAATAAGACTTGTATAGGAACCTGGACCATTTTAAAATTCTCAAAAGACATCCATGATGCCTTCTCTTTATGATGATCTTCAACGTGCAAGCCTATGACTTCTCTTCAAGTCGATGATCGTCTGCTTTGAGAGGCAGGTACAATTAGACATGCAATTGATGTCCAAATTACAAGAGCTAAAGCACGAGCAGGACAAACTCGCTATCGCAACAAAAGAGAGGGACAGGAAACTAATTATTTTGAAACAGAGGGAGGACATGCTTAAGAAACTTGAGGCCCAAATACCTGTAGTGGAAGCACAAAGGGACTCAATTCAACGGGAGGTATTACTTTCTGAAACTGTGGCATTTGCAGTGGCAACATCACCCAGTTTCATAGCTTAAATGCCAACAGATAACAACATGTGTTGGTATCCCCTACAGCTCGATGCAACAGTGCCAATCATTAAGGAACGTGAAGAGGACCTAGCAAAGGTTCGAAAGGAAGTTCAAACGGCTGCAAAATTACTAAAAGCCACAGATGACAAATACAAGGCGTTAGTAAAAATCGTCAAAGCAAATACAAAGAAGGTACTATCTTTTGGATACTGTAAGTGAGAGTTGTTCTACACGCATGTTGAGTTCGCAATTTTTTGTATTGTCTATGCTTTGTTGCACTTGTAGATCTCAAGGTCTTCAACCCTATCACATCCTCTTCTAGCTTGCGTTCTTGCAGTAATCTTTAGTGTCCATTTAAGCAATAGGTGAATTGATTCTCAAAATACTAGGTGGAAGAATTAGAGGGAAAGGTAGCAGAGATGGCTGATCAAGATAGGAAGCAAACACAGTTGATCTTGCAACTCACCAACGTTAAGGGACGCTTGTCTCGTGTCGTAGCTGCCAAGGTGAGCAAAATACAGTTTTTATGCTTATCAACAATACACTAAAAATTGCATGTCTATAAACAAACCTCATTAAAAAGATTACACAATTTAAAAAAGTAAATGTAAGGTTCCAAAGTCAGATACTCATTATGAGACATGAGACTAATGTTCTTTAAAAGTGCAATGACAGTATGCGCAATGGAAGGAGACATTGCAAAAGGTAGAGTATGCTCAAAAATTCAAGGAATCCCTTGACAAAAGACTAGTGGAAATCATAAAAGAACATGATGAGGCTCTAGCTCTTAACGGCTTAATGCGTGGCCAACGCAACCACTTCGACAAACTTTGCAAGGTTCTTAACATAAGACCATTCCAATGCTACTTGTAGAAAGACTGAGCACTAATTCACACATTTCCTCTGAGACTGCTACTAACAACATAGGGTTGTAACTAAATTAGGCTGCCGCAATAACTATTTTGGAAATGAAACACAAAAACACAATGCTGCAAACGGAAGTGGAGCAATGGAAAATCGAGGTGCTTTTTAGAGAGAAGGTGCTCATAAAGATGCGCAAAGGCCAAGGAAGTGTTTTGAAAGAACTCCATCAACTAAAAGATGAAACCGCCAAATGCACTGCTGAACTAAAGGAGAAGAAGGTTCTTGCTCTTCACAGAAGTATATGATACCTCCTTGCATAGAAATCATCTGACTAACGATGTAATCAGGTTGTTGCTGAGGAGCTTCAAACAGAGATTGAAAAGATGCAGGAGAAGATAAGCAAGGTTGAGAGGGAAATGATAAAAGCAAGAAAAACTTATGAATTAGCTATAAAGCAACGGAATAAAATCGGCATTATGCTCATAGATCGTAATGACGAGCTTTGCATCTTCTATGAAAAGAACAACGTCCAGGTACACCATTTGTGCATTGAGAGACTTACGATGTTCTAATGTAAGTCACTAAGTCTTCATGCGAATGCTCTAATGTAAGTTACTAACTCTTTGTGCGCTTGTAGGTCGAGCTTTTGAGATATTCAGAAGTAGAGTATAGAAAACGCGAAGATGAGATCGTTTGTTAAAAAGAGAGTGCAATTTAGTACACAAACAAATCCTCACGTCACAAAGAACTGCTCCAGATCCTACTTCTGTTTACGAAGAGTTGGCTAGCCTCAAAGACCAGGTGTATATCTAAGCACATCAAAACATATCCAAGCTCATCCTCCTTAGAAGACACAAAACCGCACACATCAAAGCAACTAACTACAAGTCATAATTTACCTCATATTACAGATGTCAAAGGCATCGACTTTGGTTCGTACGCTCTCAGAGCTGGTGGAGAAACCTGAAAACCTAAGCAGATGGCGAGTGCTACCGGGAAGGGACTACAACTTCCAAGAACTCTGTCAAAAAACCTCTGCAATTGAAGAATTTTTGTCCGCTAAAGAAGACCAAGCGTACGAGAAAGATCTCATTCTTGAAGAGGTTGGCTTACTCGCTTATCCTAACTACAGAAAGAACGAGTATGCATTTAATGACCGTGTGAGATGTTGTTTTTCAGGTAACAGTGTTGGCAAATGATATGCTACGAAGAGTAGCGCTCTCGCGACCTGAAGCAAAAAAAATCGGCATCAAATTTAATGCGTTTGTTCGCCAATTATCAACAGTGTCACGTCAAATTATGGCCTCTGTTTCCGAGCTCTCACTCGTACAGGTAACCGATTGATCGCCTTAAGTCTACAACATCCACAATTTGGAGGGACTATGCTAATGGTTGGAGATTATGTAGAGGTTTAATACTAGACTAGAAGCGCATTTGCATTGGATTGACATTTGCTTGGAACTCCCAGGCAATTGCCATTGCTACAAAACAAGAGTTATTGACTATAGAAGGCACGCTTGATGAAGGCTATTTGAGGCTACAGAAAGGCCTGGTAAATTGTTCCTTCTTCAACAGACAAGGGGGGTTGTCTTCTAATTAGTTTGAGAACTTACTAGTAACTGCATGCATTATATTGTATCAACCTGAAAAAGAAGGGTATTATATAGATAAATAAGAATGTAAACTCAATTATCACATCATTTGCATGTATATAAACTGAAGGAATCTTTTAAGATTTGAAGCCATAGTGGATAAGGTAGGAATCTGAAAAAAATCTTAAATTTCATAAGGAGGAGTGGGAATTAATATTGGATAGACTTGGGAGACTAGACCAATAGAAATTATACACTTTAAATTTACTCTAAAGTAGATAGAAATTTCATAGGTGAAACCCATAGATTTACTTAAAACCATTAAGTCTAGAATGTATACTATAAGTACAATAAACTCTAAAAGTGAAAACTGATAATGTACCTCTTGAGTGAATGCCCTTAGTGATTATGTACCTCTTGAGTGAATGCCCTTAGTGAGCGATTTGTGATGCTATGTGGTCGTACATACTTTTACTTGTATTCTCATGTATTTTAGAGAGTTGTGGGAAAGGGTAGTGGTTGTCAACCGTTCTAGAATGTTATAAAACATAACAACAACTAACTAACTTTTGTGGACTGATGAATATATGTAGCATACTTTGATTTGCTACATTTCCCATATTACAGTACATTACTTATGAAAGTACACAAGACTATACATTCGTGATAAGGGAACGACTGTCACAATATTGAAATGCTCTAAGTGGTAGAATTGGGTTACTAACATAAGATTGGTACAACCATGTGAAAATTTCAACAGGCTCCCACGGAGAAGGCTGAGAAACAATGGCAGGCCTTCTTGAGGCAGATCGAGGTGGTGCGCAAGATAAAGGCAGCACGAAATAGACTTCTGATAGAAGATGAGAGAGAAAAAGATGCACTCGTCCAGAGAAAACCAACGTAATCCTCTATCTCACATAATGATTTACAGTAAAAATGATCCAACCTTTACACTGATAATGTCCTTCCTGTGTATGCAGACACAAAACAGACCTTTACACTGATAATGTCTTTCCTGTGTATGCAGACACAAAACAAGTGCAGAGCAGAGACCCAATGCTTACATTTCCGAGGAGAAGTTAGGTCTACCGAAGCCCTTCGGGGTGCAAACTCCCTTCCGTGAGTCGCAACGGGGAAGCACAATACGGCATATTCGCAAACCGACTCTTCGGCTCATTGAAGAATGAGTCGGCCTCCATTTGGTGCAATCACCTCGTTGCACTGAATGGTCTAACAACCATCTTGGAAGGACTCCTGCGCTTCACTTGAGCCTGAGGTTCCTTGTAAGATTCTTGAATGTTCCACGCCAACGTGTAAAAATTGCTGCACCGATTACAGGGCATGTCGTGGCTATTGCTATGTAAGTAAGGAGCCATAAGGTTCTTCTATTTTTAGTTGTTACAGTACCATTATCCTTCCTGTTAGAGGAAATTGCTGCGGTCTCTCTGCCGAAACGTTTGAATGATGAACTAACAGTCACTTGTGAGGGTCTCTGCAAAGATGCCAGTGCTGATTGCTTTAGTTGATCCACTGATGCCTCTGTCGATGATGTCATGCGGTCATCTTCACTGCTGAGATTCTTATGCTTGGTCTTCATCGTAACTGGTCGACTTGCCTGTATCTACAAAAACCACGCCCCAAGACTTCGAAGTCAGTGCAAAGAAGCTGGCATTAAACATGACTTGTACAGAGTATCTTAAACTGAGACTTAGACTTCGAAGTCATTTACAAAGAAGCCGGCTTTAACCATGACTTGTACCGAGTACGATTTGTGATTCATGAGAGTCCGTTTAACTACTCGGTGCTACAATCGCTTCCATCTCAAACCGAGCAGACGTGATGAATCTTACGAACCTGTGACAGTAATTGCGACAAGGCCGACTGCAATGCAATTAGCTCCAAACTTTTCGTGAATGTGAGAGTGACTGCCGCTCCTTCATTCGAAGATTCATCAGATGTTTCGGCCTTCGTAGCAGCGCGAGATGCATCGTCTTCTTCCTCTTTAGAACTCGAAGCCGTACTTTCCAGGTTTAGTAGTTGCGGTTCCTCTGCTGCTATCCGGCTACTGCTTGGTACATTCGCAACGATGCTTTCTCCTTCCTCGTTTTTCAAGGTCTTGCTTGTAGCCTGCACCATCTGATGAAAGTTAGATGATTCTCAACGTCGTAAAGCAACGAGTAACAACCAAAAGAGGAACTATGGTTGAAAGTAGTCCACCTTCTGTCGGTTATGCATGAGGTTGCTGGATAACATGGTTGTCATGTAGTCCGTCACAGCTCGTACCCACCTACACATTAAACATGTGGTTCAACAGGTGCAAAAGGAGGCTTATCGGTAAATTCTGTGGACTGGATAGCATGGATTACTTGAGGCAAGAAATCAGTACAGGCAAACAGGTACCATAATGATTTAGCTGTTAAGCCTTCAGTATAAGCGAGATGGCTTCCGTGTCTTGTAACTACCATAATCACGTTTGGATTTGCCCTGCAAAAAACAGAGGTTCTAATTGGCAATGAAAGAAAACGAGGTGACCGTAGAATATTAGGACAAGAAAGAAGCTTAGATGCAGACTAACCTATCCTTGCAACTACTCCTGTTGTAAAGAACTTACACCTTAGTATCCAGTAGCTTGCAAGTGTAAATGAGAGAATATGGCGAGGGTATCACTCACCTGACTTCATCCCAAGGTATGGCTTCTTTGGTGCAAATTGGATCATCTAGGGCACTGAAGCAGAGTAGAGGAACTGCAACTCTTGTCACATAATCAGCACTGCAAGTTCGTCGGTAGTAAGTGTCCACCGTCTGAACCACAGTCAACGTTTCATAATATTCATGAGTATCCCCGATACAATCAGAGCATTGATGATAAGGCAAGCATTCCGTCATGTTTTTGAAGGCGCTCCTATTAATGATACAGCTTCCATTATGTACCGTAGTTCACTCGTAGAATGTTCATATTAAGCCACAAAAACACGTAATCATCCTAGCCAGGCTCCGTTATCACTATGTATAATAATCGTTGTGCATAAAAACACTACAGTAAAGTAATTACCTCGTACTTTCCAGTGTGCCGAGTAAAATGGTGATCGACATCATAAAGAGTCTTGCTCTGATAATTGAATATGCACAGAACCACAGTTGACGTCACAAAAGATATATCAGGTGCATGTGTCCGACAGTGAAGAAGTTATCCTCTGTCTTCATGAATTTAATAAATGGACATAGAAAACCTCCGGATGATCAATGAGGATACAAGGCTGAGAACATCGCAACAGCATTCAAGTGAACGGGCCCCTTTAATCCATCCACTTTAAATGGAATAATCAACAGATCTTGAGAAATTGCTGATGTGAATTGCAAAAGCAATTCCCTACTCACTAACCTTGGTGATTTCAGCCCATTCTGCTATTTGCCCAATCGCAATTTGGTGCCTTCACAAGCATCAATCTCAACATCAGCAACTAAGACATGAGAAAACAAAAATATAGTGTTCTGAATCTGAAACCTACGCATCAGCAAAAAATTCACACTTAAGAACCTTCAAAATGCAACTCAAGGCAAACGTTGTAACAACTCGACGTCACAATCAGTCCACCCATCCACCTCCTCTCTCATTATTTGCAGAGAAGATAAACCAAGAATAGAGAAATGCATGATATTAGGTCTATGAGCTTACAATGAAAGATAATGGACCAAACCAGAAGCAAGCACCCTGTTATAGATTCTTTGGATGCCCTTCCTGAACAAAAATCTGTTACATATCTGCAATGAACACCCTCAGATATATTTTAGCTTGCACTCAAGTAGGATCAACATAATCTGTTTCAAAACTGCAGTCTACCCGAATGAAGGACATCTTTCAGTCCGATGACGTACCAGGAGATCCCATGGACAGTTCACAACTGCAGCAGCGCCAACAGGAGTAGAAGCGCCTTCTTCGCCAAGATATTTCACCTGTACATCGACACGATACTACATTTATTCAGGCATCTAATGAAGTAAGTCTTCTTGATACTACTTCTTGGATCGAAAACCGGAGTATTCAAGCAATCAACTCATATGAGCGACATCATCCTTTTCCATGTAAGAGTCGTTGCATCAGCTCTGAAATTGCCTGTATAGCTCTTCTCACAACAATTTACAGCACAGAATCTTACTAAACCTAGGTGACTGAGATGTTGACCAATTTCAAGAGGCACTATGTACTTACCAATAAATTAGCACCCATACTTGTGCCAATGGCGAAAATAGGAGCCTGCGGATATTTCGAATGAATGTCATTGCTGATTGTCCGCAGATCGTCAGTCCATCCCGCGTTGTAGAATTGTTCTGACTATTCAACCAACGACAGGATCAGATCTGTTGACAAAATACGAAGAATGGCTCACTTACAAATGCTAAATCATCTGAGCAAATCCAAGCGATTCAGCAAGAGTAGAAGAAAGGGAAAGAAACGATCTATCTAAGCAAATCAATAGAAACTAACGAAAATATCAAAATTTAGACCACAGGAAATGCGAGAACTTACAGTAATAGACACACCTCCAAGTCCACGATGGTTTACAACCAAAGTCCTCCAACCTCTCGTGGCGCAGCTGTACGCAATATGCTTCACATACTGGCCCCACCCTTACCGTGAGACGTCACGCAACAGTACAAGAAAGCTTCCAACAGCTAAATTTTGTAGAACAAGAGCCTCTAAAAGTCCATCAACTACGTTAGGCTGTTCACATCATCCAAGTATCGAACCAAGATAAACGTTCCAGTGCTTCTCAAAGTATCAGATTAATTACCGGGTCGGTTGATTCACTGACAAGACCGGGGACGATGAACACTATCGGCGACTCATCTTTGAGCTTGCGATCAGTTGCGAATCCATTCTCGTCCTCAACTGCCAGACATTGTTGCCAGACATATCAATCCAACTAGCAGACGAACAAGCCACCTTCCAACTGGTCGAGAAGGCGCACAGACGATATTTCAGAAAATAACATACCAGTAGGTGGTTTAACCCAGTCCAGTGCAATTGTTCCATCGTCATGCGCAGTATATACCTCCCTGCCATAATCCAACGTAAGAAACACAACTATCCACAAAAATTCAAGCTCCACGACAATAATCACCTCACCCTTCCATTTCAACCAGTTAACACTCACCGGTGATACTCGACCTCAGGAGGATTCCCCTTGAAATGGAGAAAAGCCATTTGAAGATGCGGAGAACTTAGCCATGGCGTCACACAAAACCTATCACACGTAATAAAATGGTAAAAAATTTGGCGCCTAAAATTAAATTCAAAATTTGCAGCTCAATGAGGTCTAAATCATAAAAAAAATCAAAAATCATACAATAAAAACTGGTTCACAACTCACCTCCTTCGTAGTGTTTTGCACTTCGCCAGAATGTGTTCAGCTAGTTTGGACGTCGAATTGTAATGAAGAAACGGTACTTCACCCCTGAATCCCCGTAACAAATCCTCTACGAAGTGAAATTCTAAAGCGCGGTATAACCACACAATAGCTAAGGCAATTGCCAAGACAGCATACTCCCTTAACGACACAGCAGTCGCTGCTTCCGCCAGCTTCACAAGTCCAAAGCTCGTCGGTCCCATAACATTCTCCTCCCAATTCTCCATCCCGCACTCAACCTCGCATCTAAACAGAAAATTCAATGTGCAAATTCTGAAGACTTCCACCGATTCACGCCAATTCAAAACCAAATTAGCAATAAAAAATGATCAGAGCCTCAGAAAAGTTCCACGAAATCATGAAAGTACCGTCAGAAGTAAGAAAAATTATGTGCGCCGCTTCGATTGCTGCAAACGAAGCTAAGAACTGAATGACACACAAGAGAGCGACGAAGGCGTGTGTAAAAATCACGGGCAGGGTCGGGTCGACGGGTGTTCGCATCTGGCAGCCGGGCCCGGCCACACGTGGAGACCCCTAAGGGTGATCAGTATCCACGGCGACAGAAAGTAGTCAGCGCCACGGTTACGAGTGGATTTGAGAATATTCGTTTCTTGTCCAACGAATCTTTCGTGTTCTTTTCAGATGGCTGCAAGGGCTTGAAAGTACAAAAAGGATGTCTTGGTGCATAAGCTTCTTTGTCGTTAAAGTTGATGTGCATGGAACATTCTTTTACTTTGGTGGCATTGGTAGGTGGGGACAAAAATTCGTAGATGTAAATATTTTGAGTGTCGTTATGACTTGATATGAATACAAAGTGTAAAGATGATTCTTTATTGACAGAATTTTGACTGACGAGAGAGTAAAGTGCACTTGGTTCCATTTGGTTTTACACTATTTTGAAAGAAAGAGAATGAGAACTAACTTTGAGGTCCCCAAAGTATGCTGAATTTTCCATAGTGGATAATGTTTTCATGGTCTCCTTGGTTATAGTTGAGTCGAAGCGAATGTCTCGACTCAACTATTATCAAGAAGACCACGAGGCTCAAAAATCATTGATTGGCTAGAGTTTAATTATCTAAAAAGAAGGAAAAAGGAGAGGGTAAAGGACAGAATTATGAGAATTTGGATTAGAAATTGAGGTTAAACTTGTTTAGGTCTAAAGCCACTTTACACATCAAGCCACTCAAAATTCCATTTTTGACATATCATGGTCAGGGCTATTGGCCAAAAGCCATGAACATGAAATTGATTTTAAATTTTCTTGATGGTCCATAGTGTAAAGAGACCCTAAGGATCCCTTGTATAA
This sequence comes from Bryum argenteum, assembly GCA_037043015.1. Taxonomy (NCBI): domain Eukaryota; kingdom Viridiplantae; phylum Streptophyta; class Bryopsida; order Bryales; family Bryaceae; genus Bryum; species Bryum argenteum. The sequence continues at coordinate 9,760,088 of CM073323.1, read as the reverse complement.
AACTACAAATATTTACATTTCAATTAATGCAAGCTTTTCGCAATAAATGGTAAGAAACATGATATGTTGGAATGTTAATTTTGACTAGTAGAATGGAGGAAGCCTATTCCTCCAATTCCTCTCAATACAACAAAAATGGAAAGTATTCAAAATTGTAGTTAAAAGCTCAAAAAGGCTCTAAGTGGTAAAATGAAAGGTCATTGGCGGATTGAGTATATTAGAGGTAGGGATGTCTTAAGAATGACCGACTTAACAAAAATCTTATCCTAAGGATGGAAAGTGATGTGCTCTACCATCCCAAAATTAGGATTGGGTTAATATGTGTTCAGTGTCCAACTTTCAAGATATTCTCCCACCCTTTCAACCTCAACATTATGAAATCTGTGTCAACGACTACAATGAAAACAAAGTGGTTTATTCTTAATCCTTTATCAACCAAAAAGAATAAAATGGACCCCCAACAAAGTATGTTCCATTGAAGATGAGTCTGACGCCTACTGCATATATCACGATCTTCATACATTCTACCAAGATCCACAAGGGCTTGCAATCACCTCCAAAACCTTGTACTTGACAATAAAAACCAATCCTATTCCAGATTCTATCTCCTCTCACTTCTGTCACTTTCTCTCTTTTCAGGAACACTCTCACACCTTTTCGTACTCAACATTCATATGATTGTATCAACAGTTACAATCAACATACTATTGGTTTTTCATATATTCCTCGTCAACCAATATTGTATACCACTTCAGAGTTGGAAAGCATGATTTGAAACTCTTACATGAAAGGAAAATGCATACATTTATTGAAGTGATCTCTCACTTAGCCTCCCATCACTTTTTTTTTGCTCATTGCATTCTTCAGCAGCTTTGGCTTCCACTCTCTCAAAAGTGAAGAATGAGTCACCTTCAAAATTTTTGAAGTACTTCATTTAATACAATTGATTAAACTCAATTGATTTCTAATATATTTTTATATGAGGTAAGTAACTAAGTGAATTATCTTAGAAATAGATATTAATAAAATGTACTCCCTCTGTCCCATTATTATTTTCTGGTAGGTTCTCTCAAATCTACCTTTGGAGGTAGATTTGAGAGAACCTACCGGAAAATCATAATGGGACAGAGGGAGTATATGGTTTTGGGTAATATTGCCTAATTATCCAATTTCCATGTATTTATCATTCTATCTATAATTCATTGAACTCCTTGAAGTCAATGGTTGGTGGTGTTTCTAAGTAAGTGTGCAGAATTGGGATAAGTAACAACAGAAATTCCTTATACGGGACGCGAGGGGCAGCCGGGCAGCAGGAACACTCTGGCCAAAAAAAAAAAAGTTTCATTCGCTTGAGCTTTTTACTTTGAGCACCCTGGCTCTTGTGTTTCGGGCTTTGAGGGTTTGCTTTGCTTAGGCAAGGCAGCAAGGCCTCCTTCTTCGAGGACAGAGTTTGAGGATTATGCGGGAAAGGATGGAGAGCCGAGAAAGCTCCTGTTAGGGCTTGCCGTACTCTCGGATCGTGTGTTGTGTGATTTTTAGGTTAGCAGCTTCTGAACGATTCGGCACAAATTGTAGGCGAAGTGAGGAAGGCGCTAGACTATCATACTGCAGCTGCTAACTGTCCTATGGGATCTTCTGGTGCGGAAAAGGATTATGCTAGCACTATACCAGATGGTCCTATGCTCCTGGATTGGAAGGAGAGAGCGTCGATTGCAGTGAGAGGAGATGGAATTTGGAGCTTGATTGGAGGTAATTGCAATCGCCGGTGGATCGTGCTGGAATGTTTAGGTTAGCCCTGGTGCGAAGTTCCAATATGTATGCAGTAGGCAGGCTCATCTCCAAGGGAGTATACACCGTTGCGGGTCCATTTCATCCCTTTGGAGGCGCCGTTGATATCATAGTTGTACAGCAGCAGGATGGCTCGTTTAAAAGCTCGCCGTGGTACGTCAAGTTTGGGAAGTTTCAAGGCATGCTCAAGCGTGCTGAGAAAGTTGTAAATATCGCCGTCAATGATGATGAGAAGCTTGATTTTCATATGTACTTGGATTCCACAGGTAGGGATTTCTTTCCTTATCCCTGGTTTCCTTGTGTTTGTAGTTCAGTGATTGGTTTTGCATGGGGATTGATTGACCTTGCCGTGCTTATTTGAACAGGGGAAGCTTATTTTTTGAAAGATGCGGAGCCGGATAAAGCGCCTTTGTCGCCTCCTCTCGCAATCACATCTGGTGAGGAAGTGAAGCTTCTGGAAGACAGTCCAAGCAAGTTGGAAGATGGATTGGAGAGTAAAGTTGCAGTGGACGATGTGGAAAAAGGCGAGAGCAGCGACGAACAGGACAGCAATCTGGTGCGGAGGTTTGAAGGGAGAAAAGCATCCTTCCTTCTTGTTCAACAGGTGTGTGATCGTCCATCTGTTTCGAACCATTTGAGATTAGGGAGATTGCGAGGGTTTAGTTTTCTAACAGCCTTCAATGGATCGTTTGTAGTCTCGTAATCAACAAGTATAATTAACCTAATATGCCCGTGAGAAGTAATTTTTGCGAGACCTTATATTGAAGCGAAGATAATTTACTGCAGGAGCACGTAATGATTGAAAGGACTGAGAAACAAGTCCCACTTCTTGCAGGTTGGAATGAAGACTTTATCTTTAGCATGCGTACGTTTCTTGAACGCGCAGATAATATATATCGTAGTTGTAGATATTTAAACGATAAATCAACAATAGTTTTGGAGTAGCAGGACTATCAGGTTATCTGTCGCACTGACTTCGTTCATTCTACTCGACATGCTTGCATGCTACAGCGCACTGCGGGATTAGGTCTTCTTATTGCAAAACTGAACGTGTACAGGCTAATCTTTCTAATGCTCTTCTATTGAAGCCTTGGTCAACTCGTCTAGTATGATAAATCATACCGATTAAGTTTGTAACTCTTGTTACCAATTTGACAGGCTGCTGAAGCTCAGGCTGCTGAGGCTCGCGCTGCTGAAGAAGCCAGAAGTGAAGGAGCCGAGTACAAGGTTGAACTTGCAGAAAGTAGCACACTTGAGGAGAGCGGCAAAATTAAAGAAGACTCTGAGGCTTTAGAGGAGGCTGAACTTCCGGAGAGGGTCATATTCTTAAAAGACACAGAAGTCGTAGAGGATGCTGAACGACCAGGGAGTGTGTTCCGTGTAAAGGACACAGAAGCCATAGCGGATGCTGAAAGCCCAGAGAAAGTTATTTTCGTGAAGGGCACAGACGTCATTGAGGGGGCTGAGGGGCCGGAGAATGTTCTTCTTGTGAAGGGCACAGAGGTCACTGAGGAAGGTGAGGATAGTACATCAAAGGAAGATAATGACGTTGCAGGGGATGCTCCAGATGGTTTACTCGCCTCCTTAGCAGCCTTGAGAGCGAGAAACATCTCTGCCGAGAATGAAAATGGTGCATCTGTCATTCATACGCTTTTGAATCGGTCTGTTGGGCTTGAAGAATCGTTGCAAACAGGGCGTCCTTCTACTTCACTCGTTGCGAAAGCTGCTCTTGCTGCAGTTGCCAAAGCTGCCTGGGAACCAGGTAGTGTGGATTCGCCGAAGGACCTCGGAAAAGAATACAGAGATTCATTCGAGGTGTTGAATAATAATGGGGAAGTCATAGCCCGAGGCTTACGGCTCAGAAGGTCAGCGTCTTTGAATCTCGGACCGGAACCAGTTGCAGATAAAGCGATACGCATCCGGAGAGTGAAAAGTGAATCGGATCTGAGAGCTCGCATGAAGGGAATAGAAAGTGAATCATTCTTGGGACTTATTGAAAGTGACCTTCGAGGATCAAGAAGTAAACCGGACTTAAGGTCTTCTGCGAATGGAGACGATTCGTCTGAACTTGCAACTTTGACGATCACTACTGCGGACGGAGTTGTTGTTCTTCACACACCAAGGGGTGGAAGTCCACCCCCATCAACAATCCAAGAAGATCATATCCATCAGCAACCTATTGTATACGAAGGAGATGGGCAGGATAAACCTCTAGTCTTGGGTATGTTGGAATTTCAACAGGTTGTTGGAGACAAAACGAAGCTCAGCGATAATTCAATGGAAGGGCCTAATCCTTCTCCCGAGAAAAAAGAAAGCGGTACCTTGCTTACAGCAGGAAGTGGTGGATGGTGGTGGCCGTATCTCTTGCGACCCCGTGCCAAAACTCCTGAGATGAATGGTTCCTCTCCAAGAATTTCCCAAGAGGAGTTCATGGCAGCTACAAAGGCAGGCGTGGACAGCGCCATGGTGAATAATATTATTAATAGTAGTGCCTACTATATCCGCTTAAAGAAGAATGCACGAGTGCGTTCGTACGTGCCCACTTCTCAAATGCTTGCGTCCATGAAACTCAAGGAAGGGAAGAACCGCATCACATTTACATTCGTCACACAGGTGCTTGGCACACAGCAGGTTCTTTCTCTAACTTCTGGAATTTGTTTCTGCTGGTCTGAACTGGTTACACAAGGACTTTTTCCCACCTGTTTTTTGTCTGCAATATGAAATTCAGTTCGTTTTCAGTCTGATCATTCCTGGTACAGTGAACGTTGGACGTGAGTGATCTGGAAACATTGATGTTGTATTACATGTGGTACAGGTTGATGCTCGTATCTATCTCTGGAAGTGGAACACACGTGTGGTTATCTCAGATGTGGATGGCACGATCACCAAGTACGTTCAGTTTTTGAAACTAGATTCTAAGCAAATTTTATCATGGCTCATGATGTATATAGTAATGAGCGTATTGTCGGCCGATTGCGTCGAGCTATTTGAGCTCTACAGTTGTTTATTGAAGCTGCCACTATACTACCATATTATGTTGCGAAGGAAGAATATGTTAAAGTATGCTTGATAAGATCTGTTCTAGTTCATGCTAGTTGGTTCCTCACCTAAACTTCATTCGATCTTTGGTTGAATTGAATCTGTGATGGTGTGATTGTGCCGTAGGTCAGATGTTCTGGGACAGGTGATGCCTCTAGTGGGCAGGGACTGGACGCAATCAGGAGTCACCCGTCTGTTCTCTGCTATTAAGGTGCCCTCGAGTCGACTGATTCTAGTTTTGGTAGTCAGCTTGAGTAGAAAGAGTAGGTTATCATTCCGTTGTCTACAATTCTGGGGAGAGTTTTTTTTTTCTTTTTTCTAAGACTTTTGCATTTTATACGGTTTATCAAACTGTTAGGGAACTATGTTCTACTCTCTGACATCTTTGCTTCGGATGAAATTGCTACCACTGTAGCTGATCTTGTTGGTGCTTTTCAGGAAAATGGATACGAAGTTATGTTTTTGAGCGCTCGTGCAATTTCTCAGGCGTATTTGACCCGCCAGTTTCTGTTGAACCTGAAGCAGGTAAGCAAGTGCAGTTACTTAATCATTTATATCGTATGCTTACATACCAGACTCCGTTATTTTCCTTGATATACTGGGTACCCAGGGTCGCAATGAATGTTGTTATATCTTCTCAGCTCGATATCGTACGAGTACCGAAAGTAACAGAGATCTCTCATTTCTCAGGACGGTGAAGCGCTACCAGATGGACCAGTAGTCATTTCTCCTGATGGACTCTTTCCCTCTCTTTATCGTGAGGGTGAGTACTCGGACTCTCTCCAAGTCAAGTTCGCAAGTCTGGATTAATCTCAAGTCGAGAGCTCATTTCTAAGATTATTCAGAATAGCAGGCACGGCACGATATATGCTCAGAGCCCAATTGATTCACTGTCTTAAGTAGGTCATGACCAGCGTGTGATTAATTTTTGCAGTTATTCGAAGGGCCCCTCAAGAATTCAAGATTGCTTGTCTTCAGGTACGTTCCTCAGTCTGTGTATCTGTCAAGCATTCACAAAATGGCTCTCAACGTAAGACTCTCAAACCTCTTAAAGTGAGAATCGATTATATCATTGTTCTTATTTTTTCCTGCAGGATATTCGGGACCTCTTTCCGGAAGATTGTAATCCGTTTTACGCTGGTTTTGGAAACCGTGATACTGATGAAATCAGTTATCTCAAAGTTGGTATCCCTAAAGGCAAAATATTTATAATCAATCCCAAGGTAACTTTGCCCTTATGCAGATCCTATTGTTTGAATTGTAGGCCGGCGTTTGCATATCTTTCATATTGGCTTTCATCTTGATGATGTTTAGTCGGCGTGTACTTACACTGTTGTATTTGCTCTCTGCTTGACATGGAAACTTTGTGGCTCTTACAATTTTGAGATTCTCACATCTAGTATCTGTTACGATATGTATTTACCTTGAATTTTCATGTTGCAGGGAGAAGTTGCGGTGAACCATAGAGTAGACGTAAAGTCATATACTTCCCTTCACAAGCTTGTTGACGACATGTTTCCTCCTCAGGCTTCCAATGAGCAGGTAAGCTGATTGGACTTTCCTTTGACCTGCGTTCGATATTCATTGTGTTATTGTGTATATTGAGTTGATTGCAAACGATTCAAGGCTTGTACGTTCGCACTATGACATCAATAAGCTCACAATAAGAACGGTGTTTCGCAATGACAGGAGGAATTCAATGATTTGAATTACTGGAAACTTCCTGTACCCGACATTGAAGATGAATTGAGCGTTAAAAGGTACGTTCTTCATCTCTATTTTTTTTACAGTTGCTATTTATTAATTGGCGAATATTGAACTATTGTACCTGATTCGATTGTGCAGTACTTCGAAACAAAAAAAGACGAAGAAATAGGAATAAGCTGGCAGCATGCGAGCAGCAAGCGCTTAAATGGTGTTGGCAAAGCTTCATAGTCAGTTAGAGTCGTCCTCCTTCCTATTGTGGTCAAGGCTTGAAAAGATGTTGTACAGCAGGTATGGCCAATTCAGTTGTGCGGGAGAGCTTATGAAGATTTTTTAGCTAGTGATGTAACTACTTCAAGGTCATTATATAATACTAATTGATTGGGAGTCGGAAGAAAGAAAGTGTTCCTTTTTCTATTATCCTAGTAGGAAAATTCATAAGACAGTTGATTCACTTGTCCCATATCTCGAAGAAATCAGATCAGTCAGCTTCCTTTGACTGTTCATTATGTTCGTTGCAAATTCTTAATGGCAAGCTTCTTTTTAGCACGTAGGCTCACTTATGAGAACGGTCACGATGAATGTCACCACCATACAGTGCATGGGTGTACCTTATCTGGGCATCTGGAGAGTTGAGTACTGTATTGTTCATATTAATTTTATTAGTCTGAGAGAATTAGTGTTTTCTGGGGCTTATCTTGCCAGAATTGTTCTTTTGAGCCCACAAATAAAGCGTAATGTTGATACGCACATGAGAGACTAAGATATGCATCGAAATTTTTATTGAATCTGTACGCAATTTTAAGGCTATACGAACTCAGGACTTAATCCACTCACAGGAACTAGAATTTCCAGCGTTGCAGATTGCGTGTCACGAACCAGTCTAACAAGTATGGATCTTGTTCAATTTTGCAGTTATTATTGTCATCCCGGGTGTGTTTTATATGAAGATGGGTTTATGTTAATTCGGATTGGCAACTTTCTCCATGTTTTAGCCTTTACTGGTGTTTTGATCTGGACCAAGTAGGCTGCGATTTGCCATAAACATAGCTAGATGAAGACTATTGTATGACATATAAAATGTCCATCTTCTACCACGAAGTAGGTAGAGATTTGCTTTGTCATAGTTAAATGTACAGAAGGATAATACCCACATTCTTCTACCACAAAGTAGGTAGAGATTTGTGTTTTACATAGTGAGATCTCTATGTAAACAAAATTGTATGTAAACAAAAAAAAGGTATTATCATGAAGAGTACATATAGGTACACACATCGATTTTTCGTTTAACATACTTTATATAGTATACAATGAAGAAATCATCCTGCATTGCTCAACTTTCTTAGTTTCTCCTACCAAGTAGGGATCCGCAAGTAGGTAGTGGTTTCCTCCCCAAATTGGAATTTGGCGTTTTAGCTTCTCAAAGGAATATATAGTGTAAGTCCACCGATTATCTGACACTTCAACCATTCATGATTCATCATACTTCGATGATCATTCACCATACACGTGTGCTTTTCTGTTTTTCAGTGATCACCTAATGGAAAAGACAAGGATTTGTTGTTGTTGTAGTATTTGTAGGCAGCAATCCTACCAATACTGCTTCACCCTGCTGCACGTACACAAGAGGAACATACTATGCATATAAGTATTCACTCCATTGGGAAATCTTCATTCTGGGCTACCTGTTTACAAGGAGCCATCCGGTTTTAGGTTCGTTTACCTTCACATGCAAGATCACACATGTTTTAGCTCGTGGTAACCGAGCGAATAGCCAGTTTCCTACTAATTTACCAGGTCTAGATGTCAACACGCATGAGTGTCTTATTTTCAGTAATGAAAAGTGTCGGTGGTGGAGTTCGACCTCTAATCGCGGCGGTAGTTTGCAGGGATGTATGGCTACCACCAAGTCGGTTGCGAAATTTATGCAAATGAAAGCGCAACTAGATGTATTTAGATCCATCTCATAGCTAAATTCGCGGATCACAGCCGACATACTCACGAAGGCCTGCATGGTTCATCTTTCAACATTTCGACGTCTCATTCTTCCATTCTGAAGGTTAGCAACTATGTGCCATTCTCTCAAATCGAACACACGAGTTCCTTCGCACAGCTACAAGTTCACCTACGAATGAGAACTCTTGAGGAGAAAGATTCGCATAGGCATGAGCTATCACTAATGATACAATCCCCAGTAAGGTAACTAAGTTCGATGTGGATTCGCATGATGAATATCACCGCAAGCAAGCTTGTACTCAAAATTTAATACAGGTTCCAACTGTTTCATTCTCCCATGAAGACGCTGCCAGGACAAATCTTTCAAAAGCATAGTGACAGAATTCAGAGAAGAGTAGAATCACACGGAGACGACAGCAGATTGTGCGATGCCCAACTGGAATGAACACCAGGTCCATTCACACAACTTGGACGTGTAAATGAATTTTATTACAGAGAAAAAATAATGGGATCGATCGATACCTCACACCTTAGAAGTGAACCTACAGAAGAAGAGCCAAAGCACCTGTCAAAGCCAACACAAGCACCGACGCGCTCACAGCCGACGCCGAAGATTGCTGTGGGGCAGGCGCGGGGGTCGATCCATTCTCCGGAGTACCACCTCCAGATCCTCCAGGTCCAGGAGCCACCGGAGTCGTCGATGGCGCCTTCGTCGGAGACGTCCCGGGAGCCTTGGTCGGGGACTTGGTCGGAGGCGAAACCGCAACAGGAGGCTGAGCCGTGGGCGGCGCAGTTGTAGGCTCGTTTGCGGGAGGCGCAGTTGTAGGCTCGTCCGCGGGAGGCGAAGAAGGCATCGGGGGCACAGACGTACCGGGCGGGACTCCAACTGGTGGCAGCGACACACCGGGCGGGACTCCGACTGGGGGGAAGCTCATACCGGGCGGCATTCCAACTGGGGGGATGCCGGTGGGGGGGAGGGCGATGCCGGGCGGGACGGCGAATCCAGGCAACGGAGGCGCGGAGATCGACGAGCACGACGCGGTATCGACAAGCACATTGCAGTCCTTGGGCAAGTTGTAAGCTTTCGTGACATTCACAGCGGGGTTGCTAGCATCCAACTGACCGAAAACAGTGCACAGACACGACGGGTACGCCATGTTGACCTGCATCACTCCTGAGCAGCAAGACGAGGGCGGCGTCACTTCGGGACCCGTCACGTAAGTTAAGCAGGGCGCCAGTTGCGCGCTCGCCATTGTGCAATCCTGCTGCGCGACCGCCACTCCTGCGATTGCGAGTACCAGCACCGCCATCACCAGGCTCCTGGTGGACGCCATGGCTTCGAAAAGCTCGAAAACAAGCTAGAAAACGATTGTGGGTACTATTGTACTACGATCGATGAGGCTATCAATGAGTTGCTCTTCGGTCCGTGATCCTGCAGGGACAGAGCAGATCTGAGGGATCCGCAAATGTCGGCAGCGGCCCAGAGGTCAAACTACTTCGTTCTGGCGACGGAGAGGAGTCTATATGGGATTCAAAGCCATGGCGCCCGAACTGGTTGCTAAATATAAGTGGGCGTAGCAGGTAGCGAGGGTGGAAAATAGTAGTTGTATTCTTCTCCACAAACCCCCCACATGCAGGTTGCCGAGTTGTTGGGGTCCCGATCGACCTTTCCGTCCGGACGCAGCTTTCAGGCTGAATCAGATCTTTCAGAAGGGGTTTGCCATTTTTTTACTATAGAAGCTGCTAACTACACTTGTACCTGCTTTCCTCTTTTCTAGGGTTTTGTGCAATCTTCATAAACGGAATGATAATTGAAAAATCTATCTGTAAGAAAAATCTTGTGGCAAGTTTCATGAAAGTTGAATATGTGTGGGGTTTGTTCCAAAGATTGAGTCACTAGTACGAACATGGTCTAGGGGGACCAAGATTTACACCCCGGAGTACACCATCCTTGATGTGTACACCCATTAGTGTAAGATGCTACTATAGCTAGTACATCTCATCAACAAACGCTAAGTGCCGCATATCAGTACTACTGTAGCCAATGCGTCAAAAGATCAAGAGGTTCAAAGATTCCTTGAGCATACAACTCGGCGTTGAAGTGTCAAATGACTTCCACCGAGAGATTGTGAAGCGATGCTTGATAATAGTAAACTGGCTCCGAAAGGTTAAATCTTCCAAACCATTCCCAACACCAGATAGACAGATAGAAACTCCGCTCCCTTTCTTAGGGGCTTGCGTGAATGCAGTGTCCGTTCGTACTGCTAATATCCCGATGGCCATAATTGAAAGAGAAATGCATACATGACCAGAGTAGAAAACTATTTGGCGCCAAGTAGCTTGGTTTGCAATTGTGTTTTTCTCAATTGATTAATACATTGATTGTTAAAAAAATTAACTAAAAGAATGGTTTTGTGCTTTTATTAGAAAACCTCACTGTAACCTAAGTTCAGTCTAGAATTTCAATTGAGGATTTTGGCTTGTTCATAGTTTTAATTCCTAAGAGCATGATCAATCACTTTATGTTCGATCCCAAATTTTGAGGAGCTGTACCTAGATTTGAGAGATTTTTTTTTTAAAATTAAAAAAATATATTATAGATATATATATATATATATATATTAAAATGCGTATTTACTTAACATTCCAAAAAGTTTCGTGAGTCTAGAACCACAATCATTCAATTTACAAAACCTCGTTCGGATTCATACACAAAGAAGGCAAGGTTACTATTTTGGGGAAACTGATATGGTTCCTCATAGGTTACTTACAGTGTCCTCTCTCCATTTTATCAAATAATATGTGAATTTAGCCAATTTCCAATAATTAATAATAGAAAGTACATTTCATATTGATTTTCATAGTTATACTCTTTTTAATTGATTGTTAAACAGATTTAACCTCTTTTAGGAAATTCGACCGTATAGATCTAATTTAGGGTTTAATGTCTTTATACTATATTTGGAGCTCTACATCATAAGGGTTACAAAATGCATATTTTATAACACATCTAAGTTTTTCTTCAAACCCCTCATGCCTTTAGGAGTTAAAATTTATCTTCGCCTTCATAGGGGATCTTTGTCAACCAAATCAATGAACTAGACATTTTTTTTTCCCTCCTCTAAAATCTCAACATTCGTTGTTGATGAACTAGAAGCATGAGATTATTGGAGATAGGGCCAATTCCCATGTGATTCTCGTATAGGAATAATAAGATGGATCAAACCTTTGTCAAACAAGTAAGAGTGACATGTGGTGCATCATCCTCATTGAAGGGATGAAGCTTTCAATCTTCTAAGGGGAAATGAGCAGGCATGGCCCTGGAAATGAATATTTAGGGTTGTGCATTCCTGATGCCGCCATAGTTTTGGGCACAAAACGCGAAAAGTCCCTTCAAAACTGAGTTTTGCAACACCTTTCAGATTGCTAGTGTAAGGATTGCTTTTGGTGGTACAAGTGCATTGACTCGAGGGGAGGGAAGTAGAGCCTGCTCCGACTGCTTTGCCCATTGCTACGCCTTCGGCACTTGCTCAGTGCTGGGCCACACTTGACTGTACCGGTATTATCATCAGGCACCACCGAACTTCTATCTATCTATCTATCTATTATTTTCAAAGAACAAAATAAAAACGTCTAGAACGAAGGAATAAATACCCTCCCTCTCCTAATGAGTTCATATTTTTTCTAATTCTTATGAAATGATGTACTTTGAACTCTGAATGGATCGATCGATGCATTACTTGGTTAAAGAAATAATAATCTAAGGGATTCACAAGTACGCCTTCCCCTAAGTAGTAGGTGAAGCACATGAACCCACACCAAATATAAACAAAAAAAGAGATCATACTATTTATCAGGAGGCATCAATTAATATAAACTGCCTGCCAAGCTGGTAGTAGTGAATCCAGGCTGCTCTCTTCTCTGTTTATACCTACCGAACCCCCAAAAGGGATTAAAAACCCTCTCTAAGAGCACTTTGACATCACCTTTGAAAAAGGTTTTACCAAATTTACCCCTACTTAGAAATTACGTTGAAAAAAAGAGAATCTGCCAGTGACTGTATATCATGTAAATACTCCAGTTTTAGAATATTGACCTGATGCTACTATGCTATTGTTGTGCTCAATATTAGAAAATGTTTGTACTAGCAAATTACTTACAAAAGAAATGAGGTAATTTCCAGGAACAGACATGATTTTTAAAATTTTCAATTAGCCTTTTACTAGTACTGAAAAAAAATGATATATTTGTGACTAGGAGAATAATATTATTTTGAGGCTTACCAAGTTGATAGTAATATATGCCTGCTTGGTTACAAGAGGCTAATTTCAGTGCTAAAAGTACTTAGAAAATGACACTTGTTGTGAGTTTAGGGTTTTTTTATGGGGGGAGGTGAAGGGGCGTTTAATAGTAAGGTAGTGGCACCTATAACCGACCATCTTTAGATATATGCATCTCGCTTGAAGAAGTTAACATGGGGTCTCAAACGGGCAGCCCAAAATTGGATCACAGTATCTTTTGGACTGGGGCATCATGAATAGTGCATTTTTTGAATTTTGGGCATCATGGATGAACCAATCAATGATGAGCTTGCAACCTCCTACAAGGTTATGTACAATCCCAACCTACCTACCACAATTTTTTCAAAGCACACAAAATCACTCATACAAATTGTGATTTGAAGTGTAAAATTTCACTTTTTGGATGCATCATAATAAGTTGAAGAGCTTGACATCAAAATATAAGTGAAAAGCGGTTGGGTACACTGAGAGCTATAAAGTAGATTTTGTTGGAAACAAGCCTCTCGGGCTTCTTTGGGCGTTTAAGGGTTAAATCCTAAAAGTGTATGTTGCGTGTCACGGTGAAGGCTCCCGGTGAGGGTTTTTAGAACCCCGCAAGAAAATGTCTACCGCAACGGGATTGTGCTAGCAGACTGGAAGAAGTCGGGCTCGGGAAATGAGGTGGCTTTTACACCACTTTGATGTTGCTTGACAGGCGACGGCCACATCTACAAGACAACGTCTCCAAAATCCACATCTTTCTTGACAAGTCAGATGAGCTTTCGAAGAGAGAAAGAATCATGCTACTCCGTAGCCGAGCATGGATGCGGAGAGGCACACACCATTCACAAAACTTAGTAGTCAAGGATTCATAACCGCATGCCAAAACCACATACTGAGGCATATTAGATGGTATAGGCAACGGATGCTCTATGTGATCATTTTGTGATCACTACCCAACTTCAAATCATTAGTTGAGCCACTATATACAACATAGGCTAAGAGCCCTCTTCCACCTAGCCTTTGTTAGGGCGTGAAGGTAGGTATAATCACTTGTAGAGTTGATCGTTTGTGTTAACAAAGCTGTAAAATCCTTATCTATATTACTTGGAACGCAAGCTACTTCCTCATTCTAAATGTAACGAATCCCAAAACCCTAAACCTACTTACTCACATGTACAGAGACCTAGTAACCAAACAAAGAAAGAGGTGACATAAGATATCAGCGAGGGAGAATCTTGTTTACTAACTATGCGAGAAGTAATGCTTTTATGAGCTTTTGTAATTGTCTTTTTCAAACTAGTAATGTACAGGCACGGAAATGTTCTCACCTTAGCAAGCTTAAGAGGACTAGCAATAACTGGCAACAAGCCCTGAGCCCCGACGAGACTAAGGAGATGAAGATGCATGCATCGACTAAGGCGACATTCAAAGAGCGGGGGAAGTAGGAACTAGAGTTTGTCATCGATAAAAGGTTCAAAGACCGGGGAAGTAGGAACTAGAGTTTGTCATTGATAAAAGGAAGTGATAAAAGGAGGTCAAGATGCGCGCATCGACTAGGTTGGAGGCGAAAGTGGAAACTAGCGTTTCGTCATCTCTCCTCTCATCTCTTCTCTCATCCACAACAATCATTCAATGATTCACTTAGGCTCCCCTTTCATCTCTACTCTCCTATCTCATCTCCCCTTTCGGGTTAGGAACTTCTACTTTTATCAACTCCTTACCCCTCTAAGTACCATGACGATGTGGAAAAATTATAAACGACCGGCCTTCAAAAGCCCCTGGAGGTTGGCAAAGAGTACATACTCATTGCATCCAAGATTCGACTTCAGAATCAAATAAGTCTACCAATTCCAAACGCTTAGAGCACAACTAACACCAACAAGAAGGACTCGTTCAAAGAGAAGAATTAGATATATACCACTCATTGGCTTTAAGGTGGAAGACTGCGGCTGCTCAGTCTTCCTTATGAGGGAAAGGAGTAGAGATTTGCAGCCCCAAAGCTCTGCCTCATAGGAACAAACAATGGTAGCTTGGAGAACATGGAAGCTTTGCTCGCGTTTGCATACGTGGTAAGTATTGATAATACCTAGATCCGCAACACATGGACACTTGAAGACACACATCGACTTTCTCGAGCACTTAATTTAAACGCAATTCTTTGCATTTTGGTGAATACCTCCAACTATCATATACCTTGTGAATTCTAAAGCAAACAAACAAGTAAGGTTAGTTTAATCATATTTCATATTTCTTTATGTAACATTGTTGTGGTCATGTAATGTGTTTATCTAAGTGTCATGTTTCAGTTTCTTGGTGGACTTACTTTCACAATATTGATAAAAACGTAAATTCTCAACCTTTTATTGGTTGGAAAGATCGTTTCTTATTTTGTGCAAAAGCTATTTATAAATCTCAAGCTGAAACATGTGAAACTCTGGTTTTGTAGTAGGTAGACTTGAAGGAGAACGTTAAGTACCTGAAGAATTTGTTGATCTACTTTGTCATGATTATAATTGAAAAGATAGAAGTCATGGTATTTGCTACACTCAAAATTGGGTTTCTTTACCATGTGTTTTACCTGTAGCTTCTCGTGGTATTCACTAAGGAGTGTTCAAAGGCTTGAAACTGACCTTAACCAACAATGAGGAAGTACCAAAGGAGAAGACAAATCATGATCCAACAGCGATTACAAGAAAGCATTTGGATTACTCGAAAAGTGGATGATTGATTGAAGGGAGATGCAAGGAGAAGAACACAAGAAGATATATCGACGTTAGTTAATTGTTATCCACCAAAAGATTAGGCCTTTGAGTTGGTAAGTCTTAATACAACTATTTTTGAAGGGGGTTTTGAAGGGACTCAAATCTTAAAATTTGCTGATAACAGAGCGACCAGCATGAAGCTGTGAAAGTGGGTAAGACAACGTAACAAGATTTTTTTACGAATTCCACTACAAAACTTTGTTATCCATAAATGAAAGAGTGGTATTGCACAAAGAGAGGAAGGTCGTGGAGTGCATAGTGACACAGAGTTAGACGATGAAGACGATGAAGGCATAGAAGAAGATAATGAGAATGACAAGGAAAATGAAGAAGAAGATGATGATGATGATGAACTAGAGACGGGTAACAATGATAGGGAAGGGGATATAATATCTTTGCGGGAACTGGAGGTTGTAGCTCTAGATCAGACGGAAACTAACAGAAAGAGGAAAGATTTGGTAATTACAAATGTCGTGGATCTCGAGAGCTTTGAGGTTGAAGACACTCAACAATTACAACAATCTTTTAGACCAGAAAAATTTATTGAGCTACATGAAGGAAAAGGAGTGGCATCAAGTGCTTTTGTGAAAAAGAAACGTATAAGAGACCATCAGTAGCGGCTGGCTACAGTTTCACAACTACAACTGACAACGGTGCTCATGATCCGGCAAAATTGTCTTAACCTTAGGGCGAAGCCCGTGGTTTGAATATCCTTAAAGGACCTTGAGATTCTAAATAGCTCACCTAAACAAAGTATTGCAATCACTGAGATGTCGGTGGATGAAGTTGGATTTATAATTAATGAATTTACCTGAGGTCCATAATAACATTATAGTAGCGATTGCAAGAATCATATCAACTCCTGCATAATACATTGCAAGCGGAGGAGTTTTACAAGGTATTGTAGTAGAGGTTTTTATCGGTAATTAGCCCCTTATGGTACTCAACGCAGATGCCGATCCAGAACAGTCGTATGTTTGAGATGTTCAAGGTACAGTCATTGCGTGGCCACATGATCGTATCACATACATTGAGTAGATATAAGTGCTTTGCACTAGTTTTTGGAGGATTGTATATCAAGTGTGGTTTTGATTGAGTATAGTATTATATGAGTATTACTTTTTCTTTTTAATACTTATCCAAATATCGTATGGATAGAGCATATGTGAAGGGACATCAGATGATCAAAACAACCGTGTTTGCATTTTGCATCCTCCTCTATAGACATGATTTCAGGCATATTTGAAGTGTTTTATACTTAAGTTTGAACTTCCCAAATCTATATTGGAGCTTTGTAGCTCTTTGTAGAAATGCAAGAACGTGGTCTGAAGCGAGAAAAATCTATCTACATTGTTATGACCATTGAACCTTCAACTCGTTTCATTATGAAAGTGTGAGATCCCTAAACAATAGTTCGCATGGATCAAAGCTATTCGTGATGCGGATAATTACATTGATACTGAATGCAATCATGCAGACTGCAGAGCAAGTTGACATGGAATGCCCGAGCACATGAATCTCGCAATTGAACGAGTGACTATTAACGAGAACTGAACATCCATGCAAAAGCATGGCCTCTCATGCAGGGAAGGCATGGGGTACAGCAATGGGACTGCCACTTCACAAGGTAGCATCATGTTACTTAGAGTCAGTGAGATTTATCAGTAAAATCACAAAAATCCCCCCATCCCGAAGTAGTTCGCTACTTTGGTTCATGATTGTATTCTTCTCAATCGATTAACATTGGTTGTTTTAAATAAAAAAGAAACAAAATCCATGTAGCGCGTAGATGAATCGATTTAACCATTGCACTCTACAATCGCTGTGTATGAATATTATACGCTACGTCCATTCCATGCAGAAGAGCACATCGCCACCAATATATTCTTGGCTATGGTCAGTGCAGGCACCGACAATGGTGCAAAGTGAGAATATAAATTGTCTGTAATAGCAATTTCCAGTCGGAACTTGAGCACTTTGAAGTGCAGATAGAAGGACAATACCATTGTTTAAGGAATGCCGTAGCTTCAATCAGAAAAGCATAATGCACACCTTCTATTGGCAATATAATAACAAAACAATTCACAGCGGAAGGTATCAATGAAGCAAATCAATAGCTCAAAAACAAAAATGTAGTTGTTTAAAAGTAATACCTCCACGAAGACAAACGACGACAATCAAAGTACGTCCTTCTGCCTTCTTTGATTCAAGAGTGTTCCACTTTTAGGCTTAGTCTGTAATTGGAGCTCTTTGAGCTCCGATGATTTTGCACAATACTGTTTCGTTTGAGAGACAGAGCAAGAATTACGATGCGTAGTTTGTGACCGTGGAGGGAGACACTCTTTTGTAATGTCCACTACACAAGAGTTGTAATGGGTAGCTTTTGGTAAATAACAGTATTTCTTAACTCTCTTAAGATTAGTGTTCACTTTGAGCCGCCATTGCAATCAATGTCCCTTGTCTTTTCTCCAAGTCACGAATCGCATCACTCCCAATACATTTTTCCACTTGCAAGAAAATTTGCTTCCTCACATTTGGTGTTATGGTTTGATTATTCATATTGTAACATTATGGTGACGTGTGACATTTAGTGTTACGGTTTGCAATTAACAACTGTAACACTAATGCACAACTCTTGTGTAGCAACTGTTTTGATTTAAACCGGTGGTTGCTTGCTCAAATGTACATTTGAGAAGACATCCGTAGATAAGTACCGCTAACAACGTTTTCTAGCTACGACTCTTTTCTCATGCCACTTGGGCTGCCACCTAGAATATGATGGAATAGCACGATGGTCACGATGTTCAACCATGATGTTCCTTCTCTTCAGGAAATTTTGAAAGTATGCCAGGATCTGAACTGAATGCTGTAAGGATGCAGATGGCTACAGAGCAGTCAACCTTACTTGTGTCGTCATAAAGATTCTACAGACAGGTGTTCCGTAAAGAAACTCAGACAATCCTTATTCATTTTACTACATCAATGTATCCCCAGTACAAGAAGTTCAAGGATAAACGTACAGAATTACTGTTCTTCAAGTTGATCGACAGTCATCGGTACTAGCAAGCTTATCAAAGCAAATTCGGTATGAGGATCAGAATCCTTCTTTTGATGCAACATCCATGAGAGATCCTCTTACTGAGGAACTTGTTCTATCGGAATCATTCGTCTTGTAGAACTCAGACGAAAAGCTGCAATTGCAAGAAAACGAGTGAAAACAGCAAATTTGAAATTAAGGAATAATCACTAAAAGGTAATAGATTCAAGAAAACTCAATAGCTCGAGCGGTACTGAACTACACTCGAGGGTGAAGTATTCAAGAACAAAAGAATTGTTCTGTAAGCCTAGTGGTTGGGGAACCACAAACCAAGCTCTTACTCGCATTGCATTGCAGCGGCCAGTGGTATCCTACTTGCAAGTCGCATTCCTACAAGTCGTCAAAATCTCAGGTCATACATAACGGGATGGCCTGTCTAATTCACTACGAGAGAGGACACTCCGTTCAGCCGAAGTTGAAACCACCGGGGGGAGCAGCAGCAGCAGCTTGACCGAAGGCGAAGTTGTTGCCTTCCGTCCCCGGTGCAGTGTTCTGATCCTCATCCTCTTCCTGCCAGTACGTCTCCAAAATCTTCACGGCCTTCTCGTAAATCTCATTGTTGTCGTGCGTCTGTAGATTCTCGATCTTCTCCAATCCCTCCGCTTCGTCAATGTACCGAGCGTACACGTTCACGCCACCACTGTTGCCTCCATCCTTCTCCGACTCTCCGACCTTCAAGATGTTCTCGAGTCCCTCCAAAGAGACTGTCACAATCCTTGGGTCTGGGCAAGTCAATAGGTCGCAGAGTGGTTTGATGCAACCCTGGTTGACGAGGTACCTGAAAAATGCATCACCACATAGTCAGTACCTCTGCAATATTTTCGATGAATAGAGACACAGAGCAGAAGAAGTGAGTGCAATACTTGATTTGATCGGCAGTTCCGCCTGAAGTCGCGTTCGATACTGCCCAAGCTGCTTCCTTCTTGATGTCGAACTCAGCCGATGCAAGTAGCGAAACTAGTGGGGGAATGATGTTGGCATCAATAACGGCCTGGATGATTCCGAGTCTTAGCTTAGTATTCAACGGGATTTGGATCGAGCATATCAGGTTGATATTTAATGGGCATGATGAGAATTGGGCACTCATTTGATGCAGAATAGGTTGGGCTGACCAGGGACAGAATCTCACCTGGATTTGTTCCTTGTTTCCAGCAGTGATGTTGGAGATAGTCCAGCAAGCCTCCTTCTTGATGCTCTTCTTGTGGTTATTAGTCAGAAGCGCAAGCAGACAAGGCAGGGCCTGGTTGTTGATGATGAACTGGAATGGAGCAGAAGTGGTAGAGCATTAAAACAACTGTTTCTCAGCAAATCACAAGAACGAATTCAATGATCTGATATCGAAGGAAAATAGAAGGATATAGTCAGGGGCATACCTGGGTCTGAAGGTCATCACCAGTAACAATGTTTCCGACTGTTCGAAGGGCAGGGATGAGCACCGAGGGGGAAGGATGGCTGCTAGTAACCACATAGACTCCCCCAAATTAGGTCATTCGTTATGTAACTAAAGTGAATGTGCTAAAAGAAGCGTAACGAGAGGATGGTAAAAAGAGAATCATTCTAAGCAGCAAAATAAAACTACTTACAGCAAAAGCTCCACCAGACGACGGCAGACACCAGCTTCAATAACGGCCTGGATCTTATCGTTGGTCCCGTCGGACAAGTATGACAAGGCCCAGCAGGCGTCGGTGAGAACCTCCTCGTCGTTGGAGTGGATGAGCCGCTCTAAAGCGGGAAGCGCAGGCTTTGACTGTCACCATTGTGATATGAGGTCAGCTTGCATATCAACAACTTATACCATGCGATACAGTCGAAGGACGAACTCCAAATGAACCAGTACAGACATGTAATGAGACCGTGTAGAATCAGAAGCCTCCGATCGAAAGCAAAACATGTACCTGCTCGAAGGGTGGCTGTGGCTTTCCACGACAGAAGTTGGACAGAGTCCAAGTTGCATTTCTGAGCATCGACAGTTTGGTGTTGTCGGTGAGCTGGGCGAGCAAGGGCATCAGCGCTCCGTGGCTTAGTACAAGATCCCGGCATTTCGGCGAGTCACCGGCAACGTTACCCAGGGCCCAAACAGCCTGCATCCAACAATACATAAGTCCAGATGAATCCATTGTGAAGGAAATTATGAATTAGAAACATATCATGGTCCACTCGATCCATACCAGTCGATCCGGAGACATGAAAAACGTTCGGCTCTAAATTTAACATAGAAGAATTAAATAGCATACAAACATCCGTTTCATTCGAGGTGGCTAATCAAGGGAAATGAACGTTGCCAAACCAGTGAAGTAAGATGTGATCCGGGCATTTTCGGGAAATAAAATGTGATTGAGAGGGACTATTTGGGCCATACCTGCTCGCGAACATCGTCGCTAGGGGAGCTCAGCAGCTGAACAAAGATAGGCACAGCGCCATGATCGATCACAACCCGAGTATGATCGGACGTTCCAGAGGCGATGTTCGTCAAAGCCCAAGCCGCCTCGAACTGCAATGAGACAAATCAGATCAGCTAAAACTCCTAACATCTCAAAATCAAATCCATCGAATAAACAGAATACCTCACCTGCAACTGCGGGAAGTCAGCTCTGACTAGAAACTCAACGAACCGCGGGACAACGCCAGCTGAAATCACCTCCTCGATTGGAGGACTACGCTCTGCAGATTCAAACAACAGCATTGGCACCAGGTTGCATACTTAACACATCAACGTGATCGAGCTTCAAAACAGCATTGGAACCAGATTGGAAACACATTAGAACAGAGTGATCAAGGTTCCAAACAGCGTTGGTAGCTGATTGGAAACACTGCACAAAAACGTAATCAAGGTTCACAACACAAACGCACCAATCGAAAGAAGCTTCCGGAACTGCGTAGTAGCTTCCAACTGCGTGGCGGGATCATCAGAGTAGATAGCAGCCACCATAGCAGGGAGGCTCTCCAGTTGCTGCAAGTAAGAGACAATTTCTCAGGATCTGGCAGATCTGGCAATGGGCAAAGAGCAATGATAGTATTCGGCACTGACTGACTGACCTTCTTGTCGGTGGTCGCGCTGGCGCCCGTGGGGACGAAAGGCTGGTGCTGCTGCGAGCCCTCGCGGCGCTTCTTCTGGAGGCTCTCATCGCGCTTGCTCTTGCGAATCTCCACCATGCCATCCTCGCGCTTGCGGCGAGCCTCGGTGGCGTCCACGGCCAGCTTGTAGGCCTTCATGCGGCCCTCGGCGCGGGCACTGGGACGGTAAGACATGGCTGGCTAGCTACTTGTGAATGCGGAGCAAACAAGGATCGCGGAGGGAAGAAGGCGATCGGGAGAAAGAGCAGAGAAGGAGAAGAGGCAATGCCAAGAGAATGTAGAGAGGGGCGGAAGGGGGAGAAGGACAGAGACGTGCGAAATGAATGCGTTTTGTGGGGGTTTAGCTGCTGCCTGGGTTGATGGGTTGATGGGCTGCTGCAACCACGGTGATCCCCGCCGGTGATGCAAAATTCAAATTGCGACGACGATGCTCAAGAATCGGGGGCGACGCGATTTAGGGCTGCGCTGGCTGTCCTACCCGACGCTTCTTACTAGTTACTACTCTTTTTACCAATGTCGGTCGGTCGGTCGGTTGGTCAGCTCTGGATCAATAGGTCACTTTAACTCATAAGCGCCCATTATTGTGTAGTCGATGTAAAAATTTGAAGGGATATCACAATTAGAATTAGAAGTACTCCCTCTCTCCTACTATAATTTTCCGACAGGTTCTCTCGAATCTACCTAGAAAAATAAATTTGAAAGAATCTAGTGGAGAATTATAATAGGACGAAGTAAGTAATACTTTTTCTTTTCTTTTTTTTTAAATTTTTTTTGTAGATTCTAAAAGCTCTTATGTGATCTCATAGAAAACTAAAAAATTCAACAATTGACTTACCTGTTTTGAAAATAATTGAAGTTTTCTACCTCCTTGGACCTTTCTATATAATACAACTTGCTTATGTGTAATATTGAAATGTTTTGTTCCCTAAGGTATTGTCGCCAAGATTTATTGATTGTTAACCGTGCAAGGGTTGTGTTAATAATACGGCATAAAACCATTAAGTGCTCTGAAAGGCCACTGGCAAAGGCATGAGCAAAGGTACCTTTGAATCTTCCTTACTTTTGGCGATGTGACTCGACTTGGTGGCTGAAAAGGACACTCAACTCATTCAAAGGTAGCAACTCTTGTGGAATTTTACCATACTCAAGTTTCACCTACTTAAGTTGTTTTCTTAGGTGAACTTGACTTTTGGGAGAGGTTTCTAGCTCTTGGTAAAACTTCAAAGCTTTTACACCTTGATCATGGTGGTGGAACTAGGCACACGATGATGGAATGTAACAAAGAAATTAAGGTAGACAACTTGAAACTGGCTCCATACCAATAATGGCTCACTGATCTATTAATCCAAAAGTACATAATAGCTTTAAAATTAGATTTTGCATGCATTGACCGTATAGATGTTACAATGACATTTTAGAGCACCATTCTAGGAATTGTGCATTTTTGACTTGAAGATTTCTTAATAAATTCTAGAAGAGTTCAAAATGATTCTACTTTATCTATTCTTCCACTTACTTATCAAATGCACAAAAAAAAAATTCTGGTATCAACTCCGTTAGATGTTTACTATAATTTGCGCCAGGTTTAGGAGACTATCTTAAACCCCCGTACATCCTTGGGGTAGCCAAAAACTCATTTTAAGAAAAAGTGACATGAATGAAAATGAAGATAAGCTATTTAAAGCTCAACCCTACATACTTGTAATAGACTTTTTTTAGATCATGTGAACGATAACCTGACTAATGAGACCTCATAGATTACAAGATCATAACGTATTAGTGTGCAAAACCAACCACAAAATACCATCATTTTCACTCTATATTGAAAAACCTACCAACATGAGATTTGCAATAAAATTATCACCAACTAAAATACTATTGTGCCAAGAAAATTGATCAAAAAATATATCTCCTCTCAAATCGTAGCCTTACAATGGTGAAAACTTCAAAAAAACTACAAAGGAAAAATAGTCCAAAACTAGACCCCTTGCACTCAATTTCATGCCATATCTTCAACATATATTTGATTGGTTCAAGGTATCTATCCCTAAGTAAAGATTACAATAAGAATCCATTCCAAAAACCAAAGTCAAAATCTAGCAGTGGAGGAAGGGGATCTAGCTCCTCAAAAATCATCCATTTTTTCACTCTTTTCATCGTGGAAACATCACTAAAAATCCATACCAAAGTTAATTAGATCAAGAAACTTACTACTTAATAGTTGTTGGGATGAATCTAATAATCACATTAATTCAAAAAATAAATTATGATTAAGTGTTTTTATTTGACATAATTAGCTTGCAATGGCAAACATGTCAAATGTTTGAAGACCAAAAACAAAAGTTGCCTCCATCTAAATGCATGCCATTTATTATGTCCCAACGGTGTTGCCACCTCCACTTCAATACTTTGACCATGCCCATCTTATTTTTCTATTGTATATAAAATTAGGTCATTCAAAAAACAATTTTTGATAGTTTTGGAGGCCATAATTATTTGGACATTCAATATCTTAGGATTTGTCACCCTGATTTGTGATCCGACTGTTCCCGCACCTCTATAGAAAAACTTGCTTCCAACGACACCTCATGATCCTGTAGACTAGTTGGGATAATTTTTCGATAACATTTAAATCTCCAATTAGTAGTTTTGAGCTTCAGAAGCCGAATAGTAAGGTTGATGGTGAAACAATTAGTCAGAATTGCCATTTTGGTTTACCGAATAGGAAATGGATGAAATGCACATTGTTACCAAATAGGATGAAGGCAGATCTGAAACGAGTGGGCAGGACCACAGGAGGATCGAACATGCGGTTACCGAATAGGAGAGACAGTTCAAATAGGAAGGAAACGAGAAAGACAGGGCCCATTTGCAGAGAGTTGAATGTGGTCCCAGTCGTGTTTGGCTGTGTATGAATTGATATTTTGATGTGAAGTAGATTAGAATTTGCCTAATTGTGTGTGTGTGTGAGATTGTGTGTGCGTGAATTATGGAACAAATTGTGAGTCTGAATGGGTGACCAAGTAGGAACATTGTGTAGGAATTGTGTGGAGTGAGTTATATGCAAATTGTATGTGTTGGGTTGATTGAGATACCTGTACAAGTTGTCAAATCTGAAGTGTCTGTGAAAGCTCGAATTGTGAGAGATGTACTGAGTCAACGAATTGGAGAAAGAAGAGTCAATACAAATTGTTGAATGCAATAATGTGTTGGAGTTATTTTATGATTACGTATGCCGAGTATAAGATCAAATTGTGGGAATCCGAGTAGGTAAGAATTGTTGAGCAAATTGGAGAAACTGCTGTCTCTAGTTGAAAAGTGTAATAGGATACCGAGTGGGTGAGCGAAAAATCAATTTAGTGCTGTCATTGTAGTATGAGTAGAAAATTGGATAGTAAAGTGTACGAGTGGAATTTGACTATGAAAACAAATTGTAGATTCTGTAGTAATAGGAATTATTCAATACAAAATTGTAAACATGAAATCCAAATAGTAAAGAAAGAATCTGGATCAAAACAATTCGAATTGAAGGAGAAATACCAGAAGAAGTAAGGGAAGAATAGGAGAAAGAATCAAATCGCTAGTAAAAGAAAATCGAATTAGAAGAAAAGATCAGAAGTAAACAAGTTGGCATTTTCGAATATAAGGAGTCTGATATTGAAGTGAAGCCGAGTTGGTGAAAAGAGACCAAGAATGAATTTGCAGAATTAATAAAATGGATGGGTGAAGAATCCGAATTGGAGCGTGAAGAACAAATTGTCAAATCAGGAAAGATTAATCAACTTGGATTATAAAGTATTATTCTAATTGGGAACTAGTAAGAGTGGAGAGAAAATCTGAATAAGAGAGAGAAATAAAATCAAAGGGAAAATGAATTATCAATTGGGTAATAAATTACTTTCATTACTTCCTAGCTTGTAAAAAGTGATAGTCAAGTAAAACTAAATCACAATTAGGACTTAGAAAGCCTTATGTAACCTCCTTGGATCGAATCTAAATATACTTAGATAATTTCAACAATTCGCAAGAATATGTAATTATCTCTACAGATCCTCAATTAGACCAGCGTGCCCAAGATCATAATGTTATACGCGTACAAAGTCACAAAACAAATTGTTTGCAATATATAATAGACAAGTATGGCCCGTGATGTTGCCACGAATCTATTGTCAAATTTCATATACTTAAACAAGTTACTGTAAAATAATGAAAAAAATAAAAGTAATTTTTTTCAATAATTAGGTCACTTTTGTAATTTTTGGTAATTTGCAGGCCATGAATACTTCAATATTCTATGTCT
The DNA here is from genome assembly GCA_037043015.1 of Bryum argenteum. NCBI lineage: Eukaryota > Viridiplantae > Streptophyta > Bryopsida > Bryales > Bryaceae > Bryum > Bryum argenteum. The sequence goes on along the minus strand of CM073323.1, from coordinate 9,734,084 downwards.
TGGGACCCGTCGACTGGTAGTGTGGTCCTATTTTTTTTTCAGAACCCTATAGGAAAACCAACTTTCAAGGAAGCCTGATGCCGCCTAATCTTAACCCGCGGTCCCCTAGATCATAATATCACAAAAAGAACCCTAAAAGTAGTCGTTGCCTTAGATCATATACTAGTACGCCCCCGCAGTGTCGACACGCTCATACAAATAGTTTCTAGTATTTTTGGGGCCATAAATACTTTGGATTCAATATCTTGGGATCCGTCCACCTGTTTCATGATCCAATTGTTTTCCACAACTCTACAAAATAACCCGCTTTTGATGACACCTCATGCGGCCTGGTCCGACCGACGGTTCCCAAGATCATGATATCGCTTGCACAACATAACAAAACAAAACAAATTACCTGCTTGAAATAATAGACTACTCAAGCTCCAATATTACGGGTGGAAAATGTTATTATGTTAAAAAAAAAAAAAAAAAAGTTTTTCATATATAGGTGGTTGTTAACTATTCACAATGGTTGCGACTACGCTAAGATGGCATATTTCACTTGATACACTCATACAAATAATTTCCATAATCTTTGGAGCCAATAATATTTGAAAATTCAATATATTGGAATCCATCGATCGAATTACTGATCCGATTGTTGCATGCACCTTGACGTAAAATTCCTCTTCCAAGAACAAGTCATGTGCTCCAATCCGGCCAATACTGCCCGAGATTAGAATGCCCGTCACTCACAGACAAACTAACTATTTGCCTTAAATAATTGATGTACATTCCAGATCATAGGATAAACGACACGACACATAAAATGATTTACTCAATCTAGGTTTCGTGAAGATAGTCTTTATTTATGTAGATTTCAAGCTTGTCCCCCCATCTCCAAAAGTCTTGAAATAAGTGAAAAATCCATATTTAGTTAAATATGCCATTATGTATATTTCAAAGTGAAAGTCAAATGAAAGTTCTATCTAAACAACTCAATTAATGCCTCAACCTTGCCCAAATCATGATGACTTTTTTAATTTTAGTAATAAAATGTTGGGTTTTGAGTACCTCCACCTATCACAAGCCTCGAACTTTGCAAACCTTCAAAGTTTCGACAATAAATAAGTGTGTAGCATGTAATTGTACTAGTGGGACCCGTGCCATTGAGCACGTTCAACTTGGATTGCCTAAAGCTATAAAACATTCATGAACTTCAAATAAGTTGATACAAAAAATATTAAAAAATACATATTGAATTTATAAATTTAGAATTATAAAATATACATCAATGGTCTCAAACATGGTCTCTATTTTATTTTACAATAACATTCCATTGGATCATTCCTCAAAATGGGTATTGACCGTTGGAATCCCTTTACTCTTTGTAAATGCACCAATAAGCCTTGACGGTGCTTGATTGAGCGGTTGGTTGAGCGGTTGAGCGGGAAGTGTGGATACAAGAGGCAAGTCTCGACGACGGATTCCAGCGCGGAACCGTCGTGTGAGACAAAGCCTCCTGTATTGTAATATAGATTTTGCAACATATTTAAAGTCAAGATTTGTTCTCAACTTTGTATGAACTTATGATACTTGCTTGAAACTAGCTGCCCACAATTTTTTTAGATGCAGGATATCAATCAAATGGCTGCATACATTCCGATTTGTGCGTAATTTTTTTCTCTAACCCCTAAATGTCCCCAATGTCGTTTTCCTACATTTTGGATGAAGGGCAAAAACTTTGAAGAGCCATAGCTTCTTTATACAAAATCTAATTTTGATGAAATCACTTGGGTTGTGTTCCAAAACAAGTCTTCTTTGTGTGGTAAAAATTGCATAATCATGAAATGAATTATGAATTGATGGAATGCAATTTAGTGAGGGCAACTATTGGTTTTGGGTTTCCAATAATGTGACATGTTTTACCATTGCAAGCCAACTGTGTGAAATGAGAAATAGTTTTTTGTAGAGTTTTTGTGCATTACTGTGATCTTAAGATCATATCTAACAACTTTGTTGTTGGCGGATTTTTTATCCAAATACTTTTGGTATTAGATTCACAATGATGTTCCTACAATGAAAAAAATGAAAAAATGGATAATTCTTGAGGAGCTATATCTTCTTCATCGACTGTTGAATTTTAACTTTATTTTTTAGGATAGAATCCATTCAGAGTCTAGTTTTAGTAGTAGGAATCTTAATGAGATCAAAGAGAGATAGATTGGAATGCATAAGGTCTAGTTTTTGACTACTTTTCATCTGTAAATTGTTCGGCAGTTCTAAGAGCCAATAATTTGGTTTGATAATATTTTTTTTCGTGCGATGGTGTAATTGAGATGAAGGTGAACAACATTCTGGTGAATTTTCCATTCCAATTAATTTGTTGGTAAGTTTTCCACACTAAAGTGAAAATGATGAGTTTTTGTAGTTAGGTTTTAACCCTTAAGCGGGCCGAATGTCGAAAATCGACATTTTGGATGACAGAAACTTTGGAGAGCCATAACTTCTTCATCCGGACTCCGTTTTGGACGAAATCACTTGGGTTGGGTCCCAAATCAAGTCTAGTTCATGTCATAAAAATCTCAGACCCATACAATGAAGTATGAATTAATGGCATGCATTTCAGTGACAGCAGCCTAGTTTTAGACATTTTTTCCTTTGTAAAATTTAGGGCAGTTTTCACCATTGCAAGGCCATAATTTGCACAAAGAAATTTTTCTCATGGTTTTTTTTTGTTCAAGGATGCTACTGAGATGAAGGTGAACAACATTCTAATTGGTGACTTTTTCATTGCAATAAGTCTAATGGTAGCATTTTCACTTTAAAGTGAAAATGATGAAATTATGTGATCATTTTTGAGTATTAATACATTATGATCTCGCAATCTATGAAGCCTCATGACTCAAAATTTGACCCACATGATGTTCAATATGTCTACGACAAGATTGTACGGTTGAGATCTGGATAACACACTTTTACCTCCACCTATGACAATGCTTTTGAGGATGTGTTCATTTTACTACAAATGAGTCAAACCATTTAGGGGTTAAAACTAATACATTACGATCTATCAATCTATGAGGTCTCATGACTCAAATTTCGGTACACATGATCTAGAACACGTCTATTACAACTTTGTACGGTTGAGATAGCTTATCTTCAATTTCATATGTGACAATGTTTTTGAATTTTATTATTCTGGCTAAAAATAGGCTCAAAAGTTTAGGGGCTAAATCATAATTTATTGTTAAAACTTCTTATACCAATACTCTCTAGGATCCAACGGTTTTGATTTATCATATTATATTGCACAAGTAAGGTCCGCGTTGTCCTAACGGGACAACTCATTATTTGGTGTTCTTCAAAATTATCCTCTGTTCTTATTTCTCTCATTCTTGGTTTCATATGCTTTTTAAAAAATACCCCATGTCCTCATTTCTCTCGTTTTTGGTTTTCTCTGTTTTTTTGAAGATTATAGCTAGTCCCTTGTTATATTGTTCTTGGTTTCCCGTCCTCCTCCTCCTATCTCTCGTAGTTTCTCACTCTCGGTTCAGTTGTTTCCTTGTTTCATGTCCTCCAACTTCCATTTTGAGTTCTTAATTCTTCTTCCCATATCCCCTCGTTCTCCCGTTCTCTTGTTCTCCGCTCATTCTCACATTTCTTGTTCCTTGTTCCCTCGTCTTTTAGTTACGGTAATCAAATCTAATCAACTCTTAGCAACAATTAGATACCCACTTACCAAAACTCTTCAAAAATCTACATCTCGTGTATGCATGCCTGTAGGACCTATGACATAGACAAACATATAGACACTATTCTTCAATAAAAACAAATTATATGAATATAACTATGATATGTAGAATTCATGCATGAAATAGCTTAAGGTGAAGTTGTGGCTTTTTGTTCCCTTGCTATAAGGAGTTAATAAATTTGTGTTCGTTGCTATTTGAAAGTACAATATGCAAAGTTTGATATGTGTAAAACTCGAATATAGACTCTGTATTGAAACATAAAATACACACTACTTCAATAGAAAGAATCCCCTCATAGAGTACGGTTCTTTATATTACATAAGAATTCCAATCATAAAGAAAGTGTTGAATGCATGTACTCGAAACTCTGCATGTACTCGAAACTCCAACCTATTTAGAGGCCGGTTTTAGAGGCCGGTGTGAATAGATTGTTCCTTCGACCTATCCTTGAATGTATGCCCAAAGGTCATCACACCAATGGCCGAACTACTAAACCCTCTCAGGATGAACACTATGTTGGTTCCTACCTAGCCACTAGTGTCTTAGAGATACTTGACATAGTATCTCCCCAAAGGACTTTGAGGTACCTATACAACAAGGTCCAAGAACACCCCACCATAGTAGGGTAGACTATGGTAGTCAGCACCAAGCTGGCATAGAGAGTAGCAACCCTCGACCTTCTCATTAGGGGCCATGAGCCCTAACCACCAAACCGAGGCTTATGGTACTTTGCATTTACTCCACAAAAATGTTTCAGATCTCAGAAATAAGAAAAATTAAACAAAACTCATTTCAAAATCACAAAAGAAAGAACAATTTACAAGTACAAAACTCAAGATATTGGTAAAGTCGATTTATTGGAGGAACATAACTTCCTCAAAGAATGGTTGATTTCTAACTAATCTTAGTATACAGTTGACTTACAACTCCCATATCTCCACTAAGGATCAGCCGAATATCCCCCGGCGACCTTCGTCCTTGCGATCACAGGCAATGGAGATGGTGGTGTGCAAGCCTGGAATTGCGATTCCAATGTCTCTAAGCTGTCCTGCATCGCTGAGATTGAAACGAGTCGTAAGCCCAGGGGAGGGCGAAGCTGACGCCGGAAGGAGTGGAAGGACTTTGAAATGTCGGTGTAGAAACTTCTCTCAACGCAGCATGGTCCACAATTTGGACAGCGTCTTAGGTCTCAGACCGGCGTACAGAACTAAATCTTGCGCTGTGGCCCTCTTCAGCACACTCATCGAGTCGATTTGCGCATCCAGAAGTAGCTTCAAGCACTCCGCCGCGCGCGCATTACTGTTACTCTCAAAGCCTTCGATTTCCTTCAAGAACGACCACATAGACTTTCGCTTCGTCGGCTTTGTTGCCACTCGTAAGCTCGGTAAGCGGCGCAACATGGACTCACACCTTCGCAATGTATTCTTGTCTGCCATCACGATCGCTTCAATGCACGGCAGCATTGCAGCCATTTTAAAATGTTCAATCCTGATGCAAGAACTAAAGACCTTTTCGCGGAGAGATTTCTGTTCGAGAAATTGAAAACAGTTCGGTGGGAGAAAACTGGCAAGTCGATCGTAGAAGGCTGATTGCAGCAATTTGATGAGAGAAGGCTGGTTGAAGGATTGGAAACAAAGTGGAATGAAAATAATCTCTGATCTGGTGCTCATTTATACGGAGAGCCTGGAACGGATTGCGGCGATTGACTTCCATCGTCTTCAATTATCGTCTGTTTTGAAGGATTTTCAACAAAGTCCTGTGACTTCAACACGGTCGCGGGAGACACGGACGTCTGGTCCCACAATGAATACGAGTGTACACTCAGTCGTCTTTACGTATGTGAGGACTTTCTTTCAAAAGGGAATACTGTAAATTCAAGTTGATGGAGATGGCGATTGCGATGTTTATGAACAAATTGTCCGTATCCACCCGTCAAGGTCGAAGCGGTTGGGGACTTCCAAACCAAAAATTGCAATATTTGACCACAAAGTACGAGCTAAGGTATAATAATTATTTAATTACCAACTAAGTTGACTAAATTTTTTTTTTGGCTTTGCTTGAAAGACATACCGTACCTCCATAGCAGGTTCAGTCCTCAACAAACAATTATTTTTTAAAATAAAATAAAATAAAATAAAATAAAATAAGGTTTGTATGCCAAAAATAGAATTTTTTGAAATTCGTTGTTTTGTTTTTCAGACGGTAGTTGTAATGAGATGACAACTTGTCGCCCAACTGTTGCCCCCAAATCATACAGATATACTTTCCCAACTTTCGTTCCTCTTGGCATGTAATTTCTAATTTTTTAATATGATTTTTTTTTTAATGAATGGACTTGCTATGGTGGTACGGTAGTCTATATGGTGCCAAGGGAGACTTGATGATTTCTTGGACCTTTAGGGGTTATTAAGCCACCAGAATTGAGTTTGAATTTTTCAAATGAGTATAGCTTCTTAAAGCCCTTACGTGATTCAGCTTTTAGGTGGAAACAAAATAATTATCATTTTCTACACATAGGTTTCATCACTGGTTTTTGGTATATATAACTAAAATGGTTAAGAGAATAAATCCCTGAAGCTGAGTGAAGGCCAAATGAGATCGATTTGACTTTGGTCAGCCTCTAACTTACCATTTTTAAATTGCATGAAATTGAAACCTTCTGTAGGTTGTAGACATTTCCTATACATTTTCAGATAGTTATTTCATGCTTCAAAATTCCTGATACGTTAGGAGTGAAAGTTTGAAATCACTATCTGCTCGAAATTGTCAACTGCGGCATATGCTCATCTATTCTCAAAATCTGCCCAGGATTGATTCAAATGCAGAAACCTCAAAAATTCACCTCAGCTCGGTAAGCATCGCAACATGGACTCACACCTCCGAAATGTGTTCCTGCCATCACGATCACCTCAATGCGCGGCAACGTTGCTGCCATTTTAAAACGTTCAAGCCAGATGCAGGAACTAATATGAGAAAACACGAAGGCTTGTTTGCGGAGGAGTTCCTGAGAGATCTTTGTTCGAGAAATTGGAATCGGTTCGATACGAGAAAGCTGGCAAGCTGACAGATTGAGAGCAATTCGATCAGAGAAGGCTGGTTGAAAGGTTTAAAGCAACTTGGAATGAGGTTGTTTGTGGTCTTGTGCTGATTGAAATGGATAGCCTGCAGCGGATGGCGGCGATGACTTCATATAGTCTTCAATTATCGAATATTCGACCGTGTTTATTGTCTTTAACACGCTCGCGGGAGATACGGACGCGTACGACGTAACGCTTGTGTACTCGTCCCAGAATAAATACGGTTATACAGTCTTCTTCACAAATGTAAAGACTCCTTGAGATTGCGATGTTCATGAAGGAATTCTGAAGTGTATATTTAGCCACCAGAATTGATTTCTTTCATTGAGTGTAGGTCGGTTTCAGAATTTTTTCTTGACTGTACAATAATTGTATATTTTTATTTGAGTTGATTTCTAACTATCATAATCCTTGAGTTACAACTCCTAAATCTACACTAAGAAAGCTGAAGGATCAACCGAATATCCCCGTGAAGAACCGGCGACCTTCTTCCTCCTTGCTAACCAAGGTTAGCTCCACAGGCAATGGAGATGGTGGTGTGAAAGCTTGGTAATGCGATTCCAATCTCTCTAAGCTGTCCTGAATCGCTGAGATTGAAACGAGTCGTAAGCCCAGGGTAGGGCGAAGCTGACGCCGGAAGGAGTGGAAGGACTTTGAAATGTCGGTGTCGAAACTTCTCTCAACGCAGCATGATCAACAATTTGGACAGCGTCTTCTGGACTCAGACCAGCGTACAGAACTAAATCTTGCGCCGTGGCCGTCTTCAACACACTCATGGAGTCAAATTGCGCGTCAAGAAGCAGCTTCAAGCACTCCGCCGCGCGAGCATTGCTGTTACTCTCAAATCCTTCGATTTCCTTCAAGAACGACCACATAGGGTTTTGCTTCGTCGGCTTCGTTGCCACTCGTAAGCTCGGTAAGCGGCGCAACATGGACTCACACCTCCGCAACGTGTTCCTGTCGGCCATCACGATCGCCTCAATGCACGGCAACATTGCTGCCATTTCGACCCGAACTAAATTCAGAAGCTTGTACGGAGTATATCTTGAGATGTCTGTTTGAGAGATTGGAAGCAATTCGATAGGAGAAAACTGGCAAGTCGATCGTAGAAGGCTGACTGCAGCAATTTGATGAGAGAAGGCTGGAAACAAAATGGAATGAAATCATCACTGGTCAGGTGCTCATTTATATGCAATTTTGCAGGAGGTGGTGGCGATGACTTCGTCATTTTCGACAGAATTGAATAAAAATTCAACAAAGGTACTGACCTGCAAGGCTGCAACACGCTGTCCAGAGACATGGACGTCTGGGTCCCACGGTAGAATAATGAGTATCCTGTCGGTTTTATTCTTCTTTACATGCAGATGATATGGGAAGACTAGTGTGGCCTATCACCGATTGTCAAAAGCAAGAAATTAGCGTTCCTATGTCTCCATGTATTCTGGAACTAAAGTTGCTCGTTCTACTTTTGACTCATTCAAACTTAATCTGCTGCCATATAACTTTCAATCATGTTAACCCCTAAAAATCCAGGGGTTTCCTCGACCTCCAGAACCAAAAACTGCCATTTTTCACCTTCGTTGGGAAATGGGGAAATGGAGAAACTTTTTTTTCTGGTTTTAGACTTTGAACCGTAAGATCTTGCACCTAACTTGTATACAAAGGACTGGTCAAAATTTCAACCGTTGGATGTTTGTCATTTGTGAGATCATAACAATCAAAGTTTGACCAACACTTTTTTTTGCCATTGCGTGAGAGGCATTGTCTAAATGGTGCCAAGGGCAACTTGATGATTGTTATTCCAAATATTTTTCCCTCATTTTTTTTCATGTAGGTAATCAAGTTGGGTATGCTCATGCAAAATTTTAGAGACCAATTCCACTTTTTGACCTTAATGTAAAATATTTTATGAAAGAAGGTCTAAAAACAACCATATAGTAAAACAAGCACCACGTATGATATATTTAGTTTGAGAAAAATCTCGACGGTGAGAAGGTGCATTTATGATAATGTGAATTTTGGAAAAAAAAAATCTTGGAAAAAATCCAAAATCTCGAATTTTGGCAATTTTTGAAAGAAAAAATTGCAAAATTACTAGAAATTGTGAAGATTGTTTTTGAAAGTTTTGGAGGCTGCCCTTGTAAAATTGGTAAACTTTTTGACTTCGGATACTTTGGAATTTGAATAGTAATTTGTTAATGAACATGATTCTAAAAAAAAAAAAATTAAAAAAAATGATTTTAACCTGCCCGTTTAGGACTTGAAACCTAAAATTTCTAGGTGAAGGTTATAAAATTAAAATTTGACTTTGAAAATTTTACCACATACACATTACTGTATGAGGAGCACCCAACAAAAATCTTAGGCAAAAATATCAATTTAAATGCTTAAAATGAGCTGCCCGAAATCTCAGAAAACCGAATCGGTTTTCCTGGATTTTTAGGGGTTAACTTTGAAATATTTTCAGAAACCAACGTATGAAAAACTAGGTAATTGATTTTACTTGTAGTAATTTCTTCAAATATTCCTGTTCATGGTTTACAAAGTTAGTAAATCCAAAGTTATAGAAATTTCACTTTTTGAATTAGAATTTGAGAGCATGAATTATATTCTCACAATTATTTTGATTCTTTTAGGAGATAGAAGAACTTGTTCAAAGGGAGAAACTAATCGGAGCAAATTTTTTTTGCATCTTATCCACCTTTCTTGACCACATCCAAATGTCACACTTCAAAAAATTGCAAAGTTTGAAGAACGTCCAAAACTGATTTGGAATTTCTTAAACGGACTTAAATAAGGTATAGTAAATTATCTTTTATAGTATGTGCATATGTTTCTCTTACTTAACCCTTAAACGCTCATGGGGTCTGAAACGGGCAGCCCAAAATTGGATCACAACATGTTTTGGACTTGGGCATCATGAATAGACCAATCAATGATGAGCTTGCAACCTCCTACAAGGTTATGTACAACCCCAACCTACCTACCACAATCCTTTCAAAGCATAAAATCATTCATAAAAATTGTGATTTGAATTGTAAAATTTCACTTTTTGAATGCATCATAAGAAGGTGACCAGTTTGACATCAAAATATAAGTGAAAAGTTGAGTACAATGAGAGCTACAGGGAAGATTCTGTTGGAATCAAGCCCCTCGGGGTTGCTTGGGCGAATGGCTAAAAGTATCTCAAAATCTCAAAATTGCCACCTTGCAATGAAAGAGTTATGAACCTTAAATTCTTGCTTTTGAAAACAGGTGATAGGTCACTCAAGTATTCCCATATCATCTGCATACATGTACTGTAAAAAAGAATAAAACCGACTGAATACTCATCATTATCATGGGACCCAGACGTCCATGTCTCCGAAGAGCGTGTCGTAGGCAAGTACCTTTGTTGAAATTCTTAAATCCAGTCAACGATGGCGTGAGTCATCGCTTCAACCTACTGCAGAATGATCATATAAATCAGCACCCGACCACTGCCAATCTCATTCCAAGTTGCTTCGAATCTTTCAACCAGCCTTCTCTAATCGAATTGCTCCCAATCTGTCGACCAGCCCTCTCGCATCGACTTGCCAGCTTCCGCTTATCGAACTGGTTCCGATTTCTCAAACAAGCCGCTGTGTTTTCTAAATTTAGTTCCTGCATCAGGCTTGTACGTTTTAGAATGGCTGCAATGTTGCCGTGCATCGAGGCGATCGTGATCGCAGACAAGAACACGTTGCGGAGGTGTGAGTCCATGTTGCGCCGCTTACCGAGCTTACAAGTGGCAACACAGCCGACGAATCGAAACCCTATGTGGTCGTTCTTGAAGGAAATCGAAGGATTCGAGAGTGACAGGAATGCTCGCGCGGCGGAGTGCTTGAAGCTGCTTCTGGATGCGCAATTCGACTCGATGAGCGTGCTGAAGACGGCCACGGCGCAAGATTTAGTTCTGTACGCCGGTCTGAGACCAGAAGACGCTGTCCAAATTGTGGATCATGCTGCGTTGAGAGAAGTTTCTACACCGACATTTCAAAGTCCTTCGACTCCTTCCGGCGTCAGCTTCGCCCTCCCCTGGGCTTACGACTCGTTCCAATCTCAGCGATTCAGGACAGCGTAGAGCCCGTGAAAGTCGAATCCAGTCATGGATTTGCAGCACCAAGCTTTGCACTGTGACAATTGCAACATAAGTTGTCGTCGATGTAAATTATGTGATTGTGCGCTGCTGTGCACACCAACCTCTCCATGGCCAGTAATGGCAGCTCTGGTTACCAAGGTGCGAGAAAGGTCGAGGTCTCTATGCGCTCGTACTCCTGTGTAGATATGTAGATAATGAGGAGTTGGAGTAAGAGTTTATAGATTGCGGTAGTTAGGGATCATTTATTCATTGAGGAAATTCATCTTTTCATTCCTTCAATGTAAAAAGCCTATGGGCGACTTGAGCTCGCACTCATGAACAATATCATCATGGTTTTGAAATGACTATTGTTTTTTGTGTACTTTTGACATTGGATCGTTTGTCTTTGTTGCAATTGAATAACATCACTTTTCTTTCTGCGAACACATGTATGTAAAAGTGAGTAGTTGAACAAATTGTATAGAAAATTGGTTGAGTAAAAAGAAGAAGATGAAAAATACATTGGTGATGAACTGATGATGTTTGTACAAGCATTTGATCCATGAATATTGGAAACATTGGCACTTCAGTATAGTCATACAGTAATACACTAGTAAGTGAATATTAGTTAGTGCAAATTAGTTCATTCCTCTAATCAGTGAACATTCATCCATTGATACTTGTAGATAATCGAGTGAACAGTGCTCTCATGTCTGTATCTTCTTGTTTTGCTTTCTTCTCTCCTGCTAATCGAATTCAGTTCAAGCATACACTCGTGTGTGTCGTACGTTGTTGTTGTTGTTGTTGTTGTTGTACGTTGTAGTGCGTTGTTGTTGTAGTAGCGTATCGATTAAATCAATAGGTTACGGGTCTTGTGCGCCGTTAGCTCTGCATACTAATTGTTCATTTTAAGTGCTCAGTAAATCATAACTTCTGTTTTCTTGAACCCTCGTTCTTGAAAAGTCCACCAAATCGTCGTGATACGTCGTTCTTTTCTTCACGACCAGATTCATCAAATCCTCTGTTGCTCATGTTCGAGTTTTTGGATGCGATGCTTTTATACAAGTTCGGGCTGCCTTGCGGAAGAAATTGTCCAGTAAAACACACAAAGCTATGTTCCTCCGTTACTCTGATGAGAGCAAAGCTTACCGTCTTTGGGACCATGTTTTACAACGCATTGTTGTTTCCCGTGATGTTATCTTTCACGAGAACACTACAACGGATTCTTCATCACCAGAATTCCGTCCATCGACCCGTTTTATATCTCCTCTTCAAGTTGACTTCGTTCAACCAGTTGGTGAAATGGCTTATCCTGTTCAGCCTCCCATCGACCCTTTCCCTCTTGGAGTTCTGCCGCCACCGCCTGATCCCCCAGCACCTCCTGTCGAGATTGACCACCCTGCTATAATCCTGATGACTCGACTTCGTCCTCGAGAGAATATCAAAGGACCGAATCTTTATGGAGACTGGGCTTGCATTGCTCAAGGCGAGGATGAAAAATTTTCACAGTCACATGAACCAAAGTCTTATCATGAAGCTTTGCGTTCTCTTGACTCTGCTTCGTGGAAAACTGCCATGACTGCTGAGTACGATTCCTTGATGCAGAATAACACTTGGACTCTTGTGCCTCTACCATCCCCTCGCACTGCCATTAAGTGCAAATGGTGTTTCAAGCTTAAGTACAACTCTGATGGCAGTATCAATCGATTTAAGGCAAGACTCGTTGCCAAAGGGTACTCCAGCGTCCCGGCATTGACTTCACCGAGACTTAGGGCTGATTTACACCCAGGGGCCGGCCAAGTTTTCTTGGGGCCAATTGCTTGAAATTTCAGCCCGTTTTTGGGTTGGGGCCGGCCTCAAGTCCTCATTATAATATGATTAGAATGGGGGCCGACTTTCCCATATGTAATGGCCTTCGGGCCAAGAAGCCGGGCCAATTCAATAAAGTCCAAAAAAATTCAGCACTTCTCTCTCTCTTTTCATTGGCATTTTTTCAAGATGGATGAACGAAGGCATAAGGTTTTAGTGGCTCTTGTGTTCTTCATGGCCGTGCGACATGTTATGGCGGTTATTGCAATATTGCAAAAACTTGCTTTGAACCAACATTATGGTGCGATGGCGATGGTTTTTGCTATGATGGTTGTCGAGGGTAGTGCTTCTAGGAGGACACGGAGCATTTGGATGTATGACCGAAGCAATGTTTTTGCGGACAAATTATTATTTGGAAGCTATTCGGTACGGTTATTCAAGCAACATACAAGGTTACTTCCAGAAACTTTTGATTACTTGTGTGGCATTTTATCTCCTTCTTTGAGACGTGAAGATACAAAATTCAGAGTAGCAATTCCTCTTAGAAACCGGGTTGCTCTTTCATTGAATAGACTTAGTAGTGGGAATCCATTACATGGTTGTGCTGAAATATATGGCATTCATGAAAGCACCGCATCTATCATTGTTAGAGACTTTTGTGCAGCAATGGAGAAGCATTTAAAACCATTAGTAATTGTGAAATTATCTAGAAATTCTTTGTGTAGAATTGCAGCCAAATTTGAGGATCTTAGGGGATTGCCTTATGTTATGGGAGCAATTGATGGAAGCCACATACCTATCATTGCCCCCCCTATAGATCCTACTTCGTATTATAGCAGAAAAGGTTTTTATTCGGCTCTACTTCAAGGCATAGTTGATAGCAAATGCAAGTTCTGGGATTACGATTTTGGATGGGTTGGGCGCTGCCATGATTGGACTTTGTTCCAAAATTCAGATATTGGGAAAAGAGTGATGAAGGGTGAGTTATTACCTTATAAATTAATTGGTGATGCGGCTTATCCAATGAGGCCGTGGTTTTATTCTCCTTTCAAAGGTGAAAAGGAAGGATTACCTAGAGCAAAGGCGCATTGGAACTTTATTCAATCATCAACAAGAATGACTGTAGAGAGGGCGTTTGGAATATTAAAAGGGAGGTGGAGGATTTTATTGAAGAGGATTGACATGCCTCTTCGAAATGTACCGAATGTGATTACAAGCTGCATTTGTCTTCATAATTTGTGTATCATACACCAAGACAAGTTCAATGATGAATGGGCCAAGGAAGGAGAGAGGATAATACAAACGGAAAGTAGAAATCAGCTAGGAGATTTGGGGAACTTTGATATTTTCATGGCGGCTACACAAGCTGCAAAGGAGATGAGGAGATATTTGAGAATGAAGGAGGTTGAAGCTGGAAATATGATGTTTGAAGACCTTGAAGGAACCGAGGTGATCGAATGAAAATGATGGTGTAGAAGAAGAAGAAGAATTGAGTGCTGAAATTGTAGAAACGAAGAAAGACAAGGAAGCTAGGATTAAAAATATGCTTGTGCAAGCTACACAACCTCATGAATTACTAGCTCAATCATTTTGGGAAGCAAACTTGAGGATGGAAGGAAAAGTTCTTTTCCCCCGAGACTATTATGCAACTGATTCGGAAGAGGAGTAATTCTACAATTTGTCTATGAGCCTATCCATTTGCCGTTCTACCTTCTGAAGTAGAGCATTTGTTCCTTGAAAATTCTGAACCATGACCGAACTGTTTTCGGCCATTTTAATAAAAACTCCATAGCATTACTCCTGAAAACTCTTCTTATCGCCTTTGATTGCTGAATTCGGAGTTGGAAGTGGACTTTCCTTCGAATGTAGGTCGTTGTCAATGTCGATGGTGTTGTCGTCGCTAATAGCTGAATTGTTAGCGGATGCTGTAACATGTTTCATTATGGTATCGGTTTGATGCCACCACTGATCGAAAGAGTCGTAAAACTTACATGCGTGGCGGTTTGATCCTGAAATGCCATTAGCCAATTTGTCTTCTTTGTACAATTTGTACAAAGAATTGAATTTCTTCTTGCAAGCCTCGGCAGTCCGGTTAAGTCCTGGAATAACCGCAATTAAACGTGCATGTAACCGGAACCAAGTGTCTACGCCTGCACATCACATTCATGGAGAGAAAACACAGTAAAAAACATGATTCGGCCTTCATTCGGGCTCCGAAATGGCCAAATCTTGAAAATTACAGCAAGGAATTGTGTAGAAATTGATGCGAAATGCATTGTTTGACATCTAGTGGGAAGAAAGGAAGGCTTGAGTGAATGTGGGTCCATCGGCACGTACATCCTCATCTTCTTCTACACTCTTTCTTTTCTGATCTCTAGCAAGCAAGTCCATCAACAACGGGGGAGGAGGAGGAATAAGAGTTTCTAGAGGTGCTTGAAAAAATCCGGAAATTCTTCCACTACCTAGTTGTTGCTGCAAAGGAGTTTGAAAGGGTTGAAAAGCATACGCTTCGGCACTTTCATACCTTTGCATTCCCTCATACCCTTCACTAGATGCCCATCCACTCCTCTCTACAGATCCCTCCATGCTATCCTAGAAAATGCAGCAAAAAAATTGACAAGCACAAAAAATTTCAGAAAAACAAGCAGAAGTGAGAGAGGAAGAGAGGAGGGCGAGAGACAAGGGAGGATGAAATAGGGATGCAGAAAGGAGCCGTTCAGATCTTCGCAAAAACGGACGGATTTGATTTGGTGAAAAAAAATTGTTTAAAAAAAAAAAAGTTTTTTTAGACAAATTTGACATTGACCCCGAGGCCAAGAATTGTCCTTCCATTCTCGGTGCACCCAATTCACCGAGCTCGGGCCATGTCAGAACTTGCATTTCTTGATTAAAAAAATTCTGCCACCAAATGGACCCGGCCTCTAGGTGTAAGGGGGTTGGGCCTAATTTTTGCCTTTCGGCCAATCACGAGTGAGGATTTCAGCCCTCAAACGAGCTGAATTGGCCCGTCCCCTAGGTGTAAATCGGCCCTTATTCTCCAGTGGTGCGATTGCTGCGGTTGAAGACCTTGAGATCCGTCAGTTCGACATTCGAACCTGCTCTTCTTCATGGTACAATTGACAAAGAACTATATATGGAGCAACCTTCCGGCTTTCTAGATCCTCAACATCTTGATTGCGTATGTCGTCTCCATAAATCTCTTTACGGCCTTCGACAAGCATCACGTGCTTGGAACACCCGCTTCGACGACTTGGCTCGGAAGAACAACCTTATTCCGGCATCGGACCCTTGTGTGTACGTTTCGACTACTCACCCTGTGCTCATCCTCACCATTTTTGTTGACGATGGACTCATCATTTGCAAATCCACCACTCGCATCGACTCTATCATGCACCAAATGGATGGTGTATTTGACAACACAAATGGTACTCCTGACGTTTACGTGGGCTTACGCATCCGAAGAAATCGAGATCTCAAGGAAATCTTCTTTGATCAACAACTCTACATTGAGCGCATGCTTACTCAATATGGCTTCACTGATTCAACTTCTGTCAACCATCCTGCTGATCCTAATTTGGTACTCACTTACGGGATGGATCCGGAGATTGATACAAAACCTACCTACCCCTACAATGAAGCTCTTGGCAGCTTACAATGGGCTCAAGTAGGGACTCACCCCGACATATCTTTTGCTGTGAACAACGCTGCTGCATTCGCGTCTGCATCGACACGATCTCATTGTAGTGTTGTCAAGAAAATCTTTAAGTATCTTATCGGTACTAAAACTCTTGGCATCATTACTCAGCGACCAAACATCTTCAGAATATACTTGTTGCTTACAGTGATTCTGATTATGCCAATGATCATGCCGACCGCAAGTCTCGAACTGGCCTTCTTCTCTATGTGAACGGTGGACCTATCGTCTGGGCTAGTCGCAAACAAAATTGCGTTGCCACTTCAACGACGGAAGCATAATACATTGCTGCTTGGATGGCAACAAAAGAAGTTATCTGCATGCGACGCTTGCTTACCGACATCGGTTTCACTCAAGTGAATCCCACTCCATTATTCTCAGTCAATCTCAGATAATCAAGCTGCTATCTAGTTAATTCATCATGGCAATTTTGGGAGACGAATCAAGCACATCGACGTCATATATCGAGCTGTGACCATTAAACAATCTTTGAGTAAAATTCTCGCGACTTACATTCCTACAAATCGACAAAAAGCTGACATCCTTACCAAAGCATTACCCTTTCCTCAGTTTTCTATCTTACGGAACTCCCTGCTGTCCATGCCACCCTGAGTGGGAGATTGTGTACATTCCAGTATGACGCGGACTTCAATGAGTGGGAGTATTGGAAACATTGGCACTTCAGTATAGTCATACAATAATATACTAGTAAGTGAATATTTAGTTAGTGCAGATTAGTTCATTCATCTAGTCAGTGAACAATCATCCATTGATACTTGTAGATAATCGAGCAAACAGTGCTCTCATGTCTGTATCTTCTTGTTTTGCTTTCTTCTCTCCTCCTAATCGAATTCAGTTCAAGCATACACTCGTCTGTCGTATGTTGTTGTTGTAGTGCGTTGTTTTTGTAGTAGCGTATCGATTAAATCAATAATGAATGACTTGCTTGATTTTAGAAATCTAAGATTATAATTTCAATTGATCTTTGAAGCCTTGAGATATGGTGACATGGTCTATCTGGTACTAGCATGAATGTACGTTCCTTTTGGTACTAGCATGAATGAACTTCATCATAACCACAAAATTGTGGAAGGTGCAAATGATCATATATAGAACACATGTTACAAATGTCAAAAACAAAAGTGGACCAAGTAGATCTACTTATTAAATACAGTTTTATCATGTTTTGAAATTAATATGGTCCTAGTCAACTCAATGAATATATAATCCTTTCAAAACTATACTTCCTTCGTCTCATAAAAACACCATGATTTGCTAAAAATGGTTGATTTTGTTGATGGTCTAGAGTACTCCTTAATATTGTTGAATATGGTTTGATAGGTCTAAATTACTCATTAGTATCAAATCTTGGAATTATTGTGAGATGAATGTTTGAACCAAATCATGGTATTTTCGACAAACTGAGAAAGTCTGTACACACTATATAAGATATTGTTCAACTATGTCCGCTTCCACAAATATATGTATATACTGTATACTCTATACTTTGATTACATCCATTTAAGGGATATAAATTCAATGTTGGTGGCTTACCTCACACTTTGCGATTGTGAAATGTCAATTCTTGATACGGTTAAGAAAGGCGGATAAGATAAATATTTTGTCAAATAAATGTGCTCTAATTTAATTTGCCTTTTACAAATTCTTATACCTCTAAAAACATTAAATGATTCTTAATACATGATTCATGTTCTCAACTCCATTTCTGAAAGTGAAGTACTTAAAATTTTAACCCCTAAACGACCACAGCCACCGATTTGGCTTTTACGCCAAAAAAAATTTATAGTCAACTTCAAATGTTATGATCTCACATCTAGTGATGATCATCCAACGGTTTAAAGTTTTCACACTACTACCGATGGTAGTCTACTTCAAGATCCTTCGGTTGAAATTATCAAATATGTCCAAAAATATTGGACATACCCCCATTAGTACATAGTGGTCAGTGTTGGGATTTCAAGCTCCCAAAACATCGTGGATCTTTAGGGGTTAAATATTGACTTTGTAGAACACAAACAAGTCAACAAGTTTGTATAATTACGCAAGTGAAATCAATTACCTCGTCTTCCATATATTGGTTTTTGAAAATATTTCAAAGTTAGCATGAAAGTTACATGACAGCAGATTAGGTTTGAATCAATCAAAATAAGAAAGAGCAATTTTAGTTCCACAATCCATGGAGACATCGGAACACTAATTTCTTGCTTTTGACAATCGGTGATAGGCCACACTAGTCTTCCCATATCATCTGCATGTAAAGAAGAATAAAACCGACTGAATACTCATTATTCTACCGTGGGACCCAGACGTCCATGTCTCCGGACAGCGTGTTGCAGCCTTGCAGGTCAGTACCTTTGTTGAATTTTTATTCAATTCTGTCGAAAATGACGAAGTCATCGCCACCACCTCCTGCAAAATTGCATATAAATGAGCACCTGACCAGTGATGATTTCATTCCATTTTGTTTCCAGCCTCCTCTCATCAAATTGCTGCAATCAGCCTTCTACGATCG
This sequence comes from Bryum argenteum, assembly GCA_037043015.1. Classification (NCBI taxonomy): domain Eukaryota; kingdom Viridiplantae; phylum Streptophyta; class Bryopsida; order Bryales; family Bryaceae; genus Bryum; species Bryum argenteum. Next base: position 9,715,135 of record CM073323.1, on the reverse strand, counting down.
ACTTGCCAGTTTTCTCGTATCGAATTGCTTCCAATCTCTCAAACAGAGATCTCAAGATATACTACATACAATCTTCTGAATTTAGTTCGGGTCGAAATGGCAGCAATGTTGCCGTGCATTGAGGCGATCGTGATGGCAGACAGGAACACGTTGCGGAGGTGTGAGTCCATGTTGCGCCGCTTACCGAGCTTACGAGTGGCAACGAAGCCGACGAAGCAAAACCCTATGTGGTCGTTCTTGAAGGAAATCGAAGGATTTGAGAGTAACAGCAATGCTCGCGCGGCGGAGTGCTTGAAGCTGCTTCTTGACGCGCAATTTGACTCCATGAGTGTGTTGAAGACGGCCACGGCGCAAGATTTAGTTCTGTACGCTGGTCTGAGTCCAGAAGACGCTGTCCAAATTGTTGATCATGCTGCGTTGAGAGAAGTTTCTACACCGACATTTCAAAGTCCTTCCACTCCTTCCGGCGTCAGCTTCGCCCTACCCTGGGCTTACGACTCGTTTCAATCTCAGCAATTCAGGACAGCTTAGAGCCTCTGAAAGTCGAATCCAGTGATGGATTTACAACACCAATTTTTGCACTGTGACTAGTGCGTGATGGAGTCGTTGTTGATGTAAATCATGTGCGCTGTTGTGCACACCAACCTCTCCATGGCCAGTGAAGGCAGGTCTGGTTACCAGGGTGCGAGAAAGCCGGTCGACGTCTCTATGCGCTCATACTCCTATGTAGATAATTAGGACTTGGAGTAAGAGCTTATAGATTGTGATAGTTAGGGATCATTCATTTATTGAGGAAGAGCACCTTTTCATTCATTCAATGTAAAAAGCCAATGGGCAACTTGAGCTCACACTCGTGGATGGTCTCATCATGATTGTGAAATGACTATTGGTTTTTGTGTACTTTTGACAATGGATAGTTTGTGTTTGTTAAAATGGAATACCATCACTTTTCTTGGTATGAACACATACATGTAATAGTGAATTGGGGAATAAACTTGTAAAGTAAATTGGTTAAGTACCAAGAAGAAGATGAAGAAGGCATTGGTGATGATGTTTTTACGAGCAAGTTGATTCATGAATGACTTGCTCGACATAAGAGATAAGATATTAATTTACAAATAACCTAGTAAACCTTGAGATATGGTCACATGGTCTATGTGGTTGTCAGTTGCTTGAATGAACACACACTACAATAAAATATGTGCTAATTTACAACCAAATAAGCTTGCTACTGTAAACAAAAGTAGTAGATATCGTAGTAAAAGAGAGTGGAGGAAGAAAAACTATTGAGGAATGTATGGTTCTTGGTTTAGTAAGAGTAAGGTGCTAGGTGAGATTTTCTTACTAAGAACTACTAGGTACCAATCTCACTTGACATAAGTGCATGACTGTCAAAACAACACATGTACTTTTCCCTTTTTTACAAACAAGAGGTTTAAGTTTTATACCATAATGAATCCTAAATTACATATTTGAGGCTTGCATCTTACTTGTAGATGTGTGCAGAGTACAAAAGAAGATGATATTCAATATACGAAATACAAACAATCCAATGTCAAAAGTACGCAAAAAACAAGAGTCAATTCACAATCATGAGACTGTTCATGAGTGTGAGCTCAAGCTGCTTACATGCCGTTTTCATATCGAAGGAATGAACAAATGATCTTCCTCAACAATTGATCCCTTTATACTACAATGTTTGAACTCTTACTCCAACTCCTAATTCTCTAACTTTGAAGTGTAAGCATGAGTACGAGCGCATAAAGACGTCGACCTTCTCGCACAATGCGTAGCAGAGCTGCCTTCACAAGCAATCGGGGAGATTGGTGTGCACAATAGCGCACTTAATTTACATCGACGACAAGGTATGTCGCAATTGTCACAGTGCAAAACATGGTGTTATAACTCCTCGACTGGATTCGAATTTCAATGACTCTAAGCTCTCCTCGAACGCTGAGTCTGAAACGACTCGTAGGCCCAGGGGAGGGCGAAGCTAACACCGGAAGGAGTTGAAGGACCTTGAAAAGTCGGAGTAGAAACTTCTCTCAACGCAGCATGATCCACAATTTCGACAGCGTCTTTTGGTCTCAGACCGGCGTACACAACTAAATCTTGCGCCGTGGCTGTCCTCAACACACTCATCGAGTCAATCTGCGCATCCAGGAGCAACTTCAAGCACTCCGCCGCGCGAGCATTGCTGTTACTCTCGAATCCTTCGATTTCCTTCAAGAACGACCACATAGGGTTTCGCTTCGTCGGCTTCGTTGCCACTCGTAAGCTCGGTAAGCGGCGCAACATGGACTCACACCTCCGCAACGTGTTCTTGTCTGCCATCACGATCGCCTCAATGCACGGCAACATTGCTGCCATTTCCACCCGAACTATATTCAGAAATCGCGGAAGTTAATTGCTGAGTATGTCTTGACTCTTGAGAGATCTCTGTTTGAGAAATTGGAAGCAATTCGACACGAGAAGGCGGTTGACAGAGTCGAAGCAATTTGGTAAGAGAAAGCTTGTTGAAAGATTGGAAACAATTTGGAATGAGATTGTCAGAGGTCAGCTGCTGATTTATACGAATTTTCTGCTATAGATTGCGACTATGACGCAAGAGTCTTCTCTAACGGTATCGAAGAAATTGCAACAAAGCTAAAACCCTTCAAGACGGTCAGTTCAACACGGTCATGGCAGACATGGACGTCCGGGTCTCATCATACGTTTGGGCATACAGTCGGTTCTTTTTTTCTTCTTTTCATGCAGAGTAAGGGAGTGCTCTGAAATGGAGTAAGAGAGTGCTTTGATTGGAGCAGTATCAATGATGGAGCGCTTGGGGTTCTTCATCTTCTTCATCCACAGGTACTTAACCCTAGAACGTTGGAGCTCATGACGTGGATGATGAGGAATTTGGGGAGATGATTTTGGTTGAAAAATGTTGTCTATCATACAGTATCAGATCTCAAATTCATTCATGAAACAATTTGTGTCTGCTTTGACATTCTAACATCCTTCGAATCTAACCCTGTATCGTTGAGAAGGCCCTCATAGGCTCATAGTAAAAGTGACATTTGTAATGATTTGTCCTTAATGACACATAGTGCCCGTTTAATGATGGTTTTAATGATTATAATAATTGTCACTTTCCTAAGATTTGTTTGTTGTTGTAATAAGTATATTACAGCCTACTATGGTAGACCTGCCTAATGATGCGCACCTGCCTAATTTTGCGCAGTGGAATGCGCAACTTCGATGAAGAATGATAATTTATCATCCATTCATTGTCTTTGTCATCCGTTCTTGAGCACAGTGAGGGTTTTGTCATTGTCTTCCGAGCTTAGGGTTTTAGACCGGTTGGAAGGGAGGGTTTGCTCTTTCCTGCCATCGCTTTCTTTTTTCTGCTGCCGCCATCGACTTTGGTGCTTCGTGGTGCTCGAGATCCAGGTTTTGTATTCTTACATTTTCCTCTCGCTTAGGATTGCTCGCTTTCTTTTTGTTGATTTATTTTTATTTCCTCGGTTTTTCCAATCTGTTTTCCGATTTATTTTTGTGATGGCGCGGTTCTTTCAATCTGTTTTATGGTGCATTTTCTTGAAGTGTGGTACTATCTATTCTTTGCTCGACTTTGTGTAAGTCTGGATCATTTTCAATGGATAATTTTCACGTGATCTTGATCGTTTTGCGGCATGAATTCATTTGTTCCGAATGTAGGTATCAAATATCAAAGAGTAGAGTTGCTTCGTGTGGAGTTTAACCTAAAGTGATCAAACTGCGCTCTCATTTTCTATCGTGATTCAGAAATTTCAAGATTCTGGAGATCTTCATTTGCTAGAATGTAATCTGCAACATGTGTCTCCATTTGGCAAAAGGTAAGAACGGGGTAAGAAGTGCTTCAGTTTCAACACACATACTTTTGAACAATTTTGTCTTTTCCCTTTTTTGAGCTGAGCTAATTGGCGATTCTTCTTCCTCATCTTTGTTTTTGAGCTTGAGAGTGACAAGGCTATGTGCCTTTTAGATTTTTGAAGCCCTTGTTGAACAAGTGCATTATGCTTGTTTTTATAATGGTTTCGGTTCCACTTACGGAGAAAACCGTGTATTGGATGCATATGTCTTTCTTCTGTGACTGTCCACATCCGACGTCACATGTATTGAGTTACTTGCATACGTCTTCCGTGTATTGGATGCATATGTCTTTCTCCTGTGACCGTTCACATCCGATCACATGTATTTGAGTTTGCTTTGTAATGTCATAGTTTTCTACTAAATTGATTCAAACAATCATGTCCGGACTTGAGATGAGCTTGAGCTTCACAAGCGAGGCTTGATACCACGGTCAAACACACTCGTATGGTTTCTAAATTAAATGTGGCTTAGCTTTTGATACCGTAATCTTTCTGCAAGCATAAGCATTTCATCAACATTGTATGAAGATCATTTTGTAGGGTCTTGTAGGGTCTAGGATCACATGTGAATCTGTGAATATTCAAAAACACATTAAGAGAAACTGTGTGTTCTGTTGCATTCAAAAATGTTGAACCGTTTCTTTGATTACTTGGAACTTGTGAAATGCAGATTGTTAATTGGAGAAAAAGCATCTCATCAGATGGAAGTATTCTAAATACCATGACAAAACAAAGGACTTCCCATCTTGTTGAGCCAATTGGATGGGGCAGGAGGGTTCAGAGGGTGATGACACCTGCTCCCTCATTCAAGACCAAGACCAAGGTGAAAGAAAGAGGGAAATGGACTGCAGAGACTATGAAGATGGCTCTAGAGAGCATTGAGAGTGGAAAAATGAGTGGCCATGAAGCGTCTAGGTATTATTCTATCCCTGAATCAACAATCAGAAGCTGGAAGACTAAAAAAGTTAAGAGCAAGAAGTTGGGGCCTCCTACTACCTTGAGTTCTGATGAAGAGATAGCTTTGGTGGATTGGTGTTTAAATATGCAAGAGGTTGCCCATTGTATAACTTTACAGATGTTGAAGTCTAAAGTTAAACAAATTTGTGAGGGACGTCGCACTCCTTTCAAAGTTGGCCTACCAGGAGACAAATGGTGGAAGTATTTTCAAGATCGACATCCACAACTTGTTCTTAGAACCCCACAGGCTTTAGATGGCAAGAGAGCAAGGAATATAAGCCCACAGAGGTGTGAAAGATTCTACAAGTTCCTTGAAGAAACCTTATCAGAAGGTTCATACTCACCATCACACGTATGGAATATGGATGAGACTGGCTTGTCAGCTTCAATCAAAGTTGGTGGGGTTAGGGTGATTGCAAGAAGGGGAAGCAAGGCCGTCCTGATTCGTTCTTCATCAAGTAGGGAATGGCTCACTGTTGTTGTATGTATCAATGCTAGTGGTTGCAAGATACCTTCACAATACATATTCTCGGGGAAAGAATATGGTGACAATTATGTGAAGAATTGTGAACCTGGTGCAGTCATGAGTATGCAAGCACATGGTTGGATGACAAAAGATTTATTTTTGGAGTGGTTGAGGCATTTTCAAGAATCAGTTCCAGGGGGGGTGAGTACCAACAATCCCCACTTATTACTTCTTGATGGACATTGTAGTCATTTGGATGAAGAAGCAATCATTCTTGCTCGTGGAATGGGACTGCAAATTGCTCTTCTTCCTCCTCACAGCTCCCATCGACTTCAGCCTCTTGATGTTGGTGTTTTTCGGGCATTCAAAATCAGATTCGGACAATTGAGTCAGAGCTGATAGCAACCAACCCTTCTTGGCTGAATGGAGATAATAACAAAGCCATGCTAGCTGAGTTGGCATCAAATGCTTTGGCCACAGCATGTAACCCTGAAAACATTAGGGCAGGCTTCAAGAAGACTGGAATACACCCTTTTAATCCTCAAGCATTGGATTCAGATTTTGGTCCTAGTAATGTGTTTGACTTGCAAGAAGGCAAATGTGGTATTATTTCAGGTTCAAGTTTGGAGGAATCAAGTTTAGATAAGGAGGACCACATTGAGGAAGACCAAATTGAGAATCAAATTGAGGAGGACCAAATTGAAGAGCAAATTGAGGAGTTAATTGAAGAGCAACTCTCTCAAAGGCTTTCACAATTAAGTGTTGACCAAGAGGAGCCTACAAGCAATAGGCTAGCTAAGATTTTAGCTATACCATTGTTACCACCTCCTCGTGTCAGAGAGGACCCGGGCCAAATCATTGCATCTTTTTCATGTATTACTAGTGATGCTTTTGAAGCACACTTGGTAAGAAAACGTTTGATTAAAGAGGCTAAAGAAGAAGGTATTAGGCAAAGGAAACTTGCTCAGGAAGAAGAAAATCAAAAGAAGAAGGAGAGACTAGAAGCTAACCGTGTGCAGAAGATTGAGGAAAAAAGAAGAAGGGTAGCTATTAAGTTACAAAAGGAAGAAGAACTTAGGCTACAAAAAGCCATTGCCAAAGCTAAGAAAGAGAGTTTAAGAATAGAGAGACTGGCTGCCAAAGTGGTAAGGAGACCCAAAAAAGGCACAAAAGAGAATTTCTTACTTTCAGATGATACTTCAGATGAGATTGCTTCAGCCTACAGGGAGTCCATAAAGTTTGCAGTGGAGAATGGTTTGCCTGCCCCTACTCCACCTCCATATTTGTGAAGGTAAGTTTTCATTCTAATTTTGTTCATGTATTATTGCTCTATTATTATTACTATTATTATTGCTGAGTCTTGATTCAACTTTCTTTATGGAAATATAGAGTAGATTCTTTTTGGAAGGTACAAATTGGACTATGCTTTATTTGTATTTTGACAATTTTTATTTTAAATCTTGATCATGGCAGGTGATTGCTTTAGTACATAAATGGCATAGAATTGGTCATTGTACTTTGATTCATTTGTGAGAGTCAGGATTTGTATGAGTTTTTGTGTTTGGAAGAAAGGCTCTCTCAAGGAATGGGTCAAGCCGGCCAACCAACCTTGTAGGAGTAACAAGATGCTTGCAATCACACTTCCCAATTGTGATTTCGGTTTCTAGTTTCCTTATTTCTCCCCTAGAACGATTCATTCTAATTAGGTAATTCCATGCTTCATGATTGCAATAAAGAGCCTAGTCCTATGAGTGCTATGGTCATTTGCAATTATTCTTGAATGGTTGCTTTAGCAAAATAATGAGCCTTCTAAGAGCCCTTTAATGTTTGAAATTCATTGTTAAAATATATGAAGCCTAGTAGAGGTACATGTGTGTGAAGTGTTGCTACCTTGTATGACTTTCTTGTTGAACAAGTGCCACACAAGGCATGTAAGCTTGTACATGCACAACTCAAGGCCAATGGAGATTGAACATGCCAATGTGATCCATCATTGCACTTAAAGCTTTAGGTGAGAGAAAGTAGGATGTCAAGCATTATTTTTCCATATTCCATTTGAAGTACAAATTAAAACTTTAATTTAGGTTTTTTGAAAGGGATTGCATAGGTTATTTTGCTTATGGTTACTTCTTGTATTCCAAAGGGCACCTATTGTTTCAAACCACAACACTTCATGCACAATCATGCGCAATAGCTATGCAATACAATATGCAATACCCTGCGCAACATTAGGGCAATTATTTGAAAAATGGATGATTCTCATTCGGGCTGGATTGGGGAGAACAATTTTCATCAGTTATTAATTTCGGTTTCATCCCAATGTAATAAGCTTCATCCACAAATTGAAAGCCAAAAAAATATTGAAAAAAAATAAAAATAAAAATAATACAGAAGAAAAATGCAGTCACTGCGCAGTATAAGGAAGGTCTACCATAGATTAGTAGAAAATGGAAGGAAAGGTGACAAAGATATTGATCTATTTTGATGTCATTAGAAGCACAATTAAAACATGCACTCTTTGTCATTACAGTCGTGAGTCACGTTTAGAGTCATTTTCTACTAGTGTATAGTGTACGAATGTCGAATGCATGAACATTTGTACAAGACTGTTAGAGGCCTTGAGCGGAAAGGGGTTAATAGGCTCATATTCTATAGTTCTATCTACATAAAAGGGTGTTAAATTACGACACCATTTTAGGAACACTTGTAAGTCCACCTTCAAAAATTCATAGCAAAATTGTAAATAAGTACAAAACCGATGAATCCTCTTTTATTATCCTTCCACTTACTTTCCCCCTGCACGACAATTGCTTACACTCTATCCTCCACTGTAGATTTCTAATGTGAAATTTGAGTTATTGTTGACCACTCTCCATTTTTATAAAACTTGAATGTGTCTCCCTTTTACAAAAGTGCATAATCTAGATTTAAGTTGATGAGATGGAGATTGCAATGTTCATAAAGAAATTGTAAAGTTTGAAATAAGGCAACAAAGTTGAAGTTGAATATTCTAAACATGTGTAGTTCAACATTGGTGATATTTCTTGCATGGTAAGTGCGTGTTTTTAGTCTAGTCTAGATATCCATTGCATTTTACTAACATTTCAAAAAGAAATTCAAAACATGAAAAGTGGTTAAGAAATAGACAAAACCAGTTTCTATAGTGTTTGTTTCCGATAAAGAACTGTTTTTTGTAGTTCTATGATGGCATCATTATATGTCATTTCATGACATGGACTTATATAAAGTGAAATCATTTGCAACTATTATTACCAAATTTTAACCATGTAGCTTACTTTTATCATTTTGAGTTGGTACTTTGTTTTGTTTGGCTTCTTTCTACTCCGAAATCTACTACTCTCATCTGCTATTAAAAACAACAAATGTGAAGTAATAATATGTGTGAAAGATAAGTTTTACAGTGTTCAATAAATATATGTTTCATTATAGCATGTATTAATTAACGCAACCACCATATAGACCATGTGACCAAATGTGAAGACTTTGATATTGGTTGAGGGTGATATTATATCCCTCAAACTAAGTAAGTCATACATGAGCCACTTGCAAGTATGAACACTATCACCACCAATAAATTTTTTTATAACATTCTCCTATACGACCAACCAAATTTTCTTTATAAATTTAAGTCTTTCATGCCGAGAATTTTGACTATGGTCAAGTTCACCAAAGTGAAACACTCAAATGTTGAAAGACACAAAAGACAACAATCATTTGACATCCGTACTTTGACTCTTGATAATTGTGAAGAGACGACCATGGGTTTTTATATAACAAAGCAATGTAACTTCCTCAAAGTAAGAGATGATTCCTATGCACCATCATTCCTAATTCTTGAAATCTTGTTCCTACTCTCAATTCTAATTCTCTACTCAGTAAGATGGAAGATATGGTATCTTTGTAGATGACCTTCTTGCTCCTTGCAAACCAAGGCTACCTTTCAGGTTGGTTTGCACAACACCACATATCAACGAGGATTTTAAACGCGATTGTCACGGTGCAGAGCTTGGTTGTTGTGAATCCATAACTGAAATCAAATCTCAGGGGCTCTAAGAGCATCCCCACTAGTCCCTTAAACCTTTAAACCTCCATCCATCCTCATCCAAGTTAAGGGGTTAAGGGTCAAAATTGTCTCCCACTAGTGACCTCTAACCTTAAATTTTAAAGTTTTCATCCAGGCCGTCGCCTGTAAACGAGCAAAAACCTGAAAGTTTCAGGTCGCCCGTAAACGCCCGTAAACTCCATTTCTTTCTGCTTGGACTCATTAAGGGTGGCACACTTTGCCTTCAACCTTTAACCTTAACCTCAATCATCCGTCCACATGACGGATTAAAGGTTTAAAGGCTTAAAGGTTTACTGGACTAGTGGGGATGCTCTAAGCTCTCCTGAATCGCTGAGATTGAAACGAGTCGTAAGCCCAGGGAAGGGCGAAGCTGACGCCGGAGGGAGTGGAAGGACCTTGAAAAGTCGGTGTAGAAACTTCTCTCAAGGCAGCATGATCCACAATTTGGACAGCGTCTTCTGGTCTCAGACCCGCGTACACAACTAATTCTTGCGCCGTGGCCGTCTTCAACACACTCATCGAGTCAAATTGCGCATCAAGAAGCAGCTTCAAGCACTCCGCTGCGCGCGCATTACTGTTACTCTCGAATCCTTCGATTTCCTTCAAGAACGACCACATAGGGTTACGCCTCGCCGGCCTTGCCACCCGTAAGCTCGGTAAGCGGCGCAACATGGACTCACACCTTCGCAACGTGTTCCTGTCGGCCATCACGATCGCCTCAATGCACGGCAACATTGCTGCCATTTCGACCCGAACTAAGTTCAGAAATCACGGAAGCTTGTACGAGCTAATTGAAAATTATAACTTGAGAGATCTATATCTGAAAGCGAGAAATCTGGCTAGTTGATGGAAGAAGACAGAGAAGCAAGTCGATCAGAGGAGGCTGGTTGAAAGATAGGAAACAATTTGGAATGAAATCTTCACTGGTCAGGTGCTCATTTATACGGATTTTCTGCGATCGACGTACTGTACTTTTGGCGAATCATGGCATGACTGCGATGATTAGTCTTCTTCATGTTGATTCAAAAAAAAAATTCAACAAAGTTACTTATCTTCAACACGCTCACCAGCCTCCGCCGGGCAGGTCACTGTTCAGGTATTCTTCTGCAATTGAATAATACAATGATTGTTCAGAAAAAGGGAAAAAAAAATACAACACGCTCACCGGAGACATGATTGTCGTTGAAGTCGACATATTTGTTGTCAATCGCGTGCAACACTTTTCGAATGTCACTGTGGTAAGTGTACTCGAAAGAGCCGGCGTGTGCATGAAAAGTGAGTAACTGTAAACAATCCTCCCGGGAACGGGGCATGGGATTGACTTCTCTGCGACGAGCAAGTTGGAGCAAGTCATCTTCCGTAGCGCTTTCGCAAGAGCTTTATAAGATTGATTTTTGTACTATATTAGAGTATGTGATAAAATGTATCTTTCGTGATATTGACTTGTGTGATGGACTTCATTTGAACGTGCAAAGATCGCTACACAAGAGTTGGTAACTGGTGTTAGAGACGTTAATTTTGAACCGTAACACTAAATGTCAAATGTGGCCTACTGTTACAACACCCACTGTCAAACCATTACACTAAATGTGAGAGCATGCGAACTTTCTTGCAAGTGGAAGCATTTATTGAAAGTGGTGCAATTGATGGCTTGTAGAAAGGACAAGAGACATTGATTGCAGTAGTGACCCAAAGTGAACACCAATCTCAAGAGAGGTGACAAATAGTTTTCTTTACCAAAAGTTACCGGTTACACTAATCTCCGCGTAACACTAATTAACAACTCTTGTGTAGTAGAAAAGTGTCTTGGGTACACCACGAGTACATCCCAAAGTGGCGAGGTGAGTGTAAAACACCACATGGGGACATGGGGTGTAGTTGTTGGAATAGTGCCTTGTATATTTAGGATACTTTTCTACTAGTTGATATGCTTGAATAAGTATAATAGCATATTCATTGAAGAATAGTCACTTAGATATAGATTATGATGATTGTGGTTACAAGTTGAAGAATTGATTGTTGTTGTGGGAGTCTACAAGGGTGAAGTCACATGATGACATAAAGTCTTTGACTGTCCATATTGGTTCCAATAATTATGCACTACTAAAAGTTTGTGAGGTACACAAACGTTGAATTTAGAAACTAGTTGATATGTGATAAAGATGACAACACAATCTCAAAGGGAGAACAGACTAAAGGATTATAAGCTCCTTTAGAATATTATTTATCATTTATCTTAAAATTAACTCTCCAAGGAGGAGGGTTGTAATGCTAGCAACTTCAATATCATCAAAATGGCTTAATTCCATAAATTGGCGGTTTTCGGGTGAATACGACCTAAAGAAATTTGATCACAAACTTGCAATAACAAGTATATTTGGGCCAAAACTTAAAAGTCCTTATGGGTTGTTTTAAAGATGTCGAAGGTGTTATATTAGGAAAATGTGTTGATCATATTACAAAAAATGTGTGATGGTAATTTCATTGCAAGAGGGATATTACATGATGCCACTACCTTGTAGTAAGGCTTAACAATGCAAGTTTTGATGTAGCAATATGGTACTTGCAATATCATCATTTTAAAAGAATGGCCAACTCAAAATAAGAATATATAAGTAACCTCATATATTCTTGCCATTACTTTGTTGCTTCCTAACACCAATTGAATTGCTCACTTTTAGACTTAGTACGTTTTGCTATGTGATGCTATGTTGGATGGCCATAGAAATCATCACCAGTAGGTTGATCGAAGTATTCATTTATGTCAACCTCAACATGGGTTAAATGTTCTTGTTATTTAACAAAATTGGACTCTGTACATTGAAATTCACACATGATGTGAGAGCTTTATTTCATGCACATCATATTCTACTTCTTTCCCCCACTCGTCTTCAAACCAGCTCCACCAAAGGCACCCTTATTGGCAGCTTTAGCCTTAAGTCCTTTCAAGGCTTTCTCCTCCTCTTTCTTCTTTTGCAAATTAGCAAGGTCCGTCTCATCATAGTCTTTCTCTTTGCCCTTTGGAGCCTTAAGGGGCTTCAGCTTTCCACCTTGCCTTCCTGACATAGTTGGTGTTACCGTAATTATGTTGCAAAGAGTATAAAAACTTGAAAAGAGTATAAAAAAATGCACGACTAATAAGTGAGAAAATAAGAGGAAATTGTAAAAATCAAGAGGATAAAGGGAATATAACTACTCTAAGCTTAGACCTCTATATATTGATTTTTAATGTAAAAGTACCTTAAAGTAAAATCCAAAGTAAAGACTCCAAGAGTGGATAGGTGATGGATGACTGAATACGGTATAGTTCATCCACGTTCCGAAATTCATCCAAATCCATGAATGTTAACTTTCCCTTTCGTTACGGCACTTCGTGGAAAGCCGAGCACGAACGGCCAAGGACGGATATGGCGCAAGGAGATTGTGAGCTCGCGTACCAAAGTGTGTGAATTCCTCTTTAGAATGAGCATGGAGTTGCTGCTCCAACTAAACTGATCGAAGAAACTCTCACTGAGGCACTTCTCGTTTAAAGAATTGCGCAAACTGCCCGTGGTTCTCGTTAAAGGTGATTCCGTCACCACATTCTCTTGTTGTTTTGGACAAGAACTAGATTTAGCTGGAGCCGTATGTTTCAAGGATAATCAGCTCGTCATTTTGTCTGTTGAATTTTTCGGCGAATGATAGAGGCGTACAATGCACCAAAAATTGCGTTGTTTGCATACTCTATGTTTTTCCGTTGATGCGCTTACTCGCTGCATTAGGATACAGTGGCTATGAAAGGCTCGCTCAAAAATGTCTTGATTTAGAGCAGTATGTTTTTGCTAGGAATGGCCATAGCTGGAGAGATCGACCGGTGCTTTCAGTCGGTTTACTTAGTCTAGTTCAAGATTCAACTAACCAATGTCCATACAAGGCTCAATTGAAACCTCTAGTTAGTTTTGAAGATGAGATAATGTTACTAAGAGTAAACTGGAGAGAGAACGTGATTTCTTTGTACACAACTCGCATTTTCTCTGTAACCTATATGCGAATTTTCACTACGATTAATACGCAACAATAGGAGTCAGAAACTTAAGAGTTAAAAATCGTACTGAGAAGAGTAGCAATCTGCTCTTGGAAGAGTTTTTGAATAGACTGACGCTGCTCTGATGACGAAATTGTCGTTGTGTTTATCGGTTGTTCAGCAAGGAAGAAAGCAGCTTGTGAAGATGGCAGGTTTAGGGTTGAGGGAGCTGGGAGCGACAGGCTTGAAAGTAACATCCCTCGGCTTCGGAGGATCGCCTCTTGGTAATGTCTTTGGCAACGTCAAGGAAGAAGATGCCATCGCCTCCGTTCACGAGGCTGCTCGCTTGGGCGTCAAGTACTACGATGTCTCCCCGTAGGTTCCATAAATTCTCTCGTTTTCTTCTCAATACTTGCAATGCACAGTGCAGTATATCCTATGTGAAGCATCGACGTCACTTTATCAAACGGGGCAGCAGAATTAGTGTCACATTAACATCGATTGACCCAGTGTCTATGTAATTCTAGATCAATCTCAATGAGGCCTGCTTAGAATTCTGCTATTGACTGGATAGTAGTCTTGGATTGTTGTTAACAGGTATTACGGAGACACACTGGCAGAGACGGTGCTCGGAAAAGCCTTGAAGACAATGCCCATCCCTCGGGAGAGCTATGTTGTGTCGACCAAGTGTGGCAGGTACGGTTCTGGATTCGATTTCAGTGCAGAGCGGGTGACTCGCAGCGTGGACGAGAGCCTTGCGCGCCTCAATCTTGACTATGTAGACATTATTCTGTGCCATGATATCGAGTTCGGGTCTCTTGATCAGATTGTGAACGAGACCATACCGGCTCTACAAAAGGTCAAGGAATCCGGGAAAGTCAGGCACATTGGCATCAGCGGCCTACCACTTCACATTTTCAGGTTAGTTCCCGTCTTGTGTACAAATTTCCGCAATGTGAAGTTCCTTCAGGGATTAGTGAATTCGGACTGCCTTTTTAATTTATTCAACGATAAAATCATGAAAGAGCACCTAACAGATACTGTAATCATAGCCAATTAGAGCAGTACTTGGTAATTGGTGGAGAGAGCCATTTGTAACATATGCATGTAGGATATTCTCTTAAGCAACGAATCTCACTTATGCAGATATATTTTGGACCGAGTCCCGAAGGGAGCTGTGGAAGTTATTCTGTCGTATTGCCACTACAGCCTCAACGACACATCGTTGCTTGAGCTTGTGCCTTACTTGCAGGACAAGGGAGTTGGCATAATCAGCGCTTCTCCTTTGTCCATGGGTCTTCTCTCTGGACAGGGGTACCCTGAGTGGCACCCTGCTCCCCCGGAATTGAAGGTGTGTGGCTCTTCCTCTTTATCTACCTATTTATGTTGCAGAGACTAGTCTTCATCATCCTTTTGATCCTTTTGTCATCTGTACCACCCGATAACGGATTTTCTCAGAGTATTTTTCACTGAGAAAATTCGTTATCGGGTGGTACCTGACTGTACTAGACGTGAGCCACTCGATTGAAGCACTTCTAGTGTTAGTATTAGAGTATTGAATCCTTTTCGTTAATTTTTGTATGTTCTTGTCTAGGCGGCATGTGCTCAGGCAACGGAGGTGTGCAAAGCACAGGGCAAGAACATCGCTCAACTCGCAGTGCAGTACGCATTGAGGAATCGCGCCATTGCCACCACCTTGGTTGGCATGAGCTCAGTAGATGTGGTAAGTTTCTAACGCCGACGTCTACTCTGCTCGTACGATATTGTACTCCCTCCGTCTCTGAGAACAATCATGATTTGCCAAAAATGGTTGGATTATCTTTAATGGGATCACTCAATAATATAGTTAAGTATGGTTTGGATGGTTTGAATTATTCATTGATATCAACTTCATGAGACAAGGGTTCATTCCAAATCATGAGTTTTTTCAGAGACCGAGGGAGTAATTGAGAATACTAGCCATTCCCATTACTGTCCCGAGTAGGCTAAGAACAGACATGACAGATGTATGTGTATTTCACGATCACATACAATGATAATGATAATGACCAGTCGAAGCTTACTCGCATGCATCCACTATCAAAAGTTGCTCACATTATAGCAATACCAGGCTGAGTAATGTCAGATCCAGAGGCTAGAATGAGCGGGTCAAATATTATTCTGAATTACTACCTTGATTTCAGAAAGGTGCAAACAAGAAACTGAGTACTTTGTGTACCTTGTGAGTGCAGGTGCGAGAGAATGTGAAGACAGCCATCGAGGTGGAACAGAGTGCAAGCATCGACGAAGAGCTCTTGCAGCAAATGGAGCAGATACTGCAGCCAGTGAAGAACATGACCTGGCCCAGTGGCCGCGAAGAAAATAACTAAGTGAGGTGCACACGCATGAGTCCAGAATTTCCTACACTACCTTAGACAGGTACTACTCCAGCCTCTGCCAAACAAAACCCTTCGGATTGTTTGGAAGAGAGTGTAGAGAAACCAGCCTCTTTAGCGTGAAATGACGCAGTCTTTGTGGAATCTCAGACGATCCAACTTGAATGTCAATCGATCAATCTCTTAAAACAAGGGATACACTCAATGGTGGTACGTTTTTACAAACACACCATCTCTCCACCGGAGTTATATGTTCAGAGAGATGTCATAACGGTAACTCTCTTAAAATATAATAGCAATGACAATATAAGCTCAGTGTCTCCCAACTGATCTACCAACTAATCTATTCAAGCCTGGTATGCTCCAACATGAACGTAAATATGCATGCTTTTGGATACCCTCAATTGTCCTCACTTTTCACTTTTATTAGACTTCTTGGTAGATGGATCAACTAATTTGATGCCCATGGCTCCAAGCAAATTGGAAGCTGGCCCTGGCATTCCCTCTTGATTCATGAAGGATTGCAGCAAACTCGTCACCAAATTCATGTCCACATCTACAGCTCCCTCGTCATCATCCACTTTCCGTTGTTGTGCCTGCCATCAACAATCACAGATAAGCAACTATCGCTGGAGCATGTCAACTCAATAATCCGACATGGAACATTTAAAGTTAACTCTTCAAACCCTACACTAATTATGTGTAACCCATATTAACGTGATTTTTCTTCCAACAACAAGTACTACTCACAAGTGATGCTTTTTGAGTATTAGATTACCTTGGAAGACTCCTCGTTTACATCGGCAGTAGTGAAGCTCTTGGCAAGACTTGACTGTTGGAGCTCGTGTTGCAATGCATCAGAATACTCGCCCATGAAATCACCGCTAGCTCCTGACGTGCTTGCAGTCTCATTGATAACACCCCTGCTACTACTGGCCCTTGATTCATCGGGCATTTCTTCATCCGATTCTTCGTCACCTGAACACAAGACCAAGAGTTCATATTCTAAACATGAAAAGTTTCAAACATCTGCTGTGTCACAGGTAGCACGTACCAGACTCGGACTCCCAGTCGGAGTCATCGAGATCGTCCTCCTTTGCATCTGAAGCTCCGTTGGTTCCCAATGCAGACTCCAATTCTTCCATAAACTTGGACATGTTGATTGAAACGGCTTCATCTGTGCAACCATAGCAAGCTCAGTACTGTACCAGTAGCGAAACGAAACTCCATCTTCTTCTCACTGTAAGAAACTCGCTCTGGTCAGACTCAAGCATATCTTGATGTCAGGCTTATTCTTATGAAGATCTATGATGTCAAGGTTGCTCTGTTAAGCTTGTTATAGTGTTTTTATGGACCTCCTTTTAGTATCATGAGTTTGAGGATTTGTTCTCACCACCAGGCAGTTCTGCGCCCTCGTAGCTAGAGATTTTGCTCATGAATGCTTGAATGCCCTGCACCAACTCCTCAGGATCATAAAGAGGTTCATCAGCCGTCGTTTTAGCTGCACTTCGCTTGGATTCATGCGCATCAATCTCCGCTTGTCGTTCTTGCATCGCGCTAGTAAGTTCGTGTTCTCCATCGTATAACCATGCCTCACTATCACTCTCTGGTAACGACGAACTCCCGAAATCAGCTGCAGTATATCGCAAGGCAAGGATTTCCTTTACCCTCTTGATTGGTGTTTGCATAGCTGCACTGCCATAACGATTGCAATGAATCATAAAGGCAACGCGACTTTCAACCAAACACAATGCTAGTACGATCATAAGCAAGAGTAGTACCTTGTTGCGGCAAATGACTTTGTTTTACGATACTCGGCAGTGGCAGTTTGAAGTAGCTGCTTGTGCTCCTTGGATCCCTCCAGAAGCTCCCGGAAGTAGCCGCTCTTCTCCAAGCTTTTGCGGTATGCTTCCCACCCGGGATCTTGCTCTGATATTCCTCCTTCTGAGAAACAGGATATTGTTAGAGGTGAGTGCAAGAGGACGGACTAGAAGAGTGAGTTTGGATACGCACCGTCGTTCTCGAGCCTTTGACGCTCCCAGTACATCATCTCAAAGCCGCAAGTGAGCTTCATGCCAAGCTCTGCTTCTTTGAACTTTGGATCTGAAATCGCTGGCATTGGGTAGCTTCGAGGAGCGGCGAACATCTGCTGGTGGAGTTGTGCGTACATTGCTCGTGACATCGTTACTAGAATCTCAACCATTTCACTCTTCGATCCTGCGTCACCAAGATTCAAGCTCAACACCATTGCCTGATCCTTAAAACCCTACCTAAACCCTACTCAGGCAAGGACCAGATTGGGATTAATATATCAAGTACAATTCAAAAGACTGTACGATACAGTAAAGAGTTTACATGCTAACCTTGATATTGTGCTCTCTGTAGTATACCAACTCATTTAATGCTTGAGATTGCAATGACTAATTCAATGTCCTGAGTTTGAAGTGAATTTGGAATCACTTGATTCTTAAACCCTCCTTAAAGCCTGGATTCTAAACTTCATAATTTGTTCATGAGAAAGCCAAGAATAGAACGTAACAAATTCCCTACTCCCAACTATCCTGCTACCAAAATTTTACACAAATACATACTGATTTGCTTACGGACAAGAATGTAGGGTTTAGGGTTTAACGATGGGAGTTATGCTACATGATTGGTGCAGACAATTGCAACCTGCAGGGCACAGGGTGATCAGCCGCACCTTTGACAAGAAAGAACCTCTCGAGCCTGGAGGCGGCTTTCATAGCATCAATATCGCGGCGATAGAACGCCTCAACGGCAAGCGACACCAACTGAGGCTCGTGTTTCAGCACTTGCGCAACAGGGAGCGGCACAATACACCTCGCTTTGTGCATGTTCCGACGAGCAAGCTCAGGATACTCTTTAATCCGCTTCCCAATCGCCTCCTGCACTTCATCACTCGCTTTCGTACCGCCATTCTTCATAAACCCCACCGCCTCCTCGACAGACAATCCCCCGAGCACTTTCTCCCCAGCCTTCCTTCGCACCAAATGAACGCATCCTTCCCGCAGAAAAACCCTATTCAAGCTGTTCTCGGGTTTCAACCAGCGCGGAATCACATACGCCGCTTCGATCAACAGAAACTCGCCGTCGTTATCCCGGACCGTGATCGAAATGCCGGGTATCTTTTCCGAGATTGTTCTCAGCAAGTAAACTATGAACCACTCGTCCTCGATGTTGTCCCCAAACCTTGTGCTTCCTGTTAAATGCCACAACCCTAGCTCCAAGTTGAACGCCTCGTGTTGCCATATGTACCCGTCCAGCAGTGGCTGAAGCTCCCGGAGGATTGTGATTCGTAGCTCGCTGAGAAGCTCCTGAGTTTCGAGTTGGGGTGAGGTTGTTGGTGTGATTGCGTCGCTGTAGATTGCGTACTGCACCGATTCCACCGCTTCCCCGTCCGCCATCTAGTGAGCTTCAATCAATCGAAGCTCTCCCTGTGAAAATTTCTCACTGACTGGGTCCGATCATCTCCAATCAAAGTGGAAAGTGGGTATTGTTGACGAGATGTTTCGGTTGCTGGGTTCGTGTTTGTTGTCCGAATTGAGCTTGCGGGCTTATGGTCGGCTCGCTTTTGTATATGATCGGCTCACTTTTCACAATCCGAATGACGTGATTCTCGCGCGGTTGGGTTGCTAATCTAAAATTAGGTCATTTTTCGTAATTTCCAGTAATTTTTGAAACCATAGATATTTTGAAATTCAACATCTTAACCCTTTCATGACCACTCCTGTTTTGGAAGTCGAGGTTTTTTTTGAGGTGTCTGGATGTATTTTGGAATGCATCAAACAAATGAAGGGTCCATATTAAGATCCGACCGTATAAATGTGTAGTGAACTTCATATACATACTAGTGGCCAAACATGGGTCAGATCTACCGTATAAACTAGAGTATTATGATGTTCCGAGTCAAGTGTAGTACATAGCGTATACATGACCTCGAAGCTTTTTACTATAATTAGAGACCAGAATATCCAGATTTGGGCAAAACACATGTGGTCAATATTGTAGAGAGTTTGACGCTCTATCCAACAACACCATGAGCATTGCATTTTGAGCATTTATGAAACTTAAATTGTAAAAAGAGACCAAGAACCCAGTTCCTTGTATACAGTAGCGTACGAGAAATACATGGGATATCGTAGCAAATATGGTCAGATTGAAAAATCAAACATGGTCACATTCATCAGACGCCGAGCCTTGACGTAGAATTAGTGTGCAAACAACATGTGGTTGATTCTTTTTGGGGAGGATTTCAGGTTGTACAAACGTATACGCTTTGATAGACGGTGTTGGGCTGCCAAAAGAAATCAACTCTTATTTTGTTGATGGAGCCAATTGAGTAGTACCCCCATGTTCCCATGGGACCCTTAGAATTGGTGTCATGTGTCCTCGATAGCTGTATTTCCTCAATCTTTCTCACTTCTTTCCAAAACTGCTACCGTATCGCATATTCATCACTATGTATAGAGAGCTCTACCAGGCGGAGTACGAGTCCAAATGCATCGTTGTTTTGTGTAGTAGATCCAGTACACACTCCTCTTCCGGCGTTGTTCTCTAACATTTTGTTCTTTCTACACAGATTCTACTCAATCAAGGAATATCCACACTTCAGCGACCATATTTGGTTGATTGGTCATGAAACGGTTAATATCCGTGTGCGTGATCGGCTATCCAATTGTTGTCTAATAACACCTCATGTGGCCCAATCCAACATGTGGTCCTCGAGATCATACTGTCACAAATAAACAGACAAAAAAGATAAGATATTTGCTTCAAGTATATAGAAGATCTATTGAAAGTATTTATGTGTAGGGCAATAACTGAGATGGAGGGGATTGTCAACCAACCATGCACTCTACATCAATGAATATTGTTTGCACATGAATGAGAAATTTGTAATAAGTGAGGCTAGGTAACCACCAGACACGCAACTCCCATAAGACAAAAAGAACAAAGTAATGATCATTAACCACCTTCATGGAGAAAGTAATCTTGTCACACAAGGGGTACATGGGCCCAAGTTTATGTAAATTTAGTCTAGCTCACTAAATAGCACCGCCATGAGAAACGTCGCTCAAACGAGACCGTAGCAATTCGAACTTGGGCCATCATAAAATTCACCTATATCTTTACCAAGCAACATGGCAATGTCAACAATGTGACGACCAACTGGATCAACATTCTACATTTTTACCAATATGGGGTAAACAAACAAACGAACCATAAGTTATACAACAAAATATTTAGCTACTAGTTCAATGGCTATTGGTTACTACTTGTGGTTATAGTGTCCACCCTGAGAGGGGATAATAGTCCTACGTCATTGTTGTTATGTCCCGTCGGCATATCATCAAGGGTAGGTCAAACAGGCATTTATTCTCAAGGGTTTGGTGTTCTTATTTATTTATGAGGCTAGGTAGATTATCTTTAGCAAGCAAAATCATAAGGGATTATTGATTTGTCGAAGAATTGGAGATACCAACGACAATGAGTCATAAGGTAAAATTCTTATATGTTTCTAAACATTAATCTTTAGTCAATAAAACATAGTGCCTCCCAAACGAGAATCCTTATTGAAATATCATTGCATTGAGGTAAGAGAATCTAAATCCATACGGTCCCGCATAATCGGTCAGTTCAGAATGAAGACTTCCTTGGGATCGAATGAAGATTCTTTCGGAAGCATGTTTCTCATATGTACATGCAGTAGGTTGTACAATGTACCTATATTAGTCACTTCTAAAATTTGTACTCAGATATGTAAGTGCTTAAGTATACCACAAAAATAGGTAAACCTTGTTTTTTCTATTTGCTAATCACTTAAAGTTAGTATATCACACATGTCATCACTCCAAGTATAATAAATACTTAGGTGTACTTACTCTAACTCCTTGTATTGGATATTATAAGTCTATGACAACTTGGCATAAGCAAGATGGTAGGGGTTACAACTCATTTATTAAAGAAATAAGCATATTTGATGTAGTATCAAGACTTCTTGATATTTTCTACAGAACAAAGGTATTTATGTAAATAAAGAAGTTTAAGAGGCACTTTCTTCAAGGCAAATAATTTAGTTGAAATAAGATACAACTATGGCACATAAATTAAAAGTGAATGATAGATTTTGAGCTTTTAAACTTGAAACATGAAAATTAGATCCCAACATTGTCTTGTCCAAAAGTATAGCGCATACACAATAAACGTTACCTACTACAGAGTTATAACTATAATCGAGTTCAAAATATCTCATAGTGGATATTAAGTACTACTCTTACATCTTGCAAACCATCATTACTTTCAAATCTACATTCGACAATAGCCTCTAGAGGTTATTTTAATCGTGGTAATATCATGTATGGCTATTTAAGATAGTATAAGTCTGTACTCTTAAGATGTTATGACATTTGATGTGTATCTAATAGTGAACATTCACGTGTATTTAATGATTCATACTCTGAATGTGATTTTATTTAAAAGGCTTCCTACTCTAAGTGTACTCTATAAGGCATTCACGCAGACCTTGAGGTTTTCATTCTCCGTCGTTTACATCAAGTACTTGGAACCATTGCATTGCAAATTCTTTTTTTCCACTTTATCTATGTAAGTTGTTTGTTGATTAGAAGAGCTATGGCATACATACATGACTTCCGCTATGGTATAGAAGAAAACCATTCGACAAAAGAACTTCACCATTACGATTAGCTAATATCAGTTTAACACACGTAACACACAAATAAATCGATTGTTGGATTTGTTGCTCTTGCTAAAGTATGAGTGAACATGCTCCATATCAAATCATCACTTCTCAATAGGATAGTAGTTAGCACATTCATCTAAGAGATGCTTGAAATATATGCTTGGAATTTTTGTTAGTAAGGATGTAGACTTATTTTGGTTTCCAACAAGCTAGCTTGCAATAACAATTTATTATTTATATCACACAATTGCAATTTGAAGTGTAAATATTACGTAATATGGTAGAATCTTTTTTCGGGTTGTTTTTGGCAGGACAAAAAATGGTTGCATTGGGGAGAAACAACAATTCAAGTCTAACAACTCCCAAAAACTAAACGCCTTGGCATGTAAGGGCTAAATGGCTTTCATTTAGATCTCTTTATGATACACTCAATTTGGAATGATATGTTAAAAGGAGTGCCATTGATAATCATGAGAAGCATCGTAGCCTGAAAATATTTTGAATCTAACATGTACTTTTGTAGTGGTAAAGAATGTGTATTATGACGTGTCTTAAAGGTCATTAGTGAAGGTATCAATAACTTAATTTGAACGCACAAATTCAACTCAAAAAATTACTTCCCTAGAATGTGGAATATCATGATGAGCACGGAGCTTCATTGGTACAATTCCACAATGAGGAAGTGAGAGGGAATGGAGAGAAAGAGAAGGCGCAAAGAAAGAACAAAGAGTGATTAGAAAGAAAGAGAAGGCGCAAAGACTGAGAGAGAAGAAAGATAGAAAAAGATCATAAATGTCCGTGCACGAAGAGGCAAATAAGTACACACGTTTTTCGGACAACGTACAATTTGTACCATCCTACCTTCATCTTTCAAGCACTCTTTATCCACTTGAAAAATAAAAAATGGTTTCAATGGCGCCTTAGGTATACGAGAGTGGAGAATAACAACCTCATTTTGAAGCTAGTTTCTAACAATGAGAGGAGGGTGTACATGCTTGAGATGAGCTTTATATCACCAACTTGCACATATTGCTAAGGTATGGAAGAATTGTGGTGGCTATTGTCACATTAAACAATCTAGCATGGACACCCACCATGGCCTTACCCGCATACTCTCATTGGTATGATGATCGTCGGTGAGGGTGATGCTTTTTGTGGAAATAAAAATATCATCGTATACAATGGTGCTTGGATTACATAAACGTTTCCAAACAGACAAAAACGTTGATCTTATCCAAACGTTGACCATAACAAAACAATGCCTCTTTGCATAATAAAGGGACAGGGACATCGACAATGTTCTTAACTAGACGTTGACCTTAACGAGGTTGATCTTATCCACGTACCACTGTATCTTGTTTTGTATGTGATAGACTCTAGTTCCCTAAAAAGTTCGAGATGCCTCAAAAGTTTCCATATATATTGATGTTGCCAAGGAGCTTCCTTCACTACAAGTGGTGTAAAAGTTATAAATATCCTCCGAGGACTCTACCTTTGATAATCTAGGCAGTGAGTTGTCTGTGCATACTAGTGCCTTTCAGGAGCCGATCCACGGTTGAAGTCGAGAATTTCATAGTACAAAAATTATATGCTCCTTGTTGTCCATGGTTTTGCGGTCGTTTTATGTTTTAACAACAATAGTTGATGCATGGGTTTATAATGGTTGTACAATCGTTTTACACTGGTTGTAGGGTGGTTTTGCGTTGGTTTACGCTAGTGTTCATAGTAGATATTATGGTGGGTTTGGTGGGTTTAGCTTACAATGGTTTAACAACGGCCGTAGGGTGGTTTTGCGTTGATTTACACTAGTGTTTACAATAGATTTTATGGTGGGTTTGGTGGTTTTACGTTACAATGGTTGAACAACGGTCGTAGGGTGGTTTTGCGTTGGTTTACGCTAGTGTTTACAGTAGATTTTACAGTGGGTCTGGTGGTTTTACGTTACAATGGTTTAACAACGGTCGTAGGGTGGTTTTGTGTTGGTTTACGCTAGTGTTTACAGTAGATTTTACGGTGGTTTTGGTGATTTTATGTTACAATGGTTTAACAACCGTCGTAGGGTGCTTTTCCGTTGGTTTACGCTAGTGTTTAGAGTAGATTTTACAATGGTTTTGGTGGTCTTACGTTGTTTTCCTTTCAATTTACAAAGATTTTAAGGTGGTACTAGAATGCTTCTACAATGGTTGTACAACGACAAAATGCGATTGAACACAAGTCTAACATTACTTCTTAATTAAATATGCCACTTTGATTTTTCCAAGAAAATGGATATTTTCTCAATTGATTTCACAGGAGAGATACTTTAGATGGATGGGGGATGGGTTTTCAACCTTCCTTAACCCTTAAACGCCCTTGGGGTCTAAAACGGGCAGCCCAAAATTGGATCACAGCATCTTTTGGACTTGGGCATCATGAATAGTGCACTTTTTGAACTTGGGCATCATGAATGGACCAATCGATGATGAGCTTGCAACCTCCTACAAGGTTATGTACCACCCCAACCTACCTACCACAATCCTTTCAAAGCACAAAATCCTTCATACAAATTGTGATTTGAATTGTAAAAATTCACTTTTTGAATGCATCATAAGATGGTGACCAGTTTGACATCAAAATATAAGTGAAAAGTTGAGTACAGTGAGAGCTACACGGAAGATTATGTTGGAATCAAGCCCCTCGGGCTTGCTTGGGCATTTAAGGGTTAAGGAGAAGTCTTGCATGATTGCCCATGAATGTACAACGTCACTCAAATTATCTTAAGGAAATTTTGGTTGGGCAAATTGCATTCGTGCTCAATTCAAGTACAAGAGGTGTCACTTAGAGACATAGACATGAAAGCTGCAGCATTGCTTCAACTGGGCGTTTACTTTCTTGTCTCTCTATTCTCACCTTGTAAGTTAAGGTACTCCATTCATCAGCTTTGTAGGGTAATTGACATGTATGCGGTAATGACGACACACAAGACAACATACTTGTAAAAGTCTCATTTTAATTCTTTGTTGAGAAATGAGGTTATTGATTATTGCTTAGAGAGGGAGTGTTCATTCTGGTCGACTTCCCCCCTTTATAGTGTGTAATAGAAAAAAGTGATTGCTTTTAGTATCACAATTTGACTATGAGTGTGTAATGTTACTTGGAGATAGAATAGGACTTACTTTAGATTGCCCTCCACAAGTAAAGCTACTATGTAATATATTGAGTTTTGTTAACAACAATTTTTAAATATTGAGAGTGCAAAAGTCTCAATATTGAATTTTTCCTTATTTTGAAGAACGTTTGGGAAATGGTGGTTTGATAATTTCTTGTAGGTTGATGAAAAAGGAAGATTACGTAAAAGGAAGATTACGTAACTTGAGGCGAGTCTTGTTTTTTATTTTATTTTATTTTATTTTATAATGTAATGTTAGTTTCTCATGGTACTGAATAGGTAGTATTGTTTTGGCATTACTTGATTCATTTACCGTTGCTTATGGAGCAACTTTTTATCTTCAATTGCCATCTTTGTAGTTTTTACTCGTCACGTGCAAATGCTAAGCTTTGAGCATAAAAAGCATTTGCAATAGAGACTTGGTTTTGTTGCAATTGCAATAGCAAATTGATGAAACACATTCGTCTCTAACAGTATTATTTTATAGTTACAAATCTGTGGACTTTTTTCATAGATATGTTACTCAACCCTTGGTAGTGATCTCCAAAACCTCTATAGAATCCAAGTAAGAACTCATTTACAATACTAATCGTTTAACGCCTAGATGGCCAAAACAAGGTCAAAATCATTTGTAACACACATTTTTACGCATTCCATAGATCATTATTTAAGGTCTAATTGACTGAATTCACATTCTAAGGCATTTTCTTTGTTCCTATACATCGCACTCTAAATGCAATTGTAGATTAATAAACTTAGGTTCCACAAGAAAACGTAACTTGAGATAATGAATCTTTGCAAGAGATTGAACTAATTGTGTTCCTTCAATTGTTTATAATTCCTTATATTTAGTCAATAAGCCTATTATCTTTCTTCACATACTACATTCATTCTTTCCTTTTCACTTGAAGAAAGAGCACAAAGCATAGAAGTACTATATTCTAATTAGACAACCTTATGACATGGACTCTTATATAACAATTTTAAAACAAACATTCTCGTCATACTGTACTTAATGCTTATAAAAAGAAGTGGAGGTAGACACTCTTATTAATAAATTCTCATATACTTGAACTTGAATAAAAGAGACATAAAATGAGGTACAAACATTCATACTGGCACACATAAGTAGAAGAGACAATGTCTTTCTTAAAAAATAGACATGGTTATCAACTCAAACATGCATTGAATATGAAAGGATACACAACGTGAGCAAAAAAACAAACATATACACACGCTCTTCCACAACTTTGCTACTACAGTGATGCTTATAGCTCAAACATAGTACAAGATTAAAGGCTCGCTTGTAAGTTGATCAAGTCCAAGAGTTGAGCCGTGAAGCCTTCAAAGTACCGAATGATATAGAAAGCGGCAACCCTATGTTGTGGTAATTTAATTGCTCATATAAGATCATTACTGCTATAGAGAAATAATGTGCTTTTACATTTGAAGGTAGTTGGATTTTGGGGTGGACTACTAACAAAATATCTCCAATATCTTGAATTCTATCGTGTGTTTTCTATTGACATTCAAGACTCTTCTACATCAAGGTACTCGAAGATAGCAAGGGATACGAAGACGAGTGTAAAAAATCATAAGAAGAAGGTTTCAATGTGTTTCCTAGCTTGTTTCAAGACTCGTTCCCCGGCTCATTCGCTTTGGCATGCAACACTCATGTCGTCTCTCTATCGACTAGATGCAATCATGGCAAAGGAAAAGAGTGAGTCAACAAATTTGTTTGCCCCAAGGAGTTACTACAACTAGATCTAGTTCTTGAAACCATCGTTAAAGAACAAAATCATTGTAAAATTACCATAAAAGCACTGCTAGACAACCATGAAAGCAGAGAAACACTACCATATAACCATTACATTACCACCATTACAAAACCGTTACAAAACCACCATTAAAAGATTGTCACAAAGTCACAACAAAATCCACTCCATAATTACGGTTGTAAAATTATTGATGAACAAGCTAAAACCATGCTAAAACTAGTAAAGTTATAGATGAACACTCTAAAACCAGTCTAAAACAACCATCGCAAAATCAAATTGAATCCACCCTAAAGCCACCATATATTCAACATGAACAATCTTACAATGTAAAAGCAACGTTAACTCATTGTAAAACAACTGTAAAACCAACATATAACGTTCATATTTTGAATAGAAAACCGACATAAAAGCCACCCAATATTAAAACTAGCACAAATCATCGCAATAGTAAAACTAACATTCATCCTCTTTACATTCACCCATAACTATCATAAGACCAACCAACCAACATAGAACCACCATCAAATGGAATATAAAAACACTGTAGAACCACCCTAAAGCCATCGTGAACCCAACCTACAATCACCATAAAACCAATGTCGTAAAACCGACATTTTAAAACAACCCCAAAACCAACTTAAATCCATGACAGGGAAAAAATGCTTGTACTCGTGTGCATGGACAACTTCAGTCCCAACAAAGTCCTTCTACAATTTTTAGGATTTTCTTATTATTTAACACAAGTTGAGCCAAAGCAACCAAAAAATTAGGTGTGTAAATGATGGACCTAAAGCATATGTTCTTTAATGTAGATGTTCAGAAAATTTCTCTCGCATGAGAATGTTTATCGTTTACAACTTGAGATTTCTATACACAAAGTATTACATATTTAAATTGTTTAAGTACAACGTGAAACATACAACTCTCATCATCAATGCACCTGCAAAATTCCCCATGCAATTCATTGAAGTAAGGCATCTTATCTACAACCGTAGACAACAAAAAAGCAATAACCGTCATAGTTGTTTTTGGATGAGTGACTATCCAATGCTTGGCATCCAATAAGGGCAACAATATAAAATCAAATCTCGTAGGTTCACGTGCTGGTGGTGGAGATGGTCCCCATGTAAATGCTCTCTTGACCCAAATTACAACTGCCACATCCATACCCAAATCAATTGTCAACAAACAACATTGAGACAACCGTGCTTCAAGAATAATTACACCAACAACAACTCCTACTCTTGAGTATTATTCATACCAACACCAATGTAATTTTTATCAAGTTGTTTAATAATTCCACAAAAATCTACACGGAATGAAACATTCTTGGTGGAGATACTCATGAAGCTTGATGAAAATTGCACGCTAATGTCCATATGACAACAGTCTTTCCCAAATGAGAAGGGACAATACATCAAATTTTAGTCTACTAAACAACAATTGAGAGTCTACTGCAAGAAGTCCTATAATTACATCAAATTCACTTGTTGCGGAGTATGAGACAAGTCCCATCTCAATCAAAGCAAGTAACAATGGAATGCTACAAACAAAATCACATTCATAAAATAATGGAATGTTGTCTGAAACGCTACAAACATATACACATTCAAAGCACCATGGTTGAACCCACTTGCTGAAACCTTGGTGAAGACACTTTGTTTGAACCATTCTCTTCACTACTAGAACGATGCAAACAACAACACACTACTGCAGATTCAAAAGAGTGGGTACATTAATCTCTAACTTTCCTTAAAACCCAATATGGGTTTTGAAGAATCCCGGAGGAGGAAAATTCAACCAACTTTGATCACTATGATCTCACAAACGAAGCGAAATCAACTTGAGATGTGAGAAGGACATCAAGTTAACTATAAGATCCTCCAGTTGAATCTTCTTACTAATGCTTAGATTGAGCAAATTTAGGTC
Source organism: Bryum argenteum (assembly GCA_037043015.1). NCBI lineage: Eukaryota > Viridiplantae > Streptophyta > Bryopsida > Bryales > Bryaceae > Bryum > Bryum argenteum. Next base: position 9,685,778 of record CM073323.1, on the reverse strand, counting down.
AAATTTAGGTGGTTTTGTGTAAAGAGAAAATATAGATAAAAGGTCCTTACAACGTTGTGATGCGGTCGGTAGCTTGGCAGCTGCGGCGGCAGCAAGAGTGGATTCACCTGCATCCCGTGATGCCCTAGTGGACTCTTCCTGGCCAGCATCGACATGCGAGAATCGTCTCATGAAAGTCTGGATCGGAACAAGCTCATTCGGGTGTGGATCGCCCATGCTTGCGCCGGCCACCTCCCTGCAATTCCTCAACCACTATTAACTCGACAAATCATGCAGAAAACAAAGTATACGGAATCGATGCTTACCCTAAAAGATATTACACTTTCTTGGATGCCTGCAAACCCTAACACTGCACTCTGTCATATTCAGAGGTTGCAACAATCCCATGCGGACATTGCTCGCCAACAAATACTGTTTGAATCTCTCTGTAATAACAATCTTCGTGTATGCTATGATAAGAATGTGTCAGATCCTCCGGATCAGTGACCGGCAAAGTGTGTGAGGAGACAGTGATGTTGCCATTTCTGTCGAATCATACGACCTAATTGTTTGAATGGTTGCCGAGAGATGCAGGTTTTTTGTACAGAAATGCTCAACCATATGCCAGCCGTTTGACCTAATTGCGGATGTAATGTGCGGCATTTGTAATGGTGTGGAGGGCTTTTGCGATAAGTATATTAAATATCAAGACCCATTAAAAATTTTGCTCTAGATTGTGGCAACATTATGAAGTGATACGGTTGGACTACCTAAAAGCGCCAGGGGACCCAAAAGCGCACTGTACCTCATTTGTAGATTGTGAAAATACAGATGTACCTCATTTGTATATAACGCAATTGGGTCAAATTTTACTTAGCACTTTGGAATTTTGTATAAAATTCACAAATTCGAATTACATGTGGCAAATTTTTGCAATCCTCCTGAAAACCTATTTCAAATGTTGTCATAATTTTATCTTGAATTTACTAGTGCTAAAAATAGGTTTGATCTCTTAAGTTGGTGCTTTTAGGACACTCAACCTAACAAATCAATGAGCTCAACTATCTCATGATCAACCGTGTGTGCTCATTTCAAGTACGCAGGCTAGAATGAACATCCATATTAAAGCATTGGATGGAAATACTTGTAAATAATGTAGAAAGTATTCATAGTTTCTTACTATTCTTTCCCTACATTATATGTGATGAAACTTTCTAAATAAGATAAGTTTTGACTGCAAAATGAATGCTCAAAGTTATTGAGAATCGGTTGGTAGTTTATTATTTAAGACATGTAGTTCGTTTTGTTTTGCGAGTGACATTATGAATTCGGTGTTTTGCGAGTGACACTAGCCGGTCGGATTAGGGCGCATAAGGTGTCGAGTGACACTAGCCGGTCGGATTAGGGCGCATAAGGTGTTGCGTGACACTATCCGGTTGGATCAAGGCGCATAAGGTGTCGTTGAAAGCAGGGGGTTTTTTTCGTAGAAGTGTGGATACAGATGGCGCCAAATCCCAAGTATTTATGGCCTCAGAAACATTGGAAATTATTTGTTTAAGATTGGCAACGCCGGCGGGCATTTCATTTCGTTTGTTTTGTTTTACGAGTGGCATTATGATCTTGGGGACCGCCCCGTCGGTTCGGGGGCATTATGATCTTGGGGACCGCCCCGTCGGTTCGGGGCACAACACTGGGACACATGAGGTGTTGTTGAAAGCGGATTCTTTGGTAGAAATGTGAAAAGCAATCTGAACACACAACATGTCGTCTACTCTCAATATATTGAATTTTCAAGGAATTATGGCCCTTCTGTGCCAAAAATTACAAAAAAATGACCTGATTTTTTATTTAGCAGAAAAACAAGATAGGTATGGTCAAAGTACTTAAGTGAGTGTGGCAACGTTGCGAGGAAATACTAGTGTGCCTTTAAAAACAGCATTTATATATCACCTTGGATGAGACTGTATTTAACTTTTATTCAACTTTCGCTTTATGGTCATCACCACCACAAAAATAATGTGATGCCACTACACTAAATTTGATAATTAGTGTTAGATTATTATAAGATATGAAAATGCTATAAGTTTTTACTTTTGTTTAAAAAATATACCAAGAGCATTGATTCTGATACTATATAAGGACCCCCATCTTGGCCAATATAGTGGGTAAAATTATTGAACAACAGTAAAAACTTATAACATGTTTATGTAAATTAGTGTATCTAACACTAATCATCAAATTTAGTGTAGCTGAAGAAACAGTACATCCAACAGAATCCATCCAATTCCAACGAGAGAATCACTACATTCATCCAAATCTGGTTGTGTCCCGTGAGAGCGCCACGCTCATAGTCTCCGAAGCTCTAATGCATCACACCACTTGTAAATCCCTCGAACATTCCGGACTGATTCCGTCGCTTTATCAACCCATCTCCAATTCCGAAACATGCAACTCATTCTCAGTCGGTCCAATCAAGCAATTCGCCGCATCATTCCATATACCCCAAAAAATCCGCCATTGAGGCAATTCTGCAAGCGCAATGGCGACTCTCACGGCTACTTGTATTCCTTCGGCGGTGCAGCGGTGTAGCAATGGACAAGAGCTTGCGTCAAAAGCATTCTTCGCCTGTGAGCCGAGGCTCGTGAGCTTCAGGTCGCACGGCGGTACCAGAGTTGGCCCACTCAAGGTCACTGCAGAGTACTCCCCGCCTCTTATTGCCAATACGCCATTCTCCAAGAACGACGGGAGTAACAACAACAACAACAACAACAACAACAACAACAACGACAAGAAGGACAATTCTGCTTTGAAGACGGAGCTTCTTGTAAGATTTTTTCCCACTTCTGCTTCTCAGTAGCGAATTAGTCCAATCTGTATGAGTATGTTTTGAATGACTACGATTTTAGGGTTATTTCTATCGCTGATTGTTGTCGAAATAGTGCTTTTATACATAATGTCTTCACCTATTGAGATTCTCGACTGTATCATGCAGTCAATGATAGATGGAATGAATACTCTGTTCTTGCTGGATTATGATGCAATGTTTCTATTTCATAGCTGTGTTTCTTGAGGTTTGAGTCATGTACTGAGATGGTATCCTATTCTTTTTATTGATGTGGAGATCAATGGTGGTGGTGCAGAGTATTATAGCAGGACTGGACAGAGGCTTGTTAGCCACAGCTAACGATGAAACAGCAGCAGATATGGCAGCTCGAAAGTTGGAAGCAGCAGGGGAAGACGTCGAGCTTCCTCGTGACCTTGAGCTTTTGCAAGGTCGGTGGCGGTTAGTCTTCACGAGCGGCTTCTTCACCGGCAGCCTTGGAGGCGAGAGACCAGGTCCTCAACTGGGCCGTCTTGTTCCTCTCACCCTTGGCCAGGTCAGTACTATCTCCTACTCCATTGATCTGTAATTCATATCACAGACTTGTATATAAGAGTAAGTGAACATGTATCGAACGCATCTATTTATAGAAAGAAAATCATCACTTTGAGTACAGGAAGTGCTTTTCAATTGATATTGCATTTCATGACAGCATGGTGCTCTCCATCTTAGTCTACCGATAGTTCTTGAACCTTGTTTTATGGTACCTCGAAGGTTAACATGTCAGTTGCTCCTTCCAAGACATATATTGCTTCTATTGTATGTTCTGTGCGATCCTACAACATTTGCGTAAGCTTGGTATATTCACATACTACAAGAGTATCGGCACCTATTTGTATTAGTAATACATACTTGCGGCTTATGCTTTGACAATGGATTGTACATACTCTGGCCAGGTATTTAATCGAGGGCTGTGATGCAGGTGTATCAAAGGATAGATGTGGCAAGCAGAGAGCTAGACAACATAGTGGACCTCCGCATCGGCACACCATGGCCGCTCCCACCCATAGAAGTGGAGGCAACGCTTGCTCACAGCTTCGAGGTGACGAGCACGAACGGCATTCGCATTATCTTTCAGAAGACGACCGTGAAACCAGCCGGCGGTCTACCGTCCTTCGACACTCCGCCACTCCCAGAGTTTCTGAGGCAGCAGTCGTCGAACAACCGAGGTGCTGGAAGCTTCGACACCACTTATCTGGATGAGGACTTCCGAATCAGTCGAGGTGATCGTGGCGAGCTCCGCATTTTTGTCAGAGCTTAGAGGTCGCTGTAATTTTCATGTAGAGCTTTTGGTTTTGTAAATGGCGGTCTTGTGCAGCTGAGGTAGCCTCCATTTGTATCGTATCCAATCCATGCTTCTGTGAATCATCCTTGTTTCTATAATGTATCATCCTTGCTACTGCTAGTTCGTATTGTATCAATCCTGGCTTCTGTCTGTCTGTCAGTATTATATCATTTTTGTTTGTGTGAGCTTATGTTGTATCATTCTTGCGTTTTGTATCATCCTTGCTTCAACTAATTTTTATGTAGCAGTGAAATCTTGTTTGTATTGTCCTCGCTTCAGTCAAATTTGTTTTATTAGCCCTTACTTCTGTCAGCTTTTTTTTTATCATTCTTGCTTGCTTCCTTGTATCGTATTAATTATTGCTTTTCGTGTGATTGTTGAAAACATGAGTCTTTTGTTCAAATATAGTTCGTGCTCTCCTTGGTATGAGCACTTTGGGACGATGGAGAGTGTTATGTTTAAGGTGCTGAGATTCATGAACTCGTAGTAAGAAAAAGTGCAGCAGGAAGCTGTTTAGCTCGTTTTCAAGCTATTGTCTACTTCAAGCAGCTTTTCTGGTTCATTTCAATGTCTTTATTGCCATTTATGGATTAGGATATGTTCTCGAATCGGACTCATCAGTACACGTGGAAATGCATATCATTCTTCTGTACTGCAATTTTAGGGTTTTGATTGTTGTGAAGTATTGTAGGTAATTAATAATCTAAACCAATAATGAACCTGCAACATTTCTGCATCTTTCTAGCCACAGGACAGAACGTCGTGAATTGTGACCACATTCCTCTGAAACTTCTGGGCTTCTGCGACTCTTTCAGACCTAAGACGCCAGCCTTTTTCGGCAATTGTAACAATTTCATTAGCAGAAGTTCGTTGCTTACTGCCATATCGTTCAGGAATCTTGTCAACGATTCCGACATGGACAAGCACGAATAGGACGAGTAATGATAAAAATAGCTGAAGAAACATCCCATCTTAATTGACGTGACTGGAGTACACTTGCCAAGGCGACACCACTTTGTAATTAGTGCAATGACCTACAATGGACTGATAAGATTTGACTTCAGCAGGGTGGAAGCTCCTCACACTAGTAGCTGCAGCTGTTTTCCAAAAGTGGAAGTAATCACCCAGATCACGAAAAAAGAGAGTACGATTGAGACAATGCAAGACTCAACAAAATAATTAACACTCATCACTTTGATCGAGGAACAATTTTCTCCTGAATTAATGAAAAATCAGATCCACATTCAGGCAGCTCCGAACTCGAGCACAATCCGTTCTTGATTGGCAAGAGGAAAGCGAATCTAAGCCCCGGGCACTGGCACAGGCTCAGCACTTTCTACAGCCTCATCTCCAGCTGGCCTCTCAATCTTGGCGCCAACCTCCTCGCTGTAGTCTCCATGGACCTGTCAATTTAAACGCTTTAGTCAGCAACTGGAGTACAAAAGCTAAACCCTCATATTCGCTAACTGAACTGTGCTGTTAAAATTTGTTGCTAAGCTGAGACCGACTGGAAACATGTAAGAGTTATGGGTGGACATCATACCTCCATCAACTTCATGAGGTCGAACTTGGGTGCCTTGAGGATCTTCACTTTCCGGATGAAAGTGCTCTGGAGGGGGTAGATGCCCTGAGTGGCTTTCTCAATCTCCTTTCCAATAACCTCAGGGATGAGCTTGGCAACGAGATCCTTGAGGTCACAGTTCTGGGCCTCACGCACCATGATTTCCCTCATCTTGCGCCTGATCTGGCGGATTTGGCTGGTCTGAGCGTAGCAGGTCTTCTTGATCTGGTTCGGCCTCTTCTTCGTGAACGCAATGCAGAACATGCGAAGCTGGAAGTTGTCGGAGGTCTTCACATCGACGTGGGCCTCGATCAGACTCTGCCACTTGCGCACCAAAGAACGCAACTTGTCGGTGGTGAAGTCCATGCCCTGAAATCAAAGCACAAATAACTCAGTATCTCTGCCCAGTAAGCGAAATGTCGAATCTCATTGACCAAGCACTCATGCAGAAGTAGAACATATGACAGACCCAGCGTTCGCGCATCCAATCCAAGGACACAATAACAGCTACATATTGATACTGACCAATCTTCAACTACTTTACTTTTCACTGTCGATATCCGAACGAACCGTTACCAGAACACAACAAGAAAAGTCTCCTTTGGACGTAGAAGCTTCGAAAAATCAAGTGAGTATTAGGTTTAGAAGTATGTCGTCAACAAGAGAGTTCAATCTGGGGCAACATGAATTTAAAGGAACAAAGATACATACTGTTACTAAGCAAGCATTAGTTTTTTTGACTTCTTACTGCTGACATCAGAAGGACCTCTTCACAACACAAATCATGAAAAGCTTTAAAACATGTATGCTTTTAAGGATAAGAAGTTCTGAGGCATGTCCTACACAAAGTCAGAATACTAGAGCGGCATTTTAATTGAGGTACAATTCCGAGCGTGTGACCAGTCCAATTACACGATGCGACTATGCTCTGAAGAAAACTCGTCTTCTATGAGCACCCTGATGCTTGTGGAAAAATCTCAATACGTACGGCAGTCGTCTTCTAAGAAAAATCTCGAATTAGGGTTTCGCACCACACGACCTCTTTGTTTCATTAGCCCTAAAAGGAAACAGAACACATACCCAGAAGTTGGTGAGCACATTCTTCCCCTGCACATCCTCAGCCCTCAGCTTGATCTTGCGGAAAGCCTGATCCTCATCGCCCTGCAAATCAGCTAGAGAGACTTCGAACACACGTCCCTTCAAGCCATCGGAGGCGATCTGAAAACCACAAACGTCAATTAGAAAACTCCAGTACTCACCAAAAAGCTGGCGGCAGAGAGAAAACGAATGAAACGAACCTTGGTACCCTGGGTGCGGGTAACGAGCGTCTTGCCGAGCGACCTCTGGGTGAAGGTGGTAGGGGCCTTGATGTCATACCAGTCCTTCTTGGAGAAAGGGTCGACACTGCAAGAGAAAGAGCCGCACGTTAGTAAACCCTAAATTTTCTGGAGCGGGGAAACGAGAGGTGAGGGAGGAGGAGAGGTACATTTTCTTCTTGCCACCCTTCTTTCCCTTGGAAATGCGCTTGTTCTTCCCGACAGCCATGGCTGGCTGCGATACGGGTGATGCGGGCGAGCGCCTTCTCTGCAAAGGGCAACTGAAAAGAGAGCCTCTGAGCAAGGTCTGGGGCTTTAGTCTAGGGCTCCAAACCCTAATTCGTGGGTTCCGTTCACACCGCGGTTGATCTTACCGGCTCTGCCGGTCGTTTGACCTGTTGTATCCAGTTAACAGATGCCTATTCGACGCATACTAATAAACTCTAGTATTTTTAATTTTCTTAGAAATTGTTATTATGACAATACATGCTATATAAGATTTGTTGATCTCTAACTAGAATATGATAAGAAATCTATTTTAATTTTTTTCTTCTTAATTTATCCATACAATGTAAAAAAGAATACACTCATTTTATTGCTCTTTTAACCAACTTTAAATTTTTTTTTATTCGGGTACTTATTTTTTTAAGATTTAGTTCAATATTAGGATTTGAAATTATGTATAGTCTATTCTAAGTGAAAAAAAGGTAGCTCATGACGGAGTAGGACATTACTTGGAGATTTATGCGGCCATGTTGCATATGTGCATACCACGTCAACAGCATTTGTTTATGATGTGATTATATTTTATATTGTCTTTTTTCATCATCTTCATGTTTGTTGTGTTGTTGCTCCTCAAACCTCTTCCTAGTTGTGTTACATTTGTTGCTACTAGACAATTTGTTGTTGGATGGAAGTTTGAAACTCGATATATTGCTCCAAATTTAAATACACGGTTTATCATACAATACAAAATTATTCTAGGAGTTGATTATATTAGGTTGATTTGAAATATTCAAAAATCAATTACTAGCTTAATATAGTATACTCTTTTTTATTTGTATACTTTGCAATTGATGCTTGCTCTTATTGTTTAGATGTGTTGACTTAAAGCAAGTGCTTTTTTCTATACCAAGTGGACTTTATTAATACAACCACGTCGCAATAAAACCAATTAATTTGAGGCCTGTAATATGGGAAACGTTAGAATATGTCTCTTTACGTAATTTTAGGAAGTAGAAGTAGCACACCATAAACATTTAAATGATTGATGATGCATTTCCAACAATAAAGGGTTTGTATGATGAAACAAATTGGTTCAATTTAGAAAGTAGTCAACATGATGTCAATGAAACCATTGTATTGCTACATCTTTTATTGAATTCAACTTGGTGCTAGTTTGGGTACCAATCATGCATGGTTGTAGATACCTCAGTTTGTCCTTACACCTTCAATGTCCTCATTGGTGATCCTTTCCATGTTACACATATTTCTAATTCAACAACCTCCAACAGTTAAAACAAAACTATCTTAAAATCGCTCATCACACATCACAATTGAGCATGATATATTGCAATGAAGTTATTACATATTAATAAGTTGTAGTCTGCATTGTTCATATGGCTCATATATGTACAAAACCCAAAAAGACAAGAAGGGTGAATTTGAACAACCTATTAAAAATACTCGAACAATGTACCAATTTGCGGGATTGGATTTTGTGACAGGCCAACTATACAACTCCACTACTATAGAAGTTTCACATATAATCGTACTTCGTAAAAAAAAAATTAAAGTGAGGAAGTAAAGAAAGCTTTAATCGTTTAAGATTGATTTAGAAGTGAGGGGAGGGATGTGCAAACCAATCATGCTTCAATCTCTCTAGAGAAAACGATATTTATTGTTGATTTGGATGTGTTTGGTACAATTTAAATTAGAAAGGATCTTAAATTTTTTTGACCTTCCATGTTTAGAGGCGGTGAACATAGGGTTTAACAAAGGTGGCCCTAGTGAAAACAAGAGCCAATTTTCTACTTAAATAGAGGTGAACTCTAGTAACACAAGCTCCATAAAAATGAGAGGGCTCCTCCTGATGTAATGGTCCAAAGAGTGTCATGTCTTTTAGAAATTGCACAATGTCTTAGAATAGCCTCTCATTTTTCAAGAACATACTAGATTTTAGTAATTGTTTTCTTTCCTACTTACAAACTACATATAGGCACATAAAAACCACATATAGGCATATGCAATGTTCTTCTACTAAATGTATAATTTGTTCTTCCTATCATATCAATCAATTCTAGAATTTGTTTTTGTTTTTTTTTGTTTTTGTTTTTGTTTGGCATATACTAATGGCAATGTTCAAGTTTTAACATCTATTAAAAAAATTGTATTCTACAATGTCATATTCGAGTTTAATCCCATATTACTCACACAAGTGTCTGCATAACCTCTAGTATTTAATTTAATTTAATGAAGTTACAAAAATAATTTAACATGGAGGTGTTCAAATATTTGAAGAGTCTTTTTATTCTCCTTAGATTTTTAGCCTCCCTTATTAATTTATTACATAAGCATATGTGTATTTCACTTGCTTAGGCACCACAAGCCTTGGCTTGGTGATATGAGCTCATGGCCCCAATTGAGGAGGTTATGGGTTCTATTCCCCATGCCGGCGGAATGCTCACCACTAGAGTCCATCCAACTATGGTGGGGGGTTCTTGGATCTTGTTATATGGGTACATCAAAGCTGCGTGGGGGGATACCATGTCGATTATCTTTGAGGTACTATTAGCTAGGGAGGAACTAGCGTAGTATTTACCTTGAGTAGGATTGATAGTCCCGCCATTGGTGAATGACTCTTGGCGAACATCCAAGGATAGGTCAAACGAACACTCTACTCGCTCCAGCCTCTAAATAGATTGGAGTTTTTCTTCTTCTATTTACTTGCTTTGTATCCATTATCTCGTCTATCTTGCTGCATATCCCTCTACCTATTTTAACTACTAGCTAAAACTCCACGCACATTTCAAGCTCAACTCAAACAAAATCTGAGAAGATTTAAAAGTTTCATTATTAATATCTTCTTTATTTATTGTGTTCAAATTTTGTAATAGATTTTGATACGTTGGTATCATTTTGTTTAAGATGATATTTGGATTGCACATGTTCTAGCAAAAGTAAGGTTTAAAGCTCTGGTTGCTTTAAGCTCATAGGGCTTTGATTTGACCCCTCAACGTCTTTGGGATATTTTTTACAAAAAACTCATTTAAAAAAAAAGCGTTGCGGATGATAGACCTTAACACTAAGAAACTTGTAATAGACTTGTTATTGATCATATGAACTAGAATTTGAGTCATTAGATCTCATAGATTGCAAGATCATAACACTGTAGTGCACAAAACACGCTCCTAAAAACTACAAATTTCACTTGAAGTGAATATACTACCATCATGAAATTAGCAATAAACAAATCACCAACTTCAAAGTTGTTCATCTTCATCTCAAAATTTCTCTTGTACTAGAAATTCATCAAAATTAATCTTGGCTCAAATATGAACCTTGCAATGGTGATTGCCAAACATTTTATAAAGGAAAAATAGTCCAAAACTAGACCCCTTGCACTCAAATCCATATCTTATCTCCTATACATCTTCGATTGGTCAAGGTTTCTACCACTAAAACTAGACTAAAATTTGAATTTATCCCAAAAGATAAAGTCAGAAAGTTAAGGTTGATGAAGGGGATACAACTCTTCAAAAAACATCCATTTCTTCACTTTTTTCAACATAGAAACATCCTTGCAAATCCAATCCCAAACTTATGTGGATCATAAATCTTCCGGCCACAAAGTTGTTCTTATGCATCTACAGATCAAAATTATGTAAATTATTTACATAAAGAACTATTTTTGACCTCACATGATTGACTTGCAGTGGTAATAGATGCCAAATGTTTGAAAACTCAAAAATAGAAGTAGCCTTTGTTAAAATGCACTTTATTAAATCAATATGTATTTTATGGGTATGCAATTTTTATCATACATACAAGACTTTATTTGTGACCCAACCCAAGTGACTTCGTTGAAAACGAAGTCTAGATGAAGAAGTTATGGTTCTTGAAAGTTTTTGCACTTCATTCAAAATGCCAAATTCCTTGGTGTGACACCAAGGATGTTAAGGGGTTAAAGCTCAAAGCTCAAGTTAACCCTTAAAGGACAGAGGGGCCCAAGTAGGGTCGATTTGCTTAAGAAAGATATGTTGTTTTTTGGAAGATTGAAACTTGACTCAATGTATTCCAAGATTTGTACGGTGGAATTTGAATTTTTTTTTTTTGGTAGATAGACTAATTAGACAGTAATAAACAAAACCATACAGTTGGATTTCCCAAAGTTCAATTTTTAAAAACTTTGCTCTTGGATCTTGGATATTGGGCTTTTGGAGGTCACTATCGAGCTTCTCCTAGTGTTAGTAGTTGTGGTTGATTCTTCCTTACTCAAAAAGAAAATAAAAATATTCCTCTTGCTTGATTTCAGATTGCCATAAAACCATCTTTTTATCTTGACAAAAACCATTAAATATTTATGCAAAACCTCCATTTGTTTAAGATGGCGCTATATCAAGCAAAATTTAGTCACACCAAGACTTAAGTTTGTACGTCTACTCAATGATATACTCTATAATGTCACACTATTTTACAATTTTACTCTTTTTGATACAATATCACTCAAAATCCATAACATCACCTTCAAATTCTTGCATATTGTGTAATTTTTGCCATCTATAACATCACATTCAAATTCTTTGATATCATGTGTTTTTTGAATAGCAATTTAGAAAGTTGAGGTATGCTATTTCAAAGAAATAGGGCCATTTCGACACGATAGTGTCAATGTAACAAGTGATTGCTTATCTGGTGTACATGGACGTTGATTTCTAATTATTTGAGCTATTGACAAGATTTGTAGATGGACCTTTTAACCCTTAATTGACATCATTGTTTTGAGAAAAATGTGACCTCGCTGTGACCATATTTTAGCATAGATAATTACATAAATTTGAAAATCCGAAATGGTGAGTGTCGAGCTAACTTGATTCTGTAAATAATTTTTTTTTAAAACGACCACATCGGGTAAAATCTTGAAATTTGCCACCGTTGAGATTAGGAAGTTCTTGTTTAGATTCGAGGACCAATTTGGTCCCCTGTGTCAATAAAGGGTTGACCCCTGAAGTTGAAAGCCCCCGAAACTGCCAAAACTCCTTACAACCACCCTTTTTTGATGCAAGATGAAAAATTTCAATTTTTGACGTAATATCAAGTATGTAACCGTAAGATCTTATACCTAACTTGTACACATATGTGTGCACCAAAATTTAGTTTTAAATTCTTGAACATTCATAACATTGTGAGATCATAACATTTAAAGTTGAACAAAAAGATTTTTTCTCCTTGTTGCAAAATGGATTGGAAGGTTTTGTGAGCCCAATCTTAAGAGAAGAATTGAATTGTGGCTCTTCAAATTCTTGATTTTAAGTGAGTTAGGAACATGTTCATGCAATTTTGACCCTCATGCTACTTATAAACCCTAAAGAAATGCTTGAATTCTAACATAGAGGTATGCTGAAATTTAACTTCAAAGGCCCTTCTTTGATAGTAAAATTGGCATGTGAAGAATAATCGTATGAAAGATCGGGATGGTGAGATTATGCCTCAAAACCTTATTTCCAAGTACAAAAATTAAAACTTGCGGAAGAGTAAAATCTCAAATTTAGGTGAATTGTTGAAGTTTTTGAGTTTTCATTTACTTTGGACAGATTTTGAGAATAAACGAGCATATACCGCAATTTGGGCAGTGTTGGGCAGATTTCAAATAGTGTTTTCTAAATTTGATCTTGAATATCTTTTAAAGTATGAGGAATTTTAAAGCATGAAATAACTGTCGGAAAGGTATGAAAAAACTCTACAACCTGCAAAAGGTTTCAATTGAATAGAAGCTAAATATAATAAATAAGGGGTTGACCAAACCCCGAACATCCCGTTTTGGGCTCTTTTCAACAACAGGGGTTAAGACAAAAAGCTTCCATTCTATACTTCGAAACACATATATTAAACTAGTATCAAACCATATGGAAGATTTAGAATCAACTTGTATGATGTGGTTCTGTAATAACATGGAAGTTCTAGGTCGCTTTACACTATGGACAATAAAGATTGACCACATCCTTCTAAACTTGTGATTGGAGAGTTAAGTGCTCTTGGTCCCATTTGGCTTTACACTGCCTTGAAAAAAAGAGACTGGCCACTAACTTTGAGGTCCCCAAAAAACGCTAAATTTTCCATAATGGATAATGTTTTCATGGTCTCCTTGATTATAGTCGAGTCGAAGCAAATGCCTTGACTCAACTACAATCAAGGGAACCATGAGGCTCAAAAATCATTGATTATCTAGTGTTCAATTATTCAAGGAGAAAGGAGGACAAAAGGAGAGGGTAAAAGATAGAATGATGAAAATGTATATTAGAGAATTGAGCTTAAACTTGTCCCGGTTTAAATCCACTTTACACTACAAGAGTGACGAAGCCACTCAAAAATCCATTCTATATTTAGTATGGTCACAGCTGTTGGCCAAGAGCCATGACCATGAAAATAATTTCAACCCCTAAAGACCCAAGGGGTTTGAAGGAAAACTTAGATGTATTATAAAATATGGATTTCGTAACCCTTACAATGTAGTGTTCCAAATACAGTATAAAGACCTCAAACCCTAAATTAGATCTATACGGTTAAATTTCCTAAAATAGGTAATATTTTTTTTATAATCAATCAACAAGAGAAAAGCTTTGAAAATCAATATAAAATGTACTTTATATGATCAGTAATTGGAAATTGATATGATTGGCTAAAATCACACATGATTGGATAAAATGGAGAGGGACCACAAATTACCTACGAGGAACCCTATTATTTCCCCAAAATAGTAAGTTTTCCAAAACACTAAGAAAATCTTGCCCCATTTATGTTTGAAGGCTTATTGTGAACAATCTATGAATCCAAACGAGTTTTTGTAAATTGGATGTGGTTTCCAACTCACCAAACGTCTAGAATGTTGAAAAAAGTCCCAAGATTTTTATTTATTTATCTGGGTACAGCTCCTCAAAATTTGGGGTAGCCCATAAAATGGTTGATTAGTCTCTTAGGGGTGAATTACCTTGGTCCAAGCTCTTGGTCCAGAGTGTAAAGGAATTCTGATACACTGGAAACAGAAGAAATAGAAGCAATAACCATTAGTTTTATTCTTCATGCCTACAATTGACCTCTTATGGTAAGGTGTCCTATAATGGCGCAATTTTCAGCACATAAAATCTAGAGGAATGTTGCCAGTGCAAGCAATTTTTGTGCATGTGGAAAATTAGTAGAAAACTAGAGCAAGTGGAATCATCATTTTTCGACTCTTCTACAGTAAGTAATGAATTTCTAAAGATGGAAATATAGGTGTTCCTAAAATGGTGCCCTAAAGTGACGCCCTATAATCTTTGCACTGTGTACATGGTACTGTTGTATGGAGAAGCTATTATGTACGTGACAGTGAAGATTACTAGGGCTCCATTTTCGGCACTGCGCCATTTTGGGCTGCTCAACCATAATTAAAGTGTTCTCCCTCACATAATTCCCCTAAATGCAACAGTACCTTCGAAAGAACTTCCTCATGCAACTTCCTAATAAACTCACACTAAATTCAGCCAAATTCAATGCACCATGATCTCCCCCACAATTTTAAAAAAAAAAAAAAAAGTCAACAAAACTCCCTAACACTTTGGACTTTGCACTTTCAGCTTTACAAATGACATTCATGAATGTTCATAAACAATTTTCCCCTTCAAACTGTTTTCCAGTGACTGGCTACAATCATGCGCTTTTCTATCCACCACACTCACCACACAAAAACAGCATTGATAATAATGCTGTGCATTGTACCCTCCCCCTCTGAAATGAACGACGTGTGTAGATTTTGAGGGGAAAAATTAAAGTGGTTTTCGGTACGAACTAGTACATTGCGATGATCATGAGGATTGGGCTTTCCTTTTTTCTTGTACTAGAGACAAGTGGACTAGTTAGAGACATCTCAACCATGTCATATCTTTCCATATCATTGGTTTCCAAATTGTTGGAAAGTAACCATTATGCTTCATGTATATGTTGGAATACATGGAGTTCGCGTATGTGTTGGAATACATGGAGTTCGCGTATGTGTTGGAATACATGGAGTTTGGGTTTATGTTGGAATACATGGAGTAGTTGGAATACATGAAGTTCGCATATGTGTTGGAATACATGGAGTATTTGTTGGGATACATGAAGTACGTGTTTGTTGAGATGATGTCTTGTTGATCCGGAACGAAGAAGCTTCACAATGACCTTCCAAACGGTCAGATATGTGAAATCCATGAACATTTTTCCTTATTTTGGAATTTCCAACCGTATGATTTTGTTTAGGATAGTCTAACTACTCTGAAATCCATGAAAATCTTTCCTTATTTTGGAATATTCAACCGTATGATTTTGTTTAGGATAGTCGAACTACTTTGAAATCTATGAACTACATATGTGAAATCCATGAACATCTTTCTTTCTTTTGGAATATCCAACCGTATGATTTTGTTTAGGATAACTAGTCTAACTACTTTGACGGAGAATTTCTATTAGTTTTTACTACAAGGTTCTTGAGATAAATTGAGTCAAAGTTATAGTTTTTCTGTAAAAACAACGGATCTATTTAGAGAGCCAATCAACTTGACTTGGGGTTCTCTTTCCTTTAGGTGGACCGGTTGAGTATGTCTTGTGCTCGAAGTCATGGGCCCCTCATTATTAAATTAATAGTTTTGTTGAAATCATGTTTGTCTCATTGGACGACTTCATATCTTAGCCTTATGATCGTGTCAAAATAAGGATGGTAAAAAGAACTTGTCCAATGTATCCAATGTGATGAATAGTAACTTGTCCAAGTTGACAACCCTGGCTGAAATTGTCCTTAACCCCTAACCTTCGACAGTTTTAATTGTAGGAGGTTAGAATCTAATGTCTAAATTGGGTAATTTTTTTTGGATAAGGCTAGAATGTTTTCCTCGAACAATGGTGGTACTCAAAATGATATTTTAAGAAATTTTGATAGAATGGTGTAATACTGCAATGATAATGGAATGGAAGATTCAGGCAAAGTGTGAATGATGCAATGCATCTACTTCCTTGTGGTGCAGAATCATTGCTTGCGAGCGAGCAAAACTCCAAAAACCCCAAACAACGACCCTGATTGGTGAGCCAAAACGAGCATTTGTACTGCCCCGATTGGTGAATCGGCAAGAATGTTCCGTATTGGACGATCAAAAAGAGAAGCGAATGAATGGCCAATGCAAAAAGCTGCACATGCTCTCAGTGGCTTTCAGCAGCAAAAAAGGCATGAATACAACGTTGTGGGCGAAGCAAAAGCATCCACATATTCACTCATCAATCCATCCCCGAATAGACAGACTGAGCACTGTCGACACTCGCAAATCCCTTCTCAATCAGGTCCCGATCACGTACTGTACTCTGCATTTGCAAAAGAAAAACTAATCGAGACAGACAGACAGTGCTCAGGACTGCCGAAGTACGACAGACACCAGCTAGAAAGCTATGGTCGATAGGAACGTACATCGATCGATACCGGCGGGCTCTGATCGATTACGAGTAGTTACAAGAGTATGCTCAAGTTAGTTTCGATCAACGCATTGTGAGTAGCTGGTGGATTGTCGACTGTTGGGTTCTGATCGATTACAAGTAGATGTGTGGGTATACAATCGAGCAAGGGAGCGATGAATCTAGGGAAGGATGATGGGAGGGGAGCGTCAGGTCGCAAGAAGTCGCTGGAGGTTTTCGGAGGGGCGCCGCGGTTGATGCAAGCGGGAGTGTTCGCTCAGACGATTCCTCCAGTGGACGAGGTTCCGATATTATCCAGTGGCTCCGAGAGTCTGTTCGAGAGTGTAGTGGTTGATACGGCGATAGTGACTCGTGCGCAAAGCTCCCGGAGTTTAGAGAGATCGGTACCACCGAAAGCTAAGTCTCCTCCCCTGCATCGGAAGTACTCACTGGAGGAGGGGAGGGCGCAAGAGCACCACCCGGCGGTGGTGTACTCGGGTCAGGGCTTGTCTGCACAAGTGGAGCAAGCGCTGGGTTCCTTCCAGCGGACGTTCCTGGTCACGGACGCAACGCAGCCGGATGATCCTATCTTGTTTGCGAGCTCCTGTTTCTTGGCTATGACTGGGTACAGCCATGGCGAAGTGGTGGGACGGAACTGTCGGTTCTTGCAGGGGCCTGATACTGATCGGGAGGAAGTGGCGAGGATACGCGATGCGTTGAAGAGTAAACGCCATAGCTACTCCGGGAGGATCTTGAATTACAAGAAGGATGGTACCCCGTTCTGGAACTTGCTCACTGTCACTCCCATTTGTGACTCTCAAGACCGCCTCGTCATGTGCATCGGGTATGCTTCTCGGACCACCTTCCATTTCCACTCGAATCAACCCATTCCTGATTCGATCAATCCTTTCGTGAATTTGCTGGTTTTGGAACTAACCATGGAACTCGATCGATTCAAACAAACATCACCATTCATGGTTTCGATCGATCAATGCTTTACAGTGTATCATTCGATCAATCCCTGTAGATGCTGGTTTCGGATCATCGGGTATGCTGGGGAAGCTTTTGTTGCTTGATCGAATTGATTGTACATGATCACCATTCATGCTTCGACGATCGATCAATCCTTTTCAAAGTTGCTGGTTTTGGAGCTGACCATGGCTCGATCGATTCAAACAAACATCACCATTCATGGTTTCGATCGATCAATGCATGTAGATGCTGGTGTGTTGGGGAAGCTTTTGTTGCTTCGATTGTGTATGATCACCATTCATGGTTCGATCGTTCAATCAATCCTTTGTATATCACTCGATGATTGAATGGATGTGGAACTGACGATGATGGCGAGGTTTGAATGTTTTTCAGTATGCAATCGGAGGTGAGCAAGTATACCGAAGGATGTCGAGAGAATGCTCGTCGTCCCAATGGCCTCTCCGCGTCGCTCATCCGTTATGAATGTACGTTTTCTCTCAAGTCAAGTCATTTTTTACTGTGTAAAGTTGAAACATTTGCAAATTGTAGAGTTTTTTTTTGAACTTTTCCAATTTAATGTTCTTGATTTCTTGGGAGTTGCTTAATCTTGAAGTTTGAAAGTGTGGTGATTCTTGCTCGGGATTGTAGGAATTGTCATATATTCTAAAGATTTGTCCATAATCAAATAGGTCACCAAAGCAATTAGATTTATTTGGCGAAAGAAAAGGTTTTGAAGATGCTCTCGATGTCAAGTCTTTCTGAGAAGAATATAGTTGGTTTGATAATTCAAGTTTCAGTATGTGAACAAGTGGTGTTTATGGGAAAACTAAATCAGTAGTTCAGAATTTGAAGTGTGTAGTTGAGCGGACAAAGTATATAATGCTCTCTATGGTCGCAATGGTCAAATTTATTGTTGTTGAAATGTCAATTAGATGTGTAATCATTGTTTTAGTATATGGCCTTGCTTGGAAATGAAAATACCAAGTAGAATCAATGAACCAGTGGAACCTCATCAAATAGTTGTGTGCACCTCTGTCCTACGTCATTGTTGTTATGTCCCATATGCATATTATCAATGGTAGGTCGAACGGGCATTTTATTCACGCCGGGCCTACAAGGTTTTGGTGTTCTTATTTATTTATTTGTGCAGCTCGGCAGATGGATCTAGCTGCAGATGCAGTGTCAGAGATCATGGGAGCATTCTGCAAAAACTCGTTGCCAGTGGTGCCGCCAATAGACATCGACAATGATTACTATCCAAGTAATGAGCCTATGACCAAGGGGAGTGGTGAACTGCATCTCTTGTATAATGATTTCGAGTCAAGGTCTAAGACTCCAATTCCTCAAAGACCACGGAGAAGTAGTAAGATGTTCTCGGGGCTTAATCTCAAGTCTTTGTTGGGACTGGCGTCAACCAAAACAAGCTATGAGCAAGATCCCGAAGGAGTGGAGGTTGTGGCAACACCAAACATAACACCAAGCATTAACGACTTCAACAATGATGGCGGTCGAGGTGTGGCAATGCGGCGTGCCTTTGACTTGGCCACAACACTCGAGCGGATCGAGAAGAATTTCGTCATCACGGATCCCCGATTGCCGGATAACCCCATCGTACGAGTCTTTCCATACTTAATCTTCTCTAGCACACGTGTACATATTTCAATTGTCTTATATTATCAACTTGCGCATGTGTATAGTATAATAAAAACTTCAAGACACTATTACTAGAAAAAAGTTAAATCGTACATTCCTCTTTTCTACACTCAAACATCTATTATTTTTCTTCCTTCTCCAAATTTCTTCGTAACACATAAGATAAGTAATCATCAATATGTGTTATCTAACCTTTAAGGTGGCATTTACCAGATATTTGCCTCCAACCAATTTTTGGAACTCACCGAATACGCGCGAGAAGACGTGCTCGGACGCAATTGTCGATTCTTACAAGGACCCGAGACGGATAAAGGCACGGTGCGCGAGATTAAAAAGGCCGTGAGCGAGTGTCGGGATATCACCGTACAGATACTCAACTACACAAAGAGTGGTATGTCGCCATACATGTTCAATCACATTGATAATAATGTGACGCCATCAAATTATTGCCATGGATGGATGGAGTATAAGAATGAGCTAAACATGACCGATGGTCCGTCTCATAAAGTTGAACTTTTTTTTTGGTGGGTTTCCGAGTTTAATTGATATTTTGAATGTATGTTATAGATGGGTTCGTCTCATAAGTTTGAACTTTTTTTTTTGGTGGGTTTCCGAGTTTTATTGATATTTTGAATGAATGTTTTACAAGCGTTGCAGGAAAACCGTTTTGGAACCTCTTTCACTTGCAGGCTATGCATGATTCCAAGGTATGTGTATATGAATCATTACCCCCCTCCCCCTTTACGTTCCATTATCATTCCAAAGGTGCGCAATTAATTTTGTTTTAACCGATTTTTTTTTTGTTGTTGACGCAGGGTGAGTTGCAATACTTTATCGGTGTGCAACTGAATCCCAACAAGAGGCTTTCACTTCAAACTGAGCGCGAGCGAGCCAAAGTGGTACCATTCGCTTTCCAAATAACATTGAGGTTTTTTTCAAAAAGTTTGAAATATTCATAATTTTTTAAAATTGAACATATGGGGGGTGTCCAAAATTCTACAAGTGAGAACTAAAATGTACCAATCTTAAGACATTCAGATAGGGGTTAAAATTTTGACCGCAGTGGAAGTTTGGTACCCCTCCATCATGTTACAGTCTACCAATCACATTTCTTACAAGAGTACAAGGAATATGCTGTATTTGTTCCAGGAATCTTTCACATACATACAACTTTTCTACACTTCTAAAGTATTTAAAATCCTCTAATAATGAATATTTAAAAGTACAAAAAATAATCTGTAAGTACATAAAAATTCAGCCAAGTTGAAATTTTAAAATATGTAATGCTAGTAAAAGGATTATATAATGATTTATTTTTGTTGTCATTTTCAGGTGGAACAGACTGCTGTAGCCATTGATGAGGCAGTTCGTGAGCTTCCCGACACAAACATGGTAAGCCATATTCATTCCTTTGACACTATATTATTACTCTTTTCATTGGAAGTTACCATGATCAATATATGATTCTGTTTTTTTTAAAATTGATTTTGTTTTTTTAAAATTTAATTTGTTAATTTGTAAATTGATTTTGTTATATTTTGAATTGATTTTGTTATTTTTAAGATTTTATTGATGAAGAATGTTGTGTTGGTGTTGTTGATTTGCAGAGCCCAGATAGGCTTTGGGCAGTTCATACGAAGCTCGTGTTTCCCAAACCACACACTCAGTCTTGTCCTGCATGGCAAGAAATTCTCAAGGCCCGCAGCGATGGTAGCAAGCTCGGTCTCAAGAACTTTAGGCCCATCAAACCTCTCGGAAGTGGCGACACTGGCAGGTGAAGCTCCCAAACAAACGTTGCTTCCGTGTAAACGTTGCTGAACTTGCTTGAGCAACGTTCTTAAGAAAATAAACAACGTTTTCAACTAGATTATAAATAACGTTGCTTGGTGATCGGAAAGTGTTGCTTGTTTTCTTCAAAATGTTGCTCAAGCAAGTTCCAGGACGTTGTTAAGCTTGAGCAACGTTTGAGAAGAAAGCTCGTTGCAAACCCCACTCAAATTGTAGTAGACGTGTGGTTTGTTTTTGTCGCTGTAATCAAGCACTTGGATTGTCAGTAGTAATTAATAGATGTTCTCTTGAATTCAGTGTCCATCTAGTGGAGCTTCGAGGAAGTGGGCAGGTGTTTGCAATGAAGGCCATGGACAAAGCGGCATTGTTGAGCCGAAACAAGGTGCACAGAGCTTGTGCGGAAAGACAGATTCTTGAGCTTCTGGATCATCCGTTTCTACCGACTCTTTACGCTTCATTCCAGGTTACATACCTTTCTCCTTTCTCCTAATTTCAATTTGTTTACCGTCGTCCAGAATTTCCTTGATACATGCGATTGTGCTATTTAGAAAAGTGCATTTACATCTGTTCGAAGATGATCTTGATTCTCTACTGGGTGCTGATATGTCATTCTTGTGTTGTTTGTGCAGACTATGACGCATGTGTGCCTGATCATGAACTACTGTCCAGGCAGCGAGCTTTACGTGGCCCTGGAACGCCAGCCGAGAAACCGTTTCAGTGAAGACTCTGCCCGGTAAATTCATACATTTGCTTTTATTTCAACATTGCTCAGTCTTTCTAGAATCATGCCTCTCTCTTAATGCTGAATGATGCTCTTTGATTACAGGTTTTACGCAGCGGAGATAACCATTGCTCTCGAATATCTACACTGCCTCGGTAAGCACACAGATTTTTCGCCCTTGTTGTCTTTATCGTAACATGAATCTTTCATTGTATTGAGAGCTCTAGGGAAAATGTGACAGAGAATTGGATTGAATCTGAGCAGCAAGGCTGAGATTGTAGAGCAATTGGGGGGTTGAGTGCAGGTGTGGTGTACAGGGACTTGAAACCCGAGAACATCTTGATCCAAGACGACGGCCATGTGCAGCTCACCGACTTCGACTTGTCTATCAACTCTCCTTGCAACTTGCAGGCAAACCACCATACACTCTCACCCCTCCTCCCCATATTCACTGCTTTTGTTCAGCTTGTCATGGTCTCAATTCATTGAATCTAAACAGTATATGCATTTAGCGACGTACAATAAAACCTCGAAAGAAAGAGGAAACATCAGATTGCATCAGATTACTGAAAGAATGTCAAGTCGTGGAACAGCCTTCATACTTGAAACATCAGATTGCATCCTCTATTCAAGAATACTTTCAGACTGTTTCAATCTTCTTGTTAAGACATGATTCAAGCCAGCGAGGCTAAGTGCAATAAGTTTGTTAAAATACCTCTTCCTTTGAGAAAATCGAACGTCGGTTAGAGGGGAAAATTGTTGGCTTCTTGTGACTGGACCTTCGAAGCTGGAAATTTGTAAACCATAGTGCTAAATTCGATTAATACTGATCTCTTTCTACGTAATTTGGCACAGTTGATGGAAACACCGGAATCAAAGACGAAGCTGCGGAAGAAAAGACTGAGCTTCAGCAAGCCAAAGCGAGCACAGAAGCAAACGGTGTTCTTCGCCGAGCCCGCCGCCTCCTCCAACTCCTTCGTTGGAACGGAGGAGTACATCGCACCTGTAAGCCCACTAGCATCATCATCATGTTGCACAGAATCATATCCTCATTTCTTTACCACTGATCAATCCAAGTTATAAAAAGCAAGCACTGGTCCATCCAAGTTATGAGAAGCAAGCACTGATCAATCCAAGTTATAAAAAGCAAGCTCTCAATCGAAGTTTCCGTATTGATGCAGGAAATCATCACAGGAAATGGACATAGCAGTGCCGTGGACTGGTGGTCACTCGGTAACTACATTCTTTCCACCACCATTAGCCTTAAGCTTCAGATTAGGTCACAAGCTAGTTTTCAGAGATATGGCACCATGGGACTGAAGTTAAAGAGATGATTTAGATGGCGAGCTTAAAAAGAAGAAGAGAAACTCCAACCTATTTAGAGGCTGGCGTTGATAGAGTGTTTGTTTGACTTATTCTTGGATGTATGCCTGGAGGTCATCACACCAATGGCAGAACTACTCTTGGGGTGAACATTATGGCTAGTTCCTACCTAGCTACGAGTGTCTAAGAGATACCTGACATGATATCCTCCCCGAAGGACTTGAGCTTAGTAAGAACATAAGAAGCAATTCTTGAACTTGTTGCGTAAAAGTATGCAATGTGGGATTAACATCAAGGATATGTTTGTTTTGTTTTGTGGCAGGTATATTGCTATATGAGATGTTATATGGGCGTACTCCGTTCAAAGGAAGTAATCGACAAAAAACGTTCACCAACATTTTGGAGAAAGGCCTTGTGTTTCCTCCTAATGTCCCCGTACGTTTTGGCACTCACTTCACTCTGAGACAATAAAATGATCATTTTTTGGCGTTATGTTATTTATTTAAAACTTGGTTAAAATGTTGTTACCAATTGCAATAAGAGATCATTTGTTTTGTTTTGTTGTTAAGAAGGCCAAGTCATGACTTGCAGGTGAGCTTAGAAGCAAAGCGGTTGATCCAAGGATTGTTAGCAAAGGAGCCCATCAAGAGACTTGGCTCAACTCTTGGTGCTCACGACATCAAGTCCCATCCATTCTTCCAATCACTTAAATGGCCTCTAGTTCGATGCATGGTATGTGATTTCTCCACCTCTAATACTTTTCTCAAATGTCTCCAAATTTAGCTCTTCTTAAAACACCACATTAAAAAACTACTCTTGGAGAAATTGAGAGACGTGACTTTCACAAAAACAAATGACTCTCCGATATTACATTTCTCAAGACAAATATAATTAAAACTCCTCCGCAAAGATTAAAGTCCATACGTTGTTGACAACTCATGAACAAGGTAGAGAGCTTGAAAACCAACCGACCAATTTCAAGCTACATTCTAAGTGTGTCCAAAGTGAACATTTTCGAGGTTAATGGCATAGGGTATCCTAATCACTCTAACCTCAAAAACTCATAAACATTATACGAAACTTAGAAACTAAAAACATAACAAACGAATCTTCAAAGAACTTTGCACTTTTTTTTCTTTCCAAAATTCACAAAGGGAACTTTGCTAAGTTAAAATTTAGATGGTTTCCTCTACTTTACTAATTTTAAATTAATGTGGGTGGTGCTAGATCCCTCCTCCATTGGAAGTCCCAGTGCACACAATGGAAACCATGGCAGACTTGGTGGACAAGAGTGTAGATTTTGAATGGGATAACTTGGAAGCTGCCTCACCTTTTTGTTATTAAATTTAAAGACTAGGGTCCAATTATGTCCTCTTAGTTTGTAAAAGTTAGATTAATTGCCACGGATTGTGTAACTAAACTTGAGTTCTAGGCTCTTTTTTAACCCTTTTATTACCGCCCGGGAAGGCGTGAAATGTCCAAGGCGTGAACATTCGTACGCTTGTTGGTGGCGGAAAAGGGTTGAACTCACATGTGTATTACTACTTAGGATTGTAAAACAAGACATGTGTATTACATGTATATTATTTACAAGCCTTTTGCAATTGTGTTTGGTTTATATATTGTTTGTCATAAAATGAGGTGATGAATGTGATTGGTGAAGCTTGCATAAACATAGATGAAGTTGCAAAGGTGAATGTATGAAATATGAGTTTCATTAGGCCTTGAACGCGTTCAATGTAGAAGAATTGCATTTTGGATGGAAAGGCAACAACTTTGAAGAGCCATGACTTCTTCATCGTAGGTTCGTTTTGAATGAGATCACTTGGGTTAAGTCTGAAATTAAGTCTTGTTTGTGTGGTAAAAATTGCAGACGCGTGCGATGATGTATGAATTAATGGTATGCATTTTAGTGAGGAGAGTTCTTGTTTTTGGGTTTTCAAGTAAAGGGCATGGTTTACCATTGCAAGCCAATTATGTGAAATCAAAATAGTTTTTCATGAAAATATTTTTCATGATCATGATGTTAAGGTGATTCTCAACAAATTTCTAATTGGAAGTTTTTTGATCCAAATATGTTTGCTATTGGATTTGCAATGATGTTTTGTCAATGTTAAAAGTGAAAAAATAGATGAAATTTGAAGCTTTAAGCAAATTGTTCAATAACATGTGACATAACGTATTGTAATAGGCTAGTTCGACACCTTGATGTCAAATGATTTTTTTATATTTTTATATTTTTTTTTTCGGTTTAGATTTTTACTTTAAAAATGCAATTTTTGTGCGAAATTTTTTGTGCCCGTTTACTTTCAATCGAATTGGCCTATGACTTACGGTATGTAAGATGAAGGCACCACAAGCCTTGGCTTGGTGGTTAGGGCTTAGGCCCCCAATGAGGAGGTCGTGGGTACTATTCCCCATGCCGGCGTGGTGCTCACCACTATAATCCACCCAACTATTGTGGGAGGTCCTTGGACCTTGTTGTATGGGTACCTCAAAGCCCTTTGGTGGGATACTATGTCAAGTATCTTCAAGGCACTAGTAACTAGGCTAGAAACTAGCGTAGTTATAGTGTCCACCCTCGAGAGGGGGGAGTAGTATTGTTCTAATTTCCCCTTGTCCGGTGGCCATCGGAATATTAGCATTACGAACAAACATTTCATTCACGCCGACCATTTAGAAAGGACCGGAGTTTCTATCTATTTATCTAAAGGTACGTTCCCACTTGGCCTTAGAGGTGGTGTTAGAAGGTGGTCTTATCTCCTTAAAAGAGTGTGTGTCCACACCTACATTCTTTAGTAATTACCAATCCTACATGGATGCCCACATGGCACACTCTAAAACTTAGAGGACAAAAAAATATTAGCTAGTATTTGGGAGGACAAAAGATAGTTGAGCATTAGTAGGCAAGTGTTAAGGAAGCACCACAATTAGAAATATTCTCGAGTTTTGAAGACTTAAGAGTGGTCTTAGTTAATGGGGCCTTTGAGGAGCCATTATGTAATTGAGGCTACATTTCAAGACACTTTTCCAAGCCTCATTGATGAGGCCTTCCCTAAGAATAAGGAATTTCCCCAAAATTGTGGAGGTCTTAAGTTTTAATGTATGCTCTTATCAAAGGCCAGGTGGGAAGGGGCCTTAAGATGATTCAATGACCACGAGGTACCGTAGCTCAAATAATCGGTCATAGGTGCAATGTCGCCCCGCGCGGTTATGGGGGTTCCCATAATTGGATAGGCATTGACAGGGAAACGAGATGGGTCCTACCATACCCAAACAGGTGGACCCACAGTTGCTGACACGACAAATGAAATAATATTTTTCATCTACGAAGAACCATCCATCAGGATGAAGCCCTAGCTTTAGCATCTCGTCTCCTACTTCCTCTTTCTCACCGGGCACCGACGCTTTCGGATCCTTGCGCTTCCGCTGCCAATTTTTTGCCCGTTTCGATTGCCTGGACGGTCACGAGAGGGACGCGGAGGTTTTGTTTTTTTTGTTACAATTTTTCTTTTCGCGTTTCCGGTGAATATTTCACTTCATTTTCGAGTATTTTCGAGCTGTTTCGGAGCTTTCGCACGCGATACCTTTTGTGCTTGTGAATTCAAGGTTTGGAGGTATTTGCCGTGGTCGATCCAGGGCACATGTATGCTAGGAAGGCTGCCTAATTGGAATCGGCGGACTGTAGGGTTTCTGGACACATGGGCACAGTCAGCGAGGCTGGTGAGCATCAATGCCGGGCCCAAGCATGTAACCTTATGGAGGTTCACAGCGGTGGTTTGTGAACAGCAGAAGCAACGTAAGGATCATCGCTCGAATTCTTCTTCTTCGCACAGCAGCAAATTGTTCTTTATTGAGAATTATTTCAAGAGACTTTTGTGGACGAAGCCTTCTGAAAAGCGGGAGAATCCCGTCTCAGGTCTCGCATCACGAGACCCTCCCGTTTTAGACAACCTGGCGTTGAAGATTGGAAAGTCCGTTCGACGGCCAGGCGTTATGTCAAAGGCCCGGGTTTACACTGATGTCAATGTGCAGCGTCCGAAAGAGTACTGGGATTACGAAGCACTCACTGTCCAATGGGGGTAAGAACGAATCTTGCATGCACACATTATTCTCCCACAATTGCTCTTTCACAAAATTGCTTTCCTCCTCACATTTTATTCATACAGTTGCGTTCTTTGCCCTAAAGCTCATATCTTTTAAATTTTATACTTTCCAGGGACCAAGATGACTATGAGGTTGTCCGCAAGGTGGGCCGTGGAAAATACAGCGAGGTGTTCGAAGGTGTGAACACTGGCAACAGTGAGCGCTGCATCATCAAAATCTTGAAGCCTGTCAAGAAGAAAAAGGTAATCAATCAGCAGAATCATATTGGCTTGTGCGAGAATCATACATTATTCTGACTGTCACCTGTGCATGTGTTGTTCAGATCAAAAGAGAGATTAAGATACTACAGAATTTATGTGGAGGACCGAACATCGTGAAGCTGTTGGACATCGTGAGAGACCAGCAATCAAAGACTCCAAGTCTTGTATTTGAATACGTGAACAATACTGACTTCAAAGTGCTGTACCCGACGCTTACAGACTATGACATTCGTTACTACATCCACGAGCTTCTTAAGGTGGGAGCTTTTTCTTTGAACTTATTTCGGTTGCAAAATGGTTGACGGACTTGGCTAAGGAAGTCGTATGTTCCTTCAGGCTTTGGACTATTGTCATTCTCAAGGAATCATGCACCGAGATGTGAAGCCGCACAATGTGATGATCGATCACGAGCAGCGAAAACTCAGGCTTATCGATTGGGGTCTTGCTGAATTCTATCATCCTGGGAAAGAATACAACGTTCGCGTTGCTTCGAGGTTAGTCAGTTCTTCCTATGTATTGAATGGACTGTTTCTCTCGATTGAAAATGAGTCTTAATGGCTACTTTCTCCTGTCATTTTCATCTGTAAAGGATTCTTAGTGATTACTGTTTTCCTTTTGTTAATGGCAGGTACTTTAAAGGCCCAGAGTTGCTGGTAGATCTTCAAGACTATGACTACTCTCTAGACATGTGGAGCTTGGGGTGCATGTTCGCTGGCATGGTAAGGAAGATGTAGTACTATTTTTGTCGTTCTTCTCATTTTGTCATCTGTTGGTTTGCAACTAATAGTCGTTCCTGGGCAGATTTTTCGCAAGGAGCCTTTCTTCTATGGTCATGACAATTATGATCAGCTTGTAAAGATTGCTAAGGTATGCCTCATTTCCTACCGACTGAAGTTTCGAAAGTGTTGTCGAGCTTTTGTTATTCGAGGGCATCGCCCAACAGCTTGGTTTCTCGTGTCTAGTTGATAAATTCATGTTGCTTACGAAACTGTGGACGTGATTGTTTCTGCTATCAGGTCTTGGGTACAGATGAATTGAACTCGTACCTCAACAAGTACCGATTGGAGCTGGATCCTCACCTTGAGGCATTGGTTGGCAGGTCAGTTTGTTGCTGGAGTTTGTTATACCATGATATTCTTTGCAACTTACAAACAGACGGTGATCATGCTTGTTTTGTTCATGTTGCAGACATAGCAGGAAACCCTGGTCGAAATTCGTTAATGCTGATAACCAACATCTGGTCGCTCCCGAGGTGCGTGTCTGCCACCACTTTTATGACGGGCTGGGACTACTACAACCGTTATTTAATAAACCTTCTTTTTTGATTGTTACCATCAATATTTTGGTATTTAGATTCCTTCTCTAACTGTTATCGTATGACATCGCGCAATTGCAGGCAGTGGACTTCTTGGACAAGCTTTTGCGGTACGATCACCAGGACAGGCTTACTGCCAGGGAAGCCATGGTAGGTTCACCCTCCTTAAGAAATGTGTTGGTAAATTAGTATCGTCAGCTCCAATTATTATGTGATGTTTCTTAATGGCTTTAAATGTGCTTACTGTTCCAGGCTCATCCTTACTTTTATCCGGTGCGTTCCATGGAGGCCAGCAGCCGGCGTACTGCCTGAAAAGATGGTATGCTCGTTTCATGTACTTTCTAAAAATCCATTGGATGCGCTCCCCATTATCTCTTCTCTTATTAAAATAGCGGTATCGGTTCCTGGGTTGAGAAGGTTGAATAGGCTTCTGTGCATATATCTTATACTATGTATGCATGTTTTGCAGGTGCGTGTTTGGATGATTCTCTCTAAAGGAGGTGGGTCGGCGAACTGAACGAATTTTGTGTTGGTGGATCACTTCGGGTTGAAGGTATTGCGGATCGAGACGAGTTTTTTTTCTCTGTGGCCGGGGAAGATTATAATGAAATTGTTGTAGTAGCTAGAATGTCGAGAGTAATCTTTAAAAAGCAGAAGTCAAGGGAGGGCTGACAATAGACTCACTCTCCTCGCCATCTTGTTTTCAGTATCCTCGTTGGATTGGGATCCCTGGGTATGGCGGGTTCAATAGATACATTACTTGTTTTTATCTATCATTGTTTCCTGTTCAACTCTACATGGCTGTCAGCTGGAAATCATCAACGGTTGTCGAAGTGGTATTGTTGTACTTCATCATGAATCAAGCTGGCTTTCATATGATCTGTTATGGCACACACATCGGGATTTGATTGGTTGAGCAAAGTATACAGAAACAGTGTGGAGCATTAATTTGTCATGAAGTCTGCGTGTAGTTTTTGAGCATTAGGGCGGGTTCATGTACCGTACCGTATTCATCAATTGCTTGAATGGCTGGTTTTCACATCGATTGAATGGTTGGGTTTTCCCAAAGGGTTCTTTATTCTCAGGGTTATTTTATTTTCGAAAAAATGTATACGGTATCACAAAAGACCCTTTGTAGCCATAGATGTTATAACTGTTAATTGCGTCACCATAGTTACCCTATCTACTTTAGCCGTCGGCGAGTTCATGTGAAGCATGTGAGTCATGTTGTGCCTTTCCTCCTAGATATAGATTTTATCATGAAGCTTGTGAGAGGGCATGTCCCAGCGTTGAATATCCTTTACTGCCACTGAGGAAGTGATGATGGGGACTTGTGGGTTTTCGTTTTTCTTTAGGAAAGATGTCATCAATGAGGTTTGTAAAGGTGTCATCGATAGTAAGGGGATTACATAATACGCGCCCAAGTGCCACATTAGATAAGTCCACTTTTTAGTGAGGAATACCTGAGAAAATATTTCCAATTTTGGTGCTCTGGTAACAGTCACCTACTATTGCTCAAATAATTTTTGACCTCCTAAATGTTAGTCAATACCCATTCTTTAAAGTGTGTCATGTGGACATCCATGTGAGATCGGTAATTACCAAAGAACGTAGGTGCGGTTCGACAATAGGGTGTTGATTATTCAAATTATTTTAGCATTCGACGGATGAAACAATAATTTCGTTGAAATTTGGCAGATAAGAACAAATATTTTTCATTCATTCGACTGCTACTAATGAGTTGTAATAGAATTGCTCCTTTTGGTTTGTTTCCGGATGTTTTCAAGCAAACTCTTACCGATGTCCATGACTTCAAATTTGTACCACTTTTGAGCATATTCCACATAGAATTAGAGAATTTGAGAATGCGATAGAATTTGAGAACATTTTTCACCAATTAAAAAAATATCTCACAAACCCCACAAAGGGAAAATTGTATGATCAAGATGTGCTAGCCGTTTTGATAAAAAATGCTTTGTAGGTTGTTGATAGCTTGAGGTAAAAAGTTGATGAAAAGACAACGAAAGAATTCTCATCAAAGATTCATCCACACTTTAAGAGTCACAACTTCTCTAAAAAAATTTAAACAAGTGTCCACGAAGGTATAAGTGATACAACATATATCGTAATTTGGAACAAAGTGTCAAAAAGAAACACAAATAAATGGACATCAAGCTTTCCCTTATTGCTTCTCTTTGTTACAAGATTCTACACATTTGATAATTTTGATAAATTTTTTTAAGTGAGAGAATTCACTCAAAAAATTTCAACACCTTACAATAGATGAGAGAATTTCCTTTCAATTGTTATGTTGGAGAAAGTGTAGCATGAAAATGTGCACTTCATAGTCGTGATGACAATGAGTAATTTCCATAAAGCAAGTTAGAGTTGCAAGTAGGTATCAAAAGCGCGTATTTATTCATGTCTATTTCTCTTAATTGGAACTCATGATAATCTTATCACAATGCCGGAAGTTGAGATTTTTGATCTCCTTAAACTTCAAGAGAACACTGTGGTCCGAGCTCGCCTTTCAACATTTGGTAATCAATTATATTCTAGAGAAAATCTATATGAATATGAAATATCTATTGCGTTAGATTTATTCATAATTTGATAGAGCTTCAAATTCTATGTTTGTCTCGGAATTTCAACAACTTTGGATAGCGCAATTTATTTTAGGTTTTATTTTTTGAAAACTTAATTACTACTACAAGAGATTAATTCAAATTTAAGATGTTTTTTTTAAACTGGTGTGCACCATGCAATGTGATCAATGGTAATTGGTTGCATAAGGTGTATTCTTAGATGTTGATACTTTCAATAGGTTTCCAATAACATATAAAAGAGAAACGACACTTGGGATATGAACCTAATGACAACAAAATGAAACAAAATCAATACACCTTGTATGGCAAAACATATTTATGAAACACATGCTGACAACCAATTGAAGAACATATTAATGCACATCCTTGACCTAAGATCTAAATCATAGTTGGAGCTAATTGTTATTAAGAATACACTACTATAATTGGGCGCACTTATTGTGTATAGAATACATGAAGAGACTCCTTTCTCTTAGTAGATCAAACATGAATCCAATATATTGTTGAGTGTATCCCACTCTCATAATGCCAATGTTAATTCTCAAAAAAAAATATAACCTAAAATACTCCCACTTTAGGAAAATGAGAAATGTCAAGTGTCAAGATTGACTATTTGGTGCATGTGCTCTGAGTAGAGTTGTTGTGCTATATTCCTAAAATACAAGTAATTGCCTTTGTTATTTAGATAGTCTTTGTAATAAGTAATTATCCTCTCAATTCATGGATACGAGATGGTTGCCTAATCATTTCTATTTTGGTCTTGTGATTCTATTTGCTCAATTTTCTTCCAATATCAGTGACAACAAATAAACATTCTATTGTATTGTAGGATTATTTATTTTTTATTTTTATATGATATCTTTCTTGGTAGGATTGTCGACTAAGTAGACCATGCTAATACAACTACTACTCAAAAGTGGGTGCAAATTACTTGTTCTTACAAGTATACCAACTTACTTGGACCCCTCCCTCAAGAGATTTCTAGTCACATTTCTCTAAATTTTTATTTATTGAGTCTTAGGTGCACTCGCATAGTCTACTCTAAAAACAACTATTTGAATGCTTTTAGCGGAACGAAAGCTTTATATCCTCGTTATTGTATGAACAAATGCAGGGGCAGATAAAGAGTATGTGAAATTTAGTGGAAATGTGGTGAAATTTTATGGTCCATTAAAGAGCTCAGATTGTCTACAATGGTTGTGTACGGGGAAGAGGGTGCTCCTCATCACCAATGCCGCGCTCTACAACTTGAAAGGCGAGCAATACTTGTGTCATCGCCGCTTGCCCCTCTCCAAAATTTCATCTCTTACGCGCAGCTACTTAAGGCACCAACTTATCATCAAAGTAAAACGGGTAGTTGTGCTTGCTAATGAATAATTTAAAAGCTTGTTTTCTAAGTTGGAATATGGGCTCATAAGATACAAATGTTTGTCAAGTTAGTGATGCCATACATGCCAAAGATGCCAAACATACTCCTTATTACATTTGACATGAACTCACATGTACTAAGTACTAGTAGCTTAACGTGGCGCCACATTTCATGTTTGTGTAAATATGATGTTGAACAAATTCAAAAAAAAAAGTCAAAGAGTATATCAAAATAGCATAGAAAAAGGGGTAAAAAAACTCTTAGAAGTCTCTGAAGCTTGTTGCTTTGATTCATACAATCTAAAGTTGTTGTTATAACTCACAGGAACGAGCACGCCGATATTTGAGCGAAGAGGTTCCCGAAATTGTTGATTCAATCCGCAACGCACAAGCACTCAAGCTTAAACAATCATGCCCTGTTAGATACCAGGTGACTTGATTCGTTCCCAATGCTTATCAAAAATAGGGGCTTAGTAGACTTAAAACATTGTTGTTGTGTTCGGTGGGCATATCATCAAGAGTAATTCAAGAGGGCATTTTATTCACACCAACCCAAATGCTCTTAAATTTTCTATTTATTTATTTCCACTATTTGCAAAAAGTTCATTTAAATGTGCGTTTTGTCCTCTCTTTCAATGATCATATATATATTAGTGAATTCTCTAAGTTGAAGGGACGATTATGTTAGGAGATTAGAGAATGTTCAATAAAGTGCTATGAAGGTCTCTTCTATTTAGGGATTAGATGTGATTTTTAAAACATAAAGTTACATAATTAATTGAATATTCAAAAGAGTTTATAGTTGCTATGGACGTCATGTAACGATGCAGGCCGTATGGATCACCATTGCAGAAGAAAGAAGACGTATTACAATGTGTTATGCGCAAGGCAAAGATTACACTCTTCTCCAAAAACACCGAGGTACATGATCACTAACCACCATGATGAAATAAGTTTGAATTGATGATGCGAGTAAGAATGTTTGTTCGGTCAAATAGTAATGTTTGAGACTTTGGGTTTTTGAGAATTATTTCCTATAAATTCATAAACTTTATTGAGAAAATACTTAATCTTTTAAAACTTTCAAACCTCTAGATAATCATTAAATTATCATTAAGTCACTTTTCTAATTTCAAATATAGGTTTAGTAGATAAGTGTATGTTTAATAGTTTTGGCCTTCAGAAAATGCAATTTTTTAATTTTTTTTTTTTTTTGTTAAAGACATGGCACTTTCTTTTTGGATAGAACTAGAAAGACTTGAGTTTGCTAATTAACTTAGAATTTTGTAAAAATTGGGTTGCATTCATTTCCGCACAACAATTTAAATTAGTCAGTTTAGGTAAGAGAAGTCGTATATGCCTACTCTTGGTATTGATTCCAAGTGTTTTTGTGGATGCCATTTATTGTAAGGCACTAATAATGAATTCTTTGAGATTATTAATAGTAATATTGCTTGCTATCTATCTATCTATCTAATATTGCTAACTTTTAGCCAGTAAAGTAAAGAAGAAAAAGAATTAAAAGAAAAAAAGAAAAAAGAAAAAGTTTTGAGTATTCAATTTGTCTTGTGATTTGTCCCAATTTTATGGAAACAACATGAAGTATTTCTTTATAGTGTACATTTTCTTAAACCTCCAACGTCAAGTCCAAATCAATTTGATATGTGTTTCTCAAAAATAAAATTCATCATATTACCTAATGTCTTATAATCCTCTACGAAATTAATATCATGCTTTATCAAATATAGGAGAGCGTGGCTAATATGAGAAAGGAAATTGAAGAAGCAAGAGCTATTGGACAAGCTTCGGACGCAAGTGGAGAAACCGTGAATGCTCAGACTATTCTCAACGATTTTGTTCAAAAGCAAGTCCTCATTTTTTCACTCCTTTCTACATACAATGTTTATATATATCTATACGAGTAATTATGCAAAGGTACTTGTATTTTATAGTATTTTCAAGGAGAAGTATCAGTAGTAGAAAATGGCACTAAAATGACTGCTGTAATGACTTGACCATAATGACACATAGTGCATATATAAATTCTGCTTCTAATGACATCACAATAAAATATTATATTGGTCACTTTCCCTTAATTTTTTACTAATCTATTAGGGTGTGGTATGGCGATTACAACCCAAAAAAATCTAAGAAAAAGTGACAAATATCATAATTTTTTTTAATGTTATTGGAAGCACAATTAAAACCGACACTTTGTGTCATTACGGTCGAGTCATTACCTTTGTCACTTTTAGTGCCATTTTCTACTAGTGTATATGCATGCACTAAATTAAAAAGTGGGTCAACTTTTACAAAGAACTCTACTAAAATTGTACCAGTGAGGTGTTTGTTGGTGGACTTTTGTATTAAATTGGCATATTTTGCACTATTGATGTATGAGCAAGTCCTTGCATTTGGAAATTTCTTCACTTTGTTGCAACTTCAATGGAAAGTGGTTCATACTATCATTAGTGTGTATTAATATTTGGTAATTTCACAAATTAACATAGCTTTAGCCCCACGCAATATTTTTGTGATCATCATCTTTGTGCAATATTCAATAGTATAATTTGGTTGAAGGATCTAGATATATACACTTATACATCACTGAAAACTATTTTATATTGTTTCTTGAAGCCTTCTAGTATATATATATATATATATATATATATATATATATATATATATATATATATATATATATATATATATATATATATATATATATATATATATAATTTTTATTTTTATTCTTTTTTGGGGTAGTTTTAAGTTTATTTTTATAGCTTTTAGATAAAGATTGTAAACTATTTACATAATTTGGTCTAGAAACGCCAGAATTTTATGCTTCTAAATTATCCAACTTAATTTATGTACAGGGAAAGAAGGGAACTTGAACATCCAAAACCGTACAGTTTAGAAAAGAAGCAAAGCCTACGAAGAAGCTTGGACTATACATTTGGTCTTCCTTACAGGATCCAACCGCCTCTCATGCAACAAACCAAAAAACAAAGGGATCTTTTAAAAAGAAAGAAAGAATAAAATATGTAAAATAGGAAAATTACTGGTGGCTTCCACATGCCAAGTGTAAATAGAGCATCAATTTTGCACTTAATTCCATATACTATGACCACAAGCCATAAGCAAGATACAAGGGGTTGACTTTGAAGGATATTAGGCCCTTTCCTATCTTGTTCTTACAAGTTGTTATGGCCTAAGAAACAACAAACATGTTGTTACTCCTAGAGGGCTTTGAAGGTATTCATACAACAAGATCCAAGAGGATCTAATGAGGCAATTTCAATAAATTGCTTCCATGACATAGGCAAGAACATGACCAAGGAATGGTTAAACTAGTTACAAGAAATAAGAACTTTCCTCACCATTCTCAAGATCATTTGGGTAGGGATGTAGGATGCGTGAAAATCTTACGAGACCAAAAATTGCACATTAGGGCCATCTAAGCAAGCTAGAGGTATATCATAGCTTTCAACTTCAAATTTTGATATACCCACAATGTACAATTTACAGTGTACAGTTTTTAATACACCTACCACTTCTACTTCCAAGATTCATAATCAAGTCAAGATAATCTAGAAGTAATGATTCCGATTGGTCCATTTATTCTATACACAAGGTATCATGCTCAATAATGGTGCAAATTTGAGTAGAGGAAATTTGTGATGGAACAAAAAACTATGAGTATTCTTTCTACAATTAGAAACTAAGTAGAATATCAGATGAAAAGAAATCATTAATTCTCCACTCTCCTACAATTACTTTTTGGATTTGTGAAGTTGGAGATACAAGGTTCCTAAAATGACACCCTAAAATCTCCACTGTCCATACATGGAGAATTGCACTTTGAAGCTATAATGTACTTATGGGTTATAGTAGAGTGATCTAAATTCAAGGAAGCCTCACAATAGAGCTCTAGTAATCTTCACTCAATGTACATAATAGCTTCTTCATACATCAGTACCATGTACTCACTACAAACATTTTAGGGCACCATTTTAGAAACACCTATATTTTCAACTTCAAAATTCATAACTCAAGGGTCCAATATGATGACTCCACTTGCCCTAGCTTTCTACTTATGGTTCCCCATGCACAAAAACTGCTTGCATTGGTAACATCCCTATAAATTCCCCCTGCTGAAATATTGTGCCATTATAAAAGCTCACCTCACTATAAAAGCTCCAGGGAACAATTTCTGGTACCGGGTCAATTTTGAACATAGATAGATAGAAACTCCGGCCCCTTTCTAAGGAGGTCAGTTTTGAACAATGTACCTTACTCCAAAATTGTTCCCCTTGACCACTACGTACTGAACTTGCCAATCTGAAATTTGTGCAATTTTTGAGCATCGTACCTTTTTTTGGTCAAACTAGTTGTCCACGTTCTTCATGAAACTGAAAATGATTGTTTGATTGTTTAAATGTCAAGAAAAGAAGGTGTAAATTGGCTGTAGAAAACAGTATCTTTTGACATTCTCTTTTCACATTTCCCAAAAGGATATAAAGTAACCACTTCAATTTCTGGTTATTTTCTATCATTGTAGATGAATACTTTTGGATTTTCAACATGGATATAAAATACCGACATGTTATTTTTACTTTGATTTTCATCGATCTTTGTGGTTACATTTTATATTTTTGTTTTGGGGTATCAGTACACAAGAGTTGTTAATTAGGGCCACTTCACACTATGGCCGTCCAAGTCGAGAGGCCGTGGGATTGAGAGTCCGAATTTTGTTGAGAGTCCAAAGAAATTTACTGAAAATAGCCAATAAAAGAGTGTAATTGGGGCCTTTGGTCAGGCATAGTGTGAAGCCTCCAAAGGCCAAGCCCAAAGTCGAAAGCTTTGGCCATGAACTCCCATGGCCTCTCAACTTGGACGGCCGTAGTGTGAAGCCTCCAAAGGCCAAGCCCAAAGTCCAAACCAATATCACTTTATTCCTTGTCGAAGACTTCCTTTTGATCTAACGGCCAAGATCTTGTCAATTTTTGAATTTTTTATGAATGAAATGTGATAGCCTCTCGACCATAGTCTCTGGGTCTTGCAAAATGCAAGACCCAAACAAATGCCGAGAGGCCGTCACCTTGGTCAAAAAGCGTTGCCACATAAGCCATTTGGAGAGCGACGGCCGGTGGACTTTTGCTTTTAGTGTGAAGGCTCGAGAGGCCGAAACTATGGTTTCTTGCAATTTCATTGGTTGAAATCGACGGCCTCTCAACCTTCGGCCATAGTGTGAAGTGGCCCTTACTAAGTGTTGTGAACTATAACAATGAATGTCACATGTAATCATAGTGTTACAACACTGATTATCAAACCATAACACTAAATGTGAGAGTATGCAAACTTTTTTGCCAGTGGAAGAATTTATTGGAAGTGGTGCAATTGGTTGCTTGAAATAAAGGCAAGAGATATTGATTGCAATGGCGGTCCAAAGTGAACACTACTCTCAAGAGATGGTGTTCTTTACCAAAAGTTACTAGTTACACTAATTTCCGCGTAACACTAATTAAAAACTCTTTTGTATTGATAGTTATTTACATGGAATTGATAATTCTACTCTGAATCTTATCAATATTTTTCGGTAAAATGTACTTCTTTCTTCTTGAAATCATAGTTACTGGAGTACAAAGAATTTGCCGTATTTGTTCTGAGAGTCTTTCACATGCGTGCAATTTTTTTTTTTTTTTTTTTTTTTTCCTCGTCACTATTAAGAACATTGTGACAATGGATATTTACAAGTGCAATATCTAATTTGTAAGTACGTAAAAATTTAGCTATAAGTATGTTTTCGAAATATAGGAATTTTCTTGTATTCAAAATAAAAGACTTCCTTGATTGCAAAGAGAAAGTACAAAAAGGTTATTTCCACCATGTTCGGCAAAGCTAGATATACTTGTGGCAGAGCCACTCCTGTATATTAAACCTCATTAACCGCTACAACCCATATTTTGATCATTTGGGGTTTATGACTCACATAAAGTAAGTTTGGGGCTTGCATAAAGTTATAGCCTTTTGCAAGATGGAGATTTTTTTTCAAACCTATCCAAAAAGTCATTTCACGCTTCATGATTCCTCATATTTTACGAGATATTTACAGCCAAAGTTTGAAAACACTATTTGAAATCTATCCAAAACTGTCCAAATTGTAGTATATGCTCATTCATTCTCAAAATCTGCCCAATATCAAATAAATTGCATAAACTTCAAAGGTTTACCAAAATTTGAGATCTTACTTTTTTCAAGTTTTGTTTTTTGTACATGTAAATAAGGTTCCAAGGCATGATCTCACAGTTTGGATTTCCAATCCAATTTTTTCTCACATGCCATTTTTATCGTCAACGACAAGTCTTTGTAGTTGAATTTTGTCGCATGAGAAGAAAGATTGCATGGACACATTCTTAACTCACCCAGGAACAAGGATGCTAAGTGTCACAAGTCAAATTTTCTACTAAAAATGTTTTTTTTGACCCTTTCGACAAGAAGAGATTTATTTACTTTTTTATTCTTTTTATTTTTGACTTTGAACATTATGATCTTCACAATCAGTAAGGAATTCGATTATGATCTCACAACAGCTAAAGAATTCAAATATGAGATTCGACATACAAAAAGTTTAACTACTAGATCTTACGGTTACATACTGTACCTAAAATTTTGTCAAAATTTGAAAACTTTCACCTTGCATCAAAAGTGGGTAAGTTTTGTCAGTTCTCAATCAACTTCACCCCTAAAGTCTACAAAGAAGGGACAAAGACAACTTCAAGAATCCACAAGCCGCCATTACAAGAAACTTCCTCCTTTAAGTGGCAACAACATGCTTCAAACTAACTCCTAAATTTACCAAAAAATGTCAAAAATAAAAATACTTTAAAAACACTTAAAACGTGGTAAAAGAAATCTTCTGCATGTACCATGCGCATTAAATTAAAAGAGATTACCTAAGACTTACCAAAAGCAAAAAAACAAAAAAGGAATATTCTTTCTTCAAAAGAATCATGTGCCAATAATTGCTATTCATTATTACTAAATTATTGCCTTAAATTCGTTGGCACCTGGTAATCTGGAAAGCTG
The DNA here is from genome assembly GCA_037043015.1 of Bryum argenteum. Lineage (NCBI taxonomy): Eukaryota > Viridiplantae > Streptophyta > Bryopsida > Bryales > Bryaceae > Bryum > Bryum argenteum. The sequence goes on along the minus strand of CM073323.1, from coordinate 9,645,879 downwards.
ATTGCTTTCCACTTTTTTAACATTTTGAATAATACATAGTGTACTAAAATAGACTTTACTATAATTAAAGGAAATAATTAATGTACCAGGGATTGGCTCTAAACTCATTCTTATTAATATACTAATGACTTGATGAGCAACAGGAACCAGGAGGTTTTTTGTTTTAAGATTTTTGTCCTATTGAAAAATGGTCAAAAAAATAAAGAGAAATTTGACATTTGGTGTTGAAAGTTGTATACATTTTATTTAACACAAATAAAGGGAGACCTTTACTGAAGTTACAAAGCTCATGGTAGATTAGTAAAGAAACTCTTGCCACATAGTCTATTATTTAACCCCTAAAGATCAAAGAAAGCTGAAATGGCTTCTTGGGGTTCTTCATAGGAAAAACATCAGCCAACTTTGACCATCATAATCTCACAAATGAAAAAGAATTGATGGTTCAAATTTTGAACGCACATGGAAAGGCAAGTTAAATTTAAGACTTTATGTATAGATCTTCTGATTGATACTTAGATTAAGTTTTTTTTTGGGCCTGAAGTAGACAAAGGTCATTTACTATAATTTAGGCAATTTTGCATCAAGGATCTTTAGGGTTCAATTTTCGTGAAACAAATGCACTAGCGTTTTCTCTGTGATACAAGGACTTCGAATTAGCATCGAAACCAAACAAGTGAAATTCATTTCTTAGTGGATCATGATTGAGAGAGGGAAACAATAGGATTGGTGTAGAACTTTAAAAAAAAAAAATCCCCAATTTCATCAAGCATGTTATAAACAATTCCATCAAGTGCGTTATAAATTACCCACACCTTTCCACTCCATATTTTGACTTCCCCCCAAAACAACATTTTTTTTAAAACCAAAAAGGGAGTATTTGACCCCCAAAAGAATTGTTTTTTCTTTTTTTTTTAGAATCCACAAGGGAAAACACTATTTGGCCTCCCCAAGTGAATAGTAATTGAATATTTGTTACTCCCTCTGTCCCATTATGATTTTCTGGTAGGTTCTCTCAAATCTACCTTTGGAGGTAGATTTGAGAGAACCTACCAGAAAATCATAATGGGACAGAGGGAGTATTTCGCACGTCCCCTAATCACGTGTTAAGTGTTCAACACGAGCGAATATCCATCCTTGCCGCGCGCACATGGCCGCGTCAGCTGGCGTCCACTGCCACAGTACTACGGCGTCAAGCGGCGGCTTGTTGCGTCCCGTAATCACGTGTTAGTGTTCAAGACGAGCAGATATCATCTTGCCGCGCGCACATGACCGCGTCAACTGGCGTCCGAATGCGTCAAGTGGCGTCTATTAGAGTCAGTCTGGCCCTGCCCCACTAGCACCTGAACTCGACAGCCTTGGCCGCGTCCGCTGCCACAGTACTCCGGCGTCAAGTGGCGGCTAGTAACGTCAGTATGGCCTGTCCCAGCAGCACCTGAACTCCTTGACAGCCTTGGCCGTCGCCCTCAATTTCGTTGCGATGAATTGGCCATTCAGATTCGCCGTATCGATTGACTTGCTTGCTGTAATCGACAGACCCAGTCGTTGCAAACAGTCAAATTAACGCACCTTCTTTCTGTACCGCATCATCCATGACTCTCTCGTTGATTCTTCTATTGATTATTTGATCGTGCGGTCGAAGAAACAAATAAACAAATTCTCATCCCATGCTCGCCGTAAACTTCCTGGAAGAGGGTTTTTACTGCTCATGTGCAGTCTCTTTGCATCCCGATCAATCGACGCTTGGGTTGCTCATTTCCATCGATGAGCTTCAATCGACGGAGGGTCCTGGTTCGAGAACCCTGAATTGCTTTGTCGAGAGTCCGTTGAGTATTTCGAACGAGTGGTTTTCAATCGCGAGTCCTTGAAAGTTCTTACCGAGAGTCGTGAATTGCTTTGACAGAGAGAATTGAATTGATATAATCTGTAGTCCTGAATAGCTTCGATCGAGAGCCTTGAATTGTTTCGGTCGAGAGCCCTGACTTGAATTCGATCGAGGGTCTTGGAGTTGAGGGTCCTGGAAAGGTTCTATTCAGAGTCCTGGTTCATTTCTATCGAAGGCCTAAATTCCTTTGATTGAGAGTCCTCACTGGAGTGTTTCAATCAAGGGTCCTCGGTCGAAAGTCCTGGTTCATTTCTATCGAGAGCCTGAATTCCTTCGACTGAGAGTCCTCACTGAAGTGTTTCAATCACGGGTTCTGGAAAGTTGCGGTCGAGAGTCCTGGTTCATTTCGACGGAGAGCCCTGTTTTTCATTGATCGAGGGGTTCTGGAGTGCCCTGAATTGTTTCGATCCAGGGTCCTGAAGTTTTTCAATCGAAGCTCCCGAAAAGTTTCTGTAGAGCGTCCTAAATTGTTTCGATAGTAAGAGGGTCCTGGATTCTCTTCGATCCATGAAGGTTCACTTCACTTCAATTGTTCAAGTTCGAGAAGTGGACCGTGCAGTCCGACCTAACTGCTGTTTCCGTCTTCTTGGAACAACACACACAATCGTCTAAGTTCAAAAACTGCGTCACTCTCAATTGGATCGAGATGAAGGACGTCGAGGCCGGCACGCTCAAACAGTTGGTCCCGACCGGCCCCGCCAACTCTGTAAGTCTATCCTTCTCTCAAAACTCACACACCACAACTCTATATCACTGCAACGCCGTTTCCGATTCCGTTTCCGTTTCCGCGCTTTCAACAGTCTCTGATCCGGAACCAGAACCTTCTCAACACAGTCAACTCCTGATTTTGGGCTCATTCCAGACATTCGATTCAGTTCAGGAGAGAGTGCAAAGTGTCGTTTTTGTGCGGTGATATTGTTTGCGAATCGGAATATCTAGCCACGAGCAGCTCATCCTTTGCTATTAGTAGTTTCCCGTTCCAAGCTCATTGTTGCTATTCAGCTGCAAGGTAGTTTCCTACAATTGCGTATCTACCACCTTCCTATCAGCTTCTCAGTGCCATAGAAAACTGCCGTTTTGGCGAAACAGCGAGGTTGCTACCGACTGGAATATCGTGCTTTTGGGAAAATCGTGCTTTTGACTGAATTCTGTGATGGGCCAGGGTGATGGCAAAGCGGCAGGCGGAGCTTCGAGATGGCTCCACTTTTGTCAGCAACCGAAGTACGTAACATCCGCGGCGCTTGTTTTCAGCCTCATTCTCATTATCAGCAGCCTCACTTTGAGCGAAGAGAATCACATGGTGCGATCACTCACTTCCACATCCTCGTTCTCAAGCCCACTTTTAAGCTTTCTCTTATCTTTAAGCATCACTTTTGTGGAGAGATTTGAAATCTGAAAGCTATCTGACTGTTGAAAAAAGTGCAAGAAAGTGAAAGATTCGAAAGTCATGCATACTGAATTGTGATTCGTTTTTGAAGTAGTGATGGTTATGGAATTGAATGAACGATTCGTTGTACAAAGCACCACTTTTGAGACTGAAATGGTAAAGTATCCAAAGTGCAAGTCATGGATACTTGCCGGATACTTGGTTGTTTATACTCCTACAATGCAGATGAGATCTACAGTGACCTAAATCTAGTGATCTATATCTGAAAGTTTTGTATGATTCTAATTTGGGAAAGCCAACTGTGTGGTCTTGTTTGTAGCTGTCTAATTAGTCTACCCTCCAATTTTGATCAAATTTCACCCTTCGGATATTGAATTATGTCTAGTTGAAGTTTCAATTTCAGTCTTGAAAAAACAACATATCTTTAGTGGTTGATTGTGGTAGATTTCGACTCTAGGAAGAGTTGGAAGATGTTGAAGATGATTGTTTCTCATAGCATAGCCTAATCCGTTGTGGTTATCTATTGCTACTAGAGAAGTGTGGTAATTCCACCAACATTGACACCAAATTGTCTCATTTCACCATGTTTAGTAGAAATCTTGGTGGAATGAGTCATTCAGCTTTGTAAGAATACCACACTTTTCCACTAGAATTGTTTCATTCTTTTTCTTTTTCCAAGCTTGTGGATTTTGTGTTTGTGGATGTGCAGAATTCATTTGTAGATAAAGTGGCTGCATCATTTTGGGCTCCAGCACAGGTATTAACTTCATTCCCTTAATCATTTTATTACTAAAATGTTGGGGCTGACAGATAGTTTTTTTTTTTTTTTTATAACTTTCTTTTGAATTTTGTGGGTTGCAGTCTGAGGCTTTACCACCACAAAGTGGTGAGGCTTTATCAACACAAAAAGCCGAGACTTTACAAGTACAAAGTCCTTGCCAAGAAAATGCGACCGAGATTAATAAGAAGGCGTCAATGAGATCACCTTACTACGCCCAAGTCGCGGAAGCTCTACCTCGCGGCATCATTGTGCCCACCACGGACTTGCAAATGCGGTCTCTATTCAACGAGGACGAGAAAGAAGTACGTACCCTCCATTCCATGCATCAACAAACATCATGTTGTTTGGATATTGTATGCAAAAGTTATATATTGATTCAAAGTTGTGGCATGTTTTGCTGAATTTTAGTTTTTGACATTCTTGCGTTTGTAGGTTCAAAAGGCAATGAAAAAGAACTTGTTAGCTATGGCGGTCGGCATCAAACAAAAAGCGGTGGTGAATGAAATGATCTCAAAGGTTAGTTAACCCCTAAATTTCCTTGTTGCAAAACGGTGTAAGTCACAAAATTTGACCTTCCTTTAGATTAAGCTCAAAAAATCTCAATCTAAGAAATATTCAAAAAATCCAACCGTAAGATCTCAAAGTTCACTTGACATTCTTCTCACATACCAAATTTGAACCGTTCATTCTTCCTCATTTGTGAGATTATAATGATCAAAGTTGGCTGATTTTTCCTCCTGCGGGAACCTCCAAAACCCGTTTCGGGTTTTAAGAAAAGTTAGGGGTTAACTCTCATATCTTCTACTTCGGATTTGCAGAAAAAAAATCATGTGATTGAATTGTTTGGATGGTAGAAGTTTTTGGTGATGTTTTTGGTAGCTAAGAAGAATACCAGATCCCTAAGGGCTGGCTTGAATATAGTGTTCGTTTGACCTACCCTTGATGATATGCCTAGAAGACTAACTGGGGATGGTTATTTTTGTTCCAGTTCCCATTGAATAACTTTACAATCATGTTGTTCCACTACGATGGAAATGTTAACGATTGGCAAGACCTACCTTGGGTTAATCAATCTCTCCACATTTCCGTCATGCACCAAACCAAATGGTACATTCTCATTCTACCACTTATATTACTTTCGTAAAGCTCTTAAATGTTCTACCTCAATTCAGCCCAACCTTTGTTTTTCCATAGACGAACATTTTTTACTCAAGATGGGTTTTTTTTCACGCATGATGAATAGGTGGTACGCCAAACGATTCATGCATCCGGACATTGTTGACCAATACAACTACATCTTCTTGTGGGACGAGGACTTTGGAGTCGAGCATTTCGATGCTTCAAGGTACGACATCCATACGCTCTATCCATTCATTCTCTTTTTACGCGAACATAATTGGGCTCTACGACAATCGAAAAACATGGCCTATTTCGACAAATCAATTGATTCTTGTGGTTTACCCATATCCTATGGTTGCGATATGTATGTGTTTTAGGTACTTGGAAATCATGGAGTCCGAGGGCCTCGAAATCTCGCAGCCTGGTCTCGACCGAAAAAAATCGACGGAAATCCATCATGCGATCACCGTCCGGAATCCCGCCGTGAAACTCCACAGGTACGGCCACGCCATTTGAAATTGAACCCATTAATGCCATATTTAAGTAAATCCGGACTCATTCAGGAATTTTGGACTAAAATGAATTTTGTACGTTGTGAGATCACAACTATGCTAATTGAAATTTTACTTTAGGGGGATTTGAGAAACTTTGACATATTTACATTTTCCTTTTCACATTGTATTTTGTTCACATGGCCATTGAGGGGAAAGCCCCCGACCAATGGCAGCTCCTAGTCCAGAAGTAGTTAAATGTGTCATCATCACAACACTTGTGACTACAAATGTTTGCAGTCATAAACCCTTCATTTTGAGTCCGAAGTGTTTCATAGCAAATAGTCATAAACACCATGGTTTTCTTGTAAAGTTTCTCATAGCAAACTTGTTCGTCTTGAATCGATAGAATTACGTTACTAACATTGTTGTTTTATGTAGATCAATTGTCAACAAGCAATGCCCCGAGGGAAGTGGGGCATGGCCGTGTACGGGGTACGATTTTTGTTACGCATCGATTTTTATGCCACATTTAACTAAATCCGTATTTAAAATATTCTTCAAAATTTTAAAAAATCGATGCAACAAGAGGTTATGCTTTTAGTATGGTTTTTAATTAGTGTGGCAACAAATACAATGCAGATGGGTAGAAGTAATGGCACCTGTGTTTTCAAAGGCAGCTTGGAGATGTGTTTGGCATATGGTTCAGGTAATATTTGGCACTTAAAATTTCCAAAATGGTTTTCTTCCTTGGTAAATTGGCAAATAAATAGTAGGGAAATATTGATTTTATAGATATATTATTTTATTTTTATTTTATTTTCATATAAGGGAACACTTTTGTAAACCATTTCCAAGTAAGGGAACAAATGTAAAATATCTGCAAAGAGGGGAACAAACTATTTTTTCTTTTTGGTTTCATTTTCTTATTACTTGTAAACAAATTGAAGTTAATATGAAGAAGATTGGCATCTGTGTAGATTGAAGTTAGTGTATAGCTTCTTTTACAACTTGCTCATGAAATGTTTTTCCTTCCCCTCTGTGCAAATATTTTGTGATTGTTCCCCTAGCTGAAAATACTTTACAAAAGTGTTCCCATTTACTTTGCATTGATTTTAACTGATTTTAATGTTGTGTGGTGGGAACAGAATGATTTGGTGCATGGGTGGGGCATCGACTTTAAAATTGGCTATTGTGCTCAGGTAAATCATGTGTAAGCAGAGGCTAGTTCCATTGTTTGATTGGTTATATGATTTAATTGTACCATTATTAAATTGTTCTAAGAGGTTGCAAACTAACTTTACTTTGTCTTTAAAGTCTTTAATGAAAGATGCCTGAATTGGGTTGATTTGCTCAAAAAAGACATGTTGTTTTTACAAAAAGTGAAAATTTAGTTTGATGTACCTCAAGATCTGTACAATGAAATTTGATAAAAAAAAATTGGTGAGTCCTCAAATTAGACAGTTGTAAACAAGATCCTACAGTTGGATTACCCGAAACTGAATTCAAAATTCAAATACGGCCGTCGCCGTTGAGCTTCTCCTCTAGCGATTAAAATTCTGAACTTGAATGTGCATTTCATTATGTCAGGGTATCCGAAGCTTGAAAGTTGGTGTCATAGATGCGGAGTACATCGCACATCAAAGCGCAAAGTCCCTCGGTGGTTCACACGATGAATCCAATGTAAGCTCATCATCTCATAACATACCCCCACAACTATCTCGTTCCGTTAAAATTCAAGTACCCATGTCAAAATGCTCGAAAACTTAATGATATGAAGTATGTTTCACAATTGCCAATGTAATAACGCTCGTGTGGTTGTTTCTTTTTATCGTGTAGGTGTCCGATCCCCGCCAAGAGGTATGTATTATATCACATTTTTTAACTTCCTTTGCATTGGTTTTTGTTGCAATCAAAAGTGGTTTTTAGTACGTACTTTCTAGTTAGTGAATGATAAATGATAAAGATGGTTCATTGACTTTATGCAAAGACTCGGTTTGGATTCTAATTGACATGGTATGGTACGTATAGATCATAGACAAATCGTTCCGCGAATTGGACTCGTTTAAAGCGAGGTGGGCGAAGGCCGTGGAAGATGACCCGACTTGGGTGAACCCCTACAAAGAATGGGCGGCAGCTGAGAAGAAAAATTGGTGAGCTCCGAATTAGGGGTTTTAGTAATAGTTAATTTGCATCCTTTGTAAAAAATTAGGTTTTTTGGAATCCAATTTTTGTTTTTTAGGACACTTGATAAATGAGACTAATGCCACACCTTTTGATGATTGATATCAATTCACACCTCATGGATTGGTATATTTTGTTGATGAGAATCATCTTTTTTTTAGATTTTAGGTGAGTATTTTGAAGGGAATGCATGTAGCACATAAATTTGTAATGTACTAATGTGGATCATTTGTAAGAAAGTGTACATATCCTCATACGTTTGGATGAGTTTGGATGACTTTTGGATGACAAAGTGAAAATTGTTTGAGTTGTTTATGTATATATTCCTCATGAAGTTTGTTGTATTGCGGTCTAGTTTTAGGGTAAAAATCTCAACTCTATCGTACATGGAATGAAATATGGTATGCATATGATAGTTTTGGTATAAGGGTATCATCAAGATGAAGGTGAGCAGCTTCTTGAGTGGTGATTTTTCCACTGCAATAGGTTTATTGGTAGCATTTCTACTTCAAAGTGAAAATGATGAAATTTTTGTACTAATACTCATGCAATCTACAACAATCTACAAGTCCTTAGGACTCAAAATTAGATTGAGGACTGAAACTTTTGACCCAAAAATTAATTGAGAACCCAAAAGTTGTTCCAAGTTTTGATTGAGGACTCATAACGACTTAAAACATGTGTTTTCAGGCTAGATGGCTAGAAGATAGGTTGAGATGTGTAAGAATTTATGTTTAGGAGTTAAAAATTGAGATGTTTAGGAATTAAGAATGAAGATGTTTAGGAATTAAGATCAATGTTTAGGAATTAAGATCGTTGAGATGTTTAGGAAATGAGATTGCTGTAATGTTTAGGAATTAAGATCACAATTATGTAAAACAATTTCTTGAATCACTATTTTTGATTTCACACAATTGGCTTGCACTTTTTTTAAACATGTTAAATGAAAACCATCATAAAAACCTACACACAATTTAATGCATGCTTCACTGAAATACATGCCATTGATTCATGTATCATTGGATAAGATACCAATTTTCAAGACACAAATTCGACTTTGATTAGGGATGCAACCCAACAATCTAGTTGAAGCCGGAGCTTTGGATCCAAAGAAGTAATGGCTCTTCAAAGTTTCACGCCTTCAGCCTTTCATCCGACATACTTCAAAATACAACTCCAAAAAATGGTACTCCCTTTGATCCATAATGATTGTCGAGTAGGTTCTCTTAAATCTATCTTAAAAGGTCGATTTGGGAAAACCTATTAGACAATTATAAAGTGCTATAAAATCAATCATAAAATCTACTCCCTGGGACATAGGGAGTAGATTTTAACCCTTAAACGTCCCTAGTGTCGAAAAACGACATTTTGGATGAAAGGCAGAAACTTTGAAGAGCCATAACTTCTTCATCCAAACTCCGTTTTTGATGAAATCACTTGGGTTAGGTCACAAATCAAGTCTAGTTTATGTGGTGAAAATTGCAGACTCATAAAATAAAGTATGAATAAATGGCATGGATATTAGTGAAGGCAGCTTTTGTTTTTAGGTTTTCAGACATTTGACATATTTTACCATTGCAAGCCAATTATGTGAAATCTAAAATAGTTTTTCATGAATTTTTTTTCATAGGTTTGATATTTAGATGCATCCCAACAACTTTGTAGTTGGAAGTTTTTTGATCTAGATAACTTTGGTATTGGCTTTGCAATGATGTTTCTACGATGAAAAAAGTGAAAAAATGGATGATTTTTGAAGAGCTAGATCTCCTTCATCCACCGTTAGATTTTGACTTTATTTTTTGGGATGGATTCCAATTATAGTCTTTTTTTAGTGGTAGAAACCTTGATCCAATCGAGGGTATATTGAAGAAAAAGCATGGATTTGAGTGCGAGGGGTCTAGTTTTGGACTATTTTTCCTTTGTAAACTTTTTGGCAGTTTTCATGACTACAAGGCTACTATTTGAGCCAAGATCTTTTTTTGATGAATTGTTTTGGTACAAGAGTGTCTTTGAGATGAAGATGAACAACTTTCTAGTTGCTGATTTTTTGATTGCAAATTTCATGTTGGTAGTATTTTCACTTCAAAGTGAAAATGATGGTATTTTGTAGCGTGTTTTGTGCACTAATATGTTACGATCTCGCAATCTATGAGGTTCCATGAGTCAAGTTTTGGTCCACATGATCTACTACAAGTCTATTACAGGTTTGTACGGTTGAGATCTGAATAGCTTATCTTTATTTTCATCTATATCACTTTTTTTGAAAATGAGTTTTTGGCTAAAAATACCCCAAGGACGTTTAGGGGTTAAGAGAAGGGAAATTACTCTAGACCAAGCAAAACGTGACAAGATGACGTAACTACATGGTTGATATTTGGCACAAATAAGCACATAGCATTTGTACTCTACATAATTCTATGCAAAATGGCTCATGAATGACGCCAACTTAAGTTACCCTTTAACATTGGAGCATGCCTTAACAAGCTTAGTACGACATCACTTTGCAACATAACGATTGTTAAAGAGTCAGACTTCATTGAGTTTTCATACAGTAGCAAGAATGTCCCCAATAGGCTTCAACCCCTAAAGGACCAAGGATGTAAAAAGTGATTTTCTTCAATTTCGGGCAGCTTAGATGAAGGAATTAGAAGTGTTTTTTTTTGCCTAAGATTTTTACTTGGTTCTCCCTATACTACAAGGTGTGTGTGTGTGTGGGAATTTGCAATGTCAAGTACAATATTAAGAATTTTTCAACCCAAATTTTAGTTTTTGGGCCTAGAACGGGCACTTTGCACACATTTTTTACTTATTTATTTATTTATTTAACTTATTATCATTATTTTTTCTTTCTGAAAATAAGTTCACAACAAGAACAATACTTGAGTTCCGAAGTTTCCCAAGTCAAAAATTTACAAATTTCACAAGGGCAGCCTCCAAAATTTACAAGAGTAAGCTTCGAAATACTTCAAAAAAACTTTTGCACGAGCTTTGAAGGTTATGATATTTTCTCCTTAATTTCTTGACCGATTTAAAAATCCCTTAATTCACTCTCCTTTGAAAATTTTAATACCAAAAGCCACCACACTAATAGTCGATTAAAATTCTCCGGTGCCTCCAATTGGACGGATTTGAGCGGTTTTGGGCAACTGAAGAAGCGTCCGTTGGAAATAGGAACATTCTAGAAGTCACCTGAAGAGGCACCGGCGGGGCCGGTGGTGGGTGGCCGGGGCCGACCCGTACCCGGCCCGCGCACCCGCTCCAGCATAATGGAACAAAGCGACGGGTTCCATCGCCATAGCGTATCGTTCCATCCTCACCGCCTGCCGTTTCGATCGATCGATCGATCGCGCTCCGATTGTTGCCGCCGCTGCAATCCTTCCCTTTGCAGGAGAATTCGATAGATCGAGAAACTGGCTCACTCCGAAGTGTTCTCGGGGTCGCAAAACGGCCCGGCCAAGTGCAACAGCAGCAACAACGGGAGGGATAACAATGTGCCCTCGTACAAAGACTTTGCCGACGATGCGCAGAAGACTGTGCTCGTGCAAGCTGAAGTGCAGCGCATGAAACGCCCTCCCCAGGCTGGAACTGCGTACGCCACCAATCGCCTCAAAGTTCTTGACAAGATGCTGCACCTTCTTGGCAAGGTATGGCGCTTGCTCACTCGAAAAGCTTGCAGTCAGTGCAGTTTAATTTTTTTTGGTTGATATTTTCAGTTTTGTGTCGGTTTTAAGTTTGTATTGTAATGTTAGTAGACTTTTATCCCCTCTCATGCGATCGGAGCGCCGACGACAATGTGAAAGGCGGATCAGCTCTTTTAGTCCCATTTTTAAGTTAGAAATCAGTAGGTTGTCTCTTTCTTGACGAGTTTGTCACTTTCTTGTCTCAAAGTAGTTTACGAGATGCTGCACCTTGTTGGCAAGGTATGGTGCTCGCTAACTCGATCCCCTCGTGCGTAATCGATAGGTGTCAGTGCTTATCCGAAGTTTTGTTAATATCTTTATGTTTGAGCCTTGTCTTTGTGAAGTTTAAGTTTGATCGTAATGTCAGTGAACATATTGTTCCCTCTCATGTTTGATCGTAATGTCAGTGGATATATTGTTCCCTCTCATGCAATTGTAGCGGAGACGACAACGTGAGAGGCGGATCAGTTCTTTTGGTAACGTTTAAAGTCCGACTTCAGAACTGTGTCATATTCTTGATGAAAGTTTTCACTGTTTTATGGTCTTAAATTGCTTGATGAGATGCTGCACCTTCTTGGCAAGGTGTGGCGCATGCTCGATCGCCTCGTGCAGTCGTGCGTAATTGGTGGAGGATCATTGCTTCTCTAAGTTGTTGTTGACGCCTTTGTGTTTAAGCAGTGTTCATGTCGATTTTGAGTTTATTTTGTAATGTCAGTCGATTTCTATTCCTTCTCAAGCGAGGGATTACAATGTGAGAAGCGGATCGGCTTGTTAAGTCACATTTTGGAGTCCGTAGAATCAGTAGTACGTCACTTTATTGATGGATTTCGATGTCTGTAAGGGTCGCTTTCTTTTGTCGTACACCAGTACACCAGTCTTAACAGTTTGCTTTCGTGAAGGTTAACTGATTGTCTCCTCTTTGGCTGCGAGGAAATTCAGGTCCGTACCAATACCGAAGGCGAAGAGTTGGAGCTTCTGTTTGCGAATATGCATTTCTGAATATGAAATTTTGACGTGCGGCGATGGGAACATTTGTACAATTACTTCGCCTGCCAGTTTTGAAACTGTAAATACTATTATCTTGTAATCGAACTCTCTTGTAAGTACAGCAGCACTCGACGTGTGTAGAGTAAGTGAACAGCCACTGCTACAAACCCTAACTGAAGGCAGCTACACATCTGGAACGTAGACCAAACGTAGAGTATTAAGAATATCGGTAGCTATACCAAGACCAGGCTCAGACATGTACACATTGTAACATACTCCACAAATCGTATAACATATTATTCTAATTTGTGCATTATGGCAGTTTCATGTAGCTAAGCACTGAAGCATATGAAGATTGCTTACAGAAATCAAAGGTATAATCCTAAGGAAGAGAATGGCGAGGCTGCCAAGAATTCCTCACTGCCATTTCAAAATTTTCTTTCTGTTAGCTCTTGAAATCAATCCGACTCGGAAAATGCCTGGCTTATATGTCACGAAAATTGTTAAGTTTGCATTCTTGTTTTCTGAAATCTTGCTACCGTATGGCAGTCTTGTTCTTGAGGTGTAGCTATTGCAGCAATTCATAACCTGTACCTGCAACAGCTTTTACACATCAATTCTTTCTGCTAAATATCTAGTTGACGTGAATTCAATTTACTGTGGTCGACCAAATGGCCGTGATCATGCTATCTTAAGAGCAGAGGTGAGCTTTCACATGATTTAGGCCAGTTCTACACGGAAGGATTCATGCCTTCCGGGTTCACGAGAGAGAGTTCGAGCCTATCTGATCTCACTGGTCTGAGAATTGTGGTTTCTCCGTAAAAAAAGCAGGTGGTTGAATTGAGATTGAATTTATCGAATAGAGTTTGCAATTCGGTGAAAAGACAAATGTAATTGAATTTGATGCAAGCAAAATTACATTGAAGCTAATTAAAAGTTAACCAAAGATTATGAAACTAAAGTCTAAGAAAGGAACCATTGATTGTGACAAATTTTATCATTGGACCATGCACTCACCGTTGTGAGCACAGGAGTATATTTGCTTCCTTCATCATGATCATTCCTACCTACAATTCATTCCACAAAACATCCTCTACCATTTAGTATTGCAATCTCAGTAACATGAGTAAAGTAAACACCTTTCAACTTCCATATCCCTTGTATAAAACCTCAATTAGGTCTAAAATGGTGCTATTCCATGTACCATTTTGTACGAATTAGCATATTCTATAATATCACAACCTTTTTTTTTGTAGCATCACCTCTTTATATATATTATCTCAATAATATCACCTAATTATACAAAGTTGGGGTGTGCTATTTTAGCAGCATAATGCAATTGGGATTATAAACAATAAGGTCATAAACTGCTTAAAAAGCTTCATCACGATATTTCCTACGATGATGTCCGGAGTATCACACTAGAGCAAGTAAGAATACTATGAACCGATTTGCCATTGCCAACATTGATACAAAAATTCTCATTCACATGTACACAACATACCATAGTGAATCATGAGTATATATTTATATATATTCATCACAACAACACATAAGGACTGAATCAATGACCCAGTCACAGAACTCAGAAACTTATTCTACTCCATATTAATATCAACAGTCTGTGCATTCTAACAATCCTGGTAGACTGGTACGCTCCCAGATCGCCATCACGGTCCTGTATTGCATCGATCGATCGATCGGTATCAGTCCTCCGCTGATCGATCACTTAAGCGTGACCTCCGGGAACCGTCATACCTGCATGAACAAACAAGCAAATCAGTAATCAAGTTTCCGAGCACTGTGACAGTTTCCAGTCAAGGCACTGATCAAGCTCAAGCATGAAAGTTTCCGCTCATCGATCATGCTCAAGTATTCGAGTTACAAGTCAAGGAACTGATCATGCTCGAGTCTACAGTAAGAGTTTTCAGTCCTGGTGATCAGATCAGTTATTCGAGTTTCCAGGCCTGGCACTGATCAAGATCTAGTATACAGTACGAGGTTCCAGTCATGACACTAATCGATCAAGCTCAAGATGGTGATCGATCGAGCTCAAGCATATGACTCATCAGTCATGGTGATCAAGCTCAAGAATGAGAGTTTTCAGTCGCGGTGATCGATTCAGAGATGGTTATGAGGAGGGGGAGAGGAGGAGCTACCGTTGCAGACATAGCCGGCCTTGTAGTTGAGGTTGCACTTCTGGGGAATCTGAATGGCATACTGCATCTGGGCTCCGGCGGCCTTCGCGGTGGGGTTGCTGATAGCCTGGCAAAGGCAAGCCTCACCAGCTGGGGTCCCGAACTGGGCAAACGCGGCCATGGCGTTGCAGCACGCCGCGGTGGGCTGCGTGCCCTTGGAGGCGGCGCTCAAGCAGGACGCCAGAGAGTTCACGTTCCCGCACTGCGCACTCGCAGGCTGCACCATCGCCGCCATAGCCACCAGCACCACTGCTGCGAACACCATCGCCAACACACTCCTGCTCTGAGCCATCTTGCAAGCTAGCACTGATCGATCGAAATGAAAAAAAATCTCAATGAACTGCAAATGAATGTTTGAAGAATTGGGGAGGGGGAACGAGCCTCATATAGCCGCTGCTCGATCAGTTCGATATCACTGCATGATGATGCATGTACCACGTCAGTCAGCTGGGTTCTTACGAGCGATCGATCAGTGTCACCTGACATTGTTGCGCAGAATCGGCCACTGTTGTCAACTTCAACGTCAGTGTACGCACTATTCCAATCGATTTCGATCTACCGATCGTACGAGGGTCATAATGGTCTCACTGCATACATGTCGATCATTCAGCTGCATTATGTTGCTGTTGCTTCTTTCTGTCAATTTTGTAGGTATGCATCATACTAACTCTTGAAGCTAGGTAAGCGACGACATGCTGCATACTCTCAAAGGTGAATGAGTCTTGATCGATCGATGGGTAACGCCCGCTGACGGGAAATTATCGTACCAACTGCATTCAAGTGGTACCACTCTGATGTTCTTGTCAATGTACAATCCGGTCTGCAGGCCTGCTTTTCCGGTCTGGCGAATTCGTGTGAATGTCGATCGATCCGTGTCTGGCTCCCCTGCGAGCTTTCGTACATGGTTAAAAAAATCGATCGAGTGTGTGAATGTAGCGCAATTTGTGGAGTCAAAAAAGAGTTTCACAGTAATCAATCTCGAACCAACCTGAATCCCATAAGAAGATTCAACATGCAATATGCAAATAAGAAGCTCCATCAAGCGGATGGTTGAGATTGCAGTGATCTTAATGAAGATACAATCAGTTTAACATACTTGCAAGGAGCGAGCAGCAGATTTTTACGTAGTTTTGAGTCCGATCCAGGTGGGTGGGTACTGGATCATTTGCAGAGCTCTGTGCACATTCATGGATGAACCAGCTACTGCAAGAGGAAGCATGTTATTATAGATTATTCGGACCCATTTTAAGGTTTTGAAGTGCTGCATGTGATAAATGAGCAAATCCATAATAATCAATCAAATCGGCACGTACATGAGGGTGCATGTCAGCAGCTGAAGCCAAGTCGTCATTCCACCTTAACCCTTAAAAGTCCCTTGGGGATAGTATGTACGCTGTCGTATAATTAGGATTTGATACCAACAAGAAACTCTAAACTGGAATCGTAATAGCTCACTAGAACTGCATTAATTCAAATGTCAACTTCTTCTTTGAACTCAAACCCATTAAAGGTGTGTATTCACTCCAAATACAACCAAAATACAGCGTATTCTACTGGTCGCCACGGCACGCTCAGACCTTTAGGGGTTAAAAAAAAAAAAAGGTGAACTTATTAACCTCAGAGTCATGGTTACATGAGTACAGAGAATATTCCATATTTGTTCCAGGAATGTTTCACATACTGATATACGATATACATGCTCAATGAATGAAATAGCAATGAGTATGAGGCTACCACCAACTGCTATAGTAGAACCCAACTCATGAATACTGTTGAGACAAAGACAGGGCTTGATTTTTTTTCACTTTTAGGACGAATTAATTATTTTGATGTACCAAGGTCAGGCCCACCACAATATTTATTTGTATGAAGAAAATTTGTTGGATAAATCTTAAATTTGTTGGATAAATAGGTTGTTACAGAAAACAATGCACTAAATGGTGAAAGTGAAAGAAGAATCATGGGCTTTTCTTTCAAAACCGCGTAGGTTATGATACTACAATTTAAGAAGGTTTGCAACATTTTCTTCTCAAACGTTGCTCGAGTTTAACAGTGTTTTGGAACTTCTTTGAGCAAGTTCTCAAGGAAATAAGTGACATTATTGCCACTACTACAATTTGAGGGGGTTTGCAACGTTTTTTCCTCAAACGCTGCTTAAGTCTAACAACGTTTTGGAACTTTCTTGAGAAACGTTCTCAAAAAAATAAGCAACATTCACTGATCACCAAGCAACGTTACTTATAATCTAGTTGAGAAGTGAGGACGTTGCTTATTTTCTTGACAACGTTGCTCAAGCAAGTTCTAAAACGTTGCTAGACTTGAGCAACGTTTACTGAAAAGCAACGTGCGTGGCGTTGCAAACCCCCTCCTTTCTAGTAGTGCGCACCACCAAGAAATGTTATTTATAATCTAGTTGGTAACGTTGCTTATTTTCTTGAGAACGTTGCCTAAGCAAGTTCGAAAATGTTGCAAACCTCTTTCTTTTTTAGTAGTGGTAATAAAGTTTCAAAATATATAACCAATGTCATATGACATGACTCTCTGTCAAAATGACATATGGTATTGGCATATGTAATAAGGTAAGTGGCTTTAACTTAACTTGACATCAAAAGAATGCTCATTGATTCTATTCAAGCACGAGATGCAATGTAGTTTTTATTTTCAAATTTGAGTGTATTGTAGACTCTGTGGTCTAAAATAGAGCAGGTCTCGCAATAAAGATGTATAAATCTGTTGGAGAACAGTCAAGACCTAATGTCGTTCAGCTGGCACGGCTATGTAATACCTCTTCGTACATGATACGAGCGAGGACTAAGGGCTTTAGTTAAGTTTAATATTGGAGTATTAGTCTCCACTAATCATGTTAGGTAGGCTTCAATTACATGAGTAGTGCTCTCTCTTCGAGAGAGCTATATAAGCTATTGGCTTATGTTCTTCTCTTCATCAGTCTTTTGACCACTTATGAATAGAGCGATTTTCCACATGGTATCAGAGCGACATTGTGAGGTTGCTAGCTAGTTGATTGTTGGAGAATAGATCGGATTACAAGAGTCTTTTTTGACTATTGTAGAGGAGATCACAAGCAGTAAGAGCTGTCAATAGAAACAGGTCAAACGCTTTAGAACAGGCTTCTTGTCAATGTTCCGTCCCAGCATGGCAATTAGAGATAGCACCCTCTAGGTGAAGCGTCTAAGTTAGAAGGCACTCCCAATTATAGTGCATGGAGTTTCAAAATACAAAACATGATGGCGACAGAAGATACGTAGAAACTTGTAGAGATTCTTGCTGGGAATATAGCACACATAGATCCGGCAAAATTAACAGCCTTATGAGCCGAGAAGAATAAAGTTCTCGCCATGATATGTTTGTCAGTACGTGACAATGTCATTCCCTATATAGCAAACATCACAAAATCCGATGTGTTTTGGGCCACACTGCGGAATCTATACGCAAATAGTACAAACTCAAGGAAGCTCATGCTTAGGCGAGGTTGACCAACCTTAAGCTAGAGGAAGGAAGTTCCATGACTCACTTTTCACGGCACCTCAAAGAACTCATCAATGAAGTAGCGTGGGTAGGAGAGATCATTTCAGACAACCAGATTGTAGAGCATGTACTCATGACCTTGCCTAAAACATACTAGGGCTTAGTCAATACTTTGATGTATCGAGCTCCGCTCCCCACAGTGGCCAAACTAACAGTGATCCTTATGCAGGATGATATGCATTTCACCTTAAAAAAAGTTGTCATTTCGCTTAAAAAAATTAAAAAAAAGAAAAAAACTCAATAACCATGGTTACATGAGTACAGAGAATAAGCCATAGTTGTTCCAAGAATGTTTCACATACATACATGCTCAATGAATGAAATAGCAATGAGTATGAGGCAACCACCATAGAACCTAACTCATACGGTCGGGACAAAGACATTGCTTGATTATTTTCACTTTTAGGACGAACTAATTATTTTGATGTACCTCCACGGTGAGGCCCACCAATATTTATTTGTACGAAGAGAAAAAAAAATTGATTTTTGAAATACCGCTAAGAAATATTTGTTATTTTGAGACAAAACTATCTTTTTGATACTTTTGTCCTAAAATTTTAGTAATTTGAGAGAGTCCACACTTCCTTTAGACTTTTTAATTTAAGACTATCGTCAGATCGATAGTAATCTTCCTATGTATAGTGAAAAATTAACTACAAATTTAAGATCAATCAAGAAATCAATGAAATACACAAAATCAATCGTTTAAATTGAGATTGTGAAAAGTTTCAATTTAACGAATATTGCTGCTTAGAATAGGTTATGACAAGAGTAAACTACTACAATTATGAGGAGGTTTGGAACGTTTTCATCTCAAACGTTGCTCACGTTTAGCAACGATTTGGAACTTGCTTGAGCAACGTTCTCAAGAAAATAAGCAACATTATTGCATCACCAAGCAACGTTATTTATAATCTAGTTGAAAATGTTGCTAATTTTTTTGAGAACGTTGGTCAAGCAAGTTCCACAACGTTGCAAATCCCTCTCTTTTTCTAGTAGTGGTAATACAGTTCTGAAACATACAACCAATCTCATATTACAAAGCTCTATGTCATAATGTCATATGTGATACGGTAAGTGGCTTAAATCAACATGACATCAAAAAAATTGCTCATTAATCCTATTCACGCAAGAGATATAATTATGTTTTCATCTTTAACTTTGAGTGTATCGTAGAGTATGTGGTCTAAGATGGAGCACATCTTATAATGGAGCTGTAGAAATCTTCACTTAGAGGTACATAATAGCTTCCGCCATGCACATGTAATTAGTGCGTACATCATAGGGTGTCACTTTAGGGCACCAATTTAGCAGCAGCTATATTTCCAACTTCAAAAATTCACAACTCATTTGTAAAAGAGTCCTAAAATGATGATTTCACTTATTCTAGCTTTTTAATAATTTTCCCCATGCACAAGAATTGCTTGCATTGGTAACATCCTTGTAGATTTCCCATGCTAAAAATTGAACCATTATTGAACACCTTATTATATATATATATATATATATATATATATATATATATATATATATATATATATATATATATATATATATATATAGTTTGAATTAATGTATATATATATTATGGTATTGGAATATATACCTTTGGGTCCAACATTCATGATTAATTCAAACTAAATTCAAGTTCTAGAGTTTCAATTGGTTCAAATTCCTACGTACGTTGTATGTAGCTTCCAAAATGATCTCTTGTGCCACTCCACCAATGAGCTTCCCAACTTAACCCTTAACTTTTCTAGCAGACTGAAATGGTCTATTGCCATTTTGGGCAGCTTAGGTTTTTAAGTTAACGTTTATATTTTTGACTAAGATTTCTAAAGAGTGTTCCCTATACTACAAGGTGTGTGTACAACAAATTTCAAAGTCAGATTACTATTTTGGAGTTTTTTAGTTTTCACACCCTTGGCTAACAGAGAAAGACTTTTTATTCTTGAGAATTTTTTGTTATTTTTTTTACAAATATATTGATAATCGAATCACTATTTGAGTTCCAAAGAGCCCTAAGTCCAAACTTTTACAAATTCTACAAGGGCAGCCTTCGAACTTTATAAGAGCAAGCTTCATAAGAGCAACTCAATCCCTAAACGTCTCAAAGTGTCTTTGCAGCCAGTAGATTACAATGCATTCTTCTTGTATTTGAAATGGACCCACACCGGTATTGGGTTCGATCTCAACGGAGAAGTTGGAATATAAATTTACCGAGTTCTAGTGAGCTACCGAAATTCCAATTGAAAGCTTCTTGTTGGTAGCAAATGCCACTTATACAGGCATCATATGTACTATCATGTTACATTCTACTTTTACTTTTAGACCTTACTTATCCACCTTTTTAAACAAGTAAAGTTTATTTCTTTTGCATTTCCTTTTTATTAGTGTGAATGTGAGTATAAATAAACTTGAATGAGAATTGAAATGAAAAGTAAGAAATGAAAGGATGTAAGTAAAAGGGTGTGAAAAGGAAGTTGGAAGTACAAGTAGGAAGAAGAAACTTAATTTTCCTTTGAACACATAGAGAAGATATGTGTATGCATTGGTTTTGAATTCCTTACTTTGAGTTGATTTGTAATACAAATTGTTATTTTAACAAGAATTATAATCTATATATAAATTGGAAGTGAATTGAGTTTGATAAATATGATATAATTTGATCTTTTGGAGAACATTAACAAAGACTATAGTCATTGTTTGCAAGATTAATTATTGCAATTATCCATTGTGACAATTAATTGTGAATATACTTGAAATATAGACTTGTTGGTATACCTTGGTGTTGAAGAACCAAAAATTATAGAATGGAGTAATTATTTTGATACTTCAGTGAGGTTATTCATCATGATAATGGAAACATCACGAAATACATTCTCGTGGTAAAATAAATAATTCTTGTGTTAAGAAAGCATAAATATACTCAATTTTAAACTCTTATCTCAATTACTTCTATTCATGACCTTAATTGCATAATTTTAACCAAATTAGACTCTCCCCATTCAAGAACCCCCACTTGGTATTATCTGGTTTTCTTTAAGCCTTGTAAAATAGCTCTACATATCCCCAACCAAAAGATTTCGAATAACCGATACCCGCAACCACTAATACCCGCAACCACCAATAACCGCAACCACTGATACCCGCAACCACCGATACCCGCAACCACCGATACCCGCAACCACCGATACCCAATACCCGCAACCACCGATACCCAATACCCGCAACCACCGATACCCAATACCCGCAACCACCGATACCCAATACCCGCAACCACCGATTCCATCAATTCCACTGTTGGTGTTTCATATTTGAATTTCGCAAGAGTCATTCAAGTGCTTTGGAAAGGGGGTCAGGCAGGAAGAGTATGAAGTGACATGATGATGATGTCCATGATGAATGATGGGCTATGGTCACCCTCCATCATCCTTACAACCAGCCAGAATGCATTGCAGCAGAAAGTCATATCAATCCTTATTACACAATCGGGTCCGGAAAGGACCGGTCGGGTCGGCCCCATACTCTCTCGCATTATTTAAATATCTCTGGCATGTGGTGGTACATACATGAAATTTGAACTTTGCCTCGTGTGTGTAGTGTAGTTTCAACTCTCGTCGTACTCCTCTCGGTCCCTGCCTCGTTTGTGTCATCTGACCGGTCGTACTTTTGATGTGCTTAAAAGGTCCGTCTTGTTTTATCAAGAGAATGTCATCAAGAGAGAATGAGAGAATGTTAGTTTGTTAATTTGAATTTGCCTCGTGTGTAGTAGTTTCAACTCTCGTCGTACTCTCGGTCGGTCCCTGCCTCGTTTGTGTCATCTGACTCGAAGTACTTTTGATGTGCTTAAAAGGTCCGTCTTGTCTTATCAAGAGAGAATGTCATCAAGAGAGAATGTTAGTTTGTTAGCTCCATTGAGTGCGTGTAATCATGCTTCTAGGCTTTTTTTTAAGCTTCTTTTTCCAATCTTTAGTCTATAATTATTGGGGTCAAAGATCGAGAATTAATTTTTTCATTGCTTTACGGTTTAAAGACTTCTATCGTCTTGACTGTTTGTTCATTTTCAGGCCGATAGAGGCCATTAGTTTAGAAAGATCGTTGGTCTTTACCCACTAGCTTTGCTTTTCGGCTTCATTTCTCATTTATTAAGCAGTTAAAAGGATTGAACAAACTTGGTTGAGAGACATAGTTTATGCGCTGCTAATGTGGCAACTTGTTGCGCATTTGACAAACTCACACCAAGAGAACCTAAATGTGGTCGGCCCTTCATAATGGGACAACTCGGAATGAAGATTTCTTGGGGATGGGATGAAGATTTTCTTAGATAGTATGTTTCTCATATGTACATGCAGTAGGGTAAACGACTATAGGTGTACCTATATCAGTCACTTCTAAAAATTTTAGCTTAATATGTAAGTGCTCAAAAATACCACAAAAAAGAGGGAAACCTTGTCTTTTCTATTTGCTAATTGCTGAAAAATAGTAAGTCTTTATGTATCATCACTCCAAGTATGGTGAATGGCTTAGGTGTTTGAAAATAGATGTATTCACCCTAAAGCTAAAAAAAGCTTGTAGTACATTTTTTTCAAATTTTGAGTATGTTTTTGACTTTTCATGTGAGTAAAAATATATTTTACTCTTCAATTGTTATTTTGAGTGTGAACGTGAGCTAAATAGGATTGAAATGGAAACTATGTGAAACGGTAGGAAATGAAAATGCATAAGAGAAGTGAAAAGATATGAATAGCAAAATTGAGAAATACAACTAGGCAGAGAAGGTTCATTTTTTCCTTTGAATACATAAGAGAGAAATGTGTATCCAGGAAGACACTTAGAAGAAGTGTGTATTCATTGAATTGAGCTGTAATAATTGTTGTTTTAGCAACAAGTGTAAATTATATAAATGATTCTTGATGATAAATTAAGTGATAATAAAATATCAATTTGGAATTATTATCGAAATTATTTGAAATGGAGTATGCATATTCTTTCAATTTGGAATGTGTTGAAGAATATTTGTGAATAATATTCATAGCAATTGTAACCATTGTTTGAGAGTATTAAGTGTTTAGGAATTACATTGCTTACATCAAATTAGAAGAATACAATGGTGTGTGTGTGTGTGTAATTGTGCTTTGAATGATTGGAGAATACAAAACTATAGAAATTTTCAACATTAGGTTGTTGAATTGGAAATCAATTGTTCTTTAATTGAAATTATTCATTTGAACTGGAAGAAATTGTTATCATGTAAAGAAAGAATATGCATACTCAATTCTAAATTATTATCGAAATTACTTCTAATTGTGACCATAATTGCTCAAACTTTGACCCAATTAGACTCTCCAAACAAAAACTCCCCTATCTACTTTCCTCGGGTTTCTTTAACCTCCTAGAAAAAGGCTCTACAAAGCTCTAAAGTTTGTTGGGAGTGTACCAGAACCCCTTCAAAGTTCATGTGGGATGTGTGAATTATGGGAGATAATTTTAGAGCCTTGGTGAAGATTTTTGACAAGTGTTGGTGAGAGAAAATTTATGTTATTGAAGAGTCTAGTAAATGTGGAAGTTAACCTACAAATATTCTCTACTCTAAAATTGATTCAAGCTAATTTTTTTTGTAAAGTAAAAAGTTTGAATGTAGATGTTATAGCTCCTATAAGTTTTAGCTTGTCATCTACTATGTTTTAGGAGCTATAGCATCTCCTATCAAGCCATCTACAATAATATAAAACAAGTTGGTCGGAAGTGCCCATCTTTTGGGTTTGGTAGTGAGAATATAGGCTCATTCATAGTGAGTGTAAGTCTTTTTATAAAGAACATAAATCACAATCTAAAATAGTCATCGATATTTAATAATATTGATATTGCTCCCCACAAAAAGAACAAATTGATTCCAAAGCATACTTCTATGAGGAAATCTCAAATACGAGTACACGTTCAAAAATTGATTCAAAAAATGGAAATATTGGTAGGTATTTTTAGAAAAGGGACTAAAAGGATTTTTGAAGCAATTGTGGAAGCAATTTCAAGCATGCGTGCTACGACCTCGCTGCACAATGTATGTGGTGTGCGACAATGGCACTTGGGTACGCTTACTTCAAAGCTTATTTTTTGCCTATCATTTCAATCATTGCCTTTTTTGATTTCATCTTCGCGAGGTCTTTTTGCACTTACTGCCTTGAATTTGTGCATACCTTGTTTGAATTGCTCCATTCATTTATCCTGCCCATTGGTTTGGTTCCTTGCCCTTTAAATTTATTTATCGATGCTAATATTCTTCGAAGACTCATTTTTTTTCCTGCATCAGTCTTATACAATTGAACTACTAATTGAAAACTAATCGGTTTTGCAAATTTTTTTTGTCTAGAATTGCGCGCTTTGAAGATATTGAATTTCGCAGGTTATATCTTATTGAAGTTATTCTAGGTATGTGATCACTACTCGGCGAGCTAAGTGTAAAATCAAATGTGAGATTACCCCTTGTTACCTAGCACATAAGATTTCCCATAAAAATGAAGATTGACAATTTTTTCCCCTTTCTAAAAATATACTTACTAATCCTTCCTTTATTTGAAATTTATTTGCAAAAGCGTTCCCTTATTTGAAATTTCCCCTATGTCTATTCATTGCACACTAATTTTCCCTACGCCAATTAAAACATTGAAGTTTTCTTAAAAGTTTTGTTAAAGAGACCTATTTCAAACCAAGCTCATATGTGGAGTCGCATATCTACAAGCTGTGAATCTTAATTACTATTGTGACATGCTCCTTCAAGTTTGTAAGGGAGAGTGTTTAATAATGGCTCAAATATCATATTTTCTAAATTTGTGTTGAAGTAAATAGTGTAAGCAATTTTTATGCATAGGGAAAGCAATGGAAGCCCAACCAATGTGAATTCATCATTTTCAAACTCTTCTAGAATTTGTTAAGAATCTTTGAAGGCAATCTTAGAAGGTTTTTTTAAAATAGTGCTCTAATTTTGCACCCTATAATATATGTGGTGAATATATGTTCCTATTGAGTGAAAAAACTTTTGTGTAGATTTGGGTGAAGAAGCCTAGGACTCTATTCCTCATTGAAACTGCTCCTGGTTTTGGGTAGTCTCCCTTACACCGGTTTCATAAGGTATCTTCGTTGGTGGTGATCAACTACTTTATGTGTAAGGCCCGGTTAACACTAATTAAAGTGTAAATATGAATCATGAAGAAATTTACTTTCAAGCCATCACATCTAAAGTTCTACATTTCTTTGCCAATGGTCTTCTTTATTGTAGTGGAAACAAGCCCTTAGTATAAGGTGAGGGGTAACTTTCACTATTAGAAGTCCAATATCTCATAAATGTTCTCAATGAATGTATTTTCTATCTTTCAATGTATTAAGATTGGTTCTCCCATTGTACCTCCTGAATACATGCTTAAATTCTTAGATAATAAACCTCTATGTAAAATTACCAAAAACCTCTCTTAAGAGGCAACTTTATACGTAACCGCTTTCGTAAAGTGAAGAGAGCCAAGAGTAGTTTTGTTTGAGCTTGGCTACATATTAGAGCATATAAAGCCTTGACAACATACCAAAGTATTAACGAACCTAGTTTATGATAGCCCACAAAAAACTCAAACTAAAGGCTTGTCCAAGGTAACAAGATATACCAAAGTAAAACTCCCTAAAGTGATAATGAATCTAGTTAATGCTCACCCACAACAAACTCAAACTGAAGCCTTGTCTAGGATGATACGACATGTCAAAGTAAAACTCCTTAAAGTGATAATGAACATAGTTTATGCTCGTGCACAACAAACTTAAACTCAACCCTGGTCCACGGTGATACGACATGACAAAGTAAAACTCCTTAACCCCTAAACTACCATGGTGTTTTGTGAGCTCCAAACTCCAAAACTACAATTCCATACCACCTTGTAAACTTTGGAGTGTGAGAATACTTTTTGCACTTTTTTGAAACTTTCAACCGTATGATCTTGAAGAGAACTATTATTAGAGGTAGTGGCTGAAATTTCAACCGTTGGATCGTAGCCATCTGTAAGATCATAACATTCAAAGTTTATGCAGTTTTTTTTCCAGCAAACATAGTCGACTTTGTGCAAAGGAAAACGTGATGCTTATTACCTTAAACATCTAGCTCATATTTTTTCCCATGTATATAACTAAGTTGGGCATGCCCATGCGTAATTTTGGACACTCATTTTGCTTTTTGAACCTTCATGCAATTTATTTACTACAAGAAGGTAAAAATTAAGGATTTGGTAAAACATGCACCACGTTTATTGTATATGGTTTAGGGGAAAAATGAACGGTAAGTATGTACCTTCTTGGGTTTGTGAATTTCAAGAAAAAAGAAATTCAAAAAATTCCAAAATCTCAAATTTTGGCAAATTTTGAAAGAAAAAATGGAAATATCAAAGAAAACTTTGAATCTAGCTCTTGTAATTTTTGAAGGGTGCCCTTGTAGGATTGGTAAAAGTTTCAACTTGGGTCACTTGGAAACCTTAGTACAAAATCAACCAAAAAAAGATTTTTTAAATTTTTTTTTAAATAAAGGTAAAAATAAAAAGTTTTTTTCTGCCCGCCCCAAGGCTGAAAACTAAAATTTGCGTTTGAGAACTCCATAGGTGGAGTTTGACTTTGCAAATTTTCCCACATACACCTTGTAGTATAGGGAACATAGAGTAAAAATTTTAGGCAAGAATATTACTTTTAACATCTTAACTTAGACTGCCCGAAATCACAAATCTCCTAATCGGAGGCCTTGGTAGTTTAGGGGTTAAAGTGATAACAAACATAGTTTATGCTTGCACACAATAAACTCAAATTCAAGCCTTGTCCATGGTGATATGACATGACAAAGTAAAACTCTTTAAAGTGATAACAAACCTAGGTTCTGCTCGCGCATTGCAAACTCAATATAAGCTTTACGACATGACAAAGTAAAATTTGCCAAAGTGATAACGAACCTAGTTCATGCTCGCACTCAACAAACTGAAACTCAAGCCTTGTCGAGGATGATACGACATGACAAAGTAAAATTCATGACAAAATAAAACTCCTTAAAGTGATAAAAAATATAGTTTATGGTTGCTCACAACAAACTCAAACTTAAGCCTTGTTCAGGGTAATACGACATGGCAAAGTAAAACTCCTTAAACACTAGTAGAAAATGGCATTAAAAGTGACGGCCGTAATGACTTGACCGGAATGACACAAAGTGTCAGTTTTAATTGTGCTTTTAATCACGTCAGAATAAAATATGATATTTGTCACTTTTTCTTAGATTTTTCTGGGTTGTAATAAGCATACCACACTCTAATAGATTAGTGAGAAAATTAAGGAAAAGTGATAAATATAATAATTTATTGTGATGTCATTAGAAGCAAAATTTTAAAATGCATTATGTGTCATTACGGTCAAGTCATTACGACCGTCACTTTGAGTGCCATTTTCTACTAGTGAAAGTGATACCGAACCTAGTTTATGTTTGCGCATTGCAAACTCAATAAGAAGCCTTGTATAGGGTGATACGACATGACAAAGTAATACTCATGACAAAGTAATACTCTTTAAAGTTATTACGAACCTAGTTTATGCTGGCCCACAACAAACTCAAACCAGAGCTCCTCCAATGTAGGCCAAGAGTTTCAACAAACTCTCCCAAGCCCAATCAATGTACTTTAGCCCAAAGTGGCCTCGTCATGTTTATTTAAATTTGCAAGTTTCCCCAAACTTGTCAATCTCTGTGCGCTTCCACAACAGTGATCGTTGGTGTGCAGTCCACCACAGTGATTGTTGGTGTCCTTGTTATAAGCTTCTCTTATTTGACTAATTTTAAGGCTTCAAATTGGTGTAAACCACGACATGACACCTCCTCCCAAACTCGTCGATGTGCGCTCCCACCAGAAGTGATTATTGGTGTCCTTGTCATAACCTTGTCTCGCTTAACTAATTTTGAGGCTTCAAACCGGTGGAAACCAACCCATGATACTCAAATCCGTTATAATTGTCTCTACCTTTCTACCTTAATTGTTGCTGCCAACACTAGTAGAAAATGGCAAAAAAGTGACATCCGTAATGACTTGACTGGAATGACACAAAGTGTCAGTTTTAATTATGCTTCTAATAACGTCAAAATAAATTATAATATTTGTCACTTTTTCTTAAATTTTTTTTGGTTGTAATGAGCATACCACACTCTAATAGACCAGTAAAAAAAATTAAGGAAAAGTAACAAATATAATAATTTATTTTGACGTTATTAGAAGCACCATTAAAACTGACACTTTGTGTCATTCCGGTCAAGTCATAACGGCCGTCGCTTTTTTGTCATTTTCTACTAGTGCAACTAGCCGCGCCGCGCCCCACATCCTTTCTTTTGCTACACCACGAGCTTGCGAGCGCGTCACGATCTCCACACGCGGTCCATCGATTGCCCAAAACCCGCTTGTCTACCTTATCCCAAAATAACCACCACTTTCAAAAAAAAAAAAAAAAAAAAAAAAAAAAAAAAAAGTTGAGACACTCAACATTCCATACTTATCGAATTGAAGGATTCTCCTCCACGCCATTCGCCTAGAGTTGACTGCAATGCTCTTGCTTTCGATTGGCAAAGCTCAAAGACAAGCTATCAAAGAATTACGGAATGGAAACGACAATTACTAGCGAAAGTAGCTGCTTAAGAGATCGGTGGAGAAATGGCTCCTAGGCACCCACCAAGTTTTATCTTCATGTCCTTGCTCGAAGCGCTTGTCCTTAACGCTCATCGCATCCTGTGCACCTCCACCAGAAATTCCTTCCCTACCTAATCATGTTGCTGCTTTGTCAACAACCTCACCACCAGATACCACATTCGTTCGCCTTTTGTTTTGCGACGCTGATTGTAAACTGCAAGTGCAAATCCGGGAGTGCATCAGAACCCCTTCAAAGTTCAGGTGGAATGTGAGAATTATGGATGATAACTTTAAAGCCTTGGTGAAGATTTTTGACAAGTGTTGGTGAGAGAAAATTTATGTTATTGAAGAGTCTAGTGAATGTAGAAGTTTACCTGCAAATAATCTCTACTCTAAAATTGATCTAAGCTAATTTATTTGTAAAGTAAAAACTTTGAATGTAGACTTCATAGCTCGTGATAGTTCTAGCTTGTCAAGAGCTAAAGCATCTCCTATCAAGCCAATGTACAATTTTATAAAACAAGTTGGTTGCAAGTACCCATTTTTTGGGCTTGGTAGTGAGAAAATAGGCTCATTCATAGTGAGTGCATGGTCAACTTGTGACAACCTTGAAAGGTGATCAATCACAACTCTTAAAAGATTGACCAATCTCAACCAATCACGCTCCTAAAAAGAAGGTCGGATATATAGTGATTGCGATAGTCTTTTTTGCTTTAGCACATATAAAAGGAAAAAAAAAATCCGTTTAAATGGCGTTATTTTAGTAAAATGACGCGATAGCCTTTTTTGCTTTTAAAAAATAAAAGAATCTTCAATTCCGTTTAAATGGCGTTATTTTAGTAAAATGACGCGATAGCCTTTTTTGCTTTTAAAAAATAAAAGAATCTTCAATTCCGTTTAAATGGCGTTATTATAGTAAAATGACGCTTTTCTTGGGTGCTTAAAATGAAAATAACCACGTTGGTTTTTGTCGAGTTTTGATAGGATAAGGTAAATATTTCTCAACGGCTATTCAAAAACAACAATAGTTTTGAACAACCGTTCAGAATTATTGCCCTTTCACTATGTCCAAAGGTCAAAAATATGCTTGTAAAATGGCACATTTACACAATATGGCACTTTAGCTCCGTCAAAATGGCACATGGAATAGTGCCATTTTAACGGAATTG
This sequence comes from Bryum argenteum, assembly GCA_037043015.1. NCBI lineage: Eukaryota > Viridiplantae > Streptophyta > Bryopsida > Bryales > Bryaceae > Bryum > Bryum argenteum. The sequence goes on along the minus strand of CM073323.1, from coordinate 9,615,776 downwards.
AGGTTAAGACTAAAAACCAAATATTTAAGTTTTGTTGGGAGAGATAAAGGAACACGTCATGGGCACATTGTTTAATTATTTGATTTGAGACTATTTGACAAAAGGCATTTCTGCTACAAGAATGTATGATGTTCTTTTTATGAAAAACATGATGTCCAAAATCGCAATCTCAAATATTTGTCAATACCTAGTAATATCAATATTGCTCGCCTAAAAAACAACAAATTGACTTCGGAGCATACTTCTATGGGGAAATTTCAAATAAACGAACACTTTCTAAAATTAATTTTAAAGAATGGAAGGATTGGTAGGTATTTTTGAAAAAGGACTAAAAATTGTGCTCAACTAGTTTCTGTGCAACTCGCTTTAAAAAGCAATTGTGGGAGCAATTTCAAGCATGCATGCTATGCCTTTGTCGCGCAATGTCTGTGGTGTGCGACAATGGCACATGGGTACGCTTACTTTGGGGCTTCTCTTCCGCCTATCACTTCCTTCTTTCTTTTTCTTCTTCTTTCTTCTTTCTTCTTTTTTCTTTCTTTTCTCTTCTTTCTATCTCCTTTTTTTTTTTTTTTTTTTTTCATCATCATCTTTGCAAGGTCTTGTTGCACTTAGGGCCTCAAATTTGTGTATACCTTGTCAAACTGCTCAATTCATTTTTTGTGCACATTGGTTTGGTTCCATGCCCTTTAAATTTTCTTATCTATGCTAATAATCTTGGACAACTCATATTTCTTCCTACATCAGTCTTTTATAGTAGACCTACTAATCGAATACTAATTGGATTTAAAAATTTTGTTTTGTTTAAATTGGCGTGCTTTGAAAATATTGAGTTTTGTTCCCTTTATCATAATATTTATTGATACTTCCTCTCTATGAAATTAATTTGCAAAAGCGTTCCCTTAGTTGAAATTTCCCCTATGTCTATTCATTGCATACTAATTTACATTGGGCTCCTAAAAACACACTCCATGAAACAAGTTCCCATGTTCAAAAGTTTCCCATTCATATCATTTGGTAACACTTTTACTTGAGCACCACTAATGAATTTCACTTGGCTTATTGAAGGTCAATAATGCAATGTACCATAAATCTGTTTTGCACATATGAATGAAGAAGAATGAGTATTTTAAATTTGATAGGCAAGTGAATGGTCAAGTTAAACTCAAGATCCTACAGTTAGATTATCTGAATAATGCTTGGATTGAGTTTGTTAAAATTTGAAGAAAAAAGTCTTTTTTGGTAATTTAGGGAATTTTGCATCAAGAAATGTGTTGTAAAAACAAATAATATACAGAATTATGCATGCCAAAAGATCTTAATGGATATGAGATTTTTAGCATAAAAACTAACTTGATTTGATTTCGAATATGACAAATTTTATCAAACACAACATTGGATGAAGTAGTTATCGCTCTTTCAATGATAATGTTGATTTTCAACACAAAATGCACTTTGGGGTTAAACATTGGAGATTTCTTAAAGGTCCCCTAAAGGAGCGCAAGAAAAAATTCGCCTAAAAGGTAGAAGGCACCTATTCTAAGCCAAACCCCTACGTAGAGTCGCATATCTACAAGTTGTGAAACTTACTGAGTTTTGTATAAACTCCTATTGTGACATGCTCCTTTGTGTGTGCTTATTAATGACTCAAGTTTCGGATTTTCTAAACTTGAAGTAAAGTAAATAGTGAATTTTAACATTCAAGCCATCACATCTGAAGTTCTAAATTCCTTCGACAACGATCTTCTTTATTATATAGTGCAAACTAGCCTTTAGTGTAAGGTGAGGGATAACTTTCACTATTCAAAGTCCATGTCATAGGCCAAGGCCTCGTTGATAAGCTTGGATGTTCACTCGCTATTAATTTTATAAATAGAACTTCGGCAGTAGAGCTAAAGTATAGCCTCGGCAGTAGAGCTAAAGTATAGCCTCGGCAGTAGAGCTAAAGTATAGCCTCGGCAGTTGAGCCAAGAGTTTAGTATATAAGGGACTCTTATTCATTGTAAACCTAAGTCTTGGATCAATATATTTCTTTTGTAGTTTTTGCTTGTTTTGACAGCTAGACTCTTACAGTCCAATGTATTAGAAATGTCCTCACTGAATGCATTTTCTATCTTTTTGTGTATTGAAATTGGTTCTCCCCTTGAATCTCCAAAGTACATGCTCAAACTATTAGATAATAAGGTTACCAAAATCCTCTCTTAAGAGACAACTTAGACGTAATCACTTTTGTAAGTGGAGAGAGTCAAGAGGAGTTTTGTTTGAACTTGGCTAAATAGTGGAGCATCCAAATACTCAAATGTATTACGACATACCAAAGTAAACCTCGTTAAAGTAATCACTACTAGAAAAGAGGAGGTTTTGCAATGTTAGCAACATTGCTTGTTGTGTAAACATTGCTTACTTGTGCAATGTCTTCAAAGTTGCTTTAACACCATTTCCAAGAAAATAAGCAATGTTTTCAACCTCAAATTTACAAATTAATAGATTTGAGGGTTGAAGACGTTGCTTATTTTCTTGAGAACGGTGCTAAAGCAAGGTTCAAGACATTGCAAAAGTAAGCAATGTTTACACAGAAAGCAATGTTGGTAACATTGCAAAACCCCCTCTTTTCTAATTGTCTCGATGACTTGGGTTTGAGCTTTGCCTTCGGCAAAAGCATTGTAGTCGACTCAAGGCGTGGAGGAGAATCCTTCAATTTGATTTTCAAGTAAATAGTGAATTTTACATTCAAGCCGTCACATCTAAACTTCTACATTCTTTTGACAATGACCTTCTTTATTATTGTGGAAACCAGCCTTTAGTGTAAGGTGAGGGATGACTTTCACTATTCAGAGTCCAATGTATTAGAAGTGTTCTCAGTTAATGCATTTTTTATCATTCTGTATATTAAAAGTAGTTCTCCCCTTGTATCCCCAAAATACATGCTGAAACTTTAGATAAAAAAAGTACCCAACTTCTCTCTTCAGAGGCAACTTTTGAAATTTTAGATAACAAGATTACCAAAATATCCCCAATTCCGTTAAAATGGCGTTATGCCGCTAAAATGGCACACCTCAACTTTCTGAACTGCGGTTAAAAAACCATGTGATATAACAAAATTTGAAGGTGATATTATGGAAAATGAGTGACAATGTATACAAAGGAGTGATATTATAAAAAAAATTGTGATATTACAGAATACACCATTCCATGTGAGCGCATATGTAAGATTTGATGTGACAAAATGGCACATGGCATAGTGCCATTTTAACGGAATTGAGGTTAAATCCTCTCTAAAGAGGCAACTTTTGACGTGACCACATTTGTAAGTGGAAAGAGCCAAGAGGAGTTAACCTCAATCGGACCGTTAAAATGGCGTTATTGAACCGCTAAAATGGTACTTTTTGGGGTGCTTAAAATTTAAAAAATGATGCTGATTTTTGTCGAGTTTTGACATGATAGGGTAAGTATTTCTTAACGGCAGTTCTCAAACAACAATGTTTCCGAACGGCCCTTCAAAAATATTGCCCTTTTACTGTGTCCAAAGGTCAAAAACCATAAAAATGTGTGATCAATATTATGGAAATTTTGGTGATGTTAAAGAAATCTTGGTGATATTATGGAGTACATGTGTGATATTATGGAGTACATGTGTGATATTAATAAACATGCCATTTTGTAGGCATAAATACTCCTGAACTTTACTTCACAAATATGCCTGTAAAATGGCACGTTTGCACAATATGGCACTTTAGCTCCGCTAAAATGGCACATGGAATAGTGCCATTTAAACGGAATTGAGGTTAGTTTTGTTTGGAGCATTCAAAGCCTTCTTAAGGTAATCTGACATACCGGAATAAGACTCCTTATAGCAACAACGAATCTAGTTTACGCTCGTCCACAACAAATTCAAACTAAAGCTTCCATGACGCGAGAATTCCAACAAGCTCTCTCAAACCCATCAAAGTACGCTACCCCAAACTGGTCTTGTCATCTTTATCTAGATTTGTACGTTCCCTCAAACTTGTCAATGACTGTGCGCTCCCGCCGTAGTGATCGTTGGTGTCCTTGTCATAACCTTATCTTGCTTAACTAAATTTAAAGCTTCAAATTGATGTAAACCAACCCATAATTCAAAAATCGGTTACGCAAATCGGTTATAGGGGTCTTGTTGGGGGCAAACTCGCCTCGCCGCACCCCGCATCCTTTCCTTCGCAATGCCACGAGCTCGCGCGCCGCGCCCCGCATCCATTCCTTCGCTACGCCACGCATCCATTCCTTCGCTACGCCCCGCATCCTTTCCATCGCTACGCCACGAGCTCGCACGCATCACAGCCACCATATGCGGTCCATCGATTATTCGATTACCCAAAACCCGCTTTTCTACCATATCACAAAATAACAACCCCTTTTCCAAGAACTAAAAGAAAAGCTAAGACAATCAGCATTCCATACTTATCAAATTCAAGATTCTCCTCCATGCAATTCGCCTTGAGTCAATTGCTTTCCGCAAAGCTCAAAGCCCAGCTATCGAAGAATTGTGGAACGGCGATTGCAAGCGGAAGTAGCAGCTGGCGAGATCAGTGGAAAAATGGTTACAAGTTGGGCACCCACCAAGTTCCATTTCCAGGTCCTTGCTTGAAGCGCTCACCCTTGTCGCTCACGGTCCCGTGCACCTCGAGTCCTCCACCAGGAACTCCTTTCCTACCTCATCATGCTTCCGCTTCGCTAACATCTGCACCACCGGATACCACACTCGCTCGCCTTCCGGTTTGTGCCGCCGACTGTAAACTGCCATTGCCCATCCGGACCCGCTCGCCATCTCCTCCTTCACTTTCACTTGAGCGCTCGCTCCAACCACGCTCGGCAGCACCTCCAGCCCTTCCTCCGCTTTCACCAGATACATTGGCTCGTCGTTCACTGCAAGAACAACGTGGGTACAATCTGTAACACATGATCGATCGCTTGCAAGAATGGGTGGGTTAGGTCGGTGCCTGCGGTGATGGAGTGCACATCCTCGGGTTCAGGTTTGGGGCGCTTGAAGTGGCGTTTGTGGACTATTTTACGAAGTCTCTCGGTCAAGGGCTTCCGCTTCGTCGGAGGGTCATCGTGTCGTCGACATCGTTCGGTACCTGCTCGTTCAGAATTGGCAAGGAGGAGGAGGATGCCATGCTGTATATATGTGAGATTCCATACTTGCGGTCCGCGATGTCCCCGGACGAAAGTGGGCGCGTCGAGAACTCTGCAGATGTGAACGATGACGATGTGCTTCTCCCGAAGCTCAAGAACGCAGACATCGCCCTCCTCCAAGCAATGGTCCACGCTGAATTCTGACCAGCTTACTCCGTTGTGGTCGTCGAAGTTCGCGAACCTCGCCACTAAGGGCGGGACAGTGGAGGGGTCGCGCCTCCACTGCCCGCCCCTCTCCCTACCCGCCCGTCGCGCCTCCAAGTCCCCACTCTCCCTCAGCTCAAGTCCAGCCCAAGTCTCGGGGTCGGACTGCCGCTCACTCACTGTCAGTGTGCACGAGTTCTCTAACATTCTTGGCTTCGATCTCTCACCCGAAGGTATGAATGCCACTTGCGGTATCTTATCACTTTGTTGAGAGCCCCCTCGTGCTGCAACATTCCCTCAATTTGCCCAATGCTTCAAGACTGCGTGTCTGCCCTAAATGATTGCATCAGTGCAGACCCTAGTTACGCGCATCTACTACATGAAGCACATCTATTATGTGTGTTCAGCAGAACTATGCGTATGCGCAATTCAGTAATTTGGCACAATTTTTGATGACTCATTTCCACTTACTTATGATTGCTCCCGGTCATTACGGAAAGCATTTCAGACGAAGAAACACTTATTGCTCTCCTCTGTACTGTGAAAAACATCGTGCAAAACGAAGAAGCTATCCATGCGGGTGAATTTGCAAGGACTCTAATTTCCAAGCACTGGGTGAGCATGGCTTCTGAAATATGACGAAGTTTCCCTCGGAGGATCTGAAGCAGAATGTCTACTGCGCAATCGGCACGATGATAAATAAAATATCCTCAAGTGAGGAGCTCATCCAGGATGATGTACTGCTTTACTTACCAGTTGGGTGACGTGCAAGGCTTACTCATAGTTCTTGAGAAGAGAAGCCACGAGGACTTTCGCCTCATTACAGCACAGCGGGCAATCATCACTATCATGTTCATCACCGTCGATCGAACATGTTGACAGGTCCGAACTCTTCATTAGAAACTTTAGAAACTCAAACGCTCTTCATTTTCATCAACATTGGGATTCCTTCCATACAATTAAGTGAATGTCTCACTTATTCTCAGCAGTCTCGGTATAGAAATTCGCAGAACATGATTAACGTTGGTCATTTTTCCCAGTTGTTAAGGTTCAGAAAGTGGAAGAGCAAACGTACTATCTCAGAAAAGGATTCTTTAAATATTAACTTTCTCAAATGATCCTCTGATATGCCAGTCGAAGTTGCTGCATCTATAGCTAAATAAGCGTCCTATAGTGATTGCTGCAGGCTTGTGGAAAGTAGTACTAGGCTCTTAAGCTCCCTAGAACATTATCTTCTTGTGAACGCTGCTTCACTTGCCTCACCTAATTCTCCAGTACTGAAGCGATTTCTTTACTTGTTCATTGAAGGACAAGAAAGCATTACATCGCAAAGTCGCTTCCGCAGCTTGAAAGCGGGAAAAATAATGCTTGAGATTTTACAAGAAGTTTACAATAGTAGCTTTTTTGAATATGAGCTGCCGATGAGTTCACTCAAATGGATTATGAAAAGAGAAAGTCTTGCTGCTATCAGTAAAGATCTACTTTTGAATATTCTGCATGCTGGCGGAGACGGTCAGGCAACTGTCACACAGCTGATTCGTGACGATGACCACGTGACTGTGTCATATCGTCGTTGTTCCACCACGTAGTTGAAAAGCATCTTACAGGTGAAATTAGAATCGTTGCAAGTGGACTATCGAGCATCATCAGAAGGGACTGGAGTTTCGCAAGGAATTTCCACAGCCATGGGATCGTGAGCACCCTGAGGCGGTTCATAATTTTGCAAGGTTCTAAGGCTTAAGGCTTCTCTTGAGCGAAGACCGCCATCACATGATCGCAGCATTCTTGAATTCGGCTTCGGCTCTCGTACACGCTGACAAGCGAGCGTCGGAATCTGAGACTTGGGCTGGTCTTCGAGCTGAGGGAGGGTGGGGACTTGGAGGCTCGACGGGCGGGCAGTGGAGGCGCGACCCCTCCACAGTCCCGCCATTAGTGGCCAGGGTTCGCGAACCATGAGTGACTCCAGGTGTCTTTCAGCTCGATGCGCAAAGTCCTGTATGGCGAATGCTCCCTCGCAAACTCGCTTGGAATGTTCTGACACCCATGCAATTCCGAAATCAGTGACGAAAGAATGATCGAGAAGCGCCCAATCTCAAAAATCAGTGACCAAGGAAGAAGCATGGGTTGTGGTAATGAGAGGGTGGTACTAGCAAGAGGCTGTGGTAGACGTGCGAGGGCGTCATTGTAGGAGCAATGCAGGGAGCCGCGATCGACGCCACGAGGCTTTGTGCTGCCGCGACCGCGCTCGGTCGCGCTCCGCGGGCGGCGCCGTGACGCGAATGTTTGCTCGCGGCGCACGGGCGGTCGTCGTGGTGGTTTTCTGATGCGCTCGCTTGCTCTTTCGTAAGCGCGACCGGAGAATATGATTTCGTGGAGGGATGGGCCATCGTCGGCAATGGTTTTTCCCACTTCCGCAATTTCGTTGCTGATGTCGACATCGAAAGTGTGTTTCTGCAGCAACGACCCAACTATGGTAGAAGTACCGAAAAGCACCAGCACCCCAGTATCAACCTATAGGTCTCCCCATAACCGCACCTAGCCTGAACTAGCATTGTCAGAACACTCATTTCAAACTGACCAATCAAAACAATAAAAAAGCTAGTGGTTTTGGGTCAAATCATAAATGGAAATTTGTACCAACTAGGTGTGACAATGGGAAAGTCTACACATTAGTTTTGGGTCACCAAGTACTTTTGCCTTTGAAAATTTATACTTATTTATGTAATGGGAGTTAAATTTTGAAAAAATTTGCATCCGATGAGAAAAATTCTTTCCTACATGGGAAAAATATACCTCAAAAATAACCATTATAAAAAAACCTCAAAAAGCTTAAGTTGGTGGATTTAGGACATTCGACCTTATCTGCAGCAACAACGGCTAAGTCTGTGTGGAGGATTCAAGACTAGTTCATTTCAGATTTTCTTAACTTGTAGTAAAGTAAATAGTGAATTTTACATTCAAGCCATCACATCTAAACTTCTACATTCTTTCAACAATGATATTCTTTATTATAGTGGAATCCAACCTTTAGTGCAAGGTGAGGGATAACTTTCACTATTCAGAGTCCAATGTATTAGAAGTGTTCTCAGTGAATGCATTTTCTATCATTCTGTGTATTAGAACTGGTTCTCCCCTTATATCCCCAAAATACATGCTGAAACTTTAGATAACAAAATTACCAAACTTCTCTCTTCAGAGGCAACTTTTGAAACTTTAGATAACAACTGAAGATTACTAAAATCCTCTTTAAAGAGGCATCTTTAGACGTGACCACGTTTGTAAGTGGAAAGAGCCAAGAGGAGGTTAGTTTGGAGCATTCAGAGCCTTTTTAACCCCTAAACGTTTCCATCCATTGGCCCCACTGGAAAAGGGTCCCAAAAACAAAAAAATGTCAAACTCATTATTAGAGAATGTGAGCAGTAAATGAAAAATCCAACCGTAGGATCTTCATCTCCTTTGTCTAAATATTGTGTGGGCAAAAGTATGTGCCATTTGGAGTTGGGGAGATGCTCCATCCACATGATTGAAACCAAAATTTGAGGGCTCAAAATGGACGTGCATGCACCAATTGTGGACTTTGATCCAAAAAGTCACATTGAGGATTGCCCCGAAGCCAATTTTGGTAAACTACAAAGGGAGGGGGTTTGAAATAAGGAAGCTACTCCTGGAAAAAGAACAAGCATTGGACCTTCCATTCACACACAATCTGATTTGCAATGCAAGTAGCTCAAAAATGCACAATTAGCTTCATACTATTTGAAGCCTGCCCACCCATGCTCTTGTCCTCCGTGGACAAAGCTTAGTGAGAGGTGGGCAGGCTTTTAGAAAGAAAGGAACAAAAAGATGTCATATAAAAGTCATTGAATGGCTGACAATGTCATTTCTATTTATGAGACTTTTTTCAAAAATGTGTTTTCTAGCTATTTTTCCTATTCGGCCAGATGCTCCATCTCCTTGTGAGCTCGACGCAGCTGCAGCTGGCCGAGTCCGATGCTTAATGCGGCCCGCTGTCCAATGCATCCCTGCCTTCGTGAGCTAGGTTGCCATACATGTGGACTAACCTCCCTCCATGCCTATGCCCAGGCCCCACCCGAAACAATTAGAACCAGCACCTGCTTTTTAGAAGTTGCAAACCAAGGCTGCTGGAGTGAAGAAATTTTTTAGGACCATAATCCTTGGTGAAAATTTGCATGGCTCATAGAACTTACAAATCATGCATAAATGAGACACAAAGATATGTTCGAAGACTCAAAATAATTCAATACAAGAAGAAAGCAAACTTACATGTTCATCTTCGTTGTGTGAAGTGCGATTTATTGAAGCACTCCCCCATGTGATACCATACACCACCACAATCTTTGTACACGAGATTGGTTGTTTTGTTTTTGTCCTTGCAATAAGAACATTGTTGTCGCCCCTCTGGAACCTTCTCAAGCCCATGAGTGCCCGGGGTATACGTGGATAGGAAAACCACACCCTTCCGGTCTTCTCTCCATTTCTCCATGATTGAGAATGCCAAGTCGGTCACGAACTCCAAATGAGAAGACGGGGTCTTACTCAACTCCAAGCTCTCCCGCTTGTGGATTATCCACAAGTTCGTAATGAACAAGTCTACCAAAAACATGAAGATGCAGTGCCACCACTTGTGCATTTTAGATAATGTCGTATATACGCCTCTAAGTTGGTCACTCACATCTACGCCGCGCATCATATAGGTGTACTCCAAGTGTATTGAAGAGGTCATTATGTTTTCCGTCCTCCCACTAGTATATCGAGGCACCGTAAGCGAGACATCCGGGTTTGGTGGCAAAGGCTCCGCATGCGTGGACAACAATAAAACCGGTTTTTTGTCTACCCAAACAAAGGAGCATAACGTACCGGTGCAATGCATGCGCCAACCGGAGCTCCCTTGGGGTTGCTTCGCCCACCACCACTTGTCTACCAAGTCGCTTGGCATTTGGCAAGCCAATGCGGTTGGCGCGTACGGTGCTAGTGGCGTATGTTCCCAAGTCATGCAAATTTACAAACAACTTGGGTGATGTAAATAAGTTTTCGGTGACGACAACGTGCCCCCACCCGTGTAAACCCTTCATCAACCCCATCACCACTTCATACCCCGTTTTTGCCTCTCTCCGTTTCGCCGTGTGTAGATTCTTCTTCAAGTCCGCCCCCGTATACACTTGGAAGTGGTAGAGATACTTGGACTTGGAATCAGCCGCCGCCCAAATCTTGAAGCCGAATTTGACCGGCTTGTTCGGCATGTATTGCTTCATGCCATGGCCGTACATTTCCTTGTACCTGACCATAAGCTCGTCAACCGTGACAAATTGGCCAAGGTTCCAACTTGCAACATATTGAAGCCTCACCTCCTCAATTAGCCACCTCAACTTCACTAATTTGTCAAAATTAGGGTCATTTCTATCTGTAGGGGCCATAGAGTCATCATGTATATGCAAACATTTTGTTATACTCTCATACCTCTTCATGCTCATTGTGTTAGCAATCGTTTGGCAATAGTATAATTTAGAACTACTCTTCCAATAGCACCTACGATTAGGTTCTACTTTCAACCCCATTAGTATAAAAATTTCTAACTATGCCTCCAAGTCGGGGACCGTCAAACTCCACCAATCTTTTGGCCCCCAGCCTAGTAAATCCCGTGGCGGGGTCGACCGAAGATGCATAACGGTTGCTCTCCATTACTATTTTCCTCAAAGTCTTTTTTGTGAAGAATTTGTGAAACAAGTCTTCGAAGAAGAGGGAAACTTTTCTAAGAACATAAGAGGGCCCTTCACCAGGTCCCGTAAAAACAACCTCATCATAGGTGTAGGTTGACTAAAATTGACCCAATATTCATCTTTCTAACATTCTTTGAATGTTGCACTACTAGGATTTGACCCCCTTTGCTACGTTTTTATTTCCATAAAAGCCACGTTGGGGTGTAGCTTAAGCTACGTATTTGCTAAATTTGTAGCTTGAGCTACACCCCAACGTAGTTTTTATGGAAATAGAAACGTAGCAAAGGAGCCAAATCCTAGTAGTGTTGGCCCGTTATTCCAATCCCTTAGTCCAATTACCACCCTGCTTTTAGGACTCTCAGATGGCACTCTCACTCCCATGCTTACCACTGGTGTGGAGGGGCTGACACCCCCAAGTCGTCGTGGGAGGGACTGATCCCAAGCAAGGATGAGAAGGACGGGGCATCTGACCAATCCGGGGCAACCACGTGGAAGTGGTTGCCCAATTCGTTGTCAGGCGGCAGACCGCGTGGCTCACAGCTCGGTAGCACCAGCCCATCGACGAAGCTTCCTGGGAAGGCGTTGGATGCCCCTCCACCGGCTGTGGCCTGTCCGGCCCCTCCCTCCCCACTTGCTAGTGTGATAAGTGTATCAAGGCCCGACGGCCCTAACCACCCAGGGAGGTTGCGGGCTCCCTTACATGGAATAAGGCACCGTTGGCTCTGTCGTGGCTGCCGCAAGCGCCCATTCCGAGGAGCATAGCCTCCTCCTGTTGTTGCTCGTCTTCCTTTTGTGGAGTCGTTGTCTCGTCCTGAAGATGTTGTTGTTGTGAGATAAGACCCAAGTCATCAATGATGAGCATGAGATCAACTCCTTCTTCGCTAGCAGGGACCTCAATTGTGCTTGCATCTGCTTGATCAGCAGGTTCTTCCAAACCGACTTCCTCTTGAGGATCCTGCACTTGTGTGTGAGCATGAACTAGAGCAATGTCACCAAAGAAAATCTCTTATGTTTCATCATTGATTTGTACTAAATATATCAATCTAGAAGACACTAGACACACAAAGCTTGATATGGCGGTTCCCCTCACCCATTGTGCATCACTTTCGTCATCCTCTTCTCTTATCTCACTACGTGGATCCATTTGTATCCTCTGAATTACTCTAACTTCTAGAGGTTGTGTTATATGTCGTGGCAGATCTAGAACAATGTCGTTGCTACTTCCTGCATGCAAAAGTTTGGTGGTAGATTTGTTTTGCTCTGCAGACAATCTAGACATTGCTCTCCCCCTCCTGCTGATGAAGGTACTAGTTTTAGATCGTGTTGTTGTAGCTTGCTTCGTCCCTAATCGAGGCCTTGGAGGTCGACCCCTTGTTGACGCCGCGCCGACACCCGTCGGCACTGTCCGCAACACCCTTTGCGAAGCCGCTTCCGCTGCCTGTAACGGCGGTACCTCCATGATTTCCCGTCGTCGCAGCGGAGGTGTTGTCCAGGGTCCTCCGGTATTGGATCCGTTTTTACCTCTGCGATGCTCAACTCGGCCGGAGTTGCGCTCATGATCTTGGCGATGGTTAGTCTCTGCGCCCCCGTCATCGTTGTTGCAGTTGATCGTAGCGACGGGGGTCTCCTGTAGCGGAGCGCAGTTTCCCTCGGAGTTAGTAATGGCCTCTCGGGGTCGCCTCGACCAGCATGCAAGAGGCGCGACGCGAAGGCGCCAGGTTCTAACAGGAGAGGCTCCTGGATGGATCCGCCCTCTCACGATTACTGTAAGGCTCATCTCATGGAATTCGAAAATGGAATGTATGCGCGGAAAATGTGTTGAAAGTCTTACCTTGAAGTTGTTGGTTTTTTCCTCCACCTCCAGATGCTCCATCTTCCTTGATTCTTGTGTTGATTTGCTCCTTGTTGGCATCTTGCTCATTAGGTCAAATCCGCCTCACTAATGTGTAGTAGGGAGGACTAATTCCCTCCTTGTGTCCTTCAGGTACTCTCTCCTTCCACCCCAAGATTGAGCTCACATGGTGGTAGAATAAATGGCGTAAACCTGCAGGTGTGTCATGCTTCTCTGCCTTGGAGAAGCATGGCAATCTCAACAAAACTTCTCTATCCAATAAGTCTAACAAAAACCCAATTTGCAAGTCCCCCAAGCCCTTATCCACTTTTCCCCACCAGTCCTCACTAATTCCTCCCTTGCTTCATGAAGCAAATTTGCCATTGTTGTCCCCATTTTATGTGTGTTTGGGAAACTTTGGAGTTAGTAGCAATGAAGTTTGGTGATGGAAGTATTAGTTTGAGCCGCCCATGTACACCTACAGTATTTTCAAACTTGGAATTGATAATATTGAAAGCATGTTGTTGGAGTGTGATTTTCTAGGTTAGATTTTGTATTTGAATTCAAAATTTGAATGTGACATGGAGGATGTACAGATTCTGCATAGATTATTTTTAAGTGCATTGATAAGTGCTTGGTTTTGTATGGTAAAAACATGTTTGTAAAATGTTGGAATTTGAAATCTCTCCTTGTGCCCAAAGACCAAGGTCTGGCCTTATGAAAATGGTTGTGTAATCAAAAACCAGTGGCTCAACTGCCTTGACAGTTGGAATTACTCTCTAATCCTCCATTCTTTCTAATTTACGGCCACTTCACCAAAAATTATCTTTCCAATTGCCAATCTTTAGCAAATTGGCACCTATGCCCAACTGCCCAATTTCAATGCCCAAATGGCAAATTTTCTCACGAAATTGGAAGAAGTACTCCTGAAAACAAAAGTGGAGCTCACTCAATTCCCTGCTGTAAAATATAGAAGGAAGAATTTACAGTGGGGTGAAAACGACAGTAAACTAAACCCGTTTACCCGCAGGGGAAAATAAAAGTTAGATGAAAAAGCACGAGGATGAGAAAACAGGGAGATTTTGAACATTGCTGGCTTCATCCAGAATGTAGAAAAACCACACTCTCTCAAATCCATCGAACGCTACTCCAAACTGGTCTTGTCATCTTTACCTAGATTTGTAAGTTCCTTCAAACTGAGCACTCCCGCCACAGTATTGTTGGTGTCCTTGTCATAACCTCATCTTGCTTAACTAAATTTGAAGCTTCTAATTGATGTATACCATCCCATAATTCGCAAATCGGTTACGCAAATCGGTTTTGGTGTCTTGTTGGGGGCAAACTCGCCTCCTTTCCTTCGCTACGCCACGAGCTCTTGCGCGCAGCACCCTGCATCCTTTCCTTGGCTACGCCACGAGCTCTCGCGCGCACTACCCCGCATCCTTTCCTTCGCTACGCCACGAGCTACGCCACGAGCTCGCGCGCAGCTCCTTCCATCCTTTCCTTCTCTACGCCACAAGCTCGTGCAGCGCCTCGCATCCTTTCCTTCACTACGCCCCCGAGCTCGCGTGCCCGTCACGGCCACCGTATGCAGTCCATCAATTACCTAAAACCTGCTTTTCTACCATATCACAAAATAACAACCCCTTTGCCGAGTACTAAAGGAAAAGCTAAGACACTCAACATTCCATACTTATCAAATTCAAGATTCTCCTCCATGCAGTTCGCCTTTAGTCGATTGCTTTCCGCAAAGCTCAGAGCCAAGCTATCGAAGAATTGCTGAATGGAAAGGCGATTGCTAGCAGAAGTAGCAGTTGGCAAGATCGGTGGAAAAATGGCTGCTAGGCATCCACCAAGTTCTGCCTTCAGGTCCTTGCTCGAAGCGCTCACCCTTGTCGCTCACCGTCCCGTGCACCTCCACGAGAAATTCCTTCCCTACCTCATCACGTTGCCGCTTCCCTAACATCCGCACCACCGGATACCACACTCGCTTGCCTTCCGGTTTGCGCCGCCGACTGTAAACTACCAGTGCGGATCCAGACCCGCTCGCCATCTCCTCCTTCACTTTCGCCTCCCGCGCTCGTCCCACGCTCGGCGGCAGCACCTCCTGCTCTTCCTCCGCTTTCACCAGATACATTGGCTCGACTTTCACTGCAAGAACAACATGGGTACAATCAGTAACACATGATCGATCGCTTGCAAGAATGGGTGGGTTAGGTCGGTGCCTGCGGTGATGGAGTGCACATCTTCGGGTTCAGGTTTGGGGCGCTTGAAATGGCGTTTGTGGACTATTTCACGAAGTCTCTCGGTCAAGGGCTTCCGCTTCGTCGGAGGGTCATCGTGGTCGTCGACATCGTTCGGTACCTGCTCGTTCAGATCCGGCAAGGAGGAGCAGGATGCGATGCTGTATGTGAGATTCCACACTTGCGGTCCGCGACGTCCCGGGACGAAAGTGGGCGCGTCGAGAATTCTGCAGATGTGAACGATGACGATGTGCTTCTCCCGAAGCTCAAGAACGCAGACATCGCCCTCCTCCAAGCAATGGTCCATGCTGAATTCTGCCCAGTTGATCCCCTTGTGGTCGTCGAAGTTCGCGAACCATGAGTGACCCCAGGTGTCTTTCAGCTCGATGCGCAAAGTCCTGTGTGGCAAATGCTCCCTCGCAAACTCGCTTGGAATGTTCTGACACCCATGCATTTCCGAAATCAGTGACCAAGGAATGATCGAGAAAGCGCCTAATCTCGAAATCAGTTTAAAAGGAAGAAGCATGGGCTGTGGTGATGAGAGGGTGGTACCAGCGAGAGGCCGCGGTAGACGTGCGAGGGCGTCATTGTAAGAGCGATGCAGGGAGCCGCGATCGACGCCACGAGGCTTTGTGCTGCCGCGACCGCGCTCGTGCGCTCCGCGTTCGTGACGGGGCGGCGCCGTGACGCGTATGTTTGCTCGCGGCGCACGGGCGGTCGTCGTGGTGGTTTTCTGTTGCGCTCGCCTGCTCTTTCGTAAGCGCGACCGGAGAATATGATTTCGTGGAGGGATGGGCCATCGTCGGCAATGGTTTTTGCCACTTCCGCAATTTCGTTGCTGATGTCGACATCGAAAGTGTGTTTCTGCGGCAACGACCCAACTATCTGCGGCAACAACGGCTGAGTCTGTGGGGAGGATTCGATTCCAGTTCTGTTGAAAACGCGAACAGTGAACCGGTTCTTTGCTACCATGGTGAAGAGAAGGGAGTCGCCTATTTTCAAGTTGTTGTCGGCCGCGAATACGTGCCAGCCGAATCGAAACTCGGCCGTCCCCATCGTCGACGTCACCACTCTCACCAGCCATACCTTCCCGTCCACGCCCTCCAAGTCCACCGTGCTCCCCGGCAACCCCCGCGCGTGCTGCTGCACGAACGCCTTCGGAATGGCCTGCAGCACCGAGCTAAAATCCGTCACCTACGATCAAGCGCGCAATGACAGAGAGAAATGATCGATCGGGAGCTTACCATGACCAGGTGCACATTATGCTCCATTACGGTTCGAAGAAAGCATGGAAACGCCAGCGACGACGACGATGACGCGAAGGGTGCTTGAGCTGCTGCTGCAGCGGGATGCTCGCGCTGACATCGCTCAATACATCCCACACAACAACCTCCGGATCTTCCAACAGGAGCGTCCATGATTGCGCGAGATTCTTGCGCTCCAGACCCTGATTATCACCACGAAAATGCAGCGATCCATCGCTCATGATGAGCAGCTTTAGCTCCGGTGCGGCAACGGCAGCCACGTCAATGCGCTCGCCTCAAAGTGTCACTTCGACAGCAAGCCCACACGAATCTCCCAACAACAGCGTCCATAAATTCCTGGACCCGGTTCATTTTCACAAAACTCGCAGTTTCAATGCGACTAGACTCGGGATTCAGTACGCTTGCCTCAGAATGTCACTTCGACTCGACATTCTCTGCAATCACAAGTCACAACCCTAATTAAGCTCAGACAAAATCCTTTAAAGCTGAATTTTGAACAGAGAGACTGTTCCGTCAGGGTCCACCACGTACAATTGTCTGCAAACCAGAATGAAAAAGTGGGTGACGGGCTTCCTCAGTGAAGAACGGAGAACACAACCACGTGCACGATGACAAATCTTCTCGTAACATAGATTTCGCACAGAGTCAGAAAGGGTCAAAAACACAATCATGCAGACACTCGCGCCCATGTCGTCTTGCGCTCCTCATCATCGTCGAAATCCGGCTTCCAAAGCACTGGCTTAGCTTAACTTTTCTCCCTTTCCTCCACTCCCCGAAGACTAATTCGCGCCAGTAAGTAAATTCACTTGAACGCTTCTCGGCTAGATGAGGTAGCCTTGGATGAATCGACGACGAATTCGGCGATTATTGACGCGCGCGCGTTTCTCGTTGCCGAGCACACAAGGAAGCCGTCAAACTGCCCCTGCTTGCGATCACTACCTGTGAGTGTTGGGTTTCCAATTCAGGGGGATTGAGCTCGCGATTACTGTCGGTAAGGCCGTGGCGGACGATTCCGGAGAGTGCAAAATTCAGGGGTGAGCTCGAGGAATTGGGATTCAGGGGGGTATGCGTTTTAGCTCGATTTTGAAGCGGATTTTTTGAGGTGAGTGAGTGTGTGATCGATCGAGCGATGGCGGAATCGGCGTCGTCGGAATTGCGGGACGAGGTGCAGCGGGCGTTGGGGCCATCGGCGCATGTGCAGATGGCATTCTACGTGGAGCGGAGCACGGTGACGAGCTCGTTGTTGCTGGGCATGGCGGGTCGTCGTTCTTCACGCCCCGCTTCCTCGTCCAGCCAACAACGCATCCTCGCTCTCTCAGGTAATCCCCCCACCATTCCCACTTTCTTGCACAAAACTCACAACTTTGAATGAATATATCTCATGATTTGTAGGGTCAATTTGATTTTTTATTTTATTTTCAAAAAAAATTGGTAAGATGACATAATTGATACCGGTAGTTTTTACAAACAAGATCTACATGTCAAAAGAATAAGTTTCAAAAGAATTTGTTCATTATTTCAACAAGGATTGCATGGTGTGGTGGTTTTGGGGTGTTATTAGAAGAACTAGGAACTTATTTTGGGACGAACATAAATAGGGATGTTCATGCCCACTCATGCCATACCACGATTAGTGAGATTATGAAACCAACATATGTTCATTAATTTAGCAAGGATTACATGGTGTGGTGGTTTTGGGGTAGTACTAGAAGAACTTTGAACGTATTTGGGGCTAACATAAATAGGGATGTTCATGCCCACATGCCATAAGACAAATAGCGAGACTATGAAACCAGCTAGTTCTGAGGGTCCACTACCCCTTGGGCCTATAGATGGTTAACCCTTGTCAGTTGTTTCTTTTTTTTCACGCAAAGTAAGCCAAAGCACTTTCATGTGGTAAAAAATCTCATTACCATAGGTAAGTTTGAAAATTGAGTACATGGCTTTTAATTACAACCACTATGGCACCCTTGATGTTTTGAATTGAAAAAGATTTACTTCTACAATAGAAAGTTAAGAATTAATTACTTTCCTCTTGTACTTATTTTCAAATGCAGTAAAGCGAGGGGATAACAAGATGAAACCTCACTTACAAGTGGTGATGGACTCTCCCAGTGGTCTCAAGGTATGTTGTACCTTTTACTCAATTTCTCTATTTTTACGTAGTCAATTGTTTTAGCTATTTTTGAAATTCTATAGACTCTTTACATAGTAAATTGTTGTAGTATATTTTCTTGAGATTATCTACATATATGGGATAACTTCCATTAATGTAATGTTGTTTGTCACTCTTTTCTAATTCTCAACTTGAGATATCTTGCTCCTAATTTTAATTAACCTTTGCTTTTACTCTACTTCACATCCACTTTCAGATAACTTCCAAAACATTGGGTATAAAAGACCCATGTGATAGATTTCACCAACTTTGTGAATTTTACCAACTTGTTTTGCACTTCGCTTTTTTAAGGGTCTAGTGAAGTATGCTCAAATCTATTTTAAATGGTTTCATTCATGCATTCATTCCATTCGTGTGTTCTAGGTTGAAAAAGTTTACAAGTTGAACCATTTGAACAAAGTGGAAGGAGTGCTTGATGACAAAACCGGACGTACCTTCATTCTAGTAAGTTCCTTTACATGTCAAAATCCATGCTATTCAAACTCAAACTTTTCAAATTTCAAAGTTAATCCTTTCAATGCTGAGATGGCCTTGATTGGATATGCACACCCTCTGTCCCATTATAATTGTCCAATACGTTCTCTCAAATCTTGCCAGGCTTAACAGGGAGTTTTGTGTGTAGAGCTTTGACATACTACAAAAGCAAGCTGGACATTCTCCACAATGGACGATGCGCACCATAGATGACCGGTATGATCCTCAAATGGCACTCTAATCACTTGTTATACTAGAAATACAATAGTGAATAATTTTTAATTATCAATGTTTGTTTTTATTGATTTTGGTGAAATAAAATATATGGCAAAAGTTTGAGAATATGGTCATTTTAGAACCTTGTTCTTTTAGGAACTCAAAAATCACCCTTTTTTGCTTAGATTTGTTTTCTAATTAGTTTTACCCAATTTAATCCTTTTTGTAGGAACCGTCTCATCCTTGCCATGTCCAAATTTTGTAAAACTCACCAAGGTCGAACTCTCAAAGTGGCCGGAATTGATGTTGTGGAGATGCAATTGTGGGCTCAGGTACGTTTTTTTTTCTACAATGGAAGACTAACTTGTGACCCACACTAATTAGTTTGAAGCATGCAATGAACATCATATGATCTTGTTTTGTAGGATTGCTTTAATAACTGAATTTTGAGTAATTTAAAGTTGGAATTAAGTAACACTAGAGTGATTTCCCTAAAGTGATATGTATAGTGCGAAAAAGGGCATATATGTATACCAACTATTCTAAAGTAATGTCTAAAACAGCTAGATTATCATGAAATGACTTATTTGGTTACAAATTTGCGTGTTGTAGAATAACGTGAAGGTGGTCAAACATGCGCCCAAACCCAAAAGAGAAGAAGAAGTGTTGGATGATGTAGTCGAGGAAGATGCGCAATTAGATTGTGAAGAGATTACTTCCAATGAAGAACTTGTCTCCAAAGATGAGGAAGAAGATATGGATGCTCTTCTCGGCATGTACGCGTTCATCTCTAACAATAGCTCCATCTTCATTCTGAAAATGATCATATACATACTTTTTTCTTTCTTCGTTGCAATTGCAAGATTGTTCCGAACCTCACAAAAAAAAGTCGTTCACAAACTCTTTAAAGTACTCATTTTTACGAGGGTAATGTTTTTGCAGGTATGTCTTGGGAATTGACGAAGCGGATGCCTTCTCCGAGCGCTTGAAACGGGAGCTTCATGCGTTAGATGATGCCAACATTCATGCCATTTTGGAGAACGCACCTCTTGTTGACGAGGTAAACTTATAATCCATACCATGTCTCATATTTAATCCCGAAAAGTACTAAAACACGCGATGATATATCCACAAGGATATTTGTCAAAAAAACTTACTATCTCATATCATAGCAAACATCCGAATTGTCCAAAAAGTAACTTAACACAAGGATCGTGATCAATTTTACTTTTGTTTTTGCAGGTGACGGAACAACTAGATGAGTCCATGAGTAACGTCGAGGATCTCGAGTCATGGCTCAGCGCCATCAACGTAAAATTACGCTACATGCGAGACGATATTGCTTCCGTAAGTTGCTACTTTTTTGTATATTTTTGGAGTTTTATTCCTTTTGCTTTTATATATTCTTTGTCATTTCTCTTGTTTGATTTTATTTTCATTGAATGTGTTATAAGAGGGCATTTTTCTAACTTGGGTGTCAATGGCAACAGATTGAATCGCGCAACAACTCATTGGAAACGCAAGCTCACAATAGTAACGCGCTTCTCAAGGAGTTGGATGTTATATCCGGCCGGTTTCGAGTACCTCCTAATGTGAGTAGTCCACCCATAAGCACGGTTGTCTTATCAAACAAAATTCCTATTCATTTGTCAAACACAAAACGTTCTTAAATGTACATCTCATCTATATTGTGTCTGAGAAATAGGAATTTCGTCTGATAAGACAACGCTGCTCATACATCATTCCCCCTTCATAATCTTTGTACTTGATCGCTTGTCTCATATAAGGTCATTTCGATACCAATGTTAACCTTTTTTTTTTGCCAGCAAGGGCTATCAAATGTTCACGCCTTGGACATTTCTCAACCTTCCCGGATCTAAAAAACAAGTGTTGTATATTGAGATATTGTGTTTGTGGACTAGTTCACAATGACTCAAACAACCGTAAACTAGCAAAGAAATGGTTCTTTGTGAACGAGCACTAAAAACACAGTTTTTCGCTACCCGTAAATGTACTAAATTTTTTATGCAAATATCGTCAATTATGTGCAGTACGCGGCTACGCTGAGCTCGGGCTCGTTCGAGGAATCCAAAGTGGGCGAGATCGTGGAGGCATGCAAATGGTTAACATCCGCTTTACATGACCTTGAGCCATCCTCCATTGAACCCACCTACATGCGCATGCGAGTTGTAAGTACCATCTCTTAAAAATACTCCCTTGTAAAATAGTGTAGCTAAAAATTAGTAAGAATAAGCCACACACCACACTAAATTTGTTAGAGATTTTCCTACTAAACTAGATATTCTCACTTTTTTCACCTCAAAATAAACTTTTGTTTTGATGAATCAATTACCTTACTATTGTTTTTGTTTGTTTTTTTTTTTTTTTTTTTTTTTTAAATTCGCAGGTCCGCGAGAAGCATGGTGAGCTTGGGAATCTCAAGGACGCATTCTTGAGTCGAGCTACGAAATTTCTTAGCAACTACTTCTCGAGTGTGGTTGAATCCATGCTAAGTGATAAATCCGCATTCTCGCAGGCATGTAATAAAACCAGTTTCCTTATAGAAAGTAGTGAATGAATGTCCAATTTAATCACTTTTTTGTTGTTGAAAATACGTGAACTTTCACTATCTTTAATGGTAGCCTTTCGCACAATAAGGATAAAATTTGCCTTTTGATTTCCGAACTTTTATGGTCTAAGATTTGTTTTCTGAGGGTATTTGAAAATTGGCAAACATCGTCGGTGATCACATTGGTCGATCCTATGGTGTCCGGAGGTGATATTAGAAAGGTTAGAGGTACGGTATCATCTAGGTGAGAGGGGTGACATTACAAAGATTGGTTGTGATATACGAGGGATCACACTATAGAAGAGAGGGGGGTTTGCAACGTTACAAACGTTGTTTTTGTGTAAACATTGTTCAAGCCTAAGAGCGTTTTGGAACGTTGTTTTTGTGTAAACATTGTTCAAGTCTAAGAGCGTTTTGGAACGTTGTTCTTGTGTAAACATTGTTCAAGTCTAAGAGCGTTTTGGAATTCGTTTGAGCAGCGTTCTCAAGAAATTGAGCAACGTTTTTAGGTGGATTATAAATAACGTTGTTTGTTGATCCGATAACGTTGCTTATTTCCTTGAGAACGTCTCGAATTGTAGCAGTGGGACATGGGTACAGTCTAGTTTGTGAATACATATACTCACAGAAGAGTGGGATGTGTATGCAGAAGGGGCAGCTAAGAAAACCGGACCATTCCGACCTGCGGTACAAGTGCCGAATTTTCGCACGACTCATTCAGCACATGAAGGTGAATCCTAATAACATTCTCTCCTCATTTTGTTCAATATCGACTTTGAATGCCTTTCTAACTGTATACATGTGTTGTTTTCACAGGCGTTAGACAAGAATTCGCTAGTACCACTGCGGAAATCATTTTGCATGTCCCTCAATCTGTTGCTACGACGAGAGGTACGCTCTTTTCAAGCCTCCTAAACTTGTTCTCAAGAAATAATATTTGTAGAGATATTATCAACTGCAGTATGTTTTTGCTCAAATCTAATTTAGGGTTTGAATTCTGGTACTATGGCAGGCAAGAGAGTTTGCAAGGGAGTTGCAAAGCAGTACAGTTGTGAAACAAACCATCACAGCATCCTTGGATAGGCTTGACAGTAGTGGCAGAAATCAACAACAATCGCCGAAAGAGTCCGCCGGGCCTTCTTCTTCTTCCAGTGCCTGTGTTGTCTCCGATGCGTATGCCAAATTGCTACAAACCTTCATCCCTTACCTTGTCGACGAGGTACTAGTTCTCTTCTTACATTGCATTGTTTTCAGCACTAGTATTGGGAACATGCCATTAAATTCGTTTGTTCTGTTGGTTTGTGATTGCAGAGCTCGTTCTTTACATCGTTCATGTGTTTCGGAGTGCAACCATTGGCTCAACCAGAAGAGGATGATGAGGTTGAAGGCGATGCTGCTAATATTCCCATCACCCGTAAGTTCAAGGGTTTCTAAACCCTAAACCCTAATCCCATCTGACAGTCAAATCCACTTCTTTGCGTAAAAACTGAAATATGCTCCTTGGTGCAGCAAAGCACGAAGCTCAGGAATCAAAGATGCTCAAAGAAGCACTTCAAGAGCTTCTGAATGGAATACAGGTAACTCTACCACTGTCTACAGAAAATTTTCCACCTCCCATTTTCCAGTTTTAAATAACTTGCATGGATGATAGATCTAGCATGTTTCTCTTACGAGAAAGGAGGTGGGAACTGGGCATGCAGGAGGACTTTTATGCGATCGTGGATTGGGCACACAGACTAGACCCATGGAGTTGCATCGCCATGAAAGCTGTCACGGAGAAGTATCTTTCCAGCCATAAAGCGGAAGCCGCATGGTTCGTGTACCGATTGTTGGGGGATCTCCAAACCCGAATCTCCGCACACTTCAATCAGGTTGTCGCCGACACTTGCAAGCAGTATGAACGTCCTGATAGAGGCCAATCCGGAGTCCTCTATTCTATCATCAAGTAAGCATTTACCCCCCCCCCCCCAAGAGTTGCATATGCCAGTTCATTACATGACAAAACGGTAGGAAAGAGACTGAATTCCGGAGTAGAATGTGAGATTTTCTATTCCATCAATTAACCGTCAAACTTACATACATGCAATCTCAATCCCAGAAATGGTGGAAGGAAAGAAAAGCGGATGAATTTGAGAGTAGCAAGGGAATACTTATGGTAGAATACTCGTGGTACAAGTAATAGAGGTAATGCTATGCTAGATTGCTCATTGATAAGAAATGGTGGGTGTGATTGCAGATTCGCCAACTTGTCGGCACTCATGGAGTCGCAGATCATGGGACAAAGCTCCAGAGATAGCATCGATGAAGCCTACGGAAAACTGGTACTAAGCAATATTCTCACCAATCCTTTAGTAACGATCACATTCTTTCGTAGTTACTGATTCGTAAGTCGGTGATGTCGGTGTGAGCACAGGCAGGTACGATCTTCGACGTGATCGATATGATCGCCAAGAACGATCCAAGGAACTCGGAGATTTTCTTGCTCGACAACTATGCGGCGTTTCAAGACAGGTGGGTGTCGATCGATGGTTCGATCGAGGTTTTCGGGAATACTCTTTGCATGTGTGCTTGTTTTGTAAGATTTCTATGTTGGAGAGATGATTGATGATAATGAATAGTCATTCTTTAGTGGGTGTTTTTAAAGATTTTGTTTCGATCGATGCACGACTATCTATTCAGGTTTATTCTAGTGAAAAAACACTATATTGATGATTGTATGTGTGTATGCAGGATGTATGAGCTTGCAAATGTGACACCCACATTGGAGAGATTCTATAATCAGGCGGCGGATGCGTATGCGGAAGCATGTGTGCAATATGTCCACACCATGATCAACTATGTGCGTATATGCTTCACCCTTTTTGTCCTTGATGATTTGACACTAGTAGAAAATGGTGTTCAAAATTTGCCACATGTCTGAAATTACATAGAATGGCTTGTTTTTTTCAATAATTTTGTGACCTTCAATTAATTATTACAATTGTCAATTTTCATCAAAGTTTTACTACTGATTCAAAACTAGTGTGGGTTGGTCTGCTACACTAATAAAAATCTACATAATATTGATAGTTGTGTTGATTGATGTGAGGATACGAAGGTGTAGGAAAAAATAGGTGGTTCTACGTAATTCCAGACAAATTTTGGACACCATTTTCTACTAGTGGAAGAGCAAAATTTGTATTTTGTAGGGCAATCCATGATGAGGAGGGGATTGCAGAAAATAAAGGTCTCAACCAGGGTTGTCTTATCAGACAAAATTCTTATTTATTTGTCACACACAATTTAGATGAGATGAACGGAAATCCTAGCCGTCATGGAGTTTAACAATGAACGTGGTGTGTGTGCTTTGTGCAGCAATTTGAGAGGTTATTCTTGTTTGTGCAAAAAGTGGAGAATTTGTTGATATCAGTGGAACCTGATCAGGTCTGCCCTATCACTTTACCTTACGAATAAAATAATTTTTTACAATTTACCACAACAAGGTTACGTTCTATAAGATTATATGTTCAATAAGTCAAGAATACTAAAATGTAGGTAACGCTTATCAAGGTAAAATATATTTTTTGAACTCATATTCTTACCAAGTACTCCTTTTGTCCCATTATAATTGTCTAGTAGGTTTTCTCAAATCTATCTCAATACTAATTTCACTTCCATACTATTTTATTGAGGTTTTTTTTTTTTTTTGGGTGGCCAGGTTTCGTCAATGTCGGGGTATACCAGAACCGACCTAAGAAAGACGTTGAAGGCCAGTCTTTCAGGGGTAAGCAATTCTTGGTTCTAGCTTGATAACCACCTTACACCATATTTAACCCCTAGGTATCCATTTTGTCATTTCGGGCAGCCTAGGTTTTTGGGTTGAAATTAACATTTTTGACTAAGATTTTTACTGAGTGTTCCTTATACTACAAAGTGTGTGTACAACAAATTGCAAAGTCAACTGCCGTTTGTTCTACAGAGATTAAAATAAATTGAAAAATCCAAAAATTTCTATGTTAGGAAGAATGGTATTGGTACTCAAAAGAGAACCGGAACTGGCACTGAATTTGAATTGTTAGAAAAGAATCAATTATTTGACAGGAGGGTGTCGAACTAGCCTATGAATGACTTGACTAATTTAGATTTAGTTTCTACTCTTTGTTTCATAACAAACTCGGATTTTTTATTTTTTGAAATAGGAGTGTTTTTTGCATTTGATTAAGGTAGTCTTGTTAGTATCTAATATATGACTTGAATGTATGCAGGTAGAAAAGTCTCTTATGGCAACTTATAAGCGGATGCAAAGATCAATCCAACGCCAAGATGTTCTCTCAACTCTATGGAATTCCTATTTCAAGGTAAGCAACCAACGGATATTTAATTAATTATGGACATTTTCTGAAAATTATTAAAATAGAAAGTTCTTTATTTCATACAGATGGATTTTGAAGTTCTTCAACGTTCATGTTTTCCATTATTGACTAATGTATGTATATATGAGTGCGTACGCCCTGAGAGGGGTCGTTGTTGTTATGTCCTGTGGGCATATCATCAAGGGTAGGTCGGACGGGTATTTTATTCAGGCCTACCCCACAAGGGTCTAGTGTTCTTATTTATTTGTTTGTATGTATGAGTGCAGGAGAAATTCCTTGAGAAATACAAGGTGTTGGAGGAGATACTCGCAAAGTGCTACAAAGACGAAACCTTGAACCATTCATCCGCCGAGATGAAAGCTATCCTTGATGGGATGTATAGAAATTGAAATTTGGGTCAAAAAGTATGACATTAAGGAGGATTAGGATTGGTATTATTGATATGTATATTGTATATTTAGAATCAAGTGTCAATATTCTAAATAGTTCATTTCCTCATTTTGTATTCAACTAAGAATGTTGATGCATTATTATTGATTCACTATCTGAAAGATTAGGTTTTATTTTTCTAGTGTAGTTGTGATCTCCACTCCTCCTTTTTGTTTTGTTTAAAGATCTTTGCTTTTTGAATGTAGTTTTTATTTTTCATAGTAGTATGTTTATTGCCTTGAGAATTTTATCACTTAGATACAATGTAAAGAAGCAATCTTGTTTTGAGTACTAAATCTATAACAAGAATTTGATAGGTGTTGTATGATCAAAGTAGGATAGAGTGATAAATACTAAAGGCATTGGATAAAATGTACTATACGTTCTATCTTTAAAGTAAAAGATTTCCACAATTTATATGAGTATGGTAAGGTGTTCAATATTGCTCAATTTTCAGCACAAGAAATCTATAGCGATGTTACCAGAGCAAACAATTTCATTGCATTAGGAAGATTCGTAAAAAGATAGGAAGCAAGTGGAATCATCATTTTTGAACTCTTCTACAATGAGTTATGAATTTTTGAAGATTTGGAAACAAAGGTGTTCCTGAAATGGTGCCCTAAAATGATACCTATCATGTTTGTATTGGGTACATGGTACTAATGCATGAAAAAGCTATCACGTACCTCTTAGTGAAGATCACTAAAGCTTGAGATGCTCCATTTTAGACAACTCTAGAAGAGAGACTTCAACCTATTTATTCAACCTATTCATCCTTGGATACATGCCCAAAGGTGATCACACCAATTAGCAGGACTACTAACCCCTCTTACGGTAAACACTTTAGACCACTCTGCTATAAGTGTTTCCCGGCAAGTACGATGACGAGCTCCAAAACTTCACATAGTGAAAATACACAACACAAGCAACCATACCGATCCACAAGAGAACGATGCTTAGAACATAATTTGTTAGCGTTGCCAAGGAACCCTCACAAAATTCTAGAGTAGAAGCAATCATATCTGGACGCCCCCCTATAATAAAACAACCTCTTTCCTATATTTTCTCACTAGTTTCTTAGATAAGCCGACCTTTGCATGTACCCCATGCATACACATTTAGAGGTTTCAATGATAGGTAAGGCTATACCAGGCTTTTCTCAAGTTCGCATTAAATTATCTAAGTAAGTAAAAATACGACAAAAATGTGGAAACATTGTATATTCTACTCACTAAGTACTGAAAAATAATAAATTACACAAGTCATCATTCCAAGATGCTAAATGACATAAGTGTCCGATAATCGATGTGCTTACCCTAGACGAAGATGAGTTAACCCTTAAACGCCCAAGGTGACCCGAGGGGTCGCCTTCCACCATAATCTTCTCTGTAGCTCTCACTGTACTCAACTTTTCACTTATATTTTGATGTCAAACTGGTCACCTTCTTGTGATGCATTCAAAAAGTGAAATTTTACAATTCAAATCACAATTTGTATGAGTGATTTTGTGCTTTGAAAGGATTGTGGTAGCGAGGTTGGGGTTGTACATAACCTTGTAGGAGGTTGCAAGCTCATCATTGATTGGTGCATTCATAATGCCCTTGTTCAAAAAGTGCACTATTCATGATGCCCAAGTCCAAAAGATGCTGTGATCCAATTTTGGGCTGCCCGTTTCACACCCCATGGGCGTTTAAGGGTTAAGAATTCGGAGCTTCATCCAAGGAATCTTGAATCGGAATCGCTTGAATCGCGGCGCAATCACCTCGTGCTCTACACCTGCTATGCCGATCATTTCAATTGCAACCGATTCCTTGATGCCCTTCAATCCGAGACCGTAAAAGCGCCCGTGGGCCATGAAAGCTCACAACGACCGATGGCCTCCCAATAAGCATGGCGTTGCAATCCATGCATGACTTGCGCTAGCTAGTACCTTGCTTTCCATTCGAGAGCAGTTCGTGAATCTCTTTCGCAACAGAGTTGACAATTACAAAGTTGATCATGATCACCCTTTTGAACTTCCTGAATCTGTAAAACGCTCCACGATTGTGGGTGGAGATGGCCGGAGCGGGACCCGACGAAGATCGAGGCAAGGGGACCACACTCAGGAGCAAATCATGGAATCCACAATCTCGTGGATTGCAGAAACCGATGTGACGAAACTGGCAGGTAGCTATGGATCGGAGTGACGATGACGCCGGCCCCGTTCAAAGTGCAGGCCATGGCTCGTACGTCCCTTTTGGACCGATTCAATTGTGGACCCCGGGCGCTGATCGATGGCGCAGCGACTCGTTCCGGTGTGGTCGGAGCTCTGAGCTCGTACTTCACTTTCTGGCTGAAAAGTCATTGTTGCACGTACGATGTTCAGTGGGGCTTTATACAAAAGCTGGTGGAGTTTCAGTAAATTGTGATGATATATCGATCGATGATCCAGTGGAGTTTTTAGTATTGTGATGATCGATCGATCAATGGCGAACTGGATACTCCTGCTGGAGCTTATGCGACTCGCTGCGGCTTCCATGGAGAGCGTCACGCGAACTCTGGAGCGCTTGACCTTTCAACCTGCATCTGCTCGCGTCCAGCTGCGCACAATGAATAATCTCTAAGGTACTAGCTAGGACACTCCGGACGAGCCTTCCTGCTTCTGGTGATTCGATCAAGCATGACTAATATCTTCATGGTGTTGTGCAGGTTCTGGTGTCCAACAATCGTTACTGCAACTACGACGCTTGCCTTAATAGATTCTTGAATAGATTGTAGTTTGCAGAGCTTTACAGAGTTCGCAGAAGGACAATCATTTTGGAGGATTTCAAGAGCTTCGGAAGTTTCGCTGTAAAGCGACTTCATTCCTGTCCCTACTGCGGCAATCGAATGTACCGGCTTACCGATGAAGCCTCAGCTGCGTCCAAGCGGCGCTCGTCTTGAATGATTTGTGGTTTAGGAGGCTCTTTAGAGATCGCAGGTTGACAATCATGTTAGACATTCTCAGCTTCATGTACTGAACTTCGCTGCGGTACAACTTCATTTCTGTGTCCATGGCTGGGAATCAGATTCAACTTTAGGTTCTTTTGCTTAAGTGCGTGCGAGATCATCAGAGATCCAAATTCAGTTGTAGAGAGACCACATTTGGTCCATGCAGGTTGATAACGGTCTCAACCGGAGAGACTCTTCGGTGGTCGACTCTTGAACCGAAGAGCTATTAGTTAAGCCAGTTCGATGCTTCCTCAAAAGGTCGTCTTCCAGGGCATGTGCAGCTGGACAACCGTCGGTTTCATCGAACCTTGTTGAGTATTCAGATGAAGATAATCAGGAACAACGAGAATCAAGTGTACTTTCCGAGGAATATTAATTCTCCTGCCTCCTCTTCGCATGTATCCTTCAGGATTTGTAATGCCATAGATTGATCAATGGTGAGCAAGAGGTGGATAGGCAAGAATGAAACAGAGAGGGGCGCTTGAAGCACCACAAGATGGCGACGAGAGCGCAGGCGCGCGAGATACGAGAGAAGCGTTTGCAACGGAGAGTGAAAACATCGCTTTGTCTCTTACCGCCCGATCCCCCACCGCAGGTACGCACAACACCTTCGATCGTTCAAATCGATCGCGTCTCTGCCACTAGTAGTTGTTGATTGTTGCGATTGCATTTCAGGTTGCGCCACCCGTAATATACACAGAGGCGCAAAAAGCCGCAGCGCGCCTTTACAGGCGCAAGTTGCACACGAATCGCCTCCTGCAGGTCCGAATCTATTCGTACCTCCTTGAAGCAATGCGCTCCATTACATTATGAATCTTCGATAACCAGCACTAGTAGCAACATGCGGATCCATTAGGGTTTCATGGTGCAAAGTATGAATGGATGCGCAGGTTAGAGCACAAGATGCCCTACTCGCGACCGAAAGGCTGGCAAAATTTCGAGATAGCAAAGCACGGGAGAGCAAAAAATGTCTCAATCGTCTCGAGGTAACGCTGGCATGGCATGGCGAGATTTCTGATTCAATCTTGCATCAGAAAATTTCACCATCTTTCTTGTAAATATCAGATGGATCATGTGTGCAAGCGATCCAGGACGTTTGGAGAGAGGAGCAGCGGCGCCGCATCGCAAGCTTGGAGGCCGAGTTTGTTAAATCTTGCCGGAGCGTCGGCCGTGGCCATGAAACCGCTTGCACGATCAGATACAACGAGGCAGTGAAATGCGAAATTGCAGCAAAACAAGCAGAGGAGAGCAAGTACTGGGACAATCTCCGATACGAAAAAGCCATACACAAGGTATCGATCAGTCGCCACTTTCTTCAAATCTTCACGCATCCACTCCATTAACACTGACAACGAAACTCTTTGATCAGGAACGAGAGCTAAACAAATTGAGAGAGAGGGAAGAATGTTTTCCACTTATCCAACGAAAGATAGTCGAGAGAGTTTCCAACATCGATCGGACCTTCGCTCACAGCCATCGTCCCAAATCCGAGCCACACGAGAAGGAAAAGAGAGTCCATGGTAATCATCAATCATGCTGCAATCAACTACTTAGTTGAATATGACACACCATCTCCTTAGGCGTGTCGAGAATCATGAGTCGGGTGCTCTGGACAGGTTGCTATCAAGCATCGATTCCGAAGAATGCTGGGTGTCCGAACGACTTCAAAGACACGTATCTCCACTCGCGATTCGAGGGCGATGGTGGATCATCCGGAGTGGTGACTTCTCCGGTGCCGGAGCGGATGAATGCGTGGCGTGCGGCGGATGCGCGCCGCGAGAGTGTTCGAACTGAGAAGCTTCAGCAGATTGTGCATGATCGGCTCGTCCAGGAGCGGCAAGTCGAACGTGGCGTCGCTGCCGCTGCCAAGCTCATACATGACCAGGTAGTCATCGCCCTGCTAAGATCGCCACATCCCGTTTTGCACGAGCTTTAACTGACACGGTACAATCTATCCTTACAGCGGATTGAGGAGCTGGAGGAGGAAGTGGAGGAAGCTTGGAGGCGCGAAGAAGAGCGTGAGAAAGATCGTGTGTATGCTGCAATCACGATCAACCCATTAGAGAAAATAGCGACTCGCGCCGCGCAATCGACGCGGAGTGTTTATAACAAACACAAGATTTCTAATCCTCTCTCATGCCCAGGTAAACTCATCTCATCACGAACCCTGTTTTGCCGCAAATCCGATCTTCCACACATCAAAGGTGCACATTCGACGTGTGCTTGCCAATAGTAATTGATCGCTTGAACCTTCATTTTCTTCATGTCAACAATGAGACCTAAAAATTCCCGATGTATCAATTTTGAACCATCGAATAGAGCGATGCTTTGCTTTTCTATCAATCTGCGGCTCCATTGTAACGAGTCCCGGGTGGTTATAGTCGATTGAACGGAGGGGTGTTTTTGTAGGATTGCCGCATACCAGTCGCACATGCTCCAGATGTCGGACTTGTGTGGAGCTGATTCCGCCTCCGAGAGGAGCAAGCCCAGACTGGGATTCTTGCGGCGAAAGCGAGCGCGACGACGGACCCGATTTCAGCATCGTTGTATGAAAGATTGTTCAATCGTGTCCGTGATCATTTCTACTGCCATTATCGAATCCTCCTAAATAATGATTCATCTCAGCCAGAAGTGGAAATTTTGACCGCGTGATCTTTGTACAAGTTTTGGGTCCTGTTGGTTCTACAGCAGAATGTTCTGGAAGATTGCATTGTGCTGCTTTGTAGAGGGCTCTGAGGTACACATACAACAAGGTTCAAGAACCCCACCATAGTTGGGTGGATTATGGTGTGGAGCACCAGGCTGGCATAGAGATTAACCCTTAAACGCCTAGCTATACGGATTTGGGCAGCCCAGTATTGGATCACAACATCTTTTGCACTTGGGCATCATGAATAGTGCACTTCTTGGACTTGGGCATCATGAATGATCCAATCAATGATGAGCTTGCAACCTCCTACAAGTATTATACAACCCCAACCTACCTACCACAATCCTTTCAAAGCACAAAATCACTCATACAAATTGTGATTTGAATTCTAAAATTTCACTTTTGAATGCATCAGAAGAAGGTGACCAATTTGACATCAAAATATTAGTGAAAAGTTATTGTGTTTGAGAGCTAGAGAGGAGATTTTGTTGGAAACGGCCCCCTCGGGGCCGCTTAGGCGTTTAAGGGTTAAAACTCACAACTTCCTTATTGGGGGCCATGAGCCCTAACCACCAAGTCAAGGCTTGTGGCACCTCTGTGGTTGAGTTATCGTATATGCTATGCACACTTCAACACCATCATGCAAAGATTCTCTATATTGATTTAGATTCTCATTGTAGATACTCTATACAATTTAATACAAAGAGGTTGTTATGTACTTTTATCCCTAAAAGTATTCCCAACGGCTTGGCTAAAAGAGCAGTTAAATGTAGCAAGGGAGGTGGGGTTGTTAAAACTAGCACCCTTTGAATCCACACCGTTTTGCAACGAATTGGTCAAAAGACCTATCTAAAGTGATCATGCTCTATTTTATATTCTCAACAAGTTTAAGGAATTGAAGGTATGCTTAAAAAGATGAAGGCAATAGAAAGATGCCAAACAAAAATAAAGAAGATAGACGCTTAAAATTTACGATTCCCTCAAAAAAGTATTTCTTACTTAAGAAGCAACCTCTTCATAGGATTGTGAACATACATCTATCTTCTTCTATATATTTAAGGCAAATAGTTGAATTGTTTGCAACATTATGATCTTGGGGAACCGCTAGTTGAATCCGTCCACATTAGGTGCTGTTGAAAGCGGGTATTTCATAAGGCTACGGGCAACAATTGGCTTGTGGATCAACGCCAAAGGATTTTGAGATATTTAATATCTAAGTATTTGTGGTTTCAAAAATTACCAAAACTACAATAAACATGACCTAATTTTAGATCGAGCAGAAGAACAAGAGGAACTCAACTCTACAAGAACGTATCGTCTCGAACCTTAAAAACTCGATCAAAAACAGAAATGTGGCCTACAAGTGTAGAATTTTAGCTTCTTCTCTTTTTTGCCCCTTTAACTTTAACAAGGACGGACATGGTCAAAGTGTTTATGTGGGCATGGCGAGGCCGTGCAGCTACCAAGGAGGATAGGGGAAGAGTAAAGGAGCCCCCTAGTTTTTATTGTATTGGGTTAAATATCCAAGGACCACTACACGAAGTAATTTGGGGCCACAGACCCCATTTCTGAATTCAAAATCATCAAAAATGGTCTTACGGAGGTCCCCACGGATTCTAGGGTGCCTCCATGTTAGCTACCACGAACCATTGTATGGAATACTATTTGCACGCCTTCGATTTCGGGACGGAAATGTTGTGTGAATACATTCAGGCGTTCGATTTTTGGAAATAACGGGTTTAGAACGGGTCTTTTCAACCACTGAAATCGCAGATCGCAGGCGCGCGCTTGTGTACCGTTTGCCCCTGCACGTTTGCGCCGGGCAGGCGTTTCCGAAGGTTTAGTGTCTGCCCGACGGACGCCTACTGACGTGGAATGACGGGAGTCGACGGACGAGGTTGCAGGGTCGACGGACGAGTCTCAGATTTCGAAAGCCAACGCTCCGAAAGAGCTTGCTCCATGCACAAAGATTGCTTGCGCTGGTAACATTTCCTGAGCCGAAAATTGAACACTTTACTACAGTATCAAGTATCACCTAAAACAAGTGATAATGTACACACAAGTATGGCAATAATCACAATGTATGGAGAGTTGAGAGAGATCGGAATGAGAAAGGAATGACGACGTTTTATTGCTCGAAGGCTTTAATACAATGTTGTAGTCTGGGTGGTTCAGACTACGCTATCAAATGAAATGGCAGGACAGGCCAGTAGGGAGTAAAAAATGCTAGACCTGCTACTGAGAGTTGTCGGTGTTGAGAGTGATCCTGGCAGGTAGGGATAAAATGGATCAATCAATAAAATCGTACAATGGATTTGGTTTAGGAGACAAAAGAAAGAAAGATATCCTGAGGGACTGAGTGAGACTGAGACGGAGACTGGACTACACAGAGAAATTCAAACTGTGCCTTGAAATTGAGGCAAAATAATTATTCACACGCCCACACCTCAGGTGGTTCTTCACGTTAAGTTAAAAGAAGAAGATGATGAAGAAGAAGAAGAAAAAATTGTTGTTGTTGTTGGGATCAGCTGATTTCAGAGCC
Source organism: Bryum argenteum (assembly GCA_037043015.1). Classification (NCBI taxonomy): domain Eukaryota; kingdom Viridiplantae; phylum Streptophyta; class Bryopsida; order Bryales; family Bryaceae; genus Bryum; species Bryum argenteum. The sequence continues at coordinate 9,581,008 of CM073323.1, read as the reverse complement.
CGGTCCTCCGTCACCTCTTCCAACTCCTCCCCTCCCGGGTTTCCAGCTCTCTCTTTCCAGAACTGGACCTGTTTCTTCAGGCGCAAAACTTCCTTGGTCGTCAAGTTCTTGCTCGGATCATTGATGATCGACCTCATAACTGTATCATAACAAACACTCCCTCAGCACAAGTCCAAATTTCATTTCCTAATCATCTTCTTTATGAAGTGCTGATCTCCTCCGTGTGCATTCAACTGCTCCTCTTCATTCCCCCGTGTTTCCAAGATTGGATAATATCACTACTCTTTTATTTGACTGGATTCAGGAAGTTATAAGTGTGATTATTGCAATCTCTAAGTCAAATGACCCTTTTCGTTTTGGTTATGTACCAACATATCTGTTCTGTTCATTTTCTAGAAGCACTCACTCGTAGGTTTACTGAAGTACCTTGTGTATGTCCAAAAAGCCAAGCCTATGATTGTGAAATGGTAGTGCTACTCTTGAGGCCTCACGTTTTAATGACAAATGCAGCAGAGATCATGTTGCAACTTTGATTTTGGATGGTTGTGTATGCTACCGTATTACTTACTACTCAGGCACTCATAAATGGAAGAAAGAATAGTGAGAGGTAGCAGTACCAGAGGGAGTTGTGAGTCTCCTCGAGGTTGGAACCCGCAGGAGAGATGTTGACGAACATAAGAGCTTTGGCATTTCCGCCGAGAGAATCACTCATCAGCATAGTCAACTTATGGTTTCGATAAGGAATGTGCTGCTCGTCTGTGGCCAACGCACTGATCACATCTCCTAGCGCTGACAATGACTTTACCAGCACTTTTGGGCTGAAGCAAGTCTATCAGCATGTCCTGGTATATTTCTAGCATGTAGACCTGCGTGCAAATCAAGGACTTGAGTGATTTCGAAACTCACATAGCATCTAATTTTTAAAAGCAAAAAATAAATCAGAACAAGGATCGAGCCTTTGGTGAGGAACCTGCAAAGAGAACTGGAACTTGTTGGCGCCCCGTCCGTCAGTCCGCACAAGTCCGTCCGTTTGGTCAGCCCGGCTCAGCTGCCCGAAACTCGTGTGCAAACGGGCCACCTAGGGTCTGGGCCAAGAAAAACAGGGGTTTGCAATTTCGAACCCTAGACCCGAAAAGCCCGAACCCACAGGCGTTTACCCACCTCTCAAGCCAAACGTGCAAAAGGCCCCTTCCCACCAGTAGATTGCAATGTACGGTGATAAAGGGGCTACCACTGTTGATTGCGAAAAAACCCGATTGCGTTCACATGAGCAGAGAGGTCTGGTGGTTTTTGTGGACTGGACGTTGGGAGGTGATGGGTGGTATGTAACTACACGTTCACATCATGATGACCCCGTAGGCACTCATCACTGCGCCAGACAGGAAGGTTTCCCTTCCGACTTCACTTTTAGGCCACGTGGTGCGATCGGGCAGGACGGGCAGCGTCTGGTGGGCAGGGGCAGCTTGATTGGGGGAGTTCATCTCTCTCGCACTGTTCATTCTTCAGTTTCCACCGAATCTGATTTCCACTGTTGCTGCAACCGCGACTTCATTCCTTCCATAACCGCAATTCCTCCTCACAGGCAGCTCCTCGAACTTATAGCTCCGGCGCACGACTCTTGGGTAGATTGAAAACGGCGTGCGAGAAGCTCGGTTGTTAGGGCTCCCAGGACTTTGTTGAACTTGCGGTGCCGAAGCGTTGGGAGTGCGGGAGCTAGAATTCGTTGTGAAGAGATTTTGTACATTGCTGTGAATGAGTGACGATTCAAGAGCAGAAGCGGTACTGTAGATTGAAGCTTGTAGCGATCGATTCAAGCTTGTAGTGATCGATTCGTCGCATGTTGATCGCGGGCGCGGGTGAAGACATCGGATTCTGCAAATTGCGATTGATCGGTTTTGGTGAGCGTCTCGCCTTTTTCCCCTCCCGCAACCTGGTACGTTCCTTCGCACATTTTGTCTCCTGGGTTCCCTTTGAATCGCCTGCATCTCCGTAAGGTCCATTCACTTTGCTGTGATTGTAGTTTTTCTTTGGGGCCCGAGGTCAGTTTGTGCATTAGGGTTCGGGTTGGGGATTAGTGGTTATCCGCTTCGCAGCCATGGACCCGCGTCTGGACCCACAGAACGTAGCATTTTTCTTGCCTTCGTTGGTTCTGCTTTTACAGAACGTCGTTGATACTATGTTCCGACCGGAGGACGTCATCCCTCCCGACGAGGCCGATGGTTCTGTAGAGGTCGCACATGTGCATGAGACTCTTGGAAACATGAATAGCATATTGGCTTCTGTTTTACATGATTTTAGAATTGCCCACGCCACAACTCTACTTGATCAGGAGTTGGGGTGGTGGGTGCTTCCTAGGTCTACGTCTTGGTTCTCACGGTTTGTTCTACAGGAGTACGATGACAATCGTTGGTTAGAGAATTTTCGCATGACAAAAGCAAGTGTTTTCAGTTTGACTAATCTACTTCGTCCCCACATAGAGCGTCAGAATACACACTATAGATTAGCCATCCCCCCAATAGTGAGAGTAGCATGCACTCTCTTCAAGCTCTGTCAGGGCGCAAGTTTGCTTCTTTGCAGCGAGTTTTTTGCCATTGGGATTAGCACCACCTCTGGCATCATCAGAGCGGTGGTGAAGGCTGTGAATGATGAGCTCCGGTCGGAGATCTCCTGGCCTACAGGAAATCGCCTGCAGTTGATAATGGCGCAGTTCCGTGAGTTTTCGGGCCTCCCTGGAGTGGTAGGGGCCATTGATGGAACTCATTTCCACATAAGGAAACCAAACGACTCCCCTGCAGACTACTTTTACTTCAAAAGCGGTGGTTTTACAATGCAGTGCCAGGCTGTGGTGGATCGAGACAAAAAGTTTCTTGATATATATGTAGGCATGCCTGGCTCGACCAACGATGCCAGGCAGCTTCGCAGATCGATGCTTTATCGCAGGGCTACAACAACTAATTTGTTTGACCCCGTAGATTCAATTGAAGGTTTTACACCTTATTTGGTCGGGGACAAGGGTTATCCTATACTACCCTGGCTCATCACGCCCTACAGGGATCTCCCGAATGGCCGTCGATCTGTCCAGGAGAGTCTCTTCAACCGCAAACTGTCTCGGGCAAGGAGCGTAGTGGAGAATGCCTTTGGTATACTGAAGCAAAGCTTTCGTGAGCTCCACAACGCCTCTGATTTACATGTCACCTTACTTCCTGACGTTGTTGTATGTTGTTGCATACTGCACAACTTGCTACTGGGACAAAGTGCTGCAGAGGTAGATCGTTTACTTGCCATGCTCCAGAGAGAGGGGCTGGCTCCGGTGGTTGACGACGAACCAATTGAAGAACGGCCCGGAGAGGAAGCCCCACCTCGTGATGAGATACAAGGGGAGCACAAGCGAGGCATGCTTGCAGCATACCTCGTGCAGGACAGGGCATGACAATGCTTTCCATGGGGCACGGTTATACACTGGTGCGATAGAGTGGGAGGGCGGTGGGGAATTTCTGGAGCATCATGGAGTACATTCAGGTAAGAGACTTTTCCATTGCTCTACAATGATGTTGTCATTGATTATGAAAGTGTGAATGGCATGCTCACTGAAATGTGTGTGTGTGAATAACATGCTCACTGTCACTCTTCTACAGGGAAGTAGGGGCCGGCCTCGGTAGGAGCTTCCGGTTCAATAACGGTTGGGGTAGTATCGTTCCGACCCATGGGGGTCACTTGTGATGGGATGGTGCGGGCAATAGCACTTGCCAGATTGGCTATTGCCTGCACCACCATCTGTTGATTTATGAGTCCCAACCGTTGGTGCTCCTGCGCGAGTCGCGTGTGCTCTAATTGAAGACGGTCTCTCTCCTTCTTGTATTCCAGATTCTTCTCAAAAAGCCGTGTCTGTACCTGTAACTTTTCCTTCTCAGTTGTTTTTTGTGTATCATTGATGTCTCCTAACGCACGCACCATCTTATCAGCGCTTTTACTCACTCCTTCTGCTAGCTCACTAGTATCAGATGATCTTCTCTTCCGATGGCCTGTGCTCCCGATCGTCTTCCGGAGTTCAGCTGCCGCCAATGTTGCGGTTGAAGATAACACATGTACCTCCGTAGCCAGCCTGCCCTGTCTCGAGACAGCGGGAAAGGCACCAGCAGGCGGGGAGGCACGACCTTGGCCGAGGATGGGCTGTCCCTGGGAATGCAAGGCAGATGATTGGACGACCCTTGGAGGTGTTCATCCGACCCCTGGAGGAGAATTCAGATTGAAGTCCTCGTTCCCACGCCTTGGATTGGGAAGGTCACTTCGGAGCCTCCCCATATCTGCAAAAGACGCAGTGTGCAGGGGAGCGCTCCCGAGTCCTGCCCCCAGTCTCTGGTTGTTGATGTTCCGGTGACTCTGGGCTGCTGACATCTGGGGGGAATCACCAACGCTGAGGTCGATTAATGGTGACGGCTGGGGACCATTGACACCCGGCCAACCCTCCTCCCCGAAACTGAAGTCCATACTTGTGCCTTCTTCTTCAGGAATTGGTGCCTGATAGTTTCTATCATGAGGGTCCATGGTATCCCGTGCATGGGGCGGGGTCAATGTGGCCTTGTCCTTCATGAACTCCGCCATGTTCCGATAAGCTTGAATGTAGAAAGTCTTTGGAAGCTTATGGAGCTTTTTGTCATCGGTTGTGGTATCGGTGAAGTACTCTTCACTATTTCTACCCGTTCTGCAATGAAAATCCCAGATTTTCTTAAAATCAGAGAGTAGAGTACTCCACTTGTACTTACAGGCATCACGATCCCTGTCTACATCTCCCTCAGCTTTCGAAGCATTCAGTTTCATGGAGATCTTCCCCCATTTACCCAATTCAGGGCACATGAGTTCTCTAGCATCCTCCACACTCAATTCGTCCATGTGCTCTTGTCTTTTTGCTTCTATGAGTGAAAGGATCTCAGATTTAGACCAATTGGGGTCTCTATCCTTTTTACCAGACCCCCCTGCTTCATCGTTGGCCCTTCTTGTCGCTCTACCAGCTTGCCTCCTCGGCTGCCCTCCTTGAGAGCTCGTGCTGTCTGTAGAAGATTCGTATGACATTATAATTGGTCAGTATTATATAAACTGGAGAGACTGACTTAATCTTCGGAGGGGTGTGGGTTGGGTGTGCAGGTCCAGTGATGGAGGGGACGGGAAAAACAATTGGAGGGCTACGCCTACACTATGTAGTGAAGAAGTTCAAAGAAAAAAAATGCAACCACGGTCCTGAAAGCCGAGGTATGAGAATTTTGAGTCATGTTCATGCAGAACCTGTTCAAGTTAAAGTTCATGCAACAGTTCAAGTTGATGCAAAACATTCTCCAAGTTCATGCAAAACCTGTTCAAGTTCAAGTTCATGCAAAACATTCTCCAAGTTCATGCAAAACATTCTTCAAGTTTAACTGCACGCCATGTGTCGTTTCAGATTCGGCGTGTATAGTGGATTTCCACCGAGACTTGAATTGGCATATTCATTGCATGTTATTTTCTGTCACAGAGATCGAAGTAGCAGAGAGTGACGTACTACACTAGAAAGCATGCCTTTGAGAACAGCCTACATATTGACATTGGGTTACTGACTGTGAACCACTCGTATTCACCCCAGTCATCAGAGTGCATGAGTTGCTAGATGAAGGGCTTGAACTTCCTAAACCGCTCGGTCGATGTGAGGACTCTTGAATCGTGCTGAGATTCTACCGGCCCCATCCATTCATCTGAATGAACAATGAATTAACAAAATGACCGTGAAGGAAGGGAATTGGAAACTCACTTTGTTGGACACTGTCTGCTGGCAGGTTCAGGTTCACTCCGGCGTCGGCCATGATGCAGCGCTGCTAACCTTCTCGGCAGGACCGGCACAGTACAATGGCAACACTGAAGAACAGAGCAATAGAATATTGCAAGCACTGTAGACAGAAGTGATTCGGGAAGTCACTCCTTCGGGTTTTGTAGTCAGTGAAATTTTTTTTTAGCTGGGCAGCCGCCCGGGGCAGACCATGTGGGCACCGAAAGAAGGGCCACAAAATGTTCAATCACCGCGTTGATAGTTAAGTGCTCTGTCAATGTGCATGTCCATACCTTCAAGGTTTGAAAGGTTTTTGTACTATAAAAGGAATAAAGCCGCATTTCCTGCCACTCTTGTGCCACCGTCAAAACACTCCTCTACCACCGTAGATAACTCCCACCACTGCAGTAAATTCCGATGCTAATTTCCAGGCTCGGGTGCTATCTACCCGATGCCGTGTGAATCCACAGGTCCATACCTCCCTTTAAACTGAGCACTTACCTCATTTCTACCTCTGGGTGGGAAGGGGCCTAAATAGTATTCCATACCATTGCCCGCGCAGGTTTACTTCCTGAAGGGCTGAGGGCTTGTCTACAGCGGCATTAGGCGGTTAACCGCGGCCTCGAGCGGCCAGCTGCGGCGGCCTCGATCCCCGTTCACAAACACTCCATTAGACTGATCTGAAACACATGCACTTGTCGCAATTCTCCAGGCAATCTCGGAAGCCAAGGTCTGATTGAATCAGCCCAGTTACTTTTACGATTAAGGTCTGTTGTTAGCCATGGCGGCCGTGTCTGATATGGACATGGAAGTGTTGCTTCGGGACGCGGTGGCGGATTCCTCGCTCGCAATTCCGTTGCGGTGGCGAGCCATCTTCTCGCTCCGCAACTGCAAAGGCGCCACCGCTCGCCAGGCCCTCATCGATACCATGTCCGATGAATCCAACCTGTTAGCTCACGAAGCTGCGTTTGCGCTCGGCCAAATGCAGGACGCTGAGGCCATATCCGCCCTGCGCCACACGTTGAAAAGTGTTAACGAGTTCCACCCCATTGTCCGCCACGAGGTAAGAAATTTTCCCCCATAATATGATCGGAATTGGAAAGTTTTGGGGTTTAGGAACCAATTTATCGATTTGGACTGAATTAGGGTTATGAATGTTTCATGCAATCTTTGCCTGTAGGCTTTCGTAAAGAGTCAGGGTAGTAGCTGGGTCGATAATAGCTTTTTGAAGAATCAGAGTTGACATTTTAGGGTTTTGACAATGTGAGACAGAAACACTGATTGGGGCTGAATTAGCTTAACGCAGTCCTTGTAGATAGAATCGTGCAATGTTTGTAAGAGCGTTGTGGCAAGGAGTAGCTGGTTGGGAGAGATGGTCGATAATAGCTTTTGAGGGATCAAGGGTGACATTTTTAGGAGAAGCTAGGGTCTATAGTATTTGAGACAGAACCATTGATTTTGATCGAATTGGCATTGTTCGAGAATCAATGTTTCATGCAAATTGTGTTGATTAAGGAGTTCGTAAAGCGTCGGAGGTACTAGCTGGTTGGAATACATGGTCGAGAGCTTTGAGGAATGAGAGGCGACATTGTCAGGGCAATCTGCAACCTAATTTAAATTGACAATTGGATTCATCAAGAGATCGGTGGTCTTATCAATCTCGGAAGAGTGGCAAATCTAAAGAAGAGTATGGGCATTTGATTGCAGGCAGCAGAAGCTTTGGGCGCAATCGGCAAGCCAGAATGTTTGGAGTTGCTCCAAGAGGCTCTTGTAAGTGATCCTGCGCCCGAAGTGCGAGAAACTTGCGACCTAGCCTTGCACCGCATTCAACAAGTTGAAACTGATGATCTTGAAGAGTCGCCCTTTCGCTCTGTGGACCCTGCTGTCGCATCTTCCGCGTCCACTTCAGTTGATGAAATGAGGTATCACACACCATTCTCTTCCTTGATAATATTCTTCTCCCTAGCATTCCGATTATAGAATCACTCTGTGATATAATCAGCATCTTCATAAGGCCATACGATATCGCTGTCTGTGTCAACGTGCTTGTCTTGACAAGTGATGCGAGGATGATCAACAAAGCCTAAATTACTTCTTGCTTTTTGTGGTAAAGGAAGGTGCTTCTTGACGAGAAGGAGAAAATGCATGAGCGCTATGCTGCATTATTTGGGCTTCGTAATCGCGGTACTCCAGAAGCTGTTGAAGCTATCGTTGCGTCACTACAATGCGAAAGTGCTCTCCTAAAGCATGAGGTAAGCAACACACTCCTCTTGGTGTAGGTTGGTTCTTTTCCTTCTTTTGGCGTAGTCCTCTCCTACCGTGTTGCTTACTATTTCCACTTTCTGCGTGCTTTTTGTAGGTTGCATACGTATTAGGACAGCTTCAAAACAAAGCTTCAACGGAGGCCCTAGTTCGCACATTGAAGGATGCTACCGAACACCCCATGGTTCGTCATGAAGCTGCTGAAGCTTTGGGCTCCATTGCTGGTAAGCTCAGATTACCACTCCACGACTGATCACATTGAAAGTAGTGATGTTGCAACTACACTCGAATGGTGATACTGAAATGCATTCTGATGATGGCAGATGAACGAAGTGTGGAATTGCTGAAGACTTTCTCGACAGATGTTGAGCCGATCGTAGCACAGAGTTGTGCAGTGGCACTTCACATGCTAGAGCTTGAGCAGCAAGGCAAATCGTTTGAGATTGCTTGTACCAAGCCAGAGTGTGGCGGGAGCGAACAATTGGTGTGGTGAACCTGCTCCTCGGTTCATTCTGTACATTAAATACTCTTGGGAGCCGATGGGGCTGCGAAGGTGATGGAGTCTGAGAAATTTTGACCTACATTCTTTATAGATTGATAGCAAGACATTTGAGCTTGTCTTGATCATGATAGCCGCAGGAAGAATTGAATTGCCTTATCCAGTTCTGGCCATTGATGATGATGCAAAAGCGATGTATTAGAGAAGCTTTACATTTATTGGTTGAGTATGCATTTTCGTAAGGAGTACTACCAGGAGTTGCGTTACTGAACATTTTAGTGACAAATTTAGTGAAATCGCTTGGGTTGAAATTGTTGTAGTACTGTTCTGTGCTTGTAGTTGCTAAATGCTGTAAGTGAACAGCATCATGTTGCGTTCTGGGGTGACTAATCTTAGTCAGATGAATGAGTGAAACTGAATCTGCAATGCTTGAGGTTGCACAATGCATGACTATGAGGCATAGAATCTTATTCGTGAACAGAAGTTTCTCACTACAATATTTAGAAGTTGGAATCAATAGACTTCTCAAGATTTTTACTATGCAAGTCTACCATACCTTAGAAAGTTCTGGAATGGAAATGATCTCTCCCTTAACAATAACGAACATTTTGTTGTTTCATCATGACCATTGACCAACCACACTCAAGCCACTCAATGGATTTTGCGCCTGATATCAAGCATATGCTATCGAATATCCCATATAGCATAGCTCGTGATTGTGTGGGTGGCCAACGTACCAGCATAAACGAATGGGAAACATTGTCTCAATTTCCAGACCCAACACCGGCCATGTTAAAGTCGTAAGAGTCTCACAATCCAACAGTCGTGAGGTAATGATTTACAGTCACATTGCTACACAAAATGTCCTACTGAGCAGTAATTCAAAAGCATGTCTATTTGATTCGATGCAGCCCCCTGCAACTTAGATGGGCTTGATCTTGAAATGAAGACCAATTAGAGAAAAGACGAAGCATTTCAAGTCCTGCAAAACAAGACATACGATGCATTGAGATCAATGATTCCAACACGACATTACTGCCCAATAGAGACCTGATTGTAGAGACACCACAGTGATAGAATCTAGTGCAAGACGTACCTGGACAAGATAGTAAAAAATCCGCAGACCTTCCGGGTCCTTGCTGCTTTGGACATCAAGTAGAGAACCAATCTTCGACGTAGTGAAGGAGATATGTTCGTTTCCCATCACAATTTCCAACTCTTGTCTTCCAATTCTGTCAGGTTCTGGCCAGTTGTTGTCGTCCTCTTTCAATATCTGACCATTCCATCGTATCAGTATGTCGCCCTCGACCACTTATACACAAGCCTACCATCAGCGAGTGCCGAATAGATGTCTATACTGAACAAGCAATAAACTAGTAAAATTATTGCCGTCAACGAAGTACTGCTTCTCTTTCCAGCATTATACACACGATATAAATTGCCAACCACAATGTCCCTAAAAGAATTAGCAACTTCAATGCTAAAAAATAACGTTACTTGAGTGAAAAGCTATTCAGAACCCTAACAGATTCTCAAAACCCTACGTCCTGATCTGGCGGGTGACAGTAATAGTACACATTTTCCAACAGTTCACACTCAAAATATGCAACACTAACCAGATACACAGAAAAGCGACCTGAAAATGAAGCCCCTTCAATTTTGAATGCGATACTGTTATATAATCGTTCAAAAACCCTAACACATACACAATGACCTGATCGATTTTTTGCCAACACAATCGTAGAGCATTGAGGAACATAAATCCAGTCATCTCATTAAAGACAATACTACAAACGTCTCGAAAATCTCTAACTCGCTGTACCTAAAATTTAAATTGCTAACCAGATACACAGAAAAGTGACCTAAGAATTAGGCCACTTCAATTTTATTTAACAAAGTTAAGTGCGATACTATCAAGTGATCATAACAAAACCCTAACACATACACAATGACCTGATCGACTTATTGCCTACAGTAGGCATTAATTAACATAATTCCGCTATCTCATTCTGAGATTATTGAAAGTAACAGGAGAATTTAACAGTAAATGAAAAGACCAGAACTCCGCGCATTTGATTTATGAGTAAGAAAGTCGATTTCTAAGAACCCTAACTAACGAGCCCGATGACTGTATGGTTGCAAGGTACCTCGCTGTCAGTGATGATGCGGCGACATTCTTTGAGGGCAGCCTGCGTGAGGAAAACCTCCTTGCGGATCATGGTGTCGTTCTTGTAGTTGGAGTTGTTTGCGTAGCGGAGCTTGCCATCGGGGCGGAACTCAAACTCCAGAAACTCGTGGCCGAACTTGCCCTTGTGACCGACGTAGTAGCGGACGTAGAACTCGCCCACCTCCTCCGCCGCCGTGATGGTCGCCATCGCTGCACTCGAATTGAACTTGTCGTCGAGGCCGCGATCGAGGGTCTTGGGAGAGACGAGCGCGGGAGAGAGCGATTGGGATGAATTTATTTCATCCATTGTAATCTTTCATCGTGTGACGATTTTCATCTCAGTTGGACGTTTTCCGGCCCCGTCTCTATTTCCCCTGCTGACTTTAATGCGCTCCCAGAATAACTCTGGCAGCGCGAGCCCCGCTTGACTGGTCCCACACCGCACCCGCTCTTCTTTTCCTTTCGAGCCCTTGAATTCTTCGTCTTTCGGGCTAAATCCCTTCCTGCCCCACGAAACACAAACACAAAGATGAAAAGTCAATAATCTTCTAAGATGAAGAGGAGCGATTGAATATGAATCCAAGGAGTCACATTACAATCTTACGGCATTGAAGTAGCTACATTCGAGTGATCACTTGCTCTTTTGAATTGTGTGTTTGTGTTTTGTGGAGCGAAAGGATTCATCCCGAAAGACGCCATAAAAGAATTCAAGGGCTCAAAAGGAAAAAATGAGTGGGTGCGGTGTGGACCAATCAAGCGGGGCTCGTGCTGCCAGAGTTATTCAAGACAGCAGGGGGAAATAAAGACGGGGTTTCTGGTGGTCATGGTTCATTCAAATTTCTCATCCATAATGTAACGATTTTCATCGAATGTGGACGGTTTCTGAAAGTCTCGGTTCATCCGATTCTCTCATTCATAATTCAACGATGCTGGCAATTTGTTTGTAAGTTTGTAATTTTCGAATGGCAATTTCACGATCATTTTTGGTCAAGCGATTTTGTTGTATAGAGCTCAAAATTTGCAATTTTACACCAAATCTACTTCATGAAAATGAAGCTCTTGATTATAGAGTCTTCCCACATCATTTGTGCTTTAGATTTTCTCTTTACTTTAGCCCCTAAAAGTCTTAGTCTATTTTTAACCAATAAATACATTTTCAAAAAGAATGTCATATATGAAAATGATGATAGATTATCGATAACTCGACCTTACAAACTTGTAATAGACTTGTTGTAGGTCATGTGGATCAAAGTATGGCTCACAAGGCCTACTCAGTACCCATACAATGAAGTTCAAAAACTCCTCACCGTATGAGTAGACTATGGTGGTGAGCATCACGACAACATGGGGATAGAACCCACAATCTCTTTAGGAGGCCTCCTCAACATCCACAAAATAAACAATTAACGAACCCCACCAAGGCCAAAACAACACACACAATGACTTCAAAATACCACATGATCATCACTGATCACTGTAATTTAGTGCTACGAGCATTTTTCAGGGGCAAGGGAGGGGGATGGGTAAAGAGCCCCCTAATTTTTTGATGTAGAGGCTTAAAATGCGAAGGAGTTAGCCCTTAAATGTAATTTGGGATCGCGCGCCTCAAATTTTGAATTCAGAATTATCAGAAACGGCCGTCAGGGGGTCGAATAAAAAATTCTAAGAATTATGAAGAAAAAATCCCATTGGCTCATGAGGGCTCCAAGAAATGATGGTAGCACTCATTTACAGGCGCCCGCTAATCACCATGAAATGTTGATTGCACTTTCAGGCTTCCAAGTTGCTTCCATTTAAATTCCTATTGCCACTGTGTTTAATTTACTACACTTTGTAGGTCTTGGAAAAAGGAGACTGTCAAGAAGAAGAAGAACAGCAGATCTTGGGTTGGCATGAATATAAGGTGGAGGTACCCATACCTGAGAGGCCCCCCATGCTGAGCATATAGGCTTCCCGGATGTTGCACATGTCATGACCCAATGTGGACAATTTTTTTAAATATTGGTAAACTAACTGACAGCGTAGGCTGTGAGCCACTCCTTGCTCGCATGAAGGTTACTACTTAGTGATTTTTAGTTCCCTTATTTCCAGTTACCAGGGAGTAATGTTAGCTGAAATGAATGATCTCCTATCACGGGTATTAGTAGACTATGTTCGAGAATTGCTCTTCATGTTATCGGTTATTGGTGAAGCTATATGTTGGTTACCCATTTGGATCAACTTTTCACTTTAAAAATTTGTAATAATTTCAAATATGCAAAAAAAAAAAAAAAAAATCCAAAAATGCTCATTCTTCATGAACCTTATTTCTCTTCCTTCGAAAAATTTCTCCCAGCTTGTAATCTTATTGGTACTGTGCCAATTGCCTTAAGGTGGAGGTATGGGTACCTCCACCTTAGTGTCCGTTTGACCTACCCTTGATAATATGCCCACAAGACATAACAACAATGGTATAGGGCTACTAGGAGACTGTCACTTTTAGGTGCCTCTTCCATCTACAGTATGCTTCTTTCTTCCTCCTTATTCAAATTCCACGCAAAACATGCGAACCAAGACTCACTCACGCCGTTCCCCTAAGCCGCTGCCAGATGTTCTCAGCGCAGAAAGAAAATGGAGGGAGACTTCCAGAAGCACCCACGTGGGGCACACCTGGCAGCATGCGGAGGATCGCCATCGTCAGCAAGGATGAGACTTTCCAATTCTCAAATCTACCAAACAACACATCCACATTTATCGTAGACCTAATTCAGAATTCCGTAGATATACAAGATAGGTAGATTTTGCAGCCGGTCGCTGCAATAAGAAGGCCGCCACCCCCCTTCACCGCCACTTGTTACCTTCAACCTTTCTAGGAAGTTGTGTTTTTACTACTTTTTCACTCTCGCAATTTTGTTGTCGCAATCCGGACATAGCAATCTAGCTAGCAACCATGCAGGCTGTGAAGAATGTGGCGGTGTCCGCCAAGGAGAAGGCGGCGAATGCCACCGCCAAGGTCGAGGAGAAGATGAACAAGGGAAAGGCCTCTGCAAACGAGAAGGTACTTAATCGATCGATCAGTGCGACATTGCTGCAGTGCGAGGTACTAGGATAGTTGCATACTAACAAGAGATTGATGCATGCCTGCAGACTGATAAGGTGTTGGCGTCCGATAACGTTGGCAAGGAGGAAGCTAAGGCGCGAAAGCATGAAGCGAAGGCCGAAGCGGAGAAAGAAACGCACCAGAAGAAGGCGGAGCACGAGCAGGAGAAGCACGCTCTGAAGCACGACATCAATACTCGTCAAGCTGCTGCTGATGAGGCTTACAAGAACGTCGACACCGGTGTTCGTCCTCACACCACGACGATGTAATTAGATCTTGATGTTATGTAGATATTCGTTCTTGACAGGCATTTAAGGTGGATATATACAATATCACGAAAGGCATGCACCTGACATTGTAGGTGCTTACATATTGGCCACACTTTTGTAATTTATTCTGCTGCAGCATTTCATTATCAGATACTTTCTGCAGCCTCTCTTCTTGAATTTCAAACACTTCCTGCAACGCTTTGCTTTTGCATTTTCAAATACCTTCTGCATCTCTGTGTTCTTCAAATTTAAGTACTTTCTGCTAATCTTTGATCCCGCCATTAAGGGTGCATGCGTGAGTAGTCTAAACGATGAGTTTGCTTCTACTTAAGTTGCTTAACTTGAACAAATGCCTTGAGCAAACCAGACACCTTCAGTAAGTCGGTAACGGTTATAGACTCTGCAGATTGAAACAGACTTTCGGTGGTTCTGTGTCATTTGCCAAGCTCCTGTATTAGACTGAAGTTGCAGTGAGTAGATTTGATTCTTTCGCTAATGTTATCGGGAGCCTCACACTTTGATATCACTGTGTAAAAACTCCTGTGTTAAATTATTATCAAAATTCGTGGGTGGCCTTTTGAGAACGCATTCAAGGTGGCTTTGTGGGAACCGAACTTACTGCCTTCCATAACCGCAGTCAGGAGAATGTTGCGTAGGTGGCTCACTCCCATTGCTCATCTCGAAGCTGGTTATTCTCCTTAATCAGCCTCCTCTTTGCGTTCTTCGTGCGTCTCTGTGGTTATCACTGACAACCCCTCTACTGCCGATCACCACGATCAGCTGTGCACAAATTCCTGTTGTTGGATGCCCGAGGTATCCTGTTGCTGCTGCAGTGGAGTATTGCTACTGGAAGTGGTGCTACTGCGAACGAGTGTAGCTGCTGAGGTTTTCAATAAACGTCCTTTGATGGGCAAATCTGAAACTCAGCATCCTCAAATGTCCAATTTAATCACTTCGCTTTCGTATGATGATTCACTTTCTCAAAATCCAATCCATAATTATGGCCATGTTCCAGCCATGACCATATATTAAACACTCACTTGTTGATGTAGAAGAGCCTGGATTGGGGTTGAGCCATGAAACCTCATTGAACCAACCCCCAGTCTAAACGCAAGTTGGGCATTCCAACAGCTATGATGGCAATATTCAAATTATCAATTTAGTGACAACTGAGCTTGAGTGGAGCTAAATGTACCCACTGATTGGGTACTTTGATGAAATTGGACAACAATCCATCACGGTATTTTCAAATGGTCATAACTTACTCAAGTTTTGTCTAAATTGGACATATTAGGTGTTTTTATTTGTCATCTACTGGACCGTGTGTTGTGCGGTGCTCGAGAAATTAATTTCGGACATCTAATCGGTGCTTGAGAAATTAATTCCGGACATCTGATCGGTGCTTGAGAAATTAGTTCTGGACATCTGATCGATAGTTCCTGATGATCAATGGTAATTGATGGTAATTAGACTGCGGTTATGTTTGGCAATGGTCAAGAGGGTGTGGTTATGATAAATATCCAGTGAAACAGTGCCTGCCTTATTTGAAGTTGAGAATGTTCCTAAAGTGTGTGGTGCCCCAAAGTCGCACCCTATAATGTTTGTACTGGACCTTAATTATAGAATACGAGTGAAACATGGAAATGATTAAACGTTTAATGGCAGATGATATTCTAGAGTATGTAATGCGGCTAGCCATGAACCTCTAAGACAGACATGAAAGGATACAAATTCACGGTTCTAAGAGATCCAACTCATTCGTTCACACACTACTTCTACTTCCTCCATGAAATATAAATCGATTGGGATTCATACAAGGAGAAATTCTATTGATGAAAGCGATATCCACATTTGCAAGTTACGTAGAGTTGTGAACAAAGTCGAAGTGAACATGTTGACGATTCAATAAAAGTGTAGGTGACAGAGCTTCATTTCTAAGAGTTGACCATAGTGCTTGAATTCTGTGAAGGGGGTCATTGATCACCTTCACCTTCAGTTTCTAAAACTACTATGTGCATCAGTATCATCTTCTAAAATTTCATTAGATTTCACATTCGACATGCAAATAAAAAGACATAGATCACAATTCATATTAGGAAATACCGTAGAATAAATTAGGAGACAGTTCATGTAATGTCAAGCATTTCAACACCAATCGAAAATACCGCAAGAGATTTTTGTGGTGCTACAGTGTAGCTGAGCATGTACTATTACTATTTCTAGTCTAATCCCAATAACATAAACTCAAATTTGCGATCACTTCATCGCTTCTACCTTTGAAGTTGCACAGGGTATAATAGTTTTTGTACAAAGCAACTCTAGGAGCTTATAAATGTAACTCGATGCATGTATTCTCCATAACTTTGGCATCTAATTACATTTTAAATGCACAAATAAATACAATATTTGCATAAGGTTGTTTGTTGAAAGAGGAATTTCATGAATATTATATTAATCTTGAAGAACATTACTGTAGCTAAATTCTATATTACAACCTTTCAAAATGACTTACCACATCTTAACATATACATTCACAAACCATTTACCAAATTCTTAATGTCCTACCACTCTATACACACAAAGTCTTGTAACAAATGCAAAAAGATTCATTGTAATCGGGGACCTCCACCTTCGGGCTCCAAGCCCTCATCGGGCCGCTTCTACTAGGAAGGCGTTACATAACAGATACATTATTCCAAGCCTAGTCACTCTCTTACTGAAATTCTTCAAGCCTTGTTGATTGCAATAAACTGCAATACATCAAAATTCCCTAATTTTTCTATAACAATGGTTCTTCGAACAAATCAATTACATTAGTCCTAGCAAAGCCCACTTATTGAGAATCTCAGAACCATTTACAATCACTTCTTCAAGTAAATCAAATGTTCCTAAACATGAAACTAGGTCCTCTTGAGGAGATAGATAGATAGAAACTCCGGTCCTTTCGAAGGGGCGGGCGTGAATGAAGTGTCCGTTCGTAATGCTAATATTCTGATGGCCACCGGACAAGGGGAAATTAGAACAATACTACTTCCCCCTCTCGAGGGTGGACACTATAACTACGCTAGTTTCTAGCCTAGTTACTAGTGCCTTGAAGATACTTGACATAGTATCTCCCCAAAGGGCTTAGAGGTACCCATACAACAAGGTCCAAGGACCTCCCACAATAGTTGGGTGGACTATAGGTCCTCTTGAGCACACTCACATCCCAATCTAAGGGAGAGTGCTCAAACATCTTGCGGGCCATTTAAAACATCAAAACGCTCCAAGGCCTTCCTCAAAAATAATAAAATATAGATGAATATCATCCGAATGAAAGGTGTTGAATACATTCATCCATGTAAAGTCATCGAACATGCCGGACACTAAATTTAATCCATGTTTCCCCTTGGAATTTCCAAATATGGAGGGAGACTAATAAAAGGCTGCCCTGTATTTTTTTGCTTATAAGCCCTTTAACCCTTAAAGGTCTGAACAACCATATTTTGGTTGCTAGAATACAGTGTATTTTGGTTGTATTGGAATGAGTGCACACCTTTAATAGATTTGAGTTCAAAGAACAAGTTGACATATAAATCCATGCGGTTCTACTAAGCTTTTAAGATCACAATATAGAGTTTCTTGTCGGTAGCAAATCTCAATTATACGCCACCGTACGTACTATCTCCAAGGGACCTTTAAGGGTTATATTCCAAGAAGAGGCCCCAAGGGTAAAATGAGGGTGTAGACCCCAAATTAAAAAAAAAAAAAAAAATTCAAAAAAATGACCTTGAGGGGGTAAAAATGGAAAAACCAAAAACTGGGGCCCCACCTTCAAGGGGGAACACGGATTGGATTTAGTGAGCGCCATCGAACAGTAGGTAGGATTGCTGATGGCTCCTGGCGGTGACGATGCCACAGATCGCCCCTGAAAGCGATCCAGGACTCTCTTGTACGGTATCCACATCACTTGCGAGCCCTAATTTCTGCTGGCACTTGCTCTGATCGATGCTCGAGATGGATGCAGAGAATCGATCCAATTCGCTTTTAGATTGCTGCAACCGACCTTAGACCCCACATCGAGAGCCCAACTTGTTGAGGATTCAGAAGCCGCAGACGCCAGAGAATCGCCATAGAAAGTCCTATGATAATCCTCGACTCCGATTGACCACTTTCACTGAAGCGATTCGAAAGCGCAATCGAAAGCTATCACGAACCTCCCTCTCAAGGAGTGGACTCCGTCGCAGGGTTGCTGATACCCAGGTGCTTGGTTCCGGTTATATCCATTTTCTGCCAGTTTTTTAGCAAGTTGATCGGTCGATCTTCCACTTGCACGCGATTTTGATCGATTTTGCAAGGGTCGATGATTCTGCGGATGCGAGAATAGAGCAGCGATGGTGTTCAACAAGGACACGGCCGGGGATGCGCTCCGGCAGGCGTTTATGTCCCGGGAGGATTACGCAGGGCTGCGCGAGGAGGAGCGAGTATGGGCGAAGCTGCAGAAGCCGCTCTGCATGGCCGGCGTCACCGCGGTGTGGACCGTGGTGGTGATTTCCATGTTCGTTATGGTGGACGTCGTGTTCTCCGTGAGCGGCGGCCAATCGTACCCGTTTTGTCAGAAGCGGCTTATTGTTGTCGATGATCTTCCGTCTTCCTTTAAGTATACGGAAGAAGAAGCTGTCGATGCGTTCTGGCTCGTTGCGTTTCTTCCCTCCTCATTCATCTTCGTCTTCTCCATCATCTACCTCTTTGCCGGTACACTACATTGCATTCCAAATCCCCCTGCATCTTATTTTTACGCTTCCTGACTCGTTCCCCTTCACATTTCGAAAATTGAAGCTAAACCCTAACGATGCTTGCTCTGTGGAGATCAATACAAAATCTCTCTCCAGGGATTGAATCAATCATATAAGAGACTCAATTGAATTGCTTATCCAGCGAGGGTTTAGTGTCCTGTTTAAGAAAACAATCATATTTGTGGTAACAATTACCAGCGATCGAGTGGATGAACTAAAGATTGGGTTTGTTGCATTGTCTTACAGGAATTTCCGTTGCGTACACGGCTCCGAATAGGCATAGCTGCTTGAGGGTTGTGGAGAACGACTGTTGTACAGCACGTCGAGGTTCGTAAAAGCCTTTTTCATCTTGTGATCAAATTTTAGACAATGTGCAGTAAAGGGACTCGGTTTAAGATTCGATTGTAACGATTTTGAGCAGGTGGAGTGCGGTGTCTGTCGAAGCTCAACTTGTCATTCATGATAACGTACGTGCTGCTGTCGATCTTCATGGGCATATTCACTCTAAGATTAGGCACATCATGCTCGATAGCACTCTTCTGGTGCTACGAAGTAGCGTGCGGGGGGATGATCATTCTCTTGGGAGCGACAGCATGGCTGTTGCAGAGAAAGGCGGCAGTGATCATGGACGCAGGTGAGTATTACGGCCATCACGAGCGGGGAGTGGAGCTGCTCGAAGCGATGGCAATTACTCCAGACATGGAGGATCGAGTAGACGCGGGCTTCAAGTCCTGGATGGGACCTGCGCACACTATCCTATCTGACGACGACGATGAGGAAAGCAACACCAGAGGCCTGGACATGGACGGCGTGTGGGAGGGTGATGCTACCGAGTATCTCGATGCTTCAGAGCATCTCTCTAAGTCGTCCATGTCCACTTACTCATGAGCTGCTCTCTTGCTTGATAGGACCTCAATATCCATTCTCTGGATGATGTACATTCTACCTTTTTTTTTTACTGAAAATGAAACCGCAACTGAGTTTGGTATTCAGAATCATTGATGTTTTCGTTGTCCTTGAATGCATCTCGATGCTTCGGAGCATCGCTTGAAGTTGTCGTCGTCGTCCATGTCCACTATCTCATGAGATTGTCATTGCTGATCTCCCGGGTGTATGGAGCTCGAGATGCATGACTGACTTGCAGCCTCTGATTGATTTCCTATGCCAACCCCTGTGTACTGTAGAAGCAGCTCACAATATACGTTCCCACGTCAAAGTGTATCTCTTTGCAATTAGAAAAAGCGGAGAACATCAAACCCCTGTCGGAGTTGGCGGTCGTGTCGCAGTAACTAATATCCGAACGGTAATATAGGAGCTTGATCTCACTTTTGAGGTGCTTGTTCCTTACCCATGGTAGAATAAAAGCTCGATCCCACTTTCGGGGTAATGTTTCCAAATGGTGCTTTTTCCCAACCTACACGGAATACTGTAGAATGTTGCTACTTTTTCAAAAACCCTCATACATTGGACAACGACTGGAGAAAATATAGGCGCGAGGGAGGTGGAGCCTCCGACTGCGACGCAGTCAAAGCACACGCTCGCTTGCCGAAGACCGCTCACCGCTCACACCATCCATTCCAACGATCGTATTACGCCTGCCGGCACATGAAACTCCGTAGCTGCTTGCGATCACAATCGCATCCTCCCTCAATCCCTGCACGCGACCGATCACGTGCAGCAATACTTTCTCTTTTACTTTCGCCTGATCACGTGAAGCATCTCTCGCTTCGCATTCGCTTTCGCAGCTTGAACAGTCAGTCAATGCCCGGTACGCTTACTCCCAAACTTGCCTTCTCGCATTTCGTCAACATAATACTCTGTTCTTCAATGATTAAAATAATGGGTTGCGGACGGATCGGGTATATTCGTCAATTATGACGGTAGCATGTGGTCGCGCTTGGATTGCGCGTGAGTGTTGAAGTTTAGCTTCCTTGTCTCGAGTTTTGAGTGTCCGGATCGCACTCTGTATCCGCTGCTGAGAGGGGTGTAAATTCTGCTAACGCGGGAGGAAGGTTCCTTGTCTCGATTTTGAGTGTCGAAATTGCGCTTTGCGTTTGCTGCTGAGAGGGGTATAAATTTTGCGCGTCGAACGCGGGAGGAAGGAAGTTGAGTGAAGCTTCTTAGCTATAACACGCGACGCGTTACCTTCACTCTTTTTTAGGCTTGCCGACAAGGTTTCCTACCACTCCGCTGTGACTTCAATCACCTCATTGCTTTGCATACAGCTAGGGTTTGCGGACGAATTAGCTAATCTTCCTCTCAAAGCACGCAAAAGCACGCAGAGTGACATTGAATATCAATCGTCTTGCGCTTGGATCGGTTGCGGCACCACCAGTTTTTCCATCTACGTGTTCGAGCTTTAGGATCTCGTTCAGTTCGATTTGGTGAGTTCTTGAGTGCATGTAGGGTTAAGACCTTGTAGCTGAAGAGCACATTGTACAATTAGGGTATCTTCCTCGAAACAACAATAGTGTTTTCTCATGGTGCATTTCATGAAGAGCTATAATCTTTGTTGTTTCGATTCAACTCTCACTTTCTTACGATGGGAGATTATACATCAAAATCCAGCTGGATTGAGTGTTTGGTATCAAACCCTTTCGCTTAAGTTCTCAGGGCGTCTTGCATTGATGATGTTGCTGTAGAATCTCGGTGGTAGGGAACTGCGAAAGAGGAGGATTGTAAGTATGTTGGAATTTGTTGTTGCAGGAGTGGAGTTCGGAATGGAGGTAGGTCAGGAGCAGTGATTCAATCGTGCATGAGATGATGGGCAATCAAGATGGGGGCGCCACTTGGGGTGTAGGATCCCATCCGATTCCCGCGAAAGCAGACTACGGCTATGCAGCGCCAAGTGCACCTCCAGCTCCAGCACCAAGTGCACCTCCAGCTCCAGCACCGTTAAGTGGTCCAGGCAAAGAGAGCTTGTACCCGAAGATTCAATCACAAGCGCAGTACGCATCATGGCCATCGAATGCGAGTTATCAGTACGTGCCACCGCCAACGTATGACGGCACTCCGAATTCGCCCTACGCTTCCCAGTACAATCCTTACACTTCTTCGGCGCCTCCCCCCGCTGTCTATGGCCCTCCCCCGGTTCCTGGGTACCCTCGTGTTCCACCCTATCCCCAACCTGGAAATCCTTACTCCAACGCCCCTGGCCCGTATGGCGTCCCCGTCGCGCCACCGCACTTGCAACGGATCGGCACCTCTGTGCCCGACAGCCCTCGAATGGACGATCGCTTTCGAGCTCAATCTATGGGTACAGCCTCCGTTTGAGCTCAAACTATGGAGAATGCCACATTTTGTTCGACCATTCGATTATTATTGGTATTGTGCGATGATTGTTGAGATTGTGATTTGCTCTTGCTGCAGGGGGTGCTTACGGTCGCACGGATCCAGCACCGATGGCTGGACCTCTGTCGCCTTACGTTCGGACGGATTCAATGCCTTACGGTCGGAATGATTTAGGATATCCGTCGCCTTACGGCTGGACGGATTCAGTGGCAATTACTGATCCTTACGGTCGGAATGATCCGTCGCGTTACAATCGGGTGGAATCAGTAGCAAGCACTGATCCTTACGGCCGGTCGGATTCCGCACCGGTGCCTGGCCCTTACGGTCGGACGGATTCAGTAGCAATGGCCAATCCTTACGGTCGGAATGATCAGTCGCCTTACAGTCGGATAGAGTCAGTAGCAACTACTGATCCTTATGGTCGGCCGGATGCCGCATCGATGCCTGGCCCTTACGATCAGAATGATCCGTCGCCTTACAGCCGGATAGAGTCAGTAGCAACAACTGATCCTTATGGTCGGCCGGATGCCGTATCGATGCCTGGCCCTTACGGTCGGACGGATGCAGTATCGATGCATCCAGGCTTTTCCGGTGGGCCGTCGCCGTATGTTCGGATGGATTCAGGAGTACCTCCACAATACTCGCAATCGATGAGTTTACAACCTCCAGTGTACCAATCCGGCCCAATCAACACTGGTAACTTCAAAACCATGAGGGTTACACTGATTCTGCAATGCGGTTCTCGCTCATCTTGTTGATGTGGCTGGACTTGTAGGAGGAGCACAGTACGGACCAGGGAGTCCACGGATTGGAACAGAGATAGTGCCGACAACGCCGCGTCGGGATCACATAACACCACCGACACTCCTGCACGGAACACTCGAGGTTCTAATCATACAAGCAACGAGGTTACCCAACATGGACGGAATATCACAATCACTAAACAACCTTGCATCCAGTCTAAACATAATGCAAAAGATGCGGGTGAACAGCGACCCATACGTGACAGTGGTGCTAGCGAATGCGCGAGTGGCCCGAACACGCGTGGTGGACAACGAGGAGAATCCTCGCTGGGACGAGCAATTCTCTATCCCCGTGGCCCATCCAGTCCACGACATCATCTTCACGGTTCGGGACCAGGACTGGATCGGCACGGATTACATCGGCCATGTGAAGATACCCGTGGAGAGGGTATTGAACGGTGGAGTGGTCGCAGACTGGTTCGATGTGCTCACCCCACAAGGAAAACTCACAAAATCGAATGCGCAGCTCGAGCTCAAAATGAGCTATGTCCCCGTGGAGCAGGATTCGGTGTACATGGAAGGGAGTGGCTCCCACGCGGTGCCTCAAACTTACTTTCCGTGCCGAATGGGATGCCGTCTCGTTCTGTACCAGGATGCTCACATCTATGATAACACGCTTCCCACCATTGGCCTCCACGGTGGCCAGATCTTCAAGCCGAGAAATTGCTGGGAAGAGCTTTGTGCCGCCATCTACGATGCCCAACACTTGATCTACATTGCTGGATGGTCTGTTTACGATAAAACGAGATTGATTCGTGATAAGTCTCGTCCTCCTGTTCCTGGTGGCGAGAAAACTCTCGGTGAGCTTCTGAAGTTTAAAGCCACTCAGGGAGTTCGCGTTTTGTTGCTCGTTTGGGATGACAAAACTTCACACGACCTAACGTTCATCAAAACTGTAAGCTTCGATGATCCCTCCTCTTTTCTCCTTCGGTGGAAGTTTTTGAGTACGTGGGTGGAGTTGAGAAAGTGATGGTTTCTTTTGTGATTGTCCAGGATGGTGTCATGAATACGCATGATGAAGAAACGAAAAGGTACTTCAAGGGTACTGGTGTCCGTTGTATACTGGCTCCACGATATGGCGCCTCCAAGATGAGTTGGTTCAAGCAAAAGGTACGTGAACTTGAACTAACTTTTATGCCAGTCTAAAGGTGAATGCATTCATCACCAAGTAAGTAAAGAGTACTCTTTTGTGCTCGAAACATTCATGAAAGTTCTAGCAGTGTTGATTCAATCAACAGTTAGTGTAGTATTGATATCTTATGAGTAACGATTCTCGATCAGAAGCTCGTTGATCTGGAAAATGTAGTTTACACTAACCTTTAGAAAGCGTATAACTATCAGCAATTAAGCAAAGTGGTAAAATTATTCATGAAAGTTCTAACAGTATTCCGCAACTAGCATAGGTAACATTCTATCGTATTATCGATGTCTCACGAATCTTGAACATTTCCCCATCAGAAGCTCGTTAAATTGAGACTTTGCAACTGTATCGGAGCATTCAAGCGACGAGTATCTTCTTGGTAATAAATATGCATTGTGGTAACTCTGACTTGTATGTTGGATTACAGGTCGTTGGAACACTGTACTCACATCATCAGAAGATGACAATAGTCGACAGTGGGCCACCAGATCGAAGGACGGTGACAAGTTTCATAGGAGGTTTAGATCTAACAGGAGGTCGATGGGACACACCTTCACATCGTCTCTTCTCTTCATTAGAGGACGAGCATAAGAACGACTTTCGCAACAAGTCATGGCCTGTAAGTCCCATTCTCGTTCTCTTAAGCATGCTCACCATGATATCCCTCATTGTTGATTCGTTAGCCCTCATTTTTCTTATGAATTGTTACGATGTTAGTTAGCTTATGAGTATGAAAGTGTTTGTTGTACAGTATGCGCCGGATAGTGGCGGACCAAGGCAGCCATGGCACGACTGGCACTGCAAAATCGAGGGTCACGCAGCGTACGATGTGCTCACGAACTTCGAGCAGCGATGGAAGAAAGCCACCAAGAAGCACGATGAGGAGCTTCTTGATCTCGACAGAATCAAAGAAATGGTGGCTCCATCGAATAAAGCCCCTCGCAGTGGCGACCCTGCTCTGTTTGTTACCCCGGACTATGATGCTGAGACTTGGCAAGTGCAGATCTTCAGGTCCATTGACAGTGGCTCTGTCAAGGGGTTTCCACTCACTGCCAAAGAGGTCACCGAGCAGGTACTGTCCTACCCCCTCTTTTTTTCCAAAACTTCCTCATCTGAATATGAAAAGTAAAGGACCTCAATTGGTCATTTTGGCATGGAGTCATGTGGATAGGTTGTAATGATTCTTAGTCATAATTTCTTTCTACCGTTTACTCTCTTGTCCCCAATCCATCATCTTTGATAGTAACGAATCCTTACTACCCCTCTTTTCGTTTCATATCATCTGACTATGAAAGTATTAAACCTCAATTGGCCATATTGACATGGAGTCGTGTGGATAGGTTGTGCTTTTTCTAAGCTAATTCTTATTCATTCATAGCTACATAGTCTTCTTTTCACCGGTCACTTTTCATTCTTGGTAATAAACAGTCGACTGTAGTTATGGCTTCTTATCACTTGGTGTTTGGATTGTTGCAGTTTCTAGTGTGGGGAAAGAGTGTAGCCATCGACATCAGCATACAAATGGCGTACATAAAAGCGATTCGCTGTGCTCAGCACTTCATCTACATTGAGAATCAATACTTTCTTGGGTCCTCTTACAACTGGCCTGACTATAAAACAGCTGGTGCGTTACCTTTCTCTTCTGTGCCGCTATAAACTCATTTTCTATAATTTATGCTCACTTATTACTGGATGGAGCAGGTGCGAATCACCTCATCCCGATGGAGCTTGCGTTGAAGATATGCAGCAAGATCAAAGAGGACAAGCGATTTGCCGTGTACATTGTTATTCCCATGTGGCCGGAAGGCGTGCCTGAAAGCGGTCCAGTCCAGGAGATTCTTTACTTTCAGGTCAAAAACTCTTCAGAATATGCAATCAATTTAAGGATGTCGTTTGCAATTATGTGGACTGAGTGGGAATTATGGGCGCAGACGCAAACTATGAAGATGATGTACCGTCTGATTGCTGATGCACTGAGAGAATCTGGCAACACTCATCGAAAGCCTACCGACTACTTGAATTTCTATTGTCTTGGTAACCGCGAGACCAAGAGGCCTGGAGAGCTGGAGCCTCGTAACGCACCCAACCCCAACTCAAACCAGGTATATACTTATGATCTAAGACCAGCATTCTGATCTCAATCGTCAGGTGCATGAAGCTGAAATAAATCATCTAAGTTCAAGTGTTCCACCTTTTCGAACGAGAGAATATATCGTAATAGCTATTCAAAGTGGTTATGATCCTCGTCATTTTGCAGGGGAAGTCTCAGAGGAATAGACGGATGATGATATACGTGCACTCGAAAGGGATGATAGTGGACGATGAGTACGTGATATCCGGGTCAGCCAACATCAATCAACGCTCCATGGATGGCTCCCGAGATACGGAGATCGCCATGGGAGGTTATCAGCCTCATCACACATGGGCTAAAGAGCACGGCCGTCCCAAGGGTCAGGTGCGTACATTCTCCCGAACCAAAAGACCTCCAGAGTAATACTTCTCATGGTTTTGTAAGCTATCTGACACCCCAGCAAATATCCATTTTCATGACTGACCTCAAAATGCCATAAACGCCATTTGTTGCAGTGTATGTAAGTAACCATTTGCTGGTGTAAATACATGGAATGCAGGTGCATGGTTATCGGATGTCGTTGTGGGCGGAGCACTTGGGCGGAGCACTAGAAAGAATATACGAGGAGCCAGAGAGCTTGGAATGCGTGCGAAGAGTGAACGACATAGCGGACCGCAACTGGGAGCAGTACGCAGCACAGGAAGTCACGGATCTGGCAGGCCACTTGATTCGGTATCCATTGCGAATCGAGGACAATGGCACTGTGTGCAACTTGCCTGGCGTCGAAACCTTTCCTGATGTCGGTGGCAAGATCATGGGCTCCAATCAGGAGAAACTCCCTGACGATCTTACTGCTTAGTGCATTCCATCCCATCCATCATCATCTTTTGCATATTAGCATCAATAAGGGTCTTGTACATTTTCATATTCTTTTTTGTACGTAGTTGAGGTTGAGAGATTCTTTAGCTGTGTCGGTGTAAATTGATGGAGACTCCCCCGCTGTATTGAAAGATAAAAGTGGCAACTGATATAAGAGGGAGCTTTCCTTTGTGATGAGCTTTGCTTAGTTGCATTTTCGAGTGAATAAGGAGTCACTTCCTGACGATTCCATCGTCATCTATTCATTTTTATCATATTTGGAGGCAAGTGAGATTCTCATCGGGGCTTGTACTGTATATTACCCTATTCAATTTGTACGATTTCAACGTTATTTGATTGATTGGATTACAATACATTCATGATACTTTCAGATTGATTGGGTTTCCAGGCTTACCCCAACAACCATGGATCGTCTTGCATATTGGATTCTCTTCGTAATACAGCCAGTTTTTAGGTACTTAAAGCTTCCTTATGTTCAATCCACCAAATTTTTTTTTTGGTGTAGAGCATTCTGATTTTACTTGAAGCTTGTGTGAAATAATCTTTTCACTGTTGGTAGTTCAAGAGCCGTATGAATGAGACTTAGATCATCACTTAACCCTATGTACACACTAATCTTAAATTTAGTCAACTATGTAGTGTTGACAAATGAGTTTCTTAAGACACAAATAGTTTGAAGTCTATGATGTCACATACTGATTCATTCCTCCAATGTGCTCTTTTGTCTTTGTATATCATTCATAGTCTTCTGAAGGCAATTCTGAATGATAATGATGGAGAATTTCAACCATAGTCTATTCAGAATCAATCACACTCTATTTGGACAATCTATAAACATTGACTTCAACAATTTTGATGAAATCATAGAGACGACAAATGTAATTAAAATGGGTGCTTGTAACTATCTAATTTCTAAGTTACAAATGTCCACAATTGTACGGATAGAAAATTTGCTTTTTTGCAACATGAAGATTTCAGTGAAAGTACTACGCTTTCAGTGTGAATGCCTTGAGTGTACTCGTTACACCTCACTTCTTACCGACATGATCATTGTCTACCAAAACAGAAGAATATTGTCTCGACCTACAACAAACAATATGATTCTTCCACAAAATATGACACATTCCTTGTATTGAGAGGTTAGAGTGATGCAATATAATCCTTATATTACTATAACATCGTACAGAGGCAAACTCTCTTGCCACAAAGTTCTAAAATGCAACCTCCAGTAGGGCAAAGCCTTGGCGACTACAAACCTGACAAGTCTGGGACTGCCGCACGAATCAATTGCATAGTAATCACAACTGTGAAATAGAATGCAAAACGGATATTGTCCAGCCCCCAGTGCAAGCGGATCTCCTCCGGAGAAGATGTAATGGAGCAAGCTTTGACCCGGGGCCCTTGTGGGCATGGTGCATCTGATCACATGCCATATCCAACTAGCCGCAGCTACAATGATCACGTACAAGTTCTGAACAAGAATGACGCCGGTAACGACCACTCCAATCAGGGTCCACTCAATGACGTCCATGCAGACCACAATTACGAATAGGGTGATGAAGAACGCGACAAGTGCAAGAGTAATGAGGGTATAAAGGAATCCCAGTAGGATATGAATGAAGCTCCAGACACACACTCCCACAGGCCGAGGCAACCACTTGCCAGCCAGAAGGACGAATCGAAGATAATCGTAGAAGTTGGTGTCCCCTACAACATAAACCTCGATCTCATATCTGCAAACCTCCATCGATTGACCCTACCGACAATCGACCACTGCAGTCAAACCCTACCGACAAGCGAAAGCAGCACTCAAGGCTTCAGTTGCTCAAAAGAGACGATCATCTCCAAGCAGCAATCTGCTTTGGTGAATAAACTCAGTCTGCTTCGGCGAACAAACTCAGTCTGGCACGCACCGTATGACCGATTCATGCGATTGCAGACAGCTTCGTTGCCAGGCAATTCATGTACGATGGGAATTAACCTTCTGCCGACATCTGCTACAGTGGTAATGTTGCCAAATATAGTATTTCTATGGCTTCAGTCGCTTAGGTGGGTTGCTCACTCTACTTCTACAGCGCTTGATTTTATCTTTCAAATAAGTAATCTTTTCTGATGTGGGTACATAAAATTGCAGGTGCACGGGTATCGGATGTCGTCGTGAGCAGAGCATTTAGGAGCACTCGAGCCAAAGAGCTGCGACATTGCGGACCGCAACTGGGAACATGATGCAGCACTGCAAGTCAAAGATCTGGCGGGCCATCTCATTCGGTATCCGTTGCGAATCGAGGACGATGGCACAATACGCAACTTGCCTGGCGTTGACACCTTCCCTGATGTCGGTAGCAAGATCATGGCTACAATCAGGAGTCACTTCCTGACGATCTTGCTGCTTCGTACATCCAACCCCTGATTTTCTCTTCATTATTAACAGCGGTTAGGGTCTGATATGTTGAATCTTCGTACATTTTCATACTCCTCGGTGTGCTTATTTGCGAT
The DNA here is from genome assembly GCA_037043015.1 of Bryum argenteum. NCBI lineage: Eukaryota > Viridiplantae > Streptophyta > Bryopsida > Bryales > Bryaceae > Bryum > Bryum argenteum. The sequence goes on along the minus strand of CM073323.1, from coordinate 9,551,482 downwards.
GATGCATTTTGAGTGATTCAGGAGTCACTTCCTGACAATTGTCATCCGTTTTTCACTTTTTTTCATTACTGAAAATTATTGTAAATCTAGTTGGATCAGACAGTTGTTGGATCCATCTTGTGATCATACTTCTGTGTACCGAGTCCATGAATATCTACCTTCTATTGCACAAGACCAGCTTGCAATGGTGGCCTGCTTTCTTCGTTTTCGCTTTGACGTACGATGTCTTACGCCTATGATTACTTAGGATAATATTAGTCAGCTTCTGATAGAGGAAAACAAGGTTACCATGCAAGGGATTGTCAATCGTTAAACTTACTTCATTCCTAATAAAGTTGGTTGGCTGTGTCAGTGTAGATTACCTATTACTCACACGAACTCTGCAAAGTCAGAATAAGAGGTTCACAGTAACAGTGGGTGATTTTATTACCGAATCTAGTCCACCAAGACACAGTCAAGCTAATTACCGCTTACACAATCAAGATTTTCTAGAGTATAGTTTCTACGCCAGACTTTCTGCTCTAGCAAAGATATTCAAACATTGTGAAATCGCCTATCAAGTAGACAATTAAAAGAATGGGTAAGTAGAAGAGTGAACCCTGCAAAAATAACGTTCCTGAGACTGATTGATCTTGCATTATGCTCAAGAGAACGAACTGATAAACTTCTGAAATAAACCTCATCATTACACATGCCTTGGATTCTACGAAAAATTCCTCAATCCACCCGCAATTGACACTTCCGAAACATAAGAGCACCACCATGCAAAAAACAACTCATAGACACTTGAAACTCATCGTTGTTATTCCCATCAAAACTGCGATTCCGAAATGATTGAATAGCCACAAAGAGTAGACCTAAGAAGTGTAGGTGATAGGTGCCAAAGTCTCCTGCAGAGAACTGAGCTGCTCCTCCGCAGCCTTGGTTGCCTTAAGACGCAGCTGGATGAGCTGCTTCTTGCGCTCGTAAAACACCTTCGACTTCGCCTTCCTCTTCTCCTCCAACTCCTGCACCGAGAGACCAAAAAAATCAGCCCGATCTTGCAGCATACACTCCACTGTCATAATAGTTTGTGATCCATTGTTGTAATAGTATGTATTCCATTGATATTGCAGCATGTAATCCATTATTATAAGTTTAAGTGAGAAGTGGTACGAAAAGACAGATTGTGATAATCGGCACCCACCTTGATGGTGTCGTAATGGTGCCATCCGACCTCCTCGGACAAACGGCCCAAGAGACAGAACTTGTGTCCAGGTTGCAACCTCAATACCCTGCGAATGGGAAAAACTCATGTTTAAACAATGATTACCAGAAAAAAATGCCAATTCGGTATGAGATTGAATAAAGTACATGGGCTTGGTGACTCACTTGAGGGCATCTGGAATCACCATCCGCTTCATCTTGTCATAAGGTGCTGGTACTCCCTCAAAAGCCTTCAGGCGCTCAAGTGCAGCTGCTCCTCTCTTCGTCTTGTGTGGGATCATACTGCACCAAATTCAAACAAAATATTCAAAAAAAATACTATATTCTTCCTGGTAAAAGCTAATGCCCGAGTAGCTCATGTCACTTGAGTACCTCGATAGCAAGCATCCACTGAGGCACCTATACAAAAAATCGCTACATACATACTCCACTTCCACGTTCGGACAGCAAAAGTGCCCAAACTACGCCTAGGTAAAGAGTCACTGACCAGAACTGTGGTCGTTTATTCTAAATCTAGCAGCGTAAGGGTTCACTACCCTAATAGTTTTGAAAGGAATGGTATATGCAGTTTGAATTTGGAAAAATAAACCTAAAGCTTGGACTCTTAAAAGATACAGTATGCATACTCGAGAGTTTTGAGTTCAAACCACTCTGTACTCGATGGATTGTGTTTAGGTTACAAGAGTCAAACCCTAAAAATGAAAGATGATGAATTTAGAGAGCACCTACCCGCGAATGGTCCTCCACAAGATACGAGCAGGGGCACGGAAATGAATAGGGCCCTTGCTGGGCTTGGTGTTCATTCTCTTCCTCAAGAACCTGAGGTATTTCATCTTCTGGCGCACAAGACCACCGGACAAGCAGATCTCCTCGCATCGCACAACGACCTGTTGACGCCATAAAATCAGGTTCTTATTCTTCTCAAAATCAAGCAATGCGATTAGAGGAGGAGCAGGTACGTACAACTTTCTGGCCATTGAGAAGCTCCTTGGCGAGGATGGACGACAAGCGTCCGAGCATGTGATGACGGGCATCGACCACCACGACCTTGGCGCAGAGGCCGGAACCGGACACCATGGTGACGGGCGGTGCTGACGACGACGAGGTGGACGTGCTAAAAGAGCCCCTCTGGCTATGGCGGAGCTCTACTAAAGGATCGACAAAGGAGTTGAGAGCGAGACTTCAAGCCCTGAAGCCCTAATCTCCTAACCTAATCTTCGAATCTCCGCCTCGTCCTTCCCGAACCTGGTACCGTGCCGCCCCGTTACTTTACGACCCACTCCACCGCATTGTATGACGGCCCCGCCATGCTGCTGAAGTTTCACCAGAGCTTTTATTTATTACCAAAGTAATTTCTCCTGTATAGGGCAATCTCATAGTAACTAAGGTGTTCAATAATAGCTTTCTACAGTGAGTTATGAATTTTTGAAGTTGGATATGTAGGTTTTTATGAAATGATGCCATGAAGTGACACACTATAATTGTTGCACTCAGAATATTGTATCACTGTATGGGAAATAAAGTTATTACGTACTCATGAGTGAAGATTACTAGAGCTCCATTAGGGGACGTGCTCCATTATAAACCACTCTACTATAATTTATGCAATTTGCAATTTTGCGTGAAGAGTCGCCTTAACATAAATCACTTACATTCGTCATCCACCAATGACTAATCCATAGGTCTTGATTAGGCAATTTTTTCTTGTTAGCTCGGAATTAAGAAAAATATGCTTGTTTTTTGTCAATGATCTCATATTTATTTCTGAAGTGAAAAAGAGTCCAACTACTCACTAATGGCGCAAATTTCAGATTGGGAAATCTGTGATGGTGTAAAAACCGTGAATATTTTTATACAATTGGAAAGTAATTGAAAAATTAGATCAAGTGGAATTATCAATTATGGACTTTCCTACAATAAGTTATGAATTTTTGAAGTTGGACGTCTAGGCTTCCTAAAATGGTGCACTGAAATGGCACCCTAAATCGTCTAGGCTTCCTAAAATGGTGCATTGAAATGGCACCCTAAATCGTCTAGGCTTCCTAAAATGGTGCACTGAAATGGCACTCTAAATCTTCACGGTCTATACATGAAGAATACAGCTTTAAAGCTATAATGTACCTTTGGGTTAAATGCACTAGGGAGCCATTTCTGGTACGGCATCATTTTGGAGCAGTTTACCTTCCCACTCGAAGTTATGATATGTAATGAAAAATGCATGGATTGTAATTGTCCAAGATGTGCTGACCTCTACATTGCCAGGGTGATTGTTATTTTTTAAGTTGCTCAACACATTTTGAAATAACATAACTATAAAAAATAACGTTGCTTACAAGTGTGTTAACAATGAATACCAAAACAATTTCTCTTCAAAATCTCTACTTATGAGATTGAAATCTGAAGTACAATGTCCTCAATACACCATCTGTTGAATCCTCATAGAAATCGTAGACATACAAGTTAACATCATCGTATGACTGAGTTTAATCTGATCAAGTATCCTACCAAAAACAGCAGTTTAATTACAGTACCCTAAGAACTACAAAGAAACGTCAAAGTAGACTTGAAGAACTGCTTTAAGAGGAATTCAACCAGAAGCACTGAAAGGGGTCAAGTTTCAAGTCTTTCATATATTGCAAAGCATCAAATTCAATACCTCTTTAAAGCTATGTTACAAATAAGTGCATCACAATACTGATGCAAAAATGAAGAATGAGTCCTACTTTTCTACTCATGAAGGTGCAAGCTTCCAAGGTGCTTCGGGGTTCCATTCGTTCAACACGCCCCAAAGCTTCTCCTCCAGCTCTTCGAGAGAGTCGACATTTCTGCAATCTTTCCGTTCCCTGAAGATAGCACTCATGGCATCGTGCTCATGTAGCAAACAGTAGCACCTGAATCCCAAACCCGAAATACGATCAGAACCACACACAGTATGATTACAATTGAAAACATACTCAGCGAGGGCGGATCTTACATTGCTCTGTACGATGGTCGGGTGTAATTGCTGGTTACATTGGGTATCGTCAGCAGAAGACCATAAGCTACCAATGCAATCTTCAGTAACGATGGATCCAGCTTGAATACACTCACATGCATCGCTAAGAACTCATACAAAGGGTCCCCTGTACACATGGTAAACGTGTTAAAAGTACTGTCAACATTATGTAAAGTCAGAATCATCAATAGAACATATAGAGATAACGAACTTACCATGCGTCACATCCCCGAAGTCCAGAATATATCGAGCTTGCATTGCTCGTACGTTGCATGCTTTCTGCAAAGAATAAGTAACCACCAATAAGTACGAACTTTGCCTATGTACACAATATCAGTAGAATGATTACCATGACACTATTTTCTGAGAGCTTCTTGAGTAGTTCGGTGAAATCGACTGACCTTGTTTCCACAACTGATCTGGTTCAGGTCGACTGACCCAGGCACATGATTGTCCCCAAAGTAAGGTGCCATCTGTATGTTGTCGGTCATGATATCCATGTGGAGCCATACTGGAGGCCGTGCACTTCGAGACACTTCCTGCCAAGTGGAGTCCTTCGTCGTTAGGACTAGGACTCGAGGGTACTAAGTACTAGTACAATGGGTTGCGAAGTGTACCTTCTGGAAGCCTACAAGAACAGCTGGATCTTCAGGAAGATATGCCTCCAGCTGATTCAACAGCTTAGAAGGGAGGGATTCCCTATAACAAACAGGAAAGAGACGTTAAAGCGTATGGGAAATTCATCGAAGACTTGAGCTTGCATCACGGGAGCTTGGCTTACCAATCTTCGAAACGCTCCAAGGCATTCGCACGTTGTTGTCGCAGCAACCCAACGAAATAGTGCCATTCCGATGGAACGTCAGCATTCACTCCTTCTGCATCAGTGCTATCTCCAATAACTTTATCACTGCCATTCACTAAGCTGCCGTGCCTCGATATGCCGGATGTCTCAGAGGCACTTGGAGGCCCTCGCCCAGGTAATCTTGTGGTTTTCTGAGCCCAAGTTGTCCTCAACAACGTGGCAGGTAAAGGCAAGGTATGCAGAAGCCGAACTTGTTCTCCCAGGAAAGTAGCTAGTGCTACGTAATCCTCTGTTGTCATTTGATCCACACTGCACCAAAATAGGAAATGAAAATAAAACTTAGTGCTTCCTTGATTAGAAAAGTGAGTTGTCACTACCTTCGAAGAGGCAGCAATATGCATTGGCATCGCCACAACATATATTTTAAGAAAACATGTACTGAATGAATCAGTTCATAACTTTTTAACCCTCTCAGGTGATAACTTTTTAACCCGTTTTTGAGCTTAGATTTTTGGAGGTGGCGACCAAGTAACATAGTTATCACATGGATATAGCGAAGTAAATAAACATAGAAAGATGAAGACAACATGGAAACTAGAGATGCTAGAAGAAGAGAAACGTACACACGCTCCAAGATGCAGCCATCACAACGGCTTTGTACAATGTATGGCCAGAAGATAGGGTCATCCTCCTCAGCCATCTGTTGACCACAGTTCTTTGATCCAGGATGCTCTGAGTCTTCTTTATCATTGTTTTCGTCGAAAGACACCCTTGCAAAGTCACTATCCGAGCACTTGGTTTTGCATCTGCTCCTATCGACTTCTGAAATTTCTCGTTGTCGTTTTTTCCCAACAATTGGTACATCATGGGCTATTGGAACTTCCCCAGATCCATCCCATGGTTGAACTTTGTAGTCAATACCATCTGGCAACACAATGCCACTTGCTACCAGACGAGGAATTGTGTCCCTTAACTTTGTATCGGTCTTGGTCAGGAGGGAGTAGAATTGCAGCTGCATCATCCGTGTGCACAAAAGTAAGCTTCATGACCATCTAGAAAACTTCACCGAAGAACAGATTGCTTAAAATCGGGAATTTATTGCATTCTGAAAACTTGCAGAAATTCTTAAAGTTCTCACAGATGTCCACTTTCGGCCATCTATTTAAGGTAAATCAAAGCACCTCAGACCGCAGTCCATCCATAGCTACCCAGGGACCACTTTCTTCGACACACAGCTTGATGACATATTCGCCAAGTAGAAAAACCTGCAGCACATGGGCAACTTAAAATTGAGAACCAGGTACTCGATATATGAGGATCCTAAATATCTTCTATTCCAGGGTGCCCAACAAGGTCTGAACTATTCAAGAACTTATAAGAATGATTCAAATATCATTGATCAGGAGAGAAGCTCAACCGGATTGCTGCCATTTCCAACTGGGAGTTGCTCTTCCTCGACAGGAACTGGAAGATTATGCTTAATGCAGATGGCTGAAACTCGCTGTAGCCATGATTCCGCATCTAATGCATGACATGCACACTGCCATCAAAGCCAAGAGACACAGCTCAAGTATAACCATTGAAGTTCGCTTCGAAGAACACATAAGAAACATATAATTTGACGGCTTAACCTATTCGCGAACACAAACAATTACGTCAGAACCAAACCAACAAAATAAATAAAGATCATCAGATTTTTAAGTATGATTAAGTGTTACAAACCCAAGAAACTCCGAGTCATAAAAGATCCTATTAAAAGCACCATAAAAGTCATACTAGTTAATAGTGGCCATGGTTAAAACACGAACCTTCCAGAGGCGAGTACGGAGATCAGGTCTAAGTTTCCATAGCCGACGCAGCCAATCCCGTAACTCGCTTCTATCCAAATAGCCCCCTTTACTGGTACTTGAAATGAAATGGTTCGAATGCTTTTCTGTATGGTTAACTAGATTATCCACATCAACGAAAGAGCTGTAGCTGTCCAAGTCATTCGAGTTGGTAATGGGTGCGACAGACATGGCATCAAGTTCCCGGTTGACTTTTACTCCGTCGACACGTCTCTCCTGTATCGCGAGGTGACCTGCTCGAGCAATGCCCCGATGATAAAACCCGGGTGCCATATCCAAGCAGACCAACTCCAAATTCACGGCATTCACGTAATTCTGAGTTACGGCTATGGAATCCTCAATATTTAGCACACAATGCCACCACCCGCTCGGCACTGAAATGGTTTCTCCAGGCTGCTGTGTGCACTCAAAAGGCTTGTCTTCCTTCCGCAGTGTTGGGTAAACCTCCAACCACCACTGCACATGAGCTTTAGATGTTAGAAGATTTTCATGAATAAATCAAAAACACGTATCAATGCTCCAAGGGACATGGCAATTGCACCAATGTAACATTCAATAACCAGTCGGCACAACTCAGAGCATCATAAAATGATGTACATTATTCGGAGCAAGTTACCTGAAGAGATGTTGGCCCGTCGAAATTCACAGAACCATCCTCCTCGTCAACGTTGACAATGACAGCTGGTGGTACTCTCCCCGGTGGATAAAGAGCCCACCTACAGGATAATAATGGTAAGTTAGATCCATGAACCAGCGCTACGCAAAATCAGTGATTTTTGATACGAGGTGTATCCCGAGATGCACAATTTCTGGATAGATCATTCGTAGACCTTCATAATAACATGCCAGCAAGAAACTCGTACCTTTTGCGTCCCGAAAGTAGAGTATTCCAGGCACTCGTAAGCGCAGGATCCACATGCCACGATGCACCAGACCGAGCTGGCCCAGCAACTAACCATCGGAAAGGTGGACGAACAGACTTGTCCAGAACCCCAAGCAGGTCCTCTGAAAATAATGATGGGACACTATATTCCTCCAGCATTTCAGGCGCTGCCTCTCCAAACTAGAGGATCATACCACACTTGTAAGTTTCTCATTCAACAATCCTACAAGCTCTTCATACTACCACACATATTGGACCGCAGAAGATCTCTTCCATTATTTTACTCCAATCCTCCAACTCATGCAGCAGCTAAAGTGAAGGCTTAAACTATAAATGTTTGAAACTCGGAGATATGAACAAAAGGAAACTTCATAGACCTTAGCATCAAAGATGTAAAGGGGCTCCTCATCATGTTGGCATTCCATGTACGCAGCGTAGTCCTTCAGTTTCATCTTTATTTTCTTGCCATGAGCTTGGGATACTTTGAAACCAACATCACCATATTTATCTAAAAGATCACGAATACTCGTCCAAGTCTTCTGAGCTGGCCAATCTTTTGTTAAATCACTGATCAGAACCTGCAAGACTGAACATACCGATGTCATACCGAGAACCTGATCGACCATTTCATTTAGTATCAGCGATAAAAGGAGTATAAAATAAGAGATGTCGAACCTTACCGGTTTCTTGCCATCGTATTTCATACGAAACTCTTCCAAAGAAAGATTATCTCTTCGCTCAATAACACCAGTGTCAGCGGCAAAGCTCTCCAGTGCAATATGACCCCGGTACCATCGTTTGTAAAGAAACATCGAACCAAAACCTATCGCGTTCCCATACCAAAATGTTAAATGACATAAAATTGTGACATAATACTCAAAACGTATATTACGACATCACTCACCATCAAAGTGCAGGGGTGGCTTCGATACTGGTGAACCCTTCTTGACATATCCCAGCCTGTAAAGAAACCAAGACAACGCACTATCAGCACCAAAAGAATCTACACTAGCTAGAACGCTTCCACTAATATCTCCTATCTACTAAACTCAACAGTACGTAAACCCCGCTCCCCAATTGCAAATCCAGAGCAGCGAAAAAGACTCACTTCACAAGAGCTGATTGACGCCATGAGCCTTCGAAATTCAAATAACCGCCACGATGTTGATAGAGGCATAAATGCATCCACAGAGGCTCCTCATTGCAGAAAATATAAAACACGCTGCAGTACTCAAACAACCTCAATCAATAGCAACTTACAACCTCACACACCTCCATAACTCAAGACCGATTGTCCTGTACCAATTCAGATGTTGCAAACCAATATTTACTCCAAAGAATTACAGAATCAGCACCTAATAAATTGTGATTCCAACATCCGAGCACACTCTCGATCAACCTTCAACACTTTAACTATCTTAATAATAAGGATGATCCTTCAACGAAAGCACACTCTTAATCGAACTAGAGATTGCAAATGCTGATGTAACTATTATTCCATTAAAGCAGCAGATATAAATAAGAGAGCGTAGATCGTTTATTTACTCCAAGAATTTCAAAACTCACACCTACAAATTGCTCTAGCTCGTGATTCTCACATCCAAGCACACTCTTGATCGAACTAGAATTAGCAACTTCTCATGCGTCAATTTAAAAGCAGCAAGAGATTAATAGACATGATACCTGCTGACGCAAGCTAGAGTACCGACAGTGCGAGGCGGAAGAGCAGCGATGATGGAGCACACAAGCTCATCGGGGAGCACATGAAAATTTCCCAAAGCATCCGGTCTGCGATCTCTCACTTGTCCCATCGCTCGATCCCAAACAAAAAATTCAATGAAGGCTACGAATACTCGAATTGAAAAATTTACAAAGAAGAAACCCTGAGAGTGTGAGTGAGAGGCAGAAGCGAGCGCGGCGGTCGCGGCATCAATAACTTGCAACAACAAAATGCCGGGCTCAGCTGAGCAGCATCCCTTGTGCAAATAAGCGCGTTGCCACTCGCGTCGGTCTCTTCAGGACGCGGTAATTAACGGTAGTCCGCGGCATGTGGCGGTAGTTTGGTGCCATTCCACGTCGTGGAAGGTGGCTTGGTGTGGTCGTCGCGTGGGAGCATATTGGTCCTGTTCACACCGCAGCTATATTTGGAGGTCATTGGTTGACTTACAGAACTAGGAGTCAAGGCCGCTCACTACATTTCAATCCTGGTTCTCAAGGAGGGGTGGGCCCCCCAATTTTTTGTTTTTTTCATTTTCAATGCATAAGATAAAGTATGAAGAAAATGGTTGTTGCTTTATTAAATTGTAAGTATGATTGTACTTACTGGTATACTCAAACCACCTTTCTACTAGTATAAGAATATCAATGTATAAGAATGAATGGTATACAAAGTTCTTTTTCCTAGCTCTCAAGATATTCTACTTAATGTGATCTACTCAAAAGATAGATTGAACAAACATTATGCTAACGCCGATTGCAAAATAGGTATGAGGTTCTCTTTCTACTCAAAAGCCCATGCATTTTCCTTTCGGATTTCCGCTTCTTCCTCTGCAGTAAAATCATTCACAATGCCGAATGTTTCTCGAATCTCCTCAATTGTCATGCCTTGCATCATGTTGGCTAGCTTCTGACAACAAACGCCCAACAATCCTTTGATATTCAGAAAATTCGCTGCCATCATGAGGTGAAACAGGGTGTGTTGATCAACCTGCACAAACTCAACATTCCATGCCTCAATTTGCCCTTTGGAAGCGGCGGGTTTATCTTCACTTGAATTCCGACTATCGACATGATACTTGCAATACTCGATGACCTTTGTAAGAATCTTGCTTGTAACTGCACCTACTTCAAGTGGTCCATCACAACCTATATCTTCTATCATGGTTTTCAAGAATTCGGACTCATGAGCTACTTCAATACTGATTTCAAAATTTTCTTTATCGGAACTTACAAGTGTCACAACCTTTGGGTCCATGTTTCTAGATATATATATATAAAGTGTCACTTTAATTGGTAACCCAAAAATTGGAGAAGTAGTTAGAATTGGAAAATGAAAAACTCTAGCTCATAAAGAGAAATGTATATAATTATCAACAACCTTGTCATTATATATGCACACATACTAAGTTTTTAAGGTAAAAGCTATAAAGTAAAAGTAAGCTAAAATTAGCAAAGTGAAAGTTATAAAGTAAAAGTATATAGTACCTCAATCTTCAAAATGTCCGTACATCATTGCACAAGTACCCATCTCTATACAAATTTGAATCCAAACTTGGCATTTATGCATGAATAAATGCTCTAGAGTACAATTATGTACCGAATTCGTTATCGTACTTTAGAGTACATTCCATGCATGATGCAAAGAAGTTAACCCTTAAACGCCTTTGGGGTCTGAAATGGGCAACCCAAAATTGGATCTCAGCATCTTTTGGACTTGGGCATCATGAATAGTGCACTTTTTGAATTTTGGCATTGTGAATGAACCAATCAATGATGAGCTTGCAACCTCCTACAAGGTTATGTACCACCCCAACCTACCTACCATAATCCTTTCAAAGCACAAAATCACTCATACAAATTGTGATTTGAATTGTCAAATCTCACTTTTTGAATGCATCAGAAGAAGGTGACCAGTTTGACATCAAAATATAAGTGAAAAGTTGAGTACAGTGAGAGCTACAGGGAAGATTCTGTTGGAATCAAGCCCCTCGGGCTTGCTTGGGCGTTTAAGGGTTAAAATGCATTCACGTGCTATTTGTCCATAATAAAACGGGCCTTTGAACATATCAACACGTACTAAACTTGGTGTGCATGCATGCATAATAACCAATTTGTGCAAACTTCTATTATATAAGGCAGATTGTTTTATTTGTTTTGTTTTGCAAGTGACATTATGACATTTGGGAATCGCCGGTCAAATCCGAGCGCATGAGGTGTCATTGGAAGCGGATTTTTTCTAAAGGTGTGGGCAATGATTGGACCGCGAATTGGGCCAATGGATCCTGGAATATTGAATTTCCAAGTGATTATGACCCCATAATCACCAAAATTTACAAAAATGACCTAATTTTGTATATAGCTGAAAACAAGAGGACTATGGACCTGTCAACCCGTTTGCGATCCAATTGTTTTCCACAACTCTACAAAAAAAAACCTCATGCGGCCTCATCCAACCGGACCGGCGGTCCCTGAGATCATTATGTCACAACTAAACAAAACAAAAACAAAACCCAAAAAAATGTATAAATAAATAAATAAATAAATTTTTAAAAAAAATCTGCTTATAGATTACTCAATAAGAAATATCATACGACCCAGTAACTGAGTAACAACCGGCGAGGCCGTCTGAGAAGATTCTCAACCTCCTCAACTTCTTCGTCCTCAACAGCATATCCAAGACTATTGTACAACGCTAAGGCACCGGCATTGTCTGCCTCAACATGCACAAACACGATTTGAAGCTCCATCTGCTTGGCTACCTGCAATCGCATCACACTTCTCTTCAGTATATGCTTTTTCTAGCACGCTGATATAAGCCAATGCACATCAGTTGTTCAATTACTGGGGTAAAAGAAGAGAGAGGGCCTTGAGAGCATGTACCTTCAAAGCTGCTGCCATGAGAGCCTTTGCCACCCCCATCCTTCGAGCCTCTTTGATGACACACACGTTGAAAATGTACGCCTGCTCCAGCGTCTTCTCCTGCTCCACAGGGAAGTAAGAGAACTTCTCTTTCTTCTCGCTTTTCTTGCCCTTGTGAACCTGTAACCAAACAACAAAATTGCTCTGTAACCAGCATGGTCTGTACTACCTAATTCGCTACTCAACAAGATGAACAATCCATCTTTCAAACAAATAATTCGTAAGTAGTGCATAGAATATAAAAACTCCAGTTTGTTCTTGTTTCTATTATCACACAATGCATGATGGAGGTTTTTCTGAGAAGGTAAGCCCTGGCTAGGGTTCAGGGTGTCTAGCGGTGTACAGGAGAGAATGTCATGTTGGTTTATTCTGAAAGTATTGATGAAGGGAAAGACCTGCTTCTGCTTCTTTAATTGCTGGGCTTTATGGGCGAGAGCATATAGCTGGAAGGTGACAAGGTTAACATCGGCAGTGGCCTTGATTCCTGTTCCATCCTTTCATCCCCATCGTTCTCTCAGACACCCTCTTCGTAACATCAACTAGCATATGAACTTGTTAAAGTTTACTTCATAGAATTCGAATGAAGGGCTTTACTTGGATGTCGAGAGTGCCGATTGCCACCATTGACTCCCCACCAGAGGCAACAGTTGGAGGTGCCAAATAAGATGGCCCTCTTGAGTCGCTCATCGATTCAAACGTTGATTGCTGGCAAACTGCTAACAGACACTTCACTCGCATACCCAACGCTTCAAACTTGCTCTCCTGCAGCAATTGCCACAATCTCACATCAAAATAGTAAGTAAGAAAGCCTCCAAGGTCCAATGCTACGAACTATACTCAACAAACACATGAAGGGAACTAAAATGCGGAACAGGTATATATGCTTACCCTTTCGTATTCAGAATTGGCTCTTGTTTTGAGCAGATCGTTGACAAGAAAGTCATGAGCCACACGAGCCTTGATGTCACTCGAAGTGATGTCTGCTTGCGGATACGAATAGAAGACCTGCGCCCTGAGAGTAGCAGCTGCTTGAAGCTCCTCCTGGGTGGACGCTACCATCACCCACACCTTGCCACAGCTCAAGGTCGCTTCCCCAAACGTCTTGGTTGGCGACGACAGAGGTCTTCTTGTTGTCACCGACTTTGATGATGTTGTTGGTGTTGCTTCCTTTTCTTGTCCTTGCGAACACTCGCACCGCCACTTCGTCCTGGGCAACAAGCGAAGTAGAAAAGTTCAAAACTCAGCTCTTTATCCATTTTACAAAGGGTTGGTGCAGAAGTGCTTGAACATGTGATTTCACAAACTATTATGAGTGTTCGTGATTGATGTTGGTGAGTAGCAGAAAAAGTATTGTTGCTTCTAGTGCATAGTCAAAAAATGATTGATCTATGGGACAACCAATCTTTTATTGTGTGACACAAATAGAAATGAAAGACTCAGAAGCAAACAAACGAGGCAAGAGGTTGAGGTAAGAATGATCTATGGTAATTAAGTTGGAAATATTGTTACAATAGTACTTGAGCTGAGAGGAGTATCAAGACTAATGATACAAGCCACTCTTAGAACTTGATTAAGAAACACATGATTGATACAGATTTTAAGACACAATCTCAAGATTGAAGTGCACAGCTCACTTCGTTAGGTGTAAATTGACGCTTGTTCTGGATTTTAAGCGAAAGAGAAGATTGGTGCCACTTAAGTTTTCATAAAAATATACTGAATTTCAGGAGCAACATATCTTAGTTGTAACCAATCTAATATGGTTATGAAAATGAGCACCTACCTTTGTGCTCAACTTGAACTTAAGTTTTGTCTATCATATCCTTATATGCCATTAACCTGTTACCTGCATCCGAGGAGCAGCTCAACAAAAAAACTAAGGTTTTAAAAAGAATCTGGGTCTTGCACCATTGATCAGACACTTCTTGATAACAAATTTGCTTATGTTTCCTATTCTACATCACATAACCATGTCATTAGACTACTACAGTGTGTACTACAGTGTAGACATGTGGTAAATACATCACCAACCTTCATGTGTATACTGTGGTATATCAAGCCCATTAAATTTAGAAAAACTTAACTTTGGAAACTTTCAATTGCATATGGTAAGAGTTGTAGATTTGATCTTAAAAACATATCAGGATAGTCAATCATTAAAACAACTGCAGAAGTTCTATTGAAATCCACAACCATGGAATTCAGCCCAACTTCAGGGGCATAACAAAAATATGTCAAAAACAACAAAGTGAATCTCTAGAATTTAATCATATCAATGCAACCTTCATATGAATCATCCAGACTTATAAGCAGTATTGAGAAGTCTTCAGAAAAGAAGTGGTATGTATACATTGGATCCACTTGGGTTTAAGAACACAAACCTCAATGGCTTTTCTCGACCACGCTGAGGAATTTCCCCATTTTTCAAATCATTGAATGCGAGCGAGACGATCCTGTTGGCAGATCCATCAGCAGACAATACAAATAGAAAATCTTAATATCACTCATGTGGAATTGCTTCTGATATGCACATGGTTATGATAGAAATAAAATTGCGCACTGTTGCTTCTACTCATCTCTGACGCTCTATTTTTGAGGACTCCTCCAAAAACTTTGACATTGCATAATGAAAACAAGGAAATCGTAGAATGTATGATCGTGTACCTGTTCTCGACTGGTCGGCATGATGTGCGCCAATGCCAGCTTCTAAATGAAGCACTTCCACGACCTAGTAAACCATAACCACTCAATCAAAATATCAAAACGTCACTGCATTTCTGTAGTCCATAAGTACCTAGAGTCGCATTCATTACATCTACGGGAAACACATGGAATTTCTGTGCTCTCTAGAACCTTAATCATTTTCCAACACGAACACGTACGATATTGTAACCATACTAAAAATGGATCGAAAAGAAATAATTACAGTGCTGATCTGTAGTACCTCCATTTCAATGCAAATTAATTAATGTCTTAGTAAACAATAATCATTGTTCAATAAGCATTTCTGTAGCCAACAAGCACCTCGAGTCGAACTCATTACATCTACCGGCAACACATAAAATTTCTGTGCTCTCTAAAACCTTAATCATTTGCCATGTATAATCCTATCCCCATGTATTCACAATATAAATGAATCAAGAAGGGAAAATTTGCACTGATCTGTAGTAGCTCCAATTCATTGCAAATAGTTGCAGTCTCTGATTGTATCCGATTCCAGAGCTTATTGCAGAAGTGTACATTTCTTGAACCCTAATTGAAACCAGAGAGACTTCCCGCGCAATTTCGAAAGAAATAAAAGAAGCACGCACCGTGTAGAGACACTGCAAATGAGTGCTGCAGAGGCGGCGACTGAGCAGGTGCGAACGCCATAGCAGCTCGATGAAACTGAATTTACTTCTACAACTACGTACAGGGCTCCTTACAAGATGGAAACGCGGGAGTTAAGAATCAAATGAGAGGCGGAATTGGCGGAATGCGGCCATCGACAGCTCGCTCGAGGAAGTGAATGGATTGGGGCTGCAATTCCCTGAATAGTTTTCAGCATACAGGCTTGGAGAAGGGTCATGACTGTGTGAACGGGACTTCAAGCTCCTCTAGTGTGAATGGGGCTCCGAGAACCGTGCATTACAAGCATGAGGGATGAATGAAGGAAGGGTAGGCTCACAAGGAAGTAACAGAAATTTATCAAAAGGTTAACAGATGAATGAGAATTTTTTTCATTTTAATTGAAGAGGCCCCAATTTATCATAGAATAATTTTATGGTGATCTTGGTTCATTGAAAATTAATGTTAATAATTTATTATCTAAATGAAATATTTAGGTGATTTCTACCTTGAAAATCAATGTGAATATTTTTACCCACAAAATTAGCAAGTGTGGTTGTAAAAAGAATCTTTTATTAAGATGACAAATTTGATATTAATATTTCAATCGATATACTGAGTGTGAGATAATTATTGGGTTCACACAATATAAGAAGCTTATTATAGTAAATTTTCACATATTGTATATAAACTATCTACCACATTATTAATTGCTTTATAGGTTTAATCACGTACTTTACTTTCTTAAAACCTAGTTGTCCTCACTTGCACTCACCTTGCGAATTGCTATTGACCCTCACTTGCCTTCACTTCACGAATCGCTAACTGCCCTCACTTCACGAATTGCTGCCTAAATTCTTGAATCTCCTTCACTTTTCAAATCAATATAGTCGTCCTCCATTTGGAAGTTGGTATTCACTTCATGCAATTCCTGATTTGATACTAGAACTGATACCAGTCACCCTCACTTCTTAGATCATTTCTAGTTGATAACATCTGTTGACACGACTCGAGTCGCGATCGTTTAGGCACCTTCTTCTTATTACTATTCAAATTGATACCATCCGCTCTCCTTCCCACACCATGGAAAAAAAAATAATAATAATAATAATAAAAAATTAAAAAAAAAAATTAAAAAAAAAAAAAAAAAAAGAAAAAAAGAAAGAAAGAAAGAAAGAAAGAAAGAAAGAAAGAAGAGGAAGAAGAAGAAAGAAAGAAATAAGACATATATTGTTAAACTCTGCTCCTACACACTCAAGTTATTGACGATGCATCATCATACTGATTTCCATCCAAGTTGTATATGGTTGAGCCATCAATATATATGAGATACTAACAGTTGTTAAGGTTAAATGAACTATTGGTCAATCAGAAACTTAACTTGATTTAAATACTAATGTGGAAACATCATTGTTGTAAACAGTATTCAGCCTTGTTAGGAGCACAATATCACTATTTTGTTGATCACATTTTAATGAAGCTTGTACCTGTTTATACACTTTGTTGAAGTTAATGTAAAATTTGATTAAATATCAAGACATATTCCACCATTACCGATTTACAAAAATGAAAAAAACAAAAATAAAAATAACACCAAACCCTTGTGGGTTTGGCATGAATAAAATGCTCGTTCAACTTATCCTTGATGATATGTAGTTGAACCCTTGATGATATGCCTACCGGACATAACAACAACGAGGCTAGACTACTAACCATCTCAAGGTGAACAATAAAACCGCAAGTAGTAATAAGTAGCCATTGAACTAATTACCAAATATATTCTTATATAAGCTGTGGTTTGTTTGTTGGTTTACCTCACATTGGTATAAATGTAGATTGTTAATCCAGTTGGTCGTCACATCATGTACATAGCGAAGTTGTTGATTAAAGATATAGCTATGTTGTAACGGTGGTCCAAGTTCGAATCGCTACAGTTTCGCTTGAGCGTCGTTTCCCATGGTGGTGCTATAGACTACATTTACATCAACGTGGGCCCACGTACCCCTTGTGTAACAAGATTCCCTTCTCCTACAATATTGAATATTAACATGCCTTACTGCATTAATAATATTAAAAAAACATTTCTTTTGAATAATATAGAGAGCTTTAGTTCCTGCAAGAGAAAATACATGTATATAGGTCATTGACTGAGTTCATTAACCTTTAAACGCCCAAGGTGACCCGAGGGGTCACTTTCCAACAAAATCTTCTCTGTAGCTCTCACTGTACTCAACTTTTCACTTATATTTTGATGTTAAACTGGTCACCTTCTTGTGATGCATTCAAAAAGTGAGATTTTACAATTCAAATCACAATTTGTATGAGTGATTTTATGCTTTGAAAGGATTGTGGTAGCGAGGTTGGGGTTGTACATAACCTTGTAGGAGGTTGCAAGCTCATCATTGATTGGTGCATTCATGATGCCCTTGTTCAAAAAGTGCACTATTCATGATGCCCAAGTCCAAAAGATGCTGTGATCCAATTTTGGGCTGCCCGTTTCACACCCCATGGGCGTTTAAGGGTTAAATAAAAGATTTAAGAAAAGAACAATAATAAGGTCACCCTACTAAATCCGATAGCAGCCACGACTATTAATGACAGAGGCTTCGGCGCCAAGTTATGATTGGCCCACCTGGCACATATCTCGGATAGCCATGGCACTTGGACCCGTTTGACTGTCTTAGTCGGGAGTGGTCGGCGTAACCCAGTCCGGGTATCAGCCGGATATAAGCTCCCCGCCCGCCAGCCAGCCTGCCTCGCCATAGCCATTTCGCCATAGCCATCATCTTCCATTTTCTCTTTGCTCGATTGCTCCTTTCTCTGTACAGTTTTGCCATCTCCTTTCGGGGAAGGCGTCTCTTTCCCTCCTTTAAGATTTCTGCCGGAAATTTCTCTTTCTCTTGATACCAGTTTCAGCCATTTTGAATTTGAATTCGTTCAAGATGTCTCTCCGCCCGAGCGCTCGTGTGGATGTTCGCAAGAAGGGATACAAGCTGGCCGTGGATGCCGATGAAGCGCGGCGCAAGAGGGAAGACCAGATGGTGGAGATTCGGAAGAGTAAGCGGGAGGAGAGTCTTCTGAAGAAGCGTCGGGAGGGGATGCAGCAGCTGCAGCAGCAGCAGTTCATTCCCGCTGCGCAATCCGGGAACTCTGAAAAGAAGGTAATAATTGAATTTCTAGGTTTTTTGTTGGATTGTTAATTGATTTTGCTGGGGTTTTGATCGGTTTTGGTAGGGTTATGTATTGATGGCTGTTCTTATTTTCTGCAGCAGCAACTGGAGAGCCTCCCGGCGATGGTTGCTGGAGTATACTCTGACGATCCTGGGACGCAATTGGAGGCTACCATGCAATTCCGAAAGCTTCTGTCAATCGGTAGGTCCTTGTTATTGACTTGTTGTTGCCATGATGTCTTCTGAGTCGTGTGTATGCTTATGTTGGTGATGGATCTTGTTTTGATTCGCAGAGCGCAGTCCACCTATTGAAGAGGTTATAGCTGCAGGAGTCGTTCCCCGGTTTGTCGAGTTTCTTGTCAAACCTGACTTTCCACAGTTGCAGGTATTCTTGTGATGGATTGGCACGAGATCCTAATTGAGTACTCTACTTTTTCCTCCTGCTCCGGACGTTTGCAGTAGAATCTCATCTGATGTCTTATTATGTGCAGTTTGAAGCTGCTTGGGCGTTGACAAACATCGCATCAGGAACATCTGATCACACACGCGTCGTTATTGACCACGGGGCCGTTCCAATATTTGTGCAACTTCTGAGCTCTCCCAGCGATGATGTTCGGGAGCAGGTACATAGCGTTCCATGTTATTAGGGTTTTCGTGTTTATCAGGATAGGAGAGTAGACTATCTTCGTGCATGAATATGACTTAGTCTGTATGCACCGTATTTCATGAGCAAAGTGCAGGTTTTAGTTTCTGTAGTGGTCATGTGTGGAATTTTGCTGGAATGTTTGAATTGGTCGTTTCTATGAGCTTGTTGCTCCTCAGTCTGCATACAATTTTTACAATATATACTACATGAAGAGTCATGGCTGATAATGTCATTGAACTCCTTTTGCAGGCTGTGTGGGCGTTGGGGAATGTCGCTGGCGATTCTCCGAAGTGTAGGGACCTTGTTCTAAGCCACGGTGCCTTGATGCCTCTACTTGCGCAGCTTACTGATAACACGAAGTTGTCGATGTTGAGAAATGCAACATGGACTCTCTCCAATTTCTGTCGTGGCAAGCCCCAGCCACCCTTCGAGCAGGTGCGATTACTCTTGGCTTTCATTAAGTTTGGGTTCATTTTGTTTCTGCTTCTATCTCTTTCTCATAATGTGCTGCGTCGTTGTTGTGTTCACGTCGGGTTTAATTGATATGGTTTTGGTTTGCTATTCTTGCAGTCTAAACCCGCACTTCCAGCTTTGGAACGATTGATCCACTCCAACGATGAAGAGGTCCTCACAGATGCTTGCTGGGCACTTTCTTATTTGTCCGACGGGACCAACGACAAGATTCAGGCCGTTATCGAAGCTGGTGTTTGCCGTCGTCTTGTAGAGCTATTGCTGTAAGGCTCTTATTTTGCTCATTTCTTGGTTTACGCATTACTGGTCGTTTTTTTGCGTCTCAACAAGCATGGGAGATAGAATCAGAGAACTGATTGGAGTGTTGTGGTTCTTAGCAGCCATCCATCACCCTCCGTGCTTATTCCTGCACTGCGCACAGTTGGCAACATCGTCACTGGTGATGACCTTCAAACGCAGGTAACATTTCTTCGACACATTATATTTGAAAGATATTTACCGTGTAAATAGTGATGCTGTCTGTTTCCCCAACTTTTTGGCTGGTGTCGTGCTTGCAGTCACCACACTATACTTGTCTGGGTAACATCTTCAGTCGATTTCCTTGGTGCTGATTTGACCTGTATTGAATCTTTATTCCTGTTATCTCCTTGCAGTTCATCATCAACAATCAAGCCCTCCCGTGTCTGCTGGCTCTTCTGACCAACAATCACAAGAAGAGCATCAAGAAGGAAGCTTGCTGGACCATCTCCAACATTACTGCCGGAAACAAGGATCAGATTCAGGTTTCAATCCCGACTTCGATTTTCAGACACTGAAGAACTGCTTGTATCGCTTGTTCTTGCTATATGTGGAGGCGCAGCTACTAATATCGACCGCTGTTTTCTTGCAGGCTGTAATCGATGCCAACATCATTCCGCCTCTGGTATCCCTGCTCGCCACAGCGGAGTTTGATATCAAGAAAGAGGCAGCTTGGGCGATCTCAAACGCCACATCTGGTGGAACTCCCGAGCAAATCAAGTACCTTGTCAACCAGGGTTGCATCAAGCCACTCTGTGATCTGTTGACCTGCCCAGACCCGAGAATTGTGACGGTGTCACTCGAAGGCCTGGAGAATATCCTGAAGGTTGGAGACCAAGAGAAGGATCAGGGTAAAACTAACGGGATCAATCTGTATGCTCGTTACATTGATGAAGCTGAAGGCCTGGAGAAGATCGAAAACCTGCAGACTCATGACAACAACGAGATATATGAGAAGGCTGTCAAGATTCTGGAAACATACTGGCTGGAGGAAGATGATGAACAGAATCTGGCGCCTGGAACTGAAGCCGGAGCAAACTTTGCCTTCGGTGCAAGACAAGCCGCAGCTCCTCCTGGTGGCTTCAACTTTGGCTGAAAGGTCTGTCTGAACTCCTTTGATTGCTTCCCCACGCTAATCCATAATTCTGTCCAGACCGAGAAAGATGGAGGATTAGAGCGGCCGGCTGCCCTGTTACTGATTCTGTTGTCTGATGCAGGTCTAAAGGTTGATGGAGAAAGCACTCAAACGGAGGTTCTACCTTGAACGAGGTTTCTCTAGCTACGACGTGGAATGTTGGTTACTTGTAGGGAAAGTGTCTGGTCCTGAGTCTCACAGTCGTCACTTTTTAAAGTGGGGGCTGTTGAATGTCTTGGTTGTGGGATCAACCGCTCTCTAACATAACTAATCCTGGGCTGTCGTCATGGACGGGTCCAGGTCCTGACCACTGTGCTGGGTCCTGGGTTTGCGGCAACGGAAACCCATAATCTGCTGCAGCAGCCAGCTGCAAGAACATCCCCTCCTCACACAACATGTGTGTGGAGTCCTGCGAGTCGAGTCGTGTACGACGTGAATCACTCACGTCTTACACTAACAACAGCTTTATTGACGCCCGAAGGAGGTGTAGCCGGTTTTCCTTGAAGGAATACCGCTCCACCACTAGATAACTCAAGAGACAGCTATCATTGCTGTCT
Organism: Bryum argenteum; assembly: GCA_037043015.1. Lineage (NCBI taxonomy): Eukaryota > Viridiplantae > Streptophyta > Bryopsida > Bryales > Bryaceae > Bryum > Bryum argenteum. Next base: position 9,529,508 of record CM073323.1, on the reverse strand, counting down.
GTTCTTATCCTATGGCCACAAGGAGAGTCGAATCGATGGTCCCCTCATTTGCTAATCTTAGGCCTTTGGCCTGTCACTAATTGACCCACTGACTCTGCCCCAAGTCATGTTGAAGTTGCGACACTCCGATTCCTGTGCGAATGCTGCTTCTTGAGCGTGTGATCTCGTCTAACTTGTACAGTCAACTGAGTGGACTCATTACGAGTCCAGTAATCACGTCCTTCCACTTCAGTACTTATGATAGCCTTGTTCGCTACCTGAATTGGTTTGGTATGTGCATATGACGAGGGATGTGTACTTCTGATTTCGATCAGGACTATTATATATTTATACACTGCGTAGTGTGTAGAGCCAATTCATTACCTGTGCAGTAAGGATGATCATCGTGTCTGATTATGATCAGACCTCCGGCTGTGGTTCCGTTAAAGATACTCAAACTTTATTAAATATAGCGTTGCGTTATTCATCAAAGCCAACTAGAAATAAAGATACGTCCTTTTTGCTGCTGCTAGTTAGTTATTTAGGAAAGGATTCCCATCCTCTTCTCTGTAACATTTTGTCTCATATGAATACAATGTCTCTTTATCTGAAGTTGTTAGTGGTGTAGTTTTCTCGCTCACCTTATGTACATTATGAATGTCTCTGTTTTAGTTGTATTGCACCATCTTTGGTTGTTCTCGACGCCGAGTAATCCATGAGTATCACTGGGCTCGGACATCACATCAGGCCACGGCTAATCTCCACCCAAGTGGGGTCTCACTGAAGCTCTGCTTTGGGGATTGTATGATGGATGCATGGTGTGAGGAGGCATCGAGGTAATGTACATCGCGGCACAGCAGAGGAACGCCGGAGCACTGGCTCTTATCTGGAGGCAGGCACTTTTACAGTCTTACTCTCGAGTGCTGGAGTTGCTTACTGGAACTCGAATCTCGTGATTGATAGATGTGTTGAGCTATCAAGGACAGCTGAGATCAGACTTCAAGTTGAGTGCTGGAGTATCGTGTTGGTAACCCCTGTGATGATGGTATAATGCAAAGGTTTCGATTATTATCATCCTTGCAATGCTACCTGGGACGATAAGCTTATGTTTACTGAACTTATCCAAATTGCTGCTAAATTGCTGATGCAAATATAACAGATTGATGCAAAAATTAAAGATTGCTGATTTTCATGCCATTTCCAACTACTCAAGTTCTTAGACATGCTCATTTTCACTTCATAATGTACAAATCTGGAACTTTGTATCAATGCCAATCACCAGATTACAACGAAGCATGTCAGAACACAGAGGTTTCAAATTTGACGGTGATGAAGGTCAATCAATCACATTTGTAAACCTTTCTTTGAAACCTTTCAAAAAGATTGAATAACAACAAGAGCACTTATACAAATCTCGATAGAACCACAGCAACAAGGTTCAAATCACTAAACCCATGTCGCCGATTCAGCAACACGCTCAGAAGTTGACGGCGTTGATTCTAATGCAATTCAAAATCCTAGAGCCTGTTGTCTCCGGTCCTAGAGACATTTAAAAAGCGCAGTTCATATATACACGATCAACTAGAAGGAACCTGCTATTGGCAGGACTGCCTTTAAACTCTCAGACACTTTTGCGCACAACATCCTGCATGACGCATTACAATAAATTAGAAAACTAGGATGTAAATCATCAGTCTTTCAAGAAAAGTACATAAAAATCAGATATTTCATCTGGACAAATATAATCTTGAGAACATAACAAGCATATCTTACTCTATAATGCATCAGTGCAGAATGATACCGTATACGACTCCTACGAAGTAAGTTGAAGCAGAACCATAACTGTGAGTATTTATGATTGGGTAATCACGAGTCTCACCATGGTTTGATTACATATTGGCAGCGATGGTCTCGCTTTGAGAATCAGCCTTGGCTTTCTTCGACTTGTAGTCCTTCACTGCCGCTTTGATGGCATCCTCCGCCAACATGCTGCAATGGAGCTTCACTGGCGGCAGCGACAGATGCTTCGCTATCTCACTACACAACAAATTCAACCCTCAGTCATATTCTGCTCCTAAAAGACGACTAATATCCTGAAATGCCCCAGACAAGAAACTCATTATGGTAGCTTAGCATCTCAAGTATCTATCTCTCACTCTCTTTATAAAGCTACGACAATTTGGAGAACGCTCGATTATTAACGCTCGATCACTCTAAAAGATACACTGAATCAGTACACTGCTGATATTCACGAGGGATCTGAAATAATCCAGATAATGAAATCCTTGACATGCTAAGAAACTTATGAGAAGAAGATGGGTATGTTGGCTTTGCATCTTGAGTATCTACCTTTACTTGTCTCTGAAAAGTTAAACCGTGAGGAAGGTTGAGAGAAATGAGGTTTATGTAACAAATTGGATAAAATCCCACTACAGAGAGGTATCTAATCAGGGGTTTGAAAATTGGATGTTATGCTCCTAAAGCGTTGTCTGAAATGCTCCAGACAATGGATTTCTTGACATGCTCAGGAGCTCATAACAAGCAGTGCCACGGCTTTGCATCTTATGTATCTTATTCTTTTTCTAAAGCTACGATTATGAAACAAATTGGAGAATTTTCGATCAATTTAAGCAGAAATCACTGATGCAAATACACAAGTAATCAAGGGTTTGAAGAACAGACGGGGAAATTGCTAACCTGTTCTTGATGCTCGTGGCTTCATCCATAGGCTTGCCCTTGATCCACTCAGAAGCTGCAAACGGCCAAATTCCAACATCAGAGCACGCTCTCTCTCTCTTAATTCCAAAAGAAGGTTACAGTGAAAAGAGACATACCAACAGAGGATGAGGCGATGGCCGATCCGCAGCCGAAGGTCTTGAAGCAAGCGTCGACAATTTCGCCCTTGTCATCCACCTTGATCTGCAGCTTCATCACATCGCCGCACGCTGGCGCACCCACTAAGCCCGTGCCCACGTTGGGATCGTTCTTGTCGAAGGAGCCTACATTGCGAGGGTTGTCGTAGTGATCCACCACCTGCCACAAAACCCCTTAATCAATCCCCACCCTCCAAGGACACTCTCCAATTCCAACCCTCCAAGAACCTCCCACTAACAGTTTCTAACGTACCTTTTCATGGTATGCTCTGTGGCCGGCGACTGCGAGGCGGGGAGCGCCGGCTGAGGCTCGGGCGATGCCCTTCGCAATATGGGCCAGCATGGTTTCGGAGTTTTACGGTGTATTTTCCGGCGTTTCTGAGCCGCAAGAGTGTTGCAATGGGGAAGTGGGAGAGAGGATTTGCACGTACTGAGGCCAATTGAGAGATGACGTAAAGAGGTGAGTGAGTTGGTGATGGGACAGAGATTCGAATTGAGCAGATTGACACGCAAAATGAGCTGATTGAAAGGAGAAAGAGGCAATCACCGGGACCGCCCTGCCGAACTGTTTGCTTCGGAAATCGAACACGTACCGTTTTCCGTATTAGAACATCTTCCTCGCTCCTTAATGTCACATTAGCATGAGCGGTACGTGGAAGTACATAGGTCACCAGGAAGAAGTGAAACTCCAACCTATTTAGAGGTCAGCGTGAATAGAGTGTTCGTTCAAATTATTCTTGGATGTTGGCCCAAAGGTCATTACACCAATGGCGAGACTACTAACCCCTCTCGGGGTGAACACTATGCCAATTCCTAGCTAGCCACTAGTGCCTTTCATAGATACCCGACATGGTATCCCCCTAAAGTGCTATGAGGTATTCATACAACAAGGTCCAAGAACCCCACCATAGTTGGGTGGACTATGGTGAAGAGCACCTCGCCGGCATGAGGAATTGAATCCACGACTTCCTCATTGGGGGCCATGAGCCCTAACCACCAAGCCAAGGCTTCTGGTGCCTTCATCACTAGGAACAACAATACTGAGTATAACAAGCTCACATTCACTTTGCACTGAAGATGATATTGCCTACAAATTCAGCCATATTACAATACTCTGTACCATCACACGTAATAGAACACTCACTATGTGATATTAAAGAGGTTTCCATTTTGACAGAGATCTTTGTGAATGGATGCCACTTGTCATGCCAGCATGGCTGAGAAAGGAAATCTGAGACTCCGAACTTTTGTGACTGGAATTTGAAGATGTGAGCATACAAATCGGAATTGTTGTTTTTCAGTGCAGGAAGAAGCCCTCTCTGCATGCATGTTTTTACACTCACTTTTTCATGCTTTCTATACGGACAGCTTGAGAGCCACTAGAGGCTCATTTTTGATTCTACAGGAATAGTTTTGAGAATCTTTTGAAAGATTCTATTTGATTCCAGAGAGTACAGTGCAGTACAATACAGTGTTGAAGCTACAGTGAGTTGTCTGTTGAGGGGGAGTGGAGTCACAGGCAAGCGGCATAATTTGCAGAATCCCCTCATCAATCCAATCAATCAATTGCTCCCAATCTCTTCACATGTTTATCTACTTAAGCTTCATATGTATATTTCATGAATAGTTCAATGGACGTGGTCAAGCATACTTTTGGAGTGTAAGGTAGATTGCATGAAGCATTTTAACTTAGATAGAAGAAGAGAATCTCGAACATATTTAGCAATCAGTGTGAATAGAGTGTTCGTTTGACCTATTCTTGAATGTATGCCTGGAGGTCATCACACCAATGACGGGACTACTAACCCCTCTCGGGGTGAACACGGTGCTAGTTCCTGCCTAGTCACTAGTGCCTGAAAGATACTCGACATGGTATCCCTCAGAGGGCATTGAGGTACTCATACAACGAGGTCCAAGAAACACCCCACCATAGTTGGATGGACTATGGTGATGAGCACCATGCCGACATGGGGAATACAACCCACAACCTCCTCATTGGAGGCCATGAGCTTTAACCACCAAGCCAAGGTTTCTGGTGCCTACAACATAAATATTTCACAACAACACCTTGTTTCCAACATCGCCTTCTTGCTTCCATAAATGGCCACAATTGGAATCTACTTAAGGTTACAAAATCGTATTAAGATTAAAACACCCGTGGATGGCTAGAAAAATTAAAGAGACATCTCACAAGTTGAACCCATCAATCACCACCATCTTCGGATAATGATGGAGAACATATAGTCCCGGAAATCTTTGGAGTTATTAAGAAGAATCAAGTGAACATGTTTTCTCTCAAATATCATCTAAAAACTTGATGATAGTACTTGGCCCCTAAAGGTGTTGAATGTAGGAAACAACATCTTGGATGACAAGCTACAACTTTGAAGAGCCATAACTTCTTCATTCACGATTTTTTTTGGATGAAATCACTTGGGTCGGGTTCCAAATGAAGTATTTTTTTTGTGGTAAATTTTTTTGATTTATACACTGAAGCTTTAATTGATGAAATATTCATTTGAGTGAAGATAGCTCTTATTCTCGAGTTTTCAAATGTGGGCATGCTTTACCATTGCAAGCCAATTATGCAACATGATGATTAATTTCAGTAGTCATGATGATCTGAAGATAAAAATCCAACAACTTTGTAGTTGGAGGAATTTTGATTTGAATAATTTGCTATCATTGAGCATTTTACCTTCTGGGTTGATATTGATATTGGTACCCGTATGGGTTGATAATGGTACCCGGGCGTAGAGTCCCGGGTATCGCAGAATTGATCGCCGACGATCGTGTCCCCTTTCGGATCAACCCCTTTTGATCATCTCGGATTCTCCTGGATGGGCTCAATGGGCTCACCTCCGACACTGAGCACTCCAACTCCGAAGTCAAACTCATCGCCAAATCCATCAGGTCAGCCACCACTTCACCAATTCCCTTCAAATTCATCGAACCTCTCTGACTATTCATTGCATCGTTTCGCATTCCGTGATATGCTCCTTTGAATTTCAATGCAGGGTAGTGGAAAAGCATGCTAAAGCAGCACATTCTTTTAGGAGGCCAAGCAGTGAGACCAACAAGAGCGAATCAACATCATGAAAGAAGAGGATTGCACACGAGATGTATCCGCAGCAGCAGTGTCCAAATGGGGGGTAGTAACTCGGATGAAAAAAGGCCAGTGTTAAGAAGGGTAACAACAGGTTCTAGTGAATTGGCGCAAGCGGCTGTTGATACAAATGTGGGTAGTAGGCGAGCTTCCATGGAATTGCATGAAGAGCTGTCGAATGAGGAGGTGATGGAGCGGATTGAGTTCCTGAAGCGTTTGCCTCACAAGTACGTCGACCTAAACCCTCTAAACCCTAAACCACGAACTCTCTTAACCCATTTCTTCTGCAGTTGGCAGGAGATTATCAACCTTCGTCGTTGCAATTTATTACAGAAGCAGGTCCTCAACGAAACCTAAACGGAAACATTCATTTCTCATGACCAAGGAAACATCGCATTGTAAGCTGAATTTCAGTCCATTTATCGCTCTTAATCCCTTATATAGGCTAACAAACCATACGAGAAGGATCGACATTGCCAAGTATCAATCTGAACACTCTCCCGAGTACCTGTATACGTTTCTGAATTAGCTTCTGGTAGGTCTAAGAATTCAACGAAGGGTCAGTAATAATGTGTTTGCGATCGGAATGCAGGCTTTTGCTAAGAACTGAACGAAGGGTAAATAACAACGTTAACGGGATTGAATTGCAGACTTTCGTTAAAAATTGAACAAAGGCTCAGCAAGAATGTGCTTGCTATCGGTGGGCAGACTTTTGCAAAGAATGTTACTGGGACTGGAATGCAGGCTTTTGCGAGATATTAGATATCACAAATAAGAATGTTTTTGGGATTGGAATGCAGGCTTTTGCGGGATATAGGATATACGATTGCAGGCCCCTCGCTGTTGTCGACGTCCAAAGAGGTAGTGTAATGCTTGTGATATTATTTTCAGTACTTGGTACTGGGGTGTTTTGTGTACTGACGTGGATGTTGTCTGGTTTTTGAAGCTTCCGATTGTGAACCCGTCAATGCTGGGAGGCAGCAGCGATCAATGGCCCTCTACAAAAGCGTGGCTACAGCATCTATCGGTTCCTGCTGTTGAAGAATGGTTTGCATCACACCCGAGGAGCCAAAGGCTTGGTATCACCCCATCTCCATCTCCGTCACTTTCCTGTTGATCCCCAGTATCGTATCGTCCAAATACTTCAATACTAGATGTTATGTAATGAATTGAAATGTTAGGCTTGGTATCACCCAATCTCCATCTCCGTTACTTTCCTGTTGAACCCCAGTATTGTATCGTTCAAATACCTCAATACTAGATGTTACGTAATGAATCGAAATGCTTCATAGCCATCCTCCCTGGTTTGTTCTATGAGGGCGTCTATTGAATTTCAGCGATGAGTCTTTTGCATAACAAATGCTCATGTCTTGCAGGAGACCATTTTGCACGATGTATAGAGTACGTACTTCGACACTCACCGAACGTGGAGGTGCAACATCTACACACCTCGACTCAAGTACTGGAAAGGGTGACAGAGCCATTACGAAAGAGCAAAGCCTTGAAGGCACTGTTGGCACGGACTACAACAACAAAGCCTTCTCCATCTTTGGATGTAGCTGCTGATGCTATACCAGAAGAGTTGTTGGCACGGACTACAACAAAGCCTGCTCCACCTTTGGATGTTGCTGATGTTATACCGGAAGAGTTGTTGGCACGGACTACAACAAAGCCTACTCCATCTTTGGATGTTACTGCTGATGCTATATCGGAAGAGTTGTTGGCACGGACTACAACAAAGCCTACTCCACCTTTGGATGTTGCTAATGCTATATCGGATGGGGAGAAAGTGGGCAAACGGAAGCGCAAGTTGCTGAAGAAATTGGAACGGATACAACTTCTAAAGGGAAGAACGAACACAATTGGAGAGTTCGACTACTTGTTTGAGACTCATGCTGGGGAGTTGCATCACTGGGAAGTGTCGGTGAAGTTTTTGTTGTATGCAGGTCCTTGGGAGGTTTTTGGGCTCCAATCTCCAAAGGAGAGCGGTGATATTGTCGAAGGTGATGCGTTTTTGGGTTGTTACTTGGGACCTCATGTTGGAGAAACGTTGTTTGATCGCAAAGCTCGGTTGTGTAATCAACTTGCACTCTCACGTCACCCTTGTGCTGCTATTTTGCTCCACAACCTCTACGTTGCTGACAAAGGCGAGGATGTGTCTACACCAACCACTTTGGAGGGTGAGGATGTGTGTACACCAACAACTTTGGAGGGTGAGGATGGTGAAGAACCTCAACCTGTGCTCGTAGTTCCAAGTGCTTTGTTGAAAGGCTATTTGTTCTATGAGTACAAGTTGTGGCGCTTTTTAAAGTCAAGCAATGCATCTTCTATCGATGCCATCACTCAATGTGAGATATGTAAGTATCAATCTCACGCTTAACCTAAAGTGTGGTAAATTTCAACTTGGTATGTGAGGTTTTAGAGAGCCTGTTTTCGCTTTCGCCTCACTGTGAAGATTGTTTTGTTGTTAGTCAAAACAAAATTAAGAACTGAAAAATGAAATATGACTTGTAGATCAAGTTAACTTTGATAACTTACTGTTGGATTTATAAAATAATCCTTATGTTGAAGTTTAGATGATAGTTTGATGATACAAAAAGCCCATTGTGACATAAAAAGCTAGGGTTGAGTTGTTTTGGTTCAGTTATTTATACTATATGTGTCATTTCACATGAAATTGAGGTTTTAGTCAACCACTAGTTTAGACCCATTAGTAATTTTATTAGTTGACTACATTGCTATGACCTTTTAATTTTGACAAAGGTTTTCATTTATTTAGAGCAAATTGTGGTTTTTGGATGGATCTATGCTAGGGGGTGAGAGGGCAAGCTTGAACAAAATGCATAGCATGGGATGGTGGACACGAGACTTAGAAGAATTCGGCTCTCTACCAGAGCACATAAACAACAAATGGTACATAGTGCCAAAACTAGAATGGTTATCACCAGTAGTAATCCCCTCATGGGAAGCAGATCGAAGTGCTCGTGTGTTGGAGCTCCATGAATTTCTTCACAAAGCTGATCAAGTGGCAAAGGAGGCTGCTCGCTTGCAAATGTCCAGGAAACGTCGCTTCTTAGTTGTTGAGCTTCGATGGGAGCCAAATTGGAAGCCAACAACTAGTAGTGTTGGGGAGGGGGATTGTGGTGCTTGGGTAGAGGTGAGTCGAGGTTTCGTTGTGGAAGACTCTTGGCCTGATAGCAAATTGTATAAGCCTCATGGTTATGTTGTGACTTGGTCGTCTTCATTACAAGGGTTGGCCTGATCCTACCATTGAAGACGCCTTGTAAATTCATTGTTTTTTATTCTTTTGTACAGTACTTAAAGCTCCATCATGAAAGTGTGGTGTTTTGCCGTGATTTGTATTTTTCTTTGGGCTTGTCTTTGATTGATTTGACATGCGATGAATGATAAGCATATGTACATTTACTCAATCCTTTAACACACTTTTTTTTCTTGATATGATTGTTATGTTCAATAGAGTTCAACGTGGACTTTCTTTGAAATTTTCTTGTAAGAATCTAGTATGAAAAGATTTAGCACAAGAGTTAGTGCTGGTACTTCATAACACTAGTAGAAAACCATCCACTTTATGTCGGTTTTGATTTTGGTGTTCTTTTTTATCGCTATAAGTCATAAGTGATTCTTTGTTATCATTTGTAGTCACGGAGGACAATCATGAAAACTATGCCCTCATCCTAGAGTTTGCTATCTTGAATTACTCCATTTCAAGAATTAAATCAATATTTTATTCAATTCAAGAATTATATCAACTAAATACTCTACTATCACATTCTTACAACAATGAGCAAGAGTTAACTTTCTTTCTTTGACGATTGCTCAATATGAAAGAGCGAAGCTTTGAAAGCATTGTTAGCAAGCACTGTTGGCACGGAGTATACAGAGCGTATGGTGAACGCATTGTTGGCATGGAGTATAGCAGAGCATATGGTGAATGAAACTTTGGATGTTGATGGAGCTGCTGCTTAATTAGAAGGGAAAGTGGCAAAGACATTGTTGACACGAAGTATGATGTCTGCAAACAAAGCGTTGGATGTTGTTGCTACGGCGAAAAAAAGTGGGGAAACGGAAACGCAAGTTATTAAAAAAACTAGGAAGAATACAACTTTAAAAAAGAAGGGAGAACATTGTTGGAGATTTCCTCTACTTGTTCGAAATTAATGCCAGGGAGGTGCATCACAATGAAGTATCTTTTGTATGCAGGTCCTTGAGAGGCTTTTGGACTCTGATCTCCGAATAAGAGTGGTGAAAGTATCCAGGGTGATGCATTTTTGGAGTGTCACTTGGGACCTCATGTTGGAGAAACGCATTTTTGGGGTGTCACTTGCGACATCATGTTGGAGAAACGTTATTTGATTGCAAAGCTCAGTTGTGTAATCAGCTTGCACTCTTACGTCATCCTTGTGTTGTTATTTTGCTCCACAACCTCAATGTTGTTGACAAGGATGGTTTCAATTGGTCTACAACAACTTCAAAGAATGTGGGTGGTGAGGAAGCTCAACTAACATCCACTCTGAGGCTGAGGATGAGGCTTACAGAGAACCTCAACTAGTGCTTGTAGTTCCAGGTGCTCGGTGCTCCTTGAAAGGCTATTTGTTCTACAAGTACAAATTGTGGCGCTTTTTAACCCTTAAGCGCCCACAGTGTCGTTTTTCAACATTTTCTGGATGTGAGGCTCCATCTTTGGTGCACAACCCCGCTTTCATCCCATCGATTTTTCATCCACCACTTTTTTTGCTCAACTCCTCGGTGGGTTTACTCTACTCACTCCTTGGATAAATAAAAAAAACCTTGATCCTCAATTTGTGAGTGGGCGAAAGAGATTTTTCATGAAAGTTTTGGTGGTGTGATCTTCACCCCTTTTTTGCATGGATCTTGAAATTCATAGCTCCGAATGACATGCAACTTGACGGTCATACTAATTGCCATGCTCCAAAGAAGATCCTACGGTTGGATTTTCCATTTTCATCTTTTATTTGTTTCTACACAGTTTTGAAAAAATCAGCATTATTATCAATTGTTAGGAGCTTTACCCCCCTTGGGCATTTAGGGGTTAAAGTCAAGTACTGCATCTTCCATGAATGCCATCACTTAATGTGAGCTAGGTAAGCGACAACTTCATGATTAGATTATTTTTGTTAAATCATTGCATGTATTATTTCACATGGAGTCATGCATAATTAGATTGGTTGTGTTCTTTTACTAATCAAAGCATTGGGGTCAATCTTATAGTAGTTTCACTATATTTTTTTTCAATTTGAACTCTAGATTTCCCAATCTCACCTTCTTTTTTACACATGATTTAATGTAGCAAACAAATAATTCAATGAGATTGAGGTTTTTGTCAACTATTAGTTCGGATTCATAAACCCTACATGTATTGCCACCATCTGTATTACTTACTGTTGCAAATTCCTTGTGGTTACTGATGGAATCACTACATGGGTGACAGAGTAAGCTTGAGCAAAAGGAACTGTATGGGAAGGTGGACACAAGAAATACTACAATTTGGGGGATCTCCTTGAAGACATTCATAGCATATGGTACATAGTACCAAAGCTAGAGTCGTAATCACCAGTAGTAAGCCCCTCGTCGGAAGCAGATCGATGTGCTCACGTGATGGAAATCCATGACTTTGTTGACAAAGCAAAGCAAGTGGCAAAGGAGGCAACTTGCTTGCAAATGCCCAAGAAAGGTGGCTTCTTAGTTGTTGAGCTTCGATGGGAGCCAAATTGGAAGCCGACAAGTAGTGTTGTGAAGCAGGATTGTGGTGGTGTCTGGGTGGAGGTGAGTCGAGTTTTTATTGTGGAAGCCTCCTAACCTGATGTTAAAATGTATAAGCCTCATGGATATATTGATCTTGCCAGTGGAGGTGATATGCTCTTGTAAACCATTTTTTTGTAATCAACCTATAGGGTATGCAAAAACCACACTGTAAAATTTGGATATCCCCTCCTCCTAGTATTCTAATCTGCCAACATGCCGCTTAACATGCCACTTACCATGCCACTTACCATGCCACTTAACATGCCACTTAACATGAGGGTTGGGCCAATGGAAGGGAAGAGAGTGCATGACTGCAGTGGCAGTGGCGAGAATAATAATAACAGCAACATCACCATACAACGCATGATCTTGAATCGATCTGTCAGAAGCTTACCATTTTGGTTCACATCCAGAATTAACGGAATTTCTTGCTTGTAGATGCGGTTTCAAGCCTATCCTACCGAGTGGTCTCGGGGTGGGTGGTGGTAATAGGTACTTCGACCTTATCCAAAGATAAAAGCGACATAACGAGCTAAAGCAAAAGTTCCATCAAGTACAGATCATGCAAAATGCCAGCATGGAAAGATCAAAGCACAAGAGCCATAATGAAAAAGATCAGAGCAAAAGCTTTCATAATGGAATAGAATTACATGGACTACATTCAGCTCCCCATTTCGGAGCCTCAAAGGACCTGGATTATTCAAATTCTAAAATCAAAAATTACGGATTACTTTACTATCACTGATAAGATGATGACAACTACTGAAGGGTATCAATGCTGTTGTACAGAACCAGAAAGTGAATGTCATCTGCTTCTTTCAACGTGAATGCCCACAATAGAACCATTTCGCAAAACTTTCTGGCATATCATGACATTACCAGTACTTTTATCGTCCTTATTCTCCACAAAATCAGCGGTTGAAGTGTTGCTGCTGCACACTTCTGAGTAGCAAGTCGATGATAATGGCACAGGGGTTAGAACAGCTGATGGTCCTGTCAACATGAATTGCTGCAGCCGCTTCCGTAACGCCATCGAAATACGTCCTGGCTTTCCTGTAACACAACAACCATGGTGAGATTCCACAAATGTATGATAAGCAGATGATAGCCCTATTCATCCAAACTTGGGTTCTATAGTCGTGGATTTAGTTTAGTCTGCAAATGATTCAAACCCGTTTTGTATGTGGGAGTTTTGGGGATGTAAGGGTGGAGGTAAATACCGTTACCAATAGGCTGGCCGTCCCACTGAACAACAGGCAAGATAGTGACGAAGCTACCCAGGAGCATCATTTCAGCGGCCTGCTTAGCAACAGAGACAGGCAGTTTCGCCACCCGAATTCCTTTCAAACCATGAACAGCGTTCTCCCTGACAAGCTCCGGCACAAGATGAAGCAAACGTCGAGCTGTGCAGCCTGGCAGTATAGATTCGAACGGAGGAAGCAAAACCTCCCCGTCGTTGGATACGAATCCCACGTTCAAGTTGTTCCCTTCCGCTACATTCCCTTCCTCGTCTAGCCATATGCCCGCTTGTGCTCCTTTCTCTTCTGCCTCGCGCAATGCTAAGGCGTTTGGTAAGTAGTTTGTTGTCTTTATTGTGGCGAACGCTTTTGCCTTGATTGGTATTGTTGAAGTCACCGCCTGGCACAATGCATTTCAAACCTCAACTCGAATCCAGCTTTTCAAAATAATGAAGAAACTGTACACTGCGGGAGAGTATAATACCTTGATTTCGGCCACAGGCTCACTGGCACCAGGGTTGCGCTCCATGAAGCATGCATAGAGTGAGGCCTCGGTGCAATTCTTAGTAGATAAGTCGAAGTCGCCTCGTCCAGCAGACAGCCAGAAGCGAAGAGTTCCATCCTTGCAATGAGCAGCAGCCACAGTTTGAATCAAAATCTCTCGTATTGTTGCACGATTGAAGGGCGGCGTGATCTTAGCTTTTGCTGCTGAATCAAGAAGGCGGTTCAGATGAGTGTCAAGCTCGTACAAATTCCTGCATAAGAGCAGTAGCACTTTCAGCTTCATCCTCTACCCATTAGAATCATCACACTGCATAAAAGGATAGGAAAGGCGATGAGTACCCGTTCACGAAGCTTGTGGTGTCGAAAACAGAGTGGCCTCGGTGTACCATATGATCATCAAGAGGAACCACCATAGCTGCAACATCAGTTGTTATGGCACCGACAACACTTGAATACATTGATCGTAAGCAGCGGTACCTCGACGCACTGGCTTCACATTGCAGTCGACGAATGATCTACAAACACAAACCGTCACTATACTCAGTAATCACATCGTTCAATCAATTCCTGTTCGAAGTACGATTGATGCAATTCTGACCTCCGCGAGGTCGACAACCGGTATTCTGATATCTGAAGAGCCATTCGTGGTTGATTCTTCCTCACAAGCTCTGTAAAAAGCAACAGAGTGTAAACGAAACGAATTCACTAAGCTTCGAAATCTTCGAACTAGAGAGTTTCAAAGCTGCAACAACCACTAGAGCTGACTTTCAAATGGAGCAATCCTCAAGCTGAATACAAATGATGCAAGCCTCAAGCTGAAATCAAATGGAGCAATCCTTGAGCTTAATCGTCAACGTGCGAAACTGTAAATTCAATTCTTGCAGCTTAAAACCCTAGAATCTTGCTCCCTACGTCATGAAAAGCAAGAAAAGCAAACGAACACCCGCATTGACCGACGCATAGGTCGATAATATGAGCTGACAGAACGGCATAACTTACCTTTCCTGGCAGGAATTGTGCAATGAGTCCATCGCCATAGGTGCGGCTGGAAATTGAAAGAGCAGTGACGGGGCAAGTCAACTCAAGCTCTTTCAATTCTGCATCCTCTGACATGCATTGTCGCCTGCGAGGATTTCGGTGCGACCATTGTCCACTTAAATTGAGCATGTGATAGAGCACGATGAGCTCGTGGGCGCGGACTCCGCCTTCCCTTCTCCAACGTGCTGGCCGCGAATTGGTCGCATTGGCTGCGATGAGGAGACAGTAACAGCTGCAAACATGCTTGCAATGCAATGCCGAATCGTAGAGTGTATTCCAGTAGCAATCAGTAAGTGTGTGGCGACCAACACCCGCAATCGGCGGCATGAAGGTGGAATTGAGCTTGCCATTTCATAGTAGTCCACAATTGATATGTGGGGTTCCCAGCGGATAAGCCGTGCCTCCCTTTCCACTGAAGAACCTTTCGGTTGGAGTCCCTTGGCATATTCCTACTTCACTTGAAAGGAGCTCCATAGAAATGTCGCTCCAGTGTGCAAAAGGCTCATCCAATAACAAGACCTCTTTTTTGTGTCCTTGTGTTTTTCTTTCCAATATTTTGTATGTAAAGGGGCGAAAACGTGAAAATATCCAAAAAGAATAATAATGAGCCGAAATAAGGTAAAGGTATCATGATGATTTTAATCATGAAATGTTGTACCAAAAGTTGTGGACAGTGTAAAGTAGGATTGATGAAGTCAAACAATGAAGTCAAGTAGGATTTTTGAATGCTCATACATGCAAACTTGAGTGTCATCTTTTATTCTAGTAAGTGAAAGGTATTAACATCTAGTTTGTATATAGAATGTCCAGATGAAGGGATCAAATGACGAACAAAAAGATTCTACTTACTTTCTTACGTCAAACATTTGTGTACAATCAACTATGCGTCTAAAATCACTTGATCATCACCAATCTTCATGTTTTTAAATGCCATATCAAATCAAATTACTTGCAATCTAAGAGTGAATGTATGACCGAGGATATAATTTGGAAGCAAGTTTATGTATTAAATAGAAGGGATGTTGGTTTTATGTAGTTTTACATTAAGTTGTTAATTTTGAGATATGATGATAGTATACTTCACCCACAAATGGGAAAGTACTTGGCAAATTTCAAATGGGAGGCATTTTTGTTGTCAAAATATCACATTAGGGCTCAATACCTTCTTATCATTCTCCATCCAGTTCTCCATGTACAAGGTCGTTCAAACTTTTCCATTCAATAAATCCTGGACTCATCTCTAAGAGCAATGTAGGTTTCTCTTGCACTGCTCCGTCTTCGTACTTCGTTTCTACTACTGTCCATTCCCTATTCTTGCTTTAGGGTTCTGGATTCCAGGGTCGAAGTTACAGGAATCGATTTCACAGCTCAGCAATGGTCCTTCTGGATTCTCGAGTTTGAAGCTTCGTACTCAGTCAAAACGGCAAGCTGTAGGAATTCGTTTCTCTTGCACTAGTTGCTTGCGAGGAAGCATCAGCTCTTCGAACGTCAGAATACCGATTATTGACCTCAGAATTAAGTTGCATTTAGCATCAATCGCAGTTTGAACATTTCGAACTGGAGTTCCAGAACGATGTGATTACTGACGAGTGATAGTTGTATGGGTCATTCGTCTACAATGTGTCGAGGTAACGCTGTTTACGATCAGGTGTTGTCAGTAACATTGTAGATATAAATCGATCTGGCTCTACGGGGTTGAAGAGTTGCTCCTCACTTGTGTCTTTGATGTTGGTTAGGATTTTTGCCTTCTGTATTCTGTAGTGTTAGTCCTCCTGTAGCGTTAGCATTGATGACTCTTTAATAGCATAGTGCAGTAGCAAATAGTGATCCAAGGAGTCTGGAATGTACGAGCTCGGTGCGACGTTATCTAGATGTATACTGAAATTACAAAGCATACAACTGTGCATTTCAGGAATCAATTTTCAGGAGGGAAGATGGCGAAAGCTCTGCTCATGAAGCTATCAAAATAATGCGGAAAATTTAATTAGGTACTTCTGATGGAGCTAGATGAAGTAGCGACTGCTTCTTTTGATACCTGTGCTGCTAATTTATTATATGGCTCAATATGAACCTTGCCACATGGGTGGCCAGCATGCTCGACATTGTGAGAGAAAAGAAAAGAAGTGTAATAAGCTTGACTATCTTAAGTTCAATTACCATACCTCGTTTACCTACCATAAAGAGTACCTGTGCAGTTTACTTTGCAAGGGAGGCCGCGGTTGCAGGTTTGAGTAGAGTCATAACTGATTCAATACTCTCGATGGCAGTTTGCAGTTCCTCCATGGACGCTGCATATGAAATTCGAATGCATCCGCCATTGCCGAAAGCGTCTCCGGGCACTAGCGCTACCTGCAATGTGACAATGACTCTTAGGTTTTGGTGTATCTGTTTAAGAGAGACCAACCGGATGACATTTGACGTTCTGGATAACAAAGAAGGATTGCTGTGGATGGTTACCTTCGCTTTTTCTAGAAAGAAGCGACACAATGTCTCAGCATCAGAAATGGTCCCGAATCCTTCGACATGACTCCCGAAGTAAGCACTGAAGTCTGGAAACAAGTAAAAAGCTCCCTGCAGTAATTCAAGCCATGGAGGAGTAAAGTTTGTGAAATAAGAGTCAAGATCTAGATCACGGGCATGAAAAACAAGCGATGGGAATGCGCAACTTGTCAATCAGTCTCAGTATGCCATTCGCATGATCCAACATACACTTGAGGAATGCGATGATATTCAACTCTTGCGATCACAGAACAAGCTTGTAACGCTCACATATTGGAACAGATTTTCATGTGTTCATGCTTACAGCAAAAGGTTTGGTACCTGAGGGGAACCAAGAATAACACCGTCCATAGCTTGTAGACGTTTCACCAGAAAGTCTCTCCTTTCTCTAAAAGCCTTCACCATTGTTGCCACGTCCTCACCTCCAGCCTTTCCCAGCCCCAGAGCTGCTACTCCAGCTTTTTGTGAAATACTACTTGCACCGGAAGTGGACTGGAAACAACCAAGAAGACATTGAACTTTTGCATATTGTCTGTCTATTAACATCATGATCATGAACATGCCAGTCGTTTGTTTCAGCACTGAGCTAGAAAGCCAATATGCAATTAGCTGTTGTTTTCAAGATGAAAC
Source organism: Bryum argenteum (assembly GCA_037043015.1). Classification (NCBI taxonomy): domain Eukaryota; kingdom Viridiplantae; phylum Streptophyta; class Bryopsida; order Bryales; family Bryaceae; genus Bryum; species Bryum argenteum. The sequence goes on along the minus strand of CM073323.1, from coordinate 9,511,857 downwards.
GACTATCCTCTTGATCGAGTGCTGTAAGACAACGATGCATAACGCATTCTCAGAATCAGTGATCAGGTAGCTACCTGACTTTGGATTTTGTTACAGGCAACCAAGAAATGCTTCGGAGCTGCTAAGTAGCCCAACCGCCACCCTGTCATCGCAAAAGCCTGTGACGACCCACTTTAATTACCCGAAGTTTTACAACCCGAGAGATACTACAGTAGCAGAAACTGAAAACTGTTGAATGTGTTCATTGCTGGTCCAGTGATTTGGAATTCTCAAACAGAGCATCATGATTGCAGATATTACCTTGGAGAATCCATTCACTGTGAGAGTGCGCTCAAACATTCCCGGTAGTGCTGCAAAGCTGTGATGCGTAGCTGGAGAGTAGATGATGTGTTCGTAAATTTCATCAGCAATCACCTGCAGTAGATATCAGCACTTTAGAAGAGCTTGAACAATTTCCTCTAAAGCTACAAGGAGAAGCTTGTACACTAAAGCTTGAACAAGATTGCAACTATAAATCAGCATATTTGGACAACAGTAAGTATCACCGTCAACCCAAGATACCCATTTCAATATACACTCCTGATTCTATTGAATGTCATCTCTGGATTAATATAAGATGCATCGGTATGTCCATAAGTTTGATAATGGATATGTACCCTATTGATGTATTTTCAGTAGAAGTGGCCAGTGCAAGTCTAAAGCAAGAAAACACCAGGTACACAAATATACTCTACAAGAATTAGACTATCATAGAACTAACTAAGACGAAGAAAGTAGTTCCATTGATCAGTTGATCAGACAAAGAACTAAGAACGGCAGGGGAAAAGAATGCCGTACCAGCAAACGCGGGTGTTTGGCGACCACAGCGGCAATGGCCTTCAATTCTTCAAGCGTGTAGACAGAGCCTGTCGGATTGGATGGGGAACATAAGATCAAGACCCTTGATTTCTCGGTCAATACAGCAGAAAGAGCCTCAGGCTTCAGTATGAAATTCTCATTCACCGAGGTTGAAACAATAATAGGTGTCGCATCTGCCAGTCGCGCCATTTCAGGGTAGCTTACCCAGAAAGGAGCTGGGATGATGACCTGCAGCCACAACCACAGTGTTGGAGACCCGAATGACGAATAGCAATCAAATTCAGCATATTACAGATACAACAACCAGAATTGGTTTCTACGGTAAGCAACCGAAGAAAGTACCTCGTCACCGGGTGAACACACAGCCAGTATAGCTTGCATGATACTTTGCTTCGCACCATTGCTCACCAATATCTCGTCAGGTTTGTAGGTTAAACCATTCTCCTCTGTCATTTGTAAATATGGTCAGTAAACAACCAGTTCTCTCCTGCTTCACTGTCCAGATCGCTGCATTGATAGGTAAGATGAGTGTAACTGTATCTACTGTAAACAGCTTGGAGTTAGAAGGGCGCACCTTGTAATTTGTGGCAAATAGCTTTTCGAAGTTCTACAGTGCCTGCATTGGGAGTATACCGAGTAAAGCCCTGTTTGATAGCACTAGTTCCCGCCTACATCAAGAATCACAAGCTTGATCAGGGCCGAATGAAAATACTAAGTAACGATTCATAGCAATCGAGGATTAATTTACCTCTTGTATGGCCATCGGAGTATCGAAATCCGGCTCCCCAGCTGCAAGTCTGATGACAGGAACACCAGACTCCACCAAAGCAGTAGCTGCGTCTGCAATGGCCATGGTCTTGGATGGCTTCAAAGCCGCTACCCTGGGGCTGATACTCGTATCAACTGGAGTTGAAGCTCCATTGCTACTAGCAGTCACAGTCATAACTGGAAACTGCTTCACACCTCGCTGTTCCCTGCGCTTTGCGACCACATTACAAGCTCAAAAAACAGAGGAAACAGCAACAACACCACTTCTCAACTCAACTCTACAAATCCAAAATCAGAGTAAATGCTCTCACAAGTTCCAAGACTCACATAACAACATGCAACTCCTTGCATTAACATTCAACTCCCATGACTAAGGGAAGAAATTGCTCAAAATCCAACAATTAAGCTCAGAGTCGGACCCGGTAGAGAGTGTATAAGCGCTGCTATGCCACTGCTCGCCCGTAAACCAAGCCTGAGACAAAGCCGCGTGTGAAACCCTAGAGGTAGAAGAAAATGCGACAGATGTCCCCTTCGCGAGCTGCGACTGCATTGTTGCCATGTCTATTCAAACAACGAATCCTCTGCATAAATTTTATTTTCTCACAAAATATTCTTCTCACAAACTCAAAACGCAAAACGTATCATAAGACATTGTCAAAATTCACAAAATGCAAACTCTTTCTTCAATTACGTAATCCCCTACCGTTTCTTAACAATGCATCATAAACTGCATCATAAACTTCAAATTCTATTCCATGCGATGTAAGAATCCATGATCTAACCTCCAAAACGAGAAATTCTTACTTGGAAACAATTGCGACAATGAGCAAAGGAGTTACAGCAGCAAAGTGGAGCGATCAGGAAAGCAAGGAGAAGACAAACCCAAAGGAGCGGGTGGATGAATGTGTGATAAGTTGGATGAATGAATGATAATTTGGATGAATTTAGGATGTTTGGATGAATGATGTTCTTCATTCTTAGCAGCCCAGCAGTCGTTTTGGAATGGATGGCAAGTCAATATGGTGTGGGATGTGCTTTTGGTCAAATGAAGGGAATTGAAAAGCCGCCATGAGAAAGGTTGGTTTTTCAACATGGCTTGAGTCTCCGTGTTTGACTTTGTAAAAGCTTTTTTTCATGGGATTGCAGAGTCAGACAATTCATGCTGTTGGAAGTGTGAGAAAGGAATGTGGCTGTCAACGTTTTACAACCACTTTTTGTGGACTCCTCAGTTGCATGATACTTCATAACCGATTTCTCTTGGACCTCCTCACCTTGTTGGTTATTTATTGATGTTTATGTAGAGGTACCTCAAAATGGGCATTAATAGGATTTGTGGCGAGGTCGGAGAATTATAGAAACATTTTCTCTTCATGCTCGACAGACAAAATTGAGGAAAGAAAAAATTTAAAAAACAATAAAACATTCTATTATTGAAAAATAATTATATGCTTAATGTATGCTAGAAGATTGGTTAATTCCTAGACATACCTTGTGTCGGAAAATGATATTTTGGATGAAGGGGAGAAACTTTGAAGAGTCATAACTTCTTTATTTGGACTCATTTTTGGACAAATTCACTTGGGTTGTGTCACTAATCAAGTCTTGTTTGTGTGATAAAATTTTCAAACCTTTACAATGAAGTATGAATAAATGGCATGCATTTTAGTGAAGGCGGTTTTTTGTTTTTGGGTTTACAATCATTTGCAATGTTTTACCATTACAAACAATGACTTTACATCTCCGCACACTTGCTTTCATGATCATACACAACATAGACACGGATTGCCGATCTTTTAATACATGCAATACCACACTTAAGTGTGATGTTGTCCATAATTTGTAATGGAAAATTGTTGCAAAAGAAGCAATGAAGCTATGAAGAACTAAGAAAAGTTGGAGGTGACCTCTTGGGGAAGAAAGAAGACCCGCCAATGACCTACATGACATACAACTCCTAAGTGAGGGTAATTATCAAGGATGCTCATTCATACTTTAATCTCAAAGCAAAGTGATCTTTTCAACCCTGTACTAAATAAATAAGAACACCAAATGCCTTGTTGGGTTGGCATGAATAAAATGCCCTCTAATCCTACCCTTGATGATATGCTCAGAGGAAATAACAGCAATGACGTAGGACTACTAACCCCTCTGAGGGTGGACACTATAACCTATCCATGTAGTATACAGTAATCTGAAGGCCACGTTCCAGGTCAAGGATGTCATTCAACAGAGTCAGCAACTCTGACTCTGACCTCCCCGACCGCTAGACGTCCCGCAGAACCGCGTCGGCCGACCTTCGGTCATCACCCGAGGCTTATGTGAAGCTCCAGAGCGAATTCGTCACCATCGTTTCGCTTGCATGATCTGCTCCCGCACGTTAATCTTCCTGCAGTTGCGCATTTTCGCCACTCCGCGCTTTATCAGAGGTTCGCTTTCTTGCAAATTTTGATTCTGTTGCATGCAAGTCAGATTCGCGAGCTTTCTCTTGCTGTGAATCGGTCGCTATGGCGAAATGATGATAAAGCTTCGCTAGTTTTACAGGCTGCACTTCGCCTTAAGTGGATTTAGGGTTAATTTCTTGTGTTTATGATTGAGTTTCATTTCTGTAAGTTAGATTTCACTCCAAGAACTGGTGTTTGATGAGTGAGGTCCTTGGAGGAATCGTTGAATCGAGATCAAGTTTGCTTAGAGTGTTTTTAATTACCCTCTGGTAGTCAATTGTGTTAGCGTTACTTGCTGGTGAGCGTCGCCATGCTCCATTGGAAATTGTGATAGCTTTTGCGGAAGCGCATGATTGTTGTTACTGGTATCTTCGCAGAATAAGGTTTTTTGATTGGAGCGGTTCTCTTATCTTAAGGCGAAATTTTATGTACTTTTACAGGAGTACTTTGATTCGCTGCAACCATGGCAAGGAAGAAGATCCGAGAGTATAACTCGAAAAGGATATTCAAGGAGCACTTGAAGAGGCTCGCAGGAATTGATGTGGACATCAAGGCTGCTCAGGTACATTGAGACTAAAACTACTTGATGTTAATCTTCGTTATTGTTGATGCGTTTATCGTGCTCAAGATGTAAGCTTTGACTTAATTTTATTCATTCTTTTGGGTTATCAGGTGACAAGTTCCACAGATTTCAATGAATTGGCTAATAATGAGGCATGGCTCAACTCCACTCGCCTAGTCGTGAAGCCTGATATGCTGTTCGGCAAGCGCGGGAAAAGTGGACTGGTGAGAATCGCGTAAATTGAATGTTCAAGTTTCGAACAATTCACTATCTTGTCGTTAGTCTTGTATTGACTTTTGAGAGCAATGCGGATGCAGGTAGCGCTTAACCTGGACTTGGCAGGCGTGGAATCCTTTGTGAAGGAGCGATTAGGCAAACAGGTAACCTAATTCAACTCTAAAATCTTTAGTACTAGAGAACTATAGGTAGATTTTTGTCTATTATTATGTGATTTGATTGGCTAATCTGTTTGGCTCACGCATATCAGGTGGAGATGAGCGGTACCAAGGGTCCAATTACAACATTTATCGTTGAGCCCTTCGTTCCTCACGAAGACGAGTACTATCTATCTATTGTGTCAGACCGTCTTGGAGCAAATGTCAGCTTCTCTGAGTGCGGAGGCATTGATATCGAAGAGAACTGGGACAAGGTACAACAAGCTAGGCTGGTATCAATTATTGTCCTTGTTAGCTTGGGAAGTAGCGTCTGTCTTAAACCGAGTCTGAGGTTTTACATGATTCAATGTGTGTTTCTGATAGAAATTGGGATATTTTGCAACGACTTCAGGTCAAGCAAGTGTTTGTACCGACTGAGAAGACTCTGACACCTGAACTATGCGCCCCGTTGATTGCTACACTTCGATTGGAGGTAACCGACTTTACCTTCTTGCTCATGCCGCAATTTCGCAGATTAAATGCTTGCTCGGTCAACATTTTTGCTCTTTTTGTGAGCAGTTCTTGTTCGTGATTTGGAATTTGACTGAGTTGCGTGTTTTCGTTGAATTTTCAGGTTCGTCAGACTGTGGAAGCTTTTCTGATGGGGTCTTTCGCTGTCTTTCAAGGTATCAATCCGATGAGGGCGCCTTATAGTCCTCGTTTGTTCAAGGTGTTCCAAAATTTTAGTCTTTAGTTCTCCTATCTGTTGCTCATTTGCGTTCGATACTATCTGCAGATTTGGACTTCACTCTGCTGGAGATGAATCCGTTTACACTTGTCAACAACGTCCCTTGCCCATTGGACATGCGTGGGGAGCTTGATGATACTGCGCTCTTCAAGAATTTCAAAAAGTACGCGTTGTTCTCATAAGCAGATACCGTGTGTATGGGTGCGTTTGAGTGACTGATAATAAGTTAAGTGCTAATTTAATTATATCTGGGGTTCCATTGTGCAGGTGGGGTGATATTGAGTTCCCATTACCTTTTGGAAGGACCATGACTCCAGCTGAAGAGAGAATCCACGGGATGGACGAGAAGGTACTATACCAGTTCGCTTGCTCATTACGGTGCATGCTCAGTGTGCCATTTCTAATGCATCTATTATTCTGGAGGTCTAACTTTATGCTCTTGTGGCTGCAGACCGGAGCTTCTTTGAAACTAACGATATTGAATCCCAAGGGTCGCATTTGGACCATGGTTGCTGGAGGTGGTGCCAGCGTCATCTATGCTGATACTGTAAGTCGAACGCTGCATTTTCTCCTCATTGAAGAGTCAATTTTGGTAACTTAGGTTCATGCGTGTTCAAGATGAAGGAAGCTCTAACGCACTCGATCCTGATTGTCAAAAGAAATTTGGCGCTAAGTCAGAACATCTCGCGCTTCGTTCCTGACTAAATTTTTCTCTGTTTGCAGGTTGGAGATCTAGGTTACGCTCACGAACTTGGCAATTATGCTGAGTACAGCGGAGCACCAAATGAAGAAGAGACATTGCAATATGCTCGTGCTTTGATCGACGTAAGTTCTTCCTCGTTTCAGTTGTGAGACATCTCAAGTCTATTACATCGCTCCCCTAAATATTGCTGTGGCTACATCGCTCCCCTACATATTGCTGCTTTGAGATCAGATTGCTCGTGAGTTCAGTTCAACTGCTCATTTTATAGCACTGTTACACGGTCAAAAACTTAATCCTAACCCTGTTTTTCTTGGACTTGAATCAGTGTTGTACGGCAAACCCTGATGGCCGCAAGCGAGCATTGGTAGTAGGAGGAGGCATTGCAAATTTCACTGATGTAGCAGCCACTTTCAATGGTATCATTCGAGCTATGCGTGAGAAAGTGAGTATTGCGACACTGACTCCTTTCTTATTCCAGTTTGTCACCAAATCCTTTATAACATTCCCTCTGTATTTTCTGTTGCAGCAATCTGATCTCAAAGCAGCAAGAGTGAGTATCTACGTACGACGAGGAGGCCCTAACTACTTGAAGGGTCTCGCTAACATGCGAGCTTTGAGCGAAGAAACTGGCGTTCCAATTGAGGTACTTTGTCAGCAAATCTATCCCTCTGACAATTCTTGCATACAAGGATGACTGTTGTGGAAAATTAGTCCGTTCGCCAACATAACCAGAGCGTCATTTGTGCACTTTTCCTTTTCAAAGTTCAGTTGTATCATCAAAGATCTATGTGTGGGAAGAACTATCAAAGTTTAAGCCTTTCTTCAGCTCTTGGCTCGGAGGCTGATTAATCCTGGTTTGTGGGTGATTCAGGTGTATGGGCCAGAGGCAAGTATGACCGGTATCTGCAAGCAAGCTATCGATTATATCACCGCAAGCGATTGAGATGGCTTCCTTAGTATCAGAATTGCCGAGACCAGCGTATTAGATAGTTTGAAAGAGATGGCATATTTATACGAAAGCAATAAGAGTTCTCAAATGAGTCGCATGGTTTTCTCAAGTTGGTCAGCTAGGTTCCACCATCAATTATTTACGAACGTCCTTGCTTGTGTTGTAAAATGATACACCAGAGTATAACATTGCATCCTGTGTACTTGTTACTAAGTAACTTCAAATGACTCAATATTCTTGCAAAGATGTTGCATGATGTGTTATAATCCATCACTGCGTGCTCCAAAACTTCAAATCTGCTCCTTTCAACTTCTTGAGATGAGATATATGATAGATAGATAGAAACTCCAGTCCCTTTCTAAGGGGCCGGCGTGAATGAAGTGTTTGTTCGTAATGCTAATATCCCGATGGCCACCGGACAGGGGAGATTGGAACAATACTACTTCCCCCTCTCGAGGGTGGACACTATAACTACGCTAGTTTCTAGCCTAGTTACTAGTGCCTTGAAGATACTTGACATAGTATCCCCCCAAAGGTCTTTGAGGTACCCATACAACAAGGTCCAAAGACCCCCCACAATAGTTGGGTGGACTATAGTGGTGAGTATCCCCCCAAAGGTCTTTGAGGTACCCATACAACAAGGTCCAAAGACCCCCCACAATAGTTGGGTGGACTATAGTGGTGAGCACCACGCCGGCATGGGGAATAGAACCCACGACCTCCTCACAACTTCTTGAGACTTTTAGGAATGAAACATCTTCCCTTTTCATGAATGATTTAAAAAATTCTGTTACATGAGTACAATTCTAATTATCTATACAATATGTATCAAATGGCAAATTGACATATATCTGTGAAAAATTATGTGAAAAAACACTACCTACATACTTCCATGTACTTGTACTCTTCTGAAATATTGCACAAATTGAATTGAACTTACTTTACAATTGACTTGACTCTTATAAAGACAAGTAACCTAGTCCACAACACAAACCTCAACTATTACCTTCTCTTCCTTTCTTCATTATGTGTTTGTTCATATAAAATGTGATGTAGCCTTCACATCAAACTGCAATGTACATACCATTGTCATTAGTATAAATGTCAAGTTCTAAGTTCTACATCACTACTCACGACATATTTTATTGGTGCATCATACTTCTTGTGAACCAACCCCAATTGCACTTAGAAGAGGGAGAGGTAAAGCTAATGATATTATGATAATAAATAATGGTCTCTTAAATTATCCAATCTACAATTATGCCTATTATCTTCCATCATAGTGCTACTTAGGTGACATTAAAGAGGTGACAATGTGACAATAAAAAAAGCCGCAGTGTGAAAACAGATCCGGACCCCTCGACCAGCCCGTGCTCTCCATCGCTATTGAAGAAACACATCATCTCGCAGATTGCGAAATTCCTCCATCGAGATTGCCGTCTACGGTAGCCATTGTTGCAACGCAATAATCTCGAGGGTCTAATTTGCCGCAGTGATGGGGATCTTCCTGGACGAGCCGAAGTTCCCAGTGATCGAGCGCAACCCCACGGCGTCGTCCACCATCTCCAACTTCAGCTTCAGCGACTACGTCCGCATCACGGCCATCACCGGCGCCTCGCTCCCCGTTGGCTACCTCGCCGGTAACGCCACTTACCCCAATCAATTCTCTCACACTCGATTCTCTCAAACCCTAAACCCTAATTCTGCATTCTGCAGACTAGTACTCTTTCTTGTTCTTCCAGCCTTTTGACAGGAATTTTTGCGAATTTCCGACTTTGATTCGTTTAATGTGGTATTAGGGTTACGTTTGTTAATCTTTTGAAACAAGAGAGAGAGCTTTGTATTTGTATCCCTCCCGATAGATGAGAATGTTGAGTTTTCTACGGTCAACTGAGGCAGGTTTACTTAGTAGTCCTCTTCGTTGATGACATTAATTGGTGATTTTGCACCAGGAACTTGAATTTGTGAGAATGTCGTCTTTGACTGGTTCTTGCAATAAGATCTGCTTTGTTTCTCTTTCGATCGTTCTTGAAAGAAGAAAGTTGTCTTAGGATCCTTCTTGTGTAGAGAATTGTGAGTTCTAGTGGTTAACAAAGAGAAGGATGTGATGAAGATTATGAATAATAAATTTAGTTCATATGTGTTTCTGAATCATTACCAGGATTGGCTTGATTTCGTGAATATTCGTCTTTGATCCGTTCAAGTAATCAATGTGGTAACAGGACTTTTGAAATGAGAGAGCGAGAGTTTCGTATGTTGAGTTTTTGAGGTAAACTGAGTCAGGTTTATTTAGTATTCTTAGCAACTGGTGATTTTGCAATGCAGGTGGGAGTGTGAACATTAGAGGGCCGTCGATGTACACGGCGGGTCTTATTGGATTGATGGGCGGGGTCATGTACGCGTACCAGTGCTCGGCGGGGAGGTTGATGGGCATGTTTCCCAATGACGACGAAGTTGCTCGCCACAAGCGATAAACTATCGGTGGCTCTCTTTTTCTTCATTCTGTATCTATTTCATTCGCCATGCCCGTTTGGCGTCGATAATGATGTTCGCTGGAACTTTGCAATGAAACCATTCTCGTTCTTCTAGTCTTTCATCAGAACTTGATTTTGTGAAAATGCCGTCTTTGATTCGTGATACAGCATCGTTGTCAAGAGTCTATGAACAGTGGTTGCATAGAGGCAATTGGCTTTGGTTGATAAGAGTGAAGCCTAAAGCAGAGGATCGCAGATCCCTTGAGACACAGGTCTACCAATATGAGTTGATGCTTGCATTCTCGTTTTTCTCAATTGAGAACCGAGCTTGTACTAATTGCTCTCTAGCTGAAAATGGATGTGTACGTTTCATGTACTTTTATTGATAAATTAGAATGCACTGTGTCCCCTAGACATGCGTCATCTCTGTAAGGTTCGCCGTCCGACCTTTTGGATGTCACCCCTCCGACCCTCAAATTTTTAATCGTCCTCTCTCCAACTCCTCTCCTTAATTATGGTGAAACCACCTATTGTCGTGCACTTAAGGAAAATTGAGGGAATCTATATACTTGGTGTAAGGAGACAAGGACAAGTCTATAGTCAATGAATAGTACGAGAAACGAGTAAGAATATGGAATGTGCAGTGGGGGACAAGGCCCCCCCACTGGCCATATATAGGTAGTTGGTGGCAGTTAATTACCTGCCAAACCCAACTGTCCGCCGCCGGGGCTATGGGTCCTTAGGTCCTTGTACTCGTAACATTACCCCCCCTTCTAGGTCCAGGTAATGGTCGGGGAGCGTTCGGATGTAAGCGGTGAAATTCGCGAACCCGAAGAGGCGCATTCTGAAGGTGGCTAGCAGGTTCCCAGGAGTCTTCCTCCGGTCCATAACCTTGCCAAGAGACCAAATACTGCAGCTGCCGACGTCGTCCAGAGACTCGGGAGTTGAGTATCCGACGAACCTCCCACTCCATATCACCCACCGGAGTAATGACTGGGGTTGGGGGGTTCTGCTTCCGTCCCGGGATGGTATCGGGCCGGTACGGTTCCAGAATGGCTACGTGGAAAACATCATGAATACGGAGAGTACTGGGCAACTTGAGGCGGTATACCAAGTTTGAAAACTTGGAGATGATTCGGAAAGGCTCTAAGAACTTGGGTCCTAACTTCCTTGACGGGGACGTCGTAGCAATGTGCTCACCTCGTAGAAGGATGTAGTCACCGACTTCGTACGTAGGTGCTTCCTGGACTTGTCGGTCGTAGTATTTCTTCGCGTGTTCCCCGGCAATTTGGATCATGGTCTTGATTTCTTCCTGCACTTGATGTAGCAACTGCACGCGCTCCTCCGCTGCTGGAACCGTTGAGGTTGTTGGTGGGGTGAATGACAGAGTCGGGTGATAACCGTAAGTTGCATAGAACGGGGAGTACCCAATAGCGGAATGTAGGGAGTTGTTGTAGGCGAATTCTGCTACCGGGAGGAGGTCAGCCCAATCATCCTGGCGTTTTGTTGTAAACATACAAAGAATCTGCTCCAGATGTTGATTCACCCTTTCGGTGTGGCCATCGGATTGGGGGTGAAACGCTGTAGTTGGAGCCGGTTGAATGCGCAGAAGCTCATACAGTCGACGCATAAATTTTGATACGAAAACTGACCCGCGATCAGAGATCACTTCCGTAGGAGTCCCGTGAAGCTTCCAAACGTGTTGTAAATAGAGTGTTGCGATCCCTGCTGAGTCAGTGGCTTCTGTAGTTGGAATAAAATGTGCCAACTTGGTATTCTTGTCTACCACAACCATGATTGTGTCAAAACCAGCGCTGAGTGGGAGCTTCACTATAAAGTCTGTAGTCACCTTTTTCCACGGTGCGTCTCCCACGGTGGCTCCACGGCGGCTCCACGGCCTCCAGCATTGCTAATCGAAGCAGCGGCCGTACGTTCCGACTACTGTCATTATCTGTATTAAAACGGCGGGAGAGCATGTCCGCCCGTGCATTAAGCACTCCAGGTCGATGCTCGATAACAAAATCATATGATGAGAGGAATTCTGACCACCGTGCTTGACGGCGGTTGAGAATCTTGGTTGTCAGGAACTGTTCCAAGTTCTTGTGATCAGAGATCACTCGAATCTGATGGGGAGATCCTTCCAAGTACACCCGCCAATCGTGGAATGCGAGTACAATGCTAAGAAGTTCTTTGTCGTATATATCATAGTTTTGCTCCGCAGCAGACATCTTGGAACTACGATACGCACATGGATGTAACTGGCCGTCGGATCCATACTGGGAGAGTATACCACCAGTGGCGGTATCTGAAGCGTCCGTCTCAACTACAAACGGCTGATCGAAAACCGGATGTAGTAGGACTGGGGCTTCTATGAATCTCCGACGGAGCTCATTGAAAGCTTTTTCCGCCTCTGTAGACCACGTGAACGGTTGATGCTTTCGCGTCAGCTGAATGAGGGGAACAACTACATGAGAGTAATCCGCAATAAATCTCCTGTAGAAATTGGCGAAGCCCAAAAACGCTTGTACCTCCCGAAGGTTCTTGGGGCGTGGCTAGTCTTTGAGGGCGGAAACCTTGTCAGGGCACATCTCCAGACCGCGGCCAGAAACAATTAAGCCTAGAAATTCCACGGAAGGACGGTGGAACTCACACTTGGATAGCTTGGCATAGAGGCCGTGCTGATGAAGACGCCGTAGTACTTCCCGAACAACTTGACGGTGTTCCTCAAGTGTCTTGGAGAAAATGAGAATGTCGTCCAAGTAGATCACAACGGAAATGTCGAGTAAATCCCCAAATATTGTCTGCATATGGGCCTGAAACTGGGCCGGGGCGTTCGTGAGGCCAAAAGGCATAACGAGGTACTCGTAAAGGCCATAACGTGTCTTAAACGATGTCTTATACTCATGTCCCGCCGCCATTCGCACTCGATGGTAGGCCTGTCGAACGTCAAGTTTAGAAAATATAGTGGCTCCAACTAGCCGGTCCGTCAACTCTGGGATGAGAGGAAGCGGGTATCTGTTCCGAATTGTAACCTGGTTAAGGTTCCAATAATCAATGCAGACTCGGAGGGTCCCGTCTTTCTTTTTTGCGAACACAATCGGGGCCGACACCGGCGATTGAGACCGCCGAATCCAGCCCTTTCCCAAGTGTTCATCCAAGTAGCGCCGCAGCTCCTCCAACTCCGCAGGCGACATAGGTCGTAGCCCCATATTACGAGGTTCCTGGCCCTCTTTGAATTCTATCTTCATGTCCAAGGGACCGTGAACGGGGAGCTCGTTGGACGCCTCTTCACTGAAAGCGCCCTCCAAGTCGGTGTATTCCGGTGGGATCGTTGTGGTGGCAGGCGGTACCTCCTCTGACACTTCAGAAATTTCCATCATATATATCTCGACCCCGTTGGTGGCTTGTCGGAACGTTGGCTGGGACACTAAAGTGTGTCGGCTGGAAAGCGAACAAGACCCCTTGCAGAGGGTTGTGTTCGGTCGTTCCATAGCTTTGCCCTGGGAAATGCAATGAGCTTGACAATAAGCGGAACTGAACTGTACCGCCCCTGTGGCCCAACGAATATCCGGGTCGTGGCGAGATAGCCACGGAGTCCCGAGAATACAGTCATACCGGCCGGTGTTCGTAAGATCCGCCGTAAGAGTCTCGATGTGGTTGCCGATCACCAACTTGAACGTCGCTTCATGTGTTACCAGCCCGGTATTGATGACCCGTCCATCTATCACCCGTACCTCCCGAGGTATCGCTTTGACTGTAATGGTGGCTCTGCTGGAGGCGGCAAAAGTTGGATGGACAAAGACACCGGTTGCCCCTGAGTCCACCATTGAGGTAGCGGGCCGACCATTGGCGAGTCCCGCCAACGTTAAGTGAGTACTGGGGTCGGTGGTGGCACGGAGGTACAGTGGCCCTCCCTCCAAGACACTTGTCGCCGCTGTTGCTTGTTTATAGGTCATAGTCCTCGCTGTACGTGGTAGGCCCGGGCACTGAGCGAAGGATGTCAGTCCCGGGCCGTGTCTTTTCCCGGGCTCGCAGAATCCGCTTCCGACGTGGCAGAGAACGATAATGGTCTGGAAGGATTTGTCGGGCACCTCGCACGAGGGTGGCCCAATTGTCCACAGCCCCAACACTTCCCTTGACGTTGATACTCCAATCGTTCGGCTGGGGTCTTAGCCATTGCCGTGGATTTGCGAAGAACGGGTCCAAATGCATTGTCGTTGTGGGCTCGTCCCCGGTAGCCACTGAGTAGAGGATGTCATTTTTTAGGCCATGACGGAATCTCGAAATAAGGGCTTCTTCGCACCAGTTGACTTGAGACGCCAGCTCACTGAAAGTTGCGATATAGGCTGCTACGCCTGCCGTTTGTCGCAGCTCTTGTAAGCGATCCTGGGCATTCCCTTTGCGGTCGATCTCCCCAAAAACAGAGACAATCGCGTCGCGAAAAGCGTCGTATGACTCCAGCAGTGGATGACTCTGGCGTTTCTCCAGGGCTTGACAGATAGGTGTCACGGCTACGTACTAGTGAGACAACTTAGGAAGGTTCTAGAAAGTTCTAGAAGCTTGTGGAAACTTCTAGAAGTTCCTGGAAGTTTCTGGAAGTCTCTGGAAGTTCCTAGAAGTTCCAGGAAGGTTCTGGAAGTCTCTGGAAGGTCTTGGAAGCTTCTGGAAGGTCCTAAGAAGGTCTTAGATTGTGAAAGGTTCTGGAGAACCTTCTTCTAAGCTAGTATATATAGGAGTCGAGACTGGGGGCAACCTCAGTCTCGACAACGCATCTCTTGGAGCTCTAGCTCGCACCTCTTGGTGTTGTTGTGTACTCTTCTTGTTAATCTGAGTTCCATTGAGTTCTATCTGTAGTCTTCTTCTCGTTCTAGCTTCTGTTGTCTCCTGTATTCTCGTGTCCCTGACAGTTTGTCGAGACTGACTTATTTGCAAATATCAGAGCTAAGGTTTTCTTGCAAGAGTGTGGATTACCCCTCTTGTTTGGAGGACTATTGGCGTCTTGAGAGTTGCGGATTACCCTCTCTGAAGCTGATATTTCGTTCAGCTTTGGACCTTCTTGCAAGAGCGCGGATTACCCCTCTTCTTGGAAAATTCAAAGTTATTTTAGAGGTCGCGGAGTACCCACCTCTAAATCGGCGCTTGACTTAGTTATCTGCTCAAATATCTTATTTTCATAGAAATGGCCGAGGGCCAAGATGTTAGTATGACCGAGTTTTTTGAATCCAAGTTTGGCTTTCTCATGAACGCTATAAGCGCATTAACCACTAGACTCGCAGAAGTGGAAGGTCGTGTTGCTTACACCAACTCAAGCCCTGGAACAACGACGACAAGAGTGCATCAGCCATTTACTTCCGTAGCAGAAGAGGCTATTCCACCTCTTAATCGACAAGACACTCCACAAGTTCAACAACGCAAGGAACCTCGAGTAAGCCTGCCGGAGAAGTTTGATGGAACACGGTCCAAGTTCAGAGGGTTTATCAATCAAGTCCAACTGATAACGATGTTGCAGCCGGACAGATATCCTACAGAGGAATCAAAAGTTGGATTAGTTGGAACCTTGCTGACAGGACCAGCCCTTTCGTGGTTTGCTCCTCTATTTGAGCAAAGATCACCGATCCTGAGCAATTTTGAGACATTTCTTGGAGCAATGACCGAAGCGTTTGGAGAGCATGACAAGGCTCGAGTTGCGTTAAACAAGATCTACGCCTTACGACAAGGATCTTGCTCTGTATCTGTATACGCTTCTGAATACAGGCAACTTGCTGCTGATATCAATTGGAGCGAGCAAGCATTAATGGATCAGTTTTATCGAGGGTTGAAGGATGACGTGAAGGACTTATTGCTAAATTTTCCAGACCCTTGCACGCTTGATGAAACTATCAGTCAGACCGTAAGATGTGATAATCGACTCTTTCAGCGATATCAAGATCGGCGGTCTTCAAGCTTCTCAAGGCAAAGCGAACGTATTGCCATAACAAAGACCCATAGTTCACATCAAGGTGTAGAAGATATGCAAATCGATGCGACACGCTTCAAACCATTGACGCCTGAAGAAAAGAAACGAAGATTTGAAGAGAATCTATGTCTGTATTGTGGAGAACCTGGACATAGGATCGATGGCTGCCCAAAGAAGCGGAAGCTACCCGTCACAAGAATTAGGAGCGCCACAATTCAGGAAAACGAGGATGGCCAGTCACAGTAGGGGCCGTGCGACTGGATCTTTTGTCATCACCAAAATATCAAGGTCCTTACCTCTTTTCTCAACCTGCTCGATCTTTTACGATACCTATTTCTGTTGGACGTGAAAACATAAAAACTAATAGTTTATTAGACTCCGGAGCATCTGTTTGTTTCATGGATATGACTTTTGCAAAACTTCATAAGATCACGCTCCAGCAAAAGTCTAACCGTGTACAAGCAGAGGTTATAGACAGGCGACCTATAGTTGTCGTTTACGAAACTGAACCTGTAGACGTAGCAATAGAGGGTCATAATAGTAAAATTATGTTTAACATAATCAATAGCCCCTCCCATCCTATAGTTCTTGGAATATCTTGGTTAGAAAATTATAACCCGGATATAGATTGGTTTTCTCGTACTATATCATTTCCAAGAAAACCTCAACAGCCGGGAAAACGCCAGATGGACTCGGACAAAAAGTCTTTGCTTATTGGAGCAAAGGCATTCATGAAGGTTGCCAAGGAAGACACACCGTTTATTATCTATGCAACACCAATTCAAGAAGAAATGGCGTTTACAACTATTCCGAAGCAGTACAAGAAATTTCAAGACGTTTTTGAAAAGAAGAATGCAGACATACTACCGGAGCATAGACCGTATGATTGCGCCATAGATCTCCAAGACGGAGCACAACCACCTTTCGGCCCGATATACAACCTGTCTCAGAACGAGCTTGCGACTTTGAGGGAGTATATTGACGAGAATCTTGCGAAGAATTTTATTCGGCATTCCAAGTCTCCAGCAGGAGCACCTATACTCTTTGTAAAGAAAAAGGATGGCTCATTACGACTGTGCGTAGACTATCGAGGCCTGAACAAAGTAACCGTGAAGAATCGTTATCCGTTGCCTCTAATATCGGGACTTTTGGACCAGCTCGGCCAAGCAAAGATCTATACGAAGATAGATCTCCGTGGAGGTTATAATCTCGTGCGAATAAAGAAGGAGACGAGTGGAAGACCGCCTTTCGCACAAGGCACGGACATTTTGAGTATAACGTTATGCCGTTTGGATTGACCAATGCCCCAGCCATCTTCCAGCATTTGATGAATGACGTTTTTCGAGAATACTTGGATAGATTCGTCGTTTGCTATTTAGACGACATTCTAATCTACTCCAACAACATTGAAGAGCATGAAGAACATGTGAAGTTGGTATTACAAAAGCTACGTGAAAGGGGTTTATATGCCAAAGTGGAGAAATGCGCATTTCACCAACCGAAGGTTGAGTTTCTTGGATATGTGATATCTAACGAAGGCCTTCTAATGGATCCGAAGAAAGTTCAAGCAGTGACAGATTGGGCTTCACCAAAGACAGTCCGTGACGTGCAATGTTTTCTTGGCTTTGCTAACTTTTATCGGATATTTATCAAGAATTATTCTCAAGTTGCGGCCCCCTTGACCCGGTTGACATGTAAGGACAAGTTGGAATGGGGACCTGTAGCGCAAAAGGCATTTAAAGACTTGAAAGTTGCTTTTACTACAGCTCCGATCTTAATACATCCTGACTTCACGAAGGCGTTTTACATGGAAACCGACGCTTCTGACTTTGCACTAGGCGCAGTGCTCTCTCAGATGGGAAAAGATGAGAAGCTCCATCCTATTGCTTTTTACTCGAGGAAATTTTCGGCAGCCGAAATAAATTACGAGATTCATGATAAGGAACTTCTTGCTATAGTTGATTCCTTTCAGGAATGGCGTCATCTATTAGAAGGAGCTGCTCATCCAGTTGTTGTGTATACCGACCACAAGAATCTGGAGTACTATACATCCGCTCGGGTTTTGAATCGTCGCCAAGCTCGTTGGAACATGTCCTTATCCCGGTTTGATTTCATTATCGCATATCGGCCGGGTAAACAACAAGGACTTTCGGATGCACTATCAAGGAGGGCGTATCTTGCACCAAAAGCCGGAGACGCTGCATTTGATCAACAACGTACGACGTTGTTACACCCTGAACGATTTTTCCTTTGTGCAACGTCCATGACAATACCAGTTGATGACGATTTCCGTCGTGATATTCAGATAGCATCTGCCCAAGACCCCTTGTTTTGTAAAACAAAACAACACTCTGACAACGACAAGTTCAAGATTCAAGATAACTTGTTGTATTTTGAAGATCGTGTCTATATTCCGGAAGGACCACTTCAACTTCGTGTGCTTCAATCTCGCCACGACTTTCCTGCAGCGGGACATTTTGGATTTAATAAGACATTGGAGCTTGTTTCTCGAGATTTCTGGTGGCCACAAATGTGGAAGACTATCAAAGACTTTGTATTATCTTGCGATATCTGTTCAAGGTCAAAAAATCCTCGGCATCGACCCTATGGACTTCTCCAACCATTGCCGGTTCCTCCACGGCCGTCGTCATCTGTTTCGATAGACTTCATTACAGATCTCCCACCATCAGCAACATTTGACGCCATTTGTGTTGTCGTGGACCGGTTCACAAAGATGGCGCATTTTATTCCATGTAGAAAGTCTATCTCTAGCGAAGCGACAACAAAACTCTTTCTAGACAATATATATCGTTATCATGGCTTGCCAGATGATATTATTTCTGACCGAGGACCCCAATTTATATCAAGATTTTGGAGATCGCTATTTGAGATATTGAAGGTCGACATCAAGCTCTCTTCTGCTTTTCACCCTCAAACTGATGGTCAAACAGAACGAGTTAATTAAGTATTGGAGCAGTATCTACGATGTACAATCAACTATCAACAAGATAACTGGACATCGTACTTACCATTGGCGGAGTTTGCTTACAACAATTCTGTTCACGCGTCGACTCAGCAAACCCCCTTCTATGCCAATTATGGATACCATCCCAAACTTGATATCTTGGCATCCACCGGTGATATGAATCCAGCAGCTGAAGATCTTGCCAAACACTTATCAGAAATCCAAGCTATTTTGAAGATGCAGTTACAACGAGCTCAAGATTTGTATAAGATTTCTGCAGACCGGCTTCGAAAAGAATCTCCTGCTTTCCACGTTGGTGATAAGGTGTGGCTTCTTCGGCGAAACATCAAGACCAATCGGCCCTGCGAC
The DNA here is from genome assembly GCA_037043015.1 of Bryum argenteum. NCBI lineage: Eukaryota > Viridiplantae > Streptophyta > Bryopsida > Bryales > Bryaceae > Bryum > Bryum argenteum. Next base: position 9,492,690 of record CM073323.1, on the reverse strand, counting down.
AAATTGGACTATAGGCGACTTGGCCCATTCCGTATTCAAGAGCAAATTAATCCGGTTGCGTATCGGCTGGAGTTACCTGCTTCCATGAAGGTACATCCTGTTTTTCATGTCTCCCTTCTAGAAGTATATAAAGGATCTACTATCTCAGGACGATTACAACCATTATCACCAACGGTTGAAGTAGAAAATCACGATGAGTATGAAGTAGAAGAGGTCCTTGATTCGCGGAGGAGAAGGAGAAAGTTACAATATCTTATCCACTGGCAAGGATATGACATCAGTGAACGTACGTGGGAGCCAGCCGCAAATTTGGCAAATGCGCAGCAAAAGCTACAGGAGTTCCATCAACGATATCCTGAAAAGCCAAAACCATATTGTAGATGAAACTTCATGAAGACGTTTCTTCTACAGATATATAAGATCGAGTTTTAGTATGCAGAAAACACAACTACGCTTGTTGTTGGTTTAGTTTCTTGTAACCATTTCGAATTTACGAGTACTTCTAGACATGGATAGCGAGGAAGTAGATACTACATCAGCAGTACTTTCTCAACCTAGCGGATCACGTCGACGTCCTCGACATGAAGAACCAACCGAACCCAGAAGGCGGCAACGAATACCGAGTACGAGGTCATTTGTATTGGTGTTAGAAGTTGAAGCTGCTAGTGAAGGTCGTCCGGAAGGAGTATTTGCGGGACGTTTTCATAACGAAGCTACGGAGGTTCACGCATGGTCACAAGTCGAAGGCGTTGGGCATTATCGTTGGCTAGAAGGACCCATGAATCATCTTCCGCGGGCGAGGCAGCTTGAATACATTGCCGAGACCATGCGCCAAGTGTTCGATTTCTTGCGATTCTGAAGCTGATCGTACCCTAGGCTTCTCGGAGACCTCGAAGCTAAAGGGGGAGATGATGTCACGGCTACGTACTAGTGAGACAACTTAGGAAGGTTCTAGAAAGTTCTAGAAGCTTGTGGAAACTTCTAGAAGTCTCTGGAAGTTCCTGGAAGTTTCTGGAAGTCTCTGGAAGTTCCTAGAAGTTCCAGGAAGGTTCTGGAAGTCTCTGGAAGGTCTTGGAAGCTTCTGGAAGGTCCTAAGAAGGTCTTAGATTGTGAAAGGTTCTGGAGAACCTTCTTCTAAGCTAGTATATATAGGAGTCGAGACTGGGGGCAACCTCAGTCTCGACAACGCATCTCTTGGAGCTCTAGCTCGCACCTCTTGGTGTTGTTGTGTACTCTTCTTGTTAATCTGAGTTCCATTGAGTTCTATCTGTAGTCTTCTTCTCGTTCTAGCTTCTGTTGTCTCCTGTATTCTCGTGTCCCTGACAATAGGCATCGCCCACCCTTGTGCCGCTCCGGTCAGGTAGGAGAGGGCGCAGTTGATCTTCTGGCGCTCCGTCCTATAGCCCTCTGGGTCAGCCTCAAACTGTAAGCGGAGTTGGGCTATCCATCGATACACTTCTCCTCCTTTCTTGCCTGCAAAGTCCTTAGGCCGAGCTACTCGTCCGGCCTTGGTGGGGGGTGCATTTCCACCCAATCTCCTCCACTTGAGGCCGGGGCGGGGGCCAAAAATGGTTGGACATTCCGTTCTCCTGACTCTTGAGTTCGATACTCCTGAATGATCATGGGAATGGCCGCATGTAATCCGGATTGTACTTGTTGTTGAAGACTCGTCTGCATCTGCTGAAGCTGCTGCAACACCAGCAACATTTTACGTCGTGCGCCATCGGTGAAGTCATGGTCCTTGTACCCGCCTGTCTTTGCATTCACCTTCTGTGGCAACTTCACCCCACGCTTCCAGAGTCCAGCGTCCTGTGTCGATGTTGTGATTGTCATGAATGTGTCGAGTTTGCAGTGGTCTGGCTTCTCATCTGTGTGATGCTCCCGTCTGTGATTTGGGGTGCAAGAGCGGTTGCTGTATCATCGTACAATGGCTGGCGTTAATTTCATGAGGCTGTTGCAGCTGTGTCTGGCATCTCAATGTTGCACTGGCATCCTCCCACCGTGTTAAACTCTCCACCGCCTACCGCAGGTTCGAAATACCGCGGCCCAGTAATTTTGCTTGCACTACAGAACCTCACAGATTCAAATCCTCAGGGTCCATCAATCTACCGATCTCCTTAAGTCATTCTGAGCCCCATAACCTGCAGAATACTACTCATCGAAAAAGACTTCAAGGACTGCACATTATGTAAGGAGACAAGGACAAGTCTGTAGTCAATGAATAGTACGAGAAACGAGTAAGAATATAGAATGTGCAGTGGGGGACAAGGCCCCCCCACTGGCCATATATAGGTAGTTGGTGGCAGTTAATTACCTGCCAAACCCAACTGTCCGCCGCCGGGGCTATGGGTCCTTAGGTCCTTGTACTCGTAACACTTGGAGTGAGAAATGAGTGGGTTACTATTTTTCAGGGACAGGAAATAGGAAAAGATGAGCTAAAACTATTTATGTGCTTTTTTAAAGTACACACATAATTAGATACAAATCTTAGAAGGAGAAGCCTAAAGGCGGGCACCCTAAATATGTACGCATGAGGTACATGCAAGGGAGGTGAGATCTTTATAAAGGCAAGAATCTTGGGTGCCCGCCTTTAGGTAGGTGCCCGCCTTTAGGTGGTTTCACCATACTGTCACCTCGCTGACCTTGGATCTACTGTCATCCCTTTGATATTGCAGGCACTGGTTTGGTTTGCCTTTCACCTATGTAAATAATAGGGACAGTTTGAAAAGGATAATTGTGGAACTGTAGATGTGAAGTGATGTCAAAGTGTTGAGTAGCATGTGAATCTGTACTAGAGTGTGATTCATGTTAGAGGGATTTCAAATACCATTCAATTTTGCCAGTTTCTAGACAAGCGGTAGGAATTAATCCCTTGAACGTTGAAGCGGACACAAAGCGCCTGGATTTGAGATCTGATATTGGACGATAGAAAACATTTTCAAATTCTAAATTATCTTCCCAATTTCCTCATCATGCACGGTGATGGGCTCCAGCGTTTTAGGGTTGACTTATACATTACCCATTCTTGAACCATCTCCAGAGAAATAGGCGCTGAGTATCATTTTGATCAAAATTCCACTGAATTTGTTTCAGTACTGATAACAGTGCTTCAGGAATTAAACAAGTCTCTCTAGCCTCATCAGAGCGAAAAGGCTCCTCATTTCAGAAGCCAATGCCTTGTAGTAACCTCAAAGGACATGATACAAGACTCAATGACACTAAACTCTTCTCTATACTAATCAGATATAGCAGCAGCCACAGCTTACAAGCCCGACAGACCTGCGAAGTGCTTTTTCATGGACTGATCCTTTCTTCGGTGATTATCATTCGATTTTGAAGCATAGCGTCCTCTGCCTGGTGGACCTCCTCCTCTGCCTCGCATGCCTGAGCCTCGTCCTCCTGGCACTTGTGCACCCACGTTTCCTGAGCTGTCTCGCTCTTCTCCTGCAGCCGCTGCCGCTGGAACGTTTCCACCTGCTCCTAACCCCATGATGTGCTCTTCTTCCTCGATCTGAGAGGCGTTGTACTCTTCCACCGTAGCAAAACTAGCTTCTGCCCCAGTAACCTGCCCACCAAACAAGTGCAAGCAATTTGAAACAATGCTCTAATATCTCTGTAGTGAAACCATGAGAGAGGCAAATGCACCTAAAGCAAGCTTCTGAGTCTCTTTTTGATGCTTTGAAGCTCAGTAGCTAAATACATGGAATACGATCATGAAGAGCATACTACAAGTAGACAGAAGATTTGAGACGAGCATTCAAACTCTCTTCTTTATACTGATGCATGACTGTAGTGCTGGAGGTGAAGATTACCTTGTAACTATAGAGCTTTCCATCTTTAAGATAGAAATTTGCAGTAGGATCAACCTTGCCTTTTCCTTTTCTTTTTCCTTGTTGTGACTTGCCTCCACGGGTAGCAGCTCCGGCAGCAGCAGCTCCTTGAGGTGGTTGATCTGAGGAGGTTCCTGGCACAGTTTCTTTCGATGGGGGAACTTGTGGAGAAGGACCAACGCGAGCTGAGCTTTGATTCGCTTCAGAAGGCCCAGAACTGGGTCTGCGAGGACCTTCCGGGGTTTGCCTACGAACTTGCCCGGTAGCTTGAAAATGACCACCCCTACTAGAAGGCGTTCCACCTCTGCCGCTAGAAGCGTCCTGTTGCCCAGCAGCTTGAAAATGACCACCTCTATTAGAAGGCTGGCCTGCACCTCTGCCACTGGGAGCGTCATGTTGTTGTCTTTGCCTTTGATCGGTTACAAATTGGTGCAAGCCACCTCGTTGAAGAGATGGTCTTCCACCACCAGACCTTCTATCGACAGCCTCATCAACAGTGTTCGCTGGAGCAGACTGACGTCGAGTCTTGTCTGCGAGGTTTTCAGTTTCTTCTTCAACGTCTGCGTCTGCCTGAAAGCTCCCTGTGAGATCATCAAAGGAGTCATCGTACTCGTCTTCGTACTCGTACTGCTTCCCTGCCCTTACAGTTGCACTATATGAGCTTTTCTCTCTTGTGTCCATGAGCTCATTGAAATTTGCGCCATCCTGTTTGGGTCGTCTTATGAATCGCCCTTGGATCACATCAGTCGATGGTTGTGACATTGCACTCGTATGAGCAGATGAGCCACCGGCATCAGAGTAGCTCTTCGGTTTGGCAGGCTCCTCTATTATAGCCTTGCCTTTTCTTGACTCTTCTACAGCCTTGCCTTTTCCCTTGTCCCTTGTTGGTTCGGCTTTCTTGCTAGGTTTCGTTGCCAGGTTACGATCTAAGGAGTCCAGGTCCGGGTGGAGTTTATCCTCCAGAATTCGAGATATGACTTTCTCAGGGTCGTTGTCGTATGCTTCCAAGCATAAAGCGACGAAGCCATCTCCGTATTCGGGGAACAAATCCTTCACTTGACTAATCTTGGACTGTAATAGAACTGTCTCTTCGTCTTGCACCTTGTTCTCTTTCTTTGTAGATGGGGTTTGACGTCGACTAAGTAATGAAAGGAAGTAATCATATTGAGCGTCATCCATAATTAAGGAACCTGCCATTATCATAGAAGGTCAGTACAATAGAGCTGCTATAGTAAAAGCAGTGGAACTGAACAAGAAATGAAATGGTCTGAGATTATACTGACCACTTTGGCAAAGCAATGAAACGGTGTGAGATTAAACTGACCAGCTTGGCAAAGCTCGTGAACTACTTCAGAAAGTCGCTCCCGTTTTGCAATTCTCCTCAAAAGAGCTCCCATGTGCGTTCCTGGATTACTAGCAGCAAAAGAAGCCAATGTTCCTGCTAAGTCTATTTCTGTAAGGTTTTGAGTCATGGCAATAGCAGCTTGCAAAAGCAAAGCCCCTTTCGATTCTGGATCCGAAACTGGCTTTATAACCTCACCACCCCCGCCCAAGGTGGGAAAGTCACCAAATCCTTCCTCTTCCTTCTGCAGGAAGCACGCATGTAGAATATTCCAGGAAAATTTAACGATTCCTGATTTAAGTCGCTTCACCTCTTTCGATTCTGACGGTGAGTCACTAAGAGAGCTGAAACCCGTGCTCAATCCTGGTATCATGTACTCGTAGATTGCACTCAGAGCCGGGAGGAACATGCCAATGCCATCTCTGCCAAGACGAATACAAGAAGAAAATTAGAACTTGAATTCCATTTACTCATAAAATTCAAATGAACGAACCGCCTCAAGTGAAAGAGACAGTACCTTGAGGCTCCAGCAGATACAAGGAGGAAAGCTGCTGGGGGATATGAGCCCACAAAAGCATCAAGAGTAATGACTACATCGTTCAAGTACTCCACAACCTGCACCATACAGCATTGTGTAATTAGGCTGACGATCAACTCCAACTGCCCATACAAATGTAGAAAGTTCAATGACCCACCTCGGTGAGTTGCTGCTTCACTGCGTCCGCTTCATTATTTTTATGTACGGACTGCAAACAACACAGTCAAGTCGCCACTATCAATAAAGTTATACAAAATTAATTTTATGAAAAAGCGCAAAGTTGTGAAAATTTTGTGCACTGACATTGATCATTGTGCAGCAGCGCTGATGCATTGTGTCGATCTTTCCCAGAATCGGAGGCACCATGGCAGCCAAGTCATTTGCAAAACTGGGTTGCGCGCTGAATACATTACTAACCTTGAACCACACCCACAAATCCCACACATTATTCCACTTCCAGAATATAAAGTGCAAAAAGTTCAATTTGCAAAAACGTTCAAAGCTTCATATGAAGATTGTTTGGCAAATCATATGTTAACAAACACCATCAAATTAGTGAGCTCTTATTAAATTGAGGAAGTAATTGCGATATATGCTTACGATTCAATGTGATGTATTGGTTTCAGGAAATAATGATAATGACTTTCTTCGAAGTAAAATTTTAGATTTTTAAAAAACACGGGCAGTAAGATTACCAATTGACTGGTCAATTCATGATTATCGTGGTCGTATACAGCACAAATATCTAAAAGTTTCGGTAGGTCCAGGAGCTTCCAGTCCTTCAAAAGAGCTGCAACGCAGGTCCCCACCATAAGATCAGCAAACTTCTACAATACAACATCCGTAGCACTCACTGAAACTAAGACTAGAGAAACCCCTATAGTTGTGTTTCAACATATAATGTCTTTGAAAAGATGCACCCACGCTAATGATGTCTTTACTACAGGAAACCCTTACCAGCGTGTTCTTTGGCAGATAAACTTTGCTTAGATGTTCCTCCTGGATCCTTATTAGATGACCTGCAGGTTTATATTGAGGTCAAAAGTCGGTGACATTCATGCATCGAAAAATCGGCAGCAAAGCTTTAAAGAAATGTGCTCACATTCTGTACAAAAGCATGAATACTCTCCGACTGAGATCTCCATCACCAACGATGACTCCAGCCGTTTGTTTCCGGGTCGCTTCATTGTCGTACCATCTTCTTCGATAATGAAGGTAGCTGTCGATAAATGTATCCAGCGATTCATCCATTGCAACTGCAAATAATAAATTGCAATATCAACTTTACTGCACATTCAGACAGTATTCATGGAAACCTTCTCGAAGGAAGATGTACCTTTCTTCCAAAACTCCGGAGGGCTCGAGCGCAGAAGAGAAGCAAGCTGCTGATTCAAATGATCAACAACTTCTTGAGCTTCTGAGGCATCAATTCCTCCGTCTTGTGCTCCCAAGCCTGCAGCCACAGCATCATCTTGTGGCAAGTAGGGCAGAAAGAGCCCCTCTGCTTTGCGTTGGTTAATCGGTGCTGCACGCTTTTTGACCTCATTGCGGTCTGCTACTACAGGTGCTGCTGCAGTGACTGGAACAACCTCATCTAAAAAACTATCAAAATCATCCTTCGCCGAACTTGAGCTACTGGGGCCAAAGAAAGAGCCTACGTCAGGAACAGCGCTTGAAGAGCCACTAGAAGCTCCATAAGGCTTCACCGAACTTGAGCTATTGGAGCCGAAGAAAGAGCCTACGTCAGGAACAGCGCTGCTTGAAGAGCCACTAGAAGCTCCTCCATAAGGCTTGTTAAACCCTGGCGGCATTCCACTAGAAGTGCTTGAAGCTCCATAGGAATCCACTGGTTTGTTAAACCCTGGCGGCATTCCCATTCCCCCTTTCCCTTTCCCTTTCGAGCCGCCTGCCTGGAACGCCATGGCCTGAACATAATCACAGATTAAGCATAAGCTCTTCAATAACTACAATCGTTCCTCGCATTATGATATCATTCCGACAAGGAATTATACTCAACAATCAGCTACTCTTAACAGGAATCGGAAGCGTCTCTTGATTCAGCTCCCTAGCAATCAATCAACGATTACTAACCCCTTTGATTACACCACAGCAACTTGACACCATTAGCAAAATGTATTAAAAATAAACCTTAAGAAGGTTGCAATCACTCACATCAACCAAGAAATCCAAATGCCGAACTACGAGGCGATTCAGCTGCTCTCAAAAATACAAGAGACGATTTCATTGCAGAAAGAACTCTATCATCAATGATGTCCAAAGAGACCTTTTCACAAATACCGTACACAGACCTTCGTAAATGACTCCCATCAACCTAAAAAACCGAATCTCTCTACCTAAGAAGCAATTGAGCTGATTTCATTGCAAATAAAACACTCTAAAAAACATTGATGTCGTTCACCAACAGCGTACGCAGAAGACCTAATTGACTGAGAAAAGGGCAAAATCCATCGAATTGACAAAAGAAAGCGCAATTCATTCATTATAAGGCGGCGATCAAGCTAGAAATTCAAATCACTCTACTTAACGAGCAACTCAGCTGCTCATCAATTACGTTGCAAATATGAATCTATAATCCAACTCGCTTCGATACTGTGAAAAGAGGGAAAACCTAATTGACAATGAACAGGAGCAAATTTCGTCGGCTCAAGAGCAAATAAGTCTGGAACACGATCATCAACCTCTGTTGAACCTAAAAAAGCTCCGAATATCGACTCGAGAGGCTAATTGGCGGCAGCTGACCTTGGAGAGGCGCCAGCTGAGAGGCTGCACTTCAAGGGGTTCCTGTAGACGAAACTCGCCACTGATTTGGGCGAGATTAGGCTCGTCAGATGCGGAATTCTGAGGAGGTCGTGATGAAGTGGGGCTTGATGAAGGGCCTGCGAGAGATTCGTGCGCAACAAGGAAATGGAGTCGACAGCATGTCGTCGTCGCCTTTGAGGGATTGCGCTCCTGTACGATGTAGACTGGCTTAGCCCTCACGGATATATGAAATTACTGTGGGCTTGTAAATAGTGTAGCAAGTTTATTTTATGGTTCTTAAGGCCCCAATTGAATACCATCTTGAAAATAAGGTGCCCCAATCTAAGGGTTTTTGTCCGAAGGTGAGGGCACTTTATGTTCAATAAGGTTTAAGATTAGGGCCTTACCAAGCATAAGGACTTCTAAGAGCATATTATATTTATAATGCTCTCATTTTAAAAAGAGTTTTACGATAAAAAGATGAAGAAGATAATATGCTTTTTATTAGGTTGATGTATAGTGCTAATCCATAAAAATACAAACAGTTTGGAAAAATACTTAAATGTGTTATTGCATTCCATATCTCTGATATAATTAACTCTACAAGATAGTATAAAGATCTCAATGCTGAGATTCAATAATTATGGTTGAAATCCATAAATTGATAACCATGTATTTTGTACAGAATTAAAGAGACTAAAAACTTGAAAACCAATAGAAATTACACTTTCTACTAGTCGTGGTCAAAATTTGATATGATTGGCTAATATTATACTTTGTATATGATATGACAAAATAGATGAAGGCCACAAATAACTTAAGAATTATCACTATTAGTTTCCTCTAATAGTAAGTTTTATATAATTAAGCAATTTCTGCCCCTTTTGTGTTTGAAGGCTTGGTGTGAACAATCTATAATCCCTAATGAGGCTTTGTAAATTTGATGTGGTTTCCAATTTACCAACTTCTAGAAAATTAAAAAAAAAAATAGAAATGATTTTCTTTTTAACTCGTTCCAGTTCCTCAAAATTTGGAATTCACCATATAATGGTTGACGGGGCTCTTAGAGGTTACGCATCTATTAAAAAGCAAAAACGTATAAGATTATGATTTTCCATCTTGTCTATGATTGATGTACAACTCACTGTCAAGCTCTAGTGACAACATCCAATTTACCAACCTTTACACAACACATTGTTATATTTTCACTTTGAATGGGACAAAATGCCTTTGTTGGTTGATGTTCCAATTCACCAACCTTTACCGTTATGTTGATAGAATGTGAATAGAATTGAGTACAATATGGATTGGCTTACCCTAAAGATTACATAAATAAAAATAAGCCCAAAAATATATATATCCAAAATACTTCAAAATGAGTTCATGATCTTATCCAGTTGCGAGATTTGGAAAGAAGAAAGAAGAAGAAGAAGAAAAAAAAAAAAAAAAAAAAAAAAAGCGAAAAAGTAGAGTACTATGCGTTATAGAAGGTTAGTAGGAATAAGATGCCATATGATTTAAGATGAGCAAGTCGATCATTTGGAACTTCTGAAAGACGATTCAAGAATCATAACCATAGGATCTTGAAGAGCACTAATACAAAAATTTAGTAGTATAATTTATTTTGAATTTTATACTGTGTAGATTCAATGATTTATAGATTTTATGGAATTTTGGAAATTGAGAACATATTTGGCAACATATTTATGTAATAGAGTTACCTATAACTTATCTATTCAAAGTATAAGCATTTCAAATTTACACAATGACCTATGAATCTTGCAAATCGGTGGAAGTACACAACAACTCAACACTTAAAATGAAATTTTGCATGGTAATTATTTGGTGAAGTTCAAAATAAAAGGTTGCTTGGAGGGAAATCAATTGATAGGTCGCTCAATTTAAAACAAACTTTGGATGAAGAAGCTATGGGTCTTCAAAGTTATTGCTTGGCATCCATTCTCCTGATTTCAACACACGCCGCGTTTAAGGGGTAAGGTTTCGACCACTAAAACGAGACTATGATCAGAAGTCATCCCAAAAATAAAGTCAACTCTAACCGTGGATGAAGGAGATGCAACTCCTCAAAAATCATTTATTTTTTCACTTTTATCATTGTAGAACCATCATTGCAAATCCAATACCAAAGTTATTTGGATAAATAAACTTGCAACTTGAAAGTTATTGGAATGCATCTAAAGAATATACTCATGCAAAATAAATTTATTGAAAACTATTTTTGATTTCACATAATTAGCTTAGAATGGTAAAACGAGCCCCGTGTTTGGAATCCCAAAAACAAAAGTTGCCTTCACTAAAATGCTTGCCATTCCTTCATGATGTATTGTGCGGGTCTGAAAATTTAACCACATAAACTAGACTTGATTTGGGACACAACTCAAGTGATTTTGTCATGAATAAAGTTTGGATTGAGAATTTTTCGCCCTTCATCCAAAATGTTGTTTTCCGACGTTCAAGACATTTAGGGGTAAAGCCCACAAGATGTTTAGGCGTTAAGACCACATAATATTATTTTAATGTTTTGAATTACTAACCACCTTGTTGGTAGAAAAGATACTTCAAATAAATGCCATTGGTTTAGAAAATGTAATCTATCGTAAGTGGTTTTTTTTACTCGCATAATCAATGGCATAAAATCGCAATAATTTCTATTGACACAAAGCTTAGCAAGAAAAAAACTGGTTGATTCGAATCCAACAACTCTATCCATGTTATTCAAGCTAAAATGCAAAGCTCACTTTGCACTTTGTTATTCATATTCACGCTTTTTGCCAATAGCTACTTTATGTGCTATAAAGATAGTCTTAGTGTGCAAGTGTTTGACAATTTCTTTCTCTTCTATGAAGATTACCGTAGTAGGAAGGCAAGGTCGGCACTTTTGTGTCGAATAATTAATTAAAGTTCAAAAAATAGGGGTCGGCACATTCAAAAACAATTCTTGGAAATTCGGCTTCTAAAAGCCACTGTTTATTTTCTTCCGGCGGATGTTCATGAAGTGATAATAGTAATAAATCTCCTTGCTATTTCACTTAAGAAAAGCTGTGTCAGGGGTGCATGCATTACTTTAAGCAATTCATAAAGCTCAATCCTTCTGACATGCCTGATTTCCGACATTTGATTGAGCTTTTTATATATGGAATTGAGCTTTTTATATATGAAATTTCTGACATGCCCACTCACAGAGTCACAGTATGATAGTACCCTCCTTAATTGGGGGCAATTTAATTTTAGTGTAAATTTTGTCTTGATTGTCATTCTTTCATTTATTTTCGGCTTTTTGTTGCCTTAATTTTTGTTGCTTCCGACAAAATACCTAGATAATTTATTTATTTTTTCAACAATTTTTTAGCGAATTATTTTTTGCCGACCCTGCCTTCCTACTACGGTATATAACTTGGTGCCTTGGACCACATTGCCAAAATTATTACCATTTTAAATAACTTATTAAATAAAACTAAAGAGTGTCTAATAAAAATTTGGTTAATCATGCGTTAGATATAAAATAAAATAAAATAAAATATTGATAGTTATTTTTCTATGAGGCCTTATACATAAAAAAATCAAGGTTTTATCTTCAGGCACCAATTTCAACCAATCAAGGTTGAGCTTGAATATTAGGTGAGCAACCACTCCGATTTCCTATCATCAAAATTTTGCACAAGGGCAACTAGAGTGGCAACTAGAGTATAGGTGACATCCGCTAATAAAGTATTAAGTTTTTGTGTATGTTTGCATGTTGCAAGCCTCTCAAATAATTTTCTAACCTCAATTCATTCTAAGATGAATATGAGATTGGTAGGTAACTTTATTGTGCAAAGTATCCTCAAATGAGGCTATATATTTGCATTTTTGCATTAGTATGAAGTTCTAATACTTGCTTAAAGACAACTCTCCAAATTTTGAATAAGTGTTTGCTTTTGGTTTTATGCTTAGAAAGTTGATCCTTCCTAGTCGTAGGGTCGTAGGGTCGTAAGGTTTAAACAATTCAATTTTTCCATTTTGCGTTCTTTTCTATCAATAGAAATAATATACATGCTACTGAGTTTTAAGGGTACTTCAAGCCTTGGCTTGGTGCTTAGGGCTCATGGGCCCCAATGAGGAGGTCGTGGCTTCTATTTTTGTGCCCATGTGGTGCTCACCACCATAGTCGAGGCAACTATGGACGGGGTTCTTAGACCTTGTTGTATAGGTACCTCAAAACCCTTGGAGGGGATACCACATCGGGTACTTCTGAGGCACTAGAGACTAGCTAGGAATTAGCATAGTGTCTACTCTAAGAGGAGGTTGTAGTCCTACCATTAGTGTTATGACCTTTGGGCATGCATTCAAGGATAGGTCAAACGGACATTCTATTCACGCCAACCTCAAATAGGATTGGAGTTCTTCTTTTTACTAAATTTTGAATTTTCCTTTATATTCCATTGATGGAACGAGAAGAAAGGATCTTGCATATTGATTGCATAACCCATAATTTCAACATCACCAAAAACCTCCAACTTCATATTTTTATTTTTATTTTTTATACCTAGATCTGGATTTTTCCATGTTTTTTAAATTTCGATCTGACCTTTTTAATGTAATCTCCGGACACAAATAAGGACTTGTGGAATGATAATAATATACAAAACAACTAATAATCTAATTATTCATCATTAATCAATAAATATCTACATTTTATAGTAGATATGTTAGATTTATTTGAGATCTTATAGAAAAGTATGTAATGAATTCAATAATCGAAACTTTTACTTTATAAATGAAAAATGCATATGTATTCTCAAGTATTTATTTTCCAAGTGAATATTTTTCTACTATGGCACTTTTTAATAAAAAATAATAATTGGTAATTTGATAATAATATACCTAAAAGTATTCAAAAGGTGAAATTACGCAATATACGAAATCAACCATATTCTGCAAAATCAACCCTATTTGTGCACGAAGAGGTATTAGACGTAAAGGCTTAGAAAAATTTGGAATTGCATAACATTTTCCAATTGTTGAATATGGATACTTAATGACAATTCTAGAAGTATGATATTTATGAATGTTTGTTAGAAAAAAGAATCTACTATTGAGAATTTGAGATTAAGTAGCAAGAAAATTGTGCATACAAATTGGTTTGAAAATAAATCCTTAAATTAGAGGAATAAAAACTCTAAGAAGGACATTCAAAGGCAAGCAAGAAGCAGTTAGAATATTGAAAATGTTAAAAGAACCACTTAGATTATACTACTTTGATAATTATTCTATAATTTGTACAAAATTCTGGTGAACTCATCACATCATTCATTCTACCTAAAGCGATATGTAAATGAAGATAAATGTTTTGAAATATACAAGCAAAACGATGAGTCTCAAATTTCCATGAGGAGACAATGAGAAGACAATCAGTTTCAAAAATTTGGACAAAGTGAAAAGATTTATAGAATAGACCTATGAGTACATTTACTTGCTACATGTACAAAGAACATGATGGGCATGAAGATTTGTAATGTGAAAATTAAATTTGGTTATGAAAATCAGCTATTACACTACTCTCCTTCTTAATAATCCGATAACAATACAAGAAAATGGCGAATCTATCATGTAGGTTATTACTTCAAATTGAACCTAAACTCAATTTTTATCTTACTAGCTAGAAACAAAGTTAAAAGTTATGAGGAAAGATGATTATTATGAGATTCTTAAATTTTTCCCTCTCTAAACTTTACTTGGGCATTAACTACAATTTTTTTATCTATCAAAAAAATTTAGGTTTAAATCTATACTGAATCTAGATTCATGAATGGATTTAATTCATGTTCAAGAGCTACATAGTACATTAGTGGCGCACCTATGTCTAGAATTTTCATATTATTGTATATTTCATTATTGTATTTTTAGTACATCAAACCTCCACCATATATGAAGTTTTTGATTTGAATTATTCAATTGTCCTTTGTTTAGATTTTGGAAGATTTCTTGTTTAGAAAAATATCTATAAGTCAACTTTATTAATTTCTATTGCAGAAAATATTTATCCTAATCATTAAAGCTTTAAACTTTCATCAATATAAATACTATGTTGATGAATCATATCAAAAACTTGTAAAACAGGCAAAATTACTTATTCGTATTACTATAGAAAGACTACAAACAATACTAATTGGAGATAGAAAGTTTTGAGACTTGGAGACTAGGGCGATTTCAGTTTTTTGATCAACAATTTACTGTAAGTACTCAAGAAATTTTGTATGTCACTTGATTCAACTCAAAGGTTGTCAAACTGTAATGTAATAAGTTATAGAATCCTTCATTAATATATTAAAATTCTACAAAATATATAATTATATTGCCAATAGTATAAGATTTTTAAAATTCATCAAATAGAGTTTTGAGAGAAAAAATTATGTATCTGAAGATTTAAATCATCAAGTTTTAAAACTAAATTACTAAAATAAAATTTTAGTAAATACAATTTCAGTAACGCAAAAAAATGGAACGCAAATCCTATCACCATGGTTCTCACAATAATGAGCAACCGGATGTTGTTGATAAAAGACGAACTACATGGCATCCATCTCAAGCTACAGTCCAAAATAGACAATCTCAATCTCAAAGAAGAGGTCCAAGTATGGCACAGTCAAGAGAGTCTTCAAATGATCAACAATTACAAGAACAAAACTCGGGATTTAATGATTCTATTCAAGAATCTTCAAGTAACACAACACGTCAATCTCGAACAAGTGGTTCCGGTTTTAAAGTGGAGCCAGACAATATACCATATAGGTCTACCCATGCTTCTACAATAGATGGTCCTAGAGAATCACCTACTCCATCAACAAATGCAAGCCAATGTGAACTTCCAGTCCGATCAACGAGGGAATCTACAACTAATGAATTGGAATCTTCACCATATAGATCAACTCATCAATCTATGGCACTTCCATCAAATAGGCAATCTACTGCTGCCCGATCCGCTCGTCAGTCTAATGCAATCATGAATCAAAACGATTCATCACCATATAGATCAACATCTCAATCTACAGTAAGTCCATCATCACGACAATCTATGGCTGCACGTTCAAGACGACCATCTGGAGGAAATGAACAAATGATAAATCCAGATGTTCAACCATTTGAATCAGAAGTATGGGATGGTGACAATGTACCAATCCAACCCGCATATGCTTCAACCCGACAATCAATGGCTAATAGATCCGCACGACAATCAAAAGCTAATCAATCATCACGCCAATCCATGGCAAATGATTATGAGATGGCAAATCAACCATATGAATATAGATCAAATCATCAATCTACTACTACGAACAATATTTATGAGGATGATGGACAAATTTTGCAAAATGAATCTCCTTATAAATCACAAAAACAATCAATGAGTGACCGTTCCACTAGACAATCTTCAAGCAGTCCATCTGCTCGACAATCTATGGCCAAACGATCAGCTCGACAATCTGGGGTTTCTGGTGTTGCAAATGATTCTCAAGAATTCACTAAAGAGGAACAAGTGCCATATCGTTCTACACATCAATCAATAAATGACCGATCTGCTCGACAATCTACACGACCTTCTTCAAGTAGTCCTTCTACTAGACAATCTGCAGCTTACAGATCCAACCACCAATCAATGGCTATGAATGAAGATCCAAACATATGGCCAACCGAAGAGATCCAAAAACAAAAATCTTCATATGAATCAACAAGACAGTCAATGGCTAACCCCTCAATAAGACAGTCAGTGGCTAATCCTTCAACAAGACAATCAATGGCTAATCCTTCAACAAGACAATCAATGTCAAGTCGATCAGTACGACAATCAACAGCAAATAAATCAGTTCGTCCTTCAACAGTGCATGGCTACAATATTGATAATCAAATGTGGAATGATGGCAATCAATTAGAAGTTGTACCAATTAGATCAACTCGTCAATCTACGGCGACTAGATCAGTCCGTCCATCTACAGCTGATGGTCGTATTTCATATGGTAGAATGTTAGAAGGTGAAGGTGAAATTGCACCATCACGATCAACCCGCCAATCTACTGCAAACAAATTTGTTCGTGAATCTAGATCAAGTAGTCCAAGTATGGACACTGAAATATTTGAAGGTGATGATGCATCACTTATATCAAGTACATATCCATTAAATCAACAACCTACCATAAGATCAACTCAACAATCATTTGTAAATCCATCATTGCGGCAATCTATGGCTACAAAATCAAATCGGCAATCTATGGCTAATAGATCAACACATCAATTATTTAGACCATCAATGGCTGCACGATCAAGTCATAGACCTGATACGGAGGAATATAATTCTTTGGCTCAACAAGAACCGTATAAATCTAACCGTCAATCAACTGCTAACAAATCGGCAAGACAATCTTCCTCAAATCAATATATTCAACCATCAGAAATTGAAGAGTTTGGATACGGAGAGAATAACTTTGAAGAAGAAATATACCCAAACCAATTTTATGTAAATCCAACTAGACAATCAATGGCAAATCGATCTGCTAGACAATCTCAAGGAAATAAATCTGCTCGACAATCCATGGGCGTGAGGTCAATTCGTCCATCTGCAGTTGATAATCGAAATCAAGATTTTCAAGTATTTGATGATGGAACAATACCAAATAGACAATCCGTAGGCAATGGAATTATGCAACAATATACATATGAAAACTTGAATAATAGTCCTCAACAATTGGAGGATGATATGTTTACTCGACAAATATCTATGGGTGGAAGATCAACTAGACCATCTCAAGCAAATAGAAGTACAAGGCAATCTATGGGATATAGATCTATGCATCAATCTAGAGTTGAAGATCCAAATATGGAATTTCAAACTTCAAATGATGATTTACAGAGTTCACGGAAATCTATGGCAAATCGTTCCACTCGACAATCTCAAGCTAATAGATCAACACATGAATCTATAGCAAACCAATCAGTTAGGCCATCTACTATAGATCCTGAAATAATGAGCACTTCTACGTTTGAAGACGAATTTCCGCAAAGGCAACAATCTATGACAAATAGGTCGGTTCGTCAATCTATGGCTAATAGATCAGCTCGACAATCTGGTGCAACTAGTTTGTATGGAGAGCCTCACATAATAGAAGATGAAGATTATTCCAATCAAATGACAATAGGAGAAAGGTCAAATCGACCCTCGCAAGCAATTAGATCAGCTAGACAATCTGCTGGAGTTAGATCGGTTCATCATTCGGTATACGATGATCCAAATATAGACTTTCAAGTATTAGAAAATGAACCTCAATCTATGAGGCAATCCATGGCAAATCGCTCTACTCGACAATCACAGGGAAATGCATCGGCTCGACAATCCATGGGAAATAAATCAACTCATCAATCTATATCAAATAATCAAAATCTGGAACTTCAAATTTTAGATGATGATATCCAATTAAGTCGATCACCATATGCAACATCACGTCAATCGATGGGCAATAGGTCAGTACGACAATCTGTGGGAGATGGTTCAACTCAACAATCAATGGGTGAGAGATCAACTCGACAATCTATGGGTAATAGATCAGTGCGGGAATCAACAACTGAAGACTTGGGGTCTTTAAAGGATGAAAACACATTTGGAGAAGAGCCACCAAGGTCAGTGCGACAATCTATGAAAAATATGTCTTCTCATCAATCTATGGTAGACAATCCAGGTAATCAAAGTGATATGTTGGAAAGTGAAGTTCACATGATTGATCCATCATATAGATCAGTGCGTCAGTCTATGGCAGACACTCAAGCTTCTAGAAGGTCATCTTTTGATCAAAACAATCAACATCAGTTCAACGAAGATGAATTTGCAAGGGTGGAACCATACGTGGATGATCAAATTGAACTTAAGACTAATAATGAAGAATCAGGCTTAAATTTTGAAGCGTCCCCAGGTATGCCAACACCATCTAGATTTGTAACGCTTGAAGTTCGATCGAATGTTCAAAAAGAATCACTCGACAAATTTTTAGTTGGTGGATGGGATAGTGTAACACTAAAAATACCACCTGAGATGCATTCTCTTCTACATGGCATCCGCAATTCATTGCAATCTGATAACTCAGATTTAGATTTAGAACAACACATGGCTGGAATGGCTGAGGGAAGTGATGGTCAATGTTCTGCCAACATTCGGATTTTGTACTCTGGAATCTATAATTCTAATGAAGAACCAACTAATAATGATTTGTATGACCAAAGTCAAATACCACACACCCATTTTGGATCTGAAACATCTAATTGCCAAAATTGTGAAGCTGTTAGAGAGCAAAATACGGTAAGGTTCAACATTGAAGAATCTTGATGGTGAAAGAACTTAACAATTTTTATCTTCAACAATTCAAAATGTTAATGCTTTGCAACTTTCAACCAAGGGTTGAGAAAGTACGTGCATAGCATTACATTTCAAATATTTGACAAATGCCTAACTTGGTAAATGATTTTATCATTTATCCAAAGGCTAAATTCTCAAATTTGATAAAATTAAGTGAAGTTCACCTCCGGTGTCTCACTGACATTCTAACATCTATGCCCAATAAAGAAAAATCCAAATCATGTATGCAAACTATCCTAATGCAAGCCTTAACATTTAATTGATACATTGGCTCACTCAAGTGTACAACACCAAAACAAACAATAAACATCAACAAATTTGATTTTACAAAATTAACTACGGTTGAATAGAATCGCAAAAAAAAAGAGTTAAAGATCTGTCATTTATCATATGTAACAAGGGGTATTGATATTTCAAAATCCATACATTAATAAATGACAAATATGAATCCCAGTCATCCTAACAAAGCTGTAAACAAAAGAATAAGCAACACATAGAGTCAATTATCGAACAATGTTCGACACCGATTTTGATACACTACAAATTTTTTGACACAAGAAACACTTTGAGACAATTTTGACACACCACATCAGAGAAGAGAATACGGTTCTCTATGATTGAATGGAATTATACAAAACCAGCTTCAATGAAGCTCGAGTAGGCCACTTCTAAACCTCTTAAGCAAGGAAACAAACTTCATAGAAGCTATTGCTTGGCTCTAAACCTCTTAAGCAAGGAAACAAACTTCATAGAAGCTATTGCTTGGCTCTAAACCTCTTAAGCAAGGAAACAAACTTCATAGAAGCTATTGCTTGGCTTTTCTCCGTAACAAGAATGTCAAAGAGAAGAAACCCACGTAAAACGTCTGCCAAAACCACAAGGCTTGATTTTAGGATCAAGTTCTCGTGCAAGGTATAAGGCATAGCTTGCCTCCAAAACATGCAAAAAAACCACGAAGTAGAGAAAGGATTGCCACAATTGAGGAGGTCCTACGGCATCGCAAAATGTTCGTACTGGAGGAGGAAGCAGAGAAGGCAAGAAAGCAGCCGTGATGAAGAAAACCGCAATTAGAGTTACAATAAGCCAACTCCATAAACCTGGAGTTTGAAATCCAAACTCCGATTGCGAGATATCCGGTGATGCTAAATCTTGAATGAGTGGATCCATAATTGTTGATTCTTCAATAATTGAATCCGAAGTTGTCAAGTCATTGTTGCTTGCATCTGAAGTCTTAGACTCTTTGGTGGTTGAATCCATCTCAGTTGAGTCCACAGGGAGCAAGTCAACCTGTGCACACAATGATGATATTTCTGATGAAAAATCACTGCACCTCATGCTCACTCATTCTCCTATCAATCATCGTGCTGATATAGTAAACACAGGTACACTAACTGGAATACCGATTGTTTCCCTGACGTAAAAAGGCTTGAAGTCTTTCATCGAAAATCGATCATTTAAACTAACTTTTAACGATGAAAGGTGAAGGTGAGTGCTATTACTAAGAACATCCTTAGTTGGAGGTACCTTACTTGCAAGTAGAGATAACCAGTGAAAAAACTAGCTAAATCACTCGATTTCAGATGCGGAACACTTACAAGGTTGCAGTATTAATGCATGTCATAACTACCTTAAAAGGCATGTTTCGCCCCAAAACACAAGGTATTATATATCTATCAGCAAACAAACTCATTCACCAGACAAACCAGAATGAAAACAGATTGCATGCCTGGGTAACTACGCACACAACACAAGGTATTTCGGTACACCCAAAAACGTATTTGTGTCACTCAAGAACTATTCCTTGCAATTGCAATTTTATTAAGAGTTCAGAAAAAGGCTGCAGTTTCTGCAAAATCACTAAAAACAAAAGGCTAACTCATGATCGTTCTAGACTACTGAGGCAAAATTAGGGTGCCGATAAAGTGACCTGCTTCACGTCGGGGAACTTGTCTTTGATGGCTGCTTGGATGCCCATGCCGATCGGTGCAGGTCCTTGGTACTTCACCTGGCACTCACCTTTCTCCGTGTCCACCGACACCACCTCCACTGACCCTCCGTAGTTCCGAATGGCAGGCCTCAACATCTCCAAATGAGCGTCGATAGCCTACAAAAACAAAGAAGAACCAAACAATCAAGCATCGCACGAAAAGCTTGTTCTTCGTGTTTCTGTAAAGAAGTATCTAATCTTCACCAATGATAGACCAAGCTGCAGGAAACTGAGCTTACGGCAACGGTGGCACCGATCTGTTGCTTGTCAACTTGGACTACTTCCTTCAATATGTCCCCGAATTTCTCCATTAATACTCTTTCGATACCCATTTTCATCGTACTTGTCGAGCTTGGGCATGTACCACAGGCTCCTACAAAGACGAAATTTTTTTGTCAGCCGATGTCTCCATTGCAACCAATTTAGAGCCAGAGAAGTAGGGGTTGGTTGATGGCGAAGTACCTTGTAAGCGTAACGAGACCACGCCGTCTTTCACGCTTACAACTTCGACGTTGCCTCCATCAGCAATCAGGTAAGGCCGCACTTCATCAAGCACTTTGTCTACATTCTCCATGGTGAACTCATACGTGTCTGCAGAGTACAATCCTCCAGTCGTCTGAGAGCCTGAAGCAAATGGGCTCACAATCAAACTCTCCTCGGCAACAGGCTCTTCTTTCGGGGCAACTGGGGCATCTATGGTTTGCTTCGTCTGTCCGTCAATGACGCTACTCCAGTCATCTCCCTCCACAGCCTGGGGGACAAATCAAGTCAGTGTAAGGAATGGTAAAGGAAGCGGAATTGAGAAGGTCTAAGGATTCGGCATTACCTGCAGGAGCTTGAGTCTGCGAGTGCGAGCATCATCGTCCTCGCCAGCAACATCATCAAACAGATTCTCGCCCATGGCTTTCCGCATCTTCAGTTTCTTCTCCTCGTACTCGATCTTCTCCTGTTCCGACATCGCATTTCCACTTCCTTCCCACGAGGCCTTATCAGCTCCGTTCCCAGGAGGAACGCCAACAGAGTCCAACCATCGCTGCTTCTCCTCCTCAAGCTTCGCCCGTGTAATCAAAGCAGCTTCAGTGTACATCTTCACACGCACAGCGCTACACTTCTCACCACCAACCCTAGCTCGCAAGCTCTTGAGCGTACTCACGACATTCCGGGAGTAGCTAATATACTCCAATTTCTCTTCCGCGTTGTAAATTGCGAACACTCCAGCGAATTTGAAGCTCTCACGAGGGGAAACATAAGAATCGAAAGAAAGAACGGCATTCCCGTCGTCCTCGTTTTCGCGACCTCGAAACTCTCCTCCTGCGGTCCCGTGAACCTCCGCTCCTCCCTCCCCGTAGAGGAAGCCGTGCAGTCCCTTGTGACCTTCCGGCACAGCGTCGTCTGTTACAACATTCGAGAGCGATTGAAGCGCTTCCGCATTATCCTTCGCTGCGGCAACGATAGTGAAGCTCTTCCGATTCGCGCGTAGGAGTCTAAAGTGAGAGGCTCCACGGAGAGAGCACTGCGTCCTCTCGTGTGTGACCAGTCTTGAGGCAAAAACGGAGGGGATTGTCGCGCCTGCACTTCTGCACGCAATCGCCTCCATCGCTCGCTCGCTCCAAAAGCACACTCTCCAATCTTATCAATTCATGTATGCCTCTTTGGCACCTGTGCAATTATCATACACGCCATTGTCAAAAGCGATTATCATACACTAGAGTCAAAAGCGGATTCAAGCTAGAACCCTATCGGGAAGCGTAAGTTTGCCGATACGGCACCAAATGAGGCGCGGAAAAGAACTGCAGAATCGTTCAAAGACAGAGACCGACCTGGAGGAGTGTAATCGAAGATTGGCGCACGAATCCCCGGTGCGCCGATCAAAATTGTGCCGTGAAATATCGCAATGTGAAGGGATGATGGGATATGGGACCACCAGTGGCAACGAAGATAGTTTCGGATAATATGGTCCCGTTCACACCGACCGATAATACCGAGGCTTTTCTTTTTCATTTTGAATAAATATCTCCCGCATTAATGCTCATGTTAGACGTGGGTAAGAGCATCTCCAACGGAGACTCTGCGAAATGACTCTGGCAGAGGCTTTGGGCGAGCTTGGGAAATGTGCCATAGGGAAATGTGCCATAGGGCAGAGAAGTCGGTCTAGTGGCACCACACCCAGCAGCGGCTCTGAAATGTACTCCCCTCCTGACTTTGAAGCAACTTCCGGCTCCTAGTTGTTCAACATCGGGAGCTCTTGGAAGACGAAAAGCTGCAAAAACCAAGAAGATTCGCTTTGACCAGCTCTCAAGTGCGGTGTAGAGAGCTCTGTATATCGTGAGATTTGGCCGTGCCATGGGCCTCCTTGGTCGAGCCCGACTTCCATGCTACCGTGAGAGTGAACGGTGTGATTCCACTTTTGGAGGTTGGTAGCAAGTGGCCGTTTTTTCAGCCTCCCAGAGTCTCCGCTGAAGACGCTCTAAGTATATAGATCATTTCCTACTTTATTAGACTTGTTGTAAGGTAATTCAATATAAAAATAATAAAAACCTAAAGAAGGGTTGAGTATCGTGTAGAGAAGTACAAGGTGAAACCTTTTGTGCAAAGAAATTGTCAAATCCACTCCCTAAAAAGCATAAAAGTGCTTCTCCAGAGTGATGATTACTGAACTTCGAGTTTGTACGCATACAAGTGAGTGAGCTTCATCATCATTTCCATCCGCAAGCATACAAATGAATTTGCAAGCATACAAGTATGTGAGTTGGTTCATCATTGCCATTAGCAAGTGGGTTGATTCATCCTTACCATTCCTACTACTTGAGTGAAAAAATCATATTTCGTAACTTTTAAGATCTAGGAATTTGCTAAAACTGCAATGTTGAAATGCAACTTTTGAGCTTATGCTTGTCTGGTGTCACCTAACTCCATGGTGATTGGCAACTATTTGCAGCAGCTCCCAACCAGATGAGTTTGAGACTCATCATCAGTTTGAGACTCATCATCAGTAATGAGGACAGGATGTGGATGATAAGGAGGACGTCTACATCCCTTCGTAGCAACCACGAACGCTTATTGATACCTGGGAATCCATCATAATAAAGTAATTTTCACCATAAGAAGTACACAGCAACTGAATTTAGCACTACAAATCGACGGCATCTTTTACAAATACTACACAAGTATCAAAGTCTGTACTCAAGCAGCAGAAACACCCTGAAAACTGCACCAAACTCTTATAGACAACTCATAAAGAGTAAACCTCACATTTACAGTGAAAGAATGCGAGAAAGAATCATAGTAGACCCAAGGAGGGTCACAATCCAAGGATTGTTTTCATCTGCTCAGGGGAGTGACGGAGCATGGTTTTAGGATCAGGGTAGCCATTAACAGGATCTAAAACTGCATTGTACACAACCTCATAAGCCTCAGCTACCGCTCTGGCGACACGGCCACACGATTCACTTCGGAATTGGGGGACACGAATCTGCTCAAACTCAGGAATGGCGCCCTCGTTGCTACCCAAGAGACCAAACAGTAGCTTCAGAGACTCTGCCACTGCAGAGGCTGACATACCGTCCGCTTCAACGATAGGTTTCCCGTCATCCAGGTCCTCTTCCTTCGGCACGATCTCCCCCATTTTGCTTTTACGAATCCTGTCCTTGATATACGCTACTTTCTTCAGAAGCCCGCAGCGCTCAAGAATCACCCCGAGCTCTGATTCCGCTAGAGCTGCAATGTTGGCCTCTATCCGACCTGCTAACGACCTCACGTACGCATCCGCCACAGAATGAGTTTTCAGAGGCTCCTGCACTGCTGACAAACAGTTGATGAGGAACATCTTGCGGAGTGATAACACGCTCTGTGATGCCTGAGAGTTTGATCCGCTGTTTAGAAGTGTCTCTACTGATGATGGCCTCCGTTGTACCGACGATGTCGGTGGAAGCCTACGCCCAGACGGTGGAATTTCTCCACTATTACGACGCATACCTGTAAAGCGTCAGAAGTGATACAAAGCACTGTAAGTTGACCATAGCTTATAATCATGGCAGATAAAAAGATAAACTCACTACTAATACACGAAACCATCGGCTATGACTAGATCAAATTTCTGCAAGGATGCGAGATGAGAATATCGATCTAAGCAACAGAAAGCGTAAGTGGCCTCGTACCTGACTGTGGCTTGGATCCATAGGCTTCTGCAGATTGTTCACACATCTGTACAAGAGGGTCCAGGAGGCCTTGAATAATAGGCTCAAAATCAGGTCTCTGTCCACCGGCAGGAACCATCATGCTCTCATAGTTGTCGATGAGTTCTAAGAGAACAGACATAGTATCGTTGACGGCCGGAGGAGGAGAGAGATCAACAGCTACTGGAGATGCGTAACGTAGCATCTTGTCACCACGGGCCTTAACAATGTCGAGGACCGTGCGCTGGGCAGCGTCACAAACTTCGCGAATTGTCACTGAGAGTGTAGCCCCTGAACCTAGGAGATCTGAGACGGTATGGCCATAAAACTCCAGAAGGTTGTTCAGCTTGTAAGCGAGTAGCAACGAAGGCTGGGAGTGCAAGACCTGATCGACTCGCACTTTGAATGGTCTACAAACACCCTCGAACACTCGGTCCAAAACGTACCCCATGTCTGCTTCCACCTTTTGATCCTCGCTCTCCCACTCTCGAGAAGTGGTTCTACCTGACGCGTCACTGGAGAATCTCTTCGACGTCGTCCCTGAGTTTTCTTCCGTGCTGAATAAAGCCATGGCGAGCTCTCGCTCTGAGGCTAGAGCTTGATGAATCCAAGCAAGCATATCACCAACATAACGAAGAGGATCGTGTGCATGCACTTCGATTGGCCTTGGCATCCCGCCAGGACCACCTCGTGTCAGTGCAGTAATGAACCGTCTAAAGAGCGCATTGTGACGAGTATTGGCGACCTCCTCCGCACAATACTTGAAGAGAACAGGTCTGTCCTTTAGTGACTGCGCTGCCGTTTTAAGCAAATCACTAACCTCAGGAGTTTCATTATCACTCAAACTTCGGCATTCAGCTTGAACCCACCTGAAAACGAACAAATTCATCAGAAACTGAAAACAAGCGGGATCCGATATACTTTCAGATGCTAGCGAACACGTACCTGCACAGTCGTTCATATGCGGCTTCCTGGTAGACAGCCATCATGTCCATCAACTCCAGGCCAGCACGTTGATGGTGCGTTCGTAACAAAACTTTGCAATTCGCATGAATCTCCTGAACGCGCGTCAGTGCCTTAAAGAAATTCTCACTCAAATCCTCTTCTCGTAGTGCAGTAACTTCTTCAGGACGAAGCTTATAATTCTTCAGAAATGCCGTTATGAGCTCCTGACGATGAGTGTTGTGCTCTAACTCTTGCTTCAGCCGTTCAGTGGCACTTACGATCTCACTCGTAGTACTACTGCAACTGTTTAATGACTTCGCGATTCTGTTGAAAGAGATACAAGGTCAGTTCAACAAAACCTGCGATTGCTCAAAAGAGTAAGAGATTCAATAACAACCTCAAATTTTCCAGTTTATCCCGGGCAGAGCCATTCGGAGGAAAACTGCAGAGATTCCATGCGAGGTGTTCCTTATACACCACCCTCGATCCGAGCTCCACAATCGAAAACAGATAATAATCCCAACTTCAAATGTTCAGACATTGTGCAACTAACTCTCGCTACTGGATATACCGTCTAGCAAGTTTCACCCGACCTAGTTCGATCAATGCGGAATACTCTAAATAACTTAAGATCAATCTGCGCATGTAAATGAGGACAGATCAATGAAAAAAAATTCAAGAGAATCTGCTTGCTTGAACCAGCAGAAACCTAAAGATTATGTCTAATACCTCTCACAGCATTCTGCCAGCCCGGCGACTTCCACCTCCACAGCTTCCAAGGCTTTCTGCGCGGATTCAGAGGCACGCAGAAACTCCTCATTGATAGACAAGCCACGCCGCTCAATAGTAGCCCGCAAATTCCGACGAGCCTGCTGCGTATTGTCCGTGTAGAACGAAGACAAAGTGCTCAGCGACGCCAGCAGATCTGGCGAGTCCGTGCGAGTCTCTAACACCTTCTTCAGCTTGCGCGCCAGCCCCGGCGCCACAGTAGTCGATCCCATCGCCGCTAGTTAACTAAGCCCTAACTCAAAAGCTTCAATGCGAGCTTCAATTCTCTCAACCAGAGTACAAAACTGAACACAGAATTCCGTATTCGCTCTCAATATTGTTACAATGCTCTGAGGGAGGTTTGTGAGCTTGCCCAGCCCTGAACATGTCCATTACGGAC
The DNA here is from genome assembly GCA_037043015.1 of Bryum argenteum. Lineage (NCBI taxonomy): Eukaryota > Viridiplantae > Streptophyta > Bryopsida > Bryales > Bryaceae > Bryum > Bryum argenteum. Next base: position 9,465,549 of record CM073323.1, on the reverse strand, counting down.
CCCGATTGTGCCCTGAAGCTTTTTTGAAAGCCGTTTTTTCTAAAGGAAAAACAGATCTACCTTCTGATCTGTAAACTGAACTTGCTTTCGACCTCGCCTACAATGCTGGCGAGCTCCAGCGACCTGCTCACACTCCGGCGACGAAGACGACGAAGAAGATGATTGAAGGCCTCCAAGCCCTCGATCAAGTGCGCGGCTAACCACGAGCGCAACCTCGCTTACTACCAAGCGATTCCTCGGACGAGACGGGTCACTTCAAACAATTGTAAGAAAAGAAGGAGAAGAACGGAGTTGGTGTGAAGAACATGTTTGTTTGAGTTAAGGCCTGTTCCAACCTGGCCTTAGAGGAGGTCTTAGGAGGGGGTCTTAACTCTATTAAAAAGTGTGTGTTCCCACCTACATTCATTAATAATTACCAATCCTACATGAATGTCCACATGGATGTCCACATGGCACACTTTAAAGAGTAGGGTATTAGTAAATATTTAGGAGGACAAAAGAGATTTGAGCAATAGTAGGCAATACTTAAAGGAGCACCAATATTGGAAAGATTCTCAAATTTTCCTCACTTAAGAGTGGTCTTATGTATTGTCCCACTTGAGGGGCCATTACATAATCCCCTCACTATTGATTACACCTTTACGAACCTCATTGATGACACGTTTCCTCAAAAGAAGGTATTCCTCCCCAAATTGTGGAGCTGTTAAATTTTTATCCACGCTCTTTGCAAAGGCCAGGTGCGAACAAGCCTTTATCCTAATGAAAGCAATTGATTTTGAGTTTTCAGCATTTAAAAGTCTTGGAGGTAGGAAGTTTCAAGTTTCGCATTAAACGTGCATGTAAATGAGAGAATTTTATAGCGTTTTTAGGTGATGATGTAAGAAAATTCTAATAGTAGAATATTGAATCTTCCTAGTCTGAAAATCTCATCAAAATTTTGAATTTTCTTTGTGTAATGATTGGAAGATCTAAACATTCAAGCAAAAACACATTGTTGGGTTTTTTTAAGGCACTTGCCTTTGAGAAAGCACTATGACTTTATATCATGTTAAAAGATGAAGTATGCAATAGCTAGTACGTTGTAATGTAGAGTTATCTACCACTCTATAAAATCTTACAGTGGTTGGAAGTTTACAACGTCCTTGATGAGGCTAGCAATAGGTCGAGGTACTTACAACTCAACACCTTGTAGTAAACATGAGGGATATTAGCATTACAAGCTGACACTTCATTTATGTCAGCCCCTTAGAAAGGGACCAGAGTTTCTATCATCATAGTAAACATGAATAAGATGACAATAAATTGGCACCTTCAATCAAAAATGTGGATCAATAAAATCTTCATTTGACTTCCCACATTGACTTTAATAGTTTATGTTGACTCAATAACTGTAAAAATGTTAAGGGTGGATGAGAAAATCATATGTGATTCTCTATTCCATGTTGTTATTAAGATCTTCAAAAGTGGTAAATCAACTACTATTATAAATTTAATACCATTGCTCAAATCTCATTCTTTCAAACTTTTGCTTCTTAATTTCCTTGATAAGAAATCTTACCCTTGTCTGTAATTGAAAACACATTAAAAACTGAAGTCCAAAAGAAGTTGCATATTTTTTTTATGACTATTTAAATTTCTAATTACGTTTTTTGATTCCTAAAGTATAAAATTTTAATTATGGCAATTTTTATATAAGAAAATTATTGTAATGAAGGTTGACCAAAATAAGTAGCATGTCCCTAAAATTAGTTATAAGCTTTGGTAAAACCAATCATATTTGACTGCTTCAGTCATATTTCACTAGTATTTGGCTTCTTTTTCCTAGTAGTGTCTATTGGCAAACACAATACTGTAGTTTTAATTACCTATTTTTTAGGTTGGAATTATGAGAATTGATTGATGGTTAATATGAGTTGTCAAGCCATCTTTGGGATCTAAAAAGGAGTGAAGTCCTCTCATTTCATTGGTTTATTTCCAATAGTTGCACATGTTATTTACAAGTAATTACTTTCCAATTTTACTTAATATGCTCTTTCCAATAGCCAATCACGGGCAGTCTTTAACTATGTGCGCTTTCTCTGGTTACCATATGAACAATAATATATATTTGTGCACTCTTCAAACATCATAGCATAGTTACCATAAAAGGTCGTCAACACACAATGACACTTAAAAGAACTTTCTTATATGGCAAACAAGTCAAGATAGATCCCAGGTCTAGCAGAGGTCCTACGCTTCACAACCATGGCGAAAACTTGCATAATCAGGGATTACATGGGAGTATACTTCTGAGTCATCTACAAGGTTAGTGAGGACCTTCTAATACCTTGTGAATGGCCATTTGTTGCGTCTCTAAGGCATTTCATTTATTACCAATCACTACTCGAGTTCAAAAGGGATCCAAGTCAAATCGTTCACCAATTTTGCAACGGCAGCCTCCAGAAATTTGCCTAAGCTTCAAGGTCACATTTCAAAACTTACCCTTACCCTCAAATTTACCCTCTTTCACTACAAGCTAAGATCTTTCACTTTGTTGTAATTTTTGAGGATTACAACTGTAGTATCTAGTTCCTAACTTATACATGATTATACACACCAAATTTCAAACTACAATTCCTTGCCATTTGTGAGATCGTAATGTCCAAAACTGCAAAAAAATAAAATAAAAAAAATAAAATAAAAATCTTGTTGCCAAAGGGGAAATTCGTGCATTGGAGCCCAAAACTACCATACCAAACTTAGGGTAAATTTGATATGAGGCTTTTCAAACCATTATTCCTTGGCACGTTAGATACATGTTCATATGATTTATACCCTCATATGACATGTAAAATATGTTGATTTATCAACTAAGAATCACCTACTTCAATGACCTAGCTAATGCATGTTGCTTCGTAAAGTAGTGAATATATTTGGTATCAAATTGTGAGTAGCATCAATTCACTTGTATAATTAGTATGAAGTTTGTAAGAACGCCTATGTTTATTGTAGAAAGTTCTTCTAGCAAAGTTATTTGAGGAATTGAAAATGAAAAATTTGGTTAATATATCTCATTCTAGACATAAATTTTACCTTATACCTAGCTCAATGTCCTCTTAAATACAATTGTTTACAATTGGAGTCATAGATTCTAATTACACAAGTACTTAAGCTTCATCTGATAACATTGTAGTTTCCACCTCAAAAGAAAGTAATTCCATCCCTTCTTGCATGTGAAGTATTATACTTGTTCATTGTTTTAGAAATTAAGATAGGAAATATAAAACTATACAATGATGCGCAAAATGAGTCAAAATATATAAAAATTGTAGTATTACAATAATACTATGGCTACTACATATAGATCTAAACAAGATTGAAGTTCCAATGCTCCAATTATCAAATTATAAATTGTACTTGTGAATGGTGGCACCATTTATTAAATAAAAGGTAAATGTGGTACTTTCTTAGGTTCGTATGTAATTATATGTAATTTGTAGCTTATTATTTTGTCTTTTATGTATTATTTTGTTTTATAATATTTTTGATATAAGGTGTAAAAAAATTTACCATTAAAATACATGAAAAATTTACTTAAGGGCCTCTTTACACTAGAGGCGAGAGGCCGTGGAGAAAACCTCACATGGGCCGTGGCTCATTCTTGAGAAGCCAACCTTTGAACTTGACGGCCTTTGGATATAGTGTAAAGTGAGAAGGGGCCACAAAATAAAGTGTTGATTTCACTGTTCACAAAATAAAGTGCTGATTTCACTGTTCACACCGTTCTGAAATATTCTTAAAATAATGAAATTGATTGGTTGTGAGAATTTTGGCCAAACGGCCTCCTGGATTTTGCGTCAAGCCCACCTCTTGAGGTGGGCTTGACACAAAATCCGGGGGCCATCAAAAATGTGCCTTTCTGTTGCCACGAAGGACAAAAGTGCTGTCCATGTCATTTTCTCCTCTTTTTGTCCCTTGGGTTGAAAATTTCGGGTGTAAAGTGATATTCTTTGGTCTTCTCGGTTTCTACGCCTCCCATTGGCTGAAATTTCTCTCCTCACGGCCTCTCGCCTCTAGTGTAAAGAGGCCCTAAGACTATACAATCTATAGAAGATTAACCCTTTCATGACTACTCTTGTTTTGGAAGTCAAGGTTTTTTTGAGGTGTCTGGATGTATTTTGGAATGCATCGAACAAATGAAGGGTCAAAATTAAGATCCGACCGTATAAATGTGTAGTAAACTTTATATTCATGCTAGTGGCCAAACATGGGTCAGATCTACCGTATGAACTAGAGTATTATGATGTTCCGAGTCAAGTGTAGTACATAGCGTATACATGACCTTGAAGCTTTTTACTAGAATTAGAGACCAGAATATCCAGATTTAGGCAAAACACATGTGATCAATATTGTAGAGAGTTTGAAGATCTATCCAACAACACCATGAGCGTTGCATTTCGAGCATTTATGAAACTTAAATTGTGAAAAGAGACCAAGAACTCAGTTCCTTGTATACGGTAGCGTACGAAAAATACATGGGATATCGTAGCAAATATGGTCAGATTGAAAAATCAGACATGATCACATTCATCATACGCCGAGCCTTGACGTAGAGTCAGTGTGCAAACAACATGTGATTGATTCTTTTTGGGGAGGATTTCAAGTTGTACAAACGTATACGCTTTGATAGACAGTGTTGGGTTGCCAAAAGAAATCAACTCTTCTTTTGTTGATGGAGCCAATTGAGTAGTACCCCCATGTTCCCATTTCCCAAGGGACCCTTAGAGTTGGTGTCATGTGTCCTCAACAGCCGTATTTCCTGAATCTTTCTCACTTCTTTCCAGACCAGCTACTGTATCGCATACTCATCACCATGTATAGACAACTCTACCAGGCGGAGTACGAGTCCAAATGCATCGTTGTTTTGTGTAGTAGATCCAGTACAAACTCGTCTTCCGGCGTTGTTCTCTAATATTTTGCTCTTTCTACACAGATTCTACTCAATCATGGAATAACCACACTTCAGCGACCATATTTGGTTGATTGGTCATGAAAGGGTTAATTATTATAATAAAAATCATCTTTTGATTTGGAACATCTTCTAAGTGTATTTTTATTAAAGTAATACTTCATAAAGTAACTATTAGAATATGAGAATAAAAGATATGATAATATACTCTTACGTTGTATAGGCAACCAAGCAATTGTTGTAATGAAACGATAAAGATGACCTTAGACCCACCATATTTAACTCCTATTCTTTTTAAGCCACTTGTAGTAGACATATCTTAGGTTATATGAATGAAAAACTAAGTCGTAAGGCCTTATAAATTGAAAGATTGTAGCATATTAATAATCAAATAAAAAATTCAATCATTTTTACTTTAGAGTGGAAATGCTACTACCAACTCTATTGTAATGAATATATTCAACTAAAAAGTCATTTATCTTCCTCTTGAAAAGAATTTTATACCAAAAAAGACAATAAAAAAATAATATCAAAATATTGGCTCAAATAATAGCCTTGCAATCGTAAAAGTTGCCCCAAAAGTTCACAAAGAATGAAATATCTTGAAGTAGATCTCTTGCACTCAAATGCATATAGATCTTCATTATATCTTAGATTGTACATAGAATTTTACCTCAATACTAGATTCAAGTTAGAATCAACCAAAAAAAAGAAAGTTAAAATCAAGCAATGGATGAAGGAGATACAAATCTTGAAGAACAATGTACTTTTTACATGTTTTAAGTACAAAAATGTTGTTGCAAATCTAATACCAAAAAATTCCGCGGATTTCACCATTGCAAGGCTATTATTTGAGCCATGAATTTTTTTTGATAATTTTTTGGTACAAGGGCATTCTTGCAATGAAGATGAATTAATTTCTAGTTGAATATTTTCTCATTGTAGCAGCTTTGTTGGTAGAATCTCTACCCTACAGTGAGAATGATGAAATTTTGCAGTTTGTACTAAAACTTTATGGTCTCTCAATGTGTAAGGCTTCATGATAAAATTCTAATCCGCATGACCTATAATAAGTCTACAAGAATTCCGTACAGTAAAAACCTACAATACAACTATTTATTTTTATTTATGAATTTTTGTCTTAAAAATGCAAATTTTGGCTAGAAGTAGGTTGGGACATCTAGTGGCTAAAGTTTTGGCTTTAGGTTGTCCATATTGACAAATGTTGACACCAAGAACTTCTAGGGATTATAAGTGGGATTGATTCTATATGGTAATTTAATCTTTATTCAATATTACATTTCAACTTATACACCTTATTAATAATCTTTTAACTAAAAAACCTCATATTGATTTGTAAATGTTTCATTACTTATTTTGAGAAGCTATCAATGCTTCATATTTGAGTGTCTTGGTGAAGACCAACCATCATTACGACCCTCAAGTTTGGTATTATTTTGATGGTCCCTTGGTGTCTTCTTTTCATGATATTGAAAGGAATAGAGATCTTGTTCTGAGATAAAATTACAAAATTCCAAAATCAATATACAATTTGAGAAAAACAATCCAAATGATATTAATTTCTTTTACAAATGAGATGTCAATGAAAACGTGATATTGATTCTTAGAAAGATTTGTTCTTACGTTGAAGAAATAAAAATTAATAAGAATAACACCTTTATTATTGTTGGAAGTGCCATGGTCAAAGTGATGGTGTTGACGTTGATGCGAGCATTGTTGTGGTTGTGAGAGGCTTCTTTGACTACGATTTGCACGACATGGTTGTGCTTTTTTCTTAGATTCACGAGGACTAGAGGGTTTTGAGCATATGCAATCCTTATGATGATGGCAATGATGGTGTTTGGGACATGGAGAAGCACTGTGTGAATTTCTTGTACAATGTTGAGGAATTTTTACGTTTTGTACTTGATGGTCACACGTCTTTCTTGCTTTTAATGGAATGTCAACAATGTTTGAATGTGAATGTAGTAGATGTTGCATATCAGATTGAGGTCGAAAATGCTCAAAAGTTTGTCGTGGAGAATTAGAGTCATGCACCGAATACATGTGGTTCATGAGTTGTGGAGGAACAACATTATATTGTTGTGAATCAACGCTTCTTACACAAGTCTTATTTGTTGGTGAGTTTCTCTTTTTGGTAAATGTTGGAGAAGTTTTGGGGTCGACTTGTAGTTTTGTCCATTTTACATGTTTTTGATCATGAAATTCTTTTGGAGACTCAGACATTGTTGGAACAAAGATATTTGTGTGTTGAGGCAATTCATTTGAACCTACTTTATCTTTCGTGTTTGAAAAAATTACAGCAATTGGTTTCACTTGATTGCTTTGAGATGCATCATAATCAATTTTTGATTTGGGTTGCAATCTTTGGAATAAAGCTTGCAATTTTGAAGGAATTATTTTCTCAATATATCCTCCATGCTTTGGTAGATTTTGAGGAGGGGTTTGATGATCTAATTTTGATTCTTTACTAGGACTATGTGTCTTTATTGGTGAATATTGTTTTTCACTTGATTGAATTGCAAGAGTTGACTTCTTTTGCATTTTTTGTCCATCACCTATTGATGGAATTGTAGCATCAACTTCTATTTTTGGGTAAGGCCAACTTTCATTCGTTTCAGTATAAGTTTCTTCATCATTTTTTAGTAATTCATGATTGTTTGGTTTTTTAAGAAAGCCTCTAGTTTCTTTTTGCAACAAGGATTGATTCTTTTTTGCTTTAAGAGAAAGATCATTATTCCTAGAGAGGTAATATTGATATGCTCGTGATGGAAGACATGTACTATCTTCTTTTTGTGGAAAACATCCACTTAATTTTGATTCAAAAGGATCTCTATTTTTTTCCATGTAGGGTTTAATAGCTTGGGATTGGACAGGCAAGGATCCCTCTTCTTGGAGTAGATTTGAGCCCCTTCTCAATCCCTCTTCTTGGAATAGTTTTGAGCCCCTTCTTGATCCCTCGTCTAGGAGTAGATTTGAGCCCCTTCTCAGTCCCTCTTCTTGGAAGAGTTTTGGGGCCCTTCTTGATCCCTCTTCTAGGAGTAGATTTGAGCCCCTTCTCGATTGATGTAACAAGTTGTCTTCTCGTGTAAAATGGTTTGATGATGATTGATCAGGAAATCTTTGTTCTCTTCTAAGAAATACTTTATCGTTGCTCTTTAAAGGAATGTAATCAGATTTTTCATTAACTCTAGATTGATTCTCAAAACCTTTCCCATCTATTAAGAATTGTCCGTCACTAGTTGGTTGAATACTACATCTATTACTCCTTGTTTTTAACAATCCTGAGTTGTTTTTCATTGTAGCAAGAATGTTAATATTATCTTCTAATGACTGCAAGTTTCTTAATATTGACATAGGAATTTCTTCATATCTTAATGTCTCGTGTCTAGTTATTGGTTGAGCATCACAATCATCTTCATGATTAGTATTGAACCAGTTGACATTATTTCCTTCATGATTGTGATGTTTTTGGCTTTTTCTAGTTTGAAGATGAGAGTCTTCTTGATTTTTAAATGATTGTTGATTGCGTATAATTCCATTGGAATAATTCACTAATACATTTGGGTTTTGTTTTTGTATTATTGATTGGCTAGGTTTAATTTCTTTTTTTTGCACATAACGATCATATCCATCATTCACAAGGGAATTGTTATCTTCTTTAGACTTTTTTAATTCAACTCCAAAAGGTCCATTTTCTTTTTTAAAAATATCATCGCCTATCGATATTGGTGAAGAAGGTCCATTTTCTGTTTTTAAGATATCATCCCCTTTTGATATTGGTGAAGAAAATCCATTGTCTTTTTTAAACATATCATCTTCTTTCAAAGTTGGTGAAAAAGGTCCATTTTCTTTTTTCAAAACATCATCTCCTTTTGATATTGGTGAGGAAGGTTCATTTTCTTTTTTAAACATATCATCTTCTTTTAAAATTGGTGAAGAACTACGAATTTTATTGAAAAACTCTTGGTTCACCATGGATCCAAAATAATTCTTTTCTCCTTTTGTTGGGCTATGGCTATCATTGCTTGAGGGTGAAGCGGAACAATGATCGTCTTCCGAGTTATACAAATCAAACTTCATTGATTCATTAAAAAGGCTCTTTTGGGTTTTTAAAAGATGTTCATCAAACTCCGATGGAGATGAATATTGTTCATAAAATGAAGGAGCACGATCAATTTGATTGTTTTCTTGATTACTTGGTATATGATCTAATGGAATAACTTGATTTTGATTTTCTTGTTTTTTTTCTGATTTTTTTTCTTGTCTATTACATATTTCAAACGTTGGTGGTCCACTAGATCCTCCATCATATGTATGAATAGATGCAGGTCCAACAATATTGAATGTTTGAGGTCTTACTTGCACCCATTGAGGTTGTGTAAGGACTAGATTTGGATTTGAAGCCTTGCGGAGAGAATTGCCTAATGGTGCTTTGTTAAAATCATTTAAAATCGACTCATTAATACCATCCATGATATTTTCTTCCAAAATATCAGGTTGTGAAAAAGATACTCGTTTCTTTAAACTCTTTATTTCGCCATCAATGTTTTTGCGTTTAAGAGGTTTTTCTGTCGTTGATTCTTCTTCGGTAAGGTCTTCAAAATCAGATGAAGAATTTGAAACTTGATTAGGCCTATCTTCTTTCTCTTGTTTTTTCAATTTTGATTTAATTGATTTTTTTGAGGATTCATCCAGAGTTTCTACCTCATCAATTTCATCATCTACTTCGTCTCTTTTAATCTTACTAACCTTCTTTGGCTTCGATTTGGTTTCATAAAATTCATCATCTACCTCAACTATGGTATGATCTTTTTTCAATTTAGCGTCTCCATTTGATTCTTTAGGCGAACTAATATTCTTCCATTTCTTTTTTTCATGGGCATTTTTTGAAGTTTGTAGCATTTTTTTCCCTTTCCCACTAGTGTGTTTTTGTTTCTCCAAAGGTTCACTTCCTTTCAAAGGTTGTAATAATCCACTTACTTTTTTATCAGAAATATCAAAAGCACGTGGAACTCTAAAAACTGGATTATTGAAACCTATTGGTAAGAGTTTAGGATGCACGGATGATGTATAGCGTGGCCCTTTTATTCGTACCTATAATTTTAAGGGTCGACTTACTGTGAGTATTTTTATTCCAAATATTAACATTCACTTATCATAATTGTGAAGGGATTACGATAAATATTATCTCCTAGTAATATGTTTCACTGCTAACAAGGTAAATATGTATTTAAATAGTATATTGACAAAACCTTCAATGAAATAGTTTCAATTAGAGCATACATACTTGAAACTCTCTTTCCATGATGTTCCTCAATCCTTGATCACAAGTAACTTTGAGTTGATGTATAGCTTCTGAGCTTAACTGCATTTACAAAATAACTTTAAAACTTCACTACAAATTTTTTGAATTTTCTCAATGCAAGATATAATTAAAAGACAAATAATGAAGTTTGACTTGGATCCAATCATCAAATAAATAGAATCAAGATAAGAAATCATAATATTTAATTTATGATATTGATTAATGAACTAAATTTTGTGTTGTTAAAAGGACGAATTAGAAACAAAACTGATTCTTACTTCGCTAATACCTTCTCCACAGAGAAGTTGTCGTTTCTTGTGAAGCAACTTCAACAATTCATCAGTCAAACTAACTTCATTGTTAAGCCTATCCATTGTATAGCATTTACTTTCATGATTCCTTCCTAGTTGAAAATTTCAAGGTGTCAAAACTACAAAATTCTATCCAAAGTATTGCATTTTTTGACTTCTAAGACTCTATTACCAAATACAAAGTGGTCCTTTACATATACAGAGAAGTTTGAAAGAAATAATTCTTTGAAGGTTCTCACTCATCATGTAAAACCACTTGTATCCGTTTATTAATTCAACATATATAAAATAAAACCATAAACCTCACTTTAAAGTTTCATAGATTTGCTCTTTATTCTTTTAGAATGTTCATAAACATCATTTAGTATTTTCAAAATACTAAATTTTCTAACCAAAATTTTCAACATTTTGTATTTGTGTAAAGCTCTATATATAGCTGCAAATTTCAAACCAGCTATGTAGTCTGTATATATTTCCCATGTTGCAAGAGCTTGGACAACTTCCTTGTTGGCCTCATCTGCTTCCGCACAAGCTTCTAAAGTGTCCTTTTTTAGAATATCATATGCTTCTGTCACCCTTTCTATCTCCCTCTACAACATATGTTTATACTTTAGAGAATCTATCTATCTATAAAATAAAAAAATAAAAAAATTATATATATATATATATATATATATATATATATATATATATAACGAAAGAAACCATACATGAGAAATATAACTGCAAGCATCTACCTGAATGACTCTACTTTCATGACTATGATGATGTTCCATTTCTTCCAAATTCTTAGGATGTATTGCAATTTGAGCTTCCAAATCATTTGTTTTTTCTCGAAAAATCTGTAGCTCCTCTGAAAATTATTATAATTAATAATATAACGTTGTGCATTTTTCGATTTTGTTATTAGCACAAGGTTATCATCTATGACCATTATGTAAGTAAAATTTTTGAAATTCAAAGGTGGCATACAATTTCACCAAATTATGTACTTTTTTGTGCACCATTTGCAATCCTTACAGATTCTAAGTCTTTCATGATAAAAATAAATAAAATGAATGAGCTAGATTGATTAAAAATGTAAGTCGTGTTGTTCTTGTTCAAAAGGTTTCTATAGGCATGCAATTTGGTATATCATGTTTTTAGTGAATTTGAAAGAGAATTTTTTGAGAAATTCAAATACATCTAATTGTCTTGCAAATATAAATGGATTTATACCCATAAGATGACCGAGTGGATAAGATGCCATTTGTAGAGCATGCATCCAAACAACCTGGTACATTGTAATAGTCAATTTAACTTATATTGGTTCTTATGTATATCGAGATTTTGGCACCTAAAAATAGAACTTAATTTTCCCCTAACTGGCCTTGCCAATATAGTAACCAAAACTTGAAACAAGACAATATGTAGAACTTATATAATATCTTATATTCAATAAATTGATATGAGGAGATTTTCAATCATAAAAAGCACCGAGCCCGATAATTCTATGAATAAAAATGTGCAGATTTATCAACTACAACATTCGTATGGGCAAATTGGGTGAAAACGTTGTTATTTACCTTGGCTTCATGTGATGGAGTTGAAATGTGATATCGACGATGCTTTGCAAATGCAGCCAACTCATACCCCAATTGCAACAAAAAGCAAAATCTTCGTCCTATAGATGGATATGACATTCAATCACAATCACAATCATAATTATCATATCATTTAATTTATAAGAAATAACAACGGCTTCAAGAGTGTAACAAATACTCAATATACATCATAAACACAATGTTGAATAACTACATATAGAATATACAATCTATTGTCAAGAATTCATATTGACATCAATTATGATAAGAATATTTTGTTGACCCTTTCTCATATCACTTGCACATCTAATTGACTTCTTCTTGTTTTGAATGAAATGTCTTTCTAACTAGTAGAAAAACATCATAATTGTACAAGTGGAATCTTTTATAAGTTGGAGCCTAAAGTAAGATCAAGAAAAAGAAAACCCCAAATTACTCTAAATTTTCTTAAAGCTTACCAGATTCTGAGTCTTCTTCATCCTTGAAAGTTGCGCCTTCTAAAGGTATTATCCCTTTTGGTTCTGTATTTGGGATCTATAGAGTGTATAGTTTGTCAATTTTTTGTATATACAATATTTACATTACAAAACAATTTACATATGAAACGTTCCAATAGTAGACTAGTATACAAATAACAAAGAGTTTTTCTTGAAAGAATCTTATTCCATTTACTAAAGAAAATAGAATTTTTAGTAGGGATTGTCTTGTAGATTGTAAAAACTATCTCCTCAATCTCAAAATAAGAAGGAGACTCTAATAAACTCATGGCAAAGTACTTAAGATTTGAAAATATAGATGCATGGTGATTGTGTATTGCATAGTTCTTGGTTATAGCTCTCTAGCAAGTTTGTATTATGGTGTATGAAGTTATCTTTTGTAACAGCCTCGCAATCTTATAACCAATATAACAAGTCGCCAATGATACCAATATTATATGGTAATATGAAGGGAATATTTTAATGGGTATAGGATAATAGATGAGTACATCGTTGTTTTTTATATAATAAAAGATAAAGGCTCCTTGAAGTAGAAAAAATCGCCGATTCCAGTTCGCTTCTCCACGTTTCTCCACCCAGCCAACAAGTTCCGGCTCTGACCACAAAATTGCCTTTGGGACAACAAATCTATGTCAACATAACTACTTTTGAAAATATTATTATTTATTTCTATATGAACAAACTTATTGATTGAGCTTTTATACAAAGCTCAAATAGTTGTTGATATTTTTTTTTGTGTATCTGAATGATCCTATAGATTTAGATTTGATATATATGAGTTACAATGATTACTCCCAATCTTGTATTAATTGTATCAACAACACCCTAAAATTTAGTGCAAATCACCTGGTTTTGGAGCTCCATTGTTGAAGTATGTCGAAACTAAGAAAAATCTAGAACTTATAAAACATTCATGGTTCTATAGATATTGGTATTGTGATACTTGCAATTTAGCGCATGAGCTTTGCACCTTCAATACTAATTTAGAAATGTCTCTTATTGAACATGTAGAAACCTAGGCATACTTAATTGAAGCATTAAGATCATTTTTTGAATCCAATCAGAAAAATATTTGAATATTGTTTATGCCATCTCAATCATGAACTCTGAAATTACATAGCCCTTGTTCTTTGCAATCAATGGCTTGTATGTTGTACACACATAATGAACAATTTTGTAAACTCATTTTGTAGAATTCTATTACACACCACTAAATGCATAGATCTTTTTCTTCTTTCACTTTATGAATCTTGAGTTAAACCCCAATACTATAACATTCACTTCTTTTACTATACCAGAATTTTTCCAAGAGCCATCCTCAATATTAGGTTACACACAAGATCCTAATCTTACCAATTTGTCACTCAAGAATAAGGATTCAACTTGATAATTATTATTAAAGTAGTAATGAAGTATTTCTTTCGAAGGTTTTTAGAGGTTGTAAGGTAGAACCAATAAAATAAAGAAAGCACTTGATATCACAAAAAAGAATATTGTTCATCTAGAATTATGTATTCACTAAATTATACCAACTATTTTTATACTCTTCCTGAACCGCCATGTTGGTATAAACCTATGTATACACACTAGCTAAAAGAGATCTAAAATTTTGCACACATATTGACCTAATGTTAACCAACTTCGTTCACCCAACTCTAATAGAAGATCTTGAACCTTATTATATTGATACCCTCAAAGCCCTAATATGTTTGATGATCTTAGGAACTTGTGATTATATAGAAACTAATAAAAGAAGAGTTCAACACTTTCATGACCTTGTGATACATACAGCCAAGAATAGGTTGAACAAACATTGTATTCATGTGATCCATTAAGAGTGTAGGAAACTCTTCAATTGACAAGGTCATTATTAGGGCCAAGTTTTTGTTTGATGATTCTTTTTTTGATACATGAGTGTTTTAAAGATGAACATGCACAACTTTCTAGTTAGTGATGTATTTCATTGCAACTGGGATATTAGTAGCTTATTTACTTCAAAGTGAATTATTGTAGCATCTTTCGTGCGCTAATACGTTACAATATCGCAATCTACAATGTTCCATGACTCAAATTTTGGTCCACATGACCTACATCAAGTCTATTTTGAGTTTGTACAGTTGAGATCTAAACAACTCATCTTCATTCTCATCTATGAAACTTTTTTGGAAAATGTGTTTTTGGCTAAAAATAGCCCCAAAGACGTCTTGAGGGTCTAGTACATAAACCTAAAGCATTGCAACCTCTATTGCAATTGTTCAAACTTGGCAATTGTTCATACTTGGCAACTCCAGTTTGTAAAGTTTCAAAAAGATTTTCATCATGTCAAAAACCAAGGCGAGTCTACAAAGTGTGGCCCCCACGATTCTCTTCACTCCAAGTTTGTGGAGCTAAAGCCTTAAAAGGGTCCTCTGAAAGTCAAGTCTCCACTGCTACCTGCTGCATCAGAATTCAAACATTTGTGCCCAAAATTGCATCGTGGAAGCACAAAAAAGTAGTAGCATTTTTATCGACCTGCACAGATTGGATGACGCCGCACATGAAACTTGTGAAAGGGTGATGCAACGACTCCGGTTCAAATGTTCAGATGGCCTCTGGCAGCCGCCAAAGTCTTCGTCTTCTCCAATAGAATCTGTAAAGAGCCGGAATAAGCGACCAACAATTCTCTATAGAAAGGTCTGAGATATTCGTCCAACAACGAAGACATACATACTCGGAAAGAAGGATCAAGAATAAAAAGCTACTGATCAATTAGAGTAAGGAAAAAAGTTGAAGGATGTAACGATATTGTTCTCACCTCTCGAATGTATGTGGCAACAGCCTTTGCGCCTTCTGTTGCTAGCTCCAAAACTTTCTCGAAGGTGTCTACTGGCACCTTCGAGTCCATCTGTGGGGTGAATTCAAAAGAACCAATATTTCAACCTTATCGGATAAAGAATGCAGAGCATCTTTAGGGAATGAATATTGCTGAAATAATGTGGCTGAAGATGGAAGTTTAGAAGTAAATGGAAGAGTTGTGCCCTCTTATAAGAATGAAGGATATTGCAACGGCAATACAGAAGTGCTCATCTGCAAGGTAGATAAAGTGCTTTCAAAACTGATCTATTGCTTGAACACTCTCCTCTGCTACAAATGAAACTTCTGAGAAAGGCATTCACCTGTAAAAGAGACAACTTTTCCAGCTTTGGAAAGTATCCTACGACAAGGTCAGGTCCACCACCAGCGTCCTCTTGATAATTCAAATCTGAACATCCACGGTTTCGTTGGTTACTCCCCTCAAAATTAGTGACATTAATAAAAAGGAGTTGAAAATCCAATGTTGGTTCAAATGCAGGAAGGACCAACTTGACAGAAGACTTGGATGCTATGTTACCTAATAAAGGAGTGGAATTCAAATATCCAGCAGCACAAGAAACGGCAAGATCATGCATTGGAATTCCCGCATCAGCAAGGGCCATAGAAGCTGCATTTATACATGCTGCCCTCGTTCCTGCAAACAATATTCAAACGTATTAGCTACCGTTTGCATGCTCTTCACTGAGTATACGGAACAGATTTCATCGCTGGAGAGGGTACCTCCATCTGCTTGAAGGACCTGGACATATATATCTATCTGCAGACCAGTAAGAAACACACACAATAATGCCCTCAGCACATGAGCATCCAGAAAACGAAAGTCTCTGACAAAAGTAAACTCAAATCCACGAAACCAAGGGCGATTATACAAGAAAACCAGTAGAATGTAACAACAAACCTGAGTTCGAGGTAGAAGGTGTGTCATGATAGCTGCTTCCATTGTTTGGCCGATGACGAGAGAGAGTTCTGTTGAACGTCTGCAGAGCACAAC
The DNA here is from genome assembly GCA_037043015.1 of Bryum argenteum. Taxonomy (NCBI): domain Eukaryota; kingdom Viridiplantae; phylum Streptophyta; class Bryopsida; order Bryales; family Bryaceae; genus Bryum; species Bryum argenteum. The sequence continues at coordinate 9,449,037 of CM073323.1, read as the reverse complement.
AGTGGATGTCAGTGATGTACGTACCAAATTTCAAAGAACAAGTAAATGTAAGATAAAAGCACTCATACTCGTTATACAAACGAGGTAGAGTACTCCAGAATGTAACAGAACCAATAATGGCTCACCCGGAGGTACATAATAGCTTCGCAAACATTTCAGGATGCTATTTTGGGGCACCAATTCAGATACACCTATAAGTCCAGATTCAAATAATCAGAGCAGATTGTAGAAGAGTACAGAAATGATGATTCCGCTTGGACCATGCACATTGTTAAGTTCATCACAGATTTCCCATGCTGAGATTCGAGCCATTTTGCAATGAAAGGTTGAGATAATAGAGCACCTGTCTATTTTGCCTCGGCGTCTTCGCTCGCCCGTACTGAAAGCGGCCATGCTGTACTCGCACCGGACGAGGGCCCGGTCATGGAGCTGGTGGGCCTTGTTGGAGACCTCATGAGGGCCGTAGACGACGGCCATCACTTTGGTGTTGCCCATGTGGAAGAGGGCGGACCCATCGGCGGACGGGACCACCCCTACGACGGCGTGCAGGTGTCGCATCTCATGAGGACGGCGCCCATCCAAGCGAAGGCCCTCGGGGCTCACGTACTCGGTCGCCATCTGCCCAACCTAGTTCGATCAACGAAACACGCTCTCAAAACCTAAAACCTCTTTCCGCTTTCCTATCTGTAGTCTTAAGCTCCAAGTAGCAGATTGATAAACCGGATAATCGAGAATAAGTTGCGCCTCGTCATAGAATACATAAAACTTGCAAAGCTAAATTTCCCAACCCGGCCGCACTGACGATGGATCGCTTAAAACATTGCAATTCTCTCAGCTCAAACATGAACTTATACGTAAACCCTAAAACTCAAAACTCTCGGAAGAATCCTCCTTGTTTCCAGTGGTAGTCTAAAGTTTGATGTAAAACTAAACGGGCAGATTAATGAATCGGATTCTCGAGAATGAGTTTCTGAGTGCGCCTCGTCACAAAGAACAGTCAATAGAACCATTTACGCTAAATCTCTCAATTCAGCCGCAACGATATTTCAAAGTAGACGATGATCACTCAGAATATTGCTCAAAAGCTCAAACATGATAAAAACCCTAAACCTTGAAACTCTCGTGAAAATCCTCCCTGTTTCCAATGGTACTCAAAAGCTCATGTAAAAATAAATCCGCGGATCAATAAACCGGATTCTCGAAAATAAGTTTCTGAACAGAGTGATGCGTCTTGTCACGAAGAACAGTCACTACAACTTCGCATGCTAACTCTCTCAACCCGGCCGCATTGACATTGCTACTGACAATGATCACTCAGAACACTGCAAACATGAACCCTAAACCTCAAAATTCTCGTAAAAATCATCCTCTTTTCCAATGGCAGATAAATAAACCTGTTTCTCGAGAATTAAAATGCGACTCGTCACCAACCCGGCCGCATTGATGATTTACGGTACATACTTAATGACGATGATCACTCGGGCATCGAAATTCTCACATAAACCCTAAACCTCAAAACTCTCATCAGAATCCTCCCCTGTTTGCATTGGTAGTATTGAGCTTACGTACAAATGAGGTGGAAAATTGATCACCGAATTGCCGAGGCTTGAATTTCTGAAAACAGGCTGACGAATTCTGAGAAGTTCACTTCGATAGGAAAATCTGGCAACTCGATGTCGGCTCTTTCCTACCTTGGGCGGTAATACGTTCCATATCCGGCGTTAGAGAGAGAGGACCTTCACTCTGTTTCATTATAATTGTCCAGTAGGTTCTCTCAAATCTATTCCTTCAGGTAGATTTAAGAAATCTCTTGTACAGTTGAACAGAGGGAGTACTAAAATTCCGGGGATGGACTTTAGGTTTAGCCTTACACTCGCCAGATTTTGAATTTGATCATTTTGGATGTCAACCCAACATTTTAAAGAGCCAGTCTCAAGGTTTTTACTGCTAAAACTAGAATGTAATTAGAATCCATCCCAAAAAATAAAGTCAAAATCCAACCGTCAATGAAGGAGATATAGCTCCTCAAAAAACATTCATTTATTCACATTCTTTCAAGATAGAAACATCGTTGCAAATCCAATACCTATTATATTTGAATGAAAAATCTTCCAACTATAAATTTGCTAGCTTTCATCTTAAGATCGTGATTATGTTTTCAAAAATCCATGAACCCATTTTTTTTATATTTCATAATTGTCTCGCGATGGTGAATATGCCTCATGTTTGAAAACTCAAAAACAAGAGCAGCCTTCACTCAAATGAATGCAATCTAGTCATACTTCATTTTAGGGGCCTGCAAATGTTACCACACAAACCAGACTTGATTTGGGACGCAACCCAAGTGATTCCATTCAAAACAGACTATGGGTGAAGAAGTGATGGCTCTTAAAAGTTGTTGCAGTCATCCAAAATGTCGATTTTCAACATTCGGCCTAATTAAGGGTTAATCATTAGGCTTCCTAGTCCTAATCTTTGCTAAGAAACTCTTTGTGTTCCCAAAGTTCACTATATTTTTAATTTAGGTGGAGAGCAGGTTATTTATAGGTTCCATCTACTTTATTGTGAGAGAACTTGATTTTCCAACTCAAGGTTTTCAGAAGCGGCTTTGGAGGAAGTTGGCACTCTACACAAGACTCCATGATGTGGTAAGCACGCGATATGACAAGTTTATTGAAGAAAGTTCTTCATAGTAAATAGTGTAATTTATTCTAAATTGTATATAATTATTTATCGAGGCTAAGAATAATTACAACTTTGAACCTAATTAATTCCTCTAACCCAACCCAATTTTAACATTTATTGATAACTACGATAACTGGGTTTTCTTCTACTCAAGTGAGCCCAACAGGTTACGATACAATTACTGAAATCCAACACAAGATACCTGTTAAGGGGGTTTTTCTGGAAACACACCCTAACGAGTCTAAGTTAGTTTCCTACTAGTCACAATAACATCGGTTTATCAAAACTGCTACTAGCAGGAAGGGAAGAGAGTTGATTCTACCGACTAGTGAGTATCTAGAAAGACCAGACAGCTTTAGGTCGGGTCTGCTAAACACTAGAGGGAGAGAAAATACACGATTCTCATAAACAGATCAGAGATCCTGCAAAACAAAAGTCGGCTAGTCTATTCAAACACACACAACGAAAGAACAGAATAGAAGACTATGCAGAACTCCGAGGTTACTGGCAAAAAAGGGGATAGATTGACTAGCAACCCTCCTCACGGAGAAGAGAGTGGTACATATAGTCGGCTGGGTCTGACTGACTGTCAGATCCAACTCGTCATAACATGTCAGCCGACCTGGCTGCTAAGTCAGCCATAAAGTCGGGTGTCCTAAACTCGTTTAGGACTCTAACTATGCCAAATAGATAACCGACTTGCTGACCCTACCGGGTATCGCCTGCCTGGTCTATACCTGCCGGGTAGAGACTAGACTAAAAATAGCCTAGCGAATATACTACGAATATTTCGTTAACATTGCCCCCCCTTTAAGCCAAGTACACCCCTGTGGACTTGTAGCCTAAACCGGTGGGCGATCGGTAGAGGTCGGGCCGTAGAGTGACCTGACTAAACGTCGATGTGGCTGCTCAGATAGGTTGGAGATGTCTAAGGTTGGGCTGTCCATCGATGTAAGGTCGGTGCGGGCCTCCTGGACTGCCGAGGTTGGTGAAGATGGTGGAGCTTTGAGGAATGCCGTGGGTGGTGTCGGTGCTGGAACACGATTGACGTGTGCAGTCGACTCCTGCAAGGGGTATTTGAGTGGAGAAGAGGAGCGTGGCAGACCTCCTGTCGGGTGCCAACGTTCGACCTCAAGTGGCTGCAGTCGTGATGGTGGGCCTGTAGGTCGCCTGAGAATTCCACCCGTATCATCACGTACACTAGGGGTCCGGAGGTCGACTGTCGGGAAGTCGAGTGAATCGGTGCGGGTCGGAGGTGACAATTGATTCCAGACCCGATCTGGGGAGAGTCGGAAGGAAGGAAAGTCCTTCTGCAAAAACTGAGGCTGGACAAGTCGCGAAAGCTGGGGATTTGTCCTCTGCCGACCCGGGTCGACAAGCAGGGTCGCCTCGGTCGGGGTGATAAGAGCAGCTCGTGTGCGGTTATCCTGCAGCAACGGGCCGATCGGATGTGAAGTCGGAGATACATGCTCCGTCTGGGGAGGTTGTTGTTCACGAGGCGGATCCTGCTAGCCTTGGTCCCTGTTAGGTGGTTGCTCTTGTGGTCCTGCCGGGTCGGATCCCTTGGTTTGTTGGTCGTCTGCGTCTTTTTTTTTTGTCTGTTCGGTGTGGCCTCCCGTGTCGTGCTTGTCATCGTCATCTTCGTCGTGCTACTTTGCATCCCGGAGCTTCTTTGCTCGTCACCCGACGTCGGCCGTCGGGTGGTGTCACTCTCTCCCTCGGCGGTGCCGCGTCATTTGTCGGTCGGTAGGTTTTCAATAAGCGGGGGTCGAGTGGCTTGTCCTCCTCGTCCTCCTCGTCGAAGGCCGGTAGGATAATCTCCGGGTTGGACTTCTGGATAGCGTCGAGTTGGCGATCGCATCGGGTCATTCGTCGCGTCACGGATGTCTAAGCGCGTGGTTGAGGAGTTGAATCCTCTCTCCAGTGCGTGCGCGGGGAGCGTTTTGACATGCGCAAACGTGCCAACATACGGTCGCGTCCTCGTCGGAGTCGACCGCCATCGCTTCGCACGCTCCATCACCTTCGGAGCTTGTCTTTGAGCTTGTCGGCCGCGCTTGTCGGCATCCGGAACTCATCCTTGACTTGATATGCTCGTTGCGGAGGGTAGTATGCGCTGGTCGGTATCTTTGTAGTTGCGTCCCGACCTCTCTCAAAAGACCCGGCGTTGGTCTGATTCGTCTCCTGCCAACGCTGATTAGCTGCCAAACTCTCCTGCAACTTTTTCTCCAGGTCGGCCACATGCTGTCGGGTTTCCCGTAACTGCTTGACGGTAGGGTCAATCTGCAGGCGTATCTCGGCAAGGTCGGACGCTAAACGTTGGCGCTCCAGCCGGGTGTTGTCGAGTTCCACCCGTAAGGCCTCTTGACTCCGGAGAGTCTCCTGGAGGTACAGGGTGAGGGCGACCTCATGGGCCTCAACATCGGCAAGGTGCTGTCGAAGTGCACTGATGCTAGCCTGGAATCCCTCTGCGTGTGTGGCATACCGACCCTGGGCTGGACCGGTTGCCTGCGGTCGGGTGTATGTCGGGCGCGGAGAGATCACCTGTGGGGACCTAAATTCCTGAATGGAAGGGTCGACCTGGTCTGGACTTAGTTCCATAGGAACCGTGTCGGCTACTGGGGAGCGAACCGGACTGAGCAGAGTATGCTCACTGCGAGACTTGCCTGGGGTCGACTAGGTGTCGCTGTCGGCCGGCGTGAACGGGAGCTCCTCGTCGGAAGAGTTTGTCACCAGCAACGTTCTCCACCTCTTGGTTTGCCCGAGCGTGTCCTTCTTGGGTGTGTCGTGGCCTCGCTTCTTAGTGGCAGTCGCTCGTGTCTCCATGAGTCGAGGGGTCGACTGTTCCACGGCTCGACGGTGGCGAGTTCTGCGTGTCGGGATCTGACCCGATGGAGGGTCGACAAGGGATGACAGGTCAATTACCGGAGGTGGGTTGCTGGAACCTGCATTGTCTTGGCGGTTAACGACAACGGCCGGTGCTGGTCGGTAGTCGCCATGGATCTCTGAGGATGATGCCTCATGCGTGCTGGGGTCGACCGCCTCTGGTCGGGTCTGGGGGTCGATGCCTAATCCACCATTGGCCAGTAGGTAGTCGGGGCCCTCAAATTTGTTCATGGTGTTCTCCTCCAGCCTCCTGCGCTCTGCCACCTGCTGCTCTGCTTCAGTGGTTGTTTGTGCGCCTTCTTCAGTTGATGAAAAGAAAGCTTCCAGCAATCTGTCGAGTACCTCTGCCGACGGGCACTGCAAGGTTTTCGTGCGCTGGATTGCCTCGACGTCGATGATAAGCGACTCGAGCATCCATTGCGCCCAGTTCCACGACCCATCGCCGGAGGTGGCGAGTGTCTCTGCGGTTGCCAAAATCGCAAATGTTCGTTGCTGACGTAAGTCATCCTGCGCTTGAAACTAAGGCCCAGGATCATACCTCTCAAACGTGGTCGGAACCTAAGGTGGCACCGGGAGATGGTGTAGCCTTCGTCGGACTTCGCTTCCGACACGCGATACGTCTGTAGCAAGGTCTGATAGTCGACTGGTTGGTTGGCCTCGACGAGGGGCTCCATGGTCGCTCCGGTCGGTAGCTTCAAAAGCCGCTAGATCAGCTCCACGTCAATTCGGACAAGCCGACCTCGAACCCTGGCCGTGATCGCCGTCTTGTCCTCAATGTCGGTTGCGTTCACAAACTCTTCTACCAACTCCATCCTGGGTGCGGCCATTGGGTTCGCCCAGTTCTGCATAAGGAACGGAAGAAGGCCGAGTTGGGTGACGAACTGCAGCTCCGCCTCATTGCTGTGTGCGAACGCGCGCCACTCCACCAACTTTGTCATGCGCACGAAGGACAGAACCTTGTACTGACCGTCTGCTGTCCGGATGGGTTCGGGTTGGTTCACCCGGCGTGGCTGGCGAATCACACGGCTGTCGGGGGCGGTCGACTTTCCATGCGCCATCGAAGAATTGGTTGCGTATCTGTGTGCGGAATGACTCGATATGCAGAAAAGAGGGGGCGACTTTGTTACCGTAACGTGAACTGGGTCGGTCTCTCCAGAGGTGCGCCGCCGCTGTGGTGAATCCGCTACACGGTCGACCGGGGACGAGGCTGTCGGATGTCGGTAGGGTTTGCAGGAACCCTGTTTGCGCCTCTCTGCTGGCTTCGGCGGGGCGACAATCGGTCCCGGCTGCGAAACGTCGGTGCAGTAAAACTGCGCTCGGTTGCTCCGCTCCTCCTCTGAAACCCTAAAAAACGCTGCCGGAAAAAAGACTGCGGCGCTTTTCGGACAGGTGGGCTGAATCGCGTCCTCCGTGCTGGATGGTGGCTGCCGTTGGCCGTCAGCACGGCACAAACTCTTGCGCCTGCGAGCTGATCCCTCCGTGCTACCGATCGGTGTTCGCCGCTGCGGGCAAATGTCGGTTGCGCGAAAACCTTGGCTGCGCGTCACCCGTCCACTTTGCTCCTGCCGACCCAGGTAGGGTTTGCGCCGGCAAGTCCTTCTTTTTCCCGCTGCTCCTGCGTGCCGAAGCTGCGGCCGACCTGCTGCGACCGGCGACTGTCGGCAAGCGCGCTTCCCTGCGTAGCAAAAACTGCTGCTTGGAACCCCTGCAAGATCGCAAAGTGCAAGAGCTGCGGTGTGCTGCTCGTGCGAGGGCGAAAGCAAGGGAAATGAAAAAGGAGGGAAGAGAGGTTTGGCCATGGGGTTAAATACTTGCCCTAATGGTGTCGAAGTGACAACTTCGATGGCTGCCACTGAATACGCCTTTAGTAGTGGACTGGAAGATGACTGGTAGTGAACAGCCAGTCTGTGACGTCTTAATTGCCAGTCAACGACCAGTTGACTTTTGGCCGACGGGATGACTTTAAGGTGTCGGGTCGGGTTTGCAAAACTGCTGAGAAGCGGTTGGAGGAGTATGGACAGGGTCGGTTGTATTATGTCGGGTCGGGTCAAGGTCGTCAATGCGACGGATACAGGTCGAGTGCCCGGAAGCTCGTCTTCATTACGTAACACCATGTTCTTGACATCGGACTTGCTAAGGGACGGCTTCGGAAAATCCGTCGGTAGTAGATCTTCTGCAATTCGGTACGGTTTGAGCTTACCGACATTGACTACTACCGGGTCGGGGTCGAAGTGTTGGATACTAACCAGGAGGACAGTATTGTTCGGTAGAACATATTGTATCCGGTAGGGTCCGAACCACTTGCCACGTAGTTTGCCTGCATGTAGGTTAGCGCCTTTGGGGTGCCACAGGACATAGTCGCCTACATTATACTGCTTTGTCGGGCCTTTTGTCTGGGCCCATTGGGCCCTGTTCCACTGCGTAGCTCCGTGATGGAGTGCAGCAGTGTGTCGGGTTTCGTCCAGCTTCTCCAAGTCGGCAACTCGAGCGGTGAGAACACGCTTGGGGTCGAGATCTAAGGGTCCGGATCGTAATGTCGGTATGACATATTCGGTCGGCATCAGAGGTGTTAGTCCATAGACTAACAGGAAAGGAGAGTGGCCAGTCACTACCTTGTAGACAGTCCTGTATGCAAACAGGACTGTATGTAGCTGGACATCCCAGTCGGTTCGGTTGTGGTCGACTAACTTCTGCAGCATACGGACGATCACTTGTTGGTCGACTCTGCCTGTCCGTTTCCTTGAGGGTAGTATGTCGTGGACGTTGTATGACGCAGTAGAAAATGGTCGGTCAGGGTCTGGATCGTCTTGTTAATGAAGTGGCTGCCTTGATCGCTTACCAACTGCAATGGGCAGCCGAATCTCATCAAGATCGCCTCGTACAGGAACTTGGCGGTCTCTTTGGCAGTGTTGCCACGTAGTGCGCGAGCTTCGACCCACTTGGTGGCATAGTCGGTTGTCACTAGGATGTACCGGCACCCGGTTTGTCGGGTCTTGACTACTGGTCCAATGATATCGAGTCCCCACTTCTTGAAAGGTTCGGCGGGAAGCTGCGTGACCAGTTTCGTGGATACCGACTTTGGCAGACCACCCGACAGTTGGCAGTCGTGACACGACTGACAATACCGGACAGTGTCCTGGTATAGGGTCGGCCACCAGTAACCGGCATCCAAAATTTTTCTCACCGTGATGTCGTGTGAAAAGTGACCTCCAGCGTTGCCTTTGTGTAACTCTTGCAGAATGGTTGTCGGTTGGGTGCCGGTCAAAACCTGGCGGGGTCTGCCGTCCTTACCGTGTCGGTAGAGTCGCCCCTGTATAAGCTGATATGGGATGGCTTTGTGAGCCAACCGTTTCCGCGCTTCGGTCGACATGGTGGTCGGAAACGTACCCGACTGGAGGTAGTCGACTATCGGTTGAAACCAATCGGGGTCGACTTTGAACAAGTGCGCGATATTGGGCTGGTCGGGAATGCCGACTGCCGGTTCAGCGCCCTCATTGCGTGATAGGGCGTCTGCTACTCCATGTATCTTACCCGGTTTATATACAACGGTGAAGTCGAACTCTAGGAACATGAGTAACCATCGGGCGAGTTGCCCCGACACCTGCGGCTTGTTCACCAAGTACTGCAAAGCTAAATGGTCGACATAGAACACAAATTTGTTACCGAGCAAATAGTGTCGGTACTTGTTAATGGCGTAAACCATGGCGAGAGCCTCCTTCTCTGTTGTCGTGTAGTTCTTCTCCTCCTTGTTCAGTAGTCACGAAGCGTAGGCAATGGGCTGGTCGACCTTGCCGGTCGGATTTTGTGCCAGCACTGCCCCAACAGCTATGTCGGATGCATCGGTGTGGATATGGAACTCTAGTGACCAGTCGACTCCGATCAGAATGGGTGCCGAAGTGTACTTGGACTTGATAGCTTGGAAGGCTGCCTCGCACTGGGTCGACCAGATGAACGGTTCGTTCTTCCGAGTCAGTCGTGTGATGGGTTCCATGATCGCCGCATAGTTTTTTATGAAACATCGATTGAAGACTACTAGGCCGTTGAACTCCTGGATGGCCTTCACAGTGGTGGGTGTCGGCATGTCGACTATCGCCTGGATCTTTTTAGGATCCGGGAACTTGCCTTCCTTTCCGACTATGTACCCTAAGATGACCCCTGTCGGTACCATGGAAATGCATTTTTCAGGGTTTAAACTTACCCCGTACTGCCGACATTTGTCAAAGACCAGTCTGAGCTTCGGTAGGTGTGTCGCCATGTCGCTGTAAACACTGAAGTCGTCCAAAAACAGCTTCATGAAGTCGCCCAGGTACTCCTTGAAGATCTGGTTGACAATGCGCTGATAGGTCGGGGGAGCATTCTTTAGTCCAAACGGCATGACAACCCAGACATACGTGCCCCACTAGGTAATGAATGCCGTCTTAGGTCGGTCGGCTGGATGGATCCGGACCTGGTGGTATCCTGAAAAACAGTCCAGGAATGAGTATGTTTCATACCCGATGACTGTGTCGAGTACCTCATCTGTGAAGGGTAGTGGGTACGGGTCCTTCTTAGTGGCAGCATTGAGTCGACGAAAGTCGACACAGATGCGCAGCTTGCCGTTCTTCTTCGGCACCACAACGATAGGTGATAGCCAGGATGCCTGGTCAACCGGTTCGATGAACCCTGCAGTTAACAGTCGCTCCAGGTCATCTTTGACCGCCTGTGCATAATTGGGATTCATGCGATATCGGGCCTGGTGGCTAGGCGACATGGTCGGGTCGAGTTCGATTCGATGTGTCGCTATGTGCTCCGAATGCCCCGTAAGTCCTTGTACGAGAAGGCGAAGATGTCAACGTACTCTGTAAACAAGGACTCCGCCCCGTGCCTGATTTCTGGGCTCAGGTTGGCATTCAACTTTAGCAATTTCGGGTCGGTAGGGGTACCGACGTTGACCAGGTCGAGTCGATCGTCTTTGTTGTGGTTCCAGTGGACAATGTCCATGTACTGAAGCTTCTGCTAGATGGGTGTCTCATCGAGCAGCATCTCTCCTGGCGTATGGGGAATGTCGACATGTGGAGGTCGGGTCATCTTTGGCTCCATGGGCGGGCCTGTGGTGTCGTCTATAGGGTCGTTCTGAGTCGAAAGGTACCGCCGCCGATTGGAACCGCTACTGCGCAGTGAGGCTCGTGGTTGTATTCTTTGGGTCGACATGCGATCGAAATGGGGTCGACCGTTTCCGGTCGGTATGCGGAAGGTCGGTCGCCGCGAGATTCGGTCGATGGTACCCGGTAGGTGTGAAGGTCGGGTCGGATGCCGATAGTATGGCTTCTTCCTCATATGTTATGCCTTCAACGAAATTATAACATACAAGGGCGTGTGGTGTAACCGCCTCGTCACCCCAATTCTCGATTGATTTTGTGATCCTAAGCGTGCCATTCCCACGATCCGCACTTCATTATTACCCCAATTATGGATTACCTTAGCATGCCGGAGCCAGGGTCGACCCAGAAGCAACCGGTAGTCCGATTTGACTGTCGAGCAGTCCAGCACCACCATTGTGACTATGTAAGGTATGCCATGGATGTGGATCCTGACATCCCGTAGTAGCCCTTTAGGGCGGGCTAAGGTGCCGTTTGCCATCTTCAAATTGAAGGGGGCTGGAGACGGTTTTGGAAGGCCTAACCTTCGATGCTCCTCCTCGGTGATCACATTGACTCCAGAGCTTCCATCGATAAGGGCGTCGTCGACCATGTTCTTACCGACCGACACTGATATTACCGGCATGTGTCGATCGACCGTCTCTGCAGCTGCTATGACGACTGCTTCGGGTAGAGGGCCGACCGTAGGGGGTAGGTCGGGTGACGCCGATTGGTGTAGTCGAATCCGGACTAGGGCAGTGAGTGCCGATGAGAGTTGAAAAAGCTCTCTTAGGGACACCTGCAACTTGCTGTCCCAAAACCGCTGGTGTAACTCGCTTAATGCCAAATCGGTCGAGTGGTGTATGTTCTGGTCAGAGGCTGTCGGCGTCGTATGAGGCGAAGTCGGTTCTTTGTGGTAGTGCCTCGAATCCCGATCGGTTTGCGGTTAAATGCGCTTTAGCGTGGATATATAAAAATCGGGGACTCGAGTTCTGACTGGAACTGTCTTACGTCCTGCATCATCTGGTCTCGGAGCTGCTCCTGTTCGTGCCGGTCGGGTTCGTCCGGTAGGTGTTGGTCGGGTAGTGTCTCCTCCTGTAGTATCTTGCTCCGAGTTATGGCAGCTACTGTCACGACTCCTACCGTAGTCGATGGTGCTTCTTCTATGATCACCGTCGAGGTGGTTGGTTTTGTTTCCTTCGTCTGTTGACTCAAAAATTTGACCACCCTTGGGTCCTTCAGCATGGGACACAAGTGTGTCGGGTGGTCCATAAGCTTACACAAGGAACAAGGGAAGATTCGTTTCGGGAAGGTAGCCCATGGGTCGACCCGTCGACCACTTGACGATTGGGTAGGAGTTGGTCTTTGAATCGCCATCATCAATCTGCCGCTTCTTTGCTCGTCGTTTTGAAGTCGCTCTCCGGATTCTCCGGCGTGATCGCTCTCTCCATGTCCCGATTTTTGCACAAGTTGCATACAATTCGTTTTGTCCGGTCGACCGATCGGTCGGGTGGCATCGGGGGTTGGGTTGGGTTCCTTGGTAGTCCGCTTTCAGCAAGCTTGGCTGACTGCTTTGCCTGTGCCAGAGTGGATCTGGGTAGTCCAACTGTCGCTACCTGCAAATACTTCAACAAGCCAGCTCGAAAGTTGCTTAGTAGGAAATTGTCGGCTGGAGAGACCTTGAACTGACCAGCCAGTTTCATCATACGCTCATAATAGTCATCCACCGACTCCTTAGTGTCCTGTTTGAGACTGCGGAAAATGAGGTAGGCTTGGTCATCATTGTCAATATCCTGATACCGGTATTTAAAGGCCTCCATTAGGCCCTTCAGGTCTTGGTAGGGTAGGGTCGACCGTTGGTTGGTGAACCAATTATAATTATTTGCATCGACTAAGGAATTACTAAACAGGGCAATGCATATATTCGGATTTGTTTCTCCATTTAGCATCAACGCATTGACAAAACGGTTGACATGGGTCATGGCACACTTACCTTCTTTATAGGTCGGCATGACCACTGGTTTCCTGGCATTCGTGCGGGTTGGGTATGCTGCTGTCGGATAGACAGAGTGTGGTGGGGCTGCGCGCATGCAGTAGCGGTATGGTGGTACCGTACCTGTTGGATAGACGGGCGGTACAGGTGTAGATGCTGTCGGAGCGACTGGGTAGGTCGGTCCTACCGCTGTCGGATAGACAAGCGGTACTTGACCAGGTGCTGTCGGAACGGCTAAGTAAGTCGGTCCCCTACATTGCCGAGTAGACGGTGGTGCGGACACTGGTCTTTGTTAGTGCAGGTGCCACTAAATAGGCGATATTCAATAGTATGATCCGGGTGTGACGATGCGTACGCGCAGAAGCGGATGGGAGGTAGGGTGGTTGGTCGGGTAACCGTTTGTATAGGTGCGGTTGGTAGACTCACAGCTGCATAGTAGTAGTGGCGTGGGTCTACCGGTCGACCATAAGTCTTTGGTGAGAATGGCCAGGAAGAAGTCGAGGATGATACATGTGTGGCGGTGGTGGGTAACTAAGACCCGTTGTCAGTTTTGTCTTTTGATGACGGTGACGGTGTTGGGTCAAAGCCTGTGGGGTCGACATTCTATGGTCGGGTAGAAGGTTGACGGGCGGATCTAATGTTAATACGTCCGGTGGGTGCGTGCGAATGTTGGGTAGGGCGGGTCTGGCTGCTAGCGGGTCGACTCCTTGGTTATATATAGTCTGTATATGATGGACCGTATGGAGGTCGAACTCCTGTCTAGCAGTCGGGGAAGGATTTTCTTCTAGGGGTGTACCCGGTCGGTTCATCATTGGACCAGGAGAACTAGGTTCCTGGTAAGATGATGCCGTGTGTGGGGTTCCGACCTGGTAGTGGCGGGTGCTCTGCATGGCCCGGGTTAGACAACAGAGTGGCCAGACGGAGATCGAGTTCGGCCCGACTACTACGTAGTAAATCAATTTCGTGTTGACGCTCTTGTATAATGATGGACGGGTCAGGATTGTACCTGACAAGCCGCTGGTTGCCACTAGATGGTCGGTCAGGAAGTGGTGGTTGGTCGTCCCGGTTCTGTCGGGGCGTTGATGGGTTCGAAATCGTATGTGTCGCCACACTCGGTCGGGTGTATTGATCCGCTGTTGACAATGTTAGTGGCAAATTGGCCACAGGTCGGGTCAGTATACCCGCCACGATTCATTGGAAAAGACGTTTCGTGAAAGACTGTACCTTCTGGGACGTTCGTCATACCTTGGGTGTATTCGACCAGGTGGTGCGGGGACGCTTCATCCGGCGTGGATCTTGAGACTTGTCTTCGACGCTATATGTCGGGAGGGGTCGGCCCTTGGCGTCGATTGTCGGGTGTCCGAGTCGGATTTATCCGGATCGCAACTGCGCCATTCTCGATCTGATGGAATTTTTCGGTGGTCGGGTGGTAAGTCGACCGCTCGGGAGAGCGGCAAAGACGCGCGTCGTGGACCCGTCATAATGGTGACGTGTCACTTCGGTCGAGATCCGGTTTTTCGGATCACGATCCAAATCTAGATCGAAATACGGATCGCGCGGTAGAGTCGGCGTTGCGATCTGTTTGGTTTGGTGTTTTGTGTGAGTTCACTTAGTTGCTCTTTTAGCACCGTGAGCTTCTTCCACGCACCGCTCTCTGATTTTTTAGCACTCGAGACGACTCTACTTTTCTTTGGATAGACGGTAGTGACTACGATCGCCGAGGCGCGTTTTAGCTATGTTGTCGTACTCTCACCGACTAGGTCGATCTTTGTTGAGTGTAGGAGACATATTTTTACTGAAACCTTGATGGCAACAACTTTTGTGCCAACCGACCGGTAGGTTGCATACTTCTAAAACTCTATAGCAGATACTCTCAGAGCAGATTTGTGCAGGGTCGACAGCTGGGTCGGCATGCTCTACACATTTTCTACTCGTTTACAGATCCAAAATGCTGGACCAGACAATCGCACGGTAGCCCAATGTTGCGGGAGAACTACCTGCTCTACATCAGATCTGCGCGATCTGGAAACAATGGAATCGAACTCAAGCATAGGTCGCCAAATGTTAAGGGGGTTTTTCTGGAAACACACCCTAACGAGTCTAAGTTAGTTTCCTACTAGTCACAATAACATCGGTTTATCAAAACTGCTACTAGCAGGAAGAGAAGAGAGTTGATTCTACCGACTAGTGAGTATCTAGAAAGACCAGACAGCTTTAGGTCGAGATCCAGCTCGTCATAACAGGTCAGCCGACCTGGCTGCTAAGTCAGCCATAAAGTCAGGTGTCATAAACTCGTTTAGGACTCTAACTATGCCAAATAGATAACCGACTTGCTGACCCTACCGGATATCGCCTGCCGGGTCTATACCTGCCGGGTAGAGACTAGACTAAAAATAACCTAGCGAATATACTACGAATATTCCGTTAACAATACCCTAAAAGAAATGGTGTCTCATACAACCAATAAATTATGCTTAAAACTCTTTGTCAACAACTCAACAACAAGTCATTGAACCTCTAATTAAACAAAGGCGGACACCGTGCCGTTTTCATTACGAACAAAATCTTCAATCACGCCAACCTCTAAAAAAGTACAGAGTTTTATTCATTATTATTATAATGAAACGTTTTAGTAGTAGTCGACAAGACATATAAGACAACCACATTCTCCTAGTGAAAAATCCGACAAGTTATATTGAATTTCAATATCTCTCAATATCTATATTTTCCCTTAAGATACCAAGATGCCCTTAGAAATTGCCGACTCCATATTCTCAGTGATCTGATCAAAACTAGACTACTGAAAATTTCAATACCAGCCATTCTCAATTTCATATAATTTACCCTTGGAAGTCAATGAATAGAGTTTGAAGCTTTCACTTGGTCAGTCAGAGTGGTTGTTTAATTCAACAGTTGTTGTTTTTTATTTTTTTTATTGTTCACCCTGAGAGGGGTTAGTAGTCCTATACCACTGTTGGTATGTCTTGTGGGCATATAACCAAGGGTAGGTCAAACGGACACTATATTCACGCCAACCCATAGGTTCTGGTGTTTTTCTTTCTTCTTTTTTTTTGTTTTATTGCACCAAGAACAAGGGTCTTTGCACATATTTCAACTTCAACACAATATTGGAAATGTTTCCAACTTGGAATTTGGTCAACTTCATGGGGTTCAAGATTCGAAAAGTGGGGGTGGGGGTGGAGTTTTCTAGAATGCCGACAATTTTTTATCGAGTCCAGGGTTCCTGGTTTTGTGGCTACTCTACCACCCACACTAATTGACGGCGAGTGAAATAAGGGAGGAATGGATTAGCATGAAAATGAGCTGCCCGCTTACAGACAACTTCGCCGTTACTTTCGTGATCGAATAAAGTGACCCGGGATGTAACTTCTTCCGTTAGTACTCAGTCAGTTAGTCCACATCTACGGTTGGACTACCTAAAAGCGCCAGGGGACCCAATAGCGCTCTGTACCTCATTTGTAGATTGTGAAAATACAGATGTACCTCATTTGTATTATAACACAATTGGGTCAAATCTTACTTAGCACTTTGGAATTTTGTATAAAATTCACAAATGCGAATTACATGTTGCAAATTTTTGCAATCCTCCTGAAAACCTATTTCAAATGTGGTCATAATTTTATTTTGAATTTACTAGTGCTAAAAATAGGTAAAATTCTCTTAAGTTGGTGCTTTTAGGACACTCAACCTTAGTACCAACTCAGTATTCAATAGAGATATCCGTAGAGAAGCGACTTGTTTTAACCCCCAATGTCGAAAAGGTCGTTTGGGGATCTAGTCAACCCAAATATAGGGTTTATTCTCAAAATCTGCTCAAAATGAATAAGATTGCAGGAACTTCAAAACTTCCGATGCCATTTTTATTATCAAATAGGGGCCTCTAAAGTTGAATTTCAACATTGAGAAGTCAAGCATTTCTTTAGGTTTTATAGGTCGCATGAGGGTAAAAATTGCATGGACATGTTCCTAACTCACTTAGGAACAAGAATTGGAAGAGCCGCAATACAAATTTACTCTTTAAAAATTGGTTTTTGGGCTCACTAAAAACTTTGAACCGGTTTTGCCACAAGGGAATTTTATTTTAGTTTTCAACTTTGAATGTTATGATTCACAACTGGTGAGGAAATGAAACTAATTTTTGATACGCACATATATGGAGATACTTAGGTATAAGATCTTACGGTTGCATATATTACGTCTAAAGTTGAAAATTTTCATCTTGCATGGAAAGAGGGTGGTTTTAAGGAGTTTTGGCAGTTTCGGGGGCTTTTGACTTTAGGGGTTAAAATCATTTTCATAGTCATGTCTCTTGGCCAAGAGCTGTGACCATGATAATTCACAAATGGATTTTTTAGTGGCTTAGTCACTCTTGTAGTGGAAAGTAGATTTAGACCAAGACAAGTTTAAGCTCGATCTTCTAATATAAATTCTCATCATTCTCTCCTTTACCCTCCCCTTTTTCCTCCTTTCTTTTTAAATGATTGAAATTTAGCCAATGAATGATTTTAGAGCCCCATGGTCTCCTTGAAGCTGAGTTGAGGCATTAAGTTTGTGTCAACTATGATCAAGGAGACCATGAAAACATTATTCACTATCAAAAATTCAACATACTTTGGGGACCTCAAAGATAGTGGTAATATTCCTTTTTCAAGTTAGTGTAAAGCCAAATGGGACCAAAAACATTGTACCCTCCAGTCATAGATTTTAGAAGGAATCGGTCAACGGTGTAAAGCATGATTGAAGTGTAAAGGGCTCTTGGTTCGTAGTGTAAAGTGGCCCTAAGTCACTCAGTCCACATGTACACATTGTAGTACCAACTCAGTATTCAATATGTGGTTATTAATCTCAATGAAGGTCTACATCTACTTATTGTAGTGGCAACCCCAATGATAGATGAGTGTTCATTAACCCTTGAATGCCCATGGGGTCAGTCAATCCACATCTACATATTATAGTATCAACTGAGTATTCAATATGTGGTTATTAATCTCGATGTAGGTCCACATCTACCTACTATAGTAGCAACCCAATGATGGATGAGTGTTCGTTAATCCTTAAACGCCCATGGGGCCAATCAGTCTACATCTACATATTGTGTGGTACCAACAACTCAGTACTCAATGAGTGGTTCTTATTCCCAATGTAGGTCCACATTACCTACTCTAGTACAATCCAATGATAAATGAGTGTTCATTAACCCTCAATCACCCCTCCCGTGGGTCTGAATCAAACTACCCAAAATAGGATCACAAACACCTTTTAAAACTTGAACACATCATGAATGAACCAATCACTGATGAGCTTGCAACCTCCTACAAGGTTATCTACAACCCCAACCTACTTAGAAAGCACAAAAATCACTCATACAGATGCAAGGTTCGATGTAACAAAATGCCATTTTGACAGAAGTGAGGAAACACCCGGAATAATCACAATTTCAAGGCAATAAGGATCACCATCATCACAGGAAAGTCATTCATCAGTCAAAGGCAAATACAGGAATCATTCCACCCAGTATTCAGGTTCCGTCACGGAATGTTTGTTTTCCTTTCCCAAGGAAAGGTAAAGTGCTCAACAACACTAGGTTGTGGTGGTGGTGGAGTTGGTAAAAGCTAGTGAGTAGGAGGAATGTTTGCTAAACATTAGATTAGTATGCAATACAGACACTGATAAGAGTAAGATAAGCTAGCGGAGGGCACCGGCCCCGGCCGACTAGCCCCCGCCCCCAGGAGGCACCCTGTCTGCGTTGCGCGATTGCATCGTAATATAATAGTGGGCGCCACGAAGGTGCGCCGCGCTAACGTAGCGGACGCGTGGGCGACGACGACCTGACAAGCAGGGCCGCGTCGGAGCCCCGAGCCTCGTTGAAGGAACGAACCAGGATCTCTCTTCAAAGCTGCTTCCTTTCTCTTTGCGCTCTTTTCGTCCAGCCCCCCACACCGACGTAGTCAATTCAGTTCCCCACTCAGCTCAATTCCTGCAGCCAGCCAGCCACTCCCTTCTCTTCCGTTAGGGTATCTTGTATTAAATCGGTACCGATCCCTAGCAGGACTGATTCTAGGCTCTAGCTGGTAGTGTGTTGCGTAAGGCGCCGGATTCAGGTTAAAATCGTAAGCGGATTCGTTGAATCGACCCTTCGTCTTCTGCTGACCCTTCTGGTGAGTGTTTGATTTTGAAGATTCTGAAGAGATTGGGGTTTGGTGTGAGTTGATCTGCGTTTTGAATTGGACAGTGGTAGCACCGAATTTGAGGTCTGGTTTTCGTGGATTGAGGTGAGGTTGCTTAGTTCATGAGATTCGTGTGAATTTGGGGTTTGGTTGTTGCTGTTCATGAGAAGGAGTGTTGGGTTTTGGTTTGTGTGACCTAGGTTAATTTGTGGTGGTGTGATTTGGGTAGTAGGGAATTGGAGGGAGGGTCTGGCATGGAGTTCTTTAGGGACGCGTATTCGGTGCGTCTGTCCGCCTGCCACACGGGGAAGTACGTGTGGGCGGCGGAGGATCGTAAATCGGTGTCGCAGAAGAGAGGGAAGGATACTTACGGGGTGATCTGGCGAGTGGAGGTCGTGCCGGAGAGGAACGCCATTCGGCTGAAGAGTGTGTATGACTATTACCTCATGGCGTCGGATTACTCTTTTCTTATGGGTCTGACGGGGAAGAAGGTGATGCAAAGCAAGGCGTCGAAAGCGGATTCGTCTCTAGAGTGGGAGCCTGTGGCTGAGGGGACGTTCGTGAAGCTGAGGGCGAAAGGGAACAATTTCCTGCGTGCCGGAATCTCCGTGCCGCCGTACCGAAACTCCATCACTCATGACGTGCCCGTGCTGTCCATGAACCAGCAGCTCATTCTCTGGGAGGTCGAAGTCGTGAGGAAACGGGATCCTACATCGATGCCGCCCAGTAGTGGAGTGTCGCCACGCACGGTATGCTCTCTTCTCTGTGATTGATTGTCCTGCCCGTTCGCATTGTACGGGCCAGCGAATACTCAAATTTTGATTTGTTTCTTGCAAGCAGTCGAATGCATCACAGCACAAAGTGTCGCCGCCACCACCAAAGGCGCCACCACAGCCGGAGCCAGAAAGCTCAGACGATGACGTTCCATTGCCAAACATCCCAAAGCCTCACGCATTCACGAAAGTTGCGCCTCCGAAAATTGTAATTCCTCCAGCAGCCGTGGAAAGCTCGTCCCCATCTGAGCCAGCGTCGCCGGTTGCTAATAGCCCGCCACCACGGTGGCGCACAACATCACAAAAAGAGCAAAGTCCACCGCCGAGGAGACGCACACCACCGCAGAAGGAACAAAGCCCACCGCCGAGGTGGCGAACTCCACCGCAAACGGAACAAAGCCCGCCACCGAGAAGGCGAACTCCACCGCAAACGGAACAAAGTCCGCCACCGAGAAGGCGACCGGAGTCCGTGCGAGGTGAGGCGCGACGGTACGACGAGAGCCCATCGGAACAAAGCCCGCCACCAAGAAGACGAGCGGAATCCGTACGAGGTGAGGTGCGACGGTCTTACGAGAGCCCATCGGAACAAAGCCCGCCACCAAGAAGACGACCAGAATCCGTACGAGGTGAGGTGCGACGGTCCCACGAGAGCCCATCGGAACAAAGCCCGCCACCAAGAAGACGACCAGAATCCGTACGAGGTGAGGTGCGACGGTCCTACGAGAGTCCATCGGAACAAAGCCCGCCACCAAGAAGAGGACCGCAATCCGTACGAGGTGAGGCGCGACGGTACGACGAGAGCCCATCGGAACAAAGCCCGCCACCAAGAAGACGACCGGAATCCGTACGAGGTGAGGCGCGGCGGTACGACGAGAGCCCATCTGAACAAAGCCTGCCACCAAGAAGACGAGCGGAATCCGTGCGAGGTGAGGCGCGACGGTACGACGAGAGCCCATCGACGTACGATGAAAGCCCGCCGCCACGCGGACGCGCGTCGCCGTCTCATGAGACGTATGATAGCCCGCCCCCGCGCAGCATTCCGTCTGCGCGGGGGCGGGGAGATTACGACTTGGAGCGAGACAGAGCTCGAGGGTACCGTACACACGACAACGACGATTCCTCACCAGACCCAACGCCGGCCTCTCGCCAGTTAATCGTTCACAGGAATTCAGATGTCTCTGGGAGCCAGAAAGTGAAGTCACCCGACATTCGCCGCATTTTCTACTCGGTGGCGGAAGACGATGGGGAAGTCCTGGCTCACGATGATGAGAGTTTCGGCAATTTCATGTTTCAGGGCAGCACCGTTGACGAATTAAAAGCGGAGGTGCAGCACGTCACCGGAATCAACGAAGATATCATCCTGTGCATGCGGAATCCTATGAGTGCCAAGCTCTACAAGATGCGCCTCGCCCTTCCTCCTAACAAAGCTCCCCTGTCCATCGTCGTCGTCCGCAACAACTCCGAATGTACGTCTCCCTTCCTCGTTCTCGCTCAATCTTTCTGTCGTACCACAACCGATCATTCTTTCGTGCGTTGTATGCATCTGATCTTTCTTTCGTTGTTGTTGTTGCTGCAGTTGGAAGGTCATTATCGCAGGCATCGCAATCATCTCGACAGCGATGACGATCTTCCTCACCTCTCCTCCACTCAGAGATTTTCTCCCTCGATCATTCTTGTTATTACGATCAATTTTCGCTTCGACTTCTTTGTAAATTATTCCGCGAAGCTGTGATCTGTGGCTGTAAAATAGTATTTGATCACTGTCGCGAGGTCTATTGCTTCAGCATGAGTGTGTAAAAGAGGGAATCGTAGAAATTATTGCCATTTCGTTGCATTGTTCAGACGTTGGATTGAACTGAGAATTATATGGGTTGCTAGTTTCTTCCCCCGATCAGTTATAATTTTCGATCCTGAGCTTATTGTTGATGTTTTCGACAGTTTTTGAGTTCATCCGTTTTGCAGGATGGGTGGGGCACTTTTGAGGGCCGTCACTCACAATATAAGTTGAGTTCATCCGTTTTTCAGGATGAGTGGGAATGCTCTAAGAACGTAATCTATAAATCCAACAAATCTATAAGCCGATTCACTTATATTTTGAGTTCAATTGATTCAATGAGCCGCTTGGAGAACACATTAGACAATTAATAAAGTACATGCCAATTCTCCCATGTGTAAAGTCCTTCGGGCCAATTTGTATGAGTAGTTGTACTTCATGTTTTTGAATCGTTCACAATTAAGTATTTCAAATCAATTAAGTGAAAGAATAAATTCATAATCAATAATGGAGAAAGTCTCTAGGTCTTCCATTCTTGTTTTCCCAACGTTTGGAGCGCAGGCTGTGTCATAACTTGTCCTCCATCTCTGTAGATAAACGAACACGATTTGTCTCTATGTCCTTGGCATTGCATGGTCATGGTCATCATCATTTGGTCATGTATACATGGTATGAAGAGTTCTAAAGATTTTGAAGAGTTTCCATAAGTGGTATATAATTGTTATGAAGAATTTATTAGACATTAAGAATATAATAACGAGGAAAGAATAAGTGAAGGGGGATGAAGTAAACATGGGACCTAGGAACGAGGAACAAAGGATAGGAACTGAGAGCGGAGGATGGGAACTAGGAACAAATAATGATAACGTAGTCTTGTGGTGTTTTAATTACATATATCCTAATAAGTGCTATAGTTATCAAAATCTCAAGTCTTGCTCAAAACTCAAATCCAACACTATTGTGCAAGCTCAATGCAGTGTCTCAGTATAGACAATATTGCGCATGATTCGGTCCTCGGACCTCAGACTCTTCTACATAGTCATCGTCTAGAAGTATAGTCACGTTTTCTATAGATGTTGAGCGTGAAAAAGCAACATAGAGCTGGCCATGTGAGAAAATGGTCTTTCTCAAGCAAATCCTGACTTTAGGTACTGCCCAAAATCAATTGAATTGCAAGAAACTTCAAAAAATCACCAAAACTTGAGATTTTACGAGTTTTGTGTTGTGTACATGTAAATAAGGTTTTAAAGCACAATCTCACCGTTTGGATTTCCAATCCATTGATTTTTCACATGCCATTCTTATGGTCAAAAATGGATGGGATGGATGGACAATTCTTGCGAGAACAGAGCTCTCCGGAAGGGATTCAGGGCCAAAATGAGACGAACCGAGGAGCAGAGCCATAAAGAAGATGCAAGTTTGATAGAGCGAACCTGCCAATCATCAAGATCCGTTGCACCAATGAGAGGAAGAATGATTTCTAACATCATTCTCGTGTTGCCGTCATTAATGGCTCGTCTCGCCTGCATGCATGCGGAATTAGTTGAATCCCTGAATAGATCTTAGTGTACGTTTACGTCAGGCAGTCCAAAATTGCCATTCCTCGGTGCAATTTGAAGACAATATCCCAGATTCCACGCGAAAAAAATATAATACCGTAGTATGCATAATCTACGACAGCGAGAACTCGAGATCACACATCCGCTAAAACCATTCAATCACTCAACAGCATAATCACCTGTGAGACATTTTCGTCGATAGAGGCTGGTAGAGGCAACTGACGCTTTTTGCCTGAGTGCTGGTAATCCAAGCACTTTCTGAGCAATTTTCAAAGTTTCATCAGTTTCATTGAGGACTGCACCTCGAATTACGGGCGCATTCATGCTGAATCGTTGATCACAGAGCAATTCCAGTTAATTTCTTGGTCCAGCATCTGGTTCCAACAAGTACTCGAAACTAACCTCTGAGAAGTCACTGGGCATTATCGTAACTGGCGGAATGCACTCATTCAGCTAGCCATTGCAGGGAGGAGGGGGACGGGAAAAGAATGTCCGTGGCAATGGTGGCGACGGAAGGGAAGGGAGGAAGGGGGATGGCGGCAGCGTGCACCTCGGCAACCGCAAGGCGATTTTCAGTGAAAGAGAGACCATGGGAGCTGCAGGGATGCGAGGCGGAAGGCCATACAAGTGCAAAGTGGACACAGGGGATAGTGCTAGTGCTCGAAGGTGGGCGGGCGCGGTCGGCCCAGACGACGAGGAGAGTTCTTGTCATCCAAGCCGCAGCGTCTGTCGAGAGCTGTATTTTATCCATAGAAAAGCAAAGAGAGCACACCCCATAAGGATCGGCGGGGTGGTGTGTGTCGTGAGTAAAACGCGCTCCTCGTCAGGACGCAGATATCTGGGCGGGGCAGCGGCCGCCTGTAACCCGAGCGGGGGAAGGGAGATGCGGATGTGGGGCTCCAGGCGTAGGGCCTGCGGAGGCGTGTTGAGGGCCTGCCCGCTCCAAACATTGGAGTCATTGCTGGGATCCGTCCGGAGGGATGGATTGCGGCAGTGTTAGAGTGGAGGGCATCGTGTCAGGCGGGCAACCGAGCAGCGTTCACTTCCCACTCTGTGTAGTGGAGGGATTACGGGCTTGAATGTCCTCTTCAGATCACCCTTCCTGGCTAGCTCCCACAAACCGTCTCCCCTTTTGTTGCTCGACGGTCCTATGTTCACATCGCTCTTATTCACGGCTGCTTAGGATTACGAAGCACTTTACGTACTTGAGATTCCTCCTCGATCAAATTCCCCCTAAATTTCTATACCAGTTAAGATCCAGCGAAGCATGCAGTTCAGAACTAAAGGCATGAGCTGTGGTATTCCTATCCACCGTTACTACGTTCATCAAAGCGTTCCCAAAAACAGCAACTGGACGACGAAAGCTTTGATAAAAGCCATGGACAGTATCATACACAATGGTGTGCATGTGAGAGTTGCTGCTAGATCATCTGCACACAGCCTGTTTGTTTAGTTTGGAACGCAAGAAGGTCTGTGAAAGTCAGTGAAAGTCAACCAATTTTTAGCGAGGCTACAATTTGGTTCGTTCTAAACACTGCCCAACACAAAATTCTTAAATTCTTGCCATGTTTGTATTTGAAGCTTTGTAGAATTGTTGAATGAAATATATACTATCAATTGGGAGCAAGAATCAAAGAAATAATATACTTGAAGAACGATAATTGAGATATTCGGAACAAACTTGATATTCAGAACATACTCTGTGATCAACATTCACTCCAACCTCAAAGTCTTCGTATAACGTCCTGTAGCGGTCGTTGTTCCCTCGAATTAGAATCACAAGGTCCTACATTTCCAAAAGCTTAAAACTGTATGTCCACGGAGAATTAACCCCTAAGCGCCCAATCAACCATTTTCTCGTCGATGCCGAATTTTGAGTGGCTACAATAATCGCAAAAAGTAACTTTATCATGTTTTTCTTTTCTTTTACCAGAAGTTTGGTAAGTTATGGTTTATATACATTTTAGAGATCTTCAATTGGTCTCATCGGCTTTTTTCTACAAAGCTTCAAATACAAACATGGCAAGAATTTAAGAATTTTGTGTTGGGCAGTGTTTAGAACGAACCAAATTGTAGCCTCGCTAAAAATTGGTTGACTTTCACTGACTTTCACAGACCTTCTTGCGTTCCAAACTAAACAAACAGGCTGTGTGCGAGATGATCTAGCAAAGAACTCTCACATGCACACCATTGTGTATGATATCTGTCCATGGCTTTTATCAAAGCTTTCGTCGTCCGATTCTTTGTTTTTGGGAACGCTTTGATGAACGTAGTAACGGTGGATAGGAATACATGACTCATGCCTTTAGTTTCGAAATCGCATGCTTATTTGGATCTTAACGGTATAGAAATTTAGGGGAATTTGATCGAGGAGGAATCTCAAGCACGTAAAGTGCTTCGTAATCCTAAGCGGCCGTGAATAAGAGCGATGTGAACATAGGACCGTCGAGCAACAAAAGGGGAGACGGTTTGTGGGAGCTAGCCAGGAAGGGTGATCTCAAGAGGACATTCAAGCCCGTGATCCCTCCACTACACAGAGTGGGAAGTGAACGCCGCTCGGTTGCCCGCCCGACACGATGCCCTCCACTCTAACATCGCCGCAATCCATCCTCCCGGACGGATCCCAGCAATGACTCCAATGTTTGGAGCGGGCAGCCCTCAACACGCCTCCGCAGCCCTACGCCCGGAGCCCCACATCCGCATCTCCCTTCCCCGCTCGGCATACTGCCGCCGCCGCCGCCGAGATATCTCGCGTCCGACGAGGAGCGCGTTTTACTCACGACACACACCACCCCGCCGATCCTTATGGGGTGTGCTCTCTTTGCTTTTCTATGGATAAAATACGACTCTCGGCAGACGCCGTGGCTTGGATGACAAGAACTCTCCTCGCTGCCAGGCCGGCCGACCGCGCCGCCGCCCCCCGAGCATCGGGCGCTATCCCCTGTGTCCACTTTGCACTTGCATGGTCTTCCGCCTCGCATCCCTGCACCTCCCATGGTCTCTCTTTCACTGAAAATCGCCTGGCGATCCTTTCTTCCTTGGCCATGGCGACCACAGCAATGGCATGACTGGAGCCTCTTCTCGTGTCGCTTCATCGCTCCGCGCTCCACTCACGCCACGAGTGGAAGACTCACCATCACCATTCGCCCTCCTCCGCTCCACCGGGGCTGCTGCCTTCAACAGCAACTACTTGCACAAACCATTGGCTACCCACACCCCTCGCCGCCCGCTCGTTGTTTTCCGCTTCCAACAATGACAACAACACTGACGATGCCATCACCGCTGAGGTGCACGCTGCCGCCTTCCTTTCCGTCGCCACGGACATTCTTTCCGTCTCAATCCATCCATGAGGGGCAGCCCAAAGAGAACTTTGAAACGACATGATTTTTGAGAATTGAGTAATCAGTCCAGTGATCGCGCTTAACTTATCAACCACCGAACGATGGAAAGTTGTCACGTGCAGATTTTTACCTCAGAATTCGGAAGTACACAAACTCGCCGACGCGGGAGCAGGTCTCCTTTTACTGATCAGTGCGAACACGGTGACATAATATCATCATACATTTTCCAAAGAGTCTGAGTCGCAAGTGTTCTATCGCCACCGACTTCTCGTACTCTAGGGAAAAATAGGGGTGGCAATTTACATGCACTGAATGATAAAACGAAGCTGCCTTGATGGAGTTTGAGAGAAAGCTAGAGACCAAAGCCTTGAGCTTCTCCAGCGGTAGAGACAACCCCAAATAACATGTCAATCACAATTTTGGTTTTAGTGGAGGTCTCAATTGGACGTATAGCTACTCAAACTGAAGTAACACAGTCAAGTTCTTCTACCACTTGTGTGTTTGTTTGTAAAATTTATTGTAGTATTAAGGGTGTTGGTACGAGAAAATTGTGTGTCACTTCATTTTTGAACTAAGAAACAAAGACTCCCTCCCTCTAAAAATACCATAAATTGCTAAGAATGATTGGATTCTTCTAATGGTCTACTCTACCACCATAGCATGTTTGGTCCCCAACGAACGTGCTATATATATATATATATATATATATATATTCGTTTTGAAAAAATAAGGTTTGTCTGCCAGAAATAGATATTTTGAAATTCGTTCTTTGTTTTTTGAGGAAAAATAAATAAATAAATGAATAAATAAATAAATAATAAATAAATAAATGAATAAATAAATGAATAAATAAATGAATAAATAAATAAATGAATAAATAAATAAATGAATAAATAAATAAATAAATAAATAAATAAATAAATAAATAAATAAATAAATAAATAAATAAATAAATAAATAAATAAAT